>CM074723.1:67802140-70452140 GCA_037306005.1 Rhinophrynus dorsalis | reverse complement strand
TCCACTTCCCTGCAACCCCTTCTCTACCCCATCCTCACACTTGCTTGTCCAGAACAAACTACTGCTCTGTACAACAGCACTCTCACAACAGCCCTTGACACAGCTGCACCTGCAACTCCCACGTCACCCCCACTCAACCCCATTACAACCCTGGCACACAAGACAAACGCGATACCTCCAAAGGTGCTCACGCACTGCCGAAAGGCACTGGAGGAAATCTCGCTCCACAGCTGACTTCATACACTACAAATTAATTCTCCGTTCTTATAGCTCTGCTCTCTCCTTGGCCAAACAGTCATACTTCTCCTCTCTAATTTCTGATCTTTCCTCCAACCCGAAACGCCTTTTCTCAACCTTCAAGTCACTTCTGCACCCACCAATGCAAACCCCTTCCACTAACTTCTCCGCCCAAGACCTCGCCACCCACTTCAAGGACGAGATCAACTCCATCAGACATGAAATCTCATCACTTTCACTCCCACCTATCCAGCATAGCCCTACCATCTCCCCCACATACACAACTAAGTTCCTTCTCACCCATCACCGATGATGAAGTTTCCCTTCTCCTCACTCTCTCAAACCTAACCACATGCCCTCTTGACCCAATCCCATATCAGCTCACTCAAGAACGTTCACCTCTACTAACACCACCCCTTACTCATTTACTTAACCGCTGTCTGTTAACTGGCACCTTCCCATCCTCTTTTAAACATGCACTAATCACACCCATTCTAAAGAAACCCTCCTTGGACCCAAGTTCACTGTCAAACTACCAGCCAATTTCTCTACTCCCATTTGCCTCCAAGCTCCTTGAACGTCTCGCATACAACCAGCTAACTAAATTCCTCTGCTCCCATTCCCTTCTAGACCCCTTGCAATCTGGATTCCATCCTCATTACTCCACTGAGACTGCCCTCACTAAAATGGCCAATGACTTGCTCTCCGCAAAGTCAAAAGGCCACTACTCCCTACTCATTCTCCTGGACCTGTCAGCTGCATTTGACACAGTAGATCATTCACTCCTCCTCCAAGCCGTCTACTCTCTAGGTCTCTGTGACACTGCCCTTTCTTGGTTTTCATCCTATCTCTGCAACCGCTCCTTCAGTGTGTCCTACTCTGGCTCCACTTCCCCACCCCTCCCACTGTCTGTCGGAGTGCCTCAGGGTTCAGTCCCGGGCCCCTTGCTTTTCTCAATTTACACTGCATCCCTTGGCAAACGAATAAACTCCTTTGGGTTTCACCATCATCTCTATGCTGATGACCTCTCCCCTTCCCTTCTGTCCCAGGTATCTGACTGTCTGTCTGCTTTGTCTTCCTGGATGTCCTCCCGTCAACTCAAACTTAACCTTGGCAAAACCGAACTAATTATCCTCCCTTCCGCTCCTACCAGCCCTACCCCAGACATTACCCTCACTGTCAACAACACCACCATCACACCAAACCCTACAGCATGCTGCCTGGGGGTCACATTTGACTCCGCCCTATGCTTTATCCCCCACATCCACTCAATCTGTAAATCATGCCGCCTCCACCTCCACAACATCTCTAGAATCCGAACCTTCCTCACCCAAGACGCTATTAAAATACTAATCCGAACACTCATCATGTCCCGTCTTGACTTCCCTGGGCCACTGCACTCAATATCAGTTCTCTCTCCCACCCACTGACCGGCAGCTCATGTGGCAGGAGACCCTTACACCCAATAGCACTTACTCCTTCTGTGTCCAACCTACCTTCCTCTAGAGTGTAAGCTATCACGAGCAGGGCCCTCTGATCCTTCTGTTTTTCACATATGATTTACTATTTAATATCCCTGTATGTCTATTCCCTATTGTACAGCACTGCGGATTAAGTTGGCGCTATATAAATAAAGAATAATAATAATTAATTTAACCCAGAGTTAGTCAGTTGTCAGACCTCCAATGGCTGGTTGGGTATAATGGTAGCTGTACACCCCAACAGATGGAGGTCAGACAGTTAGCTACCCCTGATTTAAACAGTTACATACAGTTTGTTTCTCTTATAGGAGTATATCTGTTTTGCCATCAGCAGCTGCATATAACAACAGAGCACAGGCTGAGATTAAACTGAAGAACTGGGAGAATGCTATGAATGACTGTGAAAGAGTGCTGGACTTAGATCCAGGCAATATAAAAGGTAAGAAAGGAGGACTGACCAAAGTAGGAAAATGTGGGGATGGAAATGACACAAATTCTTTTTTCATTCCCACTTTTTGAGATATAGTTAATTATTTGGTTGCCATAAAATATCATTCTTCTCTAAATTCTAGCTTTTTTACGTCGCGCCACAATCCACAAAAACCTGTGCAATTACCAGGCCGCAGTAACTGATCTGAGGATAGTCTTACGTCATGAACCAGACAATCCTATGGCTAAGGTATGTAGTGTTTTACACTACAGTGTAAGAGTTCAATGTATGAATCTGCCAGAGAAGATTAACTGCTATGTTAATATATATAATCTCCTAAGTTTATCACTCTTACCTGTGCTTATGTACAGATGCATGTGACATAACACTCTCTGGCGGTGAGAAATCTTCCCAGGAGAATGCCACCCAGGATGGCAGGGCACCCGTATAATAAAGGTAAAGTCTGGTGCTCTGCCTCCTGCTCACCAAGTAGTCATTCCTGGTTTATCTGGTTGGTTGATTGCAAATTTATATTTTGAACATAACGGCATTCATTTGCTTATTGTTCTTTTGCTTGGTTGATTTATTCTTCTTTATTTTTTCCAATGACATTTAGTAATCTAGCTGGGGTGCCATACAACAAAGTTATCAGGCATTGGTGAGTCTGTACATACACAGAGATCTTATTGTCTCTGGCCATGTGTAGGGATTCCAAAGGTCTTTATATTGGCTGGACACAAAGACAGCGTTATGGCTCAGCATTTGCTCTGCAGGTAGATGCCACAGTAATCCTGTAGTTGCAGCCCTTTGATTAAATGGATCCTATGTATCGGGGAGATGTGATGACTCTGGATTGGGCACCAAACATTCTGGTGCCCAGAGTGGGGAACTGTAAAGCTTGTAGCCAGATTTGGGCACCTCTGAATTATTGTAAGACTTGTGTCCTTGACACCGTTTCTCTATAATGTGTGTGACTGGGTGGACACAGGTCTAGGCCATCCTGTGATGCCCCATCTCCATGTATCTTCAAAAATAAAAAAGATGTGTGATTCCAGCTCTGCAGCTTTATCTTGGCCTTTTGTTGAAGTTGGATACACCAGTAAGGAATGGGTTTCCACCACAAATGGTGGGATCAAGCTGAAGGCCCTGATACATGTTCAAATCTGAAAAGTGGAACCTAGTAAGGTTGTGGAACCACTCTGGCTAAATCAAGCAGTGATGCTGAGGAGTTTTATGGGTATGGAACCAGTGACCATGCATTTTGTGAGAGCCTGCACCACATCAAGCAATCTGCTGAGTGGACAATCCGACAGAACAAATTAACACAGTCACTATGTAATTCTCAATTCAAATTACTCCCAGAAAGAGTAAAATACAGTACTTTATAAGTACTGTAATAAGTCAAACATCTAATTTGCATGCAATTTTGTTTGCATAAGGATTGCAATATTGATATTCGAACAGATCACATGGGATTCCATGTTCTCCAATAAAGACGACATGGAGGACCCCATGTGAATGCTATGAATAATCCAGATATGTTCTTGACAGTCAACTTTGCACCCAGGAGTCGGAAGTACTCCTGAAACCACTCCTAATTGGGTGATAGTCATGGCAGATGCCAGCCTAATAGACTGGTGCCGCCATGGGCCCTCAGATGGCTCAGGGTCTTTGGACTGGAGCAGAAAGATCTCTGTCCATCAATGTTCTGGAGAATTGGGCTATTCATCTAGCTTTGCAGCATTGGTCTCAATCCTTCAAGGGATCCCCTGTGTGGATCCAGTCCGATAGTGGTGGCTTATATGAACTGCCAGGGATGGACGAGAAGTGCAGCTGCATGGTCTGAAGTTCATTTGATCCTCATGTGGGTGGTGGTTTACCTGCCAGCTATCTCCGCTGTTCATATCCCAGGGGTAGGCAAAGTAATGTTCGACTTTTTCATTCACCAACACCTGGAACACGGACATAAGAGAAAAGGGGGATTTTTGTGTAAATACAAATAAATCCTTTTCTCTTAGTCCATGTGGAACATAGGATTTCCCTCCCAGAGAAAAACAGCTGTTTGAGTCCTGGACTTGGGCTCTCTCTTTCCTTTTTAAGTTCTGTTTCCTCAGATCTTTGCTATATGGTAAAATTAGATTAGACTGGTGAGGGTAAAGTGATGCAGAGAGGGAGTCTCTTTTCAGGCAAGTGCCCTGCCTTCCTGCAGGAGAATACTTTACAACATTGTCTAACTGAAAAGGATTTATTGGTGAGTGCACAATAATCCCCTTTAATCATACAACTACTGTATATTAATTTATGTAACCCACTGGCTTTCTTTTTTCTTTAAATATGTGAACTTGCCTTTTATCAGCTATTTCAGTTCTTCTCTTAATCCCAATAGATGCATTAGTAGATACTAGATGAAAGGGACTGTGGCCCCTGATTTCATGCTTAACACCCTTGTGGCTAGTTGTCATTGTGGGGGTATGTAATGTTGCTGGTTTCTATGTTATAAGTGGACAAATGGATTGCATGGTGCATTAATAATGTATAAGGTCAACCCACGCCTTTAGGTGTTTTGTGAAACTAGTAACTTCCACTTAGTCAGGGCTGGTGCAAGGATTTTTGCCACCCTAGGCAAAACCTAATTTTGCTGCCCCTTGGCTCCACCCCTTGTGCCCGACCCATTTGTGCCCCGCCTCTGTATGTGTTTAAGTGTCAGTGTGTTCCCTATATGTGTCAGTTTGTGTGTGTGTGTTCTCTATATGTGTATGTGTGTGTCAGTGTGTGTTCCCTGTATGTATATAAGTGTGTCAGTGTGTGTGAGTCTCTGTAAGGATATCAGTGTGTAAGTATGTGTGTGCTTCTCTATATGTGTATCAGTGTGACAGAGTGTATGTTCTCTATATGTGACTCTCCCCCCCCTTTGACTCTCTCCCCCTCTTGACTGTTGATCCCCCCCTTTGACTCTCTCTCTCTCCCCGTCTGACTCTTGATCCCCCTCTTGACTGCTGATCCCCCTTTGACTCTCTCTCTCTCCCCTTCTGACTCTTGATCCCCCTTTTGATTGTTGATCTCCCCTTTGACTCTCTCTCTCTCTCTCCCAGTCTGACTCTTTATCCCCCCTCTTGACTGCTCATCCCCCCTTTGACTCTCTCTCTCACCCTTCTGACTCTTGATCCCCCTCTTGACTACTGATCACCCCTTTGACTCTCTCTCCCCATCTGACTATTTATCCCCTCTTGACCCCCCTTCCACTTACTCTTCCCGGTGCACGTCTCTCTCTCCCAATGAGTATATTTCGGTGCTCTCCCTTGGCTGGCTATTTTGTTAACATTTTCAGTGAGAGAGGGGTATACAACGCATTGCAAAGCTATGCGTTGCGTACCCCTCTGGCACTGAAAGGGTTAATGTAGCACAGTGATGCCCGTTTCTCTCTCCCCCTCCGCTCCTTCAATCCTGGTCCAGGATTGAAGGAGCGGAGGGGGAGAGAGAAACAGGTATCGCTGTGCTATATTAAAAAAATAGCCAGCCAAGGGAGGGCACTGAAACGTACGTGTTTTTTTTGTTTTTTTTTGTTTTTAACTGCTGCAGTAAGTGGTGAGCGGCAGGGGCGATGCGCCCTCAGAGAATGTGCGCCCTAGGCCGGCGCCTACCTCGCCTATAGGTGGCGCTGGCCCTGCACTTAGTGATATGGGCTCCCTCTACCAGCAGTCTGTAAAAACCATCTTTGATTCACCTGTATCAGAAAAGTATCTTACAAGCTCTGCCTGTGTTTGTCTGTCTATTGCATAGTCATCCACCAACAAACGTAAAAAGAAAATGAGACATAGATGGCCTTATCTACCTAGCGAATGAGGTGCAGTTGTAAAGCAAACCAGCTGCACCATGACAGGGGAACGATAATTCTTCAGTCCCGTTGATTTAAACAGTTTAAATGCTAGAAAGGTCTCCAACAAATTGTGAATTGTTAGAGACTTCTCTACCATTTAAAGAGGTAAAAGCTCCCATAAATGAATGGGACTTTGCAGAATTTTAATTTCCATCATATGGAGCAGTTTGATCCAGAATTGCACCTCCTCAAATTAATGAATAAGGCCTGCAGATGTCGAGTTAGGATAGGATAACAGTATTTGAAGTTGAATTTCTGTCAGTTTACAATCACATTCTTCTTCTTTCATATTTGCTTTTATTTCCCTGCAGAAGACTCTTGCTGAGGTTAATGAACTTCTACAGAAAGCTGAAGAGGAGACTCGGAAGAAAGGAAAGAAAATTGTTATTCAGGAGATAGAAGGTTCAGATGAAGAAGATGAGGGTGAATCCCACTACAAGCAAGGTAACATTAAAGGCTTGTATTGCTTAAAGGGATAGTAATGTTTCATAATAAAAGCAGCTCTAATTAATCATCATAGTATTTGGACTTTGGAGAGTCTTATTTCAATTCTGTCAGAGTTGTAGTTCAAGAGTAATTCAGTGACAAAATATCCCCCTCCCACCCCTTTTACTGATGTCACACTGTTCAGCCAGATCAGAAGGGAGGTGCCCAGGACAATCTTCAATTAAGATAAGGGAAAAACCTGAAAAACTTGTCAAGGGGGTACAGGGCTTTCATTGTTCTCATAGGAATAAGAGTGTCCCCTTCTGTTATCTGTCTGGTCTATGGACTGCACACCACATCTGAGAAGATATTGCTTACACTAGGTAAAAGGGGCGGGAGGGGAAACTTTGCTTGTGAATATCTCTCAAACCATAAAGGTTTGAGAGATAAGACATATCGTTCTTCATGTTTTTTTTAATGCCTACAAAATAAGATAAAGATAAAATGAAGTATTACTATCCCTTTAATATGGAAAAATAAATGTGTTTCAGAGTTTATCCCGCTGAGTAATCAAGGTCACTCCCACTCCTGAGAGATGTTTTACACAAAAGATATTGCAGCTAAGACTTTTGTGTTTGCAGTAGTTCTACGGCCTGCAGTTTTATTGTGATGCTGATGACAGAGTAATGTACGGACAGCTCTGGTTAGTTGGCCATAAACCTCCACGTGTAGCAAGAGCACCAATGTAAAATTTGAGACCATAGAAGTTCTTCTTACAAAATTCAAGTCAGAGCTGCAGTAACTGAATAAATCATTGGCAGTGAAAGTACCTTTGTTTTATTCAGCAGGATAACCCTGCTGTGCATATTTCCATATTACATACTAGTTGAACAGCCCGTTACACGGGCCACAGTGCCTCAGTCAGCCGGTCGCGGGGCAGTCACACGCAGTGGAGACTGCCCGCGCCTCGGCTGATACAGAGCCTCTGGCAGCCGGTCGCGGGGCAGTCACACGCAGTGGAGACTGCCCGCGCCTCGGCTGATACAGAGCTGGACGCTCCTTCAGAGCGCCCAGCTCTGTATCAGCCGCAGCGCGGGCAGTCTCCACTGCTTGTGAGTGCCGCACGCGCAGCAGTGTCTACTGCGCATGTCGGGCGTTACACACAACTTGGCGAATTATTATATAGGATTGCCCTGTTAATATAACTTATGTTAGTTTGTGTTTGCTTATGTTATGTAACAGTGTGTTTCAGTGTCTTAATGGTTGTGTGTATCTTGTGAGAAATGGTCCCATATTAAACTTGGGGCCATGTGCATAAGGAAAATCAGAGCAACTTAGGAGAAAACCAGCTCCACCACAGAAGGACACCTAAGCATTTCCGTTGATATAAGCTGCATTTTTAACCCCTTTAATCCTAGAGAGGTCCCCAAAACATTTACTACACATACAGCCCTGGGTGTGTGCGCACACAAGTGAATGCAGGAGTAGGTGTGTGTGTGTGCCCGTGAGCACAAACCATGTACTCTAGAGGGGAAAGCACTACAAATTCCCCAAACATCAATTGATTTAAATGGTTATTTTAACTCCTTGAATGCTAGAGAAGTCTCCAATGCATTGTGACTGTATGTCATTATACTTAGCTTGCTGTTAAACTATATGTGCTTCACATCACTATGAAGGGAAGCGTGAACGTGCTCTCAGGGAGAGCTGGGAAGAGAATCTGAGGACTGGGAAGTCCATTAGTGCTATGCCAACCTTATCCTGTGCAGCAGAATGCGTAAGTGCCTACATCATGTCTAATATCTAATAAAGGATGTATGCCAATTTACATAACGCCAATCTACATAACATTTTAGTAGATTAATCGTTTAAGATACAGTGCCTTGGGGGTGAAAATTCCCCTTTAATGTAAAAAACCCAACCAAACAAAAAAAACAGGAAAAACTATTTCCGCTGTAATTGCTTTTGAATTACAAAAAATGTTATGTAGCTGTCAGGGGGTTACGGAAATGTGTATATTGTGTGATTCTGTTAAATCTAAAGGTTAGCGCTGGTTTTATCTCCAAATGTCTCGATAGACTACAACAAGAATGTTTCCTGGATAAATTATTTTTCAGTTCTAATAGAAACCAGTACTTGTTCTTCTAATTTTTATAAATGTATGTAAGGAACAGGATCATTTGAGTGCTCAAAAACCTAAAATTGAGTCCAATATCTGCTTTTATTGGGGGAAATGAGTGATCTAACCTGCAGCTCAGCAGGATTTCTGCAGCCGTACATGTGAAGGCTTTCCATTCTGAGAGACGCATATGGTAACGGATTAGTGGTCGGCTGTAATAAGCTGTCACATGATGGTCTAATGACATGCATCTAACCAGCCATCTAAGACATCATGATAAAGAGCTGAATGACCTCTGGGATGTTCGCAGTGGATACACAGGCATATCTTTAGTAAAGCCTTTATCACTGTGAGCAACCCCTTCATAAACAAGTTTTCTGCCTCTTCAGGATCTCCCCAGACCCAAACACTTTGATTGCCAGTGCAAGTTGAATTGCATTGTAGAGCCCTCTGGCATGCAAAAGATTAAAAAGTGAAAAGGGTGGTAGCCCAGAACCTCTGGCACTCAGAGGGTTAAAAAAGGAGACAGTCAGCATGGCATGATGTCTGCTGGGCTCCCGAGGCACATTAACCCTTTGTTTTGCCAGAGGTAGCAATGCATTGGAGATCTTTCTAGCAATCAAGGGGTTAAAGCTAAAAAAGTTCTTCCTGTTATAGGTCAAGGGAATTTTCTGCTCCAGGAATTAGTGAATGAGGTCTGGTGAGGGAAAAGGGGTGTGGCCATGTGCAGACATAAGGGCATCTAGAGTGCCTTGCCTAGGGGAACCAGGGATGTAAATCCAGCCCTGTAGAAGATACCTCTCTGGCACTTAAAGTGTTAATGTGGGGTATTAAAGAAAAAATATAAAGCTGATGAATTAAATCATATTGACGTACACTGGCTATGCAAAAAAAAAAAAAAAAAAAAAAAAAAAAAAAAAAAAAAAAGATTGATATAGGGTCTGATCACCCATATCCAAGAATGCACAATGCACAAAGAAGGGGTCTGGGACCCCTTTCTCTGCCCTCCCCAAGGGAGAGGTTGTGCAAAAACTTTAATATGGGGTTCAGAGCCCCTCTATTAATTAAAAATAAATAAATACATCTGGCAGGTGTTCCTGGAACCCCTTCCATGCCTCCCTCCCCAAGGTGTGTATATGTGTAAAACATACTGGACCTGCCAGATCATTGTGTACCCCTCTGGCACTCAAGGGGTTAAATGATTAAGTAGGTCCATGTATCTGCCTCCTTCAGTATGGAAAAAGACTGCCAGTAACTGTTATTTCCACCTTCAAGGACACGACCTCCAGGAATGATCTGCAGATGTTCTCTCCTGAACAAAGGAGCAAATTCATAGAGACCATTAGGCTTTTCTAGTAGCAGAGGGGGTTATTATTAAGAGGTGTTACTTCTCCTTTAAAAAAAAATGTTTAACTTTCATAATACACAATTGTACTGTGGCTCTTAAAATAATGCATGTATAGAGTTAACAGGGCCCTCTATTGGAAAGGGAATTAGAGAAAATCAAGTGCACCATAGAGAAGAAATGAACATTCATATGGATTTAAATTGGGCTTGAGTGCTAGAGAGGTCCCCAGCACATTGCACAGCAATTCATTACAGACACTTCTAGCATTTCACACATAAACCTCATTTACATCATGGGGAATTTTATTAACTTATACATATACTCCAAATAATTGTAATAACTGTAGTATTTAAACATCGTCTTCAGAGAATGGGTAGAGCAGTATTACTTTTGAATGAACTGAATTAAAATGCACTTTTTGACTTTTGTAACCATTTGGCCACTATGGATGTTAGGGGCAAAGTCCTCAGCAGGCCCCCAAAACTGATAAGGACATTACACATGACATCCTTAGCAGTAAGAGATGCATGGGGAGGGGGCACGATTTCGGTCTTACCGGGTCCTTCTGATGGAGGATCTCTTCAGCCCCACTGTGTGGATCCAGCGGGGCCTAATCGCAAATCCTTTAGCCCAGTAGTGGATGTAGGTTAGGGTATTTGGTGTGGGGGGGGGAGGGGCTCTAACAGAGCTCATATCTGACTGCATTGCAGAAATTCAGGGATATTCTCCACTTTTCAAACAAGGGTTGACATGAAGAGGTTAATACCACTTGAATCCAGATGTACACTTTACATTTCTTGCTTAGTTTATAACTACTTTTCTGGAAAGCTACCAGACTACGTGCGCAATATGCTTACTGCAGATCCCCATACCACCTGTAACATCTGCTCACTGCTGACAACTAGGAGTATTCTAGGCTGGTTGATCTGGCTTCTCCTTCAGATCTCCAAATGCCTGGAATAACCTACCTGGAAAAAAATCAGACCTTAGTCCAGTCTAAAATCTCTAAAAAATACAAAAAAAATTCCAAAAAACAAACAAACAAAAAAAAAGCTTCTTTGTATGTAAAAACATGTAACTGTATATAAAATGTAATGTTTTTATTTATTATGTATTTGTTTATTACCTTTGTACAGTAAATGCTCTCCAGGACTTTCTTGAAAACAAAACATATCAGTGTATTCTTCCTGGTAAAACTCTTAATGAATAATTACCAGGTGATGATTCTTTCACCTGACATTATATAAAATGCATTAGGTCCAATGCGGAACACAGGAACCAGAGGGTAATGCCAGCCTCCTCCAGAAGGCAGGACACTTCAAGAAAGGCAGGGCCTTTGAGGCAAAGACTTCCCTCTTCCCTTCAGCTTTACCCCAGCCCCTCAATTTCAAGTGACTTGGCCTCAAGATGAGGCGTGTTGGCACTCTTCTTAATGGAGACATCTTTTTTATTTTTATTATTAGGATATGAGGATGTAGAATGAATATGTTTATATATCGCCTCAAGTGTACACATCTCTTTACAATTGAAGGGTTTAGACAATACAGGGTTACAGGTGTCTTGCAAAGTGTAACACTGGAAGTGAGGTCCCTGCCCGAAAGCTTACAATCTAAAGTGGTAATGGGAGACATACAGAGTACATAAGGGTCAAGTGCTGAATATAGTGCTAGAGTTCTGGTTAGGACAAGGGATATAAAGTAAATAATGTACAAAGAGCCTAAGTTGCACACAATCAGTGCCATGTAACATGTTTACATTTTGTTAAGAAAGTGTAGTTTCAGTCGTGACTTGAAGACCATCAGGGAGGTGCAGTGGTGCAGGGTGGGAGGTAGAGCATTCCAAAGATGGAGGAGCAATGAGAGAAAAAGGTTTGATACGTGAGAGGGCTGTAGATAAAAGGAGCTAAGAGAAGATTGTTATTGGCTGATCGTAAGTGGCGGGATGGGGTATAGCGGGAGATGCGAGTGGAAATGTAGGAAAGTATAGAGGAGAGAAGAGTTTTAAATGAGATAAGCAGAATTTTGTAAGAGATCCAGAGTTTTATAGGCAGCCATTCGAGCGATTTGAGGAGAAGTGGGGCAGGGACAAACCTAGGTGACAATCCCACATTAGGTGAGCACCCATTAACTGGCTTCTCTGGAACTGGATTGACCAGCTCACAGGTGTATTTCTGGACAATTTCCTTTTTGGAGGTTGACTTTATCACAAGTCTATGCCTCACCACTGAACTTCTCTGAAGTTCTTTATTTAAAATGGTAGTCTGAAGACTGGTAAATTAACCTTTTGAGTGCTATGGTTCTGTGTCTTATTTTCCTGCCATTAGTTGGCACTCAATGGTATGTGGTGCTCTTGCCTATTATGCACTTAATCATTCTCATTTAAACTTGCTTTTTATGCCTCTAAACGTGGCTGATTTTTTTTTCTTTAGTATGGGCTTTGTAGCCCTGTCTCTACTCCTGCTGTTCTTGTATGTATGTATCTTTATTTATATAGCGCCATACATGTACACATCGCTTAACAGAAGTTGAAATAATACAATACAGAAATACAGAACTGGGTTAAGATCATTAAGCGAAAGTGCAATCATTGCATTATTTTTTTGGGAAAATGCAACAAGGGAATCATACACTGGGAAAGGGACACTGCCCCAAGGAGCTTACAATCTAATTTCTTGTACTGTTATAACTGGGCTTTCTCCTCCTACCATGGTTGGTCATCTGGACTTGCATCTCCCTGGCCTTGAGCAGTCTGTTCTGTAGCAGTAGTATCCTTTCACTCTTTTTGGATCCTGGGCCCACCTCCAAGCATTGATTTAATAACTTCCAGCTGTACCTGGTTTGGGAGACTACTTAAACCAGTCTGCCAGAGTTCCTAGTGCTTAGCTGTTAGCTCTGGTGGTGAAGACTCCATTTCCTGTTTGCTGTCTTTGAGACCTAGGTTTGTACCTTGACTTCGCTTGACCTCTGTCTGCCTTGATCTTAGCATGTATCCTGACTTCGCTTGACATCCTCCTGCTTCGACTTATTGGCTTGCCTTGACTAATACTCAGTCTCCCGTTCCAGTTCCTCTGCTTTCCTTAGACTACCAGTGTACCTATCCTGGTCCAGCCTTTGGCCCAACCGGGGCTGGGATATCTGGTTTCATGGCCAGCACCTTTTAATAGGGTTTTGAACACAGTAAGGGTACTGGTTTCTTGCTTTTCTCCCCAGTCTTGCACTCACATTTTGCTCCCTCTCTTCCTCTGCAGAGACCAAGTGCAGAGACCAAGAGCCTTAGGATTCTAATGAGCTCTTTGTCCCACCATCAGGATCCAGGGTCCTGTATTCCTGACAAAACTGAGTCAGTATGGATGTGTTTTTTTCATTGTTCATTTGGTTTACAGCATAATTTTTCCACTCTATTTGCTCACATGGCCCCTGTTTAAATAAAAAAAATAAATAAATAAAAACATAATAATAATTTGTAATGATTAAACTGATCTCTTTGGCATGTGAATAGTGTTTTATCAACATGCTAATCACAGCCATTAGAAGGTTAGTCACAAATAACTCCTGGTTTCAGAACTGGGTCAAACGGAGTGTCAAAAAATATATGCTATAATTATTTATCAGAAGTGACAACCACACTGATTATTAATGGTCTGCCCTTCCTTTTATACATATGGGAGGATTGTACTCAAAGCTTTAAACCCTTTCATTTTAACTAGTGTACAAGGAGAGTTTTTAAAAGGTGGTATAACGTATCTATTTATAATATAGATTATTTAACCCTTTGAATGCTAGAGGGGTACGCACTGCAATTTTTTTATTGGCCCTTTAGAATCCACTTTTAACAACTTGGATGCTGTAGATGACTTCAACATTTTGGGCCAGAGACCTTTCTAGCATTAAAGGGGTTAAAGTGATAGTAATGTTTCACAAAAACTGATTACTCTTCATAGTATTTGGACCATGGAGTGTCTTAGTTCAATACTATCAGAGTTGTAGTTCAAGAGTAATTGAATGATAAAGTATCCCCCTCCCGCCCCTTTTACCTAGTATAATCCACCTTCCCTCAGATGTGGAATATGGTCACTTGACCAGACAGATCACAGCAAGGGACAATCTTCTTAAGGTGAGAACAATGAAAACCCTGCCCCCCTTGACAAGATTTACAGGTTTTTTCTTATGCTCACTTAAGATTGTCCCTCTCGGCCATCTGGACACCACCTTTCTGTTATGAGGTGAGCAGTGTTACATCCATAAAAGGGACGGAAGGGGGATACTTTATCATTCAATTACTCTTTAATGACAACTCTGACAGTATTGAAATAACACTCTATGGCCCAAATACTATAAAGATTAATCAGAGCTGCTTTTATTGTCAAACATTACTATCCCTTTAAGAATAAGAAGTTAACACTTTTAAATAAAAATTACCACCCGGTTCTATATTTTTTGGTAAAATTGTAAACATAACTTGACCCTGAAATCAAATTGATTGCATTTTATATTTAACCTCTTTGAAGACCAGGGGCTCTCCAGCCAGATCAGTGACTGAATACCTTTTGTTTGTGAACTGTTTTAACCGACTCTGCACATTTATGTGGCACTGTTCTGAACTATGGTACCTTTATACACGGCAATTATCTTCTCGTACAAATGCACCAAAGTCCAGCAGGCTTCATCTTTACCGTGTTCGCATAGTAATGCAGTGAAGATTCAGCAAGGAAGGTATGCATGGCATTCTGTGAGACAGATGGCAGGCCCTTCACTTGGAGGTTGTCATGCTCATTGCAGCGTTTAATGAACCACCAATCTACATGGGTTCCATCCTATATAATAATTCGCTAAAACGTGTGTAACAACGCAGTCATGCGCAGTAGAGACTGCTGCCCGTGCTGCAGTCATGCTCAGTAGAGACTGCCCGCGGCACGGCTGATACATAGCTTGACGCCAAGCTCTGTATCAGCTGCACCGCGGGCAGTCTTTACTGCGCATGACTGCCCCGCGACCAGCTGGCAGTGGCACTGTGGTCCGTGTAACGGGCTCTTCAACTAGTTCAGTAATATTTGGCTACATCTCACATGGAGGCTGTCAGACACTCCCCTCCTGAGTCTTGATTGATGTTGGAACTCAGGAGAAGGTGGGTGAGAGAACCTGGGTGACATAACTGTAGTAGGGAACTGCTATGGTTTTGCTGCCCATGTGAATGAATCTTATTTATTCAGTTTAGAAGCTGCTATAGACTAGTTACCACTAGGAGCCATTTGGTTTTATTAAAACCTGTAGTTTAGTAGAAAGAAGGTGAGTCCTACAGCGGGCGTGCTGAAACCTATCCTAAAGCCACCCTATCCCCCACCAACAGTATATGTGTTCAGGATATCCTCAAAGAAACACGAATGAATGTGGCAGGTGGAGCTTTCAGAATATTGCACCAATGATTGATTCACTTGTGCTTTTCTGATGAAATCCTGAAAAACCATTTGGAAGCGGTAGGGGAATGAGGGCCGGTTTAAGTGCCCCTGTGTAGAGGTAGAGACCACTATTTGCACAAATTTGCATATATAGTGGAAACATGCAAATATAACTTGGCATACCTGACTGCTGTATGAAAGACACATATACAGGTAAGTCAGTGTGTTAAATTAACCCTTTGAATGCCAGATTGTTGCTTTGCAATGCATTGGATTGGCACTCAAAGGGTTAAGAGCAGTTTATTCCTAAGGTATTGTTTCCCTTTATAAAAACAAAAAAAATACATTGAATGTAATGTCAGCAACATGTATACTTTTGTTTGGGGGGGGGAGGGTGGAGCAGAAAGATACAATCTGATCATATCATGAAGGTAGCTGCTGGGATGGGCATATGTCACTTTAAAACCTTATTGTCAAAACAGCAGTAAAAACATACAGTAAACGTGTGTGTCTCACTGACACTGATGCACTGTGGGTAACTGGAGCAATGCTAGGAGATAACAACTGCACTATAGGTGACAAACTCCCATTGGCTTTAATGGGCAATTAACCCTATGAATGCTGCATACCTCTCTTTACCTTTAAATCAAGGGGTGTCTTGGTGATTTTTAGTTGTCTCTGCAGCAGTTGGTTTGTTAGACTTCCCCTGTTTCTTTGGAACATCAGCCTCATTGTGCCCTAGCAAACAATTATGGAACAAACCAAATTTGCCAATAATAATGAGGCTTCTAACCTCTTGAGTACTTGGCTTTGTTTTGGTGACCTTTTCTAGCATTTAAATTGTTAAAAACCTCTTTACAATCAGTGGGAATCCTGGGAATTTCTTATTTGTCCCCTGTGGTGCAGTTGGTTTTGTCCAGAACTGCTTC
Source organism: Rhinophrynus dorsalis (assembly GCA_037306005.1). Taxonomy (NCBI): domain Eukaryota; kingdom Metazoa; phylum Chordata; class Amphibia; order Anura; family Rhinophrynidae; genus Rhinophrynus; species Rhinophrynus dorsalis. The sequence continues at coordinate 70,435,898 of CM074723.1, read as the reverse complement.
ATTTCCTTGTAGTCCATCAGCCTCCTTTTGCCTTGGCTCAGATAGAACAGAGTGCATGTGAAGTGTGTATGTTTCCCCATTAAGTGTAGCGCAAGAACAACACAGCCCTGCTCTGTCCCTGCCAGCATAAATGATTAACACTCTTGCCATCTGTTCATGACAGCTTTGGCATGTAATGGGTTAGCCTCAAGAATGAGTGTTGTAGTAGCTGTTTTGATTCATTAAAGTGCAGGGGTCTGACACACAGTAAGTGAGAAAAGGGTCTGTCCTTTTTGCTAATTCCCTGTACTCTCTCCAGTATAAGCTCACTCCTAGGATATTTTAATGAAGCCTGTTAATTATGGAATGTGTGCCTGTCTTTCCTGGTCAATCAGTGTTCCAGTATGAGAGTAACCTCCCCTCCAGTGTCTTTGCAGTGGTTTGCTCTGGTGATGTAGACATTAAGCCTGTAACTTCCTTGTAGAAGCCGGTGTGACAGTGGGAGGAGGAGGAAAGACAGCGGGGGAGCCAAGTGAAATGGGAAATGCACAGAAAAAGTTTTCTCCTAAAAGAAACAGCCAGAAGCACGAAGAATGTCAGACTCCGAAACAGAACACCAAGCCCAGCACTCAGAATGGAGTGAGGAAAGACTGCAGCAATGGAGGACGTCCAGAGAGTAAACACGAGCATGGAGGCAGCCTGCACAGGGAGACAGATTCATTGCCTAAAACCACTGACATGAGATCAAAGGGTGAGACCGAGGAAGTGAAGCAATCACCACTATCCCTTCCTGCAGCAGCCAGGCTCAAAACCGAGGGAAACCAGCTGTTTAAGAATGGGCAGTTTGGGGAGGCTGTTATCAAGTACTCAGAAGCAATAGAAAATATTAAGAACACAGGTGAGTACTCTGCTTTACACCCAGCCACTGATATTTGGTGCATCTGTCGACTAATCTCAGGGGGTGAGAACCTGTGGTTCTTCAGTCATTGTAGGACTAAAACTCCTATCACCCTCAGCAAGCTGAGAATGATGGGAGTTGTAGTACAACAACGTATTTTGAATCACAGTTTGCTTGCCCCAGTCTTTCTTTTGAATGGAAACTGTCCACAGGGATATTAATTATTGATACAACTAGTGTAAAAGCCTGTGTACACAGGCAAAGGTCCGGGTAATGTTAGCCCTTTGAGTGCCAGAGGGGTACGCAATGTATTGCTTTGCAATGCGTTGCGTACCCCTCTAGCACTCAAAGGGTTAAGAGTCTGCTACCTCACTGCTCCACACGATGAAGTCTTGCGTTGCCTCACTCACGTGGTGCAATCATGAGCAGTAGAGACTGTCCGAATGCGGGAAGCCTCTACTGCGCATGACTGCATGGTGACAAACATCCTATCAAATTATTATATAGGATGTAAAACACTGATGTCATGACCTTTATGTTGGGATATGTAACAGTTCACCGTTATTACATTGGCAATGTAATCTTCACCCTTTCATGACCAGATGAGTCGCAACACATAGTAAAGCAATGTTACACACTTCTATGGTGGTTAAAGGGTTACCATTTTGGGGGCAAATTCAAAAATGAAAGGAGGTGCAATTTGAGGGTGAAAGAGCTGAACAATAGGGGAAAATAAAAATCCATTCTTATTGATTTAACCATTTGCTTTTCAGAGGCATATGCAACGTATTGCTTCACAATGCATTGCATACCCCTCTGGCACTCAAAGGGTTAAATGGGGCTTTTTTTTAATCCCTGGAATGTTAGAAAAGTCTCCAGAGCATTTCATAGTAACTCTTTGGCGACTGCTAGCATTGAAGGGGAATGGGACATATTTATTTGTCCTCTACGGGGCAGTTGGTTTGCATGTGTGGATTTTGCACTCAGTAGACCATATGCACAAAGAAAAGCAGGGCAATTTTCCAGCCTCCCAACAGCACTGTAGGGGACAAAAAAATCCCAAAGTTCGATCTGATTTACATGAGGCTTTTAACCCCTTGAATGCATTTAAACATTCATTAGGATAAAAGCCCCATTTAGATAAATAGAAATGGATTTTCTTCCCAAATGGTGCAATTCATTTTGCCTCAGAACACCACCTGTTTTGTTTTGTGCATATGGCCCTTGGTTACTTAGATGTTATTATTAATTTTTCTGTGATTCCCCCACCACCAGCTTCTCTTGTCTTGCTGTGCTTGTGATCAAGTCATCACTCCTTGTACTGTAAATACTGCAGTGGCATGAAGCACAGTGTGCTACTACTGCAGCCCCTGTCTCCTAGCTTGGTAAGACACTCAGTGCTCTTAACACATTTTCACACCATTCCAGGATCAGAGAATGCAGAGGAACTGGCTGTCTTGTATTCCAACAGAGCAGCCTGTCACCTGAAGGATGGCAACTGCAGGGAGTGTATTGAGGACTGCAACAGGTAAGGGGAGAGGGCAGGGTTATTTTAACCTTTTTATTGCCTGAAGAGAGATGGTTAACACTTTGTGTGCCACAGCAGTTCAAAAGGCAATGTGTTGTGCACTGCCCTGGCACTCACATGGTTAACTTGGTCATGTGTACTTCCTTGGTCTGCTTGTTACATGTCAACATGTAATAATTTCCATGGACCCTTTTGCTCCTGGGCCCCATAGGCATCTTGCATCACTGACTAATATATGCCATAAGGTGGTGGATGGAGTGTGTCTCCATGGAGTGTATATGTTCTTTTGGAAACATTATCCACACCTGGGTCAGAAGTGGCAATTAGTATTCTGTTAGATATACTGTCTATTTAACCTTTTAAGGACCAGAGGGGTGGACAAGCATTGCTAAGCAATGCGATACTCACCCCTTGGTCCTTAAAGGGCTAAAATCATTGCAGAAATCACTAACAAGAAGCATAAAGTGGTCTCTAAGAGACATATATTTCTGGGGTTCTGAGGCTTATTTATTTATTTTATTTATTTAGAAAATGTTCTACCAGGAAGAATACATTGAAATTTCTCTCATTTTCAAGGATGTCCTGGATAGTTTTCAGTTAGGGTTACATATTTACACAATTTAAGAAACATTTTATGTTACATATTATTATATGTACATACACATATACGTACATATTAAATATTAAAATTATATACAGTTACATAATGTTTTTAGATATACAGATGCATTTACTTTTAAGGATTTTAGACTGGGAGAAGATATAATTATTTCAGGCAGATTATTCCAGGCTTTCGGAGCTCTGAAGGAGAAGGCAGATCGTCCTGCTTCTTTCGTGTATTGTGGTATATGCAGTAAATTGTTAGCAGTGGGGCGGAGGTTATAGTTATTCTAGAGAGCTGGAGTGAGCATACTGCTCAGGTAGTCTGGTAGTTTTCCAGAGAAGTGGTTGTATTTTATGTCACAATCAAGTTTGCTTAAAGACTCCTTAAAATCTGAGATTGTAAGTGATTCTTGGGCCTCTGTTGAATTGATTTAAAGCAGAGTTAGCACTGCTAACAAACTTGCCCCTCAATAATTCCACATCTGGCAACTAGCTGCTCAGTAGCGCTAGTCGTCAGAATTATTACTGCATTAACGAGAATTATCCATTGCTCCTGGGTTGACGGGCAGGAAGGAGCGCAGACATCTTTCCATAGTGACGTCTGTGCGCTTGCGCTGTCAGTCCCTTTTGGAGCTGAACGGCTCCTAGCAACAACACCTAGAGCAGGCTGGGACTGACAGCGCAGGCACACAGATGTCACTATGGAAAGATGTCTGCACTTCTTCCTGCCTGTCAACCCCCGGGAGCAACGGGGTAATAATTCTGGTGACTAGCGCTACTGAGCAGCTAGTCACCAGATGGGGAATTATTGGGGGCAAAATTTTTAGTGGTGCTAGTTCCGCTTTAAAGCGAATGCAAGGAAACACCGTTATTCTTTTGCATATTTAGCCATTTTCTGTGTAATAAATAGACTTGTGGGTATAAAAGAATATACATTATCCACACTAAGATACTGGATAAAATCATATAATAATCATATGTTGGGAAGAGCATAGCAACCTGCAGTCCTCCAGTTGTTATTGGACTACAACCATCTTGTGAGGATGATGGGAATTGTACTCCATCAATAGATGGAGTACTGCAAGTTGCCTTCCCCTAGAATCAGTTTATAGGACTAGTAAACATTTGCTGTGGGAGGGAAATTGCTTATATTGTAAGGCTTTTGCTGTTTGGTAAAATAAGGGTTCCAGCTGATAGAGGATGTCTCGTTCAAAAGTTATTACAATAAATACCGATCTATATATTTACATATATAATCGGATATATTAAACTGTTAGCAACAGAGCCACCTGGTGCCAGACAGTTTCTTTTCCTATTGTAGTCTATTGGAGAGGTGAGCCACTGGAGCCAGAGAATGTGATGGTAACAGCTTTACCATATTGTGACAGTTTGAACTGTAGTAACTTTGGATAAAGCAACTGGAACAGTGAGAGTACACTTTCATTACTCAGCAAGTACTGAAATATGTTTTTTAATCTTTTTCTCATAATAAAAAAAGAAACTATCACCAGGATAGTGCCCCTGGGAGCAGACCTGCTGGTGAAGCCAATGATTCATTTTTAGCCCTGGTGGACCAAAAGAAGGATCTTAAGAGACCTTTGGTTTTCCTCTGTTAAGAGACTGAACTTCAAGACTTAAGTCTTGTGGTTCAGTTTCCTGTCCAATGCAGGTCCCCATAGTCTGTTGTATCTAGCTTGAAAGCCCTACACATCTGGCTTATGGGGACTGTACGTGTAAACCAGGAGGCTGTGACTGAGAGCCCCATATGTCTGACTTGTGTCCCAGCAAATGGGAGCCGTTTTGGGGCTGCACAGTGCTGCCCCAGGCTTTTTATTTAATTTGCTTCCATTGAAGCAAACTAAGTAAAAGATGGGACTTGCCCCTTACATTTTTTTAATAACAAGAATATTGAGTGCAACTCCAGAGTTTATTGGATTAAATACATTTTTAATGCTCGGGACAGGAGCTCAAAACTAGGTAAAGTCTTTTGAAATCTGGCTCAGTTCTCAGGTATGTTGCCGTTCAGTGATGGGATGCCATTAGTGTTTATGATTGAGAAGCATGCATCTTGTAAAGAGCCTGCCTCAAGGTCTGCACGTGATATTGGATCCGTCAGGTTAAAGGTCGTTTTGTGTGCTTAAGATGTATGAATCATTGTGCAATATTATAGCACTGTATTTCATAGGAGTTACTAGGACATCTGTATAAGGCAGTAGCAGGCAACAAGATTTGCACCAAGGGCTGTGTTTGTGGCCCTCAAATCAAACAAGGAGTTATGATTAAAAATCTTAATTTGGTTGAAAAAATGAGGTTAACCTAAAACTATTATGGGGCAAACCATCTACATCAGCGGCTCTCAAACCTGTCCACAGGTCCCCCCAACGGTGCACATTTTCAGGATTTCCTCACATGAATGTTGATTAACCCTTTGAGTGCCAGGGAGGTAGCCAGCACATTGCATTGCAATGCGTTGGATACCTCCCTGGCACTCAGTGGGTTAAACAATCAGTAGTTAACTTATTCTGAAGGATCTGTTTGAGATATCAACATTCTCCTGTGTTTATTTGAGGAGATCCTGCTTGGTGGTGGTGGTGGGGGGGTGCTTGAGGTTTGAGTCCCTCTGATGTGCACCACATGTCACATATAAACAATTCTACTGATTCAAATGGGGATTTTATCCCTGTGACTGTGGAGGGATCTTCAACAAAAAGCATTGCGATAGAGACTTTTCTAGCATTAAGTCAGGGGTAGTCAACTGATGAACATCCAGCACTGGCTGGTTGGGGATGATTAGAGCTGTCCGCAACAAGTGGAGGTCCAACTATTAACTATTCATGTATAATTTCCCTTAATTACCCCACTGTTTGGTTTATACTTATGCACTGATGTAGTAGCACTTTTTCCATTCTAACATTGATCTGCAGTGTATTAAAGTGGGATGCCCCTTGGTTGTAATCTGCGTAGTCATATTGATTTTTGATTTCTCCAGGAAGCTTGTCCTCCCTGTCTCCCATCAATCCTAACATTACATTTTACACCAGGCAGGGTCTCTTGATAAATAATGTTAATAATATTAATTAATATAAATGTAGTTTCATTCCCTCCTCATCTGGGGATATCGGCTTCATAAATCCCACCCAGCAGTGTCAGCTCATGTTTCTCCGAACAATTTCCTTTGATGGGGTTGTCTTTCATTATCAGTAGTAGGTTATAGATGAAGGATTGGGTAGGAGGAAGATGAGACTAGCTGAATTTACTGGATCCAGAGAAATTCAGAGAAGGGTGAAAATATTATAAGGGCTAAGATCCCAAGTACTGTAAAGTATTTGCTTGAATATAAGGCCAGAATGTTTACAGGCATTTTAGCAATAGCAGTCTTTCTGAGGTACGGTCCACCTCTGTGCTGATGTCGCATGACTCGGGATGGTCCCGCCAGGATCTTTCTATGAATGCACAAATTCCATACTTAGTGATTTAAAAAAAAAAAAGTCCTGGAAGGATCTTTGTGTGTCACGAGATGTCATAGTGGAGGCAGATAGAAAATTCAGATATGCCACCTGCCCGACTGCTCACCGGAAGACTGCCTTTTCCATTACTGCGGCTTGAAAGTAGATGGGGAGAGAATACCATGGGATGGAGGGAGATGGGGAAAGAATACCTCGGGAGGAGGACAAGAGAGAGAGGTTGCCTTATATTGGGGATTTTTTTTTTTTTCCACATGTAACATTTGGAAAGTTGGGGGATTGCACTTTATTCTGGCTTGCCTATTTTCTTTTGCAGGCAAATACAATATTTATTAACAAAAGTTTGTTTTGTTTCTGACAGGAAGGCACTGTCACTCATTTCCCTTTGTCGGCTCTGTCAGGCCAAAGGCCAGTCCTAAAGACTACAGAAACGTTACATTGCACTTTTAACACTTTGCGTGCCAGAGGGCATGGGTTATGCATTGCAGCTCAATGCACTGCCCATTGATATGGCACTCAGAGTTGTTGTTTACAGCCACACTGAGTATGTCAAGTGTTTCCTTATTACTTCATGACAGAAAACTGATTTGTGCATTATACTGCACTTTGTGCATTCTCTGTATTTTCTTGGTTTGCTTTACATGCTTTTCCTGCCAGATGCACCAATACATTGGGGCATTGTTTCTCCGTGTTATTCCTCAGGGTACCAACAGGACAGATTTTCATTATATCCCTGCTTAATCACACGTGGGTAATCAGTGGATTAATCATTGTGATTGAGCTGTCTGTGCTTAATTAAGGATATCCTGAAAACCTTGCCTTCTGTTGTGACTTGAGGACTGAGTGGAGGATCACTGCTCTAGAAATATGGAGCAAAGCACAATTTAGAGCATTGGCGGGCGGCCTGAGAACCTCTAGCTGTTCAGAACTACAATTCCCATCATCCCCAGATAGCCATTGGCTAGTTGGGGATGGTCGGCGTTGTAGTTCAGAACAGTTGGAGAGTCTCAGGTTGCTCATGCCTGGTTTAGATGAACTGCACTTATAACAGTAGTAGACACAGGGGAACAGTATGTACAGCCTCTGTTCTTTACTCTTGTGCACTCATACCACATACAAGTGGTGTCTAGCACATTGCAAAGCAAAGCACTCTCTACCAGCAAAGGGCAAACACTAAACTCAGCTTTCTTTTGCCTCCCCACAGGGGTAGTCCATATTTGAACTTTCAGAGGCTGGGTCTACAACTCCTATGATCCCCAGCTAACCACTCGCTGGTGAGGAATGATTGGAGTTGTAGCTCCGAACAGCAGGAAGTCCAAATAGTAACTATTCTTGCCTCCCAGCATACCTTCCTTCACATTACCACTATTTCATCTTAATACACTGTTTCCTATTTCCAACGAGATGTTTTACTCTCATTTTATTATAAAGCACAATTTTATTCCACAGTGAAACAAAAACATATATTTTAATGGCAGAAAAGAACCATCTGGCCAGTCCAGCCTGCCCATATACCTATCTAATTAAAATGCACAGTCTTACATAATTCTTAGAATAAACATGTCTATCGCATGCGGTTCTGAATTCTCTAACAGTATTTGTTCCTTCAGGCTCTGCTGGGAGGTTGTTCCATGAGGCTATCACCCTTTCTATAAAGTAGTACTGTCACATTTGTTCTGAATTGTCCACCCTTTAACTTTAGATCATGTCCTTTTGTTCTAGTTTTCTTTTAACCCCTTAATGACCCTTGACAGTCATAGTACGTCATGGGTAGATCAGAGTTAACGACCCATGACATACTCTGACCGTCATGGAATTCCGGGCTCCCACCACAGCTACACGCCGTTAGGGGAGTCCGGAACCGGAAACAAAAATGCTCCGTGGTCCTTAACCCCTTAGAGTCCGGTGACGTACCCGGACCGTCAAGCTGGTCCGGCACTTAAGGACCAGTGACGGTCCTGGTACGTCACGTACTATTACTCACTGCGCTCCTGCAGGAGCGCAGTGAGTAATACCGGGGACTGAATTTGATCGCTCCAAGACCGGAGCGATCTCTTTCAGTCCCTCAGTTCGGCGTGCCGCCCCATGTGATCAGTCACGTGGGGCGGCACGCCGAAATTCTCTATCTGGTCCTTAAAGGACCACTCACCCCGTGACCGCTGGTCGTTAAGGGGTTAAGTGACTGCAACATGACGCGCGGCCGGTCGTTAAGGGGTTAAAAAAAAAAACCCCAAACAAATGCTTCCATCCTTAACTATATGAAATCCCTTAATATATTTAAAAGTTTCTATCATATCATCAGTGTGCTCTACAGTTGAGTGTGTTGGAGTGGAACCTGGTTTTCTTTGTCTTCTATATCCTGAACTATTAAATTAGTCATGTACCAGCAAAGAAATACATAACTTAAGAACAACTAAATTAGAAATACTATGTGCAGAATGATGTGAGCAAAAATGAATGGGAGAACCGACAGTGTGAATGAAAAGTTGCTTTTTGCACATATTGAATCATGTTCAGGGGCATAACTTCAGGGAGTGCATAATTGTGATGGTGCTCAGCACACAATTGGTTTCATCAACCCTGCACTACAACCTATTACAATAAGAACAGTTATCTTGGCTGGCAGCCACTGACATTATCACAGAAGGCCACTGCCAGCTCATAAGACAAGAATAACATCAGTGAGCCCCTTGTGTTTTCTTCATTTACCCATTGAGCATCAGGGAGGAAGCAATGAGAAAGACACCCCTCTGATACTGCTGGGTCATAAATCATAATGTAGTAACTCCCTGGAACTATTGCTTTACCCCTTCCCTTTGCGAAAAACCTATTGAGATCCTCTGGTTGTGAATTGTGCCTTAGGTCTGTGTTGGTATGTGATGTTGTTGTGCAATGAGTTGGAAGACCTCTCTAGCATTCAAGTGTTTAAACGTTCACACTGAAATCGTATAAAACGTTTATAAAATACAGGGGACAAATGAAAATTCCCAATTGTTTAAATACATGTTTTAACACCTTGAATGCTAAAGATGTCTTCAGTGCATTGCTTCACAATGCATTGATGACCCACTAGTATTAAAGATGTTATTTGTCTCCTATGGGTTTGCTCCAGAATTATCTACAATTGCTTCCTGAGAAAAGACTCTAGGTGAGGTCTAACTCCGTGTTGAGCTACCTGGGGCCCTCCAGAGTTCAATTGGCATCATCCCCAGCCAGCCAATGGCAATTCATTTCTCAGCTCTATGAACAGATATAACAATGCTGAAATCTTTACTAACAAGTAGACACAAATATATGTGCATTGCTGAGTTGAAAAATCAGCGGGGAAACTTTAGCTCGGTAAAGGGGAGCCCTGTTACCACTGACTAACATGGAATTACGGAGGGGGCCTGAGGTGCATGAAAAGGTCTCCGGCTAATGAATTTAGTAAAAACAACAAGATAGAAAATGAGCAAAAAATTTTCTCACTACCCATATTGTACATAACCCCATGGATGTTAGGTATCCAATGCTTTGAGACCTCTCTAGCATCTAAGAAGGTGAAAGGCAGCTAACATTTAAAAAGTTGAAGCTCCATGATTTACTAGTAAATCACAACTGCTCCCAACTCTGAGTGACAGCATTATTATCCTACTGTCCTCACAGTGCGCATGTCTGCCTCACGCCCCTTGTCCCACACCCTGCAAGAACTACAGTTGTCAGCGGCAGCCCTATTTCCATTGGCTGTGCCTATAGATGTAATGGAATAGCAGCCAACATGAACCATTTACGGTCTCTCTGACGTTCACAGCATTGGTTCTGGGAAGGAGAAGCCAAAATGGACTTGCATTCTGAGAGCCAGAATGTAATGACAGTTGAGCTTGAAAATATTAACCCTTCGAGTTCCCTATAGTACAGCTTCTCAGCAATACGTCTGGTACAATCAGTCCTTAAGGAACCATTGATATGCAACAATTTAGAGACATTACTTGCTGAACACAAAAAACAAGCTGGATTTCTACATCTGAATTCCTGGTATAAATGGCACCAATTTAGAGACTTCAGATCATATAATAGGTAGCACTGTACTGTCTCACCCTGTGATTTGGTCTTTCACCCTGAGACCCAGAGATAAGGGCTAAAATCCAGAGTCTCCGGGTCAAACATGAGAGTTTCCAGGTATGACTGATGGCTGTAAGTTTTTATAATGATGCTGATATCCGAGGTTGGATTAACTATGAAAAGACAGATATTTAACATGAAAATTTTTTTTTTCTATTTAGTGACCCTTTAAGTTGACATTTTGACCATTTTCAGATGCCAGCGTTAGATTTCTTTTGGTCATATGTAATGTACTGTTTACAGTGGCATAACTATAGGGGTTGAACCTGCGACCGGGCCCGTCACTCCAGGGTCCCGGCCACCCCCTGCGCCTGGCCCGCAATCCCCCTCAGACACTCTAGTAATGCAGAGCGCTGGGAGATGATATCATCTCCCAGCATTACTGAAGAGAGGACCGCGCGGGAGCTCGACCAGTGTAGAGGTCTCTCCTGCCACGTCACTGGACCACCAGGGATGTAGGAGATGGGGGCATTGTGGAGATTCCAGGGCAATGTGGTCGGGGGCCAATGTAGTTGAGGGGGGCCAGTGTGGTCGGGGCATTTCTGGCACCAGGGCCTGGAAGCTTCTAGTTACACCTCTGACTGTTTACCTTTTATCTTCTACAGTGAGGTACAGGGCTATATATGGAATACAGTATGTTAGCATTCACTTGATGATTCATAAATATTTGAAAAAAACATTTTTTTGTGTTTGTGATAGTCACTGTCCATGCAGGGTCTTTGTTCCTCTTCTTCCTATTGGCTAACAGTAACAAGTGGATCAACTCAACTGAATAAGGGGAGAGACATAAAGGGACAGTACACTTACATTGTGAAAAAAATATATTGTTGTACTTTTCCTGGGGAGTAAAACAAGGGTACTCCTTCTGGGAGATGGTGAGTTCCAAAGTTATTACAGCTCAATATTTTTATATAGAGTGCTCCCTGGTATCCAGACATTTTTTTGTATTGCATTCTATAGGAAAGCTGAGCCATTGGCTGCAGTTCTTCACAGAATGTGACCGCTCTTGTTATAACGTCTGTATGATGCAGCAAGTGTCTTTTTATGTACTGTGCAGGAAAATCCCTACAATATATGTTTTTCATAATTCAGTTTTAATGGCCCTTTAAGAGTACAAAGCTGATATAGATTATTTTTTATGTTTCTTTTCCACCCTGTACCATTACACACCAGAGCTACTCCTTGCAGTGATGCACAAAATAGAAAACTAAACATGTCTAATAGTAAAAGTAACCTCTGTTACCACTGCACCTGCTTCCAGACTTTGGGAACAAGCATACAATGGCCAGCACCCATGTCTGATCCAGTCATCTCCACCCTCACCTGATCGCCTCCTCTCGTGCTGGTTCTATAGCGGGGAGATAAAGGGTAGGGGAGGGACTAAAGTGCGTAAATATGGCTTTATGAAGGGGCTGTATAACAAGGATGCTCACAATGGGAAATCTAATCTCTGCTTAGACATATGAAGCAAAATATATATATGGCCAAATGCATTTTGTTTGTGTGGACCTTCTCAAGGGTGTCTCCCTCAGTCACAGTGATCAGTATGTTTGAGTGGGCACCTTGTAGCCCAGGGGTAGGCAGCCTTTGGCTGTCCAGTTGTTGGAGACTACAACTCCCATCATTCCCAACCAGCAATGAGAAGCAATGCAGTGTAGACCTCTCTAGCTTTCACGGTCACAATATCTCTTAAATCAATGGAAATGTAAATTTCAAACCCAAGGTGCAGTTGGTTTGCTCCAGAGTTGCACCTTTTAACTTGATGAATAAGGCCAATACTGGCTAGTTATTCCTCTGGTACATTGCAGTGCATTGGAGATGTCTCTAGTAGTACATAGGTTAACCACTTCTTGCATGTATTCACTGCCTGACATTCACACACCTCTGTTCTTCACCCACATGTGACTCAGAGTTCACCTTTTTCCTCCAGTGCACTTACACTAATCCTCTGTACACTTGACCACTCCTGCCTGTTCACTTCTAGACCAGCCATTTAATAAATCAATGGGACATTTGTCAGTTCTTGTTTCCTATGGCAACAGTTGGCTTGCCCTACACTTATTCTACTCCAGGATCTGTCTATTGTCAAACCTACAGCTGTTGGGGACTAAATCGCCCATCATCCCCAACCAGCTGTAGGCTACTAGGAGTTGTGTTCTCCAACAGCTCGAGGTCCAACAATTGACTTGGTTTGCCCTCCTTCTTAGTACATCAACCTTCATTGGTAACCCTTTAGAATTGTATTTTAGCAAATTGATATACACAAGATGAGTCTGATCTACAGAGTAATTCTGGAGTCAACCATCTGCATCACAGGGTACAAAAAACAATATCTACCAATTTATTACATTAACTTTTAACCTTGATTGCTAGAGAAGAATTGGAACCATTCTGGGGCAAATCCATTGCACTGTAGGAGACAACTAAAATACCCCAAATTCTCATCGGTTTAAATGGAACTTTTAACCCTTTGCAATGCATTGGATACACTTCTAACACTCAAAGGGTTTAAGTCTTAAAGGGATAGTAATGTTTCATAATAAAAGCAGCTCTAATTAATCATCATAGTATTTGGACTTTGGAGAGTGTTATTTCAATTCTGTCAGAGTTGTAGTTCAAGAGTAATTCAATGACAAAATATCCCCCTCCCACCCCTTTTACTGATGTAGCACTGCTCAGCCAGAGCAGAAGGGAGGTGCCCAGGTAGATTGCAGAGAGGGACACTCTTCAATTAAGGGAAAAACCTGAAAAAATTGTCAAGGGGGCAGGGATTTCATTGTTCTCCTAGGAAGAAAATTGTCCCCTGCTGTTATCTGTCTGGTCTATGGACTGGATTCCACATCTGAGAAGAGATGGCTTACACTAGGTAAAAGGGGCGGGAGGGGAAACTTTGCTTGTGAATATCTCTCAAACCATAAAGGTTAGAGAGATAAGACTTATATCGTTCATGTTTTTTTTAATGCCTACAAAATAAAATAAAGATAAAATAAAGTATTACTATCCCTTTAAACGTTAGTGAATAACTGTAGTGGGTCTGGAACAAACCAACTGCATAATTGGGACAAATTAAAATTTCTCAAAGTCCATTTGATTTTTTTTTTTTTTTAATGATGGTGTTAACTTTTTGAGAGAAATTGGAGAAAACCAGATGTATATCGCATGAGACAATTCAACTTTCCCCTCCTTCTGCTAAATTGGGCTTTTAACCTCTTAAATGATAATAATTGGAGCAATTCTAGGACAAACCAACTGCAATGAAAATTACAAAATTCAGATTTATTTAAATTAGGTTTTTAATCGCTTTAATGCTAGAACGGCCTTGGGGGGACCCCTCTCCATTCAAAGTTCTACAAAAATGTAATTAATCAATGTTTTATCTGTCTCTTCTGATGCAGTTGGAATGGCCCATAATTTATCCAGTTCAAAGTTCTTTGTCTCAAGAGCTGTAAAGATCTGCATTTTTTTTTCCATTTCATTTGCAGATCTTATTGACTTGCTGAAAGGTTTTATAATCTGCTAAAAAACTACACGTGTAAATAGAATGAAACCTAATGAAGTCATTCTATTTACTGAGTGCGCTTCTTTGCTTCTGTAAAGCAGAGTAAGACAGACATGCGCAGACACACATGCGAGCAACAGACATGCTCACACACACGCAACAGACATACAAACACACACAACAGACATATACACATACAGAGAGGGGACACTGACACAGCGATAGCCTCCCCCCATGTTTGGAGGTTCCGGCTCTTGCTGGTCCACCGGATCTGTAGGTTCTGAGTGTAGAAGTGTGGGTTGTGGCTGCCCTGGGATTAGTGTAGGAGCTTTATAGTGCTGTGTAGGTGACAGTGTTGTATTGAAGTGAATATCTGCAGTATTCAGAGAGTTAGAAGCCAAATGTAGCCCTCTAAGGACCAGAGGACATGGCTTCACAATGGTTGCCTTTCCCCCTGTGGTCCTGAAACTGTTAAATCAATGGTATTTGTTATTTCCTTAACTTCGGGGCAAAACTGCAGTATTATGCCTCTGTGTGTTTGTGTAGAAGTGGAAAGCAGGAATTAAAAGATTACGTGAGAGAGAGACTTATGATAGCATGTTAAGCCATAGAGTGTCATGCAGTATACAGTGGTGTGTCATGTTAGAATTAACCCTTTGAGTGCTGGAAAGGTGCAATGTGTTGTGGTGTGATGCATTAGTTACCTTCCTGGCACTCAAACGGTTAAATAGAGTTGTGTTAATGTATAATGAAGTTATCCCAATTACATAAATAATGTAGATTCAGCTCCCCATGTTACTGGCTCTGGTGCAGCGGAGTGTGCAGTGTGCCTCACAATGTCCGGATCCAGTGCGGGAGGAAGAAGCCACTGTTGATTCAGAGGAAACCGGCTTTAGTTTAGGGTCTGGCAGGGGTATTGGCCATGGAGAGGCCGTGCTGGACGTCTGGGAGTTGAGGAAAGATCAGGGCTCCTGTTGGGCATACACTGTCCAGCTCAAAAAAACAAAAACAAAAAACAAACAAACCCCACCATGGTCACACCGGAAAAAAGTCAAGAGTATGTTTTAAAGGGATAGTAATACTTCTATTAAAGCTTATCTCTGAGTCTTCGTTATGTTTTCTCTGTCGTCCAATACAGGTTACTGGTAACTTTGAGTAGACGATCCTCCCCTTTAATTGTAGGCAGGAACAATTCTAGAATTGTATGCAGGGGTGGAAAACCACCATTAGGCAGATTGCCATAACTGACAATGCCCTTAGATGTGGCTAACTCAGTGACCGGGTGCTTTTTGTGGACCTTGAGCCCTGGTGGTAAAATCTTGGCTACAAGTTCTTTCCTCAGGAGTTGCCCACCGAGGCTTCTTCTTGATACATGGTAATCTGAAGACAGAAGATCTATAGGAAAGGTGAGCAACCCTTTGAGTGCTGCAGGTCCACATGTCCCACAGTGCCCCTCCACACAGGGGTTTTTCCTTGGAGTTCCTATTGCGCACTCCTGCACTCATTGGGTCTATCTGTATGTCTGTTGGGTGTTTTGGAGTAGGTTTATGTGGTACTTAACCCTTTAGCTGCTGGTTTGGCATTCATTTGGGGGGTTTTCTGACACTCCTCCTACTGGTTCAGTGTTTTTTTTGGGTATCCTAACATGTTCTAGTGATGTTTCATGTCTTTTAATATTACACCTTCAATTTTGTAAAAATTGAGTTCCGGCATGCTTTTCCGCATAGGCGCCATTGCTCCATTCACTCCTATGGACTGTACAGTTTGGGACATTTCTCTGCAACCGTTTAACCTAGCGGCTTCAGAGATAGCTCATTCTTCTTGTCTGCCCTTGCTCTATCATCTGGTTCATGTTTTCAGTGTGTTGGGGGGCTCAGGGGGCTTCGGGCACTGTTGGGGTACTTTGTCTGGGAAAACTACATTTCCCATGAGCACTTGCTTTACACGCTCTTTTCTGTTTGGCTCCTGCCGCGGCAGCCATTTTGTGCTATTTCCAGAACGAGTATCCTACACAGGGCTTGGACTCTCCTCTCCTCTGCTGATTAACCCTTCACCTGCCAGAGAAGTCTAAATTAGCGATTTCTGGGTTGAAACTTTAATCCTACACACTGTAATTAGGTGATTTATTATACTGTAAGGTTATTGACACTGTGAAAATGTCTACCATTGGATCTTGGGGCCAGACCTAAGACTAAGGATGCTGGGGTCTCTGTATCCCCTATTGCGCATTGCTCTTCCTGTCATTCAGGGTTACCTAGAGAATTCTCAGGTCATTTATGCCCAGCATGTTCTGATATCCATGAGTCTTCCAGGTACCTCCAGCCAAGCATTAGAGCCAGTTTCGGTGCAAGAGTTCAAGGCTGCTACTAGGGACCTTAGGTCCACACTGCAACTCTTTCCATCCCAGTTACAGGTGGTCTTCCATTCTTGGCATACCCCCTCCTTCGTCAAGTCTTCCATGCCAAAACCTCAGGGTGTACCTAACGTGTCAGATTCCACTGAGGAGTAACTGCTGGTGGATTCAGATGCGGTGGGCTCCTCTCAGTTTTTTGGGGATCCTTTTGAGGGTGATCCTGAGCCTCAGCTGAGAGCCTGATCAGGGCTGTTTTAAATACCTTAAACATTCCCTTTGTGCAGGAGGTTCCTTCTGACCCTTCTGATGTATTTCAGGAGGACTAAAAAGAACCTTACTTGCTTTCCACCTAACCCCACTCTTGACTGCCTTGTGTCTGAAGAGTGGAAGTCTCCAGACAGAAAACCATCTGTCTCCACAAGAAATTTAGCTTTATCCCTTCTCTGAGGCTGCACTTGATCAGTGGGTTCATCCCCCCAAAGTGGATGCTCCTTTCTCCAGGCTATCCAATTCTACTGCCTTGCCAGCATCTGCTCTAAAGGACTCGACTGACAAGAAACTTGAGGTCTCCCTCAAGTCCATCTTTGCCACTGCTGGTACTGCCATGCGTCCAGCATTTGGTGCAGCATGGGTGAACCGGGCCATTGCGGTCTGGAGTGAACAGCTCACCCTTGCTGTTCGTCAGGGTGCTCCTACTTCAGATATGTTGCACCTCCTTGCCAACATTTCTGAGGGTCAGCACTATGTTTCTGCTGCCTTATTTGATGCCATCCGTTTGGTGGCTATGGTTTCCTCCAAGTCTGTGGTTATCACTCGGGCTCTTTGGCTCAAGATCTTTTCTGCTGACACTGCTTACAAGAAAGCATTGCTCTCCTTACCTTTTCAAGGCACTTCTTTGTTTGGGCCAGATCTTAAGGATCTGATCAGTGAGGCCACAGGGGGTAAGAGTACCTTTCTACCCTTGGTCCCTAGGAAAAAAATGCTGCGTAAGCGTAACCGGTATTTTCGTTCCTTTCAGAATGAGACACGTCTGGCAAACCAGACGGTTCCTTCAGCTTCATGTACCTCCTCCAAGCCCAAACCGCAATGGAAGCCCAAGGTCTCCTTCAAGCCCAAGGCTTCCAAGCCTTCTTCGGCATGACTCGCCTAACCGGGGTCCGCAGTCTGCTGTGGGTGGTCGTCTGCGTCACTATCACAGTATTTGAGAGGATTCAGTGGCGGACCCATGGGTTTTATAGGTGGTGATGGAAGGGTACAGGATCCTTTTCATCTCTCTTCCTCCCTTTCGCTTATTTCCTTCTCATATGCCTCAGGGCGCAGAGAAACACCGTCTGTTCGGCGCTATTCAGGCTCTTCTGGACAAGGATGTTCTAGAACCGGTTCAAGTTCAGAACAGAGGTATGTATGGGGTTTTTACTCAAAACGCTTTGTGGTTTCCAAGGACGGCGGTTGTCTTCCCATTTTGCACTCAATTCCTTTGTGATCCGGACTCACTGTCACCAGGAGTCTCTACGTATGTCGATTGCTGCCATGTCCCCAGGGAAATCCCTTTCTTCTCTGGATCTTCAGGACGCGTATTTACACATCACCATTCATCCAGAGAGCTGGCAGTATCTTTGATTTGCCTGCGACCATGGGCATTTTCAGTTCTCAGCGCTTCCATTTGGTCTGACAACAGCTCCTCAAGTCTTCAACCGTGTCCTGGGAGCCTTCGTGTCTGTCCTCCACCGGGACGGCATCAGAGTTACTCCATACATGGAAAACCTGCTTTGAAGGTCCCCTCTGCAGAACTTCTTCATCAGCAGGTTCAGCAATGCATTCATGCTCTCACCCATCACAGTTGGATCATCAACGTGGACAAATCAGATCTTGTTCCAACCCAGCGTCTGGTCTTTCTGGACCTCCTCTTCGACACCCAGAAGAGCATGGTGTTTCTCACGGACGAGGTGGCTCACCATATCGCCCACAGGGTTTCTGCGGTTCTGGCTCAGGATCCAGTTCCAGCCAAGAAGCTGTCCTCTGTAGTGGCGAAATTCATTTCCACCATAGAAGAGCTACAGTTTGCCATGGCGCACACCAGGGAACTCCAGCGGTTAGTGTTCCAGGTGTGCAGGGGTCATCCAGACCTTCTGAAGATGTCATTGTCCCTCTCTCCATGTGGAACTGAGTTTGTTGTGGTGGCTAGACCTCTCCAATCTGCTGAAGGGCAAGTCCTTCCTGGTATCCTTCTGGACCACAGTGACGACTGATGCCAGCCTCTCCGGCTGGGGAGTGGTCCTGGGTTGCCTGAGCGTTCAGGGTTGATGGTCTCTGGAGGAATCTCTCCTTCCCATCAACATACTGGCGCTTCGGTGATATTTGATGCCCTTCGTCTTTGGAAATCTCAACTGGAAGACTGTCCAGCCGAGTAGAGTCTGACAACGCCATGGCCGTGACTTACATCAACAAGCAGGGTGGAACAAGAAGTCTCACCTCTTGGTTAGAGGTCAAGGCTATTTTGTCCTGGGCAGAAGAACAGGTTCCTGGTGTAGACAACGTCATGGCGGACTTCCTCAGTCGGCACACAGTGGACAGCAGAGAGTGGGTACAGCACCCAGAGGTGTTCACCCTCATTGTTCAAAAGTGGGGTCTTCCTTACATCGACCTGATGGTGACAAGACACAATAGGAAGGTTCCGAGGTGCTGCTCTCGATGTAGGGACCCTCTAGCTCTGGCGGTGGATGCCATGTCCATTCCTTGGTTATTTCTTCTGGCCTACATCTTTCCTTCCCTCCCAATGTTGCACAGGGTGTTACAGAAATTACGACTGGAGTGTTGTCCAGTCATTCTGATTGCTCCATACATGCCTCGCCAAGCTTGGTTTCCGGAGCTTCTGGATCTGTCAGTGGCGGAGCCATTCTGGCTCCCTTGCTGTCCGGATCTTCTTCTACAGGGTTACCTGTGGAAGGAGGATGTTCATCGGCTAGGTTTGACGGCTTGGAAATTGAATCCTCAATATTGAAGAAGAAAGGGTTTTCTTCTGGTGTGGTGGCTACTATGCTCAGTGACCGCAAACATGTTTCTTCAAAGATCTACCTTCGTGTCTGTTCGACCTTCTTATCTTTGTGTGCCGATATGGACCTGTCTCAGGAATTTGATCTTCATACGGTCCTGGCCTTTTTGCAGGACTGCGTGGATAAGGGCTTCAGTTTGAGTTCCCTTAAGGTTCAGATATCTGCTCTGTCTGTTTTCTTTCAGAGGCACATTGCCATCCTTCCTGATGTCAAGGTTTTCTTCCAGGGCATTGCTCATACTCGTCCTGCCTTCAAGATTCCTGCTCCTCCGTGGGATCTTAACTTGGTTTTGGGTGTTCTTCAGCGTCCTCCATTTGAGTCTTTGGCTGCTATTCCTCTATGCCTCTTGATGTGGAAAATGGCCTTTCTCCTGGCAATTGTGTCTGTCTGCCGTGTTGCGGAGTTACATGCTCTGTCCTGTAAACCACCCTATTTGGTGTTTCTCAAGGACAAGGCGGTGCTTCGCACCTCTCAGGAGTTCCTCCCCAAGGTGGTTTCGGAGTTCCACATAAATCAGGAAATTGTGGTGCCCTCTTTCTGCCCTGACCCCCACCTCTGACAAGGAGAGGGATCCCCACTTGTTTGACGTGGTGCGTTGTCTCAAGTTTTATGTACATCGCACTGAGTCTATCAGGCATTCTGACACGCTGTTCTTCATTCCTGAGGGTCCTAGGGAAGGAAGACCTGCATCCAAAGTGACTATTGCTTCTTGGATCAAGTCCACTATTCATAAGGCTTATGGGCTTAGGAAGAAGCCTGTCCCTTTCAGGGTCACGGCTCATTCTACATGATCTATTGGGGCCTTTGGGTTTGCAAGAATCAGGCATCTGCTGATCAGTTGTGCACTGCTGCTGCCTGGTTGTCTGTGCACACCTTTTCGAAGCACTACCGTGTTGATGTGTTGGCATGGGCTGATGCCAGCTTTGGGAGGAAAATCCTGCAGGCAGGTTTGCCTGTCTAGAATTTTCTTTGGTTCTTGGTGCTTCCTTCACTTTTGAGCCCCGTTAGCTCTAGTTCAGTGTGCTGTGTAACAGTTGGGGTGTTGTTACCCCTGTTCAGTGTCCGTTTACATTTCTTTGTTTGTTGGGCTATCTCTGATCTGATGGTTAATATCTGCTCTGGTGACGTTGGGGGACTTGCGCCTGGTCCTTGCCTTACTTCCCGCCTCTGGGAAACTCAATGGTTGGACATCTCAAAGTTACCAGTAACCTGTATTGGACGACAGAGAAAAGAGGATTTTAGTCTTACCTGTTAAATCCTTTTCTCTTAGTCCATACAGGTTACTGGTCTCCCACCCTGTCAAGGGACCATGCTTCGCTCTCCTGTGGCAGACCGTGGGGGTCCTTCGGGGTCATGCTCACGGGAGTCATCTTTCCCTTCCACTATCTAGTCAATAGTTAGTGTCTCAGATCGTTCTGGAGCTGGTTGGCTAGCAGCAGCCAAGGAGGGAAGGTAGGCTCCACTCCCCCTTAAGGAATTGTTCCTGCCTACAATTAAAGGGGTGGATCGCTTACCCAAAGTTACCAGTAACCTGTACGGACTAAGAGAAAATGATTTAACAGGTAAGACTAAAATCCTGATTTTAGTTACATGTACCACTATATTGAATTACTGAGTGTTGTAGTTTAAACTCTATTGAAGCTTAAAGGATTCCCCTCCCGCCACTTCTGACCACGCCACATCAAATCTGGAATCCAGGCTTGGGACCGGACGGATGCAGCAAGGGAAATCTTAATTCAGTAACTATAACCAAAATCCTCCTCCCCCCCCCTGACAAAGGAAAACAGGAATTTTTTTGCTTACTGAAGATTATCCCTTGCTGCTGTCCATCCGGACCAGACTGAGAGGCTGACTGATGCAGGGAAAGGGGCAGGAGGAGGTATCCTTTCAGCTTGAATATCGTTTAATTACTGTAAGTAATCAAATATAGCACTACATGTTAAAAAATATATAAATAAGATTTGGAGCTAAACTTTAATAGAAGTATTACTATCCCTTTAACCCTTTGAGTGTCAGAGGGTTTCTCAATGCGTTGCATACTCCTCTGGTACTCCAAGGTTTAATGTTTGAGTAGTATAGGCATCCAACATACTTACCTCCCTTGTACATTACTTTCCTCCAAGTTAAGAGTGTATAAGGGTTTAACCCTTTGAGTGCCAGATTGTTTTGTAATGCATTGCAAAGAATGTGTAGTGTACCCCTCTGGCACTGAAAGGGTTAACAGGAGAAGTACAGGTGAGGAGATTTTGTGTTTGTGAGTGTGGAACAGGAGGACATTTGGGCATAGAAGAGGCTGATGTGAAGGCATTTTTTTGTGTGAGGATGGCATGTTTTGTAGCTCTTGAATGTTGAGGGAGGGCAAAGTCGTTGCAGAGATTTTGACCACTCCTGTCAAAATCATGCCCCCCTGTATCCCCAGGATTTGCATTGTGAAGATATGAATATGTTCTCCTTACTGTGGCCCCTGTGGCACTGTGATGGCTGTCAAGTAAAGACCATTGGACGTACGTGTCTGAAATGTAGACACACTGATACACCAAGACTTATGCAACACACAGGCAGACACATACTCACAGTGAGACACAGACATGCACGCAGACACAGTCATGCATTCAACAAACACACATGCAACAGATATGTACACATGCATGCAACAGATATGCACTCACACACACGCATGCAACAGATATGCATACACACACACAAAGGGGGACACAGACACAGTGATAGGACTCCTGTCTCTGTATGTTGCGGCTCTTGCTTGTCCCCTGGATCTGTAGGTTATGGGTGTAGAGGTGTGGACTTTGGGATTGGTGTAGGAGCTTTACAGTGCTGTGTAGGGAACACTCTTGTATTGAAGTGAACATGTCCAATATTGAGAGAGTTAAAAGGTAAATGTAGCCCTTTAAGGACCAGAGGGCATTACTTCACAATGTGTAGCACCCCCCCACACACACACTGGTCTTGAAGCCATTACATACCTCCCAACATTTCAAGTGGCCAATGAGGTACACTTTTGTTTTAGGTGGTGTTTATTGTGGTGTGGCTGGTGGGCGGGCATTATTGATAGTTTTTAGGTTATTTCAAGACCTATTGACACATTTTGTGTAACTGAATAAATTACTTACAGCAAGACTAAAGTATTTTATCTACAAAGACTAATTTAGAAACACATATATTGAAGATTAACTACACACTTATGTGACTTTTAATGCCGTGGAGCAATGTGATACACACTACTCCATTCTGATCTCCTGAAAAGAGGGACAAAAAGGTAGAAAAGAGGGACAGAAGGGTTTGGATCACAAAGAGGGACACTTGGGAGGTGTGCAATTACATCAATGTTATTTTTTGTTTCCCCTTTACTTTGGACCATAATTGCAGTATTATGCCTGTGTATGTTTGGGTTGTGCAAATGGAAAGCAGAAAATAAAAGGAGCGTTATATACCAGCATGTTAACCCTTTGAGTGCATCTGCGTTGTGCACCCCTCTGGCACTCAAAGGGTTAAGGTATAGGGCAGCATACAGTACAGACTGGTGTGTCATGTCAGAGGTAAGTAGCAGTAGCAGAAGGCATGTTCATACATGGGAACTTTGTCTTGTGGAGTCCCTGAAGGGTACACCTGTGGTGCTGCTGGGGAGAGATCAGTGAGGTAATTTGGGTTAAAAGGGTTGGTGGGGCTTAATCACGAGTAGGGGCGTGATTTAACAAAAGTGAAAGAGTGTTAGGAATAGGCTTTGGAAGAAGTGGGAGTGAAATGGAAGTTTACAGTGTGAGAATTTTAAGGATGGCTCCCCCTATACTGCTGGTGTGTCCTGAGCAGTAAAAGTTGATACACAACCCTGTGGTAGTCAGGGGGTTAAGTGTGTACCTTATGGCTGCCTGTCCTCTATCTTACATAGCAAATATGGAAACCCTTGAAATAATTGAACAATGAGGTTCTACATAAAATACAATACAGAGGTAGATGCATAGCTCACGCGGATACACACACACACTATGCAGAGGTACATGTATATCGCATAACATACACACAATACAGAGGTAAGTGTATATCGCATAACATGTACACACTACAGATTTAGGTGCATATCTCTCTCTCTCATACACACGCACACTGATATCACTTAGCACACATATATAGAGGTTGGTTCATATCACATAACACACTATACAGAGGTTGGTGTATATCAAATAACACTATACATATGTAAGTGCATATCACTCCTACACTACACAGAGGTACATGCACACATTATACAGAGGTAGGTGCATATGAAATAACACACACATTATACAGAGGTAGGTAAATATCACAAAACACTCTACAGAGTTAAGTTCATATCACATAACACATGCGCACACACACACACTATACAGAAGTAGGTGCATATCATATAATACACATTGCACAAAGTTATATACATAATAAACACACTATGCAGAGGTAAGTGCTTATCACATACCCCACACAGTATACAAAAGCAGGTGCATATCATATAACACATACTATAAAAGGAACACTTGGATGGTATAGACCCCTAATATCTCCTAAAGAGGGACACTTAGGAGATATGGACCCTAATATCTCCTAAAGAGGGTCACTTGGGAAGTACGGACCCCTAATATCTCCTAATGAGGGGCAATTGGTTGGTATGGATCCCTAATATCTCCTAAAGAGGGATAATTGGGAGGTATGTACCCCAAATGTCTCCTAAAGAAAGCCATTTGGGAAGTATGAACCCCAGGTATCTCCTAAAGAGGTACAATTGGGAGGTAAAGGCCCCTATATGTATCCAGTTTTATGTATATGTGTCCAGTTATATGTATACTAGCGATATTGGCACAGCTTTGCCCCTGTGGTTAATAAAATAAATAACCATTCCCCAAAAAACAAAAGTCCCATGCAGTCGTGTGCATGAGTAAATAAACATAGAATGTGATACATATCTGGTACTAATAGGGTTAAAAAAAAATTAAGTGGATTTACGTGTAGGACTATTTTCCCCCGACATCCAGGTAAATCCAGAAAGGAGATGTGTGTGTTTTGCATGTGTGTGTATTGCGTGCGTGTGTTGTGTGTTTTGCACGTGTGTATATTTTGTATGGTATGTGTGGTTTTTTGTGTGTGTGTGTTGTGTGATGTGTGTGTGTGTGTGTACATTGCATGTGAGTATATAGTGTGCATGTGTATTGCATGTGTGTTTTGTGCTTGTGTGTTGTGACATATTGTGTGTTGGGAGTTTTTTTTTGCATGTGTGTATTACGTGTATTTCTGTGTGTGTTGTGTGTGGTGGGAGTGTGTGTGTGTTGTGCCTTTGTGTTGTGCATGTGTATTGCATGTATGTTTTGTGTGTGTGTGTTGTCTGTGTTGTGCATATGTATTGCATTTGTGTTGTGTGTGTGTGTTTGTGTTGTATGTTGTCATGGGGGTGACTGTGAAATAACAACACTCGGCAAGTACAGATACAATAAAATTAACTTTATTAATAAAGAATTAAAAAGAATATATCTCTCCAACCTTCACTAGACCAGGTAGGAACAATGCAACGGCACTTCCCAAACCCTTCACTCGACAGACTCGAAGACAGAGAAATACTATACCCCAGAACACTGGAGTATCAACCAGGAGCTACAGCACCTCTTTCACCTTCACGAGGCCCGGTATAGGAAAATGTAACGACACTTCCACAACACTTCACTAGACAGGTGGAAGAGAGGTGAACCGAATATACTCCAGAACGCTGGAGCAACCAAGGAGCTAGAGCACCTTCTCCTACCTTCACGAGGCCTGGTCTGGGAACAGTGTAACAACACTTTCCCAACCATTCACTAGACAGGTAGGAGGATGACTACCGGACTATACTCCAGAACGCTGGAGCACCAACAGGAGCGAGAGCACAGCCTCCACCTTCACGAGGCCAGGTAAAGGGACAGTGTAACAACACTTCCCAAAACCCTTCACTAGACAGGTGGAAGTAGGGCATACCGACTACACTCCACAACGCTGGAGGACCACAAAGAGTGAGAACACCTCTCCAACAGGGGATGACTAGGCTATGGATAGGCCCTAGATGCTAGGGACCCTGACAGGCAAAGGTGACCGCCCCTAGACGGCA
This sequence comes from Rhinophrynus dorsalis, assembly GCA_037306005.1. NCBI lineage: Eukaryota > Metazoa > Chordata > Amphibia > Anura > Rhinophrynidae > Rhinophrynus > Rhinophrynus dorsalis. The sequence continues at coordinate 70,410,299 of CM074723.1, read as the reverse complement.
AGGGGTAACCGACAGACAGAGGTGACAGACCCTAGAACACTAGGGGTTTAACTGGCTAGCCAGGATAGGCCTCAGGTGGACAACAGACTAGGCAACAAGCACACGTACTGCTAGGAAGCAGTAGCACGGTAGCGGCAGGCTAGTAAACCAAGGGAGGAAGGCAGCCAGGCCTGGGTAGGATGTAGGTGGTAAGTCAACCTGGTCAGGAGCAAGTGACAACCAAAGCCAGAAGGTATGATTGTAGGGAGCCATGGGTCTCAGCCAGATCGGGTAGTCAGACGAAGCCAGAGGTCTCAGCCGAATCGTGTAGTCAGACAAAGCCAGGGGTCCCAGCTGGATCGGGTAGTCAGACGAAGCCAGAAGACATACACAGGAATCAATAAACGGAACACAGAAGCACAATGCACAGGTACACCACGAAAGGGCAAAAGTTTATAGTAGGTCTGAGGCCTGTAAGGCTTAGCATATGGGGAAGAGACCACTAATCACCCTCCAGTGGCCTATAAGAATAGCTCGTAGTATTTGAGCGACAGGTAAAGCAAGAACAATGTCACTAGTATAACGGCACGCCACTGGAGGCAGTCACGGATGCCGTGATATATGTATTGTGTTATTTGTATGTTGCTTGTGTATATGTATTGTATGTGTTGTGGTGTGTGTGTGTGTGTGTGTGTTGAAGGCCCCTGAAATTCCTTACAGAGGTTATCACAGGAGTAGCAGGGGTAGAAAGGGTATGGTGTTTTTTTTTTGTTTTGTTTTTTTGGAAGAGGAGATAGTGGGGGAGGGTCGACTCCTTGCAGAGAAAATTAGGCCCCTCTCTATCTCCAGTACAGGTAGTATAGAGGAGTTTTGAATATCTCCTCCTTATTTCTGCCCCTGGGTTTCTTTATATAATATTTTTTTAATATGGGTAGATACTGGGTACCAGATAAATGTACCATAAACATGTAAATCATAAAAACAGATAAAAAAAAATTTGTGCAAAATGACATGCATTCAGTTGATTCTCTTAAAGGGATAGTAATGTTTCATAATAAAAGCAGCTCTAATTAATCATCATAGTATTTGGACTTTGGAGAGTGTTATTTCAGTTCTGTCAGAGTTGTAGTTCCAGAGTAATTCAATGACAAAGTATCCCCCTCCCGCCCCTTTTACTGATGTAACACTGTTCAGCCAGAGCAGAAGGGAGGTGCCCAGGTAGACTGCAGAGAGGGACAATCTTCAATTAAGGTAAGGGAAAAACCTGAAAAGCTTGTCAAGGGGGGGCAGGGATTTCATTGTTTTCATAGGAAGAAGATTGTCCCCTGCTGTTATCTGTCTGGTCTATGGACTGCATTCCACATTTGAGAAGAGATGGCTTACACTAGGAAAAAGGGGCGGGGAGGGGAACTTTGCTTGTGAATATCTCATAAACCATAAAGGTTTGAGAGAAAAGACTTATCATTCTTCATGTTTTTTTAATGCCTACAAAATAAAATAAAGTTAAAACTATCACTATCACTATTACTATCCCTTTAAAAGCATATATAGCTTTAAACAATGTGTACATTGTATTGGAGATTTGAATTGCACCTTAATTATGTGCTGCTGAATTGCTTACTGTGGACTTTGTTTTCCTTCTCTAAACATAAGATGACCTGTACACTAATACATCATGCATTTTCCAGACTCAGGTCTAGGTTGCTTACCGCAGTGCAGACATTCTTTAATTACATATCTGCTATTATGACAAGAAGCTGAATGCATGGGACTGTATACATATTTTAACATAGTTTTTATGTTTTAGATGTTTGTGGTATATTTTTCTGGGGCTCCAGTATGTTTTAGTATGGCAAAGTCAAATATACTTACTGGCTTTTTGTCCAAGAGTTTTTATGAATAATGAGAGATGATTTCTGTTTGTTTATATATTTTGTACCTTGGGTGTTTTATACTGGCAATTAAGGGGTTACATTAGTGGTTTAAGACAATCAACCCAACTAATCTACTAATTTTTAAAAGGAACACAGAGATGTGATAAGAACATTTGTCCTTGCATGACAGAGTACGCAGTAACATTCTCATGATTACATTCCTTGCTAGAATTTGAAATATAAAGCTGTATGCAGAAAGCCAAAGGTGAACAAGTCTAGGACATACCAACTGCAAGGACAAATAATCCAAAAATTTCCTGTAATGGACCCCTGTAGTACAATTCGGACTTACATGCACCAACGAGTGTTTTATCACCTGTGTGTTCACCTTTCTGCATGCAAGGCCCGGCATTATGTTCCTTGTCCATTCCCCTGTATAGGTGTTTAATTGTATTGTCTCATGTTCCCAGTTCAAAATTTAGGCAGCCTCCTGATTGGTTGTCCTGGTCTGTTTGACAGATAGGTGGACTACTGATTGGTCTTCACTTGTCAGACCTTCCCTCTTGACTACCTGGGTTTACTTGAAGTAAACAGGCCAGCAGGCTGTTACGTATCTACGCATATGAACACCAATTATTGTGTAAAGTTTCACTGTATACATATGTGTGTAACCCTCCCATGTATGTATTCCACAAAGTCTCATGTGCTCTCCATCGTCCCCAGAGTCCCCATCCCCTCAGTCCTCCGGGCCTCCAGTCTAAAAATGTTGCTGACGCTCTGATTGTTCACCTCCTGTGCAGCTATTGTCACTCCAATCCCCATTGTCTGGAGATCCACACTGCAAGATTAAACTCTTCTTTGTGTTCCCTCCAACCCTTTCCGCTCCCCATGTTTAAAAGTGTAGGCAGCCTTCTGATTGGCTGCCTCTGTTGCATCCCTTGTTGCTCCATTCCCCATTGGCTGGAGATCGACGTGGCAAGGTTAAGCCATACTGTTTATTTTCGGAATTCCAGTCCTACATATGATCCCTTCATTGCGAATAAAGTGGATCCCTATTCATCCTGTCTTGGTGTGTGTTATTCCAGGACTGACCTTAAGAGCCCCTCTGACTCCCGTTCACGGGATTTAGCAGCAGGACCAGCCCAGCTATATTCTCCTTGTAGCCACATCTTGGAGAAAGAAGCCCGACAACGATGGCCAGATTGACTGACTGCATTTCCTGGTTTCCTCTACATTGTCATTTATTGAAATGGAAATTTTTAACTCCATGAATGCTAACGGAGACCTCTCTAACATTCAAGAGGTTAAGAGCTCAATCTAAATCATTGGGGGGGGTTTATACAGTAATGTGCAAAAGTTTTAGACAGGTGTGAAAAATGCTGTAAAGTAAGAATGCTTTCAAAAATAGGCATGTTAATAGTTCAGAATTATCAATTAACAAAACGCATAATGAGTGAACAAAAGAAAAATCTAAATCAAATCAATATTTGGGGTGACAACCCTTTGCCTTCAAAACAGCATCAGTTATTCTAGGTACACTTGCACACAGTTTATAAAGGAACTCGGCGGGTAGGTTTTTCCAAAAATCTTGGAGAACTACTTACAGTTCTTCTGTGGATTTAGGCAGCTTCCGTTGCTTCTCTCTCTTCATGTAATCCCAGACAGACTCGATGATGTTGAGATCAGGGCTCTGTGGGGGCCATACCATCACTTCCAGTACGCCTTGTACGTTTTTACGCTGTAGATGGTTCTTAATGACTTTAGCTGTATGTTTGGGGTCATTGTCATGCAGCAGAATAAATTTGGGGCCAATCAGATGCCTCCCTGATGGTATTGCATGATGGATAAGTATTTTCCTGTACTTTTCAGCGTTGAGGAGACCATTAATTCTGACCAAATCCATTTGTAGAAATGCATCCCCAAAGTTGCAAGGAACCTCCCCATGCTTCACTGTTGCCTGCAGACTCTCATTCTTGTACCATTCTTCAGGCCTTCTGCAAACAAACTGCCTTCTGCTACAGACAAATATTTCAAATTTTGACTCATAAGTCACAGAGCACCTTCTGCCATTTTTCTGAACCCCAGTTACTGTGTTTTCTTGCATTTTTGAGTCGCTTGGCCTTTTTTCCACATTGAATGTATGGCTTTTTGGCCACAAGTCTTCCATGAAGACCACTTCTGACCAAACTTCTCCCGACAGTAGATGGGTGTACCAGGGTCCCACTCTTTTATTCCAGTTTTGAGTTGATGGTACTGCTGCACATCTGATTGTGAAGGGAAGTAAGCATGATGTTTCTTTCATCTGCTACACTAAGTTTCCTTGGCCAGCGGTCCTCAGCATTGCCTGTTTTTTTTGTGCTTCTTCAAAAGAGCTTGGACAGCACATCTGGAAACCCCTGTCTGCTCTGCAATTTCTGCCAGGGAGAGACCTTGCTGATGCAATATAACTACTTTGTGTCATGTTGCTGTGCTCAGTCTTTCATGGTGTATGACATTAAACTATCTTCAGCAACCTCACCTTGTTAAGTGAGTTTGACTGTTCTTCACCCAGTATTATTCCTCCTACATGGCTGTTTCAGTTAATGATTGTGTTCAGCCCACATATTAAGTTGATGATCACTAGCACCTGCTTGGTATAAGTGTTTAATTATACACCTGACTTACATACCTACAAAATCCCTGACTATGCAAGTATACCTAGAAGATCTGATGCTGTTTTGGAGGCAAAGGGTAGTCACACGAAATATTGATTTGATTTAAATTTTTCTTCTGTTCACTCACTGTGAATTTTGTTAATTAATAAATATAAACTAATAACATGTCTATTTTTGAAAGCATTCTTACATTACAGAATTTTTTCACACCTGCCTAAAACTTTTGGACAGTACTGTACATCCTACCGACACATGGTGCAATTGATTTGCTTCAGATTTGCTCCTAGTTTTCTTTCTGTATATATCCCATAATATTGTGTGTATGGTTTATTATTTAGTTCTATCACCATTTGAAAAATCTGAACTACACACTCAATCAGTAATTCTCAAAATGGGGGGCCATGAGACACCTTCAGAGGGGTGGGGCTTTGACTGGATTTTCACCCAGATTTACAGTAGCTGTGCAACATAACCTTATCTATATTGTAAAAAATGATTCATGATCAGACGATTGAGAAAGGGTGATTCATAGAATGGGGGTAAATGGCACAATTTGCCTGCCATGTTTGTAAAATTGTGATTCATCTACATTTCATGGGAAGACACAATATATTATAATTTAGAAATATCAGTGACAATGAAATGGAAATATAATGAATTTGTTTCTTCAAAATATGCTACATATCAAGTAAAATACATATAATATAAATATGTGCACAAAAGATGTACATTTGTTTAAATTAAAAGGCTTGGTAATTGCTAAAGCTTGGTGTCGCATCAAAACTTTGGGAACCACTGTGATAGAAGATATTAGAACAGCTTACAATTATAACGGTTAAGTTGTATTTTACCATTTCAGTTACAGGTAATTTATTATATTTGCATATTGTCATTAAAATGGCCTTTGGGAATTATTTAGCGCTCTGTAAATTTGAGATTTCAGGCGTATGTCAAAAAATTTTGATAAATTTTTATTGACTGTAGGCAACAGTATTTTAATTTGTTTTCCCCTTTTTTTCTTAATTTTTATGACTGGCAGAAGCTGTTGCACACCCTTGACAATTGGGGTATGTTGTCGCAGGTAACTGGAATGAAGTAACGCAGCCAGCGTGTTTCCTCCTGCATTCCTCCTGAGAGACCATTAGCTTTAGATAGGGAGGGTGCCAGAGACAGTGAGCTGTCACCTAACTCCTTCAGTGAATGGATGTTTTGATATGCATTGCAATGATCCAGTATCATGTATGGACCTCATAGGCCACAGTATGGATTATGGTGTAACTACTCATTGGAGACCCGCAGTATAAGGAAAAAAAGGAAAAAAAAAATGTTTCTGGCCCTCCGAACCTATTGAACCCTAGGGCCAGCGGGCCAATTGTCATAACTTAATGTTCTGCACTCCTGCAGTACAGATAATCCATGATTCCTTCACAAAATTAGTGTCAATAAAGGTAGCCACTCATGTGAATGCAGTACCTAGAAAGAGTGGGAATGAATCAGCACCAAAATGGTTAATATCACCACAGTAGGCTGGTAATATAAAAGCATTAAGCAACTTTATTGTATCAAGAGAATCCAATCAAAGTATCTTATACAGTTGCAAACTGTGATTCAAGGTAGGGGAGACTTCTACAGACGAATACCAGTCAGTGGTAACAGGCAATCGACACTGATCAGCGCATCTCACGCATTATGTGCTTACTCATGAGCAAGTGTCTCCTAGCTTGAATCAGAGGTTGCAACTGTACAAGGTACTTTTATCGGACTCTCATGATACAATAAAGTTGTTTAATGCTTTTATATTACCAGAGTGCTGTGGTGATTTTAACCATTTTGGTGCTGATTCATTCCCACTCTTCTTGATGTTTCATGGGAACCTGGAGAGAGGTTTCCTGAGCGAGCACTGTGCCTGGATGAATAATATGTATCAATTTCAGAGATTTGTTTATTTAATCACCAAAGCTAGAACTGCTCATAAAACAATACTGATTTGTGTATTGCAAGTTTGAATTGGAGGTGAAAGTGTGAGCTGGGTTTTATAACAGAGTTTTTATACCTGAAGTACAGTCTATATAGATTTGTGTTTAGTTCACTTGGGTATCTTGAATAGCTCTGAACAAGAAGCCCAGTTTCACTTCCCTGTGCTATCCCTGCATTCTGCCGGGGATGTGGTGGAGATGTGAGTCATGTGACTAAAGGCCAGCCCGCTTGCTGCGCAAATAAACCCATGTGAACTTAACCTTAACACCTTGGATGCTAGTATGGTGTCCAACCTAGAATACAAGGGCTTAAAGGGTTAAAAAAAAACAAATTTGAATGTAAAAAACGAGCACAAAATAACAGATAACATGTTTCTATTGCAACTATATTTTTTATTCTCTCATACAAATAAAATGTTTGCAGGTTAATAACTGGGTTACACAGTAAAACAAGGTAACTATGATGCACATACACAGGTATAGTAAATCAAAAGGGTAATAAAATAATAGAAGTTGTTATATTTTTATGCAAAACGTAATTCATAGTTATTTCCTATTTCTTACCGATTAGGTATAAACTTTTATTACAAATTCTAACTTCATGGCTGTCATTTAACCCTTTGAGTGCCAGAGGGGTACGCAACACTTTGCAGAGCAATTCATTGCGCACACCTCTGGTACTCTAAGGGTTAACCCTCTGAGCTCCAGAGGAGAGTGCAACATGTTGCTCCACAATGTATTTTTTCCCCCCTTCTGGTGGCACTCAGATGGTTAAGTGCTGACTTGCAGTAAAATAAAAAAAATCCCATTTATTTGAATGGGGTTTTCAACCCCTTGATGGCCAGAGAGGTCTCAAACACTTTGCTTAACAGTGAGTTAGAGACCTCTCTTGTGTTCAAGGGTTTAAAATCCCCATTTAAATCCGTTGGAATATGAACGATTTCTCCCACCCATAGTGCAGTTTTTACCCTAGAACTGCTCCTTGATAAGCAAGGCCCATAGTGTGTGAGCAATCTGATAAAGTACAGTGCATTCACTGCTAGTCTGTTCTGTTGTAAGATCCCAAAAATCTGATTAGAATGGAGTACTGGGGGATCAGTTCAATGACCTGAGCTAATTTCCAAGTTTTAACAGAAATCCTGAGTACCTCATCAATGTACTTTTAGGCTTAATCGAAGCTTGAAGTGCATACATTCTAAGTGCTTGATATTAGTACGGACATTGAAACAAGCATTCTAGAAAAACCAAGTTCTGCCTGGCAAACATATTAATGGACCCCTCCCCCCAAAAAAAAATAATAAAATAATAAATAAAACATTCACCAAATGAAGTCCCACCCTCCACAAAAATATCCCAATATGTTCAATAAGAGCCCCTTTCCTCCACCAATCAACATATCCCTAAATAACATAAAGCACTATCCTGAGAAACTCCCTATGTGCGAAACTGCACATGCGCAGTAGAGACTGCAAGAAAGATGCAGTCAAGTGCAGTAGGGACTGGATGAATGCGCTGATATGGAGCAGGGAGCTTTGGACGGCTCACCTGCTGTCTGTGCTCCCGGCTCCGGGGCACCAGCCGAGGTCGCTGGGTGGCACTTTAGCCTGTGTGTACAGAGTTTCCTACTACTTCAATAATAAAGCACCCTTTCCCCCACCAAGCCCAAGTCAAAAGTGTCCAGGTATAAGGACCTCGTTGTCCCTCCCCCACGTGCTTCCCACTTGAAGCACTTACCTTGATGTCAGAGGTCCACTGTTGTCCTTGACTTCCTGGTCTTCCATTGTAGTCTCCTTCAAAGTGTAAGAAGAAATCAACAAAAAAAACCCTAGCAACCCCCCGTTGCTGCAGCGAAAACCACGCCCCTTTCCAGTCTTGCCTGTGTCATTGTCTGAGCCAAAAATTAACGGGGATTGGCTTTTATATGGCCAATCCCTGTTCAAATTCCTTCCCAGTCTCCCATTTACAGGGAGGTGGGGTTGTGCAGGGCACCTAGAATAACCTCACCTCTTAGCCAATCACCATCCAGAGGAAGGGGGCACTCTTGTGTTTAAAGCCCCCCCCCATCTAGTTCTACTAGTATTGTGCCCCCATATTGTGGTGTGTGGGTTTTTTTTTTATGTTGACAGGTCATGAATAGCTTACAAGTCAGTTTAGACCTCTGTTAACAACAGTTTATTTTAAGGCAGTTCATTTAATTGACAGTTTTGTGTTTAAATGGTTTCATTCATATTAACATATCATTTCTGTTTCCCTAAGGGCCTTGGAGCTCCAGCCATTTTCCATTAAACCACTTTTGCGCCGGGCGATGGCGAATGAATCGTTGGAGAGATACAGACCAGCATATGTGGATTATAAGACTGCACTGCAAATAGACAGTGGGATGCAGTTAGCAAATGACAGTATCAACAGGTGGGTACTGCTTAACCCTTTAAGGACCAGTGGGGTGTGTAGTGCATTGCCTTGTAATGCGTTGCACACCCCTCTGGTATTTAAAAAATTACATATTTTCAAAACAAAATCAAACTGTTGCTTCTAAAGATATGTTTTAACCAAGCCTGCTTGTGTATACTGATGCATGCATGTGAAGCATTGCTCCATTCAGCGTCCTCCCACTCTGCCCTCAAGGTAAGATTACAGTGATTTTGCTGATGCAGGCCCTTCCCAAAGCTTTGGGTGTGTATATTAGCTCTACAGCAGGAGCAGGTAACTGGTGTAGGGGAGCTCAGTCAGTGAGGCCAGTGCTCAGTCATATACCAGTGGTTCCACTCCAAGTTTTGTCCTCTGATGTTGGTTCTGTGGTTACATTATATTACAGAGGACGTTATGTTCAAAAGAAAACTGGAATAATCTTGGTGCAAACAACTGCTCCTTAGGGGACAAATTAAATCACCACTTATGTAAATGAGGATTTTAACTCCATAGTGTAGACAGGAGTCGAGTGCATTTTGGAGCAATGTATTAGGGATCTATCTAGCATTCAAGGGGTTCAAAGTTCAGTTTATATCAGTGAAAAATGTCTCCCCTATGGTGCAGTTTGTGACGTCAGAAATACTCCAGGTTTCTACTAAACATAAGGCCCAGAGTCTGCATCAGAAAGCAGGAGACCATGTGGAACTACCGGCATACACGTGGCTCCATTTCCCGTCTTATAAGCAATCACTTCAGGTTGATTATGCCAGTGACACAAAAAAGTTTTCTTTCAGTGTATAGTAGCTATTTATTTATTATGGAAAAATATACATAACGAGGGCTTTTCGGTTGAGTAAAACAAGAGCAATCCTGTGGCTAAGAAATGCTTAATTTAGAAGTTATTACACGACAAACCAGCATACTTGCTACTCAGAGAGGCCTTAAAACCCATAAAATTACCAATGATTTTTAAATGGGCCTTTTTCACACCTTGAATGTTAGAGACAATGTATTAGCTACCACAATGGCATTCAGGAGTTTTAAATTTTGGTTTGAATTCATGAGAGCAGCTGGTTTGCTTCAAAATTCCTCCACTCATTCATTGTTCGTATGGACGATTGAGGAAATGTAACCTTTCTTGTGCACATTTTATTTTATAGTGGCGCTGTTGCTACTAATCAGCAAACAGTGCTCCAGAGACTGAAATAGCAGCAGTTCCCCCATAAAATAGGTTAGATAGAAGAAATGTTAGACTCTGTCAGAAAATGTAAGTATGTGCAGTAATGATTCCTGAATCAAGCCTTTACCGAAAGAGAGCCTTGCTTTACTCTGTGGCAAATGACTAGGACCATATACAGTTTTCCGAACAAGTCTTTACTTTTTCATATGTGTCTTAAACTGTGTTTTCATTTCTTTATCCAAACCTTTACACAAGACTTACCAGGTTTCTGTTTCCGTTATGACCACTGAGCCTTAGCTAGAAATCTATATTCCGCCGAAAAGTAGTAAATACTCGGAGACCAAGAAAAAGCATAATTAGTTTATTCTACGGCTAGTCATCACTCAGGAGTGTCACTTTTTAGCCCTCTATTGCCATTACAGATTAAACACTATCAGCATATGTGGGAACTCCCTGTATTTGCTCCAGAGACTCTGGTTTTTAAAGTGAATTACCAGGTCTCTGGGGACAGAGGCTGATTTACTGGTGGTGGGGAGTTCCTTGTGAAGCTCTGCCCACTTCTGCTCCTTCCCAGCCTGTTCCACTTACCACCCACTTTATTTCACAGCCTATTAAGCCCTGCCCCACCCATGATTAAGCACTGCCCCTTTGTGACACAAATTGCATCATTTATTTATATCCTCCTACCAGCACCACATGAGTCCACTCCAGAGAATGCCAGATATTAATTTTGGCCTTTTTTGAGCTTTATCAGTGAGGGGGTAACCCTATACCCTTAGGCAAGCACCCTCAGCCAGCCACCCACTCAGCCAATGACTGGCTGAGGAAAATGGTTGTTGTAGTCCACTAATCCGCAACAACTGGAGGGACTCATTTTGTTCAACAATGCCCTAAGATAGAAATAATTGACTGCAAGAATTATTTATTTTATCCCCAAGGATACCAGAGAGGAATCTTCAAGACATACTTTAGAATTCTTTAGGGACCTCTCTAGACTCTAAGGCAGGGTTGGCACTCTGAGGTCCTCCAGCTGTGGAGAACTTCAGCTCCCATTATCCCCAGCCAGCCATTGGCTGGCTGAGGATGATGTGAATTGTAGTCCCCCACAGCTGGAGGGCCTCAGGTTGCCCACTACTGATCTAAGGAAATCCATTATCTTTGTGGCTGGATTCAAAATGAATAAAAGTGTAGTTTAAGAGAAACAATATACTGTTCAGTAATGTAGGAAATTCCCTGCAGGGTTTTGTTTAGCATAAAAAACTGGAAATGCTTGTCTGATGAAGTCATGTCCAGCCAGGCAAGTATTACCACTCTCATGGGTCATTACCAGCTGACAGGAATTGTTACTGACACATAGAAGGAACAATGCAGAAATAGCACATAGAAAGGGAAGAAATAGAATTACTGTAGCTGAACATTTTATTTGACTTTTAAGAATCATAACTGCTCTGCTCATAGCCAGCAGCAGGGTAGTAATAGGGGGAGAGCAGAGGGTGCAGTTGCACCTTGGCCTAGCATCCAAGGGGGTTCATCTGCCCTAGGGTCCAATAGATTCTAGTTATGCCCGTATCTGGGAACATTTTCTTAAGGACTCCCCCTCCGCTAAGGGAGATAAATAACACGATTTGTGTCAGAAAGGGGCTGGGACTTAACCATGAGTGGGGGCAGGGCTTAATAAACATAGAAAATGTAGGAGGAATAGGCTGGGGAAGGAGGAGAAGTGGGCGGGGAGTGGGAGGACCAGACTGGGAAGGAGCAGAAGTGGGCATATTTTTACAAAAAACTCCCCACTTCTGAAGAATCAGCCAGAGACTGTTTTTTGCTGCTGATTACCGGGTCTCTGGGGCAAATCTGGAAAGTTCCCATCGATGGTTATGCCTCTGAAAATATTTTTGTGATTGTAGACCCTAAAAATGTTTGCAACAAAGCCCGACAATGACTAGTTATGCCACTGGCCTGTGGCTTCTAAAACGTATAATTTTAAGGCTAAGGGTTCCATTTGCAAATGGCTGACTTGTAAGCCAACAAGAAAAGTGCTGTATTGTCTCTAGTTTTAGGCGGAGCCACCTTCATAAGGGTACAGGCAGTAAACGTGCATGGGGCCTGTCCAAACACCTGGCAACCCCCCCCCCCCCATCAGACACGCAGGCCCCCATGATGCAGGGTTGCCCATGTGCTCCTGTGTCAGAAGGAACCAACAGAAGACCAGACTGGCCGACAGGAATTGTGGGGGATCTTCTGGTGGGCCACTTTTTAAGTATATTATGTAGGTAGCATAGCAAAAAACTGGAGTGCACCTCTGCCGTGCTGTCCTCCGTTTCATATGATGCTGCAGGGTGGAGCAGTTCCATGGGCACCACCTTTACATATACTCCTGGGTTGCAGTGCTAATGTGTCTTGGGGGGGGGGGGGGGGCTATGTTTTTACTGTGACCCAAGATTTCTGATGGCAGAGCTGGCTTTAGGTAACCTCTTGGAGCTCTAGCTGTTGAAGACTACAAATCCTATCATCCCCAGTTAGTCACTGGTTGTTGAGGAAATTGGAAGTTGTAGCACCCAACAGTGCCAGTGATTGCCTACCCCTGTTCTAGCATGTTTACATTTCCCCAAGTAAGTCACAAGTGACGGTATTGTCTTGGCAAGCATACTCCATTGTAAGTATACATTCCATCAAAAAAGACGTTTAGCCATTGCTAAATACATGGAGGTTCTTATCAACTATCCACCATCTCTATCCTATCTATCTATCTATCTATCTATCTATCTATCTATCTATCTATCTAATGTATATAAATACCAATACACTGAGTCCAAGCCCTGGCCTGTAGTCCAAAACCTCCCAAATAATCAACAATATGCAATGTGACACAGTTGGCCTAACAGCCCTCAATCTGTTAGTGGACAGATCAGCAAAAAAAAACAAAGAAAAAAATAAGAGCTAGGTGCTCCATTTCTCACTGTAATAACAATTTATTAAACAATATACAAAAGATATATAAAAACAGATATATAAAAGATAGACACAAATATCAAATATACAATAATGGTAATATATAATATTTGCTATATGTCTGGTACCAGATCTTAAAATTACACATGTATATAGGAGCATTAATTAGCTGTTGTAAATGTTAGTCTCTTTCAAAAGCGGGCAGGTATATAGAGACTATGGCTATCTCTCCCATCCAATAAATCACTGTGAAATTGGTAGACTGGGGATATATCTCCCGTCTGGCTTGACTACAGTCTCGCCGTACTTTGTCAAACCTCCCGGTTGTTTACACAAAGTCCATCCGACACTGCCTTAGTAGCTGCTCGTACTCATATGGCTACTGGCTCCGGCGGCTGTAGTACACAGCGATAGAAGATACAATGTGTAAGCGGGCAGAGTGCTTATGCTGCTGATAACCTCCCGACTGTGATAAACGTAACCCTGCTGCGTATAACGTGTTCTTTTGCTCCGTATGCTGGTGTCTAGTCTAAAATAAACGCATTTCGTACTGCTCAACTAGGTACTTCCTCAGGATTTTAAACTAGACACCAGCTCTCGGAGCAAAAGAACATGTTATACCCAGCAGGTAAATGTATTACAAATAAATATAATAGATAAAAAAAAAATAAAATATATATATATAATAGTGCAATTCTGGAGCAAACCAACTGTACTGTAGAGGGGAAATAAAAATTCCTACATTTAAATGGAGCTTCTAACCCTTTGATTGCGAGAGAGAATTCCAACTCCTAGCAATGCAATGGAGCCCTTTCTAGCATTCAGAGGGCTAAATGTTCCATTTAAATCAATGTGAATTTTTGGTCATTGTCTCCTATGGTACAACTGGTATATTCCACAATTGTATCTCTTTAACTTCTTGCATAAGACCCAGCTGTCAGTGAGACCAATAACACATAGTTGATCAGGCTGAAAAAATACAACTTGTATCCATCAAGTTCAGCCCATTCAATACCAACCTTTTTGATTCAGAGAAAGGCAAGAAAAAAATCGCTTATTCAAGCCATTTCTATTTGAGCTCAAAGTGTGATAAAAGAATCCTTCCCGACTCCAAAAAGCAGTCTGATATCTGGTATCAGCATTTTATTTGCACTGAAATTAACCACCATAATTCTCCGTATTGTTCTGAGCTACAGAACTATCCAGTACTTTTTTTTTAAAGAATCTACTGCATCTGCAAACATGGACTTAGAGGCAAAAAGGTCCACAACAGTACTACCTGTATTGTAAAAAGCCCCACCTTTGTTTTAATGGAAATCACATTTACTCCAGTCTTAAAGGGATAGTGTTGCTTACAATAAAGTGCAGCTCCGAATCTTTTTTTATTCTGTTTGTAGCAAGTATCGATGTATTTCAATACTAACAATTTTGTAGTTCAACCGCAATTGAATCTGAAAGGATCCCCTCGCACCCTTTTCCCTGCTTCACGCTGCCTCTCATGCTGGTCCGGATGGAGTGCGGCGAGGGACAATCTTCAATAAGCATAAGGAAAATAAGGGGTTTTCCTTATACTTACTGAGTGACGATTGTCCCTCGCTGCACATTGTCCGGTTCCAGGACCAAATTCCACATCTGAGGGGAGGAGGCCAGAAGGGGCAAGAGGGTGATCGTTTCGGATCCAATTACGGCTGAACTACAGATTCCACCTTTTCATCCTGTTAAGCCAGCCCACTTGAAGACAAGGGTGTCATTTTGGGCTCCCACACCCCAGCCCAGGGGAGTTCAGTTAAAGCAAGTTCCCAGGTATGATTACAATGCTTGTCTCTTGCACATATCTCTGTTTGTTTTATTTTACATACCTTTCTTAGGTTTCCCCACACCTTTGGAATGCACAGACTTTCAATAAACACCTTTCAAATTATATACATATAAACCTCTGTGCTAAACCAGTCTGAGTAGTAGTAAAGGGCAAAACTAATATATATATATATATATATATATATATATAATATATGTGTGTGCAAAATATATCCCTAATAAAATAAAAGCCAATCAAGTATCATTGGTAGCGTTATATAAAAGGGTGAGACATACCGGCATGTAGAAAATATGGGGGGAGAACAGATATATGTGCCATATGTACAAAGTCCAATGTGGAGCAGTTCCTCAACTATTGCAAAGCAGTCAATATTTATTTCACTATGATTTAGTTATTTTGCCACAGAATTTCACCTCTTTTCTTTGTATATGGCTTCTGTTAACCCAGAATGGGTTGACTGTGAGTCATATGCCAAAAGGTAAAATCAAGCAATTCTGGGGTAAATCCAGCTGCACCAGATGGGACTTCCCACAATTCCCACAGAATTTATGTTAGAGAGGTCTTAAATGCATTTCAGAGCAATGTAAGTGAAACCTCTTTACTATCTAATGAATGAAAACATTTAAATACATGTGGATTTTTAGTTGTCTCCTATGGTGCACTTGGTTTACCCCAGAATTTACCCCAGAATTGTTCGTCTTACACACGGACCATAGAGTAGAATGTAAAACAAACACAGATTAACTGCAAGTACTACAAGAGAAATAGACAAATCACTGGGAGCAATCCACACTGACGCCCATACATACCATTGATGTATTAAACCACAAAGTTATAAGTAGACTCACATGAGAGTAAAGGTTTAAACTGACTCTTCATAATGACCCATGGGTGTGTGTGTATATCCAGGGCCCGGAACTACTGAAATCCCTGAATTTTTTCCAGTAGCATCTTCCTTTCCCCTTGTGATAGTACCAAAATGGAGTTTGTAGGTCTTTTCCAGATTAGTAAAATATGAGTATTGCAATTGCTGGGAAATGCATGGTTCAAAAGTTATACATAGCAAAACTGCATATTTGAAGGTTTTGAGTGCAACATTTTGTATGGCCTTTCAATTTTATGTTGCTGTTTCTCACTTGTCAACAGTAACAGCACCAACATAAACTGGAATGGCTTAAAAAAATATTGCACTCTAAAGAGTACCATACCAAGAGTAGTCTCCTTTCACACAGCTGGTACCAATGTAGCATGCTATGATGGCTATGTCATATGTGCTGAAAGGTATATTGATAGATAACTGTGCCTTTCACATGGGTGATTATCACCCAATAGGAGCACAATAGATACATCAGGGTTATCCTGGGTGGTGGCCTATGGGACACCAGCAGATCTTTCACATTGGAGTATATGCTGCTCATCACAAGCACTGAATGATCAACCCACTTGCAGGCCAGATTTCCTAGAGCTTAAAGTATAGAGGGTTCCGACAGCTGTGCTGGCTGTACCCACATTCTGAATGGTGGGTGTGACCAAGGCAATCTCTATTACACTGCACCATGCTATTATTATAACCTCATGGATACAACCGAGATCCCCAATGAATTATGAACCAATGTGTTTGATATCTCTCTAACAACCAAGTGGTTATATATGTATATATATATGTATGTATGTGTGTGTGTGTGTGTGTGTGTGTGTGTATGTGTGTGTGTGTATGTGTATATATATATATATATATATATATATATATATATAATATATATATATATATATATATATATATATATATATATAATATATAATAATACCCTTTCTTGTTCTAGGCCAAGGGTATTTCCTGTGCCATGGAATAATAGATGGAATAGAGGATGGGGCTTATGAGGAATGAGGGTGTGACCATAGGTGCTGTTAAGGGCTCCTAGAATACCTTGCCTTGGGGGGGCACCTTGGAAATGAATCCTGCCTTCCCTTGTAGGCTCCAGCCAAAAATATTTGGCCAGCCATTACCGTACCTCCCCTTTAACAACCTCTTGGGGGACAAAACTCATTGATTTTAAATGGGGCTTTTAACCTCCTGAAACAGTGCACTGGATCAACAGGGGGTGAAATGACATGGGCTGAATTTGATAGATTAATTTTTTTTTTTTTTTTTTCCCCTCCCTCAATCTCCTCAAATATATTACTATATCCTCTAACATTCAATCGTTTAAATTCAATCGTTTACTCCAGAATTATACCTCTTTTGCTTCCCACGTAGGTCTGCTGTGTTTGACACCATTGTGATGCTCTGTGTACGTGCATGGGACAAAAAAAAAAAAAAAATAATAAAAAAAAAAAAATATACATATATATATATATATATATATATATACAGGGCTCAAAATTTCCACTCGCCACTAGCCAATGGCGAGTGAAAATTTAGCCCTGGTGGGCATTTTATGGCTTGCAGTGGTGAGTAACTTTATATATATATATATATATATATATATATATATATATATATATATATATATATATATATATATATATAATATATAATATGTCATGTAGAGATGCACTCACTGTTTAGAGTCCAATGCCGCCTGGGTGCTCGTCCTGAAGCATAAGGATATTCAAAGGAGAATGAAGACAGCACTCACAGGTAACTTGTAGACGCATAAACACTACAAGTTACCTGTGAGTGCTGTCTTCATTCTCCTTTGAATATATATAATATATGCATGCAAAATGTTATAGGCCAGTTAAACAGTGAACAGGTTAAATGTTGTTTCAGAAATTCCTGTTATCACAAGTAATCTCACATAGCTGGGCTATAAATGGTTTTCTCGATTTACATATTCCTTAGGGGTATGCGTGATCAGAACTGCTTGAAATTAAAAAAAGGATATAAAATCCAGAGATGTAAAACAAACAAACAAACAAAAAAAAAACGTGTTTGCCTCATACGTGTTATTTTTCCTGCAAACCCATATAACCTGGTTCCTGGTTTTCTTTAAGAATCTTAGATAACATTTTAAACAGATTTTTTTGTAAATGATGCACTTCAGTTTAGATACAGGGAACTGTGTATTTTGTATACAACACACCAGTGTAATTGGTGATTCTTTGTTTCAGTCCTCTGATAGGACTTAGGGCAACTTTGATGATTTTGAAAGAGCATTTAACTTCTTGGATGCTAGAAATGTCTACTACTGATTTGCTTTGTCTCTAGAATCCAAGGGGTTAAAATCAAATATATTAGCCATTTTTTCTTAGAAAACTACTTTGAGTTATTTGGACTTGTAGGTTATGCAACTTAACATAGTAACATAGTTGACGAGGCTGAAAAAAGACATGCCATGAAGCTCAGCCCATGCCATCTCACTCCTGTTGATTGATTGAAGGGATTTCCAATTTAGCCACAAATGGGTAAAAAAATTCTTTCCTGACTCCAAATATCAGTCCGATATTTCCCTGGATCAACATCCTATCTGCTTTGAAGCCAACTGTCCTAATTCTTAATATTGTTCTGTGCTAGCTAGTGTCCATTACTTTTCGGAAAGTAGTAAAAGTATCTGCAAGAACAGCATCCTTAGGCAAAGAATTCCATAATTTTACTGTCCTTACTCTAAAAACTCCTACCTTTGTTTTAGTCAAAAGCACCTTTCCTCTAGTCTTAATGGATGACCTCTCTTTCTTAGCTTAGTTCTTTGAGTAAATAATTCATTGGATATTCACCTTTAATGTATTTGTAAATTGTATATCACCCCTTAGACGTCACTTCTCTAAGGCAAACAAGCCCAGTTTAGCTAGTCTGTCTTTATAACTCAGATGCTCCAATCCCTTTATCAGTTTTGTTGGCACGTCTTTGCACTTTTTCCAGTTCAATAAATGTATTTAAGACCGGGTGCCCATAACAGTATTCCATAATCCAGATGAGGCCTTACCAAGGATTTATATAGAGGTAGAAAAAGATTAGCATCCCGTGCATCTACACCTCTTTTTATGTAGGCTAGTACCCTATTTGCTCTTGCAGCATCTGAGTGACTCTGCACACTGCTGTGAAGTCTATTGTCTATCAGTACTCCTAAATATTTCTCTAATAAGGATTCTCCAAGTTGTTTCCCATATTGTGTATGTGTGACATGTTTGTTTCTACAGCCCAAATACTAACCTTACATCTATTTACATTAAAAGTCCTCTGCCACTTTTCTGCCCATTCACTCAGTTTATCTAAATCTTTCTGCAGAGAAAAAACATCCAACCCTGTATGTATTTAACTACAAAGTTTATCATCAGCAAAGATTGAGTCGGAAACCTCCCTGGCACTCAGAGTTAATAAATTAAAAAGCATTGGGCTCAAGAATGAACCCTGTGGAACCCCACTAATAACTTTAGACCAAACTGAAAAGGTTCCATTTACAACAACTCTCTGCCATCTATCATTTAACCAGATCTCGATCCAGGTACAGATTATCTCCTAAACCAAAGCATACCTTAGAGTTTCTTCCTTTCTTAACTACCTTATAGGGCTAAGTGTCAGTGAGTGGGGGAGGTAAAGTAGAGCTAAGATGGGAATTGCATACACACCATACCCTAAAGGAATAGTAACCCTCTATTTTGACTTTGCATATTATTCAAGTACATAATAGGTTTGTTTAAAAAATAGATAAATAAATGAAGATATAAAAATTATAGGCAGTCTGACTGCATGTATTATGTACTTGCAACATATGTAAAGTAAAGATAATGGGTTAATATTCCTTTAATTCTCATTCTATAAATCTAAATCAAAGACTAGTTTTCTAGATAAAAATGGGTACTACATCATACGAGTGATTTTTAAAGTCTGTTCAAAATCACTGAAGTTATTATATGTGATAGGGTCTCATTGATGTGTCACATTGTCACGTTGAATTATATTTGCATGTTTGCAAAACTCAGTCAGAACTACGTGTACATCATGATAGCCAACAGGTCAGCGTATCTAGTTTCTGGACTCTTTCACATGCGTGTCAGAAATGTAGCAGCATATCTGCTACAATTCCATTCCCCAGTGACCCTTTCCCTGTGAGAAGCTGGAGGATGGCAGGCCCACATACGCTCCAGCCATACATGACTAACTGAATGAAACCCATGTTGGTCAGGCTTTCACTAGAGGCTGCAGTGAACATCACAACCGCCATTGCAGCTTTCGCAAAAGATCTGACAGCAGCCCTTTAGGTCACCTTGCAAATCAGCCATGCTGTAACTTTACTGCTTTCCTTTAAACAGAAAAAGGGTAAGATTGGATGGGCCAGTTTTTTATCTACCATCAAAATATATTTCTCAGTAAAGATGTAGCACGCTGGATCTTTTTACTTTCACACAAGGTGATAATCAGCCATACGAAAGGCACCAAACACTGCAGGGATAGCATCCTGCAAAGGCGACACTGCTAAAGTGCCATCTCTGCTTTGATGTCACCTGTGTGAAAGGGGTTTACGAGGTCACTTTTATTTGTAGACCATGATCTCTGTCTCAGTACAGTACCACAAACTGTGCTACAGCACCATCAGAAGTAAAAATATAAAAGTAAACCTCTCACGCTAGACAAGTAAATTCTGCCTATGTGTACTAGCCATTTTTCTGTAGTATAAGTAGTTTTTGAGACTATAAGCTTTATGATTTGGTGGCACATTGTGGGACTTTATGCTAATTACCTGAAAAGTGTGTTAATTAGTTCTGTTTCGGGTCAAACGTACTGCTCTTTGTACTATTAGAAATGAATCAATACCTCTACCTCTGATGGGTCCACTTTAATATCTATCAAATGTAAACTATACTAGACTGTCATAGGCCGTTTAAAACTAGTTTGTGGAACCATAGGGTTCCCTAGAGAAAAGGGGTTTTACAGAACAAATGTAAGTAATCGAAAGCTGGAGATCACCGTTCTATATCATGTGCATTTTTTTCTTTTTTCAATTAGAATTACAAAAACATTAATTGAACAAGATGGTCCCAACTGGAGAGAGAAATTGCCCCCAATTCCATCTGTACCAGTTTCCATTCAGGTACAGCGACATGATGGAAATGGTCCATCTGCCAGGATTGAACATTCAGCCAACCAAGGTGAAAAGAAACCAACAGAACAAATTACTGGTATGGACAGCAGACAATACAGTATACAGAGCTGGCTATTTTTTATTCTAATTTTGCTTAAAGCAGAACTACCACTGCTAAGCAACTTTGTTTCTAATAATTCCCTATCTGGCGACTAGCTGGTTAGTAGCGCTAGTCGCCAGAATTATTACCTGGTTATGGAGAAGTATGCATTCATCCTCGGCTGACAGGCAGGACAGAGTGCGGACATCTTGCCCTAGTGACGTCCGCGCGCCTGCGCTGTCAGTCCAAGACGACTGTAGGAGGCTTTGCTAGGAGCTCTGGAAGGGACTGACAGCGCAGGCGCACGGACGTCACTAGGGTAAGATGTCCGCGCTCCGTCCTGCCTGTCAGCCGAGGATGAATGCATACTTCTCCATAACCAGGTAATAATTCTGGCGACTAGTGCTACTAACCAGTTGCTTAGCGGTGGTAGTTCTGCTTTCATTACAATTGTTTCTTTTAGTTCAGAGAGATCCCAGTTTTTGTACTCATGGGCCAAATGATTAGAAATCCATTTGTGTGAGGGCTGCATTCATTTATATTGATAAATTATAGTGTTTTAAACAAAAAAAGTAACCTTTTGAGTGCCGGAGGGGTACACAACGCATTGCTGTGCAATGCGTTGTGTACCCCTCCGGCACTCAAGGGATAATGATCTTTTTTCTTGCAAAAGTGCTCAGTTTTAGGCCCACTGGTAGTCATTGATCAATTTTGATTAAATCAATGAGATTAGTTGTATTTAACACAGTGGAATGTTCCTGAGAACCATAGGGCGTCCATTACAAAACAATGCAGATGCAATGCTTATTCCCTACTAAGTTACGGATTTATGTGTGCTAGCTAATTAGGTAAACATGTTTTTGTTTAAAATCTCTGGAGGGCTACACTCTGGGGTGCACATTTGGCCTGTTGGCCGCAAACTGGATGCCCAAGTTTTGGTTGTTCAGTGTTAATTTGTAGATACGTGATGTAACATTGCAAACAATGTTCATAATGCAAGAAATGTGGTATTGGTAAAAGGCAGCCTTTTTAACACTAGATAGAAAATGTCAGTTTTTTTTGTGGTCTTTTCAATTTGAATATTTATCAGTGGTCTGCTATAACCCTGGGTTTGCATATTTATTAATGAGCGCGTTTGAGAGTATGGCACTCAGTGTCTCCAAAAGGCTTTCTCCTGGTGTGGCCGGCAGAAGGCAAATGTTCTTTGAAAATATATATATATAATAAGTTAGATAGAAGGTGGGAACTCCATAAACTGGAACAACAATTTTTTTTAATTCCTAGATGCAGCTTAAAGTGATACCACTCATCATATAACAAAGTCATTGGAATATAAACTCTAAATAAAAGCGCACACATTACTATCACTTTAAAGGGACCACCCAGTGCATGTCTAGTTTTACATGTGTGCTAGTGGATTTATCTACAGATTAGTGCTTGTACAGCATTTCAGTGAATTCAGTTTTGCACATCCACAGCTCTTTTATCCACTTGCTGAGAGATCTTAGTTAAAGGGGAGCTATTACCCCAAATAACCCCCCCCCCCCCATCTAGCGGTAAGCATACCAATGGTAGTATTAGCCAGGATAATTACCGCGTTAGTTGGAAATCCTGCTTCTGCCGAGAGGCATGTGCACGCCTGCGCCATCAGTCCTTTCTGGTACCTAAAGGTAACATGCAACATCTCCTAGAGGAGATTGGGACTGACAGCACAGGGGTGCAGATGTCTGTAAAAAGATGTCTGCGCTGTTGCCTGGCCATCAGTCTCAGCACAAATAGGATTTCCAAAGAACACAGTAATTATGCTGGATAATAGTACTATGGTACGCTTATTTCTAGATGGCTAATTATTTATGGGAGACTTCATTTGGAGTGATAGTTCCCCTTTAATGATGCTTATCAGCAGGAATATTTGTAATGATGGGCAAGAAATAATGTTTTAGTCTATGAGGAATAGTGAGTATCAGTAGCAATATTATGATCATTAAACCCTTCATTGCCAGATATGTCTCCGGTGCATTGCTTTTATGTGCACTGGAGACATCTGGCATCTGGTTATGAATATGACCCCAGTGTGAACCAGTGACTGCTTCATGCGACCTTAGGCAGAGCATGTTGACTTAGGTTTACTAAGCAATATCAACCACAGAACCCCCTCCCAGGCTAATTAATAGATTGGACAATGAGAATCCTCCTAGTACCAGGAAAAACATGATGCGTAACCATTACATTATAGGCATTATGCAAAAAAGCAAAAGATCAGCATAACTGCACTATAAAGGACAAATAAAAATTCCATAAATCTCCATAAAAATTATCTAAATCCCCATTGATTTAAATGGGACCCCTTCGGTGTTAGAGAGTTAGAGAGTTCTCCAGTGCATTGCAAAGTACACTAAAACTACCCCCCCCCCCTCATTGTTCCTGGGTTGTCTGTCAGCCCACTGGCAGGTCTTTCTCAGGTGTGTCTTGCCGTGACTGGCTAGGCAGCACACAAGATTAAGGGATTGCAATGTTTGATAACAACTTATTTAGATATGAAAGATTGCATTTTTTGAATTCCAGATATGCATGTAAAACATCATAAATCTTTAGGGCTCTCTGGATTTTTTTTAAAGCAGGAAACGGAGTAGCTTTTGGTTGCAAGCTATCAAGACCAGGTAGGTCTCTTCGTCAGGCATATTTTACAATGAGGGCTGAATACAAAACACATGATGTAGATTGTACATTCCTGACTCTGGGAACTAAGTTCCCGCCTAAAGGGATAGTAATGGTTAGTTTTATGTTTATTTAATATTGTAGGCATTAAAAAAAAATTAACAACCATGTAAGTATTATCTCTCAAACAGTTATGGTGAGAGATATACCTTGCTAAAGTTACCTCGTGAGGGAAGTCAGTGCTCTAGCTGACTGCTGCAGAATCAGGTCAGCAGAGCCAAAAGCGCACAATCTAAACATAAACACTTTATTGGAACGGTGTACACAGTGTACCTGGTTTGCAAGCACACTTTGTAGACTGTTCCAATGAAGTATTTATGTTTAGATTGCGTGCTTTTGGCTCTGCTGAAGAGCCTCCTTCCGGTCAAATGAACGGATTCTGCAGCTGTCAGCTAGAGCGCTGTTTTCTCTCACGTGGTAACTTTAGCAAGGTATATCTCTCACACCATAAAGGTTTGAGAGATGAGTCTTACATTGTTGTTAATATTTTTTTTAATGCCTATAATATTAAATAAACATAAAACCATTACTGTCCCTTTAACTTGAATTTCCTTGGACGTGAAACAAATAGTAATGCTTTGTTTTAAAGCAATACAAAAGATCTGAGTACTTTGGTATTTGGTTATACATTTTGTTATTTGGACTAACAAGCTTTCAAGAGATCAACTCTCTTCCTCTGGTCAAGCAATACTGAATCACAAAGTGTGTACAATCATAAATTCTGTTCCAAGCAATGCAGTCTAGGATGCTTACTGGAAGAGCTTGGAGAGGGTGGAAAAGTTGTAATCTATGTAACTGGACTGGGCAGTAAACAAAGGGTTATTCAGCAGTGGTTTAGATACAGAGTACGGAGAAGATTGGGGGGGGGGTTAAAACTACAGAGGAGGAGACACTCATTATAGGACAAGCACAGACACAATAACAAATCACAATGAAGAAAATTACTGTACTACAGTCGGGCACCATTACCAGATCACTTAATAAACAGTCTTGCAATTTTGAGCTAGGATGTTTTCCTCTAATTCAGTGCACTTATCTTTCAATTATGTGAGCACCCTCTACCTGCAGTCAGTAAAAACTCTGCAGTTTAACTATCTACATAGTAACATAGTTGATGAAAATGAAATAAGACGTGTCCATCAAGTCCAGCCCAAGCCATATAAGCCTTGGTAATCCAGAAGAATGCAAAAAAAAAACAACAAAAACAAACAAAAAAAAAAAACTACGTTTAAAGGGTTAGTAATGTTTCATAATAAAAGCAGCTCTAATTAATCACCATAGTATATGGACTTTGGAGAGTGTTATTTCAGTTCTGTCAGAGTTGTAGTACAAGAGTAATTCAGTGACAAAGTCTCCCCCTCCTGCACCTTTTACTGATGTAATACTGCTCAGCCAGATCAGAAGGGAGGTGCCCAGGTAGATTGCAGAGAGGGACAATCTTCAATTAAGATAAGGGAAAAACCTGAAAAACTTGTCAAGGGGGGCAGGGATTTCATTGTTCTCATAGGAAGAAGATTGTCCCCTTCTGTTATCTGTCTGGTCTATGGACTGGATTCCACATCTGAGAAGAGATGGCTTACACTAGGTAAAAGGGGCGGGAGGGGAAACTTTGCTTGTGAATATCTCATAAACCATAAAGGTTTAAGAGATAAGACTTATATCATTCTTCATGTTTTTTTAATGCCTACAAAATAAAATAAAGATAAAATGGAGTATTACTATCCCTTTAAGTCATTTCCAGTCGAGCCCCAAGTGGGTAAAAAAAATTCCTCCTTGACTCCAAATGATATTTCCCTGGATCAGCATCCGATCTGCTTTGAAACCAACTGTCATCATCCTCAGTATTGTTCTAACCTAGAAAGGTATTCATTACTTTTTTGAAAGCAACTACAGTATCTGCAAGCATCAATGGGATTTGGGGAATTTTCTTTCCCAATAGAACAATTGATTTGCTCCAAAATTACATCTCTGAATAAGACCTATAAACCAGCCTCAAATGGTTAGATTCTTAAATATCATTTTTCTTTTTTAGGTAAAGCAGCAGAGGAGAGGTTCTTATCTCTGAAACAGGAGGGGAATGAATATGTGAAGAAGGGTCAGTACAGAGAAGCCGAGGAGAAATATACAGCATGCTTGAAGTTAAATTCAGAAGAATGTAGTATATACACTAACAGGTAAGATTATAAACCTCATAAAAATAAAAATAATCTGGGTCTGTGATTCTTGACACTGGTTCTCGGGACACAAAACCAAAAACAGGTCACATTTTCAGTACATCCCTAGTTGTTCACAGCTAATCAGTGGCTTACTCACTGTGATTGTATTACCTGTGCTTAATTGGGGATATCCTTAAATCCTGGGCAGGAATTGAGAATCACTGAACAAGATTATACACTCGCCATATGTTGCAACATTTACATTATGGATGCTTATTTTTTTACTTTGTCTCCTTTTCAGTTTTCAGTTTACCTCAATTTTGGCATACATTGTACTTGTAATAATAATAAAATAATAATAATTCTTATATCAAATATCAGTAGTGCAATGTGAGGACTGGGCAGGGTACGATGTGATTCCTTAACACCTATCTCTCCTCTGCACTACTGATATTTGAGACCAGTATTATTTCTATTACAGCTATTTATTAGATTTAATTATATTATTATCAGCATATTCTTGTTATTGTTTAGTAGTACCCTGCCACCTGATGAGCTTTAAAACCCTTTGATTGCCAGAGAGGTATCCAACGCATTGCTCAGCTCTGTGGCCTGGATGCCTGCAGAAGAAGCTGGATTACTTAAATAACGCTGACTTATTCAACATAATACAAGTATGCCTTTGCCTATCACTATATTAGTAATGTATTGGGGGGCAATATTATGATGATGATAGTTCCACTCAGGGGTGTCCGTAGAAATGTTTCCGGGGGGCAAAGCCATAATATGACCCCCAGGCCAGCTCATCCAGCCCCTTTGTTTATATGGAGGGGGTAATTGTAGGGGAGGGCAAGTGCCTCCACCTCCGGACACCCATGGTTCCACTTTAACAGCAAGGCCGGATTTACATCCCATGTGACTCTAGGCAAGGTAGTATAGGCACCCTTAGCTCTACCCATGGCCACAACACCAATCCTCATATGGCCCAGCTCCCAGTCCCATCTACTGTTTCCTGGAACAGGAAAAATCCTTGGCCTATATCAAGAACACAAAAAAAGCTTTAACCTCTTGGCCTCTAGAGAGTTCTCCAACAAATTCTTCCCAATGCGCTGAGAGCTCTCTAACGTAATAGCCTATAAAAAGGTATAAAACTGGTGCAGGGATATTTAGATTGCTCTTACCACACCCACAATTCAGAATGTGGGTGTGGCCAACACAGCTGAGACTCCCCTCTGTATTAGGAGCTGTAGGCAGTTGCCTTCTCTTCTTGGAAAATCAGACAGCGGACTAAAATAGAGATCAAATGCAAAGTAAATACACACACACACACACACAGATATATATATATATATATATATATATATATATATATATATATATATATATATATATATATATATATATATATATATATATAAACTGCTGTATGAAAGACACCTGCAGAGATAAGTCCATCTGTTAACCCTTTGAGTGCCAGAGTGGTATGGTTCTGTACCCCTCTGGCACTCAAAGGGTTAAATAGTATAAGTTCAGCTTTTCCTAGGTTACAGATCTCTTTTATAGGTTTGGTGTGAAGGCTCCTAACTAGCAAAGCATGTTCAGCTGATATTACACTTTCCATTGCAGGGCTCTGTGCTACTTGAAGCTCAGCCAATATGAAGAGGCCAGACAGGATTGTGACTGTGCTTTGCAGAGGGATGCATTGAATATCAAAGCTTTATACAGGCGAGCACAAGCCTACAAAGGATTAAAGGTAAATCCCAAAACATTACAACACAACTTCTGAATTCTGCACCATAGGCAACATTATCCTGTATTTACCCCTTGATGACCAGAGGGGTGTACAATGAATTATGAAGCAATAAGTTAACACTCCTCAGGTTAAAGCACAGGAGGTTAAAGAGAGGTTAAAGCACAGGAAATTGTACAGTAATTCCTGGGTTTGTTTTCATGGAAATCCACAGGAATCTACTGTTTGCTCTATGCTCCACATCTACTTTCCCTTTTACACAACACCACTGGCACATACCCCTACCATTTCACAACTAAAAAAAGGTGCACCCACAACCACTGCCACCCACTCCATATGGTCTATATCGTTTATATATATATATATATATATAATATAATATGGAGAGAAAGAGGATTCTCTATATGGAGACTATATACTGCATGTACTGATTTCTGTTCAGAGCTGCAGAGTGTTTATTGTAATTTGAGTGTGTATATTTATATAGGGGTGACTACAGAATTGCTTTGCATGGCATGATACTGAACAATCCTGTAATCAAAACCTCTATAATGTGTATGTCTATGTTTAGTTTTATGCCGGAGTATGAATATGGCCGCGCTTCTCCATATATGTGTGACTTTGAGTCTAAATACACCCCTCCACGCTGGCTAAAATTCTGTCTGGAAGTTGTCATCTGCAAGCACAAATACCTTGGGAAGAGCAAGGGCAGAGTGTTGCATCTGTATATTTGGTGTGGCAATTTACTACAGCCAGTTACTGAGTCCCTGACTTTCTGAAGCGATAAGTTATATTCAACACCAACGCTAGCTTTTTTTTCTTCTCTGATGAATGTAACCGGTGAGAGCACACTTGGAAACAAACACGTATGCGCATGCAGTCCCCATAGGAATAGCCAATAAAAGCCCTATGGAGAGCTGCATGCAAATGCAAGTGTGTTCTAATTGGTTACATCCACTTTGTGGAAAAGAAAAGAAAAAAAAGGCTAACTTTGTATGAATATCATTTACCTCTCAATGTTTCTTACTACGAATTATACCCACATCCCCCCGCCCCAGGATAATGAACCTGATCAAATGATTTACTGGAGTGGGGAGTTTATAGGCCAATTGCATACCCATGTGACCCATTTCAGGCAGCTGCATGAAGATTATGGGCCACAGTGCAGGTCCTGATACTAGAAAACCTGAGAATCTGTTGCAATAAACGTGTATGCTGCAAATTTTTACTGTATGGCATCAAGTGCCATGTTCAAATATGCTCCATGATTTCTGGGATTTCCCAGCAGTCCCAGAGCATATTTTAACCTGGTGTTACGACTGAAGACCATATAAAGTCACAGCATACAATGTTCTACAGCAGAGGCACACACATGTTTACTGCAGTTGTAGAGAGAGATGCACTGGAAACCCCTCTGGCCTTAAGATATAACACCTCCATTCCAATCAATAGGCATTTTTATTTTTCTCTTATGTTGCAGTTGGCTTGCTCCAGAATTCCCCCACTTTTCTTTTGAACATATAGCCTTTCAGTGCCAGGCTTTGATGCCCGTCACTAATGCCTATGGAGGATATGAGCACTTAACTGAATTACAAGACTTCAGAGTATCTCAGTTTAGTCTCTATCACAGGGCTAGCAAGGGAGCACCAGGGGTCTCTGCACACCCCAGCTGTTCCATAGTTAAAGTTCAATTTCTCAAAAACATTGGGCTGAGTCCCGGCACATCACAAAGGACAGGGACTTTGGGGGTGCAGACTCTCTCCTCCTCCTTCAGCTCAAATCCCCCCACCTACTAATTTCCAGAATTCATGTGTCCTGCAAGCAGTCTGGACGGGCAAGGCCATCCTCTTAGTTTTTTTAGGTTTTTATTATTTTCCTATTGAATATGGGTTTGTATAATCCCCCGTTAGGCAGGTTACCATCACTGGGCTTCCCTGGGTTTGATTTCCCAGTTCATAGGTGCTATGTGGACCTATTCTGTCCTGTGGAGGGAATGTTATTTCCAAGATTCCCTCATGACTGAGTCTCTTGTGATTTTGTCCCTTGCTATGGTGGTGACCTGAAGAAAGAAGACTGGTGGGTAATCCTTTGAGTGCCTTCGAGGTTTTGGTCCTTTGACATACATTTTAGATGTAGATCGATTTTAGGGCGGTGGCCGGTTTAACCTCTTAAGGACCAGAGGTTGTGCAACGCATTTCAAAGCAATGCATTGCACACACCCTCTGCTCCTTAAGGGGTTAAGAACAGGAGCCCGTCAGCTGCCATCTTTGCTCTATTGACTCTTATAGGGAAAACTTCTCTGGGACTTATCTCTGCAACTTTTTGGGTCTACAATGGTCAGAGAGGGCTCCATCTTCTCGTCTTTTCATGCCCTATCATCCTGCAGCAGAGAAGACTACGGTACCAAGAATGCACGCTTCGCTGGCTTTCTTCCAGTTGGCTGACAGTTTGGTATATTCCCATGGTACCTCTGTTCCATATTGGACGTAAAAGAAAATAGTATTTTAGCGTCATTCCCTGTTAAATGAATAGTAATACTTAAAATATAAAATAATGTATGATGTAGGGTTTATCCCCCAGCTCTGGTGAGTTGACCATAAATCTCCATAGGATGGAGTAGCAACAGTGCCACTGTACAATTTTAGGCCACTGTGATGCTGCACCTAACAAATTCAAGTTTGAGATGTAATACCTTTTGAATAAAATACCTTTCAGCAGTGGGAGTACCCTTGTTTTACTCAGGGTGATAAACACTACAATATATACATTTTTTACATATTAAGTATTACTATCCCTTTAAAACCTTTTCTCTTTAGTCCATATGGAACAGAGGTCTCCCACCCAGAGAAAAAGACCTTCACGGTGTTGCAGATGAGTCCTTTTCAGGTACTGAGAGATTTTCCTCTCTTCTTTTCCGCTTACTTATTTTTGTGAGCCCTTAGTCACATGAATTCTGGGAGTTAGTGGGGAGGAGGTTGAGCTGAAGGAGAAGAAGGGAGTCTCCACCCCAAAGACCCTGTCTTTTGTGATTTTCCCTGCTCTACAGGAGGAGGGATTCAACCCCCATGGTACCTGTGTTCCATATGGACTAAGGAGAGAGGATTTAAAAAGTAATAACACTGAAATCCTCTTTTACATTACAAAAAATGGCACGCACAACTTCCCTTTGGGTGACAGGGCCATTTGACCATTCAGAGAGTTAAAAGTACTATGAAATTATTTTATTTCAGAACTATCAAGATTGTGCTCAGGATCTCCAAAAAGTGATGTCCATAGACCCTGGTATTGCTGAAGCAAAGAAACTCTTAGATGAAATCATTCCCCTCCTCACCGCTGCTGATAGACATGAAAAGCAAAGGAGGAAAATCCCAATAGAAGAGGTATGACTTTCCTTCGACTTTTGTAACCCCTTGGATGCTATAGACATTTCCACTACATTGTGGAGCAATGTGTTGGAGATGTCATTTGCATCTAAGGGGTTAAAGGCCAGCTGTCATTTAAAGTTTTAGTAATGTCCAAGAAAAAATATGTATCGTTTTGTAGTGCTTAAAAAGTTCAACTAAATGCAACAAATCCTATCTCTCAAACCGCTATGGTTTGAGAGATATTTGCATTTAAAGTTTCTCTTCTCCTGTAGGAGATCTGTGGCGGCCGACACAAGGAGTCTCTTCAGCAGAGCCGCAATAGTGTTATTTAAAACTAATTACTTTAATGGAATGGTCTACAAAGTGTGCTTGCAAACCAGGCACACTTTGTAGACCTTTTCAATGAAGTAATTATTTTTAAATAACGTGCTG
This sequence comes from Rhinophrynus dorsalis, assembly GCA_037306005.1. Lineage (NCBI taxonomy): Eukaryota > Metazoa > Chordata > Amphibia > Anura > Rhinophrynidae > Rhinophrynus > Rhinophrynus dorsalis. The sequence continues at coordinate 70,378,915 of CM074723.1, read as the reverse complement.
ACGCCAGGGAAAGGGGAGGGAGGGGGAAGTTTGAACAGGGATAGCTCTCAAACCATAGCAGTTTGAGGGAGAGGATTTGTTGCATCTAGTTGAAGTTTTTAAGCACTACAAAACAATAAATATTTATTCTGGGACATTACTGTCCCTGTAAAAGCAGCGTAGTGCTGTAACAAAGTTGCTGGACGTCTTTATTTGTGTCTCCTCTTGATCACGTATCAGCAGTCTGGTAATGTATTATGGCAGAACTTTCGCTCTGCACTTGGAATATTGTCGTGTACTTTCAACTCCATTCTGCTCCTCTGTTGGTCCTCTGGGGCTCCTATTGCAGCCCGGGCTTAATTGGCAGGTCTGCTCCAAGGGCATCAGATTTGCTGATTGAATCTAATACTGCATGCTGGAGACTAGAATCCACAGGGTTTAAGGTAAGTAAAAAGAAATTGATTTAACCCTTGGCATTGGAAACCTCTCTAGTACCAAGGGGTTAAGGTATCATTAAGATAAAACCTGTTGGGTGTGAATTCTGTCCTATAATATAAAATGTCTGTAATATACGGAGCCCGTTCCTGTATCTCTGATAGCTCATTCTTACTCATATAGCTGCAGTCAGTGGACCATATGGACAAAGAAAAGGAGGAGCAATCCTGTGGCAATGCGACTTCAACACAGAGGAGAAATAAAACATCTAATTTTTATTGAAGGGGCTTTTTACCCCAGAATGCAAGATAGGTCTCCAACGCATTGAAAAGCAATGTGTTGGAGACCTCTCAAACATTCAAGGGGTTAAAAGTCCCATTTAAATCAATGAGAATTTTTACAATATGTATCTCTCCCCTATGGTGCAGTTGGTTTGCCCCAGAGTGTTAAAAGCCTAATGTAAAACAGAGGGAATATGGGGATTTTTATTTTTTCCTATTGAACTTTTGGTTTTCCCCAGAATTTCTCTTATTTTTTTGTCTGTATTCAGTGTATGCAGCTCCTTGCAGAGAGAGACAATAAATAAATAAAGGTGAACTTGCACAACTACTAAACACTCTAGTATGCACATGGCTGCCCTTCACTGCCTTCCTCCTTACTTGGGCATCTTTTTCCCCACATGGGGTTCTGTCCCCTTAAAGCAGTGGGCTGATTTGTTGATTCACTTACTCTTTTCCTTACATTTACTCAATTTGGACCCTGGTACCTTTAAGAGCAGGTGCCAACGTGGTGGCATTGTGGATTTCTTAGACAGTGCTTCTCTGTGAAATATCTTGCCTCCTGTTGCACCTGGGAGGCTGTAGGTGGGCTCACTGTGTTTCTTGTGAGGTACATTATCTCATGACCTGCTGTGGGACAGCTGCCAAAGATGCCGTTTTAAATGGCTGGAAAGCAGCTGCACCATTTTAAAGAGAAATTACAACATTTCTCAGAAAACTATTCTTCCTGGGTTTTCTAGCATCTGAAGAGGTCATCCTAGGAGAATCCTTTTTTCGTCAGAACATAAGGGACACATGGGTCCAAGGATAAGGATTCTGGGGTCCTCATGCCAGATTGGGCTTCCTAGGGATTTTTCTGATAACTTCTGTCTCTCTAGCACTGTGGCCCCTTCATTACCTTTGGGGCCCTCATCTGCTAACGAGAAACCAGTTTGGGTTAAGGCTCTTATCTGTTCAGTCACCTCTATCCCCTCATCTATTCATGGGGTTATAAGCTTGATTTATGAGCTCCTGCTCTACAGGACACCCTGCGCCCCTCAGCAGGCACTTGGTTACCTGGTTTCTGCTCTGGAGGCAGTTGCATTTGTTCAGTTCCATACAGGGGAGTTGCAAATGGACATTCTCAGGAATTGATCCATGCATCAGTCTCACCTGTTTCATGTAATGTCTCTGTTCCTTTGGACGAATGAGGACCTTCACTAGTGGCTTCAGTGGTCCCGTCTGACTCTGGGACATACATTTATTTTTCCCAATTGGGCTATAATCACCAAGGATGCCTGCCTGCTGGGATGGGGCGCTAAGCTGGTCCCTTAGATTGCCCAGGGTGGAGAGCCTTCTGGCCATCAAAGTACTGGAGCTGCAGTCGATTCTCATTGCATGGGGACGTTGGTCCTGGTCCTCTCAGGGATCACCAGTGCAGAGTCAGTTTGACAGTGCCACAGCGGTAGCTTACATCACCCTCCAGGGTGGGACCAGAAGTGCAAAAGTTTGGGCCGAGGTTCAGCAGATTCTGTTGTGGGCTGATTATCACATGCTGGACCTGTGTGAGATTCACAGCAGAGGGGAAGAAAATGGGGTGCCAGATTTTTGCAGTCGCCAGCAACTGAATCCTGGAAATCAGGAACTCCTGAGTGTATTTGACTTGATCATCCACAGTTGGGGGATCCTTACGGTGGATCTTATAGCCTCTCAACTGATCCTCATGGTTCCTCAGTTCTGTGCCAGATCCTTTAACTCTCACTGTAGAATCAATGGCCATTCCATAGAATTTTCCTCTGGAGTATGTGTTTCCTCCATTTCTCCTGATTTCCAAGTTGCCGAGGAAAGTTTGAATAGAGTGGGCTTATATAATCCTGATAGGTCTGTTCAGGCCTGATAGGTCTGTTCTTAATCTATCCGTGGTGGAGCCTTTTCGTCTTCCCTTGCGTCTGAACCTTATGTCGCAGCCATGGTCCAGCTTCCATTAGTTTTGGACTTTATTCAGGATGGTTTTCAGAAAGGGCTTAGTCTTCGTTCCATCAAAGTTCAGAATGTCTTTCTGTTCTCTTCTGTCTACCCTGTCTTTCGGGACCCCACTCCTCTGTGGGATTTGAGCATTGCATTAGGAATACTTTGGAACCCCCCCTTTTGAACCTCTATTTTTGGTACCTTGACACCTTTTTCTGGATATTGTGTGTGTTTGGAGGGTAACCAAGCCTCAGGCTTTGTCTTGTAAACTTCACTTTCTGGTTTATCATACAAACCTGATGGTTTTGATAACTCCTGTGGCGTTTCTGCCCAAGGTTGTTTTGAATTTTCACTCTGGCTCCTTCTAATAGACAGGAGCAGAAACTACATTTACTGTATATTGTCAGGTGCTTAAAATACTATGTACATTGCATGCAGCCTTTTCAAATATATGATTTCTTTTTGTCATCCCTGAGGGCTTGTTAGCAGACAAGGCTGTGTTTAAAGTTAGTGTAGCTTACTGGATTAAGGTGACCATTTGCCAGGTGTATGTCCTCAGGAATAAACCTGTAACCTTTTGGGTTATGGCGCAGTCTACCAGGTGGGTGGGCACGGCTTGGGGCTACTAGAATCAGCCTACTGCAATGCAGTTGTGTAAGGCAGTAACGTGGTCATCTTTGCACACATTTACCTTGTTAATGTGCTGGCTTTGGTAGAAGCAAGTTTTTAGCCAGAAGGTCTTACAGGCTGTGATGCCTGCATAGGCATACTTCTCTGTTTATGTTGTACCAGTTTATTCCTGCAGACACTGTTCTGTGTTGAAGGGGCTTTGTCCTGTTTTTATCTCCCTGTTATCTTGTTGAACAGCTTTGTTATATCCCGATGGTTCCAGTGTTCCACATTGGACTAAAAAGAAGAGAGAATTTTTGTGTACTTACTGATATATCCTTTTCTTTTAGTCTATGTAGTACTCCAGATTCCCTACTGGAGAAATTACCACTGGTTCGAGTCCCAGGCAGGGGGGGGTCCCTGCTTTCCCTTCGCTTTGCTATAAGTTATAACTGTACTCTGCAGGGGAGAGTAAAGTGTAAGTTAGAAGTGAGTCTCTGGCTCAAAGACCTCTTTTTTTTTTTTTTTTTTTTAAGTGACCTGCCCTCCTGGAGTAGGAGACTTTACCCCATGCTTCCCTTGTTCCACATGGACTAAGAGAAAAGGATTTATCGGTAAGTACACAAAAATACTCTTTGTATCACGGTGCCCGTGATTGCCTCCAGTGGCTAATTGCTGTAATAGTGACATTCCTATTTCCTGGCTGTCGCTCTATGCAAGTCGCTGTTCGTATAGGTCACTGTGCTTGTGATGTCATCTCTCCGCCCACCTGCCAGGCCTTTTAAACCTCAGCATGTCCTATTACCTTTGCCCTTTCGTGGTGTACCTGAGCCTAGTGCTGTGTTGGTCCATTGCTGTTCCTGTGTATTACTCCTGCTCCGTCTGACTACCCGTTCCAGCTTTGACTCCTGGCTACGTCTGACTACCCGTTCCAGCTTTGACTCCTGGCTACGTCTGACTACCCGATCCGGCTCTGACTCCTGGCTATGTCTGACTGCCCGATCCGGCTCTGACTCATGTCTACATCTGACTCCCCGATCCGGCTCTGACTCCTGGCTACGTCTGACTGCCCGATCCGGCTCTGACTCCTGGCTACGTCTGACTGCCCGATCCGGCTCTGACCACTGGTGACGTCTGACTACCCAATCCGGCTCTGACCACTGGCTTTGTCTGACTACCCGATCCAGCTCTGACCACTGGCTTTGTCTGACTACCCGATCCGGCTTTGACCACTGGCTGTATCTGACTATCTGATCAGGCTTTGACCACTGTCTTTGTCTGACTACCTGTTCCGGCTCTGACCCCTGGCTGCCTCTAGTTACACTCCCTCTGTTGTGTTCCGGTTGCGATTACCAGCCTTGGCTATTGGGATCCTTGCTGCCTGTGCCTACCTATTACAGCGCTCGCTACCACTAGCGGCGCTTGTCTTTCAGTCCATGCACTGATCTCCAGTGGTTGTTCCGGTTTGTGTTGCCTTGTCAGTCAGTCCGTGTTACTGACCTCCCGTGGTTGTTCCGGTTTGAGTGTTGCGTCACCTAGCCCTCAAGTGCCGTTTACCTTGCCTTTGGTATACCCTAGCGGTAGGGTATAGTTGCACGTCATTCTCCTGCCAACTGAGATTGCGGAAATGCCATGCACTGTCCTCCCCTCTAGTCTGTGAAGGTTCCTAGGGCTATTCGGATACTAGCTACACCTGCCTAGTGAAGGGTTGAGGAAGTGTCTTGCACTGTCCTCACCTGGTCTCGTGGAGGTGGTGGAGTTAGTGTTGCTACTGTGTGCTCCAGTGTCTGGAGCTACTTGCTCGCGTTGCCTGAGTTACTGTATCATCTGGGTACAGACCTGGGCCTATCGCACTAGCCTAGTGAAGGGTGAGGAAAATTAGTTCACTGTTCCTCCCTGGCCTTGTGAAAGGTGTGTTACTCATTGCTGCCACTGTTGTGTCATCATTGCTGCCACTATTGTATTTAAAATAACGTTTTGTTTTAAGTTCATCTGTACTTGTCAGTGTTATTTCCTAGTCACTCCGTGACACTTTGTGCTCTTATTAATTAAGGATCGGTACAGATCATGCATGTGAGTAAAATATTGCATATTTGGTCATTTTGTACTCAAGGGGTTTCAGGGCTTTTAATAGTTTCACTACCAACATAAATGTTTTTGAGATATAGATTATGATAGTGGCAAAATAAGTAATTTTTAAACATTTTTTTGCATTTATGACATCATAGCATGTCACATGAATTTTTAGTTTTTGTGAGGTGCCAAGAAAAAGCTAAATTCATTCTGAAAGCAATATATAGTTTTCCACATATAACTAGAAAATTAGCAGTAGGAATCATACCTAAACAGATGGATGGCAAAAATGCTGAAAATGCTTCTAGCCAGTAGGGTACAAAAATTCCCCAAGCCTCTGGCATTGAAAGGGTTAAATTAATGGGAATTTTCATTTCCCCACTATGGGGCAGTGTGCTTGCATCACAACTACACCTTCTTAGCTTGATGAATGAGGCCCCTAGGACCCTAATTGTAAAGTATGTTGTATATTCTGCACATGCTTTGGCAGTTCATTGTAAACCTAACCTTTTTTGTTCATTTTAAGGTGGAAGAAAAGTGTGAGACTATCGAAAATTTTAATGAGAGGGAATCGGTCTCTAACCACGATGGACATGTAAATCACGTGCCACTAGCAGCTTCGGCAAAGTCTCAGATTACAAAACCTACCAACGCATACGAGTTTGGTCAGTTAATGAATGAGATAAAAGCGGGGAAAGACAAGGATGCGTGTGCTGAACTCTTGTCTGCCATTGAACCGAAAGACTTACCTGTGTTCCTAAGCAATAAGTTAGAAGGAGACGCTCTGGTGTTCATTATACAGTCAATGAAACAGAGTCTTCTGGATAACAACCCTAACTTGGTATACCAGCACCTTTTACACCTCAGCAAGGCAGAACGCTTCCAGGTATGTTTGTATGACCATTTGTGGCTGGGGTAGACTGATGTTGGATCTGCAGGTGTTGGAGACTACAGTTCCCATCATGCCCAAGCTACTGGCTTTGTTGAGGATGATGGATGAGTTGTAGGCCTCATTACCTGCAGGTCCGACAGTTGACAACCCCTGATCTATGGAATGAATGAACACGGTGCTGCTTGTAATACTAGCAGGGCTAAGTTTGTCAGAGGCTCAGCCATTTTGACTCTTACATTCCTTTAAAGGGTTAAAATACCCATGTTGTAAAGTATTGTGTAAAATTGAAAAAAAATATTTATATTGTAGGGCTTTTCCTGTTGAGTAAAGCAAGGGTACTCACACTGTTGGGAGATGATTTATTCGAGAGTTATTACTGCTCAAATTTGTATTTATTTATGTGGGGGGTGTACAGTATTTTAATGGCCTGCCTTTTAAGATGATGTTGTTGCTACAGCAGTCTATGGAGAGTTAACGTCAAAAATACTACCTTATAACGGCAGGCAGTGGAAGTGCGGCACCCAAAAATTGCAAGATTGAGCTGTGATAACTTTTGATTCAAACAAGCAGTTTTGTTATACTCATAAGGAAAAGCTTTAATATACTGTCTATCTAGCTGTCTGTCTATCTATCTATCTGTGTCTGTCTGTCTATCTATCATCTGTGTATGACAGACAACTGCAGTATTCTAGTTTAGTGTGTCCCATTCTGTTTATTTTGCCCAAGTCTCACAAGTGTTCTATGTCTGGATCTGTGACAGGTGATGGTCATGCTTCTCAACAAGAAAGAAAAGGATGAAGTTCAGAGTCTCCTGGAATCTCTTTCTGAACAGCAGTGTATTGACTCAGAGGACTTGGCGAACCTCGCAAAACAATACGAACTTTGAATTTGTGTTCCCTGAACATGACCTGATTTCTATGCATGGTTTCATTGTTTATATTATTAGGGAAGGTAAAACTATGCAAATTTAAAATCAGCAAGTGCAAAGGTTATAGGAGAACTATACCTTTGGAATAAGTGTCTATGAATTTAACAGAAGGACTTTCCTATTGTACGTTAATGTCATCCATACAGCAGTCATATATATCTCTATACTGTTAAGATTTTTTTTTTTTTTTTGCATGGGAATTCTGATGTAGTCAATAACTGAACAAGGCCATTTTACTTCATTGAATCATGGGTGGGCTCTGTATATTTCTAGCTATAGAAAGGAAGCCCTGTTCATTATCCTAAAGTGTCATGTAAACATTTTCAGTGTAGAAAAATGTTGCTGTTCAGCTACAAACTACAGCGGATTTCAAATGCCAAAATACCCAGTAAACCTATATAACTGACTGGCATATGAATGTCTTTCTGTTAACTCTTTGATTACCAGAGGGGTACGCAACGCATTGCAAGGCAATGCGTTGCATACCCCTCTGGCACTCAAAGGGTAAACCCTTGAGGTCCATAGGGGTGGCCAAAGCATTTCATTGTGCACCCCTCTGTTTCTTAGGGGGTTAAACAAATTAATAGTCATTTATTTCCAGCGTATATATTCATGTTCAAATGATACGCATGACTGTTTAAATGTTATTTAAGGTAGAGCTTTATATTGTTAGATATCGTTCTGTACTGAAATGGCTGAGGACCTGCTGCCAAAGTAAAGTGTAATCAGGTTGGCTGTCATGTCAATCAGTGCTAGCCTCTGAATGACTGTAAATGTCTGTAGCACCACCAGGAAGGAGTTAAGCATGAATCATTGGTCTCAATTATTCAACGAATGTGTTCACTCTGCAGTAGATATTTCATTAACAGGTAATTTGTCTTACCAGTGTTATATTGACTGCAGTGAATTTTTTTTTTTTTTGAAAAGCACAGAGGTTAGTTGAAGAGAATTAGGTATTCAACCAGTTGTCTGCCAGAAGGGTGTGCAACTCATTGCTTCACAATGCGATGCACACCACCCTGACAGACAGAGGATTAAGAGCCGTATTGAGAGTCTAAAGAGATTCGGTTCTGAGCAAATCAACTGCACCACTGGTGACAAATTTGTTCTCAAAATCCCATTTGATTTAAATGGGACTTTTAAACCCTTGAATGCTAGAGTTTTCCAGTGTATTGCTTTGCTGATGACCTTTCTAGCATTCAATGGGGTTAAAAGTCTCATGTAAATCACTGTGAATTTTTTCATTTGTCACCTACGGTGCAGCTGGTTTGTTCCAGAATTCCACCACTTTTTCTGAATATGGTCCTAAGAATCCAGTTGTACTGAGCTGTTAAGCTGCATTAGAATGAACTATAATTTAGGTTGCGTTGCACTTTATGGGATTAATACAGACATTTGGTACAGATTCCAGGGTAAATTCCTGTTTAAAATTGGCAGGGAGTGGTAGCAACAGTTAGATCACTTGAACATTGATATCTAGTGATAGTGATGTGAACAGCAGGACATTGGTTTTTGTGGCAGCAATGTTTTTGAGGCAGTGATAGGATCAGCTAAAACTTGATGTCTGGTGGCAGAAATGGGATCAGTTGGACATTTAGTGGATATTGAGGGCTGGTGGGATCAATAGGATCAGCTGGATTTTGATGTCTGGTGGCAGTGATAGGATCTGCTAGACATTGATGTCTACAGTATGATCACCTGAACCTTGCTGTGTGACAGTAGCAATTGAATGAACTGGACCTTGACTTTTAGAGGCAGCAGTAGGATCAGATGAAAATTTGATTTCCGAGGCAGGAATAAAATCAACTCGCAGTTGATGTGTGGTGGCAGTAATGGGATCAGTTGAACTGTGATGTCTGGTTGCTCTTACAAAACACAAGCACACGTAGCCCTAGTTTTACCAAAAAGCTGCTCTGGTGTAGCACTCCCTATTTATATTAATACCAGTGGGAGATAAGGTGGCATGTGTAGCAAGGGAATAGAGCGAGCCTGGGGTAAAACAGCTGCACCATCTGTATTTTAACCCTCTTAGTGCTAGATGGTATCCAGAGCATTGAGAAGCAATGCACTGGATACCTGTCTGGTACTCACATGAACACACTGCATTCATGGGGTTTTTTTGCAACAGAATTTCTCCTTTTACGCACGTTCCCCTTTAGATAAATGTAGGCATCCATTATCAGAGGTAAAACAAGTCAAACTATGGGTGTTGCATTAGTTCATTTTGTTTTGCTCTTAATATGTCACTCCATCTCTGTTATAGCTCCTGATTTTGGTATATTAAATATTATTTCCCTCATGTTCTTCACTGTAAATGACAACGCCAGAGAAACATTTACCATATTTCTACTACTTATGTATACCTCATGCACCATGTCTTTTCCCAAGATATACATTCCTTGGAACAATAGTTACCCGTTAGAGTAGTGTGCAACACATTGCAAATTAATTCATTGCACATCTCTCTGGTCCTCAAGGAGCTAAAGGAACACGAATGGAAGAATACAAGTTGCCCAACTGTCCTTGTCTTTATAGAAAGTGAGATTTGCCCAACTGTCCTTCTCTTTATAGAAAGTGATATTTAACCCTTTGAGTGCCAGAGTGGTATGGAATGCAAACCACTCTGGCACTCAAAAGGTTAATGTATTTGAAGACCAGACCTTCCCTTTAAACTGACAGTAATGCTTAATATGGACGGGGAAAAAATAAAAGAAATATATTGTATGTATGTTACATTTCAGGTTTTATCCTGCTGAATAAAACAAAGGTCACTCCCACTGCTGAGAGATATTTTACACAAACTTTATTGAAGCTTGAACTTGCATTCTTTACATATAGTGCTTCCATGGTCTGAAACTTTACAGTAGTGGTTTTGCTACAGCATTCTATGGAGGTTTCTGATCAACAGACCACAGATGTCCATAGACTGGTAACAGTGTCACCTTAACATTTTAGGCCATGGAAATACTGTATGCAAACCAAAATGCATGTCTGATCTGCAGTAACTTTTGAATAAAACATCTCTCAGCATTAGGGGTGTCATTTTGAGGGGTGTAATTTTTTTTTCTCAACAAGATAAATTTTATATTTTTTCTCCATATAAAGTTACTGTCCCTTTAACCCCTAATGGACCCTGCACTTGCCACGCCGGTCCTGGCACATCATGGAATTCTGGGATGGCGTGCTGCGCCACTCTGCCATCCCAGAATTCAGCTGGGGAAAAAAAAAGTTCTGTGGTCCTTAACGGCCACCCATGCTCCGGATTTGGCGGTCGCTAAGGGGTTAATGCTAACTGTGGAACTGGAACCATTAAATACATGTAAATAAGAAATGGCAGTGGAACAAGGGTGAAGTCTCAGACGGGTTTAATTCTGGGACTGCCAGTATAATTGTGGAAGATTCAAAAATTTTGCAAAGTCAGATTTAATTTTTTGTTAGATTTCTCTTGTAATTAACATGTCAGATTATTTATATCTAATTAGATATGATTTAGATCAATTTTTATCTGATATTTTTTTCTTAAAGAGAGAAATACTTCCTATAACACAGTCATTAATTCACTAAATAGACATTTCATGGTGTGACTTATCTCATTCACACTGTTAAAAACACTCCCATCCCTTTATACAACATTGGCCCCTTCTCATTGGAAGGGGGTGATCAGAAATAATGATTGTGGAGCTGCAGTTGCCAATGACAACCCTAACCAATGATTTGCCGATTGAGCCACTTAACTGCTTCCAAGTCTTCTAAATGTGTCCTGTGTACCGACTACATTGACTCTCTTGCACAGGACTTATTTACAATACTTAGAAACAGGGAAGTAGCTAATTCAGAAGACCGTCATGTAGGGGTTGATGTTACATAATGGGGAGGGTGAAAAATAAAACTGGCCGAATTATAAGTGTATGACTAAGTCACACACTTAAATTGCTAACTATTGAATTAACTAGTGCATAGGGAGCATTGTGATCTCTTTAAAGTTGAACACTTTATGATGACTTGGGTTAACCCTTTGAGTGCCAGAGGGGTGCGGAACAAATTGCAAAGCAATGCGTTCCACACCCCTCTGGCACACAAAGGGTTAATTTGAAAGGGCTTTCATAATCACCTTTATTTATACTAGCCATTCTATATTTAAATCTATAGTTTGAGATATTTAGATGTGTTTAAAAGTTTTGCACAACAGACAATACTTCCTGGTATGGAGTGGCTGTTGGGAGAGAGAGGAAGTTGGGAATGTTAGTATCTGGCACACCAGGCTGTGCCGAGGAGTATTATCTAATTTAAATACAACTATTGTACTGTATTTAAATTTAATTTATTTAAATTTAAATACAACTATTGTACTGTATTGTACTGTAAACTGTATTTTTAAATAAAGAATGGCTAACAGGTGACTTTAAAAGCTCTTTCAAAATCACCTGTTATAAAGCATTTGTTCCTCTTCAAGTGTCCTCTACCAATTAGTAGAGGACACTTGAGAGACCTCACTAATAACCAGCATGTTAAAATGTTTGATTTTTAGGATTTCACTGGGAATTATAAGGTTCCACTACAGCAATAGGTTTGAGATCTAGTGGTGTTGCAAATTTATAACTGATTTTATGCCGATTTTCTTTTTATCCATTTAAATGTGTTGTAAATATTGTTGCTGTACCAAAAAATATCTTTTTATTGAGAGACAACTGAAATATGATATCCGGTATATTCTAATTGTGGAAATGTTTGTGTATGCTAACCACTTATTTATCAGTTGACACTTCGTTAAATATTTTTTCATTCAAGTAAAATGCCTCTTTGTTATTTCTGACTGTAAAAAAAAAAAAATGTTCTCTCACATGCATTTAAAAGCACCATATGCAGAAGAAAACTGGAACAATTTTGGGCCAAACTAACTGCTTTTTTTAAAAGAACACAAACACATAAAAATAGGGGGTTATGCATTAAGTTGTGATAAAGAAGGGGATAAAGTGGAGAGGACTTCTCCAGGGTGAAACTCTCCACTTTCCACTTCCTATCTTATTCTGTGAGATGGTAGTGCATTGGCTCCATAGAATAACAGGACTTGGAGAAAGTCATCTCCACTTTCACACATTAGTGCATTTACCCCTGGTGTTATATGCTCAGTTCTTGCATACAACTGTAATATTTTTCTGTTTACAAAGGTCTAAAACTTAGTCTTACATATGCCCTTGAGGGAGCAGCCCTTCCTGCTTATTCCACCCCCCGACTTCCATTAACATACTAATGTTGATATATGTCTCAGAAATGATGACACTATACATAAGGTGGCCCTTCATTTTCTATGATAGATACTGTACTGTCTGTAAATGGCCTGAAATAAAGTAACAGCCCTTCTGAATTGAGGAGTAGTGGGGGAATATTCACAATACTGCATTTATTTTGTCTGTCATTTCATAGCTGGAAATATCTGCCAATTCAGAGAATTAACCCATTCAGCATTTATTTCCAGCTGGAATGAAGTTTTGGCCCAAGTCAGAGAGTAAAGCTCTGCTGAGATTCGGTTCACCAATCAAAAATCTTTAAAACATTTAAGCTGTTTGGAAAACAAAAAAGCACACGTTATGGACCGTTTTAACGGAATGAGACTAAAAGCTGTGTAGTGAACAGGTCAAGTTTAATACCTCTCCCCACTAGTATTTATTTGTTCTTACATTTCCTTTAATAAGCGGATAGACAAAGCTCAGCCTTTAAGAGCCACAGAGGCAAGAAGACTTCCCATCACCTCAGCTCTGATTATTTGTCATAGTTTTTGGACCCTGTAGAGCATTATTACCATTCTGTATGATAAACAGTTCAAGAGTAATTGAATTATAAATTGTCCCCCTCCCTTCCCTTTTACCTGCGTGATGCGGCTCTCCTCAAAGCAGCAAGACCATCCGAATGGATCGCAACAAGGGACAGTCTTCTGTGAGCATAAGGAAAAACCTGCAACAAAATAGAAAAAGAACAGCAGGTGCCAGTAGTGCCTTTTCACACTGATACAATGGAATAGTATAGTAAAATAGATCTCGCTCACATTTAACAATAGTTGTGTACATACATACGCACATCCACATCAGTAAAATCCTGCAGAGAACTTCCTACATGCTCTGCTCAGTATACACAATGTAGCCACTTGTCTCTTCATGGTGAGCCCTGAACATGGTTTGAATCTCAGGAGAACTGAATGTTCTTCAGGATTTGGATCTCATGTTCCATGCAGTCAAAGCGAGGTTGAGTAAGTTGTGGTGGAGAATTGGTCCTTGAGAGATGAGATCTGGAATCTTGGGTAGACACCATGGCTCTGTCAATGACATGTCTTTGCGGTGGTGAAACCAAGATCTCCTGGGCCAAAACAGCTATGAGAATGGTTGGCACCTTCTCTTCCTTTATTTTGCAGAATATTCTGGGAATTGTAGTTAATGGAGGGAAGACCTAAAATAGTCTGTAATTCAAAGAAATCACTACAGCATCTACTGCTATTGCTTGTGGATCCCTTGCTCTTGAACAGTACATTGGTAGTTTTCTGTTACTTCTTAACGTCATCATGTCTATTTCTGGAACTCCCTATCAGTGTGTTATATGAAAGAATATTTCCTGATTTAGTTCCCGTTCCCCTGTGTCTTTTGCCTGACATCTGAGGTAATCTGCCTCCCAATTCTCCACTCCTGACATGTAAATGTTTGACAATGTTGGAACATGATTCTCTGCCCAGAGAAGAATTTTCTCTACTTCCATGCAAGCAGCTTTGCTATTTGTTCTTCCTTGATGATTGATGTAGGCCACTGCTGTGGCCTTGTCTGACTGAATCTGAATAGGAAGATTCTTCAGTATTGAAGTCCATGCCAACAGTACACTGTAGATTGCACATAACTGCAGAATATTTGTGCTTGTGATCCCTATGGAGTCTACTGACCTTTAATGTAGTAGTGATGTTTTAGAAAAGGTGTAAACCCATTCAAATTTCTTGGGGATAATCATAGATTTCTGAGGTTTCCCACTCATCTGTGATTATCTGGTCAAGGAAAAATGAGAACAGATTACTTTTTATGTTTGAAAAGCAGCTTGATCATCTGAAACTTCAAGGATATCTAAAATAGCTTTTATTAGAGAATCCATGGACTCTGATTCAGAGTTCTCTAATGTGTAACGTCCTCCAATGTATAAAGGGGATTCACTGATGTCACTGGACAATTCACCTTCATCGTCAGATGAATCTGGGGGTGAATAAAGTAAGTTTTATGGTGCTTCTGTTTACCATTTATCCAAAACCCTCTCCAATTTGGTGGTCCTGAGTCTTCCATAGATCCTCCACTCCGGCACTATTCATTCAACAATGGAGGATGTCAATCTCAGATGAATGGGTACTTCAGCTGATTCAGGGAGGTTACTGGATGTCATTTACGACCTCTAGTCATGTGCAGAGTTCCCAAAGAAAATATTCTCCAGCAAGTATTTCATCAAGCGTTTCAGAAATTCCTAGAGAATGGGGTGATACTGGAATTATGAAAAAAATAAAAGTTCATAGGCTTTTATTCCAATCTTTTAATGGTACCAAAAAAGACAGAGGATTCTATTCAATACTAGATCTAAAATTGCTAAACCAGTTCCTCAGAGTACCCAAATTCAAGATGGAATCTATTAAGTCAGTGATAGCAGACATGGAACCAGAGGAATTCATGACATCTTTAGACATCAAAGATGCATACCTGCAAATGCCTATATGGCCCAATACCTCAGGTTTGCACTTCCCTTTGGATTAGCCACAGTACCAAGATTGTTTACCAAGGTGATGGCTCCATTTATAGTACACCTCCGATCCAAGGGAGTAAACCTGACTCCATACCTGGACAATCTGTTATGAAAAGGAGTTAACAACAACTTCATCTAACCCTGCTAACAATGAAGAAGCATGGTTGAATTGTCAACCTAAGCAAAATCCCAAATGTACAGTCTCAATGGATTCTATTCCTAGGGCTGATATTCGATACCGACAGATAATAGGTGAAATTACCTCAAGAGAAAATTTTAGATCTTCAGAACATGGAATTACAGTGTATGTCTTCCCTTCACTATCTATTATTCCCAGAATCTTCTGCAAAATAAAGGAAGACAAAGTGCACACCATTCTCATAGATCCATTTTGGCCAAGAAGATCTTTGTTTCATCAACGGAGAGATATGTCAATGACAGAGCTGTGGCGTCTTCCTCAGATTCAAGCTCTCATATTTCAAGGACCAATTAATCTTCACAACCTACTCAATCCAAATATTAAAAAACAAGGGATTGAGTTCTCTGGTCTTTCACACCATGTTCCTAGGTCGCAAACCTGTGTGTGCCAAAATATATCATCGTTTCTCTGTCGTCCAATACAGTTTACTGGTAACGCGATCCACCCCTTTAAGTAGGCAGGAACAATTCTAGAAGTGTATGCAGGGGGTGAAGCCTACCTTCCCTCCTTGGCTGCAGCTAGCCAACCAGCTCGAGAAAGATGTGTTGCTTGGTGAAGACAACACCAGGCTGAGAACAGTTCTGCTATAGTTTTAGAATCTTTTTTTATTTTATTTTATTAGGCGCATTACCATGACTGACAATGCCCTTAGATGTGGCTATCTATCTCAGTATCCAGGTGCTTTTTTTTTTGGTGGACCTTAAGCCCTGGGGGGGAAATCTTAATTCCAAGTGCTTCCCCAGGAATTACCCACTGAGGTACTTCTTACTACATGGTAATCTGAAGACAGAAGATCTGCAGGAATGGTGAGCAACCCTTTGAGTGCTGCAGGTCCACATGTCCCACAGTACCCCTCCGCACAGGGGTGTATTCCTGGAGATCCTGTTGCACACTCCTGCGCGCATTGGGTCTATCTGTATGTCTGTTGGTTGTTTGGAGCAGGTTTATGCGGTAACTTAAACCTTTAGCTGCTGGTTTGACACCTTTTTAGGAGGTTTTCTAACACTTTTCCTACTGGTTTAGTGTTTTTTGGGTATCCTCACATGTTCTATTGATGTTTTCACATTTTACTGTTTTACTTTGAAATGTGTAAAATTTGAGTAAAGGAGCACTTTACCGCATAGACGCAATTGCTCCATTCACTTCTATGGCACTATACTGTTTGGGACGTATCTCTTCAACCATTTAACCTAGTGACTTCAGAGGTGGCTCATTTTACTTGTCTGCCCTTGCTCTATCATCCGGTTCACGTTTCTAGTGTGTTGGGGGGCTCAGGGGGCTTCGGTCACTGTTTGGGGTACTTTTTAGGAAAGACTACATTTCCCATGAGCACTTGCTTCGCTCCCTTGTTTCTGATTGGCTCCCGCCGCAGCAGCCATTTTGTGAGCGTTTCTGGGCGAGTATCCTATGCAGGGCTTAGATTCTCCTTCTCTCCTCTACAGATTAACCCTTCGCTTGCCAGATAAGTTTATTTTAGTGATTTCTGGGGTGAAACTTTAATCCTACACACTATAATTGGGTGATTTATTGTACAGTAAGGTTATTTGACACTGTGAGAATGTCTATACCGCTGGAGCTTGGGTCTAGACCTAAGACTAAGGAGGCTGGGGTCTCTGTATTCCCCATTGCGCATTGCTCTTCCTGTCGCTCACAGCTACCTAGAGAATTATCAGGTCATTTATGGCCAGCATGTTCTGATGTCCCTGACAGCATTCCAGGGACCACCAGCCATGCTATAGAGCCAGCTTGGGTGCAAGAGTTCAAGACTGCGACTAGGGACCTTAGGTCCACATTGCAATGCTTTCCATCCCAGTTACAGGGGGCTTTCAGTCTTGGCAGGCCCCCTCCTCAGTCAAGTCTTCCCTGCCCAAACCTCAGGGAGGACCTGACGTGTCAGATTCCTCTGAGGAGAAACTGCTGGTGGATTTGGATGTTGAAGAGTGTTGTGTGTTGGGGTCCTCTCGGTTTTTTGGGGACCCTTCTGAGGCTGATCCTGAGCCCTCCGCTGAGGGCTTGATCAGGGCTGTCTTAACTACTCTTAACATTCCCCTAGTTCAGGAGGTTCCTTCTGATCCCTCTGATGTGTTCCAGGAGCCTGCAAAGACCCTTACTTACTTTCCACCTAATCCCACTCTTGAACGCCTTGTGTCAGAGGAGTGGAAATCACTGGACAAGAAACCCTCTGTGTCCAAGAAATTCACCAAGCTTTATCCTTTTTCTGAAGCTGCGTTTACTCGGTGGGTTCATCCCCCCCAAAGTGGATGCTTCTGCATCCAGGCTATCTAAATCCACTGCCTTGCCAGTCTCTGATGCCTCCGCTCTGAAGGACTGGACAGACAAGAAACTTGAGGTCTCCTTCAAGTCCATTTTTGCCACTGCTGGTTTAGCTCTGCGTCCAGCGTTTGCCGCAGCATGGGTGATCCAGGCCATTGCGGTCTGGACTGAACAGCTCACCAGAGCTGTCTGTCAGGATGCACCTACTTCAGACAAGTTGTGCCTTCTTGCCAACATTTCTGAGACACAGCACTATGTTTCTGCTGCCTTATTTTATGCCATCTGTTTGGTGGCTAGGGTTTCCACCATGTCTGTGGTGGCCAGACGAGCTCTTTGGCTCAAGATCTGGTTTGCTGACACTGCTTCCAAGAAAGCCTTATTTTCCCTACCCTTTCAGGGTACCTCCTTGTTTGGGCCGGATCTGATCAGTGAGGCCACTGGGGGTAAGATTACTCTTCTACCCTTGGTTCCCAGGAAGAAATTGCCGCTTAAGTGTAACCGTATTTTTGTTCCTTTCAGAATGAGACACATCCGGCGAACCAGACGGTTCCCTCAGCTCCATGTACCTCCTCCAAGCCCAAACAGCAATGGAAGCCCAAGGTCTCCTCCAAGCCCAAGGCTTCCAAGACTTCTTTGGCATGATTCACCGAACCCGGGTCCGCATTCTTCTGTGGGTTTTCGTCTACGACACTATCACAGCATTTGGGAGGGCTCAGTGGCGGACCCATGGGCTTTACAGGTAGTGACAGAAGGGTACAAGATCCCTTTCATTTCTCTTCCTCCCTTTTGTTTTCATCCTTCTCACATGCCTCAGGGTGCAGAGAAGCGCAGTCTGTTCGGCTCTGTTCAGGCTCTTCTGGACAAGGATGTTCTAGAGCCAGTGCCTATCCAGGACAGGGGTTTGGGTTTTTACTCAAACCCCTTTGTGGTCGCCAAAAAGGACAATGGTTGTTGGACTTGAAGGATCTCAATTCCTTTGTGACCCGGACTCATTATAGTCAGGAGTCTCTACGGACAGTGATTGCTACCATGTCCCCGGGGTAATTCCTTGCTTCTCTGGATCTTCAGGACGCGTACTTACACATTGACATTCATCCAGAGAGCCAGCAGTACCTCCGGTTTGCCTGCGATAGGGGACATTTTCAGTTCTCAGCTCTTCCATTTGGTCTGAAGACGGCTCCTCAGGTCTTCAACCATGTCCTGGGTGCCTTGATAGCCGTCCTTCACCGGAACGGCATCAGAGTTACTCCATACATGGACAACTTGCTTCTGAAAGCCCCCTCTGTGGAACTTCATCAGCAAATTCAGCACTGCATCCAGGCTTTCACCCATCATGGGTGGATCATCAACTTGGACAAGTCAGATCTTGTCCCATCCCAGCATCTGGTCTTCCTGGGCTTTCTCTTCAACACTCCGAAGAGCATGGTGTTCCTCACGGACGAGGTGGCTCACCAGATCGCCCACAGGGTTTCCGCGATTCTGTCTCAGGATCCAGTTCCAGTCCAGAAGTTATCCTCTTTGGTGGGGAAATTCATATCCACCATAGAAACGGTTCCGTTTGCCACGGCGCACACCAGGGAGCTCCAGAGGTTCGTGATCCAGGTGTGCAGGGGTCAACCGGATCTTCTGAAGACCTCTGTTTCTCTTCCTCTTCATGTGGAACTGAGCTTGTCCTGGTGGCTTGACCTTTCCAACCTGCTAAAGGGCAAGTGCTTCCTGGTACCCTTCTGGACCAAGGTGACGATGTATGCTAGCCTCTCCGGGTGGGGAGCAGTCCTGGGTCACTTGAGCGCTCAGGGCCGGTGGTCTCTGGAGGAGTCCCTCCTTCCGATCAACATATTGGAGTTTTGGGCTATATTTCATGCCCTTCGACATCTCAGTTGGAAGACTGTCTGGTCCGAGTGGAATCCGACAACGCCACAGCCGTGGCTTACATCAACAAGCAAGGCGAAACAAGAAGTCTCGCTGCTTGGTTAGAGGTCAAGGCTATTTTGTTCTGGGCAGAAGAACACATTCCTGCCATAGCTGCAGTGCACATTCGAGGCGTAGACAACATCATGGCGGACTTCCTCAGTCAACACACAATGGACAGCGGAGAGTGGGAGCTGTACCCAGAGGTGTTCCACCTCATTGTTCAGAGATGGGGTCCTCCTTACATCGACCTGATGGTGACAAGACACAACAGGAAGGTTCCCAGGTTCTGGTCTCGGTGGAGAGACCCTCTGGCTCTAGCAGTAGATGCGATGTCCATTCCTTGGTTGTTTCCTCTGGCTTACATCTTTCCTCCCCTCCCCATGTTGCATAGGGTGTTAAGGAAATTATAGCTTGAACGTTGTCCAATTATTCTTATTGCTCCGTACTGGCCTTGTCATCTTGGTTTCCGGAGCTTTTGGTTCTGTCAGTGGCAGAGCCCTTTTGGCTCCTTTACTGTCCGGATCTTCAGGGTTACCTGTGGAAGGAGGATGTTTACGGACTGGTTTTGACGGCTTGGAAATTGAATCCTCAATATTGAAGAACAAAGGCTTCTCTTCTGGTGTGATGGCTACTATGCTCAGTGCCTGCAAGCCTGTTTCTTCCAAGATCTACCATCGTGCCTGGTCGAACTTTCTGTCTTGGTGTGCTGACAGGGACCTGTCTCAGGAATTTGATCTGCCTACGGTCCTGTCCTTTTTGCAGGACGGTGTGGATAAGGTCCTTTGAGTTCCCTTAAGGTTCAGATTTCAGAGCTTTCTGTTTTCTTTCAGAGGCGCATTGCCATCCTTCCTGATGTCAAGGTTTTCTTCCAGGGAGTTGCTCATACTCATCCTGTTTTCAAGACTCCCACTCCTCAGCGGGATCTTAACTTTGTTTCAGGCGTCCTTCAGCGCCCTCCCTTTAAGTCTTTGGATACTATACATCTATGCATGCTGACATGGAAACTGGCCTTTCTCCTGGTGATTGTGTCAGTTCGCCGTGTTGCAGAGTTATATGGTCTGTCCTGTAAACCACCCTATTTGGTGTTTCACAAAGACAACGCAGTGCTTCGCACTTCTAAGGAGTTTCTACCGAAGGTGGTCTCTGAGTTCCACATCAATCAGGAGATTGTGGTGCCCTCTTTCTGCACGGACCCCATCTCTGACAAGGAAAGGGATCTACACTTGTTAGACGCGGTGCGTTGTCTCAAGTTTTATGTACATTGCACTGAGGCAATCGGACGCGCTGTTCGTCATTCCTGAGGGTCCTAGGGCAGGAAGACCTGCATCCAAAGTGATTATTGCTTCTTGGATCAAGCCCACTATTCGTAAGGCTTACAAGCTGAGGAAGAAGTTTGTCCCTTTCAGGGTCACGGCTCATTCTACTTGATCTATTGGGGCCTCTTGAGCTTACAAGAATCAGGCCTCTGCTGATCAGTTGTGCAAGGCGGCCACCTGGTCATCTGTGCACACCTTTTCGAAGCACTACAATGTTGATGTGTTGGCATTGGCTGATGCCAGCTTTGGGAGGAAAATCCTGGAGGCAGTGTTGCCTGTCTAGGATTTCCTTTGGTTCTTGGTGCTTCCTTCACTTTTGAGCCTTGTTGGCTCTAGTTCAGTGTGCTGTGTAACAGTTTGGGGTGTTATACCCCTGTTCAGTGTCCACTGACACTTCTGTTGTTTTGTTGGGCTCTCTGATCTAATGGTTCATATCTGCACTTTCGACTTTGGGGGCCTTGCGCCTGGTCCTTCTTCCCGCCTCTGGGAAACTCAATGGTTGGATATCCCAGCGTTACCAGTAACCTGTATTGGACGACAGAGAAAAGAGGATTTTAGTCTTACCTGTTAAATCATTTTTTCTTAGTCCAAAAAAGGCTCTCCAAATTAGGCTCTCCTGTGGCAGGGGGTCCTTCGGGGTCATGCTCACAGGAGTCTTCTTTCCCTTATACTAGCTAGTCATAGTTAGTGTCTCAAATCTTTGTGAAGCTGGTTGGCTAGCTGGAGGGAAGGTAGGCTCCACCCTCTGAATACACTTCTAGAATTGTTCCTGCCTACTAAAAGGGGTGGATCGCCTACTCTGGGTTACCAGTAACCTGTATGGACTAAGAGAAAAGGATTTAACAGGTAAGACTAAAATCCTATTATTTGGAAGATATATTTTCTGTCTACAAAGGGTCTAGAACCATTATTATTTAATCTCACTTTAGAGTTTTTTTGCAAACAGGCCTAGAAAATGGTCTAAGGGTTAACTCTCTAAAAGTTCAAGTTTCAGCACTGTCAGTTCTTTTTTTCAGAGAAAAATTGCTAGTATGCCTGCAATTCAAACATTTCTTCAGGGGTTAAACATAATATTTCCTCCATACAGAGACCCTAGTCCTCCATGGAATGTAAATGTACTAGAGGCTCTTCAGTCCTCTCCATTTGAACCATTATTATCAGCATCTATTAAAGATCTGACCTTCAAAACAGTGTTTCTCACAGCAATTTTATCACTGCACCTTATCTTTCATCAAGATAAAGTTATTTTAAGAACTGTTCCGGAGTTCTAACCCAAAGTGGTTTCAACCTTCCACATCAATCAGGAAGTGGTTCTACCTTCATTATGTCCTAACCTTTCTAACAGAAAAGACTAATCTCTCCATACATTAGACATAGTCAAATGTCTACAACAATATGTTCAAGTTATGAAATCCTTTAGGACATCTGATACTTTATTCCAGATGTCCCTAAGAAGGGCACAACATCATCTAACACAACTATTGCCACATGGCTTAAACAGAATATTAGACAAGCTTACATTTGGTTTAGCCCAAATTACTCCAGAGGGAGATTCACCAAATTGTGATAAAGAGGACATACTTTCTCTCCAATTCCTATGTTATTCTATGGATGGTATGTGCTAGTGCATTTCCTCCATGGAATAACATATGAATTGCAGAACGTATCACACTGAAGAGCTGATCTGCCCTTCTTTAGAGCCTAACCCCCAGTTCTTAGTATATCACCCTCAGAGAGTTTGAATGATCCTTTCCAAGTATAGCTGAGTCACAAGCTCTTTTTACAGACTACTGGTAGAGGGAACATACTTCAGTGAAAGAAAGAGAAGAACTGAAACTTGTTTCTAGAATCCAAGAGGTTAACCCCTTAATGACCAACGTACCGGGACCATCATGATGGTCCATGTGTTAAGGACCGGTGATCGTTCTGGCACGTCATTCATTTTATTATCAAAGAACTACTGCAAAGGGGGGGAATATCTAAAACTGACTGCTCGAGGACTGGAGCAGTTTCAGCCTCTCTCATGGCGAGCCAGTACCTGTGATCGCTCACACATAACGGCTCTCCTAATACATTAAAAAAAAATAAAATGCTTGGTCCTCCGGTGCAGCCAACCCCTGGACCGCTGGTCCCTAAGAGATTAATCTGTGTTCACTAATAGGTGCATTTGCATTCTAAGCCTGAAAAAGTGATTGTGAAATCACTAGTGTAACCAGGTTCTGAATATTGGATATACGTGACTTAAAGGGTCAAAACTGTGTGAAGTAATCAATTCAACTGCTAGGCGACATAAATCCAGTTCACCTGGATAAGCTTATCCAAGGCCTTCTCCATAAACAAGAGGCAGTTTTATTAGATACAGGTTTTATTATATAAACATCACTGAAATGTTATATTGTCTGTTGTTCTCTCTAATATATTTGGCAAATGATAACTTCTTTGTTTATTCTTTGTACTACATTTCACATAATGTTTAAACATACATCAGTTTTCAAACTATGTCAGCACAAAGGGTTCAGTCACTTTGGAACTGCTCTCAGCCATGGAGCAATGCATTGCATACACCTCTGGCGCTCAAAGGGTTAAAACTAGCTGTGAAATCTCATTTTGTAACCACATGAATGCTAAAGAGGTCTACAGCACTTTGCTTTGCAATATGTTAACAACCTCTCTAGCATCCAATGGGTTAATCAGATTGGATGTGGATTGTTACAGAGATTAATTGCCATTTTTTCTGGCAATGTCAGAGAACAATATACACCTAAACCAGTAAGCATAAGCCGCATCCTGAAGACTTGAATAAAAACACAAGACAGAGCCACCTAACAAAACTCATTAAATAAATATTACTAAGATGCACCTTGGCAAAAGGTCCATACAATATGCACAAGTTAGTAAAGTGCAAACTGGTATGCAGTGTGGTGGGGTACACAAAAAATGTTTTGAACATCTGATGGACTAAACTGTGGGGACTGGTGAGTAACATTAGGAACACTGACATCATGTTGGACACCCCCACGCTTTGAAGCACTTTTTTGTAATGGAAAAAAGTTTATAATATGAAGAAAGAAACCTGTGTCCTTTTAGGCCACGGCTCATTCCCCCAGGTCGGTAGGTGTCTCTTAGGTCTACAGAAAGGAAGCCTCTGTAGAATAACTGTGAAGTTAGCAACATGGTTCTTTTTGTCAAATACTACAGTGGCAATGTGCTGGCTTTGGCTGAAGCATTTTTGGTCCTACAGACCAGTTTGCCTGTTTAAGTGTCCTTCTTGGTTTTATTTCTTGACAGTAACCCATTGGTTTTCTGTTCCTTGGATTGGTGTCCGTCTGTATCTTGAGGGTTTATTTTCTCCTCCCTTCCTTGGAATCTTGATGGAAAGTTCTCGTATATCCCCATAATTCCTGTGTTCCACATAGGATCTAAGAGCATACTTACTGATAAATCCTTTTTTGTGTTTTTTTTTTTTTTTTTTTTTCTTGTTTTGCTTACATCTTTGCTGTAGGTTAAAACTGGCTTAGACTGATGAGGTAAAGTGAAGCAGGGATGGAGTCTACACCTCTGAGAGCCTTTTAAGGCAAGGTATCTGCCCTCCTGGACAGATGATAGTTTATGCCACAGTTCTTGTGTTTCACATAAACTAAAGAGAAAAGGATTTAACAGCAAAATCCCTTTTTTTTTTTTTTTTTTTTTTTTTTTTTTTTTTTTTTTAATGGGGGGGCGGCAGCTTTAAATTTTAGTATTCCTTTAAACAAACTATATATTTAATTAAAAATCATTCTGAGACACTCTAATTTAGTGTTAATGTGTACTGGAAATTAAAACCATCCATTTCTATTTTATGCTAAATAGAAGCTGGAATTAACAACACAGCTGAGGATTAATCAAGAGTCAAATATTCTTGGGTATATTTGACACTCTGAAAATTAGCACAAATCCAAATTAAATTATATTTTCTTCTGGGTCCTGCTCCACAACAGTAGAGGCCATTTAGCTGGACAGAATCAATCAATCACAAAGATCAGATTTCCCCCTCCATGGTTGTCTGTTATTGTTGGTCCCACCCATCTGGAGGATGGAGGTTTGTTACCTCCTTCCTGATCTACACTTTATTTAGGTTTCTTTTTTATTTTTTTGCCATTTGTGCCCTCATGTTACAGCAGAATCTCATTTCTGCCTCTCCTGAACTCTGAAGCACTGGTCCCATGTTGTTGTGCTGACCAGTGGGAAAGCAGTAAAATGGTCTCCCTTCTACCTATGAACTTGGCCACTCTCATACTGTGCTTTATCCAGCTATTTTATCTCTATGTTTGTAAATTGGCTTCCAGATTGAGACTTCAATTTTATTCCTCCCTAGAAACAGGAAGTGCCGTCAGCCCTTGTGTGTACAAACAGTGGAACAAATGCTGAAGTCTCTAAAGAACCATGGCAGCTGTGGTATTCTGATGATTTTATATGACCACTACCCTTATGTTTTGGTCTTTAGCCTGGTGATTGTTGTTACTCAGCCCTCATTATCTGATTATTAATGCACATTATGGACCATACGTTCAAAGAAGTAGCTAGATAGCTTTTGTCGTTTGTAACAACATTTCAAAGTACAGTGTCACTGGGCTCATTAATATTTTCAGAGAGTATCAATTGTGATTGGAAATATGTAGTTTTGTCATTGATGTTTGATTCCTGACTGAAATTGTCATATGTATTGACAAAATATTGTAACAAACACCAAAAATATTGTGACTAACAACAAGATGTTGGTATATAAGTATGGTAATTGTGCTTTCGTTTTATTTCAATTATTATAGTTTTCTCACATTCAGAACTTCACATTCCCTCCAGTTTTTTCCTTAATTTACAAATTTTTGTCTTTTGCAAAACATTATTTTTGTTTTTGTTGTATATGCCAAATTTTTCCTCTATACGACACTGGAGAATAGTTTAGCCGCGCCCTTACACTTCCCCTTTGCCCAGCAATTCTGGAGTTGTGTCGTACACAACTGACATTACTAGTTTTTTGTTGTATACACCAGGGCTTAAAATATGAAGTCCTTTGCTACTAGCCAGAACTGAAAATTTACTCGCCACTGCAAGCCATAACATACACACCAGGGCTGAATTTCTACTCGCCAGGGCTAAATTTTCACTCGCCATTGGCTAGTGGAAATTTTGAGCCCTGGTATACACTATTGAAAATGTCGTTCATGCATATAAGGACTTATGTTTGTTGTTCGCTCTTTGAACAAATGGCCCTGTGTCATGTACTGGCAAGTCTTCATTTTCCAAAGAGAAGATATCCTTATTAGCAGAAAGCGCATCAGGTAACACTCCCAAAATCATACCCTATACAGTATGTGAGCTCAAGTTACTAGTTTCTGATCAATCTAAACTATGCCTGCAATGTCTTAACAGGTTGTAGGGCAGGATATGCCAACAGAATTTAAGGATTTGCTGGATGAGATACTCGATGCAGGAAACATTCAATGTTAAGCAGTATTTGGACGGTCCATAGGAGGATCCATCCACTAGACTGGAGGATAGTCCTAGAATTTAGATTATTGTACTCTTCCTCTGAGGAGGAATAATTGTTGAGGAAGCAGGACCTTTTAATCCAGATAAAGTGGTATACTTTAAGTGAAGTAGAGGTGAAACATTGGATTAATGCCCCCTAAAGTTGATGCAGCAGTGGCACATACAGCCAGGAGAATTAGTCCTTTGGAAGATAGTTCTTCTTTAACACACTAACGGGTGATGTGCCAGGACCGTCAGAACAGTCCCGGAGTTAAGGACCGGTGACAGTCCTGGCACTTTATGGAATTTTGCGACACACACACTCTTGAGTGCAGACTGGAAAATTGTTGGACACTTGGACAGGGTGTTCCAGGTAGTAGGAATACAGTTCTGTCCAGACAAGGAATGTTTTATAATAATAATAATAATAATAATAATAATAATAATAATAAAAAAAAAAAAAATCCTTCAAATGCTTTAAAAGCAGCATGTATGAGGAAGGCTGTTCAGAAATTAATTCAGAAGAATGTGATAGTGTTCCAGATTCTCAGAAGGGTTCAGAAATCTGCTTTTTTTTTTTTTTGCTCATTGTGGCAATATTTACTAGGGGATACAGAACGATTTTGGATCTCAAGTATCTCACCAGTTTCATTACTTCAAAATGGAGAACATAACCTAGGTAACCAAGCAACCAATACCTCTTAATGCCTTTCTGACTACCCTCAATCTGGAAGATGCCCATCATCATATTCTGGTCAGACCTTCCCACAGGAAGTTTCTCAGATGTGGCTTACACAATCACCATTTTCAATTCAGGGCCATTCCTTCTGGCCTGTCCTCAACACTCAGAGTCTTCACAAAGACCCTGGCAGTATCCTTGCAATTTCTGAGGAAGATAGGGATTCACATAATCCCTTACCTGGATAAATGTCTGACTGTGGCAATCTCAAGGTCTCAGCTGATCCAATTCACACAAATTAGTTTAGAATTTTTAGCCACTCAAGGTTTTTAATAAGCGAGCAGATGGCTTATCTGTAAGGACAGAATTTCAAGACTAAGAGCCAGAGTAAAATAATTCTGGAAGCCATCAGTCCATACAGCTCTGGAGTTCATGATATTAATCAGGTCCCTAACATCTTCAATTCATACTCTTCCCAGAGAAATGTTTAATCTCAGAAGGCCCAAGAACAACTTCCTCAGATTTTGGAACAAATGAACAAACACTTCTAAGAATATTCACCTTCTGGAGTCAGTCAGATAGGAGTTGGCATGGTGGCTAAGCAAGAAGAATCTGCTACAGGAGCCCAGCTGAGAAATAATCACCACGGATGCCAGTCAAAAAGGTTGGGTAGATCTATGGAACATGACAGCGCCCAGGGGGAATGGTCAGCAAGAGAATCTCTCTTGCACATATATTTCCTGGAAATGAGACATGTAGGAAGATCCTAAGGAAGTTCAAACACCATATCTTAAGAAGACCTGTCAACATATGGTCAGACACTCCATGAATGTAGTAGGAAGTTCAAAGTGTAGACTTTTAAATGAGAATGTGGAAAGTGTTATTAGTTAGGCAGAAAGGAATTTTATGATGATCTCGGTACCTGACATTGCAGGTGACAAGAATATTCATGCACGCTACATGAACAGATTTTCAAGTGAACAAGGGGGAATGGTCCCTACACACCAACCTTTTCAAGAAATAAATCATTAACAGGTGTGGGGAACCAATGGTGGATCTTATGAAATCAAACTAAAACAATAAATGTGCTCTCTACTATTCCAGATGGAGGGATACAGAAGCTGTGGCTCAGAATGTGCTGAAAGCCTGTTGGAACTTCCCTCTGGCATATATCTCTTTCCTTCAAAACTGATCATTCTGGATTAGATAAAATAGGATTTTAGTCTTACCTGTTAAATCCTTTTCCCTTGGTACATATAGTTTACAGGTACCATTGGGAGGTGACAGCTCCTCACAGTAGGGTGGAACAATTCTTGAAGAATTGCAGGGGGTGGAGCCTCCTCTCCTCCCTAGCAGGCTTCCTAGCTGCTCACCTCCAGTTAGATTTGAGACACTAACCCTACTGAGCTACACAGCGAGAAGAAGAAGAAGAAGAAGAAGAAAAAACAAAAAAAACTCCTGTAATCACAGACCTGATAGAACTCCCACGTCCAGCCACAGGAACCAAGCATGGTCACTTTCACTGGGTGGGAGACCTGTAAGCTATATGGACTAAGAGAAAAGGATTTAACAGGTAAGACTAAAATCCTGTTTTCTCTGTCGTCCAATATAGCTTACAGCTACCATGGGTATGTACCAACATTAAGTTCCCAGGGGTGGGAAGAGAAGGAAAGGACCAAGCGCCGGTCCCCATGATACCAGAGTTCCCAAGGCTCTATCCAGGACATGGAACACAGCACACAAGAACAAGTGCCAACAGGGCTTAAAGGTTAAAGCAAAACTATCACTAACTATAAACCCCGAACAAATCATCTACAAATATGTCTACTAATGCAGATTGGCTAGTCTTCATTCATATAAAACTTTACTGTATGAAAAAACACACAACTTTTAAGCTCAGACGAGGGAGAGAGCAGCCATCTTGGATACATATTACATGATGGTCAGCTCTCTCCCACCCTAATCCCTGCCCCTTCTCTAGTGAAGTGCGCACACGCTTCTGAACACCTTTGTGGCCATGGCAAAGTCTATTGCTTTCAGCCGAGACAGCTCAAATGCTTCCACAATGCAATGCAGCCCCATCTGGAACTCAATGAGCTAATGGAGCTTTTGGGCTATCTTCCCTGAAGGCAATAAAGACTCACTCCTAAAGAAGGCATGAAGAAATATATAAAACTGAAATTTATTAGGAGCGTATAAAGCTATGGCTGACCTGTTACCTGAGCGCCTTGTACCCACTTCTTGGCCATGGAGCAATTTACCGGCAATGTGTCCTACCGCAGAGGGCGAATCCTGAGCCAAATGTAGGAGAAACACGTCTGCGAGCGCTGTTCCGTCTGCATCAAGGTAGAGCCTGTATATTATCCCTTTGAGTCCTGGAGGGGTTTGTAATGTGTTGCGTACCCCACTGGCACTCAGAGGGTTCAATGTTGATTAACTTTGTTTCGAGCCTTGAAATTTTGTTGTAAGAGCCAGATTGTTTGAGGGTAACAAGCTCCATATTACAGTCAGTCACCCAGCACTAACACATGGTTTTCTCCCACATCTGACTCAAGAGTCACCCACTTTGTGAGTACACTCCGCGGGCAAAAGGCACCATGGTCAAGAAGCAGAGACCTACCTACACTACAGTGGTATAAGGCGCAATATCACAATCATGTAATGGGGACAACCATAGCTTAGAGGCTGCACACTTTGTTTCTGGTCAGGGAACGCTCACCCACACAAAAATGGGAAGGTGTTGGGCAGGGATTCTAATATAGAGGGGATGGCCAGTTTTACAATTACTATGCCTGTGGCACAACAACCTCAACAGTGAAAGATTAAGAGAGTATTTCTTATAAAATATAGTGATTTGAAGAGGGGAAAAAAAAAAAAAAAAAAAAAAAAAAAAAAAAAAGTCACTTTTACCTTGTCATTTATATGGGAGCAAGTTGTTTTGAGGTGAAAGCTCCCCTCTAAAGAACAATAAGGCACAGGAAAGTCCAAAGGGAACAATAAGGCACAAGAAAGTCCTAGACAGGAAAAACTGCTTCCAGGACCTTCTGGCCAGTAGACCCGAAGCCAGTACATCCACACAATAGTGTTTGGCAAAGGTGTGCACAGAAGACCAAGTGGCCTTCTTGCAAAACTGATCAGCAGAGGCCTGATTCTTGTAGATCCAGGAAGTGCCAACAGACCTAGTAGAGTGTACAGTGATGTGAAAGGAAACAGGTTTACCACTGAGCTCATAAGCCTTGCAAATGGTAGATAGTCACCTTGGATGCTGCTTTACCAGCCCTGGGACCCTCAGGGATGAAAAACAGAGCATCAGTCTGACAAACAGACTCAGTGCGGTGCACATAAAACTGAAGTCAACGCACAACATCCAACAAGTGGAGATCCCTCTCCTTGTCAGATTTAGGGTCAGGACAAAAGGAAGGCACAACAATCTCCTGATTGATGTGGAACTCAGAGACCACCTTAGGAAGAAATTCCTGAGAGGTACGTAGAACAGCCTTATCCTTGTGAAACACCAGGAAAGGAGGCTTTCAGGACAGAGCCTTCAACTCTGCTGACAAAGACCACAGCCAAAAGAAAAGCCATCTTCCACGTCAAAAGACATATAGGAAGGACTCAAACGGAGGCCGTTGCAACACACCCAGAACCAAATTAAGATCCCACTGAGGAGTGGGAGCCTTATAGGCAGGGAAAGCATGAGCAACCCCCTGAAAGAAGACCTTCACATGTGGTAAGGTGGCAATGCGTCTCTGAAAAAAAGACAAAGAGCTGATGTTTGAACCTTCAGGGAACTAAGGCTATGACCCTTGTTCACATCATCCTGCAAAAAAAGACAAGATAGCCGGAAGATCAAATCCCTGTCCACACAAACCCTGTGGTAGGCCTTAGAAGAAATTGGCTTCAGTCTGCATGGCAGAGGAATCTGTTCCTGAGCGGACAAGGCCAGTAGTTCTGGGAACCAAGGTTGTCTGTTCCAATAATATGCTATCAGGATGGCTGAGATGTTGTCCATCTGGATCTTCCAAAGGACCCTGGGAAGCAAAGGAAGTGGAGGAAAGATGTAGGCCAACCAAAATCTCCATGGAATCGACAGGGCATCCACTGCAAACGCTTGGGGATCCTACCATTGGGAGCAGAACGTCAGAACCTTCCGGTTGTCTCTTGTGGCCATTACGTCTATACGAGGAAGACCCACTTCTGTACTATGAGGTCGAACACTTCTGGGTGAAGTTCCCACTATCCGGGATCCAATATGTACCGACTGAGGAAGTCTGCAAGGATATTTTCTATTCCTGGGATGCTGATGGCGCAGATAGCAAGCACATTGTCTTCTTCCCAAGCCAAAATGGATTTGACCTTGCACCAAGCCATGGGGATTCTTGTGCCTCCTTGCTTGTTGATACAAGCCACGGCCATGGCGTTGTCGGACTGGATTCAGACTGGGCATCCCATCAGGTGAGATGACCAATACCTCAGAGCATGAGAGATCGCTCTGAGTTCCAAGATGTTGATGGGAAGGAGAGTTTCCTCCGGAGACCAACGACCGGGAACGCTCAGGTGACCCAATACTGAGCCCCAACCCAGTAAGCTGGAGTCCATCATCACAGTGGTTCAGTATGGGAGAACAAATGGTCTTCCCTTCTCCAGGTTGGAGAGATCCAGCCACCAGTGAAGGGTCTGTTTCACCTCCACTGGAAGGGAGATAGGTTGATCCAGAAGGTCCGGTTTGCTCTGCAAACATGGATCACAAACCTCTGAAGCTCTCTGGCATGAGCCACGGCAAAGGGTACCACTTCCATGGTCGATATCATCTTCCCCACCAGAGAAGAGAACTTCCTTGCTGGAGCTGAGTTCAATGACAGGTCAGACGACCCCTTAGAGGTGAGCTGTTGAATCAAATCCTCCGTCAGATAGACCATGCACCGCAGATTGGTGAACCGGAGTCCCAGGAACACCAGATTCTGGGAGGGAACCGGAGCAGACTTGTCCATATTCAGAATCCAACTGTGTTGGAGGAGGATCAGAGTACACTTCTGAACTTGGTGCTCCAGGAGGTTCCTGGAAAGCGCCTTGAGGAGATGGTCATCCATGTCACTTGAATCCTCTTGGTGTGCAGGAAGGAAATCAATGCACCCAGAACCTGACTGAACACCTGAGGGGCAGTAGCGAGCCCGAACGGGAGAGGAGTGAACTGGAGGTATCCCACATTGCAGGCAAACCTGAGGTACTATTGACTT
Source organism: Rhinophrynus dorsalis (assembly GCA_037306005.1). Classification (NCBI taxonomy): domain Eukaryota; kingdom Metazoa; phylum Chordata; class Amphibia; order Anura; family Rhinophrynidae; genus Rhinophrynus; species Rhinophrynus dorsalis. Next base: position 70,346,889 of record CM074723.1, on the reverse strand, counting down.
GCTGGATGGACAGGAATGTGCAGGTATGTATCCTGCAGATCCAAGGATGCCAGAAATTCCCCTGGACACATCGCTGTGATGACAGAATGCAGTGACTCCATCTTGTAGTGGGTCTTGACCACATATTTGTTGAGAGCCTTGAGTTTCATGACAGGGCGGCAGCTAGCATCCTTCTTGGGGATGACAAAGAGGTTGTAATAAAAACCTGAACCTCTCTCCTGAGGAACCGGTGCCAGAACTCCTTTATCCAAGACAGACTGGATTGCTCCGTTGAAAAGCCTGAGCTTTTTCTGTCCCTGACGGGTGAAAGAGGGGAAGTACCTGAAGGTGGTAGGGATTTGAAGGGAATCCTGTAATCTTCTGAAACCACCTGTAATACCCACTGATTCGCAACAGAGCCTGTCCAAACACTCAAAGTGCTGCAGACGACTACTCACTGGACACGACCAGGGTTTGGCAAGTAATTCCGAAAACGGCTTGGTGGGCTTAGGTTTGGTGGAGGTGTGTTTAGACCACTACTGCTTGGGGATAGAACGCGGGTCCTGAGGCACCACTGGATACACTCTAAAAGTTTTTTTCCATTGTTTGGGACGAAAAAAGCAATGCCTTTTTGTCTGAGGGTTGCATTTAGGAACCCGAGGCAACAACGTACTTTTACCCCCAGTGGCTTCACTTATGAGGGTCTTCAATTCAGAACAAAAAAGAGAGGAACCCTGAAAGGGAAGAGAAATCAGTGATTTCTTAGAGATCAAGTCTGCAGATCAGATCTTCAGCCACAGCATATGCCTGGCAGTCACAGAAAAGGCTGAGGCCTTAGCCTCAAGCCTAACAGCACCAAAGAGAGCATCAGTAACAGTGCTGCGCCTCAGAAATGTTGGCCAAGAGGGAAAAAAAGGTCAGCTTTTGGTGCACCTTTGTGGACAGCAGCAGTCAGAAGTTCAGTCCAAATGGCCCTATTGACCCAGACAGAAGCCAGGGGGGGTCTCAAGGACGCACAAATGGCAGTGAAATTAGCCTTCAAGACAGCTTCAAGCTTATGTCCTTAAGAGCTGAAGCATCTGCAACTGCCAAAGCAGTAGATTTAGAGAGCCTGGAAATGGGATAATCAACCTGTGGAGGAATAGCTCATTGTGCCAAGGCAGCTTAAGGAAAGGGATACAGCTTAGATAAGGCCAGGCACCTGTCAGGAGTCTTCCACTCATCCAAAATAATTTGATCCAGAGTAGGATTAGGTGGAAAAAACAGTACAGGACTTCTTGCGCCTCTGAAAGATGTCAGAAGTAGCCTGAGACTCTACAGGAGCAGAGGGAATATTCAAGGTAGTTAATACTGCCTTAATGAGACCCTCAGCAGAGGGACTGACAGTGCAGGCGTACGGACGTCACTATGACAAGATGTCCGTGCTTCCTGCTACTGTGAGCCTCCGAAAAACTCGAAAATCTTTGAAATCAGGTAATATTTCTGGCGACTAGCGCTATTAAGCAGCTAGTCACCAGATGAAGACTTAATTAATGTAAAGTTTTTGCAGGGTGGTAGTTCCCCTTTAAAAAGTGTAAAAACACACATTAACACTAAGAATCATAAATACATTATCATAACACAATGAAAAAAATGAGGAAGGGAACCTTCAACAGCCCAAATTCTGGAAGAGAAGGCGTTAAATACCACAAAACTGCTCAAAATACTCTAAAGACTCACTGAATTAAAAAACATGAGTGCAGGAGCTACAGAGAACTCCAATTAAGCCCTTGTGCAGAAGTGAGCTGTGGGACAAGTGGACCATGGCAATCAAAGGGTTGCTCACCTTTTTTGCAGATCTTTCTTCAGATTACCATTGTAAGGAAGAAGCCTCAGAGAGACATGGGTTACATGGTTCTCTCCCAGGGTGTCTGTCTGTATTGACACTATGTATCGCAATGCTGTGTAGTCTGAAATCCCTCACGGTATGAAACTGCATTCGAAGCTAGCTGTTTAGTCAGTAGAGACTCATACTCAAACAGGCTAGAAATCTCTACTGACTAAAGAGCTAGCTTAGAATGCGGTTTTATACCGTGAGCAATATCAGACTACACAGCATTGAGATAGTGTCAACACAGATGGACACCAGGCGGTACGGATTGGCCTCTCAAAGTGATTACACAGTTAGCTTAGAATGTGCTTTTACACTAGCAGGTCGACCCTTGTGTGTGTGACATCAGAATGTCGCCCTGATGTCTCCCTTTTCATGCAGGCAACATTATGATCTTGCCATTTTCATGGTCGCCAAATCGAGGGGGCCATTTCATTTCAATAGTAAACCAAAAGCCAAACAAAAAAAACCCACACCCACTGAAGCCATTTCCAATTATTAGACCAAGTGGCAGACAATACTGGCCCTCCAAAACTACCTAAAATGTGTGTTTTTCAGGACATCCATTGAGCACAGGTGGAAAAATCAGTGGCTCCGTTGTTCAGTTGCTCTACTAACACTTGAGGACCAGGATTGCCACACCCTAAATTATGTAGTAGGAACCAGATTTTAAAAAGGAAAAATAAAGGCACACTTAGCACATAGACATTTATTCAGGTATGCAGTATACAAGCATATTATTGAAGAAAAATGTTCAAACAAATATACAAATACAGAAACAAGCGTTGTCAAACATAACTGGCACTAGTGTTATAAGCGGATTAAACTGGTGAGGGGAATCATGAACTAGGACTGCAACAGATGGCATTTAACATTTTAACTATTCCGGAACATTCAGTAGCACCATCTTGGCAATACTTAACAAGAAACAGAACATGACTGTTTCAATAATTATATCAGGTGTGGGCACCCTGAGGCTGTTCCACTACTGCTGAACTACAGTTGCTATCCATCCTCATCTGGCTTCTGGCCTGCTAAGGATTATGGCAATTGGGAGTCCAGAAATAGATTAACAAAAGCAGGTCCCTCACCAGCCCTATATGACTTCCATCCACAGAGTTCTAAACACTAGAGCGAGAACTGTTCACGGAGTACTGTGACACAAACTGAAGCCTTCTTTGGGCTAAAAGAAAATGGTTACCAAGCCCCATATGCATCTATATATGCATACAGATTTATAATCTAATCTGTACATATGCATAAAATTCACAGTATGGAAACTTTATTACAGTTAACCCCATTTTAGGACCACAGAGGTGTGGTTAATGAGTATGCAGCATCCTTGAGAATGCTACTGCAGCTCCAGTTTTGGTGTCAGGAAGCAGCACTCCATTCAGTCTCTACTGGTTAGAACTCTGTGCTTCCATCTTTTTTTCATTGTCAAAGCAGCTTACATTGTTACATTTAACAGTACTGGTGCTTCAACCACCTCCAACATATAACAATTTTATTCTTCCCAGAAGCTGCAAGCATAAACACCAGACATATTCCGCTGTCACCCTTTCTGTATTTCCTTAATCAGCGTACGTGTGCAGGGGTCTGCACTGTGCTTTATTTTGCGATTGGAGATGTACATGTCTTTTGCGAAAATAAGATGTCACTAGATTTCCTCTAAAGCCTGAGTAAGTCTTTGGTAGGCTAATACATTTGTATTAATTACACACATTTTAATATTTTCCACAGTCAATTTGCCTAGTATTTTTTCCTTTGTATTCCCCAGATGGCCAGAGAACTTTCAGGAAAAAAAATTAAACAGTATTTCGTATAAATTCTCAAATGACCAGGCACTTAAAACCTAGTCTTAGTTTGTTGAAGGCACCAAAAATCAACAGAGGGTGGTCTGATCCCCAGGAGAAAGGTGATGTGGTCTGCCCTGTTAAGATTTCTCTGAATGATTGATTTGTCTCAGGCAAGTCGTTCTGTGACGTTCAACATACTGAGCACAAGTGATGCCGTAAAATGGTAATACTTCTGTTGCCTTAATTCAACATTGTACCAGTTGGCCTTTCAAGAAGTAAAAAAAAAAAAAAATAAATAAAATAAAATTCACCAAGACCCTGCTCAAAGCATTTATTTTTACTAAATTTACTCTGCTGAGGGAGGAGCTTTCCTGTGCGTTCAAGACCCTCTTTTAGCAAAGCAGGTAAGAAACATTTACCAGTAAGTCAGAATTAATTATACCCAGCATTAATATAGTGATTGTACTTATGACCTTGTTACATTTATGTCAATAACAACGTTTCGAAACATGGCGTGACATGCGCTCACAATTTCTGCCCAGCAGTGCACGCATGTTGCCCACCTAAGGAGTTTGGTGAACACCCATTAACCCATTGAGTGCCAGAGGTATGTGCACACCCACCCTCTGACACTGAAAGGGTTCTAAGAACCTTACATTTTGTTACATCCAGATGCAAGATAGCAAACATTGGAATAAGAGATGTGTATGTGTTCTTACAAATATCTGCTAATTTTATAGCCATAAACGTGCGTTATACATTTTATTCCAAATAAACATTACACGCAGTGGGAAGTTGAAGCTCTGACTTTATTTACTGTGAAGTCCCAAGCAGTTTACCCCAATAGGATGGATGCAAGGCTTTTTTTTAATGTATGAGCAGGGCTGGTAAGTGGTAAGTATACTATTGCAGCAAAATCAGGCCTACTATATGTCCGTCTGGATTGCACGGTTTAGTTCAGGCCGCTTTTCACCAGTGTCTTCCTCTGTGTTTGTTACACTATGAGAAACACTTTCTTCTGCTATATAACTCAGTTGTGGAACATCTGTGCATGGAGCGGGAGTCTGAACCATAACAATTGCACTCTGGTGTGGGGAATTTTCCAAGCGGTCATTTTCCACCTCAGGAAGTGGGCTGACAGGTGCGAAACGTGCATGATAATCGTTAGAACCATGGCTGCAAGAGGTTTTCATGCTTTCCAGATCTGAGCAACTGAATTCTGAGAAATGACTTGAGTGAGAGTCAGCAACTGAAGGTATACTGCCACTTAGAGATGGGGAGTCAAATTCACTTGAATTTGTGCTCTGTTGCTCTAAGAGCTGAGCGTCCATGTCTTCCCTGGTTTCGTTTATCTTCGTACTACTTTTCTTTCTCAGTTTGCCCTTGCACTTTTTACCTGCGGTTGCCTCTTTAGACCACTTGGTGGCACTGCATTTACTGTCAGTTAAGCAAGCTGCAGCCCCACTGGCGTTACTGCGATTTGGTGCGCTGCCATCATCAACACTACTGCTTCCACTGTTGTGCCTGAACTTGGCTGGCTTGGACTCTATGTCCACCTGTACCTCCATACTGTTACCATCCCTGAAAAAAGGATTGAAAAAAAAGCCATTTTATTCATGTGTTAAGTTAAACAACATCATTTGTATAAATAATAAACAGAGAATTAATGGGGCACTACTAGGAACTAAGATCAACACTATGCCTACTTTATATGTGCATAGTCCCCTTGGATGCTAGAGACATCTCCAATGCATTGCTCTGCAATACGTCTGAAATGTCACTAGCATCCAAGGAGCTAAAGGAAGTCTTGTAGAAAAATGTGTTTATATATATATATATTAATAACTAGTATTTATATAGCGCCTTTCTCCTAGTGGGACTCAAAGCGCTGTCAGCGCATGCTCTCGGAATTAACCAAATCGGCAGCTGAAATAATAGGTGTTATTATTACCCAATCAATGGTAGTCATTTATCGACCTCGGAAGGATGAAGGGCTGAGTTGGCCCTGCCGGGATTCGAACCTGCAACCCTGAGGTTGAATAGGCTCCATAGTCAGGGAATTTACCACTGAGCTATCTCAGCGCTTAAAATATGAAGTCCTTTGCTACTAGCCAGACATGAAAAGTTACTCGCCACTGCAAGCAATAACATACCCACCAGGGCTGAATTTCTACTCGCCAGGGCTAAGTTTTCACTCGCCATTGGCTAGTGGCGAGTGGAAATTTTGAGCCCTGTTTAAATATATATATATAATATACACGCACAAAGTAACTATATTTTGTCAGAACCCAAGAAACAAAAGGGGAAGCTATTATCCTCTGCAGTTCTCATTTCCTGCTTACGAGTCTCTACAGTTGAAGACATGAAGTGTGAATGGCAAGGGAAATAGTCTTACCTGAAGAAAAGCACATGCAATATCACATCTTACATTTGTCTCAGGGTATGGAAACATTTTCATATACGGTATTCCTGTGAACGTTACGTATTCTTTCATGTCACATCATCTGTTTTTAGCCTTCATGTGCCTTTAACCCTCTGAGTGCCAGAGGGGTATCCAACGCATTGTGCTGCGTATTGGATACCTTATTGGCACTTTAGGAGTGTGCGAAGCACTGCAAAGCAATGTGCTGGGTACTTCTTTGTCATTCAAAGGGTTCAGGACTGACTGGTTTAGTGAATATTTGTATTATTGTTAATGTAAAATGCCAGCATATTCCGCAGCTCTGTACAATTAGGGAACGCATTACAAATACATGACACACTTGAGTACAAATGGTGAAGGAAACCCTGCTCCTCAGACCTTAGAACCAAGAAGAACTTTTATTTGTGTATTTGGAGATTATTTGCCCTTTTTATTTTTTCTATTAATGTCGTTACAAACAGCCAGGCATTCATTTAAGTTTCCATGAGCAGCAGACAAATACTTCCATTTATATAGCTGTTATGTAAGAATTACAGGTATAATTTGGTTTGTCCCAACTCTTTAAAGGGATAGTAATGTTTCACAATAAAATCAGCTCCAATTAATATTCACAGTATTTGGGCCATGGGTACTGTCAGAGTTGTAATTCAAGAGTAACTGAATGATCAAGTATCTCCTCCCGTCCCTTTTACCTATGTAACACTGCTCTCTCAGAGCATCAACACTGTCCGGATGGACTGCAGAGAGGGACAATCTTCATTGAGCATAAGGAAAAACCTGTTAACGGGCAGTGTTTTCCTTATGTTTACAGTACGAAAATTGTCCCTTGCTGTGAGCTGTCCGCTCAAGAGACCATATTCTACATCTGAGGGGAGGTGGCTTACACTAGGTAAAAGGGGCAGAGGGATACTTGATCATTCAATTACTCTTGAACTACAACTCTGACAGTATTGAAATAACATTCTTCATGGCCCAAATACTATGAAGATTAATTGGAGTTGCTGTTTTTGTGAAACATTACTATCACTTTAAAGCGGCAAGGCAACATGCAACTCCCATCATCTTCAGGTGACCAGATGAATGGCATTTTAGTCCAACAGCAGCTGGAGAGTCCAATGTTGCCCACCTCTGCTTTAAAGTGCACTCCTTGAGTGCTATAGATTAGTAAAATGCTAAATTGATTCACCCTAACAAACACATATCTCCTAACACTACACAGTCATATTTACCTGTCCAGTGGGATGTAGGAATTTAATATGGATCCAGCCATAGCTTTGGTGCTTGCATTGTCACTGACTGTTCCTAAGCTCACAGTACCGGATTCCCCGCTCAGGCTGTATCGTTCCTTTTGAACGTCTGCTTGGACTTCCAGCCTGGAAGGAATTAAAACACGTCAGTAGTTGCATTGATGACTACAGTTTGTCAAAGCATTAGCTGTACTTCTTATTCACTGATACAGGGTGAACAAAATATGAACAAAAATGGGCACCTACATTATCTACTGGCCAATAAGTAATCCAGCAGTTAAGGATTACAATTCACACCATCCACGGGAAAAAAAGCTCACACTTATTTAAATGGGACTTTTAACCCCTTGAATGCTGGAGGTTAAAAGCCCCATTTTGGGAAAGTGTATTTGTTTCCTTTGGTGCTTCTGGTTTGCATTGCTTCACATCATCTGTGCATATGGCCCTTGCTTACTAACCTTTCATTACAAAATACCCAGGGCTACCAGGTATTAAAAATAATGCATCTATATTTGGTTCAAAAGCCTTACAAACAAATCTTGGCCTCTCTTTCCTAATGCAGTGTAAACTGTATTTATGTAACACATCAAATGGATGCATCTTGTCGGAATGCGCTCATTTTATGGGTTCTATAATCTATACTGCTGAATGAAAACCATGCTGGTTTTAGCAACCACTGGCTGCAAATTAATGTCACAAAAGTACAGACCAACACACTTGTCAAACTGCAAGAGGAAAGCCATCTTCAATGTCAACTGACATAAAGAGATGGAAGCTAGAGGCTCAAAAGAGGGACTCTGAAGAACACCCAAGACTATACTGAGGCAACACGGTGGTGTGGGATCCTTATAAGAGGGAAAGGCATGAGCCACCCCCTCTAGAAAAACCTTTCAAATCTGGGATGATAGCAATTCATCTCTGTAAAAGAACAGAGAGTTCTGAAATCTGAACATCAAGGGAACTCAAGCTGAGACCATTGTTGACTCCATCCTAGAGAAAAGACAGCACCAGGGGGAGGTCAAAGACCTGTGAGGACACATTCACATTATGCTTTAGAAAAGACTGGTTTCCACACCTGGATCATGGTGGAGATGACTTCAGCGAATCCCTTCCACTTCAGAATGTTTGCCTCAAGATCCATGCCGTCAAAATCAACCTCTCCACATCCTCATACCACAAGGGACCCTGGAGTAACAGATTTGATCTGGGTGCCAGCTGAATCAGCTCCTGAAAGGACAGACTGACCAGGACTGCGAAAGACACCATCCTGGGCCAGAATGGAGCAATCAGAATGACCACCTCCCTGTCTATTCTGATCTTCTGGATCACTCTGGGTATGAAAAGAATTGGGGGAAACATAGGAGAGTTGGAAGGTCCATGGAATGGACATTCTGTCCATTGTGAAGGCCAGTGTGTCCCCCATGTGACAACAGAATGTAAAAATCTTCATTTTCTCCCTGGTTGCCATCAGGATTATTCCTGGGACGACCCCCCCACCCCCCAATGGCAGGAATGGGAGCTTCTGCCCAGCTGATGAGATCCATCAACACCACACTCTCTCGTTGCGGGTTCCACTTGTCCAACTGCCCTCTCCCCGGAATCCTGTGAGAACCTGGGACCAATGTGGGAGGGCTAGCCGAATCACTCTGAGCTCCAGAATGTAGATGGACAGCAGATTCTCTTCCCCTGTCCACTTGCCCTGGGAACCCGTGTCCCAGGACTGCACCCCAGCCCCTCAGATTGGTGTCCATCTTCACCAGGACAGACTCAGGAATCTCAAAGGGTATCCCTCTCTCCAGGTGTGGACGTTGAAGCCACTGAAGGTCCTCCCCTTGCCTCCAGAGACAAGGTCATCTGAAGTGATAGATGCTCCAGCTTCATGCACCAGGACTTGAGGGCATCTCTCTGAAGCTCCCTTGTGTGGAACTACAAGTAAGGGATGAATTCCAGAGTGGACACCAAGCGACCCATGACACAGATGTAATCCTTAATCATGGCCGACTGCTATTCCAGTGCCTGAGACATGTCCTGGAACACAATCTGAATCTTCTGCATGAGACACTCTTCTCTCGAGGATACAGATGCACTCTTTGATATGGTGAGCCAAGAGCTCTTTGGAAGGGGCCTTGATGAGGAAATCCTATGCTTTGCTCAGAAGACAGGAATGCTTGGTGGAAAGTTAAGGCAACAAGGTGCTCTTACCACGCGTAGCACCACTGATAATCTGTTTCAGGTCCAGCCCAAATAAAGCATGAAAGGGTAAGGACACCACTGACTTCTTGGAAGATTAGTCCGCAGACCAAATATTAAGCCACAAGATGCTGCAAGCAGAAGCAGAAAAAGCTAAGGACTTAGAAGAGGATCTGTCCTAATCAAACAAGGCCTCAGTGATGGAGGCACTGGATTCCATAATATTGGATACAGAGTTCAATAAGTCCTCTTTAGATATGTGAGCACACATAGAATCTGATAGTTCTTTACCCCAAACAGCTACAGCCCTGTTGACCCATGCAGAGGTAAAAACAGACCTCAAGGAGCTCAAGCACTGCCTCAGTAGCTGAAAAGTTGGCCTTGAATAAGGAGCCAAGGATGGCACTTGAGCCCTGAGGCTGCATCCAGGTGAAGGGCAGTGTTCTTTGCCAAGTGAAATAATGGGGATCAAGCCCACTTATCCAGTGCCTCTACACATTCATAATTTAATCAAGAATGTTATAGGGGGGAAATACAGGTGAAGTCTTCCTTTGCCTCTAGAAAATGTCCAGAAAGGGAGATCCCCCATCTGCAGTATTAGATACCTGAAGGGTCTCCAGCACTGCCTTGATGACCCCCCCCCAGCCAAGGGGACCAGATCAGCCTCATAGGAGTCTACATAAGAATAGGACAAATCAATGTCCTCCTACTCATCATCACCTGAAGTCCCAATAACTCCGGGTGTGCCCCTCGACTACAGGATCAACCTGTTTGAAGGCAGGTATAGGTTTACAAGAAATGAGGACCCCCTGAACTGAAGAATGGATCTGTGGCACTGAAAGGAGTAGTGTCTTAAACAATGCAGCATCTTGCTCAGTGCTAGAAGGGCCCAGTGGTATAGTAGCCACAGCACAGTGTAACCCCTGAATATTCCCTTGGTAGCCCTGTTGGCATGAAGAACAGTGAGTGAAGGGGTAAGGGGCAACCCTCTAAAAGACAACCGAAATGATATGTGTCAGTAGTAACAAATAAGTGTGATAAAGAGAAATTGTAATGGACCAATTAACAGCAGTTACATGAGGTACTAGTTAACTATTTAAGACTCACAGACTAGCTAAGTCTTATCTATATACACTAGGACTTTATATTAGTTTGCAGATATACCTGATCCCTCACCAGGTTCTTATGGTGTGAATACTGATACTATGCATATATCTATATCAACATTACTAGTAGGATTATGGAATGATCCACACAGTGATTTGCTAGCAGATAGAATTCAAGTAATGGGGTTGTATTGTTTTTAATCAGGTTAATAACCTTGTTGAATGAACCTGGATGTTTTAAATTCTGTATTAATAAAGGATACATAAACAAAAAAAACTTTTATGGGTATATGTTATTACAATGAGAATTTAGACCCTATGGCCAAGGTAGGGAGAACGTAGGATTACTTTTTATTTAGACTGATTAATAGAATCATTGAGAATTCTATGTATACGTTATTCCCGCGCTAAGTACATTGGCTTCTTACACTGATAAGCACTGAAGGAATAGAAAGGCTTCCCACTCCATGTAGATAATTGATAAATTTGTAGAGCCTCTCTTACCCTTTGTACCTTTTTCTCTTTTTTTTCTATAAGTATTTTCATTTCTCCACTTACGATCTATATTTTAGTTGCACCATCTTACAATTATTTATATATGGCTGGTTTTGGCCATTTTTGTGCACTCTGAACTTTACTATTTGATGACAGTCCACATATTATATTGCTTTTTATTTATTATTTGTATATGTTACAAATATGAGAAATGACAGCTCATGTTGAAATGTTCACAAATATATGTGTTATAGTTTTCATACAGTTACCGAATTTGAAAAATACATTTTATGTGATATTTTACAACAGAATGGAGGAAGCAAATTTCCTTTGAACTCTTTACTTCCTGCTCAGAAGACTGCACTTTAAAGGGACACTAAATTCCCATTAATCTTCTACTTTTACAGAGCTTAAAAAAATAAACTATGTCCCACAAATCCATAGCGGTTTGAGAGATATTCGCACTGAAATCCACCCCTCTTCCTCCCCTTCTCCTGACGTCAGAGCTGTGCTGACAGCAGGAGATCCCAGTCTGGGGACCAGCCAGCGGCTCTTCAGCAGAGCCGAATCGCGTTATTTAAAAAGAATTAACTTCATTGGAAAGGTCTACAAAGTGTGCTTGTAAACCAGGCACACTTTGTAGACCTTACCAATGGGGTCATTCTTTTTAAATAACGTGATTTTGGCTCTGCTGAAGAGCCTCCTCGAGTCGCACGACTGAAATCTGCTGCTGTCAAGCTTTACAGCTAACATCAGGAGAAGGGGAGGGAGGGGTTCAGTGCGAATCTCTTAAACCACAGCGATTTGAGAGAGAGGATTTGTGGGACATAATTTAATTTTTAAGCTTTATAAAAGTAGAAGATTTTTTAGGGACATTACTGTCCCTTTAATGTGCAATACAAAGCAGGAAGCAAGGAGTGCAATAAATATTCCCTCCCCAGCTGCTGAGAAACATATTCTACCATAGGTTTTATTGTAGAATGGACATTTGTACATAATTAGCTGTTGATGTTACGACATACCACTTTTATACAATGGAAAGTTACATCCATGTTCTTAGCTACAGCCATAAATAACTTTTTTGGATCTGATTTCTCAAACTAAAGAGATCTTATCTGGAGCAAACCAACTGCACCACTGCTTTACACGGGATTGTATTTTTGGGGTTAAAAGCACCATTTAAATCAATGCAAATTTGCAGAATGTTCATGACAAACGTATGGTGCAGTGGTTTTGCTCCAGAACTGCAACCTCTTTAAGCTTGACGAATAAGGCCCTTTGCATACTAGTGTCCAACACATTGTGTTTGGCATCCCACAGGTGAACAAAGAATTATATTATTCCTGCTGACTGAGTGGGCAACACACTGCTCTCCAGCTGCTGATGGACTACAATTCTTGCCATCTTCTGTCAACCAATGGGTGGCTGAGGATGATGAGAGCTGTAACCCAACATATGGAAAGTCAGTGTTTGCCCCCAACTGACGTAAGCAGCTTTTTTCACATTTCAGATAATGCGCAGTAATTATCTTCTACCTGTCTAACAATTCATCTCTAGGTCTGCTTCGGGAGAATCCATTCCCACAACATTTAAAGCACACAAATCAAATCAGCAGCAAGACAGTGGAACAGGAGTGCTACATTACCTATTAAAACAATTCACCATAGCACTCCCAGAAAGGCTACCGGTGATGCTGGCACCAGCTAGTGCCATGGTGCTTGCCGTTTCGCTCAGGTTGTCTCGGATGGCTCCGATCCGATCCATGTGACTGCCGCTGGCACTCAAGCTGCCAGTCATCCCTCCCACGCTTCCTTCCCCAATGCTGGGGTTGTGGTGCGCTTCTGCCACCGATGTGGTGTCTGTAGAAAACAAACAAACTTCTTATAACGTTCCTGCTGGATTACTTATAGCATAAGGGAGTTCCATGTGACACTAAAGGTGAAATGCAATAAGTTAAAGAGTGCAATTCTGTAGGAAACAGACAGAATTACACCCCCCTATTATAGACATCTTCACCACACTGAGAAGCACATCAGTGCAGAATTCTCTGGCATTCAAGGGGTTATATCCTCATTTAAATCTGTGAAAATCTGCAAAATATTTATTTGTCCCCTATGGTGCAGTTTTTCTCTAGAGCTGCACCTCTTTAGCTTATTAAACTGACCAGATTAATATCCAATGCGCTGGGTACCTTTGTGGCACTCAAAGGGTTAAGGCCTTCCTCAGGGCAATCTGTATAAGTGCACACACTTAGGCATACCCCCACATACAAGAAGACCATTCTCCTCATGCGGACCTTGGTAGCTGAACTGCATTCCGAGGAGCACTCTCTTCTTTCTTACTGTGTTTGAATCCCTGCTTATTTTTTTCATTGCATTCATGAGTAATTTGATGGACTAGAGAGAAATGACCAGAAGGGTATGCAACTCACTGCAATGTACTGCGTACCAGCCTGATCCTTAAATGGCTCATCGGCTTCTTTAAAGACCATGCAGTACTGGTCACTAACAATGTGCAGTGCTTTGCATGCCCCTCCGGCTTTCAAAGAGGTAAGGCATACAGACTTATCAGAGGTGAAGAGCTTATATGGACATGTGAAAAGTTGCTCTTAACCCTTATTAGGCCAGAGGAGTGCTTAAAGGGGAACTACCACCCCACAAACTCTTTATCTTAATCCAGTCCCCATCTGGCGACTAGTTGCTTAGTAGCGCTAGTCGCCAGAATTATTAGCTGGTTTAACTGATTTTACACTTGTTCCGAGGCTGACAGTAGCAGGAAGCACAGACATCTTGCTACTAAGCAGCTAGTCGCCAGATGGGGACTGGATTAAGATAACGATTTTGTGGGGTGGTAGTTCCCCTTTAACATATTGGTCTGCATTGCTGTGTACAGCCATCTGGTCATTAACCATCTGAGTGTCAGGTATCCAAGACACCTCCCTGGCACTCAAACGGTTAATGAGGCTCATGAATTAAGAAGAAATATAGTGATTCTGGAATAAACCATCATCTGTACCCTAGGGAGGGAATAACAAGTCCCCAAACGCCTGCAGATTTAAATGGGTGTTTCCACCCCTTGAATGCTAGAGTGCTCCCCAACAGACTGCCAAGAACTCTCCAGCACTGAAGGGATTAACCCTTTGAGTGTCAGGGGGTACACAACGCATTGAAAAAGCAATGCGTTGTGTACCCCTCAGGCACTGAAAGGGTTAAAAACCCTATTAAAAAATCAATGGGGTTTTTCTTTTTTCTTTAATTTCTAAGCTAGTTAGTTCTCACTTAAAATGCTCTGCTTTCCCTTTGTGTGAAAGGGGTGAGAACCAGCTGCACTATAGGGGCCACATAAAAATTGCCATTGATTTAAATTGCTCTTTTTACCCACTGAAAATAGAGGACACCAACGCCCTTGCTTCACACATCACCACACATTTTCATATAAGAGCTATTTGTATATTGGTATGAATGTTCCCTGAATAACAATCCCTGTGCTAGGAAAGGGCCCATTGGAATGATTTATTCAGTACAGAGAGTCAGGCAGGCCAGAGGCTTTAGGTCAGGAAGTTACAGAGGGAAAATGTGCATCTGGCAGGTACAGTCAGCCATGGAAACTTGGGTGGAAATGTCCTGTACAGTCTGTTTCCAGGCAGGACGGTAAACACGAGACATGAGAAGAGAAACACGAGAAAACACAAAAAGGGTCAAAACCTAAAAGATGTTTTTGTTTGGGAGTTTCTCTCTGGCGTTGTGACAACAAATTTGGTAGATCAGTCCTAAAGAGAGAGATTATGGACATTCACATTCTGTACAAGGAAAATTGTCAGAGGACCTGGCTTCATATTAAAGTTGACTCATCTGACAATATACCTTCAACCTTCAGCATAGTTTATACAGTTTCTGGGGCAGAAGGTATTCATATACACTGCTGCCAACTGTATTTTATTAATTGTAAGGATCAATTATCCTTTTCTATGCTGCCGAGTGCAATTATTGTTATCTAATACCTCTGAAGATACCTATGTGCGGTTAACCCTTTAATTGCTGGTAATCCTAATGGTGATAATTGTGGTTTGGAGTTACTATATATCTATTGTAATTGCTGATCACTCATTTATATCATTGTTGTTTACACTTTATATATAGTATATTGTATTTAATAAATTATATATATATTTGCACAAATATAAAGGATTATTTTAATCAATTCTTTACTGTGAAGTAGTGTGTCAATACCTAGTATTGAGTAAAGTTCTCAAAATTCTTTAATATTGTAATTTATTTATGTTAAGATATCCAATCTGATTGTTTCTCTTGTTTTAACCCCTTGGATATCTTCAACATAATTGGCTCGACAATGCCCTGTCTCCTATAGGTATGCTCCTATACCTCATGGTCCGGGCATTCCTCAATGATGCTAAATAAATATTCTATGCTGTTACGCTGTAGCAGTTAAAAGCTGCAAATTTATTTCTCAGAGTAATGTATACCCATTCAGCAGAGCACTGGTTCTTTTTTAAGTAGCTAGATCCAGGAGTTCTAAGTAGTCTAAATTTCTGTTCTGGAACGATATAATGATTAAGCAGGAAGTGGGCATGATATGGCCCTTTTGCTGCTAGTTTACAAATACCATCATCCTCAACCAGCCACTGGTCAGCAGAGGCTAATGGGAGTTGTAGACTAATAACAGCAGAAAAGCTGTGGGTTGTGTCTCCCTTAAATTAAGCACACAAATCCTGTTCTGCAATTACCGTAGCTCTCAGCCTTTCTGGGTGCATGATATTAATTGTCATCGTGCCCAGAAAGCTCTTGGCTTCTCTACACTAGAAAATATTCTCCATGACATGAACAGAGGGGTTTGTCCATCAATCCTGCCTTATATGGAATATGGATTTTTTTTCCTTTTCCCATCAGGGGTGTTACAAAGCTTACATGAAACCTATCCAAAGAAAATATCTGGGGAATAAGATTAAACTCACCAGTAGAGGGAGCACAACTGCTATTAGATTCTATAATGGACGACAATACTAATGCAATACAAATATTCTTTTATTTAGATTATGTATTTGGGCTGAAAAGAGTACAAATCACATCGGTTTGAGTATCTGGCAGGGCCACCTATCCACACTCCATATTTTACATGTTCACCTACTAAATCAGGGATGGCCAACTGATGACCCTCCAGCTGTTGTTGGACTACAACCCCCATCATCATCATCCTCAGCTGGCCATTGAGAATTTTAACCCAACTACAGCTGGAGAGGCACATGTTTCCACCCCCATCTAGATTGTAGGGTCCCACGAGTATATATTACTGCAACTCTGCAGAATATATAGGCGCTTTATAAATAAAAACTAAAAATAATTTTGAAAAATTATTATTTATAAAATAGAAATGCACATTTTTTTAAAATGTTATCATTATTCTTTTTTTGTTATACAGTAGACATTATGTAATGAGAATGGATTGCGAAGCAGTTAATTAAGCCCTTAGGCACTCAACGGTTTAATGCCAATACAAAAGAACCGTAACTGTAGTCAAGGAAAAGTAGAACAACAATCCAAGAAAAGGACATTACTGTTTAGACAGTTATGTGTAAACTACACAACTAATTGGGAACTATACATACAAGAACACATGGCCCTTCATTTTTAATCTTCTATTTACTAATTTTAACAAAGAATTTTAATATGCCTGCAACCCAGATATAACAGAGAAAAAGACAAACAGGTATACCAATCTGCTATATGTACAGCACAAACATACACAAGCCCTTCTGTTAACCCTCTGAGTGCCAGATGGGTACCCATCAAATGCACTGCGATGCAATGTGTTGGATGCCCTCCTGGCACTCCAAGGATTAAAGAACACCACCTCACTAATAACCTCCACTTCCCTTACCATGGCCATAAAATGCTAATGTCCCTTATGAAATATGCCCTTGTGAGTTTGTCCCATAAAGGCAGATATGCCATTTGCTTTTGCTAGCAGGACTGCAAGACCTCAGACTCTGCACATAACCTTAACCCTTTGAGTGCCAGATGGGTACACAATGCATTGCCAAGGGTTAAAGCCCAAGTTAAGTAGGCTCGTGCACTGCCTGCTTCTTTTTGAACAAAATGGGCAGCAATGATAATGTCTGCTTCCATAGACACAACACCCAAAACTGAGTGACATTGTTAGCTTAAACCAAGGCAGAAGGGTGACATTCATGGGGCCATTAGGAAGTTCAGGCCATAGTGATGAAAGTAGGGTTATTACTAGTTATTACTAGTAGGTGTTTGTTCTCCTTTAAAAAGTTTAATAACCACATATCCACTTATGTAGAAGAATTCACTTCCTTTCTTGAAAAAAGAAAGATGAAGGTAATGTTCTATTGTGCAGATATACCTGACTGCTGTCCGAGTGTCCACTACAGGACGTGATAGGCATCTTGTGCCACACAAGTCAATTACACGGTGGTAAGAGATAAAATACATCCAAAGGACGGACATATTAATTAGTGTTTGACTACACATTGAGAAATATGTATACACACGATATTGGAGTAATTATGCGACATACTAATTGTACAGTATTTATAAAATTACCACTCTGGGTGCTAAAGAGATGAGACCTCTCTAGCATCCAATGCGTTGCGTGCCCCTCTGGCACACAAAGTGTTAAAAACCACATTTACATCAATGTGAATTTTTGTTACACATTTGTCTATACACATATGCCCCTATATCTTTACTTACATTGCTTCAGTTCTTGCAGATCTATAAACATAACACAAGCTATTGACACTTTGGGTGTTAGATTGCCCCCTTAGTTGCACAAACATCTGACACTCAAAGGGTTAAAATCCCGCTAGCAGAGAATCAATTAAGGGGCCATTACGGGGAGCCATGGTTGTCAATACCAATTTCAGAATAAAGCTTCCTGTGAGAATAATCCCACTCAACTGCAAAATTCTTTGAACTCTGAAGTATCTGTCTGCTTTGTCTTGTTCTTTCTTAAACATAGCCTAGGGAATCTGTGGCTCTCCAGCTGTTGTTGTACAATTCCCATCATCATGATAGGCTATACAGTTCAATACAAACAACAGAGCCATGGGTTAAGCTCATCTGGTGTAATGATTCTTACCTACAGCTGTATTCGCTCCACCAACATTAATATCATTTTCATCATCAAATTCAATCCGGACTCCTTTGCCATTGCCAGCAGATACTCCGCATCCTCCGCTTCGACAGAGAGATATGGGAACTACTCCGTACACATACGCTAACATTATAGGGACTCCAATACCTGGTGAAATACAGACAGAGAACACATTAGGTTAGATCTTCCACTGTTGAGGTTAGCCAGAAATTGTATTTCCGTCAGATTCTGAAATATGTCACTGGTCTTCTTTATGTTAAACCTTTGAGCTTCAGAGGAACTTGTGTGTTTAAGGGAAAATATGACTCTTAATTTATGCTCTTAAATTAAATAAACATTTATTTTCATATAACAGTGAGGTAAATGTATATACAATTAAAGGCACAGTAATGTATTACGAAAAGAGGATTTTAGTGCAGTTACCATGTCCATGTGGAACACAGGAACCATGGGGGTAAAATTTCCTCTTCCTCGAGGACAGGGCACTTAAAAAAAGGTAAGGTCTCTGAGGTGAAGACTCCTCTTTTACCTCCAGATTAGATCAGCCTACTCTCAGTCTCAATACAGCAAAGAGAAAAGAACGAAGAAGCAAGAGGAAAAAAGGAAATCCCCTGAACAGAGACCCAAAGAGAACTCCTCAGCCTGGGGGACTTAAAGGGATAGTAATGTTTCATAATAAAAGCCGATCTAATTAATCTTCATAGTATTTGGGCCTTGGAGAGTGTTATTTCAATTCTGTCAGAGTTGTAGTTCAAGAGTAATTGAATGATAAAGTATCCCGCTCCTGCCCTTTCTACTGATGTAACACTGCTCAGCTTAGAGCAGCAGGGAGTGTCCAGGTAGATTGCAGAGAGGGACAATCTTCAATTAAGATAATGGAAAAAGCTGAAAAACATGTCAAGGGGGGCAGGGTTTTCATTGTTCTCACAGTAAGAATATTGACCCTTGATGTGAGCTGTCTGATCTATGGACTGGATTCCACATCTGAGGAGTGGGGGCTTACACTAGGTAAAAGAGCGGGAGGGGGAAACTTTATGATTCAATTACTCTTAAACTACAATGCTCACAGTAATGAAATAACACTCTCTATGGCTCAAATACTATGAAGATTAATTGGAGCTGCGGTTTTTGTGAAACATTGCAATCACTTTAAATCACAGGTTGTTTTTTTTTTTTTCTCTGGGTGGGAGTCCTGTGTTCCACATGAACTAGGAGAAAATGGATTTAAAGGTAAGTACACTAAAATCCTCTTTTCCCTGTTGTCCAATGTGGAACACAGGAAACATGGGATTTACCAAGGATATCCACCAAGACTCCTGAGATGGGAAAAAGAGAAAAAAAGCCCTCTACTTTAGACCAGTATTCCACAGGACCAGCTGGTACAATATGAACTTCAGGTGTCAACGGACACCTAGCTTGCACACCAAACAACTGAATAAGAACAGAAACTAACAGGTTTCAGAATTCTGTTGAGAAAAAAAAAATGATTAAAAAGATCTATATACAGGCACCGCAGCCTGAAGGACCTCCCGGCTAAAGCTGGCCTTGGGCGATGCCAGGACATTTACACAACAGTGTTTGGGGAGTGTGTGCAGAGACGTCCCCATCATTGCCTTACACAGCTACAGCTACAGCTACAGCTTCAGTAGCCTGAATCTTGTAGGCCAAAGAGGCTCCCTCTGATCTGGTGAAGTGTATCGTGACTCAAAAAGTAACAGGTTGCTTCCTGAGGACATACGCCTGTTGGGTGGTTGCCTTGATCCAGTAAGCAATGGTAACCATAGACGCAACCTGGCCTGCATGCGGACCCTCAGGGATGACAAAAAGTGTCCAATTTGCAGAAAAAAGCTGCATGAGATGTACCATGTCTAACAGATGCAGATCCTGCTCCTGTCTATTGGAAGGAGCTTGACAGAAAGAAAGACAATTTCCTGGTTGATGTGAGACTCTGAAATAGACTTGGGCAAAAAAAATACTGGGACTTAGAAAACCACTCTGTCCTGGTGAAAAAAACAGAAAAGGGAACTTGTATGATATAACCTGAAGTTTGACTACATACTGAACAAGCACAATGGACAAAAGAAAAGCCATCTTGAGAATCAGAAGACAGAGATGAAACTGAAAGATGTTCAAAAGGAGGCTTATGGACCACTCCCAAAACCAAATTCAAGTCCCATGGGAGACTGGGACCCAAAAAGACAAGGTAGGTGTGCACCACCCACCACAAAAAGGTCCTAACATCAAGGTGCAAATGAATGTGTCACTGAAAAAGAACAGAGAGAGCAGAGACCAGCACCAACACAGAATTAAGGCTCAGTCTTTTGCAAACAACATCTCGAAGAAAAGCCAAGTCCACAAAAAGACTGTAAGGCTGTGAATGAAACCCACAGTTAGCACACAGATAGCCAGTTTGGTTCCTATTCTCTATCACTTGGAGCATGGTAGCGATGACCCTTTTTTTCAAGATGTTGGCTTTAAGAGCCAGACTGTCAAAGCAAACATTTCCACCTAAAGGTGACAAATTGGGCCATGGGACAGACAATCTGGCCTCAGGGGGAGGCAAAAAGCTTAAAAATGGAAACACTGAGAAGATCCTAAAACCAAGGTCGACAGGGCAATAAGGGAGCAATCAGAATGACTTGAGCTCTCTCCATCTTTTCTTTTCTCAGTACCTTGGGGAATCAGGGCGGTTAGAGGAAACACATATGATAATGAAATTTCCTAAGTATACACATTGCATCCATGGAAAGCATCAGAGGATCCCTTGATCTTGCACAGAACAGAGGAACTTTTCATTTCACGTGTAAGGCCATAAGATCCACTGATGGTTAACCTGCAGGGAAGCACAATCAGGTAAAATTCACTGTGGTTGAGTTCCCAATTTCCGAGAGCCAGATGTTGGCAACTTTGAAAGTGTGTGACCATGTTTTCTATGCCTGGGATATGAACCACAGAGATAGCCAGTACACGAGTCTCGGCCCTTTGGAGGATCTCTTAAACCCCGGTTGATATAGGCAACCTCTGCTGCACTCTCTGACTGGATCGTCAATAGCGATCCCAACAGGCGAATTAACCTCAATTCAGAACACTGATTGGAATGGAGAAGAGAATCTTCTTCCAAAGACCCTGGACTGTCAAGTGACCCTGTGTAGCCCCCCAGCCCATCAGGTTGGCATCCGTGGTAATCACCACCCACTTCAGGATGACAAATGGATGTCCCAGACGGTCATGCCATTACAAAGGACACCTGAATGTAAAAAGATTGTATCTGTCCTCTGTATGAAATACCCTTCCATGGAGTGTATCAAATCACATGCCTAGGTAATGGGGAACCTGGAAAGGCACCAGAGAGGAGTGCTTCCATAGGCAAAGTTCCAAAAACACATCTGTGAACACAGCAATCAGTGACCAAGGAAACCAGTGAATGGGAGCCCTCCTAATGGACATTATACAGCCTCAAATTACCAAGAATAAAAAACAGAAGTCTAACTAAGAGAACAGTACCCAGATGTCCTTTCATGAGGTCAACTGAAACTGTAAGTAGGCAGGGTAAAGTAGAGTTAATAGGGGAGTCTCCAACTCAGAGGCCTTAATTGTATTTATTTTTTTTCCCAAGTGCCCTGTCCCCCAGTAGGAGGGAACATTACATGGTTCTTGAATTCCACTTTACAATACAAAGAAAAATACATATACTACAAGGCATTACTTATTGAGTTAACCTTTTGAGCTCCAGTGGGGTATGCAATGAATTACGGAACAATGAGTTGTGCACCATCCTGGCACTCAAAGGGTTAAAAAAAACAAACACAAAACAACGATAATTCCACTACTCAGATATTATTCATTCAAAGTTATTGCAGCTCAAACCATTCTTTATTTATTTGAAATCAGAAAAATATAACAGTGACCACTAGATGCTTTTGTTTCATTAGTCTCTATGGAGAAGTAATGAAAATCTTGAAGGAATGGTGGAGAATGTATTTCCTTACCTACAGTTACCGCAGCAACAACTGGTGACACAATGACTGATAAGGTGACACCGCCTGCTATGGCCAGATTTCTCTTGTGTTTGGAAATATCTTTTCCTTCATATCGATTGTGAATCTAGATGAAAAGCAATACAATTAACCAATACAGTTCCAGGTAACACTATGTCTGGATATAGGGAACATGAATGCATAGGGGTTGTATGATGCTAGTGGCCAGAACCTCTGCTTCTATAATTATGACACTTACTGTAATATATATATATATATATATATATATATATATATATATATATATATTTTTTTTTTTTTTTTTTTTTTTTTTTTGCTCTGTTCAGGGTACCTCTAACATGCATTCTAGCATTTACGGGGCACCCACAAGATTTTATATATCGCTTGTCTAGGGCATCATGTAGAGTACAAATAAGTTATATAACGTTTTCCCCTTAGGTTTAACTATCAGAATATCAAACCAAGCATACAGTGCATAAACATTTCCATAACTTTACATCTGAAACCATTTTTTATAAAAATTCTACCTTTTGAAGTATATTCCCACTTATAGATTCTATGTAATTCAAGTTAGTGCTTCAAATATATATTTTATAGAGTTGATCTATATTTAAAACCATGGCTGGAGTTATATGCCAAGCATGTCTAGGTAAGACACTCTAGGAGGCCAGCCATGACTGCACCCCCGTCTCATCCACCATTTACTGGCACAGAAAATAGTCTTGGCCTTTAACAAGGCACAAGAAATTGTGTTTTAGCTCTCTCTCTAGCACCCAAGGGCTTAAATAAGTAAAAGGCTATAAAACTGGTGTATGAACCCAGAGTTTTCTTCGGCCACACCCACAATTCAGAATGTGGGTGTGGCCAGCACAGCTAAGTCACCCCTCAAAATCTGGAGCCATGGGCAGTTGCCTACTCTGCCTAATGGGAAATATGGCTCTGTTTGAAACTTTACATTCACGTTATCAAAGTTTATATAGAAAACAAGGAGTGACCCAAGTAGATGGCTGAGGCACCATCTTGCCTGAGAACCACTGCACTAACAACCAAGGGGTTAAGTATAAAGAGAGTTTTTATTATTTTAGGACATAAAACATATGTAAATAATAGCAATCTTAGAGCCCTTTTTATGACAAAGTGCATCAAGGCTTCCCACCAATGTGCATCTAAATACAACCTCAGTCCCTGCACCACACTTAGCACCCCCCCCATGTCAGTGAAACAGGCCCATTTCCTAATAAACTGTAGGTGTTTACACAATTGTCATTTTTAGGAAATAACCTTGTCATACAGTAACAACATGCCTGTGTATTGGCAGACACCACGCCTCTATAATCTTCCTCTACTCCTAGCCAGTAATACAGGCAAATAGGTCATGAAATCAAGAGATAGAAAGCCTCTCCTTGCATGACTCAATACACTGTATTTAATATTGTACAATAAAAGAAAGGGAAGATAGAGCTATATTATTACAGCCCAATTTAAGACATTAAGTGAAACACATAACAATTAAAAGGGAAATTAAATATGGCTTTATTAAATATAAAACTGAGTGTTATGTACACATTGATCTGCCAAATCTAAAGGTGTTTGCTTATTCAGGAGTTTATAGCATTTCTTTAGAACATAAATGACTATGCTGTTTGCTAAAGATTCCTGGTTCAATGGATCAAGTTCATTTTCTATGGAGCTTGGCATAAATGTGTGTCTATGCTGAGGCCCATGTTAGTCATGTGGGAAAAAACAATTTGCAGTTACAGCAATTAGTGTCAGCTGAATAGTTTAAATGCTGAAAATTAATTCTGCAAGTTTAAGTGATGCAATGGCGGTGCATGTGTGTGTGTGTTTGAGTGTAAGGGGGATAAGAGGATGTGCGAGTGGGTTTGTGGATTTGGGTATGTGTGTATGGATGTGTGAGTATGGATGTGGGAGTGTCCTAGAAGTTTTTGATTTTGAAGAGAGCATGTATATTAGAGAGCTTTCCAATGCTTTGCAGTTAGCTTGTCCCAGAATTGCTGCACTTTGCCTTTTTACACAAGTCCCATTACATTTACTAAACCAAGAGTTTAGTCAAGAAGATAAAGAGGAGCAGTTCCGGGGAAACCATTAGCACCCTAAAATACAAATAAAAATCCCCATTGATTGAGATAGGCATTTTAATCCCTTGGATGCTAGAGAGCGTGTTGGAGACCTTGCTAGGACCCAATTGTTTAAATGCCCTATTTAAATCAATGGGAATTTGTTTTGTCCCCTGGGGTGAAATTACACTTATTTAAATCCCCAAACACAGCCCCCAGGGTTATTGTTTTTTTTTTTTTTGTTTTGTTTTGTTTTTTCTTCCTGATGGGATCCAAATACGGTTACATTTTACACTAATACACCGAAAGTGAGCAGGATGGATAAATCACTGAATATCAGTTCAATAGGGTGACTAAGTGAGAGATGTTCAAAAAGTAGTAATAAATAAAATGTCTGTAAACCAGCCAAAAATGTTCTTACACCATGGTTTGCCATTTCTCAGATATCAACATTTTTTGCAACCAATTCCACCTTCTCCATCAAAAGAAAAAAAGCAGCCCTAAAGATGGGTGTGGTTTAATCTAGTCATTTTTTAGGCATTTTTAGGCGGGGGAAAAATCTTTTAGAGGCCACTTTTTTGTCTGGTTTCCATATTTTATTTTGTAAAAAATAAATAAATAAATAAAATAAAATAAAAAACACCCCAAAGAACTACAAAGTAGTACTATTAGCAGACAGGAGTGAGAAAGTTGTATATGGAGTTAAACAGTAAATAGTATTTTTAAAGATGAAATTAAAAACATTTTAACATCCAAGGGCAATATTATATATATATATATATATATATATATATATATATATATATATATATATATATATATATATATATATAAAAATCATTTATAACGCTAAAGAAGGCCACTGGTATGGATTTCACACTACTGGGACAGCAGCTGCAACAATTACTTTTATGTAATAGAGGATGGGGACACACAAATGGGAATTGATATCATGTGTTCGTGTTAATCCAATTGTTAGATCAAGTAATATGCAACCTACTGCTTGCCACTTTTACTGAACTACAACTACAGTTGGGCAGCTAAGGATCATGGGAGAGACATACAACACCAAATCTCAAAGACCAAAAAAAGGGCAGATTTAAAGGAGCAAAACATGTAAGTATAGACACGCCCATACACATACTGCCCCTTTAAATCTGCCCTTTTATGGTGATCTGAACTACAGACCTATGATATGCTTATGCCCGATTCTAGTCTCTTAAATTGGACATCAGCGTGAAGTGTCTTTTAGAATAGCAGCAAATAGCCTTCCTATTCATACAGACTTTTGATTCATTATTATTCCACTTTTTCTTGCCTTTTTATATTTACTGCACTTATATTCCATATTGTATATTTATTGTGTGCCTTTTCAAAGGAATTTAGAGAACGTATCACCTCCATATACCATACATTGTTACCTTAATCCAGACAGAAATCCTAACAGCCAGTCTGAATCAATTATTTTTGGATTGCTTCTACAAAACTAATCTTTAATAGGTATACCACATCATGATTCTTTCCTGTAGGACTCCTAGATGCCAAACTAGTCTCACTGGTCTCCTCCAGTGGGATTAGTCGAGTCCAGATGTCCTGCAACAAAGAAATATGTCTGCTGGCATGAGCAAGCTATCCATTACCAACTGGAGATTAGTTCTGAAGAAATAATCCACACAGAATTTATTCACAGTGCCCATTAGGATTTTCTGCCAAAATTAAGGTAAGTGGGTTTATTATAAGGAGGTGTTTCATGTCCTTTAAAGGGATATTAATGGATCTCTAAAACTTACTTTATTTTTTGAATAGCTACAATATTAAATTAATTGAGGCCAGTTTCATCTCTCAAACCGTTATGGTTTGAGAGATATTCAATTACAAAGTTCCCCCTCCCTCCCCTTTCCCTGACGTCAGCGTTCTATCTTAGAGCAAGAGATCCTGGTCCCGGGACCGGCAGAGGCTCTTCAGCAGAGCCAAGATCAAAAACAAATACTTCATTCAAATGGTCTACAAAGAGTGCTTGGTTTGCAAAAAGGTTTGAGAGATAAAATTGGCCTCAATTACTTTATTTTTTGAATAGTTACAATATTAAATTACGTTTTAAAGATTCATTACTACCCCTTTAAAATAAATAATAATAATAATAATAATCATCCTTGGAGCCATAATTTTCAACTAGTCCATTAGCCTGTAACTATGTTTAACATTAGATGGACTAGTAACTTTGCACCTTCTAATTAGTCCCTTTTTTCCTGACTGGAGAACCTTACTGATATTTTTCCAAAATAAACCTTTATTGCTCTTTTTAGGATAACCTTAAAGGTGCAGGTGGGTAGGACAACGTGAACATACTAGGCGTTGTGGTCAACATTAGTGGCACCCTTGAATTTTTTGTACATCATGTACAATATCTTAAGAAGTAAATGAAAATGTGCCTACTTTGCATTATCAGAATATTTTAAAGGGATGTCTAAAGGTATTCAACAAAAAAAATGTGCCTTTTCAACTGACATGTAGTGATTTCACAGAACATAAAATATGACCTGAACAGCATTAAAGGCACCACTATCATAGTAACATAGTTACTTCCCTAATATTTGGTTGCATACCCCTTGGCAACACTGACAGGCTCCAAATGTTTATTGTAACCATCAATAAACTTCTTGCACCTGTCTGCTGGCAGTTTCTCCCACTCTTCAATTGCAATTTATCAAGCTCTTGAATGTTTGCAGAATTCCTCTTCCCAATGGTAGATTTCAGATCTTCCCAAAGGTTTTCAATCTGACTGCAATCCGGACTCATTGATGGCCAGTCTAAAACCACATTTTTTCCTTTTCAACCATTCTTTTGGATGTGTGCTTTAGATCACTGTCTTGCTAGAGGACCCATGATCTTCTACCCATACCTAGTTTTCTGACACTGGGTAGCACATTTCCCTGTAAAATGTCTTGGTAATTTTCTGATTTCATGATTCCCTTAATACATTCAAGGCCTCCAGTACCAAAGGCAGCAAAGCAGCCCCACAACATTACAGATCCTACACCATATACTGTAGGCAGGGTGTTCTTTTCCTTATAAGCTTCATTTTGTTGCCTATAAACATATAGGCTCTACTCTGGTTTCAACTGTCCATAGAACATTTTTCCACAATGATTGTGGTTTCAACAGGTAGGTTTTGGCAAAAATCAGTCGTGACTTTTTACGTTTTGCTTCTAGAAATGGGGTTCTCCTTGGCCTTCACCCATAAAGCCCTTCTTGGTTTAGTGTGTGGCATATGGTATGGGTTGAAACCATCACTCTAGATTGTTCCAGGTCAGTCTCAAGCTGTGCGTATGTCTTACAAGGTGTTTTTCCACAGTTCGCGCCAACCTTTGAAAACTTCTCTGATCAATTTTCCTTCTGCCACAACGTCCCGGGAGGTTCTTGCAGTTCCATGAGCAGAAAACTTCTTAACATTGTGAACTGTTGAAACAGGGATGCCAGAGTCTTTGAAGATGGCCTTTTACCCTTTAGAATTGTTATGTTTGGTGATAATAGTGTTTCTGATGCTCTCAGACAGCTTTCTTGTCTTCACCATTGTGAAAAAGGAACAAGGAATAAAAGTGTCCTTTTTAAGCATTAAAGCCATCATTGATTGGTTAATTCAAGCCCTGTGAGCACTGACAATTTATCACAGGTGAGTCTAATTTCACAGCAATTACATTCTAGTTCTTCTTTTCAAACAAGTTTGAATTCTTTGAGGAGGGTGCCAATAATCGTGTCATGGCAATGTTACCATTTTTATACTTTTTCCTCCCATTTCTTTTTTTAATTGTTATTGTTTTATCTTATGCTGTTCTGTATTAAACATACGAGTGTATACAAACCAAAAGCTGTTTCACTACACATTTTATTTAGGAGATATTGTACATGATATATAAAATACTCAAGGCTGCCAAGAATGGTGACCATAACAGTACTTATTTACCTTTTTCTGGTCAAGCAGGGATACCTTTAAAGGGACGGTATAGTGTCAGAACAAGTTAATTTCAGGTGATAGGATAGTTCATGTTGACAGAAGCAATGACTTTGTTATTACTGTGTCTTTATTATCTCAGCAACTTTACTCATCATAATAATTTCAAGCAGAGGGAGTCAGATTGTTTTGGTGATCATGGGATATCCCCATAGTGCCCATTATAACCCTGTGTCTGTGACACTCAGCATTTCACAGGTTGTAATTGCAACTGTGCCACATGGCTGCAAAACAGCTTGAACTCAGAAAAAAAGAGGATTTTAGTCTTACCTGTTAAATCCTTTTATCTTAGTCCACACAGGTTACTGGTAACTCTGGGAGGCGATCCACCCCTTTAAGTAGGCAGGAACATTTCTCCAAATGTATGCAGGGGTGGAGCCTCCCCTCCCTCCTCAGCTGCATCCCAACCACCTAGCTCCAGAATGATTTGAGACACTAATAACTGACCAGAAATAGGAGAGAAGAAGACTCCTGTGAGCATGCCCCGAAAGACTCCTACGTATTGCCACAGGAGAGCCAAGCATGGTCTCTTGACAGGGTGGGAGACCAGTAACCTGTATGGACTAAGAGAAAAGGATTTAACAGGTAAGACTAAAATCCTCTTTTCTCTGTCGTCCAATACAGGTTACTGGTAACTGTGGGATGTCCAACCATTGAGTTTCCCAGAGGCGGGAAGAAGGCAAGGACCAGACGCAAGGCCCCCAAAGTCACCAGAAACTCTATGAACCAACTGGTCAGAGATCCCAACAAAACTGAAGTGTCAACGGACACCAACCAGGGGTAAAAATACCCTAGGAACTGTAACACAGCACATTGAATTAGAGCCAACAGGACTCAACAGTAAGGAAGCACTAAGAACCTGAGAAGAAGAAGATCCTAGACAGGCAAGACTGCCTCTAGGACCTTCCTCCCAAAGCTGGCATCAGCCGAAGGCAACACATCCACACGTTAGTGCTTCGAAAAGGTGTGCACAGAGGACCAAGTGGCCACCCTGCACAGCTGATCAGCAGACGCTTGATACTTATAGGCCCAAGAGGCCCCAATAGACCTGGTGGAATGAGCCGTGACCCGAAAGGGAACATGCTTATTCCTCAACTCGTAGGCCCTACGAATAGTGGACTTGATCCATGACGCAATAGTCACTTTGGATACAGGTCTTCCTGCCCTAGGACCCTAAGGAATGACGAACAGAGCGTCGGACTTCCTGATAGATTCAGTGCAATGGACATAAAACTTGAGACAACGCACCACATCCAACAAGTGGAGATCTCTTTCCTTGTCAGAGGAGGGGTTAGGGCAGAAAGAGGGCACCACAATCTCCTGAGTGATGTGAAACTCGGAGACTACTTTAAGCAAGAACTCCTTAGAGGTTCGAAGCACCGCTTTATCCTTATGAAACACCAGATAAGGTGGTTTACAGGATAGAGCTTGTAATTCTGCCACTCGTCGAACTGACACAATCGCCAAAAGGAAGGCCATCTTCCACGTAAAGAGACGTAAAGGAATAGTAGCCAAAGACTCAAACGGAGGACGTTGGAGAACTCCCAAAACCAAATTAAGGTCCAACTGAGGACCCGGACTCCGAAAGGCAGGACGCACATGAGCAATGCCCTGGAAGAAAACCTTGACATCAGGAAGGATAGCAATGCACTCCTGGAAAAAGACAGAAAGCGCCAAAGTCTGAACCTTAAGAGAACTCAGGCTGAGTCCTTTATCCACACCATCCTGCAAAAAGGCCAGGACAGTGGGAAGATCAAAGTCATGAGACACAGCACACCAAGACAAAAATGTCGACCAGACACGGTGATATATCTTGGAAGAAACAGGCTTACGGGCACTAAGCATAGTAGTGCGGAAGAAAACCCTTTCTTCCTTAAAATCGAGGATTCAACCCCCAGGCCGTCAAATTGAGCAGATGAACATCTTCCTTCCACAGGTAACCCTGCAGAAGAAGATCTGGACGAGAGGGGAGCGGAAAGGGCTCCGCCACTGATAGGGCCAGAAGCTCCGGATACCAGGACTGACGAGGCAGTTTAGGCAGGGAGGATCTGATAGTAGAGGGGGTCTGCCATAATTGAAGTGCACCCTGTACCTGGGATGGAAAGAGTTGTAGAGTGGACCTAAGGTCCCTAGTCGCAGCCTTAAACTCTTGTATCCAAACTGGCTCAATAGCATGGCTGGAAGGCCCTGGGTTACTGTCAGGACTTTCAGAACATGCTGGGCAGAAATGATCAGAGAATTCTCTAGGTAGCCCTATGTGACAGGAAGAGCAATGCGCAATGGGGGATACTGACTCCCCAGCCTCCTTAGTCTTAGGTCTAGCCCCTAGCTCCAGCGGTATAGACGTACTCACAGTGTCAAAATATCCAACTGTACAATGAATCACCCAATTGTGGTGTGTTAGATTAATATTTCACCCCAGAAACGCTAAATATAGACTTATCTGGCAGGCCAAGGCTTAATCTGTGGAGGAGAGAAGGAGAGTCCAAAGCCCTGTGTAGGATACTCGCTGAGAAAAACTCACAAAATGGCTGCCGCGACGGGAGCCAATCAGAAAAAAGGCGCGAAATGAGCGTTAATGGGAAATGTAGTTTTTCCCAAAAAGTACCCCAAAACAGTGCCCGAAGCCCCCCAACACACTTGAACTATAAACCGGATGATAGAGCAAGGGTAGACAATTAAAATGAGCCCACTCTGAAGTTGCTGTGTGAAGCGGTTCCAGAGATATGACCCAAACAGTGTAGACGCATAGAGAGTAAATGGAGCAATGGTGTCTATGCGGTAAAGCGTGCCTTAAAGGCACAGTACATAAATTTAATAAAAGTTAAACTATGAGGTAAAAACATGAAAAACATACAGGGAACATGTGTGCATAATAAGAAAACACTAACCCAGTAAGAATAGTGTCAGAAAACCCCACTAAAAGTGTCAAACCAGCAGACAAAGTGTTAAGTTGCCACATAAACCTGCTCCAAATACCCAACAGACGTACACAGATATACCCAATGAGTGCAGGAGTGCGCAATGAGAACTCCCAAATACAAGCCCAGCAATGGGGCACTGTGGGACAAGTGGACCTGCAGCACTCAAAGGGTAGCTCACCTCTCCTGCAGATCTTCTGTCTTCAGGTTACCATGCAAGAATTACCTCAGAAAGTAATCCATGCGGAAGCACTTGTACCCAAGATTTTCCCCCCTCAGGGCTTAAGGTCCACCAAAAAGCACCTGGACACTGAGCTAGCCACTCAGGTCATTTGTCAGTCATGGTAACCTGCCTAATGGTGGTATTCCATATCTGACAGAAAAATAAAAAAGAAACTAAAACTAACGAGAGATGTTCTCCGTCTAGTGTGTTCACACCCAGGAACAAATCATTCTGGAGCTAGCTGGCTGGGATGCAGCTCAGGAGGGAGGGGAGGCTCCACCCCCTGCATACATTTAGAGAAATGTTCCTGCCTACTTCAAGGGGTGGATCGCCTCCCATAGTTACCAGTAACCTGTATTGTATGACAGAGGAAAAAAATATATCCAAGTACCCTTGCTTTACTCCACAGGAAAATCCCTACAACAGTCCCCCCCCCCCATAACTTAGGGTACAGTACACATTTAAAGTGATAGTAATGTCCACTTAAAATGAGTTGCCTGAGTCTTATGTATAGTAAAAGGATCAAATTGCACTATGTCTAAGCGCTTACTTCTTTGTAGTTCAAAAGTTATGAAGCACTAAAGATCCACCCACCACCCGCCCCTTTCTGGTTGCCTCCCATGGAATCTGGGACTGGGTCGTGAGACTTAACGATAGAGGGCAGGATTTCCCTTTGCTTACTGAAGTTCTTCCCTCGCTGCATCCACCCGACCAGCCTGCATCTTCTGAGTGACATGGGGAGAAGGGGCGGATGGTGGATCTAAAGTGCTTCATAACTTTTGAACTATAAAGAAGTAAGCGCTTAGACATAGCTCGTGTTGGTCCTTAAGGGGTTAAACAATTTGTAGGCTAATCATCTAAGTCATGCGATCTTTATTGTATGTGCAATAAACCGAGACGCTCCACTCTGTAATACAATATATATTTTTCCGATTCTTGATAATTTTTTATACATGTTTTTTCTACATAACGGTATATAGATAGGGAAAAGATATAGGGTATGCCAATTCTGAATGGGACATTTATAGTGTAGGAGTTTATTACTAGTTAGGAGTGTGTCTTTTATGTAAGAATTGTTGGAGATATTGATACAAGGTTGCCATAGTATTGATTAATTCTTTACAGTGGCTATATTGTTTAAAGCAACTTGAGGGATATATCTGTGGCATCAGAGTTTTGTTTGTGCTCTTGGTGCCTTAGAGACAGATCCCGGCATTTTTATCATAGAAGGGGTAGGGGTAGGACACCTCTGTTGCTCTTGTTTTTGTATTACTGGAGACTTTTTTTGTTGGTTTTTAAACATTTGGAATATGATGATATTTTTAATGTGATATTAAAATAAGTTTGATTACTCAAGTGTATTCTGGTTGTACTCTGTTGTTACTGTTTTTTTTATTATAGCGTAGTCCCAACAACTACTCAACTGCTAGCCCATATATGGTTAATAAAAAAACATTTATCAAGTAGATGAAACATTTTTCATAAATATGTTTTGCAATGAGTGGCATACCCCTCTGGTCCTGCAAAGGTAAATATTTCCTCTAGCTCTCTTTTTCCCCAATTAGTGATTAATCTTAGCGAAATACTGATTCAATTCAACAAAAAGACAAAGGGGATGAGATTTACCTTCCTCCCTACATACACCGGGATTCCAATGATCATGGCAGGTATTGCAATGCCAGCTATAAGCGCTATGCCCACTGGTGCCCCGACAAGGGTTCCTAGCTGCCAAAGGATCTTCTTCTTCCTGCTCCATGGCTTTTTCCCCCAAAAGGTGCATCCAGAAGGGCTGGAAAAGTAAAAGACATAGTATAAATAGTGGACTGGGATCACTGTTTGCAATGTGCGAGTCTAGAACCAGGACAAATTCCACAGAACATCTTAAAGCCTTTTTCACAATGTAAACCATAAAGTCATAAATTTCACTGAAGCGTAATGGCATACATGAAAAACAAGACAAGAAAAACAAGATATATGGCATTACACTTTGATGGAGTTTTTCAGTACCTGAACTGTAAAGATTAGCAGCAAGGGCGCTGTCAAAAAAGACTCGGATAAGACATTCAGTAAGGACAGTTTATACCATTATCCTGTATTCCTTAATTTTTAACTGTCTTTAAAACAATACATTGCAAAATATTGTACATTTGACGGCCCTCAGGCCCCTTTCCAATCCTTTCCATAATTTCTATATTATATGTGAGTAGTGATCTCCAACACTTTTCCTTCCTTCATGAAATTGGTATTATTCTGTTGTATGGGACAGTTCACACTGCTGAAACACACAGCACATGTCCAAGATCAACGCATCTTGCAGCATCTTTTCATCGGATAGTGCTTTATCGTAAGTAGATTACATTTGAATGATTTCAATGGTGTTGCACCAAATATCACATGGTAACAAGATTCCGCGTGATGTTGAAGAAAAGCGTTTTGAATGGAAAAGTAGAGAATCATTTGATTCAAATCATAATGAAAAACATAGCATGCACTGTTATATGCAATTTCAGCTCAAACAAATTGCAAGTGTGAATGTTACCTAAAGGAGCAATAATATTTTATTATTAGACTATATAGTGTAGAGGTTTTCCTGATGAGTAAAACAAGAGTCCTCCCATTGCTGAGAGGTGCTTTGGTCAAGTTATCGTGCATCAAACTTAATTAATGTTTAATCAAACTGTTAGCAACAGTGCCAACTAGTGCATGGGCAACAAAGTTCTGTTTTTCTAGTGCAGTATATGAATAACAATTAGTATTAGGCTGGTGGTTCCCAGACCTTTTCACATTATGCCCCCTTTTGGTTTTCACCAAACCTGGATTGTTCCCCATCCTTTTCTATTGAAATAAAATCAACCCATTGCATGTGTATTTTTATTGCTGTTTTGCATTTTAATGTTTTTGCAATGTATTTTGAAGAAACCAATTAATAATACATGCTTTCTTTGCTGCGTACAAAATGCCAATATATGTTGGTTTCTAGCCATATGTACGCCTGTCATGAGTACAAGCATTGCAGACACTGTTCCCCTCAAGCAACGTTTCCCAAACTCCTAACCGTAATTGCTTTTTCACACACATACACACACACACTTTAGTTAAAAATGTTTAAAAAGTTTTAGCTTTAATAACTTTTGAATGAATCATCCCTCATCAGTGGGATTAACTTTGTTTCAATTAGCAGGGAAAGTCCTACAATGTATATCATTTCATAACAAAACATTTTAGAAATCACTCTTTGTATGGTTCACCTTAGATATTTGGCATGGAGTACCACAATTTTCAAGCCAAAGTGCTGGGGATGCAATATTCATTTGAACGTCAATCATACTGAACAAAACTTAATCAGCACAATACATTCACCTATCACTAAGCCAAGAGCTTTACTCCAGTATTCAGGACATTCAAACAGTGGCGGCGTTTAGGATCTACTCACATAAACATAGGAGGTACTGTTAGGGACTAAATAAAGAAAGCATGATCTTTCGGATCATCAAGGACTGAGGACCTGGGTTCTAAGCCTGTGGCTCTAAAACAATTTATCAAAGCTCCGTTAATGGGCCACAATGTATATATTCCCTGATCCCTGGTAAAGGAATTAACCCTTAGGATACTAGAGAAGTCTCCAGTGCATTGTCATGCAACATATTGGACACTTACCATCTAAAGGTGATAAAGTTCTGGAATTATTTATTTAATTACATTTTTTGCTCAGGAACATCTTTAAAGGGATAGTAATACTTAATTATTACTAATCCCTATATTAAAAATAAATATATATAGCCCCCAGAGTCATCTCTCAAACCTTTATGGTTTGAGAGATGATCGCTCCTAAAGTTGCCCTCTCCCTCCCCATTCCCTGAAGTCAGCGTTCTAGCTGACTGCAGGGAAGCCTGTTGTACGGCTTTCAGGCGGCTCTGCAGTAGAGCCAAGATAGAGTAAATAAAAAAGAAATCTTTCACTAAAACAGTATTCTACGTGTGCTTGGAAGCACACGTAGAAGATCATTTTAGGGAAAGATTTTTTTTTTTATTTTTTTTTTATTAACGCGATCGCGGCTCTGCTGCAGAACCGCCTGATGATTGTAAGACCCGATTTCCCTTCAGTCAGCTACAATGCTGACTTCGGGGAAAGGGGAGGGAGAGGGCAACTTTAGGAGTGATTATCTCTCAAACCATAAAGGTTTGAGAGATGACACTGGGGGCAATCCATTTATTTTTAATATTACTTTAATATAGGGATTAGTAATAATTAAGTGTTACTATCCCTTTAAATCCTGTCAATTTGAGGTTGAGATGAACTGTGCCAGGCAGATGTAGACAAAACATAAAGAAGAATAATGCGCTTTATATCTATAACAAAAGCACTGTGATTACTGACCTTGTGGACAATTGAATGCCAAACACAAAGTACGTTAAGATAAAAGGCTCTAAATATAATCAGCACTTTTTGAAATTTCTATATTTAAATCATGTTCAAAGCAATAAAAGCTGCGTTTTTCCTTCTGAAGGACACTGTTGGAGAAGGCATAAACTTAATATCAAGATTGTGTGTGGAGGAGTTCAGAACTGGAAAAGCAAACATCTTATGTGATGGACTTCACTTTTAAAGCCCAGTGCATCTGCAGCAGTCTATCGTCAGACCCCTAAAAACAGCCAATGGCAGACAGCTAGCTAAAGCCTCAAAGCTATGATTTATGCAGTCGTAGCCTACTATAAGGGTCCTACCTTCCAAAGAAAATGGAATAGTTCTGGGACAAATACAAATTTCCATTGATTTAAATGGAGCTTTTAACCCTTTGAGTGCCAGTGGGGTAAAGCAACGCACTGAATGAGATGAACACAGTACTTCAAGTACCTGACCATATCCATCTGATGAAAGTCCTTGCTCCTGTCTGTTAGAAGGAGCAGGACAGAAAGAAGAATAATATCCTGGTTGATGTGAAAATCTGAAACAACCTTGGGCAGAAAACCAACAGTCATATGCAAAACCACGCTATCCAGGTGGAAAGCTAGAAAGGGAGGCTTACAAGACAACGAATGGTGGTCGGGTATCTATTGAACAAGAACAATAGCCAAAAGGAAAAATGCAATAAATGCACAGACACCAAATACAGAGGTTGAAAAGAAGTCTTCTGAAGCACTACCAAAACAGTGTTCAAATTCTACAGAAGAGTGGAATCCTGAAAAACAGTGTAGACATAAGCCATCCCTTCGACAAAGGTTTGCACATCAGGGAGCAAGGCAATATGCTGCTGCAAAACAGAAAGAGCTGAAATCTGGACTTTGATGGAACCCTTTCTGAGCGCTATCCTGAAGGCCAAAACTACCAGAAGCCTGAAATGCCGCATGTACAAACCATGGTCAGCGCTCCACTGGTACAATAGGGACCAAACCCTTTGATAGGCATTGGAGGAATCAAAATAGTACAGACAGTCATAAGGAGTAGAAAGACAGTGGTTAAAGGAGTTAAACTGCAAGCAGGAGGGAGAGACCAGCCTCAGCACAGCATGCAGAATCAAAAAAGGATTACGTTTATCCTAAGACCATCTCAGGTAGCAGGGGTTACTGAAAAATTTACTATTTTCCCTTTAAAAAGGTGTTATGGTTCATCAGTGTTGAAAAACAGTGATGCCCAATACTGGGGTGAGGTGGGTTGCTAGAGAGTACACCTCATAAGGAGCACAATAAGCCCACCCACAGTGTTCCAAGTGAAAATGGAGGCGAGATATGTCCCATAGAAGCTCTGTGTATGAATTGATCTTAAAGTGGTTCAGCCCAAATTCTGGAAAATCCTTAACGAAAGTCTATAATAGTAAGGAAAAGTGAGCAAATCAAATTGAAAAGCCTACTGCCTTAAGGGCATAGTCCCCCAAGGAGGAAGGTAGTGCAAGTATTAGTAGGCCTGCAAAGTTACAGAAAAGCACTAAACCCACAAGCATCCTTTATAACAGCAGCTAAAGATTACACTCGCATAATATATGTAGCAAATAGTGAGTGCAAGCCAGGCAATAATATACGTAAACAAATAGATGTCAGAAAACAGGCACAAACATGCGTGATCAGAGCTCGCAAAGGTCTACTTAAATGAAAAGGACTTCTAAGAAGCCATAGTGACATAAAAGGCTGTAACAACAAGCCAATCTCTGCAGACTTTGTGGTCCTGGAAACTAAACCTATACACTGTACAACCCATTTATGAGGGAGCCAAGAACAGAAGTCTGCTTAATGGTGGATTATACAGCTGCCTATGGTAAGAATTAAAAATAAAGAGGTGGCTAAATATAAAAGCTGTACCCATGCTACCTCCTGATAAAAAGATCATTGTCACTGAGCTTAGTAGGCAGGGGTAAAGTGAAAAGGAGGACAGAGTCTCTTTTTTGAAGCACCCTGCCCCCCTGGAGAAGGAGATGTTACACCATGGTTCGTGTGTTCCACATTGGACTAAAGAAAGA
Source organism: Rhinophrynus dorsalis (assembly GCA_037306005.1). Taxonomy (NCBI): domain Eukaryota; kingdom Metazoa; phylum Chordata; class Amphibia; order Anura; family Rhinophrynidae; genus Rhinophrynus; species Rhinophrynus dorsalis. Next base: position 70,308,961 of record CM074723.1, on the reverse strand, counting down.
GAAATTTGTATTTTCCCACTATGGTGTAGTTGATTTACACCAGCAAGATTAACTTTTACACACAAGGCCCAAGGAATGTAAAAAGATAAGAACACAACTGGAGGCCAGGGAGCTCTACAGCACAATGTGCTGAAGACCTCTCTCTCATCCAAGGAATTAACCATCATGTGCAACATGCTTCTCTTTCATATGAACACATTGTGCTCTACTGATCTTTCTCTTGGCAACGCTATGCACATTTTGAACATCCTTCATTTCCACATCCTATATTGTCCTGAAGAAGGGGGGGTTACTAGAGTGCAGACAAGGAAGAGCTTTGATCTTTACTTTTTGCCACGTGCGGAAAAATAAAAATTATTCAGGCAGCTCAAATTACAAAGCAGATCAAATGAAGTGCAAAAATGCAGAGACAAATACAACTTCAGGCACCAAATATAAAGGGGAATTTTAACTTAAAGAATCAGTTAAATGTTTTCCATTAAAACTTATAAAAACAATGAAAATAGTTTACAGGGGTTTACCCACTAAGTAAAACAAGAGGTCTGAAATATTTTTCATACACAAGTCATCACAGGTCAAACCTGTTTTTTCCCCCTAAATTACAATGCAATGTTTTCTATGGAGAGCCATAGTCAATGACTCAAACTTTTCCACAGAATACTCAACATGAAAAGCCCTATAACATATTTTCTCTGCCATCCAATGTGGGCCACAGTTGCGCTCTTACAACTTCTGTTTGTCTCTTTCCCTCCGGATGAAGGAGGACCTTATCTTTCGGCTTCAGAAGTTCCATTTGACATTGGGCCATCCTTTGTTATTCCAGATTAGAGATCCATTGAAGCTTATTCAGCTTGATAGTCCACTGCTGGAGGCTACCAATGGTGGATCTCATGGCCTCTCGCAAGGTGCCAGGCCTAGGGATCCTCTGGCTCTTGAGGTGGATGAAATGACCATCCAGTGAGATTCTCCTCTGGAATATGTGTTTCTGCCAACTCCCTTGACTCATACAGAGTGCTGAGGAAAATCAGACTGGACCGGGCTTATGGCATCCTGATTGCTCAATTTTTGCCCCATTGCTCCTACTTTTCGGTCTACTCAGTCTGTCTGTGGAGGAACCAATTTGCCTTCCCTTGAGTCTGGACCTTCTGACTAAGGATTGTTCAGACTACTACTATGCTCCAGGCTAGAAAGCAGTTTTCTTTCCAGGCTTCAAGGTCCCTTTACTACAAGTGACGGCTTGAAGCTTGCGTCTGGCCATTCTTGTTTCAGGTCATCTTGGTTTTGGTATATTCTATTCTGCCTCATATCTGTATTCCTTACAACCCCAAAAAGCCATATCTGCACTCAGCCCCTCGCAAGCGGTTACCATAAAATCGTGTGGCATCTTCAAAGGCACTCACAGGGGCAGCCGTGGTGGAAAATCAAAACTTAAAGTTCAACCTCCTGACACTATCATAGCCACTCCTCCACATCTACCAGCAAACCCAATTGAAGGGATTCAATCCAGAAGACACGAAAAGAGCACATTCAAATCAAGGAAACCTCTTTGTGTGATCCCCATAAGAAGACACATTGTTTCCAAAGTACACAGCAAGAAATCAGAACCCCAAGACTGTCCTATCAGATCAATCCTGTGCAATGCCAGATCAATAAAGAACAAAACAGCTATTATCACCAACCTTATTTGACACCATTGACCATGGGATTTTAATACAGCGCATGTAGCACATGTGTGGTCTAGGAGGCACAGTTCTTAACTGGTTTAAATCTTTCCTCACTGGCAGATCACAGAGAGTAACATAAAGATCTTGCTCATCGGCACCAATGGAATTAGCCTGCGGAGTTCCACAAGGTACCATCTTGTCTCCCATGCTATTCACAATTTACTTACTACCACTGGGAGACATCATCAGAAGACACGGCCTAAGATATCATTGTTATGCAGATGACACACAACTCTACTTCTCCTTTGCTCCAGCTACTACAGACCCAACATGCCTCATCAACAGTTGCTTAGCAGACCTCATAGAGTGGATGAATGCTAGTTGGCTTAAAGCGAACCCTGACAAAACAGAGTTACTCTTGGTGAGGGGACCCAGGACAACAAGAATATCTCAGGATCATCCAACTGGCCTAGAACTTGGAGGCTCTGAACTCATTAGTTCAACAGAGATAAGAAGTCTAGGAGTGATGATTGACTCTGGACTGTCATTTAAACAGCAGATCTCTTCTGTAATAAAATCTGCCTGCTTTCATCTGAGAAACATATCCAGGATACAACACTTAATTCTACTGGATGATATGCCAACATTAGTCCATGCATTTGTGTCTTCTAGTTTAGATCACTGTAATGCACTTTACTTGGGCCTCCCAGAAAAAGAACCCCATCACCTACAGACAGTACAAAATGCAGCACCCAGACTACTGACCAATAAAACTCACTCATGTCACATAACACCCGTTCTCCACTCACTGCATTGTCTTCCAATTAAATGGCGAACATATTTTAAAATTGTCCTGCTGACCTTCAAAGCCTTAAATAATCAAGGCCCACAGTACCTGAAAGAGCTCCTGACACCCTATATTCAATCCCGCTCACTGCAGTCAGCCAACAGATCCCTGCTGTCAGTACCCAGAATAAAGACAGCCTCAGGTTCCTGGGCATTCAGCCACACTGCCCCGACATTCTGGAACTCTTTACTGTCCTCAGTCTGAGAGGAACCATCATTACAGACTTTTAAAAAAAGCTAAAGACCCATCTTTTTTTTATCAGGCATTCAGTCAACTCATGTAACCATAAGGAACTCTTAAATTTTATATCTGTTTATAGATTTGTAAAGTGCTTTGAGTCTCACAGGAGAAAAGCTCTATAAAAATCACAAATTATTATTATATTATTAATTATTATATCCCATGGTTCCTGTTTTCCACATTGGACAACAGAGAAATGAAGATTTTAGTCTTACCTTTTAAATCATTTTTTCTTAGCCCATATGACACACAGGTACAATGGGGAGGCAAACAGCTCCTCCCTGTAGGCTGGAACAATTCTAGAAGAAATTGTGGGTGGAGCCTCCCCTTCCTCCTTATCAGGCTATCCCAGTAGTCCTGTCCAAGACAGACTGAGACAAGCCTACTAAGCAGGACAGGAAGAAAGAAGAAAGAGAAAACTCCTGTGAGCAGGAGACCCAAGAGGACTCCCACGTCCAGCACCTGGAGACCAAGCATGGTCCCTTTCACTGAGTGGGAAGAGCTGTATGTCATATGGACTAAGAGGAAAGGATTTGATAGGTAAGACTAAAATCCTCTTTTCTCTCCCATCCAATATAACATACAGGTACCATGGGGATGTACATTAAGCTCCCAGGGTGGGAATAAAAAGGAAAGGACCAAGTGCCAGTCCCCATGATATCAGAGTTCCCATGGACTATCCAGGACATGGAACAGCCCAGCCTAAACTAAGTATCAACGGACATTGAATAACAATATCACAGCACACAAAAACAAAACCCAACCAGGCTCAAACAGTTAAAGAACAGTAAGGCAAAGGAAAGAAGAGGTCATAAACAGGCAGAACTGCCTCCAGGACCTTCCTGCCAAAGCTCAGAACATCAACATGACAGTGTTTGGCAAAGGTGTGAACAGAGGACCAAGTGGCCGCCTTGCACAGCTGTTCAGCAGAGGCCTGATTCTTAAAGGCCCAGGAAGCCGCAACAGACCTGGCGGAGTGTGCCGTAATGGGGAAAGGAGCAGTTTTCTTTCTGAACTCATAAGCCTTGCAAATGGTAGACTTAATCCAAGATGCACTATTCACCTTGGATGCAGCCATACCTGCCCTGGGACCCTCAGGGATGAATAATAAGGCATCAGTCTTACGGAAAGACTCCGTACACTGCACATAGAACTTAAGGCAGCATACCACATCTAACAAGTAGAGATCCCTCTCCTGGTCAGATTTGGGGTCAGGGCAAAAGGAAGGCTAAACAATCTCCTGATTGATGTGTAACTCAGAGACCCCTTTAGGAAGAAATTCCTGGGAGGTGCAGCGAACAGCCTTATCCTTGTGCAACACCAGGAAAGGCAGCGTGCAGGACAAAGCCTGCAATTCAGCAACTCTGCGGACAGAGACCATGGCCAGAAGAAAGGCCATCTTCCATGTCAGAAGGAGCAGAGGAATGGTAGCCAAGAACTCAAAGGGAGGCCGTTGCAAGAATCCCCAAACCAAATTATGGTACCACTGAGGAGTGGGAGGCTTATAGGCAGGGAAGGCATGAGCAACACCCTGAAAGAAGACCTTAACATGTGGAAGAATTGCAATGAGTCTCTGGAAAAAGACAGAGAGAACTGAAGTCTGAACCTTCAAGGAGCCAAGACTGAGCCCTTTATTCACACCACCCTGTAAAAAGGACAGGCTTACCGGGAGATCAAACTTTTGTGAAGACAGGTCCCTGTCAACACACCAAGAATGAAAAAGAGACCAAACCCTATGATAGGCTTTGGAAGAAACCAGCTTTCTGGGTTGGTTCATATTGGCGACTACCTCAGGAGAAAATTATTTTCTCCTTACGATGGAGGCCGTCAAAGCATTCCTCTCCACATCCTCCTTCCAGAGAGACCCCCTGAAGGAGGAGATCCGGTCTGAGTGGGAGTGGAAATGGATCTTGAATGGAGAGAGTCACTAGTTCTGGGAACCAGGTCCAACAGGGGGCAATCAAAATGACCACCTGACCTTCCATCAAAATCTTTCTCAGAACCCTGGGAATGAGAGGAACTGGAGGGAATATCTAAGCCAGATGAAAGTGCCAGGGGATTGCCAGGGCGTCCATGGCAAAGGGTAGAGAGTCCCTCCAACAGGAACAGAAGAGTTGAACTTTCCTTTTGTATCTGGTGGCCATAAGAGCTAATCTGAAGAAGACCCCAGCTCTGCATCAACAGGTCGAAAATGTCTGGATGGATCTCCCACTCTCCTGGGTCCACCCTTTGACGGCTGAGGAAGTCTGCCAGGAACGTGATCTTCTGGCCAAGCCAAGATAGATTTGACCTCTGACCAAGCGGAGATGCTTGTGCCTCCTGCTTCCTGATGTACGCCACGACTGTGGCGTTGTCCAACTGGACAACCCCTCATTGGAGAGGACCAATACACCAGCATGATGAATTGACTGGAGCTCCAGAACATTGAGGGACTGCAGAGTCTCCTCTGCAGTCCATCCTCCCTGAACCCTCAGATGACCCAAGACTACTCCCCAGCTACTGAGGCTGGAATCCATCATCTCCAGGGTCCAGTCCTGAATGACAAAGGGTTTCCCCTTCTCCAGGTTGGACCGTCCAGGCACCAGAGCAGGTCCTGCCTCACCTCCATAGGAAGAGAGACATTGCGGTCCCCATGCCAAGAATGGATAGTGAACAGCTGGAGCTCCCTGGTGTGAGCCATGGAATACGGAACTGCCTCCACGGTGGACACCAAGCAGCCTGTTAGAGTAAAGAATTTTTTGGACTGGAGCCGATAGCCAATCCAGAGCTTGGGACACCAGATGACTTGCAGGAAAGAATCCTGACCTTCCCTTGGCAAGCATCAAACTGGAGACCAAGGAAATCCAGGACCTGAGAAGGGACTGGAGCAGATTTCTCCATTTCAGTATCCACCCATGGTGGAGGAGAATCTGTCGTCCAGGAGTGCCCTGGACGGAACCTTCAGTAGCAGGTCGTCCATGTAGGGAGTCACATGAATCCCCTGGGTATGCAGAAAGGCAATCAATGCCCCTAAGACTCTGGCATACACCCAAGAAGCAGAAGTAAGCCCAAAGGGCAGAGCGGTGAACTGGAAGTGCCGAAATTCGCAGGCGAACCTGAGGTACTTCTGGCTGTCTGGATGAATTAGGATATGCAAGTAAATATCCTGCAGATCACAAGAGGCCAAGAACTCTCCTGGACACAGGAGATGACAGAGTGCAAGGATTCCATCTTGAAGCCCGCAGTCTCCGCAAAGGAATTGAGGTCCAAGATAGGACAACTGCCGCCGTCTCTCTTGGCCACCACCAATAGGTTTGAATAGAAACCTAAACCTCTCTTTTGAGGAGGAACAGGAGTCAGGGCTCCCTTGTTCAAGACAGCCTGAACAGCCTCCACCGTCCCTCTTGGCCACCACAAATAGGTCTGATTAGAAACCTAAGCCTCTCTTTTGAGGAGGAACAGGAGTCTGGACTCCCTTGTCCAAGACAGCCTGAACCGCCTCGCTGAAAAGACGCAGCTTATCTTGTCCCAGAGGAGTTCTGGACTGGAAGAATCTTTAGGGAGGAAGGGATTTGAATCCTGTTCCCTCCTGAAACCACCTGTAAGGCCCACTGATCCACAACAGAGGCTGCCCAGGTGTCTGAAAAATGGCGCAGGCACCCACCCACAGGGAGCTGCGGACCAGTATTCTGTGAGCCATGTGGAGGCAGAATTGCCAGACTTGGGCTTGGCGGTGGCATGTTTTGAGTGCCACTGTTGTCTTGGCTTGGTGGTCTGGCACGGGGTGCTGGCCTGAGACACTCTCGGATTTGGCCTTTGCTCTTCGTTTTAGCGGGGATGAAAAAAAGACGCTGTTTTCTCGCCAAGCTGGGGAGCATGGAAACCTGAGGAAATAGAGTACTCTTGCCTCGAGTGGCCTCACTGATAATCTGCTTCAGTTCAGGCCCAAAAAGAGATTTTCCCATTAAGGGGAGAGAAATCAGCAACTTCTTAGATGAGAGGTCCGCAGACCAAATCTTAAGCCACAACGTGCGCATAGCAGAAACAGATAAGGCAGAAACCTTAGCTGCAAGTTTGACAGCATCAAAAAGAGCATCAGTGACATATGTCTGACCTCTGACAAGTTGACCAAGAGGGCTAAAAGGTCCTCATTAGGGGCACTTTTACTGATAGCTTCAGTAAGTTGTTCGTCCTAGAAGTCGAGAGGTCTAGTGACACAAACAGAAGTAAAGGTAGACCTCAAGGCAGCGCCAATGGCGGCAAAGTTAGACTTCAGGATAGCCTCCAGCTTCCAATTAGTCATATCCTTCAGTGCCGTAGAATCCGCCAAGGGTATAGCAGTAGACTTAGAAAGCCTAGAAATAGGGGGAAAATCAACCTGAGGAGGTGTAGCCCACTGAATCAAAGCTGCATCAGAGTTAGTGTACAGCTTGAAAAATCTCTTGGAAAGAGAAAGATGCCTGCCCCATCCAGGATAACCTGGTCCAGAGTGGGATTGGGCTGAAAAAACGTGAAACACGTCAGAAGAAGCTTGGCCCTCAGCAGTAGTAGTAGTGACCTGTAAAGTCGTTAAAACCATCTCAACGAGGCCCTCAGGAAAGGACGCAGGGTCAGCCTCAAAGGGGTCGTCATAAGCATATGGAGAAGCCCCTTCCTCACACTTCCCTTCCTCCGTATCATCCTCAAAGAAATCCTCCTTCTGTGAGATCAGAAATGCCAGGGGCCTTAGGGGCCACAAACCTGAAAGAAGTGGGGAGGGGTTCCAGGAATGGAGGACCCCCTGGAGTGAAAGAGGACTTTATGTCCTTGACCCTGAGTGGCTCTTGTTCAAGGCTATTGGGCCCGGGTGGAGTAGTAGGGGCCACAGCTCATGAGGAGCATAAGTCTCCCGAGTATTCTCTACGGAGCCCCGTTTGGGGGTCAAAGATGCCCCTGAGTCCTTAGTCTTAGGTCTAGCCCCATGTCCCTTTATATCCGACATCCTAACAAAGTGTCTAGACAGGATGAGAAACCCAAATACTGTGATCCAGATTTTAAAAAATTCACCTCAGAAAGCCCAAGAAAGTACTTATCTGGCAAACGAATGGTTAACTTGGGTAACAGAGTAAGGAGAGACAAGCCTCAGCGTAGGATACTCCAGTAAAGAGCGAAAGAAAATGGCGACCAAAATAGCAGCCAATCAGAAGAAAGTCCATGGGCATTGTGGGAATTGTAGTTTTGTTTCTTTGCTGTTACCTTGCAACACTTGAACCCGAACTTGTGGGGCCCCAGGGGCCCCCAAGACACTGGGCATGTCAAACGGATGATAGGGCAAGAGGAGACAAGAAGAATGAGCCCTCTGTAAGTCAAACAGTTGCAGAGGTTTATCCCATAGAAGTCAGTGGAGCAAGTGCAGCTGCGTGGTAAAGCTAAACAAAAATCAAATGTTTTCAGAAGTTAATAAAAATACCCAAATAGCCAAGGGAATATGCAAGGACAAATCAAAACATATGAATCTAGAAGGATAAGCCAAAATAAGCTCCATAACCCAGAGAAACCAGCAGGGAAGGGGTTAATTTCATAAAATGCAGCCATCTAAGCTCCAAAATCCCTGAGATCAAACCAAGATACCCAACATGAATGCATGAGTTTAACCCTTTAAGTGCCAGGAGTACACAGCGCAGTACCCCTCTGGCACTCAAAGGGTTAAAGGGACAGTAATACTTAAAATCTAAAAAAATATATGTTGTAGGGTTTAACTCCCACTACTGAAAGATGTTTTATTCAAAAGTTATTACAGCTCAAAGTTGATTTTTTTAGGTGAAATTGTACAGTGGCGCTGTTGCTACACCATCCTATGGAGGTTTATGGTCCCGGGACCATACACCATTTATTTTTATTTTTTTTTTTACATTGTAAATATTACTATCCCTTTAATAATCCTATAAGACCAATGTAAGGAGGTGAACAGAGGGAGAAGTGGACCAAGGCGCTCAAAGGGTTGCTTTGTACTTGACTTCTTCTTCAGATTACCATTGAAAGAAAAAGCCTCAGAGAGACCCAGTGAGAGGAGAGACACATGGGTTTCATGATTCTCTCCACAGGGTAATCAAGCTAATGGGGGAATTTGACACACCGTATCTAAAAGGAAATAATGAAATATTCTAAAAACTAAGCAGAAACGTTCTCAGTCTCCAACCAGGTCTATCTGGGGCGGGGCTAGTGGGATAGCCTGATAAGGAGGAAGGGGAGGCTCCATCCACAATTTCTTCTGGAATTGTTCCAGCCTACAGGGAGGAGCTGTCACCTCCCCATGGTACCTGTATGTCATATTGGATGACAGAGAAAAGAAGATTTTAGTGAACTTACCATGAAATCCTTTTCTCTTAGTCAATATGGTACACAGGACTCCCTCGTGGAGTAAAAAAATACTGGGCTGAGTCTGCAGGCAGAGGGGTCTCTCTTGGGATGTCTGTTCAGGGGGATTTCCTTCTCTTCTTTCCCTTCTGTTTTGCTTTATCTTAGCTTTGATAGATGTTAACTCTAGATATTAGCTGGCGGGGTAAAGGGGTAAAAGGAGGGAGTCTCCGCCTAAGAGACCTTTTTTAGACGAGTCCTGCCCTCCCGGAGAAGGATATTTTAATCTATGATTCCTGTGTTCCACATGGGCTAAGAGGAAAGGATTTAACGATTTCCTAAAGTCCTCTTTTTGCATGAATGGAGTTTACTGCCCCTTTAAAAAATTGTTCTTAAACATACATACAGAAGTTAGATATCAACATACATATTATGTGCCTTTGATACGTCTTGCAGCTCACTGCTAATTGTTTCAGTTTACAATCTGACAACCTTGTGTTCCTTGCGAGACATTCAGGTCTACTGAAGCCTACTTCTTGTTGTGTTGCAAGGAGCTGTGACTTAGAAGTAGGCTTCAACAGAGATTATAAGGCCCCTTTCACATGGGTGATATTGTGTCAGGAACAGCAGCACATGAAAAGAAAACACCAATAGCCAATTGTCCTATGGGGCATTTCACATGGCCAAGGCGTGCTGCAATTGTCCCAGAGAGAACTCAGCATGCTGCAACGTTTCTCTGATTGCAGTGAAGCAGCTACAAATTTGTAGTATGGATTTCAGTGGAATCACAATACAATCACATGTATCAGTGTTCTCTCTGCAATTTTGTCACTTCTGTTATACCAAGAGAATGCGATGCTGGGAAAACCTCGCTGCACTGTAGCACTAAAAAAAAACCACACCATTTTATTGGAGATGTCATAGAAATCGGAGGTTAAAGGCTTTAACTGTACTTACCTAAGGTAATGCAGGTCAGAGATCTCTTTCATACAGAGCCAGCAGAACTCACAGCCACACACAGCACACGTCATGTGATTGCAACTACCATCGTTCATTTTGATGATATATGCAGCACAACGAGGGCAAGGCTTAATGTCATCCGCTGTTAAAAAGGGGACAAGAAAAAACAAAATTAGATTATACTCAATAAAAAAAATTGTGCTTTAAACCATTTATACCATGAATCACTTGGAAGTAATGTGCTGGAGACCTCTCTAACATCCAGGTTCAGAAGGGTGAGCAATACATTGCGAAACAATGAATTGCACATACCTCTGGTCATCAAGGAGTTAAACAGACCATCACACTAAAATTAAAGGGATAGTAATGTTTCACAATAAAAGCAGCTCCAATTAATCTACATAATATTTGGGCCATGGAGAGTGTTATTTCAAGAGTAAATGAATGATAAAGTATCCCCATCTTGCCCCTTTTATTGATGTAATACTGCTCACCTCAGAACAGAAAGGTGGTGTCCAGATGGCTTGCAGAGAAGGACAATGTTCAATTAACATAATGGAAAAACCTGATAAACCTGTCAAGGTGATCAGGGTTTTCATTATTCTCACAGTAAGAAGACTGTCCCTTGCTGTGAGCTGTCTGGTCTGTGGACCAGATTCCACATCTGAGGGGAGGTGTCTTACACTAGGTAAAAGGGGCGTGAAGGGGATAATGTATCATTCAATTACTCTTGAATTACAACTCTGACACTATTGAAATAACACTCTCCATGGCCCAAATACTATGAAGATTAATTGTAGCTGCTGTTTTTGTGAAACATTACTATCCCTTTAAAGAATACGCTCTAACTTTCACAGATGCATACATAAATGAATTCAAGCCTTGATAGCAAGATATTTTACACAAGTGGTGTTTTTGAACAGAAAAGGGGAATCCATTATCTCCCGTACTCCTCACTTCCTGCTGTGCCTTACACCAGTGGATTGCAACCTTATTTCGCTCAAGGCACCCCTAACAATCAGTCTAGAATTTTTGGGGCACCCCTTATATTTTATAGCTCAATCGACAAAAAGTAATGTGTGTGTTTTTTTAAATAAGGGATCCTCTAGATTGGAACATTATTATGGTTAGTCTTTTGGAATGTTGAGCAAGAAATTGCTGGTTAAGATAACAGTGATATGTTTAAAAATCATATTTGCTACTCTGCCCCTGCCCTTGTCCACCGCCAACTTGACATTAATGTTGTGTTTTACAGGTCCATTAAAGAGATGGTAATACCACAAAAATTTATTTACACTCTGTTCTACTTTAATAAGGCAACATGAACCTAACACTTTATAATGACTAGGTTGATTTTAAGAGCTTTCAAAATCATCTATATTTATGTTAGTCATTCCTAATTTAAAATTATATGAGATATTTAGCATTATTTATCAGTTTACGTAATTTAGCCAGTACTTTCCAGTAGGAAGTGGCAGTTGGGAGAGTAGAATGTTCGTATCTGACACAGTACACTGTGTTTGTCCCTTAATGTACAAAAAGGAACAAGTAATTAATGTTAAATATCTCTTAAATGTCACTTCTAAATAAATAATTTACTACATAAATGTGTGATTTTGAAAGCTCTTACAAAATCACCCAGGTTAGTATAAAATATTAGCTCCAATTTAAAGCCACCTACAGTTGAAGTAGAAAAGTCCTCATCTTGTAATTATCCTCTTCATATGTGTGTTCTGGAAGGGTTGGGAGACAAAACACTAGGGGTGCACCGAAATTTTCAGCAAAAATCCGAAATAAAAAAATGTCCGAAAATCTATGGAGGCAAGAAATATTAAGTACCTTCACCAAAGCTGTGGGCAAGCCGGCAAAAAGTGCTGGCAGTTCAGGCACATCGCGAGCAACAGTTGATTCAGGCACATCGTGCGCAACAGTCGATCCAGGTGACATCCGGATCTGTTGATCTCCCTGTCAGAGGTCATGTTCCGGTTTCCATCTCACTTCCGGTTCCAATATAACACAATTATCCCAAAAACTATTTTAAAAAAGGTGGGTGGGAAAAAAGCATCATTTTCGGTTTCGGTTTTCGGCTAAGTGCATCCTGAACTTTTGTTTTTTGTTCAGAATTTTCATTTCGGTTCACCCCTACAAAACACCATCATTTATTTAAAGCCTGCTGAGTGTCTCGGATTCTGCAAAGTCCGAGCAGGGACAAGTATCCTTCCTGCTCAAACTGTGTACTTGATCTACTGATTGTTGCAACTTTGTAAAAGCTTTGCACGACCTCACATCGAAAGAGAATTTTAACTATTTTTCTCATTTCTAGATCACTTTAAAGGGGAACTACCACTCCGCAAAAACTTAACCTTGATTGATTCTTCATCTGGCGACTAGCTGCTTAGTAGCGCTAGTCGCCAGAAATATTACCCGGTTCTGAAGATTTCGGCCTTTTTCTGACGATCACAGGAGCAGGAAGCACGGACATCTCGTCACAGTGACGTCCGTGCGCCTGCGCCGGCCGGCTCAAAAGTGACTGACAGCGCAGGCGCATGGACGTCACTGTGATGAGATGTCTGTGCTTTCTGCTCCTGTGACCGTCAGAAAAAGCCGAAATCTTCAGAACCGGGTAATATTTCTGGCGACTAGCGCTACTAAGCAGCTAGTCGCCAGATGAAGAATTAATCAAGGTTAAGTTATTGCGGGGTGGTAGTTCCCCTTTAAACAGGGCATCAAGGACTGTGTAATATTTGACTATATCTTTAAAGGGAAACTATACCTTAAGAATATGTGGCTCTTAATATATTTAGCAGAACAACTTATATAGGTAGGGGTCCTTCATACAGCCGTCAATTATTTCTATTTAATCTTATTTGCATTTGATCTCTGTTGAAGCAAGATAGTTTAAGCTGACAACCTTACAGTAACAACTGAGCAATACAAGCTGTTCAGCACTATTCAAGTCTACTGTTTGTTGTGAGGAGGAGTGACCTATAGAGCTACTATGTCCCAAGACCCACTTAAATAACGAGAAATTTGTGGAATTTATAGTTGCATAGGGATACATCTGAAAGCTGAATACTAGTGTATAGTCCCTCAATACCCTTCTGGCACTCAGCAGTATTCAAATAATTGGCGGTATCAACAAAAGCAAATCTTCTAAAACAGTAGAGGAACTCTGATGAACTAAAAATAAGGAGGCAAAATGTAGTAAAGTTGATACCTTTATTGGCTAACTAAACAGATTTAAAATGCAAGCTTTCAAGACTACTTAGGTCTCTTCCTTAGGCATGTTATACAGATAAATATTAAAACTTCTCTCTTAAATACAAGCACACATTCATTGTTTATAATGGAAATCAGATAAGAAAGATAGTCCAGGTACTAATTCTTTGATCAGTCAATGGTAGAGGATGTGATTTAAATTGCATTTTTCCTCTGAGGAGTGCAGGTATTTATGATCTCAGAGGGACTGACTGTCACGGACTCTCAGTAAAGAAACACTTGAAACAGTACAATTTAAATCAGTTTACTGAGCAATAGATAATCAGAATACTAGTAGTAATAATGAACACTCCCTCAGTCAGAGGGGAGACAGACGTGAGGACAGTGTCTAGTCCACTACCCAGGAGCTGACACTGAACCACCGTAGGTCTATGGTACTGAGTCATAGAACCAGACTTGGCTCTACCACAACAAGAAGGAATGATAAGACTAGTACAGGAGCGAACCCAGCGGAGGCACAGAGCGAATAGAACACCGACATCATCATCGTAACTGGTAGCACCACTCAAGGTAGCAGAGTAGGTGCTTAAATAGATGCAGCCACATAGGAGCGCACTACTGAGGCAAGGTGCGAGACAAGCTACACTCTATCTTACCAAAGGCAACTAGGAGGCACAGAGCGTAGGTAACACTGCAAGTGCTAAACCAAGCAACAGTTATGCGTAAGAGGTGAGTGCAAAGGAGTGAGACTAAGTTGCACTAGCTGCCCGGAGGCCAACGGAAGGCAACAAGCGGAGGCAACCCTGTATCGGCCTAGTGGTAGTTCAGACAGGAGTGGGGCATAAACGGAGCATCAGTCAGACAGGCCACGGTCAGGAACTGGATCGGGTAGTCAGCCACAGCAAAGGTAAGCATGGAGCGGGTAGTTGGACAAGCCGGAGTCATACACAGATCAGGAAGTCAGCCACAGCCTAGGTCACAACCAGAGTGAGTAGTCACACAAGCCAAGGATCGAACACCAGGAGACAACGTAAGCCAAGCAAGGGTCAGAGGAACAAACTAGATGCACACAGGAACACAACAAATGGACAATAAGTCCCAGCCTCAATGAGGTTTATAAAGCTGCAGAAGGAGGTGGTACCCAATTAGGCCCAACAGAATAGGCCCAAAAACAGGCATCGTGCCAGTGCCTGAAACATGACTAAGACATGAGGAAGTGCTGGCCGGCGGCCATACAGAGGTAAGAGAACAGGCTCACTTTAGGCCTCAAAGGGAGACTGTGATAGTGTCATAAAGGTTAATTCACAGTGTGATAATAAGACACAAACTCTCTCTCTCTCTATATTCAGCCCACAAGTCAAAGAATCAAATTGTAGCATTAATTTTACCTCCCATAATTTTCTGTCCCTCTGAGTGTGAAATTGTCCCATCAGTACAGTCAGTCTAATGTCCCTGACACTGTGTCTGTTTGGCAAAAATGTTTTCCCAATGGTGTCTATCTTTTTATTGTTAATGCTGGATCTGTGGGAATTAAATCTCTTATGTAACGGCTGTCCCGTTTCACCCACATAAAGAGCTGTTGGGCATTTTGCACACACAATGAGTTATATTACATTTGACAATTTGCAGGTGAAATTACTGTTGATCTTACGGTGTAACTGGGTGTTTGGTATGGGTATCTTGCCTGTGGTGTAAATGTGCGCACAGGTTTCACACCAGGGTTATGTGCCATTTTTTGTATTATTATTCAGGGCATTCCTTACCATCAGTTGTTTTAAATTGGGAGGCTGTCTGAAGGAGAGTAAGGGAGGCTGTGGGAATATGTTATTAAGTCTAAGACTAAAAATAAGGCATCCTGGTAGCCATCCCATAATTAACATAGAAACAAAGAAAAAGAAAAAAATCACAAACCTGTCAGTCTACTTACAACCTGCATAAGTTGCTACATTAATTTATCAGCAAAGTACAAAGTGATTGATGAGCAATCACATGTCCTCAATACGAGTTACTGTAACACAGAGCAGGCTCCGTTGTCAGTGGAAGTGTCTGAGAATTGCAGATATCGCATTACAAAAGAAATGGTCTGTTAGCACACTGGGCTCCCTGCCAGTATTCTCACAGGAATACGTGTAATAAGGAGACGTCTTTGCACCGATAGCACTGATCCGCTGAAACCAACAGGAAGCCATTTACAAGGAAATAGAGAAAGCTAGAGCCTCCAGGCTTGATAAACTAATCTTATATAAAACCCCATCAGAGGGGACTATACTTTATGCAATCATTTGTTTTCTGTTGCCAGTTGAAGCTTCAGGAGAGGACATACTTTAACTTCCCAGCTACTGATGGACTACCATTTATCTTCCTCAGACAGATGTTGGCGAGTCAAAGTTTGCTCATCACCGCTTTAACCCTTTGAGTGCCAAGGGGTACACAGTGCATTGCGTACCCCTCTGGTACTTAAAGGGTTAAACAGATTTTATCACATTTAAGGCAACATTAGATTAACTTAAATTGAACTTGTTTCATCAAGATATCTTTAGTTAATTATAACCAGAATTAAAAAATATATATATTTTGTACTAGTCATATGTTTGTACTATGATTTCTCAAGTACTATTTAAAGGGATAGTAACGTCCCAACAAAAGTATAGCCCAAACTTGTAGACGCAATAAAAAAAATAAATACTTAATGACCTTTCTCATTTCTCTCAAACCTTTATGGTTTGAGAGATATAAGAAAAAGAAGATTTTAGTCCTACCTGTTAAATCCTTTTCTCCCAGTCCATACGGTTAACTTGTAACTCTGGATAAGAGATCTTCTCCTTTAAGTAGGAAACAATTCTAGAATTGATTGCAGGGGGTGGAGCCTACCTTCTCCCCTTGGCTGCAGCTAGCCAATCAACTCCAGCAAGATTTGAGACACTAACTATTGACTAGATAGTAGAAGGGAAAGAATACTCCTGTGAGAATGACCCCGAAGGACCCCCACAGTCTACCACAGGAGAACCAAGCACGGTCCCTTGACAGGGTGGGAGACCAGTAACCTGTATGGACTAAGAGAAAAGGATTCAACAGGTAAGACTAAAATCCTCTTTTCTCTGTCGTCCAATACAGGTTGGTAACTCTGGGATGTCCAACCACTGAGTCTCCCAGAGGCGGGAACTAGACAAGGACCAGACGCAAGGCCCCCAGAGTCACCAATGCAGATATGAACCATCAGATCAGAGATAGCCCAACAACAACAAATGAAGTGTCAATGGACACTGAACAGGGGAAACAACACCCAGGAACTGTTACATAGTACACTGAACTAGAGCCAAAAGGGCTAAAAAGCAAAGGAAGCACCAAGAACCGAAGGAAATCCTAGACAGGCAACACTGCCTCCAGGATTATCCTTCCAAAGCTGGCGTCAGCCGATGTCAGCACATCAACACGGTAGTGCTTCGAAAAGGTGTGCACAGACGACCAAGTGGCCGTCTTGCACAACTGATCAGCGGAGGCCTGATTCTTGTAAGCCCAAGAGGCCCTAATACATCTTGTAGAATGAGCAGTGACCCTGAAAGGGACAGGCTTCTTCCTCAGCTGATAAGCTTTACGAATAGTAGACTTGATCCAAGAAGCAACAGTCACCTTGGATGCAGGTCTTCCTTCCCTAGGACCCTCAGGAATGAAGAACAGTACATCTGATTGCCTGATAGATACAGTGCGATGTGCATAAAACTTGAGACAATGCACCACATCTAACAAGTGGAGATCACTCTCCTTGTCAGAGGTAGGATCCGGGCAGAAAGAGGGCACCACACTCTCCTGATTGATGTGGAACTCTGAGACCACTTTCGGGAGAAACTCCTGAGAAGTGCGAAACACCACCTTGTCCTTGTGAAACACCAAATAGGGTGGTTTACAGGACAGAGTATGTAACTCCGTGACAAGGCAAACAGGCACAATCTCCAGGAGAAAGACCATTTTCCATGTCAAGAGGAGTAGAAAAATAGTAGCCAAACACTCAAATGGGGGCGCTGAAGAACGCCCAAAACCAAGTTAAGATCCCACTGAGGAGCAGGAATCTTAAAGGCAGGACGAGCATGAGCAACTCCCTGGGAGAAAACCTTGACATCAGGAAGGATGGCAAAGCTCCTCTGAAAGAAAACACAGAGACAGCAAAGTCTGAACCATAAGGGAACTCAAACTGAGGCCCTTATCCACACCGTCCTGCAAAAAGACCAGGATCTTGTGCAGATCAAAATCCTGAGACAGGTCCTTGTCAGCACACCAAGACAGAAAAGTCGACCAAACACGATGGTGGATCTTGGAAGACGCAGGTTTGCGGGCACTGAACATAGTAGTCACCACACCATAAGAAAATCCTTTCTTCTTCAATATTGAGGATTCAATTTCCAAGCTGTCAAAGCTAGCCGATGAACATCCTCTTTCCACAGGTAACCCTGTAGAAGAAGATCCGGATGGCAAAGGAGCCGAAATGGCTCCGCCACAGACAGATCCAGAAACTCCGGAAACCAAGTCTGACAAGGCCAGTATGGAGCAATCAGAATAACTGGACAACGCTCCAGCCGTAATTAAACACCATGTACAACATTGGGAGGGGAGGAAAGATGTAGGCCAGAGGGAAAAACCAAGGCATGGACATCGCATCTACCGCCAGAGCCAGAGGGTCTCTCCACCGAGAGCAGAACCACGGTACCTTCCTGTTGTGTCTTGTCGCCATCATGTCGAATCAAGGAAGACCCCATTTCTGAACAATGAGGGTAAACACCTCTGGGTGCAGCTCCCACTCTCCGCTGTCCACTGTGTGTCGGCTGAGGAAGTCTGCCATGACGTTGTCTGCCAGGAATGTACACTGTGGAAATGGTAGGAACGTGTTCTTCTGCCCAGGACAAAAAACCCTTGACCTCTAACCAAGCTGCGAGACTTCTTGATCCGACCTGATTGTTGATGTAAGCCATGGCCGTGGCGTTGTCAGACTCCACTCGGACTGGACAGTCTTCCAACTGAGATGTCCAGTGTCGAAGGGCATAAAATAATCGCCCAAAGCTCCAATATGTTGATCGGAAGGAAATTCCTCTGGAGACCACCGACCCTTAGTGCTCAGGAGACCCTGGACCACTCCCCAGCCGGAGAGGCTGGCATCCGTCATCACCATGGTCCAGAAGGATACCAGGAAGGACTTGCCCTTCAGCAGGTTGGAGAGGTCGAGCCACCATGACAAACTCAGTTCCACATGAAGAGAAAGAGACACTGACATCTTCAGAAGGTCCGGTTGACCCTTGCACACCTGGATCACAAACCTCTGGAGCTCCCTGGTGTGCACCATGGCAAACGGGACCGCTTCTGTGGTGGAGAGGAATTTCCCCACTAGAGAGGACAGCTTTTTGGCTGGAACTGGATCTTGAGCCAGAACCACTGAAACCCTGTGGGAGATTTGGTGAGCTACCTCGTCCGTGAGGAACACCATGCTCTTCTGAGTGTCGAAGGGAAGGCCCAGGAAGACCAGATGCTGGGATGGGATAAGATCTGACTCGTCCAGGTTGATGATCCACCCATTATGGGTGAGAGCATGAATGGATTGCTAAACCTGCTGATGAAGAAGTTCCGTAGAAGGGGCTTTCAGAAGCAGGCTGTCCATGTATAGAGTAACTCTGATGCCGTTCCTGTGGAGGACGGACACTAAGGCGCCCAGGACACGATTGAAGACTTGAGGAGCAGTCGTCAGACCAAATGGAAGACCTGAAAACTGATAATGTCCTCTGTCGCAGGCAAATCTAAGGTACTGTTGGCTCTCTGGATGAATGGCAATGTGCAAGTACGTGTCCTGAAGATCCAGAGATGCAAGGAATTCCATTGGGGACATGGTAGCAATCTCCATGCGTAGAGATTTCTGGTGATAATAATTCCGGATCACAAAGGAATGGAGATCCTATAAATCCAAAATGGGACGACAGCCGCCGTCCTTCTTGGAGACCACAAAGAGATTAGAGTAAAACCCCATACCTCTTGTCCTGAACTGGAACCGGCTCTAGAACGTCCTTGTCCAGAAGAGCCTGAAAAGCGCTGAATAGACGGAATTTATCTGCGCCCTGAGGAATGTGAGAAGGAAGAAAGCGAAAGGGAGGAAGAGAGAGGAAAGGGATCCTGTACCCTTCCGTCACCACCTGTAAAACCCATGGGTCCGTCACTGAATCCTCCCAAATGCTGTGATAGTGTCACAGACGACCACCCACAGCAGAGTGTGGACCCAGGTTGGAAAAGTCATGCCAAAGAAGGCTTGAAAGCCTTGGGTTTGGAGGAGACCCTGGGCTTCCATTGTTGTTTGGGCTTGGAGGAGGTACAAGGAGCTGAGGGAACCATCTGGTTCGCCGGACGTGTTTCATTCTGAAAGGAACGAAAATACAGATTAAGCTGTATGGCCTCACTGATCAGATCCTTAAGATCTGGCCCAAACAAGGAGGTACCCTGAAAGGGTAGGGAGAGCAGTACTTAGAAGCAGTGTCAGCAGACAGGATCTTGAGCCAAAGAGCTCGTCTGGCCAACACAGACATGGTGGAAACCCTAGCCACCAAACGGATGGCATCATATAAGGCAGCAGAAACATAGTGTTGTGCCTCAGAAATGTTGGCGACAAGGCGCAACTTATCTTAAGTAGGAAGATCCTGACGGACAGTCGGTGTGAGCTGTTCAGTCCAGACCACAATGGCCCAGTTCACCCATGCAGCAGCGAATGCTGGACGCATGGCAGAACCAGCAGTGGCAAAAATGGCCTTGAGGGAGACCTCAAGTTTCTGGTCAGTCCAGTCTTTCAGAGCAGACGCATCAGAGACTGGTAAGTCAGTAGACTTCGATAGCCTGGAAATAGGAGCATCCACTTTGGGAGGATGAACCCACTGACTAAGAGCGGCCTCAGAAAAGGGATAAAGCTTGGGAAATTTCTCGGACACAGAGGGTTTCCTGTCTGGGGATTTCCACTCCTCAGACACAAGGCGGTAAAGAGTGGGGTTAGGTGGAAAGTAAGTACGGGGCTTTTTAGGCTCCTGGAACACATCAGAGGGGTCAGAAGGAACATCCTGAATTAAGGGAATGTTAAGAGTAGTCAAGACAGCCCTGAGCAGGCCCTCAGCGGAGGGCTCAGGATCAGCCTCAAAAGGATCCCCAAAAAACTGAGAGGATCCCACAGCAGAACATTCCTCAACATCTGAATCCACCAGCAGTTCCTCTTCAGAGGAATCTGACACATCAGGTACTCCCTGAGGTTTGGGCAGGGAAGACTTGACTGAGGAGGGGGCCTGCCAAGAATTAAAGACCCCCTGAAACTGGTATGGAAAGAGTTGCAATGTGGATCTAAGTTCCCTAGTAGCAGCCTTGAACTCTTGCACCCAAGCTGCCTGAATGACAGAAAGAGCAATGCGCAATGGGGATACAGAGACCCCAGCCTCCTTAGTCTTATGTCTGGCCCCAAGCTCCAGCAGTATAAACATTCTCACAGTGTCAAATAACCTTACTGTATAAGAAAAGTTTCACCCCAGAAATCGATAAAACAAACTTATCTGGCAGGCGAAGGGTTAATCAGCAGAGGAGAGAAGGAGAGTCCAAGCCCTGTGTAGGATACTTGTTCTGGAAATAGCACAAAATGGCTACCGGGGCGGGAGCCAATCAGAAACGAGCGTGTGAAGAAAGTGTTCATGGGAAATGTAGTGCCTGAAGCCCCCTGAGCCCCACAACACACTAGAAACATGAACCAGATGATAAAGCAAGGGCAGACAAGTAAAATGAGCCATCTCTGAAGTCGCTAGGTTAAACAGTTGCAGAGATGTCACAAACAGTACAGTCCCATAGAAGTGAATGGAGCAATGGCGTCTATGAGGTAAAGCGTGCCTTGGAACTCAAATTTTACAAAATTGAAATTGTAAAACTAAAATACCTAAAACATCAGTAGAACGTGTTAGGATACCCAATAAACACTAAACTAGTAGGAAAAGTGTTAGAAACCTCCCCCCCAAAAAGCCAATCCAGCAGCTAAAGGGTTAAGTACCACATAAACCTGCTCCAAAACACCCAACAGACATATATATAGACCCAATGAGTGCAGGAGTGTGCAATAGGAACTCCAAATGAAAACAGCGTTGTGCGGAGGGGCACTGTGGGACATGTGGACCTGCAGCACTCAAAGGGTTGCTCATCTTTCCTGCAGATCTTCTGTCTTCAGATTACCATGATTAAAGAAGAAGCCTCGGTGGGCGACTCCTGAGGAAAGAACTTGTAACCAAGATTTTCCCCCCAGGGCTTAAGGTCCACAAAAAGCACTTGGTCACTGAGCTAGTCACATCTAAGGGCATTGTCAGTTATGGTAATCTGCCTAATGGTGGTACTCCATATCTAACAGAAAAATAAAACACTTCTAAAGCTATAGCAGAACTGTTCTCTTGCCTGTGTTATCTTCACCAAGGAACACATTTTTCTGGAGCTGGTTGGCTAGCTGCAGCCAAGGAGGGAAGGTAGGCTCTACCCCCTGCAATCAATTCTAGAATTGTTCCTGCCTACTTAAAGGGGCAGATCGCCTACCCAGAGTTACCAGTAACCTGTACTGGACGACAGAGAAATAAAGTCCTCCACTCCCTCCCCTTTCTGCCTGACGAGCTGTAAAGCTTTCAGAGGCAGAATCTGGTCGGGGAACCAGACGCGGCTCTTCAGGAGCGCTGACATCCAGATATCGAACTATAAATACTTCATAGGAATGGTCTACAACGTGTGCTTGCAAACCAGGCACACGT
Source organism: Rhinophrynus dorsalis (assembly GCA_037306005.1). NCBI lineage: Eukaryota > Metazoa > Chordata > Amphibia > Anura > Rhinophrynidae > Rhinophrynus > Rhinophrynus dorsalis. The sequence continues at coordinate 70,286,933 of CM074723.1, read as the reverse complement.
TGTAGACCATTCAGATTAAGTATTCATAGTTAGATATCTGGATGTCGGCGCTCCTGAAGAGCCACCATCTGAATCCGGAACCAGTATCTCATGCCCTCAGCTGTACAGCTGACGTATGAGAAGGGGGAGGGAGCGGGATCTTTATTTTCTCATATTTCTCAAACCATAAAGGTTTGAGAGATAAGAGTATTTTTTATGGCGTCTACAAGTTAGAGTATACTTATTTTGGGACATTACAATCTCTTTAATCTTTATTTGGTGAAGGCACAGAGTGACTAAGTAACTGAGCTAGGCCAATATCACCACATCTTGGGACCAAAGGTGGGCAAAATACAGCCCAAAGGACTGTTTAATCTGGTCCCTGGTTCTTGCCAGCTGTAAAAATACAGCAGAATCGATATACAGGTAAAAACTGCACTTCTGTCTTTCTCTACAAAGAGAAGAAGAATACATCTAGCACATACGTTTAGCACAAGAAACAGCCTGACATACCCCTCTATCACTCTCACTCACATATGTCTCATCCTATATAATAATTCGCTAGGATGTTTGTCACGATGCAGTCACACACAGTAAAGACTGCCTGGGTTTGGGCAGTCTCTAGTGCGCATGATTGCACCGCGTGAGTGAGGCGACGCAAGACTGCATCGCGTGGAGCAGTGAGGTAGCGGCCTCTTAATCCTTTGAGTGCCAGAGGGGTAATCAACCCAATGCGTTGTGTACACCTCTGGCACTCAAAGTGTTAACATTACCCAGACCTTGGCTTGTGTACACAGGCTTTTACACTAGTGTTGAAATAAATGCATACCACTGAATAAATTAGCATACTGTGCAGACAGCATAAAGTGCCATATACTATGCCACCAAAACATAAAGGTTAATTTCTTAACTATTTATTCCCCAAAATGGCTAAATGGCTAAAATGGCAAAATGTAATTTCTGTCCACAAAACAAACACTAAAACGTACCCGTTTACCAACACTGAAAATATTACATTTAAAGGAATGCATTTATTAAGAAAAAAAAAATCAACAAAAAATTATTGTGTAGTATTTTCTGCTGAGTACAACAAGTGCCTTACTCCCACTGCAGGGAGATGCTTAATTGAAAAGCTATAACACATCACGTCATTAGGAAGTGGTGAGCTGTTATTATAATATTCTACTGAGATCTACAGCCAGTGGCTCATCCCTCCTATATAATTTAGTAAAGTAACTGTCTGGATGCCAGGTGTATGGTAGGCAAACAGAAAACTGTTCAATTGCGTGTTATGTTTGAAATGGAGGACCCCTCAGTAGTGACAGTACACTTGCTGTATTCAGCAGGAAAACTCCTAAATAAATGTATTTTCATAATAATAGGATTTTAGTCTTACCTGTTAAATGCCTTTTCTCTTAGTCCATACAGGTTACTGGTAACTTTGGGTAGGTGACTGCCCCTTTAAGTAGACAGGAATAATTTCTTGCATAAGAAATGCTGGGCGGTGCCTACCTCTCCTACTAGCTGCATCAGCCAATCCCTCTCCAGTTAGATTGAGACACTAACTATTGACTAGATAGCCAGAAGGAAAAATAAGACTCCTGTGAGCACAAACCCAAAAGGACCCCCACGCTCTGCCACAGGAGAGTCAAGCATGGTCCTTTGACAGGGTGGGAGACCAGTAACCTGTATGGACTAAGAGAAAAGGATTTAACAGGTAAGACTAAAAACCTGTTTTCGCTGTCATCCAATATAAGTTACTGGTAACTTTGGGATGTCTAGCCATTGAGTTCTCAGAGGTGGGAAGTGAGGCAAGGACCAGGCGCAGGGCACCCAAAATCACCAGAGCATACAAGATCGAACAAATCATCAATAGCCCAGACATAAAGCGTTAACGGACACAGGCTGGAATGGAACGCTCCAGGAACCATACAAAGCACACTGAACTAGAGCCAACAGGGCTCAACAGGTTAAAGAGCATTAAAGGTACCTAGAAAGACCCTAGACAGGCAATGCAGCTTCCAGGATCTTTTTGCCAACACTGGCATCAGACGATGCCAGCACATCAACACGGAAGCATTTGGAAATGGTGTGCACAGATGACCAAGCAGCCGCCTTGCACAACTTAACAGCCGAGGCCAGATCTGGTAGAATGAGCCATAACCCGAAAGGACACAGGCTTCTTCCTAAATTCGTAAGCCTTACGAATGGTGGACTTAATCCAGGAAGCAATGGTAACCTTAGAAGCCGGCTTGCCAGCTCGAGGACCCTCAGGAATGACTAACAACGAGTTAGACTTGCAAATGCACAAAAAACTTGAGGCAATGTACTACATCCAACAAGTGAGCATCCCTTTCCTTGTTAGATGTAGGGGCACCGCAATTACCTCATTAATGTGGAAGTCAGAGACAATCTTCAGAAGAAATTCCTGAGAAGTGCAAAGAACCGCCTTGTCCTTATGAAACAGCAAAAATGGGGGTTTGCAGGACAAGGCATGCAACTCCGCGACACAGAGGACAGACACAAACACTAGGAGAAAAGCCATTTTCCAAGTCAAGAGACGTAATGGAATAGTAGCCAAGGACTCAAAAGGTGGACGCTGAAGAACACCTAATACCAAGTTGAGATCCCACTGAGGTGAGCATGAGCAACCCCTGATAGAAAACCTTGACATCAGGCATAATTGCAAGATGTCTCTGAAAGAAAACAGAGAGCGCAGAAGTCTGAACCTTCAGATAACTCAAACTGAGACCTTTATCAACCCCGGCCTGTAAGAAGGACAAGATCGTAGGGAGATCAAAGTCACGGGAGAGATCCCGATCAGCGCACCAAGAAAGAAAGGTAGACCAATCCCTATTGTATGCCTTAGAAGAAACAGGCTTCCGAGCACGAAGCATAGTGGCAACAACACCAGAGGAAAAGCCCTTCTTCAGTACTGAGGATTCAACCTCCAAGCCATCAAACCCAAATGTTCAATGTCCTCCTTCCACAGGTACCCCTGTAGAAGAAGATCTGGACAGCGGGGAAGCAAAAAGGGTTCCGCCACCGAAAGATCCAGGAGCTCCGGAAACCAAGACTGGTGAGGCCAATACGGAGCAATCAGAATAACCGGAGATCGCTCCAGACGAAGCATCCTCAGTACCCTGTGTAACATGGGAAGAGGGGGAAATATGTATGCCAGAAGGAAGTTCCACGGAATGGACATGGCATCCACAGCTAGAGCTTGAAGGGTGTTCCAACGGGAGCAGAACAGAGGAACCTTCTGATCGTGTCTCGTCACCATCAAGTCGACGTGAGGAAGACCCCACTTCTGGACGATGAGATGGAATAACCTCCTGATTTAGTTCCCATTCTCCGCTGTCGTTGGTGTGCCGACTTAGGAAATCTGCCCGAATGTTGTACACGCCTGGAATGTGAATGGAGGAAATAGCAATAACATGACCTTCTGCCCAGGTCAAAATAGCCTTGACTTCCAACCAAGCTGCGAAACTTCTTGTGCCGCCTTGCTTGTTGATGTAAGCCACTGCCGTGGCATTGTCTGACTGGACTCTCACTGGACCATCCAATACCGGACAGCATAGAAGATTGATCGAAACTCCAACATGTTGATGGGAAGACGACTCTCCTCCAGAGACCACCGACCCTGGACGTTAAGGTGACCCAAGACTGCACCCCATCCCGACAGACTGGCATCCGTTGTTACCGTTGTCCAGAAGGGCATCAGAAAGGCTCTGCCTTTCGTGAGATGCGACAGGTTGAGCCACCACTCCAGATTCAGTTCCACAGGCAGGGGGAGAGAGACCAATAACTTCAGGAGATCCGTCTGACCCTTGCAAACCTGTATCACAAACCTTTGAAGTCCCCTCTCATGAGCCATGGCGAATGGGACTGCTTCTATGGTGGAAATGAACTTCTCCACCAGAGACGTCAACTTCTTGGCTGGTATTGAATCCATTGCCAGGACCGTGGACACCTTGCGATCGATCTCGTGAGCCACCTCGTCCTTGAAGAGCACCATCCGCTTCACCGTGTTTAAGAGAAGACCCAGGTAAACAAAGTGCTGAGATGGAACCAGATCTGACTTGTCCATGATCAAGATCCACCCATGATGGGAAATAACGTGGATATACTCCTGGACCTGATGATGAAGGAGATCAGGAGACAAAGCCTTCAACAGGAGATCGTCCATGTAAGGAGTAACTCGAATTCCAGTCCTGTGCAGGAGAGAAATCAAGGAACCTAGGACCCGGTTGAAGACCTGCGGAGCAGTAGACAGACCAAAGGGGAGTGCAGAAAACTGAAAATGTCCCTGGTTGCAGGTGCCGACTCTCTGGATGAATAGCGATGTGCAGGTATATACATCCTGAAGGTCCAGGGAGGCAAGGAACTCCCCTGGAGCCATAGTGGTGATCACTGTCCGCAGAGACTCCTGCTGATAATGAGACTTGACCACAAAGGAATTTAGATTCTTGAGGTCCAGGATAGGACGACATCCGCCGTCCTTCTTGATGACCACGAACAGGTTCGAATAAAAACCTAACTCCTGTTCTGGCAGTGGAACCGGTTCCAAGACCTTGTCCAAAAGGGTCTGAACTGCCCCAGTGAAAAAGCTGAAGCTCGTCTTCCGCCCGAGGAGTGTATAAAAGACTGTGCTTTTACCACAGTGTCTGGACAGACTCTGTGGTGGATCCGTGGGTTCTTCAGGTTGTGTCAGAGGGGTACAGGATCCCCTTTACCTCTCTTCCTCCACCAAGGAAGAGAGGTAAAGGGGATCCTGTACCCCTCTGACACAACCTGAAGAACCCACGGATCCACCACGGAGTCTGTCCAGACACTGTGGTAAGAGCACAGACGGCCACCCACAGGTTCGTGGGGTCCGGGGTTCAATGAGTCATGCCGGAGAAGGATTAGCAGTCTTGGGCTTAGCCGAGGACTGCTTGGGCCTTCACTACTGTTTAAGCTTGGAGGAGGCACGAGATGCCTGGAGAACCTCCTGGGTCGCGGCGCGCACCTCAGTCTGAAAGGGACGAGAAAGCAGATTCCTTTTCTACTGTGGTTCTTCTTGAGAATTACAGGCAAAAAGGTACTCTTACCCCCAGTAGCCTCGCTGATAATGTCTTTCAGATCAGGCCCAAACAGAGAGGTTCCCAAGAGAGGCAAGGAAAGAAGAGTCTTCTTGGAAGTAGTGTCAGCAGACCAGATCTTAAGCCAAAGTGCACATCTGGCAACCACAGAATGGTGGAAACCCTTCCAACGAAAAGCACAGAATTAAAAATAGCTGCAGACACATAATGCTGGGCTTCAGAAATATTGGCTAAAAGCCGCAATAAGTCAGAAGTAGGAGCGCCCTGATGCACAGCCACGGTCAACTGTTCAATCCAGACAGCAATGGCTCTATTTAACCAAGCGGCCGCAAACGTAGGACACAAGGAAATACCAGCAGCAGAAAATATGGACTTTAACAAAGCCTCTATTTTCCTATCTGTCCTTCTAGTCAGGAAGCTTCCACTTGTTCAAGACCAGCCTGTCAAGAGTGGGATTAGGAGGAAAACAGGTAGACCGAGTCTTGGGCTCCTGAAATACATCAGAAGGGTCCTTAGGCTCATCAGATGTCAAGGGAACATTTAAGGTAGCGAGGAAGGCCCTGATCATACCCTCAGCAGGTCAGGGTCAGCCTCAAATGGGTCCTCAAAGAATTGGGAAGATCGCTCCAGAGAATTACCCTCATCATCTGAATCCATGAGGAATTCCTCTTCAGAGGAATCAGACGCATCAGGTATCCCCTGCGGTTTAGGCATGGAAGATCTGATGGAAACGGGGGGTTGCCAAGCTTGGAAGACCCCACTTAATTGAGATGGAAACAGTTGTAAGGAAGACTTTAAATCATTAGTAGTAACCTTAAACTCCTGTAACCAATGTGGCTCTAATGCATGGCTGGAAGTTCCTGGTGGAGACTCAGGAGCAGCAGTGCATGCAGGGAATAAATGACCTGAGTACTCTCTAGGTAACCCTGAGTGACATAAGGAACAATGTGCAATGGGGGTCAAAGACACCCCAGGGTCCTTAGTCTTAGGCCTAGCCCCAAGTTCAGATGTTATACTAAATACAGTGTTAACCCTTTGACTGCCAGAGGGGTACGGAATGCAATCTCACCCCAGAAATCGCTAAAAATCACTTATCTGGCAGGCAAAGCGTTAATCAGCTGAGGAGAGAGGTAAGCGCCAAGCCCTGCATAGGATACTCATGAAGGGAGTGAAAGAAAATGGCGACCAAATGGGAGCCAATCAGAAACGAGCATGTGAAGCAAGCGCTCATGGGAAATGTAGTTTCCCTGTATAAGTACCCCAAACAGTGCCCGAAGCTGCCTGAGCCCCCCAAAACAGAGCATGAATCGGATCATAGAACAAGGGTAGACAAGTAAAATGAGCCACCTCTGAAGTTGCTACGATGAGCGATTGCAGAGATATGTCCCAAACAGTAAAGTCCCGTAGAGGTGAATGGAGCATGGTGTCTATGCGGTAAATCGCGGGAACTCAAAATTTGAAAAATTTACTCTGAGGTAAAAAAGTTAGCAAATACATCAGAAAACATTGTAAAAATGAAATAAACACTGTTCCCAACCAGGAAAACGTTGCAAAGTCCCTAAAACGTGTCAAGCCAGCAGATAAGGGGTTAAATTACCACATAAACACTGCTCCAAGCCCCCCCACAGACATACAGACAAACCCAATGAGTGCAGGAGTATGTACTAGGAACTCCAAGGGAGACCTCTGTGTGGAGAGGAGCTTGGGGCAAGTGGACCTCAGCACTCAAAGGGTTGCTCACCTTTTTAGCAGAATCTTCATTCTTCAGATTACCATATGTTAAAGAAGAAGCCTCTTTGGGCAACTCCTAGGGAAAGAAATTGTCAGGCAAAAATTTCCCCTCAGTGCTAAAGGTCCACCATAGCACTGGGACTGAGCTATTCACTGGGAATTGTCAGTAAATGGTAATCTGCCTAACGGTGGTATTCATACCTAAAAGAAAGAAATACAATTCCTAAGAACAAAGCAGGAAACTCTTCTCTGTCTTTCCTCTTCAAATGAATCAATCTATCTATAGAGGGATTGGCTGATGCAGCTAGTAGGAGAGGTAGGCCCCGCCCAGCATTTCTTATGCAAGAAACGATTCATGTCTACTTAAAGGGGCAGACACCTACTCAAAGTTACCAGTAACCTGTACTGGATGACACAGAAAACACTTTACTGCACCTTAAACCTTTGAGTGCCAGAGCGGGCATCCAACACATTACAAAGCAATGTGCTGGCTACCACACTAGAACTCAAAGGGTTAATTGTGTTTTACTTGAAGATCACTACTCAAAGGAAAAAATATAAATCAGGTTTTGTTTGTTTAACCCCTTAAGGACCCATGACGATCCTGGACCTTCATGGGTTGTTAAATCCTTAAGGACCCATGACGGTACTGGACCGTCATAGAATTCCAGGCTCCCCGCGCGGCTGACCGCCGTTCGGGGAGTCCGGAATCGGAATCCGAAAAGAAAAAAAAAAGAAAAAAAGAAAAAAAAGAAGAGGTCCCTTGTCCTTAAGTGACTGCACCGTGCGTGCGCGGCCGGTCCTTAAGGGGTTAAAGAGCTTTATCATTAACCCGTTTACACATATTCTGGTCAGTAACAGATGGAGTAAACTGCAGAAGACCACTGGGAAGAAAGCCTCCAATCAGTGCCCACTTCCTAAATTTGTGTCTCATCATCATGAATGCGAGATTGTGGCTGGGATGCAACTTAGGAACAAGAGAGGTTTTGCACTAATACCCACTTCTCTGGCAAAAAGATATGTGGATTGTTTCAATAATAATTCTGAGATGAGCATTTTCAAAAGACACAAGTATTGTCCCAAACGTACCTTTAATGCTAGCAGGGTAAATTACAGTAAGGCCTTGCCCAGATAGTCAGGCACCAACTGGGTATGCAACCCTAGGAAGTGCTCATGTCTCTCCTCCAGTTACATCACTGATGCAATGAAAATGATCACCAGGCATGGATTTTTTCCCACCTCAAACCTTCATTACACTTCCTGATTTTGTTCTTCCCCTTGGTTATCAGTGCTTGTTTGTGATTATGAGAATCAGGTGACAAAACAAAAGCAGGAAGTGTTTAAAATAAAATGATGGAGCTTGTTCCGTACTTGTGTACACAGGCCCTTATGTAAAAGGAAGAGTCAAGTAATTTTACTGCATATCAGCTGAATCAGAATGATCAGATATAAAGCCCTCGAAGTCTCATTCGTTTAAAGGGATAGAAATGTTTCAAAATAAAAGCAGCTCCAATTAATCTTCATAGTATTTGGGCCATGGAGAGTGTTATTTCAATACTGTCCAAGTTGTAGTTCAAGCGTAACTGAATGATAAAGTATCCGCCTCCCACCCCTTTTACTGATGTAACACTGCCCAACTCAGAACAGAAAGGTGGTGTCCAGATGGCTTGCAGAGAGGGACAATCTTCATTAGCATAAGGGGGAAAAAAACCTGAAAAACCTGTCAAGGGGGCAGGCTTCATTGTTCTCACAGTAAGAAGATTGTGTCTTGCTGTGAGTAGTCTGGTCTCAGGACCAGATTCCACATCTGGGGGGATGTGGCTTACACTAGGTAAAAGGGGCGAGAGGTGATACTTTATCATCCAATTACTCTTGAATTAAAACTCTGACTTTACTGAAATAACACGCTCCATGGCCCAAATATTATGAAGATTAATTGGAGCCGCTTTTATTTTGAAGCATTACTATCCTTTTAAATTTGATACTTTCACTTTATATAATTTTCAAATACCCAAGCCACACTGACCCAAAAAGTATCAAATGGGAATTAGTGGTCTTTTACGAAGCTAAAGAGGAGCAATCCAGTGGCAGACCAACTGCACCCCAAAGGACAAATAAATATCCCCTACATTTCATTTATTTAAATTTGTTAGAGACTAGGTATTATCCATATCCATCAAGCTAAAGAGATGCTATACTGGAACAAAGCAGTCCTGAGATTTTAAACTTTTGAATGCTAGATATTTTCATAGCATTGCTTCACAATGCATTGGATACTTCTCTTACATTTGAGGGGTTAAAAATTCTACTTAGATCAGTGAAAATGTATAATATGTTCCTTTTAGCCCTATGGTGCTGTTGGTTTGCACCAGAATTGTACCTTTTTAGCTTGATGAATAACCTTTTAACTCCTTAAAGGGATAGTAATGTTTCATAATAAAAGCAGCTCTAATTAATCATCATAGTATTTGGGCCTTGGAGAGTGTTATTTCAATTCTGTCAGAGTTGTAGTTCAAGAGTAATTGAATGATAAAGTATCCCCCTCCCGCCCCTTTTACTGATATAACACTGCTCAGCTCAGAGCAGCAGGGTGTGTCCTGGTAAATTGCAGAGAGTGACAATCTTCAATTAAGATAAGGGAAAAAGCTGTAAAATATGTCAAGGGGGGTAGGGTTTCCATTGTTCTCACAGTAAGAATTTTGACCCTTGATGTGAGCTGTCTGGTCTATGGACTGGATTCCACATCTGAGGAGTGGGGGCTTACACTAGGTAAAAGGGGCGGGAGGGGGAAACTTTATGATTCAATTACTCTTAAAGGGATAGTAATACTTCGTTTTATCTTTATTTTATTTTGTAGGCATTAAAAAAACATGTAGAACGATATAAGTCTTATCTCTCAAACCTTTATGGTTTAAGAGATATTCACAAGCAAAGTACCCCCCCCCCCCGTTCAGCCAGAGCAGGGAGATGCCCAGGTAGATTGCAGAGAGGGACAATCTTCAATTAATATAAGGGAAAAAGCTGAAAAACTTGTCAAGGGGGGGAAGGGCTTTCATTCTTTTCATACAAAGAAGATTGTCCCCTGCTGTTATCTGTCTGGTCTTACAACCAGATTCACATCTGAGAAGAGATGGCTTACACTAGGAAAAAGGGGAGGGAGGGGGAAACTTTGCTTGTGAATATCTCTTAAACCATAAAGGTTTGAGAGATAAGACTTATATCGTTCTTCATGTTTTTTTAACGCCTACAAAATAAAATAAAGATAAAACGAAGTATTACTATCCCTTTAAACTACTATGCTCACAGTAATGAAATAACACACTCTATGGCTCAAATACTATGAAGATTAATTGGAGCTGCTGTTTTTGTGCAACATTACTATCACTTTAAGGACCTCACACTCTTCATTCCTACTCTAGATTAAAGACATCTTGGAGCTTTTAAAAACTTAATTGACATGTTCCATAACATGGAAATTCAAATCCAATTTACTAAGAAAAATAGAGCAATTCTGGAGGACACTAACTGAACCAGGGGAGACAAAAACATTTACCAAATTTCAATTTAAGTGAAGTTTTCCACCCTTTAAATTCAAGGGGGGTGTCCAACATATTGAAAAGCAATATGATGGAATTCTCTGTACCATTCAAGGGGGAAAAAACTTGTATTCAGTTACCAGGAATTTCAGTTTTTCTCCTACAATGCAGCAATGTCTCGTTTCATGAATACAGTCCAATGTTTTAATGGTGCAATACCTGCAGCGCCAGACTCCTGGCTGTAACTGATAGACGAAGAGCGGATTGTCCTCAGGCGCAAGCTCTGGGCTCGTTCTTGGCGTGCAGCATCACATGTCTGGTTTGGATGCCAGATCTGTTTACAATGGTAGCAGAACTCTGTCCCGCATCCATCTCGGCCACAAGTTAGCTTTGGGCAGCTGGCACATCCAAACGCAATCACAGCATAACTGAGAAAGGAGATAGAAGAAAAGTTGTCACATCCAGAAGATGCTATTGATTACTGAAGATCGTTTGACTTGGCCTATCACAAATTTTCACTTCGCTCTACAATGAATCGATGACCATGACAATAAAAGCGACTGTGTGTATTCCAACAGCTGTGGAATAAGTTGGCTCTATATAAATAATGAAAAATAATAATAAGAGAAACTGATTTATTTTACTGCTGAGAGTCACAGGGATGTGAAATGCATTGCAGCGCAACAAGATGCAAACCACTCTGTCACAACAGTTAAACCTAAACATGACAGAGACTGTAAAATAACTGAAATAGGAGATAAGGCGGACATGATAGATGCTGGTCGTTTTTCAGAATGAAGCAGTATGAGTGAATGAGCCTACTACTCAAATTCACTTTTTAAGTATTTTGCTTTACATATTAAACAGTTGCAAAATATGCAGTCGTTTCTTTTTTCATAATAACCTATTTTTACAGCTTTTATATCAGGGTTGGACAAATTTGGTTTGAATCCAGGATCCAGACTACATCACAGAAGAGAACCTTCCCTTGGGGCCTAGTGGAACAAGGCTGGGGAAGCAAATAGTTTGTGTTTGTGATTCTTTGGCTAGCAATGAAACAAGGATGCACTGTCAGACAGAGTAATGTGTAGTTCTGTTGCTACCAGTGAAGCCAGGCTGGGGGGTCAGGCAGTGTATATGGGGGATCTGTTGGTACCAAGTGCAGAGGTCGGACCATACGTGAGAATCATTGGCTACCAGTGGGCAGGGTAACAAGGCTGGAACAGGTTACAGTGTAAGTGAGGATGTGTGGCTACCATTTGGCAGGGGAACAAGGTGGGGGAAACGACAGAGTGTTTGTGGGAAATCTACGTGTACCAGTGGGCAGAGGAACGAAGCTTGTGTGGTCACTCTTCAAGTGGGGATCTGTGGCTACCAGTGGGCAGAGGCATAAGGCTGGCGGGGGAATACGGTGTGTGCTTGGCATCTGTGGCTGCCATGGGGAATGGCGGGGGGGGGGGGATTTATTTTTATTTCATTAAATTGGGTTTTCTTATTATATTTTGTCTTTCTTGAAGTCAGATGGGAACAAGAGATCCTGCACCATGTGCAGTTTTATATGAAGGATCTCTCCCATGCTTATGAGAGCAATTGTGTACATTATGACATGTTAAAACTTGCCCTGAAGTGTAGGGAAACTCCTTCCCTACATGTCAGACAAGTCTGCTAGGCCCAAGTCCAATTTCTAGTTGTCATGACACAGAGTTCTATGCATGCTGAAAATAATGGACTACACTAGAGGCTGAGAGATTCATAGCTCTCTCCCTCCAGTCCCTTCTTCTGCAGGGATAGTGTTACATTGTACCGCTATTCCTGCTTTCACTCTGTCAGATTGTTATTAGTTCATTGCTATGGATATAAAAGCTGCAAAAAACTAGGTTAAGATGCAACAAAAATTAACTAAATAAAAAGTGTAGGTAGAATGGCTTAACATTAATTAGCTACAAAAATGACATTTACTTCTGATTTACACTTTGTGGGCAAGAGGAGTGCGCAACACCATTTTGTAGCAATTCACTGCGCATCCCTTTTTGTCCTTAACCCCTTAAGGACCAGGGTCCTGGGAAGTAACCTTCTATTAAGGACCACTTTGGTCTTTCTGACGCGCCGTCACACGTGACTTCTTGTATGTATCAACGTGTCATGTTGGGGACAGAGGGACCACTTAACTTTTGAAGAGGTCAATTCCAGTCCCTGTTTTTACTTACAGCGCTCCCAGAGGAGCTCTGTAAGTAAAATGTACGTGATGTCTACGGCCATCACCTGTCCTTAAGGCAAAATCCGTGTGACGGTCATAGCACAGCACTCAGTCCTTAAGGGGTTAACGAGATAATATTACCACTTGCAGAGCTATCAACTGTGATGCCCACCTCCATGGGCAGAGGGGATGAGCGGTATAGGTAATGTAGACCTCAGACTAGACAGGTCTGTTTGGCATGCCATAACTCAGGGGTGCACAAAACTTTAAAGAAATTTGGAGCCACAAAAAATGTAGGTGCCAGTTAATGGGTGCAAGTACACAGATTATATCTATATGTCTCTATACTTATAGATCTCAAAAATGTATGAAGCAGAAAGTTTAGGAGCTAGGCATCCACCTAAAGAATTCTGTTATACAACACTGCAATTTTTGCCCACAGCCATTTGTGTGGAATTCCAGCAAAAGGAAATTCTGAATGCAAGCTCAAAGGAAAGCAGATGGCTGCCTCTGGGTTATACAAGCGACAAGAACTGTGAAGGGACTAGAAAAAGTAATGCTGTGTAGTAAGAGGTCATTAAATTATTCAATGCTAGACAGATCTCCAATGCACTGTAAATCTCTCCAGCATCCAAGGGGTTAAAAGCAAGGCTAAGAAAATCCCAGGGGCCTAGGCTCCTAAGGTATTACTTCCACTATATTTTGAGAGCATTTTTATATGCATCTCTGTTATTACATGGACTTCTCACTGGTTCCAACAACTGTCTGTCTGCGTTGACTAACCCTCTAGCACTCACAGGGTAAAAGTGCATGGGGTAATAACTATTATGACAGAGAAGCCTGAGTTACTACTGCAGGACAACAACCACAATGTCTCAGTAGGGACTAATTCAGGGGTGGAAAAAACCCATTTCGCTTCTGAATTTTAAATACAAATATTGCAAAAATACGTCCTTTCCTCTGCATGTCAAAAACACTATCCCAGGCACTCATTCTCTCTAGACTTGACTACAGCATCATTCTATTCTCTGGTCTTCCTGCTTCTCATCTCTCTCCACTTCAATCTGTTATCAATTCAGCCGCAAGAATCACCACATTTGCTCCCAGATACCTTCCCCTCTCATCTCCTCCTGAAATCACTCAATTGGCTACCTATAAAGTATTGTATTTCTTACAAGATTCTCCTCCTCTCCTGTAAGTCTATCTGTTCTTCAGCACCCTCTTACATTTCTGCTTTTATCTCCCGCTACACCCCTTCCCGTCCCCTACGGTCTTCTCAAGGGTTCTTCCTGTCCACTCCCTACACAACTAAAGCCACCTCTTGACTTACAAGTTTTCTCACTGGCTGCCCTTCACCATTCGCCAATTATCCACACTCATCACTTTCAAGGATCTCCTCAAAACCCACTTGCTCAGGAAGGCATCTCAATAGCAATATCCTCTTCTTGCACACAGATAGTCACACATGAATCCTTCTGCACTTCACCACACCTTGTACCTGCACTTATAATCATCCCCCTATTGTCTCTGTTTGTCATCATGAATTCTAATTAGATTGTAAGCTCCTTGGGGCAGGGTCCCTTTCCCAGTCTGTGATTCCCTTGCTGAACTTTCCCCCACAAATAATGCAATGATGACACTTAAGCTTAATGATCTTAACCCAGTTCTGTAGTTTTGTATTATATTATTTCAAATGTATGGCGCTGTATAAATAAAGTTACATTCATACATACATACATGCATGCATCCCCCCTGCAATGGCTCCAAAAACTCCTAGATGGCTCCTGAAAATTCTATCTGGCTACTAAGTATTCCATTTTTGTCCACTTCTGGCATAATGAATCTGCAGAGCAGTGGCTCCCAACACTTTCCTTGGGGGCGGGCTACTTGTGGACAGGGGACTTACACACTGAGCCTCTACTTTACTCACTTGCACCCTGGTAGGGAACTCCTAAAGGCATGACCCGTTAGGAGCCTCTGAGGAAAGGGCTGGGAACAGATGATGTGCAGTGTTTTATAATGTTGTGTGTGACACAAGAGAATAAGATTTTCACAAGAATAAAGGTTTAAAACACACAAAGAAATAAAAACATGTGTCAATGTTTCCAAAGCTATTAAGCATAAATTAAAATGAAAGGTTTCCCTTGTGTACCATCAATTAATATAGTTTTGTTTTATTTTTATGGTCGACAGGAGGATCATACTGTAGGTAACTAAAAAGGGCAGGGTTGTTTTTTTTTTTTTAAATATATATGGGGTTGGGTAGGTATGTATATATTTATTTTTGCCAGTTCACCTAGTCTGGAGGTGAAAATATACCCAATGTTAAACATGGAGAGGAGCATCAGTTTTACTTGCCTGCGGGTATTTTCTATTAGATATAAATTTGCTTGGAGATTTTTCATTTACAAGTTCTTAACACTTTGAATGTCAGAGGGTACGGAATGCATTTGCTGTACACCCCTCTGGCACTTAAAGTGTTAAAGCTCAACTGGGATTGCTGTTTCTATTACTTAGACTACCCCATATCTTATATAATAATTTGCTAGGATGTTTGTCAGTAGCAGTCATGCGCAGTAGAGACTGCCTGAATGCACGGAATGCTGGGAGTTCTGTGCTGGGAGCATTCTGTACTTTCAGGCAGTCTCTATAGTGCATGACTGTGTCGGCAGCAGGACCGGCCTCTTAACATCAGCCGGACCTTGGCTTTTACACTAGTAGTGTGATAAACAAATTTAAAAGAAAAAAAACAAAAAACTTGACATGTATTTGCTTTCCCTTTGATTGCAAAACAGCAGTCTGATGATAATGTACAGCAGCTTTCAATACAATTGGGTGCCTGGGAGATGTAGTCCAACAACAACTGGCAGGTCAACTACCCTCACTAGAAGTGAAAGTATGTTCTTGTACTGTACTAAGGCAAATGGCCTTTGTTTCCAAGGGAGACTGCACGTTCAGGGATCTAGTGTAACAAACTAAAAAGAGATTTACAGGGATTGAAATAAGACTCCCAGGGTCGTGGCAGTCTAACCAACTTTTCCAAGCTTCTACATTAAGCAGATCTGAGCAGGAAACACTCAGCCTTGTGTAAGACTATCAGATGTCCCTGGTAATAAAAGATGGATTGAGCCACACAGCTGGGGGGGTGGGGCAACTGCATTTTGTATGTCATATTAACAGCTCGCATGGTGTATAAGTGAACAGAGACCAGCAAGATTGTTTAAAGGGATAGTAATGTCTTTATATAAATAAACGTAATATTGCAGTTATTAGAAAAATAAACTAAACAATCCCAGTCCCATCTCCCTCCCCTTTCCCTGATGTCAGCTGGAAAGCGGACAGCAGGAGATTCGAGTCGGAGGACTCGAGGCGGCTCTTCAGCAGAGCCGAAATAGCGAAATGTAAAAAGATATACTTTATTGTAACGGTCTACAAAGTGTGCCTGGTTTTCAAGCACACTTTGTTGACCATTCTAATGAAGTATTTCTTTTAACATTGTGCTATTTTGTCTCTGCTGAAGAGCCACCTGCTTGTCCCAGGACCAGGATATCCTGCCATCAGCTTACAGCTGACATCAGGGAAAGGGGATGGAGAGGAGGATTTTAGCATTGTATATCTCTCAAAACATAAAGGTTTGAGAGATTGGACTGGGATTGTTTTGTTTATTTTTGTTAATAGCTGCAATATTAAATTTTTTTTTATATAGCGACATGACTAACCCTTCACCTAATAGCTTGTTTTACTGCCATTAATATTAACAAAATGGATGCTAGAGAGATTTCCAAAGCAATGCTTTGGAGACCAACCTAGCATTCAAGGGGTTAAAGGGATAGTAATACTTCATTTTAACTTTATTTTATTTTGTAGGCATTAAAAAAACATGAAGAATGATATAAGTCTTATCTCTGAAACCTTTATGGTTTAAGAGATATTCACAAACAAAGTATCCCCCCCCTGTTCAACCAGATCAGAAGGGAGATGCCCAGGTAGACTGCAGAGAGGGACAATCTTCAATTAAGATAATGGAAAAAGCTGAAAAACTTGTCAAGGGGGGGGAGGGATTTCATTGTTTTCATACAAAGAAAATTGTCCCCTTCTGTTATCTGTACTGTCATACAACCAGACTCACATCTGAGAAGAGATGGCTTACACTAGGTAAAAGGAGCGGGAGGGGAACTTTCCTTGTGAATATCTCATAAACCATAAAGGTTTGAGAGATAAGACTTATATCATTCTTCATGTTTTTTTAATGCCTACAAAATAAAATAAAGTTAAAATGAAGTATTACTATCCCTTTAAACTCTGCCGAGGTGTTTTACTGTCATGACCGAAATTAGCCAAACAGCAGCATGTGGCCATTTTATGTTTTGTATACTAAATCAACCAATTTACAGACGTTACTAATACAGGAACAGACCGAGGGTGTGATCAATGAAAGGATGACTTAACTGTTCCTCTGATTATTCTATTAAAGGAACAACAACAACTAAAATTAATCTGTGGTAATTCACACTTAAATACCATGCACTCCATGCTTAAAAAAAAAAAAAAAAATTAGTTTGTTTTGAGGCCTAAAATCTAGTCATATGTGCTCTGGAGGACAGCTATTTCTGCATTTTCCAGGACTTCAGGGTTCCCACTAACATATCAAACACCAATAAAGGTTGCCAAGTACTAGTGTTTTATTGTCTGTAAAGATGCCGACCAGGGTGCCGTGGCACTTTGGTGTGCCACAAACATTATCTAAGGGTGCCCCATTGCAACGCTTTGGATAATTATCTGGCATTCAAACGGTTAAGTAAGTACTGTGTATACGGGACAGCCTCCATGTGCATTAAAATGCAAGATAATGATTAGATTTAGGGGATCAAACATGAAATAAATTTTACAGATTTTTGCTAGAAATAGTTGTTATTTAAAATTCATGATTTCATTTAGGTATTCATGTTCCTTTAAGGAGTACTTTGAATGTCACCATATACGTAAAAAGCTGGATGTACTTCTCAGATATCTTGGCTTCCATAGCATCACCCATGACCACTTCCCTACTCAACTCCACCCCTAGCCCACCTTTCTGTTTCCTTGCACTGGAAATACTTTTGCTTAAAACATACAAGTACAAACAGTGCTTAAAGGAGCAATAAACTTAATGAAAACCTATATGTTACAGGGAATGTCCTGCTGAGTAAAATAAGGGTACCCCCACTGCTCTCAACTGTTTTATTTAAATGTTGTAACAGTTCAAATTGTCAGGAAGTGAGTGATAACGAGACTACGTCCTGAAAGTTGAAATGGTCAGCATCTCAGCTGCAATCATATTCTATGGTAGTCACATCTCCCATTGGATGCAACTTACAAAATAAAGGGGGACATTCAATGTAACAATAATTATTCACAGCATCAGCTGACAAATGTAGTAAACTATAATACCCAAAAGTACGACTCCCTATGGTCACGTCAAAGGGTAATATCAGTATGCAATTAATACCATCAAACAGTGCTAACAATATAATTGTATGGAGTAAATTCACACTCTAGCCTTTTGACACCAATACTTCAATGGATAAAACATAAATGCAAATAAAGAAAAATCAGGCACATCTCCTGACGAAGCCTTGCAGCAATACGCGTTGGGATTGGTGGCTCTTCTAGAGGGGTGACTGTAAAGATCTTATTTCATACTGACTCCCTTTGACTCTGTTGGTGATTTCAGGTTGTTAATTATAATTTAGTAGCCTGATTTTTCATTTATTTATTTGCATTTATGTTTTATCCACTGAAGTACTGGTGTCAAAGGGCTAGAATGTGAATTTACTTCATACTATATAATAATTTGCTAGGATGTTTGTCACGATGCAGTCGCGTGCGGTAGAGACTGCCCGCGTTCGGTCAGTCTCTACTGAGCATGATTGCACCACGTGAGTGAGGCGACGCAAGACTGCATCACGTGGAGCAGTGAGGTAGCGGCCGCTTAACCCTTTGAGTGCCAGGGGTATGCAACGCATTGCAAAGCAATGCATTGTGTACCCCACTAGTACTCAAAGTGTTAACATTACCCAGATCTTGGCCCGTGTACACAGGCTTTTACACTAGTACGATTATATTGTAGGCACTGGTTGATGGTATTAATTGCATACTGATTTTACCCTTTGATGTGACAATAGGGAGTTTTACTTTTGGGTATTATCGGTGTTTACATTTGTCACCTGATGCTGTGAATACTTTAATAATTGCCACATTGAATGTCCCCCTCTATTTTGTATATTGTTTTTACTTAGGTTTTAAATGTGAGTCTTTATATGTTTTTGTATGCAATAAAATGTCTACATATGTTTGTGTACATTTTCTTTCGATTCTGGACTGAGTGTCTCTGTAGTGGGTTTCCTTTTTTGTGGCTTCTTCTGTATAACCTACTTTAGTGGTTGGATATTTTTATACCCGGACAGCACCAGATTGTTTGAGCCTGTATTTTCTGGATTCATTGATATAACCTGTGCCGCCAATTAATCATCTGACCGTATCAAACTAGAGACCAGAAACAAAACTCAGGTTTTCCTTACCCACAATCTGGAGCTGGACACCACCGACAATCTGGATCTGCCACAAGCCACCTCCGCAGCATAAATTCCTCATACTTCTCCATCAACACATCATCATGCAGAATTAAGCGAATATCATAAGGGTTAAAGCGTTCAGAGCATTCCGGGCAGCTGATATTGACCCTGCTCTCAGAAATCTCTATCCGCAGGTACTGACGCAAGCAGTCCGCACATGACCTATGGTGGCAGGTCATTATTTCAGGGAACTTGTCTTTAGAGTACCGTAAAAGGCACAAGGGACACTCCATAAAGTCTCCACTCTGCTTACTTGCAGGGGATATTCCATTGTCTGAAGAATTCCCAGAGGCAGAAAATATGGAGTTTTTATCCGTGCACATCTCTGAGTGAATGCTTTCAATGCTTGCAATCCCATCCACCCCTCCAGTTAGGTCCCTTGATTTGCGTTTTGGGTCTTTTTTTTTCCGGAAGATAGAACCCCATGGCATTCTCCTTTTCTTTGGTGCTTTTTTAACAGGAGGAAGGCTGACCGAGGAAGTGGATGACTGTAGGTCCCGATCTGAACCCATTTGCCGATGCAAACTCATGTCTACTAAGCCAAAACGGTTTCAGTTAAGGTATGGATCATACTTATAAATGTTAATGATGGTTTAGAACACTGCATTCAAAGCAATCCTACATCCAATGAGTCTTTGCCTGGATAAAGTCTGAATTTGGTCCTCCAGAAGTAAATCTATAAATAAAAAACAGGAACATTTTAGCTGAATAGTGAAATAATGCAGATGATACTATAATACTCTGGCTAGATCAAGCATTCAGCTGTTAGACTTCCAGCTGTTGGTGACTACAACTATGATCATCCCCATTGAATGGGGATAATGGAGGTTGTGGGAACAACAATTAACTAACTCTACTCTAGACTGTAAGGTCTCATGAACAGGGCACTCCCCAACATTTGATTCAATCAATTTATGTATATCATTGTAGTTTGTTTTTGCTCCTATTTTGTACACTGTAGAACATGGCGGTTCTCAATAAATAATTTAACAGGCATGTAATGCTCGCTTCTCATCTAACAAGTAAGTAGACTATAGTAAGTGTAAATTAAGCCAGATTCCCACTCCTTTCTGTCCAGGAATGTCATGGGAAACCTACCGCAGCATTCCCAGGAGTAGAAAGAAGCCAGAAAGCCATATTGAGTTGCTTCAGCTGCTTGTATCTCTCACCTTCCCGGGGGAGGGCAGCTTTTTCCCACCACTAATCAAGGAGAGGGGAATCTAGCTACAAATGAACAGGACTGTAGTTGATATAAACAAACAAGGGTCAGATGATCAAGCATGTCTTGCCTACACATGAAAAAGTAAAACACATTTATAAAATGTTGGAGTTTTGTACCCAATAAATAATTTATTCAAATGCCGACCAGCAATACATGGTATTTAAAAGCACATGAACCCTATCCATTTTTAGGTGACCAAGTCGCTTTAAAAAACATGCTGTAACAGTGTAAAGGCAGAGGTGAACAAAGGTTAATCAACCTGGGAGACTGTTGCTCCGGAAGGAAAGTGTTTGATAATGGTATATCTGAAGCAATATAGACACACAGTAATCTTTAGCTGAAACAGCAATTTATCCGGTTAATATTTCAGTAACAACCACTTAGGTCCCTTTTATATTTTATTTACGAAGTAAAAGCATATTCCTTTGTACTGTACAGTGGGGAGACATATGAACAATGTGAAATACATGTACAGCCCAATACAAGTGGAGAGAGGGCCATACCTGTTTGCCATATGTACAAATGTTGAGCAATTCTGGTGCAAACCATCTGCTCTTTACAGAACAAATCCTATATAATAATTAGCTAAACCGTGTGTAACGCCGCGACATGTGCAGTAGACACTGCTGCGCGTGCTGCAGTCATGCGCAGTAGAGACTGCCCGCGCCGCGGCTGATACAGAGCTGGGCACTCAGAAGGAGCGTCCAGCTCTTTATCAGCCGTGGCGCAGGCAGTCTCTACTGCACGTGACTGCCCCGCGACCGGGTGGCAGTGGCACTGTGGCCCGTGTAACGGGCTGTTCAACTAGTATTATATAAACTGCTACTGATTTAAGAAAGTAACTTTTTTTAACAAAATATATGTTATAGGTTTTTTTCTGCTAAGTAAAACAAGGGTACACCCATGAGATACTTTTTAATTGAAATGTTATTACAGCTCAAACTGAGAGCAACAGTCAGATATTGTTCAAAAGGAAATTTTTCTTATAAACCACTTTATGGGAGAGCTTCAGCCATGGGCTATGGGTTTCTGAAGTAAATGACAGGAACAGCACCACCTATTGACCACAACAGAAAATAGTTTAATGTAAAATCAACAAGCCTTTCAATGCAAACTCTGCCGGCAGTCACACGTTCTCAACACATGCCCTGAAGGCCCACTAAAAGGCCACAATATATATGTGTGTGTGTCATGGTCCTTTAATGCTAAACATTAACCCCTTAACTTCCAAAGACGTACATGTACGTCATGGTGAAAGTGAGATAAGAACCAATGACGTACATGTACGTCATGGATTTCAGGAGCCCTGAATCGGATCCGGGAAAAAAAAAAAGAAAGCTCCATGGTCCTTAAGTGCCAGCCACCGGTCCTTATCAGAGTCATTTCCCCCTTGTAGGGTAATTGAAGCGGGAAGTTCTCTCTATTCACTGTTTTTATTTTACTATGATTCATCTTGTAGTCTGCTGCTAGTTGTTTCAGTCAGTCATTCGAGTCTATTGAAGCCCATTGTTTCTTGTGAGGAGGAAGCTGCATGTATAATGCAAAAGATATATACCGTATAGCTGGATACAGGACTACTTTATGAATGACACCTACATGACTAAGTCAGTGCATTAAAAATATAACACATAATAACCCACACTTGCATTACGCTGGCCAGAAAATCCTAATTTTTCCTTTGTTCAAGAGATAACAGTCATGACTGGATATAATGCCTGTGGAGGAGAAAGTGACAGTTGCTGTAGGATTTCAGTACTGAAGCTCCTCCCACTGCATATGGTAATTTTAACCTTTTATGGACCGAAGGGTGTGTAATGAATTGCTTTGCAATACATGGCATACCCCTCTGCTTTTAAAACTGTTAAGTTCATGCCTTCTGCCTGCTTTATTTTGAAAGAAAAAATAAAACTGTCAGAAACTGTTATGTCCACAATATCCAGGGCTGATTAAAGATGTTATCTACTGAATAAAAATACAGGGTCAAAACTCATAAGGGCCATTAAGGTTTTCTGGCCATAGTACTGTAAATGTGGCTTATTATTAGGAGGTGTTATTTCTCCTTTAATCAATGTAAATGGACAATAACACACACACACACACACACACACATATTATATTATATTATATTATATTATATATATATATATATATATATATATATATATATATATATATATATATATATATATATATGAATAATTTTAAAGTTTATGCACCCGAGTACAACAAGGATACTCCCACTGATGAGAGGTGTTTTATTCAAAAGTTACTGCAGCTCAAACTTGAATTTTTTAGATGCAATATATCAGCGACCAGTAAATGTACAGTGGCGCTGTTGCTACACTGTCTTATGGAAGTTTACAATCAACTGAGCAGAGCTGTACATAGGATGGGGTACCAACAGCACCACTGGAAGGTTTCAGGATATTGAGATACTGCACCTAAACAATTCAAGTCCGAGCTGCAATATCTTTCGAATAAAACACTTCTCAGCAGAGGGAGTACCCTTGTAGCACTTTTGAAAATGATCCCAATAAGATTATATATATATATATATATATATATATATATATATATATATATATATATATACACACATTTTTTTTGTTTTTACATAAAAAGTGTTACTATCCCATAACCATTATCACCAAGAACCACCCCCAACCTTGTACCACTGCACTCAACAGAGCTTCTCACTCCCACCCACTGACCGGCAGTTCATGTGGTAGGAGGGACTTAAACCCAATAGCACTTACTCTGTGTCCAACCTACCTTCCTCTAGACTGTAAGCTCTCACGAGCAGGGCCCTCTGATCCTTCTGTTCGCCACATCTGATTGTACTATTTAATACCTCTATATGTCTATTCCCAATTGTACAGAGCTGCGGAATTAGTTGGCGCTATATAAATAATAATAATAATAATAATAATAATATCCCTTCAGAAGCCAGCGAAGTACTGTTTGTTGTTTTTTCCCCTGGTTTCTCCACATGCTGAACTTGTAACCTTTATACGCATTCTGATTTGTATTTGGAACATGGTTGAACAACTCATCTTGTTTAGCAATAAACCATCTTCTGTTTAACTTTCCTATAATTAACTCAGACAGTCTGTATTGATAATGTACTTGTCTCGTTTGTGGCTTCCGTTTTTTCCACTGCAGAAAGTTTAATCAACACACTCAAAAGCAGAGATCAAAGGGCACATCTACAACACTTTTACTACATATCGCTCATTGTAACCATTTTTATAACCTTTTTTTCCAAGTCTTTGCATATTGTGAAAGATGTGTGAATGTGTGGCTGTGAGCTTTATTAGGTAGCTGGAAAATACTGATGATGCACTAGGGTTTCCCAGCATTAAAAATGTCACTGTGCAGTCAGAGTGAAAGGCTCAGAGTAGTGGAGAGCTGGTCTTTAGTAGCAGAATGTCCTCTCAGTAGGAACAAGAGCCTGTTTGGACTGTTCGGACCCTATCTCCAAAAGAAATGTGGAGTTATACTGAGGAAATCCAACAGTACCACTGGTGACATACAAACATTACCAGTGACCTTTAATTGTGAAGAAATGCTTTAGAGACTTCATTAGCATTCAGGGGTTTTTACTTAAAGGATAGCAATACTTAAAATATAAAAAAAATACATGTTGTAGGGTTTATCCCCCTAAGAAAAATAAGGGTACTCCCACTGCTGAGTGATATTTTCTTTAAAAAAATGATAACCGCTCAAACTTGAATTTTTTAGCTGCAGCATCACAGTGGCCTGAAATTTAAAGTGGTGCTGTTGCTACACCATCCTATGGACAGCTCTGGTTGGTTGACCATAAATCTCCATAGGATGGGGTAGCAACAGCACCACTGTAAATTTTCAGGCCATTGTGATATTGCACCTAAAAAAAATTCAAATTAGAGCAGTTTTAATTTTTTAATAAAATATCTCAGCAGTGGGAGTACCCTTGTTTTATTTGGGTGCATAAACCCTACAACATATTTTTTTTTCCTCTGTCGTCCAATACAGGTTACTGGTAACTTTGGGTAGGCGATCTGCCCCTTTAACTGTAGGCAGTAACATTTCTAGAATTGTATGCACGGGGTGGAGGAACCTACCTTCCCTCCTTGGCTGCAGATAGCCAACCAGCTCCAGAAAGATTTGTTCCTTGGTGAAGATAACACAGGCAAGAGAACAATTCTGCTATAGCTTTAGAAGTTTATTTTTCTGTTAGAAATGGAATACCACCATTAGACGAATTACCATGACTGACAATGGCCCTTAGATGTGGCTAGGACAGTGACCAGGTGCAAGTTCTTTCCTCAGGAGTTGCCCACCGAGGCTTCTTCTTTAAAAATGGTAATCTGAAGACAGATCTGCAGGAAAGGTGGGCAACCCTTTGAGTGCTGCAGGTCCACTTGTCCCACAGTGCCCCTCTGCACAGGGGGTTTTCATTTGGAGTTCCTATTGCACACTCCTGCACTCATTAGGCCTATCTGTATGTCTGTTGGGTGTTTGCAAAACCAGTAGCTAAAGGGTTAAGTACCACATAAACCTGCTCCATTCATTTGGGGGGTTTTCTGACACTTTTCCTACTGGTTCAGTGTTTTTTGGGTATCCTAACATGTTCTAGTGATGTTTCATGTCTTTTAGTCTACACTTTCAATTTTGTAAAATTTTAGTTCCTTTACCGCATAGGCGCCATTGCTCCATTCACTCCTATGGGACTGTACAGTCTGGAACACATCTCTGCAACCGTATAACCTAGCGACTTCAGAGATGGCTCATTTTACTTGTCTGCCCTTGCTCTATCGTCTGATTCCTGTTTCTAGTGTGTTAGGGGGCTCAGGGGGCTTTGGGCACTGTTTGGTGTACTTTTCTGTGAAAACTACATTTCCCATGAGCACTTGCTTCGCGCGCTCGTTTCTGATTGGCGGCAGCCATTTTGTGCTATTTCCAGAACGAGTATCCTACGCAGGGCTTGGACTCTCCTTCTCTCTTCTGCTGATTAACCCTTCCCCTGCCAGGAATACTCTCAGGGACCTCCAGCCATGCATTAGAGCCAGCTTGGGTGCAAGAGTTCAAGGCTGCTACTAGGGACCTTAGGTCCACATTGCAACTCTTTCCATCCCAGTTACAGGGGGTCATTAATTCTTGGCAGGCCCCCTCTCCTCAGTCAAGTCTTCCCTGCCCAAACCTTAGGGAGTACCTGATGCATCAGATTCCTCTGAAGAGGAACTGCTGGTAGATTCAGATGTTGAGGAATGTTCTGCTGTGGGCTCCTCTCAGTTTTTTGGGGATCCTTTTGAGGCTGATCCTGAGCCCTCCGCTGAGGGCCTGCTTAGGGCTGTCTTGATTAATCTTAACATTCCCTTAGTTCAGGAGGTTCCTTTTGACCCCTTCTGATGTGTTCCAGGAGCCTAAAAAGCCCCTTACTTACTTTCCACCTAACCCCACTCTTGACCGCCGTGTCTGAGGAGTGGAAATCCCTGGACAGGAAACCCTCTGTCTCCAAGAAATTTGCCAAGCTTTATCCCTTCTCTGAAGCTGCGCTTGCTCAGTGGGTTCATCCTCCCAAAGTGGATGCTCCTATTTCCAGGCTATCCAAGTCTACTGCCTTGCCAGTGTCTGATGCATCTGCTCTAAAAGACTGGACTGACAAGAAACTTGAGGTCTCCCACAGGTCCATCTTTGCCACTGCTGATACTGCCATGCGTCCAGCATTCGCTGCTGCATGGGTGAACCTGGCCATTGCTGTCTGGACTGAACAGCTCACCCTTGCTGTCCGTCAGGGTGCTCCTACTTTGGATATGTTGCGCCTCCTTGCCAACATTTCTGAGGCACAGCACTATGTTTCTGCTGCCTTATTTCATGCCATCAGTTTGGTGGCTAGGGTTTCCACCATGTCTGTGGTTGTCAGACGGGCTCTTTGGCTCAAGATCTGGTCTGCTGATACTGCTTCCAAGAAAGCATTGGTCTCCTTACCTTTTCAAGGCACTTCTTTGCTTGGGCCAGATCTTAAAGATCTGATCAGTGAGGTCACAGTGGGTAAGAGTACTCTTCCACCCTTGGGTTCTAGGAAGAAAACAGCGCTTAAGCGTAACCGGTATTTTCGTTCCTTTCAGAATGAGACACATCCTGCGAACCAAACTGTTCCCTCAGCTCCACGTACCTCCTCCAAGCCCAAGGTCTCCTCCATGCCCAAGGCTTCCAAGCCTTCTTCTGCATGACTCACCGAGCCCGGGTCCACACTCTGCTGTGGGTGGTCGTTTGCATCACTATCACAGCATTTGGGAGGATTCAGTGGTGGACCCATGGGGTTTTTCAGGTGGTGAGGGAAGGGTACAGGATCCTGTTGGTCTCTCTTCCTCCCTTTCGCTTCTTTCCTTCTTGTACGCCTCAGGGTGCAGAGAAATGCCGTCTATTCGACGGCGCTATTCATGCTCTTCTGGACAAGGATGTTCTAGAGCCGGTTCCAGTTCAGGACAGGGGTATGGTTTTTTACTCAAACCTCTTTGTGGTCTCCAAGAAGGATGGCGGTTGTCATCCCATTTTGGATTTAAAGGATCTCAATTGTTATGTGATTCAGACTCATTATCACCAGGAGTCTCTACGAACTGTGATTGCTGCTATGTCTCCGGGGGAATTCCTTGCATCTCTGGATCTTCAGGACGCATACTTTCACATTGCCATTCATCCAGAGAGACAGGCGGTATCTCGATTTGCCTGCGACCGGGGATATTTTCAGTTTTCAGCTCTTCTATTTGGTCTGACAACAGCTCCTCAAGTCTTCAACCGTGCCCTGGGAGCCTTAGTATCCGTCCTCCACCGAGACGGCATCAGAGTTACTCCATACATGGGCGACCTGCTTCTGAAAGCCCCTTCTGCGGAACTTCATCATCAGCAGGTTCAGCAATGCATTCATGCTCTCACCCATCACGGGTGGATCATCAGCTTGGACAAATCAGATCATGTCCCATCCCAGCGTCTGGTCTTCCTGGGCCTCCTCTTCGACATCCAGAAGAAC
The DNA here is from genome assembly GCA_037306005.1 of Rhinophrynus dorsalis. NCBI lineage: Eukaryota > Metazoa > Chordata > Amphibia > Anura > Rhinophrynidae > Rhinophrynus > Rhinophrynus dorsalis. The sequence goes on along the minus strand of CM074723.1, from coordinate 70,259,558 downwards.
ATGGTGTTTCTCACGGACAAGGTAGCTCACCAGATCGCCCACAGGGTTTCTGCGTTTCTGGCTCAAGATCCAGCTCCAGCCAAGAAGCTTTCATCTCTAGTGGGGAAGTTCATTTCCACCACAGAAGCAGTACTGTTTGCCATGGCGCACACCAGGGAACTCCAGCGGTTTGTGATCCAGGTGTGCAGGGCCCAGCCAGACCTTCTGAAGATGTCAGTGTCCCTCCCTCTTCATGTGGAAGTGAGTTTATCATGGTGGCTCAACCACTCCAATCTGCTGAAGGGCAGGTCCTTCCTAGTATCCTTCTGGACCACGGTGACAACGGATGCCAGTCTCTCTGGCTGGGGAGCGGTCCTGGGTCGCCCGAGTGCTCAGGGTCGGTGGTCTCCAGAGGAATCTCTCCTTCCCATTAAAATACTGGAGCTTCGGGCGATATTCCACACCCTTCGTCATTGGACATCTCAGCTAGAAGACTGTCCAGTCTGGGTAGAGTCAGACAACGCCAAGGCCGTGGCTTTCATCAACAAGCAGGGAGGAACAAGAAGTCTCGTCGCTTGGTTAGAGGTCAAGGCTATTTTGTCCTGGGCATAAGAACACTTTCTTGCCATATCCCCAGTGTACATTCCTGGCATAGACAACGTCATGGCAGACTTCCTCAGTCGACACACAGTGGACAGCGGAGACTGGGAGCTGCACCCAGAGGTGTTCACCCTCATTGTTCAGAAGTGGGGTCTTCCTTACATCGACCTGATGGCGACAAGACACAACAGGAAGGTTCTGAGGTTCTGCTCTCGATGGAGAGACCCTCTAGCTCTGGCAGTGGATGCAATGTCCATTCCTTGGTTATTCCCTCTGGCCTACATCTTTCCTCCCCTACCCATGTTGCACAGGGTGTTACGGAAATTACGATTGCTCCATACTGGCCTCGCCAAGCTTGGTTTCTGGAGCTTCTGGATCTGTCAGTGGAGGAGCCATTCCGGCTCCCTTGCTGCCCGGATCTTCTTCTACAGGGTTACCTGTGGAAGGAGGATGTTCATTGTTTAGCCTTGACGGCTTGTAAATTGAATCCTCAATATTGAAGAAGAAAGGGTTTTCTTCTGGTGTGGTGGCTACGATGCTCAATGCCCGCAAACCTGTTTCTTCCAAGATCTACCATCGTGTCTGCTCGACCTTCCTATCTTGGTGTGCCGATAAGGACCTGTCTCAGGAATTTGATCTGCCTATGGTCCTGGCCTTTTTGAAGGACGGTGTGATTAAGGGCCTCAGTTTTTCTTCCAGTGTATTGCTCATACTCGTCCTGCCTTCAAGATTCCTGCTCCTCCGTGGGATCTTAACTTGGTTTTGGGAGTTCTTCAGCGTCCTCCATTCGAGTCTTTGGCCACTATTCCTCTACGCCTGTTGATGTGGAAAATGGCCTCTCTCCTGACGATTGTGTCTGTCCGCCATGTCGTGGAGTTACATGCTCTGTCCTGTAAACCACCCTGTTTGGCGTTTCACAAGGACAAGGTGGTGCTTCGCACCTCTCAGGAGTTTCTCCCGAAGGTGGTTTCGGAATTCCACATCAACCAGGCACACGTTTTAGACCATTCCAATGAAGGGATTCCGTGTAAGTAACGAGATCCCGGCACTTCTCAAGCGCCACAGTGTCGACCGACATGGCTCTGCTGCTGACAGCTTTACAGATGTCAGTAGGAGAAATCAAACTTTAAACGCACGTATCTCTTAAACCATAGCGGTTTGAGAGATACGTTTTTTTGCATTTAGATCAGCTTTTTAAGCTCTTCTAAATGCAAAAAAGTTTTTTTTAGACATTACTAACACTTTAAACCATAAAGGTTTGAGAGATAAGACTTATATCATTCTTCATATTTTTTAATGCCTACAAAATAAAATAAAGCTAAAACAAAGTATTACTATCCCTTTAAAGCAGTGAAATCTCTAAATTGTTACATGTTAAAGTTTCACTGGAGATGGATCACAGCACCAACGGGTTATAGCAGAGATTCTCAGCATTAGTCATTGGACACACCGACAGTTCTCGTTTTCAGGATATCCCAGGGTGATCACATGTGGGTAATCAGTGGATCCTTTGTTTAGATTGACTTATCTGTTTTTAGTTAACCCCTTCACGTCTGGTGACGTACCCGGACCGTCACGCTGGTCCGGCATTTAAGGACCAGTGACAGTCCTGGTCCGTCACGTACTTTAACTCACTGCGATCCTGCAGGAGCGTGGTGAGTAATACCAGGGACTGAAGTTGATTGCTCTAAGACCGGAGCAATCTCTTTCAGTCCATCGTTCGATGTGCCGCCCCACGTGATCAGTCACGTGGGGTGGCACGTTGAACTTTAGCATTCAATTACTCTTGAACTAAAACTCAGACAGTATTGAAATAACACTCTCCATGGCTCAAATACTATGAAGATTCATTAGAGCTGCTGTTTTTGTGAAACAAGGATTTTACTGGAAATCCTGAGTTCTGTAAAACGATACAGTTTACACTTTAATTATCCTTATCCACATAAAGTGTGTATATAACACAAGGTTTTATTTCAAGATGACTTAACCCTTTGAGTGCCAAAGGGATATGCAACATATTGCAATACCTCTCTGGCACTCAAAGGGTTATGATTGTCATACATGGTGAGATCCAGCCAGCCGATTCCATCCAATCTGGTCAAAATCAAACCGATTGGCTGGTTATCACACATCATATGGGCTATATAAAGCAAGTTGGCCCAACAAAACCAAACGATCTTAAATGGGGCAGTGACACTGGGTTGTTGCATCCGGATATTATACATCTCCAACCAAAATCACCTTGTGTATGGGCACCTTTACTTCTTTAAATGTAAATGAAAAAGTCCAACCTCCCTGTAAGGGTTTTAGTCAGCCCAATATGCAAATTTAGCAGTTTGGATGTGGGGCCATATTCAGGAAGAAAAAGACATGCAATTCTGGTGCAAATCACCTGCAGCACAGTGGACATGAAATTACCCACTGATCTGTATCTAGGATTTAAACCCCTTGAATAATGGAAGCAATGTTCTGGAGACCCCTCAGGTATTCAAGTGTTCAAAAGCCCCATTTAAGTCAATGGAAATTTGGGGAATTGTTTCCCTTATGGAGCCAATTGGTTTACACCAGAACTGCAGTTCTTTAGATCCTAAATGATTCGCAATATATTCTTCCTGGTAAAACATTTTCTAGACGAATAAAAAAAAATATATGTCCCCCCCACGTCCCACTTCATTTGTTCTGTGAGGTTTGTGTAATAACAATGCAGAACCCTAAAATGATAGAGAAGATTTTTCTAAACAAACAGGTGTATTTACTATAAAAGTGCTGTAGCCCCTTTAAATCCTTTCAAACTCTCTGTCACTTAAAGGGTTCCTTTGAGTGCTAGAGAATAATGTTTTACATTGCCCACTATACTGACCCTCAAAGTCTAACATTATTTTCAGTGCAAGTGTCCATTTGGAACACAATCCAGGTCCATTGATTGCTACAGAACCTCTCTTAGAAGTCATGCATTTGTGAAAGTCCCAAGGCAATCACAGTAGAACAATAAATGTTTTCCGTAAATGATTTACAGCATTCATATGAGGGAGGGAGACAACAGAACGGGTTTGCAGAACATCTAAAACATGTTATGACTTCTTACCAGGGGAGCAATCTATAGCTCTCTAGCAGCAGTAAGAAAACCAGTCTCAAATCTACCATTAATCAGTGCAGAGTACTTTCCACTCTAATAATAAAGGGCCATGCACAAAGAGGAGTACCTTCTGGGAAAACCAACTGCAACACAGTGCAAAAATAAGAATTTTCATTACCTCAGTCCCCTGCCCACTACTGTCAAAATCTCTTAAAGGACTTACAGGGACTCCACACTACACAAGAGGATGTGATTTCGACAGGAGTGGGCAGGGGAGCTAAGCCCCTACCCACTCCTATCAAAATCTCTGCAGGAATTGGCACTTCCTCCAAATTTTAGGAGCCTGGGCTCCCACGTTCCTGCAATTTTCAACCCCTGCCCTACAGAACAGTTTGTTTACCCCAGATTTTGGAATCAGAATGATAATTTTATACATAGAAAGGCACACCACCTTTCAGTTGCCAATACCTTCACGATTGGGCCTTGCTCTGAGAGTAGCGTATTGTTACTGAGGTGTCCGATTATACTCGCATAATCCTCAGTTAATAAATGTGACAGTCTGAAGCTTGGCACTGTTGGACAGTAACATAATCAGATGCCTGGAGAATTACAGTAGAAAAGCAGTCACCAAGGCTGATTAACAAGAAAAGTGGTGCAATTTCAGGGCAAGTCAATTACCCCATAAGGAACAAATAAACCTTCACATTCATTTTAATGTACTTTTTTATAAACAGAGTTCTCCATTTAATCACTCCACTGCATTCAAGAGGTTAACCGTCTCTTTGAAATTAATCTGCATTGTGTGAAATTGAATGTGCTCCCTGTAGTGAATTTGGTTTGCTTAGTTCATTAGCCAAACTGTGTGGACACTGGACTCTGTCTCAACAATATAAGTTAAGTTCTCGTGAGCAGGGCCCTCTGATCCTTCTGTTCTCCACATCTGATTGTGCTATTTAATACCTCTGTATGTCTATTCCCAATTGTACAGCGCTAATAATAATAGTAGTGACCAACGGACATATTGTATCACCATTATCACCAAAAACATGAAAATGTCTCAAATCCTTTAAATTATATACTCCTAGACAGCATTTTTATTTCTTTATTAAAGGGATAGTAATGTTTCATAATAAAAGCAGCTCTAATTAATCATCATACTATTTGGACTTTGGAGAGTGTTATTTCAATTCTGTCAGAGTTGTAGTTCCAGAGTAATTCAATGACAAATGTCCCCCTCCCGCCCCTTTTACTGATGTAACACTGTTCAGCCACAGCAGAAGGGAGGTGCCCAGGTAGACTGCAGAGAGGGACAATCTTCAATTAAGATAAGGGAAAAACCTGAAAAGCTTGTCAAGGGGGCAGGGATTTCATTGTTCTCACAAAAGAAGATAGTCCCCTTCTGTTATCTGTCTGGTCTATGGACTGCATTCCCCATCTGAGAAGAGATGGCTTACACTAGGTAAAAGGGGCGGGAGGGGAAACTTTGTGAGTATCTCTCAAACCATAAAGGTTTGAGAGATAAGACTTATATTGTTCATGTTTTTCTAATGTCTACAAAATAAAATAAAACGAAGTATTACTATCCCTTTAAATTTCTCTCTGACCATTTCTTTCTTTCATGAAAAAGTTCTAAAATCTTGGAAACCAAAAGAATAAAGTGGCCACTTTGGACATTGTTTTATCAGGTCTGTTAGAAGAACGATACTACCCACAAACACTGCTCAATGTTTTGAGATTAGAACACCTTCAGGCCAGTTCAATAAAACTATTCTCACTTCTTTATCTAGATCATACCTTTGACCTGATCATTTGAATAAATAAGAGGTGTCAAATGGTCATACACAGCTGCCAGAAGATGAGGAAAACACATTTAAAAACACATTTTGGGGGCTATGCACCTAAGAAAGACATTCTTATGAGCCTTGTTTAGTTTAAATGGGTAGAACAGGGTCAATACAAGCCCATAATTCACCCGTTGTCTGCCGTTTCCTGTGCAGATCGATAAAAGCACAGATGGGTGATGTCAGGCCTTCAAACAATGCTTATTGGAGCCTTTTTCTCTTTTTATAAAAGGCAACTGAAGTGGAGCCAGGAAAAATCTCCCATGAACGCTGAGTGATGAGTTGACATCACCCAACTGTGCTTCGGTTAATAAAGGTATATTCCAAGTCTGGAGGATCGACTTAATAAAGACATTTGATACCGTACAGACTGGTTCATGCTGATCTCTACTAGTTTGCATAAGGAAGTAGAAAATTATATACGTAATGATACATACATACAATTGGGAATGGGGTGTAAGATCATGAGCTCTTTAATGCAGGGATGAAAAACCTATGGCTTTCCAGCTACTGTTTTATTAAAATTCCCATCAACCTTTGTTCGCCAGAGGACCTCCAATTGTTGTTGGACTACTGGCCAGCTGATGATGATGGGAGCTATAGTCCAACAGCAGCAGAAGAGCTGTAGATTTCCCACAACTATCTGCAAGGAGTGAGGGACATGTGAAAGGCAGGACTGGTTTGATCCAGCCGAGAAGCAGTTATCAGAAGGTTAAATGGGGGTAAAACTGTCCTCAAATGTGATTGTGGCTGTTTAAGAAGTATATTAATAGCAATCTATGTATAAAAGCAATCTAGAGCAATGCTGGGAAAAACCATCTAAACCATAGGGGCTAAAGGAAAACCCTTGAATGCTAGCAAAGTTTCCAAGGAACTGCTCCACAAAGCATATGAGTCCTCACCAGCTTCAAGGGGTTAACCCTTTGAGTGCCAGAGGGTATGCAGCGCATTGCTTTGCAATGCATTGCTTACCCTTTTGGCACTCAAGGGGTTAAAAGTCCTATTTAGATCAAAGGGATTTTGTAATTATTTCTCACTATGGTGCAGTTGATTTGCCCCAGAATTGCTCCAGTTTGCTATTACACATAAGGCTCTTTGTTAAGCCCTGCAATACAGTGCTTTATAAATATGCGTTATAGTCTTACTGGAGGTTGGAAGGATTCGTCACACATGAATCTGAATTGAGCCCAAGGCATCTTTTACACAAGCAACATTGTTGCAGCGACAGAAAATAGAGTGAAAAAAAAAAACTGCCCGAGCTGTGAATCATTTTGTTCTATGGGGAGTGTCACACAGGCAACACATGCTGCAGTTGTCACAGAGATACAGCACCCTGCAACTTTCCTCAGACAGTGCGATAATGTACCTACAAATCTGTAGTATGGAAATTGCACATCTATTGCAGGTAAATTCCTTTCACCTGTAATTATTTCTTAAACTTGGTTTCTACAGAAAGCAAGAAATGCTGGGAAAACCTTGGTGCACACTGTAGCACTATAATATATATACCAGTGGGACTTTTTAATGTTGCTTTTTATTACCTAATAAATAGCATCATTAAAAAGTCCCACAGGTGCTGCCCCATCCTTTCTTGTGTTGTACATAACTATTAGGCATTGTTCTTCACCTGGGCCAAATTGGGACTTGGAGAGAGTGCTTTCAAATTTGGACACACACATATATTACATACATATTTTGAGATGATATATTTTGAGTGCAGCACAAGAGAAGACTTTCGTAAGATGATTGGGCTGGGGTAGAACATATTCACAAGAGTGACAGAGTTGTCACAGCCCCTGCAAGAGTTAGTGACAGAGTTGTCACAGCCCCTGCAAGTGTTGTCACCTGTGTATATTCGCTCACCTCTCTGCTACATTCCACCACCGAAGGGAACACAGAAGGAGCATCTCTATTGGCCAGTTCATGTGAGCGCTAGACAATGTTACTGTCCTGCAGACCTTAATTACTGCATTTCTTCAGATATCAAGTTAAGGTGGAGCATGCTGGACTGTGATATGATCCTAAGAAGCAATAGAGCAGTGGTTCTCAACTCCTGTCCTCAGGACCCACTAACAGGCCAGGATTTGATGATTTCTTTGTTAGAGCACAGGTGAGTTAATCATTGTGAATGAGCCTCTGATCACCACACCTGTGATCTAGCAGATAAATCCCTAAGTCCTGGTCTGTTAGTGGGCCCTGAGGACAGGAGTTGAGAACCACTGCAATAGAGGAATGTGTGTCAAATGCACCATAGTGTGATTTCAAGAGGTGATATTTGCCCATAGTCCAACAACTTGTTACCTTTCACCACAAACAGACTAAACTCAGCATGTCAGTGTAAAAGGAGCCTAAAGGTACACAATCATGACAAAAGTTTTTTTGTGTGCCCCTAAAGCTTGTGGAGCACATCAGGAAACAAAAAGCCCCTTTTGTACACTTTTCAAAATAGTATTGTTTGCTTGCTAATCATGTGACTAATGCCTGCTTACCTCTACTGAATGAGAACAACGTGGTGACATTTCACGGTAAAGCTGTTAATCCCCTTCCTTGCAGAAATCTACTGACAATAAGGGTAACATTTTCACTATAGGGAAGTTGCTAAATAGTCCTAAAGAGACAGGAGAATCGTATTGTTTACAAAGTCTGCTCCTATGGGAACAGACAGCATTTAACAATGAGCTCTGCACTGAAGCTTCAAAACTACTTTTATCAGCTGTTTTGGGGGTCAGTACAAATCCTCTGACAGACTTTACTTACTGCATTGTTGTTTTCATAGGTGGTTAATGTCTGGCATCTAACGTCCCAAACCATGACCTAAGGAGAGCCACTGCATACAACACTTGCAACTGGAACAGTGAGAACTCACAGAACTTTAGAAATCAACCTATACTCATTATTCCTCACAGATACCGTGTAAACAATTTAGAAGCCTCTCTCAGTAGCACCCAGGGAAATGCAAGTGCCAACCCGCAAATACATATACATTTATAGAATGAAAATCATTCCTGTACGATAACATTGTGTTTCACTCTCCTGGTAATAAAGGGTTAAACGTTAGTCCAAGAAGTCTAGCATGCATATGCTAGAAACACTTCTTGAAATCAAGACATTACTGTGAACAAAGTGAATAACCAGTCCTAGGCCTTGGCCTAGTTCTGCTAAGCATATTTTGCAAGCATGTTTGGATGTAATTGTGCCAAGGTCACTACATAGAGTAAAGAATGTGAGGGAAGCTGGCCTATTGCTGATACAAACACGAAAATGTAAGGAAGACAAACTGTCCTCCGGGACTCCATGGAAAACAGCCAAACTGGAGCCTAACCATGAAATGTCCTTCTAAATTAAAGACCTTCAATGCAACAAAAACATACCACTGCTAACAGGCGTTAAAAAAAAAACAAAAAAAAAAAAAAACCTGTACAAAACAGACATTGTTAGATACCAGAGAGGGATGGCACGTGTATGAATATTATTCATACACCAGTAAGTGCTGTTCAACAATTTCATGGAGTAAGAAAGACTGTCAGGACCACTGGTTTTCAACACTCTCACCATGGGATCCCTAACAGGCCTGGTCTTTAGGCTTTTCCTGCATTTCATTAACACTGTGAGTGCCGGTGGGGTATGCAATGCATTGTGTACCCTCTGGCACTCAAAAGGTTAACTCACCTGTACACAAGCAGGAAAAGCCTAGATCTGGCCTGTACAGGGGTCCTGAAGAGAGGGTTGGGAACTACAGGTCTAAACACATTGGGCCACAGGTATAACCCTGTGAGTGCCAGAGTAGTATGGACAATGTACAAGACACTGTGCATACCCAAATTAACAGGACTGCCTTAATAGCCTAAAACTGGGTAGAGAGAACAAAGGGAATTATACTGAGTACTAGGGAGAAGAAAGCAAAACCCTGCTGTACTAGCACACCTATTTATCTCAACCAAATATGGCAAAATCAAGATTAGAACAGAAAGTGTTCTGAGATAGATAGACAGATAGACAGACAGACAGATAAAACATAACTTATTGTATATACCTGGACTAAAACTGGCTTGCTATACAATTAATTACATATATATTATATATACATACATACATATACTAGTTTTAAAGCCCGTATACACGGCCCAACACTGGAGGCGCTGCAGTCATGTGCAGTACAGACTGCCCATGTTGCAGTTGATACGGAGCAGGGCGATCCGAATTCAGACCGTAGTCCTCTCTACGCACCTTCCTGGGACCGCTTGGTCCTTGTGAAACACCAAATAGGGTGGTTTACAGGACAGAGCATGTAACTCCGACACAGTGGACAGACACAATTGCCAGGAGAAAGGCCATTTGCCGCGTCTACAGGCATAGAGGAATAGTAGCCAAAGATTCAAATGGAGGTCGCTGAAGAACGCCCAAAACCAAGTTAAAGGGATAGTAATACTTTGTTTTATCTTTATTTTATTTTTTAGGCATTAAAAAAAACATGAAGAACGATATAAGTCTTATCTCTCAAACCTTTATGGTTTGAGAGATATACACAAGCAAAGTTTCCCCCTCCCGCCCCTTTTACCTAGTGTAAGCCATCTCTTCTCAGATGTGGAATGCAATCCATAGACCAGACAGATAACAGCAGGGGACAATATTCTTCCTATCAGAACAATGAAAGCCCTGCCCCTTTGACAAGCTTTTCAGCTTTTCCCTTATCTTAACTGAAGATTGTCCCTCTCTGCAATCTACCTGGGCACCTCCTTTCTGATCTGGCTGAGCAGTGTTACATCAGTAAAAGGGGCGGGAGTGGGACACTGTCATTGAATTACTCTTGAACTATAACTCTGACAGTATTGAAATAACACTCTACAAAGTCCAAATACTATGATGAATAATTAGAGCTACTTTTATTATGAAACATTACTATCCCTTTAAGTTCCCAGGGAGAAGCAGGAATCTTAAAGGCAGGAAGAGTATGAGCAAAGCCCTGGAAGAAACCCTTGACATCAGGAAGGATGGCAATGCTCCTCTGAAAGAAAACAGAGAGAGCAGACTTTTGAACTTTAAGGGAACTCAAACTGAGGCCCTTATCCACACAGTCCTGCAAAAAAGCCAGGACCATAGGCAGATCAAATACCTGAGACAGGTCCTTGTCAGAACACCAAGATAGGAAAGTCAACAAGACATGTTTGTAGATCTTGGAAGAAACAGGTTTGCGGGCACTGAGCATAGTAGCTACTACACCAAAAGAAAACCCTTTCTTCTTCAAAATTGAGGAACCAATTTCCAAGCCGTCAATGCTAGACGATGAACAGCCTCCTTCCACAAGTAACTCTGTAGAAGAAGATCCGGACAGCAAGGAAGCTGGAATGGCTCTGCCACTGACAGATCCAGAAGCTCTGGAAACCAAGCTTGGCAAGGCTGGTACAGAGCATTCAGAATGACTAGACAGCGATCCAGTTGTAATTTCCGTAACACTCTGTGCAACATTGGGAGGGTAGGAAAAATGTAGGCCAGAGGGAATAACCAAGGAATGGACATTGCATCCACTGCCAGAGCTAGAGGGTCCCTCCATTGAGAGCAGAACATCGGAACCTTCCTGTGTCTTGTCACCATCAGGTCGACGTAAGGAAGACCCCATTTCTGAACAATGAGGGTGAACACCTCTGGGTGCAGCTCCCACTCTTCACTGTCCACTGTGTGTTGACTGAGGAAGTCCGCCATGACGTTGTCAACGCCAGGAATGTGCACTGCGAACATGGCAGGAACGTGTTCTTCTTCCCAGGACAAAATAGCCTTGACCTCTAACCAAGCGGCGAGACTTCTTGTTCCGCCCGGCTTGTTGATGTAAACCACGGCCGTGGCGTTGTCGGACTCTACCCGGACTGGACAGTCTTCCAGCTGAGATGTCCAATGACGAAGGGCATGAAATATCGCCTGAAGCTCCAATATGTTGATGGAAAGGAGAGATTCCTCTGGAGACCACCGACCCTGAGCACTCAGGTGACCCAGGACTGCTCCCCAGTCAGAGAGGCTGGCATCCATCATCACGGTGGTCCAGAAGGATACCAGGAAGGACCTGCCCTTCAGGAGATTGGAGAGGTCGAGCCACCATGACAAACTCAGTTCCACATAAAGAGGGAGGGACACTGACATCTTCAGACCGTTGGAGTTCCCTGGTATGCGCCATGGCAAACGGTAACACTTCTATGGTGGAAATGAATTTTCCCACTAGAGATGACAGTAGTATAATACTGGCTAGGTAGCAGCTTATACATTTTATTACATATACCCTAGAAAGTACCTTCTTAAACAAAGTACAGATCGGTTTTGGCATCTGTGCTAACCTTTTGCATCAATACACTGACAAAGTGGTTAAGACATTCCAATAAGGATAACACTTCTGGGTCAAACTACAATCCAGAAAGTTATCCAGTGACTGAGACTCATTGAACCACTCAGAATTAGATTATGACTCAGTTGATAGACAACTCATAAAATCACATTGTGACCTGGAGATGTGATTCCAATTAGAAGGTCACGCCATATAGGTCAACATGATTAACTCAACGTAGTATTTTTTTCAAATCTGTCAGATTAACACAAAAAACATTCTTTCCTGAAGCTATTAAACAAAATAACAAAGATTTTGAATAAACAGACATCGGTTCAAACTCCCTTTAACCCTCTGAGTGCCAGAGGGGTATATTTATCAAAACGACTTACCGAGGTAGACATCTTTCAAACTGCAGTTAATTAAGTTTACTGTTTTCGCTTACACATGATACCCGTTTTAGTCTCCTGCTAGTTAGTGGTGTCAGTTTCAATCTGTTTAATTCTGATAACCATTAAGGTCCTTTACAAGTTATATTTAGGTCTACTGGAGCCACCATTTGTTATGAGGTGTGACCTATGAGTAAACATATAATACAAACAATACACAGATATATTTCACTATTGTATGAAGAACACCTACTTAGGTAAATCAAGGTGTTAAAATAAGAGCAACTTGTTCTTAGGGTATAGTTCACCTTTCAGGAAATCAGGTTTCTTAGCAGTTAAACTAGCAATAAAATAAATTTAATTTGCACACAAAACCATGGTCTGAGAAGGTTAACAAACAGTCCAAATGTCAAACAAGAGATTTTGTCAGAATTAACATCAGGGTTGTCCATTATTGCTTTGTGACTTTCCTTCCTGAGGCAGCTCTGCTAGAAGAGAGACCCTGGACAGCACAAGAGAACTGAAACCTTTGGAAATCGAAGTGACATGATATTGACTCCTACAGGTCACTAGGATGACCAAGAGGGTTTTATCTAATGATGCAATGCAAGGTTGTTATTATTTTATTTATTTATTTTTAACTATTTCTGCATTTTCATTTTTTTTTTTTTTTTATTTTATTTTCAACAACCTAAGGCCCTGTTTGGTGACTTTAGTGCAGCAATATTAACTCTGAGTGCAAGACAGGTATCCAACGCATTACAAGGCAATACACTGGATACCTCTCTGGCACTCAGTGGGTTAATATGTTGTTCTAAACACCCCCAAATTATTCCCTATATTGCCTTACGTAAAGCACAATAATGCCACAGGCTTTAATCTGGATACACTCCTGCACTGGGCACATCCATGTCTCTCCATGTCTGATCACCATGGCAGCATGTTATCAGTAGTGCTGTGCTTTGCAACCGCCAAAGACTGTAAAACCAAAGTGATGTCAGTCAATAATATATGGTTGAAGTCCATATGGTCCAGCTTTCTGATACACGTTATACCACCCCCACGTGAGAGGATCACTGGAGTAAATGAAAAACTGTTTCCACAGCTTGGAAAAAAAAAAAAGAGAAAATTTACTTACCGATATTTATATTTCCTCTGTGTCCTTCCACGGCATAGTGGGTAATTGGCTCCGCCTCCCAGCTGGTAGGACCAATTAAATTTTTTATAAAGTCTTGGAGAAACCTCCCTCTGATAGTTTTACTTTTGTCCAAGCTGTAACAAGAGAAATGGTTAGTTTTAGGTAATATTTACTAATTTTATTCCTTAATGTTTAATATACATGGTTGGAACGATACTTGCACCAATACACATAAGAAATTGGGAGGGTTGCCGTGGAAGGACACAGAGGAAATATAAATATCGGTAAGTAAATTTTCTCTTTTCCTCTGTGTCCGTTACACGGCATAGTGGGGACTTACCAGAGCAGTGCCCCATAACTAGGGAGGGTTCCTGAAGAGATGAAATTAGGTAGGTAAAGCTGCCTCCAGCACCTTTCTGCCGAATCTGGCATCTGCAGATGCTTGGACGTCTAATCTGTAATGCTTTACGAATGTAGAAACAGATGACCAGGTTGCAGCTTTACAAATCTCTTCAGGTGAGGCTTCTGCTTTCTGAGCCCAAGAGGTAGATATGGCTCTGGTCGAATGGGCTTTAACTTTTAGAGGAGGTTCCATATCTGCGGATTCATAGGCTAGAATAATGCAGTTTTTAATCCATCTGGAAACTGAGGATTTTGATGCTGCGCATCCTTTAAATTTTCCAAAGTGATGGACAAACAGGGAATCTGTTTTCCTCATTAGCTGGGTACGCTTGATATAGATCTGAAGGCAGCGTACTAAGTCAAGATTATGGAGACGTTTCTCTAAATCTCCATTTGGATTGGGGCAGAAAGATGGGAGCACTATTTCTTGGTTCAAGTGGAAGTGTGATATAACCTTTGAGCGAAATGCAGGGTTTGGTTTTAAAACTACTTTATCCTGATGAAATATCAGACAGGGAGAAGTGGCCATGAGTGCCTGAAGTTCACTAACTCTGCGAGCAGATGTAACTGCTGTAAAGGACTGTTTTTAAGGTGAGATGCTTCATGGAAGTAGATTCCAATGGCTCAAAATATGGGTGTGAAGAAAGCTGTTGTAGAACCAGGTTCAGATCCCATGAGGGAACAGTGTCACGAATGGTGGGTTTTATCTTAGATATTGCTGCCATATATTTCTTAATTAGAAAGTTTTCAGCATATGAGGTGGCTAGGATAGCTGAAAGGGCCGAGAGTTGTACCTTCAATGATGCAGGTTTTAGGCCCTTCTGAAAGCCTGCTTGTAAAAAATCCAGGATTTGAGGAGCAGCAATAGATTGTCTTTTCAAACTTCTGGATGTGCACCAGTGATGAAAGGTGTTCCAAATTCTATAATAAATTCTGGTAGTGGAAGGACGTCTTCCTTGAAGCATAGTATTGATGACAGATTCAGAGAGACCTTTAAGAGCTAATGATTCCCGTTCAGCCTCCAGGCCCTGAGCTGGAAGAAGGACGGGTTGGGGTGTACTATTGGCCCTTGACTTAGTAGATCCGGAATGTCCGGTAGAGGTATTGGAGGACAGACTGACATTCGTATGAGGTCCGCATACCATATTTTTCTTGGCCAGTTGGGAGCTATTAGAATGACATTTGCTTTGTCCATTCTTACTTTCCTTATTACCTCTGCCAAGAGAGGAACTGGTGGAAATATGTATGCTAGTGGAAACGTCCAAGGAATGGTCAGAGCATCCTGGCCTGTTGACTGTTTCTCTGCCCACCTGGAGAGATATGTTGGACACTGTCTGTTCTGAGCTGTGGCCATGAGATCTATTGTTGGAGATCCCCATGCTTGAGTCAGGGATAGGAATACCTTTCTGTTCAGGCTCCACTCTCCTGGATGCAACTTCTTTCTGCTGAGGAAGTCGGCTTGAATGTTTAAATGGCCTGATAGGTGTGAGGCTGTTAAGGCTAATAGATGTTTTTCTGCCCAGTTTAATATCCGTACTGCTAGGCGATTGAGCCGAATGCTCCTTGTTCCTCCTTGATTCTGTAGGTATTGTACTGCCGTCACATTGTCTGATCTTATAAGGACTGCCTGCCCTTCTAGTGCTTCTTGGAAGTGTAGCAGAGTTTTCCAGATGGCTAACATCTCCAGGCTGTTTATATGGAGTTTTAGTTCTTGGTCTGACCATATGCCCTGAACTGACCTCTGGTTCCAGATCCCTCCCCAGCCTTGACGACTGGCGTCGGTAGTGAGAATTTGTTTGGGTGGTTCTGTTAATGGACGACCTTGTGCCAGATTCTTTTTCTGAATCCACCAGGCTAATTCTTTTCTGGTGGCAGTCAATATTGGGATCCGTTTGTACCAGTTTGCAGGGTCCTTCCGGTAAAACTGAAGGAAGTTGTGCTGCATTTGTCGTGTATGTGATCTGGCCCACGGTATTATCTGTTGTGCTGAGGATAGGTGACCGAGAATCTTGGAGAAGATCTTTACAGTCTGGAACCGTCTGGAGAGGAACGTAGTTACTTGCTGCAGTATGCGACTCTGTCGGTCCAAGGATAAGGTCACTTTGTTTAGGGCTGTGTCTATTAGAACACCCAGGAACTGGAGTTGTTGTGATGGAGACAGCATGCTTTTTTCCTCGTTGATCAACCAACCTAATTCTTGAAGTCTTTGTTTGCAGATGACTGTGTTTTGAACTGCTGTGCAAAGTGAAGGACTTATGAGCAGAATGTCGTCTAGGTATGGGACAACTGTGAGCTGATGCTGACTTCTTAGTTCGGCCATTACTACTGCCAGGAGTTTGGTAAAAATTCGAGGAGCAGTGGCTAGACCGAATGGAAGGACCCGAAACTGATAATGGGTCTTGAAGATGTGAAACCTGAGATATTTGCGGTGTGATGGTCTGATCAATACATGGTAGAAGGCATCTTTCAGGTCTATTCTTGAAAGAAAATTCTGTGGTTGAGTCACTTTGATTGCTGACAAAACTGACTCCATCTTGAAGTGTTGAACACGAAGAAACTGATTGAGATCCTTTAGATCCAGGATAAGACGAAGTTCCCCAGAAGGCTTTAAAACAGAGAAAAGAATTGAATAAAAGCCCTGAAACTTCTGACTCACAGGGACTTCTTCTATCACTCTGTTGAGAAGAAGAGACTGAAGGACCTGTTTCATCTGGAGGATCTTGCTCTTGTTCCTGATTTGGGATGTTTTGAATCTTGAGACTGGAGAGGCAGTCTGAAATTCGAGGACATATCCTTCCCTCACAATTTCCATTGTCCAGGTGTCTGGATGAAGTGACTCCCAGGACTGATGGAAATCCCCCAGCCTGCCCCCTACTGGAGGTGAGGGAAGAGGATCTCTGGCATCATTGCTGGAACTGGGCCTTCCTTTGGAAGTCTTTCCTATTACTTCCTCTAGAAGGCTGAGAGCCACCTCTTTTTCGTTGCTCATATCCTTTACCAGGTCTATATCTCTTTGCGTCTCGAAAGGACTGTTGCCTGGAAGTACTGGATCTAGCTGGTGATCCTCTGTTTCGCTTCTGTTGAGGCAGAAAGGGACTTTTTCCTGCTGAGGATTTTTTGATAATCTCCTCTAGTTGTTCTCCGAACAATCTTGAGCCTTCGAATGGTAATGAAATTAAACGATTCTTGGAAGCTGGATCCGCGTCCCAAGATCTAATCCATAGGGCTCTCCTGGCTGTAACCGATAAGGCAGAGGACTTTGCCAGGAGTCTAATATTATCAAGAGATGCGTCGCAAGAGTAATTGACAGCTTCCTTTATCATACCTAATTCCTTCAGGATTCTAGATCTTGACACTGAAGATTCAAGTTTTTCTTCTATTTCTGATAGCCATATACGCATGGAGCGGAATACAGATGCCATAGCTGTAGCAGTTTTCAAGTTTTCTCCTATAGATGTAAACTGTCTACGTAGAGCTGTATCTGCTCTTTTATCCATGGAGTCTCTCAATGTTGTGCCGTCTTCTAGGAGCAATGTTGTTCTCCTTGATGTCTGTGCGATGGCTGCATCCACTTTAGGTGGCGTAGTCCATTTGGCTGTGTCTTCCTCTGCAAATGGATACATTCTTTGGAAACGTTTAGAGGTAGAACATCTTTTGTCACCTTGTTTCCATTCCTTCTGTATAATCTCCTGAATAGAGGTATGGACGGGAACGACTGCACAGGTCTTCTTGTACCCAATGAATGCAGTATCCATCACATTGAGGTCTTTTTGAACTTCAGTGAGGCCCAAGGATTTTCTCATCGCTTTTACAAGTGGATCCACTTTGTCAATGGAAAAGTTACCAGATTCCTCAAATATTTCGCCTTCTTCTGCGGAGGAACCTGCAGATTCTAGTTCAATAATACTTTCATCCTCATATTCTTGACTGCGTGAGGTACCTTCTTCTGGGTCAGAGACCCTAGGTCTTTTCCTGGTAGCTTCCTGCATAGAAGTGAAGGTCTCCTGCATGGAGGTCTTCATCCAACTTAAAAATTCCTGAAATTGTGCAGGGACTTCAGACCCAGAGGCCCGCTTTAAACAATCAGGGCATAATTTGGAAGATTCAGAAGCAAGTAGTTTCTGCTCACAGGCAGCACATGATTTATACTTTATGTCAGCTTTTCCCTCTTTAGATGGTTCCACAGGCTTCTTCTTTTCTGCTTTATCCTTAGTCTCAGACATTATGGCATGCAGTACAATGTATTCTGACTTAAGCAATAGTATGCAAAGTAATTTGTTTATAACTGAGAAATATATAAACATGCAGCAAAATATATTAGAATACATATATCACCATATATAATGCTACTTACATCCTGGAGACCTCTGTCTGCATCTTCTTTTAAATGCTCTCTGCTCCATCTGCACTGTGTGCGGCCGGCGTCTTCCTGCGTTCCACTGCTGGAACGCACGCTTGTTCTGTGACTTCCGGTCTATCGTGGCGCTTCCGGTTCCTGCCGAGCAGAGCAGCAATAGGGAGAGGGAGTTGGACCGGCGCGCTGCCTTTACCAAGTCCCCGCGAGGTCTCCGGATGAAAATCTTCTTGCCCTTCGCACGATGCAGGGCAGAGGAAGAGGAAATGCGGCCGCGATCAGGCAAGCCCATTAACACTGTTGAGTAGGGAGGAGAGGAGAAGAGGCAATGCCTCCGTCCCCCAGCTTGGGTAGGACCAAAAAAACTATCAGAGGGAGGTTTCTCCAAGACTTTATAAAAAATTTAATTGGTCCTACCAGCTGGGAGGCGGAGCCAATTACCCACTATGCCGTGTAACGGACACAGAGGAAAATGTATAAAATTCAAGTTTTATCAAACTTTATAAAGTTTTATACACATCTGTGAATGTTACAACAGGCCCTTTCACACAAGACAAACTTGTATTTTAAGTAACAATAACACCTAAAAATGAAATCTGTTAATATAACTATCATGTACTTACAGCTAGCATATATCAAAGTTAATAATGCACTAAAATATACTATATTAATTACTTTTAAAGGGATAGTAATGTTTCACAAAAACAACAGCTCCAATTAATCTTCATAGTATGTAGCCATAGAGAGTGTTATTTCAATACTGTCAGAGTTGTAGTTCAAGAGTAACTGAATGATAAAGTATCCCCCTCCCTCCCCTTTTACTTAGTGTAAGCCGCCTTCCCTCAGATGTGGAATTTGGTCCTGGGACCAGACAGATCACAGCAAGGGACAATCTTCTCACTGTGGGAACTTGTATAGGGGTGATAGATCCCCTTTAATTTGATTGTGCTGCTTGTCATAAGAGAAGAACTAGACATGGGTAGCCAACCTCGGTCCTCAAGACCTACCAACATTGCATGTTTTATGGATATCCAAGCTGGAGCACCGATAGACCAATTAATGGCTCAGTCACTAATTATTCCACCTGTGACTTCCAGAAAACATACACTGTTGGTAGGTCTTGTTGGCTACCGCCGCTCTACAGTCAGGGTTGGCTGCTGCTGATCTATAATCAGTAAATTTATTTTGAGTGCTCACTGCTCTTGTATTCAGAAAGACTGTTATTGCAACCCATTTACAGACAATCCCTTCAGAGACACATATCGGATAACTACAGTACCCGGAGCTCTGGAAAAGGAAAGAATGGCTTAAGACTAGAATTTACTCCATAGAAAATAAAAATTATTTTTATAGATGCTAGCATGAAGTACAGGATATTTAAATGTATATAACCATAGAAGCCCAGTTTATTTTTTCCGTTAGTGGAACACCAACACCTAAAAATCATAGGTCTTTTCCCTCTGAGAGTACTCCACTGCGGCAGGGATCCTTCATTTCATAGTAACTATAGTTAACTCTCTGACAATCAAAAGCTTTATAAATCAAGTTTCAGCCATTAACTTTTGAATGAAAAAAACTCTCTCTGCTATGGAAGTACCTCCTATCTGACATTAGGGGGAGTCAGAAAACACACTCCCTCAGCTGGAGTGCAAACGGAAGTCTGTGCTTCATCTACAAAATCTTGGGTTGAATGTGCAAAACCATAGACCCGCTTTGTCTGTCTTTCATACCCAATACAGTGGGGTCCTTCTGGTGTACCTACATTGAGTGGAACAGGAAACCGTCCTGAGCACTGCAGCACAGATACACCAGCAGCTTTGCAGGTCTCCTTTCAGATCCCCATTCTGCTCTCCTGCTGGTGAACAGGAGCTCAAAATGCAACCCCAGATTTAACCCCTTAAGGACCGGGAAATCCGGCCGAAGACGCGACTCAACGACCATGGAGCAAAATTTTTTTTTTGCTCCGTTGCGTTCCGGACACCCCGAACGGTGTGCAGCCGCGGGGGGAGCCCGGAACTCGATGACGGTCATAGTACGCCATCGGTCGTTAAGTCAAATCGACCCTTGACGTACTATGACCGTCAAGGGCCGTTAAGGGGTTAATCAACAGGTGGTAGTTGCCCTATAAAATGTGTGAAAAACATTATGAAACAATGCACTGCACACACCACTGGTCTTTACAGGGTTAAGATAGTTTACCCAATTAACTTTGCAGGAGCTTGCACCCAATCAACAGCATGGGAATTCAAACAGAAAACAAACAAATGCATGGAAGGACCCACTGCAAGGCACACACCACCACGTGGGAGGGCACTTCCAACTGTTAATCATTACTTAGTATAAAAACAAACAAGTCAAAGCTAGGCTGAGAGGTTTCTAACTCTTGAAGATAATGCATACACTTAAGAAATTAGAAAAAAACTAATTATTTCAACGACCTTCAAACTAGATATGTATCTGCCCTGACAGGAATGTCTCAGAAAGTTATATACAAACATCACAAGCCAAAAATCTGCTGGAAGGAGCAGCCAAAACACTGGGAACAAAACATTCAGTCAGTTTTTCATATTCTCTTCTAAGGAAAAAGGAACTGCTCTCTATAGGAAATGAGCTTCCTGCAATAGGACAGGGCTTCACCCAAAACAAAGAAGGGTGGACAGCCTGCAGCCCTCCAGCTCTTGTTGGACCACAACTCCCATCATCCTCAGCAGGCCATGGCCTGCTAAGGACAATGTAAACTGTAATCCAATAACAACTGGAGGATTATAGGCCAAATATCCCTACACTAGACTGACAAAATGGGACAGGCAGATTAAACCCTAACAGCGAGAGCCTTTGTTTTAAACATTTAAGTGCCAGAGTCTGGTTGGTTATATCTCCTGTGCTGACAGGTATACTGCTGGAAAATGATGCCTGTCACACTGGCAACTATCGGTCCTTCAAATACGCATCAAAGTCCAGCAAGAATGCAGCAGAGATGCGGAACCTCTGGTAGATCATCCATACCAGGTAGGTTGAAGGTTGTAATGTTTAGGACAACCATCAACAAATGACCAATCCAAGTGTATGGCAGACACAAGTGTGCATTGTGCCCCCCTCCCCCAAAGACATATGCACTAGACAGGATCACTGGGAAAAACCAGAGAGTAGAAGAGGAGTAGAAGAAAATGGGAACATAAATGTAGCAAAGTGCACTTTAGCCTAATGCGCTTAAACCAGTTCTGTATTTTTGTACTGTACTAATTCAACTTCTGTAAAGCGATGTGTACATGTATGGCGTTATATAAATAAAAGATACATACATACATTTCTGTCTTGAGTGAGAAAATGCCCAAACAGAAAAAAAAAAAAAAAAAGAAGATTCTGTAATCTGTATTCTTCTTCTAGTAAACAGAAACTGGACTTTCAGAAGTTCAGCCCTAGAAGCCGGCAGTATTTTCCTTATCAGCACAATATGAAGATGTAGGCATCACTCTGACGCCACTTGGGCACACTGACTAGTCTGGTTATTTCTCTGTTGGCAGTTTCTATTAAGGAGAAGTGCTAGTTACCTGGAAAACAGAAGTATGCAGATACAGAAACTGTTCTTACCATGCAGACAGACAAGCAAAGCAATGGAGAACATGGAACGTGTGCAGATTTCTAAAGGTTTATGCCCAGTACGTTTTATAGCAGAGGTAGTCAAGTGCTGGACCTCCAGCCGTTGTGGACTACAAATACAATCATCCCCAATCAATCTACAGCTTTACAAAATGAAAGACACTGGGCTGTCTGCATGACTCAGAATAGAAGAAATTCTGGTTCACTCCAACTGCAAAACAGAAAATCCTTCTAGTCTTAAATGAGGCTTTTAACCCCTTGAATGCTAGAGAGGTCTTCAACATATTGTATACCAATCTGATATTCAAATGGTTAAGCTGCCTGCTCATTGTTAACAATGAGAAGCAAAGTGGTTTAGGTTTATGTTCACATGGGCGACTTGGCTGTATGTACTCCATTTTAGTTCTTGCAAAGCCACAACTGCCAGTTTACCTCCTGTGTCACTGTATGGTGGGGTGCATGGGGGAGGTTTGTAACAAGGCCAGCCAAATGTGTACCAACCATACATCATGGATAATCCAGTTACTGGAGGATGCAAATGGCATTGCACCCTCCTCCAGTACCACTTGTGTGAATGATCTGTGCCATGGTCATAGGCTGCAGTGTAAATCAGCATAATGGAACCTGGATGTGCCCAATACGTGAGAACATGCAAGCTGAAGCATACTGTGTTCTAGTGTGGTCTGCTAGTAGGAAACTGGTAGTTTGAACAGCACCGTTAGAACTCAGCTGCTTCATATAGGTTAGTTTGTCACAGCATTATCATCGCTGCTCTAAAGTCAGCCATGTGAACACAGCCTACCACAAATTTCTGTGTAAACATGGACAGTTCCATAATCATACCTGGCGAAGTCTCCTGGAGACTCCAGTTTTCAGATTGAATACCGGGTCTCAGGGAACAGAGGCCGATTCTATGGCTTGGTCCGAGTTCAGCAGTAACCCCATCAACTTTCCAGTCTGTTCAGCTCAATCTCATCCTATTACTCCCATGTTCCCGCCTAATTCATGGCAAACTCCGTTCAACCACCCATTCATGGCCACAATATAAAGCAAAAGTATCACTCCCTTCCTTAGTCTACAGCACTGCTGCAGGGACTTGGGACAAGAAGGTTCCCAGGGAAATTCATTAGACACCAGAATACTGAAATAACCATTGCAGACTGGGGCAATACATAACCACAGAAAGTAGTAACATGAACACGTAACATCCCCTGGGGCCTACTAAGTTTCAGTGCTCTGGACAGAATGGAGCAGACACTTTTCTATGTCACATGCCGGAAAAATAATCAGAATAAGTATTTTTCATTAAATAAATTACATCTTTAACTCAATGAGAATTTTAAGAATTTGTGTTTGTCCCCTGTAGGGGGGATGGTTGGTCTGAATCACTCAAGTGTATTTCATATTGTCTTCTGCCCTATTTGCAAGTGTGAATCTTTTTTGTGCATTTTATGGGCAATTCAATAAGATAAATAGATGCAATTCTATAGCAAAACAAAAACACAGGAAAACTAAAAACTGTCAAAATTCCCAATGATGGAAATGGTGCTTTTAATTCCTTGAATGCTAGAAAAGGTCTCAAACACATAAAAGCCCCAATGAAATCAGTGGAAATATTTATTTCTCCCCTATGGTGCACACGGTTTGCTCCAGAATTGCCTCTTTGGTTTATTGAATTGCACTTTTTGTTTCTCACCTTAGTCAGTTATTTAACCCTTTGAATGTCATAGGGTTAAGCAATGCATTGAGCACCCTCTGGCACACAAAGGGTTAATCCAATTAAAATGACTGGGAGGTCAGTACAATAATCATGTTATGAATGGGCACTACTAATAAAATGTCACAATTCTTTTTTTAAAGTATCCATTCGTCAGGTATCCATTTTTTTTTATATCCACTGAAACATGAGTAAAATGCCATATTCAAAAGTCAACAAGTACATTTTCAGTGGTTCAGAGTGTACACAACTGAGAACAAGTAACTCAAAATCAAAGGGGATCTATATTTTAGAAGCAAGCAGTTCTTAAAGTGGACCTGTCAATCTAAGACACGTTTATTTTTTTACGGATCGTTACAATATGCATACACACTCTTCGGTAAAAATAAATCAGATTTGAGAAATAATCCTTTATATTTTGGACATTGTTTATGTTAATTCCCTGCACACTATACTAATAGGGTACATTTGAGGCAAGCTGTACTATTAGAAATGGCCCCATTACTTCTCCACTGTTAGATTGTTTTTTTTTTTTTGCTTTTTCTTGCTTTGTTTTTCAGTTGTTGTTAGTTGCTATGGAAAACCGTTTAAATAGTGTCACTTTACTGACATGTTCTTTGCTTATGCCTGACAACTGTCTCGCTTACAAGACACTTTTTTGTTGCTTTGCTATGTATGAAAATCATTAAAACGTTCAAAAAAAAAAAAATGGCACCCAGTATGTGGGTTCTATCTGGATAGAGATCATCACTCACACACGGATGTCATGTTTAATGACAATAAAAACCCAGCAATTGGCATGTCTGCCTCCATGGACATAACCAGGACTGACTGAAGATATTATTTTTGAACAAAACCACAAAGGCAAAATTCAAAGTGGCAACTGGGATTTTCCTGCAATAGTAAAATGAGTAGTGGTTATTTTTAGAATGAGTTAGTGTTTCTTTAACAAGCAGACTTACCTAGGTAAATTACCTTTATACAACAGTCAGTAATATTTCCTGGTTCTCAAGAATGTGGGTGGAGCTTACATGGCTAATAATCTCAGACTATTAAAGTCTACTGTATGTGGTCAGGCAGCATTTACTAAAGGCAACCTAAAATGTTGCTTGCTGCTCTGACACTGAGTGGATTAAACTTCTTGCACAAAAAGGAATTTACCAACTCCCCAGTGATGACTACATGTTTAACAAAAGGGGTATACAACACATTGGGAAGCAATGTGCTGTGCATTCTCTTGGTCCTTAAGGGGTTAATCCTTTCAGTGCCAGAGTGGTACGGATTGCATTGCAAAGCAATGCATTCCGTACCACTCTGGCACTCAAAGGGTTGAGATTTTATCCTGACTGGCAGGCTGGAAATCCCTGTATGAGGACATATCAAAAGTATTGCTTCTTGCAGATAACCAGTAACTGCTAAAAATAAAGCAACGTTACTATGACAGCGCTTTATAATAGTGCTCCAGGATTCAAGGAAGACCTACACCTTTACACTGTTTGCTTCTCAGACATAGGAGCACCGCAGTGCTACAAAGACACTCAACTGAGCTTTCCTCCCCGCAGTCCTCCCCAGCCTTACTAAATAAGGACTCTCACCTCAGACGAGCACAGCTTGACATATGCATTTCACAATGGAAAAAAGTGCAGCACAATGGCAAATTGGAAATACAGGCATTCAAATACAACAGCACAAAGGCAATTGGAAATACATCTATTTTTTTCTTAAAGGCCCTTAAAAGTATTGCTTTGTGCATTAGAGTAGGTATTTGTCAGATCTTGAGGTACCTTGACGAGGTGGGCAAGCTTAACACTGTTTGGCCAAATTATGGCCTAAATCCGCATTTATTATATATGCCTAAATCAGGACACACATTTGCACACTGGTATGTAGGAGCGCAGGTTTGTTCTTTGTTTTAATAGGAAATGCAGGCATTCAAATACAACAGCACAATGGAAACAGGAAATACAGGCATTCAAATACAACAGCACGATGGCAACAAGAAATACAGGCAATCAAATACAACAGAACAATGGAAACAGGAAATACAGGCATTCAAATACAACAGATCACTCACAACAAATGGCTAATTTCTGGACCCCTCACTCTCACAATGCATGCATGGAATTAACAGGCTTAAGAAAATGTAAAAATATGATTTAAAATGTAAAAAATGAAATAGAACTTGCTGTTATATGAAAGAGTCTCTTTTAGCATCCACGGCTAAATTATATCATGGTATGTAAACTTCCATGAGGGGAAAAAAATAGTGCTTTTCCTTCTAAGTAAAACAAGGGTATTCCTACTGCTGGGAGTTTTTTTTACCCCAGCAGTTTGTTTCATATTAGCAACAGGGTCAACTTCTCCAAAAGGCAAACTATTTTTATTAGAATGCTCTCTATGGGACAGCTTAAAGGGATAATAATGTTTCAAAATAAAAGCAGCTCAAATTAATCTTCATATAATTTGACCATAGAGAGTGTCATTTCAATACTGTCAGAGTTGTAGTTCAAGAGCAATTGAATGATGAAGTATCCCCCTCCCACCCCTTTTACCTAGTGTAAGCCACCTCCCCTCAAATGTGGAATCTGGCCCTAAGACCAGACAGCTCTCAGCAAGGAACAGTCTTCTTACTGTGAGAACAATGAAAACTCTACCCCCCCCCCTGACAGGTTTTTCAGGTTTTTCCCTTATGCTAATTGAAGATTGCCCCTCCCTGTGATCCATCAGGACAGTCTTGCTGCTCTGAGGTGAGCAGTAAGAGCGGGAGAGGGATACTTTATCATTCAATTACTCTTGAACTACAACTCTGACAACTCTAAGTCACTGAAAATAGCCCTCCGTAGAAAGTGACAGGAATATCAACAAACAGTGCCAGCTATAGAAAGCTATGGCTTAACCCCTTAAGTGGTCTGTAATCCCTTGAAAGCTATAGCGGTCTCCCGCCTTTTAATTTGCAAAGCATTGGAGACATCTCTAGGATTCAATTGGTTTAAAGGGATAGTAATGTTTCATAATAAAAGCAGCTCTAATTAATCATCGTAGTATTTGGACTTTGGAGAGTGTTACTTCAATTCTGTCAGAGTTGTAGTTCAAGAGCAATTCAATGACAAAATATCCCCCTCCTGTCCCTTTTACTGATGTAACACTGCTCAGCCAGAGCAGAAGGGAGGTGCCAAGGTAGACTGCAGAGAGGGACAATCTTCAATTAAGATACTTGTCAAGGGGGGCAGGGCTTTCATTGTTCTCATAGGAAGAAGATTGTCCCCTTCTGTTATCTGTCTGGTCTTACAACCAGATTCACATCTGAGAAGAGATGGCTTACACTAGGTAAAAGGGGCGGGAGGGGGAAACTTTGCTTGTGAATATCTCTAAGACTTATATCGTTCTTCATGTTTTTTTAATGCCTACAAAATAAAATAAAGATAAAACGAAGTATTACTATCCCTTTAAGCCTCACTTACCCTCTTGAAGGCCGAGACTATGCTAACTTTTAACCCTTTGAGTGCAGAGGGCTATGCAACTCATTGCTCCTCTGGCACTCAAAGGATTAAGGCCTAAGATCATAGAGGACTTTGTTGCAACAAGTTCCACAGATTTCCTTGTGTTCTCTGAGGAAATTCACATAGGAGACTCACAGCTGTAGTAATTTTCAATAGCAGCGGTTTGTTCCTGCATGTGTGTTAAAAGAGTTTTCACCAGTTTATTATTGGGGTATACTACACATATATTGTTTTTAACAATTAACTTTATTACATAATTAATGGTAATGGTATTGAGAGATATAAGAAAATAAAATCTTTCGCTCCCTCCCCTCTCTGCCTGATGAGCTGTAAAGCGGTCAGAGGCAGAATCTGGTTGGGCGACCAGATGCGGCTCTTCAGGAGAGTTGACACTGAGATATCGAACGATAAATACTTAAAGGGATAGTAATACTTAAAGTGTAAAAAATATATGTTGTAGGGTTTATCCCCGAGTAAAAAACAAGGATACTCCCACTGCTGAGAGATTTTATTAAAAAATTATAGTTTTAAAAAACCTTTACCCTTTCAGTTAGGTCCTAAAATGTAGCCATTTAGGTTACTTCTATAAAATCATATGCAGACTATGCTACAGACACACATTTTGGTTAATTGTTTTGCTGTTAGCTCTGAGTGCCAGAGAGATACCCAATGCACTCAAAGGTTAATGTACCAAGATGAGCACACCCTGTTCTTTTACTTAAAGCTTTTTACTCATCTCAGTCCATTTAAAGACAAAACAGAACAATCACTTCTTAGACACACTACCAAGACTGATAGAGTAATAGGAGCCCCACAGAGCATATGCAAGAGTAAATTTTAAGCCTCAGAAAATAGACAGCACCACCAAAAATGAAATGCTAATTTCTCATAAACTATTTCGATTACAAAACAAATGGCTAGTACAGCAGAAATGCAGTTTTTTTTATAGCTTGTACTTTGGTATTATGGGTTTCTTTTTCTGAGAGGCACTGGGCTATGCAATTGTCTCAGAACGATCCCTTGCACATGGCACTGAAAATGAATGGGTTAACTGTTTAGAGAACAAAGGAGTGTGAAACTGTGGGTCAATGCACTGTATGCCCCTGGTCTGGTATGCCATATTTAGTAAGAAAGGTAGCATAAAAAAGGTATGTTTCTACTCTACTGGCTGTGAAAAGTCTTATTTCTACAAATAAGGCACATCAACTAGTGTGATTCAATATACTGCAGGCTCTAAGACAACAAAAGGGTTAATGGTAACTCGGCTCTTGTCTCCCAGCAACAAATTGCAGGGAGAAAGAAAATCCATAAAGCTAAGCATATGTGAAAGAAAAGGAAATAATATACAGTCATTATATTTTTAGTACCTATGGAAAAACAGTTAAGGGGTAGGTATGAAACTGATTTAACCCTTTGAGTGCCAGAGAGGTACGAAATGCATACTCCTCTGGCACTCAAAGGGTTTTATATTTTATATATATATATATATATATATATATATATATATATATATATATATATATATATAAATAAAAGGGACCCAAAAAAACTGAGCTCATGAAGTCATGTCCATGGAGGGTCGTGTCAAAGTTGCTCAGTTTTTTTTCAAACCTACTTAACCTTTAACCCTTTGAGTGCCAGAGGGGTAAGCAGTGCAGAGCAATGTATTGTATACCCCTCTGGCTCTCAAAGGGTTAAGGATAATTCGGTATACATGTACACAACTCTTTGGTCCTTCAAAGGCTTCCAAATACTATGTACAATGAAGTGTTTAACCTCTTAAGATTCAAAGACGTATATGCATGTCATTGGGTCAGCGTGCAATAAGGAGATAAGGACCCATGCCCATACCGGGGAACTCTCCGGATTTGCCCCGGAGACTCCGGTTCTGACAGAGCTTTACCGGGTCTCCAGGGCAAAGGCAGATTCCT
Organism: Rhinophrynus dorsalis; assembly: GCA_037306005.1. Taxonomy (NCBI): domain Eukaryota; kingdom Metazoa; phylum Chordata; class Amphibia; order Anura; family Rhinophrynidae; genus Rhinophrynus; species Rhinophrynus dorsalis. The sequence goes on along the minus strand of CM074723.1, from coordinate 70,230,721 downwards.
CCGGATGTGGAGAGTTTCTATTGAAACTCTGCCACATCTGCTTTTTCTCCCGTTGTGCCTCCGTACCCAGCCTTCTGTGTGACACATTTAACCCTCTGAGTGCCAGAGTGGTACGGAATGCATTGCTTTGCAATGCATTCCGTACCACTCTGGCACTCAAAGGGTTAAATCCCCCAACACTCGAGTTAAGCCCCACCCCCACCCTCCGGGTAGCCCTCAACTGAAAGTTCCCAGGTATGCCCATGCCATACATATACGTCATGGATTTCAGGGGTCCCCGCATGGCTGAACTCTGTTCGATGAGTCCTGAACCAGATTGTTTAAAAATATATATATGCTCTGTGGGCCTTAAGTGCTGGCCTCACGCATGTATGCCAGTCCTTAAGGGGTTAAGGTCCTGTGGTCCTGCTATCAACCATCAGGAGTGCCTCTGCACATGACATCCAGGACTGGCTGAAGGTGACTGAAGGTCATGAAATACATAGGGACCCACTGGAATTTTCTATCCATAGTAAGGAAAGTAGGGGTCTATTATTAGAAGGTGTCAGCTTTCCTTAACCCTTTGAGTGCCAGACGGGTACGCAACTCATTGCTTTGCAATGTGTTGCCTACCCCTGTGGCACTCAAAGGGTTAAAGACCAGTCATAGTAATTTTCCTTTTGGTATATCTATGTCAACTGAATGTCTGATGGATGAGTGTTTGTACACAACTGATCTCAAACCTCCTTCAACCCCTTAAGGACCAGCGGTCTCAGAGTGTGTGGTCCTTTAACCCCTTAACGACCGGGGAATCCGGAACCGGAAGTCACTAGACGACCACGGAGCAATTTTTTTTTATTGCTCCGTTGGGTTCCGGACTCCCCGAACGGCGTGCAGCCGCGGGGGGAGCCCGGAACTCGATGACGGTCATAGTACGTCATCGGTCGTTATGTCAAATCGACCCTTGACGTACTATGACCGTCAAGGGTCGTTAAGGGGTTAAGGACCAGATAGAAAAGTTTGACATGCCGGCCCATGGCCCCAATTTCAGTCCCCGCTATTACTCACAGAGCTCTTGCAGGAGCGCTGTGAGTAAAAAGTACGTGACGTGCCAGGACAGTCACTGGTCCTTAAGTGCCAAACAGCTGTGATGGTCCTGGCACGTCAGTGGACGTGAATGGGTTAAAGCAATAATCTTTCAAAATAAAAGCAGCTCCAATTAATCTTCATAGTATTTGGGCCATGCAGAGTGTTATTTCAATACTGTCAGAGTTGTAGTTCAAGAGTAATTGAATGATAAAGTATCCCCCTCCTGCCCCTTTTACCTAGTGTAACACTGCTCACCTCAGAGCAGCAAGACTGTCCGGATGGATCGCAGAGAGGGACAATCTTCAGTGAGCATAAGGAAAAAACTGAAAAACCTGTCAAAGGGGGCAGAGTTTTCATTCTTCTCTCTTGCTGTGAGCGGTCTGGTCCCAGGACCAGATTCCACATCTGAGGGGAGGTGGCTTAAACTAGGTAAAAGGGGCGGGAGGGGATACATTATCATTCAATTACTCTTGAACTACAACTCTGACAGTATTGAAATAACACTCTATATGGCCCAAATACTATGATGATTAATTGGAGCTGTTTTATTTTGAAAAATTACTATCCCTTTAAAGCAGAGCTCTGCTTATGACAACTGTCAACTACAGAGCAGGAAATATGGAGGTTTGAAAGTGGACCAATTCTGGGGCAAATCAACTGAAATACAATGTGCATGAGACCTCCCTAGCATTCAATGTGTTAAACCTCCTATTTAAAAGAATGTGAATTTGTAACCATCCCCTGTAGTGTAAAAGCTGGGCTGCACCAGAATTAGTCCACTTTGCTTTTATAAATAAAACCTTTTAACCCCTTAGCATTCAATGATGTGCCAGGACTGTCACAAGTTTTGGTCCTTTAAGAACCAGTGATGGTCCAGGCACATCATGAGTTAAATGATTATAGTGTCCCTGAAGGCACACTGTGAGCATGCCGGGAGGCTGAAACGGACTGCTCCATGACAGGGCAGTCAGCCTCAGCCTTTCCCTCTGTGAGATGGTACATGTGATCGCTCACGTGTGCCGACTCAGACAATGAAATGGTTCTGGTCCTTGCATATAAAAAAAGGACCCTGGTCCTTAAGGGATTAATGGCTAACTGAGGACACAGAAAATGCAAGCTTTCATGGCATTATGGTCCCTTTTTCAAGTGTCCTTAGAATCCTGAACGCTTGCACTTTCTGTGTCCTCAGTTACCCATTAAAAGGTATCACCTTTATATCACTCTTGTGAGCTCTTTGTTACAGAAGTACACTGAAGTCCATCTACTCTAATGGCTAACAGAGCATCATCTTTTTTCCTGGAAAAATAAACCCAAATAATCAGACAGCAGCTAAGAGATACACATGTTCCCTTCTTGTACCTTAATCCTAAAGTAGCTTTACCAAGTTAGTGTCATTGCTATCTGGGGAAGGCACTTACTGTGGCATATTGTACCACTGTTTTGGGGCACACACTAGTCTCAAGGTGATACTTCCCCTTCAGATTATGTTGTGTAAAGGCTGCAAAGAAGGAAAACAAAAACCTTCAGATCAGTGTTTTAGTATGTGGTGCAAGGAATCCTGGGATACTTTGGATGCCATCAAGGGGTCATTCCCCAAGTGCTTATCTGTCCTAACTAAGAATGTACTGGACTTGTATAATGTGGTTGAGGGACAGCATGAACATGTATATGCCATGGGCATATTCTCTAAATTAGTATTCCATAAAGCTGACTTGTCAACTTGACTTTTTTTTTTTTTTTTTTTTATTGCATGCTTGAAAACTTAGTGAAAACTGCCTAGGTTTCATGTTAGCCAGAAATCCAGCATATGTATGAGATATTCACAATTTTATTTCTGAAAAAAGTGAAAATCAATGCCGTAGAGAACTTCGTTAGCATAAGAAACCTCACTGAAAAGCTTCATTACCATACAAAACAGCACTGAATGCTTCATTAGCATAAATTAACATATGGTAAATATTCTTGTCCTTTGGCCAACATAACACACAGGAAGTTTTTATTGAAGTTTTCCATATGCACAAACATGCATCAAGGTGAGATGCTCATTTTAACCCTTTAAGTGCAGAGGTATCCAAATGTGGCACTCAAAGGGCTAAACAATTACGCGGATGAGACAGATTCTGTTTTGGTGTGAATTTTCTTTCTTTTTTTTTTTTTAATTTAAGATACTAAGGCTAGTGATCCCATCTTATATTCTTGCATTTCATTAATAAAGAATTATAAAAACACCATAAATGATTATTTAAATCTTAAAAAAAACCAAACAACAAACAAAAAAACTTACAATAAAATTGCGTGCGTCTGTGAATGAGTATATGGGGGGTGTGAGTGCATGTCTCTGTGTGTGGGAGTGTTGTACTCAACAGCAGACTGACCTATAACCAGTTTCAATCTTTTTTTCTATTGTCATAAACCTGCAAATATTAAATTAAGGAAACTGAGTTTTGGGTTTTTTTTTTGGAACCTTATCAAAAATATTGAGAGGTCCTGCTCTAGATGAGGTAGGAGCATAGACAGATAACTGGACACCTAGAATTGTGTACCTTAGCTAGGTCTCTGGATACGTAATGAAGCATTTACTATCAGTGGGTTCACCACACAAATTTAAGGACATAACATATGAGATGTTGCTAGTGTTGACTACAAGGAGGAAGAGGGGGAGGTAGGCCTGGCAACATCATGGTAGATAACTTCATCAACCAGCTAATTCCCTGGCACAGGATACAGACATACCTTGGCTCTCCTTTGCTTACAGTCTCATATGGTAAAAATCAGAGTAATAGCTAAAACCACTACTAAAATAATTTTTTATGAAAAGGGAAACGGATATTCAGGAATATTGAAACAGAATATTAGAAGTCTCTAAAACTCTGCAAAGCTTATCTACGAAGTACAACATGAGCAATTCTGGGGCAAACCAACTGTATCATATAAATAAGGACTCTTTCTAACTTAATTCAAGGGATTAAAAAAAAAACAATTTAAATATTTAGGAATTGTGAGAATATTTATCTACCTCTTTGATGAGATTGCCTTACTCCAGAATTGCTCCTGTTTTTCTTGCAGACATGAAACTCAGAAGGGTCTGTTTTGAAAAGGAGACTTGAGATGACAATTTATGTTAGAATAGACAGAAAGGGCAGTGAGCCCAATCAGATCTCTGGCTTATGTTCCCGGAATAGACAGCTATTTTATGACTGGTATTTTAAGGAGAGCAAGCTGCTACCTTTGATGTGAACTCAGTATCCTCTCTGCTATGGACACAAGCTTCCGAGCTACGGGATTAACAGCTCTACAGCATCTTGTAAACCAAATGTAAACAAGACCAACTTTGCAAAAAAAAAGCCAAAAGTACTAAAATAGCCTATCTAAAGCTATGGCATTATTCTACTTTTTTTTAGGGGAAAAAAAGAAATCACAAAAAGGTAGCAATACCAATAAATTGTCCTCAATAACTGGCTATCTTTTTAGTTCCTCTTTCTTCCTACTCATTTACAAGCAGTCAAATGACTGTCAAGCAACAGAATGCATTGAGAGAGGAGAAGAGGTAAATTTCTACCACAGTCTACAACATTTCATTATGACGGGTTTGAAACTTTTCTGCCAATCAAATGGGTAAGGTTATAATTATCGTAGATGCAAAAACAGAAATTCAATAATCCCAAGAAAAAAAAGAAAAAAAAAAAAAAAAAAAAAAACATTTTTTACAGACACACCATGCACTGGAGGCCTCTTCAGAATTCAAGGGGTTAAAATGCCCACTGAAATCACCAGAGACCTAACATTCAAGGGCTGTTAAGGCCAGTTTAAAAAGCTGGTAAGTGTGGGTGTCCTGGTCTAGGTATCGATTGTCAGCTAAGACATTGAAAACAAATGGAATTCCACAGGCTGGGAGCAGCTTTAGCTCAAGCTGCTGCTGTCAATTCAGTTGTGGCCCAAAGTGGCATTAGTTTGGGTTGTGTACTATAGTGAGGACAGGAAGTCTGGGTCTTTGATCTGGCATCACCCAAAGGAAAAGACAAGACCAAAGCCATCCTGAGTCCCGTTGGTGCTACTGGCTGACTCTTCAAAAACATACTGCCCAGGTCTGCATGTTAATTAAGTACGAGTATGCCTGGGTTTGCTATGTATATTGTCTTATTTGTTAGTCCATGTGAAACCCTTAATTTATAGTCTCTTGTTGGGTTTTTGTCATGGTGAATATATTTATTTCTTGTATTAATGGTGTTTATAAAATTATAGCTTCACATTTTGTCTAGTGCTTTATTAAGAGTTATTAAATGGTCCTTGACCCAGTTTAGAGGGTACCTTTGGAAGGTATTACGGCTACAGGAGGCTCTCAAGGGTCTTTTGAATTTGAACAAACTACTATCTATGTCTTCTCGTCTCAAGAGATTAAAAGCCCCATTGAAACCAATGGTGTGTTGGTTTGTTCCTGTATTCTTTTGAACATAATATCAATGGTACAAAAGAAAGGCGCAATTCTGGTCCACAACAAATGCACCATAAGGGACAAATAAACATTCTCCAAATTCTTATATTTAAAGAAGCATTTTAAACATATAAAGCAATCGTAGGAGACTCCTGCACAAGAGGGTAAAATTCCGAATTAAGATTAATAGGAATTTTAATTTCTCCCCTATGGCTTAGTTGGCTTGCCCATGAATCTCTGGTTTTCTTTTGAAAGCAGGGCGCAAGTCCTCTAAAGGTATGACTGGGAGATTCTCTGCTCAGATTAACCTGGAGCCTTCCCAGAAGTCTACATGCAGTTTTCCTACCTTGTGCTGAATTTCCAGTCATATCTACCGTGTCCTTAATAGGAATACGTAAAGCTGCAGCATCAAATGTTTAAATTATTTGGTGGTTTCACTCTTAGACGCAGTGGAAAGTGACTGCTTTTTAGAATACAAGTAGTTTTGTATACCTCGTTTGTTTTAACACACCTGAATAGGAAATATTTGGGGGTTTCCAAGACCTGTTTATCCATGTACTTGAAAGGATTATACAGCTGTGTGAAGATTCATAACATTATTCATACACAGCTGGCCAGTAACGCAATTACACATTCCCTTATGCAGACACATACAGTATTTTGGAATTGTATCTTTCAAAGCTACGTAAAAATATAGCTTTAAAGGGCAACAAACATGAAATACAATTTTGTTAAAGGTCAGTCTTTTCCATGTTAATTACATAGGTGAGAGCAGCAGTGGTTAACAGAGTCATTAACATACAGCCCACAGCATCCAAGGTCCTTCCTCTCAGTGCTTCGCCTCCTCAAATCTGGTGCTGTGAGCTCTGGAAAGGCAGCTGATTGGATGCTGTAAAGTCACACCCTCCTGCACAACCAATAGGAATGAGATTGCCACTGTCAGCTTCAATTCTCAAGGAGGACTTGTTCAAATAGGGCATTAAGTTTATATTTCTGCTACTCCCATTGGTAGGAATAGTTGTAACTTCCCAAATAAAGAAATCCTTGATGTCTCCAACACAATGCACTGGAAATCTCTCTAGCATCCAATGGGTTAAAAATCAAATCAGTGGGAATTCATGGGGATTTTTATTAGTCCTCTATTGTACAACCGTTTTACCACAGAATTGCTCAAGTTCTTCTTTGTTAATTGGATTTCTATTTAAGTGTTATGAACTGCCTGCTCTTAACCCTCTGAGTGCCAGTGCCACTTTTAGTTTAGAGGGAGGTGATGTAATTTAGTCTCTAACAGATTTTTAATTTCCAGCTGCATTCTGATTGGCTCACAGAACAAGAGCAAAACAGAATTCAACTATGAAATCAAAGCAGTGGCAGAGAAAAGACAGCGGGGAAGATGATATTGCTCATGTATATATTTTACATGCATATTTTAACACTCAATGAAGAGTCATTTGTTTAGCCATCAGTGTCCCTTTAACCATGTGAGTGCCAGAGGTATCAAAAGCATTGCAAAGCAATGCGTTGGACACCTCCCTGGCACTCAAAGGGTTAACCCCCTTGATTGCTAGTGAAGTCTCCAAGTCACTGCACTGCAAAGCTTATGAGCCATCTCAAGCACTTAATATGTTAAACGTGGGAACATTCACCCTTGGACCCTGCCTGCTGCAATAGGGAGCAGTCTTAACAATTCTACAGTTGTCTCTAATTGCATGAATTATTAAGAATAATAATTCACCAAGAACGAACTTATGTAAATAAATGACTGTAATAATTCTCCTTGATCTTAGGAGAGCTGTATTTGCAACCATAGTGCTACAACATGCCCTTGCCTTCAAGGGAACAGTTAATAATTAAAAGGGAAATAACTCAAGTTTCAGACGTTCCACATTCCACAGTAAGACGTACAAACAATAGCGGTTCTTTTCCAGCAGCCCCTAGCCTCTGCATATTTTTTGCCTGACTCGTGGCTCTCTGCAAAACCCAGCTCCTCTCGCCTTCAAGATAAACACTGCAAATAACATCTGTGGGTTTATTACTTAGTAATGAAGCATCAGATACATTTGGGCTAATTTCACTGTGACTAAGCTGCAAGTCTTAAGATTTGCTCTTGACTTCATAAAGATAACCATTTATAAGCGTTTTGAAAGATGAAAATGGATCCTTTAGTGATAAGAGCATTGCATCAATGGGCTAACTAATACAATAGACCCAAATGATGACATCATATGGGGGGGGGGTCAAATTAAACAGACACTAGCATCTTCTAATACACTTGCACTGGCCTTGTGGCCACTGAATAGATCGCAATTCTGCAGCTAACAAACTGCACCGCAGGGCTGAAATGAAAATTCTGCACATTCCCATTGATTTAAATGGACATTTTAAGCCCTTGAACACTAAAGAGGTCTGAAAAGTGTTATAAAGCAACATTCAAGGGGTTAAGCGCATATTTACAATCTTAGTAATTTCCATGCATCCCATGATACAGTTGCTTTGATCCAGGAATCCACCACTTAGTTTGATGACTATGGCCCAAATGCTTAAATAATACCTGGCCATAATGTACATGAATGTGGATAGGAGTCTTTTTGCTGGCTTTCAGTTCCCCAAACTCCTCCAATAACGTATACTTTGCAAAGAAAGTTGTCAGTGGGAGGAGTTTGGAGTCCTAGTGTCTGGCAACATAATTATGTCCACCTCCATGGACACGATATAAAGTACTGATTAAACCTTTGCGTGTCAGAGGGTATCTAATACATTGCAAAGAAATGCACCGTATACCCCTAAGGCACTCAAAGGATTATAGATTCATTTAGAAGAATTGATCCATGAAGAATTGATTCAAAACAGTATATAGGATTTTCTGCTGAGATTTAGATAAATGCGATTTTATTATGCAGAGTCTGTTTCCTTTAAGACACAAAGGTGATAAAAGTTTAATTTTTGAAGTTTGGAGGTTAGAGATGTCTGACATTTATGACATCCTGGGTGTTAAACAATACGCTTGATACCAAGTGAAAAGTGATGCTCCTCCCACCGTTTGTAATCAAGTGATTTAACCAACTGGAATTCTGAGCCTGGTAACACTACCAGCACTCCGCTAGAGAAGCAAGGCCAAGCAAGTCAATTAAATCAACGTGTTGTTCAAATTTCCTATGCTTATTCGCTAGGTGTGAATTCCAGTTACTGGTGCTACCATGGAGATGTTAGACAGGCTCATTGCACTACACAGCAAATGCTTTATTCCAAAACAAGAGACATGCTGCAGTTTTTATAAGTTTATATTCTGTTTTCTGTAACACTTGTGTGCCTGTGAGATCTTGTTCAGAGCTGACAGGCACGCAACCCGGTCCTGAAGGAGTTAAAGGAAATGGTTTCTGCGAGGGCTGCATTGGAATAACAGATGTACCACACTTTTTTTTTTACTTGCTCTCTTAAACACCTTAAGGACTATGGGGCTTTTTTTTTCCCAGCACTGGATTCGGGGATCCCCGATCTCCATAACGTGCCAGGACCATCACTGGTCTTTAAGAGGTTAAACTCTCAGGGCTGGGTTGATTCGTCCTGCTCAACTCAGAAGGGATGCTAAATATACATGATGAACATCTCAAAATTAACTATAATTTATTTCTTTGAGGGCCAGAGGGGCATGCAAACGCATTGCTTACCCCTCTGGCACGCAAAGGGTTAATAAGAACTTCTGACACATATACAATTTCTGTCATTTCTTGGATTGTGGCCCCAGTTCAATCCTAACCTCCTGTTTACTAAAGCTCCACTTTCCAGCAGTGACATTCTGACAGTTTAATAATATATTGACAGGTCTGCATCAGTCTGACCCACAGACTTTACTGCAGAGGAAATACATTTGTTCAGTTTAGCAAAGAAATAACCACAAATCTAAAATAACAAGGTGACATGGGGGAGAAATGATGGTCATAATTACTATCTACTCTCACCTTGCGTATCTTATGCTCAAATCACCTCTTGCCAACAGGCCCTCATTGCCGTTTGCTTCTATCAGTATCTGTCGGTCAGTGAATATTTTTCTCTCTCCCATTTTGTACAGCGCTGTGGAATGTTTGCACTCATGGTATAACACAGGAAAATGTATACAAATGACCTGGAAAAAAATATTTCTAACCCAAATGTTAGATGTATACAGTGCATCTCATGAATATATACTTTTTACTCAGCATGGGATTACCAAGTACCCAAGCCATATGTTGTTTAAAGCACTGAGGAAGGTCCATTCTTGAAAAGAAAAATTTGGCATGACAGAGGCATGATGCATTAAATTAGACTGATTTTCTCATGCTACAACTTTGTATTCCTGGCTGAGTACACATGAAATTATAAGGTGACAGTAAATGCAATGCAGGGCCCTGGAAACAAAGGTCTAAAGGTGAAGAGGCTTTATAAACTTTCAAGAATGACAAAGCTGCATAGTGACTAAATCTGACTGCATTGCACGTCTATATAAAATGACTACAGAAAATGACAAAGGATGCCAGACTGTCAGCCAGTGCCAGGGGAATACTGAAAGCTAGTCAGCATGCAGAAGTGACATGTATAGCTTTTATTTCAGCAATGTCTGCACTGCAAACACCAGAGTTCTACTTGAGTGATAACAATCCTGCTTTACTCTCATCATAATTTAGGTTGCCACGAGAATTTAAGTGGAACTGTCACTTTGTAACAAATAGGTGATTTTGAAAACAGTGTCAAAATAACCAATATTCATATTATTAACTAGTGAATGCTGTACAGCCTTGCCTGTGTGATTCGCACTCCATTTAATTTCAAACAATGGTTTGAGACATTTGGCTTTGTCAGTGTATGAGCGGAGGTATTACTTCCTGGTAGGAAGTGGCAGTTGGTAAAGCAGAAAGTTGTGTAATGCTTTGAGTCCTACAGGCATGCCTTAAGGACTTGCACCAACTGAGAAACACATCTTATGAAGTAATGCTTTACACAAAAAATGCACAACAAATACAGTTTACTTCTGAAAGTTTTTAAAATGGTGCTTTAAAAAAAGAAAAAAAAATGTGTAAACCCCAGAAACCTACAACCAAAAGTTTAGCCATGTATCTCTGATTACCACCAGCATGCTCCATTAGCGGAGGGCTTAGTATTTACAAAGTCACATGATCGATCCCATACAATTTTACTAAAACTAGGGAGAATCAGCCTCTACTTTGGTGCTGACTGACGATTTGGTCTATGCTATGGGAGCTGGGACAAAAGTTTGAAGTCCCATAGAGACAGTGCACGTCACAATGCTGTAAGATTTCAGCGCTGCACAAGTGCGCTGGCTCTGTGGAGGTTTGACAAGTTACTCCCAGCTCACACAGCCCATTGTGGACTAAAAGTGGGGGCCAGTTCTACTTCGTATTAACCCTTAGAGTCCAGAAGGTTATGCAACACATTATGAATTGCACTGGACACATTTTGAGCAACTACAGGGTTAAAGGGAAAAAGTGCCCATATAATATGTTAAGGTTTATTGACTTAATTGAGTGTGTTGTCTTTCCTTAGAAGCACTGAAACAGTTAAGAGCCCTGTTTAAATGATTGGGAATTTTAATTTCCCCACAATGATGCCGTTGGTTTGTTCCAGAATTGTTCCTCTTTTTCTTTCTGCATAGGACTCAAAGAGCTATATAAAGGGAGAAAAAAAAAGAGAAGCAATTCTGGAGCAATCCAACAGCACCTAGGAGAAGAAAAATTCCCATATTCTGTTAGAGATCTTCTAAGATCTTCTAAGATCCCTCTTTTGAGAGCCAGAGAGGTGCCCAATGCACCTCAAGTGATTGGTATCCTTTTAAAAAGGTTGCTCGCAAAAGAGCATGCAACCAAATTAAACAGTAACCATGTCGCCATAATAAAAATGGCGACATGAGAATCTCTCACTGCATGACAGCGCTAGACTCATGTCGCCTACTGAAAGGTCACATCCCAGTCCAACAAATACCACAGTGTACTGATGTACTCTTTTGTTAGAAGGCAGCCATCTTGGCCACAGCTTTTAGAAGAAAAGTGTGCTATTAAGCACTATGTACTTATTATAATGTGTATGGGTCAGGTGAAGAGCACATATACAGGTCTATATTTATACATACAGTGGGTGTCAAAGTCTAAACAACTTTATTGAAATTGCAGCTTTTGTTGATCTAGAGGGTGAAATGAAGACTAATCATATCATAACTTTTTTCAACTTTGATAATTCCGTGACCAACAATATTTAAGTGAAAACAAATGGTCCATGTCTTGGAAATATAATTAATATAAAAAAACATCAATCCCTTGGTTGCATAAGTGTGCAAACCCTTTACGTTGGGGGGTGTGATCCGATAGAACCAAATCATGTACAAAGGCAATTTGCCTTCACTTGATATCAAATGAAGGGAATCTGATTAGCCCAAAATAAAATCAGCTGTTCCTGCAGGATTTCCTTAGAGGTTTCTTGGTTGTGTACATAAGACAACGTTAGTCCTTGGGGCACACCACCAGTGCAGGTTTTCAGATTGATCTTGCTTAATCACAGGTGAATAATTAGTGGCTCTGCCGTTGTGACTGATTCACATGTGATTAGTTAGGGATATCTTGAAAACATGACCTGTTGGTGTGCCCTGAGGCCTGGAGCTGAGAATCACTGCCATAAGAGATAGCCATGGTCCAAAATAAGCCATGGGATCTTATTTTTAAAAGGTACAGATCAGGAGAGGGATTTAAAAGCATTCAAAAGCATTATGTATCATGGAAATATGGCACCACCACTAGGATATTTCAAAGAGTAAGATGCTCTGCTGAAATGGATGAATGGGCAAGAAAAAAGCTCATTGAAAGACTACAAAAAGGCCAACCAAAGGTTATGATGGCAACTGCCACATCCAGCATATTACAAACATTTTGTGAATCCTCCACATGTCTCAGCTGTGGGGTAAGGTGGCAAGATAGAAACAATTTCTCAAAAAATAAATAAATAAAAAAATCCAAGCCTGTATAAATTTTGCAAGAAGACACATTTAATCTCCTAAAGCCATATGGGAAAATGTCTTATGGTCTGATGAGACCAAGGTAGAATTTTTGGTCTCAAATCCAAGATATTTGGCACAAAGGCAATACAGCTCATTACCCAAAGAACATAATATCTGCTATCAAGCATGTTGGTGGCAGCACCATGCTATGGAGTGCCTTCTCTTCAGAAGGAAAGAAACAATTAATAGCTCCAAATATCAATATATTCTGGTGCAAAACATGCTACCCTCTGCTAGAAAACTGTAGTTAAAAAAGAATATCACCTCTCAACATGACAAAGATTTAAAGCACACTGCCAAGTCAACCAAAGGAATGGCTTAAAGGGATAGTAATACTTTGTTTTAACTTTATTTTATTTTGTAGGCATTAAAAAAACATGAAGAATGATATAAGTCTTATCTCTGAAACCTTTATGGTTTAAGAGATATTCACAAACAAAGTATCCCCCCCCCTCTTCAACCAGATCAGAAGGGAGATGCCCAGGTAGACTGCAGAGAGGGACAATCTTCAATTAAGATAAGGGAAAAAGCTGAAAAACTTGTCAAGGGGGGAAGGGCTTTCATTGTTTTCATACAAAGAAAATTGTCCCCTTCTGTTATCTGTCCTGTCATACAACCAGACTCACATTTGAGAAGAGATGGCTTACACTAGGTAAAAGGGGCGGGGAGGGGAACTTTGCTTGTGAATATCTCATAAACCATAAAGGTTTGAGAGATAAGACTTATATCATTCTTCATGTTTTTTTAATGCCTACAAAATAAAATAAAGTTAAAACGAAGTATTACTATCCCTTTAAAAAAAGGAAGACCAGACACAATCTGTGGATTGACCCAGAGGTGTGCACAGGAGATCCCCTAACAATCTGATTGAACTTGAACTCTTCTGCAATGAACAGTGGCATAAAATTGCAAAAAATCCAGTTGTGCTAAGTTGATACAGACCTATCCAAACAGACTTACTGCTGTAATCAAAGCAAGAGTGCTTCCAAAATTTATTGGTTAAAGGGAGTGCACAGTTCTGCAACAAAGGTATGGAAAATTTTTTTGTTTCATTATTTTTCCATGACATGATCCATTTGTTTTTCAATTAAATATTGTTGGTTACAAGGTCTTATTAAAGGTGAAAAATATTCTGACATGATTTGTCCTGATTTTGGCTATTACATCAACAATATCTGCAATTTCAATAAGGGTGTATTGATATTCATTTCCACTGTATATACAGTACATATAGAGCAGGGCTGTCCAAGTTCAGTCCTCCAGGGCCACCAAAAGGCCAAGATTTAAGGATTTCCCTAATTAAGCACAGGTGAGTCAATCAGTGGCTCATTCATTCTGACTCACCTGTGCTTAATCAGGGCCTGGCCTGTTTGTGGCCCTGGAGGACTGAACTTGGACAGCCCTGATATAGAGGCTGGAAAAAATCCTAGGAGTCAGGGATCCTAAAATTTCACATCTGGCTCCAAAATGTTGGAAATACTGATATTCCTCTGTGTATATGTAGCCTTCAATTAGCTCCTAAAACTCTGTTAGCTCATAACAATTCTGTTTGTCATCCAAAAGTTTTTTGTACATTTTTTGCCCCCTTCCCCCTGCCTTGGGGCCATATTCGGGAAACTAGCGTACAGCAAATGCATTGTTGGGGGACGCAGAAATGTTTTCAAGATACCAACTGATTTAAATGTGGATATTAACCCTTTCAATGCCAGATAGGTCTTAGAGAGTACTGTGAAGCAATGCACTGGAGACCCCTCTTTCACATATGCAAGGGTTTAAAAAAGCCGCATTTATATCAATGTGAAATCTCAATTGTACCCTATGGGGACAGTTTGTTTGTTCAGAACTGGTCATCTTTAGATTGCTGAATGAAGTCCAGTTTATTTCGAGTCACTCGAATACAAAGAGTGACTGAGTCACACACAGCCAAGAGAAATGCAGGGTGTGTACACAATAAGTATAGGCTAACTGCAGTTAATCATAGAATGGAATCAAGAACTCTCCATATCTATATATCTATCTATATATCTATATATATATCTATATATATATCTATATATATATATATATATCTATCTATATATCTATATATATATCTATCTATCTATATATATATATATATAACTAGCAGGGCACGGGACACATGCAGTTTAACCCTATGAGTGGCAGAGGGGTATCCAAAGATGTATGCAATGCATTGTGTTTGGCTACCCCTCTGGCACTCAAAAGGCATAACCATTTGAGTAGCAAAGAGGCATGTAATGCATTGCAATACACTGGATACCTCAACTTGACCAGAAGAGTTAAAAAATTCCCCCATGCTTTGGGAGCCCCTCTGTCACTGAAAGGGTTAGTCCTTTCAGTTGTAACACCCCCCCCCCTCTTTCCAATAGACAGGGTGGGGACAAAGGGGGAGATCTCGGACAGCCAGGGAGGGGACAAAGGGGAGATGCCTGATGGAAGGGGAGGGGACAAACAGTAGGTGTCTGAGGGACAGGAGAGATTAAGGAGAATGAGAGGGAGGGAGGATGGACAGGGGAGATGCTGGTGTATGAGAGGGAGGGAGAATGGACAGGGGAGATGCTGGTGTATGAGAGGGAGGGAGAATGGACAGGGGAGATGGAGGTGAATGGGAGGGAGGGAAGACGGACAGGGGAAATGCTGGTGTATGAGAGGGAGGGAAGATGGACAGGGGAGATGCTGGTGTATGAGAGGGAGGAAGGACGGACAGGGGAAATGCTGGTGTATGAGAGGGAGGGAGGACGAACGGGGGAAAAGCTGGTGTATGAGAGGGAGGGAGGACAGATAGGGGAAATGCTGGTGTATGAGAGGGAGGGAGGACGGACAGGGGAAATGCTGGTGTATGAGAGGGAGGAGGACGGACAGGGGAAATGCTGGTGTATGAGAGGGAGGAGGACGGATAGGGGAAATGGAGGTGAATGGGTGGGAAGGAGGACGGACAGGGGAAATGGAGGTGAATGGGAGGGAGAGAGGATGGACAGGGGAGATGGAGGTAAATGGGGGGAGGATAAACAGGGGAGATGGAGGTGAATAGGAGAGAGGGAGGATGGACAGGGGAGATGGAGGTGAATGAGAGGGAGGGAGGCTGGACGGGAAGATGGAGGTGAATGGGAGGGAGGGAGGATGGAGGTGAATAGGAGGGAGGGAGGATGGACAGGGGAGAGGAAGGTGAATGGGTGGGAGGGAGGATGGACAGGGGAGATGGAGGTGAATGGGAGGGAGGATAAACAGGGGAGATGGAGGTGAATGGGAGGAAGGGAGGATGGACAGAGGAGACTGAGGTGAATGGGAGATATGGGAAAGTCTTTGCACAGATTCTGACAAGAGTGCCCAGGGGGTTCCTCACTTCCCTGGCCACTACTATCTAAATCACCCCTCCTGTGTAGGACTTAGAGAGACAGTATGGGGGAGGCCTTCTCTTCAGGGAGATAACAACGAACAACTTTCTCTGATTGTAACAACCATGCAAAATATGAACACCGAAACAGTTTTATAAATCAGGACAGGTGACCCCTGGTTTTCCAACAGTTATTGTGATAAACTTCCATTGCCATTAGCCAACCAGAGATTTTCAAATGAGAAACAGGGCATATGGGACATATGTATCCCTGGGGCAAACCATCTGCACTATGGGGGGGACATATAAACATTCTTAGTTTTCACAGTAATTTAAAATTGGTCTTTTAAATCTTTTCAATGCTTGAGCAGGTCTCCTATGCACTGTACCCAATGTTTTGGAGCATTTAAACTGTTCAAAATTATATAACTCGATGGGAATTTTAATTTCACCTCTATACTGTAGTTGGTTTGTCCCAGAATCACCAACTTAAACTCAGATATATTCTGTGAAATCTGTTTCATTTATCATCATTTATTGCTTAGAGCCAGCCTTCTGGGTTTACTGAACTTCTAAGATTCCCTCCAGCTATCTCTGATACTAGCACAGCCCAGAGATAAACAAACAGAGCATCAATCTGAGATCCCTGAAGACAAGTACTAATGTACTGTAATAAAAGCTAAAGAGAAGCAAACCGTGTGTACCATGGGGACAATGAAAATGATCAGTGATTCATATAGCTTTATTAAATCTTAAATGCTAGACTGGTTCACATCTCATTGTCACAATGTATTGGAGACATCCTGCAATCAAGGGGTTAAAAGTCTCATTTAACCCACTGACTGCCAAAGAAGTTCCCAACAAGGAAACAGAATTTGACGGAAGATAAAAACCATTCGGCCCATCTAGTCTGCCCATTTTCCTACTGTGAAAATCTAAACCTTACTTGGTCCTTGGTCTTGTCTTATGTTCAGGACAGCTTTATGCCTATCCCATGCATGTTTACATTCCGTCACTTTATTAACCTCTACCACCTCTGTTGGTATGCTATTCCACATATCTACTACAATCTCAGTGACGTAAAACTTTCTTACGTTACATCTAAACATGGTCTCTCTAGTTTTAGACTATGGCCTTTTGTCCTAACATTTTTACTCCTTTGAAATATACTTCCCTCCTGCCCTTTGTTGAATCCCTTCATGTATGTGAATGTTTCTATCATATCCCCCCTCTCTCTCTTCTCTCCTCCAAGCTATACATGTTCACATCCTTTAGTCTATCCTGATATTTCTTTTCCTGTAAACCAGTCACCATTTTAGTACCATTGGGATACTATCACTGAAGTGATATCACTTCTTCAGTTCCTAAGTTATTCTATGGAGCCTATGCACAAAGATCTCCAAAACTTAAGAAATGTTAGTGATTTGGCTCTATAGAATAACATAGGAATTGGAGAAGTCATATCACTATAGAAGTTATCTACGCTTTATCACCTCTGTCAACCCTTAGAGAATACCCTGTGTTGTAATGTGTTGGATACCTATCTGACACTTAAAGGGTTAAATCAAAGAAACTACTAAGAATGTTTGCCCTCAGTTGTGAGTTGTGCCACTTTCCTTTATATACAAAGCCCAATGTGGTTTTGAAACATAAAATTTGACGTCAGATAACCATTCGGCCCTTTAGCCTGCCCAGTGTTCCTACTGTAAAATCATCAACCCCTACTTGGTCCTTGGTTTTGTCTTATGTTCAGGATAGCTTTAGGACTATCCTATGCACGCTTACATTCCCTCCCCGCATTAACCTCTACCACTTCTGCTGGTAGGCTGTTCCACTTATCTACCACCCACTCAGTAAAATAAACCTTTCTTACGTTACATCTAAGCCTCTGACCCTCTAGTTTTAGCCTATGGCCTCTTGTACTAACATTTCTACTCTGAAATGTACTTCTGTTCTTTGTTGAATTCCTTTATTTATGTGAATGTTTCTTTATGCATTTGAATACTTCTTTCACATCCCCTTTCTTGCATTGCTCTTCCTAGCTATACATATTCAGATCCTTTAGTCTATCCTGACAATATAGCCTGTAAACTGTCATTTAGTAGCCATTCTTTGAACTCTTTCCCAGAATATTTATATTCTTCTGGAGATGGGGTCTGTAGTACTGTAAACAATACTCTAGGTGAGGTCTAACCAGAGATCTGCAGAATGGCAGGACTACTTCCCCGATTCTGATACAGATGCCTCTAGCTATACAACCCAGCACCCCTGCTTTCATTTCACTCTCCTTTGTTAGATTGACTGTATAACTGTAAATCATCAGAAATAATTATTCCCAAGTCCCTTTCATCTGTTGTAGCTGACAGCATAGAACATTTAATACAATATTCTGCCTTTAGATTTTTAAATCCCAGTGCATTATTTTACATTTATCAAGATTAAACTGCAGTTCTTTCTCTTGTCCATTCTTCTTATTTACCTAAATCATTTGGCTTATTTCCCGAGAAATATCTATCTTGTTGCAAACCTTGTATCATCCACAAAAAGGCATTCCTTACCTTGAAGACCTTTTGCGATATCACTAATACAGTGTTAAAAAGCATGTGCCCCAATAAAATTCTTAAAGGGATAGTAATGTTTCAAATAAAAGCAGCTCCAATTAATCTTCATAGTATTTTGGCCATGGAGAGTGTTATTTCAAAACTGTCAGTGTTGTAGTTCAAGAGTAATTGAATGATAAAGTATCCCCCTCCCGCCCCTTTTACCTAGGGCGAGATGTTCAAAAAGTCGTCATAATGAAAAACTTGTCGGATCATGAGTTGGTGGTAAAAGAAGGACAATATTTTCAGAAGGAAATACGTCACGTTTGAAAATTCATCTAAAGAATTAAAAATGACGGTAAGAAGATCTCATTGAACATTGCTGCTCAAAAATTCTGATCTTAAAAGTTGACTTTGATTTTGTCTTTGAAAAGAAAATTTTCAAAGAAACAAAGACTTTTTTTTTGTCTCTGAAATGAAAAATTGCTTCCCCGTACTTAAATTTTTCTTCTCCAATTTAAGACCATTTTTATTATGTCGGGAACAAATGACGTTAATCAGACAAAAAACAAAATGACGTTCAAACGAATATTTTTTCTGAAAATACCTTACATCATGATGGAAAATTAAACCACACCAACTTTTAAGACAACTTTTTTCCTTTGACGGAATTGGTTGCAAAAAATGACTGAAAAATATCTGAGAATTGAAGGATCATGGTGTAAGAACTTTTTTATTCTGATTACAGACAATTTCAGTTACCACAACTTTCTGAACATCCTGCCTGTAGTGTAAGCCACCTCCCCTCAGATGTGCAATCTGGTCTTAAGATCAGACAGCTCACAGCAAGGGACAATCTTTTGACTGTGAGAACAATGAAAACGCTGTCCCCCTTGACAGGTTATTCAGGTTTTTCCCTTATACTAATTGAAGATTGCCCCTCTCATCAAGCCATCTGGTAACCATCTTTCTGTTCTGATGGTAGCAGTGTTACATCAGTAAAATGGGCGGGAGGGGGATACTTTATCATTCAATTACTCTTGAACTACAACTCTGACAGTATTGAAATAACACTCTCCATGGCTCAAATACTGTGAAGATCAATTGGAGTTGCTTTTATTTTGAAATATTACTATCCCTACCCTTTAAGGTACCCCACTAGTAACATAGCCTTCCTCTGAATATTCTCCATTGTCTCCTGTCATTCAGCAATTGATTAATGAGTCTTCTATTGGAGAACAATGTCAAATGACTTGCTGAAATATAGATAAGCTATATCAAATGCTCCGCTCTGGTATATTATTTTAGTTACCCAGTCATGAAAATCTATAAGGTAAGTCTGATAAGATCTACTTGCAGTAAACCCATGTTTAGGATCTTGCTAGCCATTTCAATTAAGATATTTAACAATCCTCTCCTTTTACATGGTTTTCATAAAATTTCCCACTACCGACTTCAGACTTGCGGGTCTGCAGTTGCCACACTCTTTCCTGCCTTACTGTTTTGTGAAGCTGTATTTGCTACCATGCAATTTTCTGGAACTACTCCGGACAATAGTGACTGATTAAGTTATTCTGTAAAAGGTTTTGTCAAGTCATATCAAGTAGATAGGGCAGGGCAACCAGCTGTTAAGAACAATAAAAGAGGAGAACTGGAGCAAAAGTAACTAGACCATTTGGGCCAAATAACAATTGCCACTGATATACATAGTACTTTATTATCTCAAATGATACAAAAAGTCCTAAAGCACTGCTCTGCAATGTACTGAAGATATTTCTAGCATTAAGGGGTTTAATATCCTCATTTACATGAATGCTGTTTTTAATTTGTCCCCTATGCACAGTTGGCTTGAACCAAAACTGTTCCAAGGGGCCTACACTACAAGATATACGACAAGCTCACAATGACAAATACAACTTGGTAGCTTTGATTTTTGCTTCCATGTACTATTACAGAAAGGACATTTCCATACCCGACTGGTCCCACCCATAGATGGTCCTGCCCTGAAATGTCAAGCAAATCAAGAGAAAGATCAAAACCCCCAGAAGTTCATTTCAGCCTTTAGTGGGCCTTGTCAGTGAGACGCAGCCCAGCGAAAGGAAGGGCCCATGTACACAGCTGGTTTGCTCCAGAATGACACCTCTTAGTACATTAGTTTAATTCTGGAACACTCCCCACTCCACAATGACCTGAAGCAGTCCTTGCAATCTCCAAGAGGCAATATCTGGGCAACTGGATTGATTCAGCCAATTGTGTGACTAGACCGCCATGTGTGTGAACAGGGGTGAGAGAAAAACTAGGAACACAAAGGCTCGGGACTTGTCATTAGAGAGAACTATAACGAGCTACATTTTTGGCAAGTTGATACACATGTGCATATGTGAAGTGAGATGCTTCACTGCACTTCTACACAGAGTCTCTTCCTTCTGCGTCATAAGCTTAGCCTAGTAATAGGCAGCCTTTTGCTCTTCAACTGCTAGAGACAACAACTCCATCATCCCCAACCAGCAAATGGCCAAAGGATGCCAAAGGCATGGTTCAGCCACACTACACTATGACCAGCGCCATCAGTGTGCTTATTTTTAAGGCTGCTCAAACAGCAATATAATGCACCTACAATAGGATCCCCTTGGGCTACTGCAAGGAGTTCAACCACCGAATGCCACTCAGGAAACTATTATTTTTATGCAACATCAGCTCCTGATTTGTGTATCCTTAACATCGCCCCTGTACTGCCTGAATAGCTAAAGCTAGGAGTGTCCTTCAAAAAGGAGATTTGTATGGACACCCTGTTCCTACAAGTATTACACACAAGCTTTTCTCCAACGTTTAAGTCCAACTTCCATGGAAACATAAATGAAAGTTATTTTTATCTTCTTAGGAATACAACATTCTTTCCAGTTTTTCTCTCTCTCTCTCTACAGGGGAACTTATGAAACAAAATAAAGTGTAAGCAGTTACTGACTCTTCCTGAGCATTGTGAGAATAAGTGGATCTGTTACCCTAAATCAAGTATTTTACAAAGAACTGAAATTAGACTACATTACGTTCTTGTCAATTTAAATAAATAGTATTTTAGATATTTACCTATACGCACTTGTTGTATAGTGTAAGCTTTATCCCAATTTCCTGCACAGTATGGTACTTACACACGTACATGTGCCTGAGTGTGCCGCCTACATTCATTAGCCAGAGAGCGCTCCAGCTTACATACAAAATAAAGATTAAAAAAAAAAAAAATTTAAAACATAATTCCATCTAGTCGCTATACAAATTAACTTCGTAGACAAACATGTATAGGGGTGATAGATCCTCTTTAAAACAACGCCATTAAAGAAATAAACAGCACATGAATAGCAGCGACTTTTTGGTCCTCTCACCGGGACCTTTATATGTACCTTACCACAGTGATTACGCTACAGTGAACTAAACTACTGCAACTATATACCAAGACAGGAGCAAACCAGGGGAAACCAACTGCACCCCAGTTTACTTAAGTTCCCAAAATTTCCACTGCTTCAAAAAGGTCCCCCTGTCATGTCCATACCTGGGAACTCTCAGGTTTTGCCCCGGAGACTCCGGATTTCAGACTGATTTACCAGGTCTCCGGGGTAATGTGTGGATCACCGGGCGGGTAGAGTTTAAATAGAAACTCTGCCCACTTGTGCTCCGTCCCGCCTGGTTCCTCCCACTCCCCGCCCTCTAAGATACATTTTGCAGGTTGTTTTTTTTTTTGTCCCGCCCCCCTTTGTGATTAAGCCCCGCCCCTTTTATGACGCAAATCACGTCATTTTCCTCCCAGGTCGGCACTGACAGGGTTACCCTCCAGGTAGCCCTGTTTCAAAAGTTCCCAGGTATGGTCATGTCCTGTATATAATTTTAAATATTTAATATGTATGTATATTTATATGTGTATGTATTTATAATAATATGCAATATATAATGTTTCTCAATTTGTGTAAATCTTTACTGAAAACTATCCAGGACATACTTGAAAACGAGAGAAATCTCAATGTATTCTTCCTGGTAAAACATTTTTGAAATAAATGACACTCAAGTACAAGTATAATTATACAAAACTGCCGATAATTCTGTGGTTAAGCGTGACTTCAATGGGGATGACATAGCTTTAACCACTTATCCTAATCCTAAAATAAGGTAGCCTGGGGATGGTCTGCAGTGCATGCTTTCTGTGGCACTGATGGGGGAAGAATGACCTTTAACACTAAGCAAGCATTAGGCTAATTTACATTTCACACACCATGCATTTTATGAGTCTATTTCTATCAGTGCTTTAACCATTTATAGAGGGGAGCATATGGCACTGCAAATAAATATAGCACGCCATGTCCGTTTTTAACTACTTTGCTTCCCAATGGGTTGGAGACATCTTTCGTATCCAAAGGGTTAAATTGCAATTATCTCAGTGTTAGACTCCAGGACTTCAGAAAACTGACCCTCTTTTGTGCAGTACAAATGTTTGTGGCAAACTCTGCAAAGTTAAACACACTCTCCTATTTGTACTGCTAGAATCACATTAGAAAATCCTTCCCTAGCAGTCAATACAGGAGGGAAATATAGTCAAGTTGATTCCTTTATTGGTTAAACCTGTATAACATGCCTGAGGAAGAGACCTGAGAGAGGTTTTGAAAGCCTGCATCCCAAATCTACTTAGTCTACAAAGGAATCAACTTGACTATATTTGCCTCCTGTATTTCTCAGCCAACACTGTGCCAACTCTCATCTTCTAACCGTCAATGGCAGTGATTATTAACCCGTGGTCCTCCAGCAGTAAAAGACAATTACCCTCATCCCCCCACCATTCAAGTGTGATGGGAATGGAGTCCAAAACACTTTGGGCATTAGTTGACCTGTCCTGGTCTACGGGGATGCAACCTTTATGAATCTTGGCTTCCAGACTCATGGTTAAGAGTATCTTGTGGGATCAGTAGGGGAGCACCAGAGGTCACTTCTTCGACCCCTATTCCGCTCCACAGCTGATCCACTGGGGCTCACAGGGCAGCCCTGCAATCCTCTGTAGGTCTGCTCACAGAAGGGCAACCATCACATGATAATTGCCTTTAAAGGAAGATGTTAGGGAAAGGGTGAAATGTACTTACCGATATTTCCTTTTCTTCTGTGCATCTCCACAGCACTGTGTAAACAGTGGGCTTTATCCTTAGCCTCCAGCTGGTAGGACCGAAGAATCTGTATATAAGGTTACTCCACCCCTTCCGCCTCCGTTATCTTATTAGCAAAGCTAGGTGACATTAAAGGAGGAGAAGTTAAGATAGTTAAAAAAGGGACGGGTGTGCTGTGGAGATACACAGAAGAAAAGGAAATATCAGTAAGTAAATTTCACCCTTTCTTCTGTGTACTCCCCAGCACTGTGTAAGCAATGGGATGGCAATTTTATTGTAATAAGTTAATAAGCATTCTGCAGAGTCTACTTATTAAGTATATCATCTAAACATGTACATATGAATGGGTATAAAAAAAGGTTAGTAAAGATACTTCCTACCCAGATCACGTAGGGATCACTGCTTGCAGCACTTGACATCCGGATTTGGCATCTGCGGAGGAGCTCACATCTAACTTATAGTGTCTGATAAAGGTAGATATCGATGTCCAGGTGGCCGCTTTGCAGATCTCTGCTGGAGAGGCACTCGCCTTCAGTGCCCAGGAGGTGGATACTGCTCTAGTAGAATGAGTTTTCACCTTAAGGGGAGGAACCAAGTTACTCTCTTTGTATCCAGCCATAATGCATTGCCTAATCCATCTAGATATGTATGGTTTAGAGGCAGATGTCCCTTTCCTTTTCCCCTGGAAGTCAACAAAAAGAGAACCTGAGGATCTAAAGTCCTTAGTCCTATCTAGGTAAGTGAATATCCATCTCACTAAATCTAGAGACTGAAGCCTCTGTTCTTTTTCTCCTGAAGGATTATTACAAAGACAGGGAAGAATAATTTCCTGGTTTAGGTGAAAATATGATACCACCTTACCCCTGAAACTGGGTTTCATCTTGAAAGCCACTTTATCTTGATGGAAGGTTAAGTATGGGCTTTGACAAGACAGGGCCTGAAGCTCGCCAACCCTTTTGGGAGAGGTGACAGCTGTAATGAAAACAGTCTTCCAGGTTAAATGTTTGATAGATATCTGATGAATTGGTTCGAACATATGGGAATCTATGAGTTGTTTTAACACAATATTCAAATCCCATGATGGTATAATCTCCTTAGTTCTAGGGCGAGCTTTTTCCACTGCTCTAATAAATCTTTTAACCAAGCCCTTTTCTGCCCAGTGCTGGTGTCTCACACACTGTATCCAGATGTGTTTCATTTATTTATTTATTTCATAATCAATATATTAGCTTTTCATCAAACGTTTTTCAATAAAGATACTATTTTTTACATAAATTTTTTACTCTATATACCTCATGGAATATGGGAATTAATCCCTCTCTTACATACTAGTGATACATTCACTCTGAGCTGAGGCACTAATATAAGGTTCCTTAGTGGGGAGGCCACATTTTTTCTGTATATATGAGGTCCACAACAAG
The DNA here is from genome assembly GCA_037306005.1 of Rhinophrynus dorsalis. Taxonomy (NCBI): domain Eukaryota; kingdom Metazoa; phylum Chordata; class Amphibia; order Anura; family Rhinophrynidae; genus Rhinophrynus; species Rhinophrynus dorsalis. The sequence continues at coordinate 70,205,725 of CM074723.1, read as the reverse complement.
GGAACTACAATAACACCTTTACAGGGGTGAAGACAAGCCTGGAGTGATGACAAAATTGATCCAGTGCAAGCGATTACACCAAGAGGCAGGAAAAGCCTCTAACTAATATGAGTGAATATAAGAAGGGTGTATAAAGAGGGTTAACTAATAGTATCACGAAATACTACGCTTAGAGGCAGATATTGCACTGTTTTTTCTGTTTTCTTGTTTAATCTGAACTGAAAGGGACTCCCTTCTATGGTTAATCTGAGATATTTTCAATCCCCTTTTCTCACTGGAATGTGGCGATATGCATTCTGGAGATCAATCTTGGTCAAGAAGTTGTTTGGGCAGATTGCTCTTATGACTGAGTTCATTGACTCCATCTTGAAGTGCTTCTGGATCATATGTCTGTTCAAGGCTTTTAAGTCTAGGATTATCCTCCATGCCCCTGAGGACTTTGGAACCGCAAATAAAATGGAATAGATCCCAGTATATTTCTGTCCCACTGGGACCTCTTCCACTACTCTTTTCTTGACAAGTAGTTGAATTACTTCTTGAAAAGCCTGGCCATTTGGGAATTTCTTGGCGTTCTTGAAGCCCTGAATTCCTGTTTTATGGGAGTCTTTTCAGCGGATATCCTGTCTGTAGGATATTGAAAACCCACCTGTCTTCTGTCTTCCTGCGGTTTACAAAGTTCTGCAGGCGACCCCCTACCTGCTTCAAAGACAGGACCTGCTGATCTTCAGAATCCTTTCTTGAAAGTTGTTCTTTTGGGGAAATCCCTTCTAAGAGAACCTCTAGTACTCTGGCCGGACTGTTGTCTTTTATTCTCACTTTGCCTGTTCTGGTATCTCCCGTGGCCACGAAAGGAATAGCTCCTGGTTCTGTATCGAGAGGAGCGAACTGGAGATGACCTGCTTTTTCTTCCTTGCGGTAAAAAGGCACTAGGTCCTCCTGTAATTTTTTTTATTATTTCCTCCAGGTGATCGCCAAACAACATCTCTCCTTTAAAGGGTAGAGAAATGTATTTATTTTTAGAGGGTACATCTGCTCCCCAGGATTTAAGCCAGAGAGCCCGTCTTGAGGATACCGATAATGCAGAGGCCTTAGCTGCTAATATGACCGAGTCCAATGACACATCGCACAGGAAACAGTTTGCTTCTTTAATGATAGCGACCTCTTTTAGCGGCTTTTATCTTGAGACAGAGGAGTCAATTTTTTCTTAAACAGCACTTAGCCAAATCCTCATAGTTCTGGAAATGGATGCAACAGCCATGGCTACCTTAATGTTGTTTCCTATTAGGTAATATTGCTTTATCAAAACAGCTTCCATCCTTCTTTCCATTGGATTGTTGAGAGCCGATCCATCTTCAAGAGGAATCGTATATTTTGCCAAACAAGACACTGCCACATCCACCTTCGGAGGGGTAGACCATAGTTTCACATCCTTATCCTGAAACGGATACATTTTGGTTATGATAGATCTCTTATCCGTCATCTTCCATTCATCCTGAACAATACTAGAGATTGAGTGATGAACAGGAAATGTAGGGGTTCTTTTAGATTTCCTAAAAATGCAGTATTGATTATATTAAGTTCCTTTTGCTCTTTTTCAATACCTAGTGATCTCCTTATATACCTAAGGAAGCCGTCAATCTTATCTAGGGAAAAGGAACCTACCCCTTCAACAATTTCACCTTCCTCTTCTTCTGATGTGTAGTCGGAAGGTTCCTGGCTATTTATTTCCTCCATATCAATATCTCTAGCTGATGACGTGCCTTCCACTGGATCCTCAGTTCTGGATCTCTTCTTGGGGTTTGCAGCAAAGGTTTCCTTCACATAACATTGCATCCAGGACAAGAAGTTTTGAAATTGATGTGGGACCTCTTGCCCTGCAGCTTTCTTTAGACAATCCAAACATAATTTAGAGCGTTCTACAGCTTAATTTTTCTTGTCACAGTCCATACAAATCTGGGCCTTAACCTCTGGACCACAGCTATCTTTAGGGGTACCTGAATCTGCCTTATCCTTGGAGGAGCTACTCTTAGTAGGGGTAGACATGTTGAACTGTTGAACTAACTGGAATAAACAAGCTAAAACTTCAAGACTTTATTATCTAATGTTAAAATCTTTAAAATAATGTTTCCTACCTTCTCCATGCTGAGACTTCCTTTAAGTAGCTTCTGTGTTTCATCCATGGAACGCACACCGTTTAGGTGCCAAGTTCAAACAGAGGGGATAAATGTAGCCAGTTCTTTTCCCCTTCCTCTCTGCCTGCCTGCTGCTACAGCAGACATCGCTGCTCAGCTGACATCATCATCCTGCACATTGAGGGAAATGCTGGGACTGCTACATCGTCTACTGCAAGTCAGGTAACACAACAGCATGATGGAAATGGCATTTGTGTTGGCTATTTCTGATACTCCTATCCACATATCAGTGGAGGAAGGAGTGCCACCCATAATTGCATCCAATGCGGTCAATGAGAAGAATTAAATTTTTTACTTAAGGCACAGAGGCTGCTCACCTCGCATCCTCCAGCTAGTAGGACCGAAGATAACGGAGGCGGAAGGGGTGGAGTAACCTTATATACAAATTGTTTGGTCCTACGAGCTGGAGGCAGAGGATAAAGCCCATTGTTTACACAGTGCTGGGGAGTACAGAGAAGAAACAAGGAATAGAGGCTCTTTTATTTGTAGACAGATGAAGAGTCCTTCATAGAGCAGTCCAAAACCAGGCTGTCCCTTTCGTTTGACATTCGGTGGAGTAACTTTTCTCTCTAACTGGTGAAACTCCTATTCTCTAGATCTAGATGTAAACAACAGTTGTATGAAGGACTTCTACCTAAGGAAGTACTTCTGTGAAATTAACCAACTGAGAACCAGTGGTGTGTGTATGCATGAAGTAGTAATGCGTTTCAGCCCCCTCTGGTCTTCAAGCGGTTAAGAGCCATTTACAGGCATGTTTCCCCTGTAATGTCTGTATTTTTACCTTGTCTTTTAAACTCTGCCTCTGGTCTCCATTCCCATTAATTCCTGTTCACTGCAGTCTCGCTCCAAGAAAAAGAGCTTTAATAGCAGCACTAACAATATTGCTTATATAGTGTATAACCCAAGGCATTCTGGGACTTAATTTGCAGCTGTGTTGTCAAGAGATGAATCTGTATACCAGTCCCTAGCTATGTGACTATACATTTCTTTCAGACTGACAGTGAGAGAATCTAACAAATTAAAAATGACTCCACTTCTAAAATACAACATTGCCTAGCCCTTCTTTCCACAGCTTTCTAAATTCAGTCTGGAAGAGCTTCGGCAGGCCTACAGGGATTGCTGGCTTAGTTATATTGGGACTAAGTCAAAAAGGTTTATTTATAGTGGAATTGGGTTAAGTCATTTGACTGCCAGAAGTTGTGCAACGCTCCCACTTTGGAGCTAAATGAGTTAAACTGTATAATGTTTGGGCTCTGACTTATTAGATAAACCACAAAACTGAAACCACCTCCATACACTTCTCTCGTCATCGGCTGCATGCCAGTGCTGCCATGGTTTCCACCTAGACCATATCACACAAGGTAGATATGATGTACTGCACACTAAACTCGTTAAAGATACAATATTTATTGTAACGTTTCAGTATCTCATGCCTTCAGAGGAACATAAAACAAACTACGAAGCAGTGCTCTTCCCAACATTTCTCTCTCTCAAAGCATTTAATCAAATGAAGCTTGGACTCTGATTTATTGTTAGATGAATCTAAAATGGAGAATAATTGTTAGAGGAAAAATAAAACAGCTAAATTTAATCTATGATAAAGATTGCCGCTCCCTAGAGGGAAATCGTAAGAATGTATAGACGGGGAGTGTTTGAAAGGAGTGTGGGGAGCTAGAGTAATTCAGAAAGCAGCTGACTTCAGGATGACAGCACAGTTTTAATTCCAGCTCTGACTCACACAGACGAGACCAAATGTGGAATATTAACCAGTTTAGTATCCGATTAAAAGGAACACACAGAGCAGCTCCAATCAGCAGTAAGAGATCAAAATACAAACCTATTCATCCATAAAACACATTGCAGGCCAATATACTACATGGGTAAGCATCAAAATGTTGACGACTACAACTCCTATCATTCACAAGCTGGTTGTGACTGAGGGCAGTTGTAGTTAGTCCCCAGCAGCTAGCAAGTCAAAGGTTATTTACCCATGAACTAGTAAGAAAGGAATCTTGAATGACATATAAGGGTCAACTGTCTTTATCCGAGTTGGTAATCGCGTAGCAGGAACACTGACAATGCAAGCTTCCAACCTATGGCTCCCCAGCTGTTGAACTACACCTCCTGTTAACCCCACCAAGCCAATACCCAGCTGAGAATCTCGTTAAGAGTAGTCTCACAACAGTTGATTCCAAACAGTTAACCCTTTGAGTGCCCAGAGGGATGTCCCCTGGATCAGGTGTGTCCAAGTTCATTCCTCAAGGGCCACCAACAGGCCAGGATGTAAGGATTTCCCTGATTAATCACAGGTGAGTCAGTCACAATGTTTGAGCCACTGATTAAGTCACCTGTGCTTAATCAGGGAAAATCCTTATATCCTGCCCTTGGACTTGGACAGCCCTGCATTGGATCAACAGGGGTGTTTTGGCATGGGCTGGACTTGATGGACAAATGTCTTTTTTCAGCCTTGTCAACTATGTTACTATATTGTGAAGCAATGTGTTGGACACTACCTCTGGAACCGAAAGGGTTAACAGGTCCTTTTATTCAAAAATAAATATTTGGGGAATACAAATCTGGTTTTAATTCATCAATAATCAGAGCTGCCAACGAGCCTAGGAAAAATAACTATTTCTGTATGCTAGGTGGATCCTATCAAACAGAATGTGACAGCAGAACCAACTGGACCATTTCCCCAGTTTAAAAATATGCAACATATGGATGAAATTCTGGAAGCTAAATAGATGCAATCTAGGAGCAAGTCAACAGAATTATATGGGACACATGTACATTCCAAATATTCCCAGTGACTTAAGTGTGGCTTTTAAGCCCCTGAATGCTAGAGAATGCCAACAAACTGCATCACAATGAGCCGGATACCTCTCTATCATTCAAGAGTTAAAAGATGTTTTTTTTTGGGAACAAAGATCTGTGTACAATCTGGTGAAGAATCAGTTTTGAAGAACTGGAACCAGTACCTCCTTTTCTATCAAAGAGGAAACCGCATCTAAAAGTAGACGGCCACGATCCAGATCTTATGGAACTCTGGACAAGAAAATAATGGAGGGGGAAGAGACCTGAAGTCTATGCTATAACCTTCTGAAGTCATTTGTTAAACACTCTGATTCATCACCAAAACTGCCCATGAGCCATGGAAAAAACATTGACCCCCTATGGGCAAAGATGGACCAGGACCCCGTGAGTCAGGGTGAGATGGATTTGCAAAAATAAGCTTCTGAGCAGTTTTTGCCTACCCAAACAAAGTTTTTGGGGGAGGACGTGCCTGTGTTGCCTACAGAACTAACACCCTAGTCGCATAACATAACTGGCAGCCTAACAAAAGCTATGTATCTTCTTCAGAAAAAAGAAATACTTAGGAGTAACCTGAGGTAGCAAGGCTAATCACCTTCTCCAGTTCAGGACCAAACAATTGTTTGCTGACAAAGGGAAGAGAAACCAAAGATTTCACGGCAGATTGGTCAGCCTACCAAATCGTAAACCACAATGTGCGATGCACAGCCACTGAAAAAGTGGAGTCTTTCCCTGAGAACCTGATGGCATCGAAGGCTGCTCCAGCAAGATAAGCTTTCGCTTCAAGGATCTTGGAGAACAACATCCCCAGCTCATCCTGGGCAGCAAACTCTTGGATAGAATCTAAAAGTTGGACATAGCCCTGGTAAACCAGGCAGTGGCAAAAATACTACGTAGGGGAGCATGCATGTGTGACTGCAAATTTTGCCTTCAGCAAGGAGTCAAGACTTATATGCATGAATCTTAAGAGCTGCAGCATTTGTGAGGGGCAGTACAGTATTCTATTCTTGGCAAGGCAAGAAATTGGGAGGATCAACCACAGGAGAGGGAGTCAATTATATTAAGCCTCAGGAATAAAGGGTACAGATTAGAACTGAGCCTACTAAGGAAACACCTCCTGTCAGGTGTCTTCTATTCTTCCAGGAGGACCTGGTCTAAGGAATGGTGAGGAAGGTAAATAGGTACCCCCTTTTTATATGTCTCTTAAAAGAGGAACCAGAATTAGAGGCACGTGACATTAAGCATCTCCAGGGCCAACCAAATAAGTCCTTTAGCCGAGAGGCTAGAGTTGCCATCATAATAGTCCCCCCAATATTAGAAAGCTGATTTTGACCTATCAGTCTCTCCTTCCTTAGCAGAAGAATCCACGATAATTTGTGTGTGATCCCCAAAGATAGAGCTCAGGTGCCTGGTGGGCAAAGGGAGCCCCTCAGACCAAGAGATTATGACCCCCTGAATAGATAAGGGGATAGAGGTAACTGAAGAGATAAGAGTTTTATTCCAAACTGGTTCCTGTTCAGCAGATGAAAGCCCCGGTGAAAGTGGCGAAATAATAAAAAGTTAGAGATTAAACAGAAAAGCCCATTGGTGAAAAGAAAAAAAAAAGTTACTGAGAGAGAGCCTTAAAGCAGCATTGCAGGGGTTAATGGCAAAAAAAAGGGACCCCTATTAAGAACTACAGGTTAAAAACTTACCATACTTCAGTTTTCATATTCCTATTATAATAATGGCGACAAACTTCAGAGAAGTTATTTAGGGAGGTAAAGGCTGGAAATCAAGCCAACCCTTCCACACGTTGCTTGGTCCTGGAAATAAAACCTGTGAACTGGACAATCCCTGAAGTAGGAAGCCAGTAACAGGAGCCCACCTAATGGGGGGGGGGGGGCATATAACTCCATATGCTAGGAAATAAAAATTAAAAAACAAGATTAACCAAGAGGACAGTGCTCATACATCCTTCCACTGATGAGTTCACTTGAAAAGTAAACGTTAGCTGGTAGGGGTGAAGTGGAGGAAAAGAGGGAGTTAACACCTCACACACCATTTCAGGAACTTCCCTGCCCTCCTGGAGGCGGAAACTTTACAGAGAGGCTCCTGTGTTCCACACTGAATGCCCTATATCCTTAGGGCAGTATTCATGAAGAGGAGGAATTCGGACGTAAATAATTTTACTATCAATTTCCATCAATTTAAACTTCCCACTGACTTAAAGGGACAGTAATGGCCCATAAAAACTTGTTCTACTTTTGTAGAGCAGGAAAAAATAAATAGAATGGCACAAACCCATAGTGGTTTGAGAGATATGGGCATCAAAAGTTCCCCCCTCCCTCCCCTTTCCCCTACATCAGTGCTGTGCTGACTGCAGGGGAATCCTGCCCGGGGACCAGCTGGCGGCTCTGCAGCAGAGCCGAAATCGCATTATTGCAAAAGAATTACTTCATTGGAAAGGTCTACAAAGTGTGCCTGGTTTGAAGCACACTTTGTAGACCTTTCCAATGAAGTAATTCTTTTGAAATATTGCGATTTCGGCTCTGCTGAAGAGCCTTCTTGTGTCGGTCGACACGAATCTCCTGCTGTCAGCTTTACAGCTAACATTAGGAGAAGGGGAGGGAGGGGGAACTTTCGATGCATATCTCTCTCAAACCACTATGGGTTTGTGCCATTCTGCTTATTTTTTCCTGCTCTAAAAAACTAGAACATTACTGTCCCTTTAAAGCTTTTAACCATTTAAAAGCTACAGAGCTCTTCAAAAGCATTGTTGGAGGTTTATCTAGAATTCAAAGGTTTAAAAGCCACACTTAAAGGGATAGTAATACTTTAATATTACTATTCCCCATACGGTAGATATTTGCAAAAGAATTTAATAGCCCCCAGGTTCATCTCTCAAACCTTTATGGTTTGAGAGATAACCAAACGCAAAGTCCCCCCCCCTCCCCCCAGTGTTGTACTGACTGCAGGGTTATCCGGTCTGACTTTCATCAGGCGGCTCTGCAGCAGAGGCGCAATCGCGTTAGTGAAAAATAATTATGTCACTGAAACGGTCTTCTACGTGTGCTTGCAAACCAAGCACACATAGAAGACCGTTTCAGTGAAATAATTCTTTTTCACTAACATGATCTTGGCTCAGCTGCAGAGCCGCCTGATGAAAGTCAGACCGGATATCCCTGCAGTCAGTACAACTCTGATGTCAGAGGAGGGAGGGGGAACTTTGCGTTTGGTTATCTCTCAAACCATAAAGGTTTGAGAGATGAACCTGGGGGCTATTAAATTCTTTTGCAAATATCTACAATATGGGGAACAGTAATAATAAAGTATTACTATCCCTTTAAGTCACTGGGGATTTTCATTTGTCTCCTACAGTACTTTATTAGTCCAGAATTGCATACAGCCCCAAAAGCCAAAACGTTGTGGATACAATCGAGTCATATTAGCTCAGTCATTTACAAACACATGCAAGTGATTTTATGCATGACAGGGTGCTATAGATGAGAAGACTATATTGATTTTACACACTGAAAATATTACCAACTCCCTTATCTGTAATATGTTGTGAGAACAGGGAAGAGTTAACCTCCCCTTCCTGCTTGGCATACTTTGTTTCGTCTGATAAATTATACATTACTGAAGAAATCTATGTGCAAGCTGGGATATGACCAAAGGTTTGTTTCTATCTGCCACAAAAACTGCAGCTCCTGATAAGATAAGCAGTTTTAAACTTTATCTAGTGAAGCTTTTTAAAGAACTGCATGTTATTTTCTGATGGTTACACTCCTTAAAGAAACAACACCTAAATATGAATTGGGGTTAATACTGTAAAAATGGTGAGTGTTGCAATTTTTTCTTCTTCTGTGTCCTATCCCCAGCTCTGAACAATGGGTATCGTCTCCGCCGACTTGCTGGGGTAGGACCAATCAAAAAGGCCAATATAAGGAAGCCACTCTCCACAACCGATAGTCTTTTTGGTCCTACCAAGCTGGGTGTAGGGCTGTTAGCCTTGCTTTGCTTGTTACGAGTAAGTGCTTTGTTTATATTGCAGTTTGTTTGCAGGTTTTTTATTTATTCTAACCTTGGCCACAGTGCAGTGCTGCTGTTCCAGAGGCCAATTCACTCTGATGCACTCCATGTCTACCTCAGTGCCAAAAGCGAGTGTTTGGATCGGTCCTCTGTTTGGCTTCCATACAGTGCAGAGCCACCGGTAAGGACCGGAAGTGAGCCTGTAACGGTTCCACGCATGCTCCCTTCTCTCACGTTCCACAGATGGAACGCATCTGGTTTGAGACTGCTGCATACATCGATGGATGCGCGTGTAAGGGCAAGAGGTGCAGGTAAGTGCTTAGCTTGCAATTTTAAGCACTGTTGATTTTGCTAAAAGCAAGGAGACGTGACATCTGTCCTGTGGATTCTTCAGAGGGGAGCTGGAAATTAAAGGGATCAGGCTGAAGCCTTAATCCTTTCAACCAAATCTATACATCTTACTGGTTACTGTCTGTGCAGGACAGACATAAATTGACCTATACGTTCCAGGGGTAGCGTATTGCCCACACATTCCAGAGATTTTTGGGCAAGGTTATTACATAGACAGGTTATATCTTGCCATAACACTAGGTCTCAACCCCTGCACTAAAGTTCCTTTGGATAGATCCGGTCCTAGCTCGTCTGCCAGGTCAAAGACATGTAGGATGCTGTAGAATCAGACCATAGGTCACAGGTTCTAGTACCAGCAAGGTCGATTCAGTCTTTCCTTCTTCCAAAGTAACAAGGATACCATTATAAGTGAGTAATTATGGGTACTCAAGCTATACCTTTTATTGCTATAGGGACCTCTCAGTTTATTAGAGTTGCATACTAGGAGGTTAAGCTTTCTCCCTCCTCTTTGATCAAGGTTCTTTCCTAAGATCTCGGTCCATGTCTTGGGCATGTATGTTTTCTGCCTATCCAGGGAATATCTGTAAGGCTACCGAATGGTCATCTTTATCAACTGTCTTCAAGTCATTATACTGTTAATGTCCAGGCCTCTACAGAAGCCATCTTCGTGAGACAAGTCCTTCACATGGTCATTTCCTGACGAAACTGGTAGAAGAAGTCCTTTTTTTTATCCATCTCTCTATAATCCTATTTGCATTACGTAGGATATATCCACTTCCTTTTTGTATTAACTCTGTTTTGGCATAACCTATTGTTCAGAGCCAGAGATAGGACATAGAAGAAAATATGAAATTTACTTACCGATATTTCCTTTTCTTCTGTGTCCTTTCACAGTTCACCCTACCCCTTAATCTGTAGCTATTATATTTTTCAGCTTGGACAAATGTAAGACTGTAGGCTGTGGAGAGGGGCTTCCTTATATTGGCCTTTTTGATTGGTCTTACCCCAGCAAGTAGGCGGAGACAATACCCATTGTTCAGAGCCGTGGAAGGACACAGAAGAAAAGGAAATATCGGTAAGTAATTTTCATACTTTTTTATAACTCCCCTCTCTCCCTTCACAACCATATTCACCTCACCACAACTGTCAAGAGAACAAATGGCTGCCAACAACAAAAATCAAGAACGCTCTCTTCCAATCAGACAGACAAAACGCTATTTAAAAATAACTTAAAGTTTAGTATGGTGGGAACCAAATTACTTGTTTCAAGGCACTGAAGAAGGAAAAAATAAAAATCATGAAACTGCACTTTTCATAGGAATTCCCGCAGAAGGCGGGAAGTGCCGTTTTCTCTCATGTTTTGCTTTTGTGGCAAAAGTTTTCACCCATCCCCAGGTGACTGTACAGGGAGTACTATGCCGTGGGTATTAATTTTAGTCCATTAACTGACTATTTCTTGTTTCAATATACAGAAAATTAAATAAATGTTCTATAAAACAGGACATTTTACACAGGTATTAAAAAAATTTAGGATTATATTTTAGGTATGTAACATGAACTAACAACTAACGTATGTAAATGTATAAGTTTTATAAAACACATTTATTTTTTATGTATTACTGGTCCTAAAATTAACTCTAGGATTTAAGAGGTTAAAACAATTTAAATGAATGGGAAGTTATTTGTTTTCTTAATTTGTCACTTATCATGCAGTTAGTTTATTTCAGAATTGCTCCTGTTCATCAATGAAAAGAATAAACACTCAATAAAATACTCCCTGTCACAAGGCCATAGAGAGAACGATATAGAAGTATTGGTTTGGGAGTAGCAGTATACAAGGGCCCGGACAGATAACAATGAGGTGTGTTTGCCAAGGAAATTGCCAGTTTAAGGCATCCCTATAGAACAGAGGGGGGGGGAAATCAAAATGGTTTTTGTTTCCTGTACTCTGGGGCTGTATCTGCAACCCTGCTTCCTGTTAGAGACCTGAAGAAGATGCATACAGATTACTAATGTATATGATACCTATTGCTGATCACAGGACTACTGCAGATCTGAATCATGCTGCAGTCATTTCATAACCTCAAACCTTGGATTGGCACGGGTATGCAGAGAATTATGGAGCAATGTGTCGCTTACTCTGCTGGTACTCAGAGGGTCAAACACTTTAAAGCATAAGTCCAGCATCCCCCCCCCCAAATAAATAAATAAATACATCAATAAATAAATAAAAAGATGATAGGCATGTGCCTTGTGAATTAGCCTGGATCAATTCATAGGCAGAGAAGTCAATTATACCAGATATTGGAGCAACACTGGAACAAATTAAAGTTCTCATTGCTTATTAAATGCAGCTTTTAACCCATTGAATGCTAGTATGGGATAAAAGAGCCATCTTGAATCATTGGATATTTGTACTTTCCCCCATGATGCAGCTGGCTTTCTCCTAGAAAAGGTGAAATTTACTCACCGATATTTTGTTTTCCTCTGTGTCCTTCCACGGCAATGGACTGTGGGTATTGGCTCCGCCCTCCAGCTGGTAGGACCAAAGAAATCATAAATTAGTTCCTCCACCTCCTCTTGCTCAGTTATTTCTTGTTAACCAAGCTGAAAAATAGAGAAATGTTAGTTCAATAATCCAAATTGTGCAATCAATAAGGTAATTACAACTTTTTAGAATAATTTAAACTTTATGGAGTTGCCAGAGGAACGATACAATTACCATAGATTTCCCAAAGGGTAGGGTTGCCGTGGAAGGACACAGAGGAAAACAAAATATCGGTGAGTAAATTTCACCTTTCCCTCTGTGTCCAATCCACGGCAATGGACTGTGGGACTTACCAAAGCAGTACCCTAGAGGCCAGGGTGGGAATCCTCATTCTGAGACTGGAATGGCTGCTTCCAGCACCTTCCTGCCAAATTTAGCGTCTGTGGAGGCCTGAATATCCAATTTATAATGCTTTATAAAGGTGGAAACTGAGGACCAAGTAGCTGCCTTACAGATCTCTTCTGGGGTTGCTACCGCTTTCTGGGCCCATGATGTGGATATGGCCCTAGTTGAGTGTGCCTTGATGCCCATAGGTGGGGGCTGATGCGCAGACTCGTAGGCTAGGCAGATACCCTGTTTGATCCATCTAGCAATGGAAGCTTTTGAAGCTGCAGTACCTTTAAATCTTCCTGTATGGTGGATGAACAAAGTCTGTGACTTCCTGAATGAGTGTGTTCTGTGAAGATATATCTTCAGACACCTCACCAAGTCTAATTTGTGTAATTCCTGTTCCTTGGAGTTAGAGGGGTTTGCGCAAAAGGAGGGAAGAATAATTTCCTGGCTTAAATGAAATGTAGATACCACCTTAGAACGGAAAGAGGGTCTAGGTCTTAATACCACTTTATCCTGGTGAAAAACTAGATGAGGAGATGAACATAATAGAGCCTGTAATTCTCCTACTCTGCGAGCTGAAGTTACTGCAGTGAGAAGGACCGTTTTTAGAGTTAGATGCTTTAGAGAAACAGAATCTAAAGGTTCAAAATTTCCATGAGAACATAATTGTTGAAGTACTAAATTTAAATCCCAAGGGGGAGTGATGTCCCTTATTGTAGGTTTAATTTTAGTGATGGCTGAAATAAATCGTTTAACTATATATTGTTCTGCAAAAGGAACTGCCAGAACTGCTGATAAAGCCGAGAGTTGTACCTTTAATGAGGCTGGCTTGAGACCTTTGCTAAATCCTTCCTGAAGGAATTCTAGTATAATAGCTGGAGAAATATCTTCTCTATAAAGATTTCTAGATGAACACCATTTGAAAAAGATGGACCATACACGATAATAAATTTTAGAGGAAGATACTCTGCGTCCTGCTAAAATTGTATCAATAACTGAATCTGAAAGGCATTTGAGCCTTAAAGAGCTCCGCTCAGCCGCCATGCCCTCAGCTTCAAGAATGGTATGTCTGGATGGCTGACTGGGCCCTGGGTCAGGAGATGGGGATACTGAGGAAGGGGAATAGACGGACTCACCAACATGTTCAATAGATCGGCATACCAGATCTTCCTTGGCCAATCTGGGGCTATTAGGATTACTTCCGCCTTGTCCCTTCTGATCTTCTGAATCACCTCCGTCAGAATTGGAAAGGGGGGAAATATGTAAGCCAGTTGGGTCCCCCAGTGAAACTGCAGAGCATCCTGACCTGCTGATCTTTGGGATTTCCATCTGGAGAAGAAGACTTGGCACTTTGAATTTTGTTCTGTTGCCATGAGATCTATCACCGGAGTTCCCAGCTTGAAAGTGAGGTTCTGATAGACTTGTTTGTCCAGTGACCACTCTCCCGGGTCCAACTGATTCCTGCTTAGGTAATCTGCTTTTATATTTAGGTTCCCTGATATGTAAGTTGCAGTTAAAGCTGCTAGATTTCTTTCTGCCCAGTTGAGTATCCTTATGGCCAGACAACTGAGAGCCCTGCTCTTTGTTCCTCCCTGATTCTGGAGGTATCTTACTGCTGCTGTGTTGTCTGAGCGAACTCTGACATGCAAATTTCTGAGTTCCTCTTTCAGGTGTAAAAGAGTGTTCCATATTGCCAATAGCTCCAGAACATTGATGTGCAGAGACGTCTCTTTTATGGTCCATTTCCCTTGCACTGATTGGTGACGCCAGTGTCCTCCCCAACCTGTCTTGCTGGCATCTGTGGTAATTACTTCCCACTGAATTGGTCTTAATGATTTTCCTTTTAAGAGATGAAGGGGTTGAATCCACCACTTGAGTTCTGTTCTGGTGGATGATAGAATAGGAATCATCTGCCTCGTGTTGGTTGGATCCTTTTTGAAGAATCTGAGATAATTTGATTGAGTCATTCTGCTGTGAGCCCGAGCCCAGGGTAGGATCTGAAATGTTGATGACAGGTTGCCTAGTAATCTTGAGAATTCTTCCGCTGTCTGTGATCTTTTTCTTGCAAACCAAGGAATTCTCTGTAACAGTCGGGTCTGTCTGTCTTCTGAGAGATATGCCATCTCCTTTACAGTGTTGAATGAGACTCCTAGAAACACTAGTTCCTGAGCTGGTTGAAGCTGACTCTTCTCTAGATTCACCATCCATCCGAGTCTTGATAGTAATTCTAGACATCTTGTTGTGTGTATTTCTGATTCCTTTCTTGAGTCTGCTATTATTAGAATATCGTCCAGATAAGGTATGACCCTTATCTTTTGTAGTCGTAATTCTGCCATAGCTACTGCTAACACCTTTGTGAAGACTCGAGGTGCTGAGGCTAGACCGAATGGCAAGGCCCTGTATTGGTAATGTCTGTTCTGGAAATGGAAGCGGAGGAATCTTCTGTGTGATTGGTGAATTGGAATGTGATAGTACGCATCCTTTAAATCTATCCTGGTTAGAAAGGATTGAGGATGGACCATTTTCATTGCTGTTGAGACTGTTTCCATCCTGAATTTCTTTATCTTGAGGAAGGAGTTGATCTTTTTTAGATCCAAAATAACTCTCAAATCTGTTGAAGGTTTCGGAACTGGAAAGACTGTAGAGTAAATTCCATAGAACCGCTGGGTCCTGGGTACCTCCTCTATCACCTGATTGTAGAGAAGTTTTTGGATCGCCTTCTTCATTCCTATTACCGCTTCTCTGTTCCGAATTCTTGAGGTCTTGAATACTTGAATTTGTGGGACAGTCCGAAATTCTAAGCTGTACCCCATCTCCAGAATCTGACGCACCCAAAGGTCTGGGTGGATGGGCTCCCAGGCGTCCTTGAAGAACTCCAATCTGCCCCCTATTGGAGTAGGAGATGGGGTTAGGCATGTTTCATTGGGACTGTTGTTGAAAGCGAGGCTTACCCTGGAATGGCTTACGGCCCCCTGGTCTAGCCCCTTGTCCTGAAGTACGTTGCTTCTGATCATATGATTTTCCTGGTTTGTATCTTCTTGCTTCCCGAAAGGACTGTCTCCTGGAAGAAGCTCCTGAAGGTGATGCTCTGGCACGTTTTGGTTGGGGAAGAAACTGACTCTTCCCTCCAGAAGATTGTTTAATTATTTCTTCCAGTTGACTACCAAACAACTTATTTCCAGTAAATGGAAGTGATACCAGTTTATTCTTTGACGTGGCATCAGCCTCCCAGGCTTTGATCCATAAAGCACGCCTTGAAGTGATAGAAAGGGCAGATGTTTTTGCCAAACTTCTGATATTATCTAGCGAGGCGTCACAAGAAAAGTTGACTGCATCTTTAATAGGAAGCAATTCTTTCAGTAGGCGAGATCTAGATACTGAGGAATCCAGCTTCTCTTCGAATTCGTTCAGCCAAATTCTTAACGTGCGGAACATGCATGCCATTGCAGTTGCTGTTTTAAGACCTTGTCCTATAATAGCGAACTGTTTCTTAAGTGCAGAATCGGCTCTTTTATCCATAGCATCACGGAGGGTAGTTCCGTCTTCTAATAATAAAGCTGTTCTTTTTGATATCTGTGCCACAGCCGCATCAACTTTTGGTACTGTTACCCAGGAACCTGTGTCTTCTTCAGAGAAAGGATACATTTTTTGTATTCTTCTAGTAGTCTGAGGTCGCTTGTCTCCTGTTTTCCATTCTTTAGTGATAATGTCCTGAATTGAACTGTGAACCGGAAAGGTTGGAATTTCTTTTTTATAACCAATAAATGCTGAATCCATTACGTTTAATTCCTTCTGTGTCTCTGTTAAGCCCAGTGTCTTTCTCATGGCTTTCAGCAGACTATCTATTTTTTCTACGTTAAAGGAGGTATTATCCTCTGTGAGTTCTCCCTCTTCCACAGAAGATGCGCCTGAATCCAGATCCACTAGGCTGGGAATATCTTCCTCTTCCATATATGATGTGCCTTCCTGTGGGTCAGAAGGCCTTTGCCTTTTCTTTGAAGTCTCCTGTATTGAGTGAAATGTTTCCTGCATAGAGGTCTTAATCCAACCTAGAAATTCTGTGAATTGAGGAGGAACCTCTGGACCAGCAATCTTTTTTAAGCAATCTGGGCATAGTTTTGCTGTGTCTGCTGCTGGAATCTTATTTTCACAGCCATTACAATTCTTCATCTTAGTGGAAGCTTTCTCATCTTTGGGAGTATCAGAAGTAACTTTAACTTTTTCAGTCTTGTCTTTAGACATACTGAAACTTCTTGAAATAGAATTATGGAACAAGCAGAGAGAGAAAAAATGGCTATGCAAACATAACAAGGTGCTATTAAGGACTTACCCCGCCATCTTCGTCTGTTTTTAAGCCTTCTCTGCTCTTCCCGGTCGATTTCGGCCTCTGCGTTCCATTGCTGGAACGCACGCGTCGCGACTTCCGGTTGGCGCCTAGGAAGTTGCGCGCACTCGCAGATCCACTCGGTTTGACCGAGGATGCGGCGAAACAACAGGGGAAACCCAGCGGGGAGCTCAGGGACTTTCGGCTTGAAAGCTACATGTCCCAGAACGAGCGGTGCACAGGTACAAGCATCGGGTAGCTGATCTGTTTTATGTAGTCTGCGTTAACAGGCAGGCTACATTAAGAAAATAAATAAGAAGTGATGTGTCCACTCCATGACTGAAGCTGTGGGCAAAGCCCTGTCCTCCAGCTTGGTAGGACCAAAATAACTGAGCAAGAGGAGGTGGAGGAACTAATTTATGATTTCTTTGGTCCTACCAGCTGGAGGGCGGAGCCAATACCCACAGTCCATTGCCGTGGATTGGACACAGAGGAAATCTTCTTAGTACATCAGCCTCTGGGATTAATGGCTTTAAATTTCTCACCAGTTTCTAGTTGGTACCTAGAAACTACTGTCTGGCTTTACAGATTTTTTTTTTCCTTCTTTCATATTTTTGTTCACTTCTCCTAACCTTTTGTTATATTCTATATATATTCTCCTCATACAAGCACAGGTGGAGCAGTGGGCTTGTCATTGTGAAAGATCTAGTAATGTTAATGATATTCACCTTTGCTTATGTCAAGAGATCTTAACCCTTTGAGGGTGAATGCAATGCACTGGGTACCCCTCTGGCACTCCGTTAAAAACCCATACTACTGGGGTGTCCTGAGGACTAGCAGGTTACTTATTCAAAATTTCAGAAATAAAATACTGACTCCTACTCCAAAGTTGGAGAAATCTTAGTGCATACACTCTATAGAATACCATGGGAACTGGAGAAGCGATATCACTGGAGAAGTCATCTCTCCTTTACCACCACTTAGTGCATAACCTAGATGCAAATGAATCCCTTCAATGTCTCTTAGAACTTTTAGATAGCTACTAAAAAAATCTGTCTGGCTCCAAATATTTCTATTCGACCATGCAATACTTGCATAGAAAATGGGACAAAACGTGTGCCATGCTTCTGATACAAGATTCCATGTTAGACAAGACAGATTTATTACAGGGGTGCAAAGTGCATTTCCATGATATACAGTAAAGGAATAACAACTCCACAGAGGTGTCAATTCTTACCTGAAAGGAGTGACACAGTGCAGGAGCAGGCAATTAAATAAATATTCCCGGAGATTTAAAATAAAAAGGGGGGAGTTTTGTACTTACCTATAAATCCTTTTCTCTTAGACCTTTGACAGATGCATAGACCACAGAAATACAATCTAGCATATGTCTTCCCTCCATTAGCTATGATTCCTAGAGTTCTTCTCAAAATAAGGAGAGAAAAGGTTCACTCCATACTCACTGCATCATATTGGTACTTTACAGGTGTTTTTTTTTTTTTTTTTTTTTTTTTTTTTTTTTTTTAATCCTTCCATATGTAAAATTCAAGGTGGTTAGTTAGTTAACCCTTCTGAGTGCCACAGGGGTGACAGGCACATTGTGAAGCAATATACCAGACACTCCTCTAGCACTTAACCCCGTATGTGGCCGGCACCTAAGGACCTTTTTTTTGCGCACATCTTTCAGGACCACCAAGTGGCGCTTAGCCACACAGGGAGCTCTGAATTCCAAGACTGTTCTGGCACGTCATGGGTCCTTATGGCTCGCCGACCCATGATGTTCCAGGACCGTCAAAGGCCCTTAAGGGGTTAAAGGGACATAAAATGCATCTTGTTTTGTAAAGGTTAAAAAGTAAATCATTTGCAGCAAATCCAATCTCTCAAAGAGCTATGATTTCAGAGGTATTCTCACTGAAATATCTGACAGCAGGAAAAGGTAACATTTCAATGTGAATATCTCTCAAACCATAAAGGTTTGAGAGATAGTATTTGTGCCACATAAGAGGATTTTAGTCTTACCTGTTAAATCCTTTTCTCTTAGTCCATACAGGTTACTGTTAACTCTGGGGTAGGCGATCCGCCCCTTTAATTGTAGGCAGAGAAAATTCTAGAATTGTATGCAGGGGGTGGAGCCTACCTTCCCTCTTTGGCTGCAGCTAGCCAACAAGCTCCAGAAAGATTTAAGACACTAACTATTGATTAGATGGTGGAAGGGAAAGAAAACTCCTGTGAACATGACCCCGAAGGACCCAAACTGTCTGCCAAAGGAGAGCTAAGCATGGTCCCTTGACAGGGTGGGAGACCAGTAACCTGTATGGACTAAGAGAAAAGGATTTAACAGGTAAGACTAAAATCATCTTTTCTCTGTCGTCCAATACAGATTACTGGTAACTCTGGGATGTCCAACCATTGAGTTTCCCAGACGTGGGAAGTAAGGCAAGGACCAGGAGCAAGGCCCCCAAAGTCACCAGAGCAGATATGAACCATCAGCTCAGAGATAGCCCAACAAAACAAAGAAGTGTCAATGGACACTGAACAGGGGTAACAACACCCCAACTGTTACACAGAACACTGAACTAGAGCCAACGGGGCTCAAAAGTGAAGGAAGCACCAAGAATCGAAGAAAATCCTACACAGGCAAGACTGCCTCCAGGATTCTCCTCCCAAATCTGGCATCAGCCGATGCCAGCAAATCAACACGGTAGTGCTTCGAAAAGGTGTGCACAGACGACCAAGCGGCCGCCTTGCACTACTGATTAGCGGAGGCTGATTCTTTTAAGTCCAAGAGGCCCCAATAGACCTTGCAGAATGAGCCGTGACCCGAAAGGGGACAGGCTTCTTCCTCAGCTCGTAAGCCTTACGAACGACTTGATCCAAGACGCAATAGTCACTTTGGAAGCCGGTCTTCCTGCCCTGGGCCCCTCAGGAATGATGAACAGCGCGTCAGAATGCCTGATAGACTCAGTGTGATGGACATAAAACAACGCACCACGCCTAACAAGTGGAGATCCTTCTCCTTGTCAGAAGTGGGCTCAGGGTAGAAAGAGGGCACCACAATCTCCTGATTGATGTGGAACTCAGAGACCACCTTCGGAAGAAACTCCTGCGAATTGAGAAGCACCACCTTGTCCTTGTGAAACACCAAATAGGGTGGTTTACAGGACAGAGCATGTAACTCCGCGACATGGCGAACAGACACGATCACCAGGAGAAAGGCCATTTTCCACGTCAGCAGGCGTAGAGGAATAGTAGCCAAGGACTCAAAAGGAGGGTGCCTCACTGATCAGATCCTTAAGATCTGGCCCAAGCAAAGAAGTGCCTTGAAAAGGTAAGGAGAACAATGCTTTCTTGGAAGCAGTGTCAGCAGACCAGATCTTGAGCCAAAGAGCCCTTCTGGCAACCACAGACATGGAGGAAACCATAGCCACCAAACAGATGGCATCAAAAAAGGCAGAAGAAACATAGTGCTGTGCCTCAGAAATGTTGGCAAGGAGGCGCAACATATCTGAAGTAGGAGCACCCTGACGGACAGCAAGGGTGAGTTGTTCAGTCCAGACCACAATGGCCTGGTTCACCCATGCTGCAGCGAATGCTGGACGCATGGAAGTACCAGTAGTGGCAAAGATGGACTTGAGGGAGACGTCAAGTTTCTTGTCAGTCCAGCCCTTTAGTGCAGACGCATCAGAAACTGGCAAGGCAGTAGACTTGGATAGCCTGGAGACAGGAGCATCCACTTTGGGAGGATGAACCCACTGAGCAAGCCCAGCCTCAGAAAAGGGATAAAGCTTGGCAAATTTCTTGGAGACAGAAGTTTCCTGTCCGGAGACTTCCACTCTTCAGACACAAGGCGGTCAAGAGTGGGGTTAGGTGGAAAGCAAGTAAAGGGCTTTTTAGGCTCCTGCAATACATCAGAAGGAACCTCCTGCACTAAGGGAATGTTTAGGGTATTTAAAACAGCCCTGATCAGGCCCTCAGCCGAGGGCTCAGGATCAGCCTCAAAAGGGTCCCAAAAAAAAAAAAAAAACTGGGAGGAGTCCACCGCAGAACATTCCTCAATGTCTTAATCTACCAGCAGTTCCTCCTCAGAGGAATCTGACACGTCAGGTACTCCCCCTGAGGCTTTGGCAGGGAAGACTTGACGGAGGAAGGCATCTGCCAAGAAGGAAAGCCCCCCCCCCCCCCCGTAAGTGGGATGGAAAGAGTTGCAAAGTGGACCTAAGGTCCCTAGTAACAGCCTTGAACTCTTGCACCCAAACTGGCTCTAATGCATGGCTGGAGGTCCCTGGAAGACTCTCAGGGACATCAGAACATGCTGGGCATAAATGACCTGAGAATTCTCTAGGTAACCCTGAATGACAGGAAGGACAATGCACAATAGGGGATACACAGACCCCAGCATCCTTGGTCTTAGGTCTGGCCCCAAGCTCCAACTGTATACACATTCTCACAGTGTCAAATAACCTTACTGTATAAGAAATCACCCAATTACAGTGTGTAGGATTAACGTTTCACCCCAGAAATTGCTAAAACAGACTTATCTGGCAGACGAAGGGTTAATCAGCAGGAGAGAGAAGGAGAGTCCAAGCCCTGCGTAGGATACTCATTCTGGAAATAGCACAAAATGGCTGCCGCGACGGGAGCCAATCAGAAACGAGCGTGTGAACTTTTAGCCAAGATTTTCCCCCCAGGGCTTAAGGTCCACAAAAAGCATCTGGTCACTGAGCTAGCCACATCAAAGGGCATTGTCAGTTATGGTAATCCACCTAATGGTGGTATTCCATTTTTAACAGAAAAATAAAAACATTTCTAAAGCTATAGCAAAACTGTTCTCTTGCCGGTGTTATCTTCACCAAGGAACAAATCTTTCTGGTCTGGTTGGCTTGCTGCAGCCAAGGAGGGAAGGTAAGCTCCACCCTTTGAATACAATTCTAGAATTGTTTCTGCCTACCATTAAAGGGGCGTATCGCCTATTCCAGAGTTACCAGTAACCTGTATTGGACGACAGAGAAAGTTTATTTCTTTAACCTCTACAAAACAAGCACAACTTTTTATGGGACATTACTGTCCCTTTAAAGTGTTATCCAAACCATCTGCTTGTTTATAAAAAAAAAAAAAAAAAAAAAAAAAACGTGCTGTAAATCAGTCATGTAGGTTTCTCAAGTAAAATTAATGCAGTGAAAAGCCGATTATGTTCCTAAAAATTTTGGCCAGCTGAAAAGAGATGGAAAGTTCCAAAACCCTATCACCAGCTACAAATGGACAAGTGTAACTGCAGTTTGAAAAGAACATTAACAGTAGCTGAACCAACATAGATGACCACACGGAACAAAACAAAAACTCATTCCATGTAGACAATCCTGTGTATATCTTTCTTTTACCAGTCCACAGAAATAGTACAGTTTGTTCTAAACAAAGAGGTCAGAACAAGTAATGCTGCAGTCCCACCTTCAAAAAAAGCATCAACAAATGGCTTGGTTTTCCTTTTTTTCTCCCCATTTAGCCCCCCCCCCCATGATGATTCAAAGTTTCTCACCTCAAACTTCCTATTTAAAACTTGGGTATGCGAAACCCAGATGAATGTCTGACATTTAGTTTCTTTTTTTAACCATTGAAGAGAACAATACAGGGCATTTAAAAGAAATACTAAATATGTTCTACTTTAACCATCTGAGTGCCAGTGGGATGGTTAAAGGGGCAGAGCCCAGTAGATGCAAGAAAAAAAATATGTTTTTTCAAATATAGCACTGGGAAGCTTAGCTGTGACACTATTAAGTGACCCCACAGACTTACTATCCCTTTAAGTGTTCCTTTTTGTAATACATATAATAAAGTGCAGCTCCAAGTCTTCTTTATTCTATTTTTAGCAAGTAGCGCTATATTTCAATATCAACAGGCTTGTAACTCAAGAGCAACTGAATCTGAAAGGATCCTCCTTACACCCCTTTCCCCAGCGTCACAATCTTCAGTAAGCAAGGGGGGGGGGGCAGGGTTTTCCTTATACTTACTGAGTGAAGGCTGTCCCTTGCTGAGATCCATCCAGTTCCACGACTGGATTCCACATCTAATGGGAGGCGGTCAGAATGGGCAGGAGGGGGATCCTTTTGAATTCAATTGCTGCTGAACTACAAGCCTGTTAGTATTGAAATATAGCGCTACATGCTACAAATAGGTATTACTATCCCTTTAAGATTTTGATATTTTTTACCATCATCATCATTTATTTCAGGGCCTCTAAAATCAGCTGTTCTCGATTCTTTCAACCAATTTTTTCCCAACCCCTACAGTACAGAAGAAATTGAGAGCAAAGACTCTCCCCACTGCGATAGCAACACAAGAAACTTCTTACACTTATTTTTTTGATAAAGTATAAAAGGTCATAAGATCTGTTTTTTCTCCCTTAACATGCAATGTACTTAAAGGGATAGTAATGTTTCATAAAAATGACAGGTCTGATTAATCGTCATAGTTTTTGGGACATGGAGAGCATTATTTCATTACTGTCCGAGTTCAAAAGTAATTAAATGATAAAGCATCCCCCTCCCGCCCCTTTTACTGATGTAACAGTGCTCACCTCTGAGCAGCAAGACTGTCTGGATGGATCGCAGAGAGGGACAATCTTCAGTGATCAAAAGGAAAAACCTGTCAAGGGGCAGGGTTTTCCTTATGCTCACAGTAAGAAGACTGTCCCTTGCTGCATTCTGTCCGGTCAAGAGACCAGATTCCACATCTGAGGGGAGGCGGCTTACACTAGGTAAAAGGGGCGGGGGGGGGGGGTAGATATTTTACCATTCAGTTACTCTTGAACAAATGTAACAGTATTAACACTCTCCAAGGCCAAAATGCTATGAAGATTAATCAAAGCTACTTTTTTTGTGAAACATTACTATTACTTTAAGTGAACAGGGCTGTCCTTTTAAATATCATGTATTACATGTCAACATTAATATAAAGGTAGTTTGTTAGTTTACTTATGGTGCTGTATATGCTCATTTTGTGTCTATGGGATTATTCACATTTAACCCTTTGAGTACCAGAGGGATACTCAAGACATGCGTTGCATACCCCTCTGGCACTCAAAAGGTTATTGCTCTTACATTATTTCTTATGAACTGGCCCTTGGTTCATTATTGTTATCTCAGTCCAGCCCTTAAGGACAAACATTTTGATTGCCCAGATGCATGTCTGTAAACTGAGCAGTGAACTCATGAGAGGGGAAAATAATGACAAAAAAAAACAAAATACATTTTGGAATTGTTTTTCCTGCCAAGTACAACTAGGGTACTTACACAAATGATAGTTGTTTCATTAAAAAGTTATTACAGCTTAATTATTTAAGTGCCAAAGGGGTGTGCAACATGTTATGTACCCTTCTGCATTCAAAAGGTTAAACTTTTTTCCCCTTTTCTAATAGAACTGCAGTATTTTTTTGTGGTGACTACGTTGTACTGTTCCTATTACATACACACTATGCAAAGAAGTAGTCTATGACTCAGGATATCCCACAGAGTGCATAAAGAAACTGCTTTTTGCCTTTGCCACCAGTTGGCACTGTTGATAACCATTTAATCAAACGTATGAAAAATAGCACAACAGTGGGAGAAACCAAGTTTTACACAGCAAGAAAAACATAACATACATTTTTTGTTTTTGATTTGTAATGAAAACAAAAAAAGTTTACTGCTCTTTCAAGGTTCACTAATAAATAGGAGGACAAGGGAAAGCTTCTATTAGAGAAATGTGTTTTATTAAAAATTACAGCTTATAACAAATATAGCCTCTAGCCCATGGGAATCCAACATGCCGCCCATGGGCCAAATGCAGTCCGCCTGACCCAAGGGTGCGGCCCACCTGAGATTTTTAACAAAACCCTAGCACACACGAACTAGTAGGCCAGTAAGGCCCAACCAATTGCTGGTACCTTACAGTCTAAGAATAGTGGTCTGTAAAATAGCAGTATTGTCCCTGAATTAATAAATACATATTTTGTAGTAGGCAACAGGCTATGGTCACCATTTTAGCAATAGAAAAAAAAAAAAAAAAAATAGAGAACGTATCATCCTTCACACGTATGGCTTTCTGTTCATGCGGCTCATAAATGAAACATGCAGAAGCCCCTATTCTAGCCTGCCTACACATTAATTCTGACAGTTTTAACCCTTTAAGGAGCAGAGGCGGTAGGAAATGCATTGTGAAGAAATGTGTTTAACACTCCGCTGATCCTGAAGGGTGTTATACTTTTGTGCCAAAGAAATCGTTTTTACAAATGCTGACTTGACACACATGATATTTATATGTATGTGAGACCTCTTCATTTTAGCGGATATTGCCATAAGGAATGGGTTAATCTGAACTGGTTCCAGAGACATACAAAAGCTTCTTGGCACTTGCTGGGTTAAGCTTGAGGACAGTGCCTTCCCTACCACAGGCAAATGTATATTTAACATTGGATGTTAAAAAGGCAAGTGTTAGAGTCCGGATCAAGACTCTAATATCTCCATGACCCCTTAAGAAGCTTTGCGGCCATCTGCTCGTTGATCTCATAACCAACCGGCAATGAAATATTACATGGAAAGACATCACAAACGTTGGATGTACTAGCAACAGCAGAAATGACTCTGCTTGATTTAACAGGTTATTCTGGATTCCTGCATTATCCTTTTTAAAAGTCTGAGCACTGACAAAATTACAGCTGTATTAAAGGGACAGTACATACATATATTTTTATTTATATAGCACCAACAGGTGTACTTTGCACTTTACAGTTTACATTTTGTAAAGAAGGGGTAAAAGAAGTGCAGTAATTAAGATTATATATTATATATAGCAATTATTGTTATATAGACAATCATAAAGAGAACACCAGGTAAGCATTAGGATAGGAGGTTCCTGTCCCATAGACCTAAGTAACCTGTTATTTTTTCTTTACATATACTGAAAGTGGATAACGTGTAAAAACAAACTGCCTATCCTTTTTGCTTTTTTTAACTTATCTTCACCTATTTGTTTATTTGCATTTCTATGTCCCTGAAATACGCTCTCTAGAGCAAATTCCAGACAGCTGTCAGGTACTGGGAAAACACATCTTGTAATACAATGTAAAGAGAGATAACACACAGTACTGGCTGCTGCAGGGATAGTGTACAGTATGTTACTGTCCAGTTTTGATGATCAACTGACTAGAAAGCTCTCTGGAAATAGATTCAAGGAGCTTGTGGCAAGAAAAAAAACAAAAACAAAAAAAAAACACAATTATATATATATATATATATATATATATATATATATATATATATATATATATATATATATATATATATATATATATATATATATAACAAATAGAAGGATGGGGAAGCACCCGTGGGACTTATTCAAAATGATTTATTGGACACAAAAATAATTTTGAATAAGTCCCACGGGTCTGCCCCATCCTTCTATTTTGTTGTACAAACCTTAACCCTTTGAGTGCCAGAGGGGTACAGAATGCATTGCTTTGCAATGCATTCCATATCCCTTTGGCATGCGAAGGGTTAAGGGATTGTGCACATGGACGAATAGAACTTATGGAGAAAGTGCTTTCACACTTATAACAGAGAGGGAGGCAGCACCAGTGGGTCTTATTGAAAACATTTTATTAAATGATATATAAAGTAAAAAAACAGGAGGTCAACATTTCAGTCCTACATCAGGACCTTTCTCAAGATGGAAAAAAAATATAGACAAACTGACTTTGCATGCTATGTTAAAACAGAAAGTGCTACAAAGTGCATGTTTAACTATACATGTACCTCCACAGGTACTTACAATTCTGCAAGAGGGGAGAAGTTTTCCAATGTACTCCTCACTTCCTGGTCAGGAGACTGTTCTCTGTTGAATAGGGGGACACATACCAATTCTTCAAGTTCCCATCAAATTAAACAGGGCTTCTAACCTCTTGAATACTAGAGAGGTTTCAACACAGAGAAATGATTTGGACACACCTAACATTCAAGGTATTAAACCCCCTTTAAAAAAATGGAAATTGTTTTACTCAAATGGAGTTGGTTTGCCATAGAATTTCTCTTTGTCCATACACAAAAGTTTACAAGACAACGTAATTATTTAATAATTACACAATGCAAAAGGACACAGTCTCCACCATGACAGGACAGTTTTGCACTTTAACCCTCTGTTTGCCAACAGGGTGTGCATAATATTACAAAGCAATGAACTGTATGCACACACCAGGCAGTCACACAGTTAATACCGCATACAGTGTATGTTTGCTCTGTTAAACGCAAGTTATTTGTTATCAGTCTGACATTTCTGTATAATTTTCTGCAATACAATGAACTGTGCATGTTTCTTTGGTACGTTTCTAATCTCCCACAGTCATATCTTTAGGAGAAACTGAACAAAAGGAGCCAAGTATTAGGAACGTTGCTATGGCTGAAATGTTGATTTTGTGCCTTGTCAGCCCCTGCTGATCTTTAAAGTTTAATTCCCACATAGCAACATATGACATGTGCAACCAAATGAGCTTGCTTGAGCTTCGCTACTAAGTAATTTACAAGTAATTATTCTGAGAAGCAATGTTAGGGTAAGATCACACTGACAGCAACACAAAAGTGACTAAGAACCCCAAATAGTCTGCTATACGGTATGGGGCAAGTTACATAGACAAATATTAGTAGACATTCACAGAGAGCAGCAGCTTTCCTGTGACTGACAATAGTTATAACTACAGAAAGGCATGCCAGCACTGCGGACACTGCTACAGCACACATGAACTTTTGGGTGATTGTGCCAATGTGATACACAGCCTGGCAGCAAGTCTCTGGGGAGTAGACTGGATACCAGTAAGAAGCGACTAATGTCTCAGCCAGTCACATTTGGCTGTCATCATCCATGTGCCTGCCCTCCCCAATGGTAATACTGAGCAAAATCAAATGCAGCAGTACTAGCAATGGCCTGTGAGCTAAATCATTTAATCTAAATCAATGGTAGGCACCTTTGGCACTACTGCTGTTGGAGATTACAACTCCCATCAGCCCCAGTGACTGCTGGGGTGATGGAAGTTGTGAGAGCATACCTGGGAACTATCAGGGTCTGACCCAAATCTCAAGGTAAAAGGCCTGAATCCTAATGATCAGAAAGTCCAAATTGACCTTCAAAATGCAGATTGTCCTGTATGTGATCAAGCAGTGCCATCTCTAAATTATTAAATGCTTTAGGTTTTTGAGACTGATTAGAGCACCTCTAGGTTACAGCAAGTTGGGGCATACCTACTAGAATCTATGTTATGGGAAATATTACTGGTTAATATTTCTACAGTCTCAACGGCAGATTATTCTGAAATTTCCCTGAGCAGGGTTGTGTAACCTAAGGTCGTCCAGCTGTTAAGAACACTACCCATCATAGCCAATGGATGGCAAGGGATGATGAGAGTTGTATTCCAACAGCATGAGGATTGCAGGACGCCCACATTTGCTTTCATTTCCTTTTGAAGGGAGGAGGGAAAGATTAAATTAAATGCACTTTGAAATCATAAACTGCAACTGTCCAGTACTGGCAGGCCCTATGCTGTGGAATCTGAAGTAATTTTCTTGCAATATTGAATTAATGTAATGAATCCTATATAATAATTTGCTAAATGTGTGTTTGTCAGAAGCAGTCATGCACAGTAGAGACAGCTGCGCGTGCTGCAGTCATGCGCACTACAGACTGACCATGAGCGGCTGATAAGGAAGCATCGGTGTGTGTGCAGAGAGGACTACGGTCTGAATTCGGAGCGCCCCACTACGTATCAGCCACAGAGCTGGCAGTCTTTACTGTGCATGACTGCACCACGGCCGTTGCTGGGTGGCACGTGTACACGGGCTCTTCAACTAGTAACCAATATTCCACTAAATCTGTCACAACATACTAAGCAGAGTACTTAAACTAAAGTCACCCATGTATCCCCATACTTAAAGTGCATCAGACTATTCAGAGTTGCAGTACAATGGAGGCTGATCACTCTGAAAGGTGTTGCCTACACAAGCACAAAATCTAAAAAGGAGACATTCTGGGGCAAAGAAACTGAACAGCATAGGGAACAAACCAAAGTCCCAGGCTTTTCAATAGGATTTTTAACAGCTTGAATACTAGAGGTCTCCAATGAGTGAAATGCGTTGGGAACCTCTTACATTCAAGGGGTTGAAGCACATTCAAATCAATTGGAATGTTTTTGTCCCCAATGGTGAAATGTGTTTGTTCCAAAATTGCTCCTCTTTAGTTCATTGAATCCAGCCAGAAATGCTTATTACAAGAGAGGCCCAGAATGCACTACATACACCTCTGGCACTCAAAGGTTTAACCACATCTATGCTACAGGCATAAGTAAAGCAATGCATTGATTTTCTCATCCAACACTGCAGAGATGAATGCACAGCTTCTGATGTCACAGGATGCATAATACATGTATTTCAGTGAAGCAGGGACATTTTCCCAGACTGCTTGTACAGATACTTAAGAAACTGAGGGAGTTTACATTTAAAGTCACACCGTGTGTTCATGGTTTGCACTGCTGGAATATGGAAAATAGTGAAGGACACAATGCTTGAGGTTCTCTCACCCAGGAAGCCCACTACCCAAAGCAGCAGCTATCTTCCCTGGTTGATGGACTCTCAAGTGCTCAGTCCACTTGATAATACACTGTAGGCTTCTATAAGCCATACTTTGCTATGGAAGTGCTCCCGCAAATGTCTGTATGTCTGGGAGCACAAAGTTTTTACTTATTCCCCCCCCCCCCCCCCCAAAACACATAGAAGAGGCCTTTCAAAAAGTCACCTCATCTCCCAGCAAAGAGGTGGCTGCATTCAGCAGGGGTTTTAATCTAAGGCAGGAAAACCCTAGAAAACTCGAGTCGGCTCCAGGAAGCATATTTTTCTGAATTGGTCATGGGGCACCTTTATCTTGTAATGTTATCATCCCTGTGGATGGCAACTTAGGCTGATTTGAAAGAGCTTTGAAAAAAACCCTATATGTTAGGCTGTTTCTGTTTTATAATTTAACCCTTTGAGTTAAAATAATAATATGTTAGGAGAGATTTGGCTTTATTTATGTTTCATTTATACTGGTTAGATAGTACTAGATAGAACAGCTGTGTGCCAAACTAATCTTTTACACTACCCTCCCTCCTACTTATTTTAGAAACTGTAGAAAGGTGGCTCATAAGATACCTCTGTTCTCTAAAGAAAAAAAACAATATTATCAGGCTTATTTTTAACTCTTTGAGTGCCAGAGGCAGGTGGGAAGGTTTACTGACAGTATAGTGTGTATACTCACTAAAGCACTCATACACACCAGTGAATATCCGAGTGCAGGCACATAAGTAGGATGCCAACCATAATGCAGAAAATAAGCTCTGGCATCCAAGGGGTTAATCACTGGTGAAAGGCGTAAAACTATGAAGTTTATGTTCTCTAGCAAAAACTGCAGAGCAAAAGTAAAAGTAACTTTTGTTATAGGAAATTAGACTTCTGCACTCTGATAACAGGGCAATGACACGACGATCATGCACACAGAATGCAGTGTTAGAACTATAAAAAAAAAGGTGACAGTATGCAATGGAATGCACCAGATATACCACAAGAAAAGTAAAACTGAAGTGATAATGAATCTGCCATCATACAATAACTGAATCTGAAACTCTGTGCTATGGAACCTAAAAGTCCCTTGAAGTAGTACTGGGAGTTCCCATTAACCCTTTGAGGGCCAGGAGAGTGTGCAAAGCCTAGAAGGGTTAATAAAAATAAAGCCTGGTGGGTCAGACAGAGTATGTGTGGCTGTGTGACTATGAGTGGACAAGAGGAAGATTAGAACATTCCACACAGTGCCATGCTGTGTGTATTAAGCAATAGAATCAAATCTTTTTATGTAAAAAAGAAACGTCTAGTGCAACCCAGCTTGTACCATACAGAACAAACACACATTCCCCAAATTTCCATTCATTTAAACTGGGCTTTTAACCCCCTGAACACTAGAGAGGTCTACAACGCATTGTGAAGCAATATGTTGGAGACCTTTTTAGCATTCAAGGGGTTAAAAGCCATTTAAATCAATAGGCATTTTTATTCGTCCCTTATGGTACAGCTGGTTTAACCCACTGTTCTTTTAACCCTTTGAGTGCCAGAGTGATATCCAATAGCAATGAAAACAGACAGACAGTTAATTACCTGATATATATGCAGGTCAACGTATACAGTAGGTGCAAAGCACAGTGGAAAAGGATAAAGATTGCATTACAGGGTATAAAGAAAAAAAAGAAAAAAAGCCTACATCTCTTCAGGTACAAAAAAAATAAATGTGCACAGGGCAAGAAATTACCACAATATTTGGATTTACAGCCTCCAACATGAAAAATTACAGAGGACATGCACTAAGGGGAGGTAAGAGGACACAACTTCTACAGTTTGATAAGCTCTCCAATTCACATGTCATTTCTATGGGGCCTATACAGTAACATCTCTCAAACTGCAGGACATGTTAGTGCATACACTCCCTAGAATATCATATGAATTGGAAGGCTTATCATAACTTGTTGCATCAACCCCCCAGAATCAAATAACTTGCTAGTACTGAAAAAACATCCCTGCATGCTCAAATGAATCCGTGCACCTAGTTCTAAATGCAAGGTTTACTGTATTCTAGCTTAACCCTTTGATTGCTTTGCAATGTGTTGTGTTCCCCTCTGGCACTCAAAGGGTTAAGTCTTTTGCTTCCCTTATAACATACTCACAAAAAAAGGGCTTCTCAATTATTGTTCAGGACACAACAACTGGTCAGCTTTTCAAGATATGCCTGCTTAATCATCACTGGCTCTGTCACTGTGATTGAGCTGGCTGTGTGTAATGGGGGATAGCATTAAAACCCAAGCTACTGGTAAATCCCAAGGACTGAAGCAGAGAATCACTGTGTTACAGATTAGAGCACAGATACACATTCATTCAGTTTTCTAGATCTGATATGTTCATAGTGAGCGTGACAGAAAAGAGGGCAGGGGTGAGACACACAATGCAGGATGTCTGGTGACATTCAAAATAACACTAAAGTAAAATAACTACATACATGTTAAAAATTGGAATGTAATATTTAAAAATACATCCTATATAATAATTCGCTAAATCGTGTGCAACTCCGCGACATGCGCAGTAGACACTGCTGCGCGTGCTGCAATCATCGCTCCGAAGGAGAGTCCAGCTCTGTATCACCCACGGCGCGGGCAGTCTCTACTGCGCTTGACTGCCCCACGACCGGGTGGCAGTGGCACTGTGGCCCGTGTAACGGGCTGTTCAACTAGTATATATATATATATTATTGCAAAGGCTATTTTTCAGCAGACTCAAGAAGACAATTTAATTCCTGTATTCCGCAAAAATGCTGTATTTTATGCAGTAAAGATTCTGGAGTAGGGAATTAGAAGTACATAAGGACAACTGCTTCACTTCCCCTTATTTTTCTGTTTTGTATGTATTCATATTTATATACGTATAAATAAATAACTATTCTATAACATTATAAAAGAGGTTAAAAATCCTAGGAACCGGGAGCTCCTAAAATTTCACAGCTGGTTCCTACATTTTTGGATTATATTATAAACATTACTAACCATACTCTGGTCATAAAACCACAATGGCCATTAGGAATTAATTCCATGTGGACTGGTTCCACAAAATGTATCTTTAATTAGAACTAGTTATCATGTGCACATAGGCAGACATTAGCATTTTTTTCTCCAAGACCCCTGCCCTCCAAACTCCTCCCACTTGAGTTTTGTTAGATAGCCTTCAGTGATAGGAGTTTAATTAGAGAGGCAGGAATCGGGACACTAAAGATTTATTTGGGAGAACCAATCCACACAGAACACATTCGGTGACCATTATCATTTATAAATCATTATTAATCATTATCTGCAGATTAACCCTTTTAGCACCAGAAGGGTATCCAGTACGTTACTTAGCAATAAATTGTGCACCCCTCTGGCACTCAAAGGTTTAAGGTAAATGGGGATGTATTTTTAGGTGGTGTTAGTGTTGCTTTAAGTACAAGTAGAAGGTAGCTTAGTGATGCAAAGAAATTTGCCCCATTAAGAGCAAACTCCAGAGCAAACAGACTGTGCATTGGGGAGAAAATCTGCAGACATACTGTTACACCATTACAACACATGTCCAGCTTTACGCCAACATCATATACTAATGATCAATGCCCCTTGCATACCTAAATCTGAGTGCATGGCTAAATGTGTCACTTCATAGCAGTCACAGTCAAAGAGTCAGTTTCACTTCACCAATATATCGAACCTTAGTGCTTCTACCCCTTGGTTTATTTTGTAAGGATTTGAAACTGTAACGTGACAAGCAGCACATCAGGAAAATTTGGTCTTTTGTGTTCCTTTGTTATCTTGATGTAAACTTGTGTTCATTGACTATGACACCTTCCCAGGGATCCACAAGTACAAGCCTGTTCATGGTCACAAATACACTGAAGACGCCTTCCTGATACAAGGAAGTGACATAATGCATTCCTCCTAGGAACACATTGTCAACAAGTATGGCTAAGTAACCAGAACAATATACATATGGGAAACTTGAACACACACCTGCTAGGTGGGGGAAAGAGGGGAGAAAATAAAAAAAAAAAATAATTATGCATTTCCCGGTATACAGTAGCAACAAAAGGCACAGGGCCAAAGTTGTTGGGGGCTTTCTGAGGAGGCCTTTATCCTGTAGTGGATGGAAAAGTGCTGAACAGGATAGATAGATAGATAGATAGATAGATAGATAGATAGATAGATAGATAGATAGATAGATAGATAGATACAAGAATTGGTAATGGCACTCAGAAAATAATAATAGTATAATATAGTGGCCAAGTCCCATAGTATATTAATGAACGTACTTGGCCAGAGCAAGACAGCTCTGAACAGCAGCAACAGAAGAATAGATATGTTTATTCCATCATGCCAAATGTTTTCAGTCCAACAAAGGGAGTTCCTCAGGGCATATCTATTCTTCTATTGATGTTGAAAAGTTCAGTTTGTTTTCAAGGTCCAGGCTGATTCCACACCACTGGTTCTAGAACAGCTGATCTTTTCTGGAGTCACACACACACACACACACACACCACACCACACCACACCACACCACACCACACCACACCACACCACACCACACCACACCACACCACACCACACCCCCTATATAATAATTTGCTAGGATGTTTGTCACAATGCAGTCATGTGCAGTAGAGACTTCCCGCGTTCGGGCAGTCTCTACTGCACATGATTGCACCGCGTGAGTGAGGCCACGCAAGACTGCATCACGTGGAGCAGTGAGGTAGCGGACTCTTAACCCTTTGAGTGTCAAAATTCAAATTACACACACTTTTTAGAGCAGTCTGTCTATCAGACTGTTAGGCCGCGAGCACGTCCTTTCTCCCCCCTCACCCCGTAGGGAGGCCAGCCTCACAGTTTGCTCACCACCTGAACATGCAAGCAGTGCCGTTATAGGAGTAAAAATACAAGTACACAGAAAATGTAAAATATACAGGAATATTTAAGTACTGTGGCCTCTATCTCATATAACAGGTAGGCCATTCAAACATTGTACACATGAATTTGCATTTTAACAAGTGTCAGTCAGAAGAACCAATCTGCCCATCCAATCCGTTTATTTCCTTATGTATTTTAGAAGCTCAGACATCTTGGACAGTTATATGCCTATACCAGGAGTCCCTAAACTGATTTGCCCATTTAGACAGGCTAGTTCAATTGTCAGCCACTATTTCCACAATTATTACTATAATTTCCTTTGAGGGCCTATTTATTCAAAAGAAAACTGAAGTGGCTCTGGGGAAAACCAACTGTATCATGTGGACAATTAAAACTGTCCATTAATTTAAATAGGTATTTTAACCTCTTGAATGTTAGATAGGTCTCCAGCCAACACAGTGCTTTGCAACACATTGGAGAATTTTAGGAATTTGTATTTTCCCCCTATGGCTCATTTGGTTTGCCCCAGAATTGTTCCACTCTTCTATAGGAGAGAGGCCTTAGTCTCCAATCCTCCAATTTAATAACTTGTTTTATTGTAACAAGGAGAGTTATATGAACATACAGCATAAGCATACACTAAAGACCCCAACCCCTTCCCAAAAAAAAAAAACTGGTTTTTCTATTATTTACACATCTGCTTACCAGAGGCAAATAAAAGCATGTTATCCTTAAAGGGATAGTAATACTTAAAATGTAAAAAAAAATATGTTGTAGGGTTTATCCCCCTGAGTTAAACAAGAGTACTCCCACTGCTGAGAGGTGTTTCATTCAAAAGTTATTAATTTTCAAAGTTGAATTTTTTAGGTGCAATATCACAGTGGCCTGAAATTGTACAGTGATGCTGTTGCTACACCATCCTATGGAGATTTATGGTCAACTGACCAGAGTTGTCCATAGGATCGTGTAGCAACAGCGCCACTGTACAATTTCAGGCCACTGTGATATTGCACCTAAAAAATTCAACTTTGAAAATTAATAACTTTTGAATGAAAGACCTCTCAGCAGTGGGAGTACTCTTGTTTAACTCAGGGGGATAAACCCTACAACATATATTTTTTTACATTTTAAGTATTACTATCCCTTTAACAGCCATACGCATAATTGAAATGTAATGTCACACCAGCACAATTTATACTGCCAGGGTACTTCTCTTCCATTTCATTGTGTTTTGAAGGTTATACCATAATATATTTTGATGGACCAACAAAACAGGTCAATTCCTCAGATGCAACAACTTGGGTAGAAACCCAAAATTTTACTTCTGGCTCCAAAATGTATTATATTATTGTCCACACCTGCTCATGCTCTGGAGCTTTTGGAATACGTTATTTACTTGTTTGGTTTTAATTATTTTAACACAGTACTGTTATTTACGTATTAACCCTTTGAGTGCCAGAGGGGTACGCAACGCAATGTGTTGCGCACCCCTCTGGCACTCAAAGGGTTAAGAGTCTATATATCCTTAATATGCTAATGTATGCTAATTGTGGTACTATATGTACCAGTGATGTTTGCTATTCTAATTAAGCTTTTCAATGATGTTTCAGGTGCTAATGAAGCCTTTTCAGTGATGCTTCGGGTGGTAATAAAAGGTTTTCTCCACTCTACATGTGCTAATTAAGCACTGGTTAGCACCAGGAGACTTTCACTTTTCCCAAAAATAAAAAACTGTAAGCATTTCCTAAACTATAGATCTGCTGCACTTTTGGTTAACATGACACATACGCAGCTTTCAAATATGTATATATCTCCATATGCGTATTACAGAGGGGAAATCTTTTAAAAAAAAAAAAAAAAAAAAAAGCTAACTGCACAAACAAAAAAAAAAAAAAAATGCAACAACATGTACTCACACAATTCCATAAATATATCTGAATATAAAATATCAATAAAAAAAATTTACAACTTCCCTAGACTCATCGTATAACCGATAGTTACTCCTCTAAATAACAAAAAGCACAACACATACAAAGAAAGCGATTTCTCGTGAATTCACTATATTAATGTAATTATATCATATCAAGCAGATGCATGAGAAAGACCATATTGCAATAAAAAAAAAGTATCAAAATGAATGCTAAAACTTATTCAAATATCCTGCATACAGCTACACTCATAAAGCCACTCATTAATATATCAGTTAAATGCTTTTCAAGGTTCACAAACATATTTATTGAAAAAACGTGTGAACCCAAAAAACAAAATAATTATATGGACCATATAAAGAGTAACATTACTGTTTTCTCTTGGAATCAAATCAAATTTGCTTACCAATGCAATAACACCACAGCATATTTCAGAGACAATATATTACTTTTCAACATCGCATGCCATTTCCTTTTCAGTTACCTCAGACACAATTAGTGATCTAAAGACTCCATATGGAATTGAGCAGATGTCTGGCAGATTATATACAATGACACCTTAGAGGCATAAAAATCACACTAAAGTCAGGGTCAGTAAACAAAACATGCATTACTAGAAATACCCCATTCACAACTAGCTCTGAAGCCCAGTGTTTAAAGTGGAACTAGCTCTTTATGACGTAGGTGATTTGGAAACACTTTCAAATTCATGTGTATTTATGTTAACCATTCCTTATTCAAAACTATAAGATTAAGTGATACATTCACGAAACGCGTTAGGCGCTTCATCATCTTGCACATCTATGTTTTGTAGTCCATTTACAACCTGTTAAATTTTGGAACAATGTTTTTAATAAGGAAGAATAAAATTGTTTTTTATTGAATACAGGTTGCATTTCTTTGGCTGGTGAAGTACGGCGGATCCCTTGTAGCACCTCCTCCGGTGTGTCTTCTTATTCAAAACTATAGCTCATAATATATTTAGCTATACTTGTCAGTTTACACAAATTATGCTGGCACAGCCTGGTGTGTCAGATACAACACTACACTCTCCCTCCCAAATGGCACTTCGTACCAAGAAGTAATAGCTAATTTTCACAAATTGACAAATAAAGACATTTCTCCCAAACTACAGATTAAACTAAGAATGGCTAATGTAAATATAGATTATATTGAAAGGCCTTTTAAAATCACCAGTTTAAAGTGTTCATTCTACTTGAATCACCAGCTTTCATAACCAGTCCTACAAAAGCCAGAGGAGGGTAGTTTGCAAACAAAATCTGGTATTGTTAAACTGCAACTCACTCTAAACTCTGATGGTAACTACTACCAAGCAAAGAATGATAAAAGAGTATAGTTCAACAGCGATAAGAGGTCTACAAATTGCCCACCCCTGGATCAAAATCAGATTCCCTTTCTATTACCTGGTCTCATCATTAACTCCATAAACTGATTACTCCTTAATAAGCTAATGTTAACACTTCATATAATGCTACCCCTCTATAATCTGTTGCCACCACCAGCTCTCCAGTTTAAAATATAGTCATACCAGCAAACTCCTGTATATAATATCATACCACTACTTCATGATCTACTACCACCACCACCAGATGCTCACGTTCTAAACTGGTGGCTCTTCTAACACTAGATCCCATTTTTATGATCTACTGCCGTCAGACCTCGCTTCATAACCGCTTACAACTATAAGATCCCTTCGTGATAAACTGTCACAACCAAATGACTTCCCAGTCTGGTTCCAGTACCAGATGTACACTGCCCCTATGTTCCCTTAAGTCTGCCACCAGATCCTTTCAAAACAATACAGATCGGTCTCATGTAATTGTCCCAATTACAGCAAATTAGACCACAGTCTGATCCGTCTCCCCATATCCTCCGTCCCACAGAACCCACCTTTTACTTTCTCTTTCACACTGGACCACCCCAAGACTCCAGGACCTGCTCCTCTCAAGGCTCCTTTAGACTGACATGACACCCATCAATGACTGCCACAGACACGGGACATTCCCCCACCTCCAGCATCTCCCACACCGGACCCGGGGGCCACCGTCTGAGCCATCAGAGAAGCGGAAGTGAAGGAGCCAAGGAGGAGGGAGAACAGGGAGGGACGCGCGCTCTCGAGGGCTCTAACGTTCCTGCACGAAGCGGCGACGTCATGCGCGAGTCCGGAGCGCGCACCAAGACGGTCTTGCTGCAGAATAAAGTGAACGCGCACGCATAGAGTGACGTCTAGCACACATCCTGAAGGTGACGCGATGAGTGTAATGTATGGTATATTTACTAACTGTGCGATGATGTTCAGGAAACGAGCCATGACAGGCACTTTTGGGAAGTGGGATTCTTTTCGTTAGTGTTCGGCGTGCAGGTTAAAGGTTAATTAAATGAGTAGCGTGAGTGTGTTTGTATAATTTTTTTTTGCATTGGAAGTCTACATGGAGATATACACAATTCCACTTCGGCTGATGTACGAAATAGACAATTGTGGAAAAATCAACAACACTTTAAAGGACAAAAATACGGATTGATTTAACCGAGTCTTTTAATCACAATAACTAGAGAGCTCTCCATTGAGAAACAAACAGCCACACCCCCGCTGCTTTGTGCAATAATTATATTCTATTGTGAAACGGAGGTCTTCGTGGTTGTTTAATTGGAGAAAAACATTGGGAACTGATGAGGTGAATACAAAGGGACGGTTATTCATGACGTTACAGTTTCCATCAAATTAAGTTTTATTTATATGTTTCATAAACTAACTTTTATATATTTGTGTAACAGGATGCCCCATATGGACAGTTAAAGGAATGTTTGTCCCTTTCAGTTTTATATTGTTGGTCCTGCCCAAGCTCCCCTGTGGGTATAGGAAGATCCCCTGGGTATCATGGAGATTGGTGTTCCTGAGCATCGGGTATAGAGCAGATTGCGCCTTTGTGGTCTGGTTCCCTAGGGAAAAAAGGAGCATGTGCTCCAGAGGAGATTATTTACTTGGAGCAATGCAGGGTGTCCTGCATCAGGGTACAAGGGGAGGTAAATAACCAGGGTCCCCTCAAGAGGCCTAAGTGGATCCCATTAAAAGCACTACTACAGAAGCCATTATCAGAAGGGAAGCAACATACATCATCAGGAGACAAGAGGCCCTGGGCTGGAATGAGTAATAGCCCATATGAGCCTGGTAGATGGCATGCAGCGCAAACTGCACATTTTTTGAAAGATTGCAAATAAAATACTAGTTTGGGCCTTATTTATATAATTAAAGTGGGACAATTCTGGGACAAACCAACTATAATTCAGGGGACATGTTAACATTCCCATTGCAGACCTTAGCTTTAAAAGGGATTAAGGGCCCCATTTAATTCACTTGGATTGTGTCATCTGTTTCTTATGGTAAAGTTGATTTTAACACAGAATTCCTCCATGTTACTTTATACATCAGGTCCAATGTTCAGAGTGTAACTACAGGTGGAGGAGTTATGCCACTGGGAGAATAATTTTGTATAAGGGGGCCCCAAATAATGTTTCTCTTGATTGTGGGGCATAGGAACCATTAGGTGTAACGGAAGCTGAGAAGGGACCTCGTCGCCTCCTCTCTGCTTCATGGCGAAGGACAGTATATCGGTCATGTAGGTCACATTCCACCTCCACGAACCGGTACATACTCTCTTTCCAATCCGGTAGAGGAGTTCTTCCCAGGATAGGCCAGCGTAGTTCCAACAGGTCCCCTAGGCAGCTCCAGTTGGGCTCGACAGCGTCCATGGGTCCCCAATAATCCGCCATGTCTTACTCGATGCACCCGATGAACGAAGGAGAAATCCCACCGCTATGCCACCAATGTAACAGAAGCTGAGAAGGGACCGCGTCGCCTTCTGCCGTCGTTCCTGGGTCTCTCCTTCTTGACGCAGATAAGCGCCGTCGAATGCACCAGTTGAAGTATGAACAGTCACTGGAAACAGCCGCAGGATCGCTGGAAGCAGGGAAGAGTCCATGTTGCCGCCTGACAGTCCACGAAGTTAGGACGCAGGAAACTGGCAGCAGGCAGTCAGCAATTCAGGATACTTGGCGCAGATGGGTATCAGAGTGGATACTTTAGACCATAAGCAATACAAGACTCCAGGACTCCTTGTTCACTCCAAAACAGAACTCACTTTATTGTCACAAACCACAGATATTTATATACAGTACAGTACATTGGATCACATGGGGAAACCTGATACAATAGGGAACATGATTAAATCATAACACATCAGACAAAAGGCCAGCAGCAGATGGTAAGGGCTGACACAATGGGAGCATTCACAGAGGTAATCAACTCATAACATATAATACAAAGGGCTGGCAACAGAGTTTCAGGTTATACAATAGGTGACTCACAGACTGAGGGGTGTGAATGGATTAACACACACAGCAGGGGGTCTCAGGACAGTTCTCACTCCAAGGACTTGAGTGGCTAGAATATACATTCCCTTAAAGGGATAGTAATACTTCGTTTTAACTTTATTTTATTTTGTAGGCATTAAAAAAACATGAAGAATGATACAAGTCTTATCTCTCAAAACTTTATGGGTTAAGAGATATTCACAAACAAAGTATCCCTTCCCTGTTCAACCAGATCAGAAGGGAGGTGCCCAGGTAGACTGCAGAGAGGGACAATCTTCAATTAAGATAATGGAAAAAGCTGAAAAGCTTGTCAAGGGGGGAAGGGCTTTCATTGTTTTCATACAAAGAAAAGTGTCCCCTTCTGTTATCTGTCTGGTCTATGGACTGCATTCCACATCTGAGAAGAGATTGTTTACACTAGGTAAAAGGGGCGGGAGGGGAAACTTTGCTTGTGAACATCTCTTAAACCATAAAGGTTTGAGAGATAAGACATATCATTCTTCATGTTTTTTTAATGCCTACAAAATAAAATAAAGTTAAAACGAAGTATTACTATCTCTTTAACAATGGCTAGGGGTTGAATAATTAAGCAAAAGGCTTGGGAGTCTGCAATACATATTGAAATAATTAACCCCTCACTGCCTATTTCCTTGGAGTAAACCCTCAAACATACCACATACAATAACTAAAACGTTCGCCATACATTAAACATAGTATGTGATCCAAAGTCAATGAATTTTAAGTCTTTCTCTTAGGGAATAGCTGGCCAGTTTGTACGCCAAGGCACAGCTCAGAGTCCAAACAGTAATAAATGTCCATAGTCTTTGGATAAATAGTTTGAGGTCCAGACAAGGGCTCAGTAACGGGTAGGATCCGTTACATTAGGTAATAAGCCCTCCATCAGGAGGCCAGACACCTTATTCTTGTTAGTTGACAAGTTGAAACTACTTCCATTCCTTAGCCTATTTTACCACCCCCTTCATACCAGTTTTTTCAGTGCCCTGAGAAGAGGAGGTTGAGGCAGCATACTCCCTTTTGTATACACTTCTACAATAAGACAGAGCTTTCCAAACTTTTCATTTTGGTGACACACTTTATAGACATTCATCATTTCGTGACACAGTAATTCAGTTTTGCTAGCAAACCGGAGGTCAAACTAATAATCCCTTATAAGAGATACGGACACATACATAAATTGTAATAACAAGATGTATGGGGACACAACATATCTCATGAAAACCTTTCATTCATACTGCGGAAGGTATTAAGCATGTCATGTGGTTTTTAAAAGGACGACATGAGAATATTGCGCTAAACGTAAGCATAAGATTCTCATGTCGCATAATTAAATGGAGCATAACTGATTTTAGAAGTGCTGTCCATCTTTCCTGTGCCATCGGCACCACAAGCAGAAGCAGCAGCCATGTGACTGGCAGCCTCGGTGCACAGGGACACTCCAGCCTGGCAGCCCAGAGAGAGGGCAGTGGTATAGAGGAGGTGGCATCTCAAAACATTTTAAAATCTGAAACGCAAAAAGATTTGTAACAGCTGGAGTACCTCCGTGTGCTGCATACGTATTGTGTATGCAGCACATGGAGGCACTCCAGCTGTTACAGATCTTTTGTGGAGCTCCAGCTATATGCAGCACACAGAGGCAATCTCGCGCTGTGTAAATGCAACCATTAAGTAATAGTTATTTATCTCAGCCCCCAGTGTAGCTCATACTTGGGTTGAATGACAATCTCGCACTGTGTAAATGGCACCTTTTCCTGCGACACACCTACACACTGCAACCGACACACTAACGTGTCGCAACACACAGTATTACAGAGGGTTAAAACTACCAACACAGAAGGTACAGCACCCTCTATGAGCATTTTAACGCTCACAAACCCCACAAATACCTTGATGTAATTTGTCAGGAGGCAAACTGAAACTAACAGAAGGCCTGCCACATCATCTAAATCTGGACAATATAGCCATGACTGTATAGATTCTAAAACGAGAAGGTTTCTCAAACCTTGTAGCTCAGATTATATTTAAGGCCAGAAAAACAATATCTTTCAAAATGTATCCTAGAATAATATAAAAGGGGTATAGATACAGAAGGTGGGAATGTAATTCCACCTCAATAATATCCTTTGTAAGACGTCATCTACAATATGAAGTACAGTTTTGGGCACCAGTTCTTAAAAAAGGCATTACTGAACTGGATAAAGGTGCAGAGACATACAACAAAACTGATGAGACTGGATGATCTGAGTTATAAAGAGAGACTAGCCAAACTGGGTTTGTTTACCTTAAAAAAGATACATATATGGAGTGAGATCATTAGATTTACAAATATATTCAAGGTCAATACAAAGATCTCACTGAGTAACTATTTACTCAAAGATGAGCAAAAAACAAGAGGACATCCATTAAGACTACAGGAAAGGCACTCTCAGCTAAAGCAAAGGTAGTAAAGGTGTGGAATTCTTTGCCTTGAGATTCTTTGTTTGCAGAATCTGTAGTTGCCAGCATTCAACTGGTTGTATCTTCAAATTAAACATTTTAGTATGCATAAGAAAGCCCTGGTCTATGATCCTAGAGCCCTTGCCCCTATTGTATCTCTCCTTGTCAACCAACCCCTTAGCCATTAAAAAAATCTTTCTAATTCTTATGGAGTTCTTTTCCCTAAGATTCTGCAGCATACATTTTACTTAATGGTGGAGTGGGAACAGGATATAAGCTCCACTTTTTCTGTACTTGATTTGTCCCGTGTCTTTTCCCATATTCTAGACCTAGCTAGAGACGCTCCCTCAAGAGAATTATCCTATAACATCCTCACTAGATGTACAAAGTCCCCCTTATGCTTGCACACATTTTCCCAAGTTCCTCCAATATATGTTGGCGCTGTTATAATGCTTTATACCATATCTAGTGGATCTGCCCTAATATATAGATGGGGAGACAGGAAACTCTCAGAACCACAGACATTACGAGCCAGGACAAAATAACAGTTCTTAATTTATCTTCAAGACCCCTGACCGATACAGAGATGACTGTCCTCGGCAAAGGTCTGTGATTTATTCCGACTAACCGACAAAAGCCTTTTGAATGGGAAATTGACTTCTATAAACTACACAGACAGCTGAAACTTAAAGATTTATTTTCGGACGCCATCAACAGTGAAGGTACATCAGGAACATTAAGAAAGAAAAGTACATTTGATCCTATTTCGTCTAATCCACACATCATGACCTTCATGAATCTTGTCAGCAAAGAAAGTAGACAAATTATTTCTAATAGACCTACAAGCTATTCTAATTTGTCCAAAAGCAAGTTTGAAGCATTAGAAGAACTATCCAATGACGATAATATAATTATTAAAAGAGCTGACAAGGCTAGCCGGCGAACAAGATGGCTGCTTGAACCTCTTGCTCCGCTCTGGAGGCCTGATAAATTCGCTCATACCAGCAAGGACTGTAGCCATGGTTAGGCACAAGTGGCTGCATAAAGACCAACAGACCCCTGGAACCAGTAGATCTTCAACAGAGCCCAATCTGAGAGGTTATTTCACTACCCCGACGCGGATCCCCCAGAGCATGGCGGGACCGGTGATGGCAGCTTCCCCTACGCCATCTGTGGCATCGGAGGAATCCCCGGCCTCGGCTTCACCGAGTTCAGAACAGGAGCACCTACAGGCCTTACCTCTGGAGCTGATGGATGTACTCCGGACTATCCCCTCCAAAAATGACTTTAATAATCTGGCGAACGAAATTAAGCAGAGTGTGCGGGAGATACGCGATGACATTACAGGCCTTAAAACGGGCTTAACAGCACTAGATGGTAGAGTTACTACATTGGAACAATGCTCTTCTAGATCAGAGGGTGAGCAAAGGGATCTCTCCGCTGCATTGTCCCGTTTAACTCCACAGTTGGCTGAACTGCGGCGGCAGTTGGAGGACCTGGATAATAGAGGCCGTAGGTCCAATGTTCGAGTGAGGGGCCTCTCTGAGGACATTATGCCAGGATAACTTGTACAGTCGCTTACTGCCCTATTCAATACCATCTTGGGCAGACCTGAGACGACGCCCATTGGCTTTGAGCGAGCACATAGAGCTCTTAGGCAACAGAGTCTGGCAGGGGGACCGCCTAGAGATGTGATTTGCTGCCTCTCTAGTTTTCACCTGAAAGAAGATATCATGCGGGGAGCACGACAGAGAAGAAGTTGGCCATTCAGGGGCTCTGAGGTTTCCCTGTATCAGGACTTAGCATGGATAACATTACAGAAAAGAAGGCCCTGCAACCCCTTACTCAAGCTTTGTCTGCCCGTGATATACCCTACAGCTGGGGTTTTCCGTTTAGCCTGCAGGCCCGAATTGCCAACTGTATCCATGTGGTCCGCAGTTTCCAAGATGTACCGCGGTTGGCCAGGGTGGCTAACTTACCTGATAT
This sequence comes from Rhinophrynus dorsalis, assembly GCA_037306005.1. Lineage (NCBI taxonomy): Eukaryota > Metazoa > Chordata > Amphibia > Anura > Rhinophrynidae > Rhinophrynus > Rhinophrynus dorsalis. The sequence continues at coordinate 70,160,880 of CM074723.1, read as the reverse complement.
TACCATACCTGATTGGGATGATCCTGATTTTGTGACCCGATTGAGACCAGTGAGACGGGCCCGTCCTCTGGAGCACCTGGAGGGAGACGGGTTGGCCGCTCATCCTGCAAGGGGGCGAGATTGGGAGCCTGAAGAATGATCGGATGTTCTACAAGCAGATTGTTTTTGCACCCTATAACTTGCAGATTTCCCAGTATGGACCATCCACTGTTCTGTTCCTGTCACTTGGACTCTACCACAGTTGGTGATGCTCCTGAGACTGTTACAGCTTTTGAGACCTATAGCATGGGGATTACATGCACACTTTGTTTATTCCTCCAGTTTGTATTATTATGGCTAAGATGGGTGATAAGTGGCGGGTGGGGAAATGGAGTTGGCAGGGGGCGTTCACCTGGGGGCTTTTGTACAGACAGAGATTATCCGGGGAGACACGGGTCATACTGCTTGGTGTGGGAAACTGGGGGTTTTGCTGGGGATAGCAGGCCTCGAGTGAGTGGTCCCTGAGTGGGGGAGGCTGGAGTTGGCTCTAGTGAGCGGTGAAAAATTTTGCGCCGCTTGTTGGATGTGGGCCCTGGTCTCTGCTGTTGGGGCTGTTTTCTTGGGGACGGGTCAACTTTTGTTTCGTTCAGCTGTTACTTCAGCACTTGGGTTTTCTCAATTTCTCTTTTTAGTTCAGGGAATTGTTACAGTCCTACAATAGTTATCTAGGTCAGTTGGGTTTATCTAGAGCGGATCCGAAATGTTTATTTTTCTTTGTTTCAGTGTCAATTGCTTGTTTGTATATGTGATTGCAAGTTGTTCCTGGCCTGGTTACCTACCCTCGTGGAGTTTTGTGTCTATTTTCATACACGGTGGGCCTCACCCTGGTGGTGACGCCCCTTGTGTTTGGCACGGTGCTCCGCTGAGACGTGGGTCCTAGACCCATTATTGGGGATTCCCTAAAAACTTTTTCATTTGTCTTTGTTGTTCTGTATGTCTCCCTTCTTATTTGTCCTTCTATCCTTTCCCTTCTTCTGTGTTTGGCATAGGCATGTCTCACCAATCAGCTTCTCTCACATTGTATACCCTTAATGCTCGGGGACTTAATATACCTGAAAAACGGAGAAATTTGCTGCGGGATTTGCGCTCACATCATGTCTCAGTGGCGTTTATCCAGGAGACACATTTTGTGGCGAGCAAACCGCAATCCCTATCTAATGCCCATTACCCTATGGTATATTATAGCAATAATGCACACTCTAAGACTAGGGGTGTGGCGGTTCTTTTTTCCCGTCATACCCCTCTTACGGAGGTGATGACTTTAGGGGATGGTGATGGACGTTATCTGTTTGTGAAGGGCAGGTTCATGGATAAAGTGTATACTTTTGTAAATGTATACTCCCCCCAATGTGCGACAGATTGCCTTTCTTACTAAGGTCCTGACGAAATTACAAAATTTTCAGGAGGGTGTGGTGGTGTTTGGAGGGGATTTAAATGTTGCTATAAATCCTGTGGTGGATACCTCCTCCGGGGTCTCCCAGATTCCTAATGGCCTTTTGAGGAGGTTGGGATCTTCTTTAGCTGACTGTCAGTTGTTTCCCACTGATCGCGACTATACCTACTACTCTGCTCCACATGACTCTTATTCTAGACTGGACTACTTTTTCATATCTCATAGAGACTTGGACTCTCTTAGGTCGATCTCCATAGAGCCAACGACTTGGTCTGATCACTCTCTGGTTAAGATGCAACTGGCTTCCCCTCAGCCGCATTGGCGGGGGGGAACGTGGCGCCTCAATGAGTCTCTCCTACTTGACCCACTGCTTGCCTCGGAGTCTTCCTCTGTGCTAACAAACTACTTCTCTGAGAATCTCTCCTGGGGTGCCTCTCCCGGTGGTGTGGGAGGCACACAAATGTGTGATTAGGGGGCATTTTATGGCACAGGGTGCTGCTCGAAAAAGAGCGCGGATGCAACAGATTCAGAACTTGACTAATGATATATTGCATTTGGAATAAGTGCACAAATGTACTTTGTCGGGTTCTGATTACCAGGCCCTTTTACTGGCGAGGGGCAGATTGGCAGATATACTTGCCGATCGAAATCGATTGGCATATCAGCGTTCTCGGAAATTCTTTTTCGAACATAGTAATAAGTGTGGGCGGTTATTGTCACGCATGCTTCGTAAGAGGGATCGACTGACGCATGTTCATGGGATCCGGAAGCGTGACAACACACTGGTGCACTTACCAACTCAGATTGCAGACGCATTCAGAGACTACTACGCCTCGTTGTATAATCTGCCACCTTCAGATGACCGTCAGGATGCAGCTACCAGGAAGGCGGCTATCTGGGCCTATTTAGATAAGCATATGCACACCTGTCTTTCCGAATCGGTGGCTGCTTCAATGGAGGATCCTTTTACGGTAGAGGAACTGTCGGTGGCGATGAAGACGTCTCGAACGGGTAGGGCTCCGGGTCCTGATGGCCTTCCGCTGCGATATTATTTATGTTACCACAAGGAATTGCAGAACCATATGGTAGACATGTATAATTCTTTGCTTCAGGGTACTAGTTTACATCCACAGTCGCTTCGAGCAACGGTGACGGTCCTCCCTAAAGAGGGTAAGGATAGAGGGATTTGCTCTAGTTATCGCCCTATTTCATTGTTAAATGCTGATATCAAATTACTTGCTAAGATGCTGGCGCTCCGCCTAGGCCCGCATTTGCCTGGCCTGATACACCCAGATCAATCTGGCTTTGTAATGGGCAGGGAAGCTCGAGACAATACGACTAAAGTACTTAGCCTCATGAATGCACTACGGACTATGAGAACAGGGTCGCTGCTTTTATCTACAGATGTGCAGAAGGCCTTTGACAGGGTAGACTGGGGGTTTATGATGGCGACATTAGATCATGTAGGCCTTGGTCCCGATATGAGGTCGTGGATCACCGCCCTGTACACTGGTCCTTCTGCATGTGTTAGAGTTAATGGCCTCCTTTCCCAACCGTTTCTTATTAGCAATGGGACCAGACAGGGGTGTCCTTTGTCTCCCTTGTTATTTGTGCTTACCCTTGAGCCTTTTTTAATCGCGATACGGGCTAATGGGGCTATCCATGGGGTGTCCATGAAGAGTTCGGAGTTTAAGGTGGCTGCATTTGCAGATGATATGCTATTTTTGATAACTCAGCCACTGATCTCCCTACGGTCCTTGCAGAAAGAGTTTGCGGAGTATGGCCTACTAGCTAACTTGAAGATAAATATGTCTAAGTCTGAGGTACTTGACCTATCGGTGCCGGGGGATGTGAGGGTAGGTTTACAGGCGACTTTTCCGTATAAATGGTGTACGCACTAACTGAAATACCTGGGGGTATGGCTGACCTCGGATCTCGGTGACTTATATCGAACTAACTTTTTGCCACTGCTCTCTCGGGTCTGCACTGATCTCCGAACTTGGTCCTTTCCTCACGTAACTTGGATAGGGAGGATTAATGTGGTGAAAATGAATCTTTTGCCGCGCCTCTTATATCTGTTTCAGACATTGCCTATCCTGCTTCCTCTTTGTTCTTTGCCAGTCTTTGGTCCGCGGTGCTGAAATACGTATGGCTTGGTCGGAAACCGCGACAAAAATTGACGCAATTACAGCTACCTAAAGACATGGGAGGACTTTCTCTCCCTGATTTTCGGCTTTACTATCAGGCCTGCCATCTTACCAGAGTGATAGATTGGATGGTGGCGCCGCAGGGTAAGCAGTGGGTCAACTTGGATATCTCCCGGACTGATGGAGTCTTACCATATGCTATATGGTTGCGTCCCGACCAGAGACCTTCTATTCTAAGACAATGCCCCTTGATTCATGCGACGTTGTCAGTGTGGACTGCCACTGCGTTGAGACACTCTCTGACTTCTTTTCCTTCTCCACTGACTCCGTTAGTGCATAACTCTGACTTCCCTCCAGGAATTGGGGGGCGGGGGTTGTTTTCTACCTCTACACTGCCTCGACAGCACTTACATCAGGTTATGTCTGGGGGTAATCTGCTTCCGCTTTCTGACCTTGTGGGTACTGCTTCCCCGACATTTCTAGATGTTTTTGAATATGTGTGTGTAGTCTCTACACCTCTCCGTCATGGAGTGTCTCGTGTGTATTCGCTACTGTTGAGGGATGGACATACGCTGACCCCTTCCTTTGTGGGGCAGTGGGAGAATGACCTGGGTATGACGCTTACGACCGCTCAGTGGGAGCAGATAATGTACCTTACACATCATATCTCAATCTCCTCGAAATTGCAGGAATCCGCTTATAAGCTACTTTCTAGGTGGTACCTCACACCAGTTGCCTTACGGAGGATGGATCCTTCTACAGATGGCCTTTGTTGGCGCTGTGGTGGGGCGTCGGGGGGTCTGTTGCACATTTGGTGGGAGTGTCCTCGTATAATCCCGTATTGGGAAAAGATCCATGAGGTTGTCCAGCACTTGTCAGATGATGGTCCGGAGTTTGAGCCATTGCATTATATGCTACATCACACTGCCCTTAGCCCAGCCAGATATAGGGGTACTTTGATCTCTCAGTTACTGTTAGTTGCTAATAGCTTGATATCCCTGTTCTGGAGGAAGTCAGAGTCTCCTAGCATCAGATTGTGGGTTGAATGTGTAGAGGAACTACGGTTAATGGTGGAATTAAGTGCTTCTACGCCAGCGACTATAGCTAGATACTCTAGGACATGGTTTGCTTGGTTACAGTTTCTGGAGGGCCCGGAATTTGCCCGACTGGTTCCGTGAGGTGGTTCCGTCTCTTCCTGATTCTCAGTGTAGTTTCTTTCATTAAAGGGGCTCAATGTATATGTATGTGGGAAATCCTGTTGCATCTGATGTATACTTTGTGCATTTTACTAATGTGCTCTGTTATTCATTGAATATTGCCTATGCCTTCCCCCTCCCCTTCCCCCTCCTTTTCCTTTTTTTCCTTTTTTTTTTTTTTTTTTGTTTTTTTTCTCTTTTGTATCCTGTTCCCGTCCCTTCTTGTTCCTTTGTTCTTTTAATTTGTGTATTAAAAAAAACAAAAACCCAATAAAACTTTATTGACACTAAAAGAGCTGACAAGGGTGGGACCATAGTTGTGTTGGATTATGATGACTATAGGAAAGAAGTACTAGGACAGCGTTCAAGGGATAGTATTACTTAACCCCTTAAGGACCCATGACGGTCCTGCACCGTCATGGGTTGTTATACCCTTAACGACCCATGACGGTGCTGGACCGTCATGGCTTAAATGATAGCAGCGTGCCTCCGTGCACGCTGCTATCATTAATTCCAGGCTGAGACTGAGCGCTCCAAGACCGGGGCATTCAGTCTCAGCCCTTCTTGCTTCTGCTGGTTCATGCGATCGCTGTATCAGCGATCACATGTACCGGCATTCTGAGACAGAGGTAAGCACACAACGCATGCTTACCTCTGTGTGTCTCCTCTTTTTCTGTCTTCCTTGCTATCAAAGTAAGGGAGAGAGAAGTAGAGAGGAGACACCTAGTGGTCAAATAAAATCCAGCAGCTGGGGGGTTTAACCCCTTCACTGCTGGTGTTGGAGGCTGGCTAAATGCAAGTCAATTTCTGACCTGCAATAATACACTTTTTTTTTTTTTTTTTTTAAACAAAACACTCTTTTTTGTTTTTCAAAAAAATATTTTATTTAAAAAAAAATATATATCTTAATAAACAAAACTGGAGTGTGATTGTTGTGGAGCCATGTAATACACTTATACACACCGCCGAATGTCAGGGATAAAAAAAGTGGCAAAATAGGGTGGGAAAAAGGGACATGGGGATTTTCACCCCAGGGGGACAGTTGCCACTTTAAACTTCGCATTTTGTAGGTATGACTGACCGGTCATACCTTTCATGCAGTCTCCATAAAAATGTAACCCTTTGTGCCCAATTGATCCCAAGAGAAAAAACAAAACTGGTGTTTTTTTTACATTTTTTTTTTTAACTTTTTTTAATTTTAATAAAGTAAACGGTGGGTTAGCCATATAAGTGTGGTATCAAAGAGAGCCCTATTTGTGCTTAAAAAAAACAGTATATAATTTATGGGGGTAGAATAAAAGACTTAGAGGGAAAACACTGTTGAACAAAGACATAGTCAAAAAGGTATCACGGTTCCCGTGATCTCTCTCTGTGTCACGGTTTTCAAGACACTCAGACCAGTAGGTGAAATAAAATGCAGTTTTATTAAAAACAAAATAAAGGACAAAGATCACCCCCTATAGGCAGCACTGCATAGCAGCAAGAAGGCAATAGTGTGACCAATATACAAGTATAGCATAAAATAGCACAGGCAATTGGCAGATACTGAGTACAGAGATACAAGGGTTAATACAATAATCAGTCCGTCTCAGTTGTGATATTTGGCACGCCCAAGGTGATAAAGGCAGTGAATGGTGGAGAGGACTCAACACCAAAAGTTCGTAATACTGAGAAAACTGTCCAGCAAAGAGGAACCTGCCACCCAGAACCTGCTGCACTTGAACAGTAGCCCCCACGGGCGTATTAACGGAGCAAGTAGACTGCCAGAGCTTGAGCCAATAGCCCCCACGGGCGTAACGGGAGTGACTGGATTGCAAGAGCTTGAGCCAATAGCCCCCACGGGCGTAACGGAAGCAACTGGATTGCAAGAGCTAGAGCCAATAGCCCCCACGGGTGTAATGGAAACAACTGAATTGCAAGAGCTTGAGCCAATAGCCCCCACGGGCGTAATGGAAGGAACTGGGTTGCAAGAGCTTGAGCCAATAGCCCCCACGGGCGTAATGTAAGCAACTGAATTGCAAGGGCTTGAGCCAATAGCCCCCACGGGCGTAACCACAGAGACGTGCACAGTACAAGCCAGAGCCGTGCGCCTACCGGGCGCGGTAACGAACTTCACTGTACTGCAAGGAGAGAAATGGCTCAGCACCAAAGCAACACTCTGTACCAGACTGGAGGCTCAGAACCGGGACACAGCCCTGCACGGTTTAACGGCTCGATAGTTGGAACACAGCTCTGCACGGTTAACGGCTCGATAGTTGGATCACAGCTCTGCAGGAAGCAGCTCAGTAGAAGGATCTAGCACAGCACAGGTTAACCACTGCAACCGTTCAGGACAGTAAATAGAGGCAGTCAAAATGTCGCTGCGGCGACAGAGGATGCTGGAACGTTGGCTGGGCAGAAGTAACTGGTGCAGGTCACGGAACAGGAACGTCAACAAGCCGGGTCGAATCACGGAGCAGGTTCTCAGACAAGCCGGGTCAGGATACAAGCAGGAACATCAGCCAGGCCGGGTCGAATCACGGAGCAGGAACACAGGAACGTAGTCAGAGCAAGCCAAGTCGGTACACCGGAAATCAGGAATGCAGGAACACAGCACAGCAAAACTGGCTCGGGAACACCACGAAAGGCCACCTGACAGGTGCCACTGGCCCAGTATAAAAAGGTCACCAGGGGTGGGCCAAACAGGCTCAACCAATCGGAGCAATGTGTTCTATCCAATATGTTGGTAGAACAATTCGCCCCCTTAAACATCGGATAAGAGAGCATATCCATCAGATTGAGAAGGGGAAAAGGGAGTCTGCTATAGCGAGACATGTTTTGGATTGTCACGGAGGTGCCCTCTCTAGTTTCAAGTTTTGTGGAATAGAGAGGGTGAAGACACCTTGGAGAGGGGGGGACATTTTTGGGTTGATTAATTGTCGGGAAGCTTTTTGGATTTTTAAATTGGGTACCAGAGTTCCATCTGGGTTGAATTTGGAATGGGACAACAGTCATATTTTTTGATTGGTGTTCTATTTTTTTTTTTTTCTCCTTCTCATTGTAGCTCATTATGTATAAGATGCCTTTATGTTAATTAGGCATTTTTGAATTATTAGATTTTTCATATATCTCCCAAAATGAGAATAATAAAGGATATGTTTATGGCGATCGATCATTTGTACAACTATGATATAGATCGCTGTACATATCGTTGGATATATAGTTAGAGCGTTGTTGATGTTCTTGTTATTTAAGTAATAGGAATCGCTAAGGGTTAAAATATATATACACGCGTCTCTCCCTCTCTCTTTTTTTCAGCCTTGTGTCTTAGGATTGGCTGTGAGTGATTGGGATTGACGTGTGTATAATCAGTAACACACCATGTTGATTTGAATTTGAATGTTTTAAGCCAACTGGAATGGGACCAGAGGTTTTAAATGTATGACATGTTTAGTTTCGAGTTAGTATATGATTAAGTGCCGGTGGGGCGTGAAACGCGTTAGATGATGTCTTGATGTGGTTTGTTGTTTTGGATCACCGTGCTCTGTAGTCCGTCTCACTGTGTGTTTTTATTTGCATCAATAAAGTATATGTTTTATGGAACAAGAATATTTCGGCTATGCCTTTTAGTAGCTGCAACCATTTTGATATTCTATGGATCTATGTACGTGGGATGAGGAGACCCGCGGCAGCACTACTGCTTGGCGATAAATAAGTGATGCAGATGAGCCTTATGTTTTTTGTTTCTCTTTTCTCTGTTAGCCGTACGGTGTCCTGGCATGTTTAGCACCTATCTATTTGTTCTCATATGTAAAACATATAATTTTTTTTGGTCGTTACATCAGGAACATTTTCCTACTATGGAATGGTGGTTTTGAGCTATTATGAGAGTTTATCAATTTACTCAGTAACATACTGTCTACCATTAGGTTCACATTGGAGTATGATTTTTTTTTAATTAATTTTTTGGACATGACCATTTATAAAACAAGTAACAAACTCAATAGCTGTATTTATCAGAAACCAAGTGACCATAATACATTACTTCACACTGATAGCCATCATCCAGTGGCTCTAACGAGAGGCCTACCATTTTCCCTGTTGCTTAGAGTAATAAGAACAACGTCTGGCCCAGGCAAACAGAAAGTGGCTTTGAATAAAATGAGAGAGAAATTCCTAGAAAGGGGTTACAACAGTGTGTCTCAACTCCTGTCCTCAGGACCCACTAACAGGCCAGGACTTAGGGATTTCTCTGCTAGAGCGCAGCTGTGATAATCAGAGGCTCATTCACATTGATTAACTCACCTGTGTTCTAACAAGGAAATCATCCAATCCTGGCCTGTTAGTGGATCCTGAGGACCGGAGTTGAGAACCACTGGGTTACAACAAAACAGACGTTTCTAAGGCTCTCATAAAAGTACTCCAGCTTAATAGGGAAGAACTTCTTTTTCCACCTACTGAAGAAGATACAAAATTAGACAGGTTCTGTATTCAAATGTCTGCTTTAGCAATAAAAACCCGATAAGGGACTCAGGTTAACACTTACACCATTTTCTTTTTTTTTTTTTTTTTTTTTTTAACTTCAGTCCCTTATCGGCTGTTTAAACAGCCAACGCAGAAACTTGAATTTAAAAAAACACCTAAACCCTCAGTGGAATTATTGATATTGGACCTAAGCCCCATATCAATACATCCAAAGTAGAAAGAATGTGACAGATGTTAGTAGAATTAACCCTATGAGTGCCAGTGGGGTATAATTACACCACCGGCATTCACAGGGTTAACCCGACTGTGGTAAAAGAAACATTGCATTACAAGTAACACTTACCATTACTCCTGATGTACAGCGGAGTCCTCAGCTTCCTGGTCCTCTTCTGTCCCTCTCTTCAGTCTTCACTTCTTTCTTCTATTCCTTCTTCTCTTGTCTTCTTCTTCCTGTAAAATAAAACAATATAAGTCAATGATTCTCAACCACTTTGGTATGACACAAACATCACCTTAGGGTGCCCCATGTTTTCTATGAAGACTAACAAAATGGACTTTTAAATAAAGATTTAAAGAAATTGTTATGGACAATATATTTAGCTTTGTTATTACGATTAAAATACCTAATAGTAACTGTATATTTATGTATTGTACCCTTCTTATGTCCCTGATAAAGTACATTAAATATGTTTGGGGTTCCTCGAATGTTCTAGATTATGTGTTAGGGGTGCACCGAACAAAAAAAGATTGAGAACCACAGATATAAGTATTACAAAGCATTAACATTTATATAATTTAACCCTTTGAGTGGCAGAGGGGTACGTAACACATTGCAAAGCAATGCATTGCATACCTCACTGGCACTCAAAGGGATACCGTTTATTGTGCCATGAGTATTCTACAACGAAAATGCCTCCATGTATTTTCCCAATGTGTAAATATGCCATAGAAATATATATATATATCAGAAAAATATTTAATACAGCAATGCTAAGTAAATTCACTTAGCTTATATTGTGAAGTCTTAGTGCGGCCGTGGAATCGGCAGTGGCGGAGACACAGACCAGCTGCACCAATGCCTCCAGTCCTGAAGGGGCCGATGCCCGTTGCACACTGTTTAAAGAACAGCCGCTCTAATCTGATTGGCTGGAATGTATGTAAGAACATCCCAGCCAATGGCAGTGAGGGAAATGGAAGTGAGCCTGCCCATATATAAAGACAGGCTCACTTCCAACTCAGTGTGCAATGGGCATCGGCCCGTTCAGGACTGGTGGCATTGGTGTGGCTGGTCTGTGTCTCCGACGCTTCCGCGACCGCACCAAGTGGCGGAGACTTCACCATATAAGCTAAGTGAATACATTGCTGTATTAAAGGGAGAAATTTACTTACCGATATTTCCTTTTCTTCTGTGTCCCCCCACGGCAATTTACTTCTATGGGTCTTGTCTCCTCCTACCCAGCTGATGTAGGACCAATCGAAAAATTATTTAAAGGAACGCCACTCCTCCTCCGACAGTCACCTTTTGTCAGAGCTAAAAAATGTAATATAGATAGGTTAGACAAGGGCAGGGAGTGCCGTGGGGGGACACAGAAGAAAAGGAAATATCGGTAAGTAAATTTCTCCCTTTCTTCTGTGTCCCCTTCCACGGCAATTTACTTCTATGGGATATACCAAAGCTAGAAGATTTAAGGGAGGGTATAAAATATTTTAAAAATTTATGAGGAACACAGCTGCCCCATCTGTGAACCTCTAAAGAACCATAATCATTTAGCAAAACAATAATAGTAGTAAGAAATGGAAAGATCTTACCAGGTAGGAATGTTGACTACTTTCAAAACCTTCCTCCCAAATTTTGAAGCCTTGGCAGACTGGACATCCAGATGGTAATGCTTTATGAAAGTTGTAATAGATGACCATGTTGCTGCTTTACACAGTTCTTCAGTGGTAGCTGAATTCTTTGCTGCCCAGGATGTAGAAACTGCTCTAGTAGAGTGTGCTCTGATTACCTTAGGAGGTACTTTGCCTGCCTCCAAATATGCTTCTCTAATGCATTCAGTAATCCAACGTGCAATAGAAGGTTTGGAAGCAGGAAGGCCTTTGAACTTCCCTTGATAATGTACAAACAAGGAGTCCGATTTTCTGAATAAGGCTGTTCTTTTCAAATATTCAGACACGCATCTTAATAAATCCAATTTGTGAAGACGTTCCTCCTCAGAACTTTTAGGATTGGAAAAAAACGAGGGTAGTATTATCTCCTGATTAAGATGAAAAGATGATACTACCTTGGAACGGAACTCAGTTCTTGTTCTAAGTACTATTTTATCCTTATGGAATATTAAGTATGGTTCCTTTGAAGAAAGGGCCTGCAACTCGCTTACTCTCCTGGCAGATGTAATGGCAACCAGGAACGCTGTCTTAAGAGTTAAAAATCTTGTAGTGCTCTTGTCAATTGGTTCGAACTTCTGAGAGATAGTTAATTGATTGAGTACCAAATTTAGATCCCAAGGCGGAATGATATTTTTTATTCTGGGTCTAATTTTGTCAACAGCTTTTAGATATCTCTTGATCAGCTCATCTTCTGAAAATTGCTTTACCAGACATGCGGATATGGCAGAAACCTGAACTCTAAGGGATGATGGTCTCAATCCTTGTTCAAAACCATGCTGAAGGAAACTCAATATATGTGGAGTGGAAATAGAAAATCTGTCAATTGCATTGATTGAACACCATGCAGAAAAAATCTTCCATACTCTGTTGTAAACACAAGATGTAGATGGCTTTTTTGCAGATATCATAGTGGAGATTACTGATTCTGTTAGGCCTCTGAGTCTTAACGAATTCCTCTCAGCCTCCACGCTGTTAGCTTCAAAAAGCTTGGATTGGGGTGCCAGATTGGACCTTGGTTCAATAGGTCCGGTCTGTAAGGCAGGATCCATGGTTCCTCTATGGACATGCTGATTAGTTCCGAGTACCAAACTCTTCTCGGCCAGTTTGGAGCAATTAAGATGACATTTACACCTTCCTGCCTGATTTTCTTGAGAACCCTTGGAATCAATGGAATCGGAGGGAAGACATATGTTAGGCTGAACTGCCAATCCTGAGTCATGGCATCCACGGCTAATGCCTGCTGATGTCTCATTCTGGAAAAAAATAACTGGCACTTCGCATTTTCTGGAGATGCCATCAGATCTATCAGAGGTTGACCCCATCTTAACTTGATCTGGTTGAAAATTTCCTCGTTTAGAGACCACTCTCCCTGACTTAACAGGTTGCGACTTAGGTAGTCTGCCTGATAATTCTGAACACCTGGAATGTGAATTGCTGATATCGCTGCTAGGTTCTTTTCCGCCCAGAGTAGAATCCTTCTTGCCTCTGTGTTCAATGCCAGACTTCTTGTTCCCCCCTGATTCTTTAAGTACATGACGGCCGTCATGCTGTCTGATATTACTTGGACCGATTTCTTCTTGATTAGTCTCTTGAAGCTCTTTAGGCAAAGATAAACCGCTCTTAACTCTAGGATGTTTATGTGGAGCCTTTGTTCTCTTTGTGACCAAGTTCCCTGAACTGATTTTTTCTGAAACCATCCGCCCCAACCTGTCAGGCTTGCATCTGTTGTGATCTTCTGCCATCTTGGATTGCTTATTGATGATCCCTTTCTCAAATTCTTTTGGGTTATCCACCACTCTAGGTCTCTTTTTACTGATGCTTGGATTGGTATAATCTGTGTGGTGTTGACTGGATTCTTGTTCCAATGAGACAGAAAACATCTTTGGAGGGGCCTCATGTGAAGTTTCGTCCATGGGACTACCTGAATTGCTGAGACCATGTAACCCAGGATGGTCATGCAATCTTGCGCAGTGTGAACTGTTGATTTTCTGAACTTCCGTACTTTGGATGAGATTAGCTTTATCCTGTTGGGAGATAATGATACTATCTCCCTGGCAGTGTCCAAGGCTAATCCTATGAACTGTAAATGTTGGGTCGGCTTCAACTGGCTCTTTTGTTTGTTGATCAACCACCCCAATTCCTGAAGATGATTGATTACTATTATTTTGTGCTCTTCCGCTTGGTTTCTTGATAGAGCTATCAATAGAAGGTCGTCGAGATATGGCACTATCTTGATACCTTTTTCCCTCAATGGTTCCAGAGCAAGAGCTAGGACTTTTGAAAAAATTCTGGGTGCTGATGTCAGACCAAATGGCAGCACTCTGAATTGCCAATGCTGATCCTTGTAGCAAAACCTGAGATATTTCCTGAAATGTGGAGCTATTTTGATGTGGTAGTATGCATCCTGTAAATCTATTGTCACCAGATAATTGTCCGGCTGAATGGCTTGAATTATGGATGCTACGGTTTCCATCTTGAATTTTTGATGCTTTATAGATGCGTTTAGGATTTTTAGATCTAGAATCGGTCGAAATCCCCCTGTGGATTTTGGTACCATGAAAATTGGAGAGTACCATCCTTTCTTCTTTTCTCCTGATGGCACCTGTTCTATGGCTTCCTTTGATGCCAATTCCTTTATTGCTTCTGCCAGCTGTATTGCTTTTTCTGCATTCCCTGGATGTCTTGATTTTTTGTACATGTTTTCTCGAGGTCTGTTGAGGAATTCCAGCGGGCACCCTGCTTCCAAGATCCGACGAGTCCAACCATCTAGGTTGGTCAATCTTTCCCAAGCGGATAACTGAAGTCCCAGGCGACCTCCTACTGGGACTGGAAGCAGGTTCCGCTGTACTTCAGGAGAATTCTTTCTTGAACTGATTCTTCCGAAACCCCTCCTTTTTGAAGGAGCCTCTAGTTGATTGAGAAGTAGATTGTTTTCTAGCTTCATATCCTCTGGATGGTTGATATTTTCTGTCATACCGATAATTTAGCTTTCTATTTCTGAAAGATGTGTTGGCAGGGGGTGATCTTCTCCTTCTATCCTGGGGAAGAAATGAACTCTTGCCTCCAGTAATCTTTTTAATTATGTCATCAAGCTGTTCGCCAAACAGTAAGGAACCTGTGAATGGTAATGAAACCAACTTGCTTTTTGATGAAGCATCAGCTCCCCATGTTCTCAGCCAGAGAGATCTTCTTGCTGTTATTGAAAGGGCTGAAGATCTTGCCGCCAATCTGATAGCATCTAATGAAGCATCACATGAGAAACCAATAGCTTCCTTGATAGTAGATAATTCCTTCAGTAGTTTTGATCTTGAAACTGAGGATTCTATATGATCCTCAAGTTCAGTTAACCATATTCTGGATGCTCTTGCGATGCATGCTAATGCAGTAGCTATCTTCATATTCTGACCGATTATGGAAAATTGCTTCTTAAGGGATCCTTCCATTCTTCTGTCCATCGCATCTTTTAGAGATGAACCGTCTTCCATAGGAATGGTTGTCCTCTTGGCTATCTGGGCTATAGAAGCATCTATCTTGGGAGGAGAAATCCAACTTGAAGTGTCTTCTTCCTTGAACGGATACATCTTTTGAAGACGTTTTGAGGAGGATATTCTTTTATCACCTTTTGACCATTCTGATTTAATTAATTCAGCTACAGAATGATGTACTGGAAAAGTAGGAATCTCTTTCCTTGTTCCCATGAAAGCCGTATCTAATATTCCTTGTTGTTTGGGTTCTTCTACTAGACCCAGGGATTTTCTCATATACTTTAAGAAAGGTTCAATCTTTTCCAAATTAAAAGCCCCGTCTTCTTCATCTTGGATTTCACCCTCCTCCTCTGAGGAATCCTGAGATAATGATTCTAAAATACTCTCTTCTTCAATATGCTCTGCTCTTGATGAAGTACCCTCATCAGGGTCATCTGTTCTAGGTCTTTTCTTAGGCTGTGTTTGCATTGCAGCAAACGTCTCCTGCATGGAGGACTTCATCCAGGTAAGGAATTCCTGGAATTGATTGGGAACTTCTGCAGAAACAGATTTCTTAGCACATTCTGGACAAAACTTTAACTCAGAAGAGACCTTGGCTTCACATCCATCACATTTCTTAATTTTGTGGGTGAGCTCCTTTTCTTTGGATTCTGCTACAGGCTTTTCTTTACTTGTCTTGGGATTAGTAGACATAGTGGAAATAAATAGCAGTATCTAAAACATAACTTTTAATTGCTTTTTTAAAAGAAAAAAATGATAAACAACATCCATATGCCTTAAGGATTACAGCCTTACTTATGCCAGAATGGAGAAGACTATTTATAGTGGTCCTGCTAGGCGTGCGTTCCACCCTGGAACGCAGAGGCCTGACCGGAAGTATCAAGGAGAGCGCCAAAAGATTCCTATGAAAGAATAGGAAAAAAAGACTCACCCGTTTAGATGCCATAATTCTACTGGGCTGTCTAACCATGCTGGGATACCCGATGCTGTGCCAGCATACTTGCTCCATGCAGATCCTCGCGGCTGCCTTCCAACACCATGATCCCGGAAGAGGAAATACGTCACCTGGAAGGCTTGCGGCCCACTTCCGGAACTACAATGCTGAATGCAGGACTGTACCAGGCCGGCTTGCGAGCGGAGCCTGGTCTTCGGGAGCCAATCTCTCCCGGCAGGGACAGCAATGAATGCGGCCGCTATTCAAGGTAAATTTAAAATAAAAAAAAAAAATTATTTCCAACGCTGTAGAGTCAGAAACTAGCGACTCCTGAGACACGGAGCCCCCAGCTCCTACTCCAGCTGGTGTAGGACCAAAAAGACTGTCGGAGGAGGAGTGGCGTTCCTTTAAATAATTTTTCGATTGGTCCTACATCAGCTGGGTAGGAGGAGACAAGACCCATAGAAGTAAATTGCCGTGGAAGGGGACACAGAAGAAATATTTGTTTACTATATATATATGAAAATACATGGAGGCAGTTTCGTTGTAGAATACTCATGTTACAGTAAACGGTATCCCTTTGAATGCCTATGAGGTACGCAAAGCATTGCTTTGCAATGCGTTGCATACCCCTCTGCCACTCAAAGGGTTAAATTATATAAATGTTAATGCTTTGTAATACTTATATTGTTTTATTTTACAGGAAGAAGGAGAAGACAGAAGAAAAGATGGAATAAAAGAAAGAAGACAGAAGGAGAAGGACAGTGGATGACAAGTAAGTGTAAGACACTTTAGTTAACAATTGGTGCTTGGCAGTATGTCAGGCACCAATGGTTAGCTTTTTTACTGTTAAGTTCCCAAAACTACCGTTATTTTGAGACGTTTTGAGAACTTAACGCACAAAACGGTCGTTTGTACACAACACCATTTTTGTGGCCTAACATTCGTTGTGCTTAATGCCTGTAGGACATTTGAATACCGACCAAGGCATTTTCTTTTGTCAGTCGGTATCCATTTGCCCTACCGGCATTTTTAACTCCAACATTTGGATCGAGCCCGTAATTGGTCTTTTCTTGACCTTTCTTGTTACACCTTCATTCCTTGTTTTAATATCCTAACAGATGTATATGCTAAATGGAATTGCACCGTTCATATATGCCCTATACTCCTTATTCAAGGATCATTTTATTTGGATCTATATATTTTATTGGATGGACATTTTGGTGTATAAAATATGGGCCTTACCTGTGGGAAGCCCCACGGTAAGCTGTTTCTAATACACCAGATTACTATGCAACATAACACTGGGACTTCAACTACAGGCGTTATAATGTGCAGAAGATATCATTGGATGTACATATACTTTGGTGTATGAAGTATGGGCCTTACCTGTTGGAAGTCCCACGATAATTAGTTCCTAATACACCAGATCACTATGCAACTTAACACTGGGACTCTAACTACAGGCACTAAAATGTGCAGAAAATATTGGAGAACCTTATTGAGCATTGAGATTACTATTGGTACTTTTATATATAGAAGATGTTGGGACTCTTCCTCAGGCATGGTGCCTAGCCCAGAATCAATGACTACTATGTATTTAAGATAATACATGTGACCAGGGGTGTTTCTAGGTTCCAAAAAGATCTGGGGCTATAGCCCACGGCAAAATTCAACAGAGTGCGTGCCACCCACGGTAGTGATGATAATGCTGTAGTGTGGAGTGGGTTATCCTTACACAACGTAAATGTTTATTTTACTAATCTAATTATAATGCAATGCAAAGGGTTGAGACGTAAGCCATTATATGTTCAACTCTTGCCATTTTGTGTTCTAACTCAAGTTATTGCAGAGTAAATCAGATTAGGGTTCTACTTTTTTGTTAGTCATCCTAACACCATCTTCTACTTTACCAACATGGAGTCCTCTCCAACAACTTTTTGGTTAGTGCACACATACATGCACCACTTCTCTTTTTTATGTCCATTTCAGATTTCCTGCCTTATCCATTTCTGCCACCCCATAGCAATATTCTTCCCCATCCTTCCTGCCACACACTTTCTCCGCCTCTTTCCTTCCCATCTACTGTTTCTCTGCTGTTATTCTTCAAACCAGGCATAATGAACACTTGTATGTCCACATAACAGCAGGGAGACAGTGGGGAATGGGAAGGTAAGAGTCAGTGAAACAGGGAAGGCTATATAGGTAGGCGCTGGAACCACAGACATTAACTGTTTGGGATAAAGAGAAAGAGTGTGGCAGGAAGGATGGGGTGGTGCTGCAGTGACTATTACTTCTAAGTTGTTAGACTACAATTCTCATCATCCTCAATCACTAAATAGCTGGCTCAGAATTATTAGAGTTGTAGTTCATTAACAGTAGGAGGGCCTCAGG
This sequence comes from Rhinophrynus dorsalis, assembly GCA_037306005.1. Lineage (NCBI taxonomy): Eukaryota > Metazoa > Chordata > Amphibia > Anura > Rhinophrynidae > Rhinophrynus > Rhinophrynus dorsalis. The sequence goes on along the minus strand of CM074723.1, from coordinate 70,142,941 downwards.
TTGCTTACCTTTACCTAGAGTCATGTTTGTATAATATAAACCTCCCAGGGCACCTCAAACTGACACACATTCACACCCCAGGACATTCACACACACACAAACATTCACACCCCAGGGAACTTCACACACACGCTTATTTGTTTTTTACTTCAAAAGATGCACAGACATATTTCTAACAATAAAATCATTGAGATATTATTATTACTTGCCATGTAGCGGTAGAGTCTGCAGTTAGATGAACTACAGATACCCATGCCTTGTTCTACTGGTAGCCCAGAACCATAAATACAAAGTCTGATGCCCCCGGCCTTTTTCCACTGGCAACACAGAACACAGAACCACAAATATATACACTTTATGTACCCTGCCTTGTTTCACTGACCACTGGTAGTCAAAGAACTACACATACACTGTCTGATAACCCAGCATTGTGCAACTTAACACTATAATCACACACATACACTGGCTGATACATACCTCCAACATTTCAAATGGCCAGGGGGACACTTTTGTTTTAGGGGGTGTTGCTGGGGGTGGAGCTGGTGGACAGGGCATTACCAAGAATTTATAGGTGATTTCATGACCTACTGACACCTCTTTTGTGTAACTGGATAAATTATCTAGAGCAACACCAAAGTATTTTAGTTACACAGCTAATTTATACACACAAATACTGACATTTAAACAAACATTAATGAGATTTTATGGAAGTAGAGCAATGTGATACACTTATATACACACTACCCAGACTTATCTCCTAAAAGAGGAACACTTCCTCCTAAAGAGGGACACTTGAGCGGTATGCTGATACCCAGTATTGTTCCATTCCCCACTGGTATCCTTAGAACCCCTTATACACTGTCTGATAACCTTGTGCTACTAGCCCCTCGTAGCCACACATCCACTGTCTGATTCCCCAATGTTTTGCTACTGGTAGCACCAGGCCAGCACATGGACTGATATACTTGCCTTTTTTTATTGGCCACTGGAAGCCATAGAACCGCACATATATTGTCTGATACTCCAGCATTGTTTCACTAGTTACTGGTGTCCACAGAACCACACTGTGTGATACCTCATCATTGTTCCACTGGTTACCAGTAGCCAAACACACACTGTCCAATTGCCAACATTTTTACATTGGCCACTGGTAGCCACAGAACAACACACATATACTTTATGATACCACAGCCTTGTTCAACTGGCCACTGGTAGCCACAGATTCCACACATAGACAATGTGATCCCCATCAGCCTTATTCCCCTGCCCACTGGTAGTCACAGATTCCACACACACTGTGTGATCTCCATCAGCCTTATCCCTCCACCACTGGTAGCCACAGATTCCCCACATACACTATGTGATCTCCATCAGCCTTATTCCCCTGCCCACTCTTATACAGCGCATAACTTCTCCATATATACTATGTGACCCCCACCAGCCTTGTTTACCTGCCCTCTGGTAGTCATATTTCACTGTCGTCCAATACAGGTCACTGGTACTCTGGGAGGCGTAAGTCCCCTTTAATAGGCAGGAACAACTATGCAAATGATTTGCAAGGGGCGGAGCCTCCCCTCTTACTTAAGCCACCTTCTGGCCAGAGCCACTTTAGATTGATTTGTTCCTGGTGTGCTTGCACACCAGGTAGAGAACATCTATGCATCTTAGTATTTTATTATTTTTTTTATTCAAATATGGAATACCACCATTAGGAGGGTGACCATGGCTGTGAATTGCCCTCTTTAAAGTGGCTGGTGCAGCTTCCAGGGATTTTCTGTGGACCTTATGCCCTGAAGAGGGGACAGCTTGTGTTAAGCAGCTCCCCTACTGGGGAATTTACCTCTGGTTCTTTCCCTCCTTATCATGGTCACCTGAAGACAGAAGTCCTGCAAGGAAGGTGAGTCACCCATTGAGTGCTGAAGGTCCACTTGTCCCCACAGTGTCCCTTTGATGGGCTTGTATTTGGGAGTTTTAATACACTCCAGCACTCATAGGGTGTTTCTATTGCATTATTACTGTTTTATGCAATTTCTGTGGTATTCTCTGGGTTTTGGAGCTTTGGGTATTCATTTATTTATGTTTCTCATGTGTTTCATGCTTGTTTGGGCACTTTTTAATGTTTTACTAAACTTTATTAAAAATGGTGTTCCGCGCCTTTAAGCGCGGCTTTTTCCCGCTCAGACGCAAGGGCTCCTTTACTCTCTATGAGAATTCACAGTGTGGGACATATCTCTGGAACCGCTTGTCACAGCAACTTCAGAGAGGGCTCATTTTAATGCTAGGCTCCTGCTCTATCATCCGGAATGTGTTTTATTTATGTGGGGTGTTCAGGGGGGCTTTGGGCACTGTTTGGGGTACTTGTAAGGGAAAACTACATTTCCCATGAGCGCTTGGTTCGCGCTCATTTCTGATTGGCTGTCATGACGGCCGCCGTTTTGTGGTACTTTTCCTAAGCGAGTACACTACGCAGGGACCGAGCCTTCTCTCTCCTCAACAGATTAACCCTTCGCTGGCCAGATAAGTCCGTTTTTAGAACATTTCTGGGGTGAAACTTTAATCTTTTACACTTTTTCTGGGTGATAGTGTTATTAGTGGGGTATATTGACGCTGTGAGCATGTCTACTTCACTGGAGCTAGGGGCTAGACCCAAGTCTAAGGAGGATGGGGGGTCTGCTACCCCCATGGCGTTTTGCTCCTCTTGCCACATTGGGCTGGATGGCGATAATGTGGGGGATCTATGCCCTAATTGTACTGGTCAAGATAGCAACCCTGGGCCTCCCAGCCACGCTATTGAGCCATCTTGGGTGAGGGAGTTTAAAGCTGCTAGGGATCTCAGATCCACGCTTCAACTCTTTCCCTCTCAGATACAGAGGGCTCTCCAGGTCTGGCAGACCCCCTCTACTATCAGGACCTCCCTGCCTAAGCCACAGGGAGCTCCTGATATCACTGATTCTTCTGAAGAAGAACTCTTACAGGATTCTGATGCTGAGGAACGTACTGTTATTGAATCTAACAGGTCCATTGGGGACCCCTATGAGTGTGACCCTGAAGTCTCGGCTGAGGGTCTGATCAGAGCGGTTCTGAATACGCTCAACCTTCCTCTGACTCAGGAATCCACTTATGATCCTACTGATGTTTTTCAGAAAAAGCCATCTAAGCCAGTTGTTTGTTTTCCAACTAACCCTACTCTTGCCCGTCTGGTCTCTGAGGCATGGAAGAATCCTGATAGATCTTCCTCTGTCTCCAAAAAGTTTGCTAAACTTTACCCTTTTCCTGAGGCGGAGCTGGCAAAATGGGTTCATCCTCCCAGGGTGGATGCTCCTGTGTCTAGACTATCCAAATCTACTGCTTTGGCTGTCTCAGATGCCTCTGCCCTGCAGGACTGGACGGATAAGAAGCTAGAGCTCTCTCTTAAGTCTATTTTTGCCTCCATTGGCACGGCCATGCGCCCAACCTTTGCTGTGGCATGGGTTAATAGAGCTATTGCGGCCTGGACTGAACGACTGACTGAAGCAGTTTGCCAGGATGCGCCTGTATCTGAACAGTTGCAGCTACTTGCTAATATCACTGAAGCTCAGAACTATGTTGCTGACGCTGCTTTTGATGCTGTGCGCATGATGGCGAGGGCCTCCACTTCTTCTGTGGTGGCTAGACGCGCTCTTTGGCTGAAAATTTGGTCTGCTGATACAGCTTCTAAGAAAGCTTTGCTTTCCTTGCCCTTTCAGGTGAATTTGCTTTTTGGGTCTGAACTCAAAGAAATGATCAGTGAGGCTACTGGCGGTAAAAGTACTCTTCTACCCTCAGTCTTTAAGAAAAAGTTTCCAGCCAAACGCAATCGGTCCTTTCGTTCCTTTCAGACTGAGACACGCTCCTCGGCCCAAACGGGTCCTCCCACTACGCGCTCCTCCTCCAAGCCCAAACAGTCCTGGAAGCCCAAAGTTGAATCCAAGGCCAAGACCTCCAAGACTGCTTCGGCATGACTCGCCGAACCCGGGTCCGCATCCGGCTGTAGGCGGTCGTCTCCGCATCTTTCGCCGGACTTGGGAGGAGTCAGTGGCGGACCCATGGGTTCTTCAGGTGGTGTCAGAGGGATACAGGATCCCTTTCTCTTCCCTTCCTCCTTTTCGGTTCCATTTTACTCGTCCTTCTCAGGAACCCACAAAAAGGCGTCTGTTCGACGACGCTATTCAGGATCTCTTGGACAAAGAGGTCCTGGAGGCGGTTCCTCAAGGGGACACAGGTTCAGGATTTTATTCCAACCTGTTTGTGGTAGCCAAAAAGGACGGAGGAGCTCGTCCCATTTTGGATCTCAAAGATCTCAATGCCTATGTGGTGACTTCCCACTTCCGCCAGGAGTCCCTGCGCTCTGTGATTGCAGCAATGTCTCCAGGGGAGTTTCTTGCCTCCCTGGACCTTCAGGATGCTTATCTTCACATCCCTATTCATCCAGAGAGCAGGCGGTGTCTCAGGATTGCCTGCCACAGGGGACACTTTCAGTTTGCAGCGCTCCCCTTTGGGCTGACTTCAGCCCCTCAGGTCTTCCAGAGGGTGTTAGGCTCCTTGATAGCGGTGCTCCATCAGGATGGGATCAGAGTGACCCCCTACATGGACGATCTCCTACTGAAGGCCTCCTCAGCGGAGCTTCTCCATCAGCAATTACAGATGTGCATGCACACCCTGAACCGTCATGGCTGGATCCTGAATCTGGACAAGTCGGACTTGATTCCATCTCAGAGGCTTCTGTTCCTGGGTCTCCTGTTCGACACTCGCCAATGCATGGTGTTTCTTCCAGAGGACGTGGCTCACCAGATAGCCGTCAGAGTGGCTGGGATTCTGGACATGGACGAAATTCCAGTACCGAAGTTGTCGTCCTTAGTGGGGAAGTTCATTTCCACAATCGAAGCAGTACCATTTGCCATGGCCCACTCCAGGGATCTTCAGAGATTTGTGATCCAGACGTGCAAGAATCATCCAGATCATCAACATCTGTCTGTTTCTCTTCCTCCTCATGTCGAGTCGAGTCTGCACTGGTGGTTAGATCTCTCTCATCTCCTGAAAGGGAGATCCTTTCTAGTTCCTCATTGGACCACAGTCACTACGGATGCCAGCCTTCGTGGCTGGGGTGCAGTCTGGGGTCGCTTCAGTGCTCAGGGGAAATGGGGTCTGGAGGAATCCATGCTCTCCATCAATGTTCTGGAACTTCGAGCTGTCCGGCTGGCCCTGAGGCACTGGGAGTCTCAATTGACCGGTCTTCCGATCAGAGTGGAGTCCGACAACGCCACGGTGGTGGCTTACATCAACAGGCAAGGCGGCACAAGAAGCGGTTCCGCCTGGTGGGAGGTCAAGGATATTTTGTCTTGGGCAGAAGATCACGTGCCTGTCATCTCTGCAGTACATATTCCAGGCGTGGACAACGTCATGGCAGACTTCCTCAGTCGTCACACCGTCGACAGCGGAGAATGGGCTCTTCACCCAGAGGTGTTTCACATGCTCACTCAACGGTGGGGGATGCCTGTGGTGGATCTGATGGCTACCAGACACAACAGGAAGGTTCCGGTGTTTTGCTCCCGGTTGAGGGACTCCCTTGCTCTAGCAGTGGATGCCTTGTCGATCCCTTGGGACTTCCCCCTGGCTTACATCTTCCCTCCTCTTCCTCTATTGGTCAGAGTTATCCAGAAGTTGAAGAGAGAACGTTGTCCTGTCATCCTGATTGCTCCAAACTGGCCTCGCCAGTCCTGGTTTCCGGAGTTGATGGCCATGTCAGTGAAGGATCCGATCCCACTTCCCGCCCGTCCGGACCTACTTCTTCAGGGGTATCTGTGGAAGGAGGATGTTCACTCTCTCCATTTGATGGCATGGCGGTTGAATCCTCGATTCTAGCAAAGAAAGGATTTTCTCCTTCTGTGGTATCGACTATGCTCAGTGCTCGTAAGCCTGTGTCTTCCAAGATCTATAATCGCATATGGTCAACTTTCGTGACATGGTGTTCTGACAAGAAGTTATCCCTTGACTTCCATCTTCCCACTGTCCTGGCCTTCTTGCAGGACGGTGTGGATAAGGGGCTCAGTCTGAGTTCCCTCAAAGTTCAGACTTCTGCCTTGTCTGTGTTTTTCCAGGAACGGATTGCTATCCTTCCTGATGTGAAAGTCTTCTTCCAAGGTGTGACTCATGTTCGACCTGCCTTCAAGAGTCCTGCTCCCCAGTGGGATCTCAATTTGGTGCTGGGAGTTCTACAGCGACCACCGTTTGAATCCTTGGCTTCCATTCCATTACGTCTTGTGACTTGGAAGATGGCCTTCCTTTTGGCTATTGTGTCAGTGCGCCGGGTGGCAGAGTTACAGGCCTTGTCTTGTAAACCTCCTTACCTGGTGTTCCACAAGGATAAGGCTGTGCTTCGCACTACCAAGGAATTCTTACCCAAGGTTGTGTCCGAGTTTCACATCAATCAGGAGATTGTGGTTCCCTCTTTCTGCCCTAATCCTTCATCTGACAAGGAAAGAGATCTCCATCTGTTGGATGTGGTGCGTTGCCTCAAGTTTTATGTTCATCGCACCGAGTCTATCAGGAAGTCTGACGCTCTATTCGTCATTCCTGAGGGGCCTAGGGCAGGGAGACCGGCTTCCAAAGTTACCATTGCCTCTTGGATTAAGGCTACCATCCGTGAAGCCTATAAGTTGAGGAATAAGCATGTTCCCTTCCGGGTGACTGCCCATTCCACCAGATCTATTGGGGCCTCTTGGGCCTACAAGAATCAAGCTTCTGCTGATCAACTGTGCAGAGCGGGCACTTGGTCCTCTGTGCACACTTTTTCAAAGCACTACCGAGTTGATGTACTGGCGTCGGCTGATGCCAGTTTTGGAAGGAAGGTCCTGGAGGCAGTCTTGCCTGTGTAGGTCTTCCGCTCTGTGATCCTTAGTGCTTCCTTACTGTTGAGCCCGGTTGGCTCTAGTTCCGTGTGCTGTGTTAGTTCAGGGATTGTTCCCTTGGTTGGTGTCCGTTGACACTTACAGTTTGGGCTATGTTATTAACTGGTCATAGCAGTTCTAGTGACTTGGGCCTTGCGCCTGGTCCTTGCCTTACTTCCCGCCTCTGGATCAGCTCAATGTTTGTACATCCCAGAGTACCAGTGACCTGTATTGGACGACAGTGAAAATAGGATTTTAGTCTTACCTGTTAAATCCTTTTCACTTAGTCCATACAGGTCACTGGTCTCCCACCCTGTCAAGGGACCAGTCTTGGCTCTCCTGTGGCATCCAGTGGGAGACCGTTCGGGCATGCTCACAGGAGTCTTTCTTTTTGCTTACCTGAGGTCAGTTTTAGGGTCTCAAATCAATCTAAAGTGGCTCTGGCCAGAAGGTGGCTTAAGTAAGAGGGGAGGCTCCGCCCCTTGCAAATCATTTGCATAGTTGTTCCTGCCTATTAAAGGGGACTTACGCCTCCCAGAGTACCAGTGACCTGTATGGACTAAGTGAAAAGGATTTAACAGGTAAGACTAAAATCCTATTATTCCCTCATCTATACTGTCCCTCATGCCGTCTCTTCTGCGCTGCCCTATTCTGCTTTCTATTTCAGTGTAGAATCATGGGCTTCACACTGCCTCTACTGGTACTTCGGGTGCATGCTGAGGACCTCATCTCAAAGCACCAGGAAGTGTTAGAAGAGCAAGAGTGGAGCTGATGGCTCCGCACCAAAGCTCAGAACTGAGTGAGGCAGCAGCCTGCTGTTCCAATCTGTATATGCCCACAAGTTGTTGGGCAGCAGCCAGCCTCAGTCACACCTCCTTCTGATAAACAGCACAGCAGGAGGAGTGAGTATCTAGAACACAGGACCGATATTTGCTGATTGTCTGACATTCGGGGCTGCCCACTGACACACTCGGGGCTTCAGCCCTCTTAGCCCACCCCTAGCGACGCCCCTGCATGTGTCCATCATCTACTCTGAGAGTCATCCAAATATGACAAAATGTGGATGTGTATCGTCTTATGTCCTAATGATCCTTCAAGAGAAATTCAGCTGACATGGCATCTGGAAAGCTAAAACATGTTACTTTCAGAATGTAAAACTATGACAAAGAATTGGATACCATCTTATCCTGTGGCAAACTCTGTTACTTTCAGAGACCGCATTATTTTAATTATAGATAATAACTTTGTGCAACAATATCTGCAATAATGTTTCTTACTAAATGATTATGTCCAACAATATTTGAAACAATGTTTCTGAGTAAATTACTATGTTTCACTCTTGATAGCCTGACCCCCGGGATTTGCTATACCGTAACTTTGAGAGAAACAGTGGATTTTGTCCATATAGTACTCCATGTTTCTAACAACGTGAGAAGTGATAATACACTGAAAAAATCAAAGTCACTGGGAGTTACTATACAATGATACTAACGTTAGACTGTATAGAAGTGTATATATTTTTCCCCACAAGCAATGTTGAGGGATGTGATGGCATACCGGCAGCTTTGAACAATCTAAGTCTATTTTATACTGTGAGAACTGATGAAGCACAGTTTCTAATTGGAACTATAATCGATTGCTATGAGTCAATAAACATTAACATGACTGCTGGAGCTAAAGTTACGTACTGATCTAACCCTATCCCCGATGTTGCGGGATGTGATGGTGTACTGGCATCATTGAATCATTACGACTGGATCTGCAGTTGTTACATACAGCTTGTCCCGTAACGGGGCAAATATTATTTGATTAGTGATATTGAATATTACTATAACATTTAATCTGGGACATTGGACATTGTAGTGTAATGCTTACTCCTCTTTAATTTTTGGAACATATTTCTTTATCGGATTTCTGCCACTTTTTATTTATGAATAAATACATTTATTTATAAATAAATACAATTCTTTTTGTCCAGATAAAACCCAAACATAGACTATAGCACCTTCACTGGTGCATTTCTTGGGGTCTTAGGCAGGTTAATTGCTTTTGCTTTCAGCCGGCAAGAGCAATATGGCAGTATAACATGTATGTTTGTTGCTTAGCATCTTGATAAAGATCCCTATGACATCATCCCCATGGGTACCGAACAATGCCGCTGCATTTTGTCGCCTATGGACCACGAGGATGAAGGGGTAGGACCTATTCTACCCCTACCTGTATGTTGCATTATGACCAGCCATTTGCCCTGACGAAGGTCCTGTTGGGACCAAAAGCATTTGGCTTTATGTGGATGCAATAAAGTCATCTTTTTGGCTTCTAACCCTGAATGAGTGCTGTCTCTCTTACAATGCTGGGACATCCCTAGGCTGAGTATACCTCAAGTTTATATTATATATAGATATATATATATATATATTTATTTTTTTTACAGTACAGATGTGAGAGATTGTTTATTTTGGAATATCAAGCTTGGAAAGTTATACATTTATGCATGACATGGTGGAAACCCCTTAATATATATATTAGGGGTTACAGGGATGCCCTAAGTTTATTCATGGTGATATTAACCTCTTTGCTAAATGGATACTGTCTGTTTGGCATGACGGAAGGGGTAAAATAGGTAAAGTAATGGGAGGAGTTTCAACTTGTCAGCTAATAAGAATGAAGAATGCCCATCCTTCTGGTGGAGGGCATTTTGCCCCACAGTTCATTTGTACCTACGGACTAAGGGAAAAGGATTTATTGGTAAGTAAACAAAAATCCTCGTTTGCCTGTGGCTCTCGATTGATTAGTTACTCCACTGCCAGAGTCCTCTATTTTAGTGAACTTTCTGTACCTGTTTGTGACTTAATGTTACCATTCTGCATCTGCAATTGCTCACCAAGAATGGCAGTGACTGATTATGAACCTTGATTGAGGCAGTAATGTTAAAACCAAGATGTTTAATTACTTTCTTCCAGTTGCGTTATTCAAAGTTATATATCAGTGTAGCTTACATTTAAATGGGAATTATTCCCTTGAAATAAATGTTTCTTAAACTTTTAATGACCAGTGGGTTTACAATGCATTATTTTGCAATGTATTTTGAATCCTTGTCCTTAAAAGGTTCATTTGTTTACCAGGAGGGTTTGCCTAGGAATGTGTCCTTCATGCAGAAGCCAGTTTTATCTGTTTACTGTTTTTTTGTATTTGAACTCTGCTCTACTTTCTGCCTGAAAGGTAACATTTTATGATGTTGAAAACTCATTCAGACTAATGCATTCTGATTTTTTTTTTTTTTTTGGTGTGGAGAAGTTTGAACTACAGCCTACTTCACACGTGTTTTCAACACAATATTTTCTGTACTGTGTTGATTGCCCAAGATGCTCACCATTGCTGTGGACTGGGCTGGACAATTTTGTCAGTCATCATGTAGCCTGAATGCAGCTTACTGAAAGTGTCTTGCGTTCAGTGTAGAACATTGAATAGTTTTAGTACAATTGAAACACAGTGCTCTATTTGCACAGATTGCTGGATCGATTGTTTTGTACACCACATTGATCCATTCAATGACCGACCACCTTGTAAGGCAATAATATTTGGCCGACACCTCTGTGGGTCTGTCAGCAGCTCCGTCATAATGCCCTCCAGTGATGGCATCATTGGGGCAATGCAGGGACTACAAAGGCAAGTTTGACATGGTTGCTTAAATTGTGCTGCAACATGGTGCATTCAAAATGCTTGTGCGAACCTAGCCTAAATATAATGGAGAATACAAAATACAGGCATCTGCAGATACTATGAAAAATATATTAATCTGTGTGCTGTATGAAAGACTCCTTCTATACGGGATATGCAACTGCCTGGGTGCTACTGCTCATGGGTGTCAATAATACAAGAAAAAGAATGAGCAAGCACTCACAGGACTTTAAAAGAAGTGAAAATTTACTGAAGAAGTGACTGCATTTTGTTACAAAGAGAAGCATACTGGATACATACTCTAAATACTATATCTCCCAATGGTCTCAATGAACTAATCTCCTATTCCTGTTTCTAATAATTATTATTGGGAAGTCTACCCTGTGTGTGCTGTGGCATACCGTGCTACTCTGTAACACTGTGTGGCCTTCTGTGGGTAGACATCTAGTGGATACATTGGATTAATGCATCTGTGTTCATTCATTCCCTCAGTGGACCCTCCTTCCATTGATTAATTGCTTCCCCTAGTCCATTGTATGCTTTGTAACTCTGCTTGTGTCTGTGTCTAGTCACCGGAGTTATGTATTGGTATACCACTATGAGTGGGGCATTACCTCCCATTTGGGATTCCTGATTGGGATATTTGCCCATACATCGATAATTCGGATTTTCATTGACCCAGATAACCTCTGGGCCTATGTGTGATAACTAAATGTTTGTGGGAAAGTAGGTATCACAGTGCCTGTGATTCCTGTCAGTCTCATCTATGGCAGATACTGATTTGCTGTGTTGGTTTGGCCCGCCCCCTGGTGACCTTTTTATACCTGGCTAGCACAGCTGTCAGTCGCCCTTTCGTGGTGTTTCTGTGCCAGTTATACTGTTGCTGTGTTCCTGTGTTCCGGATTCCTGTGTACCGACTCGGCTTGTCTTGACTATTCTACTGTGTTCCTGCTCGTGTATGACCCGGTCCGTCTGACTACCACCCTTGGATCCTGACCCGGTTTGGCTGACGTTCCTGCTTGTGTACGACCCGGCTTGTATGACTGCCTTCTACGTGCTCGACCCGGCCTGGCTGACTTCCCGCTCCGAAGACCGACTCCTGCTTTCTACAGTGACCTGTGTTCCAGTTGTCGCCGCCGCGACATTTCTATCTGCTGTTCCAGCTTTTGGTGTGACTGCCTTGCCTGGTGTACTCCGATCTGTGCAGTGTATTTTCCTTTGCAGAGTTGTGCGTATACGTGCCTCCTTCAGACTGCAGAGCCTTGCTATAACGCTGAAAAGCCTCAAGTAAAAGTGCTAATTAACCCTAGCAGTGCCGCCTGGGTTCCACTCTCTCGCTACGCCTGTAAGAGTCTCTTTCTCGGTGATACTACTGCTGAGTTGGCTGCTCTCCGTCGGCAGCTCCACACATCCTTGCAGAGTATTCACATCCGGTTGGGCGCCTAAGACTCTCTCTCTTGTTCATTGAGCGATTCCGCTTTATCGAGTGGTGGCAAGCGCAGGCATCAGCATTCGTATTCCGGTAATTACGCCCGTGGGGGCTGTCGGCTCTAGCATATGTTATCCCGTTGTCCGGTTAAGTCTGAGGAGGCTTGGCAGCTCTCGCATTGAAGGCCAGTTCCAATCACGCCCGTGGGGGCCTTTTGCACTTGCACTAGTTGAAGCAGTTCCAGTAGGTACGCCCGAGGGGGCTACGTGGACTCTTGTGCTTCTTCTTACTGAACACCGTGGCGAGGCAGTCCAGTATCCAGCCGGTGATAGTCTTGGTCTCCAGCACAGCCTTATAACACCCTGGGCGTTCCAAACATCCACATCTGAGACTGACTGTTATCAAGGACTTAACCCCTTGGGGGTATACGCTATTCTACTGCTGTGTAATTGTACTTATAAGTCATTTGTGCATTTACCATTGTATCTATATATATAACTACCACTGGTGTATATCTACCGCCACTAGAGGGCGTGTTATTGCCTTATTTTATTTTTAAATAAATTGTGTTCTTATTCACACACTGGTCTGAGAGTCTTAAAAAACCGTGACAGTACGAAAGGGCCATGACCTCAGACGGTAAGGGTGAAAGTCAAACACAGAACATCCATTGGAGAATGGATGTTCATGAGCAGCGCATGGACCAATTGGCACTGGCTTTACAGACGTTACTCGAATGTGCAGTACATTTTGGACAAGCCTAGTCCTAATCCGGTGGTCACCCCAGTCCTGACACCGGATAATCAGTCCATAGTCCCATCAGCTAATTCGAAAGGGCTAACTGCATCCGCACCGCTACCGTTAAGGTATGATGGCGAACCTTCCCTTTGCAGGGGATTTATTAATCAACTTGAGATATTTTTGGAGTTGGCACCCCAGGCATTTCCTAACGACCGTAGCAAGGTCGGTCTTATGATATCTCTGTTGACTGGCAAGGCATTGGCATGGGCGAATCCATTGTGGGAAAATGCTAGACCCTGCACTCTGAACTTTAGAGAATTAGTCAGAAAGTTCAGACGAGTGTTTGAGGTTCCTGGCAGGGCTGCCTCTGCTGCCAAAAGGCTGATGGAAATTCAGCAGGGCGAACGCACACTGGGCGATTATGCTATTGAATTCAGGACCTTGGCAGCAGAGGTGGGCTGGAACGAGGAGGCCTTACTGGCTGCCTTTACTCAGGGTCTCTCTCCGAACAAATTAAGGATGAGATAGCCGCTCGTGATGTACCCAGTGATCTGGATGAATATATCGATTATGTCTTATTAATAGACTCTCGCATCCGAGAGAGACGGTTGGCTAAAAGGGCTAAAGCAAAAAACTATGGCCAGACCAGCTTCCTTAACCCACCCACACCACCCGTTCTTCCTGAGCGACCAATCGATAATTCTGAACCTATGCAATTGGGGTTCACTAGGCTCTCTAAAGAGGAGAGATTATATCGTAGGAGGCAAGGTCTATGCCTTTATTGTGGCAAAGCAGGGCATCTGTTGCGCAATTGTTCAGTTCGGCCGGGAAACGAACGCACCTAGGGTACCTTGGGGGACAGGCCCTAGGTGGTGTAGAACAGTCCCTAGATTCTAGCACCACTAAACCCACCATTCAGGTGGTCTTCGCTTGGGCGGACAAGGTTATCGAGTTCCTCGCATTGGTGGACTCCGGGGCAGCAGGCTATTTCATGGACCAGTCATTTGCCAACCTGCAAGGCATTCCTTTATGTAAAAAGGACTCTCCGGTTGCAATTGAGGCCATCGATGGCAGACCCGTGGAGCCGGCATTTATTACGCTTGAAACTATTCCAGTGACAATGACAGTGGGGGCTTGTCACAAAGAGCAGATACGATTTCAAATCATTCGTTCTCCGCACCATTCAGTTATTTTGGGGTTCCCATGGCTACAGGTACATAATCCCCAATTTGACTGGCAGAGATGTGAGTTTAACTCCTGGTCAGAATACTGTAATAAGAACTGTCTCTCCTTACCTGTCAAGATTATGTGTACCTCTCCGGCTGTGCCAGCTGAATACGAACAATTCAGTGACGTGTTTAGTAAAGGAGAGGCCAGCGCATTGCCTGAGCATAAGGCGTATGATTGCGCCATTGATTTTCCTCCTGGTGCGGTGCCTCCCAGGGGGCGCACTTACCCACTGTCCTGTGAGGAGAATAAAGCTATGGAGGACTATATTGCTGATGCCCTTGAGAGGGGTATCATTCAGAAATCTACTTCTCCTGCAGGTGCCGGATTTTTCTTTGTGAAAAAGAAAAGTGGTGAACTTAGGCCATGCATTGACTATCGTGGGCTGAACAAGCTTATGCCTAAGAATGCCTATCCGATTCCACTTATTACCGAATTGTTTGACAGATTGAAGGGCTCGTCGATCTTTACTAAACTTGACTTGCGAGCCGCCTATAATCTGGTCAGAATTAAAGAAGGTGACGAGTGGAAAACGGCGTTTAATACCAGAACAAGGCATTACGAATATCTAGTGATGCCATTTGGCTTATGCAATGCGCCTGCAGTATTTCAGGTGTTTATTAATGACATTCTACGAGACCTACTCCAGTCTTGTGTAGTCGTATATCTAGATGATATATTAATTCACTCTGCCAACCTCTCACAACATATCAAAGATGTTTCAGAAGTCCTGCTCCGACTTCGCAAGCACAGGCTATTCTGTAAGATAGAGAAATGCAAATTCCATACATCTCAAGTGCCATTCCTGGGTTTCGTTATCTCTAATAATGGCATTGCCATGGATCAGGAGAAGTTGGCAGCAGTTCTGCAATGGCCTCGTCCTAAAGGGTTAAAGGCCATTCAAAGATTCTTAGGTTTTGCGAACTATTATAGGAAGTTCATCCAGAACTTTTCCACAATTGTCAAACCATTGTCAGATTTGACTCATAAGGGCGCTTCTCCCTCTCAGTGGTCCGAGGCGGCGGAGACCGCATTTGTTACCCTGAAATCTGCCTTTGCATCTGCTCCGGTGCTGTCCCACCCTAATCCCTCCCTGCCCTTCACGTTGGAGGTTGACGCTTCTGAGGTTGGGGTTGGAGCAGTACTCTCCCAACGTCCTGTGGGAGGTGGCGCCTTGAGGTTTTGCGGTTTCTTCTCTAAAAAATTGTCCAGTGCGCAGAGCCATTATGAGATTGGGGACAGGGAGCTGTTGGCCATAATTCTAGCTCTGAAAGAGTGGCGTCACCTTTTGGAGGGCACTCGGACTCCAGTACTAATTCTTACGGATCATAAGAATTTAACTTATCTCTCCGAAGCCAAAAGACTGTCTTCTCGACAAGCTAGATGGGCACTTTTTTTGTCATGATTTAATTTCCTAGTGTCTTATCTTCCTGGCTCAAAAAATATTAAAGCCGATGCGTTGTCTCGTCAGTTCGCTTCTGACACTGAGAGGGAGGAGGAACCTGTTCCCATCATTCAGCCAGATCGCATTCTGGCCACTATCCGTACCACCATTACCTCGCCTCTGAGGGAGGAGATATTGGCATCACAATCGAGGGCACCCCCTGAGACCCCTGTGGGGAAGTGTTTTGTAGATGTGCCATTCCGTGTCCGTTTGTTGGAAACTTACCACGCTTCTAAAGCGGCTGGGCATATTGGTAGGGACCAACTAGTCTGGTCTCTGTCGCAATTATTTTGGTGGCCTACCTTGAGAGCCGATTGCGCCGCTTTTGCTGCAGCCTGTACCACCTGTGCCCGTGCTAAGACCACTAGGCATCTCCCTGTGGGCTTATTGCAACCTGTGCCCAACGGAGACCGTCCTTGGTCTCCTATTTCTATCGACTTTTTGGGAGAATTACCAGCGTCTAGGGGATTTACGTTCATTCTTATGGTGGTCGATAGATTCTCTAAAATGGCACATTTTGTGCCTCTGACTGGCCTTCCATCGGCCCAGGAATTGGCTGTAGTCTTTTCTAGGGAGGTATTCCGCCTGCACGGAGTACCCAGAGTGATTGTATCCGACCGAGGGAGCCAGTTCGTTTCTAGGTTTTGGAGGGCATTTTGTGGCCAGATGGGCATTCAATTGTCATTTTCCTCCGCTTACCATCCCCAAACGAATGGGGCCGCTGAACGTGCCAATCAGGGACTGGAGCAGTTCCTGCGTTGCTTTGTCACTGATCATCATGACAGTTGGGCTGACCTGTTGCCATGGGCTGAGTTTGCCAGAAACTGTGCGGTTAATTCATCGTCCGGGAGCTCTCCGTTTCTCGTTAATTATGGGTTCCAGCCTTGTCTGCTCCCGGACTCCTTTCAGGCGCAGCAGATTCCTGCTCTGAACGAGCATTTGGCACAGCTTCGTTCCACTTGGTCACAGGTTCAGAGGTCCCTCAGTCAGTCATTTCGGCGTCAGCAGAGGCACGCTAATCGCAGACATCTGCCAGCGGTCTCCTTTCAAGTTGGGGACAGGGTATGGCTGTCATCCAGAAACCTTAATTTACAAGTACCATCCAACAAACTGGCTCCCCGGTTTATCGGTCCATTTAAGATTATCTGCAAGATTAATCCGGTTTCTTATGCTTTGGAGCTTCCACCCTCAATGCACATTCACAATGTGTTCCATGTGTTGCTCCTGAAACCCTTGGTGTGTAATCGCTATACTACTATGCCAGTGATTCCTGGGCCGGTGGACGTCCAGGGCCAAGAAGACTATGAGGTGCAGAGCATTATTGATTCTAGGAGATTTAGAGGAAAGCTACAATACTTGCTTCATTGGAAGGGCTATGGTCCTGAGGAACGTTCTTGGGTTGATCAAGGGGACCTCCACGCACCTAGATTACTAAGCAGCTTTCACTCCAAATACCCTTCTAAACCCAGACCTCGAGCGGGGAGAGGGGGTCTTTGAGAGGGGGGTACTATCACAGTGCCTGTGATTCCTGTCAGTCTCATCTATGGCAGATACTGATTTGCTGTGTTGGTTTGGCCCGCCCCCTGGTGACCTTTTTATACCTGGCTAGCACAGCTGTCAGTCGCCCTTTCGTGGTGTTTCTGTGTCAGTTATACTGTTGCTGTGTTCCTGTGTTCCGGATTCCTGTGTACCGACTCGGCTTGTCTTGACTATTCTCCTGTGTTACTGCTCGTGTATGACCCGGTCCGTCTGACTACCACCCTTGGATCCTGACCCGGTTTGGCTGACGTTCCTGCTTGTGTACGACCCGGCTTGTATGACTGCCTTCTACGTGCTCCGACCCGGCCTGGCTGACTTCCCGCTCCGAAGACCGACTCCTGCTTTCTACAGTGACCTGTGTTCCAGTTGTCGCCGCCGAGACATTTCTATCTGCTGTTCCAGCTTTTGGTGTGACTGCCTTGCCTGGTGTACTCCGATCTGTGCAGTGTATTTTCCTTTGCAGAGTTGTGCGTATACGCGCCTCCTTCAGACTGCAGAGCCTTGCTATAACGCTGAAAAGCCTCAAGTAAAAGTGCTAATTAACCCTAGCAGTGCCGCCTGGGTTCCACTCTCTCGCTACTCCTGTAAGAGTCTCTTTCTCGGTGATACTACTGCTGAGTTGGCCGCTTTCCGTCGGCAGCTCCACATATCCTTGCAGAGTATTCACATCCGTTTGGCCGGTTGGGCGCCTAAGACTCTCTCTCTTGTTCATTGAGCGATTCCGCTTTACCGAGTGGTGGCAGGCACAGGCATCAGCATTCGTATTCCGGTAATTACGCCCGTGGGGGCTGTCGGCTCTAGCGTATGTTATCCCGTTGTCCGGTTAAGTCTGAGGAGGCTTGGCAGCTCTCGCATTGAAGGCCGGTTCCAATCACGCCCGTGGGGGCCTTTTGCACTTGCACTAGTTGAAGCAGTTCCAGTAGGTACGCCCGAGGGGGCTACGTGGACTCTTGTGCTTCTTCTTACTGAACACCGTGGCGAGGCAGTCCAGTATCCAGCCGGTGATAGTCTTGGTCTCCAGCACAGCCTTATAACACCCTGGGCGTTCCAAACATCCACATCTGAGACTGACTGTTATCAAGGACTTAACCCCTTGGGGGTATACGCTATTCTACTGCTGTGTAATTGTACTTATAAGTCATTTGTGCATTTACCATTGTATCTATATATATATATAACTACCACTGGTGTATATCTACCGCCACTAGAGGGCGTGTTATTGCCTTATTTTATTTTTAAATAAATTGTGTTCTTATTCACACACTGGTCTGAGAGTCTTAAAAAACCGTGACAGTAGGACAGATAATGGTACCTGAATAACCTCTTGGTACCTATGTTGTCCCCTCTATACACTTATCCAATGCACCCTGTATGCACTATTATTATTATTATTCTTTATGTAGCGCCAACTTATTACTCAGTGCTGTACAATAGCGAATAGACATAGAGATATTAAATAATACAAATAAAATGTGGAGAACAGAAGGATCAGAGGGCCCTGCTCACGAAAGCTTACAGTCTAGAGGAAGGTAGATTGGACACAGAAGGAGTAAGTGCTATTGGGTGTAAGTGCCTCCTGCCATGTGAACTGCCAGTCAGTGGGTGGGAGAGAGAAGTACTGTTTAGTGCAGTGGTCCAGGGAAGGGGTGGTTGATAGACTTCCCTGAAGAGGTGAGTTTTCATGGATCATCTGAAGGATGGGTGAGAGTCTGATGGGATGGGGGAGGAATTCCAGAGCTCAGGTGCAGCACGGGAGAAATCCTGTAGGCGGGAGTGGAAGGATGTAATAAGAGCTGTAGAGAGCAGAAGGTCATGCACAGAGCGAAGATGGCAAGTGCAGTGTTAGTAAGGACTCTGTTGTCACGGTAAACAGGCAAAGAAGGATAGACACAACGATAAAATATAACCACCTTTATTTATTATAACATCAATAATGGTAGATCCCACACAGAACCCCAGACATATGCAAATAGGACCTAAGGTCCCTCCGGTGCTGCACACTGTGCTGTGCACTGCACTACTCAAGATCTTAAGACTAGAGAGACAGCTCAAGTGGGACAACAGAAGAATGGTAGACTATGTGTTAGTCACCACTTGGTCTGCGAACGGAGGCAACAGAGAGCAAAAGCAGACCACAGCCAGGAAACACCAAGACTACAGGTCAGGCAAGCAGGTAGTGTAGGGAGTGAGTAGGCAGCCAAAGTCACAGGTCAGACAAGCCAGGGACTACACAGAGTGAGAGTAACCAGGCCACTGGTCAGGCAACCAGAGACTATGCTGAATGAGTAGGAGCCAGGGCCACTGGTCAGGCAAACAGAGGACTACAAGGAGCGAAAGTAACCAGGCCCACAGGAAAGGCAACCGGCTGCTCCACTGAGCAGGTAGTAGCCAGGGCCACTGGTCAGGCAAGCCGGGGTCATACACAGAGCGAGTAATCAGCCAGAGCCACAGGTCAGAACCAATGTGGGTAGTCAGACAAGCCAGGGTCATGCACAGACTGAGTAGTCAGTCAGAGCTACAGGTCAGAACAAATGTTGGTAGTTAGACAAGCCGGGGTCATACACAGAGCGAGATTCTCAGGCAAACACGGGTCACAACGGAGCTCAAGTAATGAGCAGGAACACCACATAAGGGCAATGACTCCCAGGCCCAAAGAGGTTTATAAAGGAGCAGAAGGAGGCGGGACCCAATTAGGACACCCAGAATAGGTCCATAAAAAGGAGTCCGTGCTAGTTCCTGTTACCTGATGTCAGCAATGAGGAAGTGGCCGGAGGCCATGCCGGTCAGTGGCCATACAGAGGTAGGAAGCACAGGAAATCTTAGCCCCTAAGGGAGACTGTGATATCTGTAACTTAGAGGACACAATACCCACCACTATTAGGGATGACTACTTTTGATTGTAATTGCCTTGCACTATACAGTGGATATAAAAAGTCTACACACCCCTGTTAAAATTCCAGGTTCTTGTGATGTTAAAGAATGAGACAAAGATAAATCATGTCAGAAATGTTTCCACCTTTAACGTGAACAATTCAGTTGCAAAACAAACTGAAATCGTTGAGGGGGGAAAAGTAAAAAACTCACAATAACCTGGTTGCATAGGTGTGCACACCCTTAAACTAATGCTTTGTTGAAGTACCTTTTGATTTTATTACAGCAATCAGTCTTTTTGGGTAGGAGTTTATTAGTATGGTACAGCTTGACGTGGCAATATTTGCCCACTCTTCTTTGCAAAATCGCTCCAAATCTGTCAGATTGCGAAGACATCTCCTGTGCACAGCCCTCTTCAGATCACCCCACAGATGTTCAATTGGATTCAGGTCTGGGCTCTGGTTGGGCCATTCGAAAACATTAATCTTCTTCTGGTGAAGCCATGCTTTTGTGGATTTGGATGTGTGCTTTGGGTTGTTGTCGTGCTGAAAGATGAACTTCATTTTCAGCTTTCTAATGGACGCCTGAAGGTTTTGTGCCAAAATTGTCTGGTATTTGGAACTGTTAATAATTCCCTCCACCCTGACTAAGGCCCCGGTTCCAGCTGAGGAAAAACAGCCCCAAAGCATGATGCTGTCACCACCATGCTTCACTGTGGCTATGGTGTTCTTTGGGTGATGTGCAGTGTTGGTTTTGTCCCAAACATACCTTTTGTCACTCTGTACTTGTCTGGATCACCGTAGCTGGGGTTTTGAGTATTGAGAGCGTTGCTCGGGAGCGTTGCCAGTCCAACCAATCCTTGCTGCGGCCGAAGCCAAGGTAGAGGTGCTGGCCGTGAAGCCAGATGCCCAATCCCAGTTGAGCCAGGACCCTGGCCAGGTTAGAATTAGAAGGTATTGGTGAGTGATCCAAACCTACTAGCAGGAGGATCCCTTAGTGGAAATTTCCTTCCAGAAAATACAGGTACAAAAATTATCCAGAGAGAAAGATCAGGGAGAGACTGATCTCCCCCTAAAAAGCAGGGTAAAACTGCAGACAGGAGTCGGCATAAAGCAAAGCAAGGCTGCTTTCAGGGAACTGCATATAGCAGGGCAAGACTGCGTACAGGAATAAGCATATAGCAGGGCAAGACTGCGTACAGGAATTAGCAAATAGCATGGCAAGACTGCTCACAGGAATAAGCATATAGCAGGGCAATTAGGAAGACTAACAAAAGAGGGACCAGGTCCCGTATGGTAGTTGGTAAATACAAGGCACAAAAATTCTACTGCAAAGACAGAGAATCCCAAAAGGCTAAGACCCACTGAAAGCACCTGTTTCTGAGCCCCACTGGGACCAAGAGCGGAAGAGAAACCCAGAGCAAGCCGTAACGATACATCCGCCTAATGGAACTAAAGCTCTACCGGGACTGGGCTTGAGACTGGAGCGGAGGAGAAACAAAACAGCCCAATCAGTGGCAGGAAGCGACTCCCGCCTCTGAGGCCCAGGATTCGAACGGGTCCAGGAGCGAGATTCCAGTCAGAGAATCAACCCGGGGGGGTACTCTAAATTGTGGTTGTAGTGCAAAGTTCAGAAAATCCCTATTTTTAACATTTTCTTGCTTTGTCATTTTTGTGTAGTAATATACTTAATGTACTTTTCATAACGCACCATGAAAAATCCGAATTGTTCTGAAAAAAATATATAGTTTTCCATATAGAACCAAAACATAATCTTTGGAATCAAACATAAACAGATGCCTAGCAAAATGTTAAAGTGGCTGACCTCTCTTGGAGGGAAAACATTCCCCAAACCCCCAGGGTTAATCTACTTACATATGGTGTTTACCCTTTATGCCCCCATTCTACTAGAAGTACATCTAATCCCCTCTTAAATGTATCCATTGTATTTGCCATCACCTCATCCCTAGGTAAATAACTCCACAATTTAAAAACCCCTTCCTCTGCTGAAATCTCCTTTCTTCTAATTCAGCAGTGTACAAGTTCAATCATCAAACACCACCAAAAGACCAGGTTTTAAGAATTTCCCTTATCAAGCACAGGTGACGTATTCAGTGACTCATTCATTTTCTGTGACCCATTATCACAGTATCCTTTTGACGCCTCATTGCTACAGTCATGTTTCAGGCACTGGCAAGGATGCCAGTTTATGTGCCTATTCTGTTAGGCCTAATTGGGTCCCGCCTCCTTCTGCTGCTTTATAAACCTCATTGAGGCTAGGACTTGTGGCCCTTTCGTGGTGTTCCTGTGCGCATCTAGTTTGCTCCTCTGACCCTTGCTTGGCTTATGTTGTCTGACTACTCTCTCCGGTTGGGACCTTGGCTGTGGCTGACTTCCTGATCCGTGTATGACTCTGGCTTGTCCGACTACCCGCATCGTGGTGACCTTTGCTGTGGCTGACTTCCCGATCCGGTTCCTGACCGTGGCCTGTCTGACGCTCCGTTTGTCCTCGCTCCTGTCTGACTACCACTAGGCCGATCCAGGGCACGCTACTAGTGCATCTTAGTCTTGCTCCTGGGCACTCACCTCTTACGCTTACCTGTTACCTGGCTTAGCACTTGCAGTGCTACCTATGCTTTGTGCCTCCTAGTTGCCTTCGGTAAAATAGAGTACAGCTTGTCTTGCTCCTTGCCTCAGTAGTGTGCTCCTATTTGGCTGCATGTATCTAAGCACCTACTCTGCTGCCTCGAGTGGTGCTACCGGTTACGCTGTTGGTACTGGTGGTCTATTCGCTCTGTGCCTCCACTGGGTATGCTCCTGTACTAGTCTTATCGTTCCTTCCTGTTGTGGTAGAGCCAAGTCTGGTTCTAAGACTCAGTACTATAAACCTACGGTGGTTCAGTGTCAGCTCCTGGGTAGTGGACTAGACAGTGTCCTCACATCTATCTTCCCTCTGACTGAGGAAGTGTTCATTATTACTAGTAGTATTCTTATTATCTATTGCTCAATAAACTGGTTTAAATTCACTTGTACTGTTTTGTGTGTTTCTTTACTGTGAGTCACCCATCTGTGCTTAAGCAGGGGGATCTTTCAATCCTGGCCTTTTGGTAGCTGTTGAGAACCAAACTTGGAAACTGCTGCTACAGTTATTTGATCTGACCTTATTATTTGATCATGCCTTGGAATGACAGTTTCATTTGAGAGATCCTTGTAATGAGATACATAAGATAGTATAAAGTTCCCATTAGAGAGATGTTACATGATTTGAACCAGAGGTAATCATTCAGTAGCCCTCCAGAGATTGACCATCCCTGTTTTAAACCCTTTTAAGCTATAGTCTCATTATAAATGAATGCACTGGAGATGTCCCTTGCATCCAAGGGGTTAACACACCTTCGGGTCCCCCTTACCAGAACTCTTTCCTTCTTTGCATGTGACCAGAGGATACAATGGCAGAGCTGATTTTATCCTGAGATAGGGTTTTTGTCTGCATAAAACCACAGAAAAGTGTGCAGACAAAAGATGCACAGAGATGAAGTGAAAAATGTAAGTGATGTGCTGTATAGGGATTTTAAAATATTGTCCTTTTTCAAGAGTCTGTGAAGAAAATTAAACCATATTTACTGTGAAGGTCAAACTGCTTTGCCACTATGCTCATTTTGTTTGCCAAAGTACATCACTGTGAAGTGAGAGGTGTTAGCACTCAGTGCTGAAAACACATTGGAGCTCATTTAAAGGGTTACTAATGTCCCATAAAAAAAAAAGATTCTTGTTTTGTAGAGGTTAAAAAAAATAAATTATGTGGCACAAATCCTATCTCTCAAACATTTACGGTTTGAGATATATTCATATGTAAAATTCCTCCCTCCCTCCCCTTCTCCTGACATCAACACTGTGCTAACAGAAGGAGATCCCGGTCCGGGGAACAGCCGGCGGCTCTGCAGCACATTCGAAATCGCGTTATTTAAAAATAATTACTTAATTGGAAAGGTCTACAAAGTGTGCCTGGTTTGCAAGCTTACTTTGTAGACCATTCCAATGAAGTAGTTATTTTTAAATAATGTGATTTTGGCTCTGCTGAAGAGCCTCCTCTAGTCGGCCGACTCAAATCTCCTGCTGACAGCTTTACAGCTTACACCCAAGGAGTTTACAAACTAAATGGGTACTAGGAGACAGACAACAGGGTAAGAGGGTGTCAGGTGTTGAGATTACAAGTGATGAGTTGCCCAAAGATAGTGCATGGTCCCAGTGCTCCAGAAGATAAGATTTCAGCGTAGACTTAAA
The DNA here is from genome assembly GCA_037306005.1 of Rhinophrynus dorsalis. Classification (NCBI taxonomy): domain Eukaryota; kingdom Metazoa; phylum Chordata; class Amphibia; order Anura; family Rhinophrynidae; genus Rhinophrynus; species Rhinophrynus dorsalis. The sequence continues at coordinate 70,118,821 of CM074723.1, read as the reverse complement.
GACAGAGGGGGATTGTTCAAGACATAGGGAGAGGAGTATGGCGTTCCATAGGTAGGGAGAGGAAAGTGAGAAAGTTTTGAGAGGGCAGAGGGTGTGGATGGTGTAATAAGAAGGGAGTTGCGTGCTGAGAAAAGGAGGCGCCCAGGAACATAAGAGGAGATGAGGGAAGAGATGTAAGGAGGGGTATCAGTGTGGAGAGCATTAAAGGTGAGAAGAAGGACTTTGTAAGTGATGATTTGAGTAATTTGGTTATTTGGGAGAAGGCAAGGCGTTCTAAGAGTTTTGAGGTAGAAGGAAGACAGGTCGATAGACAGGAGGGGTCGAGTTTAGCCTTCTTGAGTAAGGGTTTAATTTGTGCCTGTTTGAATGAAAGAGGAGAGAGAGAGGTGTTGGAAATGTGTATTAATATAGGTATAAGGACTGGTGCAAGTGGTTTGAGTAAGTGGGAAGGCAAGGGGTCCAAGGAGCAGGTAGTGATGTGGGTAGATAAGAGAAGCTGAGAATCTTCTGCTACTGAGAAAATTATCAAAGTATGATGAGGAGGTTTGGGTAGAGAGCGTTTAGAGACAGATGGAAAAGTAGGAACCTGTTTTTGAATAGATTGCACCTTATCTTTGCTTAGCAAAAGCTTGTGGAGACTGTATTAGGTGAGAGGAAGCTGTGGAAGGATAGAGCAAGGAGTTAAGACTGCAAAGAGACAGCGAGGGTTAGAATTGTAATTGTGGCTTAGTGTGGTGTACTATTCCTGTTTAGCCTTTGATAAGGCAGAATGTAGGCAGTACAACAGAAATCTAAAGTGGGTGAAATTTGCAGGTGCACACAATTTCCTCCAAAGTCGAGCAGAAGAAAGAGTGCAAAAACATAGGAAGAGGGTATTTGAGTTGAGCCAGGGTCGTGGATTGACAAGGGAGTGGGTGTCCCTTATAAATTTGTTGGGGGGAGGGATGGGGGAAGGGGCAGAGTGTGAGAGAAAGAAGGATGTAAGATGGTGGTCTGATAGAGGCAGTGGGGAACTGTGAAAGAGGAATTGACCAGCTTTTTTGAGTGGTACAGTCAGTCGACTGCCAGAGATCAAGTGAGGAGGTTAGATCTAGAAGACATGAAGCCCAGGGAACAGAGGGTTCATCAATATTACAATTAAAGTCACCCAGAATAAGGACAGGATTGTTGGTAGATAGAGAGAGGCTGGAAGCGGCAGCTGGAGGAGAGAATGAAACCTAGCCCCCCCCATACTCCTAACCAGTAGAGCAAGGGGTGTGTGAGAAACAGAACCCACCATAAGAGAGTGCAGACTCCACTGCTGTGTCCTGTGTAGACAACCAAGTTTAGGCAAACAACTTCAGTGATTGTTCACAGACACAACTGTGAATGGGGATCATCTTATTAACTATGGAGTGGGTGTTTAAAAAAGCACAGGAAAAGGGGAGAAAGGAGTGTGAAAGAAGAGGAATGTTTATTCGATTTGAGGAGTTGGAACCATTCAAGAAACTGTGGGGGGGCATAGTAAGCCAGGGTTGATAGCAGGTGGGTATGGGGTTTGGGCCGTGATTGGGAGCAATATCCCCTTCAGCAAGCAGCAGGATAAGACAAAGGGCAGGAATATGGGAGTGGGTGTTTTGGAACCAGAGTTGCAGAGGGGAAAGGGATTAAAATCTGGAGAAGAGTGTAAGAGAAGACAGGTGTGATGGGGAGGAGAGATGGGGAGATGTGGATGTAGTTTGAAAAGTCAGGAAGGAGCTGAAGCTAAGACGAATCCTAGGGAGCACTGAACATATAATAACAAAGTAAACAGGAAATGTGAACATGGTAAGTCAGAATCTGATGCCAGAGAAAAAAATGTATCTGCTGATGATCTTCCCACAGGTGCTGTTTGCACACAAGGGGTTAAAAAAGGCAGATAGACATACCTGTGGATGAGAAGAGAAATGTGTCACCCAGTAACTCAGTTGTTAAACTCTTACAGGCACTTTAGAAGATGGGCACTTAAGAAAGGGGAACCAATGCTCTGCCCCCTTACTTCAAGTATGGAAAACAGGAACCATGGGGTTGAGCACCCTCCTCCAGGAGGGCAGGACACTTCAAAAAATACAGGATATTTTGGGCAGAGACTCCCTCATCCTCTTCCAGTTCAAACAACGCCTTTAATTTCCCAGATTCATGTGCTCTGTGACGAAGGCACAGTGACAATTTGCATAGTTTTTTAGGTTATTTTTTTTGTTATTTTCTTGAGATATGGGGCTATATAACACCGCATTAGGCGGGCTCCCATCACTGGTTTCCCTGGAATTGGATTGCCCAGTTCACAGGAGTTTCTAAGGACCATTTCTTTGTGGAGGTTGGCTTTATGATAAATCTCTGTGATATTCTTTTCATATAGGAGCCTGAAGACAGAAGATTGGAGAGTAACCCTTTGAGTGCCAGGGTCTTATTCTATGTACCACTATGCTCACATGTGGTGTTTAGACATTCATCCTTCTTTCTTTTACCCTTACACGTCTGAGTAGTAGAGATGGCTACATTAGTATTTCCTTCCCATATTAACCCTTCAGAGCTTTAATAGTTACTGTTATTACATTTAATATTTATGCTTCTAGAGTCACCAAAGTCATTGTAACCTTTATTATTTTCCCACATCTGGTGCGCAAGGGTTTTTCTTAAACCTTATAGCTTGTTTTATGTTCTTTTTTTTTTGGCACTGAGACCGCCGTTGCTGCATAGACTTTACTGGGAAAAAAACTGTGGGACATATTCCTGCACCAATTTATGCTTGAAGGGTCAGAGACGGCTCTATCATGGACTGCAAAGAAAAAATTGTAGGAAATAAACTGCACCACCATCAAGGTATAGAAAACTTACACCAGCACGTATAGGTGAGGTTCCATGTAGTCATTAACAGATATAACAAGCCAAAAAAGAAATAGAAAAATTACTTATAAAGGTACGCCTAATTTCCTCTCAATAATATAGTATATGGCCTACCCCAAATTAGACCAAACCCTTGACCCCCATATGGAAAAATATTTATTTCTCTGTCGTCCAATACAGGTTACTGGTAACTCTGGGTAGGCGATCCGGCCCTTTAATTGTAGACGGGAACAATTCTAGAATTATATGCAGGGGGTGGAGCCTACTTTCCCTCCTTTGCTGCAGCTAGCCAACCAGCTCCAGAAAGATTTGTTCCTTGGTGAAGACACAAGGCAAGAGAACAGTTCTGCTATAGTTTTAGAAACTAACAAATTCTTGCCCCACATCTAAAAACATTCGTTAACCAATTTATTGCAGGCTCCCACATGAAATTCAAGACTCTTATCTTACCCTCATTTACATTTTACATATCCAGTGGAGTAAGACAGGGTTGTCCCCTGTCTCCATTACTCTTTGTTTTTGGCATAGTTCCCTTAGCATGTAAAATCCTTTGTTTCCCCTTCTTAAGTTGCTCCATCTTGGACAAATATGAGATCAACACAGACCCTCCCAATAAATGTCCTTCCACAAAGGTAACTCTCAAGTCACTGGAAATAAATATCTGTTTATAAGTCTTACAGATACACCCTCCAACTTATACATTGTTAATTATCCACCAATAATACAAATAATAATATAAAAGGACTTTCCATATGGAACAAAATCCAGATGTCCTGATCTGGTAAGCTAGCTATAGTAAAATGATTGTCTTCCCTTGCTTATTATATTTGTTCCAAAACTTACCAGTGTAACCATTAATTACATTTACAATAAGCCTACAACCAGTGTTTATGATTTTATGGGAAGGCAAGAAACTCCCTCGGTGAAATTCACATACACAATTTGTGAGATATATAGGAGAAAATATATCCTACAATCCATACCCTTTTAAGTTACTCATCAGATCCTCCACTACCTTCAAATGGAGTTATATATTTCTAATAAATGGGCTTTAGCAAATTTATTTAAAAGAAAATATAGTTTGAGCGACAACAAATTAACCTCTTACACAACTACCCAGTTAAAATCCAAGATCCCATCATCCATTTTATTCTTATCAAAAAATTTCTTCATTTCATCAAATCAGTTTCTTATAATCTTACTTTTTCGGTGTATATACTTTGAAACCCTATGTTAAAAATACATACCATAAAAACCTAATCAGTCTGATATATCATTCCCTCCCCATAACCACCGACCCAGTACTGATTTGAAATAAATATATTACTTTCTGGAAATTTGCATTCTACACTGAAATAAGTGAAGAAACCATGTCAAAGATTTGGTCACAATATTCACAAGGTATATATGTACTACAATAAAAACATTTATATATACAATGTTTTATTGGTATAGGACCCCTGCATTTCTGAATAAGATGCTCTCTTCAGTTACACCTCTGTTTTGGAGATCATGTGAATTTATTTTGGTCCTGCCCCAAGATACAACCCTTCTGGATAACAGTAGCAAACACAGATCTCATTCATCTAATGTAAGGTTCACTAACACAGACCTCATCCATGAAGTGTTAGGGACTAAAGTTCTTCTAATTATCATAAACACCTTCAATGCTACAGATATCCCCAATGCATAGCTTAATTGAGTTGGAGACCTCTCTAGCATCCAAGGGGTGAATTAACTGGTCCCTCAGGTAAACAAATATTTAACAAAAATGTTGTTGCATAATGTTACCTGCTACCAGATGTGCAATTTCAGCTAGATGTAAGCAGGTTTCGCCTACAAACTGAACAGATTTATTAATAAGGATCAGAGAAGTACACCCAATGGTATACCTTACAGTCTATTGTTGAACCTCCACTTCCGAATTACAGCTCTCATAATCCCCAGTCAGCTGTTGGCCTCTGGCAGCCGGTCGCGGGGCAGTCACGCGCAGCGGAGACTGGCCGCACCGCTGCTGATACAGAGCTGGACGCTCCTTCAGAGCTCCCAGCTCTGTATCAGCCGCGGCGCGGGCAGTCTGTACTGCACATGACTGCCGCACGCGCAGCAGTGTCTACTGCGCATGTCGGGCGTTACACACAACTTAGCGAATTATTATATAGGATGATCAGAGGCCTAAAACTACCTGCCTTATAGAATACATCAATGATAGTCCTGGCAAGTGATCACAGAACAAAACCATGACAAAATAAGTAAAAAAATAATTAAAAAAATTAATTGGTCCTCTAGATCGTCCCACCCCCAACCGTGTGGTCCCTAACCCCTTAAGGACCGCCCGCGCACGGACATGGTGGTCACTTAAAGGGATAGTAATGTTTCATAATAAAAGCAGCTCTAATTAATCATCATAGTATTTGGACTTTGGAGAGTGTTATTTCAATTCTGTCAGAGTTGTAGTTCAAGAGTAATTCAATGACAATGTATCCCCCTCCCGCACCTTTTGCTGATGTAACACTGTTCAGCCAGATCAGAAGGGAGGTGCCCAGGTAGACTGCAGAGAGGGACAATCTTCAATTAAGATAAGGGAAAAACCTGAAAAACTTGTCAAGGGGGGAATGTCATCTAAGGGATTAAACAAAAAGTTTAGACTCTACACAGCTTCTTACTTCATATAAACAAAAGGAATTGACTGGAGATTTATCACTTCTTCAGTTCATATGTTATACTATAGAGCCTCTGCACTAAGTTCTCCAAAGTTGTAGAAATTATTTGTGCATTGGCTCCATAGAAGAGCATAGGAATTGTAAAAGTGATATCACTGGAGAAGTTATCTGTACTTTATCACCGCTTTATCACTACTTAGTACATCTCCATCAGTGTTTTAAAAGCCCCTTTAAAGTAGAATGGACTTTCAGAACTGCCTTTATTTATGTTAGCCATTCTTTATTTAAAACTATAGTTTAGGAGATATTTAGCCTTTTGTCAGTTTATGCAAATTATGCAGTACAGCGTGGTGTCAGGAACTATTACACTCTACCTTCCAACTGCCGCTTCATACCAAGAAGTACTGGCTAATCTGCCTAAACTGACAAATATATAAAGCTAAATATCTCATAAACTAGAGTTTTAAATAAAGAATGGCTAGCATAAATATATCTGATTTCGAAAGCTCTTTCAAAACCACCCAAGTCATTGTAGAGTTTTAGTTCCAATTTAAATCAGTGGAAATGTTTTTTTTTTACTCTTTGATGTAGCTGGTATGCACCAGAATTATTCAGTTTTTCTTTTGAATATAGGGTCCTTAAACTTCCAGTTAAAACATAGACACATGAACACGCCACAGATTTACTAGTAAACCCTCTATGTGAAGCCTGATTCCCCACTAAGTAACAACCCACCAAGGCTATATAACTAACCCTATCTAAACCAAACCATAGTAAATTGCAGAAACTGTTTTACCCCAAAGTGGGTAACTTTAACCCTAAACCTTACCCTAACCCACGTAAACCCTAATTTAACACTAATTACCCAGCCAAATTATTTAATTAATTGAATAATTATTACATTAATTTTACAAAATTTACAAACACTTAACCAAATTAGGTTTCGAGAAGCAAACTAACCCCAAACAGTCATTACTCCAATGTGAAAATACAAATTTTTTTATTCCCTATGCCTAAACTTAACTCTAAACCAGTTGAAAAGTCGCACTACCATTTAACTCTTTAACCATGTCGCCTGGATAAAAATAGCGACGGGACAATCTCACAGTGCATGACTCAAATTTAAAAAAGGAGAAAAATGGCGCTGCCTGCCGAGCTGGAAATTCTCTGAAAAAGTACTGAATTTCCACCTTTTTTGATGCCCTTGCTCATTGCATTCGAAATCAATGGTAAGACTGAATTTCCCAAACATGTGGAGAGTTCCTGTTCTTTTCCTGCTGAAATAGCATAAAACAGGTGTCAGGTTCCTGCAGAATGTCATTCTATGTTTGTTAGAGTACGGAAGCAGCACAATTTGTGAGCTAGAGAAGCTAGGCAAATTAAGTGGAGTTGGAGTTTAGTTCAGGGAGTCTTTTAGGCAAGCAATTTGTTCTTTGTGTTAGGGGACTCTTGGGAAGTGTGACGGTAGAAAGGATATTTACCCCAAATATTCCCAAATTTTGTTTGACTGAGAAGAGACAGGCCGGTAATTCAAGCTCTTTCCTGAGCTGGATGAGCCTCTGTGTTAGGGGTAGTGTGAAGGGGAAAGTAGATTTACCCCTAATACCTCAAGATTTTGTTTTAGAAGAGTCAGGCAGGTGATCCAGCTTCCTTTCTGAGCTGAGTGAGCCTCTTTGACTGACTTACTGACAGAATAATTTGCAGACTTACACTCTAGAGAGACAAGTTCATCTGACACTGACTCCTACAAGAGCCAGAAGAAGAGGGTCCAGCATATTTAGTAGGGTCTGTCATCACGTGTACGTTAAAAAAAATGAAGATTCCAGTGACATTGAGGGAGAGGAAGCAACAGCTGAAATCATCTTTACACTGGCTACATGCAAAGGGGGAAGGAACAGTTGCTTTTGGCTTTTTTTTTTGGTTATATTTTTCTGTGATGGAGACAGTTAATTAAAAAAATAAATAAAAAAGTAGTTTGATAGATGACAGGGATCCTGACCTAAGACATGACTGAAGATGACAGATACTAAAAGAAGACAGAGACTTTCTGCATATGTTTGAGTATTTTGTACAGGGCAAGACAATGTCACAGGAAATCAGTTCTGTTGTGCATGTTACTGTTAAAATCCACAATACATTGCTAATGTCTAGCAAAGGTACTAGGGACGGGGTAGGGGGAAAGGAACAGGAGCAGTGAAGTGTTAGTAAAGTAGTAGTCCAAAAACTGACTGCAGCTATGGTTGATGCAGAGTGTGCAATAAACAGTGATGATTCTTCTCCTTCTGATGAGGCTGTGGAAGTGACATAAAACGTTTCTTCACCACCAGCAGTATTAAGAAAGCATTTAAAAACATTGACAAAAAGTCACATTCTAGTGTTACCGACATAACAGGTGAAGAAGGTAAAGCAGTTCAACCAACTTCTGCATCTGACAGTGACACAAGAAAGTATACCAGGACCTGAATGTAGTAGTGAACTTTCTGAAATCCCCTGTAATGGGAGAGGTAAAAAGAAATTGAGACTTCAAGAAGCCTTAAGGAATATAAAAGTATTATGGAAGAAGCAGCGACGATGCTGAGGATGATGTTGATCTAGAATATATCCCTCCAGCAGCATCCTCTTCTTCAGATACAGTTGAAGTTGAGAGTGAGATGATGACATGGCCATTAAATTAGATGAAATTCAAAAGTCTCAATCTTCCACTACTGAATGGGAGTACTGTGTCTGTTTCTAAACTGTTTGATAAATCAATTGGAAAGTCTGAATTTGGACAAGTAAAGATGCCTAAAAATACATAATCATCATGTCAGTCATCATCAGCATCATCACTGCTCCCAAGGCCATCCCCCTCCCAGCCACACACACTATGGTTGAGTAGTAATCCATAGCACAGGTCATCAACATCTACAACCCTAGCCATGATGAGTACTTCTGCTACAGTTGGATGTTCATCACCTTTGACACCTGCAAATACAATTCGAGCATCTAGCCCCAGTACTAGTAGTACCCATTCATGAACCCCTCAGTGTATGAAGTCTACAGTATGGAGATATTTCACTCATGATCCAAAAACATGTTGTATCTGTTTTCTGTGTAAGAAGCATGTGAGCAGGGGGAAAGTAGGGTCATACCTAGAACATCCTCATTGATAACCGACCTAAAGCCTATCCACAGGTGTGAATGGAAGATATGCCATCAACATATCAAAGTTGCCACAACTAGTGCGAAGATTACTGTCATTAACACTAACTCCTATGGCTCCTGCTACAGTTCTGCAAATGCAAAACATGTAGGAGATGGCAAGAGCCAAAGTGCCCACAACTGCCACCACCATACCACATCCACAAGTGATGTTGTTAACCCTTTGAGTGCCAGAGTAGTATGCAACACATTGCAAAGCAATGCATTTCATACCCCTCAGGCATTCAGAGGGTTAAAGCAATAAATTTACACAGTTCTAATTTCTTAGGAAGGACCTGCACAAAATAATACAAAAGTATGCTTGTGGAATAGTAAACTTGTGAAAATCTTGAAACAGAGGTTTTAAAGAATCAATGTCCTGTATTGCACCCTGCTGGCGTATCCCAAGTAGGGTTGCCACCCAGCCGGTATTTTACCGGCAGGCCAGTAAAAAAATTGGCTTCTGTCCAATGTTAAGTCTATGGAGGGAATGCCATGGCCGGTATTTTTCTGAAAAAAAGGTGACAACCCTAATCCCAAGCCAGAGTTATTTTTCTGTGATGCCTATTTCAGAGTTATAGAAGCAGGTGGTTAGTGTTATGCACAAAGGGACTCATCCTACTAACATTTTTTCAGGGTATATGTTGCTATAGGCCTGTTTACAACTATTTCTTTCAGTTTTTGATTTCTAGAATTCAGCCCTGATCAGCAGGAGTACTGAAGCAGGAAATATAGCAGCCATAAAAAGCATAGGCAAAAAATGACAACGTTGTTGCAGGATAGTTATTGTCATTGGCAAAAAGGAGAAACTGTTATGTGTTTTGTATGGGGAATATTTTTTGTGGGAAATACGTGAAACTGCTAATTCCCACTGAAACATTTTTTGACTTTTGCCCATCCTTAGTGCTGATTGGCAGCTGGTGGCATTTCAGTTCTGAGTCAGTGCACTGGTTCTGTGGGAAACTGAGATATCAGCCCCCCTCCCACAGTGCCAATTGGTGATCAGCACCAGAAGTGAAAGCTGTTTTTCCCTACTGCTTTTGTTACACTATGGGAACAGCCAAGTGACTGGGAAAGTATTTGCCCCTGTAAAGAGTTTTAGTCAGGGATATTTGGCCAACCTATTAGTTGGGTTAAACTTTCAAGGTATACAATGCCTTTAAAGGGATAGTAATGGTTAATTTTAAGTTGATTTAATATTGTAGACATTAAAAAAAATTAACATCAATGTTAGTCTTATCTCTCAAACCATCTAGCTGACAGTTGCAGATTCCAGTCATTTGACCAGACAGAAGCTCTTCAGCAGAGCTGAAATCACGCTATTTAGAAATAAATACTTCATTTGAACGGTCTACAAAGTGTGCCTGCAAGCCAGGCACACTTTGTAGACCATTCCAAATTAAGTATTTATCTTTAGATATCATTATATCGGCATTGCTGAAGAGCCACATCCGGTCAAGCAACCAGAATCTGCTTCTGACAGCTTTACAGCTTGTCAAGCAGAAAGGGGAGGGACCAGAGAACTTTATTTTCCTATATCTCTCAAATCATAATGGTTTGAGAGATACGAATAAGTGCAAGTACTCTGTTTTAATTGTATATACCATATACCGTAATTAATACTTTTTTCTGACATTACTATCCCTTTAAAAAGTAATTACCTTAGAAAGAGAATCTTAGAATATACATGGGTTCAAAAGGCAGGGCAGTAGCTTCTTCAATGCACTGTATGCAGATGCTGGGTAGAATTTAATTGTCAGGATCACAGAATCAGCTATAGCTCTTGCAAATTAGGTAAAAGGTGTTACCGTGCTAGCCATAGGAAAAGCAGGACCCTGGCAGAATAAAAGCGATACCTTTATTGGCTAACTGAGTAGCTTTAGAATGCAGACTTTCAAGACAACGTAAGTCCCTCCTTTTTGCATATTTAGAATGACAGCTAGGTTAAACACAAATTGTTTGTACATTTAAACTGGAAATTAATTTCTTAGCACCATTGTCTGTGTAAATGATTCCCAAGGCTCCAGTAGAGAAATCTCTTTGTAGCTGGCTAAGTGGTAAAAGATTTCCATTTTGCTGCACCAGTAAATTTAGTATGTAGAGAGTTTGTGACTGCAGCCAAGTCTATGGAATTTATGGGTTAACCCTCTGAGCTCCAGAAGGGTGAGCAATCCATAGCTTGCAATGCATTGCACACCCCTCTGGCACTTTTACTCTACCATTACACTTGCAGTGAGTCTTTAATGGTCTCAGTATCTATGAACACAACAGTGAGAAATTCACAAGTGCCTGCCTATGATATAAAAGCACTTCTGATTTTTTTTAACACTTTGAGCGCCAGAGAGGTATCCAAAGCATTGCACTGGGACCACAGGATCAGAAAGCACATAATAAATATAATGAAAGTATGAAACAGCAATATTGGGGTGCTTGATTTTTCCTGCACACTAATAGCTATACTAGAATAGCAATATTGGGGCCATATGTGCAAAAACAATTGCTGACCAGTACTAGCTAATTTGCATGAACTGACATTCATTAAATTCCTATCATAATGCATGCTCACACTGAAGTGAGAATGTGCAAAGGTGGCAGTTGTACTTTAAAGGGATAGTAATTCTTGTTTTATATAAGTTTTAATATTGTAGTTAGTAATAAATATAGCAGAGCATCCAAGTTTTTTTTCTGTAACTTTCATAGTTTTAGTGTAATCTAGATTGAAAGTATACCCCTCCTGCCTCTTTTAGCTACGTCAGCGCTCTAGCTGACAGACTTGGATTCCGGTCGGCAGACCGGCGGCTCGTCTGGAGAGCCGAAATAGCAGTGGATACACAACAAGACTTCATGACAACGGTCTACAAAGTGTGCCTGGTTTGAGGCAGTAGACTGTTGTCATGAAGATTTGCTGTGTATCCATTGCTATTTTGGCCCTCATGAGCCATCCAGTCCGCCAACCACAATACAGGTTTGTCAGCTAGAGCATTGACGTAGATAAGAGAGGCAGGGGTAAACTTTTGATCCTGATTACACTAAAACTATGAAAGTTATAGGAAAAAGACTTGGATGCGTTGTTTTATTTATTTAACCCTTTGAGTGCCAGAGGAGTACACAACCCATTGCAGAGCAATGTGTTGCCTACCCCCTGACACTCAAAGGGTTAATAACTACATATTAAAGCTTTATATAAAACAAGTATTACTATCACTTTAAGCAGAAAATGAAAGAAGGAGAAGATTCATTATGATTTGTGGGTTAGTGGAAGTAAATTTGTTGCAAAGAAATTTGATGATACAATAAATACTTTATTACTTCCCTACAGCTGTCAACTGTGGTTTTACAAAAATATATAATTCCGTTTTTTAACATGACTCACCTCACTTAACCACTTCATGACTCGTTAATCATGATTATCATGTGATTTCCTTTTTCTATTTGTAAAGAATACAGGCAAGTAAAGTTCAGAGGGTTATATCTTCCCAGAAATCCAAACAGGTTAACCCTTCGTCCCACTGCCATTCAAAGGAGTAAAGATGTGCATACAATGTCCACATTTGGCAATAATTTGACACACACAGTTGTTTTCACAGAGGCAATGTTAGCAGAGTCTGCTACAGCTCTGAGCTCGCCTTTCTCTTATGTTCCCCCCACAGATCCCAATGTAGGAGGCGTAGTTGACGGCCTGCACAGTAATAGATTATTAGCTGATACCCACATGGATTGGACAGTCATTGGACATTGCAATAAATAACACAGAAATTGGAGAAGTGATAAAGCTAGAGAGGAAGTTATCTCTAGTTTATCACCCCTTTATCACGCCTTAGTGCATCTCCCACAAGGTTTTTATCCCCTGCCCTACCTCTTTCTAGACTTGAGGCTGATTCCAATGGCTCTGAGGAATTTCATTCAGGATAAGGCAACAGTTATCTTCATAATGCCATACTGGCTGTGGCTTGGTTTGGCATCCTGACGCTCCTTTCAGTGGAGCATTCAATCCTAAAGGCTTTGCTGAAGTAGCCACTTGAATCGTTGGATTCTTGTTCTTTTAAAATGCTTACACGTAAAATGGTCCTTCTGATAGCCAACTTCTGCCAGGAGAATAGGTGAACTACAAGCACTTTTCATCCAGGCTCCCTACCTGGGGGAATTTGCACCTAAGCTCTTATTCAACTTTCACAGAAGTAAAGAGACATGCTTTGTGACTTTATATCGTCATCCTCTCGGGGACAGAGAAAAGAGTCTGCATAATCCTGATGTGAATTGTTGTCTTCAGATTTAAATTCAGAAGACAAACACTTTTTGAAAACCTTCGTCCTTATTTGTCAATTTTTTGGCCCGTCTAAGGGTGAGAAAGTATCAAAGGCTTCTAGTGCAAGATGGGTGCTTTATGCAATTTCAGAAGCCTATACAGGGCAAGCTGTTGAGCCTTCAGCTGTAATCAAGACACATTTGACCAAAACTCTTGCTACATGACGGGCTGAAAAAGTAGAAGTGTCAAAAGACCTGACTAAGGGGACTCTTTTACAAGACATTATCACCTATATCTTCAGGCCTGAAGGGAAGCTGCTCTTGATCAGAAAGTCTTAGAGGCAGTTTTGTGACTCCCACCCTTGCTGTTTAGCGATTCTGTTGATTCTTCTTCCTTCAGGTCTCTGTAGTTACCACAGAGTTCCCACCACTTCTATTTGTTTTGCCAAAAATATATATTTCTGTATCAGATTTATTGTGTCTGGTTAATCTTTGGGGGATGGAAGGTTAGGTAGGTCCTTTTATGTGTTTTCTTTTACCTGTCAAATCTGGGAGGTGGATCTCTCTTACATGGCATGCTACCTACAGAGACCTCAAAGAAAAAGAATTGACAGGTAAGAAAAATGTTCTTTTTTACATTCTGGTGAGAGATTTCCTCAAGGGGAATTTAAGACGATTCTGTCTTGGAGCCATGGAACAAAGGGAGGAAAATGATGAAGAGCCCCACAAGGGGTCTCTGTGGATTGCCTCTCCAGCACCATTTAATTTCCCTGCTGGGCAAGGTAAAGTTAAGAGTCTTGCTAAAGGAAACAACAGAATAGCTAGAACATTAAACTACAACTCGGATCTTATTGAAATAACACTCTCCATGGCCCAAATTCTATGAAGATTAATTGGAACTGCTTTTTTTGTGATACATTACTATCCCTTTAACCTACTGAGGAACAACAATGCATTTGCACACCCCTCTGGTCCTCAAAGGGTTAACTAGACTTAAACACCAACCAGTTTTCCTTGTGTACACATTTACCAAAAATTGCAGAGTGACAGAGTCGCTGAGGGAAAATCTTTAGTGAGCAAAAGGAAAAACCTATCAAGTGGGGGGCAAAGTTTTCCTTATGCTCATTGTAAGAAGACTGTCCCTTGCTGTGACCTGTCCAGCAGGCACGTGCACACATAGACACCAAGGGGGGCTTGAGCACCTGCCCTTTTTGTCCAAAGTGCCCTCGTGCCCTTTTAACAAAAAAAAAAGTTGCCTCGCCTCCCGCACTAACCTCCCCACCGCCCAGTCAGGTCTGTGCCTCCTTAAGGACAGACCTGTAGAAGCTGCACTCCCTCGTCAGCTCTTTAGTATTACAGAGTGCTGGGAGATGACATCATCTCCCAGCTCTCTGCATGAAGAGAAGACCTCGTGGGAGCTCCAGCAGCTACAGGTCTGTGCCAAAGGAGGCACATACAGACCTCTCGTGCCACTGGACCACCAGGGAAGAGGTAGGAAATGGACATTGGGGAGCAATGTGGAAATGATGGGGCAATATGGATCTGATGGGGGGCAAGATGGAGATGATGGCAATGTAGAGATGATGGGGCAATGTATGTGAGGGCAAGTTGGAGCTGATGGCAATATGGAGCTGATGAGGGCAATATGGAGCTGACAGGGGACAATGTATGGGCAATATGGAGATGATGGGGGCAATGTGGAGATTAGGAGCGTTGTGGAGGTGTCCAGTGTCCAAATTCCACTGCCTGCACGTAATTCTGTGGCACGTAATAGGTGACGTCATCAGACTGCGTTTATTTATTCTCAGCAAGAAGATAGAAAAGAAGAAAGACGATAGACGAAAAGAAAGAATGGAGATAGGAGACAGACAGTGGATGACAGGCTACTGGTAACTCTGGGAGGCGATCCGCCCCTTTTTTGTGGACCTTAAGCCCCGAGAGGGAAAATCTTGATTCCAAGTGCTTCCCCAGGAGTTTCCCTCTGAGGTTACTTCTTACTACATGGTAATCTGAAGACAGAAGATCTGCAGGAAAGGGCTATTGAGAGTTTGCAAGCGCCAGACTTAAATGTTCAAGTGTTAGTATAATGAAATAGTAAAAAGAAACAAACTAGCTGGGTACCTCATGGTGTAGGACAGGCATGTCAAACACAGTTGACGGGATTGTACTCAATGATTCTTTCTAAGGATGGCAACAGATTTTTCCACTATTGTTGAGAGAGAGAGCAATGAAATGTAAGTAGTTATCTACTCTGTTGTGGCTGTTTTGATAATGAGTCTCTAGCTTACCTCGAGAACTAAGGTATTCAAACTTTGGCCCTCAGCCTGTTTAAGACTACAACTCCCTTCATTCTTAATCAGAAAACAGTTGGAGAACCAAATATTTTCTACCTCTGTTCTAAAATTTGACAGGCACACCAAGCTATTTTAAATCAGATTGTGGACCTGAAGGGCCACCTGTATGTAAAATGAGAGTTCCTGTTGTCGTGTCAAGTATATTAGCTAGGAGTCCACATTTGGCATGTCTGGTCTAAGAGATAATTGATGTCAGCTAATTCACATAATTTTAGTTGCTTGTAAATACAATTTTATTTGTGCTGAGCCAGGTATAAATTAGCATGAATTTTGCTTCTGCTAGATTAGAGAACAGTAAATTATATTGTATGACTTTTTCTGCTTACTAAAACAAGGTTAATATCACTCCTGTGAGTTGCATCTTTCAAGAGGTATTAAAGTTTACACCACTGCAATCTGTTGTCCAGAAAGTTCAACTGGCGTTCAGACAGTTATTCTGTTGAATTGTATGGGAGAGGTGAGTCAGAGACAAAAGATCATCATACAGTGTAGTACAATTTCATCACTTCCTCACAGTTTGAACTGTCAAGAAGTAATGAAGCTGTTACTCAGCTTCTGACAGTTTGAACAGTTATAAGTCTTAAAGGGATAGTAATACTAATTTACTAATCCCCATACTGTAAGCATTAAAAAAAAGAAATGAATTGCCCCCAGTGCAATTTATGGTTTGAGAGATAATTGCTCGCAAAGTTCCCCACTCCCTCCCCTTTCGCTGGAGTCAGCGTTCTAGCTGACTGAAGGGGAATCCGGTCTTACGTGCATCAGGCGGCTCTGTAGCAGTGCCAAGATTGCATTAATAAAAACAAAATTCTTCACTGAAACGGTCTTCTACGTGTGTTGCAGAGCTGCCTGATGGTCCTACAATAGGAAAGGGGAAGAAGGGGGGAACTTTGCGGGCGATTATCTCTAAAACCATAAATGTTTTGAGACTGCACTGGGGGCAATTAATTTCTTTTTTTAATGCCTAAAATATGGGGATTAGTACATTTTAAGTATTACTATCCCTTTAAATAAAACAACTGCCAGCAGTGGGAGTACCATTGTTTTACTCAATATAGGAAAAACCCTTTAAAATACTGGTATTCATAAAAAGTGTAGTTTCTTTAATTTCCCAAGTGCGCACACATACACACACTCACGCACACTTGCCCCTCCCCTATCACTTCCTCAATAAGTACAAGGGGTCCCAAGGAAGACATGTAAGTAATGACAGACAGTGGAACAAGGCTGGAGTGGTAAACAGTGTATGTGTGATTTTGTAACTACTAGTGGATGGGAGAAATGTATAGAAAAGTTGTCTAAAATATTTGCATAAAAAGTTGCCTATATATTTCCTAGTGTGAGTGCCACAAACAAAATGCATAAAGCTGTCTGTGTCATTTTTATACATCATCTGTACTGTGCATATGCCTTTAGATCATGGTATAGGATTTTGCTGCAGATTTTGCGCTCATTTATAGAGCAGTTTGCACTTCTTTTTTTTATACATTTGTGCATTCTTATTTTTTCATTTTGCTCGTTTGAATTTTTATATTTTTGACCAGCTTTGATGTAAAAGACCAAATTTTTGCACAGCTCACATTTGTGACATTTTGGGTGCAATATTTAACACTTTGAGTACCAAAGCGGTATACAACGCATTGCAATGCATTGCGTACCCCTCTGGCATTCAAAGGGTCAGCCATCTGCTACT
Source organism: Rhinophrynus dorsalis (assembly GCA_037306005.1). Classification (NCBI taxonomy): domain Eukaryota; kingdom Metazoa; phylum Chordata; class Amphibia; order Anura; family Rhinophrynidae; genus Rhinophrynus; species Rhinophrynus dorsalis. The sequence goes on along the minus strand of CM074723.1, from coordinate 70,101,821 downwards.
TTAATACATCTTTCTCAAAGACCGTGGAAGACTAGAGCATTCATACAAAGCTATTTTGGTTTTCTCTTACTGAGTACTATAACCTAGCAGTCACCAAGATTGAAAGACAAAAAAATAATGATTATATGCAGTTACTATGTACAGGCTGGTGCGCCAAGAACAATTGGATCAATGCACAAGCAAATTAATGTTTCTATAGGGAACATATAAAAATTATCCAGATTTCCTTTTATTTAAGAAGGGTTTTTAACCCATTGAATAAATTGGGGACATTCAGTGGATTAACCTGGACCTTACTGCATTCACAATTTTAAAAGCCCCATTTGACTTTCTAAGTGCCACAGCAGTACAGAGAACAGGCTTGGACAGATGTTCTTGCTTTGCCAAGCCTGTATACAATACCAGCTAAATGCAGCCACCTCTTAAGCCATACTATCAGATTGCCACAGCCACATATTTAAAAGGATAGTAATGTTTCATAATAAAAGCAGCTCTAATTAATCATCATAGTATTTGGACTTTGGAGAGTGTTATTTCAATTCTGTCAGAGTTGTAGTTCCAAAGTAATTCAATGACAAAGTGTCTCCCTCCCACCCCTTTTACTGATGTCACACTGTTCAGCCACAGCAGAAGGGAGGTGCCCAGGAAGACTGCAGAGAGGGACAATCTTCAATTAAGATAAGGGAAAAACCTGAAAAACTTGTCAAGGGGGGCAGGGATTTCATTGTTCTCATAGGAATAAGAGTGTCCCCTTCTGTTATCTGTCTGGTCTATGGACTGCATTCCACATCTGAGAAGAGACGGCTTACACTAGGTAAAAGGGGCGGGAGGGGGAAACTTTGCTTGTGAATATCTCATAAACCATAAAGGTTTGAGAGATAAGACTTATATCGTTCTTCATGTTTTTTTAATGCCTACAAAATAAAGTTAAAACGAAGTATTACTATCCCTTTAAAGAAAAAATGCACCAGACCTTGTTGAGGGGCATCTGGATTAGGTCTGAATAATAAATCAGGTGTACAAGAATGGGGGTTCAATGCATTACATTGCAATGCATTGAACACCCCTCTGGAACTCACATCATCCCCAGGCTGCTGACGTGTTGTCCACTGGTAGTCATATTCCCCACTTTCATTGATCTGAACCCCCCAGCCTGGTTCCATCACCTACTGATAGTCACAGATCCCCATATTGACTATGTCACACCCAATCCTTGTTTCACCTTCCCCTGGAAATCACAGATCCCACATCAATTGTGTGACCTTTCCAGTCTGGTTCCACTGCCCACTATTAGATACAGATCCCTGCACTCTCTGACCACCTTTATCCTTGTTTCACTAGCAGTCATAGAATAGAACATATGCTGCCTGCTTCGTCCACTTTATTCCACTGGTAGCCATGTTCTTGTCACCCATTACAGTATGTCAACCCATTCTAACCCATACCTAAAACTGTACTCCATATTCTAGATGAGGCCTTACCAAGGATTTACATAGAGGTATAATTATACTAGAATCCCGTGCATCTATGCCTATTTTTATGCAGGATAGTACCCTGTTTGCTCTTGCAGTAGATGAGTGACTCTGCACACTGCTGTGAAGACAAACATCTATCAGTACTCCTAAATCTTTCTCTCATGAGGATTCCTGAGTTGTTTCCCCATTTAGTGTATATTTAACACATTTGTTTCCATAGCCCAAATGCATAACCTTACATGTATATACATTAAATGTAATCTGCCACTTTTCTGCCCATTCACTCAGTTTATCTAAATCCTTCTGCAGAGAAAAACATCCAGCCCTGTAGGTATTTCCTTACACATCTTAGTATTATCAGCAAGGACTGAGGCACTACTCTCAATTCCCCATTCTACAGCATTAAAAAGCATTGGGCCCAGGACTGAACCCTGTGACACCCCACGTACAACTTTAGACCAATTTGAAAAGGTTCCATTTACAACAACTCTCTGTCATCTATCATTTAAAAAAATTTCAATCCATATACAGATATCACCTCCCAAACCGAAGTATTTTAATTGATATTGTAACCTGTTGTGAGGCACTATACCAAAGGCTTTTGCAAAATCTAAGTATAGTACATCAACAACAATTCCCTTTTCCAGATTACTACTTACCCTTTTGTAGAATACAAGTAAATTAGTCTAAAATACCTTAAAATCTCAGGTACAATACGCACAATTTTACCCCACTTCACCTTATGTGAAGTGGGGGGTGCGTATTATACATAAGAGTTTTTACAATGAAAAAAATATAGTGTTAGCAGACCTCTTCCCTCCCTCCCTTGGCGCTCCGCATTGAAGATAAACCTTACTTTTGTGCAAGTGAACTGCCGAAGAGAAGGCAAAACTTCTTGCACTTGCCGCCACTTCCTTCAATTGGGCTTACAGGACCTTCCGCCTCCAGACAATGGTAATGCCCTTAAGAGGACCAATATAAACCTTAATCTTTTTTTACATGTAGAATTGTTTAGGATTTTTCTTGTTCTCTTTTGCAATACTTTTCATTTTCAATTTTAGCAAACCTAATTGCATGTTTGCAGATTTATTCCATTTTTTATATTTTTTTAAATGATGCATCTGACCCATCTGACTTAACCACCTTAAAAGCATGCTTCTTATTTCTCATTTCCTTGCAAGTCTCATTATTAAGCCACATTGGTCTCAATTTACTCCTCTTGTGTTTATTCCCTAATGGTATATATTGACAGGTATATTTGTCTAAGAGCATTTTAAACAAATTACATGATTCTAGTATCTTTGACGAGTACATCCCACTGAATATCCTTTAATACTGCTTTTAGCCTAAAATTAGCTTTTTTAAAATGTAATGCTTTGGTTAAACCCTTGCTGTTGGGTTTCTCATAAGAAATTTCAAAGGGTACCATATTGTGGTCACTACTGCCTAAATGTCCCTTTACCTGTATACTGTTTATCATGTCAGAATTGTCTCAGAATAGCAGTAGCTAATGAATACAGTTGAAAATTCTGTAGTTTTTAAAGATTGTAGTATATTTAAAGGGGTGAAAAATGCATATTTTTGTGCTCCGGGTAATTATGGGTGTGCTTAAAGACATTCAGGTAGGTAAAATTATACATTTTTGTACTCAGGGAATTCAGATATATATATAATTTATGATGTTTGCAAAATAAGTACTGTTTTTACATGTTTTGTATATATGACATCAAAGCTAGTCGCATGATGCAAACATTCGTTCTCATGAATTGCCAAGAAAAAGATGAAGTCTAAAAAAAACAAAATATAGTTTTCCATATATCGCTAGAAAGTTACCAAAAGGAATCATACCTACATGAATAGCAAAAATGCTGAAAATGTATCTAGACAGCAAAGTACAAAAAAAATTACCCAAGCCTCTGCCACTAAAAGGGTTAAATCAATGGGATTTTTAATTCATCCCCCATGGTGCAGATAGTTTGCCAGAGAATTACTCCAATTAGTCTTAGAACTTTTTATTCATTATATATTGGTGCTGTATTCAATAAACTAGAACACAAGAATTACAACCTAGGGGGAGACAATAAACATTCCCATGAATATAAATGGGGTTTTTAACCATCTGAATGCTGGAAGGTTCTCTAATGCAGTGTTTCTCAACTCCTGTCCTCGGGACCAAGTAAAAGGCCAGGATTTGATGATTTCCTTGTTAGAGCACAGGTGAGTTAATCAATGTGAATGAGCCTCTGATCACTACACCTGTACTCTAGGAGAGTGTTTTAATTAGAAGTTTGGAATTTCAGAATAAAGACAAACACTGAAGTGAAATGCAGTTTATTTAAACATGCAATAATTAAAAAGGTTATGGCCAGAGACATACAAAACAAACATACAATAAGTAAACAAGTTACTTATGAGAGACATACAAAACAAACATTCAATAAGTAAACAAGTTACTTATAGGAGACATACAAAACAAACATACAATAAGTAAACAAGTTACTTATGAGAGACATACAAAACAAACATTCAATAAGTAAACAAGTTACTTATAGGAGACATACAAAACAAACATTCAATAAGTAAACAAGTTACTTATGGGAGACATACAAAACAAACATACAATAAGTAAACAAGTTACTTATCTCTCCCCTGGAGCAAAACATCAGTGTGTGAGAGCCTTACACGCTAACTCCGTAGGATCACATACAGGTGAATAGCCCGACAGACTTGACGTCCCAAATGGCTAAACAGCAACACACAAGTTTGGATGAGGTACAGTCTACAGAGGTGAATAGCCCGACAGACCAGACGTCCCAAATGGCTAGACAGCAACACTGTACCTCTCCTACGTGAGACCAGGTACACTTTTTCCTAGTCTCCACAAAATGGCTCTGACCACTGCTGTCTTGATTACAGGTTAAAATACAGGCTACGCCCTAAGATGTCTAAAACTACGCATGCATATTTGATGATTATATAACACTGAGTATAGAGACATCTCTAACTGATACTTGTAAACACTACGTCTTACAGTGCCTGCCCCTCTGCTGTTGCGAAACCTAATGCAGCGCATTAACCCCCAACTGACCGTGAGGAGAACACCAAAAACCATCCCTTACAGAGAGAAATCTTTAAGTCCTGACCTGTTAGTGGGTCCTGAGGACAGGAGTTGAGAAACACTGCTCTAATGCATCACAAAGTCCTTAGTGCTCAGTTATATTGTATGTAGCCACTAAGGCAATCGGATACAAACACATTCTCAGAGTGCTATTCTACTGTAGACATATGCATAATATATCCTATATTATAATTCGCTAGGATGTTTGTCAGAAGCTGTCATGCGCAGTAGAGACCACTCTGCAGTCATGCGCACTACTGCCTGCCCGAACGCGACACGGCTGATACGGAGCGGGTTGCTCCGAATACAGACCAAAGTCCTCTCTGTGCACCTTCCTGGGACCGCTTGGTCCCAGGAAGATGAATAGAGAGGACTACCTCAGAATTCGGAGCGCCACACTCAGCATCAGCCATACTGGGCATGACTGCAGCGCGGCAGAGAGAAGAGAGGCTCTGGCCACCAGCTGAGGTTGCTGGGTGGCACTGTGGCCCATGTACATGGGCTTTAGAACTAGTACAGTATATTTGTATATAGTGAAAATATAAAGGGCTATTGCCTTTGATATACTGTATTTGTACATAAAAATGATTTGTCCCCAAGCCAGACATCTGCCAGCCTGCCCCTTGTAACGACTAACACACATTATTATCTCTACTAGAAATATGTTAGTGTTTTAAATAGCTTTATCTTCCATATGAGAAGGGGTGAAGGAAAAGCACATCTATGAATAACTCAAGTGGTTTGAAATCTAAGAAGTTATAATAATAATAATAGCAACAACTCTGAATTCAGGTGAGATCACAAATTCATTCTTTTATACAGTAAGGATGAGAGGTTTTCCCTTTTTATATTTATATTTTTATTTTCCAGTTTTCACATACAAGAACACATACATTTAAGTATGATGAAGCAAAGGGAACAACAGAAATAATATACAATAAAATATTGTTCGATTTTATCCATGGAGCTAGTTAGTTGGTTAGCCAGAGTGCTACAATTACACATTTAATACTACAGTCGTGTGAGAAAGAAAGTACAGCCTCTTTGAATTCTATGGTTTTACATATCAGGACATACTAACAATCATCTGTTCCTTAGCAGGTCTAATAATTAGGTAAATACAACCTCAGATGAACAACAACACATGACATATTACACCTTGTCATGATTTATTTAACAAAAATATTGCCAAAATGGAGAAGCCATGTGTGAAAAGCTAAGTACACCCTTACTGCTTCCATAGGAATTAAGATGCTAAGTAGCAGACAGGTGCTTCTAATGAAATGCCTTTGATTAATTGATTATCAGCAAGTGTGACCACCTCTATAAAAGCTGAAGTTTTAGCAGTTTGCTGGTCTGGAGAATTCAGGGGTGTGTTAACACAATGCCAAGGAGGAAAGACATCAGCAATGATCTTAGAGAAGCAATTGTTGCTGCCCGTCAATCTGGGAAGGGTTATAAGGCCATTTCCAAACAATTTAAAGTCCATCATTCTGCAGTAAGAAAGATTATTGAAAAGTGGAAAACATTCAAGACAGTTGCCAATCTTCCCAGGAGTGGACGTCCCAGCAAATTCACCCCAAGGTCAGACCGTGCAATGCAGAAAAATTGCGAAAAAAACCCAAGAGCTACATCTCAGACTCTACAGGCCTCAGCATGTTAAATGTTAAAGTTCATGACAGTACAATTAAAAAAAAACTGAACAAGAATGGTTTATTTGGAAGGGTTGCTAGGAGAAAGACTCTTCTCTCTAAAAAGAACATGGCAACACGGCTTAGGTTTGCAGAGTTGCATCTGAACAAACCACAAGACTTCTGGAACAATGTCCTTTGAACAGAAGAGACCAAAGTGGAGATGTTTGGCCATAATGCACAGAGACATGTTTAGTGAAAACCAAACACAGCATGTTAGCACAAAGACCTCATACCAACTGTCAAGCATGGTGGTGGAGGGGCGATGATTTGGGCTTGTTTTGCAACCACAGGACCTTGGAACCTTGCAGGGACGGGGTCGACCATAAAATCCTCTGTGTACCAAAGTATTCTAGAGTCAAATGTGAGGCCATCTGTCCGACAGCTAAAGCTTGGCCAAAATTGGCTTATGCAACAGGACAATGATCCAAAGCACACCAGCAAATCTACAAACCAAATGGCTGAAAAAGAAAAGAATCAAGGTGTTGCAATGGCTGTCAAAGTACAGACTTTGGTGGGACCTTAAGAGCTGTGGTGGGACCTTAAGAGAGCTGTGCATAAGCAAATGCCTGCAAACCTCAATGAACTGAAACAACGTTTATAAAGAAGTGGGCCAAAATTCCTCAGTTTTGGAATGCATAAATGAAAGTGTACAGTAGTCTTGGTGAAAGGACAGCTGATATTTAATGATAAAAGTCGAGGAATGAGAAGGCGTTGCAAACTCCCCTGGTCAAAGGAATCCAAAAAAGGCAATTGAAATCACTGTTGCTAAGACTGGACTGGTGGCCGAAGGGGTTGATATTGAGCATATTGAGTAGCAGCCATAAAAGGGACCCAGTGACGGAAAGAGGGGACATGCTGGAAGGTGTGGGAGTTTGAGAAGACCTTTGAGGGATAATTTAATGTGATAATTGCTAGAACAGAAGGCCGGAGTTGGGTGCTGAGGACGAAGTGGTGCTGTATGCCTTTGAGATAGAGTTTGATGGTGGCTGGTGAAAGTTTGAGTGCAGAATGACAGTATGCTATGAAGGCTAATACTGACAATGACGAAGCCTAAGTATAGGCGATACGCGTTGGGAAGGTTGGGGACAGATCGAGCCCTGACGGCTTGTATATTATCAGGATAAGTACATCTTTATTTGTATTTTTTATACCCATTACTCTATCAGACTGTGATTACTGTCAATAGTTGATAGTGGCACGTATCTAATGAGGTATTATTGAATTTACTGTATGTTTTGATGTCTTGTTCTGTTTATCTATAAAACCTGCTGACTTATGTGATTGTTATATTATGATATGGCAGGGAAGTTCAGGACTCGGTCTGTCTATGGTTTTTAGTGTTTTTATATTTTTGTGTATGTGCACTTTATGTTTTATGTATGTATGTTAATAAATAAATTTGATATATGATTATACTCTGGATTCTCTGAGTGCCTCTATAAGTGGACCTCCTTTATCTTGTGGGGTTTAGTTTGTTTTTACTTGCTCCACAGGTGATTTGTGTTTCTGAGTATGGTGCATAGACAGAGTGGTTGAGATGAATGTACTGAATGTAGACCAAGCTGTAAAATATGGCAGACGGGTGTTGGAAGCTAATGCTGAGTGGATGATTGCTGTTCTTTAATGGAAAATGAAGTTAGGACATCACTAGGTCGATGAATCCAGGTGGGTGTGAGGGTTGAGGATTAGCTTGTGGATGGATATTGAAGACTGCCAGTAAATGAAAGCAAGAAAGGATGTCAGCTGCTGTATTGAGTTTACCGGGGAGGAATGAACTCTAAATGGTGAACTTCTGGAATGAGGACAGCCAGGTGAGTTTTCGGTGGAACATCATGACATCTGGAGAAGATTTGCCTTTTTGAATATGTGCTGTAGCACTTTGGTCAGTAGCGAAGTTCATCGCCTGACCTTACCATAGGTGACCCCGTAAAGCCGAGGTAGCGACAATGAAGTAGAGTTCAAAGGGGGGCATTGTAAGTAGGTGAGAGGAGTGTAGTAGCATCTGGTGGCTAAGGATTGGTGAACCATTCAGGCTCGAAAATTGCTGCAAATCCATGTGTAGGGGAGGTGTCAGTATATACTGTAGTGACAAAGGAAATGGTATTAGGCGAGACATGGAGTAGCTGTTCCAGTGGGAAAGGATGTGGTGCCACATGTGGAAATTCGCTCTAGCTGCTTGATCTATTGGTAGTGGTAGTAATAGGTCTGATAATAATGACAGGAGGGAGAGGAGAGATAAAGGAGCGGCCTTGGGCAATGATGCACATGGCTTAACTAAGGTGACAGGAGAGACTGGATATCTGAACAAGTGAGTGTGTCCTGTACTGAAAGCAGTCTTATTATGGACTAAATCCTAGAAAGATTAGTAGATGAGAGACTGGACTTGGATTTGGCCAAATTCATTGTGATCTAAGAAAAAATTGAACTGGGTGCCCAAGTCTTGTCCATATCAATGGGGATGGAGAGATCTTGAAACATGGAAAAAAAGACTAGTGAGACTTGAAGGTGGACCGGTGGCTGACTCGACCATGAGAAAAAATCTAGGTAGTGTAGTACTGACTGACATTTCCTGTGATTGACTAGGATGCAATACAAGGCTTCAGCGAATTAATCAGATATAGCTGGACTGCTTTTGGATCCCAGGCTCCATCTGGTAGCAAAGTAATATTGTCGTGGCCATTTGATACCCTGCATATGCCGCAATGAGGGGTGTACTGGAAGCAACCTGAATGCATCGGTAATGTCTGTCTTTGACATCCAGCAGTTAGAACCAGCTTGGCGGATGAGAGTGATTGTGTGATCTATAGAGGTATATTTCAGGGTGTATTCTTCTGAGGGTATAAGTGGATTGTTGCTGGGTGAGACTGATGAGTGAGGGGCTGAGAAGCCTGTGATCAGCCTCTTTTGAGGAGAACTTATGGTTGGCTAGACCAATGGGACTGATTTGCCAGACTGAGAAGGGGGGGGCTAATGTGGAGCTATGCCAACTGAGAGCAAGTTAAGCATTCAAGGGGGGTGGATGGGCAGGCTATGATGCTTGTGTAAGAGCCATAGGTAGACCTGAAATGATGAAATGAGTAAGCAGAGTGTCAGAATGAGATGGCAATAATGCTGGAGTAAAATTAAATAGCTGGCTGGAGTACTGGTAGATGTGGCTTATTCTAGGGCTGACAGCCTAGCTTTGGATGTCACATAGAGCAGGACCCATTTCTGTCAGGAGGTGTGCTATCTGGCCGAGTTGCAGAATGGAGGATGATGGAGGGGGCAGTGAATGGGCTGGGACTGGGGAAGGAGGAAACATAAGACAAAATAGTTACGCCTTCCTGGCCAAAGCCGGATACGAAATATGATGTTGGCTCAGTTCCGCCTTTAATTTAGGGACTGTCCAGTACCTTAATGAGGGGATGTGAGGCCTTGAAGTTGATGGGATGTTGCTAGCTGAGGCTTCTGAAACCGAGTGCTGCTGATCTTCTGCTTCCATGCTGATTCTTAAAGAAAAATTAGACAAATTTTACCAAGTAAAACATCACTGGTTAGTGCTGGTACTGGGTGAAGCGGATGAAGAATACGGAGCAATGGTGCAGGGGAGGAGTTTTCATACGAGGCTGATGGAACCTACCCTATGGAAACCCCCACCGACTTTGAAGCTAGGGTTCATCGGCTTGGGGAAGGTAATGGGTTAAGAGACGGGTGAGAGGAAGTGACGTGTGGGGCTAAAGGAAACTTGTCATTATGGAGCTGTAGATCTAGAAAGGTGTCCCTCTGCTGTTCTGGCAAGGAAGGTGTAAAGGTGTGTGGGGGGCCTTTACCCTCTGGAATGGTAATGAAGGTGGGCCTTCAGCTCCTGTTAAAGGCAATGCCTGGGGAACCTTTAACCTCTGTGAAGAGGTAGAACCTGACGATCCTTTAACCTCTTGAGAAGAGGAAATACAAGGGGGCCATTGGCCTCTATGAAGAGGTAATGCCATAGAAGTAGGGGGGACTCTGTGAATAAGACATGGGGGGACCTTAGGCTGCTGCAAACAAGTGAGGCATGGGGTAAGGCCCTTCGACCTCTGTGAAGAGATAAGGCATCTGGAACCTTTTGGCCTCCTGTAGGGGCAAGTTGTTGGTGTTCAGCCTCTTTGAAGGGAGACTTTTGTCCTCTGAGAACGGGCAATGCATAGGAGCCTACGTCCTCCGCAGAAGGGTAAGGTATAGGGGACCACTGACCTCAGCAAAGGGGTAAGGCATGGGTATTTTTATCCCCGCAAAGAGGTAAGGCATGGGTACCTTTGGACTCCGTGAAGAGGTAAGACATGGTGACCTTCAGCCTCTAAGAAGAGGTAAGGCATGGGGACCTTTGGCCTCTGCAAAGAGGTAAGGCATGGGGACCTTTGGCCTCTGCAAAGAGGTAAGGCATGGGGACCTTTGGCCTCTGCAAAGAGGTAAGGCATGGGGACCTTTGGCCTCTGCAAAGAGGTAAGGCATGGGGACCTTTGGCCTCTGCAAAGAGGTAAGGCATGAGGACCTTTGGCCTCTACAAAGAGGTAAGGCATGGGGACCGTCGGCCTCTACAAAGAGGTTAGGTATGGGGACCTTAGGCCTCTGCGAAGATGTAAGGCATGGGGACCTTCAGCCTCTGCAAAGAGGTAAGGCATGGAGAACTTCAGCCTCTGCAAAGAGGTAAGTGATGGGGAACTGAGGCCTCTGGAAAGAGATTATGTATGGGGGACCTTCAGACTCTGTGAAGCGGTAAGACATAGGTGACCTTCTGCTTCATGAAAAGGCAAGGCCTGGTTTGTCTAGTGGTGGAAAATAATGCTGCCGAAAGACGGGAACCGATAGGACTGAAGAAGGTAACCAAATGGCCTGCATATAGTATAGGAATAGGGTGCTTAAATCTCTGGAAAGGAACCATGAGCATTAGCTAAGTGATGTAGGGGAATGATGAACTTCTATAGTAGCAACAATGTAGAGGTTTACTACTGCTATCTGGATGGTAAAAGGTCCCCGCCTCTGAGAAGTGAAGCATGCAAAAAAGGCAGACAGCCTGTGAGCTAAACATAAGTAGGAATGCTTATCTTCTGCAAACATGACTGTACTGATGGTCCACAGTCTCTGTGGTTAGGTATGGACAAAGTTACTTGGTGATACACTAATACTAACCCATCAGTGGAGGTAAGGAGCGAAGGATACGTGTAATGGAGTGACGGAAGGAAAACCTAGGACAAGGTGAAGTGCAATATGCAGTGGTAAAGTGATAAACAAAGCATGAGGTGATTACCATACCGATTACTGAAAAATGACATACCTGATAGTGACAGTAGTCGAAATTAGCCACTGAATAACTAAAGGGAGAGGATTTTTTAAAATTTTTTTAGCACTAATAATTTCATGTTAAAGGTGAATGAATAGGCGAGCTGTGAGAGACTTTCCTAAAGAAAGGTTGAAGCAGAGTAGTCTGCTGAAAGACATCAGAATAATTTTTTTAGATAATGGGTCTTAAGGTATGAAAAATGGAGCTGAAGCATACCTAGGGATGCGATGTAGGAAGTGTAGAGACCTGAAAGGGGTTTAGGTTTAAATGTAGGGACTACGAGGTGCAATATATGCTTGATAGAGTAAGAACTTCATATGGACTTAAAAGAACTAAAATAGAGTATGTTAATAGAGAATAGTCGGGTAAAATATTTAGCTAGCAGAAAACTAGTTTGCATACTTGATGATGGTATGGTGAGAAGACTATAGTAGAAAATGTGATTCCGACCTGGTTGGAATTGGGGGGAATAGAACTAATGAATTATATATACTAGTTGAAAGGGAGTGGGGAATAAATGATGATCATAAATGAAAGAGTGGAGACTATAGGTGCTGCTCCTTTTAATAAAATGAAGACCAGTTGAGGCTGAATCAATTTAAGGAGAAGTAATATTGATTGCATATGGTGACTTGGGGAGAGGGGGAGGGGCAGTGCAGGACATAATTGGTATACCTGATGCAGGGCATGGATGAAGTGAGTACTGGAGCTGTCAATTTAGTGCTGAAATGCTGGCAGTCACAATGGACTTGTAATGATGGTAGGCTGATGTAAATGATTGAAGCTACAGTCCCAGGTATGTCTTAAAATGTCCGAGAATTAATGGGAATACGGGTTAAACTAATTATGAGATCAACCAGACGTGAGTCTGGCTGGTCAAATGTATGGAGCACTGATCGATGTGCTTGTTAACGATATAAAATACCTAGCTGACAGCTAGACCTGGTAGACTCAGAGTAAAACGATACACATGGACAATAATAGACAGGACATACATGAATAGACTGTAAGGGTGAAATAGGCCGAAATGATCGCGTGAACTAAATTTAAAAGAGGCTGTATAGATGATAAGCCTCTACCAGATTAGTGCACTTAAAACGGGAATCCAGTATGAATTGTAGGATCTAAAAGTATAATGCAAGTTTATATGATGACGTTTGATGCTTACTCGAACCAGGATGCTAGTGAACCGGAAGTGGTTGCTCTAGGGTGACGTATATGACATAAGGAGCTCACAATTGACCTAGTAAACCCAGCGGGAGTGGCTGCTGCCAGCTTATATTGACCTACAGCCCCTCCCTCAAATTCAGGTCAAGCCTTCCAATTACAATGGTGGTGGTGGCTACAGTGGTGTGTGAGTTGATCCAGTAAAGAGGCTCTACATCAGTAGAATAAGTTTCTCTTAATTTGTTTAATACATTGACTTACCTAGGTAGGTGTCCTTCATACAGAAGTCTGGTGTTTCTGTCTGCACCTTCCTGTATACAGTGACCTCTATTCAAACCTGCCACTAGGTCACACCTCTTCACAGCAAACAATGGGCTTCAATAGAGCTGAATGACTTGAAAAGGGAGCCTAGTTCTTATAAGACTGAAATAGACTGAAACAAATAGCAGGAGACTAAAGCAGAGATCAAATGCAAGTAAAAAGAATGTATAGAAATAACTGGTTGCTGTTTATAAGATAGGACACGTACGTAGGTTAAACCGCTTGCTAAACAAGGGCAACTTATTATTAGGGGAAATTCATCTTTAACCAAGTGGTTTTCAGACTTTTGCAGTGGTACAAACCTTTTGTTTCAAATGAAATCCTAGTAAAAGTCTAATAATCAAACACATTAACCCTTATCTAATAATCAAACACTTTAACTTATCTAACATCTAAGGGGTAAACAATGTATCAATATCTGATATTAATGTTTTCCTAGACGTGGCCTGTTTATAATGCTACTTACAAAAAACACTAACAGAAACCACATCTGCATTATGTGAAATTATTCAGTATTCCATATATCCACTCTCAGACACAGAAGTATACATACACATAAACTGCGTAATCTCTGCAATATCAATCCATTGTAACAGAGTCTAATTGTAAATTGGCCACAGTGGACTCCTACAAATATCTTGGTATGTGGCTTAACCCCAACCTCACTTTTGGTCTTCATATTGATAAATTAACATCCAAACTTTATCCCAAAATAGGTGTTCTGTTTAGAAACAAATCCTGTTTAAATCCCCTGGTAAGAAGACGTATTGTACAACAGATGATAATGCCGATCATAGATTATGGGGACGTAGTATATGCTCCCGCACCACAAATCCATCTCGCTAAAATTGACACGCTGTATAACTCATTATGCTGCTTTATTCTTCAGTGTAATTACACAACCCATCATTGTGATATGTATGAAGAAGTAAATTGGCTAACACTCGAACCTAGATGTGCCCTTCACGTTTCTTGCATGGTTTATAACTACTTCTCTAGAAAACTACCAGACTACCTGAGCAGTATACTTACTCTAGCTTTCCATACTAACTATAACCTCCGCTCCACTTCTAACAACTCACTGAGTATACCACATTTCAAGAAAGAAGCCGTTCGATGTGCCTTTTCCTTCAGAGATCCGAAAGTCTGGAATAACCTACCTGAAAAAATCAGATCTTATCCCAGTCTAAAATCATTAAAAATAACTGCTTCTTTATATCTAAAAACAGTATGCAACAGTATGTAACATTTTTAGTATATGTGTGTATACATATGTAGTTATACCTATAATGTCTCTGTACTGTAAATGTCTCTTGCTGTAAACACAATGTATTCTTCCTGGTAAAACATTTTCAAAATAAACATCCCAGCCTTGTTCCTCTGTCATTATTTTCATTTGCCCCTGGAAACACATTTCACTTGTTCATAGAACTCAGGGGGTCCATGGAACCTTTTTGTCTGTTTTTTTATTCCCCTTATTACTAATGAGAATGAGGCATTTCTTATTTTTTTACATGTTGTAGCCACTATTGTAGTCTCATTAAAGTTATATACCAGATGCAGCAAAAATAGATATGTCACATTCAAATGCATATTTGAGTGTGTCTGCAGCCCTGCAAGGTCTCAGTCATTTTGCTATTCATTTATAAATGCAAAGAATAAACAGAGATCATTAATACATATGATACTATTAAAAGAGCTTTTATATAATATATAATTAACATAGAACTTTCATTTTCTAACTAAAAGGTGATATTCAGGCACGTGCACACATAGACACAAAGGGGGGCTTGAGCACCTACCCTTTTTGTCCAAAGTGCCCTCGTGCCCTTTTAACAAAAAAAAAAAAAAAAGTTGCCTCGCCTCCCGCACTAACCCCCCCACCGCCCAGTCAGGTCTGTGCCTCCTTCAGGACAGACCTGTAGATGCTGCGCTCCCTCGTCAGCTCTTTAGTATTACAGAGTGCTGGGAGATGACATCATCTCCCAGCTCTCTGCATGAAGAGAAGACCTCGCGGGAGCTCCAGCAGCTACAGGTCTGTGCCAAAGTAGACACATACAGACCTCTCCTGCCGCTGGACCACCAGGGAAGAGGTAGGAAACGGACATTGGGGGGCAATGTGGAAATGATGGGGCAATATGGATCTGATGGGGGGCAAGATGGAGATGATGGCAATGTAGAGATGATGGGGCAATGTATGTGAGGGCAAGTTGGAGCTGATGGCAATATGGAGCTGATGGGGGCTAAATGGAGCTGACAGGGGACAATGTAAGGGCAATATGGAGATGATGGGGCAATGTGGAGATTAGGAGCATTGTGGAGGTGTCCAGTGGAGATGGCCAATGGGGGGGGTGCTTCAGATTTCTGTGCCTACAGGCTCCTGAGATGTAAATTCTTTTCTTTTTTTTAAATATATATTTTGAATAAATAATTATGAGAAGGGCCCTTTTTTCATTTGAGCCCCTGTCCCTGGTGATATTTAAAATAAGATGTCAGTGGTTTGTTAATGTCACCTATCATAGCAGAGGAAATCTACACAGAATTCCAATATTTATATATATTTTTTTAATTTCAATTTGAATAAAGTGAATAAAAACCTACTACACTCTGCTAGCAAGTGCTTATAGCTCTACATTTGACAACTTCCTGCATTTCCAAAGCACCAAAATCATGGTTTTACATTTAGGTCTTCCTAAAAAATTAGCAATTGAAAAATAGAAGGCAACATTTTCATTTGCTTTGTGTACAAAATACGTGGGAAAGAAAAATAGAACCCTGCAATGCAACATATTTTTGCTGTTGTTAGGAGGACACCTACCTAGGTAAGTCATCCTGATAAACCAATTAAGATCCAGAGGCTAAACTACCATTGATGCAACAGGTGCAAAGCACCGGGACCCAGCCAACTATATGGACCCATTGAATACTGAAAAAAATGTTTATGATGTTTAAATAGCTGACAGTGAACTGGGGGCCTAACATTAAAGCGGAACTACCACCCTATGTAAAGTCACCACCCAATAATTAGGCATATAGTGACTAGCTTCTTAATACTGCTATTATCTGTGAAAAGTACCAAGTTTTGAAGTAATCCTTTTAATTCTGAAACTGGCAGCCAGACTTGGACACAGACATCTTGGTCAGAGTCGTCTGCGTGCCTGCCTTGTCCTTCCCAGTCTCCTGTAGGAGGCACTGCATGGAGCCGAAAGGCAGCGGAAAGGACTGACAGCACAGATGCACAGACGGCTCTGCAGCAAGAAGCCTGGACGTCAGTCTCTGAAGAAACAGGATTACTTCAAAACACGGTACTTGTGGCGGATATTAATAACACTATTAAGAAGCCAGTTGCCATATGCCTAATTATTGGGTGGCGACTTTATATAGGATGTAAGTTCCTCTTTATTTCACCAGGGCCTTCATTCTCTAGACTATGCACTGCTAAGTTTCTCTTATTTTTAGTGCATAGTTTTCCTTTAACTTGGCATTTTACCTGTAGAAATGTATTTATTGGGGTCACTGCCCTTTTAAGCTTTTAAGTTAAAATGTTTGTTTTCAAACACCTATTAATATTAATAAATCATTTTTTTAACTATATTTCCCCTTTGAACCATTAGATGCCATAAACATCTTCAACTTATTGTGAAGTAATTCACTGAAGACATGACTAGCATCGAAGAGGATAGAAAAAAATCTTCCTAACCGTAAGAACTTTTCAATAAAATGTCCCCAATGAGCTCTATGTTCAAAAGAAAGTGCTACTGACATAATATTTATAATAACAATTGTTCTTTGAATCACTTGACCATTATTTGAACCATATAAGCACTACTAGGAAACGTGCTTTTTTTTTGTTTTCCTTTTTTTACTTTACGTACTTTTAAGATATTTAAGCTCCAAGCTGAGCACTTCTGCTTTATGTGGCACTAGTATATCTTCTTGCAACCTCAGTATAATGCTTACAGGAGCTTGATTTAACAATAGCAGCCATTCACACTTCACAGAAGGGCAGAGTGAACGTGCTCTCTGAGGAAGGTGGGAGGAAGGTGGGAGGAGAATGAAATAGTCCTGAGAGCTGTGCCACAGATACCAGTGCTGCATAATGTGGAAGTGCCCAGCTTGGAGCTTAAATATCTTAAAAAACAAGTTTCCAAATAGTGCTTGTATAGTTAAACAAGTGGTAAAACTTTTTTTGCTACGAGAGGGGTACGTAAGATGTTGCAATGTGTTGCGTACCCCTCTGTCACTCAAAGGGTTAAATTCTGTCAGAAATGATCTCAATAGAACTACAGAAATGTTTTGTTTTTAGTTAATTATTCCTATTTTTTATTTTTCTCACAATAAGGCATTCTATTAAAAGACTATTTTCACATGGGAGAGAAAACTATTGCAGCCACCTGTGACAATTCTGTTACCTATGTATCTTCACTCACATCTCTTCCTCATTCCACCACTAATCTGACAGCAGAAGTTGTGTGTCTGAAGGCCAGCCCATGTGAGCGCCATTCATTGGAGGATGCAATGAATCACAAACTCCAACACAGCCAGAGTGTAAGGTCTGCTGGTGGCCCCATAGGCTTACTGCAACTTTACTTGATTTCCAAGGGAAAACAGTAAAGTTGGAGCATGCTGGACTCTGGTGCGGTTCCACAAGATGATAGTCCCCCATGTCAAAGCCAGTATAGTACAGCATGTTACCTTTCACCATGGGCAACAGATCCAAAGCAGCACTGCCGTGTTGGTGTCTCCTGTATGAGAGGGACTTTACACTTGGAATGTTTTGTAATCTACAAGTTTAAAATAAGGGACTTATTCACTGAATTAAAGAGGTTCAGTTATGACAAACCAACTATACTGTAGGGGACAAAGGAAAAATCCTTTGATTTAAATGAGACTTTAAACAAATTAAATTCTAGAGAAGTCTCCAAGCGATTGTGAGCAATGCACTGGGTACCTCTCTAATATTCTATGGAATAAAAGCCTTCTAGATAGCACTGGGAACTTGAAGAATTTTTATTTCAACCCTGTGGTGCAGTTGGTTTGCTCCAAAATTGCACCTTTAGCTTGAACCTGCAAAACTGCACCTCTAGCTTATGAAGAAGGCCCTAAAAGTCATAACATATATTAAAATTATGTGAATAAAGTCTTCAAACTATTTAAAAAAAAACAACAAACAGCTGTTTTTGTGTTTATTTTACACTATCAGGCTGGTATCCACAAACATTTTTCAGACACTTTTCCTGCATGTTCAAATGCTATAATAGAGAAGCAGCTAGTTATTCGTACTTGGGACAAGTTCCAATGACTGCACACTTCCAAATTTACAGCCAGCGACTAAGTTAAGGAGCACAAACATATGTACGCTATTCACTAAAAGCATAGTTGATGATCTGTAAAGGAATGTTTTCAGCTCCTCCTTGATCATTAAAGGGGCAATGCCTCCTAGGACAAATTTAATATAAGGATGATGGCATCTTAAGGGTAGAAAATAAATCAAAGCTGTTTTGTATTTTTGTCCACCTATCTCATATTCACTTAAAAATATTACAAAACATGTCTTCTGCTCTGGTGATGTCATTTTCTTAAATCCCATTCAGTCCTCTCGGAGTTGGCTTTTGAACATCAGTGGGAGGCATAAAAAAAAAAAATACGGGCTGAAGAATTAGGATATTGGCTGAATTTCTAGGCACCACAGAAGTTCAGTTAATGGTGAAAACTTACAAAATGAACTGTACATTTTAAGATTTTTGGAGCACCCAGTAGTGACAAGGATAACCTCTCCAAAGCAATATGTAATAAACAGCAAGGATTACTCTTACAGTTCCCTATCCTCTGGGAGCACACCTGCCAATCAACCTAGGGCTGCTTTAAGAGTCCCAGTGGATTAATGGGGGAGAAGAATGGGGGTCTGAAAAAAGATCTCCTATGCACCCCATTGGTCCCCCAGGAAGAGACTGAACTGAGTGACTAGAATCAGTTTCCTGTCCTACATGATGCAGGTCTCCATAGACCCTCTGTGTTTGGCTTGAAAGCTAGATACAGAGCATCTGTAGGTACTTTGCATAGGCGTCTGTAGCTGGGAGCCACATATTTCTGGATGAGAAGGCAGAATGACTGATAGGAACTATTATGGGCCTGCGCAGTTCATCCCCATGCGTTTTACTAAGCCCCCAAACATGATAATCACAATTTAAGAAAGTTTTTTTTCCCCTTCATCTATGATGTACTGTCCCTTTAAGGAAAATGTTAAGAATCCCTCAGATCACTCACCTGTTATGTGACAAGGTGCTTTAACGCAATAGTGTAACATACGGGGCATGAAATCTGAGGCTCTCTAGCTGTTGAGGACTACAGTTTCCATGATTGGAAACTATAGTCCTCCACTGCTAGAGAGCTTCAGTTTGTCCATCACTGGAAGTTCCTTCTCCAGGCAACAACTGAACATCATGCACTAAGAAAAAGAGTGTGTGCATCTCCTCCCCTTTGTGTTACTGATGCAGTATGCAATTAGTCAATGAGAATTCTTATGAATTTTAAAATCCAGCTTGACGATGCATTGGAAATCTCTCTAGCAGTCAAGGTATTAAAAACCCTGTTTAAATCAATGGGATTGTTTTCTCTCTGCTATGGTGGTGTTGAATTGCAACAGAGTTTATCCACTTGTCTTTGTGCAAATGTGTTTATTGCATTTGTGACTTTCTGTAGAAATTAATTTTATGCATTACCTTCTCATCTGTTATAAATAAAGCAGAATACAGCACGTCGCATTCCCCAAATCCTTGGGACAGATAACCTTGAATGATTTACCTTTTCTTTTTCATCTTATAAGGACAGCTTGAAATTAATCCTTATATTTTACAATTGTCCTACGGTCAATATTATTGTACTCCTATGTTTAACCCCTTAAGAACCAAAGATGTTCCAGGGCCATCACACAACTCAGTCCTTTGAGGACCAATGACGGTCCTGGCAAGTCATGATTTGATTATCGCAGGATTTAGAGCAAGATAGACATATTTACACAGAATAATTTATAAAAATATATAATTTATAAACATAATGTTTAAACAAACATTAATGTTTTATTGCTGTGGAGTAATGTGATTCACTTATATGCACACCACGTAGTCTGATCTCTTAAAAAGAGTGACACCAGGGTGGGAAAGAGGGATTTTCATCTCAATGGGGCAGTACCCCCAAAAAGGGACACTTGGGAGGTATGAGTAAATGTTTATATCTTTTAACCAGTCCCTGTTAAATAATGCACTAATTGTGTACAAATCGGCACAGGAAAACTATACAAAATTTAATTTCACTTTTTCATATTATTATTGGATTATTCATATAAATATGGCATCAAACCCTGATCACAAGGGGTTAAATGGGAAATATAATTTAAATAATAAGTGGCTCTTCATTTGCATGAATGTTTTTAGCTAGATGTTTTTCAAAGAAGTCATGTATAAGTGGATATGTTTTTAACATTAACCCTATGGTGAAGGAAACCAGCTGTAGTACCATTATTCACAAACATATCCTTTTGATTGGTCGCACGCAGAAGAGTGTGCGACCATTCAACTCTTTCAGCAGGTCAAATGGGTAAAAATCACGATGTGACAATCTCACACTGCATGACAGCGCAAGATTGTCACGTTGCATAGCCAATGGGCTCATGCTGAAGATAAGTGTATTTTTTTTATTTTTTTTACCCGTCTTCACATCTGTGAATTGTTTGTGTCCTTCCCCTGGTTCTCAACCTGTTTGTTAAAGTGTTAGTAATGTCTAAAAAAAAGTTTTTTTGCATTTAGAAGAGCTTAAAAAGCTGAGCTAAATGCAAAAATCCGTATCTCTCAAACCGCTATGGTTTAAGAGATACAGGCGTTTAAAGTTTGATTTCTCCTACTGACAGCTGTAAAGCTGTCAGCAGGAGATCCGTGTCGGTCGACACGGAGGTGCTAGAGAAGTGCAGAGATCTCGTTACTTACACGGAATCCCTTCATTGGAATGGTCTAAAACGTATGCCTGAACACCAGGCACACGTTTTTTTTTAGACATTACTAACACTTTAAGCACACGGAGGCAGCTTAAGCGCCTCCGTGTGCTGCAGATAATAATCCATCCTCTTCCTGCAGCCTGCTAGCCTGTGCCTTCTGCTGGATGGAGTATTATCTGCAGCACATGGAAGCTCTCTAGCTGCCTCCATGTGCTTAACAAACAGGTTGAGAACCAGGGGAAGGACACAAACAATTCAGAGATGTGAAGACAGCCAAAAAAATAAAACAATACACTTATCTGCAGCATGCGGCCATTGGCTATGCGATGTGACAATCTCAAGCTGTCATGCAGTGCGAGATTGTCATGTTGCTCTGTTTAGCCATGCGACCTGCTGAAAGAGTTGACTGGTCATGCTCTTCTGCATGTGACCATTCAAAAGTGAACCATTCACAAACGGGGGCAAGATCTAAACCTGGAAAGTATAGACCTGTGAACTTGACTTCCACAGTGGGTAAGATCTAAGAAGGATTACTATCCAGTAGTATTCAGGACTATGTGGTGACCAACAACATTATTTGTAGATGCCATCATGGTTTTATGAAGCTTATGTCAAATCAATTTACTCACATTTTACAGAAAGGTAAGTAGTAACTTGAAAAAGGGGATGGGTATTGATGGATTTTGCTAAAGCTTGTGATACTGTACCTCACAATAGGTTACTGCATGGATAGAGAACTGGATATATTACAGAATGCAGAGAGTTGTTTTAAATTGAACTGCTTCACGTTGTAAGTTTAATGCATCAAAGTTAAAGGGAGAGTAATACTTAAAATGTAAAAAAAATATATTGTAGGGTTTATCTCAGTGGCGCTGTTGCAACACCATCCTATGGAGATTTATGGTCCTGGGACCAGAGCTGTCCATAGGATCGTGTAGCAACAGCACCACTGTACAATTTCAGGCCACTGTGATATTGCACCTAAAAAATTCAACTTTGAAAATTAATAACTTTTGAATGAAACACCTTTCAGCAGTGGGATTACTCTCTTTTTATTCAGGGGGATAAACCCTACAACATTTTTTTTTTACATTTTAAGTATTACCATCCCTTTAAGCCCTGGGCCCAATGTTTTTATTTTTTAATGATCTTGAAGAGGGTATTGAAAGTAGTGTCTCAATCTTTGCTGAACACTAAACTGTACAGAGTAGGATATTTTTTTTCTCTGCAGAAAGATTTAAATAAACTAAGTGCATGGACAGAAAAGTTGCAGATGAGGTTAAATATAGATAAATGTAAGGTTGTGGATTTGGGTTGCAGAAACAAGCATTCTACATATACACAAAATGGGAAACAACTTGTGGAACCCCTGAGAGAGATTTAGGAGTGCTGACAGACAATAGTCTTTACAACAGTGTGCAGTGTCATTCAGCCACTGTAAGATCCGGTACTGTACTATCATGGATAAAAAGTGGGTATAGGTGAATGGAATGAGAATATAATTAATTGTCTATAAAAATCCTTGGTAAGGCCTCATTTAGAATATAGAGTACAGTTTTGGGCACCAGTTCTTAAGATATGTTATTGAACAAGAAAAAGTGCAGAGGTGTTCAACAAAACTGATAAGTGGATTGGGAGAATTTAGCCAATCCGGGTTTGTTTATGTTAGAATAGAGGCGTCTGAGCAGTGATTATCACTTACACATATATTCTAAGCAATGCTCTGTATACTCCTCTGGCACTTAAAGGGTCAAAGAGTAAGTACGATTTTTTAAGTGCAAGAATGCACTCCCCTCTTGCACTCAAAGGGTTTATCCCCTCCAATTTACTATAATATGCCATAAATGTGCCATTTAAATGTGTTCTTTCCTTAAAAAGAATATACCAGATCACTTCATTCTTGGTTGACACAGTTTGTTACTATCAATGCATTACTCCACAAATAAATGAGACCTGAGGGTTATTGCACTAAGGTGTGATAAAGAGGAGATGATTTCTCAATTATGATAATCTCTCCAGTTAAAGCGCAACTACCACCAGAAGTAGTCGCCCTGCAATAATTAGTCAGGTAGCGACTAGCTTAATAATAGTTATATTCCCTCTCAGCACTACACCATTCTACAAGACTGACGGCCAGGTTAGTGCAGTCTGCGCTTTTGCACCGTCAGTCCCTTCCGGTGCCTTTTGGGACAGTGCAATGCTTCTGAGGGGAGATGTATGCACTGATTCCTGCCTTCCGGTCTCAGAAGATTAAGGATTTCTGTAGAATGGTGTAGTACTGAGAGGTAATATAACTATTATTAAACTAGTCGCCAACTGCCTAATTATTGCAGGGCAACTTTACCTCTGGTGGTAGTTCTGCTTTAATATGCTGTTCTGTCTAGTGTATGCAATAATGTCACTCTGGGAGATCTTAGTGCATATGGCATAGGTTCTATAGAAAAACACAGAAACGACAGTGTCTATCTCAATGGAGAAGTTATCACCTGTATATCATAATTTTATTTTAGTGTATCTTCCACTAGGAGGGCAATAAACCATTACAAGGCCAACAACATGATACATCATCCATTACGCCGATGGTGTATTACATTGCTGGTCTCATGTAACACTTGGTAAAAAAGGAACTGAGTCATTGACTGGGAATGATGTGGAGAAAAGCAGCCTTAGTTCCCCCTCTCCCTTTAGGAGGGAAAAATGACAAAACCAAATTCTCTGTTAATTTTTCACTGTTCCCCATGCCCTCTGGCCATGTACTTTCCAAATAAAAGGCCAATGCTGCTGAATGAGCATATCTAGCACTCACATAGACATAAAAAGATCTTAGGACACAAGAGCACTGTACCAACCTCAGGAGGGGACACTACTCATAAGACATGGATAATCATGGAACAGGGCTTAGTTTCTTATTGTGATCCCCATTAAAGGGGATATTATACAAAGTGAACCACCCTTCTGCCATATATATGGTTGGTTCAGGTAAGTACTGAGAGAAGGATGTCCTTCCCTTTCAAGTATTTTTATTGTTCTCACTGTAGAGGACAGGGTTGCTCAGCAACAACAGACTTGTTCAGAATGTTTAGTTTAGTTGTCAACTTCCGACAAAGCAGAACTGCTCAAATCAATGAATAAAATATGTAATTTAGTTATTATTACGTATTCTTACCCACTTGTCAAGAATGAATCAGCAACGCTCACAGGATGCAGTAACGTCAACGCTCATCCATCAGGACCATAAATGTATATTACATCAACCACTCAGACACACTAAAGCTTTTATTAATTTTAAACAACTGAAAAAACATAGCTTGTTATTTTTTTTTTCTAAATACAACTGTAGATTTTGGGCCATTTGAGATTTTTAATAAGCATATAATTTAGATGTATTCATACTTGTGGCCAATATTCTAACATACCTTGATTCCTTGAGTTAAAAAGGCACATTGTACATCTCATAAAATATATGTAATTTGGGGCTGACTCACCAAGCATGGTAAAGGTAATCTGTAAGGGTCATGATTTATCAAATTACTAAATCTAGAAAATGTTTAGGGATGTGGAGCTGAGAAGATGGCAAAACTGTGTTATAAATCACAGCAGCAATTCATGCATCCTGTGTGTGCAGCTCCTTTTATTTTTTATACGCAGTCGATATGTAAATTAATGTTAACCCCATGGATACTAGAAAAGACATGTCTCTAGTATCTAAGTTGTTAAAGTGGAACTGTCAAAATAAAACAACTTAATCAATTTTAAAAGATCTTGCAGGAGCCCTCATGTAGGACAGCTGCAGATTCCGGTCATTTGATCGGATGGAGGCTCTTCAGCAGAGCCGAAATTGTGCTATTTAGAATTAAATACTTCAGTGGAATGGTCTACAAAGTGTGCTGGCAAACCAGGCACACTTTGTAGACCATTTCAATGAAGTATTTATTTCTAAATAGCACGATTTCAGCTCTGCTTAAGAGCCTCCATCTGGTCAAATGACCGGAATCTGCAGCTGTCCCATAGAGCGCTGACTTGACTAAAACAGACAGGAAGAGGTAACTTTACCAAGCGATATTTCTCAAACCATAAAGGTTTGAGAGATAAGACATCTTCAGGCTCTGACCCCCAACACCAAGAAGGCCTAAGAAGAAGCCTGGACAATTTCCAACAATTTCCTCATCAGAACCAAACCCGGCCACTCCTACTCCATCCTGACAATCCAGGACTTTTCCTCAAACTCCCAATGAACGCATAAACTTTTCACTGTCATTAGATCTAGCAGGCACCTAACCACACCCTTTCCCTTCCCCTAATCCCTCCATCCATTCTTCTCCTAACATTAAATTATTCCTTTAAGGCTTTCTAAAACATTTTCCTCCATCATGTATGCACCTTCCAATACATGGCAAAACCTTCAGGAAACTGATTTTTTTTGCATCACTACCCTCTGAAACGACACACTACCATCATTCTGCTAAAAGCCATCTACCTTTCATTCTTCTGTTTTATTAGACCTAGTGAATTTCTGTCTCCTCCAGAAATCAGACCCCACTACGCACCACAATAATTTTTCCCTTCACCTGGCACTGTCTAAAACCAACTAACTTAGTGTAGGACTAGCCTTTCCTTTCTACCAGACATACAAAAATGGTGTCCAGTTACAGTGCTACATCAGCTCGCCACCTTTTTGACCAATAAATCAGACTCCAGCCCTCTTTTGCCAGCAGCACATTTAAAACCTCTACCTTTATCAATTGCATTATAGTTCCCCTGATTCAACTAGGCCTCAACCAGACTCGTATTCGGGGCACTTGTTCAGAATACAAGTATCCCCCTCAGCTTCCAAGAATTCAGTACCTGGTAATATTCCAAAAATGGATCTCTGACATGCTTCATGCTTTCCTGTATTCCTGATCCAAAACACAAAATTAGAAAATAGCCATATCGACTCTGACACCCTAAGTTCCTGGGATTTTCCTTTTTCTGCTACACACTTTTTGCAGTCTTTCATTGCCCCTAATCAGGCTCACTGATACATGCTTGCACCTAGGTTTCACCACAACCTTTCACAACCTTCAATTCAGGAAGGGGTTCAAATGTGTACCACTGCTCACATGACGCAGTACTAAAAAGTATATGGTATCAGACATTAAAACATCCTGCTCCAGGTTGGTATGTGAATCATAAAAAATAGGAAAAGTCCCACTCCACTCTGTATAGATACACACTGAGGCCTAGTAGCAAGGAGTAGCCCACACTGCTGGCCAAACACCAAATTTTCCAAACACTGCTATTATTCATGGCTGCCCAATCATAGAACAGCCAAAAACAAAGAAAATCAAATGAGAAGAGGATATCCATAAAAAAGTATTGCTTTATTAACCCTTTGAGTGCCACTCAAAGGGTTAATGACAGCACAGAAAAGAGCAAAAAACAGGACTTAAATAGAATTACAGCAATCCACTCCTTAACATTGAGGTTAATGTGTTGTCTATATAAAGCTTGTTTAGAGATGGGCGGTCCTATCCTCTGATGAAGGAGGCCTGTGCTTCACTGAAATGCATAAAGAGTGCTGTAATTGTATGTCTTTTGCTCTTTTCTGTGCTGTGTTGCATTGTTTGGAAAATACATCTCTTATGGCCCAAGAAAAGTCTGGAACACGGTATCATGGTGCCCGTGATTCCAGTTGCTGAGCGACATTGTTACTTCCGGGTATACCATTGCCTCTTTCTTATTGGCTCTGGGATTGTGGCTCCTCCCAGGGTTTGCCTTTATATACTCCCTCCTGTCATCCTTACGGTGCCCTTTCGTGGTGTATCCGTACCTAGCGTTTATGACTTCTTTTTCCTGTTTCTGTGTAGGACCCGGCTCGCCTGACTACGCTCTGATTCCTGACGCTCCTGTGATCCGATTCCGTTGCTGACTTAGGACCGGCTGACTAACTTCGTGTGTGCCAACCTGGCTTGGCTGAGTATCCGATTCCGTTACCGACTAGGACTGGCTGACTAACTCCGTGTGTACCGACCTGGCTGGGCTAAGTGTCTGATTTCGTTACTATCTAGGACTGGCTGACTACTCCGTGTGTGCCAATCTGGCTGAGCATCTGGTTCTGTTCCTGACGGGACTGGCTGACTACCTCCGTGTGTACCAATTGGGGCAACGCTGGCTTCTGATCTGTCAGGGTACGCACACCGTATCTCATTCCATCTATTCCCACTCGCTATACTGCTCAATGCCTGTCAGGCCTATCTACCCCAGTAGTCTCCAGGGGCTTGTGGGAGTCCGGTCACTCGCCAGTGTCTGTGTTGCCTCTGGTAACCCTAGCGTACTAGGGTCAAGTCACTGCCAGATTCCTGCCCCTGTAGCCATCGTTAACCCTAGTCTACTAGGGTCAGATTACTGCCAGTGTCTAGTCTATGTTGCCTCCGTTAACCCTAGCGTTGTAGGGTCAGACCACTGCCAGAGTCCTGTCTGTGTTGCCTCAGTTAACCCTAGCGTTCTAGGGTCAGTTCACTGCCAGAGTCCTGTCCATGTTGCCTCCGTTAACCCTAGCGTTCTAGGGTCAAGTCACTGCCATAGTCCTGTCTGTGTTGCCTCAGTTAACCCTAGTGTACTAGTGTCAGATCACTGCCAGTGTCCTGTCTGTGTTGCCTCCATTAACCCTAGCACTCTAGGGTCAGTCCACTGTCAGAGTCCTGTCTGTGTTGCCTCCATTAACCCTAGAGTTCTAGGGTCAGGTCTCTGCCTGAGTACTGCATGTGTTGCCTCCACTATCCCTAGCCTGCTGGGCAATTGCCCTGCAGTTACCCATTGTCTTGTGTCACCTAGTGGCGGTGTGGTGCTGTTGTGGTTATACTTGTTCCTGAACCTGTCCACGGATCAAGCCTACAAAGTCCTAATAGCTACTGTGATATTCTTCATCCTGACTTGAGTCAGATCTGGGAAGTACTTGGTACGGACCTCATCTGGACCTGAGTAGGGTGATTGTGCTATTTATTTTCAATAAAGCTTTTAAACCTTACCTAACTGTCTGAGTGTTCTTACGAAATTGTGACACAAGGTAACTGCAACATAGGTGTCAAGTAAAAACCCTAATTGATTTTATTGGGCTTTTATTCCATGAAAGGTGTGGCTGGTTTGAGCCAGTATTGCTCCTGTGATTTTTTTGTGCGTACGGCTTGAAAGTTTTTTTACTTACAAAATGGCTTACCAGGAAAAATACAATGAGATTTGTATACTAAGCAAGAAGGGTGAAGGGCACATCTAGATTTGAGTGTTAGCCAATTTAGCTCTTTAAGTATATGACAGTGACAGGTAGTATAATTACATTGGAGGATAAAGCAACATAATGAGTTATACAGAGTGTCAAGTTTACCAAGATGGATTTGTGACACAGGAGCATATACTACATCCCCATAATCTATGACTGCTATTAACATCTGTTGAACAATATATTTTGTTACCGGGGGCTTAAATGGGATTTGTTTCTAAACAGAGCACCTATTCATCTGGAATGTAGAAAATAGTAGCTAGTCTAATGCTTAGGACCTTTTTACAGAGAAGACGTGCTGTGTGTCAGAACACTGATGTCACACAGGCTTTTTTACTACTGCATGGAAACAAACTAAATTATAGGTTATGTCATTCTTAGTACACAACACTGATTTGACTATATGCCAAATACTTTCCAGAAAGGAATCTATAAACTTATTGTTATTGCTTCCATGTTCAGACTGTGACATTTCAGAAAGCCACTCCAATTTTTAACATGTAGAACAGTGTTAAACGGTCAGTGCCTCCTAGGACAAAGTATAGATACTTAAGGTATTGTGATAAAGGTGCAGTCAACATTTCAAAAACATTGCCAGAAACACTATTGCTCTGGTCAGTAACCTAACAGAGCATCCCCAGTTGTCTATATTAATGTGTAATGCAATATGCAACATTAAACTTCATACAACACTTTCAGCAACAGAACATACATTTCCAACACATAAATGCTACTTAAAAATCCTATAAATAAGCAATATAAAACTGAGGGCTCATGGTGGGGGGGTTATGCACTAAAGTGTGATAAAGAAGTGATAATGTGTAGATGACTTCTCCAGTGATATCACTTCTCCAGTTCCTGTGTTCCGTGGAGCCTCTGCACTAAGATCCCTCAAGTGGGATACATCTTAGTGCATTGACTCCATAGAATAACATAGGAACTGGATAATGATATCACTGTAGAAGTCATCTCCAGTTTATCGTATCTTTATCACACCTTAGTGCATCTCCCCCATATTCTATAACATTTTATTCACAGGTGCATAGAATGTGGGGGTTGGAATTCAGATTTAAATCCAGGGACAGCAGGATCCAGGGAGAGGGAGCCGAAACCAAAGACGGTCTCTGGGTATCTGCACTATACCTCTCATGTTATACAAAGAAGAACACATTTATTTAATTGTCTTCACTGCACATGCCAGTGGAAAAGTGATGGAGACTAATGTTCATCATTTCCATGAGCATAGCCAGAGTTAATGAGGCGGATGTACTAAGAAGAACTGTGGGTCAAACCAGCTGCATAGCAGGAGACAAATACACTTTCCTATTAATTTAAATGCTAGAGATCTTCATTGCTTGGCAAAGCACCAGTGTCAATAAAAAGCTAAAAGAGGAGCAAAGTAACAAGAGAAGGCTGTCAGAGTGGCATCAGTAACAAGACATGTCTAACACAGGGGCAAAGAGTAGCAACAGGGGCAATAGATAAGCACAGAGTGGCAACAGTGGGAAACAAGATGGCAACGGGGGGATAAAAATGGAGTACAGGGAGGAAAAAGAGCCATAGATTGGCATATAGAGTGGTACGGGATGGAAAAGAAGGGTCAATGGATGGGTAAAGGTGGCAAGAGAGGGTAAGTCTGTGGTAGTGGGGGTTATATGAAGTCAGTCATAAGGTAGAGGGAGGAAAATCATAGGTACAGAGGACAATAGAGGGGAACAATGAAGCAAGAGAAAGCAAGAGAGAGAGGGACAGGAGGCATGTGTGTCATAACAGATGGGCTGAGTAGACAACAGATATACAAGACGTGATATAAGCACAGAGGGAAACATACTAAAGGCACAAAGTTAAAAGACATAGAGATTCAACTTAGGGCCATTGGGACAAGATGTGTGAAAAATTTCCATCAGAAGGGAGAAGGCAAAACTAAGAATAACATTTAAAGTCCAAGTCAGAGTGAAGATGAATGGATATATTCACTTTGTGGAACAGGTCTAAAGAGGCAGCCTACTGGCAAGTTAGTGCTGACAGCAGAGACCATGCTTTTCTCTCTCTCTAGTGCTCCTGCTGTTGAATGGCCAGACAAGTAATAATTCAAAGTGACCAAATTAAACTCACTCTTTAAATGCACACTTAAAGCGGAACTACCACCATAGGTAAAGTCAACCTGAGATAATTCGGCAGGTGGCAACTAGCTTAATAATAGTTATATTACCTCTGACAATGGCACAATTCTACAGAAATCCTTAATCTTCTACCTCTTCTGCTGGTAGGCTATTCCACTTATCTACTACCCTTTCAGTGAAGTAAAACTTTCTTACATTACGTCTAAACCTGTGTCCCTCTAGTTTTAGACTATGGCCTTTTGTCCTAACATTTTTACTCATTTGAAATGTACTTCCATCCTGCACTTTGTTGAATCCCTTCATGTATGTGAATGTTTCTATCATATCCCCTCTCTCTCTTCTCTCCTCCAAGCTATACATGTTCAGATCCTTTAGTCTATCCTGATATGTCTTTTCATGTAAACCAGTCACCATTTTAGTAGCCCTTTTCTGAATTTTCTCTAGAGTGTCTATATCCTTCTGGAGATGAGGTCTCCAGTACTGTACACAATACTCTAGGTGAGGTCTGGCTAGAGATCTGTAGAGTGGCATGACCATTTCCCTTTTTCTGCTACTAATGCCTCTAGCTATACAACCCAGCACCCTGCTTGCATTCCCCGCTGTTTTATTACATTGCCTGCGGACCGATTCTGGCTGTGGCTGACTACCCGCTCCGTTGCTGACTAGGACTGGCTGCCTTCCTGCTCCGTTGCTGACTAGGTCTGGCTGACTGCCGCTCCAAGTACTGACTCTGGATTTCCTTTCCGTTCTGGCCTAGTGCTTTGCCATATTGCTCTCCGGGGCCTGTAAGTGTTGCCGCACCAGTACCTGCCCGAGTTGCCTACCAGGTCTTGTCTGTGTCGCTACAACAGTGCCTGGCCGAATTGCCCTAAAGGGTCTGTCTGTGATGCCCCGGTTATTCCTAGCCTGAGGCGGGTGCCTGGTGCACTCTTGCCTGCTTACCTCCGGTTGCCCTAGTGTGCTAGGGAATCTGCCCTGCAGTTGCCTTCTGCCTTACTGGTGAAGTTACATCTTAGGCTTGGCACTGCTGAGGTTCTGTTCCTGGTTCCTGACGCCTGTTCCTGATTTTAGTATCATTGTTTTGTTTTGCTTGTCTCATTGCACCCTGACCTGTGTCAGATTCGGAAGTACCACAGTACTGTTCGAATATGGACCTGTGAAGGTTGATCTTGTTAACATTATTATCTTTAATAAAGCTGATTTTACCTTACCTACTTGTCTGAGAGTTCTTACTAACTGTGACACGTGCTTTTCCTCTAGTTTTAATTGATGACCTCTTGTTGTTAGCTCAGCCCTTTACGTAAATAATTCATTGGATAGTTCTTTGCAACTGACCTTGAATGTATTTGTAAATGGTAATCATATCACCCCTTAGACATCTCTTCTCTAATGTAAACAAACCCAGTTTGGCTAGTCTCTCTTTATAACTCAGATCCTTCAAACCCTTTATCAGTTTTGTTGCACGTCTCTGCACCCTTTCCAGTTCAACAATGCCTTTTTTAAGAAATGGAGCCCAAAATTGTACTCCATGTTCTAGATGAGGCCTAACCAAGGATTTATACAGAGGCATGATAATATTAGCATCCATTGCATCTACACCTCTTTTTATGCAGGCTAGTACCCTATTTGCTCTTGCAGCAGCTGAGTGACTCTGCACAATGCTGTGAAGTGTATTGTCTATCAGTACTCCTAAATCTTTCTCTAATGAGGATTCCCCAAGTTGTTTGCCATTTAGAGTATACATAGTATGTTTCTTTCTACAGCCCACATGCATAATCTTACATTTATCTACATTAAATGTCATCTGCCACTTTTCTACCCATTCGCTCAGTTTATCTAAATCCTTCTGCAGAGAAAAAACATCCAGCTCTATATGTATTTCCTTACATAGCTTAGTGACATCAGCAAAGACTGAGACACTACTTTCAATTCCTACTTCTAGATCATTAATAAATAAATTAAAGAGCATTGGGCCCAGGACTGAACCCTGTGGTACCCTACTTATAACTTTAGACCAATTTGAAAAGGTTCCATTTACAACAACTCTCTGCCATCTATAGTTTAACCAGTTCTCAATCCATGTACAGATAACACCGCACAAACCAAAGTCTTTTAATTTTTGCAGTAACCTGTTGTGAGGCACTGTATCAAAGGCTTTTGCAAAAGTATACTACATCAACAGCAATTCCCTTGTCGAAATTAGTACATACTCTTTATAAGATGCAAGTAACTTAGTCTGACATGATCTATTCTTCATAAAACCATGCTAACTCCTACTAATAATATTGTTTATCTTCATATAATTCTGAATACTGTCAGTTAGTAACCCTTCTAGTATCTTACCCACTATGGAAGTCAAGCTCACAAGTCTATAATTTCCTGGTTTGGATCTTGCCCCCTTTTTAAACAATGGAACTACATCAACTTTCTTCCAATCACATGGCACTATGCCTGATGAAAGTAAATCAATAAATATTAAGTATAATTGTCTCGCTATTACTGAACGAAGTTCATTAAGTACACTTGGGTGTATACCGTCAGATCCAGGTGCTTTATTCACCATAACCTTTTCCAGTCTCTTTTGTCCTTGTCCTCAGTAAGCCATGTACATGTTGGAGGAAATTCCATGGTTTTGTCTGTTTTTCCTCTTGATGCCTAATTGTATGATAATTTTGCTTAAAGATTCAATTTGTATATATATGGGCACTTTGGAACTATTAGCTGTCCACACATTTTCACAATTCTTTTGTTTTTATGCTTCTTCTATTGTAAGTTAGCATTTCATTAGTCTTTATAAGTTTATTTGAGATCTCCTGGGGCATGTGTCGTGTATAAGCCTTTATGTAAGAGCCAGACATTATGGCACCAGTGCCATTAGGTTACTTTAGGAAAGTTTTATGTAGAAATACAGGATGTTGTTATGCATCACAATATATGTATATATTTTATTACTAATAACTAATTTTAATAATTCTGAATATTGTGATATTTTATATATACACCTTTTTGGGCGGTCTTCAGTGTTAAGACAAACCTGTACTATTTATTAAACTATGTTGTATAACATATAGGCAGATTTAACTATCTTTAAAACAAACTAAACTTAGGGTGACAGGTCCATTTTCAACAACATTTGCAAGCTTTTTTTCCTTACACAAACCAGGCTTCCTGAAAAAGGATATGACGTTCATATTATGTTTTAGATATTACAATTTCAGTATTTTTTCAAAGGGTTAATTTCCTTGCTAGAAACAACTGTACAAATGAATAAAGAGCAGACAACCTCTAACTTTAAATTTTATTGTAATACTTTGACCCACATTTTAAATCCAAGTGACCTAAGAAGCACATATTAGTGAGGCACACTTCTGTCTCACAGATGTTAGGAGTGCTCCGAACTGCATACTGACTCCACCTCCCCACCTCTCTCATTTCAGTTTCACAATCACTTTAAAGAAGAGCTACAGAACAACAACAGAGATACAGAATGTCTCTAAGTGCAGTATGACCACTAGCACTTGCTAACTTGCACTACAAACCCAGTACTCATATATTCCCATTTATATCAGACAAACTCACGTCAAAGGATAATCAAAACATACTCTAGACCAGAGGTTCTCAACCTGTGCCCTCAGTGGCCACTAACAAGCCAGGACATAGGATTTTCCCTGCTAGAACAGAAGTGTGTTGATCATCAGCTCAGTCATATTGATTAACTCACCTGTGCTCTTAAAAGGAAATTCTCAAATCCTGGTCTGTTAGTAGCCACTGAGGGCACGGGTTGAGAACCACTCCTCTAGATAATACCTCAGGGTTAGTGCTCTCATTGTCCTGTCTTCCTGGATCTCCACTCTGTATTCCATAAACTGGACCACAATTCAACTCTCAATATCTTGGGTTCTTATTAATAAATACCTTTTAAATGAGTATTAAAACAAGTATACAACCACAAGTGTTTTTTAATGTATACTACTTCATCAGTGAATATCCAGCTGTGTTACCTCACATTCACCACAAGCTTATCACATTTGAATGGCTAACCCATGACTGTTAAAAAGACAGTATCACATACAAATCAAAATGGTTCACACTCTTTTAAATATTGTATATTCTTAAACAGAATTTGTTAAAAAAACAGTAAACTTTTTAATGAAAACCTATATATTATAGGGTATTTCCTGTTGATTAAACAAGGGTACTCCCACACTGTCTGTTGTTTTATTAAAAACTTATAACAGTTCTATTGTCAGGAAGTGAATTACATGACATGCAGAATCCTCAATTGTCCTTCCTATCTGTGAACATTCCACCCAGCAAAGTTCCCCTCTTGTTCAATTTATACATAAACACAAAGACACAGATATGGGTGAAATGGCCACAGCCTTTTATTTCCAATGAATAAATAAATAAAGAGGACCTTGCCAGTACTACATATACTGAAGAATAAATTCCATAACCAGCATTCAATGAGAGTACCCTACTATGCCGTGCCGTCCTCCTTTGAATATTTTGACTGCTGCTGCCACCAGGTGAGGGCAGCACCGATAAGAGTGGATCAAAACATGCAGTAATCTAGCACGGGCAGTAGCAGCGTCTCTCCCAATCATTCCATCTTTTATAAGCGGGGGATACCCTCCTTACTCATCCCGTCAAACTGATCTTACATGCATTTCTCTGGCAAGGTCCTCCCGCGACTGTGACAATAAACAGAATTCCATTAAGTTAAGAGACAAATTAAGCCACTGGACGCACCAAGATCCATCCTTCAGCACTCAGGAGAGGAAAAACCCCCTGTGGAGGAAACCTCTGGGGAACCATGGCTGAGAGGATTGCCCATTCCCCTAGGCATTAAGATGTGAATGCAGATAATAAAACAGACTATGCTTTGTCCTTTATACACACAAGTTACTAGAATAAATCATATATGCACAGACATATATATATATATAAATATGCATACACACAAACATATATACGTACACAGACATTGTTAAATACACATGTGCAGGTTACACATAATGATGACACCTGGACAAATAAATTATAACATTTCAAGCAAAAATTCAAAAGTAAGGCAATACAAATTACAGGAAACAAGAGAAAGGGAAGATGCAGACACATCCCAACTGTGGTAGTGAAAGAGGAGAAGAATGCATAAAACAGGTTAGGAAGGATTTGAGAGTGGTTAAACCAACCTGCCCCACAATCAAAACCTACGCCCCCCACCCATACCTATCCCCCATAACAGCAACTCCCAACCTACACCTCTTCATATTATCCCAGGATGAAATGAAAAATTGCATAAGGGCCCAGCAAGCCAGGAACAAGGCTCCCATTGCCTATCCATAAGTGGCTACATAACAGTGGGAATGACATTCTATAAAGGAAGTAACATGGAATGCAGTTAGCAAGTTACATATCAAAGTTTGCTTTTTGCCCCTTCTACCTATCCTGTATAAGAAAATTATAAACAGGGCGGGAGGGTGGGTGTTACCACTTGCTCAGGCCCAGGAAGACTGAAGTATCTTCCTTCTTCTAAGCCATTTCCTGCCATAGCTCCACCCCACACAGCCAGCAGGCTTCTTACTTAACCCTTTGCTTCCCAAATCCATGTGTAGTTACTTTTTTAGTTATAGCCCACTAATCTTAATCTATAAGACCTGGTTACAGGACATTCGATCTGCTGTCATGTGCCCTTACGCTTATGGCTCCTGGGCTTACATGACATGCAGAATCCTCAATTGTCCTTCCTATCTGTGAACATTCCACCCAGCAAAGTTCCCCTCTTGTTCAATTTATACATAAACACAAAGACACAGATATGGGTGAAATGGCCACAGCCTTTTTTTTCCAATGAATAAATAAATAAAGAGGACCTTGCCAGTACTACATATACTGAAGAATAAATTCCATAACCAGCATTCAATGAGAGTACCCTACTATGCCGTGCCGTCCTCCTTTGAATATTTTGACTGCTGCTGCCACCAGGTGAGGGCAGCACCGATAAGAGTGGATCAAAACATGCAGTAATCTAGCACGGGCAGTAGCAGCGTCTCTTCCAATCATTCCATCTTTTATAAGCGGGGGATACCCTCCTTACTCATCCCGTCAAACTGATCTTACATGCATTTCTCTGGCAAGGTCCTCCCGCCATAACGAGACCATTGAACACCTTCAATGGTCTCGTCCCCACCAAAGAAGCACATGAAACCCAATCCTCACCCTGACCAAACTACTTAAATTGCACATAACAAAAACTACAGGTGATGCAGAATAACTGATGTAATTATTCCATTCATTCCCCCCCCCCTTAAAATTGGCCATTTTACACAGTGTCCACATCTCCCAGTGCCTATGCCCTTGGGGGCAACCAAGCTATCCCGTTCCAGGTGCATAGTGGAAGCGATACCTGATCGTCATCCAGACTAAGCAGGCCCTTGTCAAACCACCTTTAATTTTACTCAACCACTTCATTCATATACACATATACATATATATATACATATACATACACATATTATATATATATATATATATATATATACATACACACTTTTTTTTTTTTTTTTTTTTTAATTATTTATATATTTTGTTTTAAATAAATCCATGCACAAACTGAGCCGTGGAACCACGCCCGAAGGGTTAAAACAAATTAAGAACCCCAGAACAGGGACACAACTCCCACTCCAGAACAACTGTACTGAACTTACATCACCCGGGATTGTCTGAACCAGCCAATCATAAAGACCAACAAACACCTGCAGAGTCACATAATCAAACAGATAGAGTCATTCATTGCATTAAACAGTTTTTTTTTGTTGTTTTTTTTTGTTTTTGTTTTTTTTTTTTTAATTTTTTTTTTTTAAACATAATTGTAAATCATGGCCATAGAGAAAGATGTGTAACTGTGAGCCACGCCTCCACATTAGCTGGTAGACCCATAAAACAAAATGTAACGTTGTCCACCACCAAGTCTCGGAGTCCATGCCCGTAGAGAAAACGTGCAACAACCAGCCGCATATCCACCACAGCAGGTAGTCACGTAAAGACAAAAGGTTATGTCGTCACCGCTGTGTATTGCTCGTGGTACTACCTGCCGCATATCCACATAAGCAGGTAGCCAGGTAAAAAACAAAAATTGTATACTCGCCATCACCATCTCCCAGGGACCACGTGCCCTTAGAGAGACAAAAAAAAATTTCCAGGAACCATGCCCATGGAAAAGAACACATGACTACTAGCCGCATATCCACATTAGCAGGTAGCCAGGTAAAACAAAAAATGGCATACTCGCCATCACCATCTCCCAGGGACCCCGTGCCCTGAGAGAGACAAAAAATTTCCAGGAACCATGCCCATGGAAAAGAACACATGACTACTAGCTGCATATCCACATTAGCAGGCAGTCATGGAAAACAAAAATGGAATATTCGCCATCACCACCTCTCCGGGACCCTGTACCCTTAGAGAGACCAAAATTTCCAGGAACCATGCCCATGGAAAAGAACACATGACTACTAGCCGCATATCCACATTAGCAGGTAGCCATGTAAAAACAAAAATTGTATACTCACCATCACCATCTCCCAGGGACCCCATGCCCTTAGAGAGACAAAAAAGTTCCAGGAACCATGCCCAGTAGCATAGATCTACCTGCCGCATATTAGCAGGTAACCAGGGAAAACAAAATGTAGCATTTGACAGCATTGTACCCACATGCCCTCTTGAGAAACCTGGGGGGGTAATCAGTATTATTATTATTCATTGATTGTTGAAGAATTTTCAAAACCAGAACCCTGACCCCGACTAAGACTAACGTCTCTAGGCCCAAACAATAGCACAACTGAATCCTGAAAGGAAAGCCAGTCAAAAGTAATGCAACAAAAAACACCTAGCACTCACCAGGACCGTCACCAACTAACACAGAATACACTGACATCTCCATACCGTTCACCAATCATACACAGCCATATACAAGTAACCAGGCATTGAGAGATTACATTCCCATCAAACAACATCAAGTTAGCTCACAGTCTGTCACATCGACCCATAAGGCATGCATATATATGTTATGACCAAAAAGTACAGACCCTCTGAATAAACCTTTTATGCTTCATTTGTGAAGAATATATACACAGACATACCCATATCCACCATAAGGGCCAGCAATAGTGCCTGTCTCATGTTACTAAATATGGTGGAATGCTGTATTGAGATCTATGCACACTGCATACAGGACACACATACAGAAATACCCAAAGCAAGACACCATGATACGTCTGCGGACATACATTAGTGGTAACACAATGAGGACCCACAGCAACAGCCAGTAAGACTGCAGAACTATGTGTCCCATCACCCCTGCCAGAAGAAGAGGTTAACAAAACTACAGAGACAGATAGCCAGCACTTCCCACAGCATGCTATTCTACACAGCAGATCTTCAGCACATCCCACAGCAAGCCAGTCACAGCAACCATGTAGTCCAACAGAATCCAGCACATCTCACAGCAAGCTATTCAGCCCAACAGATCTCAGGCACATCCCACATCAAGCTAGTCTGCCCAGGAAATCTCCGGCACATCCCACAGCAAGCTAGTCTGCCCATAGATAACCAAAACATCCCACAGCAAAAGATGCTGCCGACAGATTACCAGAACATTCCACGGTAAGCTACACTGCCCACAGATAGCCCGAACAACCCAAAGCAAGCCAGTCCGCCGACACTCAGCCAGAACATCCCACATCAAGCCAGTCTGCCTACAGACAGCCAGAACATCCCACATCAAGCCATTCTGCCTACAGACAGCCAAAACACCCCACAGTAAGCCATTCTGCCTACAGACAGCAAGAACAGCCCACAGCAAGCCAGTCAGCCTACAGACAGCCAAAAAATCCCACAGCAAGCCATTCTGCCTACAGACAGCCAAAACACCCCACAGCAAGCCATTCTGCCTACAGACAGCCAGAACATCCCACAGCAAGCCATTCTGCCTACAGCCAGCCAAAACATCCCACAGCAAACTAATCAGCCTACAGCCAGAACAACCCACATCAAACCAATCTGCCCACAGCCAGAACAACCCACAGCAAACTAATCTGCCCACAGCCAGAACAACCCACAGCAAACTAATCTGCCCACAGCCAGAACAACCCACAGCAAACTAACCTGCCACATCAAGCTGCACAAACACAAGAACTGTATATAAGTGCCACAGCCTCATTCTCAATATAACCAAATCCACATACAACAGAAGAAAAACTTCAATATCATCAGGCATTGTACACCAAATAAAACACCTCAGCAGAGTAATGCATATAACACACTCAGTATCAGCAAACAATTTATCACAGATAAAAAACCCAAATTCAAACATACACCACAGAATACCAAAAACAGCATGCCTGTCACACACAACAAAATCAACAGCAGACAGAAACCCCAATAGCAAAGAAGATTAGCACAGAATATCACCAACAAGAGACACAACAGAAAAACACCAGAATGTTAAACAACCTGTATAATTCTATATCCCCCTGATAAACAGTGTATAAATACATTGCACTTAAAACCCAGATGTATAATTGCAATAGCTATGAGTTCAGCACATCACAGACTTGTTACCACTTGCTCAGGCCCAGGAAGACTGAAGTATCTTCCTTCTTCTAAGCCATTTCCTGCCATAGCTCCACCCCACACAGCCAGCAGGCTTCTTACTTAACCCTTTGCTTCCCAAATCCATGTGTAGTTACTTTTTTAGTTATAGCCCACTAATCTTAATCTATAAGACCTGGTTACAGGACATTCGATCTGCTGTCATGTGCCCTTACGCTTATGGCTCCTGGGCTTACAGTGTGATTACTTCCTGAAAGTTCAAACTGACAACATGACTCAGCAGTTTCTAGGCAACAGAATAACTAATTTGAATCTGACCACTAGAGGACACTGTTAATGTAAAAATTCAAGCATTTAAACTGTGGTAAATCAGAAAATATGCATCTCTTAGCAGTGATGGTACTATTATATTACTCCACAGGAAAATTCCTACAAAATGTTTATATTATATATATATATATATATATATATATATATATATATATATATATATATATAAAAAAAAAGTTTACTGCTCCTTTAAAATTACATATTAGGTGTCCAAAAATATATCCACACTGGTTTTCTTCAGAGGCGGACAGCCTATACGGAGGAAGTAACGAATATACAACAATTATCTATGGAACAATATGTAAAGTGGCTAAAACAGCTGTGAATGAATAGTAATAGCTGTACAGGATGTGTTATTGTTGTGCAAGTTTTATTTTGGGATTTCATTGTTAGGAACAGAGACAATTCTTATATGTAGGGACTCCAGGAAAAAAACATATTTTGTTGTCTTGTTTAGTCACCTGAATCAGAAGAGTACATATAGTCTTATGTATAAAGTGAAGTAGAGTTTCTCAGCAGCAATTCTCAAGTACCCGTAATAATGCAGGTTTTCTGGATTTCCCTGCCTGTGGACAGGTGTGTAATTAGTAGATCTTTGATTCTGATTAGTTCTACTGTGCTCAGGCTGTTAAATCCTGAAGACTTGCACTGTTACAGATACTTGAGGACTGAGGCTGAAAAACTCTGAAGTGAAGCAATCAGGGCCTGATATCCCAGTAGGCGGCAGCTAGAGCTCCATATTTTGAGGACAGCCACACCCACATTCTGAATTGTGCATGTGGCCAGAGCAATCTGAAAGTCCTTGCACCAGTTGTATACCCTTTTACAGTTTATTATTTAACCCCTATGATGTTAGAGAGATCTCCATTGCATTGCAATACAATGCAGTGGCAATCCGTCTAGTAACCAAGGGGTTAACTTTTTGGTATCCTTGAGTGTGATAGGCTAAAGGGTATTCCAGTAACAGGAAATAGTGGATGTGACTGGGGGCGGGGTCATGTAAGGAGTAGAGCTGTGACCATGGGTGGAGTTTAAAGGAATAGTAATGTTTCATAATAAAAACAGCTATAATTAATCATCATAGTATTTGGACTTTGGAGAGTGTTATTTCAATTCTGTCAGAGTTGTAGTTCCAGAGTAATTCAATGACAAAGTGTCCCCCTCCTGCCCCTTTTACTGATGTCACACTGTTCAACCTGAGCAGAAGGGAGGTGCCCAGATAGACTGCAGAGAGGGACAATCTTCAATTAAGATAAGGGAAAAACCTGAAAAACTTGTCAAGGGGGGCAGGGATTTCATTGTTTTCATAGGAATAAGAGTGTCCCCTTCTGTTATCTGTCCAGTCTATGGACTGCATTCCACATCTAAGAAGAGATGGCTTACACTAGGTAAAAGGAGCAGGAGGGGGAAACTTTGCTTGTGAATATCTCATAAACCATAAAGGTTTGAGAGATAAGACTTATATCATTCTTCATGTTTTTTTAATGCCTACAAAATAAAATAAAGTTAAAACGAAGTATTACTATCCCTTTAAGGTACCTACACTGCATTGCTTTGGGGTACCTGGGATGTAAAGCTGGCCCTGAAAGCAAAGAAAACAAATACAAATAAATTATATGGGGCTTTTAACCCCTTCCATGTTACAGAGGTGGTCATCTTGATGCTTTTCCATGTGTTGAGATCTCTGTAGAGTTTAAAAGCCAAAGAGTGAACAGAAATGTTATTTGTCCCCTATAGCGCAGTTGGTTTGCGGCAGCATAGCTCCACTTTGCCTTTACACTTAAGGACCAGTCAACTTTCTGGCCAATTTGTTTAACTCTTCGCGTG
Source organism: Rhinophrynus dorsalis (assembly GCA_037306005.1). Classification (NCBI taxonomy): domain Eukaryota; kingdom Metazoa; phylum Chordata; class Amphibia; order Anura; family Rhinophrynidae; genus Rhinophrynus; species Rhinophrynus dorsalis. The sequence continues at coordinate 70,059,604 of CM074723.1, read as the reverse complement.
CAAGAGGGGTACACAATTACCCCTCTGGCACTCAAAGGGTTAAAAGCAAAATGGAGCAATTCTGATGTAAATCAACTGCACCATTAGAGACAATAAATATTCTGATTTGTTTAAATAAGGCTGTTAACCCTTTGAATGTTAGAGAGGTCTCCATCACACTAATAAGCAATGTATTGGAGACCTCCATAACATTCAAGGGGTTAAAAAGCTCAGTATACAGCAATGGGAATTATATTTCCTGTATGGTAGAGATGGTTGCATATCTCGCAACACTCATGGAATTGATGGATCACCCAGATTTTAGGCCAGTACTTGCTACCATGGAGAGTGTAGGTAATATCCCGCATCTCTGCATGCAGTATCGTATCAGCCTGCATAATAACTGGCTGAAACAGGAGCCCCTCAGTTATGTCTGAGCTTTGCTGTTTTTACACCACACCCGATATATGGAATCATGCCTGTTGTCTACGTTACTCAGGTATTGTTCTCCTTGTGCTACCTCCCAGATAGAGTTGTCCTCCACTTTCTTTCCTCTGTTCTGTGACAGAGACAGCCAATCACAGAGGCTGATGGCATACTCCCAGTGAAGTCACAAGCTGAAGACATGAAGAAGCTCCACCGAGTTGCGTAAAGAGGAAACTGAGAACTTATCTTTACATCCTGAGGCCAAACCTGGAGCTGCAGTGCTGTTTTGTCTAGAGTAGGGGGACTCTGGCACACCTTTCTCACATATATCCTTTTTCTGCGCCCTCTAGATAGAGAGTGGCTGCATATGTTGATCCTGTGAGCTGGTTAAATTATAGATGGCAGACAATTGTTGTAAATGGAACCTTTACAAGTTGGTCTAAAATTGTAAGTGGGATGCCACAGGGTTCAGTCCTGGGCCTAATGCTATTTAATTTGTTTATTAATGGTCTAGAATTGGAAATTGAAAGTAGTGTCAATCTTTTGAGGTCAATACAATGAACTCTCCAAGGAACTATTTACTCAAAGAGCTGTTCAAAGAATAAAATGTCATCCATTAAGATTAGAGGAAAAGTGACTATTGCTAAAACAAAGGCTGGAATTTTTTATTTTTTTTTTTAGAAACATTTTTTTAATTACACTTTCAATGTTGTTGAATAAGCTTACATCAGAGACAAATACATGAGAGTATCTTGTCTGTCAAGTCCTCATCAGCCTATGGGACTTGTAAGTTTGTTGCAATGTCTTGTCTTGCATGTTGGTGCATTTTTCCATTCATGTTGCATAATTGTATACTTGTTGAGATTACTTGACATGTAAGGCATGTTCATCTCACTACATCTTTTACCTCTAGTGATGTACCATATAACGACGAGAGAGACCAGCAATTAAACAACCAACCAAACCAAAATAAATTTGTGTCTCTAAGGATACATGTGATATGATAATAGAATTGGAAACCAGCCCTTAATATTAGGTAAAGATGGTAGTGTGTTCCTAAGTTCCCTCTCGTCCATCCATTTCATGTGTCTAAATCAATGGTAAAATTCAGACTGTAGGCGGCTATTTTTTTTTTACAGTAAGGGCAGTAAAGTTATGTAATTCTTTGCCTCAGGATGCTCTGCTTGAAGATATTGTAGTTCCTTTCCAAAAAAAAGTAATGGATACTTATCTAGCACAGAACAGTATTGGGAATTATGACAGTTGGCTTCAAAGCAGATAGAATGTTGATGCAGGGAAATATGTGACTGCCATTTGGAGTCTGGAAGGAATTTTTTTTTACCCTCCTGGGGCTTAACTGGAAATGGCTTCAGTGTTTTGTTTTGTTTTTTTCCTTCCTCTGAATCTACAGGAGTGATATGGCATGGGCTGAATTTGATGAACGCATGTCTTTTTTTCAGCCGCATCAGCAATTTTAATATATTTAGGTTAGGTTAGGGTAGGTTAAGTTTGGGTACTTAGGGTAGTTTGAGGGTACAGTTATTAGGGTTTGGGGGTGGGGTTTGGTTTGGTAAGGTTAGGGTAAAGGGACATTTTATTGCACCATTTTGACACACTGGACTTTTTAAATGCTTTATTCTGGTGCTTGATTATATATTGGCAATGTTTTAATGATAAATCAAGCTTTTAAAGGGATTGTAATGTTTCAAAATAAAAGCAGCTCCATTAATCTTCATAGTATTTGGGCCATGGATGTGTTATTTCAATACTGTCCGAGCTGTAGTTCAAGAGTAATTGAATGATAAAGTATCCTCCTCCCACCCCTTTTACTGATGTAACACGTCTCACCTCAGAACAGAAAGGTGGTGTCCAGGTGGATCTCAGAGAGGGACAATCTTCAATTAGCATAAGGGAAAAACCTGTTAGAGGGGGGCAGGGTTTTCATTGTTCTCACAGTAAGAAGATTGGCCCTTGCTGTGATCTGTCTGGTCAAGTGACCATATTCCATATCTGAGGGGAGGCGACTTACACTAGGTAAAAGGGGTGGGAGAGGGAAACTTTGTCATTCAATTACTCAAGAACTACAAGTCTGATAGTACTGAAATAACACTCTATGGCCTACATACTTTGAAGATTAATTGGTGCTGTTTTTATTTTGAAACATTAATATCCCTTTAAGATAGTTGTAGTTTGGGGGCTTACTGTTCCTCTAAGCACTAGGACACAAGACATTGCTTCACTATGTTATGCGGATATCTTTAATGCATAAATGAAAAGCAGATACATTCTGGATTAAACTAACTGCACCATAGAAGAAAAATAAACATTCCCAAAATTCTGATTGATTTAAATTGGGATTTTAACCATTTGAATGTTAGAGAGGTCTCCATATATTTGCTTTACAATGCATTGGAAACTTCTCTTGCATTTAAGAGGATTATAACCCCATATAAATCAATGGGAATTTGGGGAATGTACATGTGCCCCCTATGGTGCAGTTGGTTTGCCCCAGATTCCTCCTCTTTTCTTTAGTGCATAACAAAACCAAAGTAACCCTCTGAGTACCAAGGGGGTATCCAGGGCATTGTTTTGCAAAATGTTGGGCACCCCTCCAGGACTTAAATGGTTAGGAGGCTCTAATTCTTGGGGTGAGTTCTCCTTTTAAACCTCTGCGTGCCAGGAGGTATGCAACACATTGCATTGTGTTGCTTACCCCTCTGGCACTCGAAGGGTTAACTCTGTTCTATAATGTGCTGTGAAGCAGTAAATTGAATAAATTTCTCTTGTACTTTTTCCTTTTAATTTCTCTCTTTTTATTGCTATTATTACTAGTCTGTTTATATGCTAATTATCTGAGGATAATGAAAGAGTTATAAGCATAAAAGGATAATATTATAAAATAACAGGGTGCTAATGCTATTGCTGTTTTGAGGGTTGTCTAAGTGAGCGCATTGTCTATGGTGCGTTAATATGTTATAAATATCAGTGCTGCAGGCAAATTGCTAAATGAAAAGCAATTTTTCACATTTCATTATTATTCTTTTTATCATCAATAAAATAATTAGATTTTCATCTGAACACTGATTGATGAATGTTAAAAAATATTCTGTTAAATGTTACAATAAATACTGCAAGCCAGATGCCAATATTAAAGGGATAGTACATCCTAATTATGAAAATACATATTGTGATGCTTTTCTGGGCTTCCTGACTCTGGCTCTGTCCGATGACTACCCGTCACTATCTAGTTATCCATCTTGCTGTGTGTATCATCTGACCTACTGTGTACCGACCCTGGCTCTGGCCTACGACCTTCCGCTTGTCTCCAGTATTTGACCTTCTGTGCATCGACCTCCGGCTTGCCCTACGACTATCCGTACCCTCTCACTCCTCCGACTCTAAGGCATCGACTAACTGTATACCTCTGGCTGTTCGACTACCTGTGTACTGACTCCTGGCTTGTCGTAAAACTACCCACTCCTCTTCTGTGAATGAGCAACAGGCTTTCAACCATAGGCCTGTGGTTCGACTTACAGACTCTGCATTAGGGTTCAAAATCCGGGTCTGTGTTAGTGTATCTCTACCTTCCGGCATCCTCTACATACTAGCTAACCCTGACCCAGGCTGAGAGACAGTGATATTTTTTTTTTTTTTTTTTTCAATTTTACAGTCTATCAAATATATTGGAATCTCTGAAAACCATAAAATACTGTATTAGGTTAGCTAGCTATAGGCCTCCCGAGTGAAATGGTATCCCATTGGTATGGGTTTACATACTATTTGGGTGACAGGACCACAAAACTTTATGAACCACAATCTATCAGTATTCTTGTTTTTTTTAATTTCACTTAAATGCTTGTAACTACTAGAAAAAAAGATAGACAAGGTATACCATTTTGAAAAGAAGACAACCCACTACATCAATTGAGGGTCACCTGCCTTTCTACCTGTTTCCTGATATTTGAAAATGATAGAAATGTGTTGGGGGGGCACTGAGATAGGGGTCTAATACAGAGCGTCCCCAGCTCCTAATATAGATTTGTGTACAATTAAGCCAGGTAATCATGTGATGACCTGCTACTAACACTCATGCTAATATTGTTGGAAATGGGAGACTCTCCACTTTCAATAAGATTACTTTTGTCATTATAGGAATATGGGGTCGGGGCAGCCCCACCCAGTTCCTAACATACAGTGTATACATGTATACATTTTTACCAGGTGATCCCATAATCACCTTGTATTCCTCTACTCTTTTTGGAAAGGGGAAACACTCCTCTTTCTAACAAGGATACTGATGTCATGATAAGAGTTTGAGCCCCCCACCCCAGCCCTTAATATACATTACATGTATACATTCCTACAAGGTGATCATGTGATGATCTGGTATTAACCTCTCCATGCCTTCCCATGTTGGAAAGGGGAACCTCTCCTCTTTCCAACAAGGCTATTCCTGGCATTACAGAATCTGGGAGGGGGCTCTAAAATAGAGTGCCCTAGACCCAAGCAAAAAACAAAAACAAATAAAAAAAACCAACAACATATATGATCACATAACCACCTCGTAAAAACACAATTCATGCCATTCCTTGTTGAACATGGGAGATGGTCCCCTTTCCAATAAGGATACTCCTGAGTTGATAGCTGGGGGACTGAGAAAGCCTGAGCCCCACTCCAGCTCCTATTCAGAAATCTTGGTCTGCAATGCGTAATGGTAAAAATAGGACCATTTGTGATGTTATTGTACATGTGTGAGTTGACATCATTAGACACTGCCAGATCAATTGGTGGGATTAAAGAGATCCCCCACCAGTGGACCCAGTAAGTAACGACATATGACCCCCAGATGCTATTATTTCTGAGGATGTCAGGAGCAAAATCCTTTGCTTTTTACCAGGATCTGTAAAAGACATTGTCAATAATGTCCTTAGCAGCCGGGTGGTTAAAGGGCAACTTTCATCTGATGACTCAGCACCAGACCTTACTGTAAAAAAAAACCCTCCCCATTTTGAAGTTGAAACCCCCTTACCTCTAATCTAATTGATATCTTAGATACATCTACTCTTAGTTGTATTTTCTCTAGAGTAAATAAATCAAGTTTGTCTAGCTGTTCTCATACATCAAGTCTTCCATTCCCTTGATTAATTTTCTAACTCTTCATTGTACTCTCTCCAATTCTAGAATATCCTTTTTCAGATCTGGTGCCCAAAACTGCACTACATATTCGAGGTGAGGTCTTACCAACGATTTGTTCAGTGGCAAAATTATGTTATTGTCATGGGGTAACTGTGAATAATGACACTAAGTACAGATACAGTAAAAATAATATCTTTATTGAGAAATAGAATAAAATAAATAGCACTTCCCCAACCCTCACAAGACCATATGTAAAGACAGTGCCTGAACACTTCCCTAACCCTCACTAGTCAGGTATGGAGACAGCACAGGATCATCCAACTGTAGGAAGGCAAATACCACTCTGACTGAATAAATATACTAGTAGCAAGGATGGTAGTAGCTACTAGTTCTAGGCCAGCTGTGAAACCCCTGTGAACAGAGGGAAAATCCCTTAATACGCTAGGGTAGTTCAGCTCAGAGATGGATAAGCCAACAGGCAGCAGTGACTGAGAATCCCTGGAAAGCTAGGGTAACGGAACAGGCAGTGGTGACTGAGAATCCGTAGAACACTAGGGTAACCCAACAAGCAACGGTGACTGAGAATCCCTAGTACGCTAGGGTACCCAATGGCACAGAATGGAACGACAGACAGAAGGAATGCCAGTGGCACGGACTGACGCAGATAGAGCACTGCTAGACCGTAGGAGACAATAGAGCACTGAGAGTGCAAGCAGAGGCAGTAAGCCACGGGTATAGAAAGATTGAAGTCAGCCGGAGCAGGGGTCAGCACGGAGTGGGTAGTCAGCCAAAGCCAGGAGTCAGACTGGAGCGGGTAGTCAGCCAAAGCCAGGAGTCAGACCGGAGCAGGTAGTCAGACGGAGCCAAAGGTCAGACCAGAACAGAAGGCATTAGTCAGGGATCAAACAGAGCTGAAGTCAAAACGTAGCCAGGAGTCATACACAGAAATGGAGCATAGTAATCAAAAGAACTATAGCGCATTGGTACACCACAACAGGGCAAAGGAGTAAGGGCAGGCTGAGGCCTATAAGGCCTAGCATGTAGGCGGAAACTCACTCTGGCAATTAACAGTGGCCTATAAGAATAGCGAATGTGCCTCAGCTCAACAACCAGGAAGTACTGCAATGTCACCTGCAAACACAGTGTAGCAGGAGGCAATCACGGGCACCATGATAGTACCCCCCTCAACGATCTCTCCCCCGCGGGAGAGATGCAACTTTATTCGGAAATTTAGTATGGCATCTGTGTAGCAGAACAGGAGCATGATTATCGGACTGATTCACCCAGGAACGCTCTTCAGGGCCATTGCCCTTCCAATGTACAAAATATTCAGTGTGCCCACGGACTCTACGGGAGTCCAGAATGTTTTGAATTTCATACTCCTCGTGGTCTTGAATGCACACAGGACCTGGCACAACTGGAGTAGAAGTGTAGCGGTTACAGACCAAAGGCTTCAATAGGGAAACATGGAAAAATTTGTGAATGTGCATACTTCCAGGAAGGTCCAAGACATAAGACAAGGTTCACTCTCCGAAATACCCGGAAAGGACCTACAAAACGTGGAGCCAGCTTATTACAGGCTACTCGCAGGTGCAGGTTTCTGGAGGACAGCTTCTGGTACCGCTTAGAGGACCTTCGCAAGGCATTCTGAACTTGTACCCATGTGGAGTGGCGCTGCCTAATATACTCATCCAGAGTCGGAATATCTTGAGCCTGAAAGGAGTCCGGGAGCAAGGATGGTTGGAACCCACAGTTAATCAGGAAGGGAGAGTTCCCGGACAAGGAATTTATGGCACAATTCCTGGCAAACTCAGCCCACAGCAACAGGTCAGCCCAATTATCATGATAGTCATAGATAAAACAGAGCAAGAATTGTTCCAGTCTTTCAACAGCACCATTTGTCTGGGGTGGTAGGCTGAGGAAAATGACAGTTTGATTTCCATTTGGTCACAGAAGGCCCTCCAGAACCTTGACACGAGCTGACTCCCACTGTTAGAGACCAATACCTTGGGTACTCCGTGGAGTCGGAACACCTCTCTAGCAAACACCACAGCCAATTTCTTGGAGGAAGGTAGTCCCTGGAGAGGGACAAAATGAGCCATTTTGGAAAAATGGTTCACTATCATTAGTATGACCATACACCCCTTGGACAGTGGCAACTCCACCATAAAAATCTATGTATACATGTGACCAGGGGCGCTCACCATTCGGAACCATCTGGAGCAACCCCAGAGGAAGGTGTATTGGGGTCTTAGCATGAGCCCAAATGGAACAGGCCTCCACAAAAGCTGTAAAATCTGCTCTTAGACTAGGCCACCAAAAGAGCTGAGATACTGACCAGATCAGTTGGTCACGACCAATATGTCCAGCTGCCCTCGAGGAGTGGTATGTCTCTAGTAGTTTGGTATGGAGAGGTTCGGCTACGAAACATTTGCCACTAGGTTTTTCTGCTGGAGCATTGCCTTGGGACGCCAGGATCTCCTCGTCCAGAGGAGACGTGATACTAATGCGTATGGTGGCCAATATGCGATCTGGATGAATAATAGGTACAGGTGCGCTGTCAGTCTCATGGTCCGGCCCAAATTGCCTAGTAAGAGCATCTGCTCTAACATTCTTGGACCCTGGGAGATATGAGACCACAAAATTAAATCTGGACAGGAATAGTGCCCATCTGGCCTGCCGTGGTGACAGCCTTTTTGCTTCTGATAGATATGTTAGATTTTTATGATCTGTCAAGATCAGGATTGGAGCCTTTGTCCCCTCCGGGGGGGTGACGCCATTCACGGAGAGCGAGGATAATGGGTAGCAACTCGTAATTGCCTATGTCGTATAGGCTCTGGGTTTTAGTCATCTTTTTGGAAAATAACCCACATGTCATGAGGGTCTTACCGGGTTTGGGTCTTTGGGACAGCACTGCCCCTACTTCTGTCTCCGATGCATCCACCTCCATGGTAAAGGGAAAGGCAGGGTTCGGATGTGACAACACTGGAGCTACAGCAAAGGCAGACTTCAAAGCTTCAAAAGCACTGTTGGCCTCAGGGGACCAAGCCGAGGGATTAGCCCCTTTATGGGTTAAATCAGTCAACGGTTTGACTATTGTAGAAAAATTTCGTATGAATTTTCTATAATAGTTTGTGAATCCTAAGAATCTCTGTATGGCTTCAGACCCACCGGACGTGGCCATTGCAGAACTGCCGAGAGTTTCTCTGTATCCATAGCAATACCATCAACAGAGATTACATACCCCAGAAATGGCACTCGATCTTTATAGAATGCGCATTTTTCAAGTTTACAATATAGTTTGTTTTCTCTCATTTTGTGCAATACAGTAGCAACATCTCTCTGATGTGTCTCAAGTTTAGGAGAGTGTATTAAGATATCATCCAAGTAGAATACTATGCAGGACTGTAGCAGATCTCTTGGAACATAGTTTATAAATTCTTGGAATACCGCTGGAGCATTACAAAGCCAAAAGGGCATGATCAAATACTCATAATAGCAACTACGAGTATTGAAAGCGGATTTCCACTCATTGCCTTCTTTGATTCGGATTATGTTATAAGCTGCCCGTAAATCGAGCTTCGTGAAGACTGAGGAGCCCTTCAAGTGGTCAAACAACTCTGTTATCAATGGAATGGGGTACCATTAGCTTATTTAGACCTCTATAGTCAATACAGGGTCTGAGGTCCCCATCTTTTTCTTTACAAAGAATAATCCTGCCACTGCGGGCAAGGAAGACTTCCTGATAATTCCTCTAGCCAAGGCATCAGAAATGCACTCCTCCATAGCTTGGTTCTCCTCTACCGACAAAGGGTAGGTGCGGCCTTTAGGAGGTATTGTGCCTGGTGTCAAATTAATAGCACAGTCATATGCACTATGCTTTGGCAAAGTTCTAGCCTCCCCCTTACTGAATACCTCACTGAACGACTGGTACTCTGAGAGTATAGAGGGAGAGGTACACAAAATCTTAGTGGGCTGCTGTAGACAAGACTTCTGACAATAATCGGACCAAGATATAATGTCACAGGTTTTCCAGTCTATTCTGGTGTTGTGTGTCTGAAGCCAAGGAAATCCCAGAATGACTGCGTAATGTGGAGACTGAATGACTTGAAATTGTAGGGTCTCCACATGGAGAGCTCCTACTCAGAGAGATAGCGGACAGGTCTCATGTGTGACATGGGATGGTATTAGCAATCTATCATTGATCGCCTCCACAGCCAATGGGGAAACTTGAGGCACCAAGGGAATATTATGCTGTTTAGAGAATTCGCCATCAATAAAGTAGCCTGCAGCTCCTGAATTGATCAGGGCTGGTGTCGCAACAGAGGAGGCTGCCCAAGAGATTGCCACCTGTAAGATGGGCTTGTTCTGTTCTGGGTCTGGGGACTGATTTACGCCACCTAGGATCTGTGCCCTCAGGGATCCTATGTGCGTGCTTTTCCCGGACGTACCGGGCAGGCCCGTAACATATGTCCAGCCTTACCGCAGTACAGGCATAAACCTTCTTTACGATGGAAGGACCACTCCTCTCTGGACAGTTGTGTGAAACCGACTTGCATGGGCTCAGCCCTACTGATCTCAGCACTAGGTGGCTTGGGAGGTGAGGTAGGCATGGGTGGGAACTCCCAGTTAGTCACCAATCAAGACACAAGCCTTGGCTTGTGGTTCTTTAATGAGAATCTTTCTCTAATGTGGGTGTCAATCGGTATAGCAAAGGAGATAAACTGATCTAGATCTTCTGGCAGCTCACAGGCTGCCGTTTCATCTTTATTGATATCATTAAGCCCTTGTGAGAAGGCCGCCACCAGAGCCTCGTTGTTCCAGCCTCTCTCTGCTGCTAGTGTACAAAATTCAGTAACGTATTCTGCTACTGTACGGGCGACCTGGCGAATGGTCATTAGTTTTTTTGCGGCAGAGGTTGATCGGCCTGGAACATCAAATACTTTATGGAAGGCATCCACGAATTCAGTAAAGTTCGACGTTATGGGTTTAGCTGTTTCCCATAACGGGTTGGCCCATGCCAAAGCTCTACTGGTCAACAAGGAAATCATAAAGCCCACCTTGCTTCTTTCACTCTGGAAAGCATTAGGTACCAGTTCCAAAAAAAATTCCGAGCTGATTTATGAATCCACGGAATAACGTGGGTTCCCCATCATATCTTAGAGGGAGTGGAGTGCCTCCGGACAGCCCTCTATAAATTATTTTTTCCACCTTAGTGGTTACTATCGATGCCAAAACAGAGGAGGCCACTGGTAGTTACGCAGGCTTATCGAGATGCTCTGTATGGTTAAGGAGCGTCTGCATTGCCATAGACAACTGGTCAGTATGTTGTTCCTGAATATCCATTCTGGAAAGAATATTAGGCAACTGTCGGCTACCAGTATCTGTACTTTCAGAGTTCATGGCCCTTTCGTACGGTCACGGGGTGACTGAATATGGACACTTACATGTATAGATACAGTAAAATAATATCTTTATTGAGAAATAGAATAAAATAAAATAAATAGCAAGGCCCCAACCCTCGCAGAACTAGATGCAAGGACAGTGCCTGAACACTTCCCTAACCCTCACTAGCCAGGTACAGAGACAGCACAGGATCACCCGACTGTAGGAAGGCAAATACCACTCTGACTGAATTAATATACTAGTAGCGAGGATGGTAGTAGCTACTAGTACAGGAGCAGCTGTGAAGCCCCTGTGAACAGAGGGAAAATCCCCTAGTATGCTAGGGTGGTTCAGCTCAGAGACGGATCTCCCTAGAACGCTTGGGTAAACCAACAGGCAGCAGTGACTGAGAATCCCTAGAATGCTAGGGTAATGGAACAGGCAGTGGTGACTGAGAATCCCTAGAACGCTAGGGTAACGGAACAGGCAGGGGTGACAGACTCCCTAGAACACTAGGGTAACCCAACAAGTAACGGTGACTGAGAATCCCTAGTATGCTAGGGTACCCAATGGCACAGAACAACAGGCAGACAGAATGCCAGTGGCACGGACTGACGCAGATAGAGCACTGATAGACCGTAAAAGACAACAGACAGAGCACGGAAGGTGCAAGCGGAGGCAGTAGGCCATGGGTATAGAATTATCAAAGACAGCTGTAGGAGGGCTCAGCATGGAGTGGGTAGTCAGCCAAAGCCAGGAGTCAGACCGGAGCGGGTAGTCAGACGGAGCCAAAGGTCAGACCGGAATGGAAGGCAGTAGTCAGGGATCAAAAGGAGCCAAACTCAAAACGTAGCCAGGAGTCATACACAGAAATGAAGCATCGTAATCACAAGAGCTATAGCACACAGGTACACCACAAAAGGGCAAAGGAGTAAAGGCAGGCTGAGGCCTATAAGGCCTAGCATGTAGGCGGAGACTCTGGCAATTAACAGTGGCCTATAAGAATAGCGAATGTGCCTCAGCGAGACAACCAGGAAGTACTGCAACGTTGCCTGCAAACACAGTGTCGCAGGAGGCAATCACGGGCACCGTGATAGTTATCCACTCTTGCTTCAATACCCCTTTTTATGCAATACAGGGCTTTGGTTTGCTTTTGCTGCTGCTATTTGACACTGGGCACTGTTTCCATGTTTGTAGTTTACAAGGATTCCCAGGTTTCTCTAGCAACGAGTCCCCTAATATGATTCCAATAAGTTCATAAGTAACACTGAGATTTTTTGTTCCCAAATGCATGACTTTACACTTTCCTACATTAAACTTCATATTCCATTTGTTTGGCCAATCTGCATTTTATGTAAATCCCTCTGTACAGAACAAATATCCTGTTCTGACTTTATTACTGTAACGGTTTGTTTTGACACTCAGACCAGCAGGTAAAATAAAACAATCTTTTATTGAAAGAAAATAAATACAAATGATCGCCCTCTACAGTTGACAGCAACAATTGCAAGTGAGTACACAGTAAACATAGATTCACTATAATGGATAGAAGGCACCCAACATAGGTACAGAAAATAGGGAACTGGCCCCTAAAGGGTAAATGAGAACAATTTGTCAGTCTCAGCTGTGGGGTTTGGCACACCCATATGGTGTAGTGATAAACTGAGCAAATGTGCACAGCACAGAGTTCATGTAATGATGGGTAGTAGATGTTCAGTGACCAGGGCTGGATTTACATCTCAGGAGCCTGTAGGCACAGCTACCTGAAGCGCCCCCCCCCCCCATCTCCACAATGCTCCAATCTCCATATTGCCCTCACATTGCTCCCCATCACACTCACATTGCCCCCATCATCTTAACATTGCCCTCACACTGACCCCTATCACCATCAGCTCCACATTCACCCCATCACCATCAGCTCCACATTGACCCCCATCAGCTTCAGCTCCACATTGACCCCATCAGCTCCACATTGACCCCCATCACCATCAGCTCCATATTGACCCCATCACCATCAGTCCACATTGACCCCCATCAGCTCCATATTGACCCCATCACCATTAGCTCCACATTGACCCCATCAGCTCCACATTGCTTGCCCCCCATCATCCCCATATTGACCTCACATTGCTCCCATTATCTCCAGATTAACCCTTTGAGTGTCAGAGTGGTACGCAACGCATTGCTTTGCAATGCGTTGCGTACCACTCTGGCACTCAAAGGGTTAAGCCTCATTCATCCGTTTCCTACCTCCCTGGTGGTCCAGCGGCTGGAGAGATCTGTGCTTGTGCACAGACATGGAGCTGCTGGAGCTCCCACGCGGCCTTCCCTTTAGTAATGCAGAGCGCTGGGAGATAAAATCTCCCAGCGCTCTGCATTGCTAAAGAGCCGGGAGAGCTCACAGCCTACAAGGCAGCGGCTGGCGGCTCGGCGCGGCATGGCAAGCCGCGCCAAGTGTAAAAAAAAAAAAAAAAAAAAAATAGAATTGTAGTGGCAGGCGCCCCTCTGTAGGGTGCGCCTGTAGGCAGATGCCTACTCTGCCTTACGGGAAATCCGGCCCTGTCAGTGACCAACGTGAGCTAAAGCAGAACAGTGACCCAAAATAGCCCCCGCGGGCGTTCACCAGGAGACCACTGAGACTGCAAGTGCAAGAGTATGTAGCCCCCACGGGCGTGATCGAGACTAGCCTGAGATGCAAAGCTGGCGTTTTAGCCCCCACGGGCGTATAACCGGAGACCAACGTGAGCACAACACGAGCCAATAGCCCCCACGGGAGTTTACCTTCGGATCTAGAGGGTTCTCAGACAAGCCGGGTCGTAGCACGTAAAGGATTCTCAGACAAGCCGGGTCATACACGATCAGGAACACTGGAGCGTAGTCAGGACAGGCCAAAGTCGGTACACAGGAATCCGGATACAGGAACACAGCAACAGCAAGTCTGGCTCAGAAACACCATGAAAGGGCATCTGACAGATGTAAGAGTCAGGTATAAAAAGGTCACCAAGGGGCGGGCCAAACCAACTGAGCAAATCACAGTCTGCCACAGATGAGAGTGACAGGATAATCACAGGCACTGTGATAATTACCCTGCATAATTTAGTATCATCTGCTTTCTATATCTATTTCCATGCATAAACATGTTGAAAAACCAGAGACCCAAGTACTGAGCCCTGAGGTACTCCTCTCTCAACTTTAACTGTATTGGAACATTTTCTGTTTACAACACACTGTTCCCTATCCTTCAACCAGTTTTCTATCCAATTGCAAAAGGTTATCCCCTACACCCAATTACCTTATTTCATACCCCAGCTACATGTGTAGCACTGTATAAAATGCCTTTGCAAAATCTAGATATACTATATCTACTGCTTTACCATTATCTAGGTTGCTACTTACTTCTTCATAGAAGCTCAGATTAGTTTGGCACAATCTATTCCTCATAAAACCATGATGATTCATCCTAATACTATTATTTTCTGCAGTGTAACCCTGAATATAATCCCTTATTATACCTTCTAACTTTTTTCCCACTAAAGAGGTCAAACTCACAGGTTCCGCTTTCTTAAATAAACACACTACATTGGCTTTATGCCAATCTTGTGGCACTGAGCCTGTTGTGAGAGAATCTTTAAAGAAACTCAGACCAGAATGACTTCCGAGCTAGGTAGAAGAAGTGCAAGGGTGGAGCCTTCCCTTCCTCCATATCAGGATACCCTACTAGCCCCCACCCAGACAGGCTTGTTCCAAGGTCCTGGTTAGATGGCTGAGAACAGTTATGTTTAGTTTTAGTACTTTTATTATTTTATTGTTAGATATGGGGTGTCCAAATTCCATTAGGAGGATTACCATTCCTGGCTTCCCCTGGAGGATTGCCCAGTTATCAGGTACTGTTTGTGGACCCTTTGCAGCCCTGGGAGAGAATCATGCAACCCATGTCTTTCTCTCTCTCCTAAATGGGTCTCTCTGAGGCTCCTTTCTCCTCAATGGTAATCTGGAGAAAGAAGACCTGAAAAAAAAATGTGAGCAACCCTTTAAGTGCCATGGTCCACTTGTCCCATAGATCCCCACTGCACAGGGGTCTTATTGGAGTTCATTATAACTCCTGCAGTCATGTTGGGTTTTATTTGTTTTGTTCTCTGGGCCTTTGGAGTACGGTTGGCAGCTTTTGTGGTAGCTTCCCTGGGCTCTGGGGCTTATTTTTCACTTTTTCATTTGGATTTATGAGTTTTTTTATTGGTCCCTACATGTTCTGTATGTGTTTGGGGTACTTTTATTCACTTTTCAAAACTTTGCATTTATTTCAGTTCCACTCCTTTAAGAGCGCACTTGCTCCATCGACTTCTATGGGACATATCTCTGGAACCATTCCACTTACAGAGTTAAGAGGGCTCATTCTTCTTGTCTCCCCTTGCTCTACATTCCGGTTTACATCCTCAGTGTCTTGGGGGCCCCTGGGCCCCCTGAGCTTGGGTCCTAGCATTACTAGGGGACTAAAAAGAAAGAAACTACGATTCCCAGAATGCCATTTTGTGAGCTTTTCTCTGATTGCATGTGATTTTGGATGCCATTTTCGCTCTCTCTTTGGCGGAGTATCCCATGTAGAGGCTTGGATTCCTTTACCTTCTCCTCAGGTTAACCATTCGCCTGCCAGATAAGTACTCTTTTGGGCTTTCTGAGGTGATTTATTAATCTGGGTGACATTATTTGAGGTTCCTTATACTGTTTAGACACTTTTCCTGTTAGGATGTTGGATCCAAAGGGACATGGGGCTAGACCTAAGGCTAAGGACTCAGGGGCATATTTGAACCCCCTTGCTTACTGTTCCTCATGCCAAACTGTGCTTCCTAGAGAGTATTCAGGACACTTATGCCCCTCATGCACTGTGGCCCCTACCACTCCACCTGGGCCCTCCAACCTTGAACAAGAGCCACTTTGGGTCAAGGACTTAATCCTCTATGGCACAGTTCCCTCTTTCCCTCCAGGGGGTTCTCCAGTCTTGGAAACCCCCCTCCTTGGTCAGGTCTGTGGCCCCTAAGACCCCTGGCATTCCTGACCTTTCAGATTCCTCTGAAGAGGAGTCTTTTGAAGCAGATTCTGAGGAAGGGTAGTGTGAAGAAGAGGCTTCTTCCCGTGTATATGCTGACCCCTTTGAAGCTAACCCTGAGCCCTTTGCTGAGGGTCTCATTAAGGCGGTTTTAACTACCCTGCAAATTCCTGCTGAGAGTCAGACTTCTTTAGATGTCTTTCAAAGTCAAAAGACATTCCTCATAATGTTTCTGCCTAACCCCACTCTGGATCAGGTTATACTGGATGAGTGGAAAACACCTTACAGGTGCCTTTCTCTTTCCAAGAGATTTTCTAAGCTGTACCCCTTCTCTGAAGCAGCTTTGGCTCAGTGGGCTACACCTCCTCAGGTGGATCCCCCTATTTCTAGACTTTCTAATTCTGCTGGTCTACCCCTGGCTGACACCATGGCACTTAAGGACATGACTGCTAGAAAGCTGGAGGCTATTCTGAAGACTACTTTTGCTGCCATATGTGCTCCCTTGCAGCCTACCTTGCCTTTTGGTTGGGTCACTAGGGCTATTGCTATCTGGAGTGAACAACTTACTGAGGTTATCTGTAAGGGTTCCCCTAAAGAGGATCTTTTAGCCCTCTTGGCCAACATGTCTGATGCTCAGTCATATGTCACTGACACTCTTGTTGATGCAGTCAGGCTTGAGGCCCTTTCTGTTGCAGTTAGACACATATTGTGGCTCAAGATTTGGTCTGCTGACCTTTCATCTAAGAAGTCACTTCTCTCCCTTTTCAGAGCACGTCTCTTTTTGGGCCTGAACTGAAGCAAAGCATCAGTGAGGGCACTGGGGGCAAGAGCAAAGGTTATACCCTAGACCCAATTACCTTATTTCATACCCCAGCCTCCTCTGTAGCACTGCATCAAATGCGTTTGCAAAATCTAGATATACTATATCTACTGCTTGTTCAAGTCTGTTTCCTCTGCCACTCAGACTGGATCTCCTCCTTCAGGGTTACCTCTGGAGAGAGGACGTGGAGTGTCTGGCTTTGACGGCATGGCTGTTGAAGCCTCCATCCTAAGGAGGAAGGCTATTCTCCTGAGGTGGTGTGTACCATGATTCAGACTAGGAAACTAGTCTCATCTAAGGCCTACCACAGGGTTTGGTCCATTTTCCATTCTTGTTGTGTGAAAAGGGAGCTGTCCTCACATGAGTTTGATCTTCTGGCGATCCTGTCTTTTTTACAAGATGGCATGGACAAGGGTCTCAGCCTTAGTTCCCTGAAGGTGCAGACCTCAGTTCTCCCTATCTTCTACCAGAGATGCATTGCCATCTTACCAGATGTCAAAGTCTTCTTTCAGGGGGCGTTGCTCATGCTTTACCTGCTTTTAAGGCTCTCACTCCTCAGTGGGAACATAATCTGGTTTTAGGAGTCTTGCAGCAGCCTCCCTTTGAGTCTTTGGCTACCATTCCTCTACGTGGAAGATGGCCTTTATTTTTGCTGTGGTCTCTGTCCACAGAGTTGCTGAATTGCAGGCCTTCTCCTGCAAACCACCTTTCCTGGTGTTTCACAAGGATAAGATTGTTCTCCGTACCATCCAGGAATTTCTTCCTAAGGTGGTCTCTGAGTTCCACATCAATCAGGAGACTGTTGTGCCTTCCTTCTCCTGACTCTAAATCTGACAAGGAGAGGGATCTCCACTTGTTAGATGTGGTACACTGCTTTAAGTTCTATATGCACTGTACTGAGTCTTTCCATAAGACTGATGCTTTTTTTGTCATCCCTGAGGGTCCTTGGGCTGGTATGGCTGTGTCCAAGTTGACTATAGCATCCTGGATTAAGTCTACCATCCACAGCTGCTTTGGCAGGAAAGTCCTAGCGGCAGTTGTGCCTTTCGAGGACTTTCTTCTTCCTGTGCCTTATAGCTCTTTATCTGTTTGAGCCCTGTTTGCTATTGTACTTGTGTGCTGTGTCATCAGTTTTTCACCGTCTGTTGACACTTTGTTAGTTGGGGCTGTTCCATGTCCTGGATAGTCCATGGGAACTCTGGTATCATGGGGACCGGCGCTTGGTCCTTTCTTTTTTCTTCTCACCCTGGGAGCTCAATGTTGGTACATCCCCATGGTACCTGTGAGTTATATTGGACAACAGAGAAAAGAGGATTTTAGTCTTACCTGTTAAATTCTTTTCTCTTAGTCCATATAACTCACAGGTCTCCCACCCAGTGAAAGGGACCATACTGGATCTCCTGTGGCTGGACGTGGAAGTCCTCTTGGATTCATTGTTCACAGGAGATTTCCTCTCTTCCTTCTTGCGGTCCTACTTAGTAGGCTTTTCACGTCTACCTGGACGGGGGCTAGTAGGGTAGCCTAATATGGAGGAGGGGATGCTCCACCCCTGCGCTTCTTCTAAAATTGTTCCAGCCCACTGGGTGGAGCTGTCCCCTCCCCATGGTACCTGTGAGTTATATGGACTAAGAGAAAAGGATTCAACAGGTAAAACTAAAATCCTCTGTTATTTACATTTGATCTTGGTTGTAGTCCACTGCTAACTGTTTTGTTTACAATTTAATAAAGATAAGTGGCCCTTACAAGCCAATATGGTCTATTGAAACCTATTGTTAATTGTGTGGAAGTGTGATTTAGAGGCAGAAACCAATGGATATCACTATAACTGCTAATAAAGATAAAAAGAGTCCAATTATATGACCCTTGCAGCTTAATGAAGGGCACATACCTAGGTAAGATAATCAATTTAAAACCATCTTATTCCTAGGTTTATTCCTATGCTACTGAGTTAAAGGTGAATAATAAAGGGATAGTAATACTTCATTTTATCTTTATTTTATTTTGTAGGCATTAAAAAAACATGAAGAACGATATAAGTCTTATCTCTCAAACCTTTATGGTTTGAGAGATATTCACAAGCAAAGTTTCCCCTCCCGCCCCTTTTACCTAGTGTAAGCCATCTCTTCTCAGATGTGGAATGCAGTCCATAGACCAGACAGATTACAGCAGGGGACAATCTTCTTCATATGAGAACAATGAAAGCCCTGCCCCCTTTGACAAGTTTTTCCCTTATCTTAATTGAAGATTGTCCCTCTCTGCAATCTACCTGGGCACCTCCCTTCTGATCTGGCTGAGCAGTGTTACATCAGTAAAAGGTGCAGGAGGGGGATACTTTGTCACTGAATTACTCTTGAACTACAACTCTGACAGAATTGAAATAACACTCTCCAAAGTCCAAATACTATGATAATTAATTAGAGCTACTTTTATTATGAAACATTACTATCCCTTTAAACGTTCTCCAACATTTACTGTAAGAAGTAGGTGAATTTCAAGATGAATTTACAGTCTTTCTAGGGAAGATAGAAAACACACTTAGAATGGGTGTTTCAGTTAGAATCAATAATACCATATACTTTGTGAGTCATTTGGAATAAAATGAGCATTAGGCTAATACACAGCAGAAATATGTCACATTTTCATTTAATTAAAAGTATCCATTTTATACAGGCATAATTCCCATAGCTAATAATCAGTCCTCTGAATACTGATGGGAATTGCTAAAAGAAGAAAATGGCAAATGTACAGGCTAGACAGACATATAGCAGGAAACAAAAGACAACGGATCCTAGCAACCAGTGTTTAAATAAAACAAACAGTCTAGTAATATTCCCATTGTGCGCAAACCCAGAATGCTCTGAACATTACACAATCCTAGACAGAGATTCATGATAACATTCATACTGGCACAGTGATGCACATTAAAAATAGTTGGTTGGTAAAATAATATATATACCTGCTATGTTAAAAGGGATAGTAATGTTTCACAATAAAAGCAGCTCAATACTGTCAGAATTGTAGTTCAAGAGTAATTGAATGATAAAGTATCCCCCTTCTGCCCCTTTTACTGATGTAACACTGCTCACCTTAGATCAGTAAGACTGTCCAGATGGATCGCAGAAAGGGACAACCTTCAGTGAGCATAAGGAAAAATCTGAAAAACCTGTCGGGGGGGGGGGGCAGGGTTTTCCTTATGCTCACAGTAAGAAGAGTGTCCCTTGCTGAGAGCTGTCCGGTCAAGGACATCTGATTCCACATCTGAGTGGAGGTGGCTTACGCTAGGTAAAAGGAGTGGGAGGGGGTACTTTATCATTCAATTACTCTTGAACTACAATTCTGACAGTATTGACATAACACTCTCCATGGCCCAAATTCCATGAAGATTAATTGGAGCTGCTGTTTTTGTGAAACATTACTATCCCTTTAAAGGGATCCCACCACACAAGAGGCTAGGTTAAAGCGAAACTATCATGTTTTTAAAATTGTGCAATACATATATCGATGTATGATCACCTGAAGTATCTGGGTTTAAAACTTACGTTTTTCCTGTTTGATTTTTAACCTTCTATGTTATTGGAGAACCTGTTTGTCAAAGTCAGATTTGTAGAGGTCTTCACAATAGTGATTATGTTTTCAGCACTGCTGCTGCTTAAGTAGTGTAATCCCTCCCAACTGACAGACATGTGTGACACCCAGACCCTTGGTGGATTGGCAGAAGATGTAGTTACCCTAGAAGAAGAAGGTGATGGAGAGCTAGTTTAGTTGTTTCACTCGTCATGGAACTTTCAGCCTCTGCCTGGGTTTCTCTATTCTTTCTCTTCTTTTATCTTCACCTCACCACTTGTTGCCTTTGGGTGGAGTCAGGGGGTACAGCAACAGCAGTGCTCGATTTCTGTGGTGGGTGTTTGGCTTTAACATGTTTGACATAAATGTCATGGTGTCTGTGTTTCATGTGTGTTATCAGGGCGGATGTGAAAACTTCATAGGAAGCCCAATCTGGCATTAAGAGCAATGGGTAAAAGATAGAGGGACCCCTGTAGCTTTGGACTACCCCATGTCTCCCTTAAGTCCTGACATAATCAGAAGACCCCCGAAGTATAAGCTAAAAAACAGTAAAAGTAGGATAAAGGCACTGTTTCTCCACCCCACTTTCGCCGTAACCTGCTTATCCACTAGATACCCACAGCTGGGACCCCTCCTGCCTTCCCCCCCCACTTCCTCTTATCTTTCCACCCCTCCCTCCTTTTTTTTCTTCCCCTTTGCTCCTTCCCCCACCCCCAGGAGTTTTTCTTAGTACTTCTTATCCATCATAAATGTGCCAAGTGAGGCTAACAGGTACACCTGCAGGTTTACCCTTTATTGGATATATTTTGTACCGGTTGCAAATGTTACCCCCTCCTCCTTTCTTATTTCTGTACCCCTGTCTATTGAAAACTCAATAAACATTGAATAAAAAAAAAAAAAAGTAGTATAATAGTAGAATAAACTTAATTTATAAATCCTTAAAAGTACTGCAAGGGGTTTACAGCAAACAGAAGGGAGAGACATACCTCAGCATAGTAAGTAGAATCTGAATACCCCGCTATTTGCCGATATATTTTGGACAAGATTGTACCACTAACCCTGGAAATGGCCAAAAGAACCAGAGTCGATCACAGATGTTCAAGTCTTTCTCTCAAGTTACTTGCAGCATCTCCTACGTGAGGTAGTGGTACTGATGCTTGCACTAGATCATGCTCATCAGGCTCTTAGACCGTAACTGGCTCCTTCTCCTCCTAGAGATATTGTGGTTTGTTTTACATATTATGCCATGACAGAAGCGGTCATGAAAGTGGTACGGAGGGACCTTTTGACTGTGAATGGCGTGACCGCACACTTTTTTGCGGATTTGGCACCCACTACTCTCCAAAAGAGGTGAATGTTGCGCCCTTTGACTGCCCTGCTACGGGACAAAGATGAGGGTTCCCATTCCAACTGGTGGTATCCAGGAAGGGAGTTCTAACTACCCTGTGAGACCCTTCTGACTGTAAAAGGTTCCTGACCAGTCTGGGCCTTGAGATTTCTCTGGACGTGCGGGATCTCTACAAGGAGTTTGCCTCTCCGGGCCCGGAGGTACCTGCTTAGGCGGTTCCTGGATTGTTGGAGTTAGGATGTGGCCTGCTTTCTGCTGTCACTGGCACTGACGCGATTGGCACTGTAACCACCAACCTAAAATCAATCATTCTAAATATGAAGCGCTTAACATCTCCCTCCCACTGGCAATGCAGAAATTATTGTCCTTGAATTTCAACTTCAAATGGTCTGCGTCCTTCTTGCCCTCACTGGGTGGCATACTTACCACTTCTCGCTCTGATCTTTATGCTGTGAATTGTGGTCCTTTGTTTAAGTCCCTTCATGGAGACTTGGACTCATGGGGCTCCTACCGCATCTCGTAGTTTGGGCAGATAGCACAAGGTTATGATGTCTCTCTCACCAAAGCTCCTGTGTCACTTCTGGGCTCTGGCTATTATGCCCAAGCGGCGTGACGTTCTCTTACTACAGAAAGAAATCTTCAGGTTTATCTGGGCCTGTCAGAGGTTTAGATTGAGCTCGGAGATTCTCCACCATCACCGTATAGCAGGAGGTCTCTCTGTCCAACATCTGTGGTCCTACTTCAAAGCCGCTCAGCTTGCCAAGGCGATTCAATTTATCTTCCCTATAACGCCCCTCATTGGGTGTCTTTGGAGATGGATATGTGCAATTCTCCTCCTGCAACGGATCTTTTGTGGATCTCATCTTTGTCACCAGCTGCAGTGGCTAGTTGCTCCTCTCTCTCCCTTACCCTGGCGCTTTGGCATAAGCACAGATACAAAGATAAACTTACTTCTATTAGATCTAGACTCTGCTCCCTTTTTCATAACCTTGTATTTCCACTGGGCCTGACCCTGAGCCACTTCCGTTGGTGGCGTCAAGTGGGGGTAATTAATCTCTCCGATCTATTCTTTGTGAACACCCCCTTGACCTGGGATCAATTTAGAGAAAAGTATCTTGCCTCTCAACATGAATATTTTCGCTTTCTCCAGGTCCACCATTTCCTTCAGTCCTATCTTAAGGCGGGTCCTCCACCACATAAAACTCTGTTTGAAAGTCTTTGTTCATCCAATCTTAGTAGTAAGAGCGCTATTTCCAAAATTTAGTCTCATCTCTTGACTGTACTGTTCCCTCTGTCTCCATCCTATCATGCCCGTTGGGAAGCAAATTTGGGGGATGATCTGGAGGAGAGGAATGACATTATGAATAATATCATGAGTTTGACCCCTTGAACTCTAGTAAAAGAAAAAGCCTATAAAGTATTAACGAGATGGTATTACTGCCCTTTCAGGCTTCATCATAGGTTTCCTTCGTCCACACACTTATGCGACCGTGGATGTGGTCATGAGGGTACCTACTTTCATATGTGGTGGTCCTGCCCCTGTGTGTCAGCTATATGGATTTATGTGTTTAGTCTTTTGAGCTTGGCTCTGGGGGTGGTGGTGGCACTGGATCTGTGGACGGCTCTGTTAAATAGGGCCTATCGTCACCACCTCTTGTCCCAGTCTGCTAATAAACTTGTCTTTCGAATCTGTGCTATGGCTCGCTGTCATATTGCATTCCATTGTAAATCTTTACCCCCAGGCCACGATCCTTTGGCTAAAAGAATATGGAAGTTGCTTCGTATGGAAAAATTGACAGCTTATATCCACAACGCCTCTTCTTCTTACCTCAGGATCTAGGTGCCGTGCATAGAGTCGATTTCCACAGTAACCTACTACTACTCTGATTTTATAGAGAGTGGTCTGGATCTCTGTTTTCCCCTTCTCCCCCCCTCCGTGTCACCTTGTTTTCATCCCCATGTTGGTGGGCTTTTTTTTTTTTTTTTTTTTTTTTCTTTCTTTCGGGTGTGTCAGGTGACGCAACATATACTTTGAGAGTTGCTGACGTGATATCGATGTACTTGTTTTCTCTTTATGGATCTTCTGTACACCCCCTGTACTCCCCTCTCCCCCCCTCCCGCTTTTCTCTTCTGTATCCATACCTTCAAAAAAAAAAAAAAAAAAAACCCCAATAAACTTTGAATTAAAAAACAAAAAAAGTAAGTAGAATCTAAAAAAGAAGAGGGTCAGTCAAGGACCACCTCTTCCCTTGCCAAAAACCAAGGAGGAACGGGATGTTGGGAAATATAGCTTCCCAGATTTAAAAAATGGAGTGGTGGCCTCCAACCGTCATTTAACAGTGCCCCTGATATCAGGGGAGTGAGGGGTCCCACGGGGCTCCAGTAATTGCTAATCTCAAACACACACTATAGAATTTCTTATTATATGTGTTAGTTAATGCTCTTCTAAGAAGAAGGATATCCCGTTGGTATGAGTGTAACTACTATAGATGTATCAGAAGTACAAAAACAACACCATTTGCAATCTCTCATTTTTCTTAAATTTTTTTAAAATGTGACTAGCCTATACTAAAATGTTTGCCACAACTAGAGAAATGAAGAAAAGGTAAACAAACTATACCATTTTGGTAATAAGACAAAACCAAAGAAAGAAGGCTGGAGTGTCAGACAGAGTAATGTGTGATTCTGTGGCTACCAGTGGAACAAGGCTAGTGTGTCAGAATGTGTGTATGTGATTTTGTGCCTACAAGTGGCACAAGGTTGAGGAGGCAGATAATGTATGTATGGTTCTATGGGACAGTGGAAGAAAGATGGGGTGACAGGCAGTGTACATGGGGATCTGTTGCTACTAGTGGGTAGGGGAACAAGACTGTGGGGTCTGCACAGTGTATGTAGGAATCTGTGGCTACCAGTGGACAAGAGAGTAAGGCTAGGGGGGTGGGCAATAGAACAAAAAAGCAAGGTGGCACTTAATCATAATAGAGTTCATTAAATAGATATCATGCGTGACTCAACAAGATCCCACAAGGTGCTCAACAGACTTCTGAACTGTCTTTGACACATGTAGGGCAAAACTGAATTACACTCTTGAAACACGGAATACATGGTAGGTAAAATCACTTCTTTATTTGAACAGAGATACAAACAGATACACAGAGCACTCACATCTTACGAGTTTCACACAAAACTGTGCTTACTCACAGACCTGGTGCAAAATTCACCTGTGTGAAAGCACCATAGTCCAGCAGCTTACCATTCAGAAGGACAACATCACCATCATGCCATCACTGAGCTGATGTCATCTTCATGAGAGGGGCCTTCAGAGAGACAGTGATAAGAACAACAAGCAAAAGCAAGTCAAGCAAAAATATGTCAGAATCATAGACTTTTATGTAGACTGCTACAGTCATGAAACAGAAAACGGAACTGCAGTAAATATGATTAGAAAAGTGTATAGAAAATGTTAATGTTATTTTTTCCTTTAAAAGAACATGTAACTCAGATCTGAAGTAATCGTGTTGCAATTGCAAAACACATCTCAATTCTCCTTTCCAGACTATTATTAAGTGCAAATAAAATTACTTTGTTTTTCCTTGTATTCATTTTACGGTATGTATAATGATTTGATTCCCTAATGACAACACCTTACCCACCTGCTCTCCTCATTTAGTCCGTGTTTTCTTCACAGTAAACAATCATGATGCAAGTTATTTGAAAATGTTACATAGTCATAGAGATGTTCTCAGGAAAGCAGTAAACACACAAGGAGTTATGGATGAAGACACAGTGCACCTATTCTAGGGTAAACCAACTATACCACAGGGAACAATGAACCACTCTATCATTCATTGTTTTAAAAGCTCCATTTAAATCAAGGAGTATTTGAGGAATTTTTGTCCCTTCTGATCCAGTTGGTTTGACCTAGAACTGGTCTATTTTGCCTTTATACATAAGACTACTTGGGAGCTTTCTTCTGTGGAGTCCAGGAGAGGGCTTTTGGGATGGGAACAGGCTTGACTACATGATGCAAACTGTGTCATAGTGAGTGAAGCTTAATCCAGTGGGCAGGACTTAGAGGAGGAATAGTGGGGTTTCACTTTAAAACATACAGAAAGTGAGCAACTTTATCCAGGAAACTCACAAAAACTGGAGAATCACCCTTTGTCCCTCGAGACCCAGTAAATAATGCTAAAAACTGGAGAGTGCCCAGGTATGTACATAAGGCCCAAAGCCTGCAATCAAGTAATGCATCTTGAGGATCAGAATGGTGTGCAACACAATGATTCGCAATGGAAGTTAAAATCCCTATTTAAATCAGTGGGGTTTTGGGGAATTTTTATTTGTCCCCTATGGATGGGACATTTGAGGCCATTAATGGGTGGTAGGCAATGTATAAAGTAGCATGTCCCTTTGTATGCTAGAGTTCTCCAAGTCTTTGCTTCAAGTTGCATTTGAGGCCACTCTGTCATACAAGGAGTTAAATGATAACTATACCTGTTTTGATCCTACTAAAAAAGTGAGTGTTCAGGCTTGTAGCAGCCTCATACAATTCAAATATTGCAATAAATTAACTACATAGAATACTGTGTACTTACTCCTAGGCTCACACACTGGTAAGTGCTAACATCTACAGTAGCTTTTCACACTCACACACATTGCCTTGACCCACTGAGCAGACTGAATTGTGTGCTACAGATTATCAAGAGTCCCATATGATAGGCAGAGTTTGAGGACCCTTCCATCTGCCCACTTAGCAACATTGGTAAAGCGAACTGGCCCTATGGTGCAGTTGGTTTGCTCCAAAATTATTACAATTTTTCTTATATCTATCTATGAATGATCCTAGACAGAGTCCATGCATAGTGAACATTTATAACAGCACAGCAGCAGTTTGGCATTGAACAGAACTGATTATTATGCTGTGCATGAAATCAACATAAAGTGCAACATTGTGCCACAAAAACCACAAAGGTTAATTTGACAAAGACTATTTATTTTACAAGAAAATGGTTAGCACAACATATAGACCAGGAGTAGCCAACTCTGTCCACAAGATCTACCAACAATGTATGTGTTCAAGATATCCCATCTCACAGGCTGAATACTCAGTGGCTCAGTCACTTTAATTAGTCCACCTGTGCTCCAGCTGGGATATCCTTAGAACATGCACTGTTAGTAACTCTTGAGGACTAGGGTTAGCTACTCCTGATAGGCAGATTTTAACCCTTTGCATGTCAGAGGGGTACACAAGGTATTGGCTCTCAAAGGGTTAATTCTCTGTAAAATAAAATAAACGTGTCATAGGGTGACACGTCCACATTAAACTCTATCCAGACAACTTGTACTTTAATGTTACCTTTCTTTGTACTCCATAGATGCTATTGATCTGCAATATGCTAAATAACTGTCTAGTTACCAAAATGTGTTGGAGGCCTTTGTAGCATTCAAGGGTTAAAAGCTTATTTAAAACTAAAGGGAACTTGTGGGATTTTCATTTCAAACCTATGATGCAGTTGATTTCCTCCAGAGTTGCTCTGCTTTGATGAATAAAGGCCAGATCTCCTCTCCCCTGTCCATCAGCATCAGACCGTAAGTAGTCTATTGATGGCTTTCTTGTACAGTTCTTTGGCAGGAGCTATCAGGGAACTCCCCATTCCTCTGGACTCAGCATTATAACAGATGGATACAAATCACCGAAATGAACAGGAAATGTTCACTGGCCTAATGGTGCTACTTAAGGTTTAGTAAACCCCACAGAACCACTAAAGAAACCAGACAGTTTATAGCAAGAGTAGTCAATCAGTGGATGTCCAGTTGTTGCAGACCACAACTCCCATTGTTTACAACTAGCTGGTTGTGACTGATGGGAGTTGTAGTCTCCGCCGTCTGGAGTTCCAAAGATTGACTTCCCCAGGTTTATAGGAAAGATTACTTGCTTTTCATGTATGATTATTGGATTCACAAGGAAAAAAAGAGATGGTATTGTCCACACTCGCCCACAGCCCATGCCCGCAGCAGCTCAACTCATCTCCCAGCTCTCTGCGTTACTGAGAACCGCACAGGAGCGGGTGATGGAAGTAGGAGATGGACATGGGGCAATGTGAAGATGGGGGGGGGGGGGGGCGCCGGGCCCATGGCAATTTCTGCACCAGGGCCTGGTGGCTTCTAGTTACGCCACTGTTTTTAATTAGACTTTTTATAACTAAATGTACCTTTGTAAATATCCATAACGTTGTATTCTTCATGTCATTTTATTTAAAATGTCCCCCTCCAGCCCCTTTTCCTTACAACACTCAGAGTCTCCTCAGATCTGAAAGCTTGACCTGACAGATCCCAGTGAGGGACAATCTTGTGTCTATCAGTATAAGGAAAACCCTCACCTCCTTTGATCAAGGGGAACAGGTTTTCTTTAAGTGACACAATATTATCCCTTATCGCAATCCGTCCGGACCAGCTTTGTGCTCTAAGGAGACTCATCGTGGTAGGGAAGGTGGACACTTTAAAATAAAATTACATGAATAATACAAAATGATGGACATTTCCAAAGGTACAGTTTGTTATAAAAAAAAAGTCTAATGAATAATATATCTTAACTTCATATGCACCCATTACTATCATTTTAAACTACAAATTTTGATCATGCAATAGGAAAACTGTTCCTTGGCATTTCTCCCTGTGTAAGCAGATACATAGAAGAATATATTGCATATAATGGGGCTGGACATTTGGCAAATGTGCAAAATAAGCTATTGCAACTGGAGTCCAGTCCCTTAAAGACATTATGGAACATATATACAAAATGGAATGGAAAAATTCTGGGACAAACCAACTGCAATCCAGAGAACAAATATTAACTCCTAAAATTTCCATTGATTTAAATTTGTACTGTCACGGACTCTCAGTAAAGAAACACACAAAACAGTACAAGTGAATTTAAACCAGTTTATTGAGAAATAGATAATAAGAATACTAATAGTAATAAACACTTCCTCAATCAGAGGGGAGATAGACGTGAGAACAGTGTCTAGTCCACTACCCAGGAGCTGACACTGAACCACCGTAGGTCTATGGTACTGAGTCTTAGAACCAGACTTGGCTCTACCACAACAAGAAGGAACAATAAGACTAGTACAGGAGCGTACCCAGCGGAGGCACAGAGCGTGAAAAGACCACTGATACCAATAGTGTGACTGGTAGCACCACTCGTGGCAGCAGAGTAGGTGCTTAGATAAATGCAGCCAGATAGGAGCGCACTACTGAGGCAAAGAGCGAGACAAGCTGCACTCTATCTTACCGAAGGCAACAAGGAGGCACAGAACGTAGGTAGCACCACCAGTGCTAAGCCAGCCAACAGGTAAGCGAAGAGGCGAGTGCCCAGGAGCGAGACTAAGTTGCACTAGCTGCCCGGAGGCAAAAAGAAGGCACCAAGTGAAGGTAACCTTCAAGCGACCAGCTGGTGGCTGAGCTACTAGCAAAAGGAGCGCGCCCTGGATTGGCCTTGTCAGACAGGAGCGAGGCACAAACGGAGCGTCAGTCAGACATTAAGTATGTATCTGTGTTAAATCTGGGGAGTTCCCAGGTATGTTCTTTGTGAAGCAGTGCATTAGAGACCACTCTAGCAATCCATTGTTTAAATATTCAATTTAAGTCATTGTGGGTATGGGGAATATCTATTTGTCCAGTATGGTGCTGTTGGTTTTCTACAGAATTGCACCACTTTTTAATACATCAGCCTCATGGCCCTATATGTACAAAATTGAGCAATTCTAGGGTAAACCAGTTACACCATGGGGAGAAATATAAATGGGTCTCCAGCCCATTTTGAAGCAATGTAGACTGCTTTAGAAGTTAATACAAGCTCCTTTTAAATCAGTAGTAATTTTGGGAATTTGTATTTGGCCTCTATGATGCAGTTGGATTGCAGAGATACACTATTTTTCTTTTGAACATAGGACCCTTAGTCTTCCCGGTGACAACACAGACAAATGAACCAGAAGTTTCTAATTAACACTGGTGCCACAAGACAGGAGAATAGGAATTTGGGAATGTTTTATTCGTCCTCTATGCTGCAGCTGTTTGACTCCAGAATTGCTTCAGTGCGACTTCATACATAAGGCCCATAGTTTTAAGATGCACATGTCCTAAAAACAGTTGATAGTTTACCTGTACAGGTGGGTTTGTTTATAGTGTAAAAACTCCTACCCTTTCCCACCCTGCAAGGGAGAAGGGATGAGAGCAAAGTGCTCCCCCTTCCCCCCAGGCTTGCCAATGAATTGTGAAGGCCAGCCACTATCCAATGTTCCAGGACCTGGCCCTCACAATAAAGGGGTAATAAAGCAGGAGGGTGCTCCATCTTACCTGGTTTCAGGTGTATTTAGCCATCCTGCAACATTTTTAGTTTCCTAGGATGCTGTGTGTGTGTAAGAGTGCGCTACTAATCCTCAGTGTTGTAAGTTATATTAGGATTTCACTAATCAGATGTTGGTGGCTGATGAATGAATCTCGAATTGGGGAGCTATAAGACAAATCCAACTGTGCTCTTCCCCCTGTCTAAACTCACATCTATTTAAGAAGGGAACTAAAACAGAACCTGGGAATTATAGACCTGTGAGTTTGACCTCTGTAGTGGGAAAACTTCTAGAAGGGATAATAAGGGACTATATTCAGGATTACAACACAAAAAAATAAGATTAGAACGAATTAACATGGTTTTATGAAGAAATAGATCATGCCAAACTAATCTTTTCAGCTTCTATGAGGAAGTAAGCAGCAACCTTGACAATGGCAAGGCAGTAGATGTAGTATATCTAGACTTTGCAAAGGCATTTGATACAGTGCCACACAGAAGGCTTGTGTATAAAATAAGGAAATTTGGGCTAGGAGATACTTTGAAATTGGATACAAAACTGGTTGAAGGATAGGGAACAGTGTGTGGTTGTAAATGGAAAATTCTCCAATACAGTTAAAGTAGAGAGTGGAGTACCTCAGGGTTCAGTATTAGGTCCGCTGCCTTTTAACATGTTTAAATAAATAGATATAGAAAGCAAAAATCAATATTTGCAGATGATACTAAATTATGCAAGGTCATTAATTCAGAACAGGATATTTTCTCTCTACAGAGGGACTTACATACAATATCAGATTGGGCAAACAAATGGAATATGAAGTTTAATGTGGGGAAGTGTAAAGTCATGCTTTTGGGAGGAAACAATCCCAAGGCTACTTATGAATTTAATGGAATCATTTTAGGGGACTCATTGCTAGCAGGCCCGGACTGGGACAAAAAATAGGCCCGGGCATTTAAAGCGGAGCAGCCCATTTTTATTTTTTGAGCAGCCCGTGTGTGTGTGGGGGGGGGAGCGTTCGCTCGTTATTTATTTATTTTTTTAAACGTCCGGACCGGCCCCCGGGCCTGTGCAAGGGTTTATGTATACAAGGAGCGAAGGTGCATTTTGATGCCCCTACCCCCCTCCGACCCGGACACAATCCCCTGCCCCGCCCACATATTCAGCTCCACACTGCCAACCCCATCCTCCTCCCCACCTCCACAATGCTCTCTTCATCTCCACAACGCCCCCTTCATGTCCACAATGCCCCTTCCACAATGCCCCCTTCATGTCCACAATGCCCCTTCATGTCCACAATGCCCCTTCCACAGTGCCCCCTTCATGTCCACAATGTCCCTTCCACAGTGCCCCCTTCATGTCCACAATGTCCCTTCCACAGTGCCCCCTTCATGTCCACAATGTCCCTTCCACAGTGCCCCCTTCATGTCCACAATGTGCCTTCCACAGTGCCCCCTTCATGTCCACAATGCCCCCTTCCACAATGCCCTCTTCATGTCCACAATTCCCCTTCATCTCCACATTGCCCCTTCCACAATTCCCCTTCATCAAAGCCCCTTCATCTCCACATTGCCCCTTCGTCTCCACATTGCCCCTTGATTCCGTACCTCAAGTCCCTGGTGATCTAGCGGCGTGCCATAGATAGAAGACATCTGTGCCTCCTTCGGCACAGAGCTTAATCTCCCATGCGCGGTTCGCAGTAATGCAGAGCGCTGGGAGATGATGTCATCTCCCAGCGCTCTGTATTACTACAGAACCTGGGTCGCAGGACAAGGCCACCGGGCAAATGCCCGGTATGCCCGATGGCCAGTCCGGGCCTGATTGCTAGAGAAAGACCTGGGTATCCTTGTCAACTACAAACTTGGAAACAGTGACCAGTGTCAAACAGCAGTAGTAAAGGAAAACAAAATCCTGTCTTGTATAAAAATAGGTATTAAAGCAAGAGTGGATAACATTATTTTGCCATTATACAAATCATTGGTAAGACCTCATCTTGAGTTTGCAGTGCAATTTTGGGCAACGGTTCTGAAAAAGGATATACTAGAACTAGAGAGGGTACAGCGAAGTGCAACAAAATTAATTAAGGGAATGGAGGACTTGACATATGAGAAACGACTAGACAAACTTGGTTTATTTACTCTAGAGAAAAGACGACTAAGAGGAGACCTTATCACATTGTACAAGTATATGAGAGGTCAATAAAGGGATCTCTGCGGTGAGCTATTTATGCCAAGGCCTGATCAGGTGACCAGGGTACACCCCTTGAGATTAGAGGAAAGGAGGTTTAGACTCCAGCAGAGGAAGGGTTTTTTTACAGTAAGGTCTGTTAAATTATGGAATTCATTGCCCAAGGAGGTGGTTATGGCAGATACAATGGATACATTTAAGGGAAAATTAGATACATTTCTTTCAAAAGGGAACATACAGAGTTATTCTGTTTATCAGTAGGCAGATCAGGAAGGTCTGATAAAGACTAACTTAATTGGTAGCAGGAAAGCTATACAATTTGCAGTTACTGGGATATGAGGAGAAGGTTGAACTTGATGGACTTGTGTCTTTATTCAGCCTAATTTACTATGTTACTATGTTACATCTGCATCTTAGGACCATGTCCAGGAGCAACATTTCTGGAGCCAAACAACTGCATCATAGGAGACAAATGAAAACTCAAAACAAATTCACACTGATTTAAATAAGACTTAACAGTTTGAGAGCAGAGAAGCAGTTGGATACCTTTCTGGCACTCACAGGATTTAACTCTTTAGATACTAGAAAGGTCTCTCGTACATTGCTTGTGTGTGCACAAACAGGGAAGTCCTCTTTTAGGCCCATGAGGATAAGATTGGGATCTTCTAC
This sequence comes from Rhinophrynus dorsalis, assembly GCA_037306005.1. Classification (NCBI taxonomy): domain Eukaryota; kingdom Metazoa; phylum Chordata; class Amphibia; order Anura; family Rhinophrynidae; genus Rhinophrynus; species Rhinophrynus dorsalis. Next base: position 70,026,701 of record CM074723.1, on the reverse strand, counting down.
CCTATGATGCGTTTGGTTTGCTCCAGAATTACACCTGCTTTGATCTGAAAATGGCCCTATGTTTCTGGGTGTTAACATAAATACAAGGTGACCACATTTCCATTCTGCCATTCAGGGACACTGTAGAGATGAGCGCAGCAGAGTACTTTTCCTCGGCTCTAGGGCAGCCATGTGGGAGGGGGTCACTATTCATCAATGGACATCAGTGCACAAACTGCACTTTTTCTGGTGCGCCACAGAGTTCCAAACACTAGAGGGAGAACTGCCTATTGACTGCTGTGACATAAACTGATGACTGTGGTAGGCTACAAGAAAATATACATCATACCCAAGACTTACACTACAACAATGTCAGTATCAAGGCTCAGTTCTCGGTCTAATGTTTAGAGCTCTGTCTGGAAGCCATTTTTCTGTAGCCCAGCAGAGTCATCATCATTTTATGTCACAGTTGGCAAAAGACAGTTCTCCTTTTAATGTTTAGAACAATCTGCCCAGGACATAGGACATACACATTTAAAATCCAGGACTGTCCTGGGCAATCCAGGACATGTGGTCACCCTACATAACTACCACTGGTGTGTCTAGTACAGTTCAATGATGAGTGCAGATTTTTCCTCTTCTTATTCAATTTAAATCAATGGGGATATGGGGAATATCTATTTGTCCAGTATGGTGCCGTTGGTTTGCTCCAGAATTGCACCATTTTTTAATACATCAGCCTCATGGCCCTATATGTACAAAATTGAGCAATTCTAGGCAAACCAGTTATACCTTGGGAGAAATAAAAAAATTCCATTGGTTTAAATGGGACTTTTAACCCATTGAATACTACAGAAGTCTCCAGCCCATTTTGAAGCAATGTAGACCACTTTAGAAGTTAATAAGTTACAAGCTCGTTTTAAATCAGTAGTAATTTGGGGAATTTGTATTTGGCCTCTATGGTGCAGTTGGATTGCAGAACTACACTATTTTTCTTGTGAACATAGGACCCTTAGTCTTCCCGGTGACAACACAGACAAATGAACCAGAAGTTTCTATTTAACACTAGTGCCACAAGAGAGGAGAATAGGAATTTCGGAAGATGCACATGTCCTAAAAATAGTTGATAGTTTACCTGTACAGGTGGGTTTGTTTGTAGTGTAAAAAATCCTCCCCTTTCCCAACCCCCAAGGGAGAAGGGATGAAAGCAAAGTGAATCTGAGATACATGATTCATTTGCCAATACATCACAGCGTTAAGTGCCACGAAAGGGATTAAAGAAACCCTGCCCCTGGATGCCGATGGTAACATAGTAACATAGTAAATTAAGTTGAAAAAAATACACAAGTCCATCAAGTTCAACCTTTACCTCATAACCCAGAAACATGAGCATTATAAAAGCTTTCCTGCTGCCAAATAAGTTTGTCTTCATCCCTCCATCCATTGCCTACTAATGTTCCCTTTTGAAAGAGATGTATCTAATCATCTCTTAAATGTATCCATTGTATCTGCCATAACAACATCCTCAGGCAAGGAATTCCACAATTTAACAGACCTTACTGAAGCCAAAACCTCCTTCCCTCAAATCTCAAGGAGTGGCCAATGGTTATTTGATCAGGCCTTGGAATGAATAGTTCACCAGAGAGATCCTTGTATTGACCTCTCATATACTTGTACATTGTGATACGATCTTCTCTTAGTCATCTTTTCTCTAAAGTAAATAAACCATGTTTTTCTAGTCGTTTCTCATACGTCAAGTCCGCCATTCCCCTAATTAATTTTGTTGCTCTTTGCTGTACTCTCTCCAGTTCTAGAATATCCTTTCAGAACTGGTGCCCAAAACTGTACTGCAAATTCAAGGTGAGGTCTTACCAATGATTTGTACAAAGGCAAAATGATGTTATCCATTCTTGCTTCAATACTCCTTTTTATGTAAGACAGGACTTTGCTTTTGCTACTGCTATTTGACACTGGTCACTGTTTCCAAGTTCGTAGGTTACAAGGATTCCCAAGTCTCTCTCTCTAGCAAGGAGTCCCCTAAAATGATTCCATTAAGTTCATAAGTAGCATTGGGATTTTTCCTTCCCAAATGCATGACTTTACACTTTCCAACATTAAACTTCGTATTCCATTTGTTTGCCCAATCTGCAATTTTATGTAAATCCCTCTGTAGAGAACAAATATCCTGTTCTGAATTAATTATACTGCATAATTTAGTTTAATCTGCAAATGTTGATATTTTGCTTTCTGTATGTCATGGTTACCCAGAGAAGTTCAGGAGTCAGTACGGTTTAGTTAATGCAGTTTATTAATAAATGACATACCTCGGATATATACAATAAGAATAAGCACAGTGTAATAGCCAGCAAGCCTGTTATCAGAAATAATAGGTTGCCAAGCTAAACCACTGTGCTGGAGACTAGGCCTTAGCCACTGGAAGTCTCGGCTGGAACCAGGAACAGGAACTGGAACAGGAACCCAGAATCTTGATCCGAAGTGGAATAGGGTCTGACTCAACCTGCAGTCAGATATGCAAGTCTACCAGAGCCCCAGGCCCGCACTATATGGGGTGTCTGATCACCAAGGGAAAAGACGAAAGAATAGTCAGACAGAGCCACTAGTCAGCACCAGAGGGGGTAGTCAGACAAGCCGGGTCATACACAGATCAGGTAGTCATCCAGAGTCACAAGTCTGCACCAGATTGAATGTCCACTATTAGGGGTTAGGCAAAAGAATAGTCAGACAATCTACAGGTCAGCACCAGAATGGATGAAAGACTAGCCAGATCATACACGGAGCCCAATACAACAGATCTGCTTTGAAAAACAACAACGCAAGGGCATCTGAGTCAGGCCTCTGTCTGCCCTTTAAACCCCTCCACAGGAAGTAGGAGGAGCAGCTCAGAGGGAGGAAGTAGGAAGTTGGTAGGAGGAGACTACAGTAAGCAAACAGATAAAACAGAGGCCTGCAGCATGCTAGAAGCCTCTCGACTGCAGGTGATGCTGAAGTCAAGGTACGCTGTAACACTATCAATTTCCAGGTCATTTACAAACATGTTAAAAAGCAGTGGCCCTAATACTGAACCCTGAGGTACTCCACTCTCAACTTTATATTGGAGAACTTCTATTAACATGAGATACAGTCCTTTCCTGTATAATGAAACAAGGGTCTTCCCACTGCTGGGAGATTTCTTTCAAAAGTTTTAAAGTTCAAATTATTTAGCAACTGCACCAACTGTTATTTAAAAATTCAAGGTTAAAATTTATGAACAGATACCTGACCTAGGTAAATCCCTTCTGTTATACAAATGAAATAGATAGTTTGCCTTTCATTTGAATTCATGTATTCTGCAAGTGCATAATATGTAACGTAAGACTGTTTATCTTATTTTTTGTCTAGGCAATTTGAATTTATATCAAATGTACTTACAGAATATATGAAGTCAAATAAATGGTTACTATCAATTTAAGAGCCACTTATATGGCAGGTTCCCCTTTGAATAGTAGAAAGTTTATTTGAACAACATGTTCCTATGGAGCACTTAGAAAATATCCTATATCTTATAGTTGTGTGTTTGCGGATTATATTCTATTACTGTATAAACATTTGAATCTCATTTGTCAGCAGGTTTCTTAAGAGCTTTTTCATTTTTATTGCTACAAGTATCCTCTCATCAAGCAATACACCTTTTTTTTTTTTTTTTTTTTTTTTTTAATTCGCCCACTTTTCATGATTTTTTTCTCATGAATAGTAAGAAGTTAAGCCAAGGTCAGGATTTCTGGTAAATCTCATATAAGGCAACAGTTATTGTAACAACAATCTTGTTTTTCAAAATACTTTGGAATAATGCATTTGCTAGAAGTACCACTATCCTTCCAAAATTTAAATGGAACCAGTTGTTTCATGAGCAGTTGTATGAACAAGTTAAGATTTTTTTTTTATTTCTAGTTTAAGGTTTTTAGGTTTCTATAACAGAACAAACAGAAGTGGGGAATCAGGGAATATATTATATTCCAAAGAACATAAAATGACACATCTGTAAATATATCCAATGTATTATGATTGTGGCAACAATTTAACATATCTGCTAAGGAGGGTACCATGACGTACAGAAATGAGACTGGCAAAGTGACTAATTCTTCATAGTGAATAGGAACTTAGAGGAGGGATTGAAGAAGTGGAATCAAGGCTCAAGATGGCAGGATGACAAAATATGGTTCTTGTTCATTAAAGGGATAATAAATAATACTTTATTTTAACCATCTATAATTTTGTACATATTAAAAAAAAAAAAAAAATTATCAAAGTCCCATTGCTCTAAGTTTTATAGTTGTAGTGTAATATGCTTCTAAAGTTCCCCCCTCCCACCCCTTTTATCCACATCAGCACTCTAGCTGACAGACTTAGATCCTGGTTGTGGGATCGTATGGCTCTTCTGAAGAGCCGAAATAGCGATTGCATACAAAGAAATTCTTCATGAGAACAGTCTACAAAGTGTGCCTGTCTCAAACTGTTTGCACAAAGTCAACCAATTCTGTGATAATTCAACTACACCATTAGGCACAAATGTAAAAGTCTAATTATTTAAAGGGGCTTATAGGGTGGCTAGATTATCTTTATGCCACTCAGGGGCACTATGGAAATGAAAGTGGCAAAGTGCTTCTATGGTGCATCTGAGGCTACATGACCTTGAGATGACATCGCTGGGCAGCAGTGTACAACATAGGTTTTACCAGATTAACACAGAGTTCTAAGTACTAGGTGGAGAACTTCTCATTGATTGCTGTGACAAGTGTTGCCTGTGCTGGGCAATAAGGACACAGACTCTGCACACAGTGCTAGTTTCTTTTGGTGTAAGGCTACTCTAAGATTGTGCAGACATTTTCTTATAGCCCTGTTGTAGAGATACGTTAATTGTTCTAAGTTTGTAATTTATTGTTATAACACATTAACTTGTGCTTTTCACTTCCTGTAATACCTTTGACCCGGATGTTGTTCCTGTCTCCAGTATGGCTCTGTACACTATCAGCTTGTAGTGTCTTCATTGTTACACATAAAGCATTGTGTCAAAAGTGGATAAACACAAAATAAAGCAACTTGTATGGAAGGATAATGCTTGTAGAGTGCAGTTACTGCTTGTGAGTAGCTACCTAAGACAGTGCTATTTGTGTAATTTGCAATACTGCTGATTAGGAGCTAACATACCAAGGAAGACAAATTCCTGCATTATGATCATTGTCAATAGCATTCCACTCCATGAGGGAAGGAAAATATGTGGTGATTCAAGAAGAAAGAGGGAGAATTTCAGAGCTGAATTTGAATGAAAGATCTGTAGCAGTGAAGCAGGATCTCTGCGAAAAAATTGGTGAGGGGACTGGGTGCCCCTAAGGCGAATTAAGAGGGGCAGGCAGCCCTTTGTGTGGCAAGCTGTGCTCTCCCCTCTTCCAGGTCTCACCTGGTGGTGGGTAGGGGAGGGCAGCCAATCACTTGAAGGTAGGAGAAGGTGGGGGGGAGAAGAAGTTGTGTATATAAGCAGGCTGTTGTAAGTAAAACATTAATACCTTTTTTCTTTTGGGTCCCCTATGCAACTCATTGCAGCTTAGCCTCAGTAGGTTACAGTCTCCAGGAGGGCCCGGCTAACAGGGAACGAGGTCCCTCCCACATAGGTTATGGTTTTCAGAGCACAAGGTGGGGCTTGCAAAGTAGGGTGGGATTATTCCATTGTCGGTGCTGAGATAAAGGGGAGGGCCTGGGTAGATGTCGGTGCGGACCGACATCCACTGGCCATCCCGGTCGGACAAGGAAGGGTGCCATCAAGGAGGTCCAGGGTAGGCTCTAATGCCCGAGAATCCCCTACATACCTCAACTGGCACTTGCTGGGTGTGTGTCTCTGCTGCCATAGCCAGGTGCCTTTTGCAGGGTTCGGACTGGCTATGGGCCTGGTGGACCCACTTTAGAGGGGGTGACCTCCAAGGGTAAATATATCATACCCACTGATAATAAAGCTGTCATCTCTTTAATTTGCCACCTTAATCTGTGTCTTGTGTTTTTATTCGCATTAGGTGGCGTTGTTGCAAGATGTTGTTTGGGTATGTGGGAGTTGGGGGGGGTTGTGGTGGAGGAAAAGGTGGACAGTGGTGCCTTGCTATCTTGGAGTAATGGACAGTGAATGCGGTCCTGTTTACAGGGAAACCGCAGGAAAACCTATTTAGTGGAAGCATACTCAAGCATGTAAAAATGTCATATGAATGAGTAGAAGAAAGGGAATTTCTTGATAACCTGGTTATGTGACTGGAAAAACAGCAACATGTGAAAACATATTAATATGACACTCTGAGGGATGAATTAATTAGACACAAAATTGTAATAGGGATAACAAGTGAGATCACTTGCTGTTGTCTCTTAAGAGAATGTGGCTTATCCTTAAAGAGGATCTATTACCCCTATACAAGTTAGTCTTATTAGTTAAATTATTAAGCGAATATGTTTAAAACTGTATTTCATTTGTTTGTTTTTTTAAAACGCTATTGGGCAAAAATGAATGTTTAAAGAGTTCTCTGCTTCCTACTTCCGGATAAACTTTGGTTACCTGCTCTGTAGCGCAGTCTGTCACTCTGCCTCTGCTCCCCTCACTTTATCCAGCTTCCTCAGATGACTGAGGCTTTCTGTCTGTACACTGGAGCGGTCTCATTGGCTAGTTATCAATCTCTGCAAGTGAGATCGCTCCAGCTTACAGACAGAAAGCCTCCATCATCGGAGGAGGCTGGATAGAGGGAGGGGAGCAGAGGCAGAGTGACAGACTGTGGTACAGAGCTGGCAACAGAAGTCTATCCGGAAGTAGGGTGCAGGGCACTCTTTAAAAAACAATTTTCACCCAAATAGCGTTTAAAAAAAAATTAATACAGTTTTAAACATATTAGCTAAATAATCTAACTAATAAGACTAACTTGTATAGGGTTGATAGATCCCCTTTAAATACAGTTACTGAAATGTGCCATACAGCAGAGTTCACAGACAATCACATGAAAACCATGGAGCAAGACAGGCAGCAGATCTAAAATGCAAATATTGCAATGCAGCAGCTGGTCAGAGCTGGCAACATGAACAAAACTCAGCAACATTGCCTCCCCTTCAGATAGCTCTACCTTATACGGTATAAAGGCAAGCGACCCCTCATTTGATGTGCCTGGCTGTCTATTTTACAATGCTTTGTCTACCTTTACTTCATTTCTTTAGTTGCTACAATCATTTTTAAGTGATATTTGAAAAATGAGATTGTAGTTGGTGTAGTTTTATGCTATTGGCTCCCTCTACATTAAGTCACCTCATACCAGTGGGTTGCCATTGTTCGTGGAAGAGCAGTAGCCAATGAATACAGTAGGAACTTCCATAGTTTTCAAATATTTCAGTTCCTTTGAATGAGTGAAAATGTAATAAAATGCCCATTTCTTTCTTCAGTGCCATCTTATGGTATAATTTGTGCACACCAAGCTAGGGTTAGAAAGGTAAGTGACTCCTCATCCGATGCAATGGGATATCTATTTTCAGGAAATGTATGCTTTATGGGGTTATTTTGATATTGGGTAATTAAGTTTTCAAACTGTTTTTAGAACATTTATGTTATAGCCATAAAAAAAAGTCAACTGAAATTCTGTTATGTGCTGTTACCAATTTGGGGCCCCAGGGAAGGATATTTATTTGTGCACCTATACATTGTGGGTAGTCAAAAGATATGTGCCATTTATATTACATACCTTTTGTCTGTTGCTCAAAGCTTGCTCGACATCTACAGTAAACTGTGTACATTTCTGAAAATAAAATGTCCTTGATTCATCATTCTGTGTAGGAAGACATTTCAGCCATTTTCTGAATCATAAGTTAATCTACTTTCTCAAATATATTAATTTATATAGACATAGACCTGTTTTGGGGGTTGATTTACATTTAGGGATTCTAAAAATAATTGAAAGTTTCAGAACTGACAAATATTCTTTGATATCTATAGTGTATGATAATGTTTTACATAGCTTGTCGTATAATGCAAAATTTTGTTCATATGAGTCACCATGATAACTCTGAATTTGTTCTGTAAGAAGCAATATACAGTTTTCTATATATAACTAGAAAGTTGCCATCGGAAATCATACCTAAACAGATGGAGAGCAAAATGCTGATAATGTGTCTCGCCTCCAGGGTACAAAAAAGTTCCCCCAAACCTCTGGCAGTTAATAGAAAAGTGTTCATCCTGTGTCTGCTACACAGGGGAAGAATACACAAAATACAAAACCTTGCTAAAAACCAGGTTTTGAAATACATTTTCTAACCCCTATACTTGCCTAAAGTCAATTCAATAAGCTACTTACACTGGAAATTCTCACCTTACTGTTGCTTGTGCCTAAGGGCGTGGATGGCAGTATACGGGTGTTTTGGAGCATTCTTTTCCGCTGCATTTTGGTTAATGGCATGTATTAAACAAGGCTCATAGAAAATGGGTGTATCATTACTGTAGTTTTCCGGACCATGCTATGGGGATTTCTAGCAGTAAAATCATGACAGTGGAATGTTTGCAATCACACACTCTATTGCATACAGATAGGTGTAACTGCTGGAATTGGTGGCTAATGCCAGTGGGGCTGTGATGCCAGATTTGTACATTCCCTCCAGGGTACAGGTTTAGGTCAACCCACTGATAAATTCTTACTACTGATCAACAAGAATCCTTTTCAATAGTAACATGGAATTCCAGGCTGTCTTGGACATGTAAAGGAGCATGTTTGTAAATGGCAACATCATCATTAAATTAAGTGTTAAGGTGCAAAACATTTGAGGTTCTAATTTGTATTGCTTAGAGTAAAAGGATATATCACGTTGCCAAAAAGTCCTGTTTGATCTTTTTTTCTCTCCCAACATTTCCTGTGGGATGGTAAGCAGTGATATGGGATTTTTCAACTCCAGATAAATCAAGCAGTTAGCAATTGCTCTGTGTGTTTTTCCCTATATGTAATGATTCTTACACTTCATCAGTTTCTTAGCAACTTGAATAGCTGTTTAAAGAAATATTACATTTTATTATGAAAAGAATATATGTTAAAAGGTTCATCCTGCTCAGTAGGGAACTCTCACTGCTGGAATGTGCTTTGTCAAAAAGTTATTACAATTCCTGCTCTCTTTTATTCAGGTGGTTAATACCAGCTCCAACTACCGAAAGCAAAAAGCAATTTTTATTAGTATTCGTATTTTAACCCTTTGAGAGCCAGAGGGGTACGCAACGCATTGCTTCGCTTCTGGCACTCAAAGGATTAAGCATTATATACTATGAAAGGATATGGGAACAGACCAATGTTGTTGGCATTAGAGAGAGAATCTGAATGCATGTTTTCTTGTATGGGCTGCAAACGCTCTCCTTTTGTGGATGACCTTCTCACTATCACTAAACCCCTTACCTCTCTTCCAATCTGCTAATGGAACTTGGCCGTTATCAGGGCCTTTTGGGCTTCAAAATAAATTCTAGTAAATACCAAGCTTTGTCTTTTCATGGAGTCTCAGACCAGAAAACTACTAGCTCTTAACTTCAATTTCAATTGGCCTGGGAGGCAGTTTTGTTAACTAGGCATCCAGCTAACATCCTATTCCACCCTGTACTCTGCTAAATTACGCTTCTTCTTCATATGCTCTTGGGGGACCTAGCCAAATGGAGTACTTCTAATCTCATGGTTGGGTCTCATAAATTCAGTCTTGCCTAGATTGCTATACTTCTTTTGGGTTCGATACTTACTAAATATACTCTTCAATCTAGAGTCACAAGGTTTATCTGGGCTGGGGGTCTGAAGAGAGTTTTGTTTGCTGTTCTGTCCCAGCCCAAATGCTTGGGATGCTTAGGCCTCCCCCATTTACACTCTTATTTTTTTGGCAGCTCAGTTGGCTCAAGTTTGGCAATGGCACGCCACTTCTAAGCATCTTCCTTGGGTCACCATAGAATGAATGGCAGAAGACCCCCTCCCAGTGGAACATGTGCTTTGGATGCCTAGGGTGAGCAGGCCTTCATTGCTCTCCTCTTGGCCGATGGTGTCCCATTCTATGCGTCTGTGGAATGCAGTGGTTTTGACTAACTATCATGATTCATGCTGGTGGTGGACAACCCGGCATTTGGGCTGGGATACAACACCAAGGATTTTCAGTGCTGGCAGCCCGTGTACCCTTTGCGGGTTGGGAACTGCTATGATCAGGGTAAATTGATTCCGTTTGACAGATTTGCTGCTGCTCATTATCTCCCTTCTTCTGAAAGCTATTCCCAAATAGTCAATTTTCTACACTCAGTTGTCCTGCCTGAGTCCGTTCCTGAGCTGATATGGTTTGAGAGGCTGTGGCCCAAAAGACAGCCCTGGCGGGTCTCATATCCTGTATCTACCTGGGTCTGTACTCAGACTCAGCAGACTCTAAGACAAAATATATGCTAGCTTGGGAGACGGATATTGGCTCAGAGATCCAGATGGAATCCTGGCACAGCATTTGGTCCACCACTTTTAAGAATTCTGTCTGCATCCTCCATAAGGAAAGGGCTTACAGACTTCTTTACAGGTAGTATCTCACTCCAGTACACCTACACAAAATGTTCAGGCCCACTCTCCTACTTGCTTTTGGGTATGTGGGGATGGGGGTGACCTTTTCCACATATGGTGGCCTTGCCCAGTAGCTCAGGCATTCTGGTCTATGGTGTGCTCTCTTATCACCTCTATCACTTTAATTTCAGTCACCCCCGGTCCATGGTGGTTCCTTCTGGGTTTACGTCCCTCCTTCCTGCTCTCAATCTAAATTGCTATCCCACGTGCTGTTGGCCAACAGGAACGCTTTAGACCTCCAGGTCCTGGTCCGGGACATCTGAGGAATATACTCCATGAGAAGTTAACCTCTCTTCTCTCTAACAATCAGTTCTCACAATCTTGGGAGCTGTGTCTTCACTTCACTAAACCACCCAGCTGCCCGTCGTGTGGCTACAGTTCTGAACCTGATGGTTGGTTCTTCTTTTCTGGTTCCTCACACTTACTGCCTGCTGATACCCCCCTTTTTTTTTTCTTTCCTTCTCTTCTACCTCCCCCAATAGAAAAGGGTTCTAGGACCATGCAAAGACCCCTCTCCCTTACCCTTTCCCTCATTTTTATATACTATGAGGTAGGGCAGGCCTGTTACCTTCTCTTTGTGGTCTATTCCTTAGCTCCTTTATCCTCTAAGTGTATATATTCCCTGATACTTTAGTTAAATTTAGTGTCAAGTCACACGGATATGGGTCCAGCCTTTTAGCTTGCTCAGGTCCATCAACACCTGTGACTCGCTTAAGTTTTCACTATGTTTTTTTCCAGTGGTGGTGACGTCAATATTAGTCTACTTGTATATTTCTGGTGGCATTACTGTTATTGTTATTTAGTTATTTCCTCCATTGCACCTCCATATCTCCCTACCATTTTCTCCTAAGCCCCTCCTCCCAATTTGCAAACAACAATTCTGGTCCATGAGACAAGTCCTCCCCTTTTCAGCAATTTGCAGGTTTTGTAGTATCCATCTAACCTGGAGCTTAGCCATACAGCTCATAGCTCGTATTTCCAGTACCTCTTGATTTTATCTGGGTACCCATATAACCTACTCATACTCCGTGTTTTAGCTTTACCTGTGAGTTCAGATGGGGCCACTCTGATACTGCTTTGCTAATGATAATAAAAAGAAAGACACAGAAAGAACCCTGCCGAAATAGCACTCAAATCATCAGTATCCAAGTGTCAGGACACTAAGACCAAAATAAAAAATAACTTATTGTATATTTGTTAAAAGAGAATGCTAGGGCATATCTGGCTTGCAACAGACAAATTAAAACACACATTCTAGAAAAGAAAAAACTAAGAATGTTACAAAGTTCTCCGAAACTCCCGTGATGTCTCACAGGGACAACCTATTGAGAACACTTGTAAACAATATACTAAGAGATATACCAAAAATATCAAAAGGCTATAATTAGTCTCTCAAAAGATTAATGAATATATAAGAGAGATAATGAGCGATAGGGATCACATGAGTCCCATATGAGTGCCTGTGACGATTCTATCAGAGAAAACGTGACAGGTAATATATGCTCATAGCCAAATGGGTCAGATACTAATTATTCTCAGCTAATCACAAACCAGTATGTATAGAGTGGTGAGAAATAAGAAAACCCTGTATGGTTTGCAACACTGCCCAGAAGTAGTTTATTTGCCGACGAAACACGTGTCGCCTTGTGTTGCTGACCATGGTTATCTCCATCTCTAGACAACTTTGCTTGTATGTGGATGAAACCAGGGAGTCAGAACTCAGCAAGTTCTCTCCCCTTTATCAGATCGCTCTGCATTGGTGACTCCGTGTGCAATTTTGATTGTAGCAATCATCTCATTCAGGAATCAAAATTTCCACTCGCCACTAGCCAATGGTGAGTGAAAATTTAGCCCTGGGGAGTAGAAATTCACCCCTGGTGGGTATGTTATGGCTTGCAGTGGTGAGTAACTTTTCAGGTCTGGCTAATAGCAAAGGACTTAAAATTATAAGCCCTGATCTCATTGACTCACCTTGCTATTCATGCAGAGAGACTGACATACTACTGCAAACATATTGTGAGTTAGTTGCTTTCTAGTAGAGAGACTGGAGGCGATATAGGGTTATTTCCATGCAGGGTCTTCTTATTTCTCGCCACTCTATACATACTGGTTTGTGATTAGCTGAGAATAATTAGTCTCTGACCCATTCGGCTATGAGCATTTATTACCTGTCACGTTTTCTCTGACAGGCAATCATATGGGACTCATGTGATCCCTATCGCTCATTATCTCTTATATATTCATTAATCTTTTGAGAGACTAATTATAGCCCTTTGATATTTTGATATATCTCTTAGTATATTGTTTACAAGTGTTCTCAATAGGTTGTCCCTGTGTTTCGGAGAACTTTGTAACATTCTTAGTTTTTCCTTTTATAGAATGTGTGTGTTTTAATTTATGTTTGTGACAAGCTGGATATGCCCCGGCATTCTCTTTTAACAAATATACAATAAAAGTTATTTTTTGATTTTGGTCTTAGTGTCCTGACACTTGGATACTGAGGCATTTTTAGATGATTTGAGTGCTATTTCGGCAGGGTTCTTTCTGTTTCTCTCTCTTTTTATTACACTGTATGTTCCCCTTGTAGCACCTATTCATCTTAATTACCTGATTAGCATCCAATTGTGTCCAACTGATTTGATCAGTGTGCATGGGTATTTGTGCATATTTTGCTTTGCTAATTATATTCTATGTGAGCTATTGCTTGTACTATTGCTAATGATGCCTGTATACTTTCCTTGTTGTTCTCCCCCTTCCCCCTCCTATTTCTCTTTTGACCCACCCATTCCTACAACAAAATTCTTAAAAAGGATAGTAATACTTCATTTTATCTGTATTTTATTTTGTAGGCATTAAAAAAACACGAAGAACGATATAAGTCTTATCTCTCAAACCTTTATGGTTTATGAGATATTCACAAGCAAAGTTTCCCCTCCCGCCCCTTTTACCTAGTGTAAGCCATCTCTTCTCAGATGTGGAATCTGGTTGTAAGACCAGACAGATAACAGCAGGGGACAGTCTTCTTCCTATGAGAACAATGAAAGCCCTGCCCCCCTTGACAAGTTTTTCAGGTTTTTCCCTTATCTTAATTGAAGATTGTCACTCTGTGCAATCTACCTGGGCACCTCCCTTCTGCTCTGGCTGAGCAGTGTTACATTAGTAAAAGGGGCGGGAGGGGGATACTTTGTCATTGAATTACTCTTGAACTACAACTCTGACAGAATTGAAATAACACTCTCTAAAGTTCAAATACTATGATGATTAATTAGAGCTGCCTTTACTATGAAACATTACTATCCCTTTAATAAGTAAATTTTTAAGTAAAAAAAAAAAAAAAAAGTGCTATTTTCTTGGGATTTGCTATTTAATATGTAATGTATCTAAAATTAAAGTGTAACTGTGACCTGTCCTCACCTCAACAGGAGCGCCCATCTTGAGAAGATTTGTGCGATTGTCAGTTTATAAAAACAAGCTAGTACTGGCTAGCAGGAGTGGCAGGAGGGAGGCAGAACAGTGCGGAATATTAGTATGGCTGGCATGTCAGAAAGTGCTATCTAATTTGCATAAACTGATAAAGCTAATATCGCAAACTATTGTTTTAATCAAAACCTACAAAAAGCAACCTCCAACATTTTTCATGTGAAAGATATTCCAGCAGATTCATAGACAGCTGTGCATACATTCCTTGCTGCATGTGAGTTTATCATTAAAGGGATAGTAATACTTAAAATGTAAAAAAATAAATGTTGTAGGGTTTATCCCCCTGAGTAAAACAAGAGCACTCCCACTGCTGAAAGGTGTTTCATTCAAAAGTTATTAATTTTCAAAGTTGAATTTTTTATGTGCAATATCACAGTGGCCTGAAATTGTACAGTGGCGCTGTTGCTATACCATCCTATGGACAGCTCTGGTCAGTTGACCATAAATCTCCATAGGATGGTGTAGCAACAGCGCCACTGTACAATTTCAGGCCACTGTGATATTGCACCTAAAAAATTCAACTTTGAAAATTAATAACTTTTGAATGAAACACCTTTCAGCAGTGGGAGTGCCCTTGTTTTACTCAGGGGGATAAACTCTACAACATATTTTTTTTTTTTACATTTTAAGTATTACTATCCCTTTAAGGGTGACTTTATTCTACCTGATGTGAACTGGAAAAACCAAGCAGCAGGTTCAGCCAGGAATAGAACTATCTTAAATTCTTTAATGGGATTATCTCATTGTAAATTAGTAGAAGAGACAACTAGGGAGGAAGTCATATGAGATTTATTATTTACAAATGGAGACTTGGTATCAGATGTAGCTGGAGGAGAATGTTTGGGCTCCAGTGATCATCGGTAAGTGTGGTATAATTTAAGGACAGAGGCTGAGTTGCAGCACATTAAAACAGAGGTTTTACATTTTAGAAAGGCTGATTTTTCTAAAATGGAAATATTTTTAGGTCAATGTTTAACAGCATGGAGAGCTTGAGATGGAGTCCAGGAGAAATGTCATTACCTGAAAGGTGTTTTATTAAAGGCAACAGAGCATCAGACTTGTCTGTAAGGGTAAAAGAAAAAGATTTCATCTCCTCTCTAAAATGAACCAAATACTACTGGATAACATGAAGGATAGACGGCAAAAATTTTTGGTAAAATTCTATTTTGGACAATTTTTTTTTTCCATTCGGAGGATCCGAATTTCGGACCGGACCTGTTCGACTGACGAAATTCAGCAATAGTCCAAATTATTCAGCCAAATTAAAAAAAAAAAAACAACTTTAAAATATTCAAAAAAAAATTTAAACAAAAAAAAAAATAAATTTAAACTACATTAATAATAATATTTAATCTCTAATGAGACAGGAAGGGGTATTTTATAAACCCCTACACACTTATTAACCCTTAATAGGGCAAAAATAGGGTGAGTGGCAGCAATGTAACATGGCTATGCGATACAAATGAATATACAACAAACACACAAAATAAAGTCCTGCGCTCAAACTCCCAGTACTCCAGGGCAGCAGCAATGGCTATAGTATACATCAGCCCAAAATACATAGTACAAAAAGCAAAGAGTCACCTGCGCTCTGTCCCAAATCCCTATGCACATTTAAATAATTGGAGGCTTTTAGTTTCACTCCAATGGCCATTTGAATGTAAGCTCACCTGCCGCGCCAAGGCAAACCTCATAGGTGAGTCCATCAGAACAATTAAATTATTTTGAATTACGTTTCTTAAGCTGCACTCATTATGTAACACTTTATTACTGTGTTTTTTTTATTTTGTAATTTAAAAAAATGTTTTAATAAATGAGAATTTATATTATATATATATATATATATATATATATATATATATATATGTCACATCAAATTAAAGCCCTTTCTGCCCTTTAAAAATGGTATATAATATATGTTTGTGCAATAAATTAGAAAGATATGAATTATGGTTGAACATACACATAGCAAAAATGGCAAAATTGCTTGTGTCCTTAATTGGTTAATATCTGCACTTTGGATGAACTGTAAAGCACCCGTTTTACCAGATCTATTTTTAGCAGTATGTAGCAACATTGTAATAGTTTCAAACAGGAAAGCGCTGTGCCGTCTACTTTTAGTAGCATGTAGCAACATTGCAATAGCTGCAGGCGGGAAAGCCCCATCCAAATTTCTGAAATTTACATCGAAATTTCAGACTAGGTCCGTTTCGGATTCTGAAATTTTTTTGTGGGCGGGCCTTGGCTTTCTGAAGGTCCGAATGATGTTAAATATGCCTTATTCGTCCGAATTCCGAAATTGGCCAAACCGAATTGCATAAGTCTAATGAATGATACTAAACCATACTTCCTGCAAGAGTGGGAAGGGGAGTTGCCGACTCAGTGACCAATATCAGAATGGCTGACGGTCTTCCATTGGTTGATAACCAGAGCTCTGGACATGGCAACCAGGGAAACCAATTTTAAGTTTCTCATTAGATGGTATTACATACCAATAAGACTGGCACAAATTTTCCCTCTTGTTATTCCAAATGTTGGAGATGCTAACAGCCTGAGAGTTCTATGTTTCACATTTAGTGGTCTTGTGCAAACATTTAACAATCTGTATCAGGTCATAATGCCACATGAGCTTCTGTTCCTTTATGTTCAGCCACCGACAAAACTAAAGCGGAACTACCACCCTATATAAAGTCAACACCCAATAATTAGGCATATGGCGACTAGCTTCATAATACTGCTATTATCTGTGACAAGTACCAGGTTTTGAAGTAATCTTTTTTCCTCTGCGATCGGCAGCCAGGCTTGGATGCAGACATCTTGCTCAGAGATGTCTGCGATCCTGCGCTGTCTGTCCCGGTCTCCTCTAGGAGGCATTGCACGGAGCCGAAAGGCACCAGAAGAGACTGAAGGCGCAGATTGCTCTATAGCAAGAAGCCTGGCCATCAGCCTCTGAAGAAACAGGATTTCTTAAAACCGCTGTACTTGTGGCAGATAACACTATTAACACGCTAGTTGCCATATGCCTAATTATTGGGTGGCGATTTTATATAGGGTGGTAGTTACACTTAAACACAGACTTTATGCCTATTTTACTTGGCAAAGTATCTTACTTCTACGTTGGAAAGGGGAGGAGGGAAGGGGAAGAGAAGGAGAGGGAAGAAGCAAAGAGGAAGAAGATAGACAGAAAGGGGGGATGCAAAGGGACAGGAAGAGGAGAAGAAAAAAAATGGTGTGAAGGATAGATAGGGAGACAAAGGATAGATAAGGAAGGTGCACAGTGGACCCTTGATACCGAACGCTTACAGTACAAACAGTCCTTCCTGTCCATGATTCCCTCCAAGATGTAGGCCACTACAGGTGACCCTGAATGGACCCCCTCACTGCTGATTCAGGATCAAGGGTACGAGGAGACCGGTTGCACTGGTGAGGATTCTTTCTGTCTGGGTTCCCCCCCATGGCCCCCCTCTCCCCTGGGAGAGGACAATTACATTAAGTTGGATCAGGACTGTATACAGTGACCCACTACATCGGCTTTTTCTTTTCTATATTGACCACCCTTCTCCTACCACCAGTATACGTCCACCCTCTTGCATTGTGCATCTCTACCTATTTGTACATTTCCATATCTCATTCTCCTTTGCAAAACCACCACTCCCAAAAGTTTGAGCCTGAATACTCGCAGGTTGTAAAGTCACACACAGTGGATTATACTTTGTACCTTTACTGTTGGCATGTGTGTGTATTCAGGTTTTCACACCTTATTCCTTTACAATACATGCATGTTTTTTACACAGTATATTTATATTTCAATAAAGCTTTAAAAAAAAAAAAAAAAAAAAAAAAAAAGCCATTGTGGTACTCAGCAGAAGTGGCAGATATTGAAATGGGAAAAGAGTAGCATTTAGGAAATAAAAGCAGCCACAGAAGGAGGAAGATAGGTATGTGTACAAGACTAGGATGAAGGAGGTTAAATGCAACATTAGATTTTCCAAAGTGCCAACAGAGAAGAAAATTGCCCAGTCATTAAAAATAGGGGACAAAACATTTTTTTAGATAGAAAATGAAAGTAGAAAAATGTAACGTGGAGGAAAAAAGATGGAAGTTATGTAAATGAGAATAAAGATCTAGATGACTATGTCAATGAATATTTTGTTCAGTTTTTACAGAGAAGGTGAAGGGAGGGGATCTCTGTTAGAAAAAAGAAACAGGGAGACAATGGAAACTTCAGTTCAATGTTTCCAAATGTAAAATAATGCACTTGGGGAAAAGAAACCCTCAATCTGACTATCGTATTGGCAGTTCTGTGGTAGCAAAGACTTCAGAAGAGAAGGATTTGGGGGTGGTCATCTCTGACAGCCTCAAGATGAGTAACCAATGCAACCAGGCGGTGGGGAAAGCAAATCGTATGCTTGGCTGCATAGCTAGAGGTATAACAAGCAGGAAGAGGGAGATTGTGATCCCTCTGTATAGAGCTCTAGTGAGACCACATCTGGAATACTGTGTACAGTTCTGGAGGCCTCATCTGCAAAAGGATATAACTAAAATTGAGCGGGTTCAAAGAAGAGCTACAAAAATGGTGGAAGGTCTAAAGCATAGAACTTATCAAGAACGACTCAGAGATCTAAATATGTATAGTCTGGAGGAAAGAAGAGAAAGGGGGGACATGATTGAAACCTTTAAATATGTTAAAGGACTGAACAAGGTTCAGGAGGGAAGTGTGATTAATAAGAATCTGAATACAAGAACAAGGGGGCACAATCTGAGGCTAGTTGGAGGAAAAATCAAGAAAAACATTAGAAAATATTATTTCACTGAAAGAGTAGTAGAAACTTGGAACAAACTTCCAGCAGAGGTGGTTGATAAATCCACAGTAACACAGTTTAAACATGCCTGGGATAAACATGTATCTATCCTAAGATAACAATAAAGGAATACTAAAGGGCAGACTAGATGGACCAGGTGGTCTTTTTCTGCCGTCAATCTTCTATGTTTCTATGTTTCTATGACATGGGAAGTATGCAAGTTTACAGAGGAAGAAGTTCTAATTCAACTCTGCAAGGTAAAAACAGATACATTAATGGGACCAGAGGCGATACGCCCAAAGTTATTAAAAGAACTTAGAGTGTTCTGGCTGAACAACAAGAATAACATATTTATTCAATCAATCACTATTCACAGGAGTAGTTTGAGAAGACTGGAAGGTAGCAAATGTAGTCGCTCTTCACAAAAAAAAAGGTAACCAGGACACATCTAGCAACTACAGACTAGTAACTCTTACATCAGTAGTGGGAAAATTAATTTAACCCATGTAAAAGGAAAGAATTGTTAAATAGCAGGGGTTTGCAGCAGGAGATCTTGTCGAACTAACCTCACTGATTTTTTGACTGGGTAACTAAAATAATAGATAAGATTTCTGTAAGGCATTTGACACTGTTCCTCACAGAAGACTAATTCATAAATTGCAGTGTTTGGGTCTGGATGTAAAAATAGATGAATGGATAAGGCAATGGCTGAGTGACAGAGGGTTGTAGTTAATGGAGAGTATTCAGAGGAAGGTTGTGTTACAAGAGGGGTAACTCAGGGATCTGTACTGAGGCCCATTCTTTTTAATATGTTTATTAGTGATATTGCAAAAAGTATTTTTTCAGCTGATACAAAGATCTGCAACAGGGTAAACATTCCTGAGGTTAAACCAAATTGTAAATGATCTAGCTGAATTTGGAGAATGGGCAAGAGTATGGCAGTTGCAGTTTAATTTAGATAAATATAAGATAATGCACTTGGGACATCAAAATCCAGTGGCAGAATATAATAATAAGGGTATTGTGCTGTTAGTGGCAACAGAGGAAAGGGACTTGGGAGTAATTATTTCTGATGACTTAAATGTAGGCAGGCAATGTAACAATGCTGGGGGGATGCTGGGTTGTATTGCTAGGGGCATTAGTAGCAGAAAAAGGGAAGTGGTTATGCCACTCTACAGATCTCTGGTTAGACCTCACCTAAAGTATTGTGTAGTGTACTAGAGGCCCCATCTCCAGAATTATATAGATATTCTGGACAGAATTCAGAGAAGGGCTACTAAAATGGTGAATGGTATACAGGATAAAAATCTCAGGATAGACTAAAAGATCAGAACATGTATAGCTTGGAGGAGAGACGAGAGAGGGGGGATATGACAGAAACATTCAAATACATGAAGGGTTTCAACAAAGTACAGGACGAATGTATATTTCGAAGTAGTAATGTCAGGACAAGAGGTCATAGTCTGAAAGTAGAGGGACAGGGGCTTAGATGAAATGTAAGAAATGTTTACGTCGCTGAGAGGGTGGTAGAAAAGTATAATATCCTAGCAGCAGAAGTGGTAAAGTTTAATGCAGTGAGGAAATGTAAGCATGCATGGGACAGGCATAAGGCTGTCCTGATCATAAGACAACACAGAGGACCAAATAAGGTTTGAGGTCTTTACAGTAGGAAAGATAGGCAGACTAGATGGACCAAATGGTTCTCATCTCCTGTCAAATTCTACGTTTCTGTTTCATCTTTACTGCATTCTTGCATGAATGCAATAAAGGTGCAACTTTATGGACTATGGTTCTTTTGTAAATGCCCGTGTGAAAGGCATGATAGCCCCGCATTACACCTTTCATAACATGTGACATTGGTCATTCACCATTGCAGCATTGGTGTTGCCCATAAAAAGGGGCCTTAGGATGAAAACCAGGATGGAAAATATGATGGATCCTTATAAGCAGAGGCTCTTTGTAGGCAAAGGTGTGGAATAAAAAATATTTTTGTTCTGGCTTTTAAATTGTGTCTCATATTGCGTAACTTGGTGCAGGAATTTGCAAGGGTAATGTGTAATGCATTACCTTATCACTCAGGGACACACAGACATCAGCCAATAATGTTTGATTGATGTCCTCTTCCTCTCAGTTGCCTCCCACCATACAATGGTCTCCATGGGATAAATGCAGGGGGACCTTTAGGGAGACTGAATACAGCGGCTTTGTTAACAAGGCACAGTCACTTGTGTGCACGTCTCTTTAGCTTACAAGAAAAAGAAAACACTACAGCTAAGTTTTTGGTACTTTAAAGCAGAACTATCACCCTATATTAGGTCCCCCCTCCAATAATTAGGCATATGGCGATTAGCTTCTTAACAGTGCTATTACCGGGGACAAGTACCAAGTTCTGAAGTAATCCTCCTTTTTCTGAGACTGATGGCCAGGCTTCTTGCTTTAGAGCCATCTGCACACCTGTGCCGCCAGTCCCTTCCAGTACCTTAACCCCTTAGCGACCCTTGACGTACCAGGACCGTCAAGGGTACATTTGCTTTAAGGACCAGTGACGGTCCTGGTACGTCAAGTGTTAAATGGTAGCAGCGCGCCGCCGTGCACGCTGCTACCATTCATTCCAGGCTGAGACTGAGCGGTCCAGTACCGGACCGTTCAGTCTCAGCCTCTGTCGGTTGTGCCAGGTCATGTGATCGCTGCGTCAGAGATCACATGTACTGGCATTCTAAATCAGTGAATGAGGCAGTGCTACTTACTGCCTCTAGTGTCTCCTCTCTGCCAATGCGTCCCTTACATCAAAGTAAGGGACAGAGAAGCAGAGAGGAGACACCTAGTGGAAATAAAAAATACAGCAGCTGGGGGTGTTAACCCCTTCACTGCTGGTGCAGGAGGATGGCTAGATGCAGGTCAATTTCTGACCTGCTAAATACACTTTTTTTTTTTTTTTTTTTAAATAAAAACACCACACTTTTTTTTTTTTTTTTTTTTACAAATAAAATATTTTATTTTTTAAAAACACATCTCAAGAAACAAAATTGGAAGTGTGATTGTTGTTGTGCTATGTAATACACTTACACACACCGCCAAATGTAATGATCAAAAAAGTGGGAAAATAGGGTGGGAAAAAGGGACATGGGGATTTTCACCCGGGGGGACAGTGGCCACTTTAAACTGCGTGGTCATACCTTTCATGCAGTCTCCATAAAAATTTAACCCTTTGCGCCCAATTGACCCCAAGAGAAAAAACAAAAATGGTGGGTTTTTTACATTTTTCTTTAATTTTAATAAAGTAAATGGTGGGTTATCCATATAAACAGGGTATCAAAGGAAAGCCCTATTTGTTTGTAAAAAAACAGTATATCATTTATGGGGGTGGAATAAAAGCCTAAGAGGGAAAACACTGTTGAACAAAGACATAGTCAAAAAGGTCAGAATTGCTCCGGTCCTTAAGTCAAATCCACCTCTGATTTTCCCGGTCCTTAAGGGGTTAAGGTACCATGATTTCTAAAGGAGACCAGGACGGACAGTGCAGGAGTGCAGACGTCTCTAAGCCAAGATGTCTGCGTGCAAGCCTGGCCGCCAGTCTCAAAAGGAGGATTACTTTAGAACATGGTTCTTGTGCCCGATAATATTACTGTTAAGAACCTAATCGCTGGGGTGGGGGGAGATTTAATATAGGGTGATAGTTCCACTTTAATATTTGCCTAAGAAACTATGTGTGACTTTTCTATGTTACTTTAGTTACTGTGGTTCTAAGATGCACAGGTAATGTTATGTCATGGGATCTGATATCTTATTTTAAGCATGTCAGCCATGTTCCTCTGTTGGGTGAGCAGTTAATTAAAAAGCAGATTTGCAATTCGTTGGCGATGTCTCTAGCACATAAGGGGTTAAGTCCCTAACAGATCAAAGGGGTTTGTAATGCCTTGCTTCACATTACTTCCTTGATCGATTAGGATCAATGACACCGGAGCAACGTAACAGATTTATAAACAAATAAACATTTCTGTTGATTTATATGGGGATTTTAAACCCTTGAATGCCAAAGAGGTCTCCAGCGCATTGCAAAGCATTGCATTGAATGCATTGCCTTCAAGGATATAAACATCCCATTTAAATTAATGGGAATTTGTGATTTTTTTTTAATTAATTATTTTGTAGTGCCTTGAGCTGCTAATTATAACTTTGAATCCCAAATTAATAATAATGATTAAAAAACTGCAGATTACTTCTATTAAAAAAAAAAAAAAAAAAAAGTTTCTAAATCCAAGATTTTCCATCACGACATGTGTTGGCGGGGAGGTTATCCTGTGATTGGTGGTTGCTAGGCAATTTTATTCTGGTGCTAATCAACACACAAAAGCACAAGAAGGAGCTTGTTCAGGATAATCGTTGTTCTATGGATCAAGTTGAAGGTGTTTGTAAAAGCACAATAGGAAATGATATATTAGAATGATGGACTTTTTAGATAAATACAGAATAACAGGTAAGATTGTCTTCACTATTACATACTTCCTTTAAGAAACTTAAAGGGACATTGTAATGTTGAATTAAAAAGGGCACTTTTTCATTTAAATATTATGTACTCTTAGACAATATTTGAAGAAAATAATTGTTCTTGCTTTAAAAGCTCTAAAATCTGTAATAAACTTCCTACACCAATAAGTGTGCAAGCAGCCATGGCTGGTGACATTACCAGATTTGACTTTAATGAGCCTGATGCAGAACAGAAAATACTGTAGGATCAATCCTGATGCATTCTAGCTGCACCATATAGGATAAATCAAAATTTTCATTGATGTAAATATTGCTTTTAACCCCTTGAATGTTAGAGAGGAATCCAGTACATTGGAGACCTCCCTAACATTCAAGTGGTTAAAAGCCCCAAATCAATGGAAAATGTAGGACTTTTTGTTTGGTCCCTATTGCTCCTCTTCAGAGCTGGATTTACATCCCAGATGCCCCTATGCAAGGTACTCTAAGTGCCCTCAGCTCCACAAATGTTCATACCATCACCACCACTCTCATGTGGCCGCGCCCTCAGGCCATTCACTGTTTCCTGGCACAGAGACTGTTTGTGTAATGATCTAACAGACCAAGAACCCATTGTAAGCTGCCTGGTTACACTCTGTGAACTAGATTCCCCACAAAGAGGTGACAGACTGCTATTTGATATAAATAATATGGTAAGAGGACAACAACAGACAATACAGGTTTACTGCAAGGCAGCGGGCCAGATGCTTGGGAACAAAGACTAGAGTTCATAGCTAGCTGATGGTGGCTGCTCTCTGGGTTGCCTTGCTGCTGCCTAGGCTGAGATAGAGATGATGCCTGCAAACCAGATTAGTGCTGACTAGAGGAGCTGGCCTGCACTCCAGATGACAATCCAGAAAACAGGAGCTACAGTCAAAGAGGATAATGAACCAATAACCCACCTACAGTATAGTTGTAGTTGTTGTACAGGAACACCGAGGCCTGGAGAAAACAGAAAACAGGATAGTCATTGTCCAACTAAGGGTCAAGGAGATAAAAGCCAATCAGGGACAAGACAAAAGAGTCAGACAAGCCAGATCAGGAATGGGCAGACAACACAGTATAAGACAGCAGACTGAGGAATGGTCAAATCCAATGAGCCACAGTCGTTAACAGGATATTAGACGGACACGGTACCAACTCACAGAAAAGGAGGGAAGTAAAAGGAAGAGCAGGGTGAATACACAAGATAACACTAAGGAACAAGACAGAAAACCAAGGGTCACAACCTGGAACACTTTGATTGCACCCTGCCCAAAAGCACTGAGGGTCTAAGAAGTCTCAGGACAAACACAAAAAGACAAAGCTGTGAACCTGGATACAAGACAAATAAATGTAAAACCAGACAAGGATTGCAAAAAACAAAGCAAAAGGGACTGAACATGGCAGTTTGGCCTATAATGAAAAAAGCTTTAAAGGGATAGTAATACTTGCAAATTACTAATCCCCATATTGTAGCTATGTTAAAAAGAAACTTACTGCCCTTAGTTTAATCTCTCAAACCCTTATGGTTTGAGAGATGATTGCGCTCAAAGTTTCCCCCCTCCTCCTTCCCTGACTGAACGCTGAACACTGACTGCAGGGATATCCGGTATTACTTGCATCAGGTGGCTCTGAAGCATTGCCGAGATCACGTTTATAAAAAAGAAATCTTTCCCTAAAATGGTCTTCTACGTGTGCTTGCAAACCAAGCACACGTAGAAGACCTTTTCAGTGAAAGAATTATTTTTTATAAACGTGATCTCGGCAATGCTGCAGAGCCGTCTGATGCACATAAGACTGTCGTATGACAGCTTCCCCTGCAGTCAGCGTTCAGTCAGGGAAGGGAGAGGGAGGGGGGAACTTTGAGCGCAATCATCTCTCAAACCATAAGGATTTGAGAGATGACACTAAGGGCAGTAAGTTTCTTTTTAACAAAGCTACAATATGGGGATTAGTAATTTGCAAGTATTACTATCCTTTTAACACCTTGTTGCTAGAGAGATATCTATAACATCTATGGGCAGGGGAGGGCTGGCAACTTATAGCCCAGAAGGCAAATACAATCAAGTGGCCCATTTCTATATCATTCAAGCCCACTGCTATAGAGCTTACAAGGGAAATGGTTTATGCTACTAGTTTAGCTCCATTTTGATTGTTCCTCTGTGGTGTTATTTGTGTAGATCCATTTCAATTGTAAGCTCTCTGGTATCATTAGTGTAGCTCCATTTACAGCAGCAATTGGGAGATTTAGTGAGGAGCAGTGGCCCACCAGCCCAGACATATGACCGGCCCAGGGGGCAACTGCCCCCCTGCCCCCCAGGCCAGCCCTCCCCTGTCTATGGGGTTAAATAATGGCCTGTAAAGGGACACTGAGTTTTCTCTTCCCTCACCCACAATTCAGAATGTGGGTATGGCCAGCACAGCTATAGCACCCCTCAGTGGAGCTCTAGGCAGTTGCCTACTCTGCCTATTGGGAAATCTGGCCCTGCTCCTCTTTTCTTTTGGGTAGGATACCCCAAGTTTGTTATTAATCTGATAAAACCTGAAACAGAGAATTGCTTTGAGTTTATAAACTTCATTTTTCCTATTCACAAATACTCAGCTCTTATTAGCTTAATTACAAAATATTACACATATTCAGGACTGGATTTACATCTCAGGTGCCCCTAGTCAAGGCAGTCTAGGCACTCTTAGCTCCACCCATGACCGCACCACCAATCCTCACATTATCTTGTCCCCAGTCCCATCCACTGTTTCCTGGCACAGAAAATACTCTTGGTCTAAAACAATCAAGAACAAAACAAAAAAAAAAGCTTTAACCGCTCGGTTGCTAAAAATATCTCCAATGCATTACAACAGCAATGCATTGGAGATCTCTCCGGCATCCAAGGGGTTAAAATAATAGACTGTAAACTGGTGCAGGGACATTGAAAATTCTCTGACCACATCCATAATTCAGAACGTGTGCGTGGTCAGCACAGCTGAGGCGTTCCTCAAAATTTGGAGCTCTAGGTAGCTCTACCTATTGGGAAATGTGGCCCTGCATGTCTCATTCATTATAAGCAGGCACATGCAAGCCAGGAAGAGATGATCATGTACATCCATTTTAACAACAGAGAAACTCTCTGTTATACAACATTTAGAACTCTGTCAGTCTCCCTCTTACCTTTGATCTTAGGTGCACAGAACAGTCTGGTCAGAGTTATATAATGGCCACTTTGTGAAGTCCAGTTCTACCAATCATAATTAACCCTTTTAGTGTTGGAGTGGTGAGCAACATTGCTTTACAATGCTTTGCTCACCCTGTTGGCACTCAAAGGGGGGGGGTTAACCCTTTCACTGCATAGAAGGCCTGTGTGGCAGAGGAAAGGTTAATATCTTACCGCAATGTAAAATAAAGACGTGATTGTTGAGCTAATAGAAATCTTTGCCCCCAGGATGGCAGCACACTGAAGAGACAAGGAACCCGAGACAGAGTTTAATCCTTATCGCTCCATCACACCAGTGGAAAAGTACCTGTTCTCTGTTGTACTCCCATGAGATGATACTTGGCACCTGAAGACTAATTTAAGCCACTAAGTTATTTTATATGTTTTGTGCCAAAATATCTAGTAGAACAAAGGGTCACATAATTCCCCTGCTGCCAAAAGGTGCTAAGAGCTCCATTCATTGCCTTCCAATTAAAATAGATCATATTCTAGGGATTGTGGATAAAACAAGCTATTTGGTTAAATTAAAGTTCACGGAATTCCAGCATATCAATTACAACTACTGATTAAGGCTTTGTAATAATGGAGTTTACTATAGGTCAATGCAGAGACGGATTGTGGGCAAGGAGACCTAGGCCAAAGCCTAGGGCCTGGTGACTTGGGGGGGACCCACTGGCCAAGTCAATAAAGTAGCAGTGTTATGGAGCAGTCCCACTCACTCGCCTAACAGGAAGGTACGGATGCCAGTCCAGTACCTTCCCAAATCCCAACATGTTGTTGCACTGGCAGCCAATGAGAGAGGAGAGTTTTGTGAGGATGCTTCTATCTCATTGGCTGGCTAGTGCGTGTGACTGCAGGGATGTCAGCATTGTTTATAAGACAAGCTCATAGAGGGAGCGAGAGTCTTCTCGCTGGCGGGGTATCCTGGCTGAGTGAAAGTAGAAGTCATAAAACTGACAAGTGAGTGAGTTGTGTTAGTGATTAACCCTTTGAGTCCCAGAGGGGTATGCAGTGCATTGCTTTGCAATGCATTGTGCACCCCCTGGCACTCAAAGGGTTAAGATACAGCCCCTTCAATTGCCAATTTCAAGTAGAATATGAAATACACACTGTACCTGATTACAGTGGTGGGTAATAAGTGAGGGGGGTGCAATTTGGGATCTAGGGCCCTATGGAGTCTTAATCCTGCTCTGGGTCAAAGTGAATTTCCATGGGGTAATGCTTTAATTAACATCGACTTGACAGTTTAACTCCTTGGATGCTAGAGAGGTCTTCAACCAGATCACTATTTTGGTACAGGACGATTGTTAGCCCTTTGAGTGCTAGAGTGCTTTGCAATGCGTTGTGCACTCCTCTAGCACTCTGTGGGTTAATTCTACAGGACTGCACAAGAATCAGTGCAATGTGGCAGTATGCATTAAAATGACAATCTAGTCACTTTATCTACCATACTGCAAAGCAATGCGTTGGATACCCCACTAGCATTCAAGGGGTTAGAAGACTAATTTAAGCCAATGGGAATTTCTATTTGCTCCCTATGGTCAGAAGTCATTTTTTGCTACTGCTGAGCCCTGGGTAAAGTACTAAAAATAGCAGCCCCCTTAACATCCAAGATGCTAGAGAAGTTTCCAAGAACTCTTGCAAGACCCCTCTATCATTGAAGGGGTAAATAATCATTACACCACTTATGACTTACCCAGGTTATAGTGGCTTCACCCAATTTAAAACTTACATTAATAAAATGTGTGTACGTACAAATGACAGCTTACAAAACTATCTTCACTCAATGCTGAATTTGCATACCCATGATCACACAGTGCTGAGTTTACACCCATCTTCAAACAATGCTGAGTTTTCATGCATTTAACAGTCTAGACTGCATCATTTTGGAGAGGGAAATTCAGAGGGTTCCATACTGTGCTGTTTGACAGATTTTCTCTATATCTTTAAGGGGCCCTTTCACTAGTAGGCCTTGGTCAGCTGGCTACTTTGCCTCATTGTTAAAATGGCTCTGCTGTGGTTTGCCCCCCCAAAAAACTATTTTTTTCATTTGTGCATATGTCCCTTTACTTTCATTTAGCGCTCCAGTGTTATTTGGCTCCTCTTGCAATTAATCACTTGGGTGCAGATGTGGTAAGTGGACTGCTTACTGGGGCAACTCATCGTTAGGGGACAGTGGGGTTTATGTCATGCCCCATGACATAAACACACATGTGCAGGCATCCCTCGTGGGTATTTTATTCACTATCCCCAGCCAAACCTGTCTATGCTACCTTAGTTCTAGCCAGGGACTAAATGGAAATTAATGTTTATACTATGTGCGGTGTGCTGAATGGCTTCTTGAACAGCAGAAAGAAAAAAAATAAAATTGGGGATGAATGTCAGTCATCCCCTCAGAATGTCTTTTGACTTGCAGAACCCAAAAGCCACCACCATCAATGAAATTGCACATGTGCAGGTGAAAGGAGCAGCATTTTGGAGTTTGACATGTTTGGTTTAGTGGTAACACTTCATGAAATATTCACATAACAATATAAAACGAGCATGTTCAGATATCACTTTAAATGCAGGTTGCTTATGAAAAACACACACTGCAGGGCTGCAATGAATCCCAGGCAGCCCTACTACACAATGTCATTTTCATAAGCATCCTGCATTTAAAGGCATGTCAAGGCAACTCATATAAAAGATCCTTGTGTTCTTTGATTGCCTGTAACAAAATGAAATTATTTGTTGATCTATGTCTACTGGCAGTAAACCAAACAAAAAAGAAATTGTACCCTAGGAATAAGTGGCTCAATGTGCGGTTTAATTTAGAAATAACCTAGTTAGATGTCTTTCAAAATGCAGTCAGGTAAATGGCTATACGATTTGTATGCTTTTGATCTTTCTTGTAGTCCACTGCAAACTGTTTGTTTAAAAATGGATTCATTTTTCCTGTAGAAACAATCAAGTGTATTTAGGTCTGTGAAGAGGAATGACCTAGTGGCAGACTTGAATAGAAATCACTGTATGCATGAAACTGCATACAGTATGCAA
This sequence comes from Rhinophrynus dorsalis, assembly GCA_037306005.1. Lineage (NCBI taxonomy): Eukaryota > Metazoa > Chordata > Amphibia > Anura > Rhinophrynidae > Rhinophrynus > Rhinophrynus dorsalis. The sequence continues at coordinate 69,997,067 of CM074723.1, read as the reverse complement.
TAATAGATATAACTAACTGCTGCATGCCTGCCAACTCTCATTGGTTTCCAGGGACAGCCCCTGCTTTTAGCTTCCTGTCCCTCGAACCTGTTGTCCCTGTTTCTGACCCAAGTTTTAGCACAGAGTATCCCATATTGTGTGTACTCGGTATTAAAAAGTTGAATAGGTTATATGCCTCCCTGCATATACATATTGCTCATTTATAGGATTTAATATTTTAGATATTGCTAATGTTTATTTTGCTGTATAAATGCAGTTTTAAATCTGTCGTATAAGGTTTTATGTTGACATTGCGCTAGTCAGTACTATGGATCGTGATGCTCTGACATGTGACTGCTCAGAGGAAAAGTGTATTTTTGAAATGTTGGCAAGTATGCTGCTGTATACAGGACACCCACCTAGGTAAGTTATCTGTTAAACCAGGGTCTAAGTTTGATACTCAAGGTCCATTAACAGGTAAGGGTATAAGGATTTCCCTGATTAACCCTTTGAGTGCCAGGTATATGCAAAGCATTGCAAAGGGTTAAGCACAGGTGGGTTAGTTAGTGACTCATTCATTTTGATTGTCCACCTGTGCTCAGACATGGAAGTCCTTAAAGGGATAGTAATACTTAAGTATTACTAATTCCTATATTAAAGTCCTATTAAAAATAAATGTATTGCCCCCAGTGTCATCTCTCAAACCTTTATGGTTTGAGAGATAATCGCTCCTAAAATTGCCCTCGCCCTCCTCCTTCCCCGTAGTCAGCGTTCTAGCTGACTGCAGGTAAGCCAGTCGTACGACCATCAGGCGGCTCGGCAGCACAGCCAAGATCTCATTAATAAAAAATAAATCTTTCACTGAAATGGTCTTCTACGTGTGCTTGGTTTGCAAGCACACGTAGAAGACCGTTTTAGTGAAATATTTTTTTTTTATTAACGCAATCGCTACTCTGCTGCAGAGCCGCCTGATGATCTAAGACCGGATTTCCCTTCAGTCAGCTAGAATGCTGACTTCGGGGAAGGGGGAGGGAGAGGGCAACTTTAGGGGCGATTATCTCTCAAAACATAAAGGTTTGAGAGATGACACTGGGGGCAATACATTTATTTTTAATAGGACTTTAATATAGGGATTAGTAATACTTAAGTATTTCTATCCCTTTAAATCCTGTACTGCTAGTAGATCTTGAGGCTCGAACTTTAACATCCCCATGTTAAGCAAATTAAGGTCTACTTATTCTTATGGTACGGTTCCCCTTTAAAGGATGAATATAATTTCTTAACTACTGGTAAGCCCCTTCACTTTTTATGCTTGGACTGGCAAACTATACCTCCAGCATAGCAACATTTTGAGCTGGATAAGAAAACAGAAACATGAAAGAGGACAAAGCTGAACAGAAACATATTGTGTAATGTTAGCGCACAACTCATGTACGGTTCTTTTACTTTCTTTATGGAAAAGTGGGTCAACTTCTGATGCCATTATAAAGAGGACAAAGGAAACTAGATTATGCAATCAATGTCGCTGCTTGCCCTAAAGATAAAGTCATCGTTACATATACAAGCATCTCTCCAAATTGGAACTGTTAAAGGAAACATTTGGTTTACTTTAATTTCCTTCCATTCCATGCTAGAGAGTTCAAAAGAAACATGTAATTAACTTTATTTTCTTTAATTCCAATTTTAAAGACATAGTAAATATTAATTATGGAAAAAACAACTTGTAGGTCTTTTCCTGCCAAGTAAAACAATATGTCCATTGTTCCGAGTAGCTTTGCTCTAAAGTTATTGTTCAAATTTTTTTTTATATATCACACTCTTAAAGACCAAAAAGGTCCTTAAAGGGATAGTAACGTTTCAAAATAAAAGCAGATCCAATTAATCTTCATAATATTTGGGCCATGGAGAGTGTTATTTCAATACTGCCAGAGTTGTAGTTCAAGAGTAATTGAATGATAAAGTATCCTCCTCCCGCCCCTTTTACCTAGTGTAAGCCTCCTCCCCTCAGATGTGGAATCTGGTCCACAGAGACAGACAGGTCACAGCAAGGGACAATCTTCTTACTGTAAGAACAATGAAAACCCAGCTCCCCTTGACAGTTTTTCCCTTATGTTAATTGAAAATCGTCTGCAAGCCATATGGACAATACCTTTCTGTTCTGCGGTGAGCAGTGTTACATCAGTAAAAGGGGAAGGAGGGGGACAATTTATCATTCAATTACTCTTGGGCTATAACTTTTACAGTATTGAAACAACACTCTCCATGGCCCAAATACTATGAAGATTAATTGGAGCTGTTTTTATTTTGAAACATTACTATCCCTTTAAGTGGTTTAACTAAGTGACAGTTCTTCTTTGTTCAGACAGGTGTTCTATGCTTTCTTTTGGAAAGGTCTCCCACTCAATGGGACAATATGAGTCACGGGCTACAGCTCTCCCTAGGAGGTGGTAACAAAGGCTTCACCTTTTCATGATAGTTTGAACTGTTAAAATGTTTGAATAAAGCAACTGCCAGTAGTCGGTGACCCTTCATTTTCTCAATATTAAAAGTACACCCTAAAACTAACTTTTTAACAGGTACAGTACCTTTTTAATTGTTTTGTGCTTTATAAAGCAGTGTGAACATTCTATACCCTTTTCAGCTCTACTGGGTTAATTCTGCCAGTAACAGAGAAAAACTGAAGCCAGAAAAGTAGAATGCCTCATGCCATGTAAAAAAATGTCATTATTATACTATTTCATGTACACTTCTGCTATGTAAAAACAAAAGTAAAAAAAGAAAAAAATAGCAACTATGTTATTATGTAAAATGTAGTGTGTAACGGTCCATAGGCCGTTACCTGGGAGGCCTTTTCAGGCCTATGGAACTGTTGGATAAAAATTCATGGACTGAGTTGGCCCACAATGCCCGGGTACCAGGGGACTGGTGCCCTTTCTTTAAAAAGTAGGTGCACAGCAGATTGCCTGCCGTCCCCTGATGACAAGTACGCTACCTAGGGACTGGGACTTTCTGTACGGGGCAGGTAGGAGGCCTGTTCAGTGGTCTCCCCTGCCCAGGACATTCTTTGCTCTGGCTCTTATTGGTTGAGGAGCTGCCACAACATGATTGGGTTAGGGGCAGACCCGGGTAATTCAGTTCTCCGGTTCCAGATTGGTCTCTGTATCTTGTCGCTCCGATTCCTATTGGCTGGGATTCGGAGCGGCAAGATTGAATTATGGAAAATGCCCTTGACTGTTTATGGTCCCTTTTCCCCATATTTATGTTCCCATTGTACACTATGTGTATTGTGCCCCATCACATTGTTCACCATTGTGCCCCATTGTATCCAGTCTGTTGTGTATTGTATGTCACTTTTGTATAAAAAAAAGCCTGTTTCTCTCAATAAAGGGTGTTACTTGTTTGGAAGCTACAAGGAGTTCTGTGTCATTATTTTGAAGGGGGCCCTTTACCCTCATTCATGAATGTTGCGTTCCAGGTTTCCAGGCTTGGCTGTTCATCTTTAACCACCTTCAAGAGAGATGGCCCAAGATCACCTGGCATCTTGGGTTTCCATTGCATAGTGTACTTTATTAAAGGGATAGTAACACTTACATTTAACACTGCATCTTATAGCCCTTTTAAAAAGAAATCAAATGCCCCCAGTGCCATCTCTCAAACCTTTATGGTTGGAGAGATATCTGCTTTCAAAGTTCTCCCCTCTCTGATGTCAGCGCTGTAGCTGACTGCAGGAGAATCCGGTTCCTGGGCAAGCAGAGGCTCTTCAGCAGAGCCAAGATCACGTTAATGCAAAAAGAAATCCTTCACTGGAATGGTGTTCTATGTGTACTTGGTTTGCAAGCACATGTAGAAGACCATTTCAGGGAAGGATTTCTTTTCCATTAAAGCAATCTCGGCTCTGCTGAAGAGCCTCCACCAGTCCCGGGACCTGATTCCCCTGCAGTCAGCTAGAGTGCTGACGTCAGGGAGGAGGGAACTTTGAAAGCTGATATTTCTCAAACCAAATGTAAGTGTTACTATCCCTTTAAATTAAAAGTTAAAATAAAGTAATAATAAAACAATTCCAGAAATAAGAATGATATAGAATATCAAAATGTGCCAATAGCATAAAAATATATATGTCTTGTGAGAACTAAAGGTGGGATAGATAGTTTAGATGTAACAGTACTGACATACAGAGAATATGTAGCAAGCTGACAGCCAGGGCACTAGAGATAGTCAATAGGTGTTATAATGTAACAACTATCACAGGAAACTGAAATTGTTGTCTTATCAAGCCTACCCCTATGGGACTCAGATTAAAGTGCAACAGTCCCTGCTCACCACAAAATAGCACGTTCTCTGCCTAAATTCACTAACTAGAATGATCCTTGTATCCAAGCCCATAGTAAGTACCGTTATTCATTAATTATCACCAACTGCCCTGGTTCTCTCAGTCTTCTCCTTAGTCCTCCTCTGCTGGAGTAGAAGTAGCCATGTTGTCTGTATAGGTCAAATAACACCAAACTAACACGTTTTGGGTCACAAAAGAACCTTAATCAGGACTGAGTGTCAGTCAAATACCGTGCTTTGGCGGGGACAGATTTGAGTAGACTCACAGGCCAATGAGACTTGTAGAAGTTAGCGAAGAACAGAAAAATTATAAATACATTTAGTATAATTCAGAAACTACTATCCAATCATTATATACATATATTACACTAGAATCCCACAGACGTACTAAGGGATATTTTCATTCAAATATTGAAATTATAGAATTCATTATGATTTGCACTAAATGACAAATAAATAAAAGGGGATTTTTGTGTACTTCAAGATAAATCCTTTTCTCTTAGTCCATGCAGAACACAGGAGCCAGGAGGTAAACTCCCCTCCTCCCGAAGGGTACAACACTTTAATAGATAGACTCTCAGTGGTGGACACTCCTAGCTTGCTTCACTTTACCCAAGTCTGGGGTAAAGTGAAGTTTTAACATATAGTGAAGATGAAAGAATCATAAGAGAAACAAGAAAGTACATCCTCTGCAATACAGAACTCAAAAGACCCCCCCACGTCCCTCGGGACTCAAACCACAATTTTTTCTCAGGGAGGAAAGTCCTGTGTTCAGAGAAAAGAATTTATCGGTAAGTATATAAAAATCCTCCTTGCTTTTACATCCCATATGGAACACAGGAACCATGGGAATATACTAAAGCACCAAGATTCCAGGGAGGTACAGGAGAAAAACCGCAGAAAACATAGACCAGTTTTAACAAGGACAAACTTGTACAACATGAATCTCAAGTGTAAACAGACACCAACTGCAAACCAAAAATGGAATATGAAGGAGGACATCTACACTGGCACAGCCGCCTGTAGGACCTTCTGCAGAAACCTGGCTTCAGCCAAAGCCAGCACATTTACAATTACTATTTAATAAATATTTGAAGGGACAACCACATCCATGCCTAACACACAGCCTGATATTTGTAGAACCAAGAATTACCTACTGACTTAGTGGAATGTGCAGTAACCTGAAAGGATTCAGGTGTCAAGGTTTTGCTGAGCTGCTCCCATTCTGCCTATTGATTCTGCTGTCTGAGCTAATCTAGTGCCTTGCTATCCACTGCTGGCTGAATCAGCTGACCTCTCTGATTACTCACCTGACTTATCAGCCAACCCTCTCAGGGTATTTATAGCTGCTTGGCTCACGTCCCCATTGTGCTTGTGTTTGTTTGCTGATCTGTTGCTGCTGTCTGCTGTGAATTTTCCTGCACTCCTGTTTGCTGTGTTCCAGACCCTTGGCTTGTTCCAGACTTCACTGACTTCTGTGCTTCTGACCCTTGACTTGTTCCTGACATTGCAGACTTCTGGTTTCCTGACTCCGGCTCGGCTGAATACCTGTCTTGGTTCCTGACCCTGGAGTGTCTTTTGGTTTATGCTCTTGGATCATGCTTCTCTTTTTGTTGTACTAATAAAGGTGTATTGTATTTTACCTTTTTGTGTCCTGTCTGGTTCCTGGTCTCTAACAGTACACAAGGACCATGAATTCAGGAGACTCAGGCAATTCACAGAATTTTTTTTTTCAGGCTGGACCAGGTAGACCAGCGCATGGACCAGTTTGCTGCTGCCCTCCAGGCTTTGGTGCTCTTTACTAAGTATCTGATTCCACAGCCTCAGCGGTCCTCGGCACAGGCCGACCCTATAGCAGCTGCTGCTCTTGCTCTGGCTACCAGTGGGGATTCCAATGTTGTGAGAGGTATGACAGGGTCTGCCCCGCTTCCAGTGTTATGGGGGCGACCCTAATCAATGCAGTGGTTTTCTAAACCAGGTTGGCATCTATCTGGAGATGGTACCACAGTCCTTCCTGTCTGATAGGAGTAAGGTGGGCCTCGTGATTTCCTTACTCTCTGACAGGGCCGTGGCTTGTGCTGCTCCCCTTTGGGAGACACAGAAACCTATTGTAAACAGTTACTCTGGTTTGTGGCATCCTTTAAAAGGGAATTTGATATACCGGGCTTCTCCACCTCGGCTGCAAAGCACCTAATGTCCATCCAGCAGGGTACTAGGACATTTTCCAATTATGCCATAGAGTTTCGTACCCTGGCAGCCGAGGTTGGTTGGAATAATGAGACTTTGGTGACTGCTTTCTCTAATTGGCTTTCAGATATGATTGCAGCCCGGGACCTTCCCAGTGATTTATAGGAACTGGTCTCATTGTATTCTGATTGACTCTTGAATCCGTGAGAGACCTTCTTTTAGGGAGTGCCTGCGGAGGCATCCCATCCATTTAACTCCGAGCCTTTCTTCCTCACCTGCATTTCCCTCTCCTCCCGCACTTCCTAGTCTCGAAACCTCAGGCGATGTGGAGCCCATGCAGATTGGGTTCACCCTTCTTTCAGTTGCTGAAAGGGCCTTGAAGAGGAGGGAGGGCCTGTGCCTTTACTGCGGTAAGGCACGGCATTGTCCCACACGTCCGGGACGGCTGCACCTAAGGTCTTATGGGAACAGACCTTAGATATATTCATACTGATAAACCACTAGTCTCCATTGGGGTTTCTTGGGGCAAATGTTCCATTACTTCAGAGGCACTTATTGACTCTGGTGCAGCGGGCCTCTTTGTTGACAGTGACTTCGCCCAGAAGCACTCCATTCCATTGCAGCTCCGAACCACTCCACTTTCCCTTGAGGCGATTGATGGTAGACCCCCAAAGCCGCCGCAGGTCCCCCAGGAAACCGCTCCTTTGGCTATGGCTGTAGGGGCTCTCCTTCACGAAACCTTACAATTCCAGGTGGTCCACTCTCTTCACTATACTGTGATCCTGGGTTATCCATGGTTGAGCAAACATAATCCCACGGTTGATTGGGCAAGGGCTGAAGTCATGGCATGGTCACCCAACTGTTCCAAGACATGCCTAGTAAAAGCGGGGAGGGTGCTAACCACATCTTCGGCCTCTTTGATGCCTGACGAGTACCAAGAGTTCCGTGATGTATTCAATAAGGGCCGGGCTGGTGAGTTTCCGCATGTACCATTGAACTACAACCGGGTGCCATACCTCCTCGAAGTCGAGTCTACCCTCTTTCTGTCGGAGAATAAGGCCATGGAGTATGTTGTGGATGTGCTGTCCTGGGGGTTAATCCGCAAGTCCTCCTCTCCTGCTGGGGCTGGATTCTTCTTTGTGAAGAAAAAGAGCAGTGAACAGAGACCCTGTATTGACTACAGGGGACTCAATCATGTCACGTTTAAGAACGCCTATTCTATTCCACTGGTTACTAAGCTATTCGATCAATTGAAAGGGTCTAAGGTATTCACTAAGCTCAACCTGCGAGGGGCGTATAATTTGGTACGGATAAAGGAGGGCCATGAATGGAAAGCCGCATTTAACACCAGGAGCAGCCATTACGAATAGGGGAGGGCGAAAGTTGTTGCCGTGTTCCTGCGGGAAATTTCACAAAAACCATGTTGTTATCTGCTTTTTTGCAGGGAAAATCTGCTTTAAAACTAGCAGTTAAAATTTTCTCATCTTTCGCCCACTGGCCAAAATCTTTTGCCATTTTTTCAATGGCTAAAAAGTTTTCGCCCATTGATTTACATTGTTTTTGCACTTCCGCTATAAAAACGTGACTTTTTGCTGAAGGCAGACACAAAAGAAGCAGCTACAGAGCGAGATAGATGCACTGTGCTGTTCTCTTGTGATATTTAGCAACAATTGAGGCAGGAGAGGCTCATAGTGTCTCCTATCACTATGAGCAGCAAAAAGAGGAACTAGAAGGACCCTTATTATGTGTCCACTGAGTCTGAGGAGGAGGAAGTGACTAGCAGTATTCAACCAATGCTGTCCAGTCCCCCTAAATCACCCCAAGGGATCTTGGGGAATTTAATAAGAAGGGAGGGAGAAAAGGGAATGGGAAAGAAGGGAGAAAAGGGAAGGGAGGAAAGGGAAGGAAGGGAGAAAAGGGAATGGAAAGGAAGGGAGAAAAGGATAGTGAGAGCAGGACAGGTCAGCTGCCTGTGCCTGCTGCAAGACGTGCTGCCCCTGGTGCCGGTGCCACCATTTCTGATCCTGCGGCCACTAGTGTTGTACCTGTTGCCAGACGTGATGCCCCTGCTGCCAGTGCCACCATTTCTGATCCTGCAGCCACTAGTGTTGCACCTGTTGCCAGATGTGCTGCCTCTGCTGCCAGTGCCACCATTTCTGATCCTGCAGCCACTAGTGTTGTACCTGTTGCTAGTACTGAAGCTGCTGCCAGTGCTGAACCTGCTGCTAGTACTGAACCTGCTGCCATCAATACTTTGCCTGCTGCTAGTGTTTCTTGTAGTACTTGGAGGGGGGAGGAGAAAATGATGCCAAGTGTGACAGCAAGGGACCGTAAATCACACTTTCCATTCCCAAGCAATTCTGCCACTGCTAGTACTACTGCTACTAAGGTCCAGCAGCTTGTTAGCCTTAGGAGTGAAGGAGGGGGTAATCAACAATATCCTGATATTACTAGTGACTCTGAGACTGAGAAGGAAGACTCTGCAGCTGAACTTGATGTGGTTGGTGTTAGTAGTAGCAGTAATGGTGAAGCAGCCGGAGTGGTAGGGGAAACATTTTACAGCATCCAGACTAGCAGTCAAGGGAGCCCACACCATTCTCCTAACCCTGGGATTGGGAGTCCTCCCCTTCTCTTTACTACAGTGTCCAGGTGGAACATGAACCTGAAGAGGCCAGAACTGGTGTTGGGGGAGGAGAGCAGGCTGAGATTTAATACCACCACCACCAGAAGGAGTACAGATCAGCTGCCCGTGCCTGCTGCTATTTCTGCTAGTGCTAGTCTGCATTCTTCTTCAGGTCAAAAGGCAATGGCAAGTGTGACATTAGGGGACCCTCTATCACATTGCTCGTCACCTCCTCCAAGCAGCAGTGAGATGTCTGGAATACAGCAGCAGCAGCAAAAGCAGCATGTAGGGACTAGTGGTGGTGGGGCTGATGATGCTGGAGAAGCTGGGATAGAAGAGACATTGATGGCCTTTTTAGCAGAAACTGAGAAGAAATGGGAGACAGGAATGAGGATGGGCATCACCACCACCACTAGCAAGGACATCTTGGAATTAGAGGAATTTGCAACTGCTATAATTCCTTCTGATGCTGAGATGCAAGAGCAGCAGGATGCTGAGGAGCAGGTTAGTGTGCCACAGACCACCGTGGACACAGTGGGAATGGGGTCAACAAGCAATGTGGGACTAGGAGAGGTTCCACTTGCCAGCAGTAGCAATACTCCTGATCTTAGTTGCAGTGCTGACTCTGAGGCAATAGCAGCAACAGCAGCAACATTATCCGCTGCCACAGACAATGAAGGGGAATGTGGAGGACAAGAAGAAAGAGGCCATTCTTCTCCACCTTTCCTCTTCCCTCTGAAGTCATCATGGGGGTGGGACTATTTTTCTGTTGGGGCAGGCAGAGTACAATAATCAGCAACAGCATTGTGCACAATTTGTGACAAGTCAGTGAAAAGAGGAAAGGAGGGAACACACTTTGGCACAGGCTCCCTCATATCACACATGAAACACAGACACCATGACATTTACTCCAAATATGTTAAAGCCAAACACCCACCATAGAAATCAAGCACCGCTTTTGCTGTCCCTGACTCACCAGAAAGACAACAAGAGGTGAGGCGGAGATCAAAGAGAAGGAGGAATAGAACAACCCAGGCAGAGACTGGAAGTTCCAGGACGAGAGAAACAACTAGCTCGTCATCACCTTCTAGGCTAACTACATTGTCTGCCAATCCTCCTCGTTCTTTATCTCCCCCGCCAAATGATAGTCACTCTGTTGATGTTAGGATGTGGCAGTTCGTCTCTGCCCATTGCACACTGTGTGGTGCACTGACGACATATGCCAGTGTGGTGGAGGAGAATCGCAATCAGTGCATCAAGCAGCATCCGAGGAGATTCCATCCTGCAGAATATGCTAAGATGGTGGCAGGGAGGGTTCATCAATACTATTAAACTGTCAGCAAGTTGTCATGTGTCCTTAGCGGGTCTGGAAAAGGGGTACAGTGACAGTGGCAGTACTTGGTTTTGGGTGTCATGGTGTTTGGATACAGCTGTGTCCCCAGATGTTATTTACCACACACATACTGTGCATATTGCAGTTGCTGAGGAGACCCACTGATCCTGCTCTTAAGGGAAAAAATATATTCTAATAACACACTCATGATGATTTTGGAGGAGAGGAGGTGGAGAAGATTTAATGGCCAACTTGTTCTTTTCTCCACAAATACTGGTGGCTACTTATTCTGCTGCTACTGCCTCAGGCGCATCACTGGAGCCAGTTGTGGCAAATGGAACCTTCATCATACATCTTCCATGTTACTGCTAAACAACTCAGCAGCAGCAGTACGAACAGCAGTTACAACTCAGAACTCAGGAGGACATTTGACAGTGGCCACTGGCCAACATGACCTGCTGGCATTAGGCCAGAAGGGCATTTTTATTTTTTCCTACAAAGGTCTCTAACAAAAAATCAAACAAATCATCCTCTACAAAATACTCTATCAAGTCAAGTATCAGTCCACTCCAGTGGCAGCTTATGTCAGGGGGTTCCTGTTTCTGTCACTTTAAATACAAATGTCTTATTTTATTGATTTATTTTATTATTAACTGTTCCCCAAATAGCTGTCAAGAACCCCCCCCCAAAACAAATTCCCTGTTCAAATGATTCATTCACCAACACAGGCACCCTCTTCAGACCCCTTTATAGAATGTTTTATGGCTTTTATTTTATTTAGGATTTCTTTTTTATTAAGTACCCCCCAATCCCAGTACACAACCACCCAAAAATCCTCCCCTGTTCAACTAATTCTTTCCCCACACCCCACCAACACAGGCACCCTCATGCCCCTTTTATACTGTGCCTTTGGGAAATAAAATATTATTTGTAATGTGTTGTGTGTAACTTCTATGTTCCCATTGATTTCAATGGGCGGAAAAAGCGGAAAATCTGCACTTTTCTCAGGAAATTTTTTGCCAAGTGGAAAGTACCATTTTTCGCCAGTTTCAGTTTGAGGCAGAGAGTTTCGCCCATCCCTAATTACAAATACCTCGTAATGCCCTTTGGTCTCTGTAATGCTCTTGCGGTTTTCATAGAATTCTTGAATGATGTCCTCCGGGACATGCTCCAACAGTGTGTGGTGGTATACTTAGATGACATTCTGATCCATTCCTCCTCCATGGAAAGCAACCACCGCAAACAGGTCACCTTCTTGGGGTAGATAATTTCAGATGTTGACTTCGCTATGGACCCTGAAAAACTCTTGGCTGTTCTCGAGTGGCCACAACCCGTAGGTCTCCGCTTCCTTCACCGTTTCATCGGTTTTGCGAACTACTATAGGAAATGTATCCGCAATTTTTCCTCTATTGTAAAACCCCTTACCGACATGACCAAAAAAGACGGTAACTCCACTCACTGGTCCCCGGAAGCATTCAGGGCATTTGAGTCACTAAAAGCTGCTTTTGCCACAGCACCTATTTTGGCACACTCGAAACCCGAGCTTCCATTCATACTTGAGGTAGATGCGTCTGAGACAGGAGTAGGCGCCCTCCTGTCTCAACGACCTACTCGTGAGAGCAAGTTGCACCTGTGTGGGTATTTCTCAAAGAAGTTAAGTCCTGTGGAGTGCAATTATGAGATTGGCGATCGAGAGCTTCTGGTGATAATACTGGCTCTCAAAGAATGGAGGTATTTGCTGGAGGGAACTTCCATGCCAGTCCTAATCGTCATGGATCAAAAAAAAAAAAAACTTACCTACTTGTCTGCAGCTAAGCGCTTGTCTCCAAGACAGGCCAGATGGGCCTTATTTTTGTCTCGTTTTAATTATGTGGTCTCATACCTGCCAGGTACTAAAAATGTCCGTGCTGATGCCCTATCCAGGCAGTTCTCGGGCACTAAAGAGGAGAGTCCTCCTTGTCCTATTATTCCTCAGGACAAAGTACTGGCCACCATACGTACCAGCATAACATCTTCCCTTGGGGAGAAAATATGGGCCGCCCAAGTAGATGCACCTGCTGAGACTCCCTCTGGGCACTGTTTTGTACCTACTGACCTTCATGCCAAGGTGCTTGCAACCTACCATAATACTAAATCAGCAGGTCATCCTGGAAAGAACGAGCTCCTCTGGTTGGTTTCCCGTCTCTTCTGGTAGCCAGAACTTAGCAAAGATGTTTCTGCCTTTGTCGCTGCCTGTCCAGTCTGTGCGTAGACCAAATCACCCCATCACCTTCCAGTGGGCCTTCTCCAACCCATACACAATGGGGAGAGGCCATGCTCACACCTTGCCATGGACTTCATAGTCAACCTCCCTTTGTCTAATGGTCACACTGTCATCCTCATCCTCCGAGTACCCTCTCAGCAACTGGCTCCCTGTTTTGTGGGGCCTTTCCGTATCTTCCGACGTGTGAACCCTGTGGCCTATGCCCTAGACCTTCCTCTCAATATGCGGATACACAATGTGTTCCATGTCTCGCTGCTGAAACCTCTGGTATATAATAGTTTCACTACGGTCAGTCCTCGACCTCATTTGGTGCCAGTTGACGGCCATGAGGGGTTATGAGGTCCGATCTATAGTTGACTCTCATAGGTTCCAAGAGAGTCTTCAATATTTGGTTCATTGGAAGGGTTGCAGTCCAGAAGAGCACTCATGGGTTCCAACTGCAGATGTGAATGCCCCCACCCTCCTCCGTGCTTTCCATGCATGCTTTCCCCATAAACCTGGTCCTACCCCGTGAGGGAAGGGGGGTCGTTGAGGCGTGGTACTGTCAAGGATTTGCTGAGCTGCTCCCATTCTGCCTATTGATTCTGCTGTCTGAGCTAATCTAGTGCTCTGCTATCCACTGCTGCTGTCTTCTAGCCACTGCTGCTGTCTTCTGAGTTTCTAGCTCAGGCTGAATCAGCTGACCTCTCTGATTACTCACCTGACTGTTATCAGCCAACCCTCTCGGGGTATTTATAGCAGCTTGGCTCACTTCCCCATTGTCCTTGTGTTTGTTTGCTGACCTGTTGCTGCTGGCTGCTGTGGATTTTCCTGCGCTTCTGTTTGCTGTGTTCCAGACCCTTGGGCTTGTTCCAGACTTCACTGACTTCTGTGCTTCTGACCCTTGTCTTGTTTCTGACATCGCAGACTTCTGGTTTCCTGACTCCAGCTCGGCTGAATACCTGGTTCCATGACCATGGCGTGTCTTGATTTATGCTCTTAGATCATGCTTCTGTTTTTGTTGTACTAATAAAAGGTGTATTGCATTTTCCCTTTTTATGTACTGTCTGGTTCCTGGTCCCTAACATCAGGCATCTTTTGGGGAACTTATTCTTGTCAAATGGTTGTCTTAAGCCAAAAAGGCACTTTTACCATAGACTCAGCCCGGCCGGTACGAGGACACTCAGGGATGACAAAATATGAATCAGATTTCTGAAATGGCTGCATGCAATGAACATAGTACTTCAAGCACCTAAACAAATCCAAAAGATGAAGCTCCTGCTCCTATTAGATGGAAGAACAATTACCTGGTTAATGTGAAATTCCAAAGCAACCTTAGGGAAGAACCCTATGGGATTCTGCAGAACCTCCCCATCGGGATGGAAGATGAGAAAGGAAGGCTTACAAAATAAAGCCTGAAGTTTGGCCCCCCATTGGACTGACAAAATCGCCCACAGAAAGGCTGTCTTCAGAGTCAAGAAGCTCAGTGAAACAAAAACAACAGCTCAAAAGGAGTCCTCCGAGGTACTCCCAAAACCAGATTCAAATCCCACAGAGGAGTGGAATTCCAAAAGCCAGGGTAGGCATAAGCCAACCCTTGCACAAAAGTCTGTACATCAAGTATGAAAAGGACAGAAAGCGCTTAAAGGGATAGTGACATTTAATATATAGTAAAATGTATATTGTAAAGTTTATTGTCCTGAGTACAGCAAGGGTACTACCACTGCTAAGAGGTGCTTTATTAAAAAGTTATTACAGGCCAAACTTGATTTTTTTAGGCACAGTATCTCAATGGCCTGAAATTTTACAGTGGTGCTGTTGCTACACCATGTTATGGAGATATATGGTCAAATGACCAGAACTTTCCATAGCAACAGTGCCACTGTAAAATGTCAGGCCACTGAGATACTGCACCTAAAAAACAACAACTTAAGTTTGACCCGCAATAACTTTCGAACAAAATACTTCTCAGCAGAGGGAGTACCCTTGTTTTAATCAGGAATAAAATCCAACATGGTGTCAGGATGTTTCATATATGACCTGTGGCTTCTGTTATCAATCTATGAGCTAGCCCACAGCTGAGCACTGAGCCCCACTTGCAAATAAGACACCCTTACTGTTTGTCATGAGGAAGGGTGAAGTGGGAGTACTCACTCAGTACTCTATGGTGCTACTAAAGCAGGGATGTCCAAGTTCAGTCCTCAAGAACTACAAGCAGTCCAGGGTTTAAGAATTTCCCCTGTCTGAGAACAGGTTGGCCAATCGAAACGAATGAGCCGCTGATGAACTCTCCTGTGCTTTATCAGGCAAATCATTAAATTCTGGCCATTGGTGACCCTTGAGAATCGAACTTGGACACCTCTGTATTAGAGGGTCCCTCCCAATTCCTTTTATACTTCATTTTAGCAGATTTTGCTGCAGTAATAAATACCTACTGTTATTGCTCTGATAGAAAGAGCCGCAGGAGGGTGCATTGGCAGCTGACCACCTGTGCCCTTGTAGGTTTACCACTGTGCATAGCCATGGGAATTTGGTAGAAATCATTTGTAATGCTAACACTGGCAGTGCAAATGCCAACTGAGAATGATGGAACATGTAGTTGAACAATAGGTAAAGAACCACAATTTGCCAAGCTCAGACCTATATACCATAAAATCTCGGGTATAATATGCACAATTTTACCCCACTTCACCTTATGTGAAGTGGGGGGTGCGTATTATACACAAGGTTTTTAAAAAAAAAAAGTTATGTCTGGCAGCTATTTTCCCACCCCCGGCGCTATCCGCTTTCAAAATAATGCTTACCATGCTCCACTGAGGAAATAGAATAGAAGGCAAACTTCAGCTGTGTAAATGTTCCCTGCGGGCAGCATGCTTGCATTTGCCGCCTGCTTCCTTCGATTGGCTTTCAAGACCTTCTGCCTCCAGCCAATGGTAATGCGCTGTGAGGATCTCAAGGTCCTCACAGGGCAATACCACAGGCGGGAGGTCCCGCAGCCCTTTGAAGGAAGCGGGCGGCAAATGCAAGCATGCCGCCCGCAGAGAACATTTACACAGCTGAAGTTTGCCTTCTATTCTATTTCCTCAGTGGAGCATGGTAAGCATTATTTTGAAAGCAGATAGCGCCGGGGGTGGAAGGGGAGATAGCTGCCAGACATATAATTTTATTTTGGAAGGGGGAAAACAAGGGTGCGTATTATACATAGGCACTCTTGTTTTCCCCTAAATCTTGGGTATAATATGCACCTGCGTATTATACACAAGTGCGTATTATACCTGAGATTTTATGGTATATATTGTGATAAATACTCACAGCCTTAGGGTTTCTTAGCACCTAAGCTATAAATAACAGAATATGGAAGTCACTTTTAACAATGTTTATTGTGTAGTCCAAAACTGTGTATTTTCTTACAGCAACTCAAAATAAATAAACAACAGAAAAATAAATTCTAGGTCTCACCAGAGCACTAACTTAAAAGGATAGTAATACTTCGTTTTACCTTTATTTTATTTTGTAGGCATTAAAAAAACATGAAGAATGATATAAGTCTTATCTCTCAAACCTTTATGGTTTAAGAGATATTCACAAGCAAAGTTTCCCCTCCTGCCCCTTTTACCTAGTGTAAGCCATCTCTTATCAGATGTGGAATGCAGTCCATAGACTGGACAGATAACAGCAGGGGACAATCTTCTTTATATGAAAACAATGAAAGCCCTGCCCCCCTTGACAAGCTTTTCAGGTTTTTCCCTTATCTTAATTGAAGATTGTCCCTTTCTGCAGTCTACCTGGGCACCTCCCTTCTGCTCTGGCTCAGGAGCGTTACATCAGTAAAAGGGGCGGGAGGGGGATACTTTGTCATTGAATTACTCTTGAACTACAACTTTGACAGAACTGAAATAACACTCTCCAAAGTCCAAATACTATGATGATTAATTACAGCTGCTTTTATTATGAAACATTACTATCCCTTTAAACAGAGTCAATCCCTGACTATCGCTGGGTGGCTAAACCCACTTACCAGCCACAACAAAATTTCAAGGTAGCATTAAATACACAACTTTCAGTTCCAGTTTGATTACCTTTAATGTAGCTCTTTTCCTCTCTTGCAATCAGCAAAGAAATCAAACAAAAGAGAGAGAGACCACAGCCTTTTCTGCTCTGACCTTTAAAAACATTTTCCCCAATTAAGGTTAGGTGTGGCTCCTAACTATCCCTCACCTGCAGTGCTACCTGCTGGGAAATGTAGTTTTTCTTTCTAAACCCTAAAGTAGGTATAAACTATGTAGGATTCTGGGTCCTAAATATCGTCTTTCTACTATTATTCCTCTGACATTGTCACATATCCTCCCCCCAGCTCAGAACGGAAGGGCCGAGCGACCTTGGCCATCAGGCAGTGAGCTCTGGAAAGACCATCTGCCTTTCCCAGTTTAGATCCTGCCCTATGTTCTATGGAAAAATTTAATGGTTGTAGTCTAAGAAACCAGTTGGTCACCCTTGCATTCTTTTCCCTATTCTGGCTCATCCAAATGTGAGGAGCATGGTCAGCCTAAAGGGCCTTCCTAATAAATAGTATTTAAAGGGATAGTAATGTTTCACAAAAACAGCAGCTCCAATTAATCTTCATAGTATTTGAGCCACGGAGAGTGTTATTTCAATACTGTCAGAGTTGTAGTTCAAGAGTAATTGAATCCCACCAATCCGCTCATTTTCACTTTTATCTAATAATCAACACATATTCTTTTAGATTTACTGGGTAATGCCACCAAGCAATTACTCATTTAGCAAACCGGATATATATGTCTGTACTCATGATTGCACAATAAATCCACATCAGCATTTTTTTTTTTTTTTTAACTTTTTATTCATAGTCAGTTACACACTTTTTCATATAAAGATCCAAGCACAAACGTAGTTGGGATAATCTTTTTATCCATATATCATGATTTCCCTTAGTTGCATCATCTTATCAATATATGCCACGGTTTGCTCAGTTCCACTTAATTGTTATAAAAGTGTGTTGAGTGGTTATACTGTAGCAGTGGTTGCCATATCCAATATGTCATACTGTATCTTTTTTGCATCTTTGTCCCGATTTCTTTTGTTATAATATAATGTTAGCGATACTGTAACCTGATTGGAGGGACAGGTTACAAATTAGAGTGTTACTAGTGGCCGCCATAGCTCAAGAAGAAGGCGCAGTTTAGCGCCGAAACGTGTAAGCAGAAACGAACTGAGAAGAGACGCCAAGGTAGACATCTTTCTGAGTCTGCAAAAACTCTATATTGTGATCAACTTCGGAGGAGAGGAGGAGGGAGTCTACGGGTCCGGAATTGAAGGAAGACCTACAGGAGGTAGGAGGTGTTGATACCGGTCCAGCAGTGTGCCTATTTGCCAGCACGGGAGGCGAGGACGCATACAGACCGAGCACGGATGCTGTACTAACGCTGACGTACATCAGAGGTCTAGTAAGCAGATAACTAATAAGTTTCAGGATGTTACATACATTGCCTTGACTTACTGTGATCTAGTAAGCCTCCGATTTATTCAATTGGTTCATTGTCACATTTGACACATATCTATCTTGTGTATACACCTAACCTCTCACGTCCGGACAATATAGACTGCACATAGACCCTCAAAATCTAAACAGGATCACTAATTTGTGGTATCTACTTTCAGTAGATCGGTTCACATAGCGATATACCAGTGAATTGTTTTACATTGTTTTTCATAGTCATATATGACCACTATATATATCTTACTTTGATTTTGCTTTCATGTCATCACTACTTAATTTTATTGATTAGATTGCATTAAAAGGTGTACTTTTTTATCAGCTTTACTATATTGAGATCTGATGATTTTTTTCATACTATTATTTACATTTTAGTTCCCTGATTGATGCAATATTGACCTATTATATATGTGATACTTAAATACTACACTTAGAGGAGATCATTTGCGCTGTCCTCCCCCCCTCTATTTCTTTCTTCTTTTACAGATTTAGAATAGTCTGGTACAGCCAGCACTAGTGCCTTTCTCAGAGTCTCTTTTATGTTGTTAAAGGCCATATCATGAGGGAGATAGATGGGCCATTCAGGAAGGATCAGTGGCAAGGGCAAGGAAATTAATCTTGACCAATCAGGATGGTGCCTACTGCGAATATCGGAGAATCCAGCACAAGCAGCTGAGTATAAGGTTTATTCTAAAGTGACTGCCTGTAGCTGTTGCCTGGATACTTTTTGCCCAAGCAAGCTGGTCACATTCTTTCTCTAGTTTCTATTACTCTCAGTCTCAGCTCATGTGTAAGGTCCCCTGTCTGTCTCTTATCAGTCAAAAGATTTTTATTTTATTTTTAAACTGTCTGTTACTATCACTGTCAGTGTCCTTGCCTACAAATCCCACCTGCACTTCCTTCAACCTTTAGCAACTCCAGCTCCCCTTCTTTGCCTCTCTGCCTTCACACTAGTAGTAGCTAGTGTCAACATTGCAGCAGCAATCTTTCTATTTCCCAAAGACTGAGGTGTTAACTTTTACAATACTTTAGTAGTTCAGACCAGCTAACTATAGAATCAGCAGCTTGCAAAGATTAATCATACAGCAGCTGGTGCAGCACCACCACATCTCAGCATATTCTTGTCCTTTTTGTTCTTACAGATGTAGGAGTAAGTGCAGGTAAGTATCACACAGGTTGAACTTGAACCTGTCTTGAATCACCTACCCACACTAATTCTCCTATCAAGCAGCTCCATCTCCCTTTCTCTGTCTGCCTCTGCACTAGCTAGAATAAAACATTCAGCTAATTTCTCTCTCTCTCCCAAGCACAGACTGACAATATGTAGTAAACTGACACCCTTTTTTTATACTGGCAAGTTAGCATGGCAGGAATACATGGGGAAAACACTCCACATGGGGGAAAATACATTATTACTATTGATTGCAATGCTGTGAAAAAAAGAGGAGAAAAGCAGAAAAACTGCAATTTTTATGGGAATTCACATGATATAAGCTGGGAAGTGCCATTTTTGCATATTTCGGTTTTGAAGTGAAAAGTTTTGCCAGTTCCTATTCTTGAGAGTGTGGAGTTAGTGGGTCAACTTTGTGCTGTTTGTAATGGAACACAGCTCTGTGTACACCACTATTTGCAGAGAAGAGACAATTTGAATATGAAGGGTATATATCATGATGGGCCCACAGAGAGATCCCTGGTAGGCTAGCTCATCTTCACAGGGCACCTCTGCTATGCCCTTGACTAATTCTTGCTCCATGTTTGTTGCGCTACGTCTATGAACTGTGCTCTGATGCGTTGAGGCATTATGAGATTACAATATTTCATTTTTGCTTTGCCACAAAAACCCAGCATTCTTACTGAGTCTAGAACATGTCTAGACTGCTAATTCTATTCAGCTTTGAACAATGTTCCTCAGCAGGCAATCTAGCCTTGGGCCTAATTATCTTTTCACACAAGTGGGCATGATAGAAAAAGGGCAGCAGTTCTGAGGCCAAATAACTATCATAGGAAACAAAAAAATCCAATGTATTTAAATGTGATTTAACTCCTATGATGCTAGAGAAGTCCATGTTCTCCAGCTACAATACACAACAAATACAAAGTATATGACATGTTATGTCCTATCCTATTATATAAAAGGCCGATGCAGTCATACACAGCAGAGACTGCCCGAACGGACAAAATGCACCATGTTCGCAGCCTCTCTCCCAGCCCTGTGTGCCAGGTGTCCATCCCGGTGTGTGAGGGAGCCCTGGCCTCGGTTGAGTGGTGTCTAGCTGAGCCCAGAGGTGCGAGGCGTGTTCGCCCCCTGCTCTGGGTCAAGGCGTGCTCCTGCACGCTCACACCCGAGACTGACGAGGTAGAGGCGCGCTTCTTCTCCTGATACCTCACATGCTGCTGTTACTGAGGCGGCAGGTGCAGGGCCTGGCGGGTGCACGGCTATCTTAACCCTTTGAGTGCCAGAGGAGTACGCAACACATTGCAGACCAATGTGTTGCGTACTCCTCTGGCACTCAAAGGGTTAACCCATTCAGTGCCATTCACTTTAGCCCGTGTACACTGCCTTTTTCACTAGTTTATATATGATTTAACCACACCTTGCTGAAGAATACATCAACGTTATCTTAAAGGAAGTGCATAGTTAACCTCTTGAGGACCATGTTCTGCAATGTGTTGCACCTCTCTGGTCCACAAGGGTTTAAAAAGAGAAATGTCATAATGAGGATAGATTTAGTTTAGTCCAAATCATGTTTTAAGACAAATTACATTTATTTAACCCCTTGAGGACTGGTGAAGGGGTGCCACACATTACTTTACAATATGGTGCATACTCCCATGATCCTCAAGGAGTTAAACTTATTCCACGGCATTGCCGTAGAGAGTTTCTAAGTTCCCAAAGATAATTAATGTGCCAAGTCGTATCTCTCAAACCTTTACTGTTTGAGAGATATAAGCGCTGAAAGTCTCCCCCCTCCCTTTTTCCAGATGTAAGCATGTAGCTGATGTCAGGAGATCCCGTTCCTACACCAGCCCGCGACTCTTCAGCGGAGCTGAATGAGCACTATCGAAGAACAAATACTTCAATGCAATGGTCTGTAAAGTGTTCTTGCTAACCAGTCACACTTTGTAGACTTCCAGTGAAGTATCTGTTTTTTGATAGCGCTCATTCAGCTCTGCTGAAGAGCCGCCGAGTCGGCCGACACAGATCCACTGCTGACAGCTTTACAGCTCGTCTGTAGGAGGGGGGAACTTTCAGCGCTCATATCTCTCAAACCGTAAAGGTTTGATACCTTCAATATTAGGGTTAGTTAATGTCAGACATTACTTACTCTTTAACATAAGAAAAGACCAAGGACCAAAAAAGGTTTGAGGTTTTTACAGTAGGAAAATGGGCAGACTAGATTGGCCGAATGGTTCTTATCTGCCGTCAAATTCTATGTTTCTAAATAAAATGTCCCATGGATTAAAATGGAAGTGTTAACCCTGTGAATGCTAGGTCTCTCACACATTGTACAGTATTCATGGGGTTAAAACCTCCATTTAATTCAGTGGAAATTTTATTGGTCCTGTTTGGCAGCTGGTCTGCCCCAAGATGGCCCCATTTTACTAGTTTCTCCTTCTGAAGTGGTTCATTTTGTATTATTTTGTACAATTAATACATGCACCAATCTCTATAAAAAATATATTTATACAGGATGCATTCAGATTTGTATTCAAATCACTTGTGAGGATAATAAATAGAGTGCTCCATCTTGTGGCTTTGTGGGGCATAATATAATTGTTTTACCAGTGGTTTCAGTCTAGCTGCACAGCAACAAGTTGGACACCCCTTGCATGCAAAGGGTTAATGATGCAGAGAATGTAACAGAATAACAAACAACTCAAGTCTCACTTAACTGCATCTAACGTTCTCAGCGCCAGTGTATGGGGCATTTGGATTACCATGGAGGCAGCAGTGATTTTCTAAGGAAAGAGGAGGAAAAAAAAAAAGCAGCATGTCAACTTCATTTGGGTTGTGAAGGCATGTGAAGCTCAATTTATAGACCATGATGTGTTACATACGCACGTTCGCTTGAAGGGTGTATGTCTGTGTCTAGACTGTATAGTGTGTATATAAATGTATCACATTGATGCACAGCAATAAAACTCACAGTAACGTTTGGTTAAACTTAAGTATATGTGTTTATAAATTAGTATGTGTAAATAAAATACTTTGGACTTGTTCTAAATAATTTATTCAGTTATACAAAGTTGTGTCAAGAGGTCATGAAATAACCTAAAAATTCTTGGTAATAACACACCCACCAACCACATCCCCTGCAACACCACCTAAAACAAAAGTGTCCCTGTATTTGAAATGTTGGGAGGTATGAAAAAGAGGCACAGCAGTGTTATTCCTGAGCCATGATTAGTGAAGAACAAGTAAATGCTATTGCTTTTGTTCATTCTCAATAAATATTCACTTCTGTGCTTCTCTTTTTAAAACTCTAGGGTGTCACCCCCAAGGATAAAGTGTATGACAGATCTGGTGATCCTGTTCTAGGTGCCTAAAGAGACCAGCTATATCCCATCAGTGAGGTCCAAGATGGCCAAAATCTACATCTTGGATTTGCTTGTATTCTTGTACAGGGCTGGCCTGGCTGCGCTTCTGTGCAGCTCAATATGTAAATGGACATTTCTCCTTTGTAGTGGCACTAGAAAGCTAAATAGTGATATTCCTGTATGACGACTAGCTGAAGGGCAATCAAATGCTTTTGTTTGTTCTTAGTGAATATTCAGTTTTGGGCTTCTCTTTTTTGAAACCTCAGGGAGTCTGGACCAGGGTAAGGGGCAGGGATGGATTGTCCTATTGGGTGATCAGTGATCCTCCAGGTAGGCTGACCACTCATGGTTTGATTGGGGAGATCAGATGAACTCACCTCACCAGTCCACATGTTCCCTCACCAGAGCTGCTGTAGTGTGTAAGACTTTGTCCTTCATCGGTAACCGTCCTCTCCCCGAGGATGACTTATCCAGATCTGCTCTGCCTGCAATGTGTCCTGCTGCAGTGCATGATCAGGCAGCGCTTCTGAGTCCTAGATACCCAACAGTTTTAATATGCATTTGTTAACTCACATTAAAGCACTGTATGCATTGCTAGAGAGGCATACATTATCATGTTAGCCCCTTAACCCACTGTATGCTATAAAGAGGGCTACATTTATCAGTTATTAACCCATTGTATAGCAATGTTTTATTCTGTGATTAACCCCTTCAATGTCTCAGAGGGTGCACAACATATTGAACAGGAATATATACCTCACTGATTAACCACTTGTATGCTAGAGAAGCATAATTCTTCAGTGATTAACCCCTTGTATGCCAGGAAGGTGCATAAAGGCAACCTGTTGAAGTGCTGCCAGTTCAGACAGACTAGATTTCAAGACAGATAGGAATGTAACCTTATACCTAGTGAAGTAGACAGTGAGCCACATGAACAGAAAACATTCTGGGGAAACCACCTACACCACAGGGAGCAAATACAAAAAATCAAATTGATTTAAATGGGGCTCTTGAATGATTGACAGATCTCCAATGTATTACTAAACAATTCAAGGGCATTCCTGGGAACTTCTTCTCTTTGGGCATCCCGAGAGGGGACTTCAATTACGAGATTTGCTTAATAAAGTTGTGAGGCATAATTTGGTGGGCAGGACTTCTGCATTGACATGTCATAAAGTGGGTGGGAAGTAGGCAGAACATAGTGTGCAAAGGAGAAGAAGTGGGAAGGAAGGAGAAGAAACTCAACACCACCGGACAATCAGCCTCTGTCCCCAGAGACCCAGAAACGCAATCTGAGAATCAGAGACTCCGGGGCAGATCTGGAGAGTTCCCAGGTATGTTCATGGGTTAAGGTCCCATTTCAGTTTAAGGGAATTTGTATCTGTTCTCACAGGCATTTCCTGTGTCCACCAGGGGGTCTCCTAGTTCAGGGGGTTCTCCATACCTCCCACGTGTCTCTTTTTAGGAGGGACAGTCTCTTGACCACTCTGATGTCCCTCTTTTCTGGAGATCACTCTGCGTGGTATATATAAGTGTATAACATTGATCCACAGCAATAAAATTCACATTAGTGTTTGTTTAAACTTCAGTATATGTTTTTATAAATTAGTCTGTGTAAATACAATACTTTGTTCTTGCTCTAAATCATTTATTTAGTTACTCAAAGAGGTATCAGAAGGTCATGAAATTACCTAAAAATTATTGTTAATGCACCGCCCACCAGCCACACCACAGTACAACCTAAAAGTGTCCCTCTTTGGCCATTTGAAATGTTGAGAGGTATGATTCTCACCTTCAGTTCCCAACAGTCCCAGTGTTACAGGAAGGAACCAGTGAATCCTGTGGTCGGGTGGACAGTGAAGAGTGAGGCTGTTCTGGGTGCACAACACATCCACGCGGATGCTTTTGCCATAAATAGGAAGGGAAGAAAAGTTACAAATAAACTAAAGAGGAGCCTCAAGGGATCTTAATGAAACTGGCCTGTCTGTTCTCTAGAATTGCACTTGTTCTTGTTACATCAGACTCACTGAGGCTGGTGCATAAAAAAAAACACAGTGTCATTCTGGAGCAAACCACCATAAGCAAAAAAAAAAAAAAAAAAAAAAAAAAAAAAAAAAAATCAAAAAGTCCAAAAATTCTAACCCCTTGAATGCACTAGAGATCCCTGTAGCATTAAAGGCACCATTTAAATCACAGGGATTTTTATTTGTTACCTATGGTGCAGCTGGTTTCATTCAGAATCGCTCCACTTTCTTAGAACATCGGCATACTGTGTTAAGCATCACTTCCCTTCTGCATTATCCTGATTCTAAGAAAGGTAATTTAGAGGAGCAAAACGTTGATAATCAAGTTTGTTTTTATTACCATAACCCCTTAAGGACTGGCTGTGCACGCAGCCGTCACTTAAGGATCACAGACCATTTTTTTTTTTTTGTGCGCATCTAGACTCCCCAAATGGTGTGCAGGTGTGCCGGGAGCCCGGAATTCCATGACGGTCCTGGCACGGCATGGGTCCTTAACACAAATCCACCCATGATGTGCCAGGATTGTCAAGGGTCGTTAAGGTGTTAAAAGATCACTAACGCTTCCTAATAATAAACCCCACTTTACCCCAATTTGTTTTGATTCATGTCAATGGAGGAGGACATAAGAGTTTCCTATCGTACAGAGAATGCAGGGCACATGATCCTACTTAACCTTTTAATCACCAGATGGGAGTTGAGCAATGCATTGCATACACCTCTGGTCTTTAAATAATAATAATCCTTTATTTATATAGCGCACACAGATTCCGCAGTGCTTTACACTCATATTGGTTCCTGTCCCCATTGGGGCTCACAATCTAAATTCACCTATCAGTATGTTTTTGGAGTGTGGGAGGAAACCGGAGTACCCGGAGGAAACCCACGCAAACAGTGAGAACATACAAACTCATTGCAGATGTTGTCCTTGGTGGGGTTTGAACCCAGGACCCCAGCGCTGCAAGGCAACAGTGCTAACCACTGAGCCACTGTGGCTCAGTAGTATTCAGAAATACTACTGAAATATTGCACTGATAATACCTCTCGTCATAACCACAACTTCAGATTGTTGCTGGAGTGAAAAAAAGGCACTTTTATAGTGGACCTGTATGTGTTGTATTAACAAAAAGTCAAGCAGATGTGCAGTTTAGGAAATATACACACTTAGGAGACAGCAAACACACCAATGTGTTTACCCCATTATGACAGATGCCTTGTTAGGACCGTCGTAGGTGAATTTGTCTTAAGGACCAGAGGTCCTGGTACGTCATGGGTTTTCTGCTCACAGCAGTCCTGTGGGAGCTCTGTGAGGACTACTGGGGTCTGAAACTGACCCCTCCAAGACCAGAGCGGTCAACTACCCTTGTTCAGCGAGCTGGCACACATGACCAGTCGTGTGCTAGCCAGGTGAATGGGATCAAAGTGGTCCCTTAAGGGAAATCCACTCCCCAGGACCACCTTCGTTAAGAAGTTAATGAAGTGAAGTATTTATTGCATCATGACCAAACAATTTTGGCCTGCTAGGGACCTTCCTCAGAGCAAACAAAGACACATAGGTGCTGAACAAGTGACATCATAAGAATTTCAGGTAATTAAGTAACAGTTATCGGAAAGTAACCCAAACAACACCCCGATAACATAGCATCCCTGCTGGCTGAAACCTAAATATATATATGGGAAAATACCATAAAAATAGGATTTTAGTCTTACCTGTTAAATCCTTTTCACTTAGTCCATACAGGTCACTGGTACTCTGGGAGGCGATCCGCCCCTTTAATAGGCAGGAACAATTATGCAAATGATTGCAGGGGGCGGAGCCTCCCCTCCTACTTAAGCTGCCTTCAGGCCAGAGCCACTAGATTGATTTGAGACACTAAAAACTGACCATAGGTAAGCAAGAAGGAAGACTCCTGTGAGCATTCCCCGAAGGTCTCCCACTGAATGCCACAGGAGAGCCAAGCATGGTCCCTTGACAGGGTGGGAGACCAGTGACCTGTATGGACTAAGTGAAAAGGATTTAACAGGTAAGACTAAAATCCTATTTTCACTGTCATCCAATACAGGTCACTGGTACTCTGGGATGTACAAACATTGAGCTGACCCAGAGGCGGGAAGTAAGGCAAGGACCAGGTGCAAGGCCCAAGTCACTAGAACTGTTATGAACCAGTTAATTACATAGCCCAAAATGTAAGTGTCAACGGACACCAACCAGGGGAAAACAACCCCTGAACTAACACAGCACACTGAAACAGAGCCAACCGGGCTCAACAGTAAAGAAGCACTAAGAACCACAGAGTAGAAGGCCTAAACAGGCAAAACTGCCTCCAGGACCTTCCTCCCAAAACTGGCATCAGCCGAGGCCAGTACATCAACTCGGTAGTGCTTTGAAAATGTGTGCACAGAGGACCAAGTGGCCGCTCTGCACAGTTGATCAGCATATGTTTGATTCTTGTAGGCCCAAGAGGCCCCAATAGATCTGGTGGAATGGGCAGTCACCCGAAAGGGAACATGCTTATTCCGCAACTTATAGGCTTCACGAATAGTAGCCTTAATCCAAGAGGCAATAGTAACTTTGGAAGCCGGTCTCCCTGCCCTAGGCCCCTCAGGAATGACGAATAGAGCGTCAGACTTCCTGATAGACTCGGTGCGATGAACATAAAACTTGAGGCAACGCACCACATCCAACAAATGGAGATCTCGTTCCTTGTCAGATGAAGGATTAGGGCAGAAAGAGGAAACCACAATCTCCTGATTGATGTGAAACTCAGACACAACCTTAGGTAAGAATTCCTTGGTAGTGCGAAGCACAGCCTTATCCTTGTGGAACACCAGGTAAGGAGGTTTACAAGACAGAGCTTGTAACTCTGCTACCCGGCGAACTGAAACAATAGCCAAGAGAAAGGCCATTTTCCAAGTCAAGAGACTTAATGGAATGGAAGCCAAGGATTCAAACGGGGGTCGCTGGAGGACTCCCAGCACCAAATTGAGGTCCCACTGGGGAGTAGGACTCTTGAAGGCAGGCCGAACATGAGTCACGCCTTGGAAGAAAACTTTGACGTCAGGAAGGATAGCAATCCTTTCCTGGAAAAACACAGACAAAGCAGAAGTCTGGACTTTGAGGGAACTCAGACTGAGCCCTTTCTCAACACCGTCCTGTAAAAAGGCCAGGACAGTGGGAAGATGAAATTCCAGGGACATCTTCCGATCAGTACACCAAGCCACAAAGGTGGCCCAGATACGATGATAGATCTTGGAGGACACAGGCTTACGAGCACTAAGCATCGTCGACACCACTGAAGGAGAAAATCCTTTCCGTGCTAGAATCGAGGATTCAACTGCCATGCCATCAAATGGAGTGTCTGGACATCCTCTTTCCACAGATATCCCTGAAGAAGTAGATCCGGACGGGCAGGAAGTGGAAACGGTTCCGCCACTGACATGGCCATCAACTACGGATACCAGGACTGGCGAGGCCAGTTCGGAGCAATCAGGATGACAGGACAACGCTCCAGCTTCAACTTCTGGATGACTCTGATCAATAGAGGAAGAGGAGGGAAGATGTAGGCCAGAGGAAAATCCCAAGGGATTGACAAGGCATCCACTGCTAGAGCAAGAGGGTCCCTCCACCGGGAGCAAAACGCCGGCACCTTCCTGTTGTGTCTGGTAGCCATCAGGTCCACTGCAGGTACCCCCCACCTCTGGGTGATTAGGTGAAACATCTCTGGATGAAGAGCCCATTCTCCGCTGTCGACTTTGTGACGACTGAGAAAGTCTGCCATGATGTTGTCTACGCCTGGAATGTGAACTGCTGAAACGACAGGCACGTGATCTTCTGCCCAAGATAAAATATCCTTGACCTCCAACCAGGCGGTGCAACTTCTTGTGCCGCCTTGCCTGTTGATGTAGGCCACTGCGGTGGCGTTGTCGGACTCCACTCTGACTGGGCAACCTTCCAGTTGTGATTCCCAGTGCCTCAGGGCACGCAGTTCCAGAACATTGATGGACAGAAGAGATTTCTCCAGTCCCCATTTCCCCTGAGCACTGAAACGACCCAACACAGCACCCCATCCCCGGATGCTGGCATCCGTTGTAAGCGTGGTCCAATAGGGAACTTGAAAGGATCTCCCTTTCAGGAGATGAGAGAGATCCAACCACCAGTGCAGACTCGATTCGACATGAGGAGGTAGAGAGACTGACAGATACTGATGATCTGGATGATTCTTGCACGTCTGGATCACAAACCTCTGGAGTTCCCTGGAGTGGGCCATGGCAAATGGTACCGCTTCGATCGTGGAAATGAACTTCCCCACCAGAGACGTCAACTTCGGTACTGGAACTCTGTCCAGCTCCAGGATCCCAGCCACTCGGATGGCTATCTGATGAGCCACTTCCTCTGGTAGAAACACCATGCATTGGCGAGTGTCGAACAGGAGACCCAGGAAAATGAGCCTCTGAGATGGGACCAAGTCTGACTTGTCCAGATTCAGGATCCAGCCGTGACGGTTCAGAGTGTGAATACACAGCTGCAGTTGTTGGTGGAGAAGCTCCGCTGAGGAGGCTTTCAGGAGGAGATCGTCCATGTAGGGGGTCACCCTGACACCTTCTTGATGAAGTACAGCTATCAAGGAACCCAACACCCTCTGAAAGACCTGAGGGGCCGAAGTCAGCCCAAAGGGAAGAGCTGAAAACTGAAAGTGTCCCCTGTGGCAGGCAATCCTGAGATACCGCCTGCTCTCTGGATGAATAGGGATGTGAAGATAAGCATCCTGAAGGTCCAGGGAGGCAAGGAACTCCCCTGGAGACATCGCTGCAATCACAGAGCGCAGGGACTCCTGGCGTAAGTGGGAACTCACAACATAGGAATTGAGATCTTTGAGATCCAAAATGGGACGAGCACCTCCGTCCTTTTTGGCCACCACGAACAGGTTGGAATAAAATACTGAACCTGTGTCCTCTGGAGGAACCAACCCCAGGACCTCCTTGTCCAAGAGATCCTGAATAGCGTTGTCGAACAGACGTCTTTTTGTAGGTTCCTGAGAAGGACGAGTAAAATGGAACCGAAAAGGAGGAAGGGAAGAGAAAGGGATCCTGTATCCCTCTGACACTACCTGAATGACCCATGGGTCCGCCACTGACTCCTCCCAAGTCCGGCGAAAGATGCGGAGACGTCCACCTACTGCCGGATGCGGACCCGGGTTCGGTGAGTCATGCCGAAGCAGTCTTGGAGGTCTTGGCCTTGGGGGCAACTTTGGGCTTCCAGGACTGTTTGGGCTTGGAGGAGGAGTGCGCAGAGGACGGACCCGTCTGGGACGTGGAGAGTGTCTCAGTCTGAAAGGAACGAAAGGACCGATTGCGTTTGGCTGGAAACTTTTTCTTGAAGACTGAGGGTAGAAGAGTACTTTTACCGCCAGTAGCCTCGCTGATCATCTCTTTAAGTTCAGAACCAAAGAGCAAGTTCCCCTGAAAGGGCAAGGAAAGCAAGGCTTTCTTAGAGGCTGTATCAGCAGACCAAATTTTCAGCCAAAGGGCACGTCTGGCCACCACAGATGAAGTGGAGGCCCTCGCCATCATGCGCACAGCATCAAAGGCAGCATCAGCAACATAATTTTGTGCTTCAATAATATTAGCAAGGAGCTGCAACTGCTCAGATACCGGTGCATCCTGGCGGACTGCCTCAGTCAGTCGTTCAGTCCAGGCCGCAATAGCTCTATTAACCCACGCCACTGAAAAGGTTGGACGCATGGCAGTGCCAATGGAGGCAAAAATAGACTCAAGAGAAAGTTCTAACTTTTTGTCCGTCCAATCCTGCAGGGCAGAGGCATCAGAGACAGCTAAAGCAGTAGATTTGGATAGCCTGGGAACAGGAGCATCCACTTTGGGAGGATGAACCCATTTTGCCAGTTCAGTCTCAGGAAAAGGGTAAAGTTTAGCAAACTTTTTGGACACTGAGGAGGATTTGTCAGGATTCCTCCACGCCTCAGAGACTAGACGGGCAAGGGTAGGGTTAGTTGGAAAACATACAACCGCCTTAGATGGTTTTTGGAAAATGTCAGTTGGATCATGAGTAGATTCCTGAGTCAGAGGAAGGTTGAGCGTAGTTAAAACAGCTCTAATCAAACCCTCAGCAGAAACCTCAGGGTCACATTCATAAGGGTCCCCAATGGACCTGTTAGACTCAATAACAGTGCCTTCCTCAGCATCAGAATCCTGCAATAGTTCTTCTTCAGAAGAATCAGACACATCAGGAGCCCCCTGTGGCTTAGGCAGGGAAGTCCTGATTGTGGAGGGGGTCTGCCAAACCTGAAGAGCCCCCTGTATCTGAGAGGGAAAGAGTTGGAGTGTGGATCTGAGATCCCTAGTGGCAGATTTAAACTCTTTCACCCAAGTTGGCTCAATAGCATGGCTGGGAAGCCCAGGGTTGCTATCACGACAATCAGTGCATTTAGGGCATAAATCACCAGAACAATCTCTAGGCAGCCTAGAGTGACAAGAGGAGCAAAGCGCAATGGGGGGAACAGACACCCCAGCCTCTTTAGTCTTGGGTCTAGCCCCTGGCTCCAGTGGAGTAGACATGCTCACAGCGTCAATATACACCACTTAACAATATCACCCAGTAAAAGATTAAAGTTTCACCCCAGAAATGCCTAAAAACGGACTTATCTGGCCAGCGAAGGGTTAATCTGCTGAGAGGAGAGAAGTAGTATACTCGCTGAGAAATAACACCACAAAATGGAGGCCGTCAGGTCAGCCAATCAGAAACGAGAGCGAACCGGGCGCTCATGGGAAATGTAGTTTTCTCTCAGAAGTACCCCAAACAGTGCCCGAAGCCCCCCTGAACTCCCCACACCCTGTAAACAGACACAGGATGATAGAGCAGGAGCATAGAAGTAAAATGAGCCATCTCTGAAGTTGCTGTGACAAGCGGTTCCAGAGATATGTCCCACACTGTGAAATCCCATAGAGAGTAAAGGAGCAATGGCGTCTAAGCGGGAAAAGGCACGCTTAAAGGCGCGGAACACTAAATTTTAATAAAGTCCCCCTAAACTTTAAAAAGTGCTAAACAGTAACCCAATACATGAGAAACATAAATAAAATTATACCCAAAGCTCCAAAACCCAGAGAATACCACAGAAATTGCATAAACATGATAAATGCAAATAAAAACACCCTATGAGTGCTGGAGTGCAATGCAACTCCCAAATACAAGCCCATCAAAGGGACACTGTGGGGACAAGTGGACCTTCAGCACTCAAGGGGTGGCTCACCTTTCTGCAGGACTTCTGTCTTCAGGTGACCATGATGAAGTGGGAACAGACCAGAGGTAAATTCCTCAGCAGGGAAGCTGCTTGACTCAAGCTGTTCCCTCTTCAGGGCATAAGGTCCACAGAAAATCCCTGGAAGCTGCACTAGCCACTTTAAAGAGGGCCCATGGTCACCCTCCTAATGGTGGTATTCCATATTGAAAGAAAAATAACAAAATACTAAGTTGAATGCATAGATATTCTCCACCTGGTGTGCACAGCACACAGGAACAAATCAATCTGGTGGCTCTGGCCTGAAGGCAGCTTAAGTAGGAGGGGAGGCTCCGCCCCCTGCAATCATTTGCATAATTGTTCCTGCCTATTAAAGGGGCGGATCGCCTCCCAGAGTACCAGTGACCTGTATTGGACGACAGTGAAATACAATTAATCATTATATAACGTTCTGCTGTTCACCGTTCCATTCATACACACATACCTGGGTACTTTCAGAATTGGGTGACCCTGATATATTTGACATATCAGAGAATACTGGTATAGAATATACAGTGGTACGTTATTTAGATGATGGAGACTGGAACATACAGAATCAGAATAAAACTGCAGATTTTGTGTCCTTCAATACAAGTTGAAGATGAAGACTGGAACATTCCAGTAAATGAATTCCTGGAATTGGTTGTTGTCTTAGATTAGGAGCCAGAATAACGCTGCAGAATAAATACAATTTATTATAAAGCTTGCATAACTTTAAAATATATTAAAATACATAACTAGATGTATTGATGCCTGCTTTTAATACATTTTATTTTGAATATATTTCATTTGGAGAGCATCTGTTCATCATCTTTGCTTGCTCCCGAGTCCAAGATCCCCAAAAGGAGACAGGTTAATTTCTCCAAATGTTTGTGATTTGGGAGTCTTCCCAGTCTGATCATTGTAAGATGTGAGTGCAATACGTATTGGTATTATATTGTGGGGTAAAATGTTGAAGCACTCCTGGGGCGCCTTTTCTTTGTTTTCTTTTTCTGTAATGGAATATTGGAACAGGAGATATTTAACCCCTTGGCATTTAAAAATATCTCCCACACCTCTACACAAGGAGGTGGAGAACGCCAGTACCCATGGAGTTGATTAACAAAATATATCTCTCTTTGTCTTGGGCAACAATGATTCTGTTAGCACCTTGTATTAATAACCCAGAGATGTGTGGAATGCACAGTACAGCAGTATTTAAATAGTTAAAGGGATAGTAATACTTAAAATGTAAAAAAAAAATATGTTGTAGGGTTTATCCCCCTGAGTAAAACAAGAGTACTCCCACTGCTGAGAGGTGTTTTATTCAAAAGTTATTAATTTTCAAAGTTGAATTTTGTAGGTGCAATATCACAGTGGCCTGAAATTGTACAGTGGCGCTGTTGCTACACGATCCTATGGACAACTCTGGTCAGTTGACCATAAATCTCCATAGGATGGTGTAGCAACAGCGCCACTGTACAATTTCAGGCCACTGTGATATTGCACCTACAAAATTCAACTTTGAAAATTAATAACTTTTGAATAAAACACTTCTCAGCAGTGGGAGTACTCTTGTTTTACTCAGGGGGATAAACCCTACAACATATTTTTTTTTCATTTTAAGTATTACTATCCCTTTAATATGGCATGCAACAGTAATGTTATGGTTTTGTGTAGGAAGCCCTGGTTGTAAAAGTAAACTTAAATATTGGAATATTTCAGTAAACTCTGATAGCACTTTCTGGACATATTAGTAAATCACAGACACTAATTTTGCAGCTCACAGATACTAAATGATGAGATCCAAGCAGATGGAGACGCTCACTCTTGTATGGGAACTCTACAGGGCATATTCATCACTGGATTAATCCTCATTTTGGAAAGGAAAAGCTTTATGAAGGAACCACAAATATAGCAAAACTGGCACCAGCAGTAACAGTGAAATCATCTTAACTTCTGTGTTTGGTTCAAAATTCAACTTTGGATACAAATCTATAATTTCTCAGATGAAAATCCCAGACACATAACATTATCAATTTTCACTTGCCAAAAAGCAAATGGAATAGACAATAGGATTTGCTATGCATTGAACAGCACTCAAAGGGTTAAAGTGGACACATCACCTCATAAAAGCTTGCATATTTCTAACCACTTAGATCAGGAGTGTGCAGCCTGGTCCTCAACCCCCCCCCCCCCTCAACAATGCATGGTTCCAGTATCTCTCAGTTAACCTTTTGAGTGGCAGAGGGACATGTCCAAGTTGCCTTGCTCTTTTCAAGCCATCCTCTTCCTTTGGGAAAGTAATAAACACTGTTGGGTTCCACCATCATCTCTAGATTTCTTACCCAGACCTCTCCCACATATTTTATTGTATCTTTGCTGTGACTTCCTGGATGTCCTCCCACCATCTAAAACCGAGCCTAACTAAACCAGAACTAATAATATTTCCTCCTTCTCCAAGCAGCCTTCCCCCAGATATTTCCCTCACTGTTAACAGTCAGTCAATATCTCCAACCTCCAACCCACACTGCCTGGGGGGTCACCTTCAACTCCGCCATAGCCTTCATTTCCCACATTCAATCAACAAATTGTGCCTCCTACATCTAAAAATATTTCTAGAAATCAACCTTTTCTCACCCTTGACACACTCAAAATTATTATCCAAACACTCATTATGTCCCATCAGGACTATCTGTAACACTTTTCTAGTAGGCTTTCCTTCTCACCCGGCTAACCCAACTGCAGTCCACAATGAACTCCACTGCAAGACTAACATACCTCATACTTCTCTCATCTAATACTGCTCCTCTCTGCCCATTATAGAAACCTTACTAACACTACATTCCCTTCTACATCTATTGTCTCCAAATGCACTCCCACTCACCATCTTCACTCTGCACAACATCCTCTTTCTACTTCTCTTATCACATTCTCACTTGCACGGATTATCCCATGCTGTGCCTGATCTCTGCAATTCCTCCACGTCCCAAAAGACTCTCCGCCAGCCTCAAAACTCACTTATTCAGAGATGCATATCCTCTGCCCCCACATCTTTTAAGAGCAAAGCCAGATCAACAGCTTATTCAAGCTCTACTCACTTGTTCCCTTTCTACATCATTCTCCCATCCACAACCCCATCAGAACCACGTTTCTCACACAATTTGCTTCCCAGCAGACTTACCTGTCTGTACCACTGCAGTAAAAAGCACTTCTAACTTCCACCCACTGGCCTGTAGCTCATGTGGCAGGAGACACTTTGTGTCCCGGTCTACCTTCCTCTAGATTATATCTCATGAGCAGGGTCCTCTGATCCTTATATATTATATGTCCTGTCTGTAAAGTTTTAAAGGGGATCTATCACACCTTTACAACTTTTTGTAAATAGCTTTCTTATATAGCGACTATGCATTAAAGTTTTTTTTTTTTTTGTTTTTTTTTAAAGCTCTTGTTTGCGGAAATTAGATGAAAAAAGTAGAGCCCAGCGCCTACTTCCGGGCAGATTGCAGTTATCTCATCCTTGCCACAGCCTGCTGCTATGCTTCTCTCTATCCAGCCTCCTCCGATGGTGGAGGCTGTCTGTCTGTAAGCTGAAGCGCTCTCCAGCTTACAGACAGACAGCCTCCGCCATCAGAGTGCTTAAAAAAAAAAAAAAAATTATTAAGTTTAATGCATATAAGCTATCTACACAAAGTTGTAAAGGGGTGATAGATCCCCTTTAAGTCTCTGTATGTGTATTCCTTATTGCACAGAGCTGTATAGTAAACTGGCACTTTTTACATAAAGAATACCAATAACAAAACCTTATTGTGTATGTACCCCTATGGTGCAGTTAGTTCTTAGTACATCAGCCGCAGAGTGTCCTTCCTTCAGTCTGCAAATCATTGGATTTTTTCATTTACCCAACATATACATTACTGCAAAACGTAGTAACACAGAAATAGTAATAAACATCATTGTGTTGTGTCCATGCATTGAAGATAAATTATCCAAGCTCAAGAAGGAAAACAAGCAAAACAGAAGTATTTTTAAAGCCTTTTTTTCCTTATCATATATTACAAACTGTTCCCAGAAACAACTCAGTTTCTTTAGGAAATTAAACACAATTCTGGAATATTTCAGACCTACAACTAGAATGTTTTTTTTTCTTAATACCAACAGAGACTCAGTGACAGACTTTCCTCACTGATTTGTTCTTTGCAAAGTCATTTTCTAAATATTTATACAAATTATACATGAGAAGCTTAGACACATTTTCAAAAGAGAGATAGCCCGCTATAATACAACAGCACAGTATGATTAGTAACTAAGAGCTGTAGTCAGTGAGTTAACCCTTTGAGTGTCAGAGGGATATTCAATGCATTGCTTTGGATACCCCTCTGCCACTCAAAGGTTTAACCCTTTGAGTGCCAGAGGGGCATGCAATGCGTTGCGTACCCCTCTGGCACTCAAAGGGTTAAAGATGAATAATTCTGGGGCAAACCAAATGCACCATAGGGGAAAAAAATTAAAACTCCCCAAAAGCTCATTGATTTCAACAGTAACTTTAACCCTCTGAATGCTTGAAATGTCTGAAACACATTTCTTCACAGTGCATTGGATACCTCTCTTAGCATTAAATGGGTTAAAAGTCCAAATGAAACCAGTGACAATATTTATTTGCACTCTGAAGGACAGTTGGTTTTCTCCAGAATGACACTTCTTATGTTTGTTGAATATGAGTCCAATATCTAATTAAGCACACAGACATATACATGAACAACAGTGGAAATCTACAGTATATATACAGATCAGATAGTATGAGCCATCTATCTATTTTTGCAACAGGAAATAATGTATTTTTTATTTCTTATACCAGTTAATGAAAAAGAAGAAAAAAATACCTTGAGGTTCACACTTGTCCTTCTGCCAATACTTACTGGGATTCATCCAACGTTTATTTTAACCCTTTGCATGGCAGAGGGCAATGTGCACTGCATTACAAAGCAATATACTGTGTAATCCTCTTAAACCTTTACTGAAAGTGTTTCACACTGTTCTGGTCCTTAAACAGTTAATTCATGACAGATCTCCAAAGTATTTTGAGATCATTGTGTTGAAGAGTTCTGGAGTCCATGGAGTTGAGCCAGGGGTGGGAAACCTGAGGCCTTTCAGGTGTTGCGGACTATAATTCCCATCATCCCCACCTAGCCACTGGCAGACTGGGAGTTATGGTAGTTGTAGTCCATGACAGCTGGAGGGCCTTGGATTGCCAACCCCTGAGTTAAGCTAACTTCACAATAATTCATTTGGAACAGCATTAAAGGC
Source organism: Rhinophrynus dorsalis (assembly GCA_037306005.1). NCBI lineage: Eukaryota > Metazoa > Chordata > Amphibia > Anura > Rhinophrynidae > Rhinophrynus > Rhinophrynus dorsalis. Next base: position 69,959,721 of record CM074723.1, on the reverse strand, counting down.
TGAATGTTACCAGATATGGAAATCCACAACAAACCTTGGGCGTAAGAGATCCCAGGGCCACATTCAATAAGCTAAAGTGCAATTCTGCAGCAAACAACACAGGACACAGGAGAGAGATCAAAATCCAAGGAGTTAAATGCTCAAATTAAAGTGGAACTCTCATCATAATAACATTGCCCCCCTATCCATTACTACCATAGCGATATGCAAAGCCATACTGTCATTAAGCTGAATAAGTCTGATATTGAAGAAAAACAACTTCTTCTGCAGGCATCAGCTGACCAGGGATTACAAGAGAAGCTCTGTGCGCCTGCTCTATCAGGAACTTCCGTTACCTTAAGGCACCAAGGAACGCCACTCACCAACGCTGGCAGTGAACAGGACAGACAGTGCAGACCCAGAGGTACCTTTTCTCCAAGATGTCTGCACTGTTCGTCCTCTGGTTCCTGCGGAAGCAGTTAGTTTTCTTCAATAATGAGGACTTATTCAGCTTAATGACAGTATGGCTTTGCATATCGCTATGTTAGTAATGGATTGGAGGGCAATGTTATTATGATCACAGCTCCGCTTCAATTCAAAGCGGCTTTTTTATGACCCCCTATGATGCATTTAGTCTGCTACAGAATTGCACCTGTAACGTATTGGCCTATTGTACAAAAAACAAATCAACTTTGCTGCAGGTAAAAATAAATAGACCCCATTTAAATCAAAGGGAATTTTTATTTGAGCAGAATTGCTCTACTTTTTGTTTTGAAAATTTGGCCCTAAATGTTATCAGATATTGAAGTCCAAAATCTCCAACTTTTGTGTAGAAAAGCTCCCAGTTCTGTGTTTCATGTTTATACCCGGGGACTCTAAGGGCTTTGACTGAAACCTCAAGTGAAGGGCCACGACCTCTGGGACAGAGAGTCCAGTGTTACCAATGAACTGCCATTTTAGTCTCTTCACTGTGCAATGTCCACCAGAATAGCAGGAAAGAAGTCATGCTTTTCTTGTGCGTGCGTATATAAGTTCAAGAACAGTTATTTCTAAATTATAGTATCAGTTCACCAAGGACTGGTTTCAGCACCTCTGGACTGGAGTAGGCAGGAACATTTACCCTATAATCTACACTATGGGGACTTATATGGATTATCATTTCAAAGATGTTGTTCATGTTTCTTCATGAATAAAACACCACAAGCCTGATAAGGTAATATACTGATGGATATCAAAGAAGCTGGCAGTGTCCCCACTGAAAATCAGTCTAATAAAATACTGAAGACAATCTCCTGCAGAAAATCTGATGTGTCTGGTGCTTTAAATATTTACATAGTGCTTTCCAACATCTTCCATGGTATAAGCATTTTTCAAATCTTCTGTAGATCTGGCTCTCATATACAAAATAGAGGCCCAGCTGAATAGCCCTGGTTTATGTAACAGCTGGCCTGGTTTTTCTCGTTCTTTTTACTTGCTGTAAGAGCAGGTCTTTTGTCTGTACTTCCTCATATCAAATTAATGACCTGTTTATTACTATAAACATGCTGCTAATCGATTAAATGGATGTCAATTCATCAATAATCCCGTTGGTGCCAGGAATGTCTTTGTACTCTATGGTCATTATGTTTAAAGTCAAAGTGCACCAACTCTGCAGAAAACCAATTCCACTATAGAAGACAAATACAAATTCCCAAAATATCCACTGCTTTAACTTGTGATTTTAACCACTGCTAGAAGTCTCCAACACACTGCAAACCAATGCTTTAGAGACTCATTCAAGGGGTTAAATACTCAGTTTAACTCTTTGAGTGCCACAGACACTGTAAAGATTAAAACAACGGAAATGTTTATTTGTTTGACACACAATCTGTGCACTTTCCCTTTATGCATAAGGCCATATGAATTCATGAGGGTAATCCGATCTTCTACAGATCTGTGTGATATAATATGAAATTGAGCTCATTAACCACCTGAGTGTTAGACATGTCTACAAATTCATAGAAGATTTCTCCGGCATCCAAGCTGTACTAAATGTCTGGGTACTAGCTAAAAAAGTGCCACACACACACAGTCCAGGATAAGGACCACACTTAAAAAAAACAAAAAAAAAAAAAACATTTCAGCCATAGATTTGGCCTTTCTCAAATGTCAAAGTACGGATGAAATGTTGACTGAATACAGCACCTCAAAATCTCCAATCAAGTTCCTGTAAGTGTGTGTGGGGATAGATTACAGAACAAACCTACATGTTTATTCCTTGAGAGACTGAGTATTATATTTTTGGCCATTCCATTCAATGGTAGCATGATGCTACTACACTGTCCATGTAATTTATATATTAAAATTCACAAACAAGATCTTCCACATGAAATCTGGATAGTAATATTATATATTTATAATATACTATGATCCACATTTCCTGTGGAAGATTTTGTGCTAAATAAATGTCTCATTTTAATATACTTTAACCCTACAGGCAGAGGTGTGGGCAATAAAATTATGAAGCAATTTGCTGTCCATCTCTCTAACACTTGAAGGGTTACATGATATACTTTCTTCTTCAAAATGAAGGAAGCACAAAGTACATTGAAATAAATCATTGTAGGCCAATGATGGGCAGCGAGTGGCTAGCTGTGGATAATGGGAGATGTAGTCTAACAATAGCTGGAGAGCTGCAAGCTTCTCTACCCCTAGTCTAGACTAGGGCTGTCCAAGTTCAGTCCTCAAGGTCCACCAAGAGGTCAGGATGTAAGGATTTCCCTGATTAATCACCGGTGAGTCAGTCACAATGAATGAGCCACTGATTAACTCACATGTGCTTAATCAGGGAAATCCTTACATCCTGGCATGTTGGTGGACCTCGAGGACTGAACATGGACAGCCCTGGCCTAGACCTTCCAAAACATGGGGCTATATGCACAAATAAAATAGTGGAGGAATACAAGAGCAAACCAACCACACAATAGGGACCAATTAAACATTTCCATTGATTTAAATGGGGCTGCAAAGCAATGCGTTAGAGACTTGTTTTGTATTCAAGAAGTTAGGAGCTCCATCAAAATCTGTGATTCTCTTCTCTAGCCCTCGGGGCACATTAACAGGTCAAGTTTTCAGTATATCTCTAATTAAGCACAGGCAGATCAAATCACAATGACTGGAGTACCGATTACTCACCTGTGATTAGGCAGGGAACACTGACCTGCTGGTCTGCCCTGAGGAATAACACTGAGAGAAACTGATCTAAATCAGCAGGGATTTGTATGTGTTCCCTATGATGCAGGCGCCCAGAAATGTACCAGTTTTGACATTATGCATTTGTACCACAGATTCATACCAGGGCTTATATTTTTAAGTCCTTTGCTACTAGCCAGACCTGAAAAGTTACTCGCCACTGCAAGCCAAAACATACCCACCAGGGCTAAATTTTCACTTGCCGTTGGCTAATGGCGAGTGGACATTTTGAGCCCTGTTCATACGTTTTAAACATTCTTTCTACTTTCCATGAAGCCATGGATGGTGAATCCTACCCAATTTGAAATGTTAATGAAAGCAATCCTCAACTGCCTTTCAATCGGAACATATCACCCATTTTCCCAAAATAAGGTCCAGATACCCCCCAAAAAAACATGGAATCATCCTAGAGCAGGGGTGTCAGTTTAGTCCTCAAGAGGCCAGGATTTAAGGTTTCCCTGGTTAAGCACATGTGGGCCAATCAATCTGATTAACGCACATGTGCTTAAAGGGATAGTAATACTTAAAAATTACTAATCCCTATATTGCAGTCATGTTAAAAAGAAATGAATTGCCCCCTGTGTCATCTCTCAAACCTTTATGGTTTGAGAGATAAGCTCTCCTAAAGTTCTCCCCTCCCTCCCCTTTCCCCGAAGTCAGCGTTGTAGCTGACTGCAGGGAAGCCAGTTGTACGACCATCAGGCGGCTCTGCAGCACACTCAAGATCGCGTTAATGAAAAAGAAATCTTTCACTGAAATGGTCTGCTACGTGTGCTTGGTTTGCAAGCACACGTAGAAGACCGTTTTAGTGAAAGATTTTTTTTTTTTATTAATGCAATCTCGGCTCTGCTGCAGAGCCGCCTGATGATCGTAAGAACGGATTTCCCTTCAGTCAGCTACAACACTGACTTCGGGGAAGGGGGAGGGAAGGGTTGAACTTTAGGAGTGATTATCTCTCAAACCATAAAGATCTGAGAGATGACACTGGGGGCAATTCATTTCTTTTTAACATGACTGCAATATAGGGATTGGTAATTTTTAAGTATTACTATCCCTTTAATCAGGCCTGTTGATGGCCCTTGAGGACTGAACTTGGACAGCCCTGTCCTACAGAAAAATGACTGCACCAATGACTGAATTAGGACTTTTAACCCCTTGAAGGCTAGGTCCTCTATGGATTGTGGTGCAATGCACTGAAGACATTGCTAGCATTTAAGGGGTAAAAATCCCAATTTAAAGAGATAGTAACTCACTATAAACTTTTAATTCAGTAGTTTGCAATTTAAGAATGTGATTGCTTTCAATCACACCTTTAACCCTTTGAGTGCCAGAGGGTAAAAACGCATTGCAATGTGTTACGTGGCCCTCTGGCACTCATAGGGTTAAAAAACTACATTTAGCCAGTTGTTTAATAACTCCTCTCTACCCTTTGTGTGTCATCTACTCCTGCTTGGAAGGGGCTGGTCGGTCGCCTGACTGAAAGAGCAGAGGATGCACATGTCAATACGACAGGGACACTTCCCTGTTTTTAAATACTTTAAGTCCCGAGTACTAACTGTATTGTAGCTAGTGCTCAGGCCCCAACTGTGACAATCGTTCTTCCAGATCAGTCCCTTCCAAGGAAAAGGGGCTGATGTCACAAAGGGGGAGGGAGGATGATAAAAACAAAACAGCTGGGTAAAAAAGGATTAACCCCTTAAGGACTGGCACACTTGGCCAGCACTTAAAGACCACAGAGTTTTTTGTTTTTTTTTGGGAGGGGTGTCTTGTTCAGAGCTCACCGAACGGTGTGCAGCCGTGCTGGGAGCCCTGAAATCCATGACGTGCCAGGACCGTCAAGGGTGCTTAAGGGGTTAAGTGTGAGTGACTGAGATCAGTCACACTCTCAAACTGTAACTACTGAATCAGGCAAAGTTTATAGTAAGCCTTTTAAATACAGAGACTTTGGTAATTTTACATCTCCCATATGGTGCAGTTTGTTTTCCTCAGAATTACTTCACTTTTCTTTTGTGCATACGGTAAGCTGACCAGACCTCACCTTTAACCGGGGACACACAGGAAACAGACCTATTTCAGGACTGCACTGAAATCAAAGCAGCTCTGCAGTATGCATTTTTCATAGGCGACCCCGGTTAAAGGTGAGGTCTGGTCACCCTAGCATACGGCTCAAATCAGAGATCTCTCTCTCTTTCCCCTTGTGGAAAATGGAGATATCCCACACAAAACCACAGGTAAGTGCAACAGATGTTCTACAATTCAAGTTCATCCTTTTTTTCAATACCATAAGCAAGTCCATCTGATTCTTCCAGAAGAAGCTAAAGGAATATTCTTTCAAAGACATTCAGAGAAGGAGGCAGGACTGAACAGTCTTTACAAATAATTAATTAGAGGGTGATAAAAAGTGGTTCCATCTATAAATGCAGCACATACGAACACCACTGCATTGATGAGAAATGAGAAGCTGACTGCAATGAAAGGATTAGAGTCTTGGTCTAGTGCACAAGTTCAGGTTGGTTTTCCACAAAAGGAAGCACCCCACTAACGTAGTATGCTATACCCAGAGAAAGTAGGGCAATGACGATGAGAAGGAGGAGCACTCTCCAGAACCCTAGATCCTCCACAAACTCCTGCCAAGTGGTACGGAAGCTAGAGAGAACCCCTTCCCCTTGCTGCAGATTTGGATTCAGGAGGGAGTGACTTTCCATTGCACTGCAAAAGAAGGAGACATGTCAAAATACACAAACACCAAAAACATAACACAACAGGTGGAACTCAATCTGCTAATATTCACTAATCTTTAACGACCAGTGATGTGCCGGGACCATCACAGATTTTTTTTTCCTGGAATACTGGTGACGGGTCTAGCACATCATGTACTTTGAGCCACACCGAAGGATATTCAGTAGTTCGAGAAAGGGACTGCGTGGTGGACACTGAGGAGTGGGCAAAAGTGATTAACCCCTTAAGGACCAGTGGTCCAGGGGAGTTACCTTCCCTTATGGACTGCTTTGATCCTTGCCAGCGAGCTGGTACATGTTACCGGTTACGCGTACTGGAGAGCTGCTTACGAGCCTAAGAGAGACAGCTCCAGTCTTGAAGTGTTCAATTTTAGGCCCCGTTTTCACAGCGCTCCTGGTACAGCGATGTAAGTAAAAAGTATAAGGACTGTGATGGTCATAACATGTCATCTGTTTCTTAACCCCTTAAGTACCAGCAGTCCAGGGAAGTTACCTTCCCTTAAGGACCGCTTTGATCTTTGCCGACGCGCCGGTACACATGACCTGTTACGTGTACTGGCATGCCACTTTGAGGCCTAAGAGAGATCGCTCCGGTCTTGGAGCAATCAATTTTAGGCCCCGTTTTTACTTACAACGCTCCTGGTAGAGCGCTGTAAGTAAAAAGTACGTGACGTGCTATGACCGTCACTGGTCCTTAAGGGTATAAGGACCGTGACAGTCATACCACGTCACGTAGTCGTTAAGGTGTTAAAATGGGACATTTCACCTTAACTCAAGTTTGCATATTTGAAAACTGCATTAAAATTGCCTACGTGCCATGTTAGCCAAAAGTCCAGCAAATCTCTACAGATATTCACATTTGTTACCATATGCTAATATACGCTAATTATGGTACCAAGTGCGATATTGGTGATGTTTATTATGCTAATGAACCTTTTTGAAGGTTTCAATTACGTTCATCTGCTAATTAACCTTTGTGCAGTACGAGGAAATGTTCACTTTCACTTTGTCCAGAAATAAAAATGTATCTCTCAAACTAGACATCTGCTGGACTTTTGGTTAACATGACATAAGAAGTTTTTAATGCAGTTTGCAAATATGCAAACCTGAATTAAACGGATAGTAATACTTCGTTTTAGCTTTATTTTATTTTGTAGGCATTAAAAAAACATGAAGAACGATATAAGTCTTATCTCTCAAACCTTTATGATTTGAGAGATATTCACAAGCAAAGTTTCCCTTCCTACCCCTTTTACCTAGTGTAAGCAATCTCTTCTCAGATGTGGAATGCAGTCCATAGACCAGACATATAACAGCAGGGGACAGTCTTCTTCCTATGAGAACAATGAAAGCTCTGCCCCCCTTGACAAGTGTTTCAGGTTTTTCCCTTATCTTAATTGAAGATTGTCCCTCTCTGCAATCTACATGGGCACCTCCCTTCTGCTCTGGCTGAGCAGTGTTACATCAGTAAAAGGGGCGGGAGGGGGACACTTTGTCATTGAATTACTCTTGAATTACAACTCTGACAGAATTGATATAACACTCTCCAAAGTCCAAATACTATGATGATTAATTAGAGCTGCTTTTATTATGAAACATTACTATTCCTTTAAGGTGAAACTTTCATAGACATTCAGAGAAAGAGGCAGGACTGAACAGTGGGGAGATTTATAAAAAACATTCTTTGTACTTTTTTTAAGAACTGACCTTAAGTCATAGAACTGGTGCTTATGGCAGGTCTGATTTATATAGGAGTAAGGGCATCGTTATAAATATGGCATTAGTGAGGTGATGGTAACGCCTGGAATGTTTAACCCCTTAACCATCAGCGGTCCGGGGAATTTACCTTCCCTAAAGGACCGCTTTGATCATTGTTGGCACGCCGGCACATGTGACTGCCTAGGTGGCGGCACATAGAACGGAGGACTGAGAGAGACCACTCCGGTCTTGAAGCGGTCAATTTCAGACCCTGTTTTTACTTCCTGCTGTAAATAAAAAGTAAGTGACGTGACAGGACCGTCACCAGCCCTTCAGCAAGAAAAAAAACAAAACAAAACAAAACAAAACAAAACACCGGTGACGTTCCTGGCACGTCACCAGTCATTAAGGGCTTAAGAACAGATTATAATAAGTATAAGAAACAAAGAGAACAAATGTGTATGATTGGTGCACTTCTGTTAAAATATAAACTTTATTATTCAAATAAAAACAATTATGTGATCGGATGTACAACTGAACACATCCACCATTCATCACATACACAGATTGAGATAATGATCAATCGAATAGAATGCTGGCCACCCAAGTCTACGTGTGAGGAAATAAATTGCTTCCGTCATCTAGCTGTGTATAACAGAAAAAGTACCAGCTATTGCAATTTTACAGAGTGCCTCAAAAATAAAATAAAATAAAATAAATAGGCTGAACACCGATATACAGACCAACAGTGGGTCTTCCTTCACATTGCAGCGCTATTGCAAATAGCATACAGTACAGGGACAGTAACTTCCACAGTTATGAGATGGGGTATGCTTATATCTGTAACACACAACAATAAAGGGGGCTAAATAGAAATCAAGTAAGGTGCTAGCATAACTGGCTGCGGTATAAAGAAAAACAGGTCTCCCTCACATTGCAGAGCACTCAGAAATGCAAAAAGAGAGAGATGCTCCAACTGTTATAAAATAAAAATAATAATAATAATGTACTGACATACATATCAGGACAGCACTGTGATGTGTTATATTAGTATTTGCCTTTGATCCAAACTCGTTTCGTACCCTTTATTGTAGCAAGTTACATATGATTGATAGGTCATATAGCATATTTCTTACTAATTACCTTACTATAATCATATATTATTTACTGATAAATGGAGCGCCCAGCTCTGTATCAGCCGCGGCGCGGGCAGTCTCTACTGCACATGACTGCAGCACGCGCAGCAGTCTCTACTGCACATGACTGCGGCGTTACACATGTTTTAGCGAATTATTATATAGGATGAGAAGCTGGATGCAATGAAAAGCTTAGTCTTGTAGGACTAGTGCACAAGTTCAGGTTGGTTTTCCACAAAAAGAAGCAACTCACTAACGTGGTATGCTATACTCAAAGTAGGGCAATGACGATGAGTAGCCCTCTCCAGAACCCTAGATCCTCCACAAACTCCACAATGACATTGCGAGATGACAGCAAGACCCAAACACCACGAGGACTGAGCTCCCGTCAGATTTAGGATCCTCAGTACTAGTGAAATGTGTGAGGTCATGTGGCAGTGAAACCATGAATGGAGCTCCCAAGTGCCATTCCCCTACCTCCCAAACCCTCAGAAAGCCAAAGCATCTGTGAATCAAAGGGTTAATCGTGCTAATTCATAAAAAGGCCAAAGAAAAAATTATAACATTTACATTACTGTCTCCCACATACAAACAGAAAGTCACTGAATCATTTTATCAGGGTGGAAAGATAAATATTATGCACAAAATGATTTGTGACTGCAACTGGAACCACACGACCCTACCCAGGAGCTAATGTGTAACTAAAACCAAGGTCACTTTCACTATGAATACCAAGTGAGATTTGTTTTCCATTAGTGTATAAAAAAAGTGTCATTTCTGCAATTAGAACAAAGAAGAGAGTGTACATTCCGCACAGACAGACTGCCAGGAATATATCTATAATAAAGTGGAGCAATTATTGGCAAGCCAACTACACCACTGGAAGCAAATAATTTCCATTGATTTAAATGTCTTTTATCCCCTTGAATGCTTCAATGCTACAGACACCTAGCATCCTAGGAGTTAAAGGGATAGTAATGTTTCACAAAAATAGCAGCTCCAATTAACCTTTATAGTATTTGGGCCATGAAGAGTGTTATTTCAAAACTGTCTGAGTTGTAGTTCAAGAGTAATTGAATGATAAAGTATCCCCCCCGCCCCTTTTACCTAGTGTAAGCTGCCTCCCATCAGATGTGGAATCTGGTCCTGGGACCAGACAGCTCACAGCAAGGGACAATCTTCTTACTGTGAGCATAAGGGAAACCCTGCCCCATTGACAGGTTTTTCCCTTATGTTAATTGAAGATTGTCCCTCTCTGTGATCCATCTGGACAGTCTTGCTGCTCTGAGGTGAGTAGTGTTACATCAGTAAAAGGGTCGGGAATGGGATACTTTATCCTTAAATTACTCTTGAACTACAACTCTGACAGTACTGAAATAACACTCTCCATGGCCCAAATACTATGAAGATTAATTGGAGCTGCTTTTATTATGAAAAGCAAGATTTAAAATAATGGAAATGTGGGTAACTGTTATATACTCTCTCTGCAGTTTTGTTAGCATGCTGCAGAATTGCTCCAGGGTGTGTGTGCAGGCCCACCCTTCTGGTCCTTAAAGGGTTAACCAATTGTATAGCCTACAGACAAATAATTAACCCTTTCAGTGCCAGAGGGGTACGCAATGTATAGCAGAGCAATGAGTTGCACTCCCTTCTGTCACTGAAAGGGTTAACAAGCACTACCACCATCAACATGCAGTGAGAAGTGTTTTAAACAGGTTGTAAAATAGTGATTTTTCTGTAATTAGCTCAAAGGTCTGTTGTAGAAAAATATAAAGCGCTTTCACTTTCAACATCCAGTGAGATTTATTTTTAGGAACATTTCTGATAATAAATGTGAAATAAAAAATGATTTTTGACAACATGGTCTCAGTTCTGCATTTGTATATAAACTCTCAATGTTGCTAATTATGGTGGATGTCTGGGTTGTGGAAATGCCTCCTCACCCTATTCTGCTTTCGCTGCTCTCATTCCTATACATATAGCAGCATTCTTCCACAGAAAGTAACAGGTACAAGGACAAATTAGTCACGTGACATGATAAAACAGGACAAAAACAAACAAAAAGGAAAACAACATACCAATCTTCTTCAGGGGATCCTTCTGACATTGTGTTGTGTCCCTTTTCCATCAAGAGCTCGGAGCACTGGACATACCGTTCATTTTCAGCCATCTGCAAGGTTTCTAGCTTGGAGTGAGTGCCCCTGTTGAAGCCCTTCACTTCCTGTTCCTCCAAGGACTCTAACATGCGGATGACCTCTTTATTCACTCCCCTGCGCTTTGCCAGGACGAGTGGCGTGGCACCTTGGTGATTGCTGGAAAACAAATGTGTATATATATATTAGAAAACAAGGAAGAGACAATATATGGGTTCATGTAGCCAGGGTATACTTTGCTACATCTAATGAATAATTCAGGAAAATGTAATGTATAGCCCAAAGATATCATAAAATTAAAAGATAATTTGTGGTGATGTTTGACACTTAGAAAAAAAACAACAACTTGCCTGCTGGAGCATCTTACGCCTGTAGCATATATACTGGATTTAATCGCCTAAAACAACTTGTGGGATTTTTAAATGGCTTTCAAGATCACCTATATGCTTTATAGCATATAGCATGAGTTATTTAGATTTATAGATTATGCCAATTAAGGCATAACGCTCAGGCATTCCCAGTCTTAGCCCTACCTCCCATACTCACTGACACTTAACCATTTCAGTCTTATAGAAGGAGGCAATTGGCAATGTCTTGATAAGCAGAGTCAGTGAGTGGGAGAGAATGTAGAGTCATGACTGCACACTACAATTTCAGGCCCTTGAGAACTGCACCAAAAATCTAGTTTGAGCTGCAATACTTTTGAATAAAGCACCTCACGAGAGCGAGAGACAGTGAAAGTGTGTGTGTGTGTGTGTGTGTGTGTGTGTGTGTGTGTGTGTGTGTGTGTGTGTGTGTGGTGTGTTACTCAGGACGATAAACACTACAATTTATATATTTTTTTTTTTACATGTTAAGGATTATACACATGTAGTGTGTAGTACAAAGGAAACAAAATTGCATTTTCTGAAAGAAAATCAAAATGCACCACAGAAAACAAAAGAAAATTCCCACTGGCTTAATGTTTGAGAGGTCTCCAGTGTGTTGGGAGACCTTTCTAACATTCAAGAAGTTTAAAGGGATAGTAATGTCAGAAAAAATATGTATTAACTATATGGTAGATACAATTAAAAGAGAGTACTTGCACTTATTCGTATCTCTCAGACTGTTATGGTGTGACAGATATAGGAAAATAAAGTTCTCCGCTCGCTCCCCTTTCTGCTTGACGAGCTGTAAAAGTTGTCAGAAGCAGATTATGGTCGCTTGACCAGACGTGGCTCTTCAGCAGCACAGATATAACGATATCTAAGGATAAATACTTCATTGGAATGGTCCACAGAGTGTGCTTGCACACCAGGCACACGTTGTAGACAGTTCGGATGAAGTATTTATTTTTAGGTACTGCTATGTTGGCGCTGCTGAAGAGCCGCGTCTGGTCAACCGACCAGAATCTGCTTCTGACAGCTTTAGAGCTCATCAAGCAGAAAGTGGAGGGAGCGGAGAACTTTATTTTCCTATATCTCTCAAACCATAACTGTTTGAGAGATACGAATAAATGCAAGTACTCTCCTTTAATTTTATCTATCATATAGTTAATACTTTTTTTCTGAAATTACTATCCCTTTAAAGACAAATCAATGGGAATTTTCAGTTGTTCCCGATGATGCAGTTATATTATAGACAGGGCTCAAAATTTCCACTCGCTACTAGCCAATGGCGAGTAGAAATTCCGCCCTGGTGGGTATGTTATGGCTTGCAGTGGCGAGTAACTTTTCAGGTCTGGCTAGTAGCAAAGGACTTCAAATGTTAAGCCCTGTATATAGATATTATATAGAGAGGTTAAAGGGGATGTATCTCCTTATAAAAAGGTGTTACCATCTGCTTTGTTAATAAATGTTATACTAGGAAAGCTGTTTTTTTTTTTAATTAACAACTTAAAAAGATATTGCTTCTTCAATTGCAGAAGAGCTTTGCCGAAGAATCAGCTGATCAGCAAAGCTCTTCTGCACGTCCTATTTCTCCTTCCACCTCCCTCCCAGCTGCCCCAAGGAGAGGGTTCACTCTTCCCTTCGGTGTGCTGTGAACGGCTCCTAGCGTTACAGCAAACTGCTATTAGCATTATACTGAGGTTGCAACCTCAGTATAATGCTAATCACACAGAGAGTTATCAAAGACTGTAAACTACCTAAAATGTATTTCTTGGTCAATCAAGGGGTCATTAACATACTGAATGCCAAGTAGGTTGGCAAAAGCATTACTTTGCAATGAGCTGACCTTCTGACACTCAAAGGACGAAAATATGTTTGTGATCCAGTGATGCATATGACTATGTTAGAGGGAATGCTTGTATCACATGTAAGCCCCAGAGAATGGAAGGCTGTCATTGAGAATTAGCACAACAACTAAATGGTCTACGGAGTACAATTACCTGGAAAGAGAGCAACAACAATCATTATTCTATCTGTGTACTCTAAGATAACATTTAATGGTACCATGCCAACAAGGACAGAATTGCATTCCAGCTGCTAACACATACCAATACATTATGTACCTTTTTGTATGATTTCATAGTAAAGAAAGATGGAGATTTTTGTGTACTTTAACAATAAATAATTTTCTCTTAGTCCTTGTGGAACACAGGAACCACTGGGTAAAGTATCCTCCTCAAGGAGGCAGAGCACTTGCATACATGGTTCTCTGATGGTGGAGCCTCCCTCCCAGCAGCCCCAGTTTTAACATATAGCCAAGAAAGAAGACAAAGAGAAGTAGGGTAGGAAGGTGGTCACGATACTAGACAGCCCCTGCCTGTCACTCAAAGAACCTGTTTTACTTCAGGCACAATACCCTGTGTTCAACAATGACTAAGAGAAAAGGATTTATTGGTAAGTACACCAAAATCCCCTTTTCCTTTTAATCCATCGTGGAATACTGGAATCAAGAGTATTTACCAAAAGCTATTCTACCAGGATACCAGGGAAGGAGATAAAAACTGCCTCTAAATGCAAATTAGTCTCTACAGAGACAAACCAGAAACCAATATGAATCTCAGGTGTAAACAGTCATCGCCACACCGAAACCAAGTAACTGCAAAGAGGTTACTTAAAAAGAAGTAAGAAAGGCTCGTACACAAACACTTCTGCCTGTACAACCTTTAAGCCAAAACCGTCTCTAGGAGAGGCCAATACATTAACGCTGTAATGTTTAATACATTTGTGAAGAGACGACCCAGTTACTGCCTTTCACAACTGCTCCTCAGAAGCCTGGTTCTTATAGGCCTAGGAAGCAGTGACCCTACAGGGCACAAGCCAGGGTCACCTAATATGTTACATGACCTGCACATGGGCCAACAGCAATCAAAACAATTTAAAAATAATAAATAAATAAATAAATCCAATTTGTAGAAAGGTCCCATGCCATTAAGGTACAGTCACCTAACTACGTCCAAGCAGTGAAGCTCCTGCTACTGTCTGTTAGCTGGAACTGGACAAAGCAAAGGAAGAACAATTTCCAGTCTAATATGAAAGTCAGAAAGAACCTTGGGAACAATACCAAAAGGAATACTCAGAACTACCCTCTCCAAATCAAAAATATGAAAGGGAGGTCTACAAGACCAAGCTTGTAGTTTTGTCACAAGCCAAACAGACACATTTGGAAGCATGAAAGTTGTCTTGAGAGTCAAGCAAAGGAGAGATACAGCAGGCAAAGGATCATTCTGAAGCACTCAAAGAACCAGGTTTAATCACCATGGAGGAGTGGTATCCGGAAAGATAGGCATGAGCCTATCACAAAGGTCTGCACGTCTGGCAGCAAGGCAATGAACTGAAATCTGGACCTTCGTAAAACTAATTATAAGACCTTTCTGAAGGCCATCCCGAAGAAACATCAAAATAACCGAAAGATGAAAGAGAAGCGGCCACAACCCCTGGTCTGCACGCCACTTGACAAACAATAATACAATTTTATACACCTTGGATGAAACCGGGTTACATGCCTTCATTATGTTTACAGTGACAGTGGTGGAAGAGATGGAACACACAACTCCAAGGTAACAGATTCAAGCCCAGAGAGAGGCAAGTCCAGAGCACTGGCCATGGCAGGAAGTCAGTCACCACACTGTCCACTCCTAGAATGTGAACAGCAGGGAGAACCAGAACATGAGCCTCCACCCAAGTGACAATCAGAAGAACTTCTAAACATGCAGCCAAGCGTCTGGTCACAACCTGGCTGTTGACCTAAGCCCCAGAACAACTGGGACCAATGCAGAAGAGTCAGGCAGATTGCTCAAAGTTCCTATACATTGATGGACAGGAGACTTTTGCTGCCGAACCAAAGGCCTTGGGATGTCCGAGAGCAAAACAAGGCACCCCAACCCCTCAGTCTGGCACCTGTCCTCACTATAGACCAATCCAATATTACCACCACATTCTTGAAGACTCCTGTGAAGATCTGCTCTTGTCTGACCAGAGAGACATCATGTGGGAGAGGTGAGACTGCTTTCTGGATCACTTCCTGAGAATATCCAGTTGCAGTTCCAGTGTGGGAAATTGGGAAAATGGAACTGCTTCCAGATGCCCTAATGTACTCTTGCACCATTGCAACAGACAAGCTAAGGCCTGAGACACCTGCTGAGAATGTCTAAACATGGTCTTCTGGCAGAAAGATCCATCCATGAGTGCTGAATCTCAAACTGAGGAAGACTAAAACCCAGGATGGTACCAGAAATGATTTCTTCAAATTGATCACCCAATTTTTGCTGATCCATTATGGAAGTAAGACCTCTGCTGAAGGAGCCTATTGCAAGAGATTGTCCATCCAGGGAGTAAGGAAGATACCAAGTGAACAATTGTGGGAGGACAATGCCACCATAACCTTTGTGAAAACCCACAGAGCAGATGCCAACCTAAAAGAGAGAATGGCAAATTGATAATGATGGTCCTGAAAGGCGAAAATAAGGAAAAGCTGATGATCTGCATGGAAAAGAACATACAAATATGCCTTTTGTCCAGAGAAGCCAAAAATTCCCTATGACACATGCCAACAATGACGAAGCACAAAGACTCATTGTTGAATCATGGCTTATGAACTAAACAGGATCTAGATCAGACAACAGTCACCATCCATTTTGTGATCTATGAAAAGAATGGAATAAAATCCCCAGAATCTCTCCTGAAGGGGGCCTGGTACTTGCATATTCACAGGGGATTGACCTTCCATGGAAAGAAGAAACTTCATTGTGTCTTGGGGGAAAATTAAGAGGAGGAGGAATTTGAAATCTATGTGATAACCTTAAAAAATTGTCTTTAACCTTTTGATTGCCAGAGAGGTTTGGATACCTTTCTGACATTCAAACAATCAAGACCCCTTGATCTGTCACAGAAAGAGTCCACATATAGAGCAAGAGATGCAAACGCCCCCCATTCGCCTGGGGAAAACTGGACCTCCACAAGTCACGCGGAGGTAGACTTGTCTGAGGGGCTTTTGTGTAGATTTCTTATCTATCTGTGCTTGTTTGGACTTTGGAGAAGGATGCACCTGGCTTGCAGAGGAGTTAGGACCTTGGGTGTGTACCTCTACTGTGTGTGGGAGACTTTTGAAAGGCACAAAACTTCCATGGAAAAGAAGAATCTGGGGCAACAGGGCACTCTTGCCCCAGTAACATGGCTAATGACCATTTCTAGTCCTGGGCCAAACAGCTGTTTATCCACAAATGGAAGAGAAAAGCCTTTTTTTTTTTTTTTTTTTTTTTAGAAAGCTGATCAGCAGAGCAAATCTTCAACTACGGTTATGGCAAGCAGCAACTGACAGTGCCAAGGACTTGGTAAGGAATCTGGCCATGTCAGAGGCTGTTTCTATAAGATAGGCATTTGCCTCAAGGATTTTTTATATGGAAAGGACAATATCCCCTTCAGGAGAATCTCAGTGAACTACATCCACCCCAAACAGCCATGGCTCTAGTCACCCAAGCCATAGCTAGCAAAGACTGGGAGAAAAGTGGCCACAGAAGCTGCAAAGTTTGCCTTAAAAATAAAATCCAGGCGCTTACCCCTCTGGTACACAAAGGGTTAAATCCTTGAGGCCTGCACTTGCACAACCCTGTCCCAATAGATACTTTCATGAGATCAATATTAGTAACCAAAACATAAAAAGTTTGTGGAAATGTAATCAGGAAAATTGAGGAATACAGATAATGAAATCAGCTTTTACGTTTTGGACTTGGAAACATGATGAAAAAAAAAAAAAATAAAATAATGAAAAGTATAGTTTATGGTGAAATCAGCTGTTGTACTTAACACTTTTGTATCCATGAAGTAAATGTCCTTCAGTGTTTAATAATGATTTCAACAGTACAAGTATGATGGCTAAATCCACTTTTTAACCCTTTGAGTGCCAGAGGGGTACGCACCGCATTGCTTTGCAATGCGTTGTGTACCCCTCTGGCACGCAAAGGGTTAATCTTGCTAGTGCTTTGTATTAATGTGTATACCAATTAATAGAGGCAGATATAAGGTGCCCTGTAGTTGGTGTGCTTCAATAGTGTAAGAGTTTTCAGACTTAGGTCAAGCCCAATATGGTGGGGATAAAATAAATACTCGCTTTTGTCCCTTTATACTTAAACTTTGGTATTATTTAAGTTAGCACTTCTTGCCCTTTCTACCATCTTCACTTGCCTTTATTTTGTGCTTCTATGGTGCCTCTTTCCAGCATATAGATCTCTGTGTCGGAGTCCCTCTGCTGACTTTTCTCTCTGGGATTTCCACTTTAATAAAAATTCTGCCAAGGTACCTGCTTAAAAAGGGGTACCTTGGCTGGTAAGCAAGCGTAAACATACACCGGCCAAACTTTGTAACAAAACTCAATTGTTTTTTTTTTTTTTTTTTAAGTCATTAAAATAACAGAATGGTATAATATATGCTCTATGTACAAGGGTCACATTTGGGTAATTTGTATGGCGTTAGCACAGGATTGTCCTTTGCCATCTAAATTAATGGGAAGGTTTATTTGTCCCCTACGGTTTGCCCCAGAATTGCTCCTCCTTCCTCTTGTGAATATGGCCATAATTAGGAAAATAAAAATTAACAATTCAGGGGCAAACCAACTGCACCATATACGATAAATAAAAATACCTCACATTTCCTATGATTTAAACTGGTCTTTTAAACCCGCCAGTGCTACAGAGGTCTCCACCTCTTTGTGAGGCAATGTGGTGGCTGGAAGCCTCTCTAGAACTGCAGAAGATAAGATCCCAGTTTAAACTTGTATTTCTCCCCTATAGGGCAGTTGGTTTGCCCTAGGACTGCTCTCTTTTGAGCATAAGGCTCTATATTGTTTCCTACATCACACAAACATTTTGGGTGATGTTTAATAAAACTTTTTTTTTTTACCGAAAATGTGTGATGCTTTGTAAACAAAACAGAAAATCTGACCACAACAGAAGAGCAATGTATAAATAAATCAAAATCATTAATTTTGAAATAAGCAACCCACTCACCAAATGTCAATTTTGAGTCCATTGGATACAAGGAATTGAATGGTGTCCACGTGACCACACAAGTGTAGGGCTGTATTCCCCTGGTAGTCTGTGGCCAGTAGATCAGCCCCAAACTTGTGCAGGAGCTGACAGATGTCCACATTCCCTCTGGCTGCAGCCAGGTGGAGGCCAGTCCGACCTCGGCTGTCACGGATGTTGGGGTCAAAGCCACTTTCCATCAGGCGCTTTGAGTAGTTAAAGTCCCCATCGATGCATGCCTGTAGCAGGGGTACATTGGTCTGGGAGGAGTCGTTCACAAAAATGTAGGACATTGCCTTAACCTTGAAGGGTGAAGCTACCACCACACCTGAAAGTGAACTAGAATGAGGATTCAGTCATTAAAGTGGACCTGTCACCTTTAGACAAGTATAGATAATTTAGATCCGTCTATATGATGCAATACCCGTTTTGATGTTATAAAAAAAAAAAAAAAAAAAAAAAAAAAAGAGTTTTTGAGAAATAACTTTATCTTTTGGTGCTTGTATGTAACTTTAGACAAACAGGAGATTTGGTACAGTAGAAATACAGGAGGCAAATATAGTCAATTTGATTCCTGGTCTTGAAAGCATGAATCCTAAATCTGCTTAGTTAGCCAATAAAGGTATCAACTTTACTTTATAATAATTATCTGCACTCTATGCCAATTACTTTTGTTCAAGGCAAAATGCATCTCCCGCTGTGCTACTAGAAATGTCCCAGGTTTAATTAGATTCATTCACAGCACATTGTGTGGTAATATGGTCCGAACACAAACTAATTAGCAAAAATTGACAAAAAGAAAGTTAATTTCTCAAAAATGGTTTACATTTCAAATACAAGGTATGTAACTTTCTGTGTAAACAAAAACATCTTCCCCTACCTGCTGAAAAACACCATGCACAATATCATATAGGTTAGGTTCTACCAACATATGGTAACTTCACACATAGATTTGGGAATGCTATAGTATGCAGGTTGTAGAGCAAGACCTCATAAAATAATTCTAAAAGTTTCCTTAAAAGGGCAACTATCATGTTGCTGGTGCCCTATTGGCAGCTGGGGCACAGCTGCTGCTAAGGCCGGGGCTACAGGACCAACAGGGGAGAAAAATGCAGTCTGAATAGACATGGTCTCCACCCCCCTGTTGCTCCCACAGGAAGAGACCGGACTTTGAGACTGAGTACTGGCAGTTCCGTTTCCTGGCCTGAGTACTGGGCTTGACATAAAGAATCTATGGGAAACTGAGCAAATAACCAAGGAGTTTGTTGCTGAAAGCCATTCCAGATAAAGGAATCAGTTTTCTGACCCCTTGGAAAAGCTGAGAGAAGCCATTTGGTACTGTACACTGTACAGTCCCAAGCCTTTTACTATGTCTGCTAACTTTAAGGCATTTATGGCCATAATTGGTCAAACCATGTAACCACAAATACACGCCTCTCTCCAAATATAAAGTATAAAATTTCCTGGTCATGCAACATTTTTGTTAATGTCCTTCAGTTATGATTTTATAATCCAGGGAACTCTGAAAATACAAAATAAATGAATAAACAGTAACATTAATCCTGTAAATGAGACAGAGGTGCTTCACAGTGAATCATCCAAAGAGTTAACGGAGCAATGACAATGACATATACTAGATGTCAGATTATAACCCTTTGAGTGCCAGAGGGGTACGGAATGCATTGCTTTGCAATGCATTCAGTACCCCTCAGGCACTCAAAGGATTAAAGGAAATTTAATGCTAACATTTATACGTTACAATAAAAAATAAAGTTGAACATTCACAATTTTTGTGGACAGCCTTGCATTTTGTTTTCTACTAAAAAAAAAATCTGAACTACTGTATTAAAGTGCCACATTTCAACTTTTTTCATTAAACACTTCTAAGGTTATAAGTCGGTGACAGGCAACCAGATTCAATCCAAGGCGCTTTACATGTAGTCCTAAAATCCAAAGGACACATATTTTAGTTAGAAACACTAGTGGTTGAAATGGTTGTATTAACGCGTTTGGTTGCTTGTTTTACACTTTCTGCAATACACTGGAGAGCTCTCTAGAGTGACAGAGAGGTGCCCAACACATTACTTTAATGCGGCGGGAACTGCAGGATAAGAATCAACAGTGTAAGTTGGGAAAATATTTTGAGGCAAAAGAGGAGATATGCTACCTTTTGGGTTGAAAAAGCCATATAGTAATTCCACAGGGGTTACGTACTAAGTGTAGAGACAGTGGGGATAGCAAATCTTCAGTGACATTTTTCTCCAGTTCCTTTGTATTCTATGGTGCCTTAAAGGGATAGTAATGTTTCACAAAAACAGCAGCTCCAATTAATCTTCATAGTATTTGGGCCATGGAGAGTGTTATTTCAGTACTGTGAGAATTGTAGTTAAAGAATAATTGAATGATAAAGTATCCCCTTTTACCTAGTGTAAGCCACCTTCCCTAAGATGCAGAATCTGGTCACTTGACCACACAGATCACAGAAAGGCACAATCTTCTTACTGTGAACATAAGGAAAACCCTGCCCCCTTTGACAGGTTTTTAAGGTTTTTCCCTTATGCTAACTGAAGATTGTCCCTCTCTGCAAGCCATCTGGACACCACCTTTCTGTTCTGAGGTGAGCAGTGTTACATCAGTAAAAGGGGCGGGAGGGGGATACTTTATCATTCAATTACTCTTGAATTACAACTCTGACAGAACTGAAATAACACTCTTCATGGCCCAAATACTATGAAGATCAATTGGAGCTGATTTTATTGTGAAACATTACTATCCCTTTAAAACACTGGAAATAGAAAGATTTAGCTCATTAGAGAGTTAATCTCATCTGAGTGCAGGGATAGCCAACCTTTGTCACTCATACTATTGGAAACAACTTCCGTCATCCCCAATCAGCCAGCGGAGGTCCAAAGATTGACCATTCCTGCCTCAGTGCACAGGCTCCACAGAATAACACAGGCATTGCAGAGGATTTCACTCAGCTGAGTGACTTTTGTCATCTTACTGCAGGGGTAGAAGAATGCTAATAGCTAGCCATGAATTGCAACTGTATACACAACCTCTTCATTGGCTCCTGAAATTCCCAGATGGCTCCCAAAAAATGTAATCTGCTCCAAAGTGATTTACATTTATTCCTGCTGGTGTTCATATTCCACAGCTGCATCTAACACTCTCTTTTGGTGTCATACATTGAAACAAATACATTGCTAGAAACAGCCCAGAGGAGGGGAACCCACCTGTGAAGAAGCTGAAACAAGAATGTCCAATGCTTTGTCCTTGATTCCTACTGTTTTGGTAAAATATATTTACATGTGTACCTGAAAGAAAAAATGCATTTGCTGTAATTAAGATGTGGCTAACATTTTGCCATTAGTGCTATCAATTCAACGGATGGAGCCGTTTTAACAAAAGGGCAAAATAAGCAGATGCCTGGGAACCAAATGTGGAATTTCCAGTCACTGCTCTTGATCAATGAGCATTATTGGCTGACCAATAAATAGCTATGTTTTGTGTGTGTGTGTGTGTGTGTGTGGGGGGGGGTTCAGGAGGGTCCTGAAGCCCCCCAACGAGGTCTGAATTAAATTAATGCATCTGTGCCAGAGGAGTGCCCAAAGTATTGATTTGCAACATGTCGAACACCCTGCTGGAATGCATAGTGTCTACTTCTCCAGTCTTGTTCCACTTTCACTTGGTAGTCATAGATCCCTATAAACTGTCTGACATCCAAGCCTTGTCCCATTGGCAGTCACAAAAACCTGACTTCCCGGCCTTTTTCTACTGCCAATTGGTAGCAGCCAAAGACCCACTCCCACATATGCAAAGTGTCTGATTCTCCATCTTTGCTGTCATATAGACATCCCAGTCTTATTTCACTGTAAATTGGTAGCTACAGAACCACACATACACTGACTGACACACACCAGCTTTGTTCCACTCTCCCACTAGTAGCCATAGAGCCCCATTACTCTGTTGTCTTCTTCTCTATCCTTGTCAATTTATACTATTAAAGGAACACTAATGTCCAATGATAATTTTATGTTGTATTGTAGATTTTAAAAAATGATGTGGAGCAAATCCCATCTCTCTCTGGTTTGAGAGATATTTGCATCTAAAGTTCTCCCTCCCTCCCATTCTCTGACGTCAGCACTCTACTGACAGCAGGAGATCCTGGGACCAGCCGGTGGCTCTTCAACAGAGCTGAAATAGATATATTTGAAAAGAACTACTTCATTAGAATGGTCTACAAAGTGTGCCTGGTTTGCAAGCACACCTTGTAGACCGTTCCAATGAAGTAGTTCTTTTTAAACATTGCTATTTTGGCTCTGCTTAAGAGCCACCTCGTGTCAGCCAATACAGACCTCCTTCTGTCAGATTTACGGCTGACATCAGGAGAGGGGGAGGGAGGGGGAACTTTAGATGCGAATATCTCTCAATGGGATTTTCTCCATGTCATGCCAAGGCATGAGTTGGCCCTCTGGGTTGTATAATTTGTTTTTTTGTTTGTTTTCTGACCTGTATGTTATTCAAAGTGCACCAGTCCTAGGCCATAAAATTAGCTGAGTAGATAATATCACCAGAAACTGAAGGAGTAGATCACAGGAGCAGGACAGCATGTCATAAAATATATTGGACCACCTGCTCTGGTGGGAAGTTTATCCAGGGGACACCCAAGTAGCCTGAAATAGGGAGAACATGTATATATACTGTAAAATGGTTCAATAAAACTATATATTTAAAATGCCCAGGTTTTATCCTTTTGGTGGGTACCAAACATGCCAGGGGGAGGTGTTCCTGCTAGGAGTTACAAGAATAGCCACTTTGCAACCAGTTAGACCCAGCATGTTTGGTGTCCAGATATTCACACAGATATGAGGAATATGATTATTATAACATTATAGAGGTGTGCTGTGGGTTGCATGTTTTAGGAAGCCTTATGACTTTTCAGGTAGACCTCTGCAGTAACATCCCTGACAGGTCTGGTTAAGTGGGCTGTAAACTATCAGGCCAAACCCCTGACCCTCCCAGGTAACACCAAGGGGGTTTGGCCTCTTAGAAGCAACTGTGAACTCCTATTTAACATGGGTTTGTGGATAAAAAAGTGGAATTTCTTTGTAACAACTGAAGGGGAAAATACCATCTGAAGTTCCCGAAAGGACTCTTAAAATATCGGTAATTGTATAAGGATTTCTTGTGTTTCTCCCATTTTATTTTATGGAAGGTTTTGCTTATGTGTAATCTTTATTTCTGTATGTCCTTTATGTCTATATTTTTGTAACCAGCACTGTGAAGCCTTTTATCAGATTAAATGTTCAATTAATCAGCTCTTGTCTGTTTTCTCTAATATGAACTCACTATTCTGAAGGAAGCTCAGGTAGCACACGTGACTAAAGGTTTAATTATATATGTCTCATTATTTAGGCGATTTTATACTGTATTCTGTTGTTTGGTGGTGGCAGCAAATTGTAGTACTGGGGTGATAGCGCAGGAGGGATTTCAGGGGTTAATTTGGTGGTTGCTAGGAATAATAACAGGTAACCAGGGGTCTGGTATTGTTAACCCATTCCCTCCTGCACTCTCCCCACTGTCTCAGCAGGGCCTATAGCCCTCGCTTGTGACACTCCACATAATTTTTTTTTTTTTAAATCTACAATACAATACAACCATCAGGCAGCTCTGCAGCAGAGCCGAGATCACGTTAATAAAAAAGAAATCCTTCACTTGAAACGGTCTTCCACATGTGCTTGCAAACCACATAGACCAGATTCCCCTTCAGCCAGCTAGAACACTGACTTCAGGGAAAGGGGAGGGAGGGGGAACTTTGTGAGTGATTATCTCTCAAACCATAAATGTTTGAGAGATTGCACTGGGGGCAATTCATTTCTTTTTTTAATGCCTACAATATGGGGATTAGTAAATTTTAAGTATTACTATCCCTTTAATAACTTTTGAACTACATAGAAGTCAGCTGCTACGCATAGCATAATGTGTTACTTTTAATATAAAGAGACTCCGCTAACTAATTTATAACAAACATTACTATCTCTTTAAGTATCCTTGGGTGTATGCCATCGGGGGGCCAGGTGCTTTATTCACCATAACTTTTTCCAGTCTCTTTTGGACTTTGTCCTCAGTAAGCACATGTACATGATGGAGGCAATTCTGTTATTGCCTTCTTTGTATATACAGAAGACAATAATGTTTAGGTTGTCAGCCACAGCCTTATCCTCCCTAATTAATTCACCAGCGTCAGTTTTAAGAAAACAAGGCTATACCTTAATCTTTTTGCCATGTATATACTTGTAAGAATTGTTTAGGATTTTTCTTGCTCTTTTTTTGCAATACTTTCTCATTTTCAATTTTAGCTAGCCTAATTGCTGTTTGCAGATTCCATTACATTCTTTATATTTACTAAATGATATATCTCACCCTTCTGCAAAACTCTTTTGTCTTCAGGATATCCCTGCAAAAAACCTTCAGGCGTCCATTAGAAAAATGAAGAGGAAGTTCACCTTTCAGCACGACAACAACCCAAAGCACAAATCCAAATCCACAAAAGTATGGCTTCACCAGAAGAAGGTTAAAATTTTGGAATGGCCCAGCCAGAGCCCAGACCTGAATCCAACTGAACATCTGTGGGGTAGGGTTGCACCGATACCGATACTGGTATCGGTGCCGATACCAGCATTTCCGTGAGTACTTGGACTTGCGCAAATGCGGCCGATGCCAGCACCGATACCCTATGTCAGGGTCGGTGCTGCAGTGAGGGAGCCCGGGGAGCTGCTCACAATGCTCCCCGGTTGCCTCTCTCCCTCCTGTAGCGTCGGAGCGTTGCCGCGGGTTACCATGGCAACGATCCGACGTTGACTTCTGCCGGGGCTAGCAAGAGAACAGCGAGCACCCGGCAGAGGAGGGTAAGGGAGGGACATTGAGCGGGTGGTGAAAGAGGCAGAGAGGGGGGCCAAGAGGGAGAAAAAGGGACTAAGAAAAAATAAAAAACAAAGGCAAAAAGAGTAAAGATCAGGAGACAAAAGGAGGGGGACCAAGAAGAGGCAAAAAGGAGGGGGACCAAGAAGAGGCAAAAAGGAGGGGGGGTCAGGAGAGAGTGAGAGAGGCAAAAGAGTGGGATCAAGAGTCAAGGAGGGGGACAAAGGAGGATCAAAAGGGAGAGAAAAAGCCAAGGCAAAAGGAGGGAGCTCAAGAGGGGGAGAATGAAGTTAAAGGTGGGAATCAAGAGGAGGAGAAAGAGGCAAAAGGGGACAGTCAAGAGGTGGTGTGTGTGTGTGTGTGTGTATTTCAAGTACTCACCAACACTTTTTTTTGCGGTCATTTGCCAGTTTTCCAAGTACCTAAAGCATATAAATATATATATATATATATATATATATATATATATATATATGCGCTTTAAGTACCTGGAAAACTGGCAAATGACCGCAAAAAAAAAGTATCGGTAATTGGTATCGGTGAGTACTTGAAAAAAGTATCGGTACTTGTACTCAGTCTTAAAAAAAGTGGTATCGGTGCATCTCTACTGTGGGGTGAGCTGAAGAGGGCTATACACAGGAGATGTCCTCGCAATCTGACAGATTTGGAGAGCTTTTGCAAAGAAGAGTGGGCAAATATTGCCATGTCAAGATGTGCCATGCTAATAAACTACCCAAAAACACTGATTGCTGTAATAAAACCAAAAGGTGCTTCCACAAAGTATTAGTTTAAGGGTGTGCACACCTATGCAACCAGGTTATTTTGAGTTTTGTACTTTCCCCCCTCATTGATTTCAGTTTGTTTTGCAATTGAATTGTTCATGATCTAGGTCACATTAAAGGTGGAAAACGTTCTGACATGATTTATCTTTGTCTCATTCTTGAACATCACAAGAACCTGGCATTTTAACAGGGGTGTGTAGACTTTTTATATCCACTGTACATATGCTCTGAAGGAGCAGACATTCCTACATTTTGCAGGATTAATTGTGAAAGGTCTGAGGAAAGCTTACTGGTTTTCTGAATACAGATGTAGTGAGCTCTAATTACAGTCAGTTAACAGACTAGTTCTAGTTCTTATGTCTAAGTACAAACAGCACAAACAACATTAAATAACTGCTCTCTGAACAGGATAATGTATGTCATGTTAAGAAAAAAGTTTAGGATTATATTTTAGGAATGTATCATGTGATAAACTAGCTGTAAGTAGGTGACCCTCTGAGTACTCTGGTGGTATTCACCAATATGATCCTTTTTCATTTTAGTGTTAGTAGTCCTTTCAAACAATTTGGAAAAGGTGCAATGTAAAAAAAAGATAGTGTTACATTGTTTCTTGTATCACTATGTTGCACTGATTAAAGGACGTCCAGAAAACATTCAGGGGTAAAAAAAAAAAATATGTGGAGTTTACTACCACTTACAATCAGGCATATTAAAAAATGGTGAATAAGAAAAATATGTAAAATTCAAATCAAAGAGTTGCTCTCTCTTTAATGTCACCTGATCCTGCCATGAAATACATTCAATCACCTGGTTCCCACAATAGTATTAGGCCCTTTCCCAGGAGTGGACACTAACTGGCACTACAGATGTCGCTGCACCACAGCTCCCATCTTAACTGGCCACAGTCTGGCTGAGGATGATGGGAGTTGCCCACGCCTTCAGATTGTAAGCACTTACAAGCAGGGTCCTCTGCACCATTTGTATGCCTCTGTTAAATGGGTCATGTGTTTTTAATGACCACTCTCGTTGTACAGGGATGCAGAATATACCGGCGCTTTACATACTGATGAGGATAATAAAAACATACGTCCTGATGATAGCACTGGTCTAACCTAGGGAAGGGCAACCAACCTTAGACTCTCCAGCCGTTCAGGACTACAATTCCCATCATCCCCATCCAGCCACTAGCCCTCAGATTGCCCACCACTATCTAGCCTCTTCCTTTGCTCTGAGCCTTATTCACCTACTTTAGACTGGCTCTTATACCCACATCACTGTATACTGACACTGAGCCTTTCTATACATTCCACTCCTCATGCAGCATTCAATATTCACAACGTGTGAACCGGGCCTAAACAGTCCTATCCCCATCACGGCCCGATCCCCGGACTTTCCTATACCCTCCGCTGCACACCTACCCCTAGGAAGAGAGTAAGCCGCTCACTACAGTTCGGATGTTCTCCATGACACAAGTAGGGTCTGCAGATGAGCGAAAGAAAACGGATAATCACATACCTAGCAATGCTCCGAGGACCGGGAGTCCAGGGATAAAACAACAGTCAGCCCCCAGTCAGCTCCTGTATATTGTTATTGTTCTACACAGTGTACGGAGCAGCACTACAGCTAGTGACACCTGCTGGAAGCCACAGAATACTGCACAACAGTGACAGAAGCAACGATAAACCTAGTGACACCTGCTGGAAGCCACTGAGCACTGCACCAAAGAGACAGAAGCAACACTAAATCTAGGTGCAGCCACTGAACATTGCAACACCCGGGCAGGATCAGATATCTATTGGTCTCTACAAAGATCTCAACTAGTTTGAGATTTTACAGCAGTTCGATGAACCACACCATCGTGATAAGCATACCTGGGAACTTTCAAGATGAGCTGACCCTGAGATCTTTGAAATATTAACCCTTAAAGCTTCCCATAATATAGATTTTATGTGATATGCGCCTGCTTGCTCTGTCACAGAGGTGCTCCGGTCCGTGTGCGAGGGACCTTTAACATGCTACAGTTTGGATAACTCACTGCCCGAACACAAACAAGACAAGCAGGACATCTCCGACTGTCTTTCTGGTACTAATGGCACCAGTTTAGAGGCTAAGGAAACATTTAATTGGGGAAATTCATATAGTAGGTGACACATACCTCTCTCACCCTGAGAATGAGGCCCTTCACCCTGAGATTTGGGTCAAAACCCTGAGTCTCAGGGTCAAACCCTGAGAGTTCCCAGGTATGGTGATAAGATGAGATCAGTCACACTGGGAGATTAAGTTGGAGCACTACAGCAACACGAGAAACGCCGATTAGTGGTATTTACCGTCAGCATGGCGCACCTGCAACAGAGTATCAGATGGTTCCAACCACAAACTCAGTTGTTTCCAACTGCAGTGCTCAGGGGACATTGTGCAAAATTTCAGTATTTCACCCTGTGAGCACAAATGGTTCAGTCAGTGGACAAAACATAGTGACAGATTAGAGATGCACCGATACCAATTTTTGAAGACCGAGTACCGATACTTTTTTCAAGTATTCTCCGATACCAATTACCGATATTTTTTTTTTGCAGTCATCTGCCAGTTTTCCAAGTACCTATATGCTTTAGGTACTTGGAAAACTGGCAAATGACCGCAAAAAAAAGTATAGGTAATTGGTATCGGTGAGTACTTGAAATATATACACACACACACACACACACCACCTCTTGACTCTTGATTCTCCCTTTTTGACTCTTTCTCCCCCTCTTGATTCCCACCTTTTGCTTCATTCTCCCCCTCTTGAGCCCCCTTCTTTTGCCTTGGCTTTTTCTCTCTGTTTTGATCTCCCTTTCTCCCCCTCCTTCTCCTTGACTCTTGATCCCACCCTTTTGCCTCTCTCTCTCCTGATCCCACCTCCTTTTGCCTCTTCTTGTCCCCCCTCCTTCTGTCTCCTGATCCTTCCTCCTTTTGCCTCTTTTTCTCCCTCTTGACCCCACTCTCTGCCTCTTTCACCACACGCTGCCACATCTATCTTGCCTCCCTTACCCTCCCTCTGCCGGATGCTCGCTGTTCTCTCGCGAGCCCCAGCAGAGGTCAGCGTCGGAGCTTTGCCATGGTAACCCGCGGCAACGCTCCAACGCTACAGGAGGGAGAGAGGTGACCGGGGAGCATTGTAAGCAGCCCCCCGGGCTCCCTCTCTGCAGCACCGACCCTGACACAGGGTATCGGTGCTGGCATCGGCCACATTTGCGCGAGTACAAGTACTTGCGCAAATGTTGGTATCGGCACCGATACTAGTATCGATATCGGTGCAACCCTATGACAGATATAACCGTGTTAACAAAATTAACTTGTTATGAGGAGATCATGGAAACCTGCACCGTTACCCAGGAATGATGCAAGGATTTTTGCCACTCTAGGCAAAACCTAATTTTTCCACCCCTTGTGTCCTACCCCTTTTTGCCCTGCCCTGTATGTGTTTAAGTGTCAGTGTGTTTGTGTGTTCCCTATATGTGTATAAGTGTCAGTCTGTGTGTGTGTGTGTTCTCTATATGTGTGTGTGTGTCAGTATGTGTTCCCTGTATGTATATGTGTCAGTGTGTGTGTGAGTCTCTGTAAGGATATCAGTGTGTAAGTATGTGTGTGTGCTTCTCTATATGCGTATCAGTGTGTCAGAGTGTATGTTCTCTATATGTGACTCTCGCCCCCTTTGTCTCTATCCCCCTCTTGACTGTTGATCCCCCCCTTTGACTCTCTCTCTCCCCCATCTGACTCTTGATCCCCCATCTGACTCTTGATCCCCTCTTGACTGTTATTGCCCCTTTTGACACTTTCTTCCCCCTTCTGGTTATTTATACCCTCTTGACCCCCCCCTTCCACTTAATCTTCCCGGTGCACATCTCTCTCTCCCAGTGAGTACGTTTCGGTGCCCTCCCTTGGCTGGCTATTTATTTAATGTAGCACAGCGACGCCCATTTCTCTCTCCCCCTCCGCTCCTTCAATCCTGGTCCAGGACTGAAGGAGCGGAGGGGGAGTGAGAAACGGGCATCACTGTGCTACCTTAAAAAAATAGCCAGCCAAGGGAGGGCACCGAAACATATTTTTTTCACTTGGGCAGTAAGTGGTGAGCGGGGTGGGGACCGATGTTCCCCCCGAGAATGTGCGCCCTAGGCCGGCGCCTACATCGCCTATAGGTGGCGCCGGCCCTGCCGTTGCCCAAGGACTTGAGCGGGGACCCATGTGAGCTGAGCGACTTACTACTGAAATGTTGCTCTCGTAAAACAAGTTTAAACAGCGACTATGAAATGTCCTCATTGATTTGGGCGCATTAAAAATGTTGCCCTAAACATGTCCCAAGCTCAGTACCCTAAGCGAAGTCCCCCTCAAACCATCCCTAAAAGTAACCGAATTACCCAAAGCTAACAACTAAGAGACACTGACTGTAACTTCTAACCTAACAGATAGTAACCTGGAGGCACTGTAGAGCAGTGATTCCCAACCTTTTTTCACTCACAGCAACCCTACAAACTGGAATTCCTGGGCACCCCCAACTTCTTATAGGTCCTTTAACACTTCATAATGAAGAGAACAAATAGATGAAGAGTTACTTTTAGTTTGCAAAATTAGAACAACATTGAGAATAACAAAAAAGAGTTATACCACCAAGAACATCTAAAACAATCTTTATCTCCTTACCCTTTCCACAGGTTATTACTCTCACAAAATCTACATATCCCTCTAACTTCCCCAGTCTGTGAATCCAACACTCATATCTCCTTCCTCAGTAATTACTCCCACATCCAGTGAAGAAGTTGGTCTAAAAGAGATAGTACTGTAACTATATAAAGGCGTATCAGATTATTCATTATACTTTTTATAATGCTCCATACCATTCTAAGCATCCATATTGGTATAGCGTGAGTGTAATTTTATTTTAAAGTTTCCCTTTCCCACCATTTTCCCTACATTACTCTCATAGCTGGGAACCTTTGAAATGAGCCAACCCAGAGATCTTTGGAATATTAACCCATGAAGTTCCCCAGAAAACAGATTTCAGGCGATATATCACTGCTTTCTCTAACTGGGAGGTGTTTTTATCTGTCTTCAAGTAACACTTAACATGCTACATCTTAGAGTTTTCACTGGCTGAACATACAAAAGAGAAGCAGAACATACCCCTCTGTCCTTCTTGTAGAAATGGCAGCAATTTAGGGACTAAATAAGCAGTTATTTGGTGCAAATGAGATAGTAGTTAACACTGTACTCTCTCACCCTGAGAATTTGGCCCTTCACCCTGAGATCTGGGTCAAAACCCTGAGTCTCAGGGTCAAACCCTGAGAGTTCCCAGGTATGATTACTCTTCTTCCCTTCAGATCTGAAAGCCAGTCCGCACGGATCGCAACAAGGGACAATCTTGTGTCAGCATAAGGAAAACCCTGTCCCACTTCAACAAGATTGTCCCTCATTGCAGTCTGTCCAGTCAAGAGACTGGCTTTCAGATCTGAAGGGAAGAACAGCGGGAGGGGAAAACTTTTCAATAAAATTACAATCAAACAACACCAATATAGACTTTTAGAGAGCTATGGAGCATTATAAAAAGGTTTAATGAATAATCAGATGTGCCTTTATATTGTTACATTACTATACCTTTAACTTAATTAACGATGACAGAGAGAGACACACAATAAGAGAGAGACAGAGAGGGAGAAGAGAGGCTGATGTACTAAGAAGAACTGGAATAATTCTGGGGTAAACCAACTGAACCATTGGGGACAAATAAAAACTCCAAGATTTTCCATTGATTTAACTGATGTTTTACCCCTTTGCATTTTAGAGAGGTCTCCAACACATTGCTAAGCAATGTGTTGGACCTCTAGCATTCAGGAGTTTAAAAGTCCAATTTAAGTAAATGGAAAATTGGGGAATATTTATTTGTCCCCAGTGGTGCAGTTGATTTACCCCAGAATTACTCCAGTTTGTCTTAGTATATCTATATCAGAGAATGGGAGAGATACAGAAATCAATCACTGAAAATTATGAACAATTCAGTTATTTTTTTTCAGTTCGTTATTAAGGCACCATGTGGAATCAGTTGTTCGTCACTAATGCCCTTCAGTGACACATTCATAGGGTAGTGTCTCTATAATGTCCCACAAGTGTATATTTTGCATCAGAAGAGCTGCTCTGGTGCCCAAATGTACTCCTCTGACCATCTAGCGGGGCACAGTTAGTGTTCTTCATTGGGAATTTCAGAGAGATTGTATAGCTCTGGAGAAATTACAGCCTGGCAGCTGGCTGGTTAGAATACTGGTTACTGTGGTCATCTTAATAAAGCAGCTTACAAAGATCACACTCTGAGAGCTCGGCAAAATTTTAAAATCCAACTTCATTCTTTTTCAACAAATACAGACACCGGGTAGAGGGGATTGATTCGTCTTATGCATTTCTCACTAGATGTGCTTAATCATAGACTTAACCGATTGCCATCATCGTCAGATTTAAATTTGAGCTTCTGATGTCTTAGTGCTATCCGTGACCAACTGAATAAAATTATGCGACTGAATCTCGGACCTGCCATTACAGGAAAAGTTTGAAGAGCCCCAGAGTGTTTACCATACAAGATCAAATGGCAGACAATGACACTGCTCCAAGTGGATTTGGATAGATGTTATCTTACTGCATACCTTCCAACATTTCAAATGGCTACAGAGGGACACTTTTGTTTTAGGTGGTGTTGCTGATGGGAGGGGCATTACTACAAATGTTTGGTTATTTCATGACCTATTGACACCTCTTTGTGTAACTGAATAAATGATTTAGAGCAAGACCAAAGTACTTTATTTACACAGACTAATTTATAACAAATATACCATATTTTATGCAGACGATAATGTGAGTTTTATTGCTGTAGGTCAAAGTGATGCGCCTATATACACACAGTACACAGTCTAATCTCCTAAAAAGTGGGACCCCAAGGTGGGAAAGAGAGACAAAGGGTTTGGGGTCTCAAAGAGGGCCATCCCTCCTAAAGAGGGACACGGAAGGTATTGCAGATTATGAGAACTGCACTTATGGAAATACACAGATGGCGTCTAGCGGCAGTACTTCCCCAAGTGAGCACTGCAGCGTGAAGTTGGGTAAATACCACCTAAGGCAGACACAAGAGCAGGGCACCTAAATGAATTGAACAGATGGTATCTAATGGCAGACTGAGTACTACACCTAATAGAGTTGAATAGATGGCATCTAATTGTAGACAATGACCACTGCATCAAGTGTAGCAGCAGATAATGAGCATTGCACCTAGTGTAGTTGGATAGATGGTATCAAATGTCAGACAATGAACACTGTGCCTAATGTAGTTGGATAGATGACATCTACTTAGCATTGTGTTGGATGTTTGGTATTTAATGGTAGACAATGAGAACTGCAGCTAGTGAATTTGCTAGATGGCACCGTACGGCAGATCATCACTGCATCAAGTAAAGTTGAATATATGGCATCTAATGGCAAATGAGCATTGCACCAAGTGGAGTTGGTTAGATGTTATCTATCTGTATACAACAAGAACTCCTGCATGCATAGATTTTCAGGTGTGGGGATTCTGCCATCTGGCTGAGGATGATGCAGTGGTGGCGCTACAATAAAAGCAGAATAAAAGGCTGCTTAAGGCCTCCCACTTGGTCAGAGGGCCCTGCAGATCTTATATAGTACCACCATTGCATGTAAACAAATTCAGATGGCAGTGTCTTTTTAGAAATATTGACAGTGGATTAAAGAGGGAGTGGCATGTGAATAGTTCACTTAGAGCCTCTAAAAACCTAGAGCCTCCTTTGGGATGATGGGAGCTGTAGGCTAAGAACAGCTGGGTGTAGATGGCCTTTTCTTTAAAATTTTTGTGGCCCAGACAGTTGTGCAGAACGTTGCTTCTCAATGAGCAGCAGACCCCATTTGGTTCTCAAAGAGATAAATAAAACCTGCCCAGTTATTAGGTTAATACAGTGACCATCTGAGGATGATGGGACATAGTCAAAAAAATCAGCTTAATCTTATTAATAAATTAATTTGTGAAAATGATATATCCACCTTTGCTCAAGTGAGGAGATGCTAAATGTATTTACATTGTTGGGAAGGGGGAATACCTGAGAGCTGAGATTGAGAAGTAATAGAAAAGTTCAGGCTTGGATAATCTGATAATATAATGGAGTTGTAGCCTTTTGGGTGGCAGAGGAGTGTACAGTCAAAGGGTTACAATTACAATATTCATAGGGCTAGATGAAGATGACTGGAATTCAACATCATCTTTGGGTTAGGAGGTTGCCACCACCTTCAAGAGATGAAACATACATGAAAATTGATCCCTGTTGCTGGCTTTTTCAGTGTTTGCCTTCAAAACGCACCAACAGGTCAGGTTATCAGAAGATCTCTGCTTGATCACAATCAGTGGATTATTTGATTGGCCTACCTGTGGTCAGACAGGGATATCCTGAAAATCTGACTGACTGGGGTGTCCCAGGGACTGGGATGGAGAAGCACTGCCCTGCGGAGTGCTAAACAGGAGTACATCACATCACCGCGAACCCCTTAAAGTGGAATTATCATGCATAGTAAAGTGCCCCCCAAATAACTTTTAACATAACGTTAAGCAAATCAATACTTTTATTATCCTTAGTAAATCCGGCATAATTTAGAAATCTAACTTCTTTGGAGAATCACAGGCAGACGACAGTGCAGACATCTTGCCGAAGAGGCATCTGTGCGCATGCACTGTCCGTCCCTGTCTTCTCTACGATTGGCTAGTGGGAGCTCTACCTTAAGGTACAGTCAGTGACAGACAGGGCACACAGGTTCCTCTATTTCAGGGCTGTCCAAGTTCAGTCATGAAGGGCCACAACCAGGCCAGGATTTCCCTGGTTAAGCACAAGTGAGTTAATCAGTGGCTCATTCATTTTGACTGACTCACCTGTGCTTAATCAGGGAAATCCTTACATCCTGTACTGTTGGTGGCCTTTGAGGCCTGAACTTGGACAGCCCTGCTCTGTGTCAAGCAGGGCCGGTGCCACCTATAGGTGAGGTAGGCACCGGCCTAGGGCGCACAAACACACTGACACGTAAACACATACAGGGCGGGGCATAAAGGTGTAGGACACAAGGGGTGGAGCCAAGGGGCGGCAAAATTAGGTTTTGCCTAGGGTGGCAAAAATCCATGCACCAGCCCTGATGTCAAGATGCCTGCTGTTGAGTTTTCTAAGAAGTTACATTTCTAAATAATGCCGGACATGTTAAGGATAACAAAAGTATTAATATTTTATTTATTTATAAAATGTTTTACCAGAAAGAATACATTGAGATCTGCTTAAAGCTATGTTAAAAATTGTTTGCGGGCACTTTAAAGAAACAATAAACTTTTGTTTTCATGGAAGATGTGAGTTGCTGGCTCTAACTCTGATTAGAATGTGACTATAATAACTCAACATCTTTCTGAGTCTGAAATGTTATAACCTTTTTCAAGATTTTAAGACAAACAAAAGACAAAGGAGAGAGAAGAAAAGGAGGAGACTGCATACCCAACAGAGCTGGATTTACATCCCAGGCATCCCTAGCCAAGACACTCTAAATGACCTTAGATCCACTCATGACCACACCCCTGCTTCTCACATGGTCCCACCCCCAGATCCATCCACTATTTCCTGGCACAGAAAATACCCTTGGCCTATAACAAGCAAAGCCAAAAAAAAGGCTTTAACCCCTTGGTTGCTAGTGGAAATCACATCCAAGGAGTTAAATAATAGCCTATAAAGGGGTATGGAACCTGTCACGTGGACATCAAGAGTGCTCTGGCCACACCCACAATTCAGAATATGGGTGTGGCCAATACAGTTGAGGCACCCCTCAAAATTTGTAGCTCTGGACTGTCTTTCTATCAATGTGTGACTGATCCTCTTACTCAAGCACAGGCGAATTAAGTAGGATAGGAGCTAGAAGAGGAAGGAGCTGATCGCTTTCCTGTTCGCCGCACTGATCACCTATCCTGCAGGGTCTGATTTTGTTACAAACAAAACAGACAACATATCTTGTTACATTATCCCTTTGAGTGCCAAAAGGGTACAATGTATTGTGCACCCCTCTGGCACTCAAAGGGGTAATATACTAGTTATTTGGAAGCATATGTGTATTTAACCCTTTGAATGCCAAAAGGGTACACAAGGCATTGCATTACAATTCGTTGTGCACTCCTCTGGCACACAAAGGGGTAATATACAAGTTATGCGTCAGCATGTGTGTGTGTGTGTGTGTGTGTGTGTGTGTGTGTGTGTGTGTGTGTGTGTGTGTGTGTGTGTAATTAACCCTTTGCGTGCCAGAGGGGGTATGCAATGCATTGCATACCCCTCTGGCACTCAATTGGTTAACAGTGTGTGGGCTGCATTTGTCAATAGGCAACAATGTTGGGGGGGGGCAGTATATGTTGAAATAGATCTGTGGAGCAGCATTTGTCGATAGGGAACTGTGGGGTGGGGGGTAGTATATGTCAATATAGAACTGTAGGGAAGCATGGGAACCATTGTGTGTTAGCCCCTCATACACTTCCTGACACCCTCCAGCCTTGTTCTCTTGCCCAGGAGTGCCATTAGGGATTGTGGCTACCAGTAGGAAAGAGAACAAGACTAAGGAGGAGGGTGGGCAGAAAGTATAATGGGGTTCTGTGGCTACAAGTGGGCAAAAGAACAAGGCTGGGGGGCAGCTGGTAGCCACAAATCACAATGAATGCTGCCTGACCCACAGCCTTGGACCCCATGGACTGCACAACATGTATGGAATAAAAATGATACAGAGCTGAGATGTGCAGTGGAAAAGTAGACAACCAGCAGATGAGGGGTCACTTTCATAGTTACCACTAGGCTAGTATACGGAAACACTTCCAGAATATGGTGCTATATACATATATTATATATTAAAAATATATAGTGATGGTACCCAGGATCTTCTCGTCTGACACTCCAAATGCAATCAGCTCCTGGTCAGCATTTGCATTGGATTCAACTCTCCTCAAATTGCCTTGAGCTCTACTACTTGCCAGCAGACCTTTCTGAGCAAATTACTCAACTGCAGAACCCAGGATGAGATTTCCTGGGGACGCTTACCAGTAAACCAGAAAACAAGTGAATTAGCTTTTATAGAGGCAGGGGAGAGACTCCTCAGTCCACTCCCCAATAATACAGCTATTAAGGAGGCTAGAGCACAATTGACTTTATTCCACATTTATACACTACCAGGCACTTTGAAGTAAACATGTCATTCTAAAGTTTAGTTAATTGTAAATAGAAGTAAAGACTACCTCTATGTTGGGCTAGCTATTTGTTTATAGTACACATAGTTTTTGGAATATTAAACCATTATGTGTTGGTTCAAAGTCTGGCACTTTGTTTCTGTGCTTGGTCAGTATTACCCAACACTGTGTTATGAATGTGAGAGCCCACACATGGGGCATTTCTAATAGCAGAATGAGCAGTATGTTTGGCCTTTAAATACAGTAATTAGCATACTGTGCAGGGAATTGGCTTACTGTGCCACAGAAACATAAAGGTTAATTTCTCAAAAATAATTTTAGAGAAAAATGTATACTACAACATAGTGGAAGATTATAATACTCTGTAAAACTAACCAAGATTGTGTTATAGAATGATAGATCCACTTTAAGAAGATAATTAAAATTTGGTACACAGAGCCTGTACCAAATCAGAATGGGGATTTGTGTGGCAGGAACCAATCAGGAGGGCGATAGATTGGCTAATCAGGGAGGACCAGGGCAGAGATATCATGGATATCCTTTTCCCAAGACAGCTGGCCTAAATCAGTTTTTGGTCACATATTTTTCCACCAGTTCAAAGATTTATCTTTCAAAAGATATGGCATTTCCTGTGGTAATCATTACTTTCTTACCACGATCTATTAGAATTCTCTTTTGAAATTACACGCCTACCTAAAATGGGCATACTAATTACAGGTACAAAGAAAAGTCATAACACTGTGGAACTACAAAACTGGCTGCTTCAGTTCAGGGGTCACTAGTATTTTTACCCCTACCGTGCATAAAAGTTTCCAGAAGGTGTTGCTATACATAAAAAAGTATTTATTTATACATTTCCACCACTTCAAACATATTAAAATCCTCAAAGAGCGTGGCATTTCTGCTGTACTGAGTAGATACTATATTTACGTGACCAAAAATGCATCATTGGTATGGGATGACATACCCTAGGGGATGCCAGAAACACAATAACTTTGGGCTGAGCAATTAAAAAAAAAATGTATTCGTTAGGTCATGCCTGTTTTCAGTTGGTTTGAAAATAAAATATAGCCACATGGACTCTCTTTAAAGAGGCACAGCTTCACATTAAGTTGAAGGTACTCTTGTCCCCCTGGAGGTCTGAGGCGTGTTTGTATGTGAGATCATTTATTGCTCCTGGCACATTCCATGGTAAATAATGAGAGATTAGATGGTCACTGGACATGAGGACCCTGAGGGGTGCAGTCATAGGAACAAGAGGTCCCCATTTTTAAATTATCTCCTTCTTGGGGATGGGGGTGAGATAACTGTTCTTATTTTTGTTACTCCTTCCAACCATTCATACATAGTAAATATACCCCAAGTACTTATGCTGAGCAACTTTGTGATCAGGAGATCACCAGGCACAGGTTCTCTAAAGAGTATCCTTGTTTGAAAGAGAAGGCTGGTCAAGAGTACGCACAGATGCAGGGGGCTAAGCCACAGGCTCATGTAGGAGCCCCCTCCCCTGATCAAGTGCTCACCTGGCATGCAACATCGTTTCAGTACCAGCAATGGAAAGGGGAGACTTGTTATTGGATCAGAGGGGGCTGAATTCCCCTCCCCGGATCTGTACAAATATCTGGTCTTTGCCATTTCTCTCCCCCTATGTGCACATAGGTGATCTAGTGGATGTTGAGATCATATGATGTTATCACACCTGAGAGGTAACATCACATGACACATGGCATAAACTTTGCTTAGAACCTTGAGGGACCCATTGCTAGAGTAAATGTACATTTTTTTTTATATATGTTCCCCCACACTTAGGGAATAAAAGCTATGGCATCTCCAAAGAACCTCTCATGGTCTAAATATGGGCATATTGGCATGTGTTTAAATAAAGTGATATTTAGACCGTGAGAGGTTTGCACTATGGTCGCAATGATAAGTTAGGGCTAGCATGTGGAATACTCAGGTAGGTGGCCACGAGGTTTAGACTGAGGGAGCCACCATTTTGCTGTTCCTACTATCAATAGCTAACGGCTAAGTTGAATCATTTTAGCGTCTGCATCAACGATATCCTTCTGAAATATGTATAATCTGACCTCTACAAACCAAGCCTACCATACTCTAGATATGCTTCCCTTAACTAGCCTGTAACACTGCTGCATATAGACACACTGATATGAGAGTTAAATAGCAACATTGATTGCCTTGGATGCGGTTCACTTCAACAAGGAAGAACTGTGAGGGGTGACCCGTTTTCTTGTCTACAGTTTAAATCTGACTCGGTGCAGACTGGCATTACTTGCTCTGACTGAGGAGTGACGAAGCATAGCTGTAGTTACCACCAGATCCTTACTCTGATCAGTACAGCATAAAGATATTAAAAGTAGAACCTTGCTGTTTGCCTACTCGAAATCTACACAACAGTTTTCTACCATATCAGTAAGTGTTAGCCTCTCTCACGGTGCCCAAGATTAACCCACTGGTGGCCATTTTAATGTTCACCCGTATTAAGAAAGGGTTAAAAATCAATTTTGAGTTTTTTTATTGTTTTGAATTTTATTAAAAGTTAAGTATTAGCGAGTCATCGCAGCCTTCATGACTACTAATTCAGATTTTGAACAGGTCACTTTGTGACAGACAGTGAGCAGACTGGCTATAATTTAGAACCAGCGCTCTCTCTCTGTTTATTCTCTTCCATTTGATAGTATATTGAGAGTTACCAATTTTTGGAATCTGCACAGAAGGGGAGATGAAGGCCTGTATGAATGAATGCCTCTCAAACTGCAGTTTAACAGATAACACCATGGGAATTAAACCATGCAACATATATTACAGTTGTGGTCGGAGCTATACAGCGTCCATGCAGGTGAGAGTAGGAGTAATGATATGTGCTTACCACCCTGGCCTGAATAATCAGGAGGGGCGTGAAAAGAAGTAAACCTGAATTGAGGGCCTACTTATATGGGAATGAATTAAATTGAAGAGGAGGGTTCTGGGTGGGGATGACCCCCAACGATAGAGGAGTAAGATAGGGAGCTGGGGGATTAAATAGTCCTCCAGCTCCTCCCACAACTACAGGCACCGCCTTAACATTTGTGGTCGGAGCTATACAGCGTCCATGCAGGTGAGAGTAGGAGTAATGATATGTACTTACCACCCTGGCCTGAATAATCAGGAGGGGCGTGAAAAGAAGTAAACCTGAATTGAGGCAAAATATCCAAAATAATCTTTAATTGGACAGTGACTGAAAGGAGTACATGGATATTATTTCAACATAGCTTGCTGGGCTCTTTTGATCTCAAGCACAGGGTTATGTACATAACGGGTGAAACAGTTTGATTTCCATCGACCCAACCTTTGAATGATATGAGGAGGAACTTGTTGTTGAGAAGCGGTAGTAGCTGCGCCTATGCGGAATGAATGTCCCGAGTACTGAGAAGCATTTAAACCCAATAGAGATAGGAGAAAGCGGACGTGTTGAATGAACACTGAGGTGGATAGCGGGGCCCCGTGAATAGGCAAAAGAGGAGAACTAGTGGGTTTGTCATGCAATAGTAAAGTTAGTGATTTAATAGCCGATACCGGACACCATGCATCGTGAGTAGCGTGATAAGTTATGTGGGTACCTAATGCTAATTGATCTGTTTTGGAGCGTGGGAGAAATATAGTGAATGAATCCTTTGAAAGTGAAAGGTGACCCAGTTTAAGAAAAACTGAATGTGAATTAGAGATGGTAAACTCGCTGGGTCTCAGGAAGCCAAAGAAGGCTAAGTGAATAGCTGCCAAAATTACATGATTTGTCATGTAATCAAAAGGTTGCGTATTCAACATGTTGACTAGTTGCCTAAAGAGTTTACCATCTATTGGTAACCGGTGTGAGAGTGGACTAGATTGAGTTTTCGCCAAACCTTTAAGAAAAAGTTTAGTTTTATAGGATGACAGTATGGATATCTGGTTGGTTGAATTAAGGTTTATGAAATGTTGAACCCCAGCCAGATATAATTTAATCGTGATAGGTGAGAGGTTAAGTTCGGTGGAACAGTGAGCGGCAAAAGCTAGAACATTGGTGATGCTAAATGGTTCTGGTGGATTGAATTTATTAATAAAGTTTTTGAAAATCTCCCATGCTCTACTGTAATTCCTTTGTGTATTATTGGCAAGAGCACGGCTGATGATTCTGTCTGATTTATTGACGTAGTGTCTTAGGTCATGACAAGGTTCTTGAATGGAGGAGGTGATTCTCTCTGTTGAATTGTATGTTGATGTAACCTGAAGAACTGTGGAAATTTAAAACGTGAGAGAAGGTCAGCTGTTTTGTTAAACTGTCCTGGTAAAAAAGTACATTCAATGTGGAAGTTATATGTAAGAGAAAGAAAGGCTAGCTTCCGGAGGAACTTCATGATGTGGCTATTTGTTGACCTGCCTTTCTTAATAGTGTTGGATAA
Organism: Rhinophrynus dorsalis; assembly: GCA_037306005.1. Classification (NCBI taxonomy): domain Eukaryota; kingdom Metazoa; phylum Chordata; class Amphibia; order Anura; family Rhinophrynidae; genus Rhinophrynus; species Rhinophrynus dorsalis. Next base: position 69,917,925 of record CM074723.1, on the reverse strand, counting down.
AGCTTGATTGTCAGTGTGAAAAATTATTTGCTGTCCTGACCATTTATGTCCCCAAATAGCTGCCGCTGCTACTATAGGGTAAATTTCGAATAATGTGGAGGTGGTGAAAAATTTTGGAATGTGGAAAACCTCAACTGGCCAGGATTCGGCAAACCATTGAGAATCGGATATGGCCGCATAACCTTTCCCAGCTGAGGCGTCCGAGTAAATGTGGGTTGAGTAATGGGATACAATGGGCACAAACATAGAACGCCCGTTCCAATTCTTAAGGAATTCCTCCCACATAGCAATGTCTGATCTGGCATTGGTGTCTAATGTCACTTGTAATGAGGAGCTAGAAAGTAATTTAATGAGATGGGACATAAACGCCCTGCCTTGGGGCATGATTTTAGTAGCATAATTTAAGTGGCCTAGAAGGGATTGTAATTCTTTAATATGACATGATTCTTTACTGACGAATTCATGTAAAATTGACCTGATTCTATTTAATTTGACCAAGGGGAGTCTGGCTTCCATGAGGATAGAATCTAACGTAATCCCTAAGAATTCAATGACATGGGAGGGACCAAGCGTTTTATGAGTTGCCGTGGGAATATTTAGATCGCGAAATAATTCTAGAACTTTGATCAGGCTTTGAGGTTTTGTACTAGGTGGCTCAATCATTAAGAAGTCATCCAGGTAGTGGATTACCATAGGGCATTTACAGATGTTGAGAATTAACCATGCCAGAGTATCAGCCAGGTATTCAAAAAGCTTGGGGCTGCTCTTTGAACCGAACACCAATCTAGTTGCAAAGTAATAATTTTGTTCCCATCGAATACCATGGAGGTGCCATAAAGAATGATCGATAGGTAACAATTTGAATGCGTCTGAGATGTCGGTTTTTGACAACCAACAACCCTGACCACATTGTAAAATGTGAGTGATGGCATCATCTAATTTAACATATTCCATGGACATATCCTCTGAGGGTATCAAGGAGTTAATGCTTGGTTGTGTAGTACCATGAGGGGCGGAAAGATCTATAATTAGTCTCTTTTTATCTGCTTGAAATTTTTTAGAAACAATCCCCAGAGGGTTAATCCTCCAGATGGGAAATGGAGGGGACAAAAAGGGGCCAATGAGAAACCCTTTGTCTATTTCGGTTTGGATAAGTTTATGAACCGTGATAGGGTCTGTAATAGCTGACAGCAGATTGGGACATTCAATCGAAGTCACAGGACAACGATTAATGCCTGTATGGAATCCAGACGAAAAACCTGAAATGAGATAGTTAGCAAGAGTGGTGTTCGGATTTTGAAGAAGAAGAGCCTGCAACTTTGACAGGTTAATGGACCTAGGTCCTTTATTTACAGATAAATTTTTGGGGCAAATAATCTTGGAGTGAGAATTATAGCAGAGGGAACATTGGTGTAACATCCTGCATGCGCTGTAAAAACAACCTTTACTGTTGAAGTTGTTACATATGGGGGAATTGCCTATATAATGAATGGTCCTGCCCAGTTTGTCTTTGGTGGGGCGAGAAATTAGTTCAGATGAATTATTCGGGTCCTGAGTTCTACTTGTAGATGGCAGTACTAATTGATTGGTGTTAACAGAGGAAGGACATAGTTGAGTGGAGTGAGTATTAGCTTGGCAGATCTGGCAAGTAGGAAGTTTAAGACCCGCAAAATGTCTGCAGAAGAGTTCATTATCCATGGAACTCCAATCTGTATGATAGTTGAATTGGGATAAGGCAGCGGCTGCTTTCGCAGCGAATGACTTGTGATAGTCATAATAAGCGAAACCGCCATATCTATGTCCCAGGTCAACTAGAGTATATAGGTAGGTGTCTAATTCCTGACGTCTGTGTGGTGAAATAGTACATATAATGTCTCTATATACACTAAAAGCTAATACAAATTCGGGAATAGTTAATTTGCGGGCAAGTCTAGGATCTTTAGCTTTCAGAGTGACAGATACTTCGCCGCAGTTGACTGTTTTATTTTCCATTAGGTCTTGGGATGCTAAAAGAATGGCTGCTAGGTTAACTTCTTTCCCTTCTAAAATATCCTTACGTAAGTTTTGAGGTATCATATGTGCCGGAGTGATGCGTGGAGGCACGTTTGAATTACCTGGTGGATCCAAGGTATTGGAAGACATGATAGATGGTGTAGTATGAGGGTTATTTGATTCCAGGTTAGAAAGTCTTGTCTGAATATTTGATACTGTGGAAGTTAGTTCTGTTAACATTTGAATAATTTTGTGAGATTGGTCTGTATGTGATGGGGGTATAATCGGAGAATGTGGTAGAGATAATGTGGGTGACACATTCGTATTGAGAGTAGGAGAAGTTGAAATAGGTGTGGTAATTGAGTTATCACACAATAATTTATAAAGTTCATTTTTTCTAGCAGATGTTGAATAATGAATTCCTCTTCGATTGAGTTCTGCCGATAACTTAGCGATAGTCCAGGACCTGTAAGATGAGCCAGTACTAGAAGATGAACGTTTGCGCGGAGTATTAAGTATTGTTCTTGAAGGTTCAGAATTCGAGGTCCCTGGAGTATTAGGTTCTTCCATGACCAGAATTACTATAAAACAAAAATACATATGTTATGTGTAGAAGGATATATGTGGTTGACCTACACTGACCACTAATTGTGGTCCAGGGAGTACGTATCTTATGAAGACTATTGAACTTCTAATAGAAGTGGATGGTAAATGGGTAATAGGAATTACCTCGTCGTGTTAGGGGAGAAGATATTGACAGGAAAGTAGGATCTTGCCAGGTAATTCAGGCGAATGTACCGTAGTATACAGCCTCAGGAAAGGATCTGCTTGTGCTTCCGGGTAGGCGAGATACTTCTGAGTACCGAAACTTTAATACACCAGCCTATCCTGGATAAAAGATATATACTTATCCTGTGGACTATTATGCTCAGACAGTTGTCGAAGTGTAGACCTCCCATAATTTGAGCTCATGTATACATTGAGTTAAGTATCAAGCTCAACCTGTTGAGGTAACGCTGGACCGCATGAAGTATGGCATAACAGAGAAAAATCAATGATACCACAGCGAGGTAAAAATGAGAAGATATATGTATAAGGAAAGAAAAGGAGAGTGAAGTAAGGTGTGAGTAAGAACTCTCTAGGGTAGTGAGAGCAACCCTGTCTCAGGACTGGGTAGCAATACACGCCCCAGAAGCGAGAAAGGTCGCTGTGCCTTGTGAATAGGTGAAGGGGAGTTACTTCTAAAACCCTTCTAGAGGCCCAAGAGCTATGGAATGTGTGGAAGAAAATCCCCCCACCCCTGAACTTGAAGACAATTGAATGTGATCTTAACTCCAGACCATGCGTGGGTTGAAGCTAAGCCCCAAGGAGTGACATTCGGCCTCCGATGAGGTAAGGTGAGTAAAACTGAAAATGCTATCAGCCCCCTAGCACTGGAGTATAAATGGTCTGGTATCTAGAGGCGTGGAAGGTAATCGGTACCCCCCATCCCGGGACCGTAGTAAGGAGTGAGGGACCATTGGTTTCCAAGGAGGTAAGGTGAGTGACCTTCGGCCTCCAAGACGAAGTAAGGTGAGCGTGACTGACAGAGTGATAAGAGGTAAGGTGAAAGTAACCTTCGGCCTCCAAGAGGTAAGGTAGCCATGACCTTCGGCCTCCACAAGAGGCAAGGCAGCCGTGACTCTCGGCCTCCGAAGAGGTAGGGTGACAGTGGCCTACTGCCTCCGAAGAGGTAAGGTGGCAATAACCTTCGGCCTCTAAGAGGTAAGGTCGCGTTGACCTTCGGCCTCTGAAGAGGTAGGGCGATAGTGACCTGCAGCCTTCAAAGAGGTAAGGTAGCCATACCTTCGGCCTCAAAAAGAGGTAAGGTGGCAGAAACCTTCGGCCTCCCAAGAGTTAAGGCAACCGTGACCCTCGACCTCTAAGAAAGATGACAATAACCTCCAACCTTCAGTGAGTTACTTGACTATAACCTTTACATAATTGTAGTGCTAGATTATGAATGATTCATTCACAAGTAGTGTATTACCTTATTTGCCGAGTGCCTACAGAATAACTGTGAGTCGGTATTCTGTATATACAGGGTTATTACCTTAACTGAAGATATGCGTCTGACACTAGATATGTATATCTGGAGAACTGTAATATGTAAGAAAAAAGACGTAAGATATATACGCGCACCTATACATGCATACACACATATATACATATATATATATATATATACACACATATACACATGCATACACATATACACACATACATACCCATCTATATATACAAACACATACATTTTTTTTTTTTTTTTTTTTTTTTTATACCACAGTGGTAATACCACTGTTCAGAACGAGTGGGAATATCATGAAGTACATAGAAGAACTATAGTAGTAAAATATATCATGAATAAGCACATATGAATATTTAATGACATGTAGCTGAGAGTATGACAACGTTTATTAATCAGTAAAATATTTAAAGCACGAATTGGTACTGACTTGACTATCAGTCATTTAAGTAAAACTTAAGAAGAAGAAATAGAAGTTCCTGTATAGGCAATATAGCGTACCTGCCCACTTAGAGAGCGAGGAGAGGGAAACGCTATTGTGAGGAGGAATTGTAATCGTCGCGAGGAAGTGACGTCACTTCCTGGAATCGGGTGCCGTGATCTAGAGGGATGCATCAAGAAAGGTTTTGCCATGTGAAGAGAAGGGGGGATTTGAGCGTATGAAATGAGCGACTGGTGAGAAGAAGATCAAGGCACTTACATTTTTGCAGACTGCGATCGGACCGAGTTACTCACGTGATGACGTTGACAACGGATGACCCCCAACGATAGAGGAGTAAGATAGGGAGCTGGGGGATTAAATAGTCCTCCAGCTCCTCCCACAACTACAGGCACCGCCTTAACATTTGTGTTTTTTTATTGAGATTAAGAGGTGTTATTTCTTGAATCAAAAAGGACTAAAGAGGACAGCAGACTGAAAGTGGTTCCCTTTCCTAGGCATAATATTTTATAACTGAGGTGGATGTACAAGGCAGAAGTGCATCAATTTGGGGCATACAGCTGGCACCACAGGGGACAAGTACAAATTCCCAATGACCTAAAAGGTAGAGTATTATTTTGGTAGTTTTTGTTGTACTGGATGCTAACAACAAAATTTTGTCCACCTCCGTCCAAGATCCTGTGCTAAATTATTAAAGCGGAACTACCACTGCAAAACAACTTTAGCTTAAATAACTCCCCATGTGGCGACTAGCTACTTAGTAGCACTAGTCGCCAGAATTATTACCTTAATAGATGTATCCTTTATTCTATGGATGACAGGCAGGCTGACGCACATGCTGTCAGTCCCTTCCGGAGCTGAACGGCTCCTAGCAACGCCTACCCGGCTGGGACTGACAGAGCAGGCGCATGGACGTTACTATTCAGCCGTGGAAGAAAGGATAAATCTATTGAAGTCAGTCGCCAGACGGGGAATTATTTAAGCTAAAGTTGCTTTGCGGTGGTAGTTCCACTTTAATTTTCATGAATCAGTTCACTCAGAATGGAATTACAGTGGCTCAGAATAACCCCTTGAGGACCAGCGGGGTGTTGAACAGATTGCTTTGCAATGTGTTGAGCACCCCTCTTATTCACTAGGGGTTACAGTAAGTGGGTATTTTTTATCTGGATATTGGTTATGCCAGAGCTATCTGAGCTACTTCAATAATTCCTTAATGGCTATCTGAGTATGATTGGGGTTATAGTTCAACAGCAGTAGGAGTTTTGTAGCTTGCCCACTCCTACTCCTAGCTGCTGCATGATGGTTCAAGCAGGGGGTTTAGTTTGCTTAACTCCCCACCCGACCAAAAAGGCCATCTTTGGACTCTGTTCTATTTGTGATTTAGTCACAAAAATCTGGTTTGCGTTAGATACTTGTGCCAGTGTGAGTAGCTGTGTATGCTAAAGGGTCTAGATAGGTGTGTGTGTGTGTGTGTGTGTGTCTATGAGTGTGTAGAGGACAGAAGAACCTAGGTAGAAGAATGGTGGTAATGGAAGAGTGCAAATTCTATACTTCTCATTAAATCCTCTCTTTTAGTTGATTGAGGGACACAGACTATGGCGTATAGATATGTATATACCCCTCCACACAACCCTGCCACATTAGTTTACACCTAGCAAGATAGAAAGAGAGGTGAAAATCATGGCAACGAATCCAAAAAAGAGCAGGGGACCCCAATCCAGAACAATGAGGAGAGGTCTGGGGGGGGGGGGGGGTTGACCTGCATGTCTTGATTGATTTAGATAAAAGGATTTATAGTAAGTACAAAAATCCCCTTTTCTCTTACACCCATTGAGGGAGGTGGGGACCATGGGAACTTTCAAAATGGTCCCCCAAAAAAACACTAGAAGGGAAAGAAAACTAGAAAACAGCATTCTGCACCACTTTGGCTGCCAAAACCTGCATTAATTTGGGAGAATGTATGAAAAGATGATGTAGCTGCCTTACAGAGTTAATCAGCAGAAGCTTGGCGTTTCAGGGCCCATGAAGTATTCAGTGAACATGTGAATTGCTAGGGACCCAGTATAGTACTGGCAGAAACTTGAGATTGGTAGGATTGACTGATAGTCCAATTAAGTCATGAAGCAATAGTAGCTTTAGAAGCAGATATACCATTCCTTGGGCCTTCACGTATGATGTACAAAGTATGCATTTGTCTGAAAAAGCATTCACGTGTTTAAAGCATCTAACGTCATCCAATGCATGAAGCGATTCTTCCTGATTATGAGGGTTAGGACACCAAGAAGGAAGAACCTATTTCTGACTCATGTGAAGAGTCGAAACAACATTATATCGAAAGTTTGGAAAAGTCTAAAACACAACTTTGTCTTGATGAGAGGATAGGTGGGGAGATATGCAGGGAAGAGTACTAAATTCTGAAAATCTCCATGCGGAGGAGATGGCAGTAAGTAAAATAGCCTTACATATCATATCATAAGAGAAGCTCAAGACAAAGGATAAAAAGGGAGATGGTTGAAGTAGCTCAAGTACCAAAAAGTCCCAAGGAGGGGTAGGATCCCAATATGGAAGGACTATATAAGTCACACATTAAAGAAATATACAAAAAGAGGAGAGCACAAACAGCCTCTATATGTAGTATATATAGAAATTGAGTACCCCACTAAAATTATTGCCACTTAGTAGACATAGAGACTATATCTTGCCTCTAAGATGAACAGCATGCTGGCTATGCCCCAGGCTAGCAAACTGCTTGGTATTGATGTCACTGTTGATCTCCATGAACCTCCATAAACTTGAAACATGGAACGTTATACAAGTAATTTATTGTCATAGCATACCTAGTTCCAGCGTCTGTCCCGTCAGTGACACAAGTGTCAAAGTACGTAGGAGGCTTCCTCCCAAGCATCACTTGCGGTACCTGGGTTGAGAGCACTTGGGGGAGATATTGGGAGTCCATGTCCTCTTGCCAGCTGATACGGACGCTCAGGGTGAGGCGGGTGCGGGTCACTGAATTGACGCATCGCAGTGAGATGCGTTGTTTACTGGCACTAACCGGCAGAATGGAGCAGAGTGGAATTTTATGAGGTATGCTGGTATCTCCTCCCATCTACTTCCTGGACTGGACTTTAAAAGGGAAACTGAGCCAACTCTCATTTACCCTTGTATTGTTGTACAATTCAGTTCTGTTTCCTCTGGGCTCTGTGTATGACCTGGCGTGTCTGATCATCCATTCTAGTGCTGACCTGTGGCTCTGTCTGACTATTCTCTTGCCTTATCCTGTATCTAGCGGACACCCAATCTGGTGCAGACTTCTAGCTCTTGCTGACTATCTGATCTGTGTATGACCCGGCTTGTCTGACCATCCATTCTGGTGCTGACCTGTGGCTCTGACTATTCTCTTGCCTTCTCCTGTATATAGCGGACACCCAATCTGGTGCAGACCTGTGGCTCTGGCTGACTATCTGAAATGTGTATGACCTGGCTTTTCTGACCATCCAATCTGGTGCTGACCTGTGGCTCTGTCTATTTTTCCTGTCCTTTTACATTTAGCGGACACCCAGTCTGGTGCAGACCTGTAGCTCTAGTAGATTCTATAGTTTACTGACTGCAGACATGCGTCTAGTATCCCCTTCTGCTACGCTGACTACAGGCATGAATCAGGCATCCATGGCTACCACCCTAACTAGCGTGAGTCAGACAGCTGTCTCGTTACCCGGATCGGTGAGATCAAGTTCTTGTTCCTGTTTCTGCTCCTGTTCAAGCTCCTGGTTCCAGCAGAGACTTCCAGTGGCTTTGGCCTAGTCTCCAGCAGTGAGGGCAATCTTTGGCAGCTTACTATTTCTGATAGTATCGCTAGCTTAGCTTGTGACCCTCTGCCTCTCTCCATTGTCTTATACTGTGTGATACCTTATTCTGAGTTTTTGTTAAAAGATATTTTACTATACCATACTGACTCTCAAATGGTTGTTGGGAAACCGTGACATTTATTGAAATAAAAGCAAAAATAAATAAAATCTCCTTATGCATTTTGCTAGTCTAGCCTGGGGGCATAGCCAGTGCATGCTGTACATCTTACAGTCAAGATATAGCCTCTATGGCTAGTAAATACTAATAATTTAGTGGGGTACTCATTGTCTATGTATACACTACATTGAGGCAATTTGCCCTCTACTGTATTATTTATGTATATTTTCTTCAGAGAGCTTTTGTGTGGAGGGGTAGTGTCCCCACGTTGGATGAAGTGGCAACACCAGTAGAACCTCCTACTGTGGTGTATGACTGCTGTCAGTATTGGAGCTAGTCTACAAGAGCCCAGGTCCGCACTAGATTGGGTGTCTGCTAGGTACAAGAAACAAACTTAAGAATAGTCAGACAGAGCCACAAGTCAGCACCAGAGGGAGAAGTCAAGCCAGGTCATACACAGTTCAGGTAGTCAGCCAGAACCACAGGTCTGCACCAGGTTGGGTGTCCACTATAGGGAGAGACAAAAGAATAGTCAGACAGAGCCACAGGTCAGCACCAGGTTGGATGGAAGACTAGCCAGGCCATACACAGAGCCCAAGGTAATAGAACTGCTATGAGCAACAATGCAAGGGCAACTGAGTCAGGACTCAGACTGCCCTTTAACCCCTTAACGACCAAGGAATCCGGACGCAGACGCGACTGAATGACAATGGAGCATTTTTTTTTATTGCTCCGTTGCATTCCGGACTCCCCGAACGGCGTGCAGCCGAGGGGGGAGCCCGGAATTCGATTACTGTCATAGTACGTCATCGGTCGTTCAGTCAAATCGACCCTTGACGTACTATGACCGTCAAGGGTCGTTAAGGGGTTAAACCCCTCCTCAGGAAGTAGGTATGAGGAGCAGCTCAGAGGAAGGAAGTATGTAGGAGGGGACTACAGGAAGCATGGCACATAAAACGGAGGCCTGCTGCATGCTTGAAGCCTCGCGCCTGCAGATGACTCTGAAAACAAGGTAAGCTGTAACAGTGTCTTTTGGTTTATGCTCTTGGATCATACTTCTGTTTTTGTTTAGTTAATAAAGGTGTATTGCATTTTACATTTTTGTGTCCTGTCTGGTTCCTTGTCCCTAACAATACACAAGGACCATGAACTCAGGAGACACAGGCAATCTACAGAATATTTTTTTCAGGCTGGACCAGGTAGACCAGTGCATGGACCAGTTTGCTGCAGCCCTCCAGGCTTTTTTGCTCCATACTGAGCATCTGGTTCCACAGCCACAGCGGTCCTTGGCGCAGGCTGACCCTATAGCTGCTTCCGCTTTGGCTGCCAATGGTGATTCCAATGTTTTAAGAGGTACGACAGGGTCTGCCCCGCTTCCCCAGCACTATGGGGGGACCCTAACCAACCAATGCAGAGGTTCTCTAAACCAGGTTGGCATCTATCTGGAGATGGTACCACAGTCCTTCCTGTCTGATAGGAGTAAGGTGGGCCTTGTGATTTCTTTACTCTCTGACAGGGCCTTGGCTTGGGCTATTCCCCTTCGGGAGATGCAGAAACCTATTGTATACAATTACCCTGAGTTTGTGGCATCCTTTAAAAGGGTATTTGATATACCAGGCTGCTCCACCTTGGCTGCCAAGCGCCTAATGTCCATCCAGCAGGGTACTAGGACGGTTTCAGATTACGCCATTGAGTTTCGTACCCTGGTAGCCGAGGTTGGTTGGAATAATGAGGCTCTCGTGGTTGCTTTCTCTAATGGGCTTTCAGATACGGTTAAATATGAGATTGCAGCCCGGGACCTTTCCAGTGATTTAGAGGAACTGGTCTCATATTGTATTCTGATTAACTCCCAAATCCGTGAGAGATCTTCCTTTAGGGAGCGCCTGCGGAGGCATCCCATCCGTTTAACTCCGAGCATTTCGTCCCAACCCATACCTCCCTCACCTCCTAGTCTTGATACCTCAGGCGATGTGGAGTCCAGGCAGATTGGGTTCACTTGTCTTTCAATTGCAGAAAGGGTCTTGAGGAGGAGGAAGGGCCTGTGCCTTTACTGCGGTAAGGCAGGGCATCTACTGCGAAACTGTCCCACACGTCCGGGATGACCGCACCTAAGGTCTTATAGGGGACAGACGTCTTAGCGTCCCTGGATACTCTTACTGATAAACCACTAATCTCCACTGGGCTTTCTTGGGCCAAAAGTTCCATTACTTCAGAGGCACTTATTGACTCCGGTGCAGAGGGCCTCTTTCTTGAGTGACTTCTCCCAGAAGCACTCAATTAAATATATTAAATATAATTATACACACACATTTGGCTGATGGAAGCACCTATTTTGTCTTAATACATACATATAAGCACACATAGTATATACCTATAAACCCATGGAGAAAGATCACATGCACAGGACTTTTCTGGATGAAAATAAGTCTGCACCAATTATTTTACACACAAACCCATGTAGAAAGATCACACTCACAGGACGTTTCAGGATAAAAAGGTGTAGATTTATTTAATCAATGTTTCTGCCCTACCTTGGTCATTATTAAGATTTTTGTAGGGTTGGAAAGTTGATGAAATAAATCTTCACATAATTTCATCCTGAAGTCATGTGAGGGCAATCTTTCTACATGGATCTGTATGTATATATCTTTTTGTGATGGATACCCAGGCCAGCAATTTTGCTATGAAATGAATGCAACAATTTTGCAATATATAGATAGCACTCACAGGGCTATTCAGGATGAAAATATGCAATTTATTTCATCAACATTTTGACCCTTCAAAGAACTTCATAAACACTCAAGGTAGGGCTGAAACTTAGATGAAAATTCTGCACCTATTTTCATCCTGAAAAGTCCTGTGAGAGCGATATTCCTACATGGGTTTGTGTGTAAAACATGTATATATACAATATCGGCATGGCTTTGTGTGTAAAATGTATTTATACAAAATATCGGCATGGCTTTGTGTGTAAAACATGTATATATATATAATATCGGCATGGCTTTGTGTGTAAAACATGTATATATACAATATCGGCATGGCTTTGTGTGTAAAACATGTATATATACAATATCGGCATGGCTTTGTGTGTAAAACATGTATATATACAATAGCGGCATGGCTTTGTGTGTAAAACATGTATATATACAATACTGGGATGGCTTCGCACAGGAGGTTAGTAAAACACAACAAACAGGACTAGCCATTATGTGTGTTATCCACTGCATTGCAAGCCAATGCATTGGATACATGTCTGGCACTAACAGGGTTAAAACACTAAAAGTGGATTTACATGTAGGACTATTTACTCTGATATCCAAGCAAATCCAGAAAGGAGGCAATTTATTTAATGACTGACTTGTTGAATTTTGATTGCTTAGCCCTTTCAGCTCCAAAATGGCATGCACCATATTTTGAAAGCACTGCGTTCTATAACTCTCTTTCAGTGAGCATGCACGAGTTAGCGAGAGCACATTAGCACTGCGTGCAGTGTGTTACGTATAGCATTTTGCATACAGCATATATTAAAGAAAAATGTAGGGAAAAAGAAAGCACTCACAGGTCTTTGTAAAGGTGAAAAATATGCGGATAAACCAGAGCATATTTTTCACCTTTACAAAGACCTGTGAGTGCTCTCTTTTTCCCTACATTTTGCTACATGATTTCTCTGAAGATTGACACCCAGGCATAGAACTGTACCTTAACCCCTTATGGACCGGCCGCGGCGGTCACTTAAGGACCATGGAGCATTTTTTTGTTATTGTTGTTTCCGGACTCCCTGAACGGCATGCAGCCGCGGGGGGAGCCTGGAATTCCATGACGGTCATAGTACATCATGGGTCGTTAACTAAGATTTACCCATGACGTACTATGACCGTCAAGGGTCGTTAAGGGGTTAAATTAAGTGCACATCTTGGGACATTTCTATATATGTGTGTGTGGAAATAAACTTTGGTCCTGCTCTAAATCATTTATTCAGTTACACAAAGACGTGTCAATAGGTCATGAAATAACCTAAAAAATATTGGTAATGCCCCGTCCACCAGTCACACCCCTAGTAACACGCCCTGAAACAAAAGTGTCCCTTTTTGGCTATTTAAAATATTAGATGTGTGTATTTTTTATTATATATATAAATGTGTGTGTGTTTGGACTATATGTGGAGCAAGCCAACTACATCATAGGGTTAAAATGAAAATTCTGCAATTTACCACTGAATTAAAATGGGCTACTAACCATTCCAATGGTAGAGAGGTCCCCTCTTTACCATTTAAGGGGTTTAAAGGCCCATTTAACACTGAGAATTTTTTGTTCCCTATAGTGCCACTAGTTTATACTAGTTTAAAGGGATATTAATGTTTGACAATAAAAACAGCTCTGATTAATCTTCATAGTATTTGGGCCACAGAGAGTGTTATTTCAACTATTTCAATACTGTCAGAGCTGTAGTTCAAGAGTAACTGAATGATAAAGTATACCCCTCCCGCCCCTTTTACGGATGCAACACTGCTAACATCAGAGCAGCAAGACTGTCTGGATGGTTTGCAGACGGGGGACAATCTTCAGTGAGCATAAAGGAAAAACCTGTCGGGGGGGGGGGGTCCATATGCTCACAGTAAGAAGACTGTATCTTGCTGCGACCTGTCCGGTCAAGAGACCAGATTCCACATCTGAGGAGGCGGCTTACACTAGGTAAAAGGGGCGGGAGGGGGATACTTTATCATTCAATTACTCTTGAAATACAACTCTGTCAGTACTGAAATAACATTCTTTATAGCGCAAATACTATGAATATTAATTGGAGCGTCTCTTTTTCTGAAACATTATCCCTTAACATATTGTGCCTCATGTATTTAAAATTAAGAGAACAAGTGGCACTGTTGCTTTTGTCGTCTAATGAGAGATTCTGCTCAGTGATCAGAAGTTCTCCGCAGACAGCAGTACCATACATTATGATTAAGAAACAAGTTTGAGCTGTACTAACTTTTGAAGATAGCATCTCCAAGACGCATAAGTTCCCTTGTTATAAAAAGCAGTTCAAGCACTAGTACACATTTTAGTTATGCAATATTTATTTTATAAGAGTTTACCGTTACATTAACTCATTGCTTTGGAGTACCTTACTGGACCCCTCACTATTGAAAAACATTCTTTAACCCCTTGGATGCTACAAAAAGTGTACAACACATTAGAGATCTCAATAGTATCCAATGGATTAAATGTTCCTCCATGGAAGATTATCGTGCAGTCACTACTACTAGTACACACACTTAAACACAGATAGTTGTTGCTTACAAAAAAAAAAAACACTATATAAAAATATTTTATACCAGACAGTTACAATTTACATTGTATAACACCAAAGTTTCTATAAGATTCTTCTTATATTCTGTAATTCCCGTTCCTATCATTGAAAAGAATTTATCCCAAAGAGGTGCATGTGCTAAGGATAAATGGTGGAATTCTGGAGCAATCAAACTGCACCAATGACAGAGCGATTCTAATAGGGATAGTTATAGTAACACTTAATACTGAAAACCTTTATATTGCAGGGTTTATCATGCTCCATAAAACATGGGTACTCCTATGGCCAAGAGATTTATTCAAAAGATACTGCAGCTTAAAGGGGATCTATCACCCTATATATCGAATATAATGAAAAGTGCATTAACTTTTTTTTTAAAACGCTTGTTTACCGAAATTAAAATAAGAAATACAGTCCTGCACCTACTTCCAGGCAAACTGCAGTTACCTGATCTGTAGCTCAGTCTGCCGCTCTGCGTCTGCTCCCCTCTATCCAGCCTCCTCCGATGACGGAGGCTGTCTGTAAGCTGGATCACTCTCATTGGCAGAGACCGATTTCTGGTCAATGAGAACTCTCCAGCTTACAAACAGAAAGCCTCCGTCATCGGAGGAGGGTGGATAGAGAGCGGCAAACTGCAGCAAAGATCAGCTGTACGCAGTCTGCCTGGAAATAGGTGCAGGGCAGTATTTATTCTTTTAATTTTGGCAAAAAAAAAAAAAAAAAAATTAATGCACTTTTCATTATATTCAATATATAACAAAACGATTTAGAGAAAGTTGTGCAGGGGTGATAGAGCCCCTTTAAAGTGCAATTTTTTGGGTGAAGTACTTCCATGTCCTGAGATTGTACTGTGGTGCTGTTGCTACATGAGTCTATAGACAAGTCTGGTCAGTTCACCATGTAAGAACAGCACCACTGTAAAATGTCAGGCCATGAAGGTACTACACCCACAAAAATGCATGTTTGAACTTCACTAACTTTTGAATAAAATATTGCAATGGGAAAATCCTTGTTTTAGTCAGCAAGATAAACAAAATATTATATATATTTTACCCCTTTGAGTGCCAGAGGGGTACGCAACGCATTGCAAAGCAATGCGTTGCGTATCCCTCTGGAACTCTAAGGGTTAAGTATTTCTAACCCTTTTAGAATACAGAAAAGTGAACAGCTTCCCAAGATGCACTTATGGGAGGTGCTGAATACAATCAGAATTTTTAACCCTCCATACCTCCCTGTCCCTATAATCTGGGAGTCACAATAGCGTGTGCTCAATGTATCTGGACAGGTGTGAAAACTCAGCATTATCTGCAGACAGGTGTAAAAAGTTGTGCAATGCATTGCTTCATAATGCATTGTCCATCCCTCTAGTCCTCAAGGGGTATAAGAGACTCTAAATGTATTCCTCAAAGAATCCTAAAGCACTCTTGTATGTGAGTCATTATTCTGTAAGCTACAATAGATGTAAGCACTTCATATTGTGTTAAGTTTATTTAATGAAAGTTCAACATCCAAGGGGGTCCACTACTTTATACTTCACCAAGTGGCATAAATCAACCTTGACCATAGGGAACAAGAAACATCCCTTTGATTTAATGGGACATTTAACCCTTTGACTGCTGGAGATGTGTCCAACGCATTTCGAGAGAATGTGTTGGAAACTTCTCTAGAAGAGGTGGTGTTAAAAGCTCCATTTAAATAAATGTGGATTTTAAAATAAACATATTCCGTATGGTGCAGTTTGTTTGCATCAGAATTGTGTCACTTTTTCTTAGTATATCTGCCTCTGAATAAATTCAGGAAAGGGGAGATGTATAAAAATGTTGTGCTAGATATGTATAAAGATGTTTGCGTGAAGTTTACACATGCCGACTAAGCTCAAGGAAAAGTCTCAAATGCGACTTTTCTGACACTTTGGCCTCCCTTCCCCACCCCCAGCATTCTGATATTATTTACATTCTTTACATAGACTAACAGTATTACGATGCAAAGGAGATGGCAGCAGACACATTCTGGGCAAAGAACAGTCAAAACTGTGCAAAATGCAAATTATTCATTAACTGCAACAAAATTCTCACTTTAGCCATTCCCCAAATCTTCGTCCTTTTTTGGCACACAGAAGGGATTTTTAGTCACACTTTTATGCACACATTCGGCCAATTTTTCTGAGAAAACAGCAAAAGATATTACAGCACACCTCCCCAACTGTTTGTAGAAATTAAGTATTTTCTACAGTAAAATCCTCATGTTTTTGGTTGAAACGTAGATCCCCATCTGTGCTCTGCATGTAAAGGTAAGTAAGGCAGATGAGTATTCATTAAGAACCATAATACAATATTTGAAAACATAGGATACACAAGAGTTACATTTAGTGCTGTAGAATTTAGGGCAATGCCCATTTTGGAAAAACTGAAAGAATCATGTTGAGCATAGGATTACAGAGTAATGTCCATAAACTCGTCAAACGCCTTATTTCCTTTAACATACGATAAAAAAGACTCCTTCCTTTCACGGGTTCTGCACTGTTGAAGAAAAAAACAAAAAAACAAAACATAGTTAACATGTTGATGATATAGACAGGATATATACAAGATGGGACATTTTAATGCACGAGACTCCAATTTTGTGGGCCCTCAGTCTAGGTTTCCAAAGATTCAAGATATAATCCTGAAATCAAATATGACTAACAGGTTTGCCTTTCTCACAAATATTAATCTCTTGAATACAAGAGGTCAGTATTGTATTGTGAATTAATGCTTTGGAGACCTCTAGTATTTAAGGGGTTAATGCAATTGTGAAATTTAATTCCTTAAGGATCATAAGGTTGTGCAATGCATTGCTTCATAATGCATTGTCCATCCCTCTAGTCCTCAAGGGGTATAAGAGAGTCTAAAGGATCTAAAAGCACTCCTGTACAGGTTACATTACAAACTCATGGGCACCAGCAAAGTCTCGAGTAGAGGTAACGTGAGCGAGGGAGAGCGCGCGCTCTCTCCTGTGAGGGAGAGGGAGAGCACGAGCGGGAACGCGCGCGAGGGAGAGCACGAGCGGGAACGCGCGCAAGGGAGAGCACGAGCGGGAACGCGCGCAAGGGAGAGCACGAGCGGGAACGCGCGCAAGGGAGAGCACGAGCGGGAACGCGCGCGAGGGAGAGCACGAGCGGGAACGAGGGAGAGAGAAAGAGCGGGAACGAGGGAGAGAGAAAGAGCGGGAACGAGGGAGAGAGAAAGAGCGGGAACGAGGGAGAGAGAAAGAGCGGGAACGAGGGAGAGAGAAAGAGCGGGAACGAGGGAGAGAGAAAGAGCGGGAACGAGGGAGAGAGAAAGAGCGGGAACGAGGGGGAGAGAGAGAGCGGGAACGAGGGAGAGAGAGAGAGCGGGAACGAGGGAGAGAGAGAGCGGGAACGAGGGAGAGAGCGGGAATGAGGGAGAGAGCGGGAACGAGAGAGAGAGCGGGAACGAGAGAGAGAGCGGGAACGAGAGAGAGAGAGAGAGAGAGCGGGAACGAGAGAGAGCGGGAACGAGCGAGCGAGAAAGAGCGGGAACGAGCGAGAGAGAGGGAACGAGAGAGAGAGAAAGAGCGGGAACGAGAGAGAGAGCGGGAACGAGAGAGAGAGGGAACGAGAGAGAGAGGGAACGAGAGAGAGAGGGAACGAGAGAGAGAGGGAACGAGAGAGAGAGGGAACGAGAGAGAGAGAGAGGGAACGAGAGAGAGAGAGAGGGAACGAGAGAGAGAGAGAGAGGGAACGGGAGAGAGAGGGAACGGGAGAGAGAGAGAGCGGGAGAGAGAGAGAGAGCGGGAGAGAGAGAGAGCGGGAGAGAGAGGGAACGGGAGAGAGAGGGAACGGGAGAGAGAGAGAGCGGGAACGAGAGAGAGAGAGCGGGAACGAGAGAGAGAGAGCGGGAACGAGAGAGAGACCGGGAAAGAGAGAGGGCGGGAACGAAAGAGAGAGAGAGCGGAAGGCGAGCGGGTGAGAGACAGCGTGCAAGACGGGACACGAGAGAGAGCGGGAACGAGAAAGAGAGAGGGAGCGGGAAAGAGAATGAGAGAGGGAGCGGGAAAGAGAGAGAGGGAGCGGGAAAGAGAGAGAGAGAGGGAGCAGGAAAGAGAGAGAGAGGGAGCGGGAAAGAGAGAGAGAGAGCGGGAACGAGAGAGAGAGAGAGCGGGAACGAGAGAGAGAGCGGGAACGAGAGAGAGAGCGGGAAAGAGAGAGAGAGCGGGAAAGAGAGAGAGAGCGGGAAAGAGAGAGAGAGCGGGAAAGAGAGAGAGAGAGCGGGAACGAAAGAGAGAGAGCGGGAACGAAAGAGAGAGAGCGGGAACGAGAGAGAGAGAGCAGGAACGAGAGAGAGAGAGCAGGAACGAGAGAGAGCAAGAACGAGAGAGAGCAAGAACGAGAGAGAGCGAGAGAGCGGGAACGAGAGAGAGAGAGAGGGAACAAGAGAGAGAGGGAACAAGAGAGAGAGGGAACAAGAGAGAAAGGGAACGAGAGAGAGAAAGGGAACGAGAGAGAGAGCGAGGGAACGAGCGAGCGAGAAAGGGAACGAGAGAGAGAGGGAAAGAGAGAGAGAGGGAAAGAGAGAGCGGGAAAGAGAGAGAGCGGGAAAGAGAGAGAGCGGGAAAGAGAGAGAGCGGGAAAGAGAGAGAGAGCGGGAGAGAGAGAGAGAGCGGGAGAGAGAGAGAGAGCGGGAGAGAGAGAGCGGGAAAGAGAGAGAGCGGGAAAGAGAGAGAGCGGGAAAGAGAGAGAGCGGGGGAACGCGCAGGCGAAAGAGAGCGCGGGGGAACGAGAGCGCGGGGGAACGAGAGCGCGGGCGAAAGAGCGCGGGAGAACGCGCGGGCAAGAGAGAAAAAGCACGGGGGAACGCGCGGGCGAGAGAGAAAGAGCGCGGGGGAACGCGCGGGCGAGAGAGAAAGAGCGCGGGGGAACGTGCGGGCGAGAGAGAAAGAGCGCGGGGGAACGCGCGGACGAGAGAGCGCGGGGGAACGTGCAGGTGAGAGAGAGTGCGGGGGAACGCGCGGGCGAGAGAGAGTGCGGGGGAACGCGCGGGCGAGAGAGAGAGTGGGGGAACGCGCGGGCGAGAGAGAGAGCTCTCCTTTCCTCGGTCTCTCTCCTTCCCATGCGCGCGTCACAGAGCGGGGGGGGGGCCACGCGCGTCAGACAGAGAGCGGGGGGGGGGCAACGCGCGTCAGACAGAGAGCGGGGGGGGCCACGCGCGTCAGACAGAGAGCGGGGGGGGGCACGCGCGTCAGACAGAGAGCGGGGGGGGGCCACGCGCGTCAGACAGAGAGCAGGGGGGCCACGCGCGTCAGACAGAGAGCAGGGGGGAGCCCACGCGCGTCAGACAGAGAGCAGGGGGGAGCCCACGCGCGTCAGACAGAGAGCAGGGGGGGGCCCACGCGCGTCAGACAGAGAGCAGGGGGGGGCCCATGCGCGTCAGACAGAGAGCGGGGGGGGGCCCACGCGCGTCAGACAGAGAGCGGGGGGGGAGATGGACAGCTAGCGAGAGAGAGAGAACAAAAGAGAGCAAGAGAAAGTGAAAGAGAAAGGAGAAAAAAATTGAAAGAAAAATTACAAACAAAACAAAAACAAGAAAGACACAGACAGTATGAGAGAACACAAGTTTTTCTTGTAGACCAACCTCTTTTTTCTGGCTGAATTTCTTTATTTTTGTATTATCGACCTGCAAAAACCACAATATGTTAACTCAAATGCAACATCAGAACACAAACATTACTTTGTAGATGGATAAGAATTCATCATTGTAAACCTTCCAGCCTGCCACAGATCTAATAAGCCAATGTAGAACAGACAGAATCGAAACCAGCAGAGTGCCAGAGATGTATCAAATACATTGCAGTGCAATGCATTGAATATCTTTCTGGCACTCAAAGGGTTAAAGGAACACCACCACTGACTCTTCTCTTGGTCATCTAAGGACAGATGCATGTTCCAGGTGTCTGACCCCACCCCCATCCCAGACCGACCGTTTGAACAGTAACAGAACAAGGCGAGAGGGAACTATTAGAGTCCATTTATTTAAACAGAACCAAAAAATCTTAAAACAAACGATATCCACATATTTAGGTTATCTATTTTTTGTATTAAAAACAATAGTTTGAGAAAAAAAACTGTGGGGGGTTCCCTTTGAGTGGAATCACAGGATACAGTTTGGAGCCACCACCTTATATGCCCAATGGTTCAGTACTCACAAACATAATGGCTAAAATGTTGTATGTATAACCCTCAGCAGAAATGCCACTCAGAAAGTATCACTGCCCCAGTAACAGCAAGCAGGGTCTTTTCCAATATTAATAAGCAGGCTGCTCTTCCCTGAATCTCCTTCTCCCACAACAGATAAACATGTGAGACAATATAAAAGAAAAAGGTCCCCAATCTCTACACAGCTGTTTGCAATATACAGAAGTAATTTATTACACTCACGGTATGGTGATTAGAGAGGGAATACTCCCAAGCTACTGACAAACTTGCACACAGAGAATACAATCCATCTCTGTTCGGATCCCTAGGATGCTGTAACAGACGCTGATCTCCAAATGTGGTAATGCAAAATTAAAATGCATTAAAAATGGCTATTGTCTTTGCTAAAGCAGCAGCATAGCTGGAAAATGCGTTATATGGGCCTTTTAAGTAAGTTTGTCAGTAGCTTGGGAGCATTACCACTCTGACCACCGTACTATGAGAGTGAAATATTTTTTTCCCATAGATTTAACCCTTTGCGTGCCAGAGAGGTATCAAGTGCATTGCAACGCAGTGGATAACTCTGGCACTCAAAGGGCTAAAACAGCTGTGTAGCAATATAGTACAATTGGGAGCCTTCTTCTTCCATATTGCTCTCTCACCTGCCATTCGCTGCCTGCCAGAACATAAACTGAACAGCTGAAAGACGTGAAAGAGAGACTGCTCTCAGTGAGATGCAAATGTGGAAAGGCACAGTCTGACTTTAACCCCTAGGATTTTAAAGATGTCAAACACCTTGCAAAGCAATTCATTGGAGACATCTCTTGCATCCAACTGTTGCATCTGAATAAGGTATGAGGACAATGGCACATTCCATAATTTGCTTTTATTTCTAAAAACAGAGCATTACTTACAATTTCCAGGTCTTCCTTTTTATGTTTTACAGGCTGCTCAGATAAAATCTTTTTTAAGCAACTGCTGAGTAAGAATGCCTACAGGAACAGAATAATGGGGGAAAACACACAATTAATACATGAAGACATAAAAACTTGCATCACACAAAGTACGTCTATGTGACTGTAACACAATGTAATAACTTATTTGGTTAACTACATGTGATATATATTTTTAGTCTTCTTTAAACAATGCAAAGGTACGTTCACATAAGTAACTTTTGTAGAAGTGCAATTTTATGGAAAAGATACATTTTGCCTGATGTTTTTAATTTGTTTGTACTGTATTTTAAGTGTCACTCAAATACTTTTATTTATTTATTTATTTATTTTTTGGGGGGGGGGGTGTTCTCCCAGAATCCTTTGCTCATTTTTTTAAGCAGCTCATCAAAAATGCACTGAAAGATCAGCTGCCTGTATTATTAGTGCAATTTCATTTCAAACAGCTTTAAACCAACAGGAGAAGTTTGTTAGATCAAAGTTACAGCAAGCTACTTTGTCATAAGTCAAGCATCAAGTAAAACTGCTCATGTAAACAGCAGAAAAAAATACAATGGGCTTTATGTATAAAGACAAAGTGGAATAATTATGGGGCAAATCATGTGCATCATAGGGCTTGTCCCAGAATTGCTCACATTGCATTGGAAACCACTCTAGCATTCAAGGGATTAAACACCTCATTTAAATAAATATTTTGGAAATTATTGCTCTTTCTCCCCTATGGTGCATTTGGTTTGTCTCACATGGAGTTTACTGTGCCTTTATGCATGCGCTTATTACCATTTCAGTGGGTCAGAGGTATCTAACGCATTGCAACACAATGCGAGCACTCAAGGGGTTAATAAATGTGCATTTTTCCCATGTGTTCAAAACTCAGATATTTCCCTGTATGAATATAGAAAAATATTTTCAAGTTTCCACAACAATTAGATTGAATGTATGGATTTACACCCATACTCAAAAAGGTATACAGTGTGCTTGTAAAAACATTATATCCCGTTGCAGAATCCTCTACAAAGTTATATAAATTAACTAAGCTTGTCTATAGAACCATAGCATCACCCTCAGTAACAAACTAATGTACGTAACAAGGCAGATAACTACATTGTGGCACAAGGGTACCTTTCCTTTTAACTCACCTGTTCTGTATAGATTATGATCTGCTTTAACAAGTCTCTCTGGGTGTGTTCAAACTTGAACTGAAGTTGTTGCTCACTGGCAGATCCAGTATCTTCTTTCCCAATCTGCTGTAAACAAAAATAAGTAATTTGGATGATTTATTCAACATTCATATTATATTAACAGTATAGCCTAAAATGAAAAGGATTCATAGCAGTTAAAGCAATAGTATGCTTTATAAAAAAAATCCTGAATATTATTTATATTTATTTTATTTCAAGGATATTCCCACTGTTGGGAGAGGTTTTATTTAAAAATAATTGCAGCTCAAACCAGAGAAAGTATATATTTTTTTTCCTTTTCCTGATAATCTTGTGCCCAAGACAAAAATGTGTAACAATGCCACCCAGTGGTGACTCTTTGTATAGTGAATGATTATTAGAAATTTTGAGCTGTAATAACTTTTGAAAGTAATATCACATAGCAGTAGGAGTACCTTTTGTTTTTCACACAGAAAAAAATGCATCACAAAATGTGTTCTCTCTCCATAAAATAACTTTATTGCTTTCAGCAGCATTCATGCCTTGCACCATTTGCAAAATCTCTCTTTTACGGGTACATTCAATAAGCTAAAGCAGGGATGTCCAGTCTTTAGTGACATGACATTTACTTTTATTAGTCATCCTAACATGATCTACGTCCTTACCTTCATGTGTCAATGCTCCCTTAGCATCTCATTCAAACGTTGCACAGCATATGTGTTTCTATTTTGCCTGTCCGTACAAAATAAAACTGGACCAAAAACAACATGCACAATATTGTTAAAAAAAATAAATAAATAATTAAAAACAAGTAATTCTGGTGTAGGATGCCTATACCACAGGGAAAAAAGAAAAAACTTACCATTAATTTAAAACTGTTGATTTGCTCCATAATGGCACCTCTAAAGATTATTGAATATGGCTCGTCACCATTACTTATGTCACAGAAAAGGGCCAAACTCATGGAAACAATGCATCACTGAATCTACACTACTATTTCTGGTTTTCCATGCTAGTAAACAACTCCGAACCATAAAAAAATTAGGAAATAACTGCAAAACAGCATTTTTTTTTCTCATTAACATGGGTTTGACCACTTACAAGCAGTTTGACTTGCCAGCACGTCAGATTCTTGATGTTGAAGTGGAGGTGTTCAGTTTGGCCTTTGGGTGAATGAAAACAGCAGCTCATTCCTGTATTCCCCACTGATACTGTGACATTCGTACCTCTTTCTGGATAATCACTGGTACAGGAGCCGAGCTGTAGGTATCCATAATGCTCCACTTTCTGCATTAACTCCAAAAACTGAAGACAAAAAAATATATAAAATACATAAATATGTATAAAAGTGGAGCAGTAGAATTCTAGGGTAACCCAACAGCACCATATGTGACACAAATATTACCCAGATTATCACTTATGTAAATTTGGCCTTTAAACCCCTTGAATTCAAGAAGGGGCTCCAACATATTGCTTACTCCCTTTAATGCTGGCATACACTGCTCAACATGAATGTTCTCACTGTCTACCTGTAACCACTTAGTGATCTACTGGTAAAGCACAATGTATTGGGCACCCCTGAAATATAAAATATGCAATTCTGGAGCATGCCAATGGCAGCACAGGGGCCAAATTAAAATTTAAAAAAAATCCACAAGTTCCCATTGATATACATGGGGCTTTTAACCTCTTTAATGTCATAGTGGTTTCCAACTCATTAAGAAGCAATACAATGAAGACCTCTCTAGCATTCAAGGGGTTAAATATTTCATTTAAATCAGTTGGAATTTGTATCTGACCCTTATGATGACACTAGTTTACTCCAGAATTGCACTACTCAACTGTTCTAGGTAAGGCTCACTGCAACAACAGTGGGCTGTATTCGGGAAGCTATAAAGGTGCAATCCTGGAGCAAACCATCTGCACCATAGTGGGAATGAAAGTTGCCACCGATTTAGATGAGACGTTTAAAGTGATAGTAATGTTTCACAAAAACAGCAGCTCCAATTAATCCTCATAGTATCTGGGCCATAGAGAGTGTTATTTCAATATTATCAGAGTTGTAGTTCAAGAGTAATTGAATGATAAAGTTTCCCACTCCCGCCCCTTTTACCTAGTGTAAGTCTCCTCCCCTCAGATGTGGAATCTGGTCCACAGACCAGACAGATCACAGCAAGGGACAATCTTCTTACTGTGAGTATAAGGAAAACCCTGCCCCCCTTGACAGGTTTATCAGGTTTTTCCCTTATGCTAACTGAAGAATGTCCCTCTCTCCGCAAGCCATCTGGACACCACCTTTTTGTTCTGAGGTGAGCAGTGTTACACTAGGTTAAAGGGGAGGGAGGGAGATACTTTATCATTCAATTACTCTTGAACTATGACTCTGACAGTAGTGAAATAACACTCTGCATGGCCCAAATACTATGAAGATTAATTGGAGCTGCTTTTAGTGTGAAACATTACTATCCCTTTAACCCATTGACTGCTAAAGAGGTATCCGCCTGTCTAGCATTGAGAAGGTAAATATTTACCCCCCCCCCCCCAATTAGTGCAGTTGGTTTGCCCCAGCCCTATATGCCTGTAGATAGCCCATGGTACCTGCAAAGGGAAGACACAGATAACACTGCATGGCAGGTCAGTGGAAACTACAGACATTGGGATCTCTCTCTAAACACATGCAGGTGGGTATGGTCATGGCAAGCCCAGTATTTCCAAAGAAGTATTATCAAAAATCCACAGCTGTGGTCTGATCATGAATCAGGGGTGGGCAACATGTGGATCTTGAAGTGCCGAACTACAAATCCCATCCTCCCCAGCAGGCCTTTGGCCGTCGGAAAATGATGGGATTCTAAAGTAACAGTAAAGTCCCATAACAAAATTTTCTTGTTTTGTAGAGTTAAAAAACAAATTATGTGGCACAAATCCTCTCTCTCAAACCTTTATGATTTGAGAGCTATTCACCTGTAAAGCTAACAGCAGGAGATACGAGTCGGCCAACTCGAGGAGGCTCTTCAGCAGAGCCGAAATTGCGTTATTTAAAAAGAACTACTTCGTTGGAACGGTCTACAAAGTGTGCCTAGTTTGCAATGAAGTAATTCTTTTTAAATAACGAGATTTTGGCTCTGCTAAAGAGCCGACGGCTGGTCCCAGGACCGGGATCTACTGCTGTCAGCACAGCACTGACGTCAGGAGAAGGGGAGGGAGGGGGGAACTTTACATGCAAATATCTCTCAAACCGTAAAGGTTTGAGAGATAGAACTGTACAAAACAAGAACATTAGTGCCCCTTTAAGTTCAGCAACAGCTGGAGAGTTGCTGTTTTCCACCCCTGGCACAGACATTAGCCCAGAGACAAAGAGGAGGCATGCAGGTGTTAACAGGTTAAATTACCTCGATTTTCTTCTCTTTTTCTATAAAATACTGCAGTTTCTCTCGCTGTTCCTCTGTTGGTCTAGTCCAGTTCATTTCGAACTCCTGTACAGCCTTTACATAAAATGGGAATGCAACACTAAACATGATTTATCTAAGACAGGAAAATCAGTTCTATGCAACTTCTAGCTCAAATGAGAATTCATGTTTTTGGTACAGAAGACCTTATGCAGAAGAAAAGTGGAGCAATTCTGAAGCAAACCCAACTACATCATAAAATTAGATTTAATGGGATAGTAATGTTTCACAATAAAGGCAGCTGCAATTAATCTTCATAGTATTTGGGCCATGTAGAGTGTTATTTCAATACTGTCAGAGTTGTAGTTTAAGAGTAATTGAATGATAACGTATCCCCCTCCCGCCCCTTTTACTGATGTAACACTGTTCACCTCAGAGCAGCAAGACTGTCCAGATGGATCGCAGAGAGGGACAATCTTCAGCGAGCATGAGGGAAAACCTGTCAAGGGGGCAGGGTTTTCCTTATGCTCACAGTAAGAATATTGTCCCTTGCTGTCATGTCTGGTCCCAGGACCAGATTCCACATCTGAGGGGAGGAGACTTACACTAGGCAAAAGGGGAGGGAAGGGGATACTTTACCCTTCAATTACTCTTGAACTAAAACTCTGACAGTATTGAAATAACACTCTCCATGGCCCAAATACTATGATGATTAATTAGAGCTGCTGTTTTTGTGAAACATTACTATCCATTTAAATTGGAATTTTAACTCCCCGAATACTAGAGAGGTAACCAGTGCACTGTTAAGAGACCTCTATAGCATTCAAAGGACTGAAAACCCCATTTAAATAAATTGAAATGTTGGGGTCTTTTATTTGTCTTATAATTTCTCCTCTTTAGCTTGCTGAATACAGCCTCAAGCTGTTTAACTTCTTAGGGACCAAAAGGATGTGCAGTGCATTTCTTCACCATGCATTACACACTCATCTTTGACTTAGCCCTTTGAGTGCTGTAGGGGTAGGCGACTCATTGCTTTGCAATGCATACCCCTCTGGCACTCAAAAGGTTAAGGGGCTAATCTTTTCAATAGTTAAAGCAGAACTACCACCCCTTAGAAACATGGCCCCAAATAATTACCCATCTGGCGACTAGCTGCTCAATAGCGCTAGTCGCCAGAATTATTACCGCGTTCATGATATTTATACACTGCTCCGGGAATGACAGGCAGGAAACAGCGCAGACATCTTTCCATAGTGACGTCTGCATGGTCAGTCCCTTTTGAAGTTGAATGGCTCCTAGCAACACCTCTTAGAGCCGAATGGGACTGACAGTGTAGGCATCACTATGGAGAGATGTCTGCACGGTTTCCTGCCTGTCATTCCTGGAGCAGTCTATAAATCTCTTTAACGCGGTAATTATTTGGGGCCATGTTTCTAAGGGGTGGTAGTTCCGCTTTAATTTATTTATTTGCAAATCACGAGATATCCCAGCTGGTGGTACAACTACCGATACTACCATTAGCGTACTGGATGCTAGTGAGGTCTCAGGCACATAGCTGTACAATGCATTGCAGAAGTCTCTAATATCCATGCATTTAACAAGGTGAAGGATATATAAGAAAGGGCCATATCTGCTAGTCCTATTATAATCCATGGACAGGCTTTATATAAAAAAAATTCTTCACTTTCTTTTTTTTCAATCATTTAAAGGTTTCAATAAAAGACAGGACTGTTTTGTTCCAAATCTTATGTACAGTATATTTAGTTCTCTGCAATGAGTTGCGTACCCCTCTTGCACTCCAAAGGTTTAAAAAAAAAAAAAAAAAAAAAAAAAAAAAAAAAAAAAAAAAAAAAAGCAGTAAACTTGTTATGAACAAAATATATATTGTAGGGAGTTTGCTGTTTATTAAAAGAAGGTTAATCCAGATGAGAAATGCATATTTCCAGAGTTACTGCTGTTTAAACTGTTTTGTTATTATTATTTTTTTTAATACGAACAGTGCCCACTAGTGGTCATATTCCAATTAGTTATTTTGTTGCATTCACTGGGAGGAGTTCTCCATAGAATGTGATGGAAACTGTTGAGCCATGCTGTCAGTTTAAACTTTCAGGAAATAATCACACTGTAATCCACTTCCTAATGTGAAGCGTTAAAATATTTAAATAAAATAACCAATAGCAGTGGGAGTACCCTTCTTTTACTCACCAGGAAAGCTCTACAATCATAGGTTTTCTTAATGTTTACTGCACCTTTAAGGATCTCCCTGCTTGATCACAGGTGGGCAGTCAGAGGATCAGTCATTGTGATCTACCCGTGATTAATTTGGGATATTCTGAATAATTGACCTGTTGGTGTGTTCTGAAGACTGGAGCAGAGAATCATTGAGCTACCGCACTAGGACAATTTTAGGAGGTAGAAACAAATCTGATATATGATTAAATGGGCACTGATAGGCAGAAAAACGTTTCTGGAAACTGGTTTTAAAATCTAACATTATAACTAACAAATTAAATTAATGGATACACAGATCCAGGGTTTCAGTGGAGAGCATGGTGATCTCCCAGTAGCTCTCATTTTCATGCTGACATCACCCATCCCAGCAGATCAGAGATCTGCAGGACTGATCAGGTGCAAGTTAGTGGGCAATATGCAGAAAAAGAGTGGAACAAGTCTGTGAAAAACCAACTGCATCATAGTGAATAAAAATTGTCCAAATTCTTTTTTACTCAAATGATGCTCGACTACTGTTAATTGGCCTTCCTCTCACCCGACTAACCCCACTACAGTCCATAATGAACTCCGCAGAACGATTAATCTACATCACCAACTGCTTCTCCAAAACCAAACCCCTCTGTCAATCCCTACACTGGCTCCCATTAGCACATAGAATTAAATTCAAAATTCTGGTGCTGACTTATAGAGCCCTTACCAACACCTCACCCCCCTATATCTCATCTCTCATTTCCAAATACACTCCCACCCACCATCTTCGTTCTGCACACAACCTTCTCCTGTCCACAGCTCTTACTACATCCTCCCATTCCCACCTACAGGACTTCTCCCGTGCTGCACCCGAGCTCTGGAATTCCCTCCCCCGCCCCATTAGACTCTCCCCTAGTCTTCAAATCTTCAGACGCTCCCTGAAAACTCACCTCTTCAGGAAAGCACATCATCTACCTCCATAAACATTATCACCAAGAACCACCCCTTCCCTGGACCACTGCACTCAACAGCACTTCTCTCTCCCACCAACTGACTGGCAGTTCATGTGGCAGGAGACACTTACACACAATAGCACTTACTACCTTCCTCTAGAATGTACTCTCTCGAGCAGGGCCCTCTGATCCTTCTGTTCTCTACATATGATTTGGTCTATTTAAGATCTCTATATGTCTATCCCCTATCGTAGCTCTGTGGAATAAGCTGGCGCTATATAAAGATTAATAATGTTTTTAACCTTTTAATGCAATATCTTTTCAGTTCACCTTCTGTGTTGCAGTTGGTTTGTCCAGTATTTCTTCACTTTCATTGTGCTTATAGCTCACAGAGTTTTAACACTGAGTGCCATAGAGATCTCCAACAAATTGTGAAGCAATGCTATGGATACTCCTATGCACTCAGGGGGTTAACCTTTTGAGTGCCAGAGGGGTACAGAATTCATTGCTTTGCAATGCATTCCTTACCCCTCTGGCACTCCAAGGGTTAAACTAATGAAGAGACGCATAACTAGTCCATTGTCCCTTTAACACCTTAAATTCCATAGCATTCATCACCCTAGTCCATCATACTCCAATTTGGTAAAATAGGATTTTAGTCTTACCTGTTAAATCCTTTTCTCTTCAACCATACAGGTTACTGGTAACTTTGGGTAGGCGATCAGCCCCTTTAATAGGCAGGAACAATTCTGAGAAGTGACTGCTGGGTGGAGCCTACCTCCTCTTAGCTTGCAGCTAGCCAATCCCGAACCAGTAAGATCTGCAGACTAACTATTGACTAGGTAGTAAGACCATGAACCCCCGCAAGAGAGCCAAGCATGGTCCCTTGACAGGGTGAGAGACCAGTAACCTGTATGGACTAAGAGAAAAGGATTTAACAGGTAAGACTAAAATCCTATTTTCTCAGTCATCCAATACAGGTTACTGGTAACTTTGGGATGTCCAACCATTAAGTTCCCCAGGGCGGAAAGAAAGGCCAGGACCAGGCATAGGTCCCCAAAGTCACCAGAGCACCAATGAACCTACAGATCATAAATAGCTCAACATTAACCGCAAAAGTGTCAACGGACACTGAACAGGGGTAAAACAAACCCCAGGAACTGTTAAACAGCTAGAACTAGAGCCAACAGGGGTCAAAAGTGAAAGAATACTGAGAGACTAAAGAGATCCTAGACAGGCAAGGCTTCCTCCAGGATCTTCCTCCCAAAACTGGCATCAGCTGATGCCAGCACATCCACACAATATTGTTTAGAAAAAGTGTGCACAGACGACCAAGTGGCCACCTTGCACAACTGATCAGCTGAAGCCTGGTTCTTGTAGGCCCAAGAAGCCCCAATAGACCTCGCAGAATGAGCCGTGACCCTGAAGGGAACAGGCTTCTTCCGAAGTTTGTAAGCCTTACAAATTGTGGACTTGATCCAAGAAGCAGGCTTCCCTGCCCTAGGACCTTCAGAAATGACAAAAAGAGTGTCAGGCTGCCTCAAGGACTCAGTGCGATGCACACAGAACTTGAGACAACTCACAACATCCAACAGATGAAGAGCCCTCTCTTTGTCAGAAGTAGGGTTAGGACAGAAGGAAGGGACCACAATCTCCTGATTAATGTGGAACTCAGACACCACCTTCAGGAGAAACTCTTGTGAGGTGCGAAGCACCGCCTTGTCCTTGTGAAAGACCAAAAATGGTGGTCTACAAGACAGGGCATTCAGCTCCGCAACTTGGCGAACAGAAACAATCGCCAGGAGAAAGGCCATCTTCCACATCAGCATACGTAGATCAATGGAAGCCAAAAACTCAAAAGGAGGATGCTGGAGTACTCCCAAGACCAGGTTAAGATACCACTGAGGAGCAGGGGACTTAAACACGGACGGGTATGGGAAACACCCTGGAAGAAAACCTTGACATCAGGAATGATAGCAAATCACCTCTGAAAGAAGACAGAAAAGGCAGAAGTCTGAACCTTAAGAGAACTCAGACTGAGACCCTTATCCAGATCATCCTGGAGGAAGGAAAGAACTGTAGGAAGGTCAAAAACCTGAGACAGGTCTTTGTCAGCACACCAAGACAGAAAAGTAGACCAAACTCGATGGTAGGCCTTAGAGGAAAAAGGCTTATGGGCACCAAGCATAGTAGACACCACAGCAGAAGAAAATCAATGTCCATGCCGTCAAAGCTAGATGATGAGCGTCTTCCTTTCAGAGGTAACCCTGTAGAAGAAGGTCCGGACTGGGGGAAGTCGAAGAGGTTCCGCCACCGAGAGGTCCAGAAGCTCTGGAAACCAAGCCTGTTGGGGCCAGTACGGAGCAATCAGAATGACTGGGCAGTGCTCCAGTCTCAGCTTCCGAAGTACTCTGTTCAACAGGGGAACAGGAGGAAAGATGTATGCCAGAGGAAATATCCACAGGATCGACAAGGCACCCACTGCCAGAGCCAGGGGATCCACTCAGCAAGAGCAGAACGTTGGTACCTTCCTGTTGTGCCTGGTTGCCATAAGGTCGATGCAAGGAAGACCTCACTGCTGGATGATGAGGTTGAACACCTCCGGATGCAGCTCGCACTCTCCGCTGTCCACCATGTGCGGACTGAGGAAGTCTGCCAGAACGTTGTCTACGCCAGGAATATGAACTGCGGAAATGGCAGGGACATGCTCCTCTGCCCATGATAAAATGGCCTTGACCTCTAGCCAAGCTGAGAGACTTCTCGTGCCGCCTTGATTGTTGATGTAGGCTACCGCTGTGGCGTTGTCCGACTGTACCCTGACTGGGAAATCCTCCAGTTGCCATGTCCAGTGTTGTAGGGCATGAAATATCACCCAAAGCTCCAAGACATTGATGGGAATGAGAGATTCCTCCTGAGACCACTGGCCCTGAACACTCAAGTGCCCCAGCACCGCTCCCCATCCGGAGAGGCTGGCATCAGTCGTCACTGTGGTCCAGAAGGGCACCAAGATGGGTCTGCCTTTCGGGAGATTGTTCAGGTTGAGCCACCACGAGAGGCTGTACTCCACTTGAAGAGGGAGATATAGGGAGATTTTCAGGAGATCTGGATGGCCCCTGCATGCCAGGATTAGAAACCTCTGAAGTTCCCTGGTGTGACCCATGGCAAACGGAACTGCTTCTATGGTGAAAATGAACTTTCCCACCAAGGATGACAACTTCTTGGCTGGAACTGGATCCTGAGACAGGATAGCCTGGACCTTCAGTGCTATCTGATGAGCCACTTCGTCCGTGAGAAATACCATCCCCTCTCTGAGTGTTGAAGAGGAGGCCCAGAAAGACCATCCTCTGGGAAGGAACAAGGTCTGACTTGTCCAAGTTGATGATCCACCTGTAATGGGAGAGAGCATGAATGCAGTCCTGCACCTGCTGGTGAAGTAGTTCCGGGGAAAATGCCTTCAGAAAGAGGTTATTATTATTATTATTATTTTTTTATTTATATAGCGCCAACTAATTCCACAGCGCTGTACAATTGGGAATAGATATAAAGAGGTATTAAATAGTACAAATCAGATGTGGAGAACAGGAGGATCAGAGGGCCCTTCTCGTGAGTGCTTACAGTCTTGTCCATATACGAAGTCACCCACATTAATGCCGTTCCGATGTAGGACAGAGATCAATGCTCCCAGGACTCTGTTGAAGACTCGAGGAGCCGTGGTCAGGCCAAAGGGGAGGGCAGAAAACTGGAAATGCCCTCGGACGCAGGCAAATCGGAGATACTGCCGACTCTCTGGATGAATGGTGATGTGCAGATAGTCATGTTGAAGATCCAGAGAGGCTAGAAATTCCCCAGGAGACATGGCTGCAATCACTGTGTGCAGAGACTCCTGGCGGTACTGGGACCTGACCACAAAGGAGTTGAGATCCTTCAGATCCAAAATGGGACAACAGACCCAGTCCTTCTAGGAAACCACAAAGAAGTTGGAGTAGAATCCCAAGCCCCTCTCCTGAGGGGGTAACTGGCTCCAGGACCGCCTTGTCCAGACGGGCCTGTACAGCTTCCTTGAAAAGGCGGCGTTTTTCTGCTCCCAAGGGAGAACGAGAAGCAAAGGTCCTGGGAGGAGGAAGAGAGATGAAGGGAATCCTGTACCCCGTAGCCACCACCTGTAAAACCATGGGTCAGCCACAGAGGCCTGCCAAGCCGAGAGGTAGTGGTGTAAGCGGCCACCTACCTGCGGGTGGAGACCCGGGGTTCAGAGAGTCATGCAGAAGAAGGTTTTGAAGCTTTGTGCTTCGCGTAGGACTTGGATCTCCATTGCTGACCCAGAGGAACCGTCTGGGTCACTTGGCGTGAGTCTGCCTGAAAGAGACTAAAAAGCCGATTCCTTTTGACGGGAGCCTTCTTCCTCAGGACCACTGGCAGGTGAGTACTCTTCCCTCCAGTGGCCTCGTTGATGAGATCCTTGAGTCAGGCCCAAACAGGGAGGAGCCCTGAAAAGGCAAAGACAGGAGAGCCTTCTTGGAGGCCGTGTCAGCAGACCAGATCTTGAGCCAAAGAGCATGTCTGGCTACTACAGACATGGTAGATGCCCTGGCTACCATACGTACAGCCTCAAACAGGGCAGCAGAGACGTAATGCTAAGCCTCAGCAATGTTAGCGAGAAGTCGCTAACATGTCAGAAGTAGGGGCCCCTGACAGACCGCAAAAGTGAGCTGTTCAGTCCAAACAGCCACAGCCCTATTTACCCATGCAGCAGCAAAGGCAGGGTGGAGGGCAGAGTCCGCCATCTCAAAAATGGCCTTGAGAGAAGTCTCAAGCTTCTTATCAGTCCAATCTTTGAGAGCAGAGGTGTCAGCCACCGGCAAAGCAGTGGACTTAGAAAGCCTGGAAACTGGGGCATCCACTTTAGGGGCCGCTTCAGAGAATGAGTAAAGTTTAGCAAACTTCCTAGACACAGATGGTTTCTTGTCTGGAAACTTCCACTCCTCTGACACCAAGCGGTCAAGAGTGGGGTTAGGTGAAAAACAAGCATGGGGCCTAACAGGCTCCTGAAACACACCAGAGGGGTCAGAAGATGTCTCCTGCACCAAGGAAATGTTCAGGGTGGACAACACAGCCCTGATCAGGCCCTCAGCCGAGGGAATGGGGTCCGCCTCAAAGGGGTCCCCAAAAAACTGAGATGAAGGAACAGCTGAACAGTCATCATCATCAGAGTCCACCAACAATTCCTCCACAGAGGAGTCAGACACACCAGGTACACCCGGCAGTTTAGGCAGGGAAGATCTGATAGGGGCGGGGGTCTGCCACAAGTGGAAGACCCCCTGTAAAGTGGATAGAAGGAGCTGTAAGGTGGACCAGAGGTCCCTGGTAGTAGCCTTAAACTCTTGCATACATACTGGCTCTAGTGCATGGCTGGAGGCCCCTGCAGGGGATTCAGGGGCAGCATGCATGCTGGGCAAACATGACCTGAGTATTCTCTAGCTAACCTTGAGTGACATGAGGAGCAATGGGGGACACAGACACCCCAGTATCCTTAGTCTTAGGTTTATCTCCAGAGTCTAACGGAGTAGATATTCTCACAGAGTCAAGCGGTCAAAGTATCAAAACACCCACAAAATAGTGTGTATGATAAATACATGCACCCCAGAAACGCTAAATAAGACTTATCTGGTAGGCGAAGGGTTAAACTTCGAAAGAGAGTCCAAGCCCTGCGTAGGATACTCGATCTGCGAATACACAAAATGGCTGCCGCGACGGGAGCCAATTGGAAACAAGCGTGCAAAGCGGGCATTCATGGGAAACGTAGTTTCTCTGACAGAGTACCCCAACAGTGCCCGAAGCCTCCTAAAGCCCCCAACAACCCCAGAATGTTGACCGGATGACAGAGCAAGGGCAAACCCACAAAATGAGCCATCTCTGACCTCACTATGTGGAGTGGTTGCAGAGATATGTCTCAAACTGTAAAGTCCCATAGAAGTGAATAGAGCAATGGCTTCTATGCGGTAAACGGAACAAAGTTAATGAAGTGAATTCCAAAACGTAAAACCACTCAAAAGCCCACTAGAATTAAACAGTAGACCCAATAAACACTGGTCCCAGTAGAGAAAGTGTCCAAAGCTCCCTCAAAACGTGCTAACCAGCAACAAAAGGGTTAAGTTACCACAGAAACTTGCTCCAAACACCTCACAGACATACAGAATAAACCCAATGAGTGCATGAGTATGTAATAGGAACTCCAAATGAGACCCCTGTGCGGACAGGAAGAATGGGACATGTGGACCTCAGCACTCAAAGGGTGCTCACCTTCTTAAGCAGGTCTTCTGTCTTCAGATTACCATATATCAAGAAGAAGCCTGAGTGGGCAACTCCTGGGGAAAGAACTTGCAGCCAATATTTCCCCCCCAGGGCTTAGGTCCACAAAAGCACCTGGTAAACTGAGCTATCCACATTTGGGTGAAGGGAATGGTCAGTGATGGTAATCCGACTAATGGTGGTATTCCATATCTAACAGAAAAATAATAAAAGAGCTAAAACTTTAGCAGAACTGTTATCTTGCCTTGTGTCTTGACCAAGGAACAAATCTTACTGGTTGAGGATTGACTAGCTGCAAGCTAAGGAGAGGAGGTAGACTCCACCCAGCAGTCACTTCTCAGAATTGTTCCTGCCTATTAAAGGGGCTGATAGCCTACCAAAAGTTACCAGTAACCTGTATGAGACGACAGAGAAAACCGTAGTGCAATTAAGCAGCATTTTATGGTACAATATTATAATAAAGATTTCCTGATTTTCACCTGTGTATAAAGCAAGTTAATAGCAGATGTGCAGCCCATTAGCATTGCATCAATCGAGGGATTCATATACCTGTGAGACAAACAAAAGAAATTCTAAATCAAATGGAAAAAAAAAACTCTTACGAAAGAATATTTGCTCCCCGCTCCGGATAAGCCCGTTCTGCGAGTCTCTACTGCGCATTTGCGGTTACGCACACAGTGAGCGACACATTCAAGGACTTTATGTTATAGGATACCCAGGAACATCTCAACCCACTGCCTTCAGCGAACTAAGGAGAGCTGGGGTGGGAGGAATGGAGTAAGCAACATTTGACATGACAGCGAACACGAAATGGGAATACCTACACAGTAACTATCCAAACTGCAGAAACTGGAGTCTCTAGACAGATCCGGAGAGTTCCCAAGTACAACTATCCATCTGTTGGCCAACATGATAGTCATTTTTGAACAAAGCTTGTTCACAATATGTGTGCAGTAATGCAAACTTTACATCGAGGTGACAGGTCTGCTTTAAACCCTGATTTTTGTGTTCTGTTTAGTACTAAACTTAAAGTAACAGGTAACAATTTGTTTTTCTTTTAGAGGTATAAAATGTTTTATCAGTCTTTAGAAAATAGGCATCCACTTTTTGTTTTTCTTACTTAAGAACAATGTGTGTAAACATATCTGCTGCTGAACCAGTAATGATCTACCTAATTACTTTTAAGCAAAGAACAAAAAGGCATACAGCTTTATCACAAAACACATCAAATCCTATATAATAATTTGCTAAACCGTGTGTAACGACGCAGTCATGCGCAGTAGAGACTGCCAGTGACATGGCTGATACAGAGCGGGGAGCTCCGAAGGATCGTCCAGCTCTGTATCAGCCGCGGCGCGGGCAGTCTCTAATGAGCATGACTGCACCACGACCAGCTGACACTGTATCAGCCGCGGCGTGGGCAATCTCTACTATGCATGACTGCCCCGCAACCAGCTGGCAGTGGCACTGTGGCCCGTGTAACGGGCTCTTCAACTAATACAAATATAAAGAGACATCCTAAAGCTATGGAGGTGGTACAAACATTTGATTAGGGGTGGAAAAGCTTGTATCATCCTAAATCTGCCAAGAGCTGCAATTTAGATGGGATTTGAAGGAAGGCTGCAGACTGACCTCCTTTCAGAACTTACCACTTTCTTATGTCAATTTGAAACTGATCATCGTTCATATTCCATATAGTTATGAATGGGAGTTCAAAGCTTGGAATTCGTTTCACCACTGTAATAAATAAAATAATCGTAAAAAGTTTTTTTGTTTTTTTTAATCCAGGGCTGGAAATACGAGAATTTTAGGACCTTAACAACTTTACAGGCTGCACATATAAATTTGAAAAAGTTCCCTCAGGAGGATTACCCGCCTACAAACCCACTCCTCTGAGATGAATGCTTGAAGGGTCTTAAATGCATTTAAGGTATCGAAAACCCTGATGTAAATTAATGGGAATTTATATTTGACCCCTATGATGTACTTTGCTCCAGATTTGCACTTCTTTAGACTCCCGAATACACACACACACACAAATAATTATGAAGGGTCGGTCAACAGAGATGAGGCAACATTCAAAATGTGATGCCCTAGGCCAGGGGAGCTCATACCTGTCCTCAGGCTCCACCAACAATGCACTTTTTCAGGATCTCCTCAATTAAAACACAAGTGAATGCTGCCAACTCTGGCAAACCCCTTAAAATGACTAAGCTACCAATTAATTTACCTGTGTTCCTGTGAGGAGATCATGAAACCCTGCCCCGTTGAGGGGCCTGAGGACAGAATTGAGCTCCCTTGCCCATGGCAGTTGGTTACTCTGCCTAACAACAAAATCAGGCCTTGTTGGTACTGTTCATGACATTAATAGGTTTAGCTACTAGGCCTTATGCCGAAAGCAAAAGATAAGTAACTAGGGCAAACCAAATGCATCTTAGGTGGGAAATAAATTGTCCACCATTGATTTAAAAGGCATATATCCAGTTTACTGTATGCTTTTATGGGAATGGACTTTGAAAAAAGCCTGTGCAGACCTTAAGCTGCTCTTATCAGCCATTTGTGGACCAAGAAACACCCTTGGCTGAAATGCAACCCAAAAGCTCTCAACAGCTCTCCATAGACCTACTGTGTCAGGCTGTCAATCCCAATACAGAAGATTTATGAGAACCTTTATTGTGCAGGAAAGGAAACTGAACTTCAGCTTCACAATTCAGTTTTATCCAGAGAAACCAACAGGGATCTCTTTTCAGATCCCCATTCTGCTACATATTGATCCACTGGAACTCACAATGCAAGCCTATACTGATTGGCAGGTATGCTACACTGAGAGCAGATCTGTCCTTTAAAGGAAACTAAACTTCTGTTATGAAAACATATATTGTAGAGCTTTTTCTGTTGAGTAAAACAAGGGTATTTCCAGTGCTCAGAGATACATATTCCATAGTTATTACAGTTTAAAAACGCTTGTTTTTTTACATTAAAAGTGACCACCATTGGTCAGATTCCAATGGTTTGGTTGCATTCTCTAGGATATCAGGGTCTATGACAAGCAATTCTCCATAGACTGTGATTGAAACTCCAGAGTCTGTACTGCTTCCTTTAAGTGTGACTTTTAACCTCTTGAATGCTAAATCCGTCTCCAAAGCATTGTGAAGCAATACTATGGACACCTCTGTAACCAACATTCAGGAGGTTAAAATTCCAATGTAAATCAATTTCATTTTGAGAACGTGTCCTATATGGCGAGGTTCATATGCTCCAGCATTACTATTGTTTTGCTTTCTGCATACACACTATCTTTCAGAGGGAATGGTTATTGAAGGCTTTTTTGTTAATGTTTATTTGCAATATTACGTATATGTTATCATCAATGCCATTATACTAACTAGATTTGTATCTGGGGAATATTTTGTGCAACCTAAAACAAAACAAAAAAGGTGTAAGCATTTAATTCTAAAACACTTATCGACATGAACCAAAAGGACATTATACATACCCGTGAAAGTGCCATCATTTCCCTTATGGGTAATAAACAAACTGAAATATTCCATCAATTCTCTGGACAAGCCAAATTTGAACAACGCGGCCTAAAATAAAGAACAGTAATATATAAATATTACATTTCCTTCCACGAACTCTAGTTACATTATTTAAACCTCTTAGATACTAAAGACATGTTCCATGTGAAATTGGGAAACCAGTAAGTTAAGTACAGTGTCTTAGGGTTCAGTCCTGGGCCCAGTGCTTATTCATTTATTAACATCGCAAAGAGAATATTTAACATATTGTCTCAGTCTTTGCTGACGACACTCAACTGAGTAAGGAAATACATATAGAGCAGGATGTTTTTTTCCTCTGTGGAAAGATTTAGATAAACTGAGCCAATGGATGGAAAAGTGACAAATGAGGTTTAATAGAGATAAATGTAACGTTTCGGGTTCTAGAAACTCTCATGCTACATACATTGTATCTACTCAAATATAGGGCAACCCCGAATGGAGAGAGACCTCCCCCAGGAAGCAGACCTCAGCTTCTATTCAGGCAAATATGGTAAACTAGGACAAAGAAAAATAGCTCACAAAGCTATCTCACCTTAGCGTATACATATAGTTTATAACGTTGGAAAGAAGTAGTGTAGCTGAAGTATGCAGTAAGGATGAGAGGGTTCTCCAGTCCCCCAAACACTGGGCCGAAATCCAAAGGTCAAACACCAAACCTACTCTCCTCCTTTATAATTGTGAAAGGTGTGC
The DNA here is from genome assembly GCA_037306005.1 of Rhinophrynus dorsalis. Classification (NCBI taxonomy): domain Eukaryota; kingdom Metazoa; phylum Chordata; class Amphibia; order Anura; family Rhinophrynidae; genus Rhinophrynus; species Rhinophrynus dorsalis. The sequence goes on along the minus strand of CM074723.1, from coordinate 69,878,752 downwards.
CCTGTATTGGGCATGTATAATAACACTGTTGATAAATGAGGATTTAGTTACCCATATTTTGGCCAAGAGAGGTTTAACCCCAACAAGGTACCTCAAAATTTGGCAAGTGCCTACTCTAAACACCTGAAAAACACTAAATTAAAATCTAGCCCTGAGGAGATGTTATAATAAACACGTAGGAGGGAACCCTTTAATGTAGTATTTATGATGGGTCCCAGTGTATGCAATTAAAAACAAATGACAAACAATTTAAAATTGTTATTTTACATTTTAATTAAGATAGTGTTTTTCAGGTGTTTAGAGTAGGTCCTTGCCATATTTTGAGGTACCTTGTCGGGGTTGGCAAGTTTAAACCTCTTTTGCCCAAAATTTGGGTAACTAATCCTCATTTTTATCAACAGTGTTATTATACATGCACAATACAGGACACACTTTTCACAACTATAATGGAGGAGCGCAAGTTTACAGTTTGTTAAATATGGTACATTAAATCGTTAACTACTCAGCGAATCATTGTTAGAGAAAAATTAAGGAGTACTGTAGACAATAGATTGCAGTGTTACTCTGCTGCTGTAACAGCCTGTAGGCTACCATCATGTATAAGGGGTATATAGATACATGTGATGGGAATATAATTCTACCTCAATATAAATCCTTGGAAAGGCCTAATCTAGATTATGGAATAGAGTTCTGGGTGCCCATTCTAAAAAACAGCACAGAGATGTGCAACAAAGCAGATAAGGGGATTGGAAGAGAGAAAGACTAGGCAAACTGTGTTTGTTTACATTAGATAGAACTGCCTATGGGTGGACATGATTACTATTTACAAATATATTAGAGCTCTTTAGTTTTTTGCTTATCTCTAAGTAAATACAGAGGGTCATCCATTATGACAATAGGAAATGTTCTTTCAATTAAAACAAAGGTGGGAATTTTTTATAGTCAGGTTGTGGACTTCTTTGCATCAGAAGGCTGTTTGCTGATCCTGTTGATGTTTTAAAAAAACAGATTATTTTCTAGCTCAGTACAATATTGATAATGAGGACAGTTTGTTTCATTGAAGATAATTCACTTCATCAACATCCAGTTATTTTACCCACTTTGAGCTTAAATTAATTTTTTTTTTTGTTGGCCTTCTTCTGGATCAACAAGGGTGATATGGCAAGGGTGAAATAGATGGGCAAGTCTTTTTCTGCCTGATAAATGCCTCACTATGTTCCTTGAGAATGTCTATCAGAAATAACCATATTTTATCTGCTAAACTCTATTTACTGTGATCTAAATGCTACATTGTTCTGTTAACCCCTGCTACATTTTTCGGTTATTGCAGATGTTGGATACTTCTCTGGTCCTCAAGGCCTTAACATTTTCAAGGTAATAAAATTTCTGTGACAAAGTATAGGTTAGAGATGTTCAACTAGGCTCATGAGCCTGCAAGGGCAAGCCTCACCGACAAGGCTGAAATACAAGTCTGGGGTTAGCTGCTTCTCTCATTCAGAGAGGACCTGTCTGGCATTCCGTAGCTAAAGTCATATGGGTAGAACCCAGTATTATGTGCTTCAGAATATTTTCTGTGTATGGCACTTGTGAGCTAACAGAGATTGCACCCTGGGCATAGGACACAGTCCTAGTGAGAGGCTTGCAGGTTCACAAGGCTAGCTGAGCATCTCTAACCTATATCTTTGCACAAGTAAATTGTTTTTGGGGTTGGTCAACCTAAGAGAAATGGGGGAATCCAGACGTGGACCCCTTGCTCACAGTTGCCTAGAGGGATCAACTGTTTGAAAACCCTCGCAGGTTCACAAGCCTAGATTAGCATCCCCGGACTTTACTTTTTCACTATAAAATTCTATGAATATTTGTATTTCTGTGCTTCATTGCTGGTTGATTGTACATTTTATTGAAGGTGTTTGTGCTCGGTTTGTATATCTGAAACAGGGAAGTAGAGCCAAACCAAATTGTTGGCTTGTTACATCACTAGATTTAGCTACATTAAGTTGATTAAATTCTTTGCATCAGTGCTGCATCCAACCCAGGTTTTCTTATTCTATTCTAACCCCAGTGGAGCTAGCGCTCATTCCAAAATTTCTGTATGCGTTTAATACGTGCTTCCTTCATTCTCGGTTATGATTATGAAGGGCAGTGTTAATGTATGTACAATCCTCTATTTCAACAATTATGCGTTTAATTTTATTACATTAAAGTACAGTAAACTTGCCATGAAAGAAAGAAAAAAAAATTGCTGTATGGTTTTTCCAGTACAGTAGAACAAGAGTATTACCAATGCTAATTATTTTTATATTAATCCCTTACAGACCAGAAGGGAGTATATGTTGCACACCCCTCTGATATGTAAAGGGTTAAACTTCTGGCAACACAGTCACCTGAGGTGTTATACACCAAGGTGTGATAAAGAGGTGATAACGTGGAGAGGACTTCTCCAGTGATATCATGTCTCCAGTTTCTATGTTATTCTATGGAACCTATGCTCTAAGCGTTCTCCCTCTTGAGAAATCATAGTGCATAGGCTCCATAGAACAACATAAGAACTGGAGAAGTGATATCACTGGAGATTTTCTCTCCACTTTATCACCTCTTTAGAACACCTTATTGCATCCCCACCGTGTCTAAACAGTATTTTCTTGTATTCTATGGGAGAGGCAATCATATGCCAGCAGTAGGGATACCCTTGTTTATGGAGTAGGAAAAGCCCAGGATTTTTGGGAGTTACTTTTCGTATTAAGAAACAAATACAAGGGAACACAAGCAAGAGCCATAGTGTAATAAACTTATGAGGTTCTATTCCACCATCAAATAAACACTCCACTGGTGGGTACTCACAACCATGCACGCTGCCACTCACATATACAGGTAGTCAGCAAAAGGTATTACCAAAGCTAACTAGACAAGCATATGGAAAAGATTCACTGTCTCAACTCAGTGGTCCATGGACTTCAAGAGCTGCTGGCGGCCACTAACATCATCACCTTCTTTGCACTGCAAGCTATATCACATTACTGGGCATCCCACTCTTTTTGTGCTTTCCGTATTAACACTTTACTGATCCTTTCTCTAACATTTAAGGGGTTAAGAGAATAACTAGTCTAATCCCAGCTTTCATCATTTTTATTCTTTTGCATTGTCTTTTAATCCTATGCAGCAGTGTATACATCTACAATACATTGGCCCAGGACCCTAAACAAATACCAGTAGTTTGTCTTCATTTTGACAGATATTTTGATAGTGTTGTTGCACGGTTATACCTTGCACTCTCTATGCGTCATCAAAAAAAAAACAAAAAAAACACTAAAACCCGCTAGACCTGCTCACTGGGTTTCAAGTAATAAAGAGTCTTGTATAAATATTTCAGTCATAAGGTAACACAGAGGGCAGGTTTCAGTCATGTGGAAGAGAGGTAGAAATGCCATTACCCGGATGCCTTAATACACAATATCAAATATATAGCCTAGATCATAGAGGTACTTCGAATCAACCCCATTTCTTGGTATTCCAAATCAAGTTCCACTTGATATAAATTCTAACTAGTAGTTTTGGTGTCACGTATCTGTTAAGCCTTTGGGTGCCAGAGCGGTATCCACAGCATTGGATACCACTCTGGCACTCAAAGGGTTAAAGGCAGTGTTTACTGAGAGAAGTACAGTAGCAAGTTAAAGGAGAAATAACACCTCCTAATAATTACCCCCAACATTCCTTGCGATAGCCAGAACAACCTATTGGTGCCTTTGAATTTTTCACTTCTGCCATTGTTCAAGAAACAGTAAAATCAGTCCTGGGTGCAGGGCCGGATTTACATCTCAGAAGCCTGTAGGCACAGAAATCTGAAGCGCCCCCCCCCACACTGGCCCCCAGTGCTCCTAATCTCCACACTGCCCCCATCATGTCCATATTGCCCTCACATTGCCCCCCCATCAGCTCCATATTTCCCCCATCAGCTCCATATTGCCCTCTCATTGCCCCTATCATCTTCACATTGCCCCCATCAGTTACAACTTTCCCCCCATCAGCTCCATATTGCCCTTATCTCCACATTTCCCCATCAGCTCCATATTGCCCCATCAGCTCCTTATTGCCCTCTCATTGCCCCTTTCATCTTTACATTGCCCCATCAGCTTCATATTGCCCCATCAGCTACAACTTGCCCCCCATCAGCTCCATATTGCCCTGTGATTGCCCCCATCATCTTCACATTGCCTCATCAGCTACAACTTGCCCCCCCATCAGCTCTATATCGCCCCCCATCAGCTCTATATTGCCCCCATCAGCTCCATACTGCCCTCACATTGCCCACATCAGCTCCACTTTGCCCTCACACTGCCCCCCATCAGCTCCATATTACCCTCACGTTACAGCCACCCCCGTATCCTACCTCTTCCCTGGTGGTCCAGCGGTGTGTGGCAGGACAGGTCTGCGCCTCCTTCGGCACAGACCTGTAACTGCTGGAGCTCCCGCACGGTGTTCTGCTCAGTAATGCAGAGCACTGGGAAATGATGTCATCTTCCAGCGCTCTGCATTACTAAAGAGCTCACGAGGGAGCTCTGCAGCTACAGGTCTGTGCCGAAGGAGGCGCAGACCTGACTGAGTAGGGGGTTAGTGTGGGGTGTACCTGTAGGCAGATGCCTACTCTGCCTTACAAGAAATCCGGCCCTGTCTGGGTGTCATGCCCACGGGGGCAGACAGTTGCTAGCAGTGTTGTCAAACTGGAGAATGTAGTGTAACCCTTTAACCCCTTAAGGTACCATGCCATGCCAGGACTGTTACACTGGTTCCGGCACTTAAGGACAGGTGACTGTCCTGGCACGTCATGAAATTCTGGGATGGCAGCATTGCTGCCACGAGTCGGTTCGGGAGGTCGATAAGGAGTTAAGGACCAGAGATGTGTGCACCTAATTGCGATGGATGTACATCCTAATGGTCCCCAAAATCACCACACAGAGTTTGAGGTCCTGCTAGCAACTGTCATGTCCACCAGGAATGACTGAAGAGACGCTCTCTTGAACCAGGCACAAGAGTAAAATCTATATGGGCCATTATTACCAATAAACTGCAAAGCAATGCACTGAAGACTGTTCCAGCATTCAATCTATTTAAAGCTCCATTTACATAAATGGGAGGGATTTGGGGATTACTTTATTTGCCCCTATGGCGCAGCTGGTCTTTCTCCACTTTGCCTTCATAAATAAGGTCCTCTGCATTTACTGGATCCAGAGGGAAATCAGACAAGGGTGAAAATGTCAAAACACAGTCTGTTCTTAAGGTTTGTACAGGAATAAGCTATACACTTTTATTAATTAAGATGAAAAGTATTTTTTTGCCACAAAGATCAGTTCCTTTGAAGAGTTTATTCAGGATAAAATATCAGAGATATGTCTATTTCTAAACAAGTTCCCTAGTGCATAGTTTCTCAAACAATGTTCCCCAGAACCACCAACAGTGTAAATTGTGAGGATTTCCCTTCCTGAGCACAAGTGAGTTAATCAGAATAACACCAGTGTCCAAGCAAGGAAATCATTAACAACTGCACTCCTTGTGATACTTGCAGTCGATGGTTATGAAACTCTGCACTAGCAAGTTAACACTGTAAGGACCAGACGAGTGTGCAACACATTTCTTAGCAATGCATTGTACATCTCCCTCCAGTCCTTAAAGGGATGGTAATGTTTCATAAAAACTGCAGCTCCAATTTATCTTCATAGTATTTGAGCCATAGAGAGTGTTATTTCATTACTGTCAGAGTTGTAGTTCAAGAGTAATCCTATATAATAATTCGCTAAATCGTGTTTAACGCCGTGAGATGTGCAGTAGACACTGCTGCGCATGCTGCAGTCATACGCAGTAGAGACTGCCCGTGCCGAGGCTGATACAGAGCTGGGCGCTCTGAAGGAGCGTCCAACTCTGTATCAGCCGTGGCACGGGCAGTCTCTACTGTGCGTGACTGCCCCGCGACCAGGTGGCAGTGGCCTGTGTAATGGGCTGTTCAACTAGTTGAATAATAAACTATCTCCCTCCCGCCCCTTTTTACCTAGTGTAAGCCACCTCCCCTCAGATATGGAATCTGGTCCACAGACCAGACAGCTCTCAGCAAGGGACAATCTTCTTACCGTAAGAACAACGAAAACCCTGCCCCCTTGACAGCTTTTTTCCCTTATGCTAATTGAACATTGTCCCTTTCTGCAAGCCATCTGGACACCACCTTGCTGCTCTGAGGTGATTACATCAGTAAAAGGGACGGGAGTGGGATACTTTATCATTCGATTACTCTTGAAATACAACTCTGACAGTATTGAAATAACACCCTCAATGGCCCATATACTATGAAGATTAATTGGAGCTGCTTTTATTGTGAAACATTACTATCCCTTTAAAGGAACACTAATTCTAAAATAAAAGTCTCTCCACTACAGAATACAGAGGATGTTATCAGGGTTGCATCTAAGTAGTCCGAGTTACCTCTAGCACTCTCTCAGCAGTGTCCGATGTCTGAACATCAACTTTAACTGGTTTACTGTCTGCCAAGTAAACATTCAGTATAATCTTTAATGCCGGCATCTTAAATGTGTCCTGTTGGGAAAACAAAAACCAGTCTTAATCACTTGCGACAGACCCTGAAATAAACAAAACACATTTCCTTTACTGGTTTAGTAATGGATACATTCCTGTGTGCTTTGTGAAGCAAGTGAAGTGGTGGAAACAAGAGAGGCCTTCAGTGCGTTGCCTGAATGTGCTGGAGACATTTCTAGCACCTGATATTTTCCAGATACCACTGATGAAATTTTGTATTTTACCTGGGTGCTTTTTTATGTTTTAACCGGTACGTAAGGACCACGGAGCATTGTTTTTTTCTCATCCGATGTAGGGCTCCCCGAACTGCGTGAAGCCATGCGGGGAGCCCTAAAATCCATGATGGCCCTGGCACGTCATGGGTCCTTATCGTATGTTTGACCCATGACTTGCCAGGACTGTCAGGGGTCCATAAGGGGTTAGGACTCAATGACAAGTGTCCAAATAATTCTAGAGCAAACCAATTGCATCCTAAGCAAAAAAAAAATCCCCAAAATATCCCATTGATTTAAATGGGGATTTTAATTCTAGAGAAGTCTCCATCACATTCTGACGCAATACATTTGAGACCTCTCCAGCATTTAAAATTCAATGGGAATTTTTAGATCTCCCCTACAGTGGAGATGGTTTCCCAGAGCTCCTCTCACTGTCCTTTTAAACATGTCGCCTAGAGCTTTATCTTCAAAAGAAAGGTGGAGGAGTTCTGGGGCAAACCTTTTGCACTATGGGGGAGAACTAAACATTCCAAAAAGACACACAGATTTAAAAGGGGATTTTAATGCTAGCGAGCCCCCTACCATTTAAGGGAGTTAAAATTCCCATTGAACCCTTTGAGTGCCAGAGGGGTACGGAGCGCATTGCTTTGCAATGCACTCCGTACCCCTCTGGCACTCAAAGGGTTAAAGCAACAGGACATTTTAGTTCTCCCTTATAGTGTAAATGGTTTGCCCCAGAACTCCACTTTGCATTTGAACATGCAACCCTTGAAGTGGACCAGTAACCTTGTGACAAGTTTGCTTTGTTTTACAGAAAATGAGTGTCTGCCTCGGTTTTGTAATAGAAATTTTTCTGTGAACATATTTTTTTTTTAATAAATGAACCTTAACTCTTTGAGTGCCATACCCCTCTGGAACTCAAAGGGTTAAAAAAAAAAAAATTTGGTTGGGGGGGTAATGCATGGTAGTGTGATAGCCATAGAAAATGCAGGAGACTAGTAAAGTAAAACTGATACCTTTAATGGCTGACTGGCTCTAAGATGTACATTTTCAAGACAACTAGGTATCTTATTCAGGCTAATAAGAATAAAGGCTGAAAGCACAATACAGGACTTTAAAACTGCACATAATACTAGTAGAACTGACGTGTTACAATAATGTGCATTTATTCATTTATTTTAAAGTCACGTATTGTACATTCAGCCTTCATTCTTCTTATGCCTGAATAAGAGACCTAGTTGTCTTGAAAACGTGCATCTTGGAGCCACTCACGTAGCCAATAAAAAGGTATTATCTTTACTGCTCTCTTAAATGTTTTTGTGACAGTCCCTGCACAATATGCAAACTAATCCTGTCAATACCGCCAGCTTCATTGGCCACAGTTAAAAAAGGTTTTTTGTTTTTTTTTTTGTTTTTTTTTTAATACGAAACCCTACTTAATATAGGACTTTTCCTGATGAATAAAACAAAGGTACCCCCTACTGCTGGCATTTGTTTTATTCAAATATTATAACAGTTCAAACTGACAGGAAGTGACCGACAGGGATTGTTACATGAAAGCAGTTTCCATCACATTCTATGGAGGAGAACTGTTTGTCAGTGACTCGCCTCTCTAACAAAATTCAACAACACAACTAGCTGAAGTCTGAACACTAAAGGGCAATGCTAATTTAAAATTTAAAAGAATTTGAAAACTTACTCTGGAAATATGCATATTATCTACAATAGTTTTTTTTTCTATTTATGGAAAAAAAAAAAAACAGTTTTTTTTTTTTTTTAATAATAGTCCTCAGTGATCGATCGTATTTTCCTGCCTTGATTGGGCTTGGCAGGGAGAGATGATAAAAAAAAAAAAAAAAGGCATAAAATTCCAGCATTCCCATTATACACACTCATACAGTAAGTGCACGTAGATGTCTGCCGCATATATTTCAATTGGGCCCACCAGCCTGAGCCTGGCAGATGGGAATGGTGAGTTTATCTCGTACTTATTCATTAGCAATTAAGCAAGTGCTAGATATTAGCTGGCCATTGGTGAATTTTCGTGTTCCATTTGATGAATTCCAGCCTTAATACGTTGTGTTTTTGTTCCCTATATTAAATCTCTATTTTTAAACCCCACCTCTCGTTTATTTTTGCTCTTTATAGATAAGTTATAGTTGGTATCCTTCAAACCAGAGTCTCAGATATTTATTTTTTTCTCATTGTATTTTCATTGCATTTGCCTCTATTTACTGAACTCCATTAACCCCATGAGGACCAGATGGGTGTACAACATTATGCTTCTCAATGTGCTGCACATCCTTCTGGTCTTCAATGCGTTAAAGTCCACAACTGACAATTGGGAAACAGATTAACTGAATGTGCCTGGCTATAGACTAGCGTTCCATTGTACAAGTCTAAAAATAAAATATTTTTTCACATTGTGATATACCCATCCTGTTGCTGTATGAAGATATCATGCACTCGAATATATACATTTTGTTTTTTAGTTTTGCATTGGAAATCTAGACTATGAATGACACCTACCACAGCTTATCTTTAACCCTTTGTGTGTCTGAGGGGTATGCAACGCATTGTGACACTCAAAGGGCAGCTACTGGTGGTGGGAGGCGATCACAATAAGAGTGTTAATATAGTATGAAGGATGCCCGCCTAGTTAACCTTCCATATTAAATAAATTAGGGGCCATTTATTCTTTTAGGTTTAGTTTTCCTTCATGTATTGCAATAATGTGTTGATTATAATGACTAAAGAAAAAAGATTAATCCCTTAATGACAGAGTTTTTTTTTCCCATTATAGCAAATGACTTCCTGGACTTACCAGGTAAGTCCTCTGTCACTAAGGGGTTAAGCAAGCTTGTGTAACAGAACACAGTAAGTAAAACAATGTAGAAGTTAGTGATAAAGTTCAAAATTATCCAATCACTGATAATTCCAGGGAGGCCAGCACCTTTGTCTTTAGAGGCGCTGGTGATAATGCCAGGGAGGCCAGCAGCATTAGAGGTACTGGTGATGACAGGCCATTGTCAATACCGCCAGCTTCATTGGCCACAGTTAAAAAAGAGGTTTTTTGTTTTTTTTATATGAAACCCTACATAAAATAGGGCTTTTCCTGAGTAAAAAAAGGGTACCCCCTACTGCTGGCATTTATTTTACTCAAATGTTACAGTTCAAATGGTCAGAAAGTAAGTGACAGCGGGATTAGCTCCTGAAAGTTCAAACTGAGAGCATGACCTAGCAATTTCCATCACATTCTATGGAGGAGAACTGTTTGTCAGTGACTCACCTCTCTAACAAAATTCAATAAACACTAGCTGAAGTCTGAACACTAAAGGTCAATGCTAATTTATATATTAAAAACTTACTCTGGAAATATACATCTTTCCTACGATAGTTTTTTTTTTTCTATCCATGAAAAAGAAAAAAAAAATGCTGTTTTTTTTGTAATTATACATACACACAAAATGATTTAAAGGAGCAGTAAACTTTGTGAACAAATCTTACCAGCTGCAGTTTTCTGAAAAACTCTATGAAGATCTCACTGTCTGTAACTACTGGATCTGAAACAACTAAAAACAAAATTATTATTGTATTGACTACTGCAGATATAAAAAGCAGTGTAATTTTTTTTCCAAGTTGTTTGTTTAGAAGATAAACTCTGTAAATGCCAAAGTAAATGCCGATTTAAAAATTAAACTAGAAATCCCAAATTGCATTTGTCCCAGCATGTACTACTATGCTCACTAGAAGCCCAGGGGTGTGGCAGGTACAGAACCAAAGCATGTCTTGCAGCCCCTTCCTGAATCAGTCCTATAATACCTCCCCAGTCACAGTATTTCCCCAGTTACTTATTCTGACAGTTCGGTGTTCTTATCCTCCGCTGACAACTCCAGCAGTGATTGGTTGTGAGGCATATTTAAATCGGGCTGCTGCAGTGGCACTTTGCCCATTCTATGAACTACTCTCATTCAAGATGGTTGCAAGAGAGCCAACTGGGAAGACTGATTCAAACAGAGTGGCAACAAGACAACTACAGCTGATACAAGTATTAAACAGAGGAAGGGTAACAGATGGGTGAGAGAAAAAGTTTAAACTCTTTTTTCCCCTCTTTTCACCCCTTGTGCCTTTCCCCCCCTCTTTTCACTCATTGTGCCTCATTTTCACCCCTTGTGCCTCATTTTCACCCCTTGTCCCTCCCTCCTTTTCACTTGTGTCTCTTTTTTCACCCCTTGTGACTTTTTCCCCTTCTTTTAACCCCTGTGCCTCTTTTTTCACCCCTTGTGCCTCTTCCCCCCCTTTCACCCCATGCCTCTTTTTTCAACCCTTGTGCCTTTTTCCCCTCTTTTCACCCCTGTGCCTCTTGTTGCACTCCTTGTACCTTCCCCCCCCTCTTTTCACTCATTGTGCCTCATTTTCACCCCTTGTCCCTCCCTCCTTTTCACTTGTGTCTCTTTTTTCACCCCTTGTGACTTTTTCCCCTTCTTTTAACCCCTGTGCCTCTTTTTTCACCCCTTTGCCTCTTTCCCCCCCTTTCACCCCATGCCTCTTTTTTCAACCCTTGTGCCTTTTTCCCCTCTTTTCACCCCTGTGCCTCTTGTTGCACTCCTTGTACCTTCCCCCCCCCCTCTTTTTACTCATTGTGCCTCATTTTCACCCCTTGTCCCTCCCTCCTTTTCACTTGTCTCTTTTTTCACCCCTTGTGACTTTTTCCCCTTCTTTTAACCCCTGTGCCTCTTTTTTCACCTCTTGTGCTTCTTTCCCCCCCTTTCACCCCGTGCCTCTTTTTTCAACTCTTGTGCCTTTTTCCCCCTCTTTTCACCCCTGTGCCTCTTTTTGCACTCCTTGTGCCTTTCCCTCCCTCTTTTCACTCATTGTGCCTCCCCACCTTTTCACTCCTTGTGCCTCTTTTCCCCTCTTCACCCCTTGTGCCTCTCTTTCTCCCCCCTTACCTGTTTCTCTCCTCCTTTGCTCTCTCACTTCTCCCTGGCTCTAGCTCTCCCCCCCCCTTGCCTGTTTCTCTTCTCCTTCATTCTCTCTTCTCCTTATGGCTCTTCCTCTTGCTTTTTACTCTCTCCCCACTGCCCTGCACTGATGACAGCCGGGACCATGTCACGTGTGGAGACGCCGTGTGGTGCATGCTGGGAATTTCTTTGTCAGTCTGGCCACCAGTTTTAAAACTGCACTGGCCTCCGAACAGAGGAAGAAAACCCCGGCATGCTCTACACGGTGTCTCCATGGGTGACACGGTCCAGCGGTCATCAGTGCAGGGCAGTGGGGAGACGCAGCGCGCAAAATAGCATGCCTTGGGGTGGCAAATTGCCTCCCCTGTCAAAGTGCGGCCTGGGTCCATGGAGACACTGGTAATTTACCATAGACTTGAGAGTCTTAGACACTTCTGAGTCACTCTATGGTAATCAATTAAAAAAAATTAAAAACTATATATGTTATATTAAAAAAAACGGGACAAAATTGACATTTATATTAAGAAGAAGGGACGGTCTGGAATGGTCAGCCTAGTGGAAAAGTCCTTGTATGACTAGAAGCTACATACATGTATCATCCTTATGGTTTACAAGTACATTTATCCAATCCAATTAAACAAAGAAACCTTGTTCAAACTAACTATACCCAACTGCTGTATTAAGGATACCTAAAAAATTAAGTGCCACTTATTTTGGGATATATTTATGCAATATGCAAAAGATTGAATATGCTTCAGCAACATTTATTAATAGTACTTTCCTATTTTGAAGAAGGATATTGATTCTATTAACAAAAAGAAAAAAAACCCAACAAATTCTAGACCAGTTTCCAGTGTGCCTTTACAATTTATTACCTGGTAATCTGGTTTTACACCCATCTAACCAGTTTAACATGGGAAAGGATGATTAATTGCTCTCACAGATGCTATAAATTATGTGGGGTAATCAGCTCACTAGCTGACCTCAAGTGAATGTTAATTTTCTAAAAAGAAAGGTACTAGGGCTTTTCAGTCAGTATTGGTGCATTATCCTTCTGGTGACATGTAAAGAATAACAACTTTGTGGCACGTAATGGTCTTTTGCTCTCATGTTATAAAAGATAACAAGGTACTGGATCATCACACTGGTATGAAATAGATGAAAATCAATCCTCATCTCAAGGGTCTGTGCTAAACATTCTCTTCCTGTTTTTTTATGGAAAGATCACACAATGGCACATTCATATGGATGGTACGGCATAGGGCAGTAGATCTCAGACTCAGGACCGCTAAGGTAGTATTTTCTGAAATGGTACCTGTGCCACTTGCTACATGAGAAAAGCAATGGGAGATTAGGGAGTTAAATGCGTGGCTAAAGACTTGTTGTAAACAGGAGAGGTTTGGGTTCCTAGAGCACTGGGTGGTCTTTAGATAAATAAATAAGTGGACTAAGTGCTAAGATCTAAAGTTGCTATATAATATTGTATCATATATACATTTTAAAGATGGCTCAAAGATAATGTAAGAACAATGAGAATATACAAATATATATATATAAAACAATTCTGGGTGGTCTTTTCCCTTGGGGGCAATCTTTATAGTCGAGATGGATCGCACCTTTTGCACACGGTCTTCATGAGCGCATTAAGGATGAGATAGTAACTAGAGAGTTGCCTGAAACACTGGACAAATTCATAGAATTTCTAAACCTGATTGACACTCGGATCAGGGAACGGACGCAAAATAGAGAACGCAAACCTAAGTCGCCCACAGGGCAATGGCACAGGAATGAAATCCCACCCTTGCCTCCTGGGCAAAACGAATTGTCTGAACCTATGCAGGTTGGGTTTACGCGATTAACCAGAGAGGAACGGTCCTTCCGCCGTAAGAATGGGTTGTGCCTGTATTGTGGCAAAAGTGCACACTTGTTGAGTAATTGTCCCACACGGCTGGAAAACGCACGCACCTAGGCTTCCTAAGGGGACAGGTCCTAGGTGGTATTCAGCAGTCCCCAGAGGATGTGCCTTCCAAACCGGTCGTCCAGGTGGTAATTTCCGGTGCCAGCTTCTCCTTTACTGCAGCTGGATATTTTATGGACAAGGAATTTGCTGCAGCTCATAATATTCCGTTGGTTGAATTGGTCAATCCCATCAATATTGAAGCAATTGATGGGCGACCTTTGGTGCCTCCACAGGTCACCCACGAGACTTGTCCACTCACTGTGCTTAAGGGTGCATTACACTGTGAGATGCTGTCGTTTCAACTAACTATGCGGTTATCTTAGGGTTTCCATGGTTACGAACCCATAACCCGAGAATTAATTGGAACACCTCTGAGATTACGACTTGGTCTGATTACTGTATGAGTCATTGTTTACAACGACCTACTAGGATTATGTGTACCTCTCCTTCCCTACCACATGAATACCAATCCTTCAGCGATGTGTTTAGCAAGGGAGAGGAAAGCACCTTGCCTCCTCACCGGGCATATGACTGTGCTACTGATATTGCGCCTGGTGCAGTACCCCCCAGGGGTAGAACGTATCCTCTGTCCTGTGAGGAGAACAAGGCCATGGAAGAATACATTTCTGACGCCCTGACTCGGGGCATTATTAGCAAATCATCCTCACCTGCGGGAGCTGGATTCTTTTTTGTTAAGAAAAAGTCAGGTGAACTAAGGCCTTGTATCGATTATAGAGGGCTCAATAAACTTATGAATAAAACCGCTTACCCGATTCCACTCATCATCGAGCTGTTTGACAGACTGAAGGGCGCTACTATCTTTATGAAACTGGACCTAAGGGCAGCCTATAATCTCGTTCGTCTTAAGGAAGGTGATGAGTGGAAAACTGCATTTAACACGCGCAATGGGCATTATGAATACCTAGTAATGCTGTTTGGTTTGTGCAATGCTCCTGCCGTGTTCCAAGACTTTATTAATGATGTTCTCCGAGATCTGCTTATGTCCTGTGTAGTAGTCTATCTTGATGACATTTTAATTTTTTCCCCTGATTTGGAGACTCCTCGTATTCATGTAGCCACTGTACGTCAGAAACTCAAGGAGAATAAATTATTTTGTAAGATTGACAAATGTGAATTCCATAAACCCATGGTACCCTTCCTGGGTTAAGTTATTTCGAAAGAGGGCATTTCCATGGACAAAGAAAAGCTGTTTGCAGTGCTAAATTGGCCACGTCCCAAGGGCCTCAAGGCCATTCAAAGGTTTATTGGCTTTGCCAATTATTATCGTGGATTTATTCGTGATTTTTCCATCATAGTCAAGCCCCTCACGGACTTAACACACAAAGGGGCCAAGGCGTCAGAGTGGTCTAAGGAAGCTGAGGAGGCCTTTGAGGCATTAAAGTCAGCATTTGCTTCAGCACCAGTTTTAGTCCATCCTAAGGCCGACCTACCATATATTCTGGAGGTAGATGCTTCTGACACAGGTGTGGGAGCTGTACTATCCCAGAAGTCTGAGACCGGTCAGGTACCTAGGCCTTGTGGATTCTTTTCGAAAAAACTGACTAAGGCACAATCAGTATACGAGATTGGTGATCGTGAACTATTGGCCATTATCCTGGCATTACGTGAGTGGCACCACTTGTTGGAGGGTACCAGGGCTCCGATTTTGATTCTGACGGACCACAAAAATTTGCTATATTTATCAAAAGGTAAGAGATTGTCACCAAGACAAGTGAGATGGGCTCTCTTCCTTTCCCGGTTCAACTTTGTGGTTTCCTATTTGCCCGGGTCCAAAAATATACGGGCTGATGCCCTGTCTAGACAACATGGGCCCGAAATAAGAGTCTGAGTCACTGCCAGTACCCATTATACCTCCTGATCGAATTCTGGCCACGCTACGATCAAGCATCACTTCTCCTTTGGGCCAGGAGACTATGGCTACCCAGAATCAATCCCCACCTGAAAAACCCATGGGCAAATGTTTTGTGGCTGAACCTTTTCGAACCAGACTATTGGAGACCTACCATGCGTCTAGAGCAGCAGAGCATGTGGGTAAAAATCAATTATTCTGGTCCTTGTCGCACATAATCTGGTGGTCCACCTTAAGGAAGGACTGTGCCAAATTTACTGCCGCCTGTATGGTGTGCGCCAGTGCCAAGTCTCCAAGACACCTGCCTGTGGGCTTGCTACAGCCTGTACCCAACGGTGACCGACCCTGGTCGCATGTATCAATTGATTTTCTGGGAGAACTACCAGTTTCTAATGGCTACACGTATATTTTAATGGTGGTAGACAGATTTTCTAAAATGGCACATTTTGTGCCTCTTCCAGATCTGCCATCCGCTAAGGAGTTGGCGGTAGTCTTCACTAAAGAGGTATTTAGACTCCATGGTGTCCCTAAGGTGCTCGTTTCGGACTGTGGTAGTCAATTTGTTTAGAGATTTTGGAAGGCATTCTGTGACCAGATGGGTATTCAGCTGTCATATTCTTCTGCATACCATCCACAGACAAATGGTGCGGCACAGCATGCTAACCAGGGGCTCAAACAATATATTCGCTGCTTTATATCCAACCATCATGACAACTGGGCTGAGCTGCTACCCTGGGCGGAGTTCGCCAGGGACTGTGCTATTAATGCATCATCCGGAAGCTCACCCTTTCTTGTCAATTATGGGTTTCAGTCATTCTTGCTTCCAGATGCATTTCAAGCGCAGCAGATGCCAGCTCTGGATGAACATTTGAGGCAACTCCATTCCACTTGGGTACAAGTGCAAAAATCTTTACGTGAGTCCTTCCAACGGTATCAACAACATGCCAATAACAGGAGGTTGCCGGCTCCTGTTTTCCAAGTTGGGGATCGTGTGTGGCTGTCTTCCAGAAACCTGAACTTGCAGACTCCATGTCATAAGTTTGCTCCACATTTTATTGGGCCATTTAAAGTCCTTCGAAGGGTCAATCCTGTCTCTTACGCCTTGGAACTACCCGCAAATATGCGGATTCATAATGTATTTCATGTATCTCTACTCAAACCTTTGACTTGCAATCGCTATACCACTGCTCCGGTGGTCCCTGCTCCTGTCCGCATTGACAACCACGATGAGTATGATGTTCAAAGCATCCTGGATTGATGCAGAGTGCGTGGCCAACTGCAGTACCTGGTGCATTGGAAGGGATACGGTCCGGAGGAGAGATCTTGGGTGTCACATTCCGATATCCATGCACCCAGATTGTTGCGTAGTTTCCATGCTAAATTTCCATCTAAGCCTGGTCCCCATCCACGAGGAGGGGGTCCTGCTTTGTGCAGCAGGAGGCGACATTCTGACTGCTAGTTTGCATTGCTGGTTACTGATTGGCTAGTACCTTTTGTCGCTGCCCAGTGATGGACTTTATATACCCTGTCACTCCCACGATACGGTGCCCTTTCGTGATGTACTTGTTCTTGCTTTCTGATCCGTTATTGATTACTGTGTATGACCTGGCCTGCCTGACAGCATTCCTGATTCTACTGCTCTACTCTTCTCCTTTACTGACTGTATCCGGTTGAGAACTCGCTCCGTTGCTGACCTGGCCTGGCAGAGAACCCGCTTCTGTTATCGACTGCATCTGGCTGAGAACCCGCTCCGTTGCTGACCTGGCCTGGCTGAAGAACCCGCTTCCGTTACAGGGTGCATCTGGCTGCACCTGCTCTCGTTTCTCGGTACTGGTCTGTGTACCGGTTCTGCAGCTGACTCCACTGGCTGCCGGTTGCCCTGTGCACCTCCTTGTCTCTAGTGCCGCGCATCTCCAGCATACCACTAGGCCTCGCTGTTGCCTCTGTTACTAGCAGTGGTTGCTTAAGGTTAGTCTGTTGCGCCGCGAGGCGCTGTATCTTGTTGATCGTTCACTAGGCCTAGTGCCTAGTCTCTCTCCATACCACTTTGACGGAGTGTACAAGCGAAGTACCGGTGCAGTGTGCTATCACTGACTGTGTTACTCTGATCTCTCCGTGTCCACCTCTCGTCCTCGCTGGGCTCACTCCCTCTGGGAGTTGCAGTATTCTGGGCGTTCCCGATTGACCCCTTGAGTACCTGGACGTTCCAGGTAGAGTGTTGCTTATCGCATCTGCAGGAGCCTAGGGCTCAAGAGCCAGCGTTACATTACACATCCTTATAGAGGGGACATTGGTAATTCACACCATTATATCTACTGTGCTGTGATCCACCCCTAGCGCTCTAGGGTTATTTCTGGGAGAGTTATCTCGGTCTGTTGCCATCCGGTGCCAGGGTCTGTGTTGCCTCTATCCGTGGGTTCTATATCACCCAGGCGTCTGGGTTGTGCTAATAGTGTTGCCTTCCTCCGTGGGTTCTGTGCCTCCCAGGCGTCTGGGTGTGCCAGCACAGTTGCCTCTCTCCGCAGGGTTGAGCTTGTCACCATCCTTGGACCACCTACGATCTGGTCCTGTGCTCAGTCCACTGCCTACTGATCCTGCCAGCTGTCCTGATTCTAGCCAGGACCTATTCTGTTTAGAGATTGTTATTTTCACTACATATAATTGGCATATACTGTTGTATCCACTTGCCTGTATATCTACTCTGTCATCAGAGTCATCAATTTACGCAACTTCAACCAGTTTGTGGTGTACCGGCATTTCAAGATAGAAGGCATTCATCTGCTGAGAGATCTTGTTCAAGGGGATTGGTTTATGTGTCTTGATCTCAAGGGTGCTTACCTTTCGTTTCCGGTCGCTCTGGAGTGTTGCCGATTTCGGTGTTTCCGTTGGCATGCCCGGCTGTGCCAATTTACTTGTCTCCCATTTGGACTCCGCTCGGCTCCGTGGTGTTTCACAAATCTCCTGAAGCAGTGGTGTCACACTTCCGGGCTCTGGGTATTCTCTGTGATATACATAGATAATTTGTTGCTGTTTTGCAATGATGCCTCCAGGATTCGATTTCAGACTCGCTTTCTGGTGCGCTTCATCGAATCTCTGGGTTTCTGTTACGGTTTTCAGATACTCAGACAGTGGTAGATAAAATAAATGGAGTTTTATTAAGTAAATGAAGAACAAGGTTGCCACTGGGGCGGTACTGGTAGAACAGAATACGACAGAGATACCTGGCGCAGCAGGTAATATAAACAAGCAAGGAAGCACAAAACAGAACTCAAGAGGTTAATAGTACTGGTTATCAGTCTCAAATGTGGTGTTAGGCACGCCCTTGGTGCTGCTTATAGCTCTGTGTGCTGTGAGGTAGCACCCAAGTCCATACACTGTGTAGAGCTGTAGCATAAAGTCCTGGCTGAACGGGAACTGCAAGTGATAAGGAGATAGCCCCCACGGGCGTAACCGGAGACTACAGTATAATGATAGCGTGAGCCAATAGCCCCTATGGGCGTAACCGGAGACTTCTACTATCACTGTTGCTTAAGCCAATAGCCCCCACGGGCGTAACTGGTGACTACAGTATCGTGATTGCTCGAGTCAGTAGCCCCCACGGGCGTAACCGGAGACTACAGTATAATGATAGCGTGAGCCAATAGCCCCTATGGGCGTAACTGGAGACTTCTACTATCACAGTCGCTTAAGCCAATAGCCCCCACGGGCGTAACTGGTGACTACAGTATCGTGATTGCTCGAGTCAATAGCCCCCACGGGCGTAACCGGAGACTACAGTATAGTGATTACTTGTGCTGATGGCCCTAGCGTGGGCGTAACCGGAGACTACTGGGTACTGCTTTGCCAAAAGCCACGGGCGTAACGGAACTGCTGCTCGATCACGGAGAGCCGCCGACTACTATGGCCCGCAAGCGGCCGGCTCGCAGAGACAGCGGACAGGCTTAGGCGATAGGTGGAGAAGCAGCAGTATCGGATGGACAATACCAGTGTCTCGAGAGCAGGAATCGACTCAGCACAGTAAGATCTGGACTCAGCACACGAAAGACAGATAATGGAAGACTCAGCAATGGCTCAGCAACTGACAAGCGGAGGCTCAGTCACACTATGCAGTATCAGAATGTCGCCGAGGCGACAGCAGAGTGTTCCTTCAGCAATGCAGGAGCAGGACAAGAGTACTCTGTAGTCAGCCAGGCCGGATCAGGATACGCAGGAGATTCGCAGACAAGCTGGTTCGGTAACGGAGAAGGGTCGTCAGCCAGGCCGGGTCAATCACGGAACAGGAACGTCGTCGGTCAAGCCTAGTCGGTACACGGTGGATCAGGATACAGGAACAGCAATCGCTAGCAGGAAACACCACGAAAAGGCACCTGACCGGTGCCATTGACCGGATTATAACGGATAACCAGGGGCGGGCAAACACAGCTCAACCAATCCGGGAGCAGCACAGTTGAGAGTGACAGAAAAGGATCACGGGGACCGTGATAGTTTCATTGTCAACAGGGAGAAGTCGGCACTAGTTCCTTCTAGGGTGGCACAGTTTCTCAGATTCAAGATCGACTCTGTTCACTTTCTTCATCTCTGTCCAAGATCACAACGATTCGCAAGGAGCTTCGTTGGGTCCTGCGTCTTGATCGCGTTCCCCCTTGTGCCTTCTGGCTCGAGTTGTGGGACTTCTGTCCTCATCAATTCAGGTGATCTTTCCTGGACCCCTGCATTACCGAGCAATGCAGAGGCTGAAGGCCCATCATCTTCGGTCTGGTCGGTCTTACGATCACATGGTGGATCCTTCTCCGGAGGTTCGGATGGAGCTTCGTTGGTGGCTTCTCCATATGCAGGCTTGGAACAGCAGAGCCGTTTTCGGCTCTACCCCAGACTTTGTGGTGAAAATAGACGCCAGTCTTTGGGGTTGGGGAGCTCATTGTGTAGACTCTTCCACAGGAGGCCCCTGGTCTGTGAACGAAGAGGGTCTTCACATCAATTGTTTGGAGTTGATTGCGGGATCGTTTGCCATTCGCAGTTTTGCCAGGAACATATCAGATTGCTGCATCTTACTTTGGATGGACAATATCTCCACGGTCCTGTATATCAACAAGCTGGGAGGTGCTCGATCTCGGGATCTGACGGAGACAACGAAGGATCTGTACAGGTTTTTGCTTCAGTCGCAATATTTCTCTCAGGGCAGAGTATCTGCCAGGGACGTTCAATTTTACAGCGGATTGGTTTTCCCATCATTGGCGAGACAGCAGCGATTGGAAACTGGACGTGTCAGTGTTCCAACAACTGCGTCTCCTCAGGGGTCCTCTGGTGTTGGATCTGTTTGCTTCCAGGACCAACCATCAACTGAGGGATTACTTCAGCTGGCTTCAGGATCCGGCATACAAAGCAGTGGATGCCTTTCTACAGACTTGGACGCAACAGGGGAGTATGCTTTTCACCCGTTCGCGATGTTGGCGAGGGTGATTCATCAGGTTCTCACACAGGAAGTGACCATTCTGCTCCTCTCCCCTTTGTGGCCGAGTCAGTCGTGGTACCTGGACCTTGTGGAATTGGCTTGTGATGACCCTCTTCTCCTTCCGTTTTGTCCACATCTTCTCACGGATCATCGAGGGAACCCATACCCGCTCCTCCCTCAGGATCGCCTGTCCTTGGTGGCTTGGGTGATTTCAGGGGTTCCTGGTCAGTAACAGGGTTATCGCAGGAGACTAGGAACCTTTTATGGGACTCCTGGGCTCCTGGTACAAGAAGATTCTATCTTTCCGCGTGGAACGCTTGGTCTGGCCGGCGTGTGGAGAGGAATTGTTATCCCTTTACAGCACCTGTGGCTGCGATCTTGAATTTTTTATCTTTTCGGTCTCTTAGCGTTATGCGATTGGCCATTTCGGCAGTGCATGTTCCGGTTTTCGGTGGGGCACGATCCTTTGGTGTGTCGCCGTCTACAAGGGATCAAGGTTTTGGGATGTTGATGTGGTTCTGCGATTTTTGCAGAATTGGCAGACTAAGGAGTTGTTATCTCTTCAGCAGATTTCTGCTAAACTGACGTTATTACTTTGTTTGGTGTTTTTCCGGCAAGTTTCGGATGTTGGGGCGTTTGATGTGGACGGTTTTTCGGTGCTTCCACAAGGAGTGTCTTTTTCCATCTCCCGTTGCATGATGTCAGATTCCTTGTCAGTTTTTTATCTCTTTTTTCATGAGGTTCCTCAACTTTGTATGGTAGAGGCTTTGCTTCGCTACGTGGCTATTACGGCTCCTCTACGTTTTTCGCCATCTGATCAGCTTCTCGTTTCGTATGTTAAACCTCATAGGCCTGTTTCCTCTATCACCTTGGCTAGGTGGATTCGTTGAATTTTAGCTCTGGCAGGTATAAATCCGAGTTTTGGGGCCCACTACATTAGAGGGGTGGCCGCGAGCAGCGTCAGCAGGAGCTTCTATTGTGGATATTTTATGTTCCGCTGACTGGTCTAGGGGGGGATACTTTCAGTTTTTTATTTCCATCTGGCAGATCATGCGTCTCATGCTCTTTTTTCTCAGCGTTAAAAGTGCAAAATATGAAGCCTCCTGTCATGTAGTAAAATCGTAGATTATGCTAACGTAGTGTACTTATAATCTTAATTTTAGTAATGACAGGAGGCGAATATTTTCCCTCCCTGGTTTTAGTTTGATTACTTTGGGGGTAAGTATTGTGGTTTCTAATGCAGTTTTATGGTATGAATATATATATTTTGTGTTCATTTATATTGATGGTTTTGTCAAGTTGTATTTTCGCATGTGAATTTCCTATTGTCATTGCAGTTGTCTTTCATGATTTTCTTATGTTTCAGTGTGATCATCTTCTTGGGGGACAACAATGGAATTCTGGATTGATGCTTGCTGAGGAAGGATGCCGGAGATCGAGTTTTGACTGTTAGATATTGATGTACAGTTTAGGTTTGCTTGTTGTTTTATTCAAAGAAAAAGGAGTGGTTTAGCTGAGCCATGCCTTATATTGCCTGATTCTCCTTTTTTCTGATTGGTTGTTACTATGTGGGTTACTGTGCTGCTACTGGAGTTTCAGTAAAGGAAGTAAAAGCAAAATATTTGCCTCCTGTCATTACTAAAATTAAGATTATAAAGTACACTACGTTAGCATAATCTACAATTAATTAGTATGTCTGAAACCTGGTTAGATGATACATATGACTTGGCTGTCAATCTAGAGGGTTATTCACTATTTAAGAGGGATAGGGTTGGGGGGTATACTTATATGTAAAGCATACCTTAAAACCTAGTACGAAGGGAAGATATAAATGAAGGGTCTAGTAAAAAATGTAGAGGCCCTGTGGGTTGAAATACACACTGGGGGGCACACATAATAAAAATATGTTAATGAGAATTTGCTACAAGCCATTTAAAGCGGAACTACCACGGACATGATCTTTAGCTTCACTAAGTCCCCATCTGGCGACTAGCTGCTTAGTAGCGCTAGTCGCCAGAATAACAACCTTATTTAATATATTTCTACTCTCTTCCATGGGTGACAGGTAGGACGGAGCGTGGACATCTTGCCATTGTGACGTCCGCGCGCCTGAACTGTCAGTCCCAGCCAGAGCCAAATGGCTCCTAGCAATGCCTCCTAGACCCGGCTGGGACTGACAGCGCAGGCGCGCAGATGTCACAATGGCAAGAGGTCCACGCGCCGTCCTACCTGTCACCCATGGAAGAGAGTAGAAATATATTAAATAAGGTTATTATTCTGGCGACTAGCGCTACTAAGCAGCTAGTCGCCAGATGGGGACTTAGTGAACCTAAAGATTGTGTCAGGTGGTAGTTCCGCTTTAATATTGGGGTGTTTGAGGAGGCCCAACTGTTACTGCAAATGGAAGAGGCTTCTAGGTCTGGAAATGTAGTCATAATGAGAGCTTTCAACTTCCCTGAAATTGACTGGAGAAATATGACCTCCAGCACAACAAAATAGGATTTTAGTCTTACCTGTTAAATCCTTTTCACTTAGTCCATACAGGTCACTGGTACCATGGGATGTGTAGTCCCCTTTAATAGGCAGGAACAATTATGCAAATAATTTGCAAGGGGCGGAGCCTCCCCTCTTACTTAAGCCACCTGCTGGCCAGAGCCACCCATATTGATTTGAGACCCTAAACTGACCCCAGGTAAGCAAAAAGAAAGACTCCTGTGAGCATGCCCGAACGGTCTCCCACTGAATGCCACAGGAGAGCCAAGACTGGTCCCTTGACAGGGTGGGAGACCAGTGACCTGTATGGACTAAGTGAAAAGGATTTAACAGGTAAGACTAAAATCCTATTTTCACTGTCGTCCAATACAGGTCACTGGTACCATGGGATGTACAAACATTGAGCTGATCCAGAGGCGGGAAGTAAGGCAAGGACCAGGCGCAAGGCCCAAGTCACTAGAACTGTTAACCAGTTGATAACATAGCCCAAACTGTAAGTGTCAACGGACACCAACCAAGGGAACAATCCCTGAACTTAACACAGCACACGGAACACGAGCCAACCGGGCTCAACAGTAAGGAAGCACTAAGGATCACAGAGCGGAAGACCTACACAGGCAAGACTGCCTCCAGGACCTTCCTTCCAAAGCTGGCATCAGCCGATGCCAGTACATCAACTCGGTAGTGCTTTGAAAAAGTGTGCACAGAGGACCAAGTGGCCGCTCTGCACAGTTGATCAGCAGAAGCTTGATTCTTGTAGGCCCAGGAGGCCCCAATAGATCTGGTGGAATGGGCAGTCACCCTGAAGGGAACATGCTGATTCCGCAACTTATAGGCTTCACGGATGGTAGCCTTAATCCAAGAGGCAATGGTAACTTTGGAAGCCGGTCTTCCTGCCCTAGGCCCCTCAGGAATGACGAATAGAGCGTCAGACTTCCTGATAAATTCGGTGCGGTGAACATAAAACTTGAGGCAACGCACCACATCCAACAAATGGAGATCTCTTTCCTTGTCAGATGAAGGATTAGGGCAGAAAGAGGGAACCACAATCTCCTGATTGATGTGAAACTCAGACACAACCTTGGGTAAGAATTCCTTGGTAGTGCGAAGCACAGCCTTATCCTTGTGGAACACCAGGTAAGGAGGTTTACAAGACAAGGCCTGTAACTCTGCCACCCGGCGTACCGACACAATAGCCAAAAGGAAGGCCATCTTCCAAGTCACAAGACGTAATGGAATGGAAGCCAAGGATTCAAACGGTGGTCGCTGAAGAACTCTCAGCACCAAATTGAGATCCCACTGGGGAGCAGGACTCTTGAAGGCAGGTCGAACATGAGTCACACCTTGGAAGAAGACTTTCACATCAGGAAGGATGGCAATCCGTTCCTGGAAAAACACAGACAAGGCAGAGGTCTGAACTTTGAGGGAACTCAGACTGAGCCCCTTGTCCACACCGTCCTGCAAGAAGGCCAGGACAGTGGGAAGATGGAAGTCAAGAGACAACTTCTTGTCAGAGCACCATGTCACGAAAGTTGACCAAATGCGATGATAGATCTTGGAAGACACAGGCTTACGAGCACTGAGCATCGTCGACACCACAGAAGGAGAAAAGCCTTTCTTAGCTAGAATCGAGGATTCAACCGCCATGCCATCAAACGGAGAGAGTGAACATCCTCTTTCCACAGATACCCCTGAAGAAGCAGGTCCGGACGGGCTGGAAGTGGGATTGGATCCTTCACTGACATGGCCATCAATTCCGGAAACCAGGACTGGCGAGGCCAGTTTGGAGCAATCAGGATGACAGGACAACGTTCTCTCTTCAACTTCTGAATAACTCTGATCAATAGAGGAAGAGGGGGGAAGATGTAAGCCAGGGAGAAGTCCCAAGGGATCGACAAGGCATCCACTGCTAGAGCAAGGGAGTCCCTCAGTCGGGAGCAAAACACCGGAACCTTCCTGTTGTGTCTGGTAGCCATCAGATCCACCACTGGCATCCCCCACCGTTGAGTGAGCATGTGAAACACCTCTGGGTGAAGAGCCCATTCTCCGCTGTCGACGGTGTGACGACTGAGGAGTCTGCCATGACGTTGTCCACGCCTGGAATATGAACTGCAGATATGACAGGCACGTGATCTTCTGCCCAAGACAAAATATCCTTGACCTCCCACCAGGCGGAACCGCTTCTTGTGCCGCCTTGCCTGTTGATGTAAGCCACCGCCGTGGCGTTGTCGGACTCTACTCTGACTGGAAGACCGGTCAATTGAGACTCCCAGTACCTCAGGGCCAGCCGGACAGCTCGAAGTTCCAGAACATTGATGGAGAGCATGGATTCCTCCAGACCCCATTTCCCCTGAGCACTGAAGCGACCCCAGACTGCACCCCAGCCCCGAAGGCTGGCATCCGTTGTGACTGTGGTCCAAAGAGGAACTAGAAAGGATTTCCCTTTCAAGAGATGAGAGAGATCTAACCACCAGTGCAGACTCGACTCGACATGAGGAGGAAGAGAAACAGACAGATGTTGATGATCTGGATGATTCCTGCACGTCTGGATCACAAATCTCTGAAGATCCCTGGAGTGGGCCATGGCAAATGGTACTGCTTCGATCGTGGAAATGAACTTCCCCACTAAGGACGACAACTTCGGAACTGGAATTTCGTCCATGTCCAGAATCCCAGCCACTCTGACGGCTATCTGGTGAGCCACGTCCTCTGGAAGAAACACCATGCATTGGCGAGTGTCGAACAGGAGACCCAGGAACAGAAGCCTCTGAGAAGGAATCAAGTCCGACTTGTCCAGATTCAGGATCCAGCCGTGACGGTTCAGGGTGTGCATGCACCTCTGCAACTGCTGGTGGAGAAGCTCCGCTGAGGAGGCCTTCAGTAGGAGATCGTCCATGTAGGGTGTCACTCTGATCCCATCCTGGTGGAGCACCGCTATCAAGGAGCCCAGCACCCGCTGGAAGACTTGAGGAGCTGTAGTCAGTCCAAAGGGGAGCGCTGTAAATTGAAAGTGTCCCCTGTGGCAGGCAATCCTGAGATACTTCCTGCTCTCTGGATGAATAGGGATGTGAAGATAAGCATCCTGAAGGTCCAGGGAGGCAAGAAACTCCCCTGGAGACATTGCTGCAATCACAGAGCGCAGGGACTCCTGGCGGAAGTGGGAAGTCACCACATAGGCATTGAGATCTTTGAGATCCAAGATGGGACGGGCTCCTCCGTCCTTTTTGGCTACCACAAACAGGTTGGAATAAAATCCTGAACCTGTGTCCCCCTGCGGAACCGCCTCCAGGACCTCTTTGTCCAAGAGATCCTGAATAGCGTCGTCGAACAGACGCCTTTTTGAGGGTTCCTGAGAAGGACGAGTAAAATGGAACCGAAAAGGAGGAAGGGAAGAGAAAGGGATCCTGTATCCCTCTGACACCACCTGAAGAACCCATGGGTCCGCCACTGACTCCTCCCAAGTCCGGCGAAAGATGCGGAGACGACCGCCTACAGCCGGATGCGGACCCGGGTTCGGCGAGTCATGCCGAAGCAGTCTTGGAGGTCTTGGCCTTGGAGGCAACTTTGGGCCTCCAGGACTGTTTGGGCTTGGAGGAGGAGCGCGTAGTGGGAGGACCCGTTTGGGCCGAGGAGCGTGTCTCAGTCTGAAAGGAACGAAAGGACCGATTGCGTTTGGCTGGAAACTTTTTCTTAAAGACTGAGGGTAGAAGAGTACTTTTACCGCCAGTAGCCTCACTGATCATTTCTTTGAGCTCAGAGCCAAAGAGCAAATTCCCCTGAAAGGGCAAGGAAAGCAAGGTTTTCTTAGAGGCTGTATCAGCAGACCAAATTTTCAGCCAAAGAGCGCGTCTAGCCACCACAGAAGAAGTGGAGGCCCTCGCCATCATGCGCACAGCATCAAAAGCAGCATCAGCAACATAGTTCTGAGCTTCAGTGATATTAGCAAGAAGCTGCAACTGTTCAGATACAGGCGCATCCTGGCGAACCGCTTCAGTCAGTCGTTCAGTCCAGGCTGCAATAGCCCTATTAACCCATGCCACAGCAAAGGTGGGGCGCATGGCAGTGCCAATAGAGGCAAAAATAGATTTAAGAGAGAGCTCTAATTTCTTATCCGTCCAGTCCTGCAAGGCAGAGGCATCTGAGACAGCCAAAGCAGTAGATTTGGATAGTCTAGACACAGGAGCATCCACCTTGGGGGGATGAACCCATTTTGCCAGCTCCGCCTCGGGAAAAGGGTAAAGTTTGGCAAACTTTTTGGAGACAGAGGAAGATCTATCAGGATTCTTCCATGCCTCAGAAACCAGACGGGCAAGAGTAGGGTTAGTTGGAAAACAAACAACAGGTTTAGATGGCTTTTTCTGAAAAACATCAGTAGGATCATAAGTGGATTCCTGAGTCAGAGGAAGGTTGAGCGTATTCAGAACCGCTCTGATCAGACCCTCAGCCGAAACTTCAGGGTCACACTCATAGGGGTCCCCAATGGACCTGTTAGATTCAATAACTGTACGTTCCTCAGCATCAGAATCCTGTAAAAGTTCTTCTTCAGAAGAATCAGTGATATCAGGAGCTCCCTGTGGCTTAGGCAGGGAGGTCCTGATAGTAGAGGGGGTCTGCCAGACCTGGAGAGCCCCCTGTACCTGAGAGGGAAAGAGTTGAAGCGTGGATCTGAGATCCCTAGTGGCAGCTTTAAACTCCCTCACCCAAGATGGCTCAATAGCGTGGCTGGGAAGCCCAGGGTTGCTATCCTTACCAGTACAATTAGGGCATAGATCCCCCACATTATCGCAATCCAGCCCAATGTGGCAAGAGGAGCAAAACGCCATGGGGGTAGAAGACCCCCCAGCCTCCTTAGTCTTGGGTCTAGCCCCTAGCTCCAGTGAAGTAGACATGCTCACAGCGTCAATATACCCCACAAAAAACACTATCACCCAGAAAAGTGTTAAAGATTAAAGTTTCACCCCAGAAAAGGTCTAAAAACGGACTTATCTGGCCAGCGAAGGGTTAATCTGGTGAGGAGAGAGAAGGCTCGGTCCCTGCGTAGTGTACTTGCCTTGGAAAAGTACCACAAAATGGCGGCCGTCATGACAGCCAATCAGAAACAAGCGCGAGCTAGCGCTCATGGGAAATGTAGTTTTCCCTATGCAAGTACCCCAAACAGTGCCCGAAGCCCCCCTGAACCCCCTACATTAATAAAACACCAACCGGATGATAGAGCAGGAGCCTAGCATTAAAATGAGCCCACTCTGAAGTTGCTGTGACAAGCGGTTTCAGAGATATGTCCCAAACTGTGAATTCCCATAGAGAGTAAAGGAGCTCTGCTGCTGAGCGGGAAAAAGCCGCGCTTAAAGGCGCGGAACACCATTTTTAATAAAGTTTAGTAAAACATTAAAAAGTGCCCAAACAAGCATGAAATACATGAGAAACATAAATAAATGAATACCCAATGCTCCAAAACTCAGAGAATAACACAGAAATTGCATAAATAGTGATAATGCAATAAAAACACCCTATGAGTGCTGGAGTGTATTAAAACTCCCAAATACAAGCCCATCAAAGGGACACTGTGGGGACAAGTGGACCTTCAGCACTCAATGGGTGACTCACCTTTCTCGCAGACTTCTGTCTTCAGGTGACCATGATAGGGAGGGAAAGAACCAGAGGTAATTTCCCCAACAGGGGAGCTGCTTAACACAAGCTGTCCCCTCTTCAGGTATAGGTCCACAGAAATCCCTGGAAGCTGCACCAGCCACTTTGAAGAGGGCAATTCACAGCCATGGTCACCCTCCTAATGGTGGTATTCCATATTTGAATAAAAAATAATAAAACTCTAAGAAGCATAGCTGTTCTCTGCCTGGTGTGCAAGCACACCAGGAACAAATCAATATGGGTGGCTCTGGCCAGCAGGTGGCTTAAGTAAGAGGGGAGGCTCCGCCCCTTGCAAATTATTTGCATAATTGTTCCTGCCTATTAAAGGGGACTACACATCCCATGGTACCAGTGACCTGTATGGACTAAGTGAAAAGGATTTAACAGGTAAGACTAAAATCCTATTTTGTTGTGCTGGAGGTCATATTTCTCCAGTCAATTTCAGGGAAGTTGAAAGCTCTCATTATGACTACATTTCCAGACCTAGAAGCCTCTTCCATTTGCAGTAACAGTTGGGCCTCCTCAAACACCCCAATATTAAAGCGGAACTACCACCTGACACAATCTTTAGGTTCACTAAGTCCCCATCTGGCGACTAGCTGCTTAGTAGCGCTAGTCGCCAGAATAATAACCTTATTTAATATATTTCTACTCTCTTCCATGGGTGACAGGTAGGACGGCGCGTGGACCTCTTGCCATTGTGACATCTGCGCGCCTGCGCTGTCAGTCCCAGCCGGGTCTAGGAGGCATTGCTAGGAGCCATTTGGCTCTGGCTGGGACTGACAGTTCAGGCGCGCGGACGTCACAATGGCAAGATGTCCACGCTCCGTCCTACCTGTCACCCATGGAAGAGAGTAGAAATATATTAAATAAGGTTGTTATTCTGGCGACTAGCGCTACTAAGCAGCTAGTCGCCAGATGGGGACTTAGTGAACCTAAAGATTGTGTCAGGTGGTAGTTCCGCTTTAATATTGGGGTGTTTGAGGAGGCCCAACTGTTACTGCAAATGGAAGAGGCTTCTAGGTCTGGAAATGTAGTCATAATGAGAGCTTTCAACTTCCCTGAAATTGACTGGAGAAATATGACCTCCAGCACAACAAAGAGAAATTATTATTTTTTTTTTTTTTTTTTTTAAGTATAAGTAATGACAATTTTATGTCCCAACTAGTAGATGAGCCAGCTAGAAACGAGGCATTGGTTGACCTAGTCATCTCAAACAATTCAGACATGATAAACAGTATACAGGTAAAGGAACATTTAGATAGTAGTGACCATAATTTGTTATGAGAGATCAAACTAGTACCAACCAACGTTCAGATATAATTGATATTGATACTAGGTGAACCTCCCAGAATTCCCCCGAGGTCTCCAATACAATTAAATGGAGACCTCTAGAGCATCTAAAGGGTTATTAGACGGTTTCAATGTTAGGGTTTCACCGACATTTTACATAAAACTAAAGGGTTCTATTGACAGCAAAAATTATGAACTACTGGTATAGGCATTAGATATACAATATATATAATTCAATAAGCTAAGGAGACAAGCAATACTGGAGCAAACCAACTGCACCATTGGGGAGAATGAACATCCCTAATCATTCAAACTAGGTTTTAACCAGCTGAATTCTAGATAGGCCTGGATTTGTAAAAACTGAGTAACAAAAGTGCTGCAGCTGAATCGCCATATGTGGATAGGAGGGGTGTCAGTGCTGGCGCCATCTCTTTATGTATGTCTCGAAAGCACTGCTTCTCAATGTGTTGAAGATATCTAGCATTCAGGGGGTTACAATATCCGTTTAATCAATGAGATGTGGAATTGTTCATTTATCCCCAATATTGCAGTTGGCTTGCTCCAGAATTGCACCTCCCTAGCTTATTGAATTGTATAAAAAGTGTTCAAATATCTCAACGGTTGTAATATTAAGACAGCCAACATTGTTGATTCGAAATAAACAAATCAAAACATTCACTAAAATTAGGAGAATAAACCCTACATTCATTTTATATATACTGGAAACAAGTAAAATCAAGAGGAAGCGGAGCAGGGGTGGGTAACGTTTCATGCTACTTGAAATATACAACTCTCCATCTGAAGACATTGAAAGTTATTCCCTAGAGAAGACTCCACACCCCCTCAAAAAGATAAAGTTATAGGCTGGACTCCACTGCAGGTGACATGCGCTATTACTGGTTGTGTCACAGATTTCTACTAGCGATAAATAACAGAATCCTGACCTAGTTTCCCTAAAGATCCAGGGCAGCCCAACTGCACCATTACTAATAGGGAGATTTCCATCATCATTACATACACCAATGAGAACAGTTTTAAAGGAACACCAACACCAACATGAAACAGTGTCCCCATTACCTTACTACAATAAGTGGACCTTCATGGAGCCTTAAAGTGTTCTGGGGAGCTCCATGCACCAGACAGAGATCTCACTAGAACCCTACAAGTAGAAACCAGCAGTCATGACCACTATTTGACTGGCTCCCTTCCAACACAATGATTTAAGGGGTGCCTGTGCATGATGGATTAATCCCTGTGGCTGTACTCTCAGAAGCTGTTGTACATCCAGAGGCACACAAACTTTACTTCTACAGAAAGGACAGATGTCTTTAACATTCATTCCTCATCTGGCAGTGTAGTTCCAACAGGGGTCTCTCTTTGACACATGAACCTCCAAGAACACGCTAGGAATCTCCATGATCTTACATTTATGGCAAAGATTTAATAAATAGGGATGCTAATACGGATTCCTATTGGTTTTAGTATTCCTTTCACTCTTGGATGGCTATGGAACGCATTGCAGCTGGCACTCAAGGGGTTAAGCTACTGATGGGCCCTGGGCAAAGTAAAGATTTATGAGCCCCCTAACCACCTATAACATTGCCTTGTAATGCTTTGGGGAACTCTCATCTAAGAGGTTCAATTATCACTAAAGTACTGGTCAGACATGCTCAACTAGGATCCAGTCTGCCACAAGAATTTAGCAGGCTCTATAGGAATGATATCCTACCCAGGTTGTCATACCTTTTAGCTCACTAGCACCTTACACAGAGCAGAAACATCCTAAAACACATCATACTGATCCATACAGAAAACATCCTAAAACACATCCTACTGATCCTACCAAAAGGTCCACCCAGCCACAAAGTGCCAGAATATTACTTTTTGTCAGCGAGGTATAGCTGATCTGTCTAGGCACTGTAATCAAGGATGACCAATGCCAAAAATAATCTGCATATGCAAAACACATGCCTGGAGAGAGGAAATTAGCTACACCTCACTGACAAGGCTGAACAAGGCCAAAATGTATGCCTGGGGTTGGCAGTTTCTCTTGTTCAGAGAGTAATTGCCTGGCACCTCATGGCTGGACTAAAATTTTGCCAGGATTAGTAGGATATTCTTTAGTATATTTGTTCTGAGTGAGGCACTAGTGCGTGTAAAGAGAGTCTACCCTGGCTAGGACACTATTCCTATAGAGCCTGCTAAATGTTATAGCAGGCTCTTTCCTAGTTGAGCTTTTCTGACCAGCTCTTTGCAGGTTCAATTATCCAAACACTGGTTGTGCATAATCATGATTATAATATAGATGAGGAGGCTAAAATAAAGACATACATCCAAGTTCAGCCTACGCCAAATCACCCCTTTTGATCGAGAGAAAGGCAAAAAACAAACAAACTTATTTAAGATATTTCCCTATTCTTAACCCATTTATGACCAGGTGGGCGAGCAAGGAGTTACCCAGCCCTCTGGTTCAAGGGGTTAACCCCTTAAATGTCAATAGTCTATAGCTACAAATGGTTAAGTGTAGGGTATTCAGATTGTTGTTACTTTAGGTGTTAGAAACATAGAATTGGAAGGCCCATCTAGTCTGCCCATTTTCCAACTGTAAAAACCTCAAACCTTTTTTGGTCCATGGTCTTGTCTTATGTTAAGGACAGCCTTATGCCTATCCCATGCATGCTTCTGTCACTGTATTAACTTCTACCACTTCTGCTGGTAAGCTATTGCACTTATCTACTACCGTCTCAGTGAAGTAAAACTTTCTTACATTACATTTAAACCTGTGTCCCTCTAGTTTTAGACTATGGCCTCTTGTCCAAACATTTCCCTCCTGTACTTTTTTGAATCCTATCATATCCCCTCTCTTCTCTCCTCCAAGCTATATATGTTCAGATCATTTAGTCTGATATTTCTCTTCCTGTAAACCAATCACCATTTTAGTAGCCCTTCTCTGAATTTTCTCTAGAGTATCTATATCCTTCTGGAGATGGGGTCTCCAGTACTGTACACAATACTCTAGGTGAGGTCTAACTAGAGATCTGTAGAGTGGCATGACCACCTCACTTTTTCTGCTACTAATGCCCCTAGCTATAAACCCAGCACCCTGCTTGCATTCCCCACAGCTTTATTACATTGCGTGCCTACCTTCAATTCATTAGAAATAATTACTGCCAAATCCCTTTCTGCTGTTGTCTCTAACAACAGAGTACCATTAATAGTATATTTTCCCTCTGGATTTTTATGTCCCAAGTGCATTATTTTACATTTATCAACATTAAACGGCAGTTGCCACACTCTTGTCCATTCTTCTAATTTATCTAAATCATTTGTCATTTGGCTTATTCCCCCTGGAATGTCTACCCTATTGCAGATCATTGTATCATCTGCAAAAGGCATACCTTACCTTGAAGACCTTTTGCAATACATCACTAATAAAAAAAATATTAAAAAGCATGGGCCCCAGTACAGATCCTTGAGGTACCTCACTAGTAACACTCCTTTTGTCTGAATATTCTCCATTGACTACCACCCTCTGTCTCATGTCACTTAGCCACTGCCTTATCCATTTAACTATTTTTACAGACACAAACACTGCAATTTATTAATGAGTCTTCTATGAGGGACAGTGTCAAATGCTTTATGGAAATCTAGATAAGCTATATCTACTGCTCCCCCTTGGTCTATTACTTTAGTTACCCAGTCAAAAAATTCTAGGAGGTTAGTTTGACAAGATCGCTCTGCTGTAAAAACCCATGCTGTTTGGTGTCTTGAAAGCCATTCAAATTCAGATATTCAACAATTATTTCCTTTAACATAGTCTCCATTAATTTTCCGACTACTGATGTAAGCATAGGCGTGCGCAGCCAATTGCATTAGGGTGTGCACCCAAAAGCACAAACACACACGTGTCTGTCTCACAACCAAGTCAGTCCCACTGCCTGCAGCCTCCTCACATGCTGTTCGCTCCCTGACACCTTCCCCCAACGTAACGAGCGCTGAAAGGAAGTAACATCACTTCCTCTGATCGCCGCAATGAAAGAGGGAAGGCTCATGCAGGCTTTTGCAGTGTTTGAGCCCGAGTGCTTGTTCCGCCCCCCCTTGGTCTCCCCGAGCAAAGCAGTCAGCAGCAGATAGCCGTGGCAAGCGGCTAAGGTATAAAGCCGGTGCCGCAGCCACATTAATATGTGGAAACGGCCATTTAACTTCTGAAAAGCCGGTGCGCACGGGGTCGATTAGGGTGTGCCTAGGCACACCCTGTGCGCACGCCTATGGATGTAAGACTTACTGGTGTTTAATTACCAGGCTCTTCCCTGCTACCTTTTTTGTGAAGTGGTACTACATTTGCTACCTTCCAATCTTCTGGAACTACTCCTGTGAAAAGTGACTGATTGAATAATTCTCTTAAAGAACACTCTTAAATTCTTTTAATAACTTTGGGTGTATCCCATCTGGTCCCATTGATTTTTCTGTTTTCACCTTAGAAAGGTGTTAGCCGTGTAAAACTGTAAACAGGTGTTAGCGGTGTAAAAGTACTATACTGGTCAAAGAGTGACTACTCAAATGTTATGTTCTCTTACAGGTATATAGTCCCTAAAACCATATCCAAAGGACTGTAGGACGCCAGCCGATTAGGTTAGTCAGTTGTTGGGCTACAATTCCCATTTTACCCATGCTTTTAACATAGGCTTTTCTGATCATAAAATTCCTAAAAACCCAAACAACGGCAGTGAGCAGTGGACTTCCCTCAGGAGAACAGATACACAATCCAGGTAAACAAAATAGATTTGTATAGGAGTAGAAACCTGTGGGAGATTGATTTTTTAACATTGCACATTTTTTTTTTTTTTTTTTGCAATAGGCCTACCAGCTGAAATATACAATAAACTTACGTTTCTGTAGATATTGTTCCAGCTGAAGCCTTCTTTCCTCAGCCATAGATTTGGTCATTGCTAGATAAAACTTGGGAGGGTATTTCGGAAGCCGATTTCCAAACACTCGATGAATCTAAAATAAATCATAATGATAAAAACATGATTATCCCTTTGAGTGGGGGGGGGGGTGCAACACATTAAAAAGCAAAGCTTTGGGCAACCCACTGGCATGTAAAGGGTTATGTGCCCACATACTATACAATAATAAGTAAAAACAAAGGAAAAAGGGGAACTAGTACAAAGTGAATGAGAAGAAGCTCTTCAGGGCAATACAAGAGAGATGGTGATAATAGTTACTAGGTGGTTCTTTGTTTTAGGTGTTTTTATAGATCAAAATCCTTTCTATGGGAAGTAGAAAAGCTCAGAGAGGCTGATTTATTACTTAAAATTGGAGCAAATCTGGCGAAAACAAGTGTACATTAGGGGATAAACACAAGTTGACAAAATTTCTTTTGATTTGAATATTGCTGCAAACTGCATTGTATTGCTAAGCAATGTGGTTTCAAGCAATGAAATGTTTAGTAAAAGGATATAAAAAGCTGATACCATAAACCAGGAGTAGGTTTATTGTACAGGGGTCACTAGGATTACTCTAGCCACACCCACAAATCAGAATGTGGGTTTGGCCTGCAGAGTTGAGGTGCCCATACAAATCTGGCACTCTATGCAGTTGCCAGCTCTTCTTAAACCCTTTGCGTGCAAGAGGGGTATGCAACGCATTGCAGACCAATGTGTTGCATACCCCTCTGGCACTCAAAGGGTTAATGGACAACCCAGCCCCCCCCCCCTTCCCGAAAAAAACAAGAAAAAAAAAAACAGAACACTGATGGCAAATAAGTATGTCATCAATCGGTTAAGAAAGAAAAGCCAGAGATGCTCAACTAGGCTCATGAGCTAGCAAATACATGCAAGAAGCTCACTGGGACTGTGTCCTCGCGCCCAGGGTGCAATCTCTTTTAGCTCACCAGTGCCACACACAGAGAGGAAATCTTCTGAAGCATATCATACTGGTCCTGCGAAATGACAGTCCAGCCACGAAATGCCAGACAAGACCTTAAGTCACCCTAAGGGTAATAGGGGAATCCAGACGTGGACCCCTGGCTCACAAGTGCCTAGAGGGATCAGCTGCACCTCACCGACGAGGCCCAAAAAGGCCGAAACGTACGTCTGGGGTTAGCTGCTTCCCTTGTTCAGAGAAGAATTGTCTGGCATTTCATGGCTGGACTGTCATTTTGGCAGAACCTGTATGATATGCTTCAGAATATTTCTTCTCTGTGTATGGCATTTGAGAGCTAAAAGAGATTGCACCCTGGGAGCGCGGACACAGTCCCAGTGAGCTTTTGCATACCCTTGCAGGCTCATGAGTCTAGTTGAGCATCTCTGACTTCTAATCAATCTAGTTAAGCTGTCTGTTCACGACTGGTTTTATCATTTGTAATTGGACTTTGTGTTACATACTGCTGCAGTAAGTATTTTTTGTTTATTTCAATCTTCTTCTATGATCCTTCTCAGGGCCCTGCTATGTCACCACATTGGTTGTGTATAGTGCTGGCCATGAAGAGTGCCTTTGAATAACCAAAATACTTACCGGAACAGTATGTATCATATATAAGTTACACATGGTAAAACTAGGGGAATAACATGAATAGACTGCTTAACTGGACTGACTACATTCTTCTCTGCCATCTATGTTCCAGAATTAGAATGCTGAAATACTTTAGGTCTAAGGCATTTTTGAACCTGGCAATGCTATTTCTGTAACAAATTGGATCAACTGAACTAAAACAAGTATCTACCATGGGGTTACCCATTGTTCTAATTAAAGAGCTATGCTTTCTAGGGAGCAGGGATGTTAATAGGCACAATATTATAAGAACAACTTGAAGTTCAGCATTAGTCAGAGGTAAAACTACAAGTGGCACAAAGGGTACAGTTGTGGCGAGGCCCAGCAACTAAAGGGGCCCAGTTGGTTTTGCACTATCTTGCAGATATACCAGATGTGGACAGCAAGGAGTATGGTCATACTGGATTCCTTGTTAGGGGCATCCTTTATACAGTTAGCAAAGGAGTCAATTTGTACGTGGATGTACAAAATATGGTCCCATCCCAAGCAAGAAGGGGTTAATAAGGGGGTAGTGTTTATTGTGTTAATTAGGGGTTAAAAAGGGTTAATGTGTTTCTTACAAACCTTCTGTGCATGTGTTCATTATAAGCTTCCTGTACTTGAAATGCTACAGCTTTAATGCCATGTAGTTTGAGCAATAAGTGCTGTCTGTGCAGAATAAGAGGTCTGGCATGCACTGTGCATGTAGTTCTGATGTAGGAGTTTACATTAACCCTTGCAACTGCAGAGCACAAGCTGTGCATGTAGTTGTGATGTACCTTGTTGACACTAAAAGTAAAAACGGACAGGGTCAAGCATCCTCATCAGGATGCGACCGGATGTGTCAGTGTATAAATAGCTGGGTGCTGTAGGGGCTTTTTAAGAGCTCGTCTGGAATGTGGTCTGTGTCCAGCTGTGTAAGTGCACTCTCATGGGGATTGTATGGGTGGTAGTCAGAACCATCAGGGGCTCTCCCATATGTGCAGAGGTCATATGTAGCCAAGTATCATGCTAATAAATTGTGATTTGCTGTAATTGTGTGTGTGTCTGTTTATTTACTGTGGAATCTAAAGAATCCTCAAAACACTCGTCAAACAATGTATATGGATATAGTATCAAATGCACCTCAGTCTGATGGAGAGCCATCAGGTCTTCAATGCATGGCAAAGCAATGCACTGGAGACTTATCTAGCATTCAGTAGGTTAAAAGCTCTAGTTAAAGGGATAGTAATGTTTCACAAAAACAAAAGCTCCAATTAATCTTCATAGCATTTGAGCCATAGACAGCATTATTTCAGTACTGTCAGAGTTGTAGTTTAAGAGTAATTTTTACCTAGTATACGCCATCTCTTCTCAGATGTGGAATATGGTCCACAGACCAGACAGATAACAGCAGGGGACAATCTTTTTACCATGAGAAGAATTAAAGCCCTGCCCCAGGTTTTTCCCCTTCTCCCCTTATCTTAATTGAAGATTGTCCCTCTCTGCAATCCATCTGGACTCCACCCTGCTGCTCTGAGCTGAGCAATGTTACATCAGTAAAAGGGGTGGGAGGGGGATAATTTATCAATTACTCTTGAACTACAACTCTGACCAGTATTGTAAAAAAACTCTTCATGGCCCAAATACTATGAAGATTAATTGGAGCTGCTTTTATTATGAAACATTACAATCCATTTAAATCATAATGGAACTTTAGCTCTTTCCCATGGTGTAATCTGTTTGCCCCAGAGTTGTTCTAGTTTAGACATACGTCTGTGGTTTTGCAGATTCTCTTGTGCAGAGATGATTTGCCTGACATTTTGGAGCTGGACTGTGGGGGTGAGGGTGGCACCAGTCTGATCTGAATATGGAAATTTCCTCTCTGCAACGGCACATGGGAGTAAAAAACGTGACTTGTAGCATCGTTGGGGGGCCACTATGCCCAAGGACAATACACTTCATCTTGTTGGGTCTCGATGGGCGCTCGTCACAATATTTGTTTCTTTAGACTTCAGCTGTATGTTCAGAAGAAAAGTGGAGGAATCCTGGGGTGAACCAATTGCACTATAGCAGAGAACTAAAAATTCCCTTTGATTTAAATTGGGCTTTTAACCCCTTGAATGCCAGACAGCTCTCCAAGGCATTGTTCTTGTATTTATGGGGTTAATATCCCTATTTAAAATCAGTGGGAAATTGTATTTCTCCCCTATAGCGCAACTGGTTTGCCCCAGAATTCTTCCACTTTTATTTTGTATATAAAGCCCTCTGTGTGTATATATCAGGGAGTGTGAGTGTATGTCTGTCTGTGTGTGTTGGGCATCATGGATTCAAAAACAGAACCATCGCCAGACTTTTTCCTATAATAAGCATTTGCAAGCATACATTTGTCTCAAATATAAAAACAAGTTTGTTTAGACTGATTTAGGTGAAAACAAAAAAAATGTTGGGACTTCCCAAGTGAAATAGTATTCTTCGCTTTATTTCCTCATATAGAGGTACATACACTTTTTTTGTTGTTTTCCTTCAGCAGATTGTCCTTATCTCATCTAGAAAATGTTTACTACCTGAAAACAAGTACACCCACATTTTTCGCACATTTGAAAGTTACATTGGATGTTTTGTAATTGGAGAGGTGACATAGAACAGAAAGGTAGTAAACTTCAAATCATTCCAAGTGACACAGGTCAAAGGACTCATTTGTAATAGCCATATTAGTCCAGTTTTAGTAATACAAAGCTAGAGTATTTTTTGATAACCTTTTTATTTGGACTAACTTAGAGAGATCAACTCCTCAGGTCAGGCAGCACTGAATCAAAAACTCTGTCCAATCACACAATCTGTTCAAAACAATTCAGAGTCTTCACTGCCAGAAATTCTAGAGCCTGTGACCCCTTCATAGTTTTCCTATCCCCCCTCATCTTCTCTCTATACTGTAGTCAAACCACTTCTCAATCACCCTTTATTTATTGCCTACTCCGGTTACACAGATATCACATTTTCAACCTGCTTTTCCAGAAAACATCCTAGATTATTATCCAACTTGAGAACTCTGCACTGTTTTGAACAGAAGGCAAATATAGTCAAGTTGATACCTTTATTAGCTAACTAAGCAGATTTAGAATGCAAGCTTTGAAGACCTCTCAGGTCTCTTCCTCAGGCATGTTATACACGTAAATATGAAAACATTTCTCTTAAATGCAACTACATAGTGCAATGTCTAGTACAAAAAGCAGTTAAGACTGTCCTGACCCAGATTATTTGATCAGTCAATTGTAAATGAGTGTGATGTGAATTGCAGTCATCCCCTGGAAGTGTCAAAGATATTTACACTCACAGTGGGACTTTGTTGTAAAGGCCCTTCCACAATGTGATAATGTGACAGAAATCCCCTATATCTGTTCAGGCCATTATTTAAAGTGTTAAACTGAAGCATTAATTTAACCCACTATATTTTTCTCTCCTTCTGGGAGCAAAACAGTCCCATCAATAGTCAGTTTAATGTTCCTAACACTGTGTCCATTTTAGCAAAAAATGTATCCTACTGTTGTCTCATTCTTTTTATTGTTAACACTGTATCTGTCAGAATTAAACCTTTTATGTAATTGTTGGCCACTTTCACCCACATAAAGATCTGCTGGTCATTTTGCACACATGATGAGGTAGATTACATTGGATGATTTTCAGGTGAAGGTAACACTGATATTATGGTGTAACTGGGAGTTTGGTATGGGTACCTTGTCTGTGGTGTAAGTGTGTGCACAGGTTTCACAACTCCTTTGTAGGAAGGGATGTACCAAAATATTTTTAAATATTTAATCTGTATGTAATGTTGCTTGAAGATCTCTTGATATTTGGCATAGAACTTCAACTTGGTGGTGGTAAGTGACCACCAGTGGCATCTGTTCTTTGTACATCAAATTTTTTACTTGGTATGTGGACAGCTTTCTGTATCCATGTCAATAATCCTGGCACTGTAACCCTTTTTTATAAAGTCTCCGCTGGGTTTTTGGAGGTGCTCTTCATGGTCCGCCATATCAGACCAGATGCTATTGTATCTGATGGCCTGGCTGTATTTGATGGAGCTTTTGTGTGTGTTTTGGGTGGAAGCTATTGTTTTTCAGGTAGGTTGGTCTGTCTGTTGGTTTGTGGTACAGGGATGTGTGGATGGAGTTCTTAATACGGATAGTAGTGTCTAGTAAGGTAATTTTTTTGCACGAGTGACTGAGTGATAGGTTGATACTGGGGTGGAATGCATTGTAATTTTTGTGGAATTTGCTCTTCACTGGCAGTCCAGATGATAAGAAT
This sequence comes from Rhinophrynus dorsalis, assembly GCA_037306005.1. Classification (NCBI taxonomy): domain Eukaryota; kingdom Metazoa; phylum Chordata; class Amphibia; order Anura; family Rhinophrynidae; genus Rhinophrynus; species Rhinophrynus dorsalis. The sequence continues at coordinate 69,837,459 of CM074723.1, read as the reverse complement.
ATCATCTATGCAGTGGTGATAGACCAGGGGTTTTGTCTGGAAAGTGGACAGGAAGTCCCCTTATAATTTTGCCATAAACTGGTTGGTATAATGTGGTGCTATTCTGGTACCAACTGCAGTCCCCATTTTCTGAAGGTAGAGGACCTATCCAAACTTGAAGTAATTGTGGGCTAGTATAAATTGTATGTGATGTGTTACTGTGTCCATTGCAGTGTTTTGTTCCAGGTATTCTTGGCACGCTGCTATGCAATCTGTGTAATGTTAGTGTAAAAGGATTCTACAGCCATAGTGGCCAGGATGGTGCTCTCTGGAACAGCAGAACACAGGAGAGAGGCAAATAAAACACTTTTCAGGATGAAACTTCATTCTCCTACATGAGAACACCCTAAGACTAATCTCATTCATGCTCAAGCCTATTTTTTATTGTGGGGAGGTAAAAATGGAAAAAAGAAAGAAAAAAAAAAAAAGGACAAAATTCAGATCTAATGCCACTAGGTATTATTCTAGCAACAGAAAAAGGGTGCAGTCAAGTGTGGAATCAAGACTGCCTTTCTTAGAGGAGCAAAGTTATAAATCATAGCCTGCAAGCACAGAAAGCATAGGCAATGGTGGATATTACAGGGGTGGGATTTTTTTCTTGAACCTTCTTGTACTCCAAGGTTTTTTTTGTGTGTGTGTGTGTGTGTGTGTGTGTGTGTGTGTGAACAGGTTGTGTCTTTTATTAATTCAGGTCTATGGAAGGCCACGGTTTGTTGTGCAGAGGGGTGTGACCTAGAGACGGACTTCAGTAGATACCAGTATTTATAGGGAACTGCAGATATAATGCAAAAAATAAATAGGATATATCCAATTGCTGTGAAAGACACCTACAAAAGGTAAATGAATCTGTTTAAGAGCCGTGTATTGCTATGTTATAGGTCTAGTTCCACTTTAAAAGGAGGCCGTCTCACTCGAAAACTCATATTAGGTAGGATATTGCTCCTGGAAGAAATCTAATTGCCTTCTAGAGCAAAGAAATCAGGTTTTATTTATTATATACAAGGGAAAATTAGAAATAGTTTTCAGTGAGGTTTGTTTGCCTTCCTCTGGATCACTTCTTCTTAGTTAGTCGTCAGGTCAACCCAACAGGGTACGTTTTCAGCACATCCCTCCCTGTTTGATGACAAGGGAATAGCCAGTGACTTAGTCACTGTGATTGAACCCTGATATCCACAAAATCCGTGTGTGTGTCCCAAAAACTGGAGCCGAGAATCGCTACTCTGAATAAACAAAGGCAATCTGTAAAGGGTTAAACTTGATGGTGTCATCTTTATTCAGCCTCATCAACTATGAAACATATGCACAGAGTAAAAAGAAAAATTTAAATGGAGCTTTTAAACCCTTGAAAGGTAGCAGAACAATGGGCTGAAGGCCTATCAATCATTCAACAAGTTTACTGTCCCAGTTAAGCCAATGGGAATTTTTATTCATCCCCTACTGTGCACCTTGTTTGCCACAGAAATTTTCTAGGTTTCCTTTTGTGCATATGGCCATGCTGATGTAAGTACTTAATTTGTAAAATTAGGTTTGGAATCCAGTAAACAAACAGTTAGGTAAAGCAGACATCTTGTTCCTTAAAGTGAGAGTCAACATTTTTGACATTACATATTATGCACTTGCAGAATACCAGTACAAAAAATCAGAAAGGTTGACTGTCAATTTAAAAAAAACAAAAAAACAAACAGGAATCATTACAGTATGTGTTTTCCATAGCCATTCTATCAGGCATCAATCTAGGGAAAAGAATGCCGGCCAAATCCACAATGCAGACTTTTGGGTGTGGCAATACCACTGCCCCTGCAACACAGACCCTTAGGGGGTAAATGCACCAAGGATTGAAAAAGGGCCAGGACGGTGATATTGTGTCATAATTGACTAAATTACATCTCAACATATGCACCAAGATGTCTTCTCCAACAAATCCCTGTGAATTCACTGCAAATACTCCATCATCGCCATGAATCCACATTCCTTTGCCAAGTTTATGATTTTGCAGTAATTGCTTTGACAAGGGCTCATTTGCATATTGGAATGAGCCACTGTCATATAAACACACCCACAGGAATATGTTAATGGGACACTTTGTTACATGCACTAAGCTCCAATCGCTGCCTAAGCTACAGGCGTTCAGTCCCAACTTTGACAACCTGAGGCTGGGAATGTTGAGCTCTTGCTATGGCTCTCTTCGGAGCCAGAGGACAGTTTGCGGTCTCTGCTGGAGACAGTAGCTGCCCTTTTTTAACCTTTTCAATGCCACAGGGATGTGCATTGATGTAGAAAGTGAGAGAAGTGGCAGAGAAAAGGTTGCATATTCCATATTATCTTTGTTCTTACTGAATTAGACTACAGAAACAGATTTTAATGCCAGATCTGATCCATTCCTCCCACCTAACCTCCACTTTTTCTACTGTAAAAACCTCAAACCTTACTTGGTCCTTGGTCTTATGGTATGTTCAGGACAGCCTTATACCTATCCCATGCATGATTAAATTCCCTCACTGTATTATCTACTTCCTCTTGGGCTATTCCACTTATCTACCAACCTGTCAGGGAAGTAAAACTTTCTTACATCTAAGCCTCTGTCCCTCTACTTTTAGACTTTGCCCTCTTGTGTATTCCTTTGAAATGTACTTTCCTAATTGACTTTCTTGAATCCCTTTATATATCTGAATGCTTCCATCATATCTCCTCTCCTCCATGTATAAATGTTTAATCCACTGCATTATTTTACATTTATCAATATTAAACTTCAGCCACCACACACTCATACATTCTAATTTACCTAAATCACTAGCAGGGGGGGGGGGGGGGGGGGAGAGAAAAACAGAGGCAATGGGAGAGAAAGAGAAGTGAGCGTGGGGCTGGAGGGGATTTAAGCGATAAGAAAATGGGGCTGAGAAGGAATAAGTAGGAGGGGGCTGACAAGAGAGTAAGAATGGGCTTGTTTTACTGTGTGCTGGTAGTCTCAAACAAACATACACCAACATCCCAGACCCCCCCATGCTTGTCAGAGACTACCCCCGATTGCCCACCTTTGCTGCTTCAGTAGGGTGTGCTTCACGACCCCTAGTGGTCCAGTAGGGTTTCAAATAAGCGGTCTAGACCTCCTTTGGCAAGCTCTCTAGTGGTCCTCATCAGCTCAAAAACACAGTGCACTGGGATTTGATGTCATATACAGATGCTCTGCATTATTTGAGCTTCAGGAAGCTGGTTATAGCGGTTTGTGCTGCAGAAGGCAGAGACCTATATCTAAGGAAGGCACTAGGGTCACGGGCTGGGTGCACTGAACCCTTGGCTCCCACTTAAAACCAACCCTAGGGCAAGTGCCCCCCTCTTGACTCCACCCCTGTCAATGCCCACATGGGTCTGCAGAGAAGGACTTGAACAAGTGAGATAGGCCTCAGCAGACTGCCTGGAACCCCACCCCCTACTGAAGAACCTTAATGTGTACTCAACTAAGAAATCAAACAAGGGAATCTAAGTTGTGTCCTCTGTCTAGGAGAGAGTCAGAAAGATGCTGAAAGTTTTCTAGGATCAGATATTCAGGAAATTCAATGTTAGGGAAATATACAGTGGTAAAGAAAACATAGTGAAGATGAAAAAATAATTATAGACAAGATAGCATGCACAATATATAAAATCAAAAAGGAGGCCGACTGTCACATTAAAGTAATAGAGTCGATCAGCATCTTTGAGCCTTTGAATCATTTAACACCAAGTTTTCTTATACAGAATGGTGTATAAATGGGGGACAGTAATACAGTACCTTTCTGTTTACAGATGGAAAGGAGAGGAGAGTAAAATATACATTTTTTTGTTTCTCCAGCTTTTTTATTAACAGGTCAATCTAAATAATCACAGCACACAAAATAATAAGAAAAAAAAAATACAAATACAATGGGTTTGGGTGTACCACTATTTAAGGAAAGCTATTTAGTTTTACTACTAGAAAAGCAAATCTTGACTATGGTCAGTCATCTGTACCTCTGAAATATTTGTGTAACGCCCAATAATTATCACCTAATACTGGAGGAGTGGTACATCCTGGGTTGTCTTTACACATCCCTAATTATAGTGTCAACTCTTTCATCCAAGAAATGACCATTGAGTGGTTCTGGCTACTGCATCTGTATTCATTGCTAGCATTGTACTTGTTTTTATTACCTGTATTGTGCACCTGTTAATTTTGCATTAACAGATATACAATAAATAGTTACATTTCCTGTGACATTATAGTAGTCTAATCTACTATATCCTTTAGCACAAAAATTCAGGCAGTTTCCTATTAACCATTTAAAGACAAGGTATGTCCAATGCATTGAGTACCTCTCTAGTTCTTAAAGAGTTAACTCCTTGTTTGTTGTATTCGGAGCTTTTTATATTAACCCTTTTGGTGCCAGAGGGGTATAGAATGCATTGCAAAGCAATCCATTCTGTACCCCTCTGGCACTCAAAGGGTTAACAGTTCTCTGCTATCAGACTTGGTTATTCTATGTAGTGAAGTGACAGGGGTATGAGTTTTCCTGCACAAATAATAAAAGGAAATTGCTGATGTTCATTTTACCTCAGAGCTGTCCAGTACTTTACCCCCTTGGGTCAATGGCAGCGCCAAATGCAGTTTAATAGCCTGCCATACACACTATTTATTTATATACGCTTTTCATAAACCCTATACCATACATCCCATTATGTATATATGGTTTTAAAAAAAAATATATAATAAGTTATACCATACTATTATGCATGGGATGGCAATCTGATAACATCCAGCTGTTGCTGAGCTAGAACTCCAGTTAACAATCATACTGCCTCCATTGAAACAGGGCTGCACATTAACTTGATAATGCAATGAAGCTGCAACAGCATCAAAAGTGTACAAAAGCATTTCAAGTTCTGATTATAATTCCAGTTAGTAAATATAGCACAGATAAAAAAAATAGAAAGGACTCACTACATATGGGCCAGTATGTTTGCTGAAAACTGGTTTTATTTAACCAAAGCAAACTATATAATAATTCACTAGGATGTTTGTCATGATGCAATCATGCTCAGCAGAGACTGCCCGCGTTCATGCATGATTGCATCGCGTGAGTGAGGTGACACAAAACTGCATCACGTGGAGCGAGGTAGCGGCCTCTTAACGCTTTGAGTGCCAGAGGGGTAAGCAACGCATTGCAAAGCAATGTGTTGCATACCCCTCTGGCACTCAAAGGGTTAACATTACCCGGACACTGGCCCGTGTACACGGGCTTTTACACTAGTATTTCAATAATATACATATTTTTACCTGCTCATCCCACAGATGTAGGTCTTTATACCGCACCTTGAGAAGTAGGAAGCCTTCTAGGTACACTGAGTAAAGCTGTAATCACATAAAAAAGCATCATTACTAGTCATGCTCCTCAGTAGGGCTGAATTTATATCTTAGGTACCCAAAGTATATTACCCTAGGTACCCTTAAGCCTTACCCATGACTCTAACCCTACTGTTAGGCTTGTCAAAAAGGAATATATACAAAGCTATACATGTTCTTTTTATCCTCTTATCCTTAGGTTTACACTCATTTCCCCTGGTTTTCCTGATACATTTTAAATTAATTGATACATGTACAATTGCACTACACTTAGCTGCTTTGTGCCATTTTATTTGGATCTTGCAACAGTTGCTACATATTAAAGTGAGTCGCCCAATCAGCTGCCAGACTACAATTCCCATCATTCCCCACTACAACAATGGGATCTGTAGTCTGGAAGCAGCTGGAGGGCCTGATGTTGTCCAACTAGGGTTGCCACCCAGCCAGTATTTTACCAGCAGACCGGTAAAAAATTGGTTTCTGTCCAATGTTAATTCTATGGAGGGAATGCCATGGCCGGTATTTTATTATTTTTTTTTTATAGGTGGCAACCCTATGTCCATCACTGTATTAGAATCCAGAGCTGTGCAATTTGAGGAGCTCTCGCTTTTGCTGGGCTTCATCTCCATTCAGCTGTGGATAATGGCAATAGTAGTCCAACAGCAGCAAGGACTAAATTTACCTGCCCCTGGTTTAGATATAATTAGGAAGAGGTGAACAAAATATACTGCAATGCGAGGTAGCTGCAGAATAAGCCTATAACCAGGATGTTGTAGCCATAGTTAGAGGAAGGCATCAACAGAAGATCATGTCTATGCATTTGTTTTATTTTATGTCACAGGTGTGAACAGGAAGAGATCATGGACTTTACCAGAAATTCTAAAACAATCACTGGGGACTAAAATTATATTACATATAAATAATTTATTTAGAAAGCGTTTTACCTGGAAGAATACACTGAGATTTCTCTCATTTTCAAGAATGTAAATAAAACACATTAACATGTTTCTAAAAAGAAGGAAGTAGTTATTTTTAGAGATTTTAAAACTAGTAGAAGCATTGAGCCTATCTAGTCTGCCCATTTTTCCTACTATAAAAAAAACCTCATCCCTCATTTGGTCTGGTTGTACACTCAGGACAGCTTTATGCCTATCCTTTCATGCTTAAATTCCCCCACTGTATTAACCTCTACCACTTCTGCTGATAGGTATTCCACTTATCTACCACCCTCTCTGTGATGTAAAACTTTCTTAAATTACATCCAAGCCTCTGTCCCTCTGCTTGTACACAGACTTCTTGTCCTAACATTTATACTCCTTTTAAATGTACTTACCTACTGTACTTTGTTGGATCCCATCATGTATCTGAATGTTTTTAACATTTCCCTCATCTCACTTTTCTCCTCCAAGCTATACGTGCTCAGATCCTTTAGTCAATCCTGATGCTATTTATACAGTTTTTACACTATTTATATCCTTCTGGAGATGAAGTGCCAAGTACTGTACACAATACTCTAGGTGAGGTCTAATTAGAAATCTGTAGAGTGGCATGACCACCTTCCTTTTTCTGCTCTAGCTATACAACCCAGCACCATGCTTGCATTCCCTGCTGCACTGTTACATTGCCTGACTACCTCTAAGTCAGCAGAAATAATTACTCCCAAGTACCTTTCCTCTGTTGTCACTACCAGCACAATACCCTTAATACAATATTCTGCCTTTGGATTTTTACGTCTGATAGGTGCAAGAGTGTTGCACGAGGAACCCATAACAGGCCTATGCCCAGCTGCTGATCATAATGCAGCTCATCTCTTCCCCTACTGAGTGGGACAGGGAGATCGTTTATGATTTTTAGCATGAAGTAAAGCGGCATGAGAATGAGGAACAACTCACAGCAAGGAGTCTGCAGGACAAAGTCAGGTTTAACTGGTCTGTCAATGACGTGAGAATAGATAAAGTTATACTGGGACAACACTAGATAGTGCTGAAGACTGGAATGCGTGAAAATATTCACATGTATAGGCTTGATCCTAGGGCAGGGGTGGGCAACCAAGGAATTAAGATAGAGAATGACATTGTTTGCAGTCTGCAAAAGATTATACCCAAGCTAGGTCTCCTCTTAAAGGGATAGTATTACTTCAAAATTACTATCCCTCATATTGTAGCCCTTAATAAACTGAGTTAAATGACACCAGTGGCATCTCTCAAACCTTTATGGTTTAAGAGATAGCCGCTTTCAAAGTTTCCTCTCCCCTGCTGTCAGCGTTCTGCTGCCAGCAGGAGAATCCGGTCTCTGAATCAAGAGGAGGCTCTTCAGCAGAGCCGATATCTCGTTATGGAAGGAAAAATGATTAATTGAAACAGTCTTCTACGTGTGCTTGGTAACCAAGCACACGTAGAAGACTGTTTCAATGAATCATTTTTCCTTCCATAACGAGATATCGGCTCTGTTTAAGAGCCTCCGCCTGTCCCGGGACCGGATTCCCCTGCTGGCAGCAGAACGCTGACAGCAGGGGAGAGGAAACTTTGAAAGCGGCTATCTCTTAAACCATAAAGGTTTGAGAGATGCTGCTGGTGTCATTTAACTCAGTTTATTAAGGGCTACAATATGAGGGATAGTAATTTTGAAGTAATACTATCCCTTTAATTACAAATAATTATACATACAATGCTAAAATATCCAGGCCTTTATAAATTCAACTTATTTGGAGTAAGTTGCATTGCTCTCAAAACTCAAAAAGGCAAATTAATTTAGCAAAGATTTGTAATGAGCCATACATTAATGCATTAATACAGGGCTTATCAATTTTTTTAACCCTGCTACAGAGCCCATTTGCTCTCTGTGATGGATTACTGGTACATAGCACACCATTCAGGCACTCAAAGGGGTACAGAAGATTCAGCTTGGAAAATGTTATAGTAACCTGAGCAGAACTTCCCTTTAACTGGGGACACATAGGAAATAGACAAATTTAAAGGACTGCACTGAAATCGAAGCAGCCCTGCAGTATGCATTTTTAATGTGTCCCTGGTTAAAGGTGAGGTCTTGTCACCCTAAGTTATAGGAAACATTGAATAGTATTTTCAAATATAAGAGGGGCAATTATAGAGCATAATAACTTCACCAAAGTGGATGACTAAAGATCCACTTTGTTTAAAAGGCACAGTAACCCTATATTTTGACTTTACATATTCTGCAAGTACATACACCTTCAAAATTGAACTATTTATTTTTTCAGCATATGTAAAATCAAAATAAAGGGTTACTATCCCTTTAAATGAACACTACAACGTAAAAATTAACTGGTGTTAAGTACCCTGTACTTCATGCTAGTATCTAAAAATTCTGTATTGATTTTCTGAGGCCTTCAATCTAGTTTTACATTTGCTTCGAGGGAGCAGACATTGGTGTCTGTTCCAGGGCTCCCATCTGTGTGACCAGAATGATATTTAATCCTTTGAATGCCAGAGGGGTACACAATGCATTGGCAATGCAAACTCAAATGATTAAAATTGGCAGAAATTCGATAACATCCTTTCCTAATACAAGAGTAGTGGGCACTAATCACAATCACCTGACTTCAGCTCTTATCTCTCAATATAAACAGCATTCAATAAATGCTCCCTGAAAAGAACGGTTTACCCATGCATTAAATAGCATGTTCAGGGTTATATTTTAGGGATGTAACACAAGAACACTTTTTACATCTGCTAGCTTTAAGTATATAATATTTAAAGTTACATCAACCTATATCATTTTGTGGTATTAGTGATCCTTTTCTTTAACTCCTTAAATTCTACAGGGGCCTTCAATGTGTTCTCTTGTATTCAAGAGCTTAAAGGGCCAGTTTAAATCAATGGGGATTTTATGTTTGTTCATTCCAGAATAGCTCTTTCTTTCTGCAAAAGGATTTTTCTGTTGAGTAGAACAAGGATACTCCTTCTGCTGGGAAATTCATATTTTGATTTACTACAGTTTAAACTGTTCATTTTGTAACATTAACTGTGCACTCCAGAGGTCAAATTTCATTTTGTTGCATTCTAGGGGAAAGGAGAGTCATTGACAAACACGTCTCCATAGAATGTGATAGAAAATGTTGGGTCACTTCTTCTCAGTTTGAACTTTCATGAAGTAGTCACTTTGTCACTCACTTCCTGACAGTTTGAATGGTTTGAACTTTTAAATAAATAAAAAAAAAATGCCAGGAGTGGGAATGCCCTTGTTTAACTTAGTAGTAAAAGCTTTATAAACAAGATAGGTTTACTGCTCCTTTAACCTCTTAAGGACAACTGATGTGCCAGGACCGTCACGGCAGTCCAGCACTTAAGGACCAGTGATGGTTCTGGCACATCATGGAGTTCAGGGCTCCCGGCGCAGCAGCACTCCGCTCTGGAAGCCCTGAACTGGAAGTTGAAAAAAAAAAAAAAAAAAGAAAAAAAAAAAAAAAAAAAAAGGTCCCGTGGTCCTCAAGTGCCGGCCACGCGCCGGTCCTTAAAGGAGTTAAAGTGGAACTTTCACCTATTAATAAGTCGCCATGCAGTCATTAAGCATACGGTGACAAGCTTGAAAATACATCTTACCTATAAAAAGCAACAGATGCTAAAGAAATCTTTACTCTTTGGAGACTGACTGGCATATTAGCGCAGTCTGCGCCTTCAGTCCCTTCCGGTTACCATGTGGCACGCTGCAATGCTTTACAGGAAACCGGGACTGACGGCGCAGGCAAGATGTCTGCACTGTTACCTGGCTTCCGGACTCCAAAGGGTAAAGATTTCTTTAGAATATGCCACTTTTTATAGGTAAGACATGTATTTTCAAGCTAGTCACCATATGCTTAATGAATGCATGGAGACTTATTAATAGGTGAAAGTTCCGCTTTACACTGGGCCTTTTATCCCCTTGAACGCTAGCGAGATCCGCAGCACATTACAAAGCAGTCTGCTGTAGAATTTGTGCACTTTACCTTTACACATAAGCCCATTTGAGGAGTATGTATGAAAAAGTGGAGCAACTCTGGAGCAGAACAACTGCAACATAGGCAACAAATAAAAATTATCTATGGATTCAAATGAAGATGTTGTGTGCCCCAGAACTGATCCTCTTTCTTGTATACGTTTGTTCCATTGTCCTCTTGCAACGTGCACACATGCGCATAAGAACGACCAGCAATCAGATCGCTGTTCGGCTCCAACCAAAATCAACCTGTGTATGGGCACCTTTAAATTGATAGTAATGTTTCAGAAAAACAGCAGCTACAATTAATTGTCATAGTATTCGAGCCATAGAGAGTGATATTTCAATACTGTCAAGAGTAATTGAATGATAATGTATCCCCCTCCCACCCCTTTTACCTAGTGTAAGCTGCCTCCCCTCAGATGTGGAATCTGGTCCACAGACCAGACAGATCACAGCAAGGGACAATCTTCTTACTGTGAGAAGAATGAAAACCCTGCCTCTCCTGCCCCCCTTGACAGGTTTTTCAAGTTTTTACCTTATGCCAATTGAACATTGTCCCTCTCTGCAAGCCACCTGGACACCACCTTGCTGCTCTGAGCTGAGCAGTGTTACATCAGTAAAAGGGGCAAGACCGGAATCCTTTATCATTCAATTACTCTTGAACTAAAGCTCTGACAGTGTTGAAATAACACTCTTCATGGCCCAAATACTATGAAGATTAATTGGAGCTGCTATTTTTGTGAAACATTACTATCCCTTTAAGCAGGGATGGAAACCCATTACACCAGTGGTTCTCAAGCTTTTTTACTCAAGGCACACCTAACATGCAGTCTGGAATTTTTGGGGCACCCCTATCAATTTATGTCATTTGTCCAGGATGTAATGAAGGTTACAAATATATAAACATAGAGTTGTTAGACCTCACAACTGAAAAAAAATATTGTTCATAGTAATATCCTTAAATATACAATTGGAAGTCTACATTCACATTTTTATCAAAGCATTACAGATACAAAGGGGCACCCTAACTGGATGACAGTAACACACCAAAGTGCCACTGCACCCTGGTTGAGAAACACTGCATTACACATTGACACCCATGATCCTCAAAATGCAGAAAAAGATGGATACAGACAAAGAGTGAAATACAACTGAAAAAGAGCAACAGAACAGTGGAGGTAAAATTGTGTGTTAATGCTTTGAATGCCAGAGGGTATTTAACGCACTGAAAAGATGCATTGCATACCCCACTAGCACCCACATGTTAACACTGGCAATGCCAGGACATTCCTCCTAGTATAGTAATTATATATTTTCTCTACAGATAGTTGTTTTGTATTACAAATCTGATAAAGGCCAGTGGATTGTATTAGCCATTCAGGTTTAACAAAGCTTTTCGATTGTTGTGAGGAGGTGGTGATCTAGAGAAGGGATTATAAACTCCAGTCCTTAGGACACACCAAAAGGTCAGGTTTTAAATGCTATCCCTAATTAAGCACAGGTAATGTAATCACAAAGACTGATCAAGCAGGGATGTATGGAAAATGTGACCTGTTGGACTAACATTGATAATTACTGATTATTAGAGCTACTTCAGTAGTGATCTCTATATACAGGAAACTGCAGAGAAAAAAAATGTAGGTTTTAGCCATGATACATGTAGGATTTGGTGGCATGGAAAAAGGGGATTACAATGGGACCAGGTGAGAAAAGAATTACAGTTTTGTGTCAACAAGTTTCCTGAGCCGGATATAATTATTTTTCATTTGGGGGGTAATGATTTAGGCAGAGTCAAATCAGAAGAATTGGTTTTACAGATTAGGGAGTTAATGGCAAGGATTTTAGCAGTGTTACCAGAAGTTATTTTGGGTTTTTCCAAAATTATTCCAAGGTTGTGTTGGTTGAAAGGTAAACAATATAAGCCAATTGAAAGAACCAGGAAAAAGGTTAATAAGATTGTTAGTAAAATATTTTCAAATGTAGACTTGGAGAATGGAGGTAGTGGCCTATACAGAACAGATGAAGTTCACCTCTCAGATGTAGGTTTAGATAATTTTAATTTGGGATTATAATCATTGATTGAAATGGCGCTTTGCGCAGTGGGGTGGGGGGGCACAGCACTTGCTATAGATAGCAAGTGCTGGCTGTGGAGGGTTTTAAGTAAATATTTATTTATTGTGGTTATCCTGGATTTTGAGGGCGGGATGACTGTTTTAAATTGGTGACTTATCAGGCTGGTAGGGCTGATAAGATATATATGTGTTTTATTTAGTAATGGTTTTGATTTTTCAAAATAAACAAGCTGCGGCCTTACCACCATTCTAACTTGTCTTGTGTCTGTTTATTTATTAAGGTATCACTAGTGGTTAGGAGGGTGCAACCATACAGCACCCATGCACTGCCAGTCCAAATGTTGCAGTAAAATTTTTACCTTATGAAATGCTTTGCATTTTTCTGCAGTGTGAACAGTCCCACACCACATGATACCAGTTTTGTGCAGTTTTACACACATTCAAATCATTGAGATTCAGTCACATAAATCAGACAGACAGATGTTGAACCTACAACTAAAACTCCCAGTGCAGGACTGTTAGGTGTTCTTTGTACAAAAGTCTACATCTATCTGTATTATTTACATATTTTTCTTTATATATCCGCACCATAGCCCTCTTCCATGACCAGAAAATAAAAGTGTCCAAGAATCCACATTTCAAGAGGTCTTGAACCTGAAAATTAACATATAATGGTTACACATTAACATTATCTAAAAATTGAGGGTGAACATACATTTTGAATGTCAGAGTTACATCTACCCAGTTTTTTAATTTCTTTTTCACTCATACCCAGTCTAGAAGCCTCTGTGGCAGCACCAACTGGAAAGAGTGCAGAGACAATTTCTGACCTGACAAGCCTAAATTATCAATACAAAGAGAAAAAAAGTTTATAAAACTGAAATCTGGATACTGAAACCCCCATCTATGTGAATAAATGGGCTACCTGTAACACCTGGTCCCTTCTCTAAACACCTCATTAAAGGGATAGTAATACTTTGTTTTAGAGATGCACCGATACCGATTTTTTAAGACCGAGTACGAGTACCGATACTTTTTTCAAGTACTCACCAATACCAATACCTTTTTTTTGCGGTCATTTGCCAGTTTTCTAAGTACCTATATGCTTTAGGTACTTGGAAAACGCAAATGACCACAAAAAAAAGTATTGGTAATTGGTATTGGTGAGTACTTGAAATATATATACACACACACATACATACACCACCTCTTGATTCTCCCTTTTGCTTCATTCTACCCCTCTTGAGCCCCCTTCTTTTGCCTTGGCTTTTTCTGTCCCTTTTGATCCCCCTTTCTCCCCCTCCTTCTCCTTGACTCACCCTTTTGCCTCTCTCTCCCTCCTGATCCCCTCTCCTTTTGCATCTTCTTGGCCCCCCTCCTTTTGCCTCTTTTTCTCCCTCTTGACCCCACTCTCTGCCTCTTTCACCACCCGCTGCCCCATCTTGCCTCCCTTACTCTCCTCTGCCGGGTGCTCACTGTTCTCTCGCGAGCCCCGGCAGAGATCAGTATTGGAGCGTTGCCATGGTAACCCGTGGCAACGATCCGACGCTACAGGAGTGAGAGAGGTGAACGGGGAGCATTGTGAGCAGCTCCCCGGGCTCCCTCTCTGCAACACCGACCCTGACACAGGGTATCGGTGCTGGCATCGGCCGCATTTGCGCGAGTACAAGTACTCGCGCAAATGCTGGTATCGGCACCGATACCAGTATCGGTATCGGTGCAACCCTACTTCGTTTTAACTTTATTTTAATTTGTAGGCATTAAAAAAACATGAAGAATGATATAAGTCTTATCTCTCAAACCTTTATGGTTTATGAGATATTCACAAGCAAAGTTTCCCCTCCTGCCCCTTCTTCCTAGTGTAAGCCATCTCTTCTCAGATGTGAATCTGGTTGTAAGACCAACAGATAACAGAAGGGGACACTCTTATTCCTATAATAATAATTAACCAAATCGGCAGCTGAAATAATAGATATTATTACCCATTCAATGGTACTCATTTATTGACCTCGGAAGGATGAAGGGTTGAGTTGACCCTGCTGGGAATTGAACCTGCAACCTTGAGGTTGGACTAGGTGCCATAGTCAGCGACTTTACCACTGAGCTATCTCACCAGCTATCTCACCTATGAGAACAATGAAGGCCCTGCCCCCCTTGACAAGCTTTTCAGGTTTTTCCCTTATCTTAATTGAAGATTGTCCCTCTCTGCAGTCTACCTGGGCACCTCCCTTCTGCTCTGGCTGAACAGTGTGACATCAGTAAAAGGGGCGGGAGGGGGACACTTTGTCATTGAATTACTCTGGAACTACAACTCTGACAGAACTGAAATAACACTCTCCAAAGTCCAAATACTATGATGATTAATTAGAGCTGCTTTTATTATGAAACATTGCTATACCTTTAACCTGTACACTAGACAAATTGCAGACCCTTTTAGCATCTTAAGATATATCCATTGCCCTTTTTCTCTCTGGTCTGTTTTAGACTTCTGAATGTAAATAGCTAAAGACTCATCATTAATCTTAACGTGTCTTTCAGTAAAAAACTGCATTCTCTTTTGTTCTTTGCTACCACTTCACTTACCTTAAGAGCCCCAAAATATGTGACCGAAAACAGAGCCTGAAAATGAACTCTCTCAAAAACATCTCTACATACTAACTCTAAAAGATCTATTAATTTCCCAAGAAGTGGAATAGAAACTGGGCACCTTTCATCTTGAAAAACCTTTCCCTTGCAATAGCCTTTCATTATTTGCTTAGCTGCAAAACTATGCTACTTTATTTAAGCCTAACAACTTAAGGAAAAATATGATTCCAGCTAGGCCTTTCCTAATAGACTGCCTGAAATCTCACATACTATTAAATAGTTAATATAAGCCAAAACATCATCTTCCTCACTTTTAACTGGGTCTATATAATATTGTTCTGCCCACAAATACCAATCGTTCCAAGCAGATACATGACCTGCCCAAGTTGTTTCAGCCACTGATCTAGCAATATATGTACCGATGGACCCCTGGAAGCCGCTTCCTCTTCCCTTCCAGGCACTTCAGCTCAGCTGCGTTGATAGGAGGGATGGACCTCACGTGAAGACTCAGCCCGCATCGCTTCCTCTACTGCAGGAGCTGACGGGGCAGAGTTCAAGCAATCTTGAACCCAAGCACAGTCCTTGCTCAGCACCACTTTCTGTCTCAGCTCTTCAAACAACCGATCCATCTCCGAATTCATGTCGCCGCCAAACGTGAGAAGCTCTTTTGCAAATTGGCAAGCTGACACAAATTCTTCTGCTTGGAACATTGTAAGGTGAGCTGAGAGAAATACACAGCGCTTATATAGCCCAACTTCCCGCCCAAAGTGCTAAAGCAGCGAGAGGAATCCCCTCAGACCACCAATAAGAACTCTAGGCGGGAAACATAAATCTAAAAATCACTTTGAGTTGCTGGATAAATAACTTTTAAAGTGATAGCTTACTATTTTTAATAAAAAAAACCCTATACTAAATAATTGTATTAGAAACTGTTAAAAAACTCAAATGGAGCAACCTTATGGGTCGCAACCTTATTTATTTTGTTGCTCCGAACATTAATGCAGGTACATGCAATATGTATGGATTTAAATAGTACAACACCAAATATCACAGGTTAATGCGATTACTGTGTGATGCTGCAACTGCAAAAAAGCATTATGGGTGAAAAAAAGAGAGACTTATCACATTGAAAAAGCATGATAATCCAATACACTTATTTTAATGTGATTTCAGCTCCTCAAACAAATTGCCAGATTCCAGAAGCATTGTTTTGCAGTATGTTGCTCTAGCACTCAAAGGGTCAAAAGCTCTTCATTAGCTTCTATGGGAAATCTGTGCAGTGGAGTTATTCTGGAGTAAACCAACTCCACCACAAGAGAAACATAAAAATCACTCAATTCCCACGTACTTGAAAAAGATTTTTTAATCCCTTGAATGCTAGAGGTCTCCAATTCATTATTTCACAACTAGTTGAACAGCCCGTGTACATGGGCCACAGTGCCAGGCAGCAACGGCTGCGGCACCTTTGGTGCAGAGAGGACTACTGTCTGAATTCGGAGCCCCTCTCCGTTATTAGCCACGGCGCGGGCAGTCTGCGGTGCACATGACTGCAGCGTGTGCAGCCGTCTTTACTGGGCGTGACAGCTTCTGACACATACATTTAGTGAATTATTATATAGGATGTACTGGAGAGCTCTCTGGCATTCAATGGGTTAAAAGCCCAATTTAATTTTTGTTTCCCTCGTGGTACAGTAGGTTTGCTCCAGAATAACTCCAGTTTGCTTTTATGAATAGGGGCCTAGGAGATTTCATTTCAGTCTGTTTTGAGGGAATATTAAGGATCTCTTTTCAAACCCTCATTCAGGTCATACAGTCCCAGGCTTTATCAGGAGCAGAGCTTCTGATGGTTGCCCTTGTGTCTACATATCCATAAGATTATCACATTTTAATTGGATAGTTTAGAGCTCATACACCAAATAAATATATTTTTACAGACAAGGGCTAAAAAAAAAAAATATTTTGAAATTTCTTTAAGAAAAGTCTATTATATTAAAATAGATCTTAGATGGAAAACTAACACCTAAAAATGAACTTGGGTTACCTACATTTAACAATGTACTTCATATTAGCATCTGAAAAATGATCTATTTTGTTTCTGCTATCTAAAAGCTGACCTCCTTGTCCTTTCCCGGGTTCCCACCAATTATCCAGGATTATCTGTGAACAGGCTAAAATAAAATAACAGAAGTGTAGTGGGCACTAATCACAATCATTTAATTGATGTTTGCTCTTAGCTCTCACCACAAAATGCACAAACAACCTTAAAGAAATAAAAGGATATTTTAGGGTTGTATCATATGAAAATTACATTTTACACATGCTAGCTGTAAGTGTGTGATATTTATAGTTACATAAATCCACTTGTTTTTGGTGTTAGTGTTCCTTTAAAGGAAAATAAAATGTAAAGTGTTTATATCCCCTTAAATCTAATATGAATATGCAGGGATGCTAAGGTTTTTAAAGTCTTGTTAAAACATTTTACGGTTTATCTGCTTTGACTGAGATTAGAAATTGACCCTCTTACTTTTTCATTTCAAGAATCTCATTTTAACCCTTTGAGCGCCAGATACACTGCTTTGCGTACCCCTCTGGCACTCAAAGGGTTAATTGGTTCACCACTAATACTTCTTACCACTCCTATTAGGCGCTTGTAAAAAACTGCGGTGAAATAGTCATGATAGGCAGGGGCATAAAATGGGCATATGCATACGTAAAGTGGAGTAATTCTGGAACAAATAATATCCATTGGAATAAAAAATAATATCCATTGCTTTAAACTGAGCGTTTAACCACTTGAATACTAGAGAGGTCACGCAACGCGTTGGAGACATCTCTAGCAAACCAGGGATTACACTTAAAGCCCCATTTAAATCGGGAGGGCTGCAGTTGTTACCTATGGAGCAGTTTGCCGCAGGGTTACTCAGTTTTTCACTTTAGAAGGGTATAGGCATGCATTTTAAGGGATGATGTCACTTTAATCTGCATTTACTTTTAGGTCTCCAATAATTGACTGTTTAATCGGCAAATGGTTATGAAACACGTTGCGCGCACACACTCCTAAAGTACCAAAAGGGTTTATACATCTACATACAGCTATCACAACAGAACAACTCAAGAAAATATATACTTTTTTTTTAAAGTTACTTAACCACAAAGCGTCCTCCTAGAGAGTCCTGGAGCTCCTCTGTGACAGGGATGTTGATATGCATTGCTGCAGCTGATAATGGTGAGAGATCAGAGTGCCAGAGAAAGTGCCAACGTTCTCACGAGTAGTTGAAGTTTGTGATGATTGTAAGCGAGGAGTGCAGGTGTAATCTGGCCTCAGTGTGGGAGGGAGTGTCCTGCACCCATTACACTGAGCACAAGAGACTAATACGTTTGTGACACAATAGAGTGGAAGCAAGAGGGGAGGAGATCCATGCATGTGGTGGGTGAGCACAAGATTATTGTGTTATTTGAGAACCCCTCTGGCACACAAAGGGTTAAATAGCTAAGGCATGTAATGTTGGTTTTTCAAATAATCTTTTAACCCTTTGAGTGCCAGAGGGGTACCCATTGGGAACGCAAAGGGTTAAAAGAACACACATAAAATGCTTGCTGCTTTGAAACTTGAGGACCATTGCAACCTAATAATAAACAAATGGAGCCCTGCAGCAGGCATTTTTCACATGTTTTGTCTTTCAACCGTTTCAGTGGCAGAGGCTTGGTGTAGACCAGAGGTTCTCAACCCCTTCCCTCAGTGGCCACTAACAGGCCAGGACTTTGGAATTTCCCTGCTAGAACACAAGTGTGTTGATCAGAGGTTCATTCATATTGATTAACCCAATGTGTTTCGTACCCCTCTGGCACTCAAAGGGTTAAAAGGAAATTCTCAAATCCTGGCCTGTTAGTAGCCACTGAGGGCATGGGTTGAGAACCACTGGCCTAGGCACAGTTTCAGCATTTTTGCTGTTTCCAATTGGTAACTTTCTAATTATATATGTAAAGAAAATTCAGTTTTTTTTCAATTTTTTTAAATTGTGCCACAAGCTATGATATCATAAATACAAAAATAGGCATTTTTTTTTACATTCCCACCACTTCAAAAGTACTGAAATCTTTAACCCTTTGAGTGCCAGAGGGGCACGCAACTCATTGCGAAGTAATGCATTGCCTTGCCCCCCCAGCATTCAAAGGGTTAAAAAATTTGGAATTTACTACTGTACTCATTAGCTACTGCTTTTTGAAGAACAGTGGGACCCCACTGGTATGAGCTGACATGCTGTAGGGGGTGCCAGAAGCACAAAACTACACCTGCTACAAGCTTTCATATTTCTTACATTTTTTCCAACCCCTCAGAGAGGATAACCCAACTCATCAAATGAGAGGTGACTTGATTTTATACCCCTAACCTGATATATATATTACATTTTTCACCCCTTCAAATGTACTAGTCTTTGAAAATTATGTAATTTCTGCATTTTTAGCTAGCTAATTCTCATACAAGAAAAATGGTACCCCATTGGTGTGGTTTGACATACCGTAGGAAGTGCCAGGCAGAAGCGCAAAATTACAGCTACCTGTTTTCTTTTGTTTAAAGGGATAGTATTACTTCAAAATTACTATCCCTCATATTGTAGCCCTTAATAAACTGAGTTAAATGACACCAGCAGCATCTCTCAAACCTTTATGGTTTAAGAGATAGCCGCTTTCAAAGTTTCCTCTACCCTGCTGTCAGCATTCTGCTGCCAGCAGGGGAATCCGGTCCCAGGACAGGCTGAGGCTCTTAAACAGAGCCTATATCTCGTTATGGAAGGAAAAATGATTAATTGAAACAGTCTTCTACGTGTGCTTGGTTACCAAGCACACATAGAAGACTGTTTCAGTTAATCATTTTTCCTTCCATAACGAGATATCGGCTCTGCTGAAGAGCCTCCTCTTGATTTAGAGACTGGATTCTCCTGCTGGCAGCAGAACGCTGACAGCAGGGGAGAGGAAACTTTGAAAGCAGCTATCTCTTAAACCATAAAGGTTTGAGAGATGCCACTGGTGTCATTTAACTCAGTTTATTAAGGGCTACAATATGAGGGATAGTAATTTTGAAGTGATACTATCCCTTTAAGTAAACTGCCTGCACTAAAATGGTTCTAACTATTAGAGATATAATGCAAAAGGCGTGCAAGCCATACCGTTTTGGAAAGTAGACATTCACCTGTATAATATTTGTGGTGTACACAAATTATTTCCATTAGGTGGCACCAAAGGGATTTTTATTTTTACATTTCCACTACTTAAAATATACTAAAATATTTGAATACCATGGCATTCCCTGCTGTATTCAGTACTGTCTACCAATTCAAGAAAAATGTTATCCCATTGGTATGGGTTGACATAACTTAAGGGGTGCTGGAAGTACAAAACTACACCGACCACTTTTCTTCTGTGAGATGACCTGCCTGCCCTATAATGTTCATAACTATTACACGTATGAAAGGTCAGTAAGGCATACGATATTGTAAAGCAGATATTCAACAGCATCATAGGAGGGGCCATTTGCCTTTTTACCCCAAGTATTGTTCGCATAACTCTTTCCACAATGTAGTGATAGAGGAAAATGCACATATTATATGTTACTATTTCCTAGTTTATTCAGTACCTAATACCATCTTGAGAAAAATGGTACCTTTTGGTATGAGTTACCATGCTGTAGTGTGTGAGAGGAGCATGACTACTGGGGGAGCAGTCAGAATATGTACGATTCTATGATTCATCTGTGTGTTTCTACCTCCGTTCAAACTTGGCTTGTCTATGACTTCCCTCTTGATTCCTGAGTCATCTGACTACCAGTGTTCAACCAGCCTGTCTTCAACTTTCCATCTGTCTGATCCATCCAACTTCCAGTGTTCAACCTCGGCCCGTCTTCAACCATCCACTTGCCTACAACTTCATCTGACTCCAGACTTTCAGCCTTGGCTTGTCTACAACCATAAGCTTGCTTACAGATTGATCCGACTCCTGGTATGCAACCTTGGCTTGTCTCACACCTTCTGCCTGCTTGCAGAACTAAGGCGAAGCGTTTGACTCACACTGCTTATGGCGTCCCCTCTGCTCGCTTGTCCTGCTGCAGGGTATCATCTGGCTCTCAACCCCTTCCATCCAAGGGGTCTGTCTACCTTCAGAGGTGTTGATTGCACTCATCCCGCTATCAGGCTTTGTGGCCTGAAGCTTTAACCCCGACTTACGCCACGGCAAGAGTACACTCTGCACTGCCACCACTCTAGCATTTCTTCACATCCAGCGCACCGCAGCATCCAGTAGATCACTCATGGTTTTATGTATTCCAGTATCCCGAGCATTGCAGCATGTAATACATCACTCTCACTTAGTGACACTTATCAAGATTACTATTTTATTGGGAGTCAGGAAGCTCTGCAAATGGCAACACTGGACTCATAGGCAGAATATGTAAGACTAGATTTTAGGCTACAGAAAGCAAACAGAGAATCTTTACAGAAGCTAGGATGAAGTACAGAGTATTTAAGTGTATACAACCCCAGTCCACATTTAGGTGTTAAAGGGATAGTAATACTTTATTATTACTATCCCCCATATTGTACATATTTGCAAAATAATTTAATAGCCCCCAGGCTCATCTCTCAAACCTTTATGGTTTGAAAGATAACTGAAGGCAAAGTTCTCCCCTCCCTCCCCCTTCCCTGAAGTCAGCGTTGTGCTGACTGCATAGATATCCGGTCTGACTTTCATCATGCAGCTCTGCAGCAGAGCCGCAATCTCGTTAGTGACAAATAATTAATTCACTGAAACGGTCTTCTACATGTGCTTGCAAACCAAACACATGTAGAAGACCATTCCAGTGAAATAATTCTTTTTCACTAACAGGATCTCGGCTCAGCTGCAGAGCCGCAAGCCTGTCGTACGACAGACTTCCCCTGCAGTCAGTACAACGTTGACTTCAGGTAAGGGGGAGGGAGGGGGGAACTTTGCCTTCGGTTATCTCTCAAACCATAAAGGTTTGAGAGATGAACCTGGGGGCTATTACATTATTTTACAAATATCTACAATATGGGGGATAGTAATAATAAATATTACTATCCCTTTAATGTTCCTTTAATAGGTGTAAAGGGGCTCCATAAAGTATCATAGGCATTCTTGGGATCTGAGGGTTTCACCCAGAGACTCAGGATTTTCACCCAGTTCTCAGGGTGAGAGTCGTGCATTACCTAACCCCAACTAAGTTTTATTTTGGTGTCTAAATTGGTGCCATTTATACAAGAAAGGTAGAGAGAGAAGTAATTATTGTCTTATTGTATTTTGGCAGTGAGATTTCTAAACTGTAGCACATTAAATATTCCTTGCAGTCCTCCTGGGGCACCTTTGGGTTGGAGCAAGCAGGTACATATTGTATAAAATCTACCTAATGGGCAACTTTATGGATTGATATTTGAAAGATCAGAGGGTTACCACGTTTTGTAAGTTCCCAGCTATGAACATTGGGTTTAGCTATATTTTCCTCTCCAGCTGTCATTGGTCTACAGCTCTCCTCATGCTCAGCCAAAAGATGTGAATTGTAGTCCAGTGATGGCTGGAAAGCCCCCATGTTGCCCACCCAATGCTTAGCTAATTTAAAGGGACCTTATGAACAAAAAAGGCAAAGGACTCAAATCCATTAAAATATAATGTACTCTTAGATATCAACTTTATTTATTGTTTTTTTTGTGTTAAAATGGCCATATTTTATCCGGTCTGTTAAAAAAAAAAAAGATGAAAACCATAAGCAGCAATAATTGCTTAGAGATTAGAACTCACCCAGTTTAGGTCACTAAACGCTCTCCAGAGAACTCTCCAGCGCATTGCTTCTCAATACTTTGGAGAGCTCTCTAGCAACTGAGGGGTTAAGGCCTTTTCTTGGCTTTGCTTGTTATAGGCCAAGGGTATTTTCTGTGCTAGGAAATTGTGGATGGGTCTGGGGCTTGGACCATGTGAGGAATAGGGTTCTAGCCATAGGTGGAGCTAAGCACACCTAGAGTGCTTTTCCTAGGGGTGCCTGGGAGGTAAATCCAGCCCTTCACAAGTATCATATTTCAGGGTAAATATTTATGTATAAAATAAGCAGAATGCTTTCAACGGTGGGAACTTACTTAACCCCTTAACGACCCTTGACAGTTATAGCACGTCATGGGTAGATCTAACACCCCTACAAGATGTAGCCGCAATTAGAGGGCTACAATCCGTGATAACTCTCTGTGTAATTATTTTTTTTAAAAAACATGTTATTAAAGAGTAATCCATTAATCCCAAAAAGTACCTGGTGACATCTTTCCCCCCAGAAAAGAGCATTGTGCATGTCAGCACAGAGCCGATCGGCTCTCTTGTAACTCCTCCCGGCTACACGAAAACACCTACGTCATCAGCTTTAGATTCTCCTGATGGTCCGAGAATCTAAAGCTGATGATGTAGGTGTTTTCATGTAGCCAGGGGGAGTTACAAGAGAGCCGATCGTGCTGACATGCGCAATGTGCTTTTCCGGGGGGAAGACGTCACCAGGTACTCTTTGGAATTAACGGATTACTATTTAATAACACTTTTTTTTTTAATAATTACACAGCGAGTTATCACGGATTGTAGCCCTCTAATTGAGGCTACATCTTGCAGGGGTGTTAGTTCCGCTTTAACATGGGAGCCATTGCAACCTAATAATTAACCAGTGGTTAATTATTAGGTTGCAGCAATTCCCATTTATCAATGAAGCAGACATTACTATATGTGTCCTCTTTTAGAGGGATTATCTGGTAACCTTACAAACAAAAAAACTTTGTAAAATCATTATGCCAAATATTATATTATAAAGTTCTACAAAATTAAGAAAATCTTATTCTACTGGGAATTAATGGTGAGGAATTACACTTTAGAAATTAGTGGCTAGACCTGTTTTTTTTTTAATATGAGATTTACTAAAATAGGTGTCCTTAGAGAAACAGTGGGGGAGATGCACTAAGACACGCTAAAGAGGTGATGACGTGGAGATGACTTCTCCAGTGATATCACTTCTACAATTCCTAGGTTATTAGAGCCAATTCACTAAGACTTCTGCAGTTCCACTTTATCACCTCTTTATCATACCTTAGTGCATAATATTAAAGTGACCAAGGGAGAGATGCACTAAGATATGATAACATGTAGATTCCTGTGTAATTCTATGGAGCCAATGCATTGACATTTCTCCAGCTTTGTATATCTTAGTGCATAATATTAATGTGACCAGGGGGGAGATGCACTAAGATATGATAATGTGTAGATTCCTGTGTAATTCTATGGAGCCAATGCATTGAAATTTCTCCAGCTTTGCATATCTTAGTGCAAAGGCTCCATAGAATAACATAGACATTGGAGAAATTATATCACTGGAGACATCATCTCCTCGTCATCACCTCTTTATCACTCCCAGATATCCCTTTAAATCAGGGATACATACAAACTAAAAACACAGTGCAGGGTTTCACGAATTCCTGTGCAGTCTTACATAATGACATTTTTAAAAGTGTATATACACATGCATACTGTATTTTTTTTATTGCAGTTGGTGTCATCTAATGCTAGATGTTTCAGTTTAAAGTCTGATAAAGACATTTAACACATAAGAACTATTCAGGACAATTGAAGCCTATTGTTTAAGGATTAAGATTAAGGTAGATATTGGTCCTCTTAAAACTGAGACAGGTGAATTAATCGATAAATTAAAGCTATGGATGACTCCTTAAACACATTAGTTTCGTCTGTGTATACAAAGGAAGCAACAATTGCAGGCTATGGGCAAATAGAGGAAACTCTCTCATTATCATGTACATGGCTTACTGATGGCAAGGGAAAGCTCTGTCCCTAGGTATCTATCCCTATATATCTGCCCCTACCTGTCCCTATGTATCTTTCCCAATCTGTCCCTACCTGTCTCTATCTGTCCCTACCTGTCCCTAGCTATCTGTCACTAACTGTTCTTATCTGTCCCTGTCTCTCCCTTCCTGTCCCTATATATCCCTTTCTATTTGTCTTTCTTCCTGTCCTTTTCTATCCCTATGTATCTGTCCCTGCCTGTCCCTATGTATCTGTCCCTGCCTGTCCCTATGTATCTGTCCCTACCTGTCCGTATTTATCTGTCCATAGCTATCTGTTCCTACCTGTCCTTATCGATCTGACCCTATCTGTCTGTCCCTACCTATCCCTATATATCTGTCCGTATCTGACCCTACCTGTCCCTATCTATCTGTCCCTAACTATCCCTATCTGTCCCTATCTATCGGTCCCTATCTATCTCTCTCTATCTGTCCCTACCTGTCCCTAGCTATCTGTCCCTAACTGTTCTTGTCTGTCCCTATCTCTCCCTTCCTGTCCCTATATATCCCTTTCTATTTGTCTCTCTTCCTGTCCTTTTCTATCCCTATCTATCTGTCCCTACCTGTCACTATTTATCTGTCCATATCTGTCCCTGTCTGTCTGTTCCTACCTGTCCTTATCTATCTGACCCACACTGACCGTATCTGTCCCTATCTATCCCTCTTTATTTGTCCCTACTTGTTTCTATCTGTTTGTCACTATCTTTCCCTATCTGTCTGTCCCTACCTGTCCCTATCTATCTGTCCCTTCTTATCCCTATCTGTCTGTCCCAATCTATCTGTCCTTACCTGTCCCAGTCTATCTGTCCCTACCTGTCCCAGTCTATCTGTCCCTACGTGTCCTTATCTATCTGTCCCTACCTGTTCTTATCTGACCTTAGCTATCAGTCTCTACCTGTCCCTATCTCTCCCTACCTGTCCCTATCTGTCCTATCTATCTGCCTCCCTTCCTGTCCTTATCTATCCTTATCTATTTATCTCACTACCTGTTCCTATCTTTCCCTATCGCTGTCCCCATCTGACCCTATCTATCTGTCTCTACCTGTTCTTATCTATCTGTCCCTATCTCTGTCCGTACCTGTCTTTATCTGTCCCTATCTACCTGTCCTTATCTGCCCCTATCTGTCCCTACCTGTCCTTATCAGTCACTATCTATATGTCACTGTCTGTCTCTATCTCTGTCCCTAGGTATCTCTCCCTATATATCTGCCCCTACTTGTCCCTGTCTGTCCCTACAAGTTCCTATCTATATGTCCCTACCTGTCCCTATGTATCTGTCCCAATCTGTCCCTGTCTGTTCTTATCTTTCTGTCCCTACCTGTCCCTATTTATCTGTCCATATCTATCTGTCCCTATCTCTGTCCCTATTTATGTGTCCATATCTATCTGTTCCTACCTGTCCTTATCTATCTGACCCTATCTGTCTGTCCCTATATATCTGTCCGTACCTGACCTTACCTGTCCCTACCTATCCCTACTTCTCTGTCCCTATGTATCTCTCCCTACCTGTTTAATCCATTTGTCAATATCTGTCCCTCTCTATCTGTCCCTATCTATGTGCCCCTTCTTATCCCTATCTATCTGTCCGTATCTGTCCCTTCCTGTCCCTGTCTATGTGTCCCTAACTGTTCTTATCTGTCCCTAGCTATCTGTCCCTATCTCTCCCTACCTATTATGGTGTCCGGGCTATACTGGCGACATTCTGTCAGTCTCACTCACAGCTAACTCTTATTGGTTGCAGTGCCTTGTCCCGCCCAGTATTTGTCCTTAAATACTGGGTCCTGTCACTTCGCTGTTGCCCTTTCATGGTGTTTCCATTGCCAGCGCTTGTTCCAGTTTTCGTGTGATCTCTGTGTACCGACCCGGCCTGCCTGACTACTCTGCTGTATCTGTTCCTGCCTGTGTACCAATCCAGACTGCCTGACTACTCTGCTGTATCCGTTCCTTCTCTGTGTACCGACCTGGCCCGGCTGACGTTCCTGCTCTGTGGACCGACTCGGATTGGCTGACGTTCCTGCTCTGTGTACCGACCCGGCCCGGCTGATGTTCCTGCAATGTGTACCGACTCGGATTGGCTACGCTCCTGCTCTGCGTACCGGCCCAGTAGGGCTACTGCTCCTGTGTATCAGTGCGGCCTGCGGTCCCATTCCGGTCCTCGGTTTGGGGTTCCTCCTCCAGGCTTCTGTCTCTGGACTATTCCATTTGAGCCTCAGTACCACTCGTGCAGTCTAGTCTCAATTCAGTCATTGTCGCGCAGGCGACATTCCGGTGTTTATCCCATCAGTGCACCACGGTACGCTTGACCCTCCTTCCTGCCTTTAGCTGAGGTTGGTGTTACGTTGGGCACCTCAGGCTGTGCTTCCATCAGGCAGTCGTTTCTGGTCTTAGCGTTCGTTTACCCCTTCGGGGAAGGTGTCACTTATCACCGGTTGTTCTCAGTGCAGTCTCCGTTGGGCACCCTTCCGGACATACTGTCTCAGTCCTCCATTGCTGCTCAGGCAGCTCTTAGTTATCCTGGGCCTCCGTTGTCTACTGGGCGTTTCTCGCTATTTAAGCACTCCCTCTGCAGAGTGGGAGTCTCAAGGGCCTCGCACTATTAGGGCCTGTCCGCTGTCTTGGCCTAATAGTAACCCATTCCTGGCTGCCTCAGTTTGAGTTCACATGAACATAGCCTGACCTGTGTCAGAAAATTGTAAATTCTGTATTGTACATATACTGGACCCATGTGGGTATATATATATATATTATTGTCATAACCTGTCCTGTGTCAGCACAGTATTGTGTTACATTTACTGCTGGACCCGTGAGGCTTATATTCTCTAAGCCTGTTCAATAACACTGTGTTTTATTTCACCTACTGAGTCTGAGTGTCAATAAAACCGTTACACTACCTGTCCCTATTTATCCCTTTCTATTTGTCTCTCTTCCTGTCCTTATCTATCCCTATCTATCTGTCCCTATCTGTCCCTATGTATCTGTCCCTATCTGTCTCTATCTATCTGTCCCTACCTGTCCCTATCTATCTGTCCCTATTTATCTGTCCATATCTGTCCCTCTCTATCTGTCCCTACCTGTCGTTATCTGTTTAGCCCTATCTGTCCCTATGTATCAGTCCCTATCTATCCATCTCTATCTCTCCCTACTAGTTTCTATCAATTTGTCACTACCTGTCCCTATTTATCTGTCTCTATCTTTCCCTATCTGTCTGTCCCTTCTTATCCCTATCTAGTTGTCCCTATCTGTCCCAATCTACCTGTCCCTCTTTATCTGTCCCTACCTGTCCCTATCTATCTGTCCCTACCTGTTCTCATCTATCCCTAGCTATCTGTCCCTATCTCTCCCTACCTGTCCCTATCTATCTGTCTCCCTCCCTGTCCTTATTTATCCCTATCTATCTGTCTCACTATCTTTCCCTATATCTGTCTCTAACTGTCCCTATCTTTGTCCGTACCTGTCACTATCTTTCCCTACCTGTCCATATCTATCTGTGTATACCTGTTCTTATCTATCTGTCCCTATCTCTGTCCCTACCTGTCCATATCTATCTGTGTATACCTGTTCTTATCTATCTGTCCCTATCTCTGTCCCTACCTGTCCATATCTATCTGTGTATACCTGTTCTTATCTATCTGTCCCTATCTCTGTCCGTACCTGTCCTTATCTGTCCCTATCTACCTGTCCTTATCTGTCCCTATCTACCTGTCCTTATCTGCCCCTATCTATATGTCCCTACCTGTCCTTATCTGTCACTATATATATGTCACTATCTTTCCCTATCTCTGTCCCTATCTATCTGTCCCTACCTGTCCCTAGGTATCTATCCCTATATATCTTTCCCTACCTGTCCCTATCTATCTGTCTATATCTATCTGTTCCTACCTGCCCCTATCTGTCTGTCCTTACCTGTCCCTATCTGTCTGTCCCTATTTATATGTCCATATCCGTCCCTGTCTGTCTGTCCCTGTCTGTCCTTATGTATCTGGCCCTAACTGTCCGTATCTGTCCCTATCTATTGGTCCCTATCTATCCCTCTCTCTCTGTCCCTACTTGTTTCTATTTGTCACTGTCTGTCCCTATCTATCTGTTCCTACCTGTCCCTATTTATCTGTCTCTATCTTTCCCTATCTGTCTGTCCCTACCTGTCCCTATCTATCTGTCCCTTCTCATCCCTATCTACTTGTCCCTACCTGTCCCTCACTCTCTGTCCCTAACTGTTCTTATCTGTCCCTAGCTATCTGTCCCTATCTCTCCCTTCCTGTCCCTATATATCCCTTTCTATTTGTCTCTCTTCCTATCCTTTTCTATCCCTATCTATCTGTCCCTACCTGTCCCTATCTATCTGTCCCTCTCTATCTGCCCCTACCTGTCCCTCTCTATGTCTCTACCTGTCCCTGTGTATCTGTCCCAATTTGTCCATACCTGTCCCTATCTGTCTCTATCTGTCTGTCCCTATCTGTCGGTCCCTGTCTGTCTGTCCCTACCTGTCCTTATCTATCTGACCCTAACTGTCCTCATTTGTCCCTATGTATCGGTCCCTATCTATCCCTCTCTATCTGTCCTTATTTGTCACTATATGGCCCTATCTCTCTGTCCCTACCTGTCCCTATCTGGCCCTTTCTATCTGTCCCTAGCTATCGGTCCCTACCTGTCCCTATCTCTCCCTACCTGTCCCTATCTGTCCGTATCTGTCCCTGTCTGTCCCTACCTGTCCTTATCTATCTGACCTTAACTGTCCGTATCTGTCCCTATCTATCCCTCTTTATCTGTCCCTATCTATCTGTCCCTCTATCTATTTGTCACTATCTGTCCCTATCTATCTGTTCCTACCTGTCCCTATTTATCTGTCTCTATCTTTCCCTATGTGTCTGTCCCTTCTTATCCCTCTCTATCTGTCCCTCTCTATCTGTCCCTACCTGTCCCTATCTATCTGTCCCTACCTGTTCTTATCTGACCCTAGCTATCTGTCCCTATCTCTCCCCACCTGTCCCTAGCTATCTGCCTCCCTTCCTGTCCTTATCTATCCCTATCTATTTGTCTCACTACCTGTTCCTATCTTTCCCTATCTCTGTCCCTAACTATCCCTATCTGTCCCTATCTATCTGTCTCTACCTGTCCTTATCTATCTGTCCCTATCTCTGTCCATACCTGTCCTTATCTGTCCCTATCTACCTGTCCTTATCTGCCCCTATCTATCTGTCCCTACCTGTCCTTATCTGTCACTATCTATATGTCACTGTCTGTCCCTATCTCTGTCCCTATCTGTCCCTAGGTATCTCTCCCTATATATCTGCCCCTACTTGTCCCTACAGGTCCCTATCTATCCCTACCTGTCCCTATCTGTCGCTACAGGTCCCTATCTATCCCTACATGTCCCTATGTATCTGTCCCAATCTATTCCTACATGTTCCTATCTGTCCTTATCTATCTGTCCCTATCTGTCCCTATATATCTGTCATCATTTATCTGTCCATATCTATCTGTGCCTACCTGTCCTTATATATCTGTCCGTACCTGACCCTACCTGTCCCTATCTATCTGTCCCTATCTATCGGTCCCTATCTATCCCTCTCTATCTGTCCCTACCTGTTTCTATCTATTTGTCAGTATCTGTCCCTATCTATCTGATCCTACCTGTCCCTATCTATCTGTCTCTATTTTTCCCTATCTGTCTGTCCCTATTTATCTGTCCCTATCTATCTGTTTCTATCTGTCCATACCTATCCCTATCTGTCCCTATCTATCTGTCTCCCTTCCTGCCCTTATCTATCCTGATTTATCTGTCACTACCTGTCCCTGCCTCTGTCCCTATCTAACTGTCCCTATCTCTGTCCCTACCTGTCCTTATCTATCTGTCCCTATCTCTGTCTGTACCTGTCCTTATCTGTCCCTGTCTACCTGTCCTTATCGATCTGTCCCTATCTGTGACTATCTGTCCCTACCTGTCCTTATGTGCACCTATCTATATGTCCCTACCTGTCCTTATCTGTCACTATCTATATGTCACTGTCTGTCCCTATCTCTGTCTCTATCTGTCCCTACCTGTCCTTATCTGTCCCTATCGGTCCTTATCTGGCCCTTTCTGTGTCCCTACCTGTTCCTATCTGTCCCTACCTGACCCTATCTATCTGTCCTTACATGTCCCTATATATCTGTCCCTACCTCTCTGTCCCTACCTGTCCCTATTTTTCTATCCCTACCTGTCACTGTCTACCTGTCCCTATCTATCTGTCCCTACCTGTCCCTATCTTTCCCTGTCTGTCCCTACCTGTCCCTCTCTGTCCCTACCTTTTCCTATCTATGTGTCCCCATCTATCTGTGCCTCTTGGTCCATACCTGTCCCTATCTGCCTGTCCCTGTCTGTCCCTCTCTGTCCCTATCTGTCTGTCCCTACCTGTCCCTACCTTTCCCTATCTATCTGTCCCTACCTGTCCCTATCTATCTGTCCCTGTCTGTCCCTATCTATCTGTTCCTATCTGTCTGTCCCTATATGTCCCTATTTATCTGTCCCTATCTCTCTGTCCCTACCTGTCCCTATCTATCTGTCCCTGTCTGTCCCTACCTGTCCCTGTCTATCTGTCCCCACCTGTCCCTATCTTTTCCTATCTATCTGTCCCTACATGTCCCTATATATCTGTCCCTATCTGTCTGTGCCTACCTGTTCCTATTTATCTGTCCCTACCTATCCCTATCTGTCACTGTCTACCTGTCCCTATCTTTCCCTGTCTGTCCCTACCTTTCCCTATCTATTTGTCCCTACCTTTCCCTATCTATCTGTCCCTCTCTGTCCCTACCTATCCCTGTCTGTCCCTACCTTTCCCTATCTATTTGTCCCTACCTTTACCTATCTATCTGTCCCTCTCTGTCCCTACCTATCCCTGTCTGTCCCTACCTTTCCCTATCTGCCCCTCTCTGTCCCTATCTATCTGTCCCTATCTGTCTGTCCCTACATGTCCCTACCTATCCCTATCTGTCCCTGTCTATCTATCCCTGTCTACCTGTCCCTATCTGTCTGTCCCTACCTGTCCCTATCTTTTCCTATCTGTCTGTCCCTACCTGTCACTATCTATCTGTCCCAATCTGTCTCTACCTGTCTCTATCTGTCCCTAACTGTTCCTATCTGTCCCTATCTATCTGTCCCTACCTGTCCCTATCTATTACAGTCTCCCTTAGAGCGGTAGGCGATCCTGTGCTTCCTTCCTCTGTGGTGGTCGGCCGGCATGATTGCAGCTACTTCCGCATTGCTGACATCATGAAACAGGCACTGGCGTGGACACCTGTCTATGGGCCTAGTCTGTTTTGCCTAATTGGGTCTCGCCTTCTGCTGCTTCTTTTATAAACCTCCTTGGGCCTAGGACTCATTGCCCTTGTGTGGTGTTTCTGCTAGTATCTCTTGCTCTCCATTGTGATCAGTGCCTATCCGAGAATCTGCTCCGTGTATGACCCCGGCTTGTCTGACTACCCACATCGGTTCTGATCTGTGGCTTTGGCTGACTAACTCGCTCGGTGTATGACCCCGGCTTGTCTGACTACCCACGTCGGTTCTCACCTGTGGCTTTGGCTGACTAACTCGCTTCGTGTAGACCCCAGCTTGTCTGTCCTCTGGCTCTGGCTACTGACTCGCTCCATGTAGTGTCCAGTTTGCCTGACCTCTGGCTATGACTACTAACCTGCTCCGTGTAGTCCCTGGTTTCTGACCTGTGGCTTTGGCTGCCTACTCGCTCTGTGCACTCCTAGCCTGCCTGACCTGTAGCCTTTGTGTTCCTTGGCTCTGGCCTGCTCTCGCTCCCTGTTGCCTCCAGGCACGAAACCCGGAGTGGTGACTTACGCTATATACACTGTCCACTCTGGTGTTCTACTCAAGCCTCTTTTCTACTCTCAGTTCATGAGTAGTGCAGTGCACAGCACAGTGTGCCTCTCCGGGTAGGATCCTGGGTCCTTTCATCCTGTGGTCTGGGGTTATATGGGCTATACTATTATTGCTGTATGTATTCTTAATAAAGGTGGTTAAATTTTATATTGTGTCTGTCCTTCTTTGCCTGAATACCATGACACTATCTGTCTGTCCCTATGTGTCC
Organism: Rhinophrynus dorsalis; assembly: GCA_037306005.1. Classification (NCBI taxonomy): domain Eukaryota; kingdom Metazoa; phylum Chordata; class Amphibia; order Anura; family Rhinophrynidae; genus Rhinophrynus; species Rhinophrynus dorsalis. The sequence continues at coordinate 69,804,491 of CM074723.1, read as the reverse complement.
CTATCTGTCCCTTTCTATCTGTCCCTAGCTGTCTGTCCCTACCTACCTGTCCTTACCTGTCCCTATCTATCCGTCCCTATCTGTCTCTATCTGTCTGTCTGTGTCTGTCCCTATCTATCTGTCCCTACCTACCTGTCCCTACATGTCCTTATCTGTCTGTCACTATCTACCTGTCCCTATCTCTCTGTCCCTACCTGTCCCTATCTCTCTTTCCCTATCTGTCCCTGTCTGTTCCTATCTGTCCCTATCCATCTGTCCCTTCCTGTCCCTATGTATCCCTATTTATCTGTCCCTACCTGTCCCTATCTATCTATTCCTACCTGTCCCTATCTATCTGTCTATCACGGTGGCTCAGACAAATAACGGCTCGGACAGGTACGGTTAAGATCAACAAGCGTGGGGACAGTGCTACAGTCCACTACCCAGGAGCTGACACTAAACATATCCTGAAATACTGGAACCAGGAGCAGCATCAAGGGAGAGTACTTAACCTACGGTTCTCGAGGCCTACCCAAGATGGAGAGAGGGCAGCTAAGAGGCAGAGCTCTACCCTAGAACACTAGGGTCTACAGTAGACACGATACCCTAGAATGCTAGGGTCCTAAGCAGTCTATACCTCAATACTCTAGAATGCTAGGGTCCAAGACAAGTACCCTCGGTAAGACCAGAGCGCTACAAGGCCTATAGACAGCAGGCAAACCCAGAACAGCACTGTAGGCAGAGACCAGGCCCAGGTACCTGCACGGAGAGCATAGCCAGGCCCAATGTACATACGCAAGCGGAGTCAGACAAGGCCGAAGTCATACACGTATCGTCTAGTCAGACGAAGCCACAGTACAAGCACGGAGTGGGTAGTCGTCCAGGCCAGAGGTCATACACAGATTGGGTAGTCAGACAGAGCCAAGGATCGAACACGGATCGGGTAGTCAGACAAGGCCAAGGTTCAGGCACAAATCGGGTAGTCAGACAAGCCAGGGCTCATACACGGATTGGAATCAGCAGCCAAGTACGGGTCAAAACAGAAAGCAGAATACTAGCAATGCACAGATACACCACGAAAGGTCACGGAAGCTAGGTCTGAAGGCCACATATAAGGCCTACCGGAGAGGCGGCACATCAATCGGCCAATTAGGCCGCTGGTACAAAATAGTGAGTGTGATGTAACGAAGTGCGTATGCAAATTGGAAGGCCAACAGACAGGTAGCGTCCAGACATGCTGCTGCTGGACCATAAGAGAGCATAAGGCAGGTAACACCACGGGAGATGGATCACGGGGAACCGTGATACTGTCTCTATCTGTCCCTACCTGTCTCTATCTATCTGTTCCACTCTCCCTATCTGTCCCTATGTATCTGTCCCTATATATCTGTCCCTACCTGACCCTATCTATCCCTACCTATCACTATCTATCTGTCCCTAACTGCCCCTATCTGTCCATAACTATTGGTCTATATCTATCCCTCTCTATCTGTCCCTACCTGTTTCTATCTGTTTGTCACTATCTGTCCCTATCAATCTGTTCCTACCTGTCCCTATCTATTTGTCCCTAACTGTCCATAGCTATCTGTCCCTTCTTATCCCTATCTATCTGTCTCTATCTGTCCCTCTCTATCTGTCTCTGTCTCTGTCCGTACTTGTCACTATCTATCTGTCCTTACCTGTCCCTATCTATCTGTCCCTTCTTATCCCTATCTGTCCCTACCTTGTCCCTATCTGTCTCAATCTATCTGTCCCTACCTATCTATCCCTACCTGTCCCTCTCTATCTGTCCCTAACTGCCCCTATCTGTCCCTCTCTATCTGTCCCTACCTGTTTCTATCTATTTGTCAATATCTGTCCCTATCGGTTTGTCTCTATCTGTATGTCCCTACCTGTCCCAATCTATCTGTCCCTACCTGTCCCTGTCTATCTGTCCATAACCTGTCCCTATCTATCTGCCCCTGTCTATCTGCCCCTTCTTATCCCTATCTATCTGTCCCTACCTTGTCCCTATCTGTCTTAATCTGTCTGTCCCTACCTGTCCTTATCTGTCCCTAGTTATCTGTCTCTACCTGTCACTATCTCTCCCTACCTGTCCCTATCTATCCCTTTCTATCTGTCCCTACCTATCCCTATTTGTCCCTATATATCTGTCTCCCTTCCTGTCCTTATATATCCCTTTCTATCTGCCCCTACCTGTCCCTATCTATCTGTCCCTATTTCTGTCCTTATCTATCTGTCCCTATCTCTTTCCTTACCTGTCACTATCTGTCCTTACCTGTCCCTATCTATCTGTCCCTACTTGTGCTTATCTGCCCCTATCTATCCCTACCTGTCCTTATCTGTCACTATCTGTATGTCACTGTCTGCCCCTATCTCTGTCCGTACCTGTCCCTATCGGTCCCTATCTATCTGTCCCTACCTATCCTTATCTGTCACTATCTGTATGTCACTGTCTGCCCCTATCTCTGTCCCTATCTATCTGTCCCTACCTGTCCTTATCTGTCCCTATCTACCTGTCCCTATCTCTGTCCCTATCTTTCTGTCTCTACCTGTCCTTATCTGTCCTTTTCTGGCTCCCTTCCTGTCCCTATCTACCTGTCCCTATCTGGCCCTATCTATCTGTTCCTATCTGTCCCTATCTATCTGTCCTCATCTGTCCATACCTGTCACTATCTGTCCCTGTCTATCTCTCCCTACCTGTCCCTATCTATCTCTCCCTACCTCTCCTTATCTATCTGTTCCTACCTGTTCCTGTCTGTCCCTAGCTATCTGTCCCTTTCTGTCTCACTTCCTGTCCTTATCTGTCCCTATCTACCTGTCCTTATCTGACCCTTTCTGTATCCCTACCTGTTCCTATCTGTCCCCATCTGTCTGTACCTGTCACTATCTGTCCCTATCTATCTGCCCCTACCTGTTATCACGGTGTCCGTGATTGCTCGCCCTTGCTGTCAGTCAGGTGTGTGTATTCCCCATTGGCTGCCTGTTTAACGCCCGCCTAGCACTGCCTATTTAAACCAGCCTGAGGCACCCTTTGGTTGCCCTTTCGTGGTGTCTCTGCACCTGCAGTCACATGTCTGACGTTTCCTTGGGCCTGTGGATCTGCTACCAGTGTCAGCGTTTCTCCACTGTCAGAGCTGCTGCTGCATGGTTCCTGTCCTCGTTCCAGATCCGGTTGTCTATTGTTCCTGATCCTGCTTCTGCTCCGGTCCTGGCGTTGTTCCTGCTTCCGTTCCTGACCCGGTTGACCGTCCTGCCGTTCCCGTGGTCATCCAGGAGGGCAACCTGTTCCTGTGCTGTATCCTAATTCACTGCGTCTGGCTGCCTGTCGCCTGGGCGACATTTTCATCATGGGGTTTACTCCATTTACTGGTTGCTGATCCCGTTGCATAGAACCGGTTGGGCGTTCCATTTGCTCCAGTACGCGGTACTGGTTTACTCCATATACCGGTTGCTGATCCCATTGCATAGAACCGGTTGGGCGTTCCATTTGCTCCAGTACGCGGTACTGGTTTACTCCATATACCGGTTGCTGATTCCATTGCAAGAACCGGTTGGGCGTTCCATTTGCTTCAGTACTCTGTACTGGCTTACTTCTATTACCGGTTGCTGATCCCGTTGCATAGAACCGGTGGGGCGTTCCATTTGCTCCAGTACTCGGTACTAGTTTACTCCATCTACTGGTTGCTGAGTCTGTTGCACAGAACCGGTTGGGCTTTCCTTTGCTCCAGTACACGGTGCTGGTTTACTCTACTTGCCGGTTGCTGACCCGTTGCATAGTACCGGTTGGGCATTCCGTTGCTCCAGTATGTGGTACTGGTTTACTCCACACACCGATTGTATATTCCGTTGCAAACGGGTTGGGCTATTTCACTGTCATTACTTGTAATTGGTTGCTCCACTCTCCTATCTGGGCTGTTGCCTTACCATCTCAGCCTTAGTGGAGCTGTCCTCATATTCCTATAGGCTGCCTTGCCTGGTATATTGGCAGGGCCGGTAAAGCCTATTTACATTCAGTTGTACCATCTTACAGCTGCCTTACCCGGTATATTGGCAGGGCCGGTAGAGCTTATTTACATTCAGTTGTACCATCTTACTGGCTGCCTTGCCCGGTATATTTGCAAGGCCGGTAGAGCTTATTTACATTCAGTTGTACCATCTTACTGGCTGCCTTGCCCGGTATATTTGCAAGGCCGGTAGAGCCTATTTACATTCTGTTGTACCATCTTACTGGCTGCCTTGCCCGGTATATTGGCAAGGCCGGTAGAGCCTATACTGCTGTATCTTGCTACTACTGTTTGCACCCAGATTGTGTAATTGACATATGTGTATGTACTAGACCCGTGGGGGTTCCCATTAAACTATTCAATAAAGTTTGATTTTTATCTTACTCTGTGTCTGAGAGTCATAACAAACCGTGACACCTGTCCCCATCTGTCTCTCCCTGCCTGTCCTGATTTCTCTGTCCCTACCTGTCCCTATCTATCCCTACCTGTCCCTATCTATCTGTCCCTATCTATCCCTACCTATACCTGTCTGTCCCTATCTGACCCTATCTATCTGTCCCTACCTTTCCCTGTCTCTCTGTCCCTATCTATCTCTATCTGTCCCTACCTTTCCCTATCTATCTATCTATCTATCTATCTATCTATCTATCTATCTATCTATCTGTCCCTGTCTGTTCCTACCTGTCCCTATCTATCTGTCCATATCTGTTTGTCCCTACCTGTCCCTATCTATCTGTCCCTGTTTGTCCCTAACTGTTCTTATCTGTCCCTATCTATTTGTACCTACCTGTCCCTATCTATCTTTCCCTGTCTGTCCCTATCTATCTACCTCTGTCTGTAACTGTCCCTATCTCTCTGTTCCTACCTGTCCCAATCTATCTGTCCCTATTTATCTGACCATACCTGTCCCTATCGGTCTGTCCCTACCTGTCCTTATCTGTCCCTATCTGTCCCTCCCTGTCCTTATCTGTCTCTACCTATCTGTCCCTACCTATCTGTCCCTATCTATCTGTCCCTATCTATCTGTCTCTATCTATCTATCTATCTATCTATCTATCTATCTATCTATCTATCTATCTATCTGTCTATCTATCCATCCATCCATCTGTCTCTACCTGTCCCTACATATCTGTCCCAACATGTCCCCATCTGTCTGTTTGTCCCTACCTTACATTTATCTACATTAAATGTCATCTGCCACTTTTCTGCCCATTCACTCAGCTTATCTAAATCCACCTGCAGAGAAAAAACATCAAGCTCTGTATGTATTTCCTTACATAGCTTAGTGTCATCAGCAAAGATTGACACACTACTGTCAAATCCCACTTCTAAACCATAAATAATTAATATTAAGTAATATTAATCACTATCTCTAACTCTCTCTCTCTATTGTTATCACTCGCACTATTCCTATCTATCTCTGCCTATCTCTATAGCAACCCCTGTCAATCTGTAGCACTATCCCTATTTATCTCTGTCTCTATCCCTATATCTATCCATCTATTCTATTTATCCCTCCCTTTATTCCTAGCATTATCTCTATCCCTATCTATCTTGATTCATATCCCTATCTATATATCTATAATTATCTATACCTATCTCTATCTATCTCTAGTCCTATGTCTATTCCTATCTGTATCTGTATCTCTATCCCTATCTCTTATCTATTTATCTATCTGCATATTTATCCCTTTCCATCTCTCTCTGTCCCTGTCTATCTCTATCCCTATATATCTCTATTCCTAGCTAACCCTATGCCTGTCTCTCTCTCTATCCTTATAGCTCTCTATCTGTCGCTATTCCTCTCCTGTCTCTGTCCCAACTAAATCTATCCCTTTCTATCTCTATCAGTCGCTTTCCCTATCTATTTCTACTTCTCTGTCTAACCGTATCATTCTCTCTATCTCTAGCTATCCCAATCTTTCTATATCCCTATTTATTTCCTTCTTTATCCTTTTTCTGTCTATATCTCAACCCCTATCGCTATCCCTATGTATCTCTATCTCCTTCTCTGTCCTTGTATTTATCTATATCACTGTCTATCTCTTCCCTATCTTTATATATCTAACCCTCTCTATCTATTTCCCTATATCTACCTATATATATCTCTATCCCTATTCTTATCTCTATATTTCTCCCTCTCTATCTCTATCCCTCTCCTGCAATCTCTATCCTTATTTTTATCTCTATCTCTCTTATGTCTTTCTCCATCTAAATCTATTCTGTCTGTCTGTCTATCCATTCATCTCTATACATATCATTTTCCCTATCTACCTGTATTCCTATCTATCTCTATCCACATCTATCTCTATCTATATTTGACCCTAGCCCATCCCTATCTATCTTATCTCTATCCCTATTTATCTCTGTCCCTATCTCTGCCCTTCTCTCTGTCTATATCCCTATCGATCTCTACCCCTATTCTTCTCTCTAGCTCCTATCTATCTATCTATCTATCTATCTATCTATCTATCTATCTATCTATCCATTCATCTCTATATCTATCATTTTCCCAATCTACCTGTATTCCTATCTATCTCTATCCTTATCCCATTATCTATCCCAATATATATCCCTATTTTTATCCATATCTCTATCCCTAGCTCTATCCCTATCTGTTATCTTTATCCCTATCTTTCTCTATCCCTATCTGTCTGTATCTCTGTCTGCCTCTCTGTCTTTATCCTTATATATCTCTGTCCTTCTCTTTATCTTTATCATCTATCAGTCTATCTATCTATCTCCATGCTTATCACTTTCCCCATCTATAAGTATATATGTCTATAGCTACCCCTGTCGATCTGTCTCTATCCCTGTCTGTCTATCTCTATAGCTACCCTTGTCTGTCTCTAGCTCTATCCCTATCTAGCTCTAACTATCTCTGTTGATATCTATCCCTATCTCTATATCTGTCCCTAGCCCATCCCTATCTATCTTATCTCTATCCCTATTTATCTCTATCCCTATCTCTGCCCTTCTCTCTATCTATATCCCTATCTATCATATTCTTCTCTCTAGCTCTATCTATCTATCTCTCTATCTATCTCTCTATCTATCTCTCTATCTATCTCTATGCCTATCACTTTCCCCATCTCTCTGTATACCTATCTATCTCTATCCCTATCCCATTCTCCATCCTAACACCTGTCTCTATTTTTATCCTTATCTCTATCCATATCTATCCTATATATCTCTAGAGCTACCCCATCTATCTCTGTCTCTATCCCTGTCTGTCTCTCTATCTCTAGCTTTTCTCCATCCCCATCTATCCCTGTCTATCTCTATAGCTACACCTGTCTATCTCTAGCTCTATCCCTATCTAGCTCTATTTATCTCTATCCATATCTATCTCTATCTCTGTTCCTATATATCTGTCTCTAGCTCATCCCTATCTATCTTATCTCTGTTCCTATCTATGCCCTTCTCTCTATCTATATCCCTGTCTATTTCTATTCCTATTCTTTTCTCTATCTATCTATCTATCTATCTATCTATCTATCTCTCTATCCTGCTCTCTCTATCCCTATCCTTATCCTTAGCTCTGCCATATCTCACTCACTATCTATCTCTAACTTTCTCTATATTGTTATCACTCTCTCTATTACTATGTATCCCTGCCTATCTCTATAGCTACCCCTGTCTATCTCTAGCACTATCCCTATTTATCACTGTCACTATCCCTATATCTATCCATCTATTCTATCTATCCCTCCCTTTATCCCTATCTATCTTGATTCATATCCCTATCTATATCTCTATAATTATCTATACCTATCTCTATCTATCTCTAGCCTTATGTCTAGTCTTATCTGTATCTCTATCCCTACCTATTTATCTATATATTTATCCTTATCTGTCTCTCTCTGTCCCTATCTATCTCTATCCCTATATCTCTCTATTTCTAGCTATCCCTATGCCTATCACTCTCTCTGTCCCTAGCTCTATCCATATAGCTCTCCCTATCTATCGCTATCCCTCTTTCTACTTCTGTCCCAACTATCTCTATCCCTTTCTATTTCCATATCTATCTATCCATCTCTATGCCTGTCTATCGCTTTCCCTATCTATCTCTGCTTCTCTATCTATCCATATCGCTATCTCTTTCTCTTGCTATCCCTATCTATATCCCTATTTATAGCCTTCTTTATCTTTTTCCCTGTGTATACCGCAACCCCTATCGCCATCCCTTTGTATCTCTATCCCTATCTCCATCTCTGTCATTGTATCTATCTCTGTCACTATCTATCCCTTCCCTGTCCTTATATATATATAACTCTATGTATCTATATCCCTATCTCTATCTATATATATCTCTATCCCTATTCTTATCTCTATATTTCTCCCTATCTATCCCTATCCCTCTCCTACAGTTTCTATCCCTATTCTTATCTCTATCCATCTTCCTATGTCTTTCTCCATCTTCTATCTATCTGTCTATCCATCCATCCATCTCTATGCCTATCTATCAATTTCCCCATCTACCTGTATTCCTATCTATCTCTACCCTTGTCCCATTCTCTGTCCCAATACATATCCCTATTTTTATTCATATCTCTATCCCTTGCTCTATCCCTATCTATATTATCTCTATCCCTATCTTTCTTTATCCATCTCTATCTCTGTCCGTCTATCTATCTATCTCTATGCCTATCACTTTCCCCATCTATCTGTATACCTATCTATCTCGATCCCATTCTCTATCCTAATACCTATCTCTATTTTTATCCTTAACTCTATCCATATAAATCCTATATGCATTTGATATCAAAAGCAGGCACTCACAGGATTTTGTATATAAAAAAATATTTTATTAATGTCAACGTTTCGACCCTACTGTGGGCCTTCCTCAAGACAGTATAACAAACATGTAGAACACCCCAACATTTAAACCTACAAACTTGACCACGTGTTTTACACAAAGCGCTAGCCTACTCGGCTAGCAAAGATGACGTCATCACATAATATATACTGTAACTATGATCATATATTGTGATGCCTCTTAGAAAAATTTTTAGACAGTTGTCAAACTTGTTTTTATGATAAAACCTGTAAAGAAGCACAGTGAAAGTCACAATAATACTTATCATGGAACTATAGAGCTTATGGAAACCAACTATTCGGCTCCGCTATGACATTTCTCAAATTAACCATATATCTAGAACTAGATGAACAGCCCGTTACACGGGCCACAGTGCCACTGCCACCCGGTTGCGGGGCAGTCACGCACAGTGGAGACTGCCCGCGCCTGATACAGAGCTGGGTGCTTCTTCGGAGCGCCCAGCTCTGTATCAGCCGCAGCGCGGGCAGTCTCTACTGCGCATGACTGAGGCACGCACAGCAGTGTGTACTGCGCATGTCGCGGCGTTACACACGATTTAGCGAATTATTATTATATAGGATAGGATAGTTTGCTTCCATAAACTCTGTAGTTCGATGTTAAGTATTATTGTGACTTTCACTGTCTTTTTTTTACAGGTTTTATCATAAAAACAAGTTTGACAGCTGTCTAAAAAATTTTCTAAGATGCATCTTTATGCACATGTCTCTGTCTATCTCTGTATCTAGCTCTATCTATCTTTTCTCTATCCCTGTCTGTCTGTGTTCCTATCTCTGTCCTTCTCTCTATTTTTATCCCTATCTATCTCTATCCCTATCCATCTCTATGTCTGTCTATAATTTTGCCCATCTACCTGTATCACAATCTGTCTCTATATCCCATTCTCCATTCCTATACCTATCTATTTTTATCCCTATCCCTATATATCTCTGTAGCTACCCCTGTCTATCTCTAGCTCTATCCCTATCTAACTCTGTCTATCCATATCTCTCTCTGTCTGTCTCTAACTCTATCCCTATCTATCTTATCTCTGTCCCTATCTTTCTCTGTCTCTATCTAGCTCTGTCCTTCTCTCTATCTCTATTCCTCTCTCTATCCCTATCCTTATCACCCTGTCTGTCTGTCTGTCTATCTCTATGCCTATCACTTTCCCCATCTCTCTGTATACCTATCTATCTATCTCTAGCCCTATCAGATTCTCCATCCCAATACCTATCTCTATTTTTATCCTTATATCTATCCATATCTATCCTATATATCTCTATAGCTAACCATGCCTATCTCTGTCTCTATCCCTGTCTCTCAATCTCTAGCTTATCTCCATCCCTACCTATGCTGTCTATATCTATAGCTACCCCATCTATCTCTAGCTCTATATCTAGCTCTATCTGTCTCTATCAATATCTATCCCCATCTCTCTCTCTGTCCCTATTTATCTTTGTCTCTAGCATATCCCTATCTATCTTATCTCTATCCCTATATCTGCCCCTCTCTCTATCTATATCCCTATCTATCTATATCCCTGTCCCTATTTATCTTTGTCTCTAGCATATCCCTATCTATCTTATCTCTGTCCCTATATCTGCCCTTCTCTCTATCTATATCCCTATCTACCTGTATCCCTGTTCTTCTCTCTAGCCATTTCTATCTATCTATCTATCTATCTATCTATCTATCTATCTATCTATCTCTATCCTTATCCCATTCTCTATCCCAATACATATCCCTATTTTTATTCATATCTCTATCCCTAGCTCTAACTCTGTCCCTATCTATATTATCACTATCCCTTTCTTTCTCTATCCCTGTCTATCTCTATCTCTGTCCTTCTCTCTCTTTATATCTATCACTTTCCTCATCTCAATACCTATATCTATTTTTATCCTTATCTCTATCCCTTTCTGTCTCTGTCTATCTCTCTATCTATCTATCTAGATGCCTATCTCTTTCCTCATCCCATTCTCTATCCCAATACCTATCCCTATTTCTACCATGTCTCCATCCCCATCTACCTCTATCTATATCTCCATCCCTATCCTATATCTATACATACCCCTGTCTCTCTCTTTCTCTATCCATATCTATATCCATCTATCTCTCTCTCTCTCTCTCTCTCTATATATATATATATATATATTTCTGTCTATAGCTCTCTCTCCATCTTTCTTGTCTTTATCCCTATCTTTCTCTGTCTCTATCTGTCTCTAGCCCTATTCTTATCGCTATGTAGCCCAGTGGTTCTCAATCTTTTTTTTGTTTGGGGCACCCCTAACACATAATCTAGAACATTCGGGGCACCCCTAACATATTTTATGTGGTTTATCAAGGGCATAATAAAGGTACAATACATAAATATACAGTTGTTATTATGTTTTATAATCATAATAACAAAACTAAGTATATTGTGCATAACAATTTCTATAAATCTTTATTTAAAAGTCTACTTTTGTTTGTCTTCATTGAAAACATGGGGCACCCTAAGTTGATGTCCGTGGCACACCAAAGTGCCGCGGCACCCTGGTTGAGACTCACTGATCTAGCCCTTTCTATCTCTATAGCTATCTATCCATATCTATCCCTTTCCCCATCTACCTGTATCCCTATCCATCTCTATCCTTCTCATTCTCTATTCTAATACATATCCCTATTTTTATCCATATCACTATTCCTATTATCTCTAACTCTATTTATGTCTATTAATCTTTATCTATCCCTGTCTATTGCACATCCCTATTGCAGTCAAGGGGATATGGGTTACTTCTTTACTAACATAGCAACTAGCAAGGGCAAGGTTCCGGTCGGAACACCACCAAATCAATTGGCCCACTGATGGACACAGCTTCTGTGTGGTGGACCTTCTACTCTACGTTGTCTATCTGTTCATTCATTTGCACTTTGTACTCTGTTCCCCCTGTGCTGCACGTTCACCTCCCCTCCCATTTACCTCCACTTACTGACTTCATTGCCGCTTTTCTCCCTGTTCTCCTTTTTTGCCTGTCCCTTCACCCCTATAACAATGAATCCTCTGAGTGCCAGAGGAGTACGCCGTTCAATGCTGAGCAATACATTGCTCACCCTTCTGGCACTTGAACAGTTAATTGTGCCACTATTCATTTTATACTGTTTTCTTTTTATTTAAACAACTGTTTTAATACAGTCAACACTGGTTTATGTAGACCTCTATAGCATTTAAGGGGTTAAAAGCTCAATTTCATTGATCAGGAATTTGTATTTGTCCCCTATGGTGCGGTTGGTTTAATCCAGCATATCCCCAGTTTGCCTTTATAAATATGAGCCAATATCTTTAACCCTTTGAGTGGCAGAGAGGTACGCCACGCATTGCTCTGCATCTGGCACTCAAAAGATTTAGGTGTCCATAGGGGAAATGCCCGAAGGAGTGATAAAGAAGAGATAACGTTCCCAATTATAGCACTTCTCTAAGTCCTATGTTATTCTATGGAGCCTATGAACTGATATTTCTCCATCTTTGCGATGTTAGTGCATCAGCTCAATAGAATAACACAGGAACTGGAGAAGTGATATCACTGGAGAAGTCATCTCTACTTTACCTCCTCTTTATCACAACTTAGTGCATAACCCAGGGCCCTCTGATCCTTCTGTTGTCCACATCTGATTGTACTATTTAATACCTCTGTATGTCTATTCCCAATTGTACAGCGCTGCAGAAATAGTTGGCGCTATATAAATAAAGAATAATAATAATAACCCCATTACCTTTATGGCACCCTGATCTTTAAGGCATCCTAGACTTCACTGCATATATAAAAAAATCAAAAAGGTAAAGGATAGAACTGTGTTCAGTATTTTCCTCTTTATAATATCCTGGTCCTCGCAGCACCCTTGTCATGTTGCCGTCCTTATCTTTGCAGTGTCCTGGTTTTGTGGCGTCCTCATCTTCATGGTGGACTTGTCCTTATGGATTCCAGAGTCCTGTGGCAGTTATGGCAGTTGGTGATTCTGTTGATCTGTCCTGTGGCAGTTATGGTAGTTGGTGATTCTGTTGATCTTTTTCAATAAATTAACCCTTTAGAAGTCCTGTGTGTGACGCAGCTCCTTTCTTGCTTTGTATCTATAGCTTTGCCACAGCACCCAGGCATTAAATAACCTCCAGAAACATGTTGTTCTTCCATCCATAAACTAGTGTGTATATGTTTATATATAATATACTTGAGGGTTATTCAACGTAATAATTGACAATGGTTTGGATAAGTTTACAGCAGTGAAAGGGCTAAGCGTTTGCGAGCCAAACAGGTATCCATGCAGTGGAATGTGTTGGATACCTATGTGGCACTGAAGAAAATGGGCAATGTGTTGGGTTGCTTCCATGCCAAAGAGGTATCCAACACATTCCCCTGCATGGATACCTATCTGGCTCAATCTGTATACACGGTATCTTTGTATTCCTGCCTTGTATTTTTGTCTGTATGGTTGCTGAAATGCTATTTTGACTTTGTTCTGCATATTATTTGATACTTTAATAAATTTGTTTTAAAAAAAATAATAATAATAATATAGACATATACACACATGAGCAACCAAAGGTTTCACTGTCACCTTTTTTTCTTCTCCCTTCTTGTATTTTTCATTATCTAGATAAGGCCTTATGTAAAACAGTAATTTAATAAATGAAGGACACATATCTATGTAAGTCCTTCAATTACATACAGTAATTATATAGATACACCTGACTGCTGTGTGATGGACTTCTACCTATGTAAATCCTTCTGTTACACACAGTAATTATATAGATATACTTCACTGCTGTATGATGGACTCCTACCTAGGTAAGTCCTTCTCTTACACATAGTAATTATATAGATACACCTGACTGCTCTATGATGAACTCCTACCTAGGTAAGTTCTTATGTTACACACACACACAGAGTAATTATATAGATATCTTGTACTCTCTCACACACACACACATGTTACTCGCTCCAGATCCCGATGTTAAGTTCATACCTGGTGCCTCCTGTTCACTTAGGATACTCAGACATCCAGTATTATTCTGTAATACATGCTGTGAATAAAGCAGGGTTATGGCATGAGGGGGAGGAGCCATGCTGTGTATATTCCTGTAAGTTAAGCTCAGTACCAGCCACTTAAACATAGTATCTGAGCACTGTGACAATAACATTGGTACCAGATGGTAAATAAATGAAGAGGACCAGCAAGTGAATAAAAGTTAACGTACAGGAATACATACTAACATCGCCCCTGATGTTATTGCCCTGCTTTACTCATGACACAGAGACCAGTTGTGGCAGTCACTAATTATCCCTTTAATACTCCTTAGTCCACAAGAGGCTAATATGTTGCCTGCCTCACTCACATGGGGGCTGGTTTAGTCAGTGTGAGGCAACAGAGAGGGAGGTAGAGGTTACAACACTAGCTTGCTTTAAGTAATTGCCCTGCTCTGAGCACATCTTCCCCTCTCCTTCTGCACCTCCAGTCAAGTCACTTTTTGGCTCCTTGGTGACATGTTGGCAGCAGGACTGTTTTAAGACCCTCTGACGACCCGGTGTATTTGTAAAAGGAGGGCCCCCTATACATACACTGACAGCCTTTTTCTAGCATCCACTAGTAGTTGAAGACACAATTACACCACAGTTTCTGTTCCACTGTCCATTGGTAGTCACAGAACTGCACAGACTGTTTGGCGCACCATCCTTGTCCATTGCCATTTGTGCCTGTATACACCAGCTGAAACAGAGTTTAAGTGAAACAAGGATTCTGGAAAGAGATCAGTGAGCAGGCTGTGTAAGTAAAATAGATTTATTAACCTCTTGTAATGTAGAGCTGCAATGAATTGGAAACGTCTGTATCAACTAAGGGATTCATAACACGTAAGAGTTACTGATCTGTGCATTTCATGGCACATTCATGCCACTTCCTCTCAAAGTCTTTGTAGATGCAACTGCCTATTCCTGGAGTTCCACCTTCCCAAGACAGTATAAAGGTAGACAAAAGAGAGACGAGCTCTCCTCTTAATTAGATGAATTTTATTGGACTGTTAAGTGTGGTAATGACAGGCATTCAAGAAATTCTATATAGTGCCATTATTTATATAAGGAAGCATTGTATGTAGATGAGCCAGAATGGTTATACAGGATCTATTATGTTATCCAAAATGAATTGCTTTCTGTAGGAAAGTAATTGGGAACTCTGATCAAGAAATATAGTGGATGCAGTTGATTTTATTTAACCCCTAGACAACCAGAGGGACGAGCAATGCATTGCTTTGCAATGTGCTGTGCACTCCATCTGGCCCTCAACAGGTTAAAGGGCTAGTCACATTTAATATTAAAAAATATATTGCAGGGTTTGTCCTGTTAACAGGGCCGGATTTACATCTCAGGCGCCCCGAGGCACAACACCCTCCAGCTCCCCACCTTTGCCCCAACCACTCCCCTCACTTAGCCACACCCTCCATTAACCACACCCTCTTGTGGTCACACCCATTTTTAGACTTTTTTTTTATTCTTCACAATACTGTGGCAATGAAAACAAACAAAAGGAGGTACAGTCTTCACCTTTTAAATCACCATATGCAATATATAGTGTACGTATAGTATATATACACATAAATGGAATAACCCAGCTGATCACAATCAAGCATGTTATGTGCATACCTGGGAACTTCTTACTTGGGGCTGCTCAGAGGACAGCCCTCTAGTGCCGATGAGGGTAGAGAAATGACGCGTTTTGCATCATTTAAAAGGGGCAGGGCTTAATCATGAGGCGGAGTGGGACTACTAAACATAAAAAAACATATAGAATGCACTATGGAAGGGGTAGAAGAGGGAGTGGAGTGGGAGGAACAGGGTGGGATTGAGCACAAGTGCGCAGGGTTTCCCCACCTCCAGAGAATCCCCGGAGACCTGGTAATTCATTGTCAAACCCGGTGTCTCTGGGGCAAAACCAGAGAGTTCCCAGGTATGGTTATGTGGAGTAGAGGGTACTACTACCCCCCGCCCTGCTTGGGTCATGAATTTCATGGCATCTTGATTGTGATCAGATGGGTTATACCATTTGTATAGAGGAATTAAATATGAATGGTATCATCATCATTATGGTCCATGAGGGTGATCCCATTCATATTTAATTCCTCTGTAGAATCACCTGTATCTTTTCATGTGGTGTATGTGTCCACTGACCACTATACAATCTTCCTGCAGTGTATGGTGTGTGTTGTTTGTACAGTCAAAATGCACTGTAATGTGGCATTATGGCTTATGTTCACTCTTACTGTGTACAGTCATGCCCAGTCGCCCATTATTTGGCCACATAGTGCATCTATTTGGGGTGCTCACACATAAAAACATTTTGTAGATAGATTTATTTTTATTTTATATTAAAAAAAACTATTTTGTTTAAGGCAAGTAGCATATTTCACCACATGATATTGACAATATTGACGATTACATCACATGAAGAATGGAGTGGAGAAACATATTGTGCACTGCTGATTCATGACTACATCACCATAATAATAACTCAAAATTGTGGGCAACTGAGAAGAAATGTTTGTTAAATAATGGCAAAATGTTAAACAGAAAATCATAGTTTTTTTTTTTTTTTCATTTCTACTACAATATTTTATATTAGGAATGGGTAAGTTGGAACTAAACACCATGGCCAGCTTATGTTTATGGGATTGGGTTTTGGACATCAGCCATTTATCTGTTGCATACTGGGAATATTCTCATATCTGTGCCATGGGCACTGGCAGCTACTGTTAAAACCCAACTCAATTAAGTTCAAATACACCCTTTACCTATCACTGGAATTCCTGCTGCAGATACATTGGCCACTCCCCTTGCTGCTCAGACTCCTCTATCAAAAAAATGCCCCACCTATTGTACTGGAGACTGGGCCATCAAGAATGTGACGTTACACCAGCCCTCTGTTAAACTTGAATATTTTGTGTATGTGAAAGCACACGCTTGGGTTCCTGCACCTGTTGTAACTGCCTCTTCCTTGAAGAAGGGGTTTATTTGGCACTTCACTTTAACCCTTTCAGTGCCAGAGGGGTATCCATCGCATTGTGATTTGTTGGAAACTTCTTTGGCATTCAGAAGGTTAAGTCTTGTCTTGGAGTCCCCAGTGGGTGCACACTGAGAGGGGGGGGGCACATACAAGCCTGATGCTGCACTTGGCCTGTTGTCTGTTCTGCACCTCCACTGAGCCAACCACACTCCCAACCGTTATGCTCATCCAACAGCCACCTTTGACTACGTGTGTCACTGTCGGCAGAGTTGTGATGATGTCACAGAAGGTCCCGGCAGGTGAGGAAACCAATGGAGTCTGGAGACAGTGGCACGCAGGTGCAGCAGTGGGGTGGCCCTGGCGACACAGGCACAGCCAGGGGTACAACGGGGAATATACTACTGTCTCATCTGTACAAGTGCCCTCGAGGGCGAGCGAGCACAGGCGCACAACATAGTTATTTTTACATTGTGTGGCACAGCATTATTTATTATGCACCCTGGGGTGGAATGTGGGCATGGCAAGGCCTTTGCCAGGCACTCCTGAAAATCGTGCGCCCTAGGCAAGTGCATTGTCTGCCTATTGACAAATCAGGGCCTGCCTGTTAAATAAGATAAGTTTACTTCCACTGCTGAGAGTTGTTTAGTTAAGTTGTGACATCTCACACTTTTTTGCCTGAAATGTTATAGTGGCGCTGTTGGTAGAGTACCGTAGGGAGAATTATGGTCAACTAACCAGAGCTGTCAGTAGACCCAAAATTAAGAAAGTTTGAGCAATAACATTTGAATAAACCCTGCAATATATTTTTTCCATATTAAATATTATTATTCATTTTACTTTTTGGAAATGTCTTTTGCAATAATGCTAGGTTAGATTATAAACTAAATAATGTAGCCAAGGGGTAGTCAATCTGTTGACCACCAGGTGATGGAGACTACAATTGCATCATCCCCAACAGTCATTGAGATGGGAGTTGTAGGCCCCAACAGCTGGCAGTCCAGAGATTGACCACCCTTGATGTAGGCCATGTAGAATACACAATTTACTTTTCTGGAAAACTGGAAGAAAAGAGATATACATATATATGAAACTTAACAGGACATAATTTGTAAGTGGAGTATCTCACAGTTTAATACTGTGCTCAGTTGTTTAATTTGTTGGGTGTTAAAGGGGAATTATACTTTAGGAGTAAGTGTCTCTTATTTTGTTGACATAATGATTTACTTATGTAGGGGCATTTCATACAAGTTTTGGGTAGATCTATACAGATTTTTTGTGTGTGTTTTATCCCTGTTGTAGTCTACTGCTTGTTATTTCCAAATTTACAATGTAATAGTGACAGGAAACACTTTTGAGCCATTCAGGACTACTGAAGCTTTGTGGACCTTTCTTGCCCTGTAATGGTTGACTTTATGAAAGTATGTTCCTCCTGGTGGAGTCTCATCTGATGGTACCCTGAAGAAAGAAGATCGCTGAGTAACTCTTTGAGTGCCTTGGTCCACTATGTGTCCCATTCTGAGTTATGCTTTACACTCTGTGTACTTATGCTATGATTTGGCACTCATGGCTCTATCTTCTCTCAGGGGGTCTTGAAGTACAGATGGCTGCTGCCTTTTTCTGGTAGTTAACCCTTTTGCTGCTGTTCTGGTTATTGGGAGAGTATTGGGTGCTTTGGGGGTTCTTTTTTCTGCACCCCACTACCATGACTTTAGACCTTTCACTACCCCAGGTATTCCCTTGGGATTTTGGGGCTTTTCCTTTATTTATTTATTTTTTATTGGGATTGATTTCTGTGTAGCGGCTCCTTTAAGAACCGGAGCCCATCTTTGCTTCATTGACTTCTATGGTAGAAATTTCAGAGTGGGCTCTGTATTCTTGTCTCATCATGCGCTTTTATTTGGTACTTTTATTGAGTGTTCATAGAGCACACCATGGCCCACAGCCAGAGTAACAGGCATTGCAAGCCAACAAGCAAGGGAGAAGACTACAGTTCACCCTGTTTCCCAGGCTTTCTTCCGATTGGCTGGCACTGTTGCTGGTGGCCATTCTGTTGCTGGTCCCAGTCCAAGAGCTCTTTTCCTGTTTCTATTCCAACCTGCTTGTGGTCCCAGGATCATTACCAGTTCACATCTCTGCTGTTTGGCCTAGCTTTGGCACCCAGAATCTACACATGACAACCTTGGCCTCATACATGCATGATCAAGTCATTTCTCTGACTCCATATTTGGATGATGTTGTGCTCAAAGCTCCCTCAGAACTCACCATATCTACAAGTGCTCTTGCATTCTGGTGCATCACGGCTGGATTCTCAATCTTAGGAAGTCTTCTCCCATCCCAGGTTTTGGTGTTCTTGGGCATGAAGTTTGACACCTTTCAGGGGAGAGTTATTCTCATGGAGAAGAAGATCCAGATTTTGTTCCAGGACGTGTCTAAGGCAACAGAGTGGCAGTCGGCCATGACCAAGGACGACATGAGTGTCCTGGGTTGGTTGGTGTCCGCTCTGGCAGTGATCCCCTACTCACAGTTCCACACAAGGGAACTACAGAGGGACATCGTCAGAACACAATCCAGAAATTCGGTACCTGTGTTCTTATACTTGAATTAGTGTTTGAGCACACTGAGTTCCTTTATGTTTCATTTTGTATAGTTTGGTGACAGACTATTGCCCCCTCAGAAATAGGCAAGGGTTGAACTTGATGGTCTTTTTTTTTCAAACTAATTTATTATGTTACTATTTAAATAGATCAGTGAGAGCCCGGTTCTGGGAGCTTACTCAATAATCCCTTTGCTACTTTATATTTTAATATTTGGAAGATAAGTTGTCTCCACATTTTACTGTTTATTTCTATATAATGGGGTTTTTTATTTTACTTTATTTTTGTATTATTAATAATTATTAATAATTATTTCAGTGCCTCTCATTATTATTATTATATTGTTATACATTTTCACACAACGGCAGTATGTATGCTACTTTCATATCTACCACTTGATTTTGCCTAGTTGCCTTAACCACTTGAGTAGCACAGAGGTGTGCAACTCATTGCTTTGCATTGAGTTGAACAACATTCTGCTCCTCAAGGGGTTAATCCTATTTCCCCTTTCTTTTCCTTATCTCTGAACTCTTTCATATATATCTACCTTTAAAGTAAACTAAAAGAACATCTCTTAAAGGGATAGGATTGCCTAAACATAAATGTGCATAGGCTCACTGGTTGTTCAGTGCTATGCTGCTGCATTCTGGGGGGAAAAAAACAAGAAAAAAACAAAACAAGAGTGGATGAGGGGTAAAAAGAGAGGCCTTTTTTCTCTTACGTCCAATGTGGAACATAGGAACCATAGGATAAAGGTCCCTCCTCCAGAGGACAGGGCACTTCAAAAAAGGCAGGGCTTTTGAAGCTGAGACTCCCTTCTTTCACTCCAGCTTTACTCCCTGCCTCTCAGTTGCTCCACAGACCTGCCTCAGCAAAAGGGCAAGCTGGCACCGTTCTCTTAGTTTTTAGACTTGTTCTTTTTTATATTTTTACTTAGACATGGGGCTGTATTTTCCACCATTAACTGAATTCTCTGGAGTTGGACTGTCCAGGTCACAAGTGTATTTCTGGGTCATTTCCCTGTGGAGGTTGACTGTATTGCAAGTCTATACCTCATTACAGAACTTCTCTGAAGACAGAAGACTTGTAAGTTAACCATGTGAGTGCTGTGGTCCTTATTACTATGTCCTTGCTTTTGCTTTCTAAAGCTCAATCCTTTTTCTCATGATAACTGTGCTTGCAATGGTGGCTGCCTTAAGAAGTATGAGTTTCTTAAGTCTTCCTGTAATGTATTTATTTTCACTTTTCTTCTCTTCTTTACAGTTAGCCTTATTCTCCTCTTATTCTCCTTTAGTTCGCTATATACTTATATGTATTTTAACTTTATTTCTATAAATTCTTTTTTCTGTATTTGAAACGTGGCATGGACGGGAGCCCATGGTGCGGCAATCTTTGTTCCATAGAAGTACACAACAAACCTTTACAGGGACATATCTCTGCACCTGTTTCACCAACAAAAATCAGAATGGGTTCAAAACTAATTGCTCGTCAGGGTGAGGAACAGTATGCAGAACATGTAATTCCACGGTTTTTAAAATGGCTGGAGAACCACGGTTTCTTTGGTTTATGAAATGGAAAACTACACTACCCAGAATCACCCTTTCCCCAGGCTTTTTGCTTAGGACAGAGTGGAGCTTTCATAGCCATTTTATTACTCCTATTGCATAGGGTATGCAGAGGCAGGGTTCTCTTCTCTACCTTTCCAGTTTAACCCTTTCAGTCAGATAATTTCCTTTTTGGGTATTTCTTTGTAATTTATTATACTTTACAAATTATTTGACTACTTTGTTCTACTTTAGAGGGGTTTTCTCTAAACATGTTTGATCCCAATAGATGCATGGGAACAGCCAAACCTAAGGATTCAGGGGTCCATTTAACACCTTTAGGTACCCTAATGTCCCTCTTGCATTATGGCCCTTACTACTCCACCAAGGCCCTCCACTGCAGAACAAGAGCCAGTTTAGGTTAAGATTCTGAAGATTCCAGTTGCTTCTATCCCTTCATCTATTTAAGGGGGTCTTCCACTCTTGGCTTCCTTTGCCTCTTAATAGACAGGTTGACCTTGTATTTAGGGGTCAGTCTCATTTGGTGATTCTTCTGTGGAGGAGGTTGGGACTGATGGGAAGGACATGGATTATTTCCTGTCTTTTCATGATACTTACGACGAAGACCCTTCCTTGGCCTTTGGCTGAGGTGCTTACTTCATCTGTTTTAGAGACACTGCAGGTCTCTGAGTCTTCTGATACTGGTTCTTCCTCTCTGGACATTTTCCAAAGAAGCAAGAGGGAATCACCCATTTTTCCTCCATCGTTCTTTGGACCACGTTATGCTGGTTGAATGAAAGATAGCTGATAGATGACGTTTCCTTAAAGGGAAAGTAATAATTATTACTAATCCCTATATTAAAGTCATATTAAAAGTAAATGTATTGCCCCCAGTGTCATCTCTCAGATCTTTATGGTTTGAGAGATAATCACTCCTAAAGTTCAACCCCTCCCTCCCCCTTCCCCGAAGTCAGCGTTGTAGCTGACTAAAGGGAAATCCAGTTTTACGATCATCAGGCGGTTCTGCAGCAGAGCAGTGATCGCGTTAATAAAAAAAAAAATCTTTCACTAAAATGGTCTTCTACATGGGCTTGCAAACAAAGCACAAGTAGAAGATCATTTCATTGAAATATTTCTTTTTTATTAACGCAATCTTGGCTGTGCTGCAGAGCTGACTGACGGTCGTACGACAGGCTTCCCTGCAGTCAGCTACAATGCTGACTACGGGGAAGGGGGAGGGAGAGGGCAACTTTAGGAGCGATTAACTCTCAAACCATAAAGGTTTGAGAGATGACACTGTGAGCAATACATTTATTTTTAATATGACTTTAATATAGGGATTAGTAATAATTAAGTATTACTATCCCTTTAAGAAACGCATTTACAACTTAAATCCTTTCTCAACTGAGGCCTTGTCCCAGTGGGATACCCCACCTACTATTAATCCCCCTATCTCTAGCCTTGCTAAAAACACCTTGTTGCCTTTGACAGATGCCGCGTCCCTTAAGGATCAGGCTGACACACTCTTAAATTCCTTCTTGAACGTGAATTTTGTAGCCACTGGTGCCACCCAGCTACCAGTTTTTGCTACTGCATGGTTAATTAGAGCCATGGTTATTTGGGATAAACAGCTATCAAATGACATTAGTTGAGGATTTTCCTAAAGAGGAACTGCTGGTCATGCTAACCAATATAATGGAGGCCAATGTATACCTTACTGAGACTGCCTTCTATGCTGCTAGGTTTTCTGGAAAGGCATCTGTCCTTTCAGTAGCTGTGCATTGCACTTGTGGTTTAAGATTTGGGCGGGTGACCAACTGTGATAATCTGGCAGACTAAGCACAGAATATAAGCTGCCTTGTAGACTCTGTGAAGTAGATTCCCCACAAAGAGGTGACAGACTGCTATTTGATATAAATAGTATGATAAAATCACAATAACAGACAATACAGGTATACTGCAAGGCAGGCCCCAGTGGGCCAGATGCTCGGGAGTAAAGACTTAAGCTAGCTGGCGGTGGATGCTCTCTTGGTTGCCTTGCTGCAGCCTAGGACGAGATGCTGGCCACAAGGCCAAATAAGTGACGACCACAGGAGCCGGCCCACAATCCAGATGACAATCCAGATAACAGCAGCTATCCACTGAGGTAGAAGAGGATACTGAACAAATAACCCACCTACAGTATAGTTAAAGTTGTTGTACAGGAACACAGGGCTGGAGCTTGACTGAGAAGACAGAAAACACAACAATCAAAGTCAGCTGGTGGTCGAGGTGGTCTATGATTGTCTGATGGTTGAGGATAGAAGCCCACCAGGGTCAAGATAAACAGGAAGTCAGGCAAGCCAGATCAAGGATAGTAAGGCAATGCAGTACATAGCAGCAGATGGAGGAATGGTTGAATCAGTGGAGCCAAAGTCGTTAACAGGATATCAGATGAGCACAGTACCAAATCGTAGAACAGGAGGGAATTCTCAGGAAGAGCCAGATCAATACACAAGATAACACTCAGGAACAAGACAGGAAACTCAGGGTTATGACCTGGAATGCTTTTGTTCACTCCCCGCCCAAAAGCAAAGAGCCTGTATGAAGGCTCAGAGCAACCACAAGATAAGACGGGGAACCAGGATCCAGGTAACAAAGGAAAACAAATATAAAACCAGACAAGGCATAAAGGCAAAGAAAAAGGTGAGAACATGACACTATCCCCCCAAGGGACTACCTCTGGGAGTCTAAAGATGGTTTAACTGGGAGGGACCAGTGGAACCAGCGAGCCAAAGAAAGGGCATAGATATCCAAAGTCACCACCCAAGAATGGTCTTCTGGGCCATAGCTCTTTCAATTAACAATGTACTGCAAGGAACCAAGGAAGAGACAAGAAATCAAAATGGCATCAATGATGAATTCTTCTGAATTATCCATGGAGACTGGTGGAGAAAGAGTTGAGGAGGGGTGTGAGGCATGTGCTGACACATACGGCTTGAGTAGGGACACATGAAAGACTGGGTGCACTTTCTACGTCCGGGAAAGGATCAAATGGTAAGAGACCGGGGAGAGATGGGTCTCGTCCTTGAATGGTCCTAGATACCGAGGACCCAATTTGTCAGAGAAATGCAAAGCTTAATATTTTTGGCAGAAAGCCATACCAAATCTAGGTGCTAAGGAAAGATGGAGATCTGCAGTCAATTTCTGCAGCATTTGCAATAATAGAAGAGTACGGCGGATGGCTTGCCAATGGCCTGCAAGATTACAAATATGCATCTCGGCAGAGGAAACCTCAGACACAGAGGGACAGAAGGAAAGCACAGGAGGGTTGTACCCAAGAGCCGCAAAAAACAGAGAATACTTCAGGGATGACTGGAGAAGGGAATTGTAAGTAAACTCTGCCAATGATAATAGGCGAATCCAATAATCTTGCTGATGACAGCAGTAGGAAAGGAGGAAGTGCTCTACATTTTGGTTCAACCTCTCTGTTTGCCCATTCGTCTGCCGGTGGTATGCAGATGAATGCTGAAGATGGATTCAGAGTTTGGTGCAAAAAGCCCTCCAGAAGCGAGACACAAATTGAGAACTGCCATATGAGGTAATATGTTGTGGTATCCCATGAAGACTAGATTTCACTGAAAAAGAGGTCAGCCAGCACGACAGAAGTAGGGAGTTTGGGTAATAGAATAAAGTATCCCTGTTTAGAAAACCTATCCACAATAACCCAAATAATCATGTTTCCAGAGGAGGGAGGCAAGTCTACCACAAAATCCATGGAGATCTGATTCCATGGAAGAGCTGGCTCAGGTAAGGGCTGTAACAGGCCCTCCGGTATCTTCATGCGGACAAAGACTGCACTACATCAAACTTAAGCTGTGGCCACCAAAAGTACCTAGAGATGAGGTCCTGGGTACGAACACACACAGGATGACCAGCTGTTCCAGAACAGTGATCCAACTGAGAATATCCAGAGGATACTGGTCAGGAACAAAATATACATTGGGTGCAAAGAGACTCCAGAGAGGCAGACAGACTGGGCTGTCTTGAGGCAGGTAAGAAGGTTCATGGACAGGAAGGAAATAATCCAGGTAGGAGTAAATATAAGCTCCAAAGTGGCCTGATATTAACCAGATGATTCATGTTGCACTGTAAGGCTCCGGCCTTAACATTCTTTGTTCCCGGTATATAAGAGATAACAAAATGAAACCGGGAAAAGAACAAGGCCCAACGAGCCTGACAAGCATTTAGATGCTTACCAGATGCTAGGTACTGGAGATTTTGATGGTCAGTAAGAATTGTGACCACATGAGGTGACCCCAACAAGGTACTGCCATTCGTCCAAGGCTAACTTCACTGCTAACAACTCTCTGTTCCCAGTATCATAGTCTCTCTCCGCAGATGAGAAACGCACGGAGATAAAATAACAGGGATGGAGCACTCTTGAACCAGCTGATTGTGGAGACAGAATGGCTCCTGCAATAGTCTCAGATACATCCACTTCTACAACAAACAGAGCATGAGGATCCAGATACTTAAAGGGGAACATTCACATTCACCAAACTTTAGTCTGGATGATTTACTTAGTAAAACTAAGTAAGCTTTGTTTTTGTTTTTTTTTAATGCATCTTACTTCGTGTTTAAGATATTCAGGCTTAAAATTTCCCACTTCCGTGTTCTGTGGCCGGTGGCCTTTCGGTTCCACACCTGTGGTCTTATTTTAAAGTGGCTCAGTTTGCCAAAGCTATTCAACTTCGTCTTACCTGTAATATTCCACGGTAGGTGGTCTTTGAGACTTCACTGTGCAACTCACCTCTGGCAGTGGACCTGTTATGGATTCTGCCCCCATCGGTGACTGCATGGTGCTCTACTCTCTCGCTTACACTAGCTCTTTGGCGACAACATCGATACAAAGACTGGCTTACTAATCCTAAATCTAAGTTGTGCTCCCTTTTCTGGAATCCGTTGTTTCCCCCTGGTGTGATCCCTACTTAATTTGGATGGTGGCGTTGAGCAGGGGTAACAAATCTCTCTGACCTGTTTTTATGAACACTCTTTTGAGCTGGGACTAGTTCAGAGAAAGGTACCAGACCCCTCCCCGTGAATACTTTCGCTTCCTTCAAGTTCGGCATTTTATTCAGTCCTGGTTCAAAGATGGTCCTCCTTTGAACAGGACTTTCTATGAGCATCTTTGCTCTATTGCCCCTACGGGTAGGGACACTATCTCTAAAATTTATTCCCACCTTCTGCCTTTGTTGTTCCCACAATCTCCCTCTTACCACGCTAGATGGGAGCTCGATTTGGGTGAATCTCTGGATCCTGAAGAGTGGAATGATATTATGGCCAACACTGGGAGCTTGACTCCTTGTACGCTGGTGAAAGAGAATGCCTACAAGGTACTAGCAAGATGGTATTCTTGTCCCACTAGACTTCATCGTATTTTTTCAGCGGTTCCTCAGCTGGGCTATTGTGGATGTGGTCAAGACGGTACCTACCTTCACATGTGGTGGACCTGCCCTTCAGTGACTGCCATTTGTAAATATGTTTTTGAGCTCTTAAATTGGGCTCTGGGGGTGGTGGTGACACCGGGTCCTTGGACTGCTTTGTTGAATAGATCCTCCCATTATCCTCCCATGTCAAGTATAGCTAACAAACTTGTTTTCTTGATCTATGCCATGACCCGCTGTCATATCGCTTTTAACTGGAAGTTTTTGCCTCTGGGTTGCGATCTTTTGGATGATCGGATTTGGAAGTTGCTCCATATGGAGAAACTGACAGCTTACCGTGGATAGATTCAGTAGATCCCCCGACCTTTACCGTGAATTGCTTCTCCATTAATTTCTGGTGGCTGAGGCTTGCTGTTCTTTCTTTCCCTCCCCCCCACTTATTTTGTTTCCCTCTCCTTTCCTCTCCTTCTCTCTTATCCTTTCCTCTTTCCTTCATAGAGTGTCAGTTGATGCTGAATTTATAGTTGCCATGACTCGAAATATAATAGCTGCTTATGTCTGTATTTTGTTTTCTCTTCATTTGTCTCTTTATTTCTTGTTTGTTTTTTGTATTCTCTTATGTATCCCCTAAACCCAAAAAACAATAAAATTTGAATAAAAAAAAATAGTTCAATGGATAAGGCAATGGCTGAATGACAGGAGACAGAGGGTGGTAGTCAATGGAGAATATTCGGACGAAAGGAGTGTTACTAGAGAGGTACCGCAGGGATATGTACTGGGGCCCATTCATTTTAATATTTTTATTAGTGAAATTGCAAAAGGTCTTCAAGGTAAGGTGTGCCTTTTTGCAGATGATACAAAGGTCTGCAACAAGCTAGACATTCCTCTGGGAATAAGCCAAATGGAAAATTATTTAGGTAAATTAGGCTTTTTTTTGTTTTTATGCAACGTTGCTTTTATTGGTTGTGTAGGGGGAGGGGGGTTGTATCTTAGCATATTTACTGGGACACAGATGCTATCTTCAGTAACAAGTGTCAGGTGTTGTTTCAATAAATATTTTGTATTTTGTCTAATTTTTTTGACTGGACCTTATTTATGTGGGTAATTTTGGGAGGAGAGTGCCTGTTTATAATCCACCTTTTTTCTTGACTTTACATTGGTTGTATATTTAGGACTGTATGGCACCCTGTGTATACCCTTAGTATAATTTTTGGTGTGCTACTCAGATTTCTAGTTTATTTAAAATAGAAAAATGGACAACAGTGTGGCAGCTGCAGTTTCATGTTGATAAATGTAAAATAATGCACCTGGTATGTAAAAACCCAAATGAAAAAGATCCTATTAAGGGAACTGTGCTGTCAGAGACAACAGAAGAAAAGAATTTGGGAGAATTTATTTCTAATGATTTAAAGGTAGTCAGGCAGTGCAACAAAGCGATGGGGAATGCAAGCAGGGCGCTGGGTTGTATAGCTAGGGGCGTTAGTAGCAAAAAAAGGGAAATGGTCATACCACTGTACAGATCTCTAGTTAGACCTCACCTAGAGTATTGTGTATAGTACTGGAGACCCCATCTCCAGAAGGATACTCTAGAGAAAATTCAGAGTAGGGCTATTAAAATGGTGACTGGTTTACAGGAAAAGAAATATCAGGAATGACTAAAGGATCTGAACATGTATAGCTTGGAGGAGAGAAGAGAGAGAGGGGATATGAGAGAAACATTCAAATACATGAAAGGATTCAAGAAAGTGCAGGAGGGAAGTACATTTCAAAGGAGTAAAAATGTTAGGATAAAAGGCCATAGTCTAAAACAAGGTTTATATGTAATGAAAGAAAGTTTTACTTCACTGAGAGGGTAGTAGATAATTGGAATAGCCTACCAGCAGAAGTGACGGAATTTAAGCATGCATTGGATAGGTATAGGGCTGTCCTGAACATAAGACAAGACCAAGGACCAAATAAAGTTCAAGGTTTTTAAAGTAGATAAATGGGCAGACTAGATGGGCCAAATGGTTCTTACATGTTGTCAAATTCTGTGTTTCTATATCAGCTCAAACTTGAATTTTTTTAAATGCAGTATCTCAGTGGTCTGGAATTTTACAGTGGTGCAGTTGCTACACCATGCTATGGAAGTTTATGGTCAATTGACCAGAGTTGTCCATAGGATTATGTAGCAACAGCACCAATGTAAAATATAAGGCCATTGGATAATGCATCTAAAGCCTCTCAGCAGTGGGAGTACTTGTGTTGTACTCAGGAAGATAAACCTTACAATATATATTTTACTACTTATGAAATGTTACTATTCTTTTAAGTCTGTGGACAGAGGGGCAGAGGTAAAGCTCCTCCTCAAGGGTCTTATGTGTCCTGCTGATTAAAGGAGGGAACTTTATCCCCATGGTTCCTGTGTTCCACATGTACTATGACAGAGATTATCAGTCAGGGTGCCATGGCATTTTTGCACCATGGACATCCAGTTAGGTCCCCTTTTTTTCCATAAAGACTGACAAAAACTGTGACTGTTCACTTTAAAATGTATATTTATGGAAATGTAATATGTAAAATAAGATTGTTTTTATAATTCCGATTGTGAGCGCTTAGAATATATACTATATACTATACTTATATACATGTAAGTTTCCTTACACCCTTGATAAGTGACAGATAATATTTTAGGGGTGCTCTGAAATTCCAGATTGCGTGTTAGGTGTGCCTTCAGGATCAAAAGATTGAGAACAACTGGACTAAGATGATTTAACAGTAAGTTCGCTAAAAATCTCTTTTTTCAGCGCAGATAGCATGCTTCCCAGCATTTCAAATGGCCTGAGGGACACTTCTGTTTTAGGTGGTGTTTCTGGGGGCGTGGCTGGTGGGCGGGGCATTATCAAGAATGTATAGGTTATTTCTTGGCCTCTTGGCACCTCTTTGTATAACTGATAAACAATTTAGAGCAAGACCAAAGTATTTTATTTATACAGATTAATTTATATACACATATACTGAAGATGAACAACACATTTACATGTTGCTGTGGAGCAATGACTGCTCATTCTGTTCTCCTAAAAAAGAGACAAAAGGGTAGAAAAGAGGGACTGTCCCTCCTAAAGAGCGATACTTGGGAGGTATGAGATTAGATGTTGATCCAAGAAGATGGAATTTTTTTTACCCATTTAGTGCATAGTTGGAAATGGCTTCAGTTGTATTGTTTGCCTTCCTTTGGGTCATTAAAGCTGAACTGTCAAAAGGTTGAATTTTAAAAACGTTTTTTTTTAATCTAGCAGGTAACCATTACCAGAGTATTTGGTACAATAAAGCCATAAACTTTTTTTAATGAAAATATGTTAAAAAATATAGTTCTTTTTCTGGCTTGTAAAGCAGGTTGCACTCACTGCTGGGAGATTTTTACTGTAAAACTTATCGCAGCTCAAGTTTGATAAAACAAAAGTATCAGCAACAGCTCCACAAGTATCTAAAAGGCATTTTTGTAGAACTTGAGTCATTGGCTATATGTATAGCACCACCTAGTGACCACTTTGGAAAATTGCATGTTAATGTTTAAAAAAAAAAAAAAAAAAAAAAAAGTAGATTACATTGTAAAAAACAACATTTTCAGTGAAAAATATACTAGGAGTGGGAGTACCCTTGTTGTACTCCATAGAAAAAGAAGCTTACTGCTTCTTTTTTTAATCTTTGCTATAAAATTAATTATGTCTTGTCAGAACCACCTTGGCTTTCACCTCAAATAAGCTAGGATCGATTGTGTTGGATTTTGTCATCTTTTGAACAATTTCCATGTTAATATCAGTCTGGGCTGGAAGTCTTTGGATTGCTTTATGTAGGTGGGCATTCTCTAGTTAAATGAGAACATTGTCAGTGGTTTATCAGAAAAGGTCAGCCAGATAGGAGGAGCGGAACACGCTAATTTGATGTTTAATAAAAATTTTAAAAGACCAGAGTGAACTTCGGCGCTGTATATAAAGGTGTACTATGGATGTACTTAATACAATTAATAATAACATCAGTTCCGCCAGGTAATATCTAACTCTTTTAGATATAGAATAAACTTATATATAAAAAACAATAACACAGATGAACCGATATAGACTAAACACAAACACAATGTTAGAAACAATGTAAATAGTCCCAGATATATCTGTCCAGTGTCCTTAAATCAGTTACTTCTTCCTTCAGTTGATCTCCAAAATTTATAGAAGAGAAAGAGAATGTACAATCAGGGTTGTATCAACAGAATAGTCAAAGTGTCAACAATATTGACTTACTCATAAGCAACTTTAAACTTGCTTGTGTAGTCTCCCTGTCCTTTTGATCTGACATACTTGGCTGCCGCCGAAACGACAATATCTCAGATATGGAAAGGAGAAAGGGGGTATCCAATCAAGAATAAATCAATATATTTAAAGGGGATGCCCCCCCCAATACCCACTTACTTGTTAGTAACTTGTGCTTTACATTTTATTGTATCTCTCATCTCCCCCAACGGATCTTTTCTCTCACACTGCTTTATATATCCAAGTATGGTAATATCTCATAAAATAGAGAAAACAAATAAAATGTACAGTATATTTCATATACATATACAGGAAAAATATCCACTCATGGCTTCAATGTTAATGATCCAGCATAGTCTCTAGAGTTCTTTTCCAGATTCTGGTCCCACTAACCCTTGGGATTCTATTCCACAGCTTAATAATCAGACTAGATTATTCTAGATAGATTTCTCAAAATTGTAGACTCAATATATAAATTATAAAATTAAATATTTATTTTAAATACATAACAATAAGACTAAAAACACATATACATAGTATACTGAACTTAGTGTCAGCCTCAATACTAATGTCTGCTGTCTCGTGAGCTCAGCAACTTGACCCTCATCTATGCTGACTCTCAAATTGCTAAATTAGCCTGGCAAAGGCAATTTTAACAGTATCGAGGCTCCGTCGAGTATGAAGACCGACACTACCCCTACAGCCCAATGCGTTTCATGACTACCACTTCCTCAGGTGAAGTCAACTGGCAATGCACATACTTCTGGTTCTCCCCCATTATAACTTTAACCATATCATAGCCCATAAGCACTCAACTAAGGCCCACAGACACTAACCGAATCCACAACCTCCAGTCCATTGTCCATCCATGATCCCCTGTCTGTCACTGACAGGAGCTGAGAGACAGGATACTGGTCTGCCTTTAACCCTTTGAGTGCTAGAAGGGTACTCAACGCATTGCAGCAATGTGTTTTTTTTTTACCTCTCTGGCACTCAACGGGTTAATCGATCCTTCTGTCGGTGCATCTGCTACTAATGTATTGAGCCCATGCAGCATAGCCTGTGTCTTGATTTAACAGCACGTTAATTAGCATACACAGTACTGATGTCTGTCTTCAGCTTAACGTGGAGCCCATGGGAGATTTCCATGTGGACCGGTCCAACTGCCCGGTGGAGGGGGCATTTAAACATGGGGGCCCCATCTCCGCTACACTACTGCCCTTCCTGCACATCCACCTCACCGCGACTCCTACACAGCTGTCCAGTATCCACCACATCACTGCCATGCTGCATCAAGTGAGAGCAGGGATGTTACAGGCCCACACACTCCTCCTCAATGCATACAACTGGCTTGCTAACCAAGCCAGTTATAGCGCACAAGTCAGCTTGCCACAAAAAATAAATGCAGCACCCTCTACACATCTGAGAGAGACATCTTTCACATAAATGCCCAGGCGCCCCCTGGTGGCGGGCCCTCAGTCCGACCTCTCAGTCCGTCCCTGGCCGTGTGTCTCTGGGTGGCTTGAGCTGTGCCGGTGGGTTGTTGGTGAGTGTGCCTCTCTCACTCTCTCATTACAGCAGCCTGTGCATGTGCATGTGGACTGCGCCCCCAGTAGATCTGCGCCCTATGCCGGCGCCTACCTCTCCTATAGCTAGCGCTGGCCTGGACACAATATAGTATTCACATTAACCTGATGTATTTATCTAGTTTCCCCAGACAGTAATAACGGATCTAAAGACTTGTAAAATAATCACTCTAAAAACTGTTCTGGATTAAAATGATCTAAACGATTTTTTAACAAATCTATTTAAAAAAACACTTAAGATCTATATTTATATTGAGGCCTGTAGGAACTACAGTTTTTAATTCATAAATCCATTGAGTCTCCTTCTTGGAAACTTTATTAACTATATCCTCCACTCTCCTGTTCATTGTCACTTGATCTATTGTAATGAATTTATGGAGAGATGGTTCTTTATTGTGTACTCTTAAAAAATGTTCAGTAACACTGTGTGATTCTAATCCTTTTCTAATATTCCTGACATGTTCCCCTATTCTAATATGTAGGCATCTAGTAGTGCTTCCTATATACTGTAGACCACATGGACAAGGAACCCAACGCGTTTAGTGACTAGCACTTCCTCAGGGGAAATCAAACCGCTTTTTTTTTTTCTACCAGTACTATTTAAACTAATCTAATATTGACGTCACTTTCTACGGACATCCAATGTCAATTCTTTCAACTTTAACCATCCAGGGTTTGCAATCCTGGACGACTGACAAGACTGGGGTGGAGACCAAAAAGTAGTTGATTCCTGTGAAAACATTGTGTGGGTGTGAATAAAAACTGCAATCTTTCTCCAATGGATGCAGCACCCTCCACACATCTGAGAGAGACATCTTTCACATAAAGTTAGGCTTGGGTTACACTTTGCTTTGAGTTGTTTTGTTGGAAGCTGCATACATTTGGGGAAAAAGGCAAAAGAAGAGTTTTCAAATTCATTGCAAAATAAGGACATTTCCTGTTCATTGATGTACTTAAGGATGAGAAATGTACCCTCTCTATCTGCTGTTTTGTGTAGCAGTTTAAAATTCAGGTTTCTTTGAAGCAAGATTGCAACCACTTGCTTACTAGTAAAGTTCTGACACTCTCCGACCCAATTTTATGGGGTTGTGAATACCATTAACATTCCATGATGCTATGGCAAGTTTGTGTGGCTGAAAGGTATTTAGGGATGCACTATTAATAGAACTGATGTATTTTGAGATATTTTGGATACCTCTTACAGTGAGGAGGCTTTGAAAGGTATTACAGGTACATATTGGGCATCTGTGGCATAGGCTCTCTCTGTAGTGAGGTATAAAAGAGGAATATCTTAAAGCACAGGATAACTAAAAAAAAAAACCATGAGCAAGATTTAAAATTTAAAACAGAAATTAAAGGGAGAGCAAATGTTGCTCTCTTAGATTTAAGACCTTTTTAATTCTTTAGTACCTGACACACATTCTGAGAGGCAGGGGCCTCTACAAAAAGGTATCCATTGGAACCCACTTAAACAAAGGAACTAAGGGCTAGACTCAATAACCCCTCCAGAGCCAGGGGGAGAGAGGAAACAGCGTGAATTATCACAGTGAAACTACACATACCCCAGCCCCCCAAAGTGCCAAGTAGCAAACCCCACTTAATGTGGAACTACCACCCCTTACAAATATGGCCTCAAATAATTACCCATCTGGTGACTAGCTGCTCAGTAGCGCTATTCGCCAGAATTATTACGTGTTAATGAGAATTATACACTTCTCCTGGACTGAGAGGCAGGAAACAGCACAGACATCTTTCCATAGTGATGTCTGTGCACCTGCACTGTCAGACCCTTTTGGAGCTGAACGGCTCCTAGCAATGACTCCTAGAGCAGGCTGGGACTGACAGTGCAGGTGTGCAGATGTCACTATGGAAAGATGTCTGCTCTGTCTCCTGCCTATCAGTCCGGGAGCAGTGCTACTGTGCAGCTAGTCGCCAGATGGGTAATTATTTGGGGCCATGTTTGTAAGGGGTGGTAGTTCCACTTTAAACTGATAGCAATTTATATGAAGCATGAAGTATTAATTACACCTGTGGGGAAAACAGAAGCAATTCAGCGCCAATCAAATGCAGCATGTCCTCTAAGACTGGGCTGAGGTAATGTGCCCCTAATGGAGACTATGAATGGCCATGATTACATCCTATCTTAACCTGGCAGTTTGTCCAATATGTTCATACATCATTTGTAATGTCCACTGTTGTCCAGCCAGAGTATCATGCTGTCCGTTATGATTCTGAGTCTAGCCATGTACACTAAAGTTAATCTGACCCTTTTTGAAAAGCTTTTAACATCTTTCTGATGATTCCTTTTGTTTTGCTTTTTCAGAGATTCCAGGAGACCAATTGAATCTGAGGTTAATCTGAGGTTACTAAGGTAAATTCTATTTTCCAAGCCCCTTAGCTTCCCCATCAGGGTATGTGTTTTTTTCTAAAATTCAAGTGTGCCTGTTTTTTTCATTGTCTCATCAATTGATGGGATGTGCTCATTATGCTATTTAATTTCTGTTAGGATATCCTGCACTGAAGTATTTGTATAGTGCCCAGTCTTTATCAAACATTGGGGTTAAGAGATCTGATACAACCTTGACTGTGCCCACAGCAAGTGCCATAGTGCTATTATCAGTGTTGTCAGCGATGCCGTCTGAGGTGGAATCTCTACATCAAAAATGGATTGTGTACTTTACTTTGTTGGTGTTCTTATTCCGCCTTTGTGGACTTGGAATTTAAAACTGTGTCTGTCATTGTCAATAACCATTTTATCAAACTCTTTACAGTTTGGGGGGCAAGAATGTGATAGGGGTGTCTAAAGGGTAAGCTATGTATGTGGTTGGTTAGGTTCTCCGGGATGCATGGATGCATTGGTCAAAGGTTTCTCCATTCCAGGTTGTGTGCAGGTGAAATTAACATTTATAAAATGCTTGACATGTCAACCCCATGTGAGTCATGATGTTACATACATTCTGAGTAAGATGGGGAAATTGAATAAGCCCAGTTTTTCCTCTTGGGATGGCTGTTTACAGAGTGTAGTGTGCCAGGTAATGGTTGACTGCTGCAAAGTTAGCCTTTTATTAGTGCCAGAGTATGTTGTATTAGGTACAACAACTCAACCAGTAGATGGACTGGGTTTAGTACAATTCTGAGGCAACCTGGTTACATGCTAGCTGATTCCTTATCAATACATATTTAAACCAGCCCAGTAAGTCCTGCCTGATGGTGTTACAGTTGTCAAGCAAGACAAGGAGTCAGACGGTATAGTTAAAATCACCTTTATTTTGGATAATAAACAATAGGCAATAAATGAATATACTATAAGCAGAGGGTGACTGTAGAGGCTAGCGACTCTATCAGAAATAGGAGCCTGCCGATGGGTCAGCCACGTCTGCTGGAGACTAGGCCGAAGCCAACTGGTAGTCTCGGGGTAATAGGTGGTACGCACACAGAACCTACAGTCTCCCGAAATATAGCAACAAGGGAGACTACTAACTCATGCCTGCAGTCAGCAAGGAAGGAGTCTGCCAGAGCCCCAGGTCTGCACCAGGATGGATGTCTGTGGGGAACGGAGCCACACAGCAGAGTGAACAGACAGAGCCACAGGTCAGCACTAGCCAGGATAGTCAGACAAGCCAGGTTTATACACGGAGCAGTTAGTCAACCAGTGCCACAGGTCTGCAACAGATAGGATGTCCAATAGTAGTAGGCAACGCTGGAAGGACAGTTGGACAGAGCCCCAGGTCAGCACCAGGTTGGATAGTCAGACAAGCCAGGGTCATACACGGAGCGGGTAGTCAGCCAGAGCCACAGGTCAGCACCAGAATGGATAGTCAGACAAGCCGGGTCATACACAGGATACAGGAGCAACAGGAAGTAGAACTGCACTGAACACCAACGTAAGGGTAATGATACACAGGCCCAGAGAGGTTTATAAAGGAGTAGGAGAAGGAGGGACCACTTAGGTCCCCCAGGCTGGGCCTATAACAGGTGTCCAGGCAAGTGCCTGATTCATGATGCCAGTAACAAGAAACATATGCGACCAGGCCGCAGGCAAGAGGGATGCAGCTAGTGAACTTTGCTCCCGGCCGAATGGCGCAGGCCGAGGTAAGGCACTGTGACAGATGGTCCAGAGTGCTCCTCAGTCTGTATAATTTTCATATATCAGACCCCAGCTTGTTCTAGACTTTGTTCCTGACTTCTGATTACCAGGTTTGTCCTCAACCTTGTTTTAGTCTACACTATTGCATTGCAGATTAACCATATTACCTTTAAGAACCACTACTAGTAGTACCTTTTGTACCCAGACACCCATTGGTAGAGGTGCACTTATCCTGTTCAGCTCTGGATCTTTCGGTTTTAGATCTTTCCAGTCTGCACCTTTACCCTGGCCTATAGTCACAACAAGACTCCATCTACTACTGACATCATTTTCAAGAATTGTTCCCCAGCTTCTTTGGTAGCACTTGGTCCAGTTTGGTACCTCCAATCAGCAGGATCATCTGACCTCACAGAGAGGCTTACCAGGTCTGACAATGCTACAGGTCTGGCTGCCTTTCGAGCATGTGGAAAGTACAGCTTGGCTACCAGGACTGTCCTCACCAGGCTTGTCTTCCTCTCCCCGTCTCCACACTTGATGATCGACTATATTTATTTGTCCTTCTCACTGGCACACCCTAATAATCCCTGCACCTGTGGGCAGAATTGTCACTCCTGTTATGGAGGGTATAGGCCTTAAAATGTTTCCTTCTCACAATGTGGATTTTTCTGGTTTTGTAGCGGTACTGTGCACGAGGGTACTAGATTGCTGTGAATAGTGGTCCACTTTGGTAGGAGCTGGAATCCACTCGTTCTTCCTGTTCGGCGGCAGGCCATGCTTTTTTCATTTTACATACTATGCCTGCATTAAATGGTCATAACACCATGGCCCACACAACACAGGGGAAAAAGTTTTGCTTTGTATTATATTTATCTCTCTTTACCTCTGTTCCTTAGATCTCCCTCCTTTGTTATTATGTGGTAAACTTTAAGGATACAAAAGTCACATAGGACATCCTGATAATATGTAAAAAAAAGTAAGTATAACCATAACCATAACTGTATAAATGTATTTTCAAAGGACCAGGATGGATATGCCCTATTTATGTTTAAGGGCTCGATTCAATTCAGGCAGGAAAAACAGCCAGTAGAGCAATATTATCTAACAGCCCATTAGCAAAAAATGCTAGAGGAGCAATTCAGTTGACCTACCAGCTGAAACCACAATGGACTTTAGGCCACAGAAAAGGATTTAGGCCAAATGTCCATTTTTTTGTGTTAAGTTCCCAAAACGCATGCTAAATAGCATGAATAATGGGAACATCAAAGGAAAAAATGCCGTCAAGCACAGATCGTTAGCTCAAACACAGTCACCCTCCCAAACACTAACCCTACACTAATCCCTAACCGTGAAGTGCAATAATACTACCCCTAACACTAGCCTAACACCCAGACTTGTGTAACACTTACCTGTCCGTCTTCTTCTCCAATCTTCCTTCTTCTGTTCTCTGTAATCTGCTTTCTTCTTATATTCTTTTTCTTCTTTCCTATAAAATAAAATATATATGCAAGTAAAAAATAAATAAATAAATAAAAATAAAAAATAAAAATACCCCCAAAATAAGCCAGAGTTAACCCTTTGCGTGCCAGAGGGTTACCCCTCCCGCACTCAAAGGGTTAAATGCATAGTATATCCTTTTAAAAAATAATCAGCCATTCAGTTTTAAAATAAATAAGCAATATCTTTGTTTCCACAAATAAAAGGCATTACCATGCTGAAAGATATTTCCGCTGCTGCCACCACCACTGACTCTGCTGGCAGTGGCAGCAATGTCTATTGGCACAGACCTCCCCCCATCCATACCTTCTGGACCGTTGCCTAAGTCCCCCTGAGGGAATTTTGAATAGAAAATATGTTTTTATATGGCCAGTCTCTGTTCAAAATGGATTCCAGCCTTCAACTGGCTGGGATGTGTGCTTACGCACCTTCCAGCCGATCAGTTTTGGGGGAGGGGGTGACGAAACCCGCTAGAAGTGTTCATTGTCAAGGACTGTTTTTTGTAACTTAGTCAGATTAACCAGTGAGTGCCAGTGGGGTAAACATACTCCAGTGGCACTCATAGGGATTATTCTACTAACATTTGAAAACGTTTTTCAGTACTTTGGACATATTGATATGGGGCTTTGTGTAGCTGAATAAATCATTTAGAACAAGACTAATTTATTTTATTTACAAAGACTAATTTATAAACTCATATACTGAAGTTTCAACAAATATTAATGTTCTGCACTTATATACACACCACACAGTCTGATCTCCTAAAAAGAGGGACACCAGGGTGAAAAAGAGGGACAGAGGGCTTTGGGTCTCAAATAGGGACTGTCCCTCCTAAAGAGAGACACTTGGGAGGTATGCAGATGGAGAGGAGGATGCCCAGAGAGGTCGGAGAATCAGAGAGGCCATAGGTAATATGGC
The DNA here is from genome assembly GCA_037306005.1 of Rhinophrynus dorsalis. Taxonomy (NCBI): domain Eukaryota; kingdom Metazoa; phylum Chordata; class Amphibia; order Anura; family Rhinophrynidae; genus Rhinophrynus; species Rhinophrynus dorsalis. Next base: position 69,765,723 of record CM074723.1, on the reverse strand, counting down.
TCTAATGGGAACTCACGATGTCTCTGAGGCCAGGGATCGTTTTCAGCCTCAATCGAAGTACAGTAGCAAGGCACATGATATGGGGTCAAACACTAGCTGAGGTCGATACCGAGAAAACATAGAGAACAGTGTTAATTCAGAAGGCAGAAAGCAGCGTCAAGGTCTAGCTGAGGTCAGGTTGATTAAATCTAGATGGGAGGCGCTGAATCAGGATCCAAAAGAGAAGTCAGGCGGAAGCCAGGGTCAGTAGCAAGACGTAGAGGCAAGATAAGGCAACACTGGGAATCTCACACTGTAGCGCTAAGATCAGGTGAGAAGGAACAAGTGAAATAAATAGCCAGAGCAGCCAATAAGAAGCGAACAGGTGCACCGTAATACTTAGATTTTTGCATTGGCAAAAAGCATTGATGGTTTTTCTTATTTATATGCTGATATTTGATGGTTTCAAAGGGTTAAACTAATATGTAATATGTAAATCAGATTAGCTAAAACCTTGAGACAGTTGCTTATCACTTGCCTGTGATGTTGCAGCGTCTCCAGCAAGTGTTCCTCTCTCTCTCCGTTATCAATCCTCTGATAAGGACAGTCAGCTAATAAAACAAAGAAAATCAACAAATAGTTATTCAGTGAATCCCACTGCAATTTGTAATATACCTGCAGAAAAACAATAACTAAAAGTTTAACCTTTTCTGTTTTCAGAATTCTAAACCTTGTTCACATGGACAATACTAACATGTTGCTCCACTGCCACAATGGAATCTCGGGGGGGTGCATACATTTTAATTCTGCAGGCCACCCAACATGGGCATTAGTATTATCTGTTTGGCAGGCACCCACTTTCATCAGCCTGGGTTGCTGAAAATAGCATTGCCTCAATCCAGTCACCTGTGTGAAAAGCCTGCATTATGGTTTCCTACGCCACTTTACAAGTCTTACATCTGCTACACCCCAAAGAGTATTGCTAGTCACTGGGAGATCTGCAGAAAGCTGCTTTTCAGTTACCAATTGCCATTGGATTGGTGCATTTTCAATAACATTGCAGAGTGCAATGTATCTTCTTTTTTTTTCCTTTGGATTGGGACTGTACACAGCGTACATGTTTGCTGTGGCAAAGGTGCCCATGTGAACAAGGCCTTACAGTGGTCAACGACTAGCTTTAGATTACCCTTTGCTTTGCAATGCACTGCACGTCTCTCTGATTCTTAATTTGAAAGACCTGAAGCAATTATGGAACAAACCAGCTGCACAATAAGGGATAAATATATTCCAAAATTTCCCAAAGATTTAAATGGAACTGTAACCCCTTGAATGTATTAGGCCTCCAATGCATTGAAAACAATGTGCTGTAGACCTCACTAAGGGCGAAATGTTCAAAAACTCGTCATAATCAAAACATTTCAGATAATAAGTTGGTGGTAAAAGGACAGTATTTTCAGAAGTAAATCCATCACATGTGAAAGTCACAAATAATTAAAAATGGTGGTAAGTGAGCTTAATAATGCCAAAACAATAAGCAGAAAATAAAGAAAATATCATGCTCACAAAGCACACTCAGTGGAACAAAACAAAATAAAAATGACCCTTTTCAGCATAAATAACTTAGTACTTATGAGTTAGGCAGCACACACACAGTTTCTTGTTTTACTGTGGAACTAGATGTCTACTCCCACCTAATTTGCCCCTCTGGCACTCATAGAGTTAAAGGGTTGGTAATGTCTAACATTAACTAACCCTAATATTCAAGGTATTAAAAAGATAATATTAATGTGCCAAGTCGTATCTCTCAAACCTTTATATAAGCGCTGAAAGTTCCCCCTCCTGCTGATGAGCTGTAAAGCTGTCAGCAGTGGATCTGTGTTGGCCGACTCGGCGGCTCTTCAGCAGAGCGGAATGAGCGCTATCGAAAAACAGGTACTTCACTGGAACGGTCTACAAAGTGTGATTGGTTAGCAAGAATACTTTGCAGACCATTCCACTGAAGTATTTGTTCCTCGATAGCACTCATTTGGCTCCGCTGAAGAGCCGCCGGCTGGTGTGGGACTGGGATCTCCTGACGTCAGCTACATGCTTACGTCTGGAAAAGGGGAGGGAGGGGGGAGACTTTCAGTGCTTATATCTCTCAAACCATAAAGGTTTGAGAGATACGACTTGGCACATTAATATTATATTTTTAATACCTTCAATGTTAGGGTTAGTAAATGTTAGACATTACTAACCCTTTAAGAGAAAATATATTTTCTTCAGTTTTGATAATTGCATATTCATAAAAGTTGTCAACCAGCTGCATTTTGTATCTCTAAGCTTTGGTGCTAAAGATAACTAGAACATAACACAGTGTAAGGACCATAGCAGCTAATACATGGTCATGCATTTATCTGACCTCCAGGGGGCATGTTTTCCCTTCAGTGAAGTTAGCAAATGGTCACCACCTGTTCTGGTAAAACAACAACAGCCATACTTTGGCTGCTATAATCTTATCATTGGCTCCAAAGCTAATTAGTGTAGGCCTCTCTATAACCCACTGGCTAAGTGACAACCGTATTCAAAAGTAAAAATAAATATTTTTTGATGATGTACTAGGAAGGTCGTTAACAATTCTGAGGCAAGTAAACCACCACAGGGGGCAAATAAAAATACCTGTTAATTTTAAATGGGATTTTCATCTCTTACATGTTAGAAAGGTCTCCAAAGTATTGCTTCTCAGTCCTCTCTAGCATTCAAGGTGTTGCAAACCTACTTTAAATCAGTGGAAATTTGGGAATTATTTCTCCCCTATGGTGCAGCTGGTTTTCCCCAGAATTGCTCCAGTCCTTCTTACTGAGGTGAATGCACAATGTGAATTACACGCTTAACCCCTTAAGGACACGGCCGGCACTTAAGGACCACAGAGCATTTTTTTTCCTTTTTCACTAACCAATTCAGGGCTCCCCGAACAGAATGCAGCTGCATGGGGAGCCATCATGGGTCCTTATCACATGTTTTATCCATGACGGTCCTGGCATGTCATGGGTCCTTAAGGGGTTGATCAGGGGCTGGAATCCAGCTTTTCCCCTAAGTCTATCTGTCAGTGTATTAAGAAAGCAACACATGTAAAATTCCTCCTTTTAATGCTGCTTGCACTAAGGAAAAAAAGAATGGGGCAGTCTATGGGCTTTTGAAGGAGTTAATTTCCTCTGTGCTATTTCCATGCTCATACTATGGGCCCAACATATGGGACTTGCTGACAAAGTCGAACATTGGCTGGGTGCATCCATCAGTATGTTCTACAGCGATTTTGCCCTGCAGTGCATACACAAAAGGTGATTATGATCTACAGACCCTCCTCCTTTCATACCTCAGTAACTTCAGTACTGGCTGACAAATTGTTGATGGCATATACCACACTGAGATTATCCAATGAAAATATTACAGATCTATTTGCTAGCATGTGCCACCAAATTTCTACCACTGCCACTATGGGAAAAAAGTCAAATAATGTTACGTTCTTAGTGAGGCTCTCACTTGCCAGTCCTCTGGCTAGAGTGACCACATTTCCTATCTGCCATTTTGGGACATGTGGTCACCCTACCGGTGTTACCGAGTCTCTGCCAGCTGGAGAGTCTCTGCATGTCTGTCCCACAGTAAAATTTCAGTGGAGAGGCAGGCAATAACAACGGAGGTCTGGCAAAAGAGACCATTGCTCCCTCTTGAACAGGCTGTACTGCATAACGCACAGTTTCCTGTGCTATTCCATTTTTAAAGAACGTGAACTACTACTGCTAGTTTTAAATTGCAATTTATTCACTTTTATTCACTTACTCAGACTCTCAGAATGGTAGTGGAACGGGAGTCAGCACCAGTGGGACTGGAACTTGCTCACTGGCACTACACTGGAGTTTGGACTGGAGATGTTGCGAGTGACACGCTGCCGGGTGGGGGAGGCTAATTTTAAAACAAAAACAAAGGATGATCCCGCCGGGTGGGCGAGGCTAAGTTAAAACAAAAAAAAAAAAAAGTCCCAATGACAGGCGCTCCTCTGTGGGGTGCACCTGTAGGCAGATGCCTACTCAGCCTAGTTATAAATCCAGCCCTGGGTGTCAAAAGGTCACAAAGTAACCTAAAAATTCTCAGTAATGCCCTGCATACCGGCCACACCCACAGAAACACCACCTAAAACACAAGTGTCCCTCTTTGGCCATTTGAAATGTTCATACCTGGGAACTTCCAGCTGAGGGCTTCCCGGAGGGGAGTCCTCTGTTCAGCACGGGGTGACAAAAATGACGCTAATCGCGTCAAAAAGGGGCGGGGCTTGACGCGCGCGGGGGGGTGCTTAACCCTTTGAGTTTCAGAGTGGTACGGAATGCATTGCAAAGCAATGCATTCTGTACTACTCTGGCACTCAAAGAGTTAAAAATGTCACACAGAAGGCTGGGGATGGAGGAACAGCTGGAGAAAGAGTGTAAGTGGGTAGAGTTTCAATAGAAACTCCCCACATCCGGAGTAATCAGCCTCTGCCCCGGAGACCCGGTAAAACTCTGTCAGAACCGGAGTCTCCGGGGCAAATCCGGAGAGTTCCCAGGTATGAAAATGTTGTGAGGTATGTACTGACCTACCCAGATAGAATGAAAACTGAAACTATATGGCACTCAGACAAACTCTTGTAAGTGCACAAGACACGATGGGCATACCTGGGAACTTCCAGTCGAGGGCTACCCGGAGGGTAGTCCTCTGTTCACCAGGGGGTGACAAAAATGACGCTAATCGCGTCAAAAAGGGGCGGGGCTTGCCGCGAGTGTGGGGGGGGGGCTTAACCCTTTGAGTGCCAGAGTGGTACGGAATGCATTGCAAAGCAATGCATTCCTTACCACTCTGGCACTCAGAGGGCTGGGGACTGAGTATCAGCAGGAGAAAAAGCGGATGTGGCACAGTTTCAATAGAAACTCTCCACATCCGGAGGAATCAGCCTCTGCCCCGGAGACCCGGTAAAGTTCTGTCAGAACCGGAGTCTCCGGGGCAAATCCGGAGAGTTCCCAGGTATGACGATGGGTGTGCAGCTCATTGGTTCAGGTGATTTACACCGACATGGGAATTGGAGAGGCTTCTTACTGAAGTGACTTGTCTCACCTTAGTGCATTTACTCCATAACTTTTTTTTTTTTTTAATCATTTGTATGCCAGAGAGCTTTGTAATGTGTTACATACCACTCTGGCACTCAAAGGATTAAGGCTTGTTAGATACTTCTAGATGGAATAATTAATTGGATTAATTTCAGCACTAATGTAATTTAATCTGTAAAGTGTTAAAATCTGTACGTAACAAAAGGCTGCCAACACTTTGCAGATAAATCTTATATAATATTGTCATCTAAATGGCTTAATTAACAGTACTTTGAAGAAATGTATTTTCAAGAAAATATAATCTTAAAGGGGAACTATCACCCCTATACATGTTTACCTTATTGAAACTTTATCTAGAGATAAGATTAAATTGTTGGTTATTTTTGTTTAAAATAAATAAATAAAAAAGCATGCTGTGGCGAAATGTACGTTATTAAAATTGAGCAGTGACCTTACTTCCGGACAGACTGTTGGTACGGGTCTGTACCACAGTCTGCAATCTCCTTCTGTTCTTCCCCAAGCATGGTCTCATTCTAACCTCCTTCAATGACGGAGGATTTCTACGTATAAGCTGATTGGAACATGACAGTACTTGGGGAGGAACAGAAGAAGATTGACAGACTGCGGTGCAGAGCCGTACCCGCTGTTTTCCAGAAGTGAGGCACAGGCTCATTTTTAATAATGTACATTTTGCCACAGCATGTTTTTTTTTTTTTAACAAAAATAACCAACGAGTTAAGCTTATCACTAGCTAAGGATTACAATAAGGTAAACTTGTATAGAGGTGATATTTCCCCTTTAAAAATTGTTTTAATCACTCGGATGCTGGAGAACTCTCCAGTGCATTGTGAAGAGGTCCAGAGGGTTAATTTTTCAGCATTCATACCTGGCTCCATTTGGGATCAACCTATAATAGTCCCTGTGTGTTCTAAAGTAGTTGTTATATTTACTCCTTGGATGGGGGTTGCTGTGTTCCCAAATGACCTGGGGCTTGGAAACTACTAATGCATTATTAGTGCAGGAGCAGACTTAGTAAAAGGCCCGAGGCTGAGCTGTGCAGACACAAACCTGTTCCTAACATCCCTTCCTGATAGGGGTGGAGGTTGTCAGAAAACTGACCCCAGAAACTGGCAATGGCTGGAACACAAAAACGTGCACCTCTGCGTTTGGTAGAGACTGGACTTTGGTTTAAAGGACCGGTAAACTCCAGTAATTAATGTCTTTATCTTAAAGGGCATATTGCTGTGACTAAAACTGCTGTTCTGACAGATAAAAACCTCAGTACTGGCTGGGTCTTATGTATAAAGACAAATTGGAGTAATTCTGGGGCAAGCCAACTGAATTTAGGGGACAAATTATCTCCTAAATTATCATTAATTTAAATGGGATTTTTAACCCCTTGAAAGCTAGAGAGGTCTCCAGTGCATATCAACTGGAATTTAGAGGACAATCATAAATCCACACATTATCATTGATTTATATGGGGTCTTTAACCCTTTGAAAGCTGGAGAGGTCTCTTGTGTATTGCTTGGCATTCAGCGGGGGGAAAAAATGTTTTGCATCAAATGGACCATCCAGTTATCCTCTGTAGTGTAGTTTCTTTAAAGAGGCTGTCAAACTCCTTCTTGAATTTACATTCCTTATTTTTTTCACTCTCACCTTACTTGTTTACACATTTATGTTCCTGACACTGAGCTCCCTGGAGCAGTTTCCAGAGAGCTTTCAGTTAGAGACTGTGAAAGCAGGAATGTTTATATAATGTTGAAGTCTCCCTACAGCAATGATTGATATGTATGCTGTAGAAGCAGCTTTTCTTACTGTTTCATTATCTCTTTTACATTGTATATCTTTTGCACATTGCTGTATTGCTTTCACAGTCCCACCCAGGAAGCTCTCTAGAAACAAATGCAGATAGCTACCTGTCAGGGACATATGTTATGTATAAAGAAGTGAAAATGAAAGCAAACAGGGGGAAAACCCCATAAGGCACAACTGACTCACACCCAATCCAGTTTAGACCTATACACTCTGATCAGGTGCAGTCTTACTCCCCTCAAACTCTGTATTGTTGCAGGTCAGTGCAATGTGTTGGAGACTTCTCTAGCATTTTGGTGGTTAAAAGGCTTATTATAAATCAATGGAACTGTTTACTGGTTCCCTGTGGTACAATTTATTTCTCCACAATTATTATTTTGACTTTGTGCATGTGGGAGCAAAACAAATTCAGCTTCTGCATTCTGAAGATGAAAGAGGAAAGAACACCTCCTAATAACTCCAACTTGCCTTACTATACCCAGCAAATCCTAATGACCCCATTTGATTTTTTTCTTTATACAAGAGATAATCTCTGCAATCAGTCCTGGACATCATGTCTGTTGAGGTAGAAATGACAGTTGCTGGAAGGACACAGTACCTCTAATTCTGCCCAATGCACATGGTAATCTTAACAGTATAAGGACCAGAGGGGTATGCAGTGCATGGCTTTGCATACCCCTCTGGTCCTTAAAGGGTTACATTGACTCTCTCGCTCTGTCTGCTTTGGTTTGAAAGAACTGCCAGCAGCTGTTATGTCCGCCTCCACGGACTTGACATCCTGGACTGATTGAAGGTATTCTCTCTTGAGCAAAGGTACAAGATCAAGGTTCAAAGCAGAGAATTATTATGAAAAAAGTGTTAGAAAGCACGACTTTCATCATATTAATACAGCTAATCAAATCATAATTACATTAGCGATATGCACAGTTCATAGTTTTATTTCCAAGAATATTTGCTATATTAAAGAAAAATAGAACCTTTTATGCAGGCAGACACCGGCTGGGATCTTGCAGTAGGCGCTGTCTGCACCTGCGCTGTCAGTCCCTTCTGGTGCCTTAAGGCACAAAGCCATTCAACTCACCAATCGTGGAGTTGAAGGGGACGGACAGGGCAGACGCAGAGATGCAGGCTCTGAAAGATGTCTGCGCTTTTCCCTGCTGTCTGCCTGCATAAAAGGTTCTATTTTTCTTTAATACAGCAATTGTTCTTGAAAATAAAACTATGACTGTGCACATTACTAATGTAATTATGATTTGGAGCGCTATATTAATATGCTGAAAGTTTTGCTTTAAATGATATTTCATTTTGTAAAGTCAGGGTTTAGAATTCAGACATCAGAAACATTATATGTTTAGAACAGTAACCAGACCCATAGTCAGTGCACGTCAGCCACTTGTATAGTGGGGTATAGAACTAAAACAATTCCTACCAGGTTACATGGGACTTTGTACCGCTTGAATGTTTGAGGGGTCTTAACCCTCTGACTGCCAGAGGTATACGGAATGCATTGCCCTCTGTCACTCAAAGGGTTAATGCATATTGAAGCAATGTGTTGGAGGCCACCCTAGCATTTAAGAGGTTAACAGCCCAATCTAATTCATGGCAATTTAGGGAATATTTATGTTTTGTGATAGAACTGCGTGAAAAAAGAGCAATTTTACTGCAATTTACATATGATCGTGTCCCAATGTTTTTTTTTTTGTTTGTTTTTTTCTCTTGTGATATAAACAGCAGCAACAACATCGCACAGCAAGTATATACTGAGAACTAGAATCCTCTTCCTGTCCTCAAGAACAGTACGTAACCTACACTATTAACATCATGGTCATGGCTTCCCATAAAGCAATGTATTACATTAAAAATCCTGCTCATTACCTTCAAGGCTCTTCAACAGTCATCTCCATCCTATATTTTATCATTGATGTCCTTCCATATACCTGCATGTCCTCTACTCACTGCGCATGGTGGAAGACTTTCTGTTCCTTTGACCCCTTAAAATTCAGATGACGTGTTATGACCATCACTGTCCTTATACCCTTAAGGACCGGTGACGGTCATAGCACGTCACGTACATTTTACTTAGAGAGCTAATCCAGGAGCGCTGTAAGTAAAAAAGGCGTCTAAAATTGACCAGGTTGGTCAGGTTTTCACCACACTAGCATGTTTTTAATTAGATAACAAATGTGGCCAAACTATAGCATCCATATCTGCCAACTCTCCCTGATCTCCAGGGACAGTACCTGGTTTTGACTTTCTGTCCCTAGATCCTACTCTTCTTGATTTTAAAATTGTATTTAAAGATTAATAGGTTATAAGCTTCCCCACTTGTTAATTTTGCACATTTATATGTGACCCTCTGTAATTTGACTAAGGAATAGTATCCCTGAGTTTTTATTTTTTTTAAATGTTGTGTATGTAGCATCTAGCCCAGGGGTAGGCAACCTGTTGGCAGTTGTTGGGGCCTACAACGCTCATCATCCCCAACCAGCCTTTGACTGGTTGGGGATAATGAGACTTGTAGTCCCCAACAGCTGGAGAGCCAAATGTTGCCTATGTCAGTGTCTAACTTCGTTCACTAGACATTCATTGATCCAAGATGCAGTTCATTCATTTATTGTGTTGCCTCTAGTGAGGTGACCTCTTCATCTATCAATAAGTTCTTTGTAATGTAGTTTTATACTTGCTAGTGGCCTTGGAGTTACTGATAATTAGGGTAAAACAATAATTTTGTAACAATTTGATAACATTTGTTTTTTTTATAGTTTACATGTCATATGTGTGGATAAAACAAACAGATGATTGTAGAATGAGTCGACTTGGGGTCAGGGGTAGGACAACTGGGGTCAAGGGAACTTTCTGTATTATGTCAGACCTATTAGTCCATTGTGTTTTTGCTACCTCTCCCCAAACACACACATCTAAAGCCATCAGATATGCTGGTTTTACTGAAACAGTCCCAGTTTGCACAGCTCTGTAGAAAAACACAAATGGAAAAAGAATAGTTGTTTAGCATTTCAGCCTAAGCTTTATCCTAGAACAGACACAGAACAAGGGCACCATCCCCCTCCGAAGCAAACACTCCTCATCATTGTGCAACATTTCCCATAGGCATGTGAATGAAAGATAAGCTCATTTAAATCTCTATGTAGCTGTGGATATTTTAAGTGTCTAAATCAGTAAGACTTTGAAATGATTTGTAATTTTTTCCAGGTTGGATATAATAATATATGAATTCAAAATTGCTAGCGTTATTTGCATACAAATTTGTAACATCCATTCCATTTCATAAATGAGCTTAACACAAAGCAATGCCTTGTGCACCCCTCTGGCACTCAAAGGGTTAAAGGAATAGTAATACTTGTTTTATGACAGGTTTAATAAATAAAGCAAAGCATATAAGTCTTTTTGCTATAACTTTGATAGTTTTAGTGTAATATTGATGTAAAGTTTACCCCTCCTGTCCCTTTTAGCTACGTCAGCGCTCTAGCTGACAAAGTTGGATTCTGGTCTGAGGACCGGAAGGCTCGTCTGTAGAGCCGAAATAGCAGTGAATACAAAGCAAATCTTCATGACAACGGTCTACAAAGTGTGCCTGGTTTGAGACAGACAACAAATTGACATACCTGGGAACTCTCAGGGTTTGACCCTGAGACTCAGGGTTTTGGCCCAAATCTCAGGGTCTCAGGGTGAAGAGCCAAAATCTCAGGGTGAGAGAGTTCAGTGCTACCTGTTATATATTCTGCTCCAGATAAATGCTTCTTTAGTCTCTAAACTGGTGCCACTTGTACCAGAAAGGCAGAGGGAGAAGCCCTGCTTGATTTGTGTGTGTTTATGAAGTGATATCTACAAGTTGTTGTATATTAATGTCTCCGTGAATGCTGAATGGAGCGACTTTCGATTACAGCAATGAGGGATATATCACGGATAATCTATATTGTGGGAAACTTAAGGGTTAATATTTACACAATCTCAGGGTCAGCTCATTTTGAAAGTTCCCAGGTATGCAAATTGATTGAGGGCCCTGCACATGAGAGCTTACAGTCTACTCTAGAGGAAGGTAGGTGGGACGAAGAAGGAGTAATTGCTATGGGTGTAAATGCCTTCTGCCACACGATCTGCCAGTCAGTGGGTGGGAGAAAGAAGTGCTTTTGTGTGCAGTGGTCCAGGCAAGTAGTGGATCTGTTTGGGAGAACAACACTATGTGAACAATGAGTTCGTAATGGGGTTGTAGTTAGGAGAATGGCTTTAGAAGGTAACTAGAATGAGTAGGAGTTGCACAGGCCATTGATCTGGAGTTGCTCATATCCTACAGCTGTATGTTCTTAGCAGGTACAGAAACATTTTGCTGTGTGTTTTGTACATTAAACCTTTGCGTGCCTGAGAGGTATCTAGCATTGGATACCTTTTTGGTGCTTAAAGGGTTGAAAAACAGCATTATCTGTTTTTACCCTTTATAACAATGTTTAAAGCACTGCATGCTGGGACTTGTAATCCTGTTTAGCATGCTGTAGGTTGTCTTTTTCCACTGCTATTGCATATGCAAACTACACTACATTTCCCAGGCTTCCTTGTGTGTGAGTCACTAGGCTTCCAAAAGACAGACTTTTCCCAATAGACCTGGAGTTTTAACCAAGATAATACCTTAAAATGCAATGTGTAGCCCAACTTTACCATTACTGGCATACCTGGGAACTTTTGAAATGAGCTCACCCTGAGATAGTTGAAATATTAACCCTTAATGCCCACAAGAAAGCAGATTATATGTGTTATGTTAATGTTTGCTCTAAACCAGAGATAATCCAATCAATTTTTAAGGAACCTTACACATGCTACAGTTCTGAGATATAACTTCTTATACACTCATTAGGCAAGCAGGACTTGTCCTCCTGCCTTTCTGGTAGAAATGTCATGGATTTGGACAATAAATAAGCAGTAAATTGGTGTAAATCATATAGGAGGACACACTGGATTTGCTCACCCTGGGAATTTGGTCCTTCACCCTGAGACCCAGAGATTTGGTGGAAGGGGGCATTGTGGAGATGAAGGGGGCATTGTGGAAGGTGCAAACCCTGAGAGTTCCCAGGTATGATTACTGGTAGGAAAATTAGTACAGTCCATGCATCAGATGGATCAAGACCCTGGGATTTAATCTTTTTTTGGTGCCTTCTGTAGCAGTGGTTCTTAACATGTGCCGATAAGGCCCACTAACAGGCCAGGTCTTTTCCCAGGTTGAGCACACGTAAGTGATCCCAAATGACTGAGACTCTGAATCACTCATCGGTGCTCAAGCAGGAAGATCCTGAAGTTCTGGATGGTTACACTCCTGGACCCTGAGGTCAAGGAGAACCATTGGCATAGAGCAAGAAAAAGCAAACTTTGATGGTCCAGCTGTTAGGTACTACAACTAGAATTTGTAATCTCCAACAGCTAAGTTCCAGAGGTTGTTTACCCCTTGTATATATCATCTAAGAGGTATGAAAACTCTGTAAAGAGACTACTATATTATTGTGCTAATTAGTAAGCACAGAAAGTTAATGAATTTAACGAATGTTAGACATTCCTGTGCTCTGTGTGAAGAGATGTGTTAATTTGAAGGTGGCTGCCTGCTGTGGGAGGATATACATGCAGGGCCATTGTGTAAAGACACTTTACAAGTGAATGTCATTTAAACTGCACATTTCTCATCGGGTTTAGCTACAGTTTATTTAATAGATAGTTCTGCTGCCATATTGGTCCTGCAGAGAATTACTTTCTCAATAGTTTGACACCAGAGTGTGACAATATCTATTTTCAGCATATATGGGACCATATTTAGATCAAGGGAGAAAAAAAAAACATTTTGGAGCAAACCACATGCACAACATGGGACAAATGAAAATGTCTGATTTATTTCACCGAACTCCAGCATCTACATAACCTACCAACCTCGGGGTCTAGACCAGGCCCGGACTGGCCATCGGGCATACCGGGCATTTGCCCGGTGGGACGGTCCGGCAACCCAGGCTCTGTAGTAATACAGATGATGTCATCTCCCAGCGCTCTGCATTACTGCGAAAAGTGTGCGGGAGATTCAGCTCTGTGCCGAAGGAGGCACAGATCACTCTAATAGCACGCCGCTAGATCACCAGGGACTTGAGGTAGTGGATCAAGGGGCATTGTGGAGACGAACGGGCAATGTGGAGATGAAGGGGCTTTATGGGGCATTGATGAAGGGGCAATGTGGAGATGAAGGGGAATTGTTGAAGGGGGCATTGTGGAGATGAAGGGGCAATGTGGAGATGAAGGGGCATTGTGGAAGGGGCATTGTGGAGATGAAGGGGGCATTGTGGATGGGGCAATGTGGAGATGAAGGGGCATTGTGGAGATGAAGGGTGCATTTTGGAGATGAAGGGGCATTGTGGAGATGAAGGGGGCATTGTGGAGTGGAAGGGGCATTATGGAGATGAAGAGAGCATTGTGGAAGGGGGCATTGTGGAGATGAAGGGGGCATTGTGGAAGGTGCAATGTGGAGATGAAGGGGGCATTGTGGAGATGAACCGTGTGGGCAATGTGGAGGTGGGGAGGAGGATGGGGTGGGCAGTGTGGAGATGGGCAGAGTGTGGAGGTGAATATGTGGGCGGGGGCAGGGGATTGTGTCCGGGTCGGAGGGGGGTGGGGGCATCAAAATGCACCTTCGCCCTGTGTATACATAAATCCTTGCACCGGGTCTGGGGCCGGTCCGGGCGTTTAAAAAAAATAAAAAAATAAATAACGAGCGAACGCCCCCCCCATGGGCTGCTCAAAAAAAAATAAAAATGGGCTGCTCAGCTTTAAATGCCCGGGCCTATTTTTTGTCCCAGTCCGGGCCTGGTCTAGACTGTAAGCTCTCACGAGCAGGGCCCTCTGATCCTTCTGTTCTCTACATTTGATTGTACTATTTAATATCTCTGTATGTCTATTCCCAATTGTACAGCGTTGCAGAATTAGTTGGTGCTATATAAATAAAGAATAATAATAATAATATTGACAGGTACATCAGCTTTTGCTTTCCATTGCCCCACAGGGCTATGCACATCGTTCTCTCTTTCAAAATGTGGTTGACTCTTCCAGCCTCAACTCTCTGGCTAATGTCAAAGCTCTATTCTTCCCTCTGCTGCTCACCTTCCCAACCCCCACACACACCACATAGATGATCCTGGGAATCGGATCACCATACTATCTTCATGGGCCGGCAATGGTACCCTACCTTTAAATTGAACAATCACCTGATCCCTAATGTCACCATGCATGAAACAAACTACAAACGAAGATTCTGACCAGATGGTACAGAACTCCTCTCTTATTCTCCAAATTCCACACTTCGATGACAGCCTCTTGTTGGAGACGTGGCCAACAGGTTGGCTCCCTGCTCCACATTTGGTGGTCATGCCCTCCATTATTGGATGTTTGGGCGGCGGTCTGACATCCTCTCCCAGGACTCTCTGGACTCACAATCCCTTTCTCTACTCAAACGTTCCTCCTCTCTATTCTGCCAGAGCCCATTTTGTTCTCCTCAGCCTCGTCTGCCTCTCTAGGATCCTGGCTTTGCTTAATTACTGTTGCCAGGGCATGTATCCCCAAACTTTGTAGATCCATACCTCCGCCAACCATTCTGGATTGGAGGCACGGAGTGTGCACTCTTCTGGATATGTAGCTCCTCTACTAAACTTCACTGGGCAGAGCTGCCTCTTTCCCTATAGATTATGATAGTTGGATCCAGTTTGTTAGCTCTCCTTACTCTCCTTCATGATTGGCTGTCTTGCCCTGTGAACCCCTTGCAGTTGCCCTCTTGGTCCATGTGCGCCACTATCTCTATATGGCGCAAGGTCCATGGATCACATTTATTTTGTCAGCCTGATGAGTATTTTCTTTTTTTCCTTCTTCAGGTGGTTGGTCCATTCAGGTTCCTGGTCTCCCCTTGCCCCTCCTCTTCACTTGACTTCCCTGTACCTGTTCTCCCCTTCGTTCTCACTTCTCACTCTTTATCCTTCTATACCCTCCTATTCTGTACTCCAGTTTTAGCCAAAAGTCCGTTGCTGCTACCTGCACTCATCATGATTGCCAACTCTAGCTATCTCTTTCTTCAGGGAGGACTCCCTGTTGGTGTACCGCTGTCACTGCCCCCCCCCCCCATCATATGGGTGTTAGCCCCGGGTACTATTTGTGCAGCCTAGTCAGTATTACTCCACTACCTATTGTTTATCATTGGCATTTGAGTCAATTTTGCTTCTGTTACCATTGTACTTATAAGTGCTCTTCTTGCACCATATATACCTTCAAATTCTTGTTACTGGATTTTAGCAAACATGCTTTTCTTGGCTATTTAATGTTTTACTTTCTCAATAAACTTAAAATTTGAAAGAAAAAAAAAAGGTCTGATTTAACTGGGCTTTTGACGCATTGAATGCTATTGAGGTCTCAATGAATTTCTTGTGCACTGCATTTGACGCCTCTCTAGTATGCAAGGGAGTTAAAATCTCCATTTAAAAGCAATGGGGATATGGGGAATTTTTAACCCCTTAGTGACAGACGACTTACCTGGTAAGTCCAGGAAGTCATTCGCTATAATGGAAAAAAAAAATCCCTGTCATTAAGGAGTTATCCATGCACTAAAGTCCTCTCTAGAAATCAAGGGGTTAACCCTTTGATTACCAGGGGCACACACGACTGAATGCTTTGCATAGCTCTTTAGTACTCAAAGGGTTAAAAATCCAATTTAAGTCCATGGAAATTTTTTTTCCTAGGGTGCAGCTGGTTTGCCTCAGAATTTCTCAGAACAGGTCTGATCACCTTAGCACGTGCTGATTGTGTATTGTGCTATTGCCCTGTGTATGGAACCACTACCAGGGCTTTATTTGCATATCAAACACTTCTCCAAATTGGTGAATAAATTCTATTCCGAACAGAGAAACTTTTCTGCTGCTAGGAGGGGCCAGTAAGTGAAATAATTCTCATGCATGGCCATTTGTGACAGATATTCTTGGCTATCTAACCCTGACATGTGGTGTTCATTACAAACAGATATAACATCTTGGCACCCATCTGCAGTGAACATATCTACTATGCTAAGAGGACATTGATAGCCACACACTGTCTGAGATTGGGATCAAATCCCAAGGTCACTTTGTAAGTTGTTTACTGAAATGGTGACTTTAAAGAGTAAACTTGGCCTATTTGCATATGTAAATAACAAACCTAAAGGACACATTTTATTACTGCATTGAAGTAGGCAGATTTGAAGAAATATTGTAGTCAAGGTCATTGGTGAGTTAATTTTGAATTAGTCCCTTAAAGCTACGTTCCCACAGATTACTTAAATAATGTTGTGATGCAGCAACATTCAATTGAATATTTTTTTCTCATCTTTGATCCCATGACATCCCCTAGTTGTTCTCTCGCATACAGGGACATGGCAGAGGTGTGACAGGGACAGGCCCATCTGAGCATCAACTAAATATTATTTCCTGATGTCCAAGTGGGTTGGCCAGTCATTGGAGGTTGCGAACCACTGACTGCCTTGCAGATCAAGCATGCTGCATCCTGGATGAGTTGTGCTCTGAACTCATCAAAGTTATAGCATGCTGCATTATGGTATGTTCTGCATGTGACTAATCACCTATGTGCAGAGTAACAAAAGGAATAGGACAATGAAGTACATGTAAAATGCGGAGATATTGTCACCTGTGTGAATTGGACCTTAAAGGGATAGTAATGTTTCAAAATAAAAGCAGCTCCATTTAATCTTCATATTATTTGAACAATGGAGAGTGTTATTTCAATACTATCAGAGCTGTGGTTCAAGAGTAATTGAATGATAAAGTATCCCCCTGGTCTTAAGACCAGACAGCTCACAGCAAGGGACAATTTTCTTACTCTGAGAATATGAAAACCCCACCCCTCTTGACAGGATTTTCCCTTATGCTAATTGAAGATCGTCCCTCTCTGCAAGCCATCTGGACACCATCTTTCTGTTCTGAGGTGAGCAGTGTTACATCAGTAAAAGGGACGAAAGGGGGATACTTTATCATTCAATTACTCTTGAAATAACACTCTCCATAGCCCAAATACTATAAAGATTAATTGGAGCTGCTTTTATTTTGAAACATTACCATCCTTTAAAGGGATAGTAATACTTTGTTTTATCTTTATTTTATTTTGTAGGCATTAAAAAAACATGAAGAATGATATAAGTCTTATCTCCCAAACCTTTATGGTTTGAGAGATATTCACAAGCAAAGTTTCCCCTCCCGTCCCTTTTACCTAGTATAAGCCATCTCTTCTCAGATGGGGAATCTAGTTGTAAGACCAGACAGATAACAGCAGGGGACAATTTTCTTTCTATTAGAACAATGAAAGCCCTGCCCCCCTTGACAAGCTTTTCAGGTTTTTCCCTTATCTTAATTGAAGATTGTCCCTCTCTGCAGTCTACCTGGGCACCTCCCTTCTGATCTGGTGAACAGTGTGACATCAGTAAAAGGGGCAGGAGGGGGACACTTTGTCATTGAATTACTCTGGAACTACAACTCTGACAGAGTTGAAATAACATTATCCAAAGTCCAAATATTATGATGATTAATTAGAGCTGCTTTTATTATGAAACATTACTATCCCTTTAAGGATGGCCTAATTTACCAAATCAAATTTTAAATTTCTTGCTGTGTGTGTTAAATTGGGTCTCAGTGGTTTATTGTTTAGTGTAGCCATGCAAACTATATATTTTAATCAGGATAAGAAAAGCTCTCTTTTAAATCTTTCACAGATGTATTTGCTGGTAATCTGACAGTTTTCCAGTTTTGTTTTCCATCTGACAGCCCATCCCATTGCCAAAGACCCCTGCAGCAGAGTACACCACTTACATTTGTATAATAGAGAGATCCCACATTATGGGTTACTAGTGTTACTATTATATATATTTGTATGTATATGCACATATGCATATTTTTATTTATATAGCGCCAACATGTGTACTTAGCACTTTACAGTGAAGTAAGTAAGTGCTTATATAGACGTTCATAAGGGGAACACCAGGTAAATGTACATTAGGAGAAAAGGTCCCTGTCTAGTAGAGCTTACAATCTAAGTATATCATGGGTGACAAGCAGGTCGAGGAGGGAGTGCAGTTTTTGAGATATGAGATAATGTTTCCCTATTACGGTATTGCTCCATTTAAAAGGTGCTCTTTTAGCTTGGATTTGAAGTTGTTGAGGGTTGAGGCTTGGTGAATGCCGAGTTCCAGAGGCAGGGAGCAGTGAAGAAGAAAGCCTTCAGTCATGAAACAGCGAGAGTGATTAAAGGGGCAGAGAGTCGTCCACCATGCATGGTGCATAGTGAATGTGCAGGTATACGTCGTGATATCAATGATGAAATATAAGGTGGGGACTGTTCTGGAGGAGAGGAAGAGTATTCTGTTGGCTGATTGGAGAGAAGCAATATGGTTAGCAGGCAGATCAATAAGTATAGAGTTGCAGTAGTCCAGGTAAGAAAGGATAAGAACATGCATGAAAGTTTCTGTTGTAGAGTGAGGAAAGAAATGGCTGATTTTTGCTATATTCCAAAGAAAGAAGCAACAGATTTTAGTTACTTCATTAATTTTATTAACCCTTTGCAAAGCAATGCATTCCGTACCCCTCTGGCACTCAAAGGGTTAATTAATTTTCTTTCTGTCATTGGTCCTCAAAGAATGGAATTCTGTGATAGTACTGGCACGCCAGGTGTCCTTAAGGAGTTAAACACAGTTGCATGTTTTTAACCCCTTCGCATCCGATGACGTACCTGGACCGTTATGCTCGTCCGGCACTTAAGGTCCTGGTACGTCACTTACTTTTACTCACTGCGCTCCTGCAGGAGCGTGGTGAGTAATACCGGGGACTGAAGTTGATCGCTCCAAGACCGTAGCGATCTCTTTCAGTCCATCGTTTGGCGTGCCGGCACATGTGATCAATCACGTGGGCTGGCATGTCGAACTTCCCTATCTGATCCTTAAAGGACCACACACCCCAGGACATGGTCCTTAAGGGGTTAAATACAAAGATGCAGTTATTTTAGGGATTCTAAGAACAATATATATATACTAGTTGAACAGCCCGTTACAAGGGCCACAGTGCCACTGCCACCCGGTCGCGGACCAGTCACGCGCAGTAGAGACTGCCCGTGCCACGACTGATACAGAGCTGGACACTCCTTCAGAGCGCCCAGCTCTGTATCAGGCGCGGAGCGGGCAGTCTACTGCGCATGACTGCAGCATGCGCAGCAGTGTCTATTGCTCATGTTGCGGCATTACACACAATTTAGCGAATTATTATATAGGAGATATATATATAATTTTTTTTTTTTTTTAGCAGGTTATTCCAGGAGTACTGAACTCTGAAGGACAGTGTTTCCCAAAGTTTTTGACATCATTCGTGCCTTGGTTTTCACCAATGCTTGATGCCCCTCTTATTTATAAAACAAATGTAAACCATTGAACTTTTATAATATTAATTTGCATTTTATTTATTTTGTAATATATATCAAAACAACCAATTCACTATGTCATTTTCTTCTATAAACATGGCAGACTGTGCTAACAACCATAGCGAGAACCAGTATTCCCCACACTTATGACCACAGTTACTTGTGTCAGTAATATGGATACTAGAATGCTGCATGCCACCCCCCCCCCCCACACACACACACACACCAGTTTGGGAATCTTTGTTGTAGGAGATGGCAGATAGACCCATTTCTTTCTTGTATCTTGGAATAGTAACCTAGCAAACTAGGATGAAAAAAACATACGTTAAGTTCAACCTTTGCCTCATCACCCATAAAAATGAGAATTATACAAGCTTTACTGCCATCAAAATGAGTATTTGTCTATTTACCAGAACTTCCTGTTTTACTTACTAATACACAATATAACCCTGTATGTTCCCTCTTGAAAGAAATGTATGTAATCTTCTCTTAAATGTATCCTTGCATGTGCTATTACCATACCCTTGGCAAAAAAATTCCAACATTTCACAGACCTTGCTGTCAAAAAAAACCCTTCCTCTGCTGAAGCTGAAACATCATTTCCTCTATCTGAGGTCTGACCCATTGTTATTTGATCAGGCATTGGAATGAAATGCTCACCAGAGAGATCATTGTATTGATCTTGCATACACTTATAGAGTAAATAAACAGTAAATAAACAAGGTGGTCTAGATGTTCCTCATGTGTCAAGTCCTACATGCCATTCCTCTACACTGTACTCTCCAATTCTAGAATATCCTTTTTCAGAAGTGGCGCTCAAAACTGCACTGCATATTCAAGGTGAGGTCTTACCAACCATTTGTACAGTGGCAAAATAATCTTATGCACTCTTTCTTAAAGGGTATGTATCACCTTATAAACATTTTTTACCAAAGCTTTTGTTAAAAACGTAGTAATAGAAAAGCTGTTTTGTTTTTTTTAATGTAAGTACTTTAAAAGATTTCATATCTTCTAGCAGAACAGCTCTTCTTCTCCTCCCACCTCCCTCCCAGCTGCCCCAGGGAGCGCGTTCATGCTTCCCCTCAGTATAATTCTAACCAGAGCTTGATATAACGATAGAAGCCATTCACAGCACCCTCAATATAATGCTAACCAGAGATTGCTATAACGATAGAAGCCATTCACAGCACACTGAAGGAAAGCATGAACGCGCTCCCTGGGGCAGCTGGGAGGGAGGTGGGAGGAGACTTAGGCAGTGAAGAAGAGCTTTGACGAAGAATCAGCGTGGTACGTTATGCTGAACGGCAAAGCCTGAAGAAGCAATATCTGTTAAAGTGCATGAATATGTTTATTTATATAGTGCCACAAGTGTGCACAGCGATTTACAATTTAAGGCTTTAGACAAGACAGGGTTACAAGTGCTTTGCAAACTGAAACAGTGGAAGTGAGGTCCCTGCCCGAAAGCTTACAGTCTAAAGTGGTAATGGGAGACATAAAGAGTACAAAAGGGTAAAGTGCTGAATACAGTGCCAGAGTTCTAATTAGGATAGGGGACATAAAGTAAATAATTTATAAAGAGCCTAAGATATACAAAGTGAGTGCCATGTAACATGTTTAAGTTTTGTTAAGTAAGTGAAGTTTCAATCGTGATTTGAAGACCATCAGAGAGGTGCAGTGGCGCAGGGTGGGAGGTAGAGCATTCCAAAGATACGGAGCAATGACAGAAAAAGGTTTGATACGTGAGAGGGCTGTAGACACACAAGAAGCTGAGAGAAGATTGTTATTGGCTGATCGTAAGCGGAGGGATGGGGTATAGCAGGAGATCAGCGTGGAAATGTAGGAAGGGGTAGAAGTGAGAAGAGTTTTGTATGAGAGAAGCAGAATTTTGTAAGCGATCCGAAGTTTTATAGGCAGCCATTGGAGAGATTTGAGGAGGAGGGGGGCAGGGAAAAACCTAGGTCACAATAGGATGCTGCAGAATTCTGTATGGATTGAAGAGGATGGAGATGGGATGCAGGAAGGCCAGAGAGAAGAAGGTTACAGTAGTCCATTGAGGAAATGATGAGTGCTTGTGTGAGAATTTTTGCTGTGGAGGAACAAAGGAAGGGACGGATTTTAGCAATGTTCCGCAACTGAAAGCAGCAAGATTTAGCAATGACATTAATATAAGGAGAGAATGAGAGAGATGTGTCAATTATCACCCCTAGGCACCATGCTTCTTATACCAGATTTATGACAGTGCCATTCACAGTCACCTGGAAGGGCACAACTGACCCAGACCTGGGTGGGATGAGTGTTAGCTCCGTTTTAGACATATTGAGCTTGAGGTGCCTATGAGCCATCCAGTCTGAGATGGCTGAGAGGCAATCTGTGACTTTAGATTGAATATCAGAAGTCATTTGAAGTGCAGATAGATAAAGCTGGGTGTCACTTGCATAGAGGTGATATTTGAGACCAAAGGAGTTAATAAGATTGCCAAGTGTTATTGTGTAAGAAAACAGAAGCAGTCCTAGAACAGAACCTTGAGGAACACCAACAGAGAGGTGGACAGGAGATGATGAAGAGATGGCAAAGGAGACACTGAAGGATCTGTTAGTTAGATATGAGGATAGCCAGTCCAGTGCTAAGTTACAGATTCCTAAAGTACTTATATTAAAAAAAAAACAACAGCTTTCCTATTACTACATTATTAACAAAAAAAAAATGTTTTATAAGGTTATACATCCCCTTTAAATACCCATTTTATGCAAGAGAGGAATTTGTTTGCTCTTGCTACTGCTGTTTGACATTGGTCACTGTTTACAGGTTTGCAGTTTACAAGAATTACCAGGTCTTTCTCTAGCAAAGAGTTTTCATTAAGTTATGGGTTACTAATGTGTACTTGTTATACTTATACACTGATACATTTTCTTTCTGTCATTCATCCTCAATGAATGGAATTCTGTGATAGTACTGACACGTCAGGTGACGTTAAGGGGTTGTACAATGGCAAAATTATCCACTCTTTCTTAAATATCCCTCTTTATGCAAGACAGGACTTTGTTTGCTTTTGCTACTGCTGTTTGACACTGATCTCTGTTTACAAATTAGTAGCTTACGAGGATTACCAGGTCTTTCTCCAACAATAAGGCTCTTAAAATTATTTCATTAATTTCATAAGTAGCAGTGGGATTTTTTCTTTCCAAATGCATAACTTTACACTTTGTCACATTACACTTTTTATTCCATTTGTCTGTCCAATCTGCCTTTTTATGTAAATTCCTCTGTAGAGAGCCAACATACGTTCTGAAATGTATTACCCTGCATAATTTAGTATCATCTCCAAATATTGAAATATTGCTTTCTGTACGTATTTCCAGGTAATTTACAAACATGTTAAAAAGTAGTGGGCCAAGTACTGTACCCTGAGATACTCCACTCTCCAAGTATAACAGTATTGGAGGATTTTTCATTTACAACAACACACTCTTCTCTATCTTTCAACCATTTTTCTATCCAGGTGCAAAGGTTATCTCCTAACCCCAATTTCCTTATTTTTACACAAGTCTCCTGTGTGGCACTGTATCAAATGCGTTTGCAAAATCTAGATATACTACAGCTACTGCTTTATCATTATCTGGGTGTAATGATTCCTCCATTGGGGTGTTGAGCCCATTGGTTGAAGCTCCCTTGGCTCCTACCCTATGGTGCCCTATTATTCAGTCTGTTTGTGATTTCTTGTTGATTACATTGTTCCTGATCTGACTTGTATTCAACATCTGCCAGTCTCCAGTCCTGACCTTGGCTTGTTCTCAACCATCCACTTGTCTTCAATTCTGACCTTGGCTTGCTTCTGACATCTGCTGAATTTCATTCCCTGATCAATTTTAGGAATAATTGCCACGCTAAGCTCACAGGATTGTACTCTTTCAGCACTAACTCTCTTCATTGTCTGGATAGATTCTCCTGTTTGTGTAAGCTCACCAGGCCTTCATCAGTTCAGCAGGTTCACATTGGTCATCAGAGGCGATATTCATCAATCTGTACATCTTCTACAAAGAAGCTTCTGCCAGTGTATATCAGAAACTGATCCCCTGTCGAGAATTGCCAGTCTGAGTCTGTTCACCAGACATGCATACAGCAGTGTATGTCAGAGAATGATCGCCTATTGTAGATCACCAGTCTGAGTCTGTTTACCAGCTCCTAATTCACCAGTGTGTGTCGGAGACTGATTGCCTGTCAAACATAGCCAGTCTTCATCCATTCATCAAGCAAGTATACGCCAAATGTATCAAGAGTCAGTTTATCATTCGAGAGCTGTCTATTGGACGTTATACTACTTTTCTTCAGTTTCTCAGCCTGAATCAACCTCTGTCAGTCCTTCCAAGTTCCTGCCACCATTCAAGGCTCTCTGGGGAATTTCTCTGTACAAGATATACAGTACACGGCTGTTCATATGCTGGTCCCAGATCCAGCTCAACTGGGATCAAACATCTGGCTTTGTGGCCAGCAACTTTAATCTGGCTTTGGCCACAGCAAGGGAACATGTGACTGTCAACGTTCACAAGCTGTGCACCCTAACCAGCGCACCCAAGCTGCTTTTTGCACATGGTTTCCTTGGAGCATTACAGGATAATTGCGCCATACATGGACCCAGCAGAAAAATCCCATTTACTCAGCAGACAGGATCAACAAGAACAGATCTTGTCTGACTATGCCTCCATGTTAGATATGTTGGATTGCAAATTGGATGCAGTTCTGGATTTTCTTATATCAGCCAATTTGACCCCTACTCCAGCTCCTGCATTTGTGACTTCAACCTGCCAAGGGGCTTCTTCCCCCCATGATGGCAGCAAGGTTCAAACCTCCTGAGATTCCTCAGTCACAAACAATTTTCTGGTTTACCTTCTAAATGCAGTGGAGTCCTGAATCAATGTCTCCTGCTTTTCCATGTTACCACAATCCTTCAGCACTCACTCCTCCAGAGTAGAGTCCATTATTTCACTCCTGAAAGGCCTGTTGGGTGATTCTGATGCCTTCCTCATGGCCTTTAAAGGGATAGTAATACTTCGTTTTATCTTCATTTTATTTTGTAGACATTAAAAAAACATGAAGAACGATATAAGTCTTATCTCTCAAACCTTTATGGTTTAAGAGATATTCACAAGCAAAGTATCCCCCCCCGTTCAGCCAGATCAGAAGGGAGGTGCCCAGGTAGACTGCAGAGAGGGACAATCTTCAATTAAGATAAGGGAAAAAGCTGAAAAACTTGTCAAGGGGGGAAGGGCTTTCATTGTTTTCATACAAAGAAGATTGTCCCCTTCTGTTATCTGTCTGGTCTTACAACCAGATTCACATCTGAGAAGAGATGGCTTACACTAGAAAAAAGGGGTGGGAGGGGGAAATTTTGCTTGATGTGGCAACCGTGACTTGTCAAGGGGGGAAGGGCTTTCATTGTTTTCATACAAAGAAGATTGTCCCCTGCTGTTATCTGTCTGTTCTTACAACCAGATTCACATCTGAGAAGAGATGGCTTACACTAGAAAAAAGGGGCAGGAGGGGGAAACTTTGCTATGATGTGGGCAACCGTGACTTGCTTGCTATCAAATGGGTGCTAGAAGAATGGCGAAATATACCGGATGGTGCAAGTTTTCCACTCTCCATCCTAACGGACC
The DNA here is from genome assembly GCA_037306005.1 of Rhinophrynus dorsalis. Classification (NCBI taxonomy): domain Eukaryota; kingdom Metazoa; phylum Chordata; class Amphibia; order Anura; family Rhinophrynidae; genus Rhinophrynus; species Rhinophrynus dorsalis. Next base: position 69,740,687 of record CM074723.1, on the reverse strand, counting down.
ACAAAAAACTGCACTTTCTGTAAAGTGGCCCAGCTGTTGAATCCTCATCATATGTTGTCTCCTACATTCCAAGCTTGAAGAATGTTAAAGCAGACACCCTCTTCAGGCAATTTCCAGCGGCAGCTTCCTTTCACCTTGAACCCATCATTCCTTCAGATCGTATCATAGCATCTGTTTCTACTTCCACCTTGGTTAAGATTCAACAATTACAACATACCCTGCCTGTGACCCTCTCCAAGTCCGCCAATTCGCTATTCGTTCCCCCTCATTATAGACTGGAAATATTATGCTGGGCCCATACTTCGTCTTCTTCTGGTCATCCGGGTATCTCCAGGACACTTAAGCTTATAGGATGTAAGTTCTGGTGGCCCACTGTCCGACAAGATATCTAGGATTTTGTGTAGGTCTGTGAGTCATATGCCCATAACATGGCTCAAAATTTCCACTCGCCTGCTCGCATTTGGCGAGGAGAAATTGCGTGAGGGCGAGTGGAAATTGAAGATGACAGACGCATCACACTCATCATGTGAGCTGCCATGCTGCACTGCTGAGCGGTGAGTCAGACTCAAGCCGGATCTGACTGGGCATCAGCCACATATGTCGATGAGCGCTGCTCCGTCTCTCTCTCCCTCTCTGAGGATAATGGGAGCTGTAGATTATAACAAAACCTAACTAGATGTAACATCACGGGGGGGGGGGTTGGGGTGTGGCGGAAGCAGACCACACCGGGTGACATCTTCAACAGGGGTGACACCTTTGCCGCCGTCCTATATGCAGCGCGCAGTGCTGCTTAGCTTTTTTTTTTATACATATATTATATATACACACTTTGACCCTGCTCATTTACTGGCCCCGGGTGTGTCACACAGTGGATTCTGGCTCCACTCTCTGCAGCCTCAGCCTGTTATTTGGGAGGTGGGTTGGGGAGTACAGTGGTGTCGCGGGGGGGTGAAGAGTTCCCGTTGTGTTGTCAATCTACATCATAGAAGTGGGAAGTAAGTCACAGTGTGTGGGCAGAGCAGGAAGGGTGATGGCACGTTTCTTCGTCGCTCTTTTTCACGTCTCTGATGAAGAGGAGCGGGAACAGCAGAGAAGGAGCAGACAGCATGGGAGGCGGACTGAGCTGCTACTGAGCATAAGACCAGGGGCAACAATAAACAGACGCAGGTAGCATCACGCTCCATAGCGCAACAGTCTGAATCGGATGATTGACTGAGGTAAAGAACCATAAAGACTGGATGTTGCAATATAATGCAGGGCAGGCTCTTGTTGTCAGATGTTGATTTCTGCCTTCTGTGATAGCATGAAGAAAAAGCAGTGTTGTCGCCTGGGGGGTGGGAAACAGTGTGGAGGTGGTGGACAGTGTGTGTGTGGAGGTGGTGGACAGTGTGTGTGGAGGAGGTGAATGAAGTGGACAGTGTGGGAAGGTGGGCAGTGTGGGGAGATGGGCAGTGTGGTGATGGACAGTGTCAGTGTGTGTGGAGGAGGTGGACAGTGTCAGTGTGTGTGGAGTAGGTAGACAGTGTCAGTGTGTGTGGAGTAGGTGGACAGTACATGGAGGTGGACAGTGTGTGGAGTTGAATGAGGGGGACAGTGTGGGGAGGTGGACAGTGTGAGTATTTGGAGGAGGTGGACAGTGTTATTATATTATTGTACTTCTATACTTAGTAGCATTGAGGGCCAGTGGGCAAATTTTGGGCAGCTACAGGTCAGATAAATATCTGAAACTGTTTCAAAGCCAGTACAGATAACCCTTTGTGTACCATGGACCCCAGTGCCAGAGGAGTATGAAATGCATTGGCTGGTTGGGGTGCTTGTGAGACAAAGGGGACGGAAGAGCTGCAACGCGTGCATGGATTGTGAGTGAATATCTGTCACTCACCACATCCACATCTATTCTGGTAGGGTGTACTCGGGACATCAAAACACAATCAAATCACAAATCTTGGAGATCAGGAGTACTAAAGGGGCAACTTCTCCAAAAAAGAAAAGTCCCATAAATGAGGCACTCATAGCAAGAGTTCAAATGTATCACAAATAGATTTTAACTGGTACAAAAAAAAAATCACATTTATGGGACTTTTCTTTTTTTGGAGAAGTTTACCCTTTAGGACTTATGATCTCCAAGATTTGTGGTCTAATTTGAAACCAGCTAGCTTGTCCGTTACAGAAATATCAATTGCTACTATTCAAAGAGAACTTGAGATGGGTGGGGTTAAAGGTGGGGATATGGGTGGGGCTAGGCATGGAAAATGGTGGCGAGTAACTTTTCAGGCCTGGCTAGTAGCTCAGGACCTGAAATTTTGAGCCCTGCCCATAATACAGTTTCCTTTTGGTTTCCTGACTCCTTCTCCCAATCCAGACTGTCCTTGGACCCATTTGGTGATGGACTTTATGGTGGACTTGCCCCCTTCTATCAAAAACACCATTTTCCAGGTGGTGGTGGACCTGTTTTCCCAGGCTTGCTCATTTTGTGCCCCTGCCCAAGCTTCCTATTGCCCCTCAGCTGGCATTGTCAGGGACGTTTTTCAGCTTCATGGGTTGCCTCTTCATATTGTGTCAGACAGGGGTTCCCAGTTTATGTTGAAGTTTTTAGAAGTACATCTTTCCTCTGCTTACCAACCTCAAAGGAACTCAGATGGAGCATACATCAGATTTTGGAATAATTTCTGTGTCATTATGTTGATCAGTATCATTCCAGCTGGTCAGATTTTTTGGTGGGAATTTGCATTCAACAACTCTTGCCACTAATATCTACTTCTTCCGTTTCTATGCAGCCTTCGGTTATCATCCACGGTTGCCTATATCCCTCCGGTAGATGTTCCTGCAACAGACCATTTTGTAGGTGATGATGATCTACAATCTCATTGTAGGACCATTCACGCATGGCTTACTAGAGCAGTATTTCGCTATAAGCAATCAGTACACATATGTCCTCCTCAGTCTTTTTCTCCAGGGGATTGGGTCTGTCTGTCCCCTAAGAATTTGTGGCTTAAACAACCAACTGTGAAATTGTCCCTATTCAAATTTCCCTTAGTGTGGATTGAGCAACAGCGCAAAAGGTATAAGGAGGGGTAGAGATGCACCGATACCAATTTTATAGGACCCAGTACGAGTACCGATACTTTTTTCAAGTGTGTGTGTGTGTATATATTTCAAGTACTCACCGATACCAATTACCTATACTTTTTTTTGCAATCATTTGCCAGTTTCCTAAGGCGCATATATACATATATATATATATATATATATATATATATATATATATATGCTTTAGGTACTTAGAAAACTGGCAAATGACTGCAAAAAAAGTATAGGTAATTGGTATCGGTGAGTACTTGAAATATATATACACACACACACACACACATACATACACACACCACCTCTTGATTCTCCCCTTTTGCCTCTTTCTCCCCCTCTTGATTCCCACCTTTTGCTTCATTCTCCCCCTCTTGAGCTCCCTCCTTTTGCCTTGGCTTCTTCTCTCCCTTTTGATCCACCTTTCTCCCCCTCCTTGACTCTTGACCCCACCCTTTTGCCTCTCTCTCCCTCCTGATCCCCCCTCCTTTTGCCTCTTCTTGGCCCCCATCCTTTTGTCTCCTGATCCTTCCTCCTTTTGCCTGTTTTTTTTCTCCCTTAGTCCCTTTTGCCTCTTTTTCTCCCTCTTGACCCCACCTCTCTAACTTTTTCACCACCCACTTTGGATGCCCCACATCTTGCCATCTCTTTGCCTGCCTTAGCCTCCTCTGCCGGGTGCTCGCTGTTTTCTCGCCAGACCCGGCAGAGGTCAGTGTCTGAGCGTTGCCATGTTAACCCGCGTCAACGCTCCGACGCTGCAGGAGTAAGAGCTGCTCACAATGCTCCCCGGGCTCCCTCTCTGCAGCACCGACCCTGACACAGGGTATCGGTGCTGGCATCGGCCGCATTTGCGCGAGTACGAATACTCACGCAAATGCTGGTTTCGGCACCGATACCAGTATCGATATCGGTGCAACCCTAAGGACGGGGGATTTGGGGTCTTTTTTTTTCTGTCGCCTGTGGCGGTAGTGCAACTTTTATGCCAATATTGATTTTAATAACTATATTTATTTTTAATTAGTGGTGGTGTAGGGCCAATGGGAGAGTTAATGTTTGGAAGGGTCACTGTTTGTAGCTCACGCTCGGTGTTTGACACTGTGTCAAACACTGAGCGTTAGCTGGTTTCCTGTGATGTTCTCATTTTTCAGGCTATTTAGCATGAGTTATGGGAATAAAAAAAACACAATGAAGGTTGGGCCATAAGTTAGGTTCTGTCGGCCAACGCTCGTCATGGTTCATGTTGGTAGAGCAATTGAATTCCGATGGTACCACTGTGTGTGTGCTATTTGGTATTCATTTTTGCCTTATCGTGGGTTTTATCTGAGGTAATTGGATTGAGCCCTTAGTCTTCCTGCAAAAATTTGGGCACTATGGCCCAAAAACATCCTCACTGTTCTGAACCATGGACAGCTGCTTTGATAATTTAAGAAAGATTGGAGATTACATTTCTTAAAAGATTTGACAACTATAACTGTAACTGGCTTGTTATTTTCTGAACACTGTGAAAAAGCAAGTGATCACTAAATACATTTGCTAGTATGCCCAAATCTTGGATTCTGCTTGGACAGGATGAAATGATCCAGTCCAGTGGAGTATGGCTGGATGATTTTTGCTTTATACAAGAAGGGAAGGAGAAAGGTTTTATTAAAGCAGACCTATTAATTAAAATGAAATATTTACTTTGCATTATAGTTTTGATGATATATATATTGAGACGTTTTCTTTCTTTAAAGAAATCCTATCTTCTTTACAAGTCCTCGCCTGTGTGTGAGTCAATCTTGAAAGGATTTGTATGATTATTCCTCCTTTGCAAGTTATTTAACCCCTCTGGTGGAAACTGATAGGTTTTAAAAGCCTAATCAGGTGGACAGATGTGATTTTTCTGGAGTAATGTGAGTGAGTAATTCATTATACAGCTTTATCTGACCAAGTCAAAAGACAAAGCTGTGCTGAGATTACATTCTCCAACAGCTGAATCAAATTGCTCTAAAACTATTAACCTGATTAAAAAAAACACTGTTATAGGCAGTTCAGCTGCATAGGAAACATGTCCATTTTAAAGGGATAGTAATACTTCGTTTTATCTTTATTTTATTTTGTAGGCATTAAAAAAACATGAAGAACGATATAAGTCTTATCTCTCAAACCTTTATGGTTTATGAGATATTCACAAGAAAAGTATCCCCCTCCCTGTTCAGCTAGATCAGAAGGGAGGTTCCCAGGTAGACTGCAGAGAGGGACAATCTTCAATTAAGATAAGGGAAAAAGCTGAAAAACTTGTCAAGGGAGGAAGGGCTTTCATTGTTTTTATACAAAGAATATTGTCCCCTTCTGTTATCTGTCTGGTCTTACAACCAGATTCACATCTGAGAAGAGATGGCTTACACTAGGAAAAAGGGGCGGGAGGGGGAAACTTTGCTTGTGAATATCTCTTAAACCATGAAGGTTTGAGAGATAAGACTTATATCATTCTTCATGTTTTTTCAATGCCTACAAAATAAAATAAAGTTAAAACGAAGTATTACTATCCCTTTAAATACAGTGCCTTAAGTAATGAACTGAATTTACCATTTCTGGGGTCTAGCTAATCAGAATTAAAGGAATAGTAACACTTTATTTCATGTTTACATGATATTCATAGTCAGATTACCTTTTTTTCACCTATTTTTTTACATATATATTTCCTGACAATGAGCTGCCAAGAACTATTAGTAGGTTGCTCTCTGACAGCAAACATAGATGCAGTTACAGTACACAATGTAAAAAAAAGATAAAATGTTAATAAGATAGCACACACTGTCTGAACTTAGAAGGGTTACTACTCCTTTAAATTGTTCAAGGATCAACCATACAATATTGTTGTTTGAGGGTCAATTTCACTGAGGCAGTGAGCTATATCGGTGGGGAACTATGTTGGGTGCTAGCTGCCAGCAATTATCATTGATTTTTAGAAGGGCAAATCCAGTTTTATCAGCTATGTATTCATATGGGGCAGAAGGACAAGATTATTTAATAGATTTGTGTTTATAGACTCTTCTATGTATACAAAGGAGTATAAATTGTAGGGCAAGAGGTCACAGTATAAAACTAGAGGGACAGAGGCGTAGATGTAATGAAAGAAAGTTTTAAGTCGCTGAGAGAGTAGTAGATAAGTAGATTAGTCTACCAGCAGAAGCGGCAGAGATTAATAAAGTGATGGAATGTAAGCATGCATGGGACAGGCATAAGGCTGTCCTGAACATAAGACAACATCAAGGACCAAGTAAGGTTTGAGGGTTTCACAGTAGCAAAAATGGACAAACTAGATGGGCCGAATGGTTCTTATCTGCCTCAAATTCTATGTTTCTATACCAATATGCCTCCCTTATTTGCTGAGTCTTTTCTAAAACATGAATATACTTGAACAGCAATGGTGTAGTAAAATAAATATTAAGTTGTATATGTGTGTATTATATTATATTATATATTAAACATACTTTCATGCTCACAAAAAAGAAGTGGGGGCTTAATTGTGTTTTATCATAACAAGAACATTCTAGAAAAGGATAACAATAAGCAATGTACCCCAATGTATTGGTGGTCAGAAGAGGAATACTCAAACCTACTGAAAAATGCACATATGGAGAAAATATCCCATCTCCTTCCAGGAATCTGTGTCCACTGCAGCGAATACTTTAAGAGAAAAAGGGCCACTCATTACTATAAAATACAAAGTTTAAAGTGGAACTAACACCTCTAACAAACGTTGTCTGTAATAATTCCCTGTCTGGCGACTAGCTGCTTAGTAGCGCTAGTCGCCAGAATTATTACCTCTTCATGAAGAAATTTGAAGTGATCCTCGGCTGACAGTCAGGACGGAGTGCGGACATCTTGCCCTAGTGACGTCCGGGCGTCTGCACTGTCAGTCCCTTCTGAAGCCAATGGCTCCTAGCAATGCCTCCTACAGCCGTCTGGGACTAACAGGGCAGACGAGCGGACGTCACTAGGGCAAGATGTCCGTGCTCCGTCCTGCCTGTCAAATTTCTTCATGAAGAGGTAATAATTCTGGCGACTAGCGCTACTAAGCAGCTAGTCACCAGATAGGGAATTATTACAACGTTTGTTAGCAGTGTTAGTTCCGCTTTAAAATAATAATTGAATAAAATTATATGTATATACAGGGCTTACAATTTTAAGTCCTTTGCTACTAGCCAGACCTGAAAAGTTACTCGCCACTGCAAGCCATAGCATACCCACCAGGGCTGAATTTCTACTCGCCAGGGCTAAATTTTCACTCGCCATTGGCTAGTGTAGAGTGGAAATTTTAAGCCCTGTATGTATATAAAAGAGAATGTGGTCATGTAACCAAGAATTATACGGCTGTGCCTGAAACACCCTGAAGAGGCAGCAAGGAGAAAATATGCTGATCTCCTCCTGATTGCCTGTTGGCATCATGTAAGGGGACATGATTTTGACAAAAGTGGCCAAGGGGCCTTTGACCCCCTGACCACTCTTGTCAAAATCGCTTAAAGGACTTTCCATACGCAGATAAGTATTTGCCTGTACTTCTCAGTATTGAGGATACCTTTATTTCTGACCAAATCCCCAACTCCATTTGCAGAAATGCAGCCCCAAACATGCATGGAACCTCCACAGTGCTTCACTGTTGCCTGCAGACACTCATTCTTGTACCTCTCTCCAGTTCTTCAGCAAACAAACTGCCTTCTGCTACAGCCAAATATTTCAAATGTTGACATTAATTCAGAGCACCTGCTGACATTTTTCTGGACCCCAGTTCCTGTGTTTTTGTGCATAATTGAATCTCTTGGCCTTGTTTCCACATCACAGGTATGGCTTTTTGGCTGTAAGTCTTCCATGAAGACCACTTCTGACCAGTCCTTTCCGGACAGTAGATGAGTGTACCAGGATACCACTGTTTTCTGCCAATAATGAGCTGACTGCACTGCTGGACATTTTCCGATTTCAAAGAGAAGTAAGCATGATGTGTCTTTCATCTGCTGCACTAAGTTTCCTTGACTGACCACTGCTTCTACAGTCCTCAACGTTGCCTGTTTCTCTGTGCTTCTTCAAAAGAGCTTGGACAGCAGATCTGGAAACCCCTGTCTGCCTTGAAATTTCTGCCTGGGAGAAACCTTGCTGATGCAGTATAACTACCTTGTGTATTGTTGCTGTGCTCTTGCCATGGTGTATGACTTTTGACATTAAACTGTCTTCAGCAACCTCACCTTGTTAGCCAAGTTTGGCTGTTTCTCACCCAGTTTTATTCCTCCTACACAGCTGCTTCTGTTTCAGCTAATGATTGTGTTTCAACCTACATATGAAATTGATGATCATTATGGTATAATTGTTTAATCATACACCTGATTATGGGCTGGATCCTATTTCAGGTGATAAATGGTAACACCCATTTTATCAAACATTTTCCTATTGAATTCTATGGGGAAACGTGGAGATAAAAGCAGTGATAACATTAGCACCTGCAATAGAATCCAGCCCTAGATGCCTACAAAATCCCTGCAAGTGTACCTAGCAAAACTGATGCTATTTTGAAGGCAAAGGGTGGTCACATCAAATATTGATTTGATTTTTCTTCTGTTCACTCACTATGTATTTTGTTAATTGATGAATATAAATTAACATGTCTATTTTGAAAGCATTCTTAAGTTACAGCATTCTTCACACCTGCCTAAGACCTTTTCACAATACCTTATATATATCTTAATGACTAAATAAGTATGGCTGGCTTATAGCTTATGCGGCAAGCAATGCCGCTTTATCAAAGCCTATTGTCAACTGGCCAGTTTAGCAGCTGTTACTCACACTGGGTGGATCTGGCTCTCTCAGTCTTATTCTTTGTGCCTCCTCATCTCAATCTCAGTCCGTCTGTCTGTCTCTATGTATCCTTTTTCGGTCTCTGTTCTTCAGTCTGTCTTTCCCTCTTTTTGTTTGTGTCCATCTTTTATTCAGTCTGAAGATGATGGGAGAGGAAGACAAACAATAGCTGAAGAGCCACAGATTCCCTGTTTTAGTCTATGCTCATTATGGCAACAGGTTTTACACAGTCTGAATTTTGCCAAGCTGAAAGATCAGATACAAACAATGGAATCAAATATTTTTACAAATGACTTAAATTTTCTTTGTTTTATTGGATTTTGTAGTTTACCAAGAGCAAGAACTACCATGAAAAAGAGGAGTTATAAAACCAGGACTATGATTTCCACAATGCATTTGCATGCATCACTACGGCCATTAATAAAAATGATGGCATGTGATATTCATTTTTTTATATATCTGTAGATGATAGAATGCACCACAGTATTTCAAAGGCACTTTTAACCCCTTGACAAGTGATGTTCCAGAAATCCGCCCTTTGAGGACAGATAGTCCTGAAGCATCAAGGGTGAATGATCACAGTATGCCTGATGCCTTGGTGCAGTCATTGCGGGGAGGCTGTAACTGACTGCTCCATGACAGGAGCAGTCAGTTTCAACCGTTCTCCTGTAGCGCAGCACATGTGATCGCTGCTACAGCAATCTGAATAAACATGACAAAGGCAATATGTGTAAACACTGCTTTTCTCACTGTTCTCTGACTCTCCCCCTCAGATTGTGAGGAAGAAAGGATAGAACAGAGCTCCCAGTGCCTCAAATAGCCAAAGAAGAGTGACTTTATCATTGATTGTAATAGGGCAGTTTACTCCTTGAATGCTAGATAAGTCTCCAGTGCATGCCACTGGCATTTTGGAGTTAAAGCTCCATTTGAATCAAAATACTTTATGATGCTGTTTGTTTACCACAGGATTGCATTGTTTTGTGGTTTGTGACCCTTTATGAGGCATGCTACACTGTTTTTTTTCAGGTCACCTTTGGAGAGAATATTTCTTTTTAATGTATAGTTTCCCCCATTCCCTATGTTTCTAAGCAGGTTTATATTTTTCATTAATTCCCTTTTAACCCTCTGAGTGCCAGAGGGGGTACGCAACGCATTGCTTTGCAATGCATTGCACACAGCTCAAAATGTCAAGTCCTGAGCTACTAGCCCGGCCTGAAAAGTTACTCGCCACCAGTTTCCATGCCTAGCCCCAGAGAAGAGGGAATATCACGGTGCCCGTATTTTTGCCTATCTGTTTCGTTACCTAAGCTTCAGTGCCCTTTCGTGGTGTACCAGTGCGTTAGCTTATAGTATTCTGCTCTCTGTTGTGACCCTTGCTTGGCTGCTGATTCCACTCCATGTCTGAACCCTGCCCTTGTCTGACTACCAGACACACACATGAACCTTGGCCTTGTCTGTCTACTCAATCCATGCTTGAACCTTGGTGTTGTCTGACGACCCGCTCCGTGTATGAACCTTGGCCTGGCCTGACTACCCGTTCCGTGTATGTACCCTGGTCTGTCTGACTACCTGATCCATGTATGACCTTGGCCTTATCCGTCTCCGCTTGTGTATGTACCTTGGGCCTGTCTACTCACTCTCCATGCAGGTACCTGGGCCTGGTCTCTACCTCTCCGTGTGGCCTCGGGTTAGTTTGCTGCCTTCTAAGCCTTGCCAGTGCTCTAGGTGTTTACTGTGGGTATTAGCCTTGGACCCTAGCATTCTAGGGGAACGCCTATCTGCTTGGGACCCTAGTGTTCTAGGGTATCGCTTATCTGCGTGTACCGTCTTCCAGCCACCCTCTGTCCATCTCGGGTAGGCTGCAAGAGCCGTGGCTAGGTTCTCTCCCATTCTGCATTACCTAGTTCCAGTAGTGCAGACTAGGTTTGGTGTTCAGCTCCTGGGTAGTGGACTGTAGCACTGTCCTCATGCCTGACCTGTGAAGGGTTGGCAAAGTGCTTATCTGTATATTTTCATTAATAAAGTGGTGTTGATCTTACTGTACTTGTCTGAGTCATTATTTATCTGAGTGTCCATGACAGTATGAAAGGGCCATGAGTACTGAAGGTACAGGAAACCCACAGGTTCCTAGCATTCTTGCCAGAATGGATCTACAAGATCAACGTATTGATCAGCTATCGTTGGCTATGCAAACTCTCCTTAACTGTACGGCACACCTAGATCATGCTGCGCAGCAACAGGTGGCCTCCCCTAACCCGGCACTGGCGGTGTTTGTGAATCCTGATTCTAGTACATTCTGAGGGCTGTCTGGATGCGCTCCACTCCCTCAGTGATATGAAGGGGAACCTACACTCTGTTGTGGGTTCATCAACCAATTGGGCATTTTCCTGGAGTTGGTACCGAATGCGTTTCTGAATGAACGAAGCAAGGTTGGCTTCATGATTTCACTCTTGTTGGGTAAGGCATTGGCATGGTATAATCCTCTATGGGAAAAGAAAGCCATAATTTCTAATTATACAGAATTTGGGGGAGCATTCTGTAGGGTCTTTGATGTTCCACCTCGAGCAATTTCAGTTGCTAAACAACTCATGACTATGGCCAGGGCGCACGCACGGTAGCCAAGTACGCAATCGAATTCCATACTCTGGCAGGAGAGGTGAGCTGGAACAACAAGGCACTAGTAGCTGCTTTCTTGCAAGGTTTAAGTGACTCAAGTAAAGATGAGATGGCAGCATGTGAGCTGCCGGGGGATCTGGACGAGCTCATCACCTTTTCAATCCTGATGGATACCAGGATCATAGAGAGACCTTCGTTCAAAGAATGGATGTGTAGGTCTTCATTCCGATTGGCACCTAATTTTACTCTCCCACCCAGTCCTCCCTTGCCTCCCATGGCTCCTAGTGCTGAGTTCGCCAGAAGTGAACCTATGCAACTGGGGTTCACATACCTTTCAGGGGAGGAGAGGGCCTTCTGTAGGAGAGAGGGCCTTTGCCTATACTGTGGTAAGGCAGGTTATTTGTTGGGGTCTTGTTCCATCCGTCCGTGAAACGCTCGCACCTAGGGTTGTGTCGTGGACAGACCCTGGGTGGAGTTTCACAGTCCCCGGATCATCTGCAAGGGAAACCCATACTTGAGGTGGTTGTATATTGGGCCACATCTTCGGTAACTGCTCCAGCCTTAATAGACTCTGGAGCCACAGGGAATTTTATGGATGCTGAGTTTGCAGCCGAGCATGCCATTCCTTTGGTGCCACGTTCATCTCCACTGGCCATTGAGGCTATTGATGGGAGACCGTTGCAAACATCACATGAGACATGTCCTTTGTCTCTAAGGGTAGGGGCTCTCCATGTGGAGACCCTACAATTTCAAGTAATAAAGTCTTCTCACTATGCTATCATTCTGGGGTTCCCCTGGCTACAGACACACAACCCCAGGATAAATTGGCAGACATGAGACATTTTGTCTTGGTCTTTCTACTGTGCCAAGTCCTGCATACAGCAGCCTACCAAGATCCTTTGTACCTCTTCCTCGTTACCTACAGAGTACCAGTCCTTCAGTAAGATATTCAATAAGGTAGAGGCTAGTATGTTGCCAGCACACAGGCCATACAACTGTACTATTAATTTGATACCAGGTGCCAAACCTCCAAAGGAGTGTACGTATCCTCTGTCGGTGGAGGAGAATCGGGCAATGAAAGACTATGTGAAAGATTCCCTAGCCAGAGGGATTATTCACAAGTCCTCCTCACCTGCAGGTGCAGGATTCTTTTTCGTAAAGAAAAAGGATGGGGAGCTAAGACCTTGTATTGACTACAGAGGGCTGGATAAACTAATGGTCAAAAATGCTTACCCCATGCCTTTGATTACAGAATTGTTCCAATGAATTAAGGGTTCTACAGCGTTCACCAAGCTTGACCTGAGGGCAGCTTATAACCTTATAAGAATCATGGAAGGAGACGAGTGGAAATCTGCATTTAATACTCGCAGCGGACATTATGAATATTTGGTAATGCCATTCGGTTTATGCAATGCTCCGGCTGTCTTCCAAGAATTCATTAATGATGTACTACAGAGATGTGTAGTGGCCTATTTGGATGACATTCTCATCCATTCACTGACCCTAGCAGCATATCGAGCGGATGTTGTGTCGGTCTTGCAAATTTTGAGGGAGAACAAGTTGTTCTGTAAATTGGAAAAATGTGAATTCCACAAAGCCTTTCTTGGGTTATGTGATTTCCTCATCTGGACTGGCGATGGACCCACAAAAACGTTCGGCAGTTCTGCAGTGGCCCCGTCCGGTGGGGTTAAAAGCCATGCAGAGATTTTTGGGTTTCACAAACTATTATAGAAAGTTTATAAGAAACTTTTCCACAGTGGTTAAACCACTCACTGACATGACACACAAGGGGGCGAATCCGTCTGACTGGTCCCCCAGCACACTTCAGGCATTTAATGATTTGACATCTGCCTTTGCCAGGGCTCCTATCTTGTCCCATCCCAATCCTGCCCTACCCTTTACATTGTAGGTGGATGCGTCTGAGTCAGGAGTAGGCACCCTCCTGTCCCAGCGCTCAGCCCCTGGTAAAACCTTCCATGTGTTTTTTTTTCTAAGAAATTGTCTAGGGCTCAGAGTCTGTACGACACTGGGGATTGTGAGCTCCTGGCCATCATCCTCATGCTTCAAGAATGTCGTTACCTAGTGGAGGGGACAAGTTCCCCAATCCTGATTCTCACAGACCATAAGAATCTGACATATCTGTCTGAAGCAAAGTATCACGGTTCCCGTGCTACACTGTCAATCAGGGTTGTGCTATCTGTGCATTGGAGGAAGCTGATTGGCCCGCCCAGGATGTGCCTTTATACTCTGGGCCTTGGGCACTTGTGCTTTGCCCTTTCGTGGTGTTCCAGTATCTGCGCCTTTTTGCTGTGTTCCAGTTCTCCAGTGTACCGACCCGGCTTGTCTGACTCTTCTGTTGATCCTGCTCCGTGTATGACCCGGCTCTGGCTGACGACCCTGCTCCGTGATTGATCCGGTTCTGGCTGATGATCCTGCTCCGTGTATGACCCGGCTCTGGCTGACGACCCTGCTCCGTGATTGATCCGATTCTGGCTGATGATCCTGCTCCGTGTATGACCCGGCTCTGGCTGACGACCCTGCTCCGTGATTGATCCGATTCTGGCTGATGATCCTTCTCCGTGTACGACCCGGCTCTGGTAGACGACCTTGCTCCGTGATTGATCCTGTTCTTCGGCTGCTGTTCCTGCTGTGCTCCGGTTCCGGTTATCGCCTGTTCCAGTCTACTGTTCCGGTGTACCTGCACGGCCCGGTCGCGTCCACGACATTCTGATCACTTGGTGTCTCGCTATTACTCTCACTACTCTAGCTGAGATTAAGGTTGCTTTGCCATTCTTAGTACGTTGCTGTGTTCCGGTACAGAACCAGTTAACTCCTGCAGTACTTCGTAGTCTCAGTCTTGTGCCTCAATTCTTGCCAAGCATAGACTTATCGTTAAGAGCCACTCCTTCTGTACCTCTGAAACGCTTCATTACCTTCAGCAGAGCATTGCCGGTCCAGTGTTCGGTGTGCACCGTGACCGCGTCTGTGGGCATTGCTATCCGTTCGCCTCTTGCTGGGAAGGTTCCGTACTGCACCGGAGGGGTGTCCTGGCTCCGGCCTACTGTCATACAGAGGTTACGCTATTCATCTGCACTATCCAGTGCTTGGCTCTCAGTGCTTGTGCATTCGATACCACTATTTGACATCCAAGAGGTGTCAGGGCACTATCCATTGGGTACATGGTACTGAGTTCCAGCTTTGTGATTCAAGAACTATTACCCAGAGACTACTATATATCCTGGGCATTGGCCAAACTAGGACTGAGTTCTCCTCTTGCACTTGTTAACCCTTTGGGGTCATTTACTATCTATCCATTGTCCAGTATTATTTGCTGTATTGCATTCACTCTGTTCGTGTTTGCTTTCTGCTATTCCTGTACTGGCCCCTAGGGGCATCGTATTACTTTTAATAAACTGTGTTTTTACTTTACACCCTGGTCTGAGTGTCAGAAAACCGTTACACAAAGACAGATTCAGTTATGTAGTTTCGTATCTTCCTGGCACTAAGAATGTTAGAGCGGATATTCTTTCCAGGCAGTTTGGGGCTGATCCTGAGTCTGAGAATACGCGGGTACCTATGCGACCGTATTTTGGCTACTATACGGACTAGTATTACCTCACCCCTGAGAGAGGAGATTTTGGCCTCTCAAGCTTTGGCTCTTGTGCATAAGCCAATCGGTAAATGTTTTGTGCCTGATTCCCTTCGCACCAGATTACTGGAGACATATCACTCTTTGAAGGCTGCTGGACATATTGGTCCTGACCAATTGATCTGGTCTGTCCCTCAGCTTTTCTTTTGGCCTAGTCTGAGGGCAGACTGCTCAGCATTCGTAGCAGTGTGTTCCACTTGTGCTCGTACCAAGACCTCTAGACATCTTCCTGTGGGCCTACTCCAACCAGTTCCTAATGGCGAGCATCCTTGGTCACACTTGTCCATCGACTTTATGGTAGAGCTACCTGCTTCCAAGGGGTACACGGTCATCCTGATGATCGTTGATCGGGTTTCAAAAATGGCTCACTTTGTACCTCTTAAAGGACTCCCTTCCTCCAGGTAGTTGGCCGAGGTCTTTGCTAAGGAGGTGTTTCGACTCCACGGAGTGCCCAAGGTGTTGGTCTCGGATAGAGGAAGTCAATTAGTTTCTGGAGGTCTTTCTGTGACCAGATGGGTATCCAACTCTCTTTCTCCTCTGCCTACCATCCCCAGTCAAACGGTGGTGCTGAGAGATCCAACCAAGGGTTGGAACAGTTTCTACACTGTTTCATTTTGGACCATCACGGTAACTGGGCGACCTTGTTACTGTGGGCTGAGATTGCCAGGAATTGTGCCGTAAGCTCCTCCTCTCAGAATTCTCTGTTTCTGATCAACTATGGTTTTCAACCATCTTTGCTTCCTGAGTCCTTTGGGGCACAAGACATTCTGGCTCTGGATGAGCATTTTAGGTAACTCCTCTCCACTTGGGTACGGGTTCAGAGAGCCTTATAGAGGTCCACACAGCGCTATCAGAGACATGCAGACTTGCGTTGAAGACTTCCTGCTCCGGTCTTTCAAGTGGGACAGAGGGTATGTTTATCTTCTCATAATCTGAACCTCCAAGTGTCTTGTAAGAAACTGGCTCCTCGTTTTGTAGTTCCATACTGGGTTCTTCATAGAGTCATCCTGATTCATTATCTATCTTGTCCCTACTGATGGATGAGCAGCGGCATGGCTGGTGGCTTCTCTGTTGCGGGTGCGCGTCACTAACATCGTGCTCGCTATTTTGTACCTTCGGCACTTATTGGCTGATTGATGTTCCGTCTTCTCCGTTGGCCTTATATGCGGCCTGAAGACTGACTAGGCTTCTGTGCCCTTTCGTGGTGTACCAGTGCGTTAGCTTATAGTATTCCGCCCTCTGTTGTGACCCTTGCATGGCTGCTGATTCCGTTCCATGTATGAACCTTGGCCTTGTCTGACTATCTGATACATGCATGAACCTTGGCCTTGTCTGGCTACTCGAGCTGTGCTTGAACCTTGGCGTTGTCTGACTACCCGCTCCGTGTATGAACCTTGGCCTGACTACCCTCTCCACGTATGTACCCTGGTCTGTCTGACTACCCGATCCGTGTATGACCTTGGCCTTGTCCGTCTCCGCTAGTGTATGTACCTTGGGCCTATATTACTCATTCTCCGTGCAGGTACTTGGGCCTGGTCTCTACCTCTCCGTGTTGCCTCGGGTTAGTTTGCTGCCTTCTAAGCCTTGCCAGCGCTCTAGGTGTTTACCCTGGGTATTGGTCTTGAACCCTAGCATTCTAGGGGAACACCTATCTGCTTGGGACCCTAGCTTTCTAGGGTATGGCTTATCTGCTGTGGGCCCTAGCATCCTAGGGTAGCATGTGCCATCTCCCAGCCATCCTCTCTCCATCTTGGGTAGGCTGCAAGAACCGTGGCTAGGTTCTCTCCCATTCTGTATTACCTAGTTCCAGTAGTGCAGGCTAGGTTCAGTGTTCAGCTCCTGGGTAGTGGACTGTAGCACTGTCCTCACGCCTGACCCCGGGAAGGGTTGGGGAAGTTCTTATCTGTATATTTTCATTAATAAAGTGGTGTTGATCTTACCGTACCTGTCTGAGTCATTATTTATCTGAGTGTCCGTGACAGGGAGGCTGAAGGAGAGGTGACAGGAGAAAAGGAGGTAGGATTCATCGGGGCGTGGGGGTAGATAGGAAGGTGGCTAAGGAAAAGGAGAGAGCAGGGAGTATGGTTGAGAGAAAACATGAGAAAGGGAACTGAAATGACAGGAAGAAGGATGGGTACTTTATCAGACCAAGTACAAGAACAAAGATCTACCAAACTGCTCAAAATGATCTAAAACTATTTTCCTGTATGGAAAACTAAATGCACCTAGACCCTGTTGAATGACGGGCTTCAACCTAGTATATATATAAAACAAAACAAATAGGTAGCATTAAAGGGCCCTCTTCAAAGGCAAAAAAGCAAATTTTATTAGATCAGTTTTTGCCTTTGAAAAAGACCCACTCCTGTTGCATGGTTTGTTTCTGTTATTATAAAAATACTAGGATTGTGCACTGGCATTTAATGCTTCAGTCAACCCATTGTGTGTTTCTGTGTGGTGTGTGTATATGCCAGTGTGTCACGGTAATCAGGCAAAAAAGGACAGACTCAAAGATAAAATATTATATTATAACAGCAATAATGGTAGAGTCCACACAGAACCCCAGACATATGCAAATAGGACCCAAGGTCCCTCCGGAGCTGCACACTGTGCTGTGCACTGCACTACTCAAGATCTCGAGACTAGGGAGGCAGCTCAAGTGGGACAACAGAAGAATGGTAGAATATGTGTAAGTCACCACTTGGTCTGTGAACAGAGGCAACAGAGAGCGAGAGCAGATCAGAGCCAGGAGACACCGAGACTACAGGTCAGGCAAGCAGATAGTTTAGGGAGCGAGTAGTCAGCCAAAGTCACAGATCAGACAAGCCGGGGACTACACTGAACAAGAGTACCAGGTCACTGGTCAGGCAACCGCAGACTATGCTGTGCGAGTCGGAGCCAGGGCCACTGGTCAGGCAAACCAAGGACTACAAGGAGCGAAAGTAACCAGGCCGGCGGCCATACAGAGGTAGGAAGCACAGGAAAACTAGCCTCTAAGGGAGACTGTGATACAGTGATTCTCATCCAGGGTGCTGTGGCACTTTGGTGTGCCATATACATCCACTTTGGGTGCCCCGTGTTCTCTATGAAGACTTTGACAAAAATGTAAATGTTGAGTTCCAAATTTGTATTTATGGTAATTTTTATATATAGGATTTTGCACTAATATTTATTCACAGTTTTATCTATGATTGTCACAATACAAAAGTGGATAGATTACGATTATTAATACTGCTGCATCAGCCAATAGCTATACGCCATCTAAAGCATTGGAGATAGGTGTGCCTACGAGTTCAAACCAACGGACTCTGCATTGTGGAAGAGACCTTCATTCTCCGAGACAGGTCAGACTTATTCTTCTTGTTATATCCGGTACATCAGAATATGTTAACCGCTGGATAGAGCGGAGCTGATAAATTGACTTCTTATCGATCTACTATACCCGCTAGATAGAGAGGTGAAAATCTTCAATTATTGTTTCGGATTGATACTGGATGAATAGTGGAGTTAACAGCTTTAGTGTGCACTGATTTAAAACACCCGCTAGATAGAGCGGAGAGGAACCAACAAAAGTGCACTGGTTTGGGATACCAGTTAATTTAAACAGAAGAAGGTCCTTCTATATTAATAAGGAATATATATTGGCAAACGGATTTGCTTACGGCTGAAAAGAGGCAGTTATATATATATGCTTCAGTAGTTTGAGAACTATTTGGGACATTCATTATTGTTATTCATTATTATCGTATCCACTGGGATATAAAGCTTTATACTGTTATATTTAGTTGCAGTAGTGATAATCTAGTCTTTAATAGACATAGGTAGAAGTAAAGTGTCTTTCACTGTGGATTATAGTATATATTTATGGTGCATACCTTATATTACAGTTTTATTGGTTATTATTCTATGACCCGTGAGGTGGGTGTCTTAAGATATTATTATTTTTATTTTTATTTTTTATTCTTTCACTTTATTTTTTATTTTTTCATTTTTCTTTTATTTATTATTGTTTAAGTTTTTTAGTTTATCATTTATTATTTTTATTTATATGTCTTGACACCTATCCTTAAGGGGGATCTCTTCTTGTATTTGTTTTTAATTGTTTGTGATACAGCAAATAAATTATATATATTTTTATAGTACTGCAGAGCTCTTTACCCTTATTGTATTGTCCTAATTTTTATACATATATATATATATATATATATATATATATATATGTTTAGTTTTGTTACCTAGATTGTGAAATATAAAAATAATTGTATATTTCTTATTTGTGCTCTTCATAATGCCATATGTTATGGGTGCCCCAAAGACTCTAGATTGTGAGTTAGGGGTGCCCTGAGCATGAAAAGATTGAGAACCACTGGTATATGTGTATATAAACAAAATAGATAATATACTAGCAATAGTGCCACTTTGTTGCAGAGTGCCAGAGGGGTAATCCAAGCATTGATTCACAGTACGATTGGTTCCTCTCTGGCATTTAAAGGTTTAAACCTTTGACTGTCAAAGAGGTACCCAAAGCACTGCAATGCACTGGATACCATTTTGGCACTCAAACAGATTTTTTTTTAACCCTTTCAGTGTCAAATATGTATCCAATGCATTGCAATAGGTTGGATATCCCTTTGGCACCCACAAAAAAAATTCTCTCTTTTTCTGTCTTTCTGTGTGTGTGTGTGTGTGTGTGTGTGTATGTCTCTCTCCATACCTTTAACAGCCTCCATATCTCTGTGTTGTGGTTTAGTTGAGGCTGTCAAGACGTATGTCAGGTGATGAGGTCTCATGACTGTATGACCTGAACAGTGAGAGAGGCAGTAGCTGCTGAAGGTATGGGGGGTAGGTTTGGGCGCTGTGGCTGAGTCCGATCAGGGAGGAGGAAACAAGTGGGAGGAAGAAAGAGCAGGGAGGGCCAGTAGAATGTGGAGAATGGAATGGAGGACAGATAGTGAATATGCGCGAATGGAAGGGAGGACAGACACTGAAGCTATGAATGGGAGGGCAGAAAGGAAAGACGTGGCAAATGGAAAGAACGGTGTGGGGAGAGGACATGGCAGATGGAAGGGAAGGTATGAACAGATAACTATGAATTGGAGGGAAGTGAATCTGCCCCCATTCAAATTTTGCCTTTTGGAGAGGCAGTATGGAGTAAATTAGCATATTTTCTCCTTGCTGTCGCACCAGGGTGTGGATTGCACAGATGGAGAATTTCTGTCATGTGATGGTCTTCTATTTTAATTTGTCTTACATCCAATATGGAACACAGGCACTGTGGGGCTGGCTCCCACCTCCTGGAGGGCAGGGCACATCACAAAAGACAAGAGACAGCCCTGATTCTATTACCAGCTCTAAAACCGGTGCTACATTAAAAACAAGCAATGTGTATTTTGCAAATGTGTTATGCCTGTATTCTATTGCAGAACAACGGTAAAACAGAACCGGTGTAGACAGCACATTTCTATGAACTAACAAAACTGGCACTGTTTGCTTCTATTCAAAGACCACCTAAAAATGTGCAAAATGTCAAAGACCAAGGAAATAGGTATACGTCTCACTACAGAAAGATCCAGTATAGCGTTAGATGTGTTACCCACATTATCGAAATCCGACATTCATCTTCCTTCCTCAGGCTTGGATTTCCCCATGTGCCACTTGGGATCAGACGCATTCAGAGAAAAACCCTTCTAAAGTAGGACAAGTAGTCCAGATAATTAGAAAAGTATGGAAAAAATACAGAAACATCCACAAAAAGTACTTATCTAATTAAAAAAGTACTTACCTATGTAGTTGTTCTTCAGCCTGCATTATTAGGGAGAGGACACCTGCACCAACAAATACCCTTACTAAGAAATCACTAGTTTTCTTAGTGATGGTGCCTGCACGAAAGGAGACATATGCTAGAAAGTTTGAAAAAAAGGAAACCCCAAACAAGAAACCTTTATTGCTGGCACCCACCAGTGTATTAGAAATTCAAAAATACAAGTTTATTATTTCTATTAAAAATAAGAGAAAAAGCAGGAAATGCCAAGAAAAAAATGGGGGGGAGGACAAAATAAACGACTATACTCAGCTGGTATTAGTTTTCACATTCCATGTGGATATAGGTGAGTACAAAGAGAGGGTTTTGCAGATAAATTACTCCAATATAAGTAAACCAGAAAAAGTGATTACTCATACAGAAGATCATATTATCTTTGGTGTTTGGAACAATCGGTTCTAGGTGCAGTCACCTAATTCATGATGATTATATATTGCCTCATCCAGGGGATGAAGTCAATTAGCAGAATAATCTCATATCTATCAGTGACTGCAAGTTACCCCATCCAGGGACCTGGACAGTAGTCTTAATAAATCAAACTGATAGTAAATCCAGACTCTTCATTTATGATATTAGCAGAGTTATGTGGCCATACAATCGGTGTCGGGTTAACAATCAAACCGATCATTGTTCCATTTTTCATTAACGTCACTCTTAAAACATTATAAGTGAAAAGTGACTGTAAACTATAGCTATAAGTACTGCAAGCAGATGTTATAGCATCAGTGATCATTTATTCATGTATATAACACCTCCTGTTCACTAGGTTTAGGAATCAAATTGGTAATCCATGAGTCCATGGATCCATGAGGGCTATTATTGGACACTCCCGATAGATAATAGCATCAGTATTTAACTCAGGTCTGTATTCTACATCTCCTTCATATTGTAAGAAAGTCAAAATGGATCAAATAGGACTTATAACAGGGGTTTGTCTGTGGAGATGTATATCTGTGTTTATGTATGTATACATGTCTTTATCTCTATGGATATGGACATTGTATGCAATTTATTGTGTGTGTGTGTATGTATGTGTGTATGTACACATGTGTATGGTTAAATGTCTGTATTATGCCTTAGGAATATACAATTGGAAATAAGTTTCTTTAATTAAGAATCCAGTGCAATTTCAGCTGTCCCAAACAGCAGGGGGTCACATAATTACACAAATAAAGGTTGTTTCAAGTGGTTTGACAGGATGCATTCCTAATTTAGCCATTTGAGGACTCAAAGGAAGCTCTCTCTTGGTCATATAAGAAAGGAAGGAGGACAGATGTAAAAACTGTCTCTGTTTGTCAACTAAACAAAGATTTCAGATAGAGGAACAAATGCTTCTGATACACCTGTTTCTGGAGCCTTCCCCCATCAGTAATATCTCTGAGGCCACCATGAATGGCAAGTGGGTGTGGTGAGAGAAATCAGTTGAGCTAACCAGTCTACACCAGACCTAAGTGATATGAAAATGGTATAAAGGAGCAGTATTTTTGGGGTGGGAGCAGAACTTCAGGAGACCTTCAGGAGAACTGGAGGAGAGCAGAGGAGAAGAGAATGAGAGCAGCCTGAGCACAGCAGT
This sequence comes from Rhinophrynus dorsalis, assembly GCA_037306005.1. NCBI lineage: Eukaryota > Metazoa > Chordata > Amphibia > Anura > Rhinophrynidae > Rhinophrynus > Rhinophrynus dorsalis. The sequence continues at coordinate 69,718,118 of CM074723.1, read as the reverse complement.
CCTGATTCCTGTCCAGATGTGAGCCCAGCAGATAAGAGACCAGAAACCAAGATTTGTGCTGGAGGGTGTGAGGAGATTTTCATCATATAATTTACTGGTATCCAATTCATTTCCATATTTTCCATACCTGTAATCTATGATATTGTTCAGTTCATGTATATACCACCCAAACTGTAACAGTATTTTGATTCTGTACATAATACAAACATTTTCAATATTATCCCTTATCTGTGTATGATCTTCGTCATTACCGCCCAAAAGAACAATTGTACCCTTAGTAAGAGGGGCTAGGTAGAATTTCTTACAGATTGGCGAGCCAGGTTTAGGAGGGATTTGGTTTGACACAGAAATACATTTATAAGTGGATAATATATACTATTTTGTGCTGATTCAAAATACCGTTAAGTACCTTTTGTCTTTGAATTAATTTTGGTAAAATAACTATAGTCTTCCGCTGTATAATGGAAGGTTTAATGAAGAAGATTGCCAAGGTTTCAAACCCTGAGCTTATTGTAAAATGCATGGAGGGCATGTCAGACCCGTGGTTCCAAGCTCAGAATTATGTGGCCATGGCAATCAGTGAGAAGAAATTATCAAAGTCAAATGGTAAAACTGCACTGATTTTTGCTGCTAGCTGGATAGCACAGCAGTACAAATCACTGCAGAAACAGAAAGAGAGCTTGGAGGGTAAATTGCAGGACTTGAATAATGTCATAGAGTCACTCAAAATATCTGCAGACATTGCCAACCAGCAGACAATGGCTGAAAACCAAGTACTCTGTACTGAGAATGAGCAGCTTTTGGAGAGGCTGAGGGATGCTCAGGGCGCCATTAGAGCTCTGGCATCCTCTAGCACTAAAGAGGCTGATCATTCTCATTGTTTGTCAGAAATTAACAGGTTAAAAGAGCAGTTAGGAAAGATGAATGTGGTTGTTGATGCATTTAGTGTTCCAAACTGTGGTGAAAGTATTGTGTGTGGAATGGATTTGGATATGTTTGGAAATTATGAAAGAAAGAATGAATGTGGAATGCCTGCTGTGAAAATGGCACCAGTGTCCATTGAAAAAAAGATAAATTCACAGGGATTATTGGTATCTGAAACCAATGTTTCCAAATCTCTCTCCTGTAATGAACTTGCTGCTTTGAGTAGAGACCTAGGATGCATAGCGTTTACTGATGATCCTATAGAAGTAATTCTAAAAATTGATCAGTTTGAAAAAATTCATAGAAATTTAAGTGAGGCAGACAAATGGGATGTGATTATGTCTAGTCTAGATAAATCTTTGAGATCAAGTCTGTCCTCTGAGGTGTTTGAGCACCCTAGAACAAAGCAGCAACTTCTGAGTGAGATATTGAAATCGCTGGGTTCAGAGGAATATGATCATCATTCTGCATTTGGCAATTGTACACAGAGGATGGGAGAATCGGTACAGGAGTTTAGTAATAGATTATTTGTGTTATATAAACTAACACTCCCAACTGGTGTGCAGGCAAATAAGAATGATGATACTTATAAGAAGGCATTGCTGAAGAATGTATCACCAGAAATTCGTGAAATAGTGGGTTTGTCTGTGTCTGCTAAAAATAGTATTGCTTTGGTGTTTAGTTCTCTCAAAAAGGCTGAGGCAATTGTAAGGAGAGATAAATCTGGCCATACAAGAGTGTCTAAATTAGAGGCCCCTTCACAAGTAAGGGAGAGATGGGCAAATGTTCCTAGGCATTGTACAAATGGTAATGTGTTTAGGTGTTTTGCATGTAACAAGATTGGACACATAGCAAGAAACTGTAAAGGCCTTCCAGCAGATAAAAGAGGGCAGAAAAGAAATAATGGAGGTACAGGCAACAAAATTCCTCCTTCTGCCCCCAGGATCCCATATCAGTTTTTAAAGTCAGAGAAAGAGAGACTTGAAAAAGAAAATTTCCAACTTAAAAATGAAAGGAAATTATACATGGAGGAATTAGGAATATTAAAGCTGGAGCTGTCCAAAGTGGTGTGTAATCACATTTGTGAAGGTGCACAGGCAAAGGGAGAAAATGAATCTCTCTCTATAAAGCTCCCTTAACAAATTTTTATCTATCTAATGTTTCTCCTCAAATTTTGTTTTTCAGAAAAATACAACTGACAATGAAAGAAATGTGACCAGAAATGGTTATTACAATTACCTATCTTGTTTATTTCAGACACAGTAGAGGACCTTACATTTTTATGTGTTTTTATTTTTAAATTTTTAAGGAAAAGCCTCTAAAATCTATGATGTATAGTCAGGTGGGCTAAATTCTAAATTATTTTTATTGTAGTTTTTTTGTTTCAATCGCCTGCACTGCCAGCAAATCCTGGCTGGATAAATGAAGAAGGATTTTTGTTTTTTTTATGAGTTGTTGCCATACTGAGGTGAAGATACACATATCCTCAGTTATATTTTGTATTTTTGCTTTTTTAAAGGCAACACCTGGTTATATAATTTTTACATAGGTTGCATGCTGCTTGTGTGTGCCTTTAAAATAGACTGAATTGTAAAATGTGAAAGCAGCATTCAATCTATATATTTTTTTATTTTATTCTATTTTTTTTTATTATTTTTTTTTTTACTTTCTCATTTTTTTCTTGATTTTTTTTGGAGTTATCTCACTTTATCAAGGCGGGGTGCTACCAATAAGAATAAATGGCACAGGGCACATTTCTATTCATATATCTTCAGAGAATGATGCAGATAAATGGTATTTGTAGAGATTTTTGAAGCTGTATGAATTAGAAATTGTAAATTGTCTGTACAATGTCTATTGTTATTTCACATAAGAGTACCAGTTTACATATGTAAATGTGTCTTTCAGTAAGAGCTTAGTTATAATTAATAGACAGTGGCAACAGAAGAAGTGATACTTTTTTTTCTTTATCAAATGTCCACACCAGTCTGAATAATTTAACTAATATTAGGGAAGCAAAGTACCATTGCAACTATATATTATTTTTAGTAACATCTGTTTGTCATTTTGTTACAGATAGCCAGACTTGGATTTGATAAGGAGACTGAGACAGGGGTGACATGTACCACCAGAGATTTGGCCAAGGATCATACTACATTCTTTACATGTAGTGTATCTTATAATTTCCTGAAGTCACAATTAAATAAATATCAAGCCCACCTTTCAGTTCATTGCTGATAAAGGAACTTAGTACACTTGTCCATGATATAAATGTGCTGTAAGTACTAACAATAACCCACCACCCTATCACACTCAATAAACTGTCCTATGGTAAGTGGTTGTCTCAAATACACTACACAGTACTAAGAGATATATGGTAGGTGTGAGAGCCACATGTAATTTGCACCCCAAAATAAGACTCAAACATGGGTCAGGGGAAGGACACAGTGGTGGAAGAAGTGGTTGTGGCACAGGTGTACAAACGTGCAGGAACAGATAAGCAAACAAGTGCAGCTGAGGATAAAGCTGCAGGAGTCATGAAAGTGGGTTCAAGATATGCAAAGTGGCTAAAGGACTGTAAATTAATAGTTATATTGTAACTGTGAGTATTCTAACAATTAGACTAAATTACCTCACAGTACCCTAAATTTATGATGTTATACTATGGGTGGTTGTCAAGTCATTCCTGTAACAGTAAACTGTTTCAATTTCAACTCTTGTACACAAAATTAATCCACACATACCAGGACATCCATTTTGTGTTATTGAGAGGGCTCTTATTTTCACAAATATTCACCCTCTAGGCGGGGAATGTAAGAAAGTCAAAATGGATCAAATAGGACTTATAACAGGGGTTTGTCTGTGGAGATGTATATCTGTGTTTATGTATGTATACATGTCTTTATCTCTATGGATATGGACATTGTATGCAATTTATTGTGTGTGTGTGTATGTATGTGTGTATGTACACATGTGTATGGTTAAATGTCTGTATTATGCCTTAGGAATATACAATTGGAAATAAGTTTCTTTAATTAAGAATCCAGTGCAATTTCAGCTGTCCCAAACAGCAGGGGGTCACATAATTACACAAATAAAGGTTGTTTCAAGTGGTTTGACAGGATGCATTCCTAATTTAGCCATTTGAGGACTCAAAGGAAGCTCTCTCTTGGTCATATAAGAAAGGAAGGAGGACAGATGTAAAAACTGTCTCTGTTTGTCAACTAAACAAAGATTTCAGATAGAGGAACAAATGCTTCTGATACACCTGTTTCTGGAGCCTTCCCCCATCAGTAATATCTCTGAGGCCACCATGAATGGCAAGTGGGTGTGGTGAGAGAAATCAGTTGAGCTAACCAGTCTACACCAGACCTAAGTGATATGAAAATGGTATAAAGGAGCAGTATTTTTGGGGTGGGAGCAGAACTTCAGGAGACCTTCAGGAGAACTGGAGGAGAGCAGAGGAGAAGAGAATGAGAGCAGCCTGAGCACAGCAGTCCTGATTCCTGTCCAGATGTGAGCCCAGCAGATAAGAGACCAGAAACCAAGATTTGTGCTGGAGGGTGTGAGGAGATTTTCATCATATAATTTACTGGTATCCAATTCATTTCCATATTTTCCATACCTGTAATCTATGATATTGTTCAGTTCATGTATATACCACCCAAACTGTAACAGTATTTTGATTCTGTACATAATACAAACATTTTCAATATTATCCCTTATCTGTGTATGATCTTCGTCATTACCGCCCAAAAGAACAATTGTACCCTTAGTAAGAGGGGCTAGGCAGAATTTCTTACAATATATTGGAGCAAAGCATTTGCTATTTAGTGAGACAGTATGTTGTGTAAAGATCAACCCGGCCACTATTCTCAGAAAACACTCCTGCTTACCAGAATCGCGTTAGAATATATCTGGTAGGTTATAGTATATAGTAAGCTTTCTCCATATAGATCCCTATTCGGGCAATGTTGTTGTGCAACTGTCATAGTTGTAATAACAATAGTAATTCTAATACTATTTAATTGCGGTCAGAAGTTAAAAAAAAAAAACTCCTGGCATATTGATGGTGTCAGTCACAATAGATACATATATGCAGTATTTACTGTTCACTAGCGAAACGTGTCCGTTGAAAAATCTACAGATCCTCAGCAGTTAAAGCACAATGCTAGTAAGTAACAAGTCAGTGTTTGACGGATGCTTCTATTACATGTCTTCCTGGTAGAATTAAGCTATATATTGTCCGTGAGTAAAGTACGTTAATCACTTTCACTATGGTCTGTAAGGACACCCCCTACCGAGCATGCTCTCCGATTCCAACTTATTGGATAATAATATGGTGAGCACTAGACAAATTTTGCCTTCGGAAGTAATACTGTGTGCGACATACACAAGGTGCTATAAAGATCATAGTATATACATCCAAAAATACAAAGAAAAAAGATGATCTAAAACAGCACTCTAACTTCTCAAAATATACTTGTAACAGAAGCTAAGAAGGGACCGCATCGCCTTACAATGTCGTTCCCGGGTCTCTCCTTCTTGACGCCGGACTGACGCCGTGGGATGCACCGGTCGAGCAGATAACCGGTACGGTGGTCGACTCAAAGTGGCGTCGAACCCCGGAGTAGTCGACTCTACATTGAAGGGTACGGATCGAGGAGGGGTCGACGAGCTCTTGAACCGTTGAGCGTCGTAGAACCGGAACACCGGGCAGTTAAGAGTGAGGCCTCTACTCCCGGGCTACGATGAACAGGAAAAGTGTTGCAGGAATTAAAGGTAGCGGTTGCCAAGCCGTTCGAGCATTCCGGTGCTCGAATCGAAGGTTCTACTGGAACTGGAAGAAGCAAGGCAGAGTCCACGTTGCCGCCTGACAGCATCCGAAGTTGAGTATCCGTTACACTGGTGGCAAGCAGTCGGATCAAACTGAAACCAGCCCAGCAGGGGGAAAAATAGCCACTGGCTTGACCCCGGTTTTAGCAACAGCTCATGAGACCATCTCTCTCACCGCTCTGAGGAATACAGAACACTGCTGGAAGTCAAGTTGGTGCAATGGCCGATGTCTACAGGCAGCGCTCGGTGGCAGAGCTCCAAATTATGGCAGAGGAACGTGGATGGGACGCTAGGGGTCTGAAAAAAGCAGAATTGGTGAATCTCCTCCAAGCTATGGAAGAGGAGATCGTGGAGCAGGCCAGGGTCACGGATTTGCCCCAAGATGATTCCTACAGTAACCCTTCCAATATTGTGGGATCTTCGATGCTGCTGCAACCAGTGGCAGCCTCCTCAAACATTGTAAACCAGCGGGTAGCTGACCAATTGCCATTAGCCGGCCCAGATCCGCCGCCGGACTTCAGAATAAGGACAATTCTTGCTGTGGAAAAGGAATATCTGGAGGAATTATCCCAAAACCATCCGGGGCCCCCGAGCCACAGCAATGACTCCAGGGTGGACTCCTTGGAACACCACCGCCGGCTTCCCCATCAACTATTTAAAACCTTTGACGATGCAGAAGGGGACATTGATGCCTTCCTAAGGGACTTTGAGCAGCAGTGCCAAGTGATCCAGGTGAATCGCCAGGACTGGGTCCCCATCCTAGAAGGTAAGCTCACGGGGAGGGTTACGGATGCCTACCGTGCCATACCAGATGCTTGGATTACTGATTATCCTAAGGTAAAGCGAAGACTGCTTCAAAGGTATGCAATAACCCCTAATGCATACAGGAGGCAATTCAGGGAAGGATGTTGGCAGCCTAAAGAAACTCACATGGAGTGGGTATACAAAATGGAACAGGCATGCCAAAGCTGGCTGCAGGGGGCTGGGACCTGGGAAGACTGTTGTCAGCAATTTCTTTTGGAGCAGTTTTTTCACCAAGTTACCCCGGAGGTGCGGTACTGGGTCCATGATCAGGGGCCCCGCACGGTTATAACGGCCGCAGAATTGGCCGACAAATTTGAGGAATCAAGGCGACGAAGCCCTCGAGTAAACACTCTTCTTGGGACCCTGGGACCAAGTTGTACCCGCTCTGCCGGAACCACAGCCCCTGCTGCCCGGCTCCATCACAGGACACAAGTTACTCCCAGCCCCGGTCAAACTCAAAACCCAGGTGCTATCAATGCCAGCAGTATGGTCATCTGCGTCCCAACTGCTCCCAGAACCGAGCTGCGCAAGGACCCCCGGTCAGTTCTTCCCGGTGGAGCTCACAGCCATCCCAAATAAGAGGGGCTCCCCGACCAATCCACTGTGTCAGTGAAGCAGTGGAAGCCGAGTCTGTTTGCCCCCCCCCCCAGGAAGCTGTGCGGGCCCCCACAGACCTTTCACCATGGGGCTATTATCACGAGGTTACCCTCGCCCAGGAGGGGCCCTCCGACAATAGGAGCCACCATATGCAGACCATTAGACTGGATGGCTATCCCACAGCAGGACTAAGGGATACAGGGGCCACCCTCACCTTGGTGCAACCTCGATGCTTATTACCCCGCCACCGCACGGATCAAGTCGTGGAGGTTCACGTAGCTGGTGGGAAAGTATATCAGTTGCCTATGGCCCGAGTCCACCTGGATTGGGGTACTGGACAGGGATACAAAAATGTTGGGGTGATGCCCGGATTGCCTGTGGATGTACTATTGGGCAACGACTTGGGACATCTGGAGAGTCAATTTACCTCCACACACCTGGAGGATTGCCAGGCCGTCACCCGTGCTCAAACCCGACAAGCAGCGGTAAGCCAACTACCAAACCTAGCCCCAAACCCGATGGCCAGCCCTTTCAGTGGTTCCCCCAGATGAATTTCGGGCGGCCCTACAGTCAGATCCCACACTACAGGGGTACAGGGGGAACGGGCAGACACAGGGATGACTGGCCCCAATGGGGAAACGTTTAGCTGGGACAATGGGCTGTTATATAGGCAGACTAGGTCCGTAGGACAGGGACAGACAGAGGTTCTTAAGAAACAATTACTTGTCCCCGTTGACCATAGAGCTGCCTTGCTGTCGCTGGCTCATGAGGTGCCGCTAGCCGGTCACCTCGGGGCCAAACGTACAGAACAGAGCCTCACCCGAGCTTTTTACTGGCCCCAGCTGTCCAAAAGTTTTAGCACGTTCTGCAGAACCTTTGACATTTGTCAGCGGGTTGGCAAGCATGGAGACCGATCCAGGGCACCTTTACAGTCCCTCCCCATCATCGGGGTCCCTTTTCAAAGTGTGACTGTAGACATTGTAGGGCCCTTGGCCAGGTGCAGCCGCTCCGGGAAAAAAATTATACTAACAGTGGTGGATTTTGACACCCGGTACCCTGAGGCGGTTGCCCTGGCCAACATAACCGCAGAGTCTGTAGCAGACGCATTGGTCAAAATTTTCACCCGGGTGAGGTTTCCCCAGGAGATCTTGTCGGATCAGGGAACCCAGTTCACTTCCGAATTGCTACAGCAAGTATGGAAGTTATGCAGGGTTAAATCACTACACACCAAAGCCTACCACTCCCAGACTAATGGGCTTTGCAAACGGTTCAGTGGAACCCTGAAGCAAATGCTCAGAGCCTTCACGGAATGCTACAGAGATTGGGAGCAGTATCTGCCTCACCTCCTCTTTGCCTACCGCAAGGTTCCTTAGGAATCCATGGGCTTTTCTCCCCTTTAACTACTTTTTGGGAGACGAGTTCGGGGACCCTGAATATTCTCCGAGAATATTGGGAAGGGAAGTGCGAGGCAGAAGAGACCCCAGTGGTAACCTATGTGTTGGAGCTCCGGGAGAGCTTGGAGACTCTGATGGGTATGGCCCAACAGAACCCCCAAACCGCCCAGGCATGCCAACAACAGTATTACAATAGGCAGACCCGGGCCAGGGAGTTCATCATAGGGCAGAAGGTGCTAGCCCTGCGGCCGGTCCGCCAAAACAAACTCCAAACAGCGTGGGAGGGTCCCTACCAAATAGTAGATTGTCAGGGGGAGACCACCTATCTAATAGCCAAGGGACCCCAGCTGAAGGACAGACAGGTCTGTCACATTAATGCCCTGAAGTCATACGAGGAGCGGCCCGAGGAGATTCTAGCCATATGCACCCTGGCCAGTCAGGAAGCTGAGGATAGGGAACTGCCAGACCTATTAGCAGACACACACACTGAGGATCAACCCAGACCGGTCCCTCTAGGGACCCATCTCACCCCAGAGCAGCAGACCCAGCTGTGCAGCATTGTAACCCGGTGGCCCACTCTTTTCTTGGCCCTACCGGGTCGCACGGCCCTAACCGAGCATAGGGTAGAGACCTTTACGCAGACACCGCTCTGACAACCCGCCTACCGGGTCCCCGAGGCAGTCAAAGCCTCTATTCAGAAGGAAATTAGGGAAATGCAGGAGTCAGACAGTCCTTGGGCCTCTCCGGTAGTCCTGGTCCCCAAAAAGGATGGGACCACATGTTTCTGTGTGGACTACCGGCGGCTCAATGAAAAGACAGTAACCAATGCATACCCCATGCCCCGGGTGGACGACCTCCTGGACAAACTCGCTGGGGCACGCTTCGTCACTACTCTAGATTTAAGCAAAGGATACTGGCAAATTCCTATGGCTCTGGAGGCAGTGACCAAATCCGCTTCATCACCCCGTTCGGCCTGTACCAATTCACAGTCGTGCCGTTCGGGATGAAGAACGCTCCCCCCACCTTTCAGAGTCTGGTAGATAGCTTGCTGACGGGGGCGCAGGAATTTGCCTGAGCATATCTAGATGATATAGCAATCTTTTGCGAGTCCTGGGAGGAACACCTATTGCATGTAGAGGCAATCTTGGGGCGAATACAGCAGGCAGGACTGACCATACGTCCAGACAAATGTCCGTTTGGTATGGGGGGTGTAACGGTTTTCAGTACACTCAGAGGCAGGCAGTTTGGTAAAACACAGTTTTATTGAAACCAGACAGAACTGAGTAACCCTCGCGGGTCCAGCAATAGTACACACTTAATACTGACACAGGACAGGTTACAAAATAGTATTAACCCACATGGGTCCAGTACATATATCAGAGAACAAATACATATACTGACACAGGTCAGGTTACAGTTCGTGTGAATCAGTGAGATAAAGATGAGAAGGTGCTATTAGGCCGGGAGGCTGGTAGGCCCTAATAGCGAGGCCCAAGAAGCACTCTCTACAGGAGAGTGACACAATAGCGCTTAAGCCCTCAAAGGGTAAGCGAGGCCCTGAAAGAATCACGGACTACCGGACAGTGCTGTAACCGGAGGAATGCCAACCGGAATCTGCATGATATGTGACCCAAGGATAATGGCACCGGACAACAAGGGTACAGACACTCAGGCTTGATGACAACTGCTAGGTAGTAGAGACGACTGAGGCGCCCAGGAGACCAACCTCATTAGGGGAGCAGTAACAAGCCAAGCGTATGATGTGCCAATGAGATTATCTCCTACCTGGGTAAGCACCGGACAGCAAGGGTAAATAGACGCTCAGGCTTGATGGTGACTGCTAGATGGTAAAGACGACTAAGGCACCAAGGAGACCAGCCTCAGTAAGGGAGCAGTAACAAGCCAAGCGTATAGTGAGCAAACGAGATCAGCTTCACCCCTGGGAAATGGAGATACAAGGCACAGGAGCATAAATGGGTCGCAGTAGTAACGGTAAAACAGCACTCAAGGCAACCAATTGAGTCATCACGCTCTAGACAGAGCACCGGAAGGTACTCTCTACCGGAATACTGGGCATGGTAGTGAACCGGACCCGAGACGCACAGAGCAGGAACGGAAGCCAAACCGGGTCTATGCACAGAACAGAAACGTCAGCCAGGCTGGGTCGGTACACGGAGCAAGAACGTCAGCCAATCCAAGTCGGTACATGGAGCAGGAATGTCAGCCAGGCCGGGTCGGTTCACGGAGCAGGAACGTCAGCCAATCCAAGTCGGTACACGGAGCAGGAACGTCAGCCAGGCCGGGTCGGTTCACGGAGCAGGAACAGAATGAGAGAGAGTAGTCAGGCAGTCCGGGTCATACACAGGATTCACACAATAACGACAGCAAGCACTAAGCAACGGGAACACCACGAAATGGCCCTGCATGAGTGACAGGGCACAGTACTTAAAGGCTACCACTGGGTGGAGCAATCTCACGCAACCAATAAGAAGGCAACAGAAACAATGTGTCAAAATGTTGCCAGCAATACATGGGCACCGTGATAGGGAGGTACAGTACCTCAGCCACAGGGTGGGTAGCGGGTGCCAGTGACCTGATCCGGCCAAAATAGAGGCTATTGTAAACTGGCCTCAGCCACAGACTAAGAAACAGGTCCTCGCTTTCCTGGGGACCTCTGGTTACTATCGACGATTTGTCCCCAGGTACAGTGACCTGGCAAAACCCCTAACTGATCTCACCAAGAAGTCCCTGCCCCAGGTAGTAAACTGGACCCTGGACTGCACCCAAGCTTTTGAAGCCTTAAAGACTGCCAAGGCCCTGTACTCACTGTTCCCAACTTTAATCAACCCTTTTTGGTCCATACAGATTCCTCAAACGTTGGGTTGGGAGCAGTACTGAGTCAAGTGGACGCCACGGGGGCCGAGCATCCCATCATATTTCAGAGCCGCAAGATGCTGGACCGAGAAGTGGGGTATTCAGCCATAGAGAAGGAATGCTTGGCGCTAGTCTGGGCTATAAAGAGGTTTCAGTCCTACTTATATGGCCGGGAATTCACAGTAGTCACGGACCATAACCCGCTCGTATGGCTGAACCGGACATCAGGAGACAACGGGCGCCTGCTGTGCTGGAGCCTAGCTTTACAGCCCTACACCTTCACAGTGCAGTACTGGTCTGGCAAGCATAACAGTAATGCCGATGGATTATCGCGGCAGGAGGACATCTAACCCCCGGAGGAGTACTAATTGGCTCTTTCATTGTTTCCCCAAGTCCTTCTCTGAGCACAGACTGAAGGACTTGGATGCTGGAAAGGGGGGGGGGGTGTAACGGACCCTAGGCCGTTACTATGGAACTTGGCATTTCCCTCAAGCCGTACCCATTTCCCTGAAAAGAACTGACTTTCACGGAGCAGAACGTCGGCCCCTCTCCCATTGGTTGTTCCGTGGACAAAAGACCGGCCGCTGATTGGCCGATGGAAGTTAAAGGGACTCCACAGACTTTACATGGAGAAAGTAGGCGGCCCTCGGATTGGTCGGTTGTTTGCCCGCCTACCGGTTCTGATTGGCTGAGATGACCATGATGATCTTGGCCATCGGATCCCAGGCTTCTGATTGGCCAGGGGTTGAAGCGAAATATTCAAAAAGGCTTCAACCCCCTGGCCATTGTGTGAAGATGTGTATTCGAGCCCCTCAGCCTTTTGTCCCAGTGTTTACCCTTCATCAGTCCCTTTGTATAAATAATGTAATCATGTCGGGCCCTTTGTGTTATGTTTACACCATCTGTCACTGTCCTTTGTCTAGTATTGTATCTTGATGTGGTTCACCATGTATAAAAGAGTTGAAGTTTGTGCAATAAAGTGTGTTACAGTTTGGACTTGAACTGCCTCCTGTCTCTTTGTCGCTGGATGGTATCAAGGGTCTTCTGTTGACCCCCATCCTAGGAAGAAAAGCTGCTTGAGTAACTGGTGGAGCTGCCTGCTTGTAGCTGACCTCAGGAGGGAGAAACCTGGAACAACGGCCTGAGTCCAACCCAAGGACTTGGGTATCTGTTACTATTTAGATTATTCTCTTAATAAGTATTGTATCATAAATTAGTATCAAAAAAGTACAAAACTATTGACTTAGTAAACACAATCCCCATGCCCTCCCAAATACAGAAACCATCCACATCACCTCAAAATATACCCCTTCTATCTAAAAAATGGCAATCCTCAAACACAGAAAAGGCACTATATTCTAAACAGTCCCGTTGGCTGGGCCCAGCATAAATAGGGTTAAGGAGCTTGCAAGCCTTAATAAACTCATCGGACCACAGGACATGGTTACAGTAATCCATGTCCTTAGACTGCTTGTCTTCAGCAAACTGTTTGCGGGCTTTTTTGTGCATCATCTTTAGAAGAGGTTTCCTTCTGGGACGACAGCCATGCAGACCAATTTGAGCATGTGCACTCAACTTCTTTGGTCGACCATTGCAAGGCCTGTTCTGAGTGGAACCTGTCCTGTGAAACCGCTGTATGGTCTTGCCCACCGTGCTGCAGCTCAGTTTCAGGGTCTTGGCAATCTTCTTATAGCCTAGGCCATCTTTATGTAGAGCAACAATTCTTTTTTTCAGATCCTCAGAGAGTTCTTTGCCATGAGGTGCCATGTTGAACTTCCAGTGACCAGTATGAGAGAGTGTGAGAGCGATAAAACCAAATTAACACACCTGCTCCCCATTCACACCTGAAACCTTGTAACACTAACGAGTCACATGACACCGGGGAGGGAAAATGGCTAATTAGACCCAGTTTGGACATTTCCACTTAGGGGATGTACTCACTTTTGTTGCCAAGGTTTAGACATTAATGGCTGTGTGTTGAGTTATTTTGAGGGGGACAGCAAATTTACACTGTTAAACATGCTGTACACTCACTACTTTACATTGTAGCAGAGTGTCAGTTCTTCGGTGTTGTCACATGAAAGATAAAATAGAAATATTTACAAAAATGTGAGGGGTGTACTCACTTATGTGAGATATTGTATATATGTGTTGTGTGTTTAGCGCTTTTCATGTCAAGGAGAAGATTCTATGTGAGGTTATCAAATGGCTGGAACTGTTCTCTTTACATCTATAGGGAATGGAACCTTTTTGAAGCTTTGCTACATATGGTTATTAATGCTTGCAAGCTCATTAACCCTATTTATGCTGGGCTCAGCTAACGGGACTGTTTAAAATATAGTGCCTTTTCTGTGCTTGAGGATTGCCATTTTAGATAGAAGGGGTATTTATTGAGGTTGACTGTCACTATCATTGTATACAACCTTAGTTTATTTTAAATGTTAGTGTTCATTTAGACCCTACTCACCCCTTATGCTCCCCTCCACGTGCCTCTCTTGTACCATCACAACTTTTTTGTTTTCCCTTTTCACGCAAAACTGCTTTAGTTCCACCCACTCCCAACACTTTTTACCTAAATACCTCTCTTCTTGAATAACATCCACAAGCCCACATAAACTATAAATATTGTGTTGCTTTTGACTCCATACAGCTTCAATGTCTTTCACAATTGTACCCCACAACTGACATGGATTTAGTCAAGAGATTGTCCTTCAAAATTATTTTCTAACCTTCACTACAGATATAGGTTATGTTTACGCTGGGCATCAATTACATGTGATATTTGTGCAGCTGGTGTGGTAATGAACTGACAGACCAAAACTACATCAAGCTGTGTCAGCTTCAGAGGCAGACTGGTCAAGGGGCAATTGCCCCCTGACTGGTCAAAAATCTAGACCAGCAGGCTGCTGCTTACTTCATTGCCCACTTGTTGCTGTAAAGCAGCTGGAGGTGTGTGTCCACTGGGTGAGCCGACACTTAATCAAGCTGCTCCATTTCAATTGTAACCTCTGTGGTGACACTCATAAGTTCCATTTCTATTGTAAGCTTGGTGGTATCACTGTCTTTATGTCACAACATCAATGCCAGTTATACAATTAACAAAACGGGGTGGGCTGGAGCAACAGTAGAATATGGGCCACTTGATTTCACTTGCCACTACAGGACAAAAGTTACCTAACTACCCTTGTTGGCCTGCTGAGAAGACCACCAGTGTTAACATCCCTCATATGATGCAGTGGACCTTTTTGTATAAAGGCAATGTGTAGCAGTTCTGGGGCAAACCATTTGCACCACTGGGGCCAAATAAAAACAGCTACTAATTTAAATGGGGCTTTTACCTCCTTGAATGCTAGACATGTATCCAACGCATTGCTTTCACTACTATTCAAAAGATTAAAAGCCCCATTTGTCTGCTATAGTGCAGTTCTGTGCCAAAGCAACTAGTTGACTTTGTCTTTATACATAAGGCTTAACAGGGTATATGTATTAATGCATAAATAGGGCAGTTCCAGGGCAAACCTACTACACATAATATTCTCCAAATTCTCTTTGATTTAAAAGGGGACTTAACCACTTGAATGCTAGAAAAGTCTCCAGATTATTATTTCTATGGTTCAGTTGGTTTGCTACAGAATTGCACCTTTTTGTATGTGTATCATCCTTTCTGTATCCTTCAGGATACAATGTTATACTTCTTTCCTTTTCACATGCAGTATGATCATTCCTGAACCATTTCATTCTCTGTATAACCATTCAACAATGTGGAAAAACAACATACTTGTCAACATTTCAAATACCTTTCCAGGACACTACTGCCCTGAGCAGTCACAGAGTGTTGGTAATGATTCCCCATACAATGTGACACCAACGAATGAAAACCTTGAATGGAAGTCTTAAATCCATACTTACAGCTCACCTAAATACTCTTTAAAAATCACCTATATGTTGTATCAGACATTTTTTTATTTTAGAAAACAAGTTTTTAGTTATTTAGATTTCTAGATTATGCTAATCAAGACATGTCATGCAGGAATTTCCTGTCTTAGCCATATATTACCTTCCCCCACTCAATGACACTACTCAGCAGTGCATTACCAACCTTGCCTAGTACTGGAACGGTTAAGTATCAGCAACTGTGGGAGGTAATGTAGGGCTAAGACAGGAAGTGCCTACTCAGCATGCTTTCATTAGAATAATGTATAAATCTAGAGAACTAAACAAATTTTTTTCTAAATAAAAAACCTGCTAAAATAAAATATGGGTGATTTTAATTTTTTTTTTTAATCACCATCATTGTTTTAGGTGATAGTATACCTAGGGCTTATAATTTTAAGTCCTTTGCTACTAGCCAGACCTGAAAAGTTACTCGCCACTGCAAGCCAAAACATACCCACCAGGGCTGAATTTCTACTCGCCATTGGCTAGTGGGGAGTGGAAGTTTTTAGCCCTGGTATACCTATAAATAAACAATATTAAAACATGGTAAATATTTTAATGACAAGTCCATAGTATATGGGTTTGCAATGACTAGGACATGGAGCCAAAAACAAGCACTGACCCTCAAAATATGAGACAGTTGTCAGTTATTAAAGGACAGCAGTTTCTTATCAGTAAGAGCTCAGACTAGTTTTGCCTTTTCTAATTACCCTTCCACTAAGACTGTTTAAAATAATTACTGCATGAGTTATTTTAACACTTCATGAACCAAAGAGTGTGTGCATAACATTGTTGTGCAATGTGCAGCACACTATTATAGTTATTAAATGGTTAGTATCTAAACAGAGCAGACAGCTAATGCTTTCATGGCCGCAAAGGCAATCTGCAAATTAAAAAATAAAGATAATTTAGAGTGAGAGAGAGTGCATTTCTGATTCTTGTTTAAAAATTAAATGGGGGAGATTCACTAAGCAGTGATAAAGTAGAGATGACTTCTCCAGTTTATCACTTCTCCAGTTACTATGTTATTCTATGGAACCGATCCACTAAGATATTCAGAGCTGAAGAAATCTTAGTGCATAGGCTCCATAGAATAGCATAGCCGTTGGAGAAGTGTTAAGGAGAAGTCATCTCCACTTTATCACCTCTTAGTGAATGTCCCCCAGTATGTTGTTGTTTAGTCTACACTCTATATACAGACTCTAAATATACACACTCTATATATGTGTTTGCTAGCAAGTTCCTCCACTACAAGTATACTGTGTGTGTGTGTTTGTCACACCTCCCAATTACCAGTGCCATGTGCGAGAGAGGTGAACAATATAATACAACACAATTATGTTTCCTTGCCAAGAGTGTTTCAGCATTAACCAAGTTAATTTTTCTCCTTTGGTGAATGCTAACACAATCATGACTGGGAAAAGAAAATTGTGAAAAGCTGAAATAATTTTCCTTTTTAGTGCTTCTTCTCATTTATTTAAATAAATGCCTATACAATCTACTGCACTATGCATTTGGGAAACAATAAATGAAAACAAATAAGATACATTACAGGGTGATGATACAAATTGAGGAGATGGTCTGGCTTGTGAAATGTTTCAATTTATAAGAGGTGCAGTGAATGAAATGCAAAGTTCACTCAAAAGGGGTTCACTAAAACGTAAGGTCAACTGTAAGTCTGATTATTGGAAAGAAATTTACTTTAGCCAAGTAGACAGTTGGACCCATGATTTGAACAAGGAAGGGGGTGCACAAGACTAGGGTTCTGCAAACTGTCACTTCTCACGGTTAATGTTGTGACATAGATTCTGGTGTCTGCTGCAGGCATCTTTGAAAAGATGAGTTTTAAGGGGGCATTGAAAAGGGTGAAAGGTAAGCACTTAAAAGATTTCTTGCACATTGCCATTGTGGAGGAGGGAAACAAAACTTAAAGTAGGAATTATGCCGAGCTGCCAGGGTATTCTACTGGTAGTCAGGGACATGTACTTCAGTCCCTTGGCTGTGTCTTATTCTTTTAATAAGTATGTGAGAGCAGGAAGATAATATTTTTTTCAAAAATAGCTGTAAACCTTCCTGCCAGACAAATGGCTAAAATTAGGATAAGCTATAGCAATAGTATGCTTAGCTGGTATTTTCTTCAAAAAAACATGACAAGGTGAAGTTCTTCAGTGGGTGAGAGAAAAGCAGATTATAAAACATGTTGCGCTGCAAAAAAAAAACTAACACGATTTGCCAGCTTCAAACTGGTTTAGGGACTTTGGCAATCCTAATGCATAAGATCAGTAATTATCATTTTTCCTTCTGCTGTGCTCTGTGTTTAACATGTTTGCGTAAAACGAGTTAAACTCCTTTAAGCACAACTTTGGAAGTAGAGCCAGAAATGAAAATGGCCGCCCAACTTCCTAGTGACGCAGCACTTTATTAAAATCTGTTACGTCCTACATCATAGAAGACGCTTTTGGTTCAAATTTTCTAATTGACTACGCCCACTTTTCGGTAATGGGGCGGAGTGGCGTCGCGTCGTATCTAGTGCACGTAATGCGTGCCTGCGCCCGTATAAATAGCGCGCCGAAGCGTTGCGGCCTTTTCCCCTTCTACCCCGGCTGTTAGTGCTGTGTGTGAGTGTGTGCTCCGGAGCCTGGCCTCGGCACACATTTCTTATTATTAAAAAAATATAAAAAATAAAAAAAAATCACAAAATCCTTGCAAAAACCCAGAAAAATCCCCAATTCCCTCTTTTTTTCTTCCAATATTCTTATTTTTTTGTTGATTTAAAAAAACAAAACATTTTTCCTCCCAAGCCCTCTGATTTTAAAGCTTGAAAAGAAAAAAATAATAAAAATAAGCAACGGAAGAAACATCGACTTATTTAAAAAATAAAAAAATTGTAAAACTCTCTCCGTTAAAGAGAACGGTGAACAGAAGTCCTAGCTAAGCAGAAGAGGCCGCGGCTCGTTCCTTTACGTACCGGATAAAACGCAGGAGCAGCGGACAACATTTACCCGTAACCCGGTGAGCAGACGACTATCTTTCTAGGGGGAGTGTACAGCAGTGGGATTTATGGGATCGCTGGATCCCGTGAGTTAGGGGAGTCGTATAGGCCTCGCACGGAGAAGGAAGTGGCCACATCATGGGGCATGGCTGATGTGTATACTGTAGGGATTCCTGTGGTTGGACTACATTTCGCATAATCAAGGCGCTTGCCGACTTATGACAAATTGTAGACCAAAAGCAAGAAGATGGATTATATTATATATGCATATTTTGTAGCAATCGTATATGGATAGCTAGGACGTTAACCTTTTGAGTGCCGGTGGGGTACGCATTCCTTTTGCAAAGCCCTGCGTAGCCATCGGACACTCAAAGGGTTAAATTATTTGTTTCGCATGTGTTAGGTTGTCTGACTGCACGTGTCAATTTGGTGTTGTGTTGCCCACCCGTGGTATGTGTCGGGTCAGGCCTAGATCTGGCACGTTTTCTTGATCCACGCTTCATCGTCACAGTATCACGGGGTTTAGGAATTGACTCATTTCTCGAGGGGAGGGTATGTTTCTTGTTGATGACACAATTTGGGGAGCCCAATTATGCCCGGCCTAAGCAATTTGCAGTTTTGTCCACTGCATCAATACACAAGGGGTGAAATCAAAATCCTGATTGGGGTTGACTACATCCCTATCAACATGCATCTGTTACTTGGCTAGTGATCTTGCGTACAGTCCAGCGGTACATTCTAGATCTGACTCGTGTTGGTAACAGTCATGATTTGTTGACTTTACATACAATTCCCTAGTAGAATGTATAAAGTCGAGTTGCTTATTTTTTTTTTCATCTTTTTGGTTTACACTTAAGTTACTGAAAAGGAGTTCTTTGAAAATTGGTGTGTAGTGGTATTTTTGCCAGATCGTGAACCCTGGGATAGTGAATCATTGTTACACTATTCTGCAACAGAAAATAAATGTAGTGACTGTAGCAGAGATGTCTTGGTTCTGCATTCATAGTTCAAAATATCACCTCTTGGCTTCAGTCCCTTTTAAGCTCTCTGGGAACAGAAAATATGAGCTCTAAGGATAGATAGATAGATAGATAGAAAGGGAAGCCCTAATAGTAGGTATTTTTATATAAAGTCAAATAGGTTGACTGCTGTTTTAAACAATAATTGAGCTTCACCTATGTTGGAGTTGTCATTGTTGAGTGCTGTCTTTATTTGTAAAGTTATCTGCAATTGTTTGTAGTCAGCAGCTTGAAACAAGGGGGTGTTGGTAGAAAATGTGCAATTATATATACAGGGCTTATAATTTTAAGTCCTTTGCTACTAGCCAGAGCTGAAAAGTTACTCGCCACTGCCAGCCAAAATATACCCACCAGGGCTGAATTTCTACTAGCCAGGGCTTAATTTTCACTTGCCATTGACTAGTGGCGAGTGGAAATTTTGAGCCCTGTATATATATATATATATATATATATATATATATATCTTTTACATACTGGCCACACCTCTTTAATGATTGCACGTTAAGGAGCTTATGCCATGTAATGCAAGTTTTACTGAATATTTTGGAGACAAAAGTAAGAATTGTTGCAAGCTATGTAAAAAAAACAAAAAATCACACTTTGACAGTGTTGGTCACCCCCCCATGACTTGTGTGGGGCTGTTATATTTAACAGGTGTATAGAAAAGGTCAGTGCTAGACGAAAAGTTGCAGAAATGTCAAGTTTCAATTTCAGGTTTTTTTTTGGTTAAGTTTAGTAGTCATGCTAACTCATATACATATGATATCCCCCATTATTGCATTTGTCTTGTGTTTGTACCAGATTTTTTTGTAGTCTAATTGCTAATTTTTCTATATGCTGCTTTGACATGCAATTTAAGTAAGTTTTCAGTTGAAAAGGATACCTGCAGTTACATGTTTTTTAAAGGTTTGTTTTCATTGTTTGTATTGGACCTTCACAAAACTTGCACACCATTAAGTTGGATATAAATCCCTAAAGACCTTTCAGTGTCTTCCACATTTTCCATCTTCTCCTTCAGAGGTGATTTCAGTGTTACTACATGTGCATTTTGATAATGTCCTTATAAAGTGACATTTGTGATTGCGTTATAACTAGAACCAATGATGAAATTGGAGATTAGCAATGTCAAAGTAAGTTTTTTATATGTGAGTTGAATTGGTGAGATACAATGCTGATAATGGAAATTACTATATCTCAGTGTGTCATTTACTTGTCTTCTCAGCCTGTAGCCTGTCAGTCCTCTGATATTGGGATTTTATCAGTGGTAAGACAGGAAGAAATAGAACTGAAGAGTGGGGGGCTTGTCATGGAGACCAAACGCAATGAGAACATGAGGGATTGGCAGTGAGATGTCTAGTGGCAGTGTGGTGAGCACTAATTGTTTATGACAATATACTAATACTTGTTTATACTGAAGTAGTCACTTCAGGTATACAAATAAGTGAGACCTATACCCTTTCAACAAACAGGCTGGTGTTGCTCACCCAGTCTTGCTGTTAATATCTCTAGAACCCATGGAGTTAAGGACAAGTGGTGCTGCAGCCCTTTTTCGTAGTTGAAACATGATAAATGTTAAAGGAATAAGCAAGCTATAAAACCAAGACATTGATTGAAAGGCAACATGTCCCTCACTACTGCTGTACTGTTTAGCTCAGAGGTTATACTGGCAAGTTTGTAACTTTTAGCTTCAGAGAGCTGTTTGATTACACACATTAAATGAATAGTAATGTTTCACAATTAAAGCAGGTCCAATTAATCTTCATAGTATTTGGGCCATGGAGAGTTATTTCAATACTGTCAGTAGTTCAAGAGTAATTGAATGATAAAGTATCCCCCTCCTGCCTCTCTTACTGATGTAACACTGCTTGCCTCAGAGCAGAGAGATGGGTCACATAGAGGGACAATCTTTAGTGGGCATAAGGAAAAACTTGTCAAGGGGGGCAGGGTTTTCCTTGTGCTCACAGCAAGAAGATTGTCCCTTGCTGTGATTCCTCTGCTCCTGGGACCAGACTCCACATCTGAGTGAAGGTGGCTTACACTAGGTAAAAGGGCAGGCACCTTTAATTTTATATTTGGCTCCTAAACTATGGGCACAATGCATGCATTTCTGTACAGGCATGCCTTCACTGGCTCCCAAAACCCATATTTCACTGCTTTAAATGAACCATTTTCTTTAAATGCAACGCTGACACAAACCAGCTGCATCAATTCCAGTTGATTTAAATGGGGCTTCTAGCAGCTTACTGCATTTCCAAATGTTAAAGGTGAGTCATAGTGTTAACCCATTGAGTGCCAGAGGGATTCACAATGCATTGCCTTGTGATGCGTTGCACATTCCACTGACACTCAGGGTTAACCCCTTAGTGACGGCCGCGTGCAGACGCGGCCGTCACTTAACGTCCGTCTAACTTTTTTTTTTCTTTTTTCTAAAAGAATCCGGCGTCCCCGAACGGCGTGCAGCCGCGTGGGGAGCCGGATTTCCGGGACGTACATGTACGTCCTCTGTCACTAAGTGACAGCCACACAGGACGTACATGTACGTCCTGTGTCGCGAAGGGGTTAAGAACCATTTGAAAATGAATTTAAATAGACTTGGTGCAGCCACTTTTCACTAGTTTGTCTAAAACAGATAATGCATATTGGTGCACATCCATAGTCTTATATTAGGATGCACATTATCTTCATCGCAGTCACTATTATAGTTTAGGATTTAGTTGCATAAAATACTATACTTGCCTTTGTGTCAAGGTTCCTTTGTGTAGGGAAGGCCCAGCATTACTGTAATGTCTTGTATGCTGAAAATCTCCATGGCCCCAGAGGATTTAATTTTGGTTCCTGTAAGCATGACACAGCTCTGATCCAACAAGGAGTAGATGGACTTGCCAGTGGCTACTTGCATGTGCACCTGGTATATATTTCTTAGCTTTATAATAACTGAAGCCTGTGGTTAGCTTTCCCTTTAGTAGCTCAGACTGAACAGCCTGGTTCAGTTTGGCCCCTTCTAGACCTCCCCCCCCCTTTCCACACACTTAACCTAGACCCTGGCACTCAAAGGGTTAAATTATGTTAGTTTTTATATGTTATGGGAACGGATTAATTATCACACATGCAGAACAGGTATGCCAGCAAATCTTGTGGAAGACTCTCCTTTTTTGTTTGTCCTCTACAGTAATCACGTGGTGCATCTGGCTGGCCCACCTCTACACCACAACTTTAACGTTCAATCATTTCAGATTGCCATTCATTGGACTTTGAGCATTAAAACGACATTTGTGATGCAAAGTATTGCATTGAAATGTAACTTCTTACACATCAATCTTACATGTAATTTTTTCTCATTTCAGTGACATTTGACCTAATTCAAAAGATGAATCCCAGTGCTCCCAGCTACCCCATGGCATCCCTGTATGTGGGCGACCTGCATCCTGATGTAACAGAGGCTATGTTGTATGAAAAATTTAGTCCAGCTGGTCCAATCTTGTCAATCAGGGTTTGTAGGGACATGATCACACGAAGGTCTCTTGGCTATGCTTATGTCAACTTCCAGCAGCCAGCTGATGGTAAGAATAGTTTTCCAACTGTGCAGGTGTTACTGGGAAAATGCTTAAATGGGTAATGTTTATGTTAAGAGTGCAAGTTTAGAATATTCTTTAATGGAATATACTGTAGATCATTACTTTTTTTTTATTTAATTGACAAAATTGAAAAATGTCTGAGCAAGAATTATAAACTTTAGGCATGCACTGTTATGCGCATGAGTTTAACCTAGCAGTTTTATGTGCATGCTTTTAACTGAATTATGTGCATAACAGCACTGTTTTTGTGTGCATAACATTATGTGCAGAACTGAGTTATATGCATGCGATAGACTATTTCATATAGTAAAACAGTAACCTAATTTTGTTTTAACAAGTCAATTAATTGTTGCTGCCCTGTTGACCAGCAGTGATAAATACTGGACAGGCTTTGACAAATAAGAATGTATGTTTTCTCTTTTCAAATATTTACACACCTGAAATCAAAGTTGGGGGTGTTCTTTTTTCTGCGCCCTTTCCCCGCTGCCATTCCAAATCAGAACTAACAGAGAAGCGATAATGGCTGTGTAATATACGAATATACACTGCTAAACCAGCATATAGAGAAATTCCTACCATTTCTGTTTGGTTTGAAATAGATGTAGTCTCTTCAGTCCCGGAACAAAAATCTACAAAATTGGCAAGCTTGATCTTCATTCAAAATATGAATGAATTAAAAACAGTTAAAATATACCACTGAGTACTGCTACATGTTACGCAGCTACATGCTGCTTCCTCGGTCTTGTGGGGGATGGGAGATTAAGCCTATGGTTCCTGTGTTCCATCTTGACTAAGGAAAGGATTTAAAAGGATACCAATACTTTACTTTAAGCAGCTTTAATATTGCACATATTAAAAAATAATGGCTAAATTTCTGTAACTTCTCTACTTTTAGAGTAATAATCTAAAGTTCCCCCCTCTTTGTAGACTGTTCTAATTAAGAATTTTTTTGTATAAAATGCTATGTTGGCTGCAGCAGAGCAGTCTGGGACCGGGATCTGTCTGTCAGCTAGAGCACTGATGTGTGTAAAAGGGGCGGGAGTGCGGAACTTTAGAAGATTATTGCTCTAAAAGTAGACAAGTTACAGAAATGGTACTTGGATCATTGCCTTTATTTTTTTTTAATATGTGATATATTAAAGCTGCTTAAAATAAAGTATTACTATCCCTTTAAAGGGTTAGTAATGGCATATATAAAAAATATTGTAGATAGTGAAAAATTAAATCGATTGCTGGCAGTCCTATCTCTCAAACCTTTATGGTTAGAGAGATATAACATTTTAAACTCCCCCTCCTCCCCTTTCCCTGATGTCAGCTATAAGGCTGAGCCAAGATAGCGATATGTAGAAATAATTACTTCATTGGAATAGTTTTGAAGTGTCCCTGGTTTACAAGCACACTTTGTAGACTGTTCCAATGAAGTATTTCTTTCTACATAGCGCTATCTCGGCTCTGCTGAAGAGCCACCTGTCGGTCCCGGGACCAGGATCATGTTCTGTTAGCTAGACGCTGACATCAATGAAAGGGGATGGAGGGGGGAAATTTAAAATGTTTTCTGTCTCAAACCATAAAGGTATGAGAGCTAGGACTGGCATTGATGGATTTATTTTTTCAATATTAACAATATACTTTTTATTTATATATGCCATTACTAACCCTTTAATGGCAAGTTCACCAGGATCCTAATTTACTTTCAGCTCATTTTGTTCTATTTTCTTGGTCTAGTCTGCTAAACCTTTCTGCTATTTCTAATCTGGTGCTATAGTCTGCTTTAGCAGATTGTCTATTTCCTGCCTTTGAACCAATACAGGGGGCATGGACTCGTGGATTCCTGGTGTCTTACTCTGAAAGGAAAATGTGAGCAGTGCTGGGGCAAACATCCACCACAAGTGAAAAAATCCCCATTGATTCTGAATGGTAGAGGTCTTCAGAGCATTGTTAACAATGTGTTGGCAACATCTGGAATTCAAGGTGTTAAAATCCCCATTTAAAGTGATAGTAATGTTTCACAAAAACAGCAGCTCCAATTAATCTTCATAGTATTTGAGCCATAGAGTGTTTTCATTAATGTGAGCGTTGTAGTTCAAGAGTAATTGAATGATATTTTCCCCCTCCTGCCCCTTTTACCTAGTGTAATCCCCCACTCCTCAGATGTGGAATCCAGGCCATAGGACCAGACAGCTCACATCAAGGGTCAATATTCTTACTGTGAGAACAATGAAAACCCTGCCCCCGTTGACAGGTTTTTCAGCTTTCCCTTATCTTAATTGAAGATTGTCCCTCTCTGCAATCTACCTGGACACTCCCTGCTGCTCTAAGCTGAGCAGTGTTACATCAGTAGAAGGGGTGGGAGGGGAATACATTCAATGACTCGAACTACAACTCTGACAGAATTGAAAATAACACTTTCCAAGGCCCAAATACTATGATTAATTAGAGCTGCTTTTATTATGAAACATTATACCTTTAAATCAATGGGAATGGAGGGGGTTCTCTATGGGGCAATTTGTTTGCCCAGAACTGATCAATTTTCTTCATATGACCCCTAGTGTGTATATGTAGGTGCAACAGAGACTAATTATTTTGTATACAATGTTGAAGACAATACCTTTATAGTGGGACTGTCACTCTTTGAATGCTTTCAGTTTATGCATAGGAGCACGAGGTAGCATGTGGCAGAGCAAGTATCTGGCTGGCATGCTATCCAGTACTAGCTCGTGCATAAACTGACAAAGCAAACTCACACTTGTTTTAATTATGAAATGCCTAATTTAGGATATTTTGAAAGTTCTTTCAAAATCACTGGTTTGTTACAAATTGGCAGTTCCTCTAAAGTGGAACTGACACCTTGTAACAACTTAGGTGCTTTTGAAACATCTTTCAAAATCACTTGTAAGCCATCCTTTATTTAAAACTAGAGTTTGAGATACTTAGGTTTATTTTTATTTTAATGCAGATTAGGCAAGTGGCTTGCCTAGCCTGGTAGTAGATACTGGCATAGCAATCTGCCCAACTGCCACTTCCTACCAAAATATACTGGCTAATTTGCATATCTGGATAAAGATATGTCAAACTATAGTTTTAAATAGAAAATGATTACTGTAGGTTATCTTGGGATCTTTCATAATCACCCTAATACTTATAAAGTAGAATATTTAAAGTGGGTGTATCACCTCTAAGTTATGCTAAATAGTTGGGTTATATAGCGAATACGATTAAGTGTCTTTAATTTTTTTCTTTTCTTTTTAAAGCTTTATTTTGTCGAAATTCAACTTATAAACTCTACCATGTACCTACTTCCGCATAGACTGCAGTTACCTGCTCTGTAACCTCAGTCAGTCACTCTGCCTCTGCTCCCCTCCCTCTATCCAGCCTCCTCCAATGATGGAGGCTTTCTGCCTGTAAGCTGGAGCGGTCTCATTGGCTAAATATCGATCTCTGCCAATGAGACCACTCCAGCTTAGACAGACAGCCTCCATCATTGGAGGAGGCTGGATAGAGGGAGGGGAGCAGAGGCAGAGTGACAGACTGCTGTTACAGAGCAGGTACCTGCAGTCTATGCAGAAGTGGGTACATGGCAGAGTTTTTAACTTGAATTTTGACAAATTAAAGCTTAAAAAAAAATAAATAAATAATAATAATAATTTAGACACTTTTTATCATATTAGCTATATAACCTAACTATTTAACCTAGAGGTGATGCATCCACTTTAAAGTGGAATCAATCTAATATAAGCCACATTCTACAGAGCTCAATCCTAGACCTGATCTGTACAGGGAAGGAAGGTAGAGCAAACTAACTGTACTTTAGGGCACACAATTTTTTAACATAATTGAGCTTTTATACCCTTGAATGCTAAGCAATGTATTGGAGATAGCTAGCTTTCAAGGTGTTAAAGGCTCAGTGATAATTTATTCACATTTGGGGATTTTTTTTTTTTTTTTTTTTTTGGTCCCTGAAGGGTGTACTTGCTTTGACCCAGAATATCTTCACTTTGCCTTTATACATGAGGCCAAATGTATTACCTGCAGTCAGCTGTCTTATGTTGATTAGTACACACACAAAATATATATATATATATATATATTCAAATTTAACTGGGACGAGAGTATAAATATTCGCTGATACCTCAGTGTCCTTTTTTTAGGAGGGCCTGTCCCTCTAAGATGCAAATACCTGTGTTGATCTTACCTAACATGGTGCTCTTCTTGGGAGATCCTGCGTCTTTAAATGGTGGATTTTTAACCCTTTGAATGCTAAAGGTCTCAAACACATCACTTTGAATGTTGCATTTGTAGCATTCAAGCTGATGGATCAAGTGGAGGAAGTTCACTTTGTTGGAAACATAGCGTTCAAATGCTTAAGAGCCCTGTTCAAATCATTTAGCTTTTATTTTTCTATGTTACGCTCCCTAATCCACCTTGTTTCAGTGTACTGCACTTGGAATTTGCTGCTCAGTGTTTTTACTTGTAGTCAGTGCTGACTTTTTTTTTTTTTCAGCGGAGCGTGCTTTGGATACAATGAACTTTGATGTCATAAAGGGCAAGCCTGTGCGCATTATGTGGTCTCAGCGTGACCCGTCTCTGCGTAAAAGTGGAGTTGGCAACATTTTCATCAAAAATTTGGACAAATCAATTGATAACAAAGCTCTATATGATACTTTTTCTGCATTTGGAAATATCCTGTCATGTAAGGTAGGTTTTCTTTCGGCCTGTGGTGATCCTATTCTGTTAAATCTGTTGGTTTTCTGAGGTGTATCCTCTTTTTACAGGTAGTATGTGATGAAAATGGATCGAAAGGCTATGGATTTGTGCACTTCGAAACACAAGAGGCTGCAGAAAGAGCTATAGATAAAATGAATGGCATGCTTCTAAATGACCGCAAAGTGTATGTATCCAATCTAATTAATTTTGCCAATTTAAGCTTTGCAGTATAAGAATTTGGTAATTGCAAACCTGTTTTTTACAACTTAAACCATGTTTCACACTCTGGTGTAAGTGTACATTCAGCTAGCCTTGGAAAAACAGTCTTAGATTCCCTAGGTCTAATCCTAAAATCTCTTTGCACCATATGTAGACTGTCCTGTGATTTGTAGACATTTGGTGATTTTTGCGCTTTGTAATGAGACTAGATACTTTGTTTAATGCTCAACTCCTCTATTCAGAAAGTCTATTTCCATAGCTCTGTCCATTTTAAAATGAGAGTTTCACCTTGAATTTTTCATATTGAAGTCTTTGTTCAACACTGCCTGTTGCCAGGTTCAGTTTTGTAGATTTTATTTTATTTCAGCTGATACCCTGAGTTTCATTATTGTCAAATGGCATGTGGCACAGCACTCAGAGCTCACCATACAGAAATGATAGTATGTACTGTGCACCTGCTGGTCTTTTGGCTATGACCAATATGCTTTTTTTAATCATTCCTTGTATCCAAACTTTATATTTAGACAATAGAGAGCTAATATGTCTGACACCTTATCAAGATTGCTATGATATTGGGAGTTGGGAAGAATCAGAAAAGGCAGGAATAAGTTGCCTTGTATGTAATTTTTGCATATGCTAGCATGAAGTGAAGGGAATTCAAATTTGTAGGCGCTTATTTAATTGTCAAAAGGAAAACCTGACATTTGACAGTTGGCTATATTGTACTTTAGTGGCTTGTGTATGAGGTAACTGAGTGAAAACAAACCGCCTTAACTAACAAATCAAAACTCCCATGCATTTAGATCATGTTTCTAAAACACAGTGCAGTGGTCTTCATGCTAAAGTGCAGTTCTTAAACAAGTAATTTCTAGATATTTGTTAGACCACCTCATGACTTGATTGAACATGACTTCTCACTTATCCTTTAGGGTATACTGGTATCATGGGGTTAACTTTGCTCCCTTTAACCCCTTAGTGACGGCCGCGTGCAGACGCGGCCGTCACTTAACGCCCGTCTAACATTTTTTTTTTTTCTTTCTAAAAGAATCCGGAGTCCCCGAATGGTGTGCAGCCGCGCGGGGAGCCGGATTTCCGGGACGTACATGTACGTCCTCTGTCACTAAGTGACAGCCACACAGGACGTACATGTACGTCCTCTGTCACTAAGTGACAGCCACAGAGGATGTACATGTACGTCCTGTGTCGCGAAGGGGTTAAGGAGGTAGGACACTTTAAGAAAAGCCCTTGAAGTGGACAGTATCTGTCTTGTCCTGACATTTCCAGTCTGCCATTTAACGTGCTCCCTGGGAGGAAGAACCTAGGCTGCCTGTGTAGAGAAATCTATAACCTGTTTTGAATGTTTACCAATTATGATAAACTTAAATTTAGTTAGATTCAACCTGGACAGTCTATGGCATGCACTCTTTATACTTATCTCGAACAAATGGCATAGGACCCTGGATGCCTGCTTATTCCATCCATGCCCCAAAACAACTCGCTACGTATACCACAATACAAGAAGGAAGCAGGACGATCTGCCTTCTCCTTCAGAGCTCCTAAGGCCTGGAACAATCTGCCTGAAATAATCAAATCTGCTCCCAGTCTAAAATCCTTAAAAGTAAATGCTTCTTTATATCTAAAAAGAGTGTAACTGTATATAACTTTAATATTCCATATGTGTGTATATTCATATGTGTATGTATATTTAATAACATGTAATATATGTTTTTCAATTTGTGTAAACATGCAACCCTCTACTGAAAACTGTCCAGAACATACTTGAAAATGAGAGAAATCTCAATGTATTCTTCCTGGTAAAACATTCTCTAAATAAATGCTGTGAGAGAACATGGGATGCAACAGGCAACTAACTACTGACCCCTGTGTTGGGCTGATAGCATATTGGTATTGTGTATACTATTTCTGGATGACTCCATTCATCACATCACTCCTTATACGGAGGTTAAATTGAGATGTTAAGAATTCCCAGGTAGATGGAGACAAATGTATATATGCCTGCAGTGAAAAATTAATCATTACAATGTGTCTTAAGAAATCTCAATACAGACACCGGCAGGGATGGACATGATCTGCTGTTCTTTATGGACTCGTGAGAAATTACAGCCCTATTAGGAAATATCAAGCCTTATTCAAATTAACATGGGCTTACAGCTTACTTCCTGTGTAATAGCCCTGCTATCGGATCTCTAGAAATCTGATTGGTTTCAATAGTCATGAAAAGCTTGTAATGGTCATTGGTCTTTACCAGACTCTTAATTGAAATACTAGTTGTTTACTACAGGGTAGCTCTATTGCAAATAAAGTAGATACATCTCCACACATACATTAACCCCTTAGTGACAATGGACTTACCAGGTAAGTCATGAAAAAATGTCACTTAGTGACAGACTTACCTGGCAAGTCCAGGAAGTCATTTGCTATAAGGGGGGGGAGGGTGCTCGCGCGCAGCAGGTCACTAAGGGGTTAAGATCTAGTAAAATAGTAACCCCTTGGTACAAGAGATGGCATGCAGTGCATTGCGAAGCAATACATTGGCATTCTGGAATAAGTAGCTCTTGACCCCTTTGAGGATCAAAGCTATAGTTTGCCTTTTAAATCCTTGCCTTTTGGTCTGGGGAGTCACTTCTATTTCTGTTAAAATCTAGCAAAAAGTAGAGAATGTAGAAGAACTGTTTCCCACAGATTTGATATTTATGGATCTTTTTTGTTTTTGTTTTTTTTTTAACCTTGAGGCTTCTGTATCTTGACAGACATTAACGTTCGAAGGATTCAATTATTAATGACATTTTTATAGCACACTGTATGGCATTACTGATGCTTGTTATGCAGTTCTGTCTGACCAGAGCACACCATCGTATTTCTCAGTTTGTCTGAGGTTTCTTAAATTCAGTTCTAATGACAGTAGCTCCATCTGGTGGTCAGACCACATATTGGAGTTTTTTTTAAAAAGTCAAATAACTTCACAGTAGTGGTTATTGCTCTACTTTTACTCAGCAGGCAGAGCCCTACAAGAGGCTTTATTTTGCAGCATTATAAGTTTTTAAAGAAATGTACATTTTAATTTTCTTTAAAGGTTTGTTGGGCGTTTTAAATCTCGCAAAGAACGTGAGGCTGAACTTGGAGCTAGAGCAAAGGAGTTCACCAATGTTTACATCAAGAATTTTGGGGAAGACATGGATGACGAGAGACTAAAGGAAATGTTTGGCAAATATGGTAACTTTCCCTTCTGTTAAATGCTCATTAATACTACTCTTAAAGGTTTACTATAGTGTTTAAAGGGATAATACTTAAATTACTAATCCATATATAGCGGTCATGTTAAAAAGATATGAAATGCCCCCAGTGTAATCTCTCAAACCTTTATGGTTTGTGAGATAATCGCTGCTAAAGTTCTCCCCTTTCTCTGAAGTCAGCGTTCTAGCTGACTGCAGGGAAGCCTGTTGTACAAGCATCAGACGGCACTGCAGCACAGCCAAGATCACATTAATAAAAAATCTTTCACTGAAACTGTTTTTTACGTGTGCTTGGTTTGCAAGCACACGTAGAAGACTGTTTTAGTGAAAGATTATTTATTTATTTTTTTTTATTAATGTGATCTCTGCTCTGCTGCAGAGCCACCTGATGATCGCAAGACCGGCTTTCCCTTCAGTCAGCTACAACGCTGACTAAGGTGAGGGAGGGGGGAACTTTCCATCCTATGGAGACTTACGGTCCGTGGACCAGAGCTGTCCATAGGATGGTGTACCAACAGCGCCACTGTAAAATTTCAGGCCACTGTGATATTGCACCAAAAAAATTCAACTGAGCTGTAATAACTTTTGAATAAAACACCTTTCAGCAGTGGTTGTACTCTTGTTTTACTCATGGGAATAAACTGTACAATATATATATTTTTTTACATATTAAGTATTAATTTCCATTTAATACACACAACACTTTACCATCACTCACCCTTTCCATTGAACTACTCATGCAATGCAATCATTAATGGGTACAAAGAGCCATGTTCCAGAAACTATAGAGGCAATGCTGGAGCACCATAGAAAACAAAGGTTTCCACACATTCCATTCATTTAAATGGGGCTTTTGATCTCTAGAGCAGTGTCCTAATCATAGCTTTACAGTGTGTTGAGAGAACTAAAGTTCATTGTGTTAATAACTCCTAAGTCACTTTGGATCTTCATTTGTTCCTATATTTTGGTTAGTTTGTTCCAGAGATGCTCTCCTCTTCATGAATTTCTAAAATTCTTTACCCTGCGTAAAATAACTGGTTCTGTAGGGTGGAAATAAAAATTCCCATAGATTTAAACTGCTTTTAACACGGGGAATGACTAAACTAAATTTGTTAGCTAACCCGCTTTCAAGGGGTTAAAAACCCCATTTAAATAAGAATTTGGGTATTGGATTTCTCACAGTGGTGCAGGCTGTTTGCATACTGTAGTCTAAGTCAAGCCAAACATGTTTTAGCAATGTGTATCTGGAGTCCTAAAATTGTTTACAAACTTATTTTTTTTTAGGACCAGCTCTTAGCGTTAAAGTTATGACTGATGAAGGTGGGAAGTCCAAAGGCTTTGGCTTTGTCAGCTTTGAAAGGCACGAGGATGCACAAAAAGTAAGTAGACGTGTGTGTGGCATGTATTTCTTGATCGCTATGTAAAACCTTAACAGGTGTAGATGCTTACACACTTGTCATTTACAGTTTTATGTAAATGTTTAAATGTGAAGTGGAGCTTCCATCTGCTACCAATCAGTGGTAAAAATCAAAATAACAAGCCAAAGAAGCACACTATTGCCAGCATAAGATAACAGGGAAGGGTGAAATATTCCACTTCCATTAGTAGTCACTAAACCACATAATGTCTACTGTAGTCACATACCTATCCCCTCAGCAGTCTCCTCACAACCACCCACATTGTCACTTCATCATTTCAGCCTCCAGTGCTCAAGTTGTGGTAAATTCATGTGCATATTCAAACTGAGCTACCACTTGCCTTTCCACTGTAGTACCCGAGTGGACTGCAAAGGAACAAGTTGGGCAGTTCTGTCTGAATATGCCAGCTGATCACAACTCTAGTTCTGGAGTCTGTTCCTGCCTAAGGAATTGGCATGGGTTGAGCCTGAAGAGTTGTAGTGACGTTTAAAGGGTTAGTAATACTTCAGTATTACAAATCCCTATATTAAAGCCCTTGTAAAAAGAAACGTTTTGCCCCCAGTGTCATGTCTCAAACCTTTATGGTTTGAGAGATGAACACTTCTAAAGTTGCCCGTCCCCGTAGTCAGCATTTTAGCTGACTCAGGGAAATCCGGTCAGAGATCATCAGGCGGCTCTGCAGCAGAGCCGTGTTCTCGTTAGTTAATAAAAAAAAAAAAAACCTTTCACTAAAACGGTCTTCTACGTGTGCTTGCAATCCAGGCACGCGTAGAAGACCATTTCAGTGAAAGTTTTCTTTAGTTAATGCGATCAGGCTGTGCTGGAGAGCCGCCTGAAAGTCGTACGACTCTTCCCTGCAGTCAGCTAAAATGC
This sequence comes from Rhinophrynus dorsalis, assembly GCA_037306005.1. Classification (NCBI taxonomy): domain Eukaryota; kingdom Metazoa; phylum Chordata; class Amphibia; order Anura; family Rhinophrynidae; genus Rhinophrynus; species Rhinophrynus dorsalis. The sequence goes on along the minus strand of CM074723.1, from coordinate 69,684,699 downwards.
TGACTACGGGGAAGGGGGAGGGAGAGGGTTTGATCTGATGCCTCACCACAAGGACTGTTTGTTCTTCATGAGGAGGCAAGGTGTTAATGTATTGTGACTAAATTTGTGATACTTGTGCAAGTCACTCTTTAATACCCATTGTTTTAAAAGTTAAAGGGGAACATTCACCTCTTAAATATTTTACCATAGGTTTTTAGTTAATAACGTAGTAGTAGGAAAGGTGTGTTGCAACCTCAGTATAATGCCAACCCGGAGCTTGATGTAAAGAGCAGCCATTCACACAACACCGAAGGGAAGTGTGACTATGTGCTCCCTGGGGCAGCTGGGAGAGAGTTGGGAGAATTAGAGAGTCTCAAGAAGAACTGTGCCAGAGATTCAACATGCTGCATTATGCTGACCAGTACAAATTGAAGATTAAACATCTGTAAAAGTATGCACACGAAGAAATAAATAAATAAAAAAAAAAGAAAAAACCTGGACTCACATTGGAGATACGTGTTTTGAAATGAGTAGTCTTCTGTGTTGACTGGTCAAATAGACCAGCGAAAAGTCTGTCAGGTAATGGAGATGGGACAATAAATGTTAACTATCTCAACTTGTGAGTATTGGTGTGACATTAGCCTTTCTCTTTAGTACTGCAAAGTGCAATGATAGAAAAATATCAACCATTAGGCTTTAAATGTTGACCATATGAAATGTTTGCATCCCTAGTAAACTGCATAATAAAGGACTGTAAGAAAACAAGAAAATCTGTTCCTTGCATTATCTCAGGAACAGATCCTGATATTAGTGGTCATAAAAAAAAAAGGTGCAACAGTGGTTATTTTTCCTCAAACAATGAGTGCAAGTATCGCCTATGCTAAACAGCACTATGGCAGCTCTCATGCTTGGATATAGACATGTCTAACTTTGTATAATGGTATATAGGTTGACATGGGATTTTTTTTTTTTTAACATGGTAATATTTCCCAAGGAGTTATAAGGTGACACTTCCACTTAAAATTAAGCAAAAAATGTCAAGTCCTGCAGAATTTGTAAATATCTGTTTCACTGTGACCTCTTCTCTTTCCCTTTTACCAAGGCAGTGGATGACATGAATGGCAAGGATATGAATGGCAAGGCCATTTATGTGGGCCGAGCACAGAAGAAGGTGGAGAGGCAGACTGAGCTCAAGCGAAAGTTTGAGCAAATGAAGCAAGACCGAATCACCAGATACCAGGTGGGAGTCTTAGACACTATTGTACCTCCACCTTACGTATTTTGTCTGAAGTGTAAAGTGAATTACCCCAATACCAGTCCATGTTTTGTACAAATCACTAAACTGATATGTCCTTTAGGGGGTTAACCTTTACGTCAAAAACCTTGATGATGGTATTGATGATGAGCGGTTGCGGAAAGAATTCTCTCCTTTTGGCACCATCACTAGCGCAAAGGTACTTTCTCTTCTACTTTAAATTTCCAGTTTAAATTGCTCTGCACACTACACAACTCTCGGTGCTAGAGGGTTGTGCAACATGGTTTTTGTCAGGAATTTGGCACACTTCTGGCACTCAGTGGGTTAAACACAAATACAAGTAGCTTAACACTTTAAGGGCCAAAGCAGTGTTCTTTCTATAGTGAGCACAACTTGAAGGACCCAGAACTAAAAGTTAGTGTTTACGCATGGCTCCATTGCAAAAACAGCCCTGCCCAGTTTTAAATAATGTTCAACTTTAAATGCTGGGTCTCTCACCAGTGTTCACCATAGAGGGAATACTGATATCAGAGGATTGGTTAAATCATTGCTATGTGATACGTTGTGTACTCCTCTGGTGGTTGTTACAGAGCAGGCTATAAAATTGTAAAGCATAGTTTTCTAACGCAAAATACAAAAAAGTGAACAGAGCAAAGCTAGACTTAAGAAGCAAGCAATGAAGAGAATTGTGAATATTCATGCCACAGTTGTTTAGACCTATTCCAGCCAATACGTAAATCCACTCCAGTGTCTTTAGTAGCATATTTTTAACTGCCATGGTAACCTGGCATCTGTCTTGGAGCGTGAACAGTATTTTGTAATTTTACATCTGTGCAAATGTAAAATCTGGTATAATATAAGCCTGTGTCATTTGCACCTATGAATTATACCCAATTTGTACAGTAGCCTCCATTGCTTTCTTTCTCACTCTTTCCCACTACCCCGGATACATCCAGCAGTACCTGCAGGGCAGGCAGGCAGCATTTTTGATTTTGCTACCCTCTTCCTTTCCAACATTTTGAGTTAGTTTCAGGTCTTGGCAGGTACTGAGAGTCTCCTCATTGAGAAAACCGGTCCTGGCATGACTTGGAAGGGAACTGAGCATCTAATTCAAAGATGCTGCTTGCCAGTCAGGTATTATATCTGACTTTATATACCTTGTTAAAAATACTCCCCTCCACTTCAGCTCAGTTGAAAGGGGGATAAAAGTGCATATTATACGTTAGATTTTACAGTAAACACCTTTATAGTTGATATTTCAAGACTTCATGTGACTGCTGCTTAGTTCCACACTCATGGCCGACAGTTATGTCAAGGTGACACTGGTCACTGCAAAGCTGCAGGCAAGATCCAGTCACTGTTTACTGAGAATAGGGCTATAAGTAAATATAGCATGGTGGATTTAAGTCCCAGTAATATTGTCCATGTGAACATAGCTGAAGCATTTCAGCATGCTGGGACAAACATTCTTTCTTTTACATTTTTATTTCCTGTACAAGATTAAGTAACAAGGAGTGCAAAATGTATGTCCTTCCCCCAACATAGTGGAAAGATGCATAATTCTCATTGTGGAAATTTTGAAACAGATCATGTACTTCCATATCATTGCATGATGTAATTTAGCATTGATGCTGCTTTAAATAGATGTTTAACAATTAGCCTTTAAATGTCAGGAAATCTGAAGATTAGCTTCAATCCAGTGCTTTTATCACCTCTCCAAAAGCACAAGCAAAATACATTTTGCAAAAACTTCAGTCTTAAGCATTCGCGATTAAGTGGTGTCAATGCAGTTCATAAAGGTGTAAGCCTTTTAGTTCTGGAGGAGTGTCAAACATTGTTTTGCAATTTGTTGGGCACCTCTTTGGCACACAGTCTGTCATTTACTTTAATTTTTACTTTCAAATCACGTTTCTCTTCACAGGTAATGATGGAAGGTGGTCGCAGTAAAGGATTTGGCTTTGTTTGCTTCTCTTCACCTGAAGAGGCCACCAAAGCAGTCACAGAAATGAATGGAAGAATTGTAGCCACAAAGCCCCTGTATGTTGCTCTGGCACAGCGTAAAGAAGAGCGACAAGCTCATCTGACTAACCAGTACATGCAGAGGATGGCAAGTGTTCGTGCTGTGCCCAGTACTGTGATCAACCCTTACCAGCCACCTCCATCCAGCTATTTCATGGCAACTATTCCACCGGTATGTATGTTATGGAATCATCCATGCTCAACAAAATTGTGGTGCGGTTCTCAGGGATTGGCAACTTGAATACCGAAGCTTTCTTTGAATGAATGTACCTTTCTATCCTCTGTAGGCTCAGAACCGTGCTGCATACTACCCAACCGGACAACTTGCGCAGCTTAGACCACGCTGGACTGCTCAAGGAGCTAGACCTCACCGTAAGTGAATTTTGTTTTACATTTACTTGGTGGAATGAATACGTTAAAACTGACTTTGCCAGCACTTGCAAAATGCCATTTTTAAATTAAAATGTAGGTTGAGCTATTTGTCAATTTATGCAAATTAGGCAGTACTGGCTGGCACAGCCTGGTGCATCTGATATGAATATTCCTCTTTTCACTTCCAGCCAGGAATTACTGACTATTTAGCATTAACTAACAAAGCTAAATATCTTAAACTATATTTTCTCACATCATTGAAGGCTCCATGGGGTTAAGCAGTGTGCCTGTAGGAGGCTGGGCATGCTAATACAAAAACTCCTCCCACTTCCTAGCTGCTAATCCCTCCCCCTGCCCATCTGTCTTCATTTAAGTGTCACTGAAGGAGGTCCAGGGCAACTTTTATCCTGAATAGATCTTTGTGGGTTTTTTTTTTTTTTTTTTTTTCTCTGCTCAAAGTTTGAGGGCCCTCACTTTGTGAGCAGAGTCCTCCTATTTAACTCTGGCCTGTGGAACACAGTACAGGCATTTCATACTGGCTACGAGGATATTATAGTGATATATGGTTCACACCCATGCTGACCTCCCAGGCACATCTGTTGTGCCCCTATAGGGGCAGAACCTGTGCATATTGATATAGCATTGCTAATGATATTTTAAACTGAGGAAGCAGCACTGTTCAAATCACCCATGTGAATGAGGCACAGCCGAAGATCAGTTTGTTCTTCCCACTAACATTCGTGTTAATATTACAATACAGCGTTCCAGAACATGGCAGGACCTATCCGCCCTGCTGCTCCAAGACCACCAACGTTCAGTACAATGAGACCAGCCTCTAACCAAGTGCCACGGGTTGTATCAGCTCAGCGTGTTGGTAAGTACGATAATGTTAAACATTTGTTCACAATAAGAAGGGGATTATTATTTTATTTTTTTTTGTCTCTTTGTTCTTGGTGATGCTCCTTATAGTCCATTTAGGGACACTAGACTTGGTCCCTATGTCCCCTAGAGGATACTATAGAAATGCTATGACTATCGTAGAGGTGAGATTTGCAACTTTGAGAAGTTGTAGACCTACCAGCAGCCCAGGGGTGTGAATAGCTGCCTGCTGGATGGAGTACATATGCATATTTAGCAGCCGCATACTTTTATTTAACCCCTTAAGGACCAGAGGTCACAGGGTGTGTGGGCCTTTAAGGACCAGATAGCGAAGCTTGACGTGCTGGCTCCTGCAGGAGTGCTGTGAGTTAAAAATAAGAGACGTGTCAGGACAGTCACTGGTCCTTTGGGGAAAAACAGCAGTGATGGTCCTGACACGTCGCTGGACCTTAAGTGGTTAAAGGGACTTTTTTGTTTTATAAACCACATTAAAGTACCACTAAAATATAAATGGGGTTTTGCATGCATAAATACTGTACTCTGTACTACAAGCTAGCATCGGGTTAAAAAGGGAAATGAAAAACATTGTTACACAAAGCTTGAAATTCTTCAGGATGTCCTTTGATTGCATCTGTGCTCTGTGAGGAACCCTAAGAACTCTCACTCTTGATATTTGTAGTTTTGTATATAAACTATCAAGGATTAAAAAAACCTGTCAGAACGGATTTGCTACTGCATATTTGAGTCTTTGGATTTTGGGAATGTACAATGACACTTTATATAGATTATAGATTTGTAGAACATTAAATGTAAATATCCCTCTTTCCTCAGATGTTTCCATTTATTAAAATAACATGGTCACCTCTCGATCAGGGTTGGTATACCTGAAGCATCCTCTAGCTATTGTAAATTAAAAATCCTGCTATCCCTTGTTGGTCTTTTGCTGTAGCCCACAAAAGTTGAAGGCCTTCAGGTTGCTCACCCCTTATGCTAGAGGGATCTACAACTTGGAAGTAATGCACTTGATACCCCTCTAGCAGCCAAGCAATTTGTGTTGTGTGTATGTCTAATATACAGTAACTTTAAAAAGTTTTGGGTCACTTAGAAATGTCCTTATTGTACATTAAATGAGTTGTAAAATGAATAGGAAATACTCAAGATGTTGACAAGGTTAGAAATCATTTAAATTGTACCCTTCAAACTTTGTTGTTTTTTTTTGGTTTTTTTTTAACGAATCCTCCATTTGCAGCAATTATATCTTTGCAGACCTTTGGAATTTTAGTTGTCAATTTCTTGAGGTAATGTTCCGAGTTCACCCCATGCTTCCTGAAGCACCTCCCACAATTTGGATTTGCTTGATGGGCACATCTTATGTACCATCGGGTCAAGCTGCTCTCATAACAAACAATTACATTTCTAAGAGACTCCAAACTTTTGAACAGTAGTGTATATTTACCCCCTTGAACCAACCCTGTCATTTTTCAGCTAATATGATAAAGAAAATGTATAGGTCAAACTAAATGTTATAATTTTTCAGCTAATACATCAACACAGACTATGGGTCCTCGTCCAACTGCTGCCGCTGCAGCTGCCGCCGCTACTTCCACAGTCAGAACTGTTCCTCAGTATAAATATGCAGCTGGTGTTCGTAACCCTCAGCAACATCTTAATGCACAACCTCAAGTTGCTATGCAGCAGGTATGTGTAATTTGTAGTGGGAGGGAATGACTTTCGAGTTCTGTACTTGTTCAGTTTATTTAACCTGTTGAATGCTAGAGATCTCAAACGTGTTTTAGCAACATTCTACAAGCCTTTATCAGCAGAGCTGTTTAAGCGAATTGGGGCTGTCTTTGCCTAGGTAAAGAGGTACAATTAATTGGCTTTCTAAATGCTCTTAAGAAGAGGTGGATAAATGTTTGTAAAAAAGCTTTCGTGTCTGTTTTCATTCTTATGGAGTGTTTATTTTACAGCCTGCTGTCCATGTCCAAGGTCAGGAGCCCTTAACTGCTTCTATGTTGGCTTCTGCTCCTCCACAGGAGCAAAAACAAATGCTGGGTATGTATGAGATTAACCTTTTATATATTTACTAGGTGAACAGCCCGTGTACACGGGCCACAGTGTAAGGCAGCAATGGCCGCTGTGCAGTCATGCACAGTAGAGACTGCCGTGCTGCAGCTGATAGAGAAGAATACGGTCTGAATTCAGAGTGCCCCATTCTGTTACCAGCTGGGGCGCTGGCAGTCTGTACTGTGCATGACTGCTTCTGACAAACATACATTAGCAAATTATTATATATGATGATACCTGTTAAAGCGTAGATCAATATTAGCATTAGGGATAATGCATCAAACCCTTTGACCACCTATGATTTGAAATGCTTTTATGCTAATATTGTATTACTTAGCTCTATAAGGGCCAGATCCTTAACACCTTAAGACAAAACAATGACCCTTAAATCTAATTTCTCTCTAACTTAAAATTGTCTATTCCCATCACCTCCTTTAATCCCCAGCAGCACCTCAGTTCATCACATATATGTTAAAGTGGAACTGTTGCTTTGTAGCAGAGGCTATTTTGAAAGGGCTTTCAAAAGCACTTGTATATTAGTATTTTTTTTTTTTAATAAACAAGTGTGCAATATTTAGCTTTATTTAATACTTTATGCAAATTATGATAACTTCGTGGTAGAAGTGGTAGCTGGAATGGTGAACAATTTTTAATTTTTTTTATTATTATTTTTTTTTTAATTTTTAACAACTTTAAAGTTCATCTGTTTGTTACGAAGTGACAGTTCCACTTTACGGTTTCTATATGCCCTGTAATGCTTTTTGCAAGGCTTGTTATATCTTCGTGCTACTAGGAAAGCTTGAAAAGGAGCCTCTGAAAAGAGGTTTGGCAGAAACTGTTTTAATTAAACTTCAATTTCTGTAATGTGTTCTTGTTTCAGGTGAGCGTCTCTTCCCATTGATTCAAGCCATGCACCCCAGCCTCGCTGGTAAAATTACAGGGATGTTACTGGAGATTGACAACTCTGAGTTGCTCCACATGCTCGAGTCACCGGAGTCATTGCGCTCTAAGGTATGAACACTATTCTAACTACAGTTTACCCATATTCGTGATACATCATAATCTACTTGCAGTGAAACCCAAAAGTAAACCTTATGACCTATACACTCACAGATAGTTTACAGTACAGTCTAGAATGGTATTTTAAGGCTATTTCAAGAAGACTGAATAGTGGATAAATGCAAATTCTCACTGTGGATTTTTTTAAACCCCCCCCCCATTTGAATGCTAGACTTTTTAAATGTGTTAAAAGCCACATCAGCTGGGAGAAAAAATATTCGATCAGACTCCCTCAGGCTACTAAAATCAAGAAACATGCAAGTTATAATACCAGAGGATCATCTAGTATTAGCCCTCTCATGCTTACCCTTGTTGGAAAGGGGAGGCTGTCTTTGAACAAGGGTCATTAAATTTTAGGAATGGGCCATGGGTGTTGGGAACAGAGGGGAGCATGCACTTTATCAGGGAGGAATTGCGTCCATCCTACAAAAGAGAAAAAAATATATATATATATATTGGAGTAGAAGCTGCTGGGATCCCCCCCACATCATGAAACAGATTCTTCATTACTATTGCTGTCTTCTGACCTCAGCGGGATCAATATGACACTTAGACCATGACATTCTGACATCAGAGGTCTGAATGGGCAATGGTATTGACAGAAGCTGGTTTAGGATGCAGGCAATGCTGTGTTCTGGTCTACAGTGCCACTTGTTTGCACAGTAACCTGGAGTTAACCCCTTCACTCTATTGTTTTTGTAAGAATTGTGAGATGAGCTCTTAGAGCTCCCCCGCCTCCTCCTCACCACTGCAATTGAAGTATCAGCTAAGTTGCTGATGAGAATGTCATGGGTGCTATCCTTAGCAGGTTGAGTGTATGCCAGTGATGTTGCCCATATCCTTAGTAGTGAAGTGGTTAAAGTGGGTGGTCAGTTGGTTTACCCAGAATCACTTTGGAACATAGTCAATATGTGTGGTTTTCTTTGTTCTCTATATGGAAATATGTAGCTAAATTTTAATAGTCTGTACCACAGGATTTAATATCTTTATGTTTTTCAGGTTGATGAAGCTGTTGCTGTACTGCAAGCCCATCAGGCTAAGGAGGCTGCTCAAAAGGCTGTTAATGCTACCGGTGTGCCCACTGCTTAATATGCAAGTATGTTTTTAGATTTCCAGGTCTTTGTTTAGGAAGATTTTAGCTGTAGTCCATTTGACCCAAGAAGTGATTGTAGCAGGGGGTAGTCCATTGTTGGACTTCCAGTTACACTACAACTACCATCATATCCAAACAGCTAAATAGCTGATGGTGGTGGTTGTATTTCACAACAATTGGGGGTCCAATAATTGTCTACTTCAGACTACAACCTCTCACAATGGGAATTCAGTTAAAAAAAAAAAAAAAACCACAGCTGTTATGCTGCAACCTGGGGTTATGTGCTACTGGCTTGTGACCTTTCTTTGTGGTTAGAGTATGTGCTAACAATGCAGGATTTAAGGTCATGTGCCAGATTTCTCATATTTTATGGTTGTTTATATATTGATGGACAAACGAGAGCCTTTCATTGCCTTAGATTTATTTTGCAGATGACTGTATGAAGCACAGTATATTTAAATGCAAATAATCCTAGTTCACGTTTAGGTGTTTTAACAGTAAATAATACATAAGCAGCCCATTGCCCTTCATCTTCAACCCATTGAAAATCTTAAATACACCTATGGGTAAGCTAGGGCAAATCTACATTTTTTTTAACCATTTGCAAACAAAGCCCTTAAAGGGTTAATCAGATTGTTGGCAATGCCTACTGATGTCCAAAAAAGTTTAATTTTTATAATGCTCTAGCTGTGTGGGACTGGGTTGCCTGTCTTTTGATCCTTGTATTTGGTTATGTAAAGTGTAATTTTAAAGTAGCGTTGGCAACATCCCTGTGTGCATGTATGGCTATATATGGAGAGGTTTGTCTGTGATTGTACATAATGGTTTGTAAATTTATTAATTGTTCACCATTGATGTGATGTGCACCCCTGCACTGTTAGAGGTGTGTGTATACAAAAAATAAGTTAGTGTTAGTAATGTCGAAACATTTCTTGTAATAGATTTGTAGAGGCTAAAAAAAGATTAACATTGCCATAAACCCAATCTCTCAAACTGCTATGGTTTGAGAGATATTGGCAACAAAAGTCCCCCCCCCCCCCCTTCCATCCCCTTCTGATGTCAGCATCTAGCTGACAGCAGGAGGTCCCAGTCTGGGGATCAGCTGGCGGCTCTGCAGCAGAGCTGAAATCTCGGTATTAGAAAATAATGACTTCATTGGAAACGTCTACATGTGTGTTTGGTTTGCAAGCACACTTTGTAGACAGTTACCATGAAGTAGTTCTTTTTTAATAACGGGGTTTCGGCTCTGCTGAAGAGCCCCATCATGTCGGCCGACGGATCCCCTTCTGTCAGCTTTACAGCTGACATAAAATGAAGGGGAGGGAAGGGGGAACTTTCATTGCCAATATCTCTCAAATCATAGCAGTTTGAGAGATGGAGTTTGTGGCAACGATAATTTTTTTTTTTTTTTTTTTACATGTATGGCATGGGTCCTTTAGGCACGTTGTCCCATGACATACATGTACGTCCTTGGACGTTAAGGCGACTGCTACAGTGGTCTCCAATACATCACTTCGGTGTGTAGCTGTCAATGAGTTTAAATCCCCATTTGAATGAAATGTAAATCTTTGTTACCTCTATGGTGCAGCTGGATTGCAGCACAATTGCTCATTTGCTTTTAAACGTAAAACCCCTTAAGGTGTATGTACATCTGACATAACTTAGTGCTCATTCTTCTAAGGCACATGGAAAAACTCTGCTGCTGACACTCAGGACAGTGTATCCTAGAGAACACAGCCTTATCTGTCACGTCCCCATGTTGTATTCCTGTCTCGTAGGCTACCTCATGCTGTGACCCTGACAGGCATCACCCCCATGAGGCAGTGGCTCTGCAGCTGTTACATGGTTAAAGGATTGCATCCCTCGATTGGAGTGATAGTTGAACAATAGCTGAGGAGGCACATGTGTTTACAACCTAGGCTATAGACAAACATAAGATACACAGGGGGACATGGAAAAGAATGACCAATATATTGTAGACCTTGCTTTAACCTTTTCAGTGCCAAAGGGTTATGACACCCCTCTGCCACTGAAAGGGTTAACCAGCTCAGTTGTGTGCCACCACTCCTCCCATGTGAGTGCCTCCGCCTTGGGGTGTCAACTATATCCTGGCCGCCTGTTCATGCTGGCTGTGAATGCCGGTGGGAGTGAGTTTGTGTGCTTATATACATTGGAGCTGTGTATGTGTGGTGTTGGCATGAAAAAGGGTAAGAAACGTGGTGAACTGGAGAGAAGAGGGACAGTGCTGAGCTGTGGAGATAACAAAAGGGGGTGGCACAGTATCAGTACTGAGTGGTTGTAGGAAGGTGGTGAAAGGAGATAAAGGTAAAATTCCCAAAGAGATTTTAACAAAGGCCCCCTGACCACCACTACTGTATCTACTGGACAGGCAATATGGAGGAGATTTGAATAACTCTTTCCTGCCACCCCTGGGTGTGTGTGTTCCATACACTTAGATTCAACAGTGCTTTGGTCAGGAATCTAGTCCATTGTGCCATGATGACATAATTGGCATTATAGGAAGAGTATAAGGGCTAATGCAAAGATTGTTTCATGTGCCAGTAGTGTATGTCACACTTAATGAATTCATGTGTTGTGTATGCCAATGGTCTTTAATGTTGAAAAGATACAAATTTCCCAGCTCTTAATGTACTATGTTCTTTTTCAAGGAATCCTGGAACGTCATTGAACTTCGCTTCACCGGAGAAAACAATCAAAACATGGAAAAATGTAAATCTTGCAAAAACACTGCAAAACATAAAATCAAATAAAAAAGGAAAGGAAACGTTAATGCTTACGTACAGAGCAAATGCCAGGGCTGGCATATTATTGCTAGTCCTAGATAATAAAAAAAAGGAAAAAAAAATAGTAAAATATAAAATAAAAACTAATTTTTTTTTTTTAGACCCGGGGAAAGGCATTTTGAACACAGTACGAGAAGTTAAGCATTCCTTTCTTTGATTTTTGTAATTCTTTACTGTGGGAATGCTCAGAATTTCACCACTTACAGCAACTTGTGGGAAATAGCTGGGCAAAGGAACCTAATTTGGATTATAAAATTCTTGCTTTAATAAAAATTTAAACTTTGTATTGTGTGATCTTTTTTGAATGATGAACTTACACAAATCACAAAAACAGGTGCAAGTTGGTAAAGAGCTCCAGTTCTGGCGCAAACCAGGTGCACCACGGAGAGAAGTAAAATATATGATATAGATATATATATATAGATAGATATAGATATATGATATAAAGAGTTGGTGGGGCTTTACAGTTCAGATGGAACGTTCACCCTATATTAAGTGTCCGTCCCCTCCATATTTGGGCATATGACAGTTTTTAATAGTGCTATTAGACACAAGTACCAAGTTCTGAAGTAATCCTGCTCCTTCTGAGACCGGCGGGCAGGCTTGCATGCAGACATCTTGGCTTTGAGACGTCTGCACTGTCCATCCTGGTCTCTTCTTAGGAGACATTGCCATTGTATGGTACTTAAAGGGATAGTAATAATTGAAATGTATTAAAAAAAAAAAAGTTGCAGTGTTTATCCCCCTGAGTAAAACAAGGGAACTCCCACAGCTGAAAGGTGTTTTATTCTCAAAAGTTATTACAGCTCAAAGTTGAATTTTTTTTTTTTTATTGTACTTTTTCTGTCGTCCAGTACAGGTTACTGGTAACTTTAGGGTAGGCGATCCGCCTCTTTAAGTAGGCAGGAACAATTCTAGAATTGTATGCAGGGGGTGGAGCCTACCTTCCCTCCTTGGCTGCAGCTAGCCAACAAGCTCCAGAAAGATTTGTTCATTGGTGAAGACGCAGTCAATAGAACAGTTCTGCTATAGTTTTAGCTATTTATTTTTCTGTTAAAAATGGAATACCACCATTAGGCGGATTACCATAACTGACAATGTCCTTAGATGTGGCTAGCTCAGTATCCAGGTGCTTTCTGTGGACCTTAAAGGGATAGTAATGTTTCATAATAAAAGCAGCTCCAATTAATCATCATAGTATTTAGACTTTGGAGAGTGTTATTTCAATTCTGTCAGGGTTGTAGTTCGAGTAATTCAATGACAAAGTATCCCCCTCCCGCCCCTTTTACTGATGTAACACTGTTCAGCCAGAGCAGAAGGGAGGTGCCCAGGTAGATTGCAGAGAGGGACAATCTTCAATTAAGATAAGGGAAAAACCTAAAAAACTTGTCAAGGGGGGCAGGGCTTTCATTTTTCTCATTGAAAGAAGATTGTCCCCTGCTGTTATCTGTCTGGTCTTACAACCAGATTCCACATCTGAGAAGAGATGGCTTACACTAGGTAAAAGGGGCGGGAGGGGAAACTTTGCTTGTGAATATCTGTAAGACTTATATCGTTCTTCATGTTTTTTTGAATGCCTACAAAATAAAATAAAGAGAAAACAAAGTATTACTATCCCTTTAAGTTTCCTGGGGGAAAATCTTGATTCCAAGTGCTTCCCCAGGAGTTACCCACTGAGGTTACTTCTTACTTACATGGTCATCTGAAGACAGAGGATCTGCAGGAAAGGTGAGCAACCCTTTGAGTGCTGCAGGTCCACATGTCCCACAGTTGCCCCTCCAGGCAGGGGGTTTACCTTTGGAGTTCCTTTTGCACAATCCTGCACTCATTGGGTCTATTTGTATGTCTGTTGGGTGTTTTGGAGCAGGTTTATGTAGTACTTTAACCCTTCATCTGCTGATTTTGCATCTTTTGGGGTGGGGGGGTTCTGACACTTTACCTACTGGTTCAGTGTTTTTGTGTATTCTAACATGTTCTAGTGATATCATGCATTTTTATTTTACTGATTCAATTTTGTAAAATTAAAGCTGCGCTTTACCCCATAGGTGCCATTGCTCCATTTACTCCTATCGGACTGTACAGTTTGGGGTATATCTCTGCAACCGCTTAACATAGCGACTTCAGAGATGGCTAATTTTTCTTGTCTGCCCTTGCTCTATCATCTGGTTCATGTTTCCAGTGTGTTGGGGGGCTCAGGGGGCTTTGGGCACTGTTTGGGTACTTTTTCTGGGAAAACTACATTTCCCATGACCGCTTGCTTGCTTCTGATTGGCTCCCGCTGCGGCAGCCATTTTGTGCCATTTCCAGAATGAGTATCCTATGCAGGGCTTTGACTCTCCTTCTCTCCTCTGCTGATTAACCCTGTGCCTGCCAGATAATTCTATTTTTGCGGTGAAAAATGAATCCTACACACTGTACTTGGGTTATTTCTTATACTGTAACGTTTGACACTGAGAATGTCTGTACAGTTGGAGCTTGGGGCCAGACCTAAGAATAAGGATGCTGGGGTCTCTGTATCCCCTATTGCGCATTGCTCTTCCTCTCATTCAGGGTTACCTAGAGAATTCTCAGGTCATTTATGCCCAGCATGTTCTGATGCCCCTGAGAGTCTCCCACGGACCTCCAGCCATGCATTAGAGCCAGTTTGGGTGCAAGAGTTCAAGGCTGCTACCAGGGACCTTAGGTCTACATAGCCACTCTTTCCATCCCAGATACAGGGGGTCTTCCATTCTTGGTAGACCCCCTCCTCCGTCGAGTCTTCCCTGCCAAAACCTCAGGGAGTACCTGACTTATCAGATTCCTCTGAGGAGGAACTGTTGATGTATTCAGATGTTGAGGAATGTTCTGCTGTGGGCTCCTCTCAGTTTTTTGGGGATCCTTTTGAGGCTGATCCTGAGCCATCAGCCAAGGGGCCTGATCAGGGCTGTTTTGCATACCCTTAACATTCCCTTAGTTCAGGAGGTTCCTTCTGATCCCTCTGATGTGTTTCAGGAGCCTAAAAAGCCCCCTTATTTGCTTTCCACCTAACTCCACTCTTGACCGCCTTGTGTCTGAAGAGTGGAAATCTCCGGACAAGAAACCTGCTGTGGCCAAGAAATTTGCCAGGCTTTATCCCTTGTCTAAGGCAGTGCTTGTTCAGTGGGTTCATCCTCCTAAAGTGGATACTCCTATCTCCAGGATATCTAAGTCTACTGCCTTGCCAGTTTCTGATGTGTCTACGATGAAGGACTGGACTGACAAGAAACTTGAGGTCTCCCTTAAGTCAATTTTTGCTACTGCTGGTACTGCCATGCGTCCAGCATTCACTGCAGCATGGGTGAACCAGGCCATTGCGGTCTGGACTGAACAGCTCACCCTGGCTTGTCATTCAGGGCGCTCCGACTTCGGATATGTTGCGCCTTCTGAGGCACAGCACTGTTTCTGCTGCCTTATTTGATGCCATCCGTTTGGTGGCCAGGGTTTCCACCATGTCTGTGGTTGCCAGACGGGCTCTTTGGCTCAAGATCTAGTCTGCTGACACCGCTTCCAAGAAAGCATTGGTCTCATTGCCTTTTCAAGGTACTTCTTTGTTTGGTCCAGATCTTAAAGATCAGATCAGTGAGGCCAAAGGGGGTAAGAGTACACTTCCACCCTTGGTCCCCAGGAAGAAAACGCCGCTTAAGCGTAATCTGTATTTTCGTTCCTTTCAGACTGAGACACGTCCAGCGAACCAGACTGTTCCCTCAGCTCTGTGTGCCTCCTCCAAGCCTAAACAGCAATGGAAGCCCAAGGTCTCCTCCAAGCCCAAGGCTTCCAAGCCTCCTTCGGCATGACTCGCCGAACCCAGTTCCCCACTATGCTGTGATTGGCCGTTTGCATCAATACCACAGCATCTGAGAGGATTCAGTGGTGGACCCGTGGGTTTTACAGGTGGCAACGGAAGGGTACAGGATCCCTTTCGTCTCTTCCTCCTTTTCACTTCTTTCCTTCTCATACACCTCAGGGTGTGGAGAAACGCCGGCTGTTCAACAGCGCTCTTCTGGATAAAGATATTCTAGAGCTGGTTCCAGTTCAGGACAGAGGTATGGGTTTTTACTCAAACCGCTTTGTTGTCTCCAAAAAGGACGGCAGCTGTCGCCCCATTTTGGATTTGATAGATCTCAATTCCTTTGTGATCCGGACCCATTATCACCAAGAGTCTGTATGGATGGAGATTGCTGCTATGTCCCCGGGGAATTCCTTGCATCCCTGGATCTTCAGGACGCGTATTTACACATCACCATTCATCCAGAGAGCCGGCAGTATCTCAGATTTGCCTGCGACCGAGGGCATTTTAGTTTTCAGCTCTTCCCTTTGGTCTGACTACAGCTCCAAGTTTATAAGCATGTCCTGGGAGCCTTAGTGTCCATCCTCCATGGGGATGGCATCAGAGTTAATCCATACATGGATGACCTGCTTCTAAAATCCCCCTCTGCGGAACCACTTCATCAGCAGGTTCAGTAATGCATTCACGCTCACTCATCATGGGTGGATCATCAACTTGGACAAGTCAGATCTTGTCCTATCCCAGCATCTGGTCTTCCTGGGCCTTCTATTCGACACTCAGAAGAACATAGTGTTTCTCACAGACGAGGTAGCTCACCAGATTGCCCACAGGGTTTCTGCGGTTCTGGCTCAAGATCCAGTTCCAGCCAAGAAGCTGTCCTCTCTAGTGGGGAAATTCATCTCCACCATAGAAGCGGCCCTGTTTGCCATGGCACACACCATCGAGCTCCAGTGGTTCGTGGTCCAGGTGTGCAAGGGTCAACCGGACCTTCTGAATGTCAGTGTCTCTTCCTCTTCATGTGGAAGCGAGATTGTCATGGTGGCTCGATCTCTCCAATCTGCTGAAAGGCAAGTCCTTCCTGGTATCCTTCTGGACCATGGTGACGACTGATGCCAGCCTCTTCGGCTGGGGAGCGGTCCTAGGTCGCCTGAGTGCTCAGGGTCGATGGTCTCCGGAGGAATCTCCTTCCCATCAACATGTTGGAGCTTCGGGTGATATTTCATGCCCTTTGTCATTGGACACCTCCGCTGGAAGACTGTCCAGTCCGGGTACAGTCTGACAAGGCTGTGGCTTACATCAACAAGTAGGGAGGAACAAGAAGTCTTGCTGCTTGGTTAGAGGTCAAGGCTATTTTGTCCAGGGCAGAACACATTCCTGCCATGTCCGCAGTGCACATTCCTGGCGTAGACAACGTCATGGTGGACTTCCTCAGTCGACACTGTGGACAGCAGAGAGTGGGAGCTGCACCCATAGGTGTTCACCCTCATTGTTCAGAAGTGGTGTCTTCCTTACATCGACCTGATGGCAACAAGACACAACAGGAAGGTTACGAGGTTCTGCTCTCAGTGGAGGGACCCTCTGGCCCTGGTTGTGGATGCAATGTC
Source organism: Rhinophrynus dorsalis (assembly GCA_037306005.1). NCBI lineage: Eukaryota > Metazoa > Chordata > Amphibia > Anura > Rhinophrynidae > Rhinophrynus > Rhinophrynus dorsalis. Next base: position 69,667,763 of record CM074723.1, on the reverse strand, counting down.
CATTCCTTGGTTATTTCCTCTGGCCCCTCCCAATGTTGCACAGAATGTTATGGAAATTGCTACTGGAACGCTGTCCAGTCATTCTGATTGCTCCGTACTGGCCTCGGCAGGCTTGGTTTCCGGAGCTTCTGGATCTGTCAGTGGTGGAGCCTTTCCGGCTCCCTTGCCATCCGGATCTTCTACAGGGCTACCTGTGGGAGGAGGATGATCATCGGCTAACTTTTATGGCTTGGAAGTTGAATTCTCAATATTGAAGAAAGGTTTTTCTTCTGGTGTGGTGGCTACTATGCGAAGTGCCAGCAAACATGTTTCTTCCAAGATCTACCATCGTGTCTGGTCCACCTTTCTATCTTGGTGTGCTGACAAGGACCTGTCTCAAGAATTTGATCTGCCTACGGTCCTGACCTTTTTGCAGGACTGTGTGGATAAGGCCCTACGTTTGTGTTCCCTTAAGGTTCAGACTAATGCTCTCTGTTTTCTTTCAGAGGCACATTGCCATCCTTCCTGATGTCAAGGTTTTCTTCCAGGGCATTGCTCATACTCGTCCAGCCTTCGAGTCCAGCTCCTCTGTGGGATTTTAACTTGGTTTAAGCGCCTCCATTTGAGTCTTTGGCTACTATTCCTCTACGCCTGTTGACTTGGAAAATGGCCTTTCTCCTGGCGATCGTATCCATTTGCCATGTCATGGAGTTACATGCTCTGTCCTGTAAGCCACCCTATTTGGTGTTTCACAAGGACAAGGCGGTGCTTTGCACTTCTCAGGAGTTTCTCCCGTAGGTTGTTTTGGAGTGCCACATCAGGAGATTGTGGTGCCTTCTTTCTGCCCTGACCCCACCTCTGAGAAGGAGAGGGATCACCACTTGTTAGATGTGGTGCGTTGTCTCATGTTTTATGTACATCACACTGAGTCTATCAGGCAATCTGACATGCTGTTTGTCATTCCTGAGGGTCCCAGGGCAGGAAGACCTGCATCCAAAGTGACTATTGCTTATTGGATCAAGTCCACTATTCGTAAGGCTTACGAGCTGAGGAAGAAGCCCGTCCCCTTTCTGGTCACTGCTCATTGTACAAGATCTATTGGGGCTTCTTGGGCTTATAAGAATCAGACCTCTGCTGATCAGTTGTGAAAGGCTACCACTTTGTCGCCTGTTCACACCTTTTCGAAGCACTACCGTGTTGATGTGCTGGCATCGGCTGATGCCAGCTTTGGGTGGAAAATCCTGGAGGCAGTCTTGCCTGTCTAGGATGATCTTTGGTTCTTGTTGCTTCCTTCACTTTTGAGCCCTGTTGCCTCTAGTTCAGTGTGGGTTTTACCCATTTTCAGTGTCCGTTGACACTTCATTGTTTTGTTGGGTTATCTCGGATCTGATGGTTCATATATGCTCTGGTGACTTTGGGGGCCTTGCCTTACTTCCCACCTCTGGGAAACTCAATGGTTGGACATCACAGAGTTACCAGTAACCTATATTGGACGACAGAGAAAAAGAGGATTTTAGTCTTACCTGTTAAATCCTTTTCTCTTAGTCCATACAGGTTACTGGTCTCCCACCCTGTCAAGGGACCAAGCTTGGCTCTCCTGTGGCAGATTGTGGGGGTCCTTTGGGGGTCATGCTCACAGGAGTCTTCTTTCCCTTCCATTATCTAGTCAATAGTTAGTGTCTCAAATCTTTCTGGAGCTGATTGGCTATCTGCAGCCAAGGAGGGAAGGTAGGCTCCACTCCTGCATAAAATTCTAGATTTGTTCCTGCCTATAATTAAAGGGGCGTATCGCCTAAAGTTACCAGTAACTTGTATGGACTAAGAAAAAAGGATTTAACAGGTAAGATGAAAAAAGGATTTTAATTATGTATAATATGTGCAGTATCACAGTGGCCTGATAAACACTACAACATTTTCTTTTTACATTTTAAGTATTACTATCCTTTTAACATACTGGAAGGAGGGATTACTTCAGAAATTGGTACTTGTGCCCGATAAATAGCGCTGTTAGGAAACTAATTGCCATATGACTAATTATTAGGCACAGGGTTTAATATAGGATGATGGTTCCGTTTTAAGGAATGATTTTTGTCCTACAGTGCTTACAGAATTGTACCTCACACGTGACACTTTGTGTCTTTGCATTTAGCCCAGGGTAGGCTGACATAGCAGCTTGAGAATGTTGGGAATTTTAGTGCAGCAGCCTGCTTGGATACTAGAGAATTCTCCAGTGTTAATGGTTTAAAATTTAGACTGTAAGAGCATTGCATTGTGCGGCCTTCTGATACTCAGTGTTATGTATATATTACAATTTGTATATTGATTTCTCTTTAACACCTTAAGGACCCTTGACTGTCCTGGCACATCTTGGGTTGGGGAGAGGTAAGGACCCATGATGTACTAGGGCCGTCATGGAGTTTGGAGCCCTGAACCCGATGCATGAGGGGGAAAAAAAAAAAAAAAAAATATGGTCCTTAAGTGCTGGCTGGGTGCGACTTGGTTAAGGGGGTAAATTATACCTTGTTAGAGGTTTCTTGTTGGTGGATCTCAATTCCAAGCCACATACAGAAGGGAAGAGCAGTTCTGCTGCAAAACTGCAGTACATTCCAAAATATATATATATATATATATATATATATATATATTAAAAAAAAAAAAAAAAATTGGACAGCCGCTAGCGGTCTCGATTAATTCAGGGACCAAAGGGCATTTTGATGTAATATAATTTCTGCTCTGCTTTTAACCCTTTCAGTGCCAGAGTTGTAAGCATGGCAAAGCAATGCAGTGCATAACCATCTGGCACTCAAAGGGTTAAAGGTGTATGGTAAACCCAAACGGCAACTACCTTAGTTGGAAGGCTGTTTCCCCATCTATTCCAGTAACTCGTCAGTTGAAGTACTTGGTAGCGCACACTATCCCACTATCATAATTGCAGTATTGGATGAAGCCTTCCTTTTCTGGAATAATCTGCAGCTAGTAATATTTGGTCTGAGAGAGCAGACTTCCTACTGCAGCTGTGTGTAGTGCTAATTTTTGCTTTGCTCTCCGTAGCAAGCAGCATGCTTTTCTCATATCACCAGTAACCAGTTGAGCAGGAAGACTGACACTGCTCAGATTTCTAATAGGTCAGTGAACTAATCCTAACTCCTGAGTTACTGGACTAGCAGTCATAGCAAAAACAAACCCTTTCCACCAGCTAGTGATTTAGGCTTTACTTTCCTTTTACTGGTGAGCAAAAGGATTTATAAAGTTTCCTTCTAAATAGGTGTGAGCTGTTGAGATTTATGCTAAGTAGTTGCTTTTGGGTTATAATGATTTTGGATATATCCTAAGTATTGACATTTAAACCAAATCAAAATGACTGCGTGGTACAACTTGAAAATATTTCTCTAGCATCATTGAGGGATACAGGGACCATGGGTTTAAGTTGAGCAACGTGTCTATAGGAGGTCTGTACTCTAATAAAACTCTTCCCACTTCCTGGCTGCTAACTCCTCCCTCTGCCAATCTGCCTTCAGTTTGTGTCCCTCAAGGAGGTACAGGGTAACCTCTTCTGAAGGGATCTTTGTTACTTATTTTACTTTTCCTCAAAGCTTCTGAAGATTCTCAATTTGTGAGGTGAGTCCTTCTGTTTAACTCTTTGATTCCTAGCTTCCTTCATTTGGAGTAGCTTATTCTCAATCCTTGAGGCCTTAACTGTCTTGGCATGTTAAACTGATAGTAATACTTAATATGTAAAAAAATATATATATTGTAGTGTTTTATCCAGTTGCGTATAAAAAAAAAAAAAAAAAAAAAAAAAGGCTACTCTCACTGAAAAGGGTCTTATTCAAAAGTCGTTACGGGCTCAAAGAATTTTTTAGGTGCAATATTACTGTGGCCTGAAATTGTATAGTGGCCCTGTTGCTACACCATCCTATGGAGATTTATGTTCCGCCGACCAGACCTGTCCATAGGATGGTGTAACAATTATATCAGGCCACTGATATTGCACCTAAAAAATGATTTGAGCCTGTAATGACTTGCACTTATTTGTATCTCTCAAACCATTATGATTTGACAGATATAGAAAAATAAAGTTCTCCACTCCCTCCACTTTATGCTTGAGGGGCTGTAAAGCTGTCAGAAGCAGTTTCTGGTTCCTAGTTCAGAAGGCGGCTCTTCAGCAGCGCAGACATAGCGATACTTAAAAATAAATACTTCATAGGAACTGTCTACGTGTGCCTGGTTTTCAAGCTCACGTTGTAGACCAATTCTGTATAAGTATTTATTGTTAGATATTATTTCTCTGTCGTCCAATATAGGTTACAGGTAACTTTGGGAAGGCGACTGCCCCTTTAAATAAGCAGAAACAATTCTAGAAAAAGAAGGGCAGGGTGGAGCCTTGCCAAAGTTACACGTAACCAATATGGACTAAGCGAAAAGGATTTAACAGGTAAGGCCAAAATCCTCTTAACGGCGCTGATGAAGAGCCAAGTCTGGTCAAGCGACCAGAATCTGCTTCTGACAGCTTTACAGCTCCTCAAGCAGAAAGGGGAGGAACCAGAGTACTTTATTTTCCTATATCTCTCAAACCATAAATGTTTGAGAGAGACGAATAAGTGCAAGTACTCTTTTGAGTGTATCTACCATATAGTTAATACTTTTTTTCTGACATTACTATCCCTTTAACTCTTTGATTACTAGTTTCCTTCCTTTGGAATAACTTATACGCGGAATCAGAGTCCCGAACTCCGCCTTTGGCTGTTAAGGAGGGGAGATTCTTTAGTTAATAGGTGATCTTTGTGGGACATATACAGGTTTGAATTTGTATTTTATTTAGTTTTAATTATAGAAAAAAAAAAATCACCTCATATTTACTTTATTGTATAATTACTAAATCAAATTTCACTGTCGTCCAATACAGGTCACTGGTACAATGGGAGGCGATCCGCCCCTTTAAGTAGGCAGGACCATTCATTCAAATGTATGCAGGGGGTGGAGCCTCCCCTCCCTCTTAAGCTGCCTTCAGGCCAGAGCCAAGCTAGATTGATTTGTTCCTGTGTGCTGTGCAAACCAGGTGGAGAACATCTCTCATTCAACTTTAGTTTTTTATTGTTTTTATTCAAATATGGAATACCACCATTAGGCGGGTGACCATGGCTGTGAATTGCCCTCTCCAAAGTGGCTAGTGCAGCTTCCAGGGATTTTCTGGTGGACCTTATGCCCTGAAGAGGGAACAACTTGAGTCAAGTAGCTTCCCTGCTGGGGAATTTTCCTCTGGTTAATTCCCTTTTAACATGGTTACCTGAAGACAGAAGTCCTGCAGAAAGGTGAGCCACCCTTTGAGTGCTGAAGGTCCACTTGTCCCACAGTGTCCCTTCTTTGGGCTTGTATTTGGGAGTTCTCATTATGCACTCCAGCACTCATAGGGTGTTTTTATTTATATTGCCTGTATTTATGCAATGTCTGTGGTATTCCCTGGGTTTTGGAGCTTTGGGTTATTGTTTTCTCATGTTTTACATGTGTTTGGGGTATGTTTGGTAAACTTTTTCTCTCAGGAATAATTTATTAATATTTAATGTTCCGTGCCTTTAAGCGCGCTTTTACCAGCATAGACGCCATTGCTCCTTTACTCTCTATGGGTTTACACAGTGTGGGACGTATCTCTGGAACCGCTTGTCACAGCGACTTCCGAGAGGGCTCATTTTGTTGGTCTTCCCCTGCTCTATCATCCGGTAGCTAGATTCGGTGTGTTGGGAGTCTGGGGGGGCTTTGGGCACTGTTTTGGGGTACTTCTGAGAAAAACTACGTTTCCCATGAGCGCCCGTTTCGCACTCGTTTTCTGATTGGCTGCCGTCGCGGCAGCCATTTTGTGGTGTTATTCTCAGAGAGTATACTACGCAGGGACCAAGCCTTCTCTCCTCTCAGCAGATTAACCCTTCGCTGGCCAGATAAGTTCGATTTTTGACATTTCTGGGGTGAAACTTTAATCTTTCACACTTCTACTGGGTGATTTTTCTTAGTGGAGTATATCTGACTCTGTGAGCATGTCTACTCCACTGGAGTCAGGGGCTAGAACCAAGACCAAGGAGGCTGGGGTGTCTATTTCCCCCATTGCGTTTTGCTCCTCTTGTCACTCTGGGCTGCCTAGAGAATTTTCAGGTAATTTATGCCCAAAATGTGCAGAAAGTCATGACAGCAATCCTGGGCTTTCCAGCCACGCTATTGAGCCAACTTGGGTAAAAGAGTTTAAAGCTGCCACTAGGGATCTCAGATCCACTCTCCAACTCTTTCCCTCTCAGGTTCAGGGGGCTCTGCAAGTTTGGCAGACCCCCTCCACAATCAGGACCTCCCTGCCTAAGCCACAGGGGGCTCCTGATATGTCTGATTCTTCTGAGGAAGAACTTTTGCAGGATTCTGATGCTGAGGAAGGCACTGTTATAGAATCTAATAGGTCCATTGGTGACCCTTATGAATGTGACCCTGAAGTTTCTGCTGAGGGTTTGATCAGAGCTGTGCTAACTACGCTCAACCTTCCTCTGACTCAGGAATCTACTCATGATCCAACTGACGTTTTCCAAAAACAGTCTAAAGCTGTGGTTTGTTTTCCTCATAACCCTACTCTTGCTCGTTTAGTCTCTGATGCGTGGAGGCATCCTGAAAAATCCTCTTCTGTGTCCAAAAAGTTTGCTAAACTTTACCCTTTTCCTGAGGCTGAACTAGCTAAATGGGTTCATCCTCCCAAAGTGGATGCTCCTATTTCTAGGTTATCCAAATCTACTGCCTTAGCTATATCAGATGCCTCTGCCCTGCAGGATTGGACGGACAAAAAGTTAGAGATTTGTCTTAAATCCATTTTTGCCTCTATTGGCACTGCCATGCGTCCAACCTTTGCAGTGGCGTGGGTTAATAGGGCTATTGCGGCCTGGAGTGAACAACTGACTGAGGCGGTTCGCCAGGATGCACCAGTGTCTGAGCAGTTACAGCTTCTTGCTAATATATCAGAAGCTCAAAATTATGTTTCTGACGCTGCTTTTGATGCTGTGCGCATGATGGCAAGGGCCTCTACTTCCTCTGTGGTGGCTAGACGTGCTCTTTGGCTGAAAATTTGGTCGGCTGACACTGCTTCTAAGAAAGCTTTGCTTTCTTTATCCTTTCAGGGGACCTTACTGTTTGGATCTGAACTTAAGGAGATGATTAGTGAGGCTACTGGTGGCAAAAGTACTCTTCTTCCATCAGTCTTCAAGAAGAAATTTCCAGCCAAACGCAATCGGTCCTTTCGTTCCTTCCAAACTGAGACACGCTCCACGTCCCAGGCAGGTCTGTCCTCCACGTGCTCCTCCTCCAAGCCCAAACAGTCCTGGAAGCCCAAAGTTGCCCCCAGGGCCAAGACCTCCAAGACTGCTTCGGCATGACTCGCCGAACCCGGGTCCGCATCCGGCTGTAGGTGGACGTCTCCACATCTTTCGCCGGGTTTGGGAGGAGTCAGTGACGGACCCTTGGGTTGTTCAGGTGGTATCAGAGGGATACAGGATCCCTTTCTCTTCTCTTCCTCCTTTTCGGTTCCATTTTACTCGTCCTTCTCAGGAGCCTACAAAAAGACGTCTCTTCGATGACGCTATTCAGGATCTTTTGGACAAAGAGGTCCTGGAACTGGTTCCACCAGAGGACACAGGTTCAGGATTCTATTCCAACCTGTTCGTTGTGGCCAAAAAGGACGGAGGGGCTCGTCCTATTTTGGATCTCAAGGATCTCAATTCCTTTGTTGTGAGTTCCCACTTTCGTCAGGAATCTCTGCGTTCTGTGATAGCAGCAATGTCTCCAGGGGAGTTCCTTGCCTCCCTGGACCTTCAGGATGCATACCTTCACATCCCTATTCATCCAGAGAGCAGACGGTATCTCAGATTTGCCTGTCACAAAGGCCACTTTCAGTTTTCAGCTCTTCCCTTTGGTCTGACTTCAGCTCCTCAGGTCTTTCAGAGGGTATTGGGAGCTTTGATAGCTGTGCTTCATCGAGATGTAGTCAGGGTGACTCCCTACATGGACAATCTGCTCCTGAAAGCCTCATTTGCGGAGATCCTCCGCCAGCAGCTGCAGTTGTGTATACAGACACTCAATCGCCATGGCTGGATTGTGAATCTGGACAAGTCAGACTTAGTCCCATCTCAACAGCTCCTTTTCTTGGGTCTCCTGTTCGACACTCAGCAGAGCATGCTGTTTTTGCCGGAGGAAGTAGCTCATCAGATAGCTATCCGGGTGTCCAAGATCTTAGAGCTAGACAGGGTTCCAGTACCGAAGTTGACCTCTCTGGTGGGGAAGTTTATTTCCACTATAGAGGCAGTGCCATTTGCCATGGCGCACACCAGGGAACTTCAGAGGTTTGTGATCCAGACGTGCAAGAATCATCCAGATCATCAGCATCTGTCAGTATCTCTGCCTCCTCATGTCGAGTTGAGCCTGGAATGGTGGTTGGACCTGTCTCATCTCCAGAAAGGGAGGTCCTTTCGGGTTCCCTATTGGACCACAGTCACGATGGACGCCAGCCTCCGGGGATGGGGGGCTGTGTTGGGTCATTTCAGTGCTCGGGGAAATGGGGACTGGAGGAATCTCTTCTCTCCATCAATGTTCTGGAACTTCGTGCCATCTTTCTTGCCCTGAGGCACTGGGAATTTCAGCTGGAAGGTTGTCCAGTCAGAGTGGAGTCCGACAACGCCACCGCAGTGGCCTACATCAACAGACAAGGCGGCACAAAAAGTTTCATCGCTTGGTTAGTGTGCCGTGTTAGTTCGGGGGTTTGTTTTTACCCCTGGTTGGTGTCCGTTGACACTTCTGTTATTGGGCTGTATGATTAATTGGTTCATAGCAGTTCTGGTGACTTTGGGCCTTGCGCCTGGTCCTTGCCTTACTTCCCGCCTCTGGGAAAGCTCAATGTTTGTACATCCCATTGTACCAGTGACCTGTATTGGACGACAGTGAAAATAGGATTTTAGTCTTACCTGTTAAATCCTTTTCACTTAGTCCATACAGGTCACTGGTCTCCCACCCTGTCAAGGGACCATGCTTGGCTCTCCTGTGGCATTCAGTGGGAGACCTTCGGGGCATGCTCACAGGAGTCTTCCTTTTCCTTCTTACCTCTGGTCAGTTTAGTGTCTCAAATCAATCTAGCTTGGCTCTGGCCTGAAGGCAGCTTAAGAGGGAGGGGAGGCTCCACCCCCTGCATACATTTGAATGAATGTTCCTGCCTACTTAAAGAGGCGGATCACCTCCCATTGTACCAGTGACCTGTATGGACTAAGTGAAAAGGATTTAACAGGTAAGACTAAAATCCTATTTTATTGCATAGTGCCCTGTGTTTCCACATGATTCACTTTTAAAAGGTTGTGTTTTAAATATCATGTGGCTGCGCAGTGCATTAAACATGGCACATGGATGAAAACGTTGACCTGAGAATCTTGCCCTGCATATAAGCTCGAGATTCTCATGTCTCTTCTTTAAAAGTCGCACTGCATGCTTGTGGCTCTTGAGTGGAATTCATTATTGCACTAGCAAGACCATTACAATGACGATTAATCAATATTTCTGTTGTCTAATATAAATCGCAGCTACCATGGGGAGGCAACAGCTCCTCCCAGTGGGTTGGAACAATTCTAGAAAGAAGTGCAGGGGTGGATATCAGGCTACCTAGCCACTCCCTGCTACATATATTTGTTCCAAGTCCTGGTTAGGTGGCTGAGAACAGTTCCGCTTAGTCTTAGTTATTTTATTTTGTTTTAATTTTTTTTTTGTTAGATATGGGGTGTCCAAAATACACCATTAGGAGGATTGCCATGACTGGCCTCCCATGGAGGATTGCCCAGTTATCAGGAGCTGTTGTGGACTCTTTGCAGCCCTGGGAAAGAATCATGCAACCCATGTCTCTCTCCCGAAAGTGTCTCTCTGAGGCTTCTTCCTTCCCAATGGTAATCTGAAAAAAGACCTGCAAAAAGGTGAACATGTCTCACAGTTCCCCTCTGTACAGGGGTCTCTCTGGAGTCCCTTACACCTCAACTCACGTTGGGTATTTATCTGTCAGATCTCTGGGTCTCTGGAGCATTTTGGGCTAAATTGTGGTATTTAACCCCCCTTCCCTGACATTTTATTGGGTTTAGGGACTTGTATCTCATTTTTCCCTTGGCTTTATGAGTTTTTATTCTTTATTGTATGTTCTGTTTATGTTTTGGGGTTTTTTTTATTCACTTTAAAAATGGTGCATATTTTTTTTTTTTTTTTTTTTTTTTTTTTTTAAATTCCGCACCTTTAAGAGTGCACTTTACCGCACTGTTGCAATTGCTCCATTGACTTCTATGGGACATATCTCTGCAACTGTTCCACTTACAGAGGTGAGAGAGGGCTCCTTCTTGTCGTCCACTGTCCTGCATTCCAGTTTACATCCTCAGTGTATTGGGGTCCCTGGGGGGGTTCAGGCACTGCTTTTGTGTATCTCAGAGTGAACTACATTTCCCATAATACCCGATTTGCGGACTTTTCTCTGGCTTTGAGTTCAGGCGCCATTTTCTTTCTTTGACTGAGTATCCTACTCAAGGCTTGGATGTCTTGAATCGTCTGGTCTCTCTTCCCCAGGAAGTGAGACAGGGCTTCCTTTGGTGGTCGGACTGTTCCAACCTGGAAAAGGGGAGACCAGCAGTGGACCCTGGTGATGGACGCCAGCCTTTACAGCTGGTGAGCTGTCCTGGGTTACCTGGGGGTTCAGGGGCGATGGACTGCTGAGGAGACCCTCCTGCCCTTTAACATTCTGGAGCTCAGGGGGATTCTTCATGCTCTGGTGTACTGGTCGCCTCTGCTGATGGGCTGTCCAGTCCGCCTCCAGTCAGACAATGCCACCACTGTGGCTTACATCAACAAGCAAGGAGGCACAAGAAGAGATTTTGCTTGGTTAGAGGTCAAGGCTATTTTGGCATGGGTAGAAGAACACGTTCCTGCCATATCCGCCGTGAACATTCCAGGTGTAGAGAACGTTCTGGTGGACTATCTATCACCAGACATTGGACCCCGGGAGTGGGAGCTCCATCCGGAGGTCTTCGACCTGTTAGTGCAGAAATGGGGGCACCCTTTGATAGACCTGATGGCTACCAGGGACAGCAGGAAGGTTCTGATGTTTTGCTCTCGCTGACGGGGAAGGAGGGGAGATCCTTTGGTGTTTGCAATGAACGCCTTGTCCATTCCTTGGTGCTTTCATCTAGCCTACATTTTTCCACCTCTTCCTCTCATCCACAGGTTGTTGAGGAAAATTCGGATGGACAGTGCATCGGTCATACTTATTGCTCCTTTTTGGACCAGGCAACCTTTGTTTCCAGGACTGTTGGTGTTGTCTGCTCAGGATCCGTTTCCTCTGCCACGCAGATCTGATCTCCTTCTCCAGGGTTACCTCTGGAAAGAGGATGTGGACAGTCTGACTTTGACAACATGGCTGGTCTCAACCATGATCCAAGCCAGGAAGCCAGTTTCTTCTAAGGCCTACCACAGGGTTTGATCTACTTTTCACTCTTGGTATGTGGACAGAGATCTGTCCTCACAGTAGTTTGATCTTCCGTCTATTCTGTCCTTTTTGCAGGATGGTGTGAACAAGGGCCTTAGTTCCTTGAAGGTCCAGACCTCAGCTCTCTCACTCTTTTACCAGAGACGCATTGCCGTGTTTCTGGATGTAAGTCTCTTTTTTTTTTTTTTTCCAGGGGGTTGCACATGCTTTTCCTGCCTATAAGGCTGCCACTCCCCACTGGGACCTTAACTTGGTTTTGGAAGTCTTGCAGTGGCCTCCCTTTGAGTCTTTGGCTACCATTCATCTACATCTTTTCACGTGGAAGATGGCTTTTCTTTTGGTTGTGGTCCCTTTTCTCAGAGTCGCTGAGTTGCAGACTTTGTCCTGTAAACCACCTTTCCTGGTGTTTCACAAGGATAAGGCTGTTCTCTGTACCTCCCAGGAATTTCTTCCTAAGGTGATCTCTGAGTTCCACATCAATCAGGAGATTGTTGTGCCTTTCTTTTGTCCTGACCCTAAATCTGACAAGGAGAGGGATCTCCACTTGTTAGATGTGGTACGCTGCCTTAGTTTTCTGTGCACGGCACTGAGTCTTTCCACGAGACTGAAGCCTTATTTTTCATCTGTGAGGGTCCCAGGGCTGGTTTGGCTGCATCCAAGGTGACTGTTGCATCCTGGATTAAGGGAAACCTGTTCCCTTCCTCATTACAGCACATTCCACCAGGTCTGTTGGGGCCTCCTGGGCCTACAAGAATCAGGCCTTTGCTGAACAGATGTGCTGGGCAGCTACTTGGTCGTCTGTGCACACCTTTGCCAAACTCTATCGTGTGGATGTTCTGGCTTTGCCTGAAGCCAGCTTTGGCAAGAAAGTCCTGGAGGCAGTTTTGCCTGTCTATTTTCCTGTGCCATATAGCTCTTAAACTGTTTGAGCCCTGTTTGCTCTTGTATGCGCTTGGTCCTTTCCTTCTTCCCACCCTGGGAGCTCAATGTTGGTATATCCCCACTGTACCTGTGAGTTATGTTGAACAACAGAGAAAAGTGGATTTTAGTCTTACCTGTTAAATCCTTTTCTCTTAGTCCATGTAACTCACAGGTCTCCCACCCAGTGAAAGGGACCATGCTGGGTCTCCTGTGTTTGGACATGGGAGTCCTTTTGGGTTCATTGCTCACAGGATTTTCCCTCTCTTCCTTCTTGCTTTCCTAATTTGTAGTTTTTTTTCTCAAGTCTATTGGGTGGGGAGTGGCTAGGTAGCCTCATATGGAGGAGGGGAGGCTGGAATTGTTCCAGCCTACTGGGAGGAGCTGTTGCCTCCCCATGGTACTTGTGAGTTATATGGACTAAGAGAAAATGATTGAACAGGTAAGCCTAAAATCCTGTTATCTATACAATGGAGAACATTAAGTGAGAAACAGCTGCACCACGTCTAGCAAATGCTAGTACAGGGAATTTAACCCCTCTGGTGTTACAGGTCTCCCACACAATGGGTCAGTTTTGAAATGTTCTGCAATTTCCCCGAGACCAATATTACACACTGCATTAAACAGGTGTGAGATTACACCATGATATATAGAAAGTTTATATGACCGTGACATACAGGGACTTGTAGAAAGCTAATGGACTGCCTGTGATCTCCTGGTACATAATTTTATTTAGTGTGTCACTCAAAGGGTTAAGCTACATTTTGAGCAAAGGAGTAAATATCCTAGCTAGGTTTGTTCGATATGTAGCTTAACCCTTTGAGTGACACACAAAAAAAATAAAATGATGTACCAGGAGATCATAGGCAGTTCATTAACCACTTACAAGTCCCTTGTAATGAGGGGTCATGATGTCCACTCCCAAAAAGGTCCCTACTGGGGTGACCCATGTGCCTCTAAGAAATCGATGAGTATGTGTGCAATGCAACTTTAAACCCTTTGAGTGCCAGAGGGATACGCAATGCCTCTGGCATTCAAAGGGTTAAAAAGGTGACATGAGAATCTCGCGCTTATAGGCAGGGTGAGATTCTCATGTCGCCCTTTTCGTCCATGAGCCATGTTTAATGTGGTGCGCAGCCGTGTGATATTAAAACGCAACCTTTTAAAATGATCCCTTTCCACACAGAGCACTTTACTGCACTGCTTATATTGCTGGTTTCCTTCTCACTTGAAGTTACCTCATGCAGTGGCGGCCATGCCTCATTGCGTCTTCAGAGTTTCTCCTCTAAGCAACCTCTATCACTAAATAGTAAAGACGGATCCTTATCTGATTTTTTGCAGCTCTGTAGGAACAGGGCACTTTCAGATGTTTTCTCTAAGTTTACCTTGCCATCCTCTTTAGCTGTCTCCAAAGAGCAGCCCTATACAGTGTGATAACTATTAACCCCTTCACTAACAGCTTTGGAGCATGGTTTAAATTCTAATAGTGGGGCTTTTAATGCAATACAAATTTCAGTCTGCCATTATACAACCTCTATGTTCATCTGTTAATGCACACACTATATTAATGTTTGTTGGACTAGTATCCATTTAGACCAAGACCATTTGGGACATTGTATTCACTGAAAGGAAGTTGAACATTTCAAAGCGGACACTGACATTTAATGTATTTCCTACATTTATGGCAGGAAAAGGGGTGAAGAAAACTAAAAGCAATAACATTCTACTACATGTAAAAAATACAATGCAAAGATCACTGTGTATGCTATATGTATGGACTTAGAGTCTAACAGGGCTTCCACCTTCACCGTGGTCCACTCCTAGACTGTAACTAAAGTGGGCTAAGTACTTGCCAGGTTCTTGCTAAATTAAAGAGGATTTTGGACCGATGATTTACAGAAGCACATCATGCAGCATTTAAAAGCCCACAAACATAAAATCCTCCAAAAATCTTAATTATTCACTTGCCATGACCATGAAAGAGAATTGGCCAGTGACAGTTCTAAGTCATCCTCATCCTTTAGAGGGGTACCTTCTAGATGACTCATATTCAGAATACATGAAATAATAATAATAATAACTAGTATTTATATAGCGCCTTTCTCCCAGTGGGACTCAAAGCGTTGTCAGCGCACGCTCTCGGAATTAACCAAATCGGCAGCTGAAATAATAGGTGTTATTATTACCCAATCAATGGTACTCATTTATTGACCTCGGAAGGATGAAGGGCTGAGTTGGCCCTGCCGGGATTCGAACCTGCAACCCTGAGGTTGAGTAGGCTTCATAGTCAAGGAATTTACCACTGAGCTATCTTTAATTAAAACGCAAACTTGGATCTGTTGGAATTTTTCGGATGAGCAAGCCTACAAGTACTCTTCCAAGTCTTTTTAAACAAACAAAAAAAAAAGAAATATACTGTTATATGAGTAAACAGATAGTCATGGATGAGTGGGAAAATCCAGATAAAGCTTTGATTAGTCACAGGTAATTTGCTAAGGCATCCTTTTTTCTAAATTAAAGGTTGACCTGTGGTCCAAAATGCTAACAGCTGACATTAGTGTTTCCAGACTGTCCAATCATACTACTGTTCCAGTTCAGCCAGCAGCAGAGCTTAAAGCTCATGTTAAGAAAAATATTGAACAGACTGAGGTTTTATGGACCAGAAACAATTTGAGCTTCCTTTGGTTCAGCATGGGCATGTAGAGCTGCTGAGACCAGGCATGCTCATATGATTCAAGCTTGCAAATGTGCATCATGATAACATTTTTCCTATTAAAGACTACCTCCAAGAGTCCTTCTCCTATATTGGGAGAGATCCCTTGGAGATAGCGAAGTGAGAATTTAAATGTTCAGCACCAACTTATACAATACGTAGTGCTTTATGGTTAAATAATCGGAATGCAAATTCTGGGTAAAACAAAAAACAAATTCTTAATATCCTTCCCTTTCAAGGGATACCTCCTATTTGGGGCAGAGTTAGACAAAACGGTCAGCCTCACCACTGTCGGTAAAAGTACCTTTTTGCCTCAATAAACCCACAGGATTTGACAAAAATATGACTTTTACTTACTCCTCATTCATCTGGAGGTTCCTTTGTTTAGAGCAAAGCCTACTTAGGCACAAAAGAAAATGTGCACAAGACTTCAGACCCCAAGCCCAGTTCAGAATGAAGAGTATGGAGTCTCCCACAAATCTAACTCTAGGGCAAAGACTCCATTATTTCACTTATCTATGGAGGATGCCAATTTCAGATTAATGGGTGCTTCAACTCATTCAAGTTAGCTGCGCAATGTCTTTCACAACCTCATCAATTTTTCATGACCACTGTACTAACTGAACAGACATTACATCATGCAATCTGTCAGTTTTTGACAATGAGGGTGATTATCCCAGTAGCAAAGAACACAAATTCAAAGGCTTCATTCCAATCTTTTTTTGGTACCCAAAAAAGATGGAGGATTCCGTCCTATCCTGGACCTGAAACAACTAAACTAGTTTCTCAAAAGCTCCCAGGTTGAAGGTGTAATCTATCAAGCTGGCATGGGCGTCTGGGGGAAGGGGCACTTGCCCCTCCTCACAATTAGCCCCTCCATATAAACAAAAGGGCTGGATGGGCTGGCCTGGGGGGGGTCATATTATGTTTTTGCCCCCCCCCCCAAAAAAAAAAAAAAAATTATATGGACACCACTGCAAGTCAGTGATAGCAGCCATGGGACCAGTGTAATTTCTCACATCTCCAGCATCAAAGATGCGTACCTACATATCCTTTTTGGCACAAACACTGGGAATGCCTCAGATTTACATACCAAAACCAACGTTTTCAAATTGTGGCTCTGCTTTTTGGTCCAGCCACAACACTGAGAGTTTTTACCAAGGCATTTGCTCCCCTTATGACATGGGAATAAACATAACTTCCTGCTTGGACAATCTGTTGCTAAAGGATCTATCTTGTGAGCAAATTCAACATCTTCATCTTCCTCTGTTAACTATGAAGATATACGGATGGATAATTAACCTAAGCAAGTCTAATTTAATACCATATCAGCAGCTCCTGTTTGTAGGTCTGAGATTCAACACCAGCCTTCAAAGGGTGTTTTCACCTTGAGAGTGAATTATGGCTCTTCAAGACTTAATCCAATACATTCTCTCCCTTCCAGAGTTTTCTGTCAGGCACTGCATGAAGAGAGTAGGAAACATGATAGCCACTATAGAAGTAGTCCCTTTTGCAATGTTTCACCTGAGACCTTTTCAATTGGACCTAATTCTCATTTGTTCCAAAACACAAGTCATCTTCATCATATGGTGAAGATATCACAGACAATTTCTTAAGTGATGGTTCATAGAAAAGCCTTTCTCCATAACAGAGTATGAGATAGCCACAACAGATGCCAGTCTATTCAGATGGGGAGAGGTGTATAAAGTTCTCTCCATTCAAGATCAGTGGATTCCATCAGAGTCCTGTCTTCCCATAAACACTCTAGAGCTACATGTATGTTCCTATTGGCACAGATGTCAATCCTGAAGAATCTTCACATCCAGATTCAGTCAGACATTGCCACAGCAGTGGCATACATAAACAATCAAGAAGGAACAAAAAGCAAAGCTGTCTGGATGGAAGTCGATAAATTCTTCTCTGGGCAGAGAACCATGGTTCAGCTATTTACATTAAATAAATGGAGAATTGGGGGGGAATATTATCTCAGCTGTCAGACCATAGATCCAGGGGAATGGTAACTAAATCAGAAAATATTCTTTCAGATAACTCGCTGATGGGGAATTCCAGACATAGATATGATGGCAGTTTTCTGTTTCTTCTTGATGTCATCACTCTGTTCAATAGCAAGGGATCAACCAGCAATAACAGTGGATGCCCTAAGAATTCCAGGGAATTATAGGCTAGTATATGTCTCCTCTCCACTAGCTATAATTCCCAGAATACTTTGCAAAATAAAGGAGATGATTCACACCATCCTCACAGCTCCAATTTGAGGTCTTGTTTTCTCCTCCTCAAAAACATGTCTTTGACATAGACATGGCACTTATCTCAGATTTCAAACCCACATCTCTCAAGTTCCAATTCTCCATCACAACTTACTCAACTACACTTACGGCATGGAACTTGAGACCAAATCTTGAAGAACAAAGTCTTCAGTCTCCAGTAATTCAAATCGTGCTCAGTGCTCACAAACTGGTGTCAGCTAAAATACATTACTGAGTCTGTAGAATCTTTTTTCCTTTCTGTGCTAGGAAAGATCTAGGTCCCTCTCTTTTCCATTCTCCATCTCTTCTACAATTCCTGCAATCATGTCTAGATAAAAGTTTAAGGGTTAGCTCTCTAAAAGTCCAGGTTTCAGCCTTTTCTGCAATGTTCCAGAGAAGGATTGATTCCCAGAAATTCAACTTTTCTTCAAGGGGTCAACAAAATAGTCCCCCATATAGCCATCCCATTCTATCATGGAACTTAAGTTTAGTATTTGAGGCCCTTCAATCCTCTCCATTTGAACTTCATCGAGAAAAGGTGGTTTTAGGATTGTTTCTGAGTTTCAATTTAAAGTGATTCCTCCTTTCCACAAAAAACAGAAAGTGGTACTCCCTTCTCTGTATCCTAATCCTTCTAACTCTAAAGAAAAAGCTCTTCATACTTTAGATGTAGTGAGATTTTTAAGACAGTATGTCCAAGTCCCGCAATCCTTTAGGACTTCAGACACTTTGTGTTTATAGAAGGACCGAAGAAGAGGGCAGACCAGCATCTAGACAACCATTGTATCATAGCGTAAACAAATTAACAGACAAGCATACACACTAAAGTCTATTCTATCTCCCTTTAGAACACAGCTCATTCTACTATGCCTATTAGTATTAATGGGTTTTAAGAATCAGGTAATCTGTTCACATGTTCACAAAGTTTTATAAAATTAATTTCTCTGTCATCCAATACAGGTTAATGGTAACTTTGGGTAGGCGATCTTCCCCTTTAAGTCAGCAGGAACAATTCTAGAAGTGAATGCAGGGGGTGGAGCCTACCTTCCCTCCTTGGCTGCAGCTAGCCAATCAGCTCTAGTAAGATTTCTTCCTTGGATGAAGATACAGGCAAGAGAACAGTTCTGCCATAGTTTTAGCTATTTTTTTTTCTGTTAGGTATGGAATACCACCATTAGATGGATTACCATAACTGACAATGCCCTTAGATGTGGCTAGCTCAGTATCTGTGGACCTTAAGCCCTGGGGGGAAAATCTTGGGTTCAAGTTCTTTCCCCAGGAGTTGCCCACTGAGGCTTCTTCTTAATACATGGTGATCTGAAGACAGAAGATCTGCAGGAAAGGTGAGCAACCCTTTGAGTGCTGCAGGTCCACATGTCCCACAGTGCCCCTCCGCACAGGGGTTTTTCCTTCGGAGTTCCTATTGCATACTGCTGCACTCATTGTGTTTATCTGTATGTCTGTTGGGTGTTTTGGAGCAGGTTACTGAGTAACTTAACCCTTTTGCTGTTGGTTTTGCATCTTTTGGGGGGTTGTTGGCACTTTCCCTACTGGGTTCAGTGTTTATTGGGTCTAGTGACATGTTTTAATAATGTTTAGTGCACATTTACTTCTCAGTTACAACTTTGCAAAATTTGTGCTCCCGCGTGCTTTTACAGCATAGGCAAAGCTAGGAGAAAGGAGGGTATGACTTAGGTAGGGACTGCAAGAGAAGTTGATAGGGATTGGCTGGGGGGTTTATGTTAGCAAGGGATTGGTAGGTGAGTTTGAAGGGACAGTTAGGTTAGGGATCCATTTTAACAAGTTTTGTCATTCCACAGCTTAAAATAGATAGTGACGGTTCTTCCTGCCCACTCATCCTTAATTTTGAAAGTTTGTCTTATGGGGATTGTGATGAGGGGTGTTTTTTTCTTTCATATGGTACTTGAAATGTTGTTGGGTTATTTGGGTTTGTCACAGCTTTAGAAACTAGGCCGGGGTACTTGGCATTTTTTAGTTTAGCTACAGTCCATGGATGAATTTAAAAGGTGGATGGAGAGGTAAGAGGTGGAGGAGGTAGGTCTGCTTCTTTAAGGACAGGTTCTTGGGAAACAGTGTTGGACCGGGATGGAGCGGAATTTACAAGTATAACATTGGGCCACTGTGCTGAAAGGTTGGATATGGCTGGTGGTTTAAGGTGGGAATTTTATGTAGGGTATTAGGTTGCTAGTTGTCAAGGACAGTAATGTAGTTAGGATGTTTTATAATGATTGCTAAAGAATTTAATGTTTTGTATCAATACATGCTGTGGCCATCTTTCTCCAAAGGCTCATTATTGTGGCTGTGTGTTTATTGGGGGGAAAGATGGATTGGAATATATGATGGGGTTGAGTTGAAAGAATGAAAGGGGTATGTAGGGAACATGCCAGGGATTACCTACATCACGTATAGAGACCATACACAGGCTTTCTTATGCCCCATTACTTGTTTATAGCAAATTCAGTAATAGATAGCCTGAAGAAAAGGACCATAATCGTCTGCGGCCGTGAGCTCTCTATTAATACGCTAAAGAGCTGAGAGATATATATAGCTTTAACAGGGTTACTTGCTGGTAATTTTGAAGCAGGCAGCTTGTTTTATAGCTCTCATTGCAGTTCAGTGCATAAGCACCAAATACGGCTGTCTTATGTCCCATTACTTATTCATTTAAAACACACCATTAGAGAGAGAATTTGATGAAAAGGCCCACATAAACATCTGAGCCTGAGCCCTAATGCATGTTTCACCTTCTTAGGCTTCTACATTGTATTTTAAGGGTTAATATTTTAAAGCTCTCAGCGTCAGCTCAGCCTGAAAATTCACAGGTAGGATCATCCTATTCCAGCAGTTCGAAGAGAGGATTCCTGCCCAGTCAGGGCTGACATAGACCGAGTACCCTGCGCCACACAGAAAAACAAAGCATTAATCTTTTAGGTGCCTTAAGAGTAACTAACAATGTTTTTGAACACTCCTATGGCACTCAAAGGGTTAATAGTGGAAAACAGGTGAAAGGTGTTTTTTAAGCACAAAATAAAACTGTGCTGATACTTTTCTTGCACATATGTATGGGATGAGGTCATTTCTATTTAAAAGAGCATGTTATGTCGTCACCTGCTGTTCATAGTGTGTAGTGCAATAATCCAAGATCTGTTTTGTTGCCACAGCAACTTCCTCTATTACAGTTTGTACTGTACAAGGTGTAATTTCCTTATAAGCAATTAGTGTGGGAGCATCAATAAAACTAGGTGTGTTCAGTACGTTTAATAGGTGAGAAAGCTAATATCAGTTAGTTATGATGTATGCTCCTGTGAACAATCCAGAAGCTGTTCAGGAATTATATACATACTAGAAAAAGAAGCATGGTGTTGCCCATGCAAGAAGTGGGAGGGTGAAAAACACACAGACATACACACACATATTCACAGTCCCACACATACACTGCCTGACACCCCAGCCTTGACCTGCAGCTGACTGGTAGTCATAAAACCCACACATACACTGTCTGACACCCCTGCCTTTTCTCTTTCATCCACTGTGGAACAAAGGGACCATGGGGTTAAGTAGCTACCACTAGGAGGCAGTACATATTCAGACAAAGTTATCTGGAGGAGAAAACTCCCTCCCATTCCTACTAAACCCCTCATTGCAATATCAGCCTAAGTTTTTAGTGACCTGCCTTCTGAGGTGTAGGGACTTATGTTTCTCTTCATTTCTTACTTTATCTTACTTTTGTTTAGTTGATTTTTCTGTTTTATGGGGGACACATCTGTCATATGGATTAGCTCATTTTGCATGCAGTGCTGAAGACACACAATGTATATCATCTACCAGTTTGAGGCCTGTCTTGTGGGAAGCTGTATCTTTCCAATAGTATCAGGAAGGAGCTTCTCTGTCCCTGTGTGTAGGTATTTGTCTGTCTGTTTGGCCACTGTCTGAGGTCGGTCCTTTTTGGACTGCTGCTCCATTAAATATTGGTGCTTTTCTTCTCATACCCAGCAGCTGGCAAAATGGGGGGATGAAAAGACAACAGGGGGAAAGAGGCAAAATGGGGGATCAAGAGGGGGAGAAAGAGGCAAAAGGGGGGATCAAGACAAGAGTCAGGGGTGGATTAAGGCAAGAGGGGGAAAGAGGGGAGAACAAGGCAAAATGGGGGATCAAGAAGGGGAGAATGGCAAAAGGGGAGATGAAAAGACAACAGGGGGAAAAGGCAAAATGGGGGATCAAGAGGGGGAGAGGAGAAAAAGGTAAAAGAAGGGTGATCAAGAGGGGGAGAAAGAGGCAAAAGGGGGGAATCAGGAAAGGGAGAGTGAGAGGCAAAAGGGGGGATCAAGATTAGAGTCAAGGGTGGATTAAGGCAAGAGGGGGAAAGAGGGGGAGAAAGAGGCAAAATGGGGGATCAAGAGGGGGAGAATGGCAAAAGGAAGATCAAGAGGTATAAAGAGAGGCAACTTGGAAAGAGGGGGAATCAAGAGCGGGGGAAAGACTCAGAGGGGGGTCAAGAGGGGGGATCATGAGGCAAATTGAGGGGGGATCATGAGGCAAAAGGAGGGGGGACCAAGAGGTAAAAGGGTGGGATCAAGAGTCAAGAAGGGGAGAGAGAGGCAAAAGTGGGGATCAAGAGGTGGAGAATGGCAAAAGGAAGATCAAGAGGGGTAAAGAGAGGCAACTTATCAAGAGAAGGTGAAAGAGGCAAAAGGGGGGAATCAAGAGGTGGTTTATGTATATATAAACTCTTTATTGCTCTGGTGGTGGCATATAACACACACACACACACACACACACACTCTGATACACATAGAGATAAGCACACACACAGTGATACATATACAGACAAGTATACACATTGACACACTGATACCCCTACAGAGACTCACACACATTGACACACATACACATATAGGGAACACACAAATTGATTCTTATACACAAATAGGGAACACACACACTGACACTTAACACATATAGGGAACACACATACATTGACAGTTATACATGTATAGGGATCACACACACTGACACTTATACACGTAAAGGGGAGGGGCATAAAGGGGTGGAGCCAAGGGGGCAGCAAAATTAGGTTTTGCCTAGGGTGGCAAAAATCCTTGCACCAGCCCTGCTTCAGGAGGCCTGCAAGCGAGGACATCCCAAGGACATGAACAATCCATTCAGCTGTGCGATATAACTTCTTTCCTGAGGACACAGAAAGTGCTTCACATGACTAGGAAGTGAAAAGGAGTGAGTGCTCATGGTTCTGTAAGTACATGGGAACACTGGAGGATACTGATACTAGGGAGCAGGACTGATGCAGTGCAATGAAGAAGACTGGCCAGCTCTCACCAGAGGACACAGAAGGAGGGTGGATGTGTTGCAGGACATGTTCAGGGATATATTGAAGATAAGGTAAAGACCTCTGGTATTTAAAAAACTGTAACATCTGTCCCAGGGACTGTCCTTTTATGTGTTTCAGAGACTGCCCACTTCCTGTAACTCCCTCAGTGACTGTCATCGCCTGTTGTTGCCACCAGTGAATCACCTGCCAGCATCTAGCATGGCCCCTGTCCCAGCCACTGCCTTGGTTACCCTCACATTCTACATCCTGTCCCCTGCCCTATCCCTTGCCCCAGATCCCTCATCCTAGTCTCTCTCCCATATGCTTCCCTAAATGTAACCTTAGTTCATGCTGTTGCCCCTGTTGTTTCTGAAAGTACTGTCAAAGTTACAAACGTAAATAATGTTCATGATAGTGTTGGAATTGTGATTACTTCTCTTGTCTCCCCTATACCCTCCATCTTTGGTGCTTAGGTAGCAGGGTGTCCCAAAATAGTTAGGGACAGGCAACCAGTGATTGTGCGTTCCATCAGAAGAAAGAATATGGTAAAACCTAGATATTTTGCTAAGTCACCACTACCTAAGAGGAAAGAAATGTTCACATTCATACACACCTTGGGCTCAAATTAATATTATCTTAGTTTTGTGACCTTGCAGGGGATTTAAATGTTCTGGTATCTGTTTGGGAAAGTAAACTCTAGTGTAATCTAGTGTGGCATGGCAGAATTTTGTTACCATCCCTATTTCCTATCCAGACATAAAGACAGACACAATCCTTGTGAGAACTGAGTCCATCCCCGTTGCTGATATATCTCTTTGGGTAAAGCGGTATGTGAAAACAAGGATGGGCCATTTAAGATTGTGATGAGGATGGTATGTGGACTGGGGGATGGAAGTTCCAGTTTAACAATGTCACATGCCATTTACTGAACTTTTTTTTTTTTTTTTTTTTTTTAAATCAGGCAGTATAGGCTATCCTGTTTTTATGTGGGGAACCAAAACTGTCATAAATGCAGTTCCTACAGGCATCTTAGTATTGCATGTGACCAGGCATGAGAATTCTGTGTGTGAAAAGATCCGGTGTAACCTTTGTGGCACCTTAGGTCATGCATGAAGAGCATGTCCAGAGGCATTGCACAATATCAAAATTATATGATTTGAGCATGATTCTGGTGACCAGGACACTCCGCAGAGGTCAATCCGGTCTGTGAACGATGGTGAATCTGGAGTCCTTTTGGTCCCTGGCAACTGGACTCTATATGGGGCTGCAATCTTATTTAAGAGCCATGTAGTAAGATGTAAAAGATGATTGAAATAAAGAAGGGTAGATGTATTCTGTTAAATGTCTCAGTAAGAGGGCATGACCTGCGTGTAACAAATATGTATTGGCCTCGGACAAAGTGAGATAGGAAATGCCTTTTTACTGAGATTAAGGGCTCAATCCAATAAGGCATGGTAACACTGTCAGTAAGGCAGAAAGCATTACCAAACGTTAGTCATGTCTGTGTATCACAGCAATGCAATAAGCTGTCTACAAGAATGGTCAATGATCATAGGCCAAACAAACACACAGCCTTATAACATGCATCGCACCTTTTTTGACCTCACCGAACATTCATTTCAATCACTAAACAACTCACAATACATCAACTTCAAAAGAAACAAGCCAAAGGTCGACGCTAAATGTTGTCAAAACACGTTCAAAATCACAGCCAATCACAACACACCAAAGTAACAAGTACATTAAAAAAAATGTATATACATTCCAAAATAACAGACACACACTGCCTGTGTTTGGAGCATCTCAGCTAGAAAACAGACTGACAAATGCACATTCGGAGAAAATAATCCTGCCTCCGTTCAGGACAGCTGTAACACAAAAACCACTGGAAATCAAAATACTCCGCACGGCTCCAAATGTCAAATTTATATATCAAATGTATTTAAAATATAAACAAGAAAAAATATATATTAAATTTAAAAAAATACAATATAAAATCAGATCATTTAATCAGTGCAGAAGCAATCTAACGCGTTTCGTGGCTGTAAACGCCACTTTATCAAAGAGACAATAATAAACTTTTGAACTTAGTTTAGACAACCAAACTGCCTCATACAGTCACATAAGTCACAGACTGGTTTGGAGGAGGACAGACTTCTAGATCCTATGTACTCCAACAAGGAGAAATGGACCTGATGCAAAGCATTCTTGAAAGGGAGCACATATTGTTCACCACTGAAAGGGCCAGAAGGATTGCTAGGAAGAAGCTCGCCTGGTGTCAGGTACTGAATGCAGTCAATGCGGTGTCCAGGTGTAAGCGCACCACTGACTCATCAAGAAGCACTGGACAGACTGCAAAAGAAAAGTCAAGCACAAGATGTGAGACCTGGCCCTGCATGTGAGAGGCATATCACCTTCAATGCCTGTTAGGAGATGCTCAGAATCTGCTGTTGAGGGGGTCCAAGGTGGCTGTAACACAGGAGATGACAGCACCCTCCAGACTCCCGGTAAGCCAATCAGTCCATAACTGTCCAACACACAAAGTCCTTTAACTAGTATGGCAAAACACAGCCTTGAGCTGCCTAACTTGATCAACCCATCACTAATACGGTTCGAAGAAGGTGAAAATGTAGATCTAAAACCGAAATGTGATGGGGTAAGCAGGCCCAATCATGTCCAAGTGCAAATTTAACCCTCTTATTGCTGCGTTGATCAAACATCCCGCACACACAATGATTGCCAGCACATTGTAATACAAACATCTGTTATGGTCTTAAACAATGTTACACAAGTTGCACAGGGAGGTCAGCACTTAACCCTTTGAGTGCTAGAGGGATACACACAAACCGATTTACATGTCCAACACCTAGTCCGCGTGATCAATAGCCCCAAATCACACATTTACACCATTCACACAACCATGACAACTAAGTTGAAACAGTGACACCACTGCATACAGTCAAAGCAACTCCACAAACACACAATTATGGAGGAACACTGCAACACAAGAAGCTGGAGAACACACATTTCACCTACCAGGATAACCATAACAAACACATCTAAAATGTAATACTGGAACAAACACTCAAATATGGGTTACCAGCACTGCCAAACCAGACCATTAGGGAAACACAACACATGATACATGATTTGGGATAATGGGAATGGTGCTCACAATATTCGTGTAGTCTCAGTTGACTACCCCTGGATTCAAACAGATGTGTCCTCTATGTCACGTAATACATACCCAAAATGTATGCATACCTCCTTGCCATCCACATTCTTCATGATATGTATGATAACCAAAGTTTAACCACTTTAGGTAGCTTCCATTAATGTAACGGATTTTGTCAAGCAGTTCAATCAATAAGTGCCAGGATGCAATGCATGGGATACCATTTTGGCAATCAAGAGCTCACATGTCAGTGTTATAGTCTTGCATCCTACTTGTCATTGCTCAGGGTACTAATCATGCCATATCATTTCCCTACACAGGATCCATGCCTGCAGCCCCAGGGACACAACCCCTGACAAGCCAGAGCAGGGCACCAGCTGTATGCCACCACTACCAACACCATCACAGTATGGGCTGCCACCAACAGCCCAACAGTGGATGCCCCAGTAGTCACACTACTGGATGCAACAACAGAGGTGGATGCCTCCAAAAACATCAAGACCGTATTGGATGCCACATCACCACCACCAATAGGATGCCACTGGATGCCCAGCATTGTCAGCACCCCGCAATATGGGTCATATGGCCCCACACCATGACCACAGCCACCCAGCTGGTTGCAACCCCAGCAAGAGACCAGTCTACAGCTACAACCAAGGTGGTAAAGGAACACATCCCAGTGGCCACATTATGACCCATGGCCACTTGACTAACAACATATTGGCCTCATAGGTGAGCCACAGAGACTTGAACCACTCACCGACATCACACCACCAGCACAGAGTGAACCTGTGGGACGAGGATCAGCTGTCAGGAGATCGTAGATGTGGTAGGGGCAGAATGTTCACCCTCTAATGCATCACATGCTGGCCCCCTCACACCCGTCTATACATTTGCTTCTCCAGCAGCTGCAGCATCAAAGGAAACACACTCAGACCACGAGAGAACAACCAGTCAAGGGACAGACACACAGAAGGAGGAGAAACATCAGCAGCACCTCCATGTGTACCATCCACACCCCATCATGTGCCACAGCTTCCTTAATCAGCAGGTGCTTCTTCAGGAGGTGCCTTTGCAACATGGAGAGAACAGCAGCCACTGTCAGTGGTATTGAATTGCAGCAAGCTCTCCTACACAAAGAAATATGCCATACTGGGCCTGACTGAGTGACTTGTTTGGCCAGATGCTTTTTGAAATGCACAAGCAAAATTGAATGCAGAGTCTGCTGTTGGAGTGAGCTCAGCAATCAACCGAGGGGTCAACTGCAACAACCTCCCCCTCAAGTGTGACGCCTACAAAAGCCCAAAGACCCACAAGAGTCACCAGACAGTCGGTGAGGGCATCCACATCTGTACCCCCTTCCAAACCCCCCAAAAATAAAAAGCCCCATGTGTCATGTTTTCCCTGAACACAACTCTTGCACATTTTACCTGGTGGGAAAGTGTTTGAACATTGCTAACCAAACACAGCACATCCTCTGTTGTCCAATTTCAACTCACAATACACATAGCAAAGCAAAAATCAGGAACCTGTTGTCTGGTCATGATGTGAGTTTAACAACTGATGGGAAACATGTCACAAGTATGAACACACACAGAATCACTGTTAACACACAGAGACAGTAGCACTGCAACACAAGGGTACACCTCCTTCACATATGATTATGTCAGGCATGTGGCACAGGGATCATACTCTGCAAACTCACATCTCACAATACACAGTGTCTGGAACACAAACCTATCCTTCAAAGTATCCAGTGTGCATCCCTGAGGGTATGTGTTCATCAGGGGTGTGCTTGTGGGTGGTTCAGGGGTCATGGGGGACTTCTGGAATGCCAGTGGGGCAATCAATACATCACACATATATGCATTGTGTAAGCCTCTTGCTTTCTAAACTCCAGGCTGGCTGAACATATGCAAGATCCACATGTTGCTCTGACTGAAGAAATGGTCAAACGTCATTGCTGAGCTATCTTCTTGATGGGTTTATTCTCAGTTCATTGTGATGAGGAGATGCATATCGTGACTGTCCAAGATTCCAAACAAGGGACATGTGTGGATTTCAGATGATGTCCATTGAGTTGAAACAACAACACCTTGTTCTTCATGGCGTGGATGACCTCTGATAGATCAACATTGTGTCAGGGCAAACACATACTAATTGCTAATTGGAGATTGGTCATGTCTCTCCTTTGTTCCATTGTATATGAACAGATGTGCCCTCATCAAGTACCACCATATGACTCATGTCAGGGATATGACAATATGCCATATGTTATTAACATACAGTAGCACTAGGAAGCAGCAGGAGGAGCACTATATGGAAGTGGAGTCAGCATTTCCCCAGGTAACTTGGACATCCCTCTGTTCCATGATGGGTCATGCCATGGATGCATGTAGGAAGAAGTAACAGGAGTTAAAACTGCACTGCATACTAGCCATCATTGTCCAATTAACTCTTTGAGTGTTAGAGGGGTCTCCAATCTATTGTTGGGTTGCATACCCCTCTGGAACTCATAGGGTTAAGAACGAGGGGATACTAACCAGCCATATGAATGTGTGAACGGGACATCATAGCAAAATATAACCTAGTAAATTAACTAACCCCCATGAAGCAGAAGCTGGTGTCTAGTGTTGGCCCGTTGTCATTGTGCTACACACACACACAAACACACACACATACAAACATCAGCATGCTGGGCCTGTCAGCCAATTTCGGAAATGGACGGATACCCATGCGTACTACCCAAATGAACACTGACCACACGCTATACTGCAATTGCTCACTATTTTAAGAAAGATCATAGAAGGTGCTAAAGAGGAAAATGAGCCTGCATTAAAATAAAGAGAACAGAAAACACTGCTAGACTAGCACAGATCAACCTGAAATAGGCTAAACTGCAGAAAGTACTATCTGATTAAAATAAGGGAAATATGACTATCAAGGTAAAAATCTCTCCCTAGCTAAAAGGACTAATAAGAGTAAATGGTGAATAAAAGGGACTATGAAAATAAAACATAACCTTTATTAATGGTATTAAAAACTGGGTCAAAAATAAATCACTAAAGAAAGAAATGAAAACACTGGGGCATATCCGGCTTGCCACATGCTAACATCGGGTTGTAATGTAATATACAGAGCATTGTGTCTCTAGTGAGAGCAAACCCATGGACACAGAGAGAATACAAAGTAAAATACCTTCGAAATACATGTTAAGAGAGAATTCAAAGTCAATTCTCTTCAAATGCTCAGGTTAAAGAGAATGCCTAGGCCAATCCGACTTTCCACTAGAGCTCAAAAAATACTATCACAGTTCAAGTCCGGCTTGTAATGGGATCTCAAAAATGGAAATGTGATAGATTGTTATGGCTCAAACTATAAAATGCTAAATCGGATGTGTTAGATATACCCAACAAATGTAGTTATGATACAAAAGTCCCAATAAATTTCCCTACGGAGCTAAAGGGGGATCTAAAACCATAAAGGAGGTCCCGTTAATATAATATGTGATGATAATGATCCTTGGCATAATTCTAAATCATTTAACCTAGTTAATTAGATCTTGGATCATTTTCATTGGCCATATGGAGCATATAAAAGATCAGAGTATCTGAGGGCAATGCCAACACTGAGAATCAAATCTTGAGATTAGGTATCCAAAGTGGCACCAACAATTCATATTGTCCCTTTTTGAAGCAACTACGTAAGAGATGTTACATCAAATCATGTTATTGGTGTAATCGATGTATATCGTCAATCAAAATCATCATCCAAAGCGTAAAAATCAAAACACAAATGATGACAGCTACAGTTACAGCATCAACATGGGCATGGTATGAAATGCCAAGGCTCACGTGGAGCCTCTTATAAACTTAAATTCATGCTCCTAAAAGAGGTGGGCCCTGCCTTATCCGACCAATAGTAATAGTTGACAAGTTGCAAACTTATGTCATGCAAAATTAACAACTATAGATATAATGCCTCATTGAAAGAATAGAATGATACAGGGAATGAAGACATATAAATATTGTAGTGCAGAAACATGAAGGCTTACATAGTTACTCTCTGATAGTCACAGAATCACACATACACTGTCTGATACCCCATTATTGTTCCACTGGTAGTCGCAGAATCTCATATACTCTGGAGCTTTGTCTCATTGGAAGACATATAGTCACACATGCCCTGACTGACACCCCAGCTTTGTTCCAAAGTCTACTGGTGGCCAGAAAATAAAACGTGCCCTGTCTGACACCACAGGCTTACTTTACTGTCTGCTGGAATCCATATAATCACACATACATTGTCTGGCACCCATACTTTATTCCACTGTCCCACCTGTAGCCACAAAATCATGCATGAACTATATGATATTGTTACAGTTTGCAAAACAAGACAAGGAATCAGACGGTATAGTTAAGAACACCTTTATTAATAATAATAATAATAATAATAATAATAATAAGCTAATGCAAGTAAGTATGACAGTACAAGCAGAGGGTGACTGGAAAGGCTAGAGACTCTATCAGCAATAGGAGCCTGCCGACGGGTCAACCACACTGCTGTAGACTAGGCCAAAGCCAGCTGGTAGTCTCAGGAATCAAAGAGAATGCAACACTGAACCTACAGTCTCCTGTAAGGGGCAACAGAGGAGATTACTGACTCACGCCTGCAGTCAGTATGAAAGGGCTCATCTCCAATAATGATGGCAACAATGGAGACTACTGACTCATGCCTGCAGTCAGTAAGAAAGAGTCTGCCAGAGCCCCAAGTCTGCACCAGGATGGGTATCTGTAGGTAATGGAGTCGCAAGCGGAGTAAACAGACAGATCCACAGGTCAGTACCAGCTAGGATAGTCAGACAAGCCAGGTTCATACACGGAGCAGGTAGTCAGACAGAGCCGCAGGTCTGCACCAGATAGGATATCCACTAGGAGTAAACTACACTGGGAGGATAGTTGGACAGAGCTCCAGGTCAGCACCAGAATGGATAGTCAGACAAGCCAGGGTCATACACTGAGCGGGTAGTCAACCAGAGCCACAGGTCTGCACCAGACTGGATGTCAAGACAAATGAAGCCCACAGAGAGAATGGTCAGACAGAGCCACAGGTCAGCACCAGAATGGATAGTCAGACAAGCCGGGTCATATACAGGATACAGGAACAACTGGAAAAAGAACTGCTCAGAACAACAATGTAAGGGTAACTGATACACAGGCCCATAGAGGTTTATAAAGGAGTAGGAGAAGGCGGGACCAATTAGGTCCCCCAGGCTGGGCCTATAACAGGCATTCAGGCAAGTGCCTGATTCATGATGCCAGTAACAATGAACCAGATGCGACCAGGCCGCAGGCAGAGAGGGAAGTGGCTAGTGATGCCAGAGCGTCAGTCCAGTACCCTGCTCCTGGCCGCATGGCGCAGGCTGAGGTAAGGCACTGTGACAGATATTTCAGCCTTGTTACACTGTGCAACTGGTAGCCAAAGAATCACACATGCACTGTCTGACACACAAGCTTTAATCCAGTGTCCACCATTAGTGACAAAACCACACATCCTCTGTCTGACACCAAAGCCTTGTTCTACTCCCACTGGTAGACGCTTAATGTGACCACTGTCCCGCCAGTAGTCACAGACCCACACATACACTATTTGACACTCCAGCCTTGTTCCACTGTACAGTGATGGCACAGAATCAGTCCACTGTCCCATTAGTAGTCTTCAAATCACACGTACACTGTTTGACAACCCAGCTTTCTTCCATTACTCTACTTGTAGTCAAAGATCCACACATTGTCACAGCCATGATGAACAGGATGGATGCTAGAGAATGGCACTTGAGAGCGCGTTCGTGAACTAGCTGGTCACAGGAATCCCCTTGCTGCAGCCAAAGCCAAGTAAAGGTGCTCGCCGCCAGATATCTGACCCCAATTGATCCTGGTTGATCCTGGACCCTGACTTGGATAGAGACAAGAATGATTTGTGAAATCCTTGATATGATAAATTTGTTTAACACAACTTGTGTTTTGTTGATATTCATCTTAAGACAAAAAAATAGGATTTTAGTCTTACCTGTTAAATCCTTTTCTCTTAGTCCATACAGGTTACTGGTAACTTTGGGTAGGTGACTGCCCCTTTAAGTAGACAAGAATCGTTTCTTACATAAGAAATGCTGGGTGGACCCTACCTCTCCTACTAGCTGCATCAGCCAATCCCTCTCCAGTTAGATTGAGATGCTAACTATTGACTAGATAGCCAGAAGGAAAAATAAGACTCCTGTGAGCATGAACCCGAAAGGACCCCCATGTTCTGCCACAGGAGAGCCAAGCATGGTCCCTTGACAGGGTGGGAGACGAGTAACCTGTATGGACTAAGAGAAAAGGATTTAACAGGTAAGACTAAAATCCTCATTTCTCTGTCGTCCAATACAGTTACTGGTAACTTTGGGATGTCCAGCCATTGAGTTCCCTGAGGTGGGAAGTGAGGCAAGGACCAGGCACAGGGCCCCCAAAATAACCAGAGCATACTGGATCGAACAGATCATCAATAGCCCAAATATAACAAAGTGTCAACAGACACAGACTGGAATGGAATGCTCCAGGAACCATACACAGCACACTGAACTAGAGCCAACAGGGCTGAACAAGTTAAGGAGTACTAAAGGTACCTAGAAAGACCCTAGACAGGCAATGCAGCCTCCAGGATCTTTCTGCCAAAACTGGCATCAGCCGATGCCAGCACATCAACACAGTAGTGTTTGGAAAAGGTGTGCACAGACGACCAAGCAGCCGCCTTCCACAGCTGAACAGCCGAGGCCTGATTCTTGTGGGCCCAAGAGGCCCCAATAGATCTGGTAGAATGAGCCGTAACCCAAAAAGGCACAGGCTTCTTCCTCAATATGCAAGCCTTACGAATAGTGGACTTAATCCAGGAAGCAATGGTAACCTTAGAAGCCGGCTTGCCAGCTCGAGGACCCTCAGGAATGACGACCAATGCATCAGACTTGCTAAAGGACTCAGTACGATGCACATAAAACTTGAGGCAATATACTACATCCAACAAGTAAAGATCCCTTTTCTTGTCAGATGTAGGGTCAGGACAAAAACAAGGCACCACAATTTCCTGATTATTGTGGAAGTCAGAGACAACCTTCGGAAGAAATTCCTGAGAAGTGCGAAGAACCACCTTGTCCTTATGAAACACCAAAAAGGGGGGTTTGCAGGACAAGGCATGCAACTCCAAGACACGGTGAACAGACACAATTGCCAGGAGAAAAGCCCTTTTCCAAGTCAAGAGAATTAATGGAATAGTAGCCAAGGACTCAAAAGGTGAATGACGAAGAACACCTAATACCAAATTGAGATCCCACTGAGGCAAGCATGAGCAACACCCTGGAAGAAAACCTTGACATCAGGCATAATGGCAAAACATCTCTGAAAGAAAACAGAGAGCGCAGAAGTCTGAACCTTCAGAGAACTCAAACTGAGACCCTTATCAAGATCGTAGGGAGATCAAAGTCATGGGAGAGATTCCGATTAGCACACCAAGAAAGAAAGGTAGATCAATTCCTATGGTATGCCTTAGGTGAAAGAGGCTTCCAAGCATGAAGCATAGTGGAAACAACCTCAGAGGAAAAGCCCTTCTTCTTCAGTATTGAGGATTCAACCTCCAAGTCATCAAACCCAAACGTTCAACGTCCTCCTTCCACAGGTACCCCTGTAGAAGAAGATCCGGACCGAGGAGAAGCCGAAAAGGGTTCCGCCACCGAGAGATCAAGGAGCTCCTGAAACCAAGACTGGCGAAGCCAATACGGAGCAATCAGAATGACCGGAGATTGCTCCAGACAAAGCTTCCTCAGTACCCTGTGTAACAAGGGAAGAAGGGGAAATATGTATGCCAGAAAGAAGTTCCATGGAATGGACATGGCATCAACAGCTAGAGCTTGAGGGTCGTTCCAACGGGAGCAGAACAGCGGAACCTTCCGGTCATGTCTCGTCGCCATCAAGTCAACCTGAGGAAGGACCCACTTCTGGACGATGAGATGGAACACCTCCAGATTCAGTTCCCATTCTCTGCTGTAGATGGTCTGCCGACTTAGGAAATCTGCTCGAACGTTGTCCACGCCTGGAATGTGAATGGCGGAAATAGCAGGAACATGATCTTCTGCCCAGGTCAAAATAGCCTTGACCTCCAACCAAGCTGCGGAACTTTTTGTGCCGCCTTGCTTGTTGATGTAAGCCACTGCCGTGGCGCTGTCTGAATGGACTCTCACTGGACAATTCTCCAACTAGACCATCCAATACTGGAGAGCATGGAAGATTGCTTGAAGCTCCAACACGTTGATGGGAAGGAGACTCTCCTCCAGAGACCACCGACCCTGGACGTTCAGGTGACCCAGGACTGCACCCCATCCCAACAGACTGTCATCTGTTGTTACCGTCATCCAGAAGGGTATCAGAAAGGCTCTGCCTTTCGTGAGATGAGACACGTTGAACTACCACTCCAGATTCAGTTCCACATGCAGGGGGAGAGAGACCGATAACTTCAGGAGATCCATCTAACCCTTGCAAGCCTGTATCACAAATCTTTGAAGTCCCCTCGCATAAGCCATGGCGAATGGGACTGCTTCTATGATGGAAATGAACTTCCCCACCAGAGACGTCAACTTCTTGGCTGGTATTGAGTCAATTGCCAGGATAGTGGACACCTTGCGAGCGATCTCCTGAGCCACACCATCGTGAGGAACACCATCCCTTTCACCGTGTCGAAGAGAAGATCCAGGTAAACCAGGAGCTGAGATGGAACCAGATCTGACTTGTCCATGTTCAAGATCCACCCATGATGGGAGAGAACGTGGATACACTCCTGGACCTGATGATGACGGCGATCCGGAGACGAAGCCTTCAACAGGAGATCGTCCATGTAAGGAGTAACTCGAATTCCAGTCCTGTGCAGGAGAGAAATCAAGGCACCTAGGACCCAGTTGAAGACCTGCAGAGCAGTAGACACACCAAAGAGGAGCGCAAAAAACAGAAAATGCCCCTGGTCGCAGGCAAACCAAAGGTATTGCCGACTCTCTGGATGAAAAGCGATGTGCAGGTTTGCATCCTGAAGGTCCAGGGAGGGGATCACCATCTCAGAGACTCCTGCTGATAATGAGACTTGACCACAAAGGAATTTTGATTCTTGAGGTCCAGGATAGGACAACATCCGCTGTCCTTCTTGCTGACTACGAACAGGTTGGTATAGAAACCTAACCCCTGTTCTGGCACGGGAACCGGTTCCAAGACCTCCTTGTCCCAAAGGGTCTGAACTGCCCCAGTGAAAAGCTGAAGCTTGTCTTCTGCCCCAGGAATGTGTGAAAGACGAAACCTTGGCGGAGGAAGAGAGGTAAAGGTTATCCTGTACCCCTCTGACACAACCTGAAGAACCCACGGATCCGCCAAAGAGTCTGTGGTAAAAGCACAGATGGCCACCCACAGGTTAGTGGGGTCCGGGGTTCAATGAGTCATGCCGAAGAAGGTTTGGCAGTCTTGGGCTTAGCCGAGGACTGCTTGAGCCTCCACTGCTGTTTAGGCATGGAGGAGACACAAGATGATTGGGGAATAGACTGGGTCGCTGCGCTTGCCTCAGTCTGAAAGGGATGAAAAAGCATATTCCTTTTATACTGTGGCTTCTTCTTGGGGATTAAGGGCAAAAGGGTGCTCTTACCCCCAGTAGTCTCACTGATGATGTCTTTCAGTTCAGGCCCAAACAGAGAGGTTCCCAAGAAAGGCAAGGAAAGAAGAGTCTTCTTGGAAGTAGTGTCAGCAGACCAGATCTTAAGCCAGAGTGCACTTCTGGCAACCAAAGACATAGTGGAAACCCTTCCAACCAAACGTACAGAATCAAAAATAGCTGCAGACACATAATGCTGGGCTTCAGAAATATTGGCTAAAAGCCGCAATAAGTCAGTAGTGCCCTGATGCACAGCCACTATCAACTGTTCAGTCCAGACCTCAATGGCTCTATTTACCCAAGCAGCCACAAACGCAGGATGCAAGGAAGTACCAGCAGCAGAAAATATGGACTTTAACAAAGCCTCTATTTTCCTATCTGTCCAATCCTTCAGAACAGATGCATCCGCCACTGGCAAAGCAGTGGACTTGGAGAATCTAGAGACTGGGGCATCCACCTTAGGAGGTTGAGCCCACTGTACCAAGGCCGCTTCAGAGAAGGGGTACAATTTAGTAAACTTCCTATACACAGCAAGCTACTTGTCAGGAAGCTTCCACTCGTCCAAGACAGCCTGTCAAGAGTGGGGTTAGGAGGAAAACAGCTAGACTGAGTCTTGGGCTTCTGAAATACATCAGAAGGATCCTTAGGATCATCAGATGTCAATGGAACATTTAAGGTAGTGAGGACGGCCCTGATCAAACCCTCAGCAGAGGGGTCAGGGTCAGCCTCAAATGGGTCCCCAAAGAATTGGGGAGACCGCTCCACAGAATTCCCCTCAATATCTGAATCCATGAGGAGTTCCTCTTCAGAAGAATCAGACACATCAGGTATCACCTGCAGTTTAGGCTAGGAAGATCTGATGCAAATAGGGGGTTGCCAAGCTTGGAAGACCCCACTTAATTGAGATGGTAACAGTTGTAAGGTAGACTTTAAATCTTTAGTAGTAGCCTTAAACTCCTGTAACCAATGTGGCTCTAATGAATGGCTGGAGGTCCCTGGAGGAGACTCAGGGGCAGCAGCGCATGCAGGGCATAAATAACCTGAGTACTCTCTAGGTAACCCTGAGTGACATGAGGAACAATGCGCAATGGGGGTCACAGACACCCCTGGGTCCTTAGTCTTAGGCCTAGCCCCAAGTTCAGACGGAGTAGACATTCTCACAGTGTTACAAATGTCAAAATATACGTTATACCCAATACAGTGTTAAAGATTAAAATTTCACCCCAGAAATCACTAAAAAGCACTTATCTGGCAGACGAAGGATTAATCAGCTGAGGAGAGAGGTAAGCTCCAAGCCCTGCATAGGATACTCATGGACATACCTGGGAACTTTCAGTTGAGGGCTACCCGGAGGGTAGTCCTCTGTTCAGCAGGGGGTAACAAAAATGACGCTAATTGCGTCAAAAAGGGGCTGGGCTTAACTCGAGTGTTGGGGGGATTTAACCCTTTGAGTGCCAGAGTGGTACGGAATGCATTGCAAAGCAATGCATTCCGTACCACTCTGGCACTCAGAGGGTTAAATGTGTCACACAGAAGGCTGGGGACGGAGGCACAACGGGAGAAAAAGCAGATGTGGCAGAGTTTCAATAGAAACTCTCCACAGCCGGAGGAATCTGCCTCTGCCCCGGAGACCCGGTAAAGCTCTGTCAGAACCGGAGTCTCCGGGGCAAATCCGGAGAGTTCCCAGGTATGCTCATGAAGGGAGTGAAAGAAAATGGTGACCTAACAGGAGTCAATCAGAAACGAGCACGGGAAGCAAGCGCTCATGGGAAATGTAGTTTCCATGTATAAGTACCCCAAACAGTGCCCGAAGCCCCCTGAGCCCCCAAAACACTGAGACCATGAACCGGATCATAGAACAAGGGTAGACAAGTAAAATGAGCCATCGCTGAAGTCGCTACATTGACAGGTTGAAGAGATATGTCCCAAACAGTAAAGTCCCATAGAGGTGAATGGAGCATGGCATCTATGAGGTAAATCGTGCCTTAAGGAACTCAAAATTTGCAAAATTTACTCTGCGGTAAAAAAAGTTAGCAAATATACCAGAAAACATTGTAAAAATGAAATAAACACTGTTCCCAACCGGGAAAGTGTTGCAAAGTCCCCAAAACGTGTGAAACCAGCAGACAAGTGGTTAAATTACCACATAAACACTGCTCCAAGACCCCCCACAGACATACAGACAAACCTAATGAGTGCAGGAGTATGTACTAGGAACTCCAAGGAACACCTCTGTGTGGAGAGGAGCTTGGGGCAAGTGGACCTCAGCACTCAAAGGGTTGCTCACCTTTTTAGCAAAATCTTCATTCTTCAGACAACCATATGTTAAAGAAGAAGCCTCTTTGGGCAACTCCTAGGGAAAGAAATTGTCAGGCAAAATTTTCCCCTCAGTGCTAAAGGTCCACCATAGCACTGGGACTGAGCTATTCACTGGGAATTGTCAGTAAATGGCAATCCACCTAATGGTGGTATTCATACCTAAAAGAAAACAATAAAATTCCAAAGAACTAAGCAGGAAACTCTTCTCTGTCTTTCCTCTTCAAAGGAATCAATCTAACTGGAGAGGGAATGGCTGATGCAGCTAGTAGAAGAGGTAGGCTCCGCCCAGCATTTCTTATGCAAGAAACGATTCCTGTCTACTTAAAGGGGCAGTCACCTACCCAAAGTTACCAGTAACCTGTATTGGACGACAGAGAAGGTTTGCTTTCCTGTTGTAGCTCTTCAATGTGTACTTACAGTTCTTTAGGACTCCTGGCAAAGAGTATGATATCCTCTGTAAAATGTGATGTAGGTAGTCTTCATTGCTCTTAAGTCCTTTTTTTGTCCCAATTTAGTTTGTGGAAAAGTTCTTCTAAACAAGCAGAAAATAGTTTTGGGGAGATTATGTCTCCTTGTTAGATGCTTTTTTCTATGTTGATCAGGACTTTATCATTGTTGACCAGTACTGACACAGTTGCATTTTCATATATTAATAATATTAATAAATAGATGTAATCTCTTTTTATTCCTTGGTTGATCAGGGAATCAATAATTGCTTGCTTTTTCACTGAGTCAAGGGTCTTTTCATAGTTATTGAAGGCTATGCATAATGGAAGGTTGTATTCATTATGACACTTTTTAACTTGTTGCACTCTCTGGATATGGTCCGTTATATTGAAACTGCTCCTGAAGCCCACTTGCTCTTTAAGTTGTGCTGTGTTAAAGGGATAGTAATACTTCATTTTATCTTTATTTTATTTTGTAGGCATTCAAAAAACATGAAGAACAATGTAAGTCTTATCTCTCAGACCTGTATGGTTTGAGAGATATTCACAAGCAAAGTTTCCCCTCCCCCCCCTTATTACCTAGTGTAAGCCATCTCTTCTCAGATGTGGAATGCAGTCCATAGAACAGACAGATAACAGTAGGGGACAATCTTCTTCCTATGAGAACAATTAAAGCCCTGTCCCCCTTGACAAGTTTTTCAGGTTTTTCCCTTATCTTAACTGAAGATTGTCCCTCTCTGCAATCTACATGGGCACCTCCCTTCTGCTCTGGCTGAGCAGTGTTACATCAGTAAAAAGGGCGGGAGGGGGATACTTTGTCATTGAATTACTCGTGAACTACAACTCTGACAGAACTGAAATAACTCTCTCCAAAGTCCAAATATTATGATGATTTATTAGAGCTGCTTTTATTATGAAACATTACTATCCCTTTAAAGGGATTGTAATGTTTCACAAACAAAGCAGTTCCGATTAATCTTCATAGTCTTTGGGCCGTGAAGAGCATTATTTCAGTACTGTCTGAGTGGTAGTTCAAGAGTAATTGGATGATAAAGTATCCCCCTTCTGCCCCTTTTACTGATGTAACACTGCTCTCCTCAGAGCAGCAAGACTGTCCAAATGGATCTCAGAGAGGGACAATCTTCATTTGAAAAACCTGCCCTTCTTTGTCAAGGGGAACAGGGTTTTCCTTATGCTCACAGTAAGAAGATTGTCCCTTGCTGCGAGCTGTCCGATCAATCGACCAGATTCTACATCTGAGGGGAGGTGGCTTACACTAGGTAAAAGGGGCAGGAGGGGGATACTTTATTATGCAATTACTCTAGAACTACAACTCTGACAATATTGAAATTACTCTCACCATGGCTTAAATCCTATGAAGATTAATCATAGCTGCTTTTTTTGTGAAACATTACTATTACTTTAAGTATTGTGTCCGTTCTTCTTGATAGTACCTTTATGTAAACCTTGCAGATGACTGGAAATAAGCTAATTAGTTGGTAGTTTTTTAGATCTTCCTTATCACCTTTTTATGTGCAGTACGATGACTCCAGCATTTTTCCATGTTTTAGGCACTTTGCAAAGTGGCATTTTGAAAATAGTTTAACTAGGGCTTTGAAAAAGGGTTGACCTCTGTCTTTTAACATTGTAACAGTAACTTTATCAGGTTCAGCTGCTTTGCCATTTTTCATAAGTTTTATTGCAGCTTCTACTTCTATCAAAACTTCTTTTGTTTTGCATATAGAATTTTGCGTATTGTACATAACATTTTGCGTATAGCGTTTTGAGTATTGAGTATAGTGTTTTGCGTATAGCGTTTTGTGAATAGCATTTTATATATTGCATATAGCATATTGTGTATACTGTTTTGCATATTGTGTATACTGTTTTGCATATAGCATTTTGGGTATAGGGTTTTGCAGATAGCATTTTGAGTGCAGAGTTTTGCATTTTGCATATAGAGTTTTGCGAATAGTGTTTTGCATATTATGTTTTCTGTACAGCTTTTGCGCATTGCATTTTGTGTATAGCCTTATCGTATAGCGTTTTGCATAGTGTTTTGAGTATATCGTTTTCTGTTATGTGTACATTAACAGAAAAGAGATTGAGCTCCTCTACCTGGGTTCTTATCCTTTGGATAGAACACACTTCGGGCTCAATTCTATTTCCAGCCCTAAAAAAAAAAAACAGGCGCTGTGTTTATTTAAGTCAGGTTTTGTTATCCTATTACCCGACTTGTGAAAACAAAATCAGCAGTAATTACACATACCGCCAGTCAAAAAAAAGCCCATAGGAGTCAATTAAAAACAATGTGCAAGTAGTATCCTATTACCCACACTCAGTATTAGCGCCTGTTTTGTTTATACAAGTTAAGTTGGGAATTCTGCTCCTCAGAGGTTGAGGTGTAGAAGCCACAACGACAGTTTCAAAACCATCGTTGTTCGAACAAAAGCTGTGTATAATACAGCATACAGCATAGAAATCCGACATAGAGTGCCCTCCTTCGACATATTAACCAACCCCTTTTAAAAGTTGACTACAGTGATTTTCTTTCACCACATTAATTCGACAAATATTGTTCCTATTAGAGGTAGCAACGCATTTCAATGTGTTTGCTACCCCTCTGGTACTCATAGGGTTAATAGGCAACCTGTATATGTACAAAAAACGTGTTTGTTTTTATTATACATGTAATTTGTGTGAATTTTTTTTTTTATTTAATTAAATATTTAATTTATGTGTAACAATTTTTTTACTTAATTATATATGTAATTTCTATTTAAAAATTACCTCAGACCCAAGGGGGGTATCATGACCCCTCATGACATCCCCCTAGCATGGGGGCGACAATTGCACCTTTATTAATTAACGCTCAAATGACGTATGTTTCACATAGGTCATATGCGCATTTTATAATGAATTAAATCATTAAAACCTCCAGGGGGCACCAGGATCCCTCCTGATAGCCCCCCTATCATGGACTATCTATCCAACAGGATAGATGATCCATGGGGCAACCCCCAAAGGCATTTTCTGCCTTCTTCATGCTGACAGCAGCTGTATAAGCCACTGCAGCATCAAGCGCTTCTGTAGAATGAAAGAACCCGGTCACCGAGTTCATTCTTAGAATGTGCAGCACTGTGGTCCCATCATTGACTCAGTCACCCGGTCTGATAGGGGGGGTGGCATGAGGGGTCATGATAACCCCCTTGGGTCTGAGGTAATTTTTTAATAGAAATTGCATATATAATTAAGTAAAAAAAACATTGTTACACATAAATTAAATATTTAATTAAATCAAAAACCATTTTCACACAAATTACATATACAATAAAAACAAACACCTTTTTTTATACATATACAGCAAACACATTGCAATGCGTTACTACCTCTCTGGTACTCATAGGATTAATTATATAATACAAATACATAGAAGGTATGTCATAAAAAATAGGGGAAGAACATTGTCAAATTTAAATGGAGAGAAAAAGTCATGGGAGCACTGTAGTTGAATTTTAAAGGGGCGGGTTAAAATGTCAGATGTACAATATTCGTCGAATGAATATGGTGAAAGAAAATCACTGTAAGTCGACATTTAAAAGGGGGGGGTTAATATGTCAAAGGGGGGCACTCTATGTCGGATTTTGTTATGTGGACAACACATCTAACACTGAACTTGATCTTTCTTTCATCAAACGTACGGCTATTTCCTTGGACTTTGACATTTTGCACGTTTTTTTTTAGGCGGTAGTCGAATAAAAGCAGACATTGCCAATTTTGTTAGTACTCTGAAATTTGCTGTCTACTCCAGTTTTGTTTTACTGTAGTTCTGCAACAGAATACCAACGTTTTTCTTATAATGCCGGTTTTAGTACAGGTAATAGAAACAAGCCCTTCAAATGCTGAAAAAAGGCCAGTTCTGCACTATGAAGCCATATCAGTGTAGAGTCAGTATTAAAATATCTTTTATTTTTTCATAAATTTAAAATGGTATCCACCCAAATAAGTCTCCTACTGTTGAAGAAATTATAAGTGAAATTAAAAGTGGAACACTCCACTAAATGGGTGCAAGGACACTGCTACAAACAGCCTGTTACATGCAGAAAGTAGCCATCCTGAGCCCATCAAAAGAGGGATTCCGGTAGGCCAATATCTTAGGCTACAACACATTTGTAGCACTATTGATTATTTTAAATTAGAAGCCACGAAACTCAGGAAAAGATTTCAAGACAGAGGTTACAATAACAGGATACTTAAAGGGATAGTAATACTTAAAATGTAAAAAAAAATATGTTGTAGGGGTTATCCCCCTGAGTAAAACAAGAGTACTTCCACTGCTGAAAGGTGTTTCATTCAAAAGTTATTAATTTTCAGAGTTGGATTTTTTAGGTGCAATATCACAGTGGCCTGAAATTGTACAGTGGCGCTGTTGCTACACCATCCTATGGAGATTTATGGTCCCGGGACCAGGGCTGTCCATAGGATCGTGTAGCAACAGCGCCACTGTACAATTTCAGGCCACTGTGATATTGCACCTAAAAAATTCAACTTTGAAAATTAATAACTTTTGAATGAAACACCTTTCAGCAGTGGGAGTACTCTTGTTTTACTCAGGGGGATAAACCCTACAACATATTTTTTTTACATTTTAAGTATTACTATCCCTTTAAGAGGGCATATCAAAGACCCTTGTTCTGCCAGAAGTGAGTTACTAATATCAACTAAAAAAGCTCAGAAAGATTGGCACCTATTGCACAGAACATAGAGTGATCAGACAAGTGTT
Organism: Rhinophrynus dorsalis; assembly: GCA_037306005.1. Classification (NCBI taxonomy): domain Eukaryota; kingdom Metazoa; phylum Chordata; class Amphibia; order Anura; family Rhinophrynidae; genus Rhinophrynus; species Rhinophrynus dorsalis. The sequence continues at coordinate 69,624,584 of CM074723.1, read as the reverse complement.
ATGTAAACATTGGAATATTCTTACATCGGATGAGGATTTGAGGGATGTTATTAGAGATAACCCTAAAATTACTTTTAGAAGGAGTCAAAACTTGAGAGACACTCCAGTGCAAAGTCAGTTCCAATGTGCCAAACCACAAACGTGGCTCAAATCATATTTAAAAGGCTTCTTGTGTGTGGTACACATATAGCCTGTAAATTTGGGGAGCAGCCCAAAACCTTTGAAAGTAACCAGACCAAAAAGATATTTGAAATTAGACATTTTTTAAACTGCAAGTCAATAGGAGTAATATATTTGATCTCATATATTTGTGGGAAGCAACACGTGGGGAAAACGAAACATGAATTAAGCAGAAGAATTTTGGAGCACATAGGAGACGTTATGGAACAAAAGAGACAAACCAATAGCGAGACACGTTAATAACTGTCATGATGGAGATATGACCAAACCGAGATTCATGGGAATCAACAAATATCCTAGTCCACGCACGGGTGACTTTAATCAAAATCTCTTAAAATGTGAAGCAAGGTGGATTTACATATTAAGAATATTAACCCCTTGGGGTTTGAATGAGGGCTTCACATTCACTCCATTCATTGAGGACTAAACTCATCCCATACATCACTGTCTCAGAGCTCTCTATATACATTTAGCAGTGCTCCATTTTGTAATTTAATCATTACTCGTATAGACTCATACCTGACAGGATGATAAGAGGACAACCAATAATCCTGTATATTCCATCTCTCCTACTAAATGCTCTGATTTTCTTGTAGACAAGCATATTGCACTTTGTGTATAGCGTTTTGCGTATTGCATATAGCATTTTGTGCATAGCATATTGTGTGTAACATTTTGCATATAGTGTTTTGCTCATAGTGTTTTATGTATAGCATTGTGCGTACAGTGTTTTGAAAACAGGGTCTTGCTTATAGTGTATAGCATTTTGCGCATAGCGCATTGCATATAGCATTTTGAATAGAGCATTTTGTGTAAAGCATATTGTGTATATTGTTTTGCATATAGCATTTTTCATATAGCATATTGCTTTTTCTTATGGAGTTTTGTCTATAGAGCATTGCGTATAGCATATTGCATTTTGTATATCATTTTGCCTATTGCATATATTGTTCTGAGTAATCCATATAGTGTTTTTTGTAACGTTTTGTGTATAGCATTTTGCTTATTACAAATAGCATATTGTGTATAGCATTTTGCATATAGCTTATTGCGAATAGCGTTTTGAGTATTTAGTTTCTCATATAGTATAGGTAACAGCCTTTCTGAAGACAAGATCAATGGCCAATAATTATAATAAATTTACTGATTTTACCGCTTATTCCTCATTTTAAAGGGATAGTATTGTCTTAAATATATAAAAAGTAATATTGTATAGAATAAATTAAGAAATCCATCAATGCCATTCCTATCTCTCAAACCTTTATGGTTTCAGAGATAGAGCGTTCTAGAGTCCCCCCCCCTTTCCCTGATGTCAACTGTAAAGCTAACAGAAGGAGATCCGTGTCAGCCGACTCAAGGAGGCTCTTCAGCAGAGCCGAAATAGCGAGATTTAAAAAGAAATACTTCTTTGGAACAGTCTACAAAGTGTTCTTATAAACCAAGCACTCTTTGTAGACTGTTCCAATGAAGTAATTCTTTTTAATTTGAGCTATTTCGGCTCTGCTGAAGAGCCTCCTGTTGGTCCCCGGACCAGGATCTCCTGCTGTCAGCTTACAGCTGACGTCAGGGAAAGGGGAGGGTGAGGGGAACTTTAAAATGCTCTATCTCTCAAACCATAAAGGTTTGAGAGACAGTAATGACATCGATAGATTTCTTATTTTATTCTCTACAATATTACTTTTTATATATTTAAGACATTTCTAAAACAAACAAAATGAAATATATGCTCTCTGAATACAAGTTTACATGTGTTAAAAAGTAAGATTAGGGTTACATTTTAGGGATCTAACGTGAATAAATGCATCATTAATTCATACATATACTAGGTTTTTCTACATAATATTTGATTTTATCAACTAATTTTATTTTTAGGGGTTAGTGTTGCTTTAAACAGAGGCAAGCAACTACAAAATGTAAATACGGTCATAAAACTTTCAACATTCTGCATTTGTTAATTTATTAAGAAAATATATCTTTGATTATAGAAATAAAATTGCAAACACTACCAAATAAATTGTATCATATTTACATATCATCAAGCACAGGGCACTGGTCTTATATATAAGCCCTTGGATGCTAGAGAGTTGTGCAATGCATTGAAGACATTTGTAGCATCCAAGGTGTTAATTCTCTTAAGGAACCTGGTCTAAAGGAATTATGCTGTTGAGTTTGCATATATGCTACCTTGTCCCTTCCTGTTCTCACAAAGAGATTATCATGGGCTAATCCCCAGCTCTAATATCCATGGCGTCTGTTTATAAGACCTACCTAACTTGACATTTAGAGGTTAAAATCCTCTGCAAGGTCACTGTGCTGTGTCACTCATTGGTGTGGCTAATAAGGACAACATGTAAATGAGTCAGTGACCTAGGTGTAAGCAACAGATAATTACATTAACCCACACCTTGGCATGGGGGCTTTTGTGCATCTCTCCTGCCAGTGAAAAATAATAATGTAACAGGTTCAGATTGCAGCAATCTGTACAAGGAGCAGAATCTAGGGGCCCTGTGTCCAAAAGAAAATTGGAGAAATTCTGGGGAAGACCAACTGAACCAAACAGGACAAATACACATCCTATTGATTTAAATGTGTCTTGAATGCTGAGAGATCTCTGACACATTGCTTTGTCTAGCATTCAAAAAACCACGCTTAAATCAATAATAACCTTTCTTGTCCACTGTGGTGCTAATCTAATCAAATCTTAATTTTACCTTACGTAGATACATATAATAAATACATATAATAGATACATATAATCAATTAATTTACCACAGTATATTCCAGAAAATGAGAACTACATTATGCTTCGCAACACCAAGATGGTTGTCAGTCTATTTACCAGAACGTATTATTTAATTTACTAACACATATTATATAATCCTGTATGCACCTTCTGCTGGAAATGTATCTAATCTACTATTAAATGTATACATTGCATCTGCTAGTACAGCATCCCTAGACAAAGAATTCCACAATTTAACATACCATACTATAAAGAAATTCTTCCTCTGCTGAAGCTGAACACTTTTGCCTAACCCTAGTTAGTGTATCAATGAAAAGTTCCCTGCATTTACCTTACACATATTTGTACATTGTAATAAGATCCCTCCTTAAAGGGATAGTAATGTTTCATAATAAAAGCAGCTCTAATTAATCATCATAGTATTTGGACCTTGGAGAGTGTTATTTCAATTCTGTCAGAGTTGTAGTTCAAGCGTAATTCACTGACAAAGTATCCCCCTCCCGCCCCTTTTACTGATGTAACACTGTTCAGCCGGATCAGAAGGGAGGTGCCCAGGTAGACTGTAGAGAGGGGCAAACTTCAATTAAGATAAGGGAAAAACCTGAAAAGCTTGTCAAGGGGGGCAGGGCTTTCATTGTTCTCATAGGAAGAAGATTGTCCCCTTCTGTTATCTGTCTGGTCTTACAACCAGATTCACATGTGAGAAGAGAAGGCTTACACTAGGTAAAAGGGACGGGAGGGGGAAACTTTGCTTGTGAATATCTCTTAAACCATAAAGGTTTGAGAGATAAGACTTATATCGTTCTTCTTGTTTTTTTAATGCCTACAAAATAAAATAAAGTTAAAACGAAGTATTACTATCCCTTTAAGTGTATTTTATTGTATAGAAAATAGATCAAGTTTGACTATATGTTCTTCATGCTTCAATTCCTCCATTTCCAGTATTTTGTTGCACTTCTCTGTACGCTCTCTAATTCTAGAATATCGTTTTTAAGAACCGGTGCCCATAACTTCACTGCATATTTCAGGTGAGGTTTTATCAACAACTTATACAGTAGCAAAATGATGCTGCCCACTCTTTATCCATAAACCTTTTTTTATGATTGCTATTGCCAAGTTTGCAGTTTACAAGTACTCCGAGATCCTTTTCCAGCAACTGGTCTCCGTGGATGCTCCTATTAAGTTCATAAGTATCATGCTTTTTTGTATTTTCTAAATGCATAACTTCACATTTCCCTATATTAAATCTCATATGATACTTGTTTGTCCAATCTTCCACTTTATATAAATTCATCTGTAGAGAACTGTCGGACTATTTACATGAAGGTATCCAAATGGTTAAAACAAAAGAACCACTCAATTGGATTTCTTCACTTAAAGGGATAGTAATACTTCGTTTTATCTTTATTTTATTTTGTAGGCATTAAAAAAACATGAAGAATGATACAAGTCTTATCTCTCAATCCTTTATGGTTTATGAGACATTCACAAGCAAAGTTCCCCTCCCCGCCCCTTTTTCCTAGTGTAAGCCATCTCTTCTCAGATGTGGAATGCAGTCCATAGACCAGACAGATAACAGCAGGGGACAATCTTCTTCCTATGAGAACAATGAAAGCCCTGCCCCCCTTGACAAGTGTTTCAGGTTTTTCCATTATCTTAATTGAAGATTGTCCCTCTCTGCAGTCTACCTGGGCATCTCCCTTCTGATCTGGTTGAACAGGGGGGGGATACTTTGCTTGTGAATATCTCTTAAACCATAAAGGTTTCAGAGATAAGACTTATATCATTCTTCATGTTTTTTTAATGCCTACAAAATAAAATAAAGTTAAAATGAAGTATTACTATCCCTTTAAATAGGCAAATGACAATATACAATAATTTGAGAACTTTATACTTTATTATGTACTGACACGCCACTTCACAGTAATGAATTGATAATAATAATCATCAATCCCTCATATTTGTGCAAAGATATATATATTTTATTAAATACAATATACTATATATATAACAAGTATCAGCAACAATGACATATATAATTGATTAGCAATTATAATAGGTACATAGAAAACCAAACCACCCTTATTACCTTGAGGATTACCAGCGGAGAAAGGGTTAACCACACATAGGTATATTCAAAGGTATTAAATAACAATAATTGCAATCAGTAGCATAGAAAAGGTTAATTGATCCTTACAATTAATATGATACTTTTGGCAGCAGTGTCTCTTAATACCTCTGCCCCAGAAACTGTATAGACTATGCTAATTATGATGTAAGGGGTATTGTGAGATAAATTAAATAATTCCTGTAACAATTCCTTGTATCATATATCAATAATAATCAAATTTAGGGAATAACTGGAATAGAATCCAAGATTTAAATCACTATAATTTAATTATCTACTGATTTCAAATATTGCATACCTTTAAATAAATACATAAATTGCAAGTAATATAGTCAATCAAAGATTATACAATTAATCTACCAAGAATTAGTCCAATAACATATGACTAGTAAGTATACCAACTTCATGCAACATATATCATAATTTTGACTATAGCAACATATATAAAACCTATATGCACTCCAAGTGTTAATCCACAGGTCTAAAATAGGTGCCACACCCAGAAGTTTATTTTGTCTATTGGAAGTGCACACTTGCAGTTTACAAAATATAAGCCTAGCACATACACAGAGAATTCCAAAGAAAACACCACTAACAACAGACAAATAGCGGTTAAAGGGTTAATAACCGGATTCAAAGAATTTCCTATATCAAATATTAACTATTATAATCTTCCCAGAACCACAAAATATTACTCTAGGAATACCAAGACTTATATTAGCTAATATAGATAACCCACGCTATACACTGTATTACACTGATTGGCAAAATATAACAATTTCCCAATAATTATATCTAGATTCTATTAATCCCAGATATTTAGAGCTAAATATAGCATATTATAACTGATCCCAAATGGTTGGCCAGTCCACATAAGACAATTATAAGACTAATTAAGTTTCTTCAAACAGAAGAAAACTTATGAAATTCTGGATTAAATGAATCTAGATGAATAAATGATATAGTTACCAATCAAAATTTCTTTGTCTTTCTCTGTGAGATGGCAGAAGCAGGTGTTGTCTTTTCAACTAAGAACCTCAGCCTTCTTTTTTTTTCAGGAACCAAGAGCCTTGTTAGGAGTTTTCATCAGGAAGCCAAAAAGGCTCCAATCATCCTATTTTGGCATTATATTAGGCAATTTTGCCTTATCAGTAATCTCCACCTACTCCCAATGATTGGACAGAGATCCATCTCATTAGACATCACTAGTATGCCCTGATTGGATACTTATATCTTATGCTAATCAAAAAAAAATCCCAATTATGAGTATTTGACAATATAAAGGCTGCAGATGGTGCCATTACGCTATATTAGAATTTTACATGTGACACCTAACATGGCATTTGTCAAGTTAAGAGAGAGGTCAGAGTGTATCAGAAACCCCATAAACCAGTCATTTTGCTAGGTTTTTCTCATAGGGAGGCTATGTCCATCTCAGACTTCATGTCTCCAATTGAACATCAATAGGCCATTACTGTCAATCAGTTATTTCTCCCTCATAGAGGCCCATTATTTTAACATGAGGTAATTTGAACACATTTTAAACACAGGTTTTTCAGTTAATTTCTGCTATTAGAGTTAACCCTCTATGCTCCACCAGGACAAAGTCTCTGACAGAACAAACATACAGCTCAGTGCTTATCACGTTGCACAATTTAGTTTAATCTGCAAATATTGAAATTTTGCTTTCCATACCTATTTCCAGGTCATTTATAAGTCTTTTACAAAGCAGTGAACTCAATGTCAACTTTAAAGGGGAACTTTCACCCTGCAATAACTTCAGGTTAACTTATTGCACACCTGGCGACTAGCTGCTTAGTAGCGCTAGTCGCCAGCAATATTACCCGGTTCTTCAGATATCGGCTTTTTGCCGATGGTTACAGGAGCAGGAAGCACGGACATCTCTTCACAGTGATGTCCGTGCGCCTGCGCTGTCAGTCCCTTTTGCACCACACGGTCAAGCATGTGAGGAAACCAAGCTCTTCTTGGAAAGAATGGAGAGATGAAAAGAATATGAATACTTTATTAAATTACCTTTGCTATGACCGTGGGAATCATGGCTAGTGGAGGTAACACGGACACTAGAACATATCTGCAAAGAAGCGTAAGGGCATCTATTGCCACTGCATGTGGGTCCATTTCTCTGCCACAAAACAATGGAGATTATGCATTGAGACAAGAGCCTATCATGTCTATGTTCAGTCTACCCCAACTTTCCATTAGTTGAAGGAAAATCCCCAGATCAATGAAATTCCTGCTGAGATAACCTGACTCCCAGTTTTCAACTTCTGGAATGGAGTTGGTGGACAGAGCAGGCATGTTAGCTTCTGCCCACAGCAGAATTCTCTCCATTCCTGTCCAAACAGCATTGCTCCAGGTGCCTCCTGAATGATTGCTATAAGTTACTGCTGTGGAATTGTACTGAATCAGAAAGGAAAGACACTGCAGAAGACCTGCCCAATTCGAGAGTATTGAAGATGGCAGAACGCTCAATAAGGTTTATTGGAAGCCGTGCCTCAGTGAGGGACCAGAAGGATTGAATGGAGTGATGGCAGCACACTAAAATAAACAGAAGCGCAAGAGGATCTAAGAGAAGCATCTGTATTCCACCAAAATAATTAAAAATTATTCTACTCACAGAACACTAGAGAAGAAAATAACCCATAGACTCTTGGGTAGATGTAAATCTTCTATTTCCCAGGTCTCTTCTTCAAGTTAATGGGTATATCTCCAAATTTTCCCAAATGTGTAGGCAACTTGATGCATATATAGAAAATACGTCCAGAGGCTCCAATAGGACTCAACCGCCACGAATATAAAATTTATTAAATAGTGATATCCAACATGTTTCGTGAGCTGTCTGCTCACTTCATCAGGGATAAAAAAAGTGTACATACGCAGATAAGAATATATACAGACATGAGACATACCGTTCCAATCACCGCTCCGAGTACTCCCCCTTCGCGGCGATCCATCCAAACCTCTCTTCCGTTAGCCCACTTCCCCCTTCATTGCACTGCGCTTCAAGCCTCGTTCCCAGAGTCGCTACGCAACCCGACGAAGCTAAAGCATGCAGCGGGTATTGTGAGGCTAGCTTGAGGTATTCGTGGAAACTTCCGCCCGGGTATCTCGGAGCTGTGAGAGAAATAAATACAATATTGCAATCTAAGATAATCGACAAAAATGTAAAAATACACACCTGAGACTCAAAAATACACAAGAGCACAAGAAAATGTGCAGAAGATACATAAAAATATATATGAAAAATGTATGTATAAAAAAATACACAATAAAATACATACGTAAGTATAGAGATACAAATAGAAAAAATAAAAACTACACATAACTCCCTCTATAGAAATCCCTAGGGATAAATTTTATATTCGTGGCGGTTCAGTCCTATTGGAGCCTCTGGACGTATTTTCTATATATGCATCAAGTTGCCTACACATTTGGGAAAATTTGGAGATATACCCATTAACTTGAAGAAGAGACCTGGGAAATAGAAGATTTACATCTACCCAAGAGTCTATGGGCTATTTTCTTCTCTAGTGTTCTGTGAGTAGAATAATTTTTATTTATTTTGGTGGAATACAGATGCTTCTCTTAGATCCTCTTGCGCTTCTGTTTATTTTAGCTATGAATCTACGTGGGACCTTGTGCTAAAAAGGTGTTTGCTGGACATCATTCAGAAAGCTGCAGAGGAGATATCTGGTAGAACTTTATTACTGTGAAACCCTATAGCTGCCATATATAAGATTATTGCGCACTGTTTTTTGTATATTCTTATGGCAGCACACTGCCCACCTGAAGTGAACAAGCTTGCATTTGTTGTCACCAACATCCAATCCGAGATCAAGAAGGACCAACCTTGGTACAGAGTCTGACTCATCAGCCAACATTGGAGAGCCTGTCTGATGATGGTCCTGGACAGAAGCATTGGGTGGCAAAGATGACACTTACTCTTAGTCGAATGGCAAAGCATTTCAAGCTGCAGGGGCCACAAGTGAAACTGCACAAAGGGAACTGCTTTGATTGTGAACACCAGTGTGCTGACCAGACACATGCAGTCTCTGATCAAGGGTCTAGACTGTTCCAGAAAGCAACAAATATTCACCTGGAACTCTCTCAGTTTATCCTGAAGCAATAGGATTTTGGTGTTCTTACCTCCTTAAATCCTTTTCTCTATAGTCCATATGGAACACAGGCAGCATGGGGGGGTGAGTCTCTCCTTCTGGAGGGCAAGACACATCTCAAAAGACAAAGTCTTGTAGGTGGAGACAACCAGCCACACCTCCAGCTCAACCCTCACCCACCTACTAGCAAGTATGAATGTAACTGAAGTCACACTAACTAGGCGAGCAAGAGAACAAGAAGGAAATCTCCTGTCAGAAGAAAGACACTAAGTGTACTCGGCCTCTCAGACATGCAAGTCTAAAAGAGGTCCCTTTCGCTGGTTGGGAGATCTGTGTTCCATATGGACTATAAAGAAATGGATTTAACAGATAAGATCACTAAAATGCTATTTTACACATATACCATGGGGCTATAACAACATTAAGTTCCCAGGGTGGGAAGAAAGGAACTTGTGCCTGTCCCCATGATACCAAAGTTTTCTGGACTATCCAGAATCAGAATGGTCCAAACAGAAAAAAAGTGGCAATGGACACTCAGTGGTCACAGCACACAAAAACAAGAGCCAACAGGGCTCAAACACCTGAAAAACAGTATGTTAATCAAGTCTGAAGGTCCTTTGACAGGCAAAGCTACCTGAAGGACCTTCCGACCAAAGCTGGCTTCAGCCAAAGCCAGAACATCAACACGGTTGTGTATATACTAGAATATAATCCCTATAAGTGAAAGATTAATCTGGAGGAGGAGTGAAGGACAGTCTGCCTCTGAATTTGATAAGCAAGTAAGAAGTAAAATGGTGACTGCAAAACTGACAGCTAATTGGAAGAAATACCATGAAACAGGCATTCTGGGAAACATAGTCTTCTCTGTTGCTGTTGCCTAGCAACACCTGTAACTCCATTTTTGGAATTGCCACAAGACCCTGGATACTCAGGGCATTAACCGGGTAAATGAGCATGAGTAGAAAAGAAGATAGAGCCCTCTCTGACTTCCATATGACAACCGGATGCAGAGATTAGCCTCAAAGAAGTTCTCCCACAGAAGTCAACTGAGCAAAGATGTCAGCAGGCAGGCTCCCATTCTTAAAGGGGCCATTAAAAAAAAAATCTGTCATATTTACTAAGGTGACCCAGAGACCCAAATACCACAGGGAACATGCAAGAGGGATATAAAAATAGGATAAAAGTTAAGGGAAAGTGAAAACAAATCATACAACGCCTCTGATACACCAAAATTGAGAAAACAGCAGAGAAAGGGTTATCCCTTATACAAACTGCAGAGACCCTTACTGTAAAGCCCTATGGGATGAATATACAGTACAGTAAGATACCCACGTGAGTGCAAGAGCCTGTAAGGGCTCAGAAAGCCTCTGTATGGAGAGGAACAGGACTAGGACAAATGTGGACCAAGGCACTGAAAGGGTTACTCACCAGTTTTCAGATTACCATTGTAAATGAAAGCAGACGGGGCCCCAAGAGACTCAGCTGAGAGGGAAAACCTGACAGCAAGATTATGTCCACAGGGTTGCAAGGGTCCACACAGCACCTACACACTGGTCAGTCCATTCCAGGGGAAGCCCAGTAATGGTATCCAACCTAATAGGGTAATATCTATCAGAAAAATAATAAAAAGTCTACAAACTAAGAGTGTTTCCTGGCTTTCATCTTCTTTGCAGGACACTTTCATTCTGGAGCACTTACATAAGGGTTGAGCTGGAGGAGGGAGTAGCTACCTACAAGACTTAGAGATGTGCCCTGTCCTCCAAATGGAGGGACTCAACCCCATTATACCTGTGTTCCATATAGGACATAAGAGAAAAGGATTTATCAGTGACCATGTTGCAACTTTGCAGAGTTGGTCTACAATGGCTTGATTTTTCAAGGCATAGGGTATACTGATGGAACATATACAATGGGCTGTAATCCGGAAGGGATCCGGAGTATACTTGAATATGTAGGCTTGTCAGTCTCTAAACCATGAAGCAACAGTGGTCTTAGAAACCAGTTTTGGATGTCTGACTGAAAGACTGAGTGGATTGAATATACTGGCGAAGACAGAGAACTACATCTAAAGTATGAAGAACTTCCCCCTATTGATTGCTAGGGTTAGAACACAATGAAGGAAGAATCAACTCCTGATCGATTTGGAAACCAGAAACAACTTTAGACTAGAATTCAGGGACAGTCCTAAAAACAACCCAGTCTTGTTGAAACATCAGGTTGGGAGATGTTCAAGCTAAGGTACCAAGTTTGGAAACTCTCCTTGCTGAAGCAATAGCTGTGAGAAAATGTGAAATTTACTCACAGATATTTGTTTTTCCTCTGTGTCCTTCCATCGCATAACAAATGGGTATTGACTCTGCCTCCCAGCTGGTAGGACCAATAGCAAAAACTTAAAAGACTAGCCCAGACTCCACTTCCCCAGTTATACTGTTGTCCAAGCTGTAAGACATAATCATTTATAGTCATATATGGCAAGCAGGATATGTGCATAAAAGTAGCCACCTGTTAGCAATAAAACATATTCCAAATTCTAATCGAAAGGGTGGGAGCGAGTGCCGTGGAAAGACACAGAGGAAAAACAAATATCTGTGAGTAAATTTCACCTTTTCCTCTGTGTCCTATCTATGGCATAATGAATGGGACTTACCCAAGCAGTACCAAAAAAGGGAGGAACAATGAAGATAAAATCCTATCCTTACACTGGCACCACTGCCTGAAGCACCTTCCTTCCAAATTTTGAGTCGGAGGAAGTTTGGATGTCCAGTCTGTAATGTGTAACCCTTTGACTGCCAGATGGGTATGCAACGCATTGCAAAGTAATGCGTTGCATAACCCTCTGGCGCTTATAGGGTTAATGAAGGTTGAGAGGGATGACCATGTTGCAGCCCTACAAGTCTCATCCAGTGTGGCTACCACTAGGGATGGGCGAAAATTTCCACCTCAAACTGAAATTGTCGAAAAATGGAACTTTCCGCTTGGCAAATAATTTCCTGCGAAAAGTGCCGTCTTTCTGCGGCCATATAAAAGACTGTCAGGCTCTCACAGCTTGCCATTTTGTGTTTGTGAATCTTTTAGGTAGGACGGTTATTCTGTTAGGAGAGTCAGTGGGGCACTCTGGGGAGAAGAAGGGAGGAAGGAGGTTGACCCCAAATACTCCAAAATTCCATGTAACTGACTGGCAAGACACAGGCAGCTATGGACCTATTTGCTTGCTGATCTTGCAGTTATTGTCTCTGTGCTGGATGGGGAAGTCTGTAGAAAGGCTTTCTTGATTTTGTTTTTCAGTTAAAAAATTTGTTTGGACACACTGTGATAAGACAACAGGGTGGACAACTTAAAAAAAAAAAATAAATAAAAATAAAGAAAAAATAATAATAATAAAGAACTAAGTACATTAGGCAAGGCATCATATAGCTCCATTAGTTGTGTTGTGTACCGTACAGTAAAAAATACATAATGTCCAGCAAACACACAAGGGGAAGGGGGAGGTGTGGAGCAGTGCAGGGACATGAGAGTAAAGTAGTAATTCAAAAACTGACTTCAGCAATGGTTGCTGAAGAGTGTGCAATCAGTGATGATGATGATCCCTCTACTCCAAGGGAGGATGCAGTTTGCCAAGGTCCCAGCAAAACTAGTTACAGCACCACCAGTGCCAGTAGAGATAAAGAACCATATAAGAAGAACACTGAAGACGACAACAAGTCGCATTCAAGTGTTGCTGATGCTGGCAATAGCATAAAAGAGGAAGGTGTAGCAGCTGAAGCTACTTGAGACCTTCAAAAGCTTAGAGGAATATAAGGTTAATAGTGGGCAAGAAGTGGCAGGTGATGCTGATGCTACTGAGGATGACCTAATGATGACCGATGATGATGCAGATCTAGAATATATCCCTCCAGCATCCTTGTCTTGTTCAGATACATATGAAGTTGAGAGTGAGGATGATGACAGGGCTATAAGGTTAGTAAAAAGTCAAAGTCTGAATCTTCCACCACTTTTAAGGAGCACTGTGCCTGTCTATAAACTGTTTGAGAAAGCCATTGGAAACTCTGACCCTGGACAAGCACATATGTCAAAAAGCACACAGTCACCCTATCAGTCATCATCAGCATCATCGCCTCTTCAAAGTCCAAGTCTCACTCAGCCGCACACACCTGTTTTGAGTATCCAGCAACAACAACACAGGTTAACATCCACAATGTTAGATATGATGAGTGCCTTTGCTGCTGTAAGTGCTGCACCTTTGACACCTAGTAGTAGTGGCAGTAGAATTGCATCAACATCTAGCCGCAGTAGTAGTAGCAGCAGCACCACCCCAGGAACCCCTCATTCCATGAAGTCCACAGTATGGAGATACTTCACTCAGGATCCTCAAGCTAAGCATGTTGCTATCTGTTGTCTATGCAAAAAGCCCGTGAGCAGGGAGAAAGCAGAATCACACCTAGGCACCTCCTCTATGAGATTCCACCTGAAGCACAACCACAGGTCTGACTGGGAGACACACTTTCAGCAGGCCAAAGGTGCCACAACTAGCAGCAGCAGAAGCACTTGAAAAAGTTCCCAGGGCTCTAGGGCAGAAAAAGAATTAGTGAAGTTATTTATGTGTCAGAGAGTGTGCTACTGCCAGTGCCAACAGTTAGTTCAGTCCAAATAAAACATATGGCTCCTGCTGCAGAGGAGTATGATGGCTTTGCTGTAGGAGATGGCACGTGTAACAGACTCCCCAAACATGCTACATCTACCTCCACCACCTCCTCTAGTAACGTTAAAGCAATAAAGTTTCTGGGCTCTTCTGCCATGTCCTGCCAACCCACACTGACTGAGTTCCTGGGAAGGAGCCAAAAACGTCACAAAAACAATCCCAAAATACGCCTTTGGAATGGCAAGGTTGCCAAGATGTTGGCAATGGACATGCTGCCTTATTCTTTTGTAGAAAACCGAGGTTTCAGAGAACTGATGTGTAGCTCTACGCTAGCATATCCCAAGCCGCAGTTATTCTTCCAGGACAGCTGTGCCTGAATTGTACAAGCAGGGGGTTAGTGTGGTGCGCAAAGGACTTAAAAGTGTGCATGGCAAGAAAATCCCTCTGATAACAGATATGTGGACAAGTGGACAGAGCATAGACTATATGACTGTGACTGCTCACTGGGTTTCCCTCCCAGCACCAACAGTGGATAACACTAGCTTAGAACATCAGGTGAAAGCCAGTAATCGTGTTTCTGGTTGTGGCACTGTGATTAAAAGGCGGCAGCAGCAGCAGCAGGATAGCCCATACCATCATCATGCCACCTTGTGCATGCAGAGTTTTGAGAGACAATCCCACAAAGCTGTAGATCAGTGGTTCTCAACTCCGGTCCTCGGGACCCACTAACAGGCCAGGATTTGATGATTTCCTTGTTAGAGCACAGGTGAGTTAATCAATGTGAATGAGCCTCTGATCACCACACCTGTGCTCTAGCAGAGAAATCCCTAACTCCTGGCCTGTTAGTGGATCCCAAGGACTGGAGTTGAGAACCACTGCTGTAGATGTTCTGAGTAAGCTAGAGAAGGTGATAGAGGAATGGCTTGTACCCCACTCCTTAAAAGCTGGTTTTGTGTCTGCTGATAACGGCTCCAACATAATCGCTGCTTTGAGAATTGGTGGTATGGTGCATGTGCCCTGCTTTGCCTATGTGCTAAATTTAGTTGTGACCAGATTCCTGGCAGAATCCGAAACCCTCAAAGAGATGCTTACTATTGCCCGCAACATCTTTGTCCATTTTAGTCGCTCCTACAGTGCATGCAATGCTCTATATTCCATACAAGAGCATAACAACCTGCCCCATCACCAGCTGAAAATGGAGGTCCGTACCACGTGGAATTCCACCATGTACATGCTAGAGCATTATTTATATGGGCAGAATAAGGCCATTAACGAGTACGCCATGCAAAACTGGAAGGCTTTGGAGGGAGCCTCTTTGTCACCTGGCCAATGGCAACTAATGTGCGATGTATGTGAGCTGCTGAAACCCTTTGAGGAGGCAACAATGCTGGTGAGTCGCATTGGGGCAGGAATTAGTGAAATTCTACCACTGATATTTTTATTGCAGAAAAAAATGAGGAGCATGGCTGAGGATTCTTACCAGAATGACAACACATACATGTACCAGCTGGTAAAAGACTTTAGAGTGCTTTGAACAAGATCCTCGCATAATGTCCATTAAAAGCAATGAGGAATATATTCTTTCCACTTTGCTGAACCCCTGCTTTAAACACAAAATTTCAGAATATCTGCCAAAGGGCCATCAGCGGTTTGTCACAACAAGGAGTCATGGCGATCAGCAGCAACAGTCTGAAGAATTGGATTCTGTCAAGGAATATCGTGACATGCTTATTGATTGAGTGGAGGGTTGCATTGTGGAGGATGAGAGGGAGAAAGTGAGGGCACAGCAAACATCTAGGCAGTATTGTGAAAAGGAAAGTAGCAAAGCATATAAAACCAGCAGAAGCAGCTACATCATCAACCAGAATATCCCATTCAGAACACAGGGCAATTGATGGGTCTCAGCAGGGGCAGCAAAAACCCAACATTGGTAGTGGTTGTGGGGGTGGAGGCACATCTCCTTGGGACTTGCTCCCTGAGTATGGGTTGGTAACTGACACACAGGAACACCGTGTAGCTCCTAGAAGTGGTCCCAATGCATGTGAGATGGTTTCTGCATACCTTCAGGATAGCTATGTTTTAGGCAGAAACAATGACCCCATGGATTACTGGCTAACAAAACAGTGTGTGTGGCCAGCATTGACACGTACTGCAGTGGAAACCCTCAGCTGTCCTCCAGGAAGCATTGAGTCTGAGAGGGTTTTCAGTGCAGCTGGTTATAGTGTCAATAACCGCAAGACACGGCTATCAAGCAGCAATGCTGGGAGACTAACACTCATAAAAATGAATCAACATCACATACCATTTGAGTATCAGGTAGCAGAAACCACACATGACAGAGAAATCCAAGACAAATAAATTGACAGCAGCACATATGAGGAGGTGGAGGAGGGCTGTGAAGAAGGGTGCCTCCATTTTCCAACCTTGGGACCACTGTTATGACCAATAAGTAATTTGTGTCAATAATCTGAGAAGGAGGATAGCGTATGACAATGGTAAAAATACATACACAAATCACATCATGCCAGTCCCCCACCACCACCACTACCATACACATCTGCCACATTGTAGGTTGTCCTTTATTTTTTTTATTACTTGACATCATGAATATTCCTTTGTCACAGCAGGAAGTTAGTGTTGTGGGCAAAGGACAAATGCATTCTGCATGCTAACACATTTTTCAAGGCATATGTTGCTGTAGGACTCACAACTTTGACTTTCAGCCACTTATTTGTAAACTTCAGCCCTCACAAGAAGTAATATTACAGTAGGAAATGTAGTACTTACAGGAAATATAGTCGAAAATGTGTTAAAATAGGTGGAAAATGTGTTAAAATAGGAGAAAAGGAGGACATTTTTGCATAGGCGTAAAGGTGAAATTTTTCACGGGAAAAATCGAAAAATTGTTACGCTTTCGCAAAAAGTCATGCGGGAAATTTTCTACACTTTTCGCCTACCCCTAGCTATCGCTTTTCATTTCCAAGATGTGGCCACTGCCCTAGTTCAATGAGCTTTTATACCTGTAGGTATATTCTTATTTGCTGACTTGTAAGCTAAGGCAATACAGTAACATTCAACTTGTTAATGAGACTTTGGAAGCTGATGTCCCTTTGTGTTTGCCAAAGAAATGTACAAATAGTGAATCAGATTTTCTGAATCCTTTAGTCCTCAACAAACAGACTGACAAACACCGTACTAAATCCAAATTGTGATGTTCTTGTTCTTTTGAGTTACAAGGATTGAGACAAAAAGAAAGCAACCCAATCTCTTGACTGAGATATAGCAGAAAAGCAAACAGAAGGGTGCCTAATAGTGTAGTACATTCAATCAAAGATATAGATAAATAAAGATAAATGGATACTCACAAACAGAGGGGTCAGCAGACAAAATCGCTGACATAAGCACAGGCAGATCCATCTCCCTTTGGGTAGCTCAGGCAGGTCTGGCTATTATTAAAAACAGTAGAAAAACAAAATAGTAATGAGCCCAAAGATAACTATCTAATGTGTTTCGCAGCTGCAGACTGCCGCTTTATCAAAGAGCTATAAACAAATGGGAAATTTGAAGCTGTATATGATCTTCCTTTTACTGGAGCAGCCGGACCTGCCTGAGCTACCCAAAAGGATATGGGTTATTCTCTCCATCTGCACTTATGTCAGCTATTTCATCTGCTGACCACTCTGTTTGTGTGTGTCCATTTATCTTTATCTTTGATTGAATGTATTATACTATTGGGCGCCCTTTTGTTTGCTTTTCTGCTGTTTAGTGAAACGTTTGGAAAGAACGATTATTGGAGACGCAGCCTACGTGCATTAACAACAATTATTCTTGTGAGTATAACTCACTGTAGTGTTTTGGTGGAGGTTATTGACATATTGGATGGAAGGACAAATATGGAGGAGTACAGAGAAGAGCCTGTAATTCCCCAATCTGTCTGGCTGACATTACTACTGTAATAAATGTAGTTTCTAATGTGAAGTTCTTAATAGGAATGGAATGCAGCAGTTCAAAGTCTGAGCGGGTTGAAAGCTGTACTACATTTAGGTCCCAAGCAGGAATTACATCTCTGGTTGTCTGCTTGATTTTTGAATTATTACCTGGTTTAACTGATTTTACACTTGTTCCAAGGCTGACAGTAGCAGGAAGCACGGACATCTTGCCATAGTGACATCCGTGCTCCTGCGCTGTCAGTTCGTTTTGGAGCCGGCCAGGTACTAATTCTGGTGACTAGCGCTACTAAGCATCTAGTTGCCAGATGGGGACTGGATTAAGGTAAAGATTTTGTGGGGTGGTAGTTCCCCTTTAATATATTTCTTTATCATGAAATTGTTCATGAAGGGCATAGCTAGTGCTGCTGATAATGCTCACAGTTGCACCTTTATTGTAATGTTAACAAGACCCTTTTTAAGCCAATGTAGTACCTATATTTAATTAGGGAACTAAAACTGAACCTGGGAATTATAGACCAGTGAGTTTACCTTTGTAGTGGTAAAACTGATAAAAGGGAACATAAGAGATTATATTCAGGATTTCACTGAAAAAAATAAGATTATTAGCAGGAATCAACATAGTATTATGAGGAATCGATCATGCAAAATCTTTTTCAGATTCTATGAAGACATCAGTAGTAACCTAGATAATGGTAAGGTAGTTGATGTAGTATATCTAGAGTTTGCAAAGGCATCTGATACAGTGCCACACAGGAGGCTGGGGTATACAATAAGGAAACTGGAGCTAGGAGATAACCTTTACACTTGGACAGAAAACTGGCTGAAGGATAGGGAACAGTGTGATGTTGTAAACAGACAATTCTCCAATACACTTAAGTTGAGAGTGGAGTATCTCAGGGTTCAGTACTTGGCCTGCTGCTTTTTAACATGTTTATAGATGACCTGGAAAAAGATATAGAAAGCAAAATATCAGTATTTGCAGATGACACAAAATTATGCAGGTTAATAAATTCAGAATAGAATATTTGTTCTCTACAGAGGGATTTACATAAAATGGCAGATTGGGCAAACAAATGGAATATGAAGTTTAATGTGGGAAAGTGCATTTGGGAAGAAAAAATCCTATTGCTACTTATGAACTAAATTGAATCATCTTAGGGGACTGTCAGGGTTCTCTCCCTTCCCCTGCTCCTCTATTACTTTTTACTCAGCAATACAGATACACACCTCAGGTGATCACTAACGAGCAGCCTTACTTCCCTGTCACAGGTTTACTCAGCTGATATTTTACTACTGTCTGTAATTATCAGTTACCACGGTTACCTGTCAATTAGCCGGCCCTTTTCTGCTGTGCTTTGGCTGTTTAGTTGCTAAGGTTCAGTATCTATCTGCCCTTGCGTGGTCTATGACCTCCCTGTGTATTCCTGCTGTTGCTGCTATTGTTCTGGTGTATGATCCTGGCCTGGCTGACTGATTCGTCTGGTTCCTGATCCTGGCTTCCGTTACTGACACAGCTGCTTCCTGTGTTCCTGACTCGGCTCATCTGACTACCCATTTTGGCTTTGACCCCTGGCTTGTATTTTTCACTACGATTCTGGATTGTACTTCGCATTTATTTTTACTAATTTTTATTATTTAATAAAATGTTTTTATTTACCAGGATCTCCTGTTTCCATCTGTTTTTTCTTGGTTCCCTGACATTATGCAAGGGCCATGAATCCTGACGGTGCTGATAACCTACCTTATCCTAACATCTCTGCTAGGTTGGAGCAGCAGGACCACCTTATGGGTCATTTTGCCATGTCCTTACAAACGCTTCTAGCTTACACAGCACACCTGGATCCTGGCGTCCCTTGTCCACCGGTAGCTGCCTTTATGCCAGCTCCCACTGCAGGTTCCATTCAGACAGTCACAGTTGCAGCCAAGCCTGAGTAGCCAGAGGCCTGACTGGATCTGCCCCACTTCCTCAGCGCTATAGGGGCAATCCAGAACAATGCAGAGGGTTTTTGAACCAAGTTGGCATTTGCTTTGAAAGGGTTCCACAGGCATTTCCCACTGACAGAGCTAAGGTTGGGGTCCTTGTATCCTTACTCTCTGAAAAAGCTCTAGCCTGGGCCAATCCGTTATGGGAGACTGGGAAACCAGTAATACATAATTACCTTGAATTTGTTGCCACATTCCGCAGGGTATTTCATGTTCCAGGGCTCTCCACCTCTGTTGAAAAGCAACTAATGTCCATTAGGAAGGGCAGTCGGACAGTTGCTGAATATGCTATCGAATTCCGTACCCTAGCAGCAGAGGTTGGATGGAATAATGAGGCACTTGTGGCTGCATTTTCACATGGGTTTTCTGACAATATCAAGGATGAAATTGCAGTATGAGACTTGCCTAAGGAGCTTGAGGACCTAGTGTCTTTCCTCATACTAACAGACACTAGGTTCTTATAGGGAGTGCCTGCAGAGGCCTCCTATTCCTATGGCACCCACACTTTCGTCCCCTCCCGTGCGTCCCTTACCTCCTGGTGGTGTTGCTTCAGCTGGTGTGGGACCTGTGCAGCTGGGTTTCACACATCTTTCTGTGGCGGAAAGGGCCTTTAGGAAGAGGGAGGGGCACTGTCTCTACTGTGGCCTAAAGGGACATCTGCTGAAATTGTGCCCTACATGTCTAAAACGCCTGCACCTAAGGTCCTGTCGGGGACAGATCTTGGGTGGGCTTTTCCGAATCCCCAGAGACCCATAGAGAAAAACCACTGGTTACGATAGTTCTGTCCTGGGCTGAATTCTCTGGTACCACTCAGGCCCTTTTGGATTCTGGTGCGACCGGTTATTTCATTGACAGTAACTTTGTATCCAAACATTCTATACCTGTGCAGTCACAATCCACTCCACTGGCTATTTAAGCCATTGAAGGTAGACCCCCTTCAGCCTGTGCAAGTTACCCATAAGACTATTCCCATTTCCATGGCTGTTGGGCTCTCCATAAGGAGACTCTCCAATTACAGGTAATTACATCACAACATTATCCTGTAGTATTGAGGTTTCCTTGGTTGCAGAAGCACAATCCAACTCTTAATTGGGGCAGAGCAGAAATGTTGGTTTGCTCTCACTGAAGTTACACACCACACATAGCAAATATTATTTTATTTCCCAAAGGCATAGTATAAAAGAGGATGAGGGTGCCTGTGTTGTTGGGGTGTGGGGAAAAAAAATCAGTTGAACAGGTAATGTTTTTTGAAGTGGTTGTTTACTAGGATTGGGGGGGCAGTTAATAAAAAATAAATCCCCATAAGACATGGTATAAAAGGGGTCTGAGGAGGGTGCCTGTGTTGATGGGTAGAGTCTGGTGAATGAATCAGTTGAACAGTGAATTTGTTTTTGGGTGGTAAGTTCTTGACTGGTATTGGGGGGGGGGCAGTTAATAAATGATATAAGAATTTTGTATGGAAAGTGATAGAGACAGGAACCCCCTGCCACTAGGATGGACTGATACTTGACAGAGTATTTTGCAGAGGATGATTTGTTAGAGGCCTTTGTAGGACTTAGACTTATAAGAGGCCCAAGCCATGAAGAAACATTGATTTGTAGGACTTAAGCTTGTTTAGCACAAGCCCTAATGAAGCACTGATTTGTAAGACTTAGGCTTGTTAGAAACAAACCCCCCAAAATTGTTTATTTTTTTTGTAGGACTATTTTATTTTATTTTAATTCACAGCACAAGCCCTGAGAAAAAAAATAAAAATGACATACCGGCCTAGTGCCAGAAAGTCAAGCTGGCCAGTGGCCAGTGTCAAATGTCCTGAGTCCACAAATCTGGAATTTGCACTGCTGTTCTTGCTGCTTCTGCCAAGTTGTTTAACCCATTAACGACCCTTGACGGTCATAGTACGTCAAGGGTCGATTTCACTTAACGACCGATGACGTACTATGACCGTCATCGAGTTCCGGGCTCCCCCCGCGGCTGCACGCCGTTCGGGGTGTCCGGAACGCAACGGAGCAAAAAAAAAATTTTGCTCCGTGGTCGTTGAGTCGCGTCTTCGGCCGGATTTCCCGGTCCTTAAGGGGTTAAGCAGCAGGATGTTTAGGCAGCTGAAAGGGAATGGAATCAACAATAGCAGTAACATGGGTGATGGATGATTAAGGTTCCACTTGCCAAGACTATCTCCAGTGATGCACATGAGGCAGTAGCAACACAACAAGTAGCCCCCAGTCTATGTGGAGAAAAGAAGTTGGCCATTAATTCTTCTCCACCTGCCCCTCCTCCAAAATCATGGGTGTGTTATTAGAATATAAAATTTTCCCTTGATGTTATGGCGATATGCTTTAGGTCTCTGACAAGGAGTCTTCTTCTACTGCACTCAACAGCACTTCTGACCAGCAGTTCATGTGGCAGGAGGCACTTACACCCAATAGCACTTACTCCTTCTGTGTCCAACCTTCCTTCCTCTACACTGTAAGCTTTCACGAGCAGGGCCCTCTGATCCTTCTGTTCTCCACATTTGATTTGTGCTAGTTAATATCTCTGTATGTCCATTCCCTACTGTACAGCAGTGCAGAATTAGTTGGAGCTATATAAAGAATAATAATAATATAGATATCTTCCAGAAGCATAAGAACTCTCAGCTATGTTTTTCCCCCTTATGCTACTCTTGACCAGATCCTTCCAAATGGATGTTAATTACCAAAAGGTTCTCTAAACTGTACCTTTTACAGAGGCAGCTTTAGCACAGTGGGCCTCTCCTCCAACTGTATATGCACCGTTAGCTTAATCTACTGCCTTGCATTTGGCTGATACAGCTGGCCTTAAAGATCCAGTGGATGAGAGACTGGATTCTATTCTCAGGGTACGGTCACTGGTGTGGCACTTAGACCTATCTTCTTTTCTGCCTGGGTCAATAGGGTAGTTGCTGTTTGCTGTGAACAAACAGCTTATGGAGGTTGTCAGTGCCGATGTTTCCAGGGATGACTTGTTGGTTCTTTTGAGACAACAGAAGAAATCAACAACACTGCTGTTAAGAGATCAATTGTATGTGGCATGATGCGGAGCAAGAACTCGAAACATTCACTGTCTTAAGGTCCACCCACGGTGCCGCTCTAAGGAGTTCCAACCTCTATGACTAAAACAAAGAAAGGAAGACCACTCATAACATGGAGTTCCAAAAGTAAAAACAACTTTATTCACAGAGTTTCTTGGACACTACACTTACCAGATGACCTCACACATGTATGATTAAGCACCTATTTTGAAAAACGTGTGAGACTGTCTAGTAAATGTGGCATCCAAGTAACTATGTGAATAAAGTTGTTTTCACTTTTTGGAACTCCAGCTTATGTGTGGTCTTACTTTCTTTGTTGGTTCTTTTGGACAACTGCATCTGAGGCTCTTTTTGAGGTAGTCAGGTTGTCCACCAAAGCCTCTGATTTTTCTGTTGTCCCATCTTGGCCATCAAACTTCAAATATGTGGTGACTACGCATTTCAAGATGGAACCTTTACGTTTTGTCATTGTATCAATGTGCGCTAGGGAGTTATCTGGCGCCTCTAGACCTTCAGGATGCGTCTCTACACATCCCCATTCACCCAATGCTTTCTGCTTACAGTTCTGATCACTACCACTTCACAGCTCTGCCATTTGGCCTGCTGTCTGCACTGCAAGTGTTCACCAGGGTCATGGGGGCCTTAGCAGCCTTCATTCACACCAGGGGCATTTCCATGACATCATATCTGGACAATCTCTTGTTCAAAGCTCCCGCAAAGGAGCTTCTGGCCCAGCACATCCAAAACTGTGCCCGAATTCTGGTCCACTATGGGTGGATCCTGACCATGCTAAAAGTACTCTCCAGTACTTTCCCAGGAACTGGTGTTCCTGGGTATGAGATTTGACACCCATCTAGGGAAAGTTTTTCTACCAGAGGAGAAGATTTATCTGGTGATGCAAGTGTCTCAGGCTTTGGATTGACCCTCATCAGGGAGTATATGAGAGTGTTGGGCAAGCTAGTGTCAACACTAGAGGCGGTACCCTACTCTCAGGTGCACATGAGGAAACTTCAAAGGCATATCCTCTAGAGTTGATCAGGGAACCTGGATCACGTGGATCGTCAGATCTTTCCCTGAAGGCCTGCTGGGACCTTCAGTGGTGGTTGCCCTGGCGCAACCTGGAACAGGGCAAACACTTTATGATACAGGAATGGACTCCAATCACGACGGACATCAGCCTGAGCAGCTTGGATGCAGTTCTGGGTCACCTGGGGGTCCAGGGAAGGTGGACAATGGAGGAGTCACTTCAGTCCATCAAGGTTCTGGAAGTTGGGCCTTCGTGTACTGGACATCACACTTGAGGGGAAAGCCAGAGAGGGTTCAATCTGAATACCACAGCCACGGCACACATCAACTGTCAAGGTGGCACTCTACGTGCCACAACCAGGTTCAAAGTAAGGTACCTTCTAGGCTGGGCAGAGGCCTACGTTTTGGCCATCCACCCTATGCACATTCCAGGAGTAAAAAACTTGCTGGTTGATGTGGATCTCGGAGGGTGGGAACTCAACCCAGAGGCCTTTTACCTGATTGTGCTGTGGTGTGATGTGCCAACAATAGATAGATCTCATGGCCAGCAGAGAGAACAGGAAGGTTCCGACCATCTACTCCCGAAAGGGAGATCCTATTGCCTTAGCCACGGACGTCATGTTGATTCCGTAGAAATTCCATCCAGCTTAGATCTTTCCTCCAATTACTCTCATTCCCAAGGTACTCCAGAAGATCAGGATGGATGATGTGGTTCTGGTTGCTCCTTGCTGGTCCTGGAGGGTATGGTTTGCAGAACTGGTCAGCCTTTCCATTCAGGATCAGCTTCACTTCCCTCCCAGATTAGACCTCCTTCTCCAGGGTTACCTGTAGAAAGAGGATGTGGGAAAAGATGGCTTTGAAGACACATCTTGAGGAGAAAAGTGTAATTTCCACTATGGCTCATGAACACAAACCTGCCTCTTCCAAGGACTATAATAAGATTTGGTCTCTTTTTTTATTCTTCGTGAGTGGACCAGTCTGTCCTCACAGGAATTTGACCTCTCTTTGGTGTTATCTTTTCTCCAGGATGACACTGTCTTTTCAGAGATGTATTGCCACCATTCTGGATTTCAAGGTGTCTTTTCAGGGCTGGATCATACCCATCCTACCTTAAAGGCTCCTACTTCTCCATGGGACCTTACTTTGGGGATTTTGCAGAGGCATTCCTTTGAACCCCTTGCTACCATTCCTCTGCATCAGCTGACATGATTCAGTAGTCTCAGTTTGCAGGGTTGCTGAACTCCAAGCTTTGCCTTGCAAACCACCCTTTCTGGTTTTTCACAAGTACAAGGCAGTCCTTCGAACTTCTCAGGAGTCATCCTATGGTGGGTTCTGATTTCCACATAAATCTAAAGATTGTGGTGCCTTCTTTCAGCTCTGACCCACAGTCTGACAAGGAGAGGGATCTCCATTTATTGGATGCGGTACATTGCCTTAAATTTTATGTGCACCACACAAAGCTTTTCCGCGAGGCTGACTTTTTGCTGTGTCCTATGGTCCTAGGGCTGGACAACCTGCAAAGATTATGATTGCTTCTTGGATTAAGGCTACCATATGCCAAGGTTTATGAACTCAAAGAAACCTGCTTCCATCAGGGTCACAGCACATTCTACTAGGTCTGTGAGGGACCTCTTGGACCTACAAGAATCAGGCCTTGGCCGAGCAGTTATGTAATGCTGCAACTGTCCTCCGTGCACCCTTTGCAAAACACTACTATGATAAGGTTTCTAGGACTCGTGCTTTTAGAAACAAGCTCCCAAAAATATATATATTTTGCATGTAGGTCATTTTATAGTGGCCACTGGCGTATCTAGAGAAAATGAAGTTTGCCTATAGTTCTTCTTCTCCTGCACCTTGGCCAAAAGCATGGGTGTGGTGGAATACTACTTTTTGCCTTGAGAGCAGGAAGGAAATGTGCCTTTCATTAAAGATTTAACAGATAAGACAAAATCCTCTTTCCTCAGTCGTCCAATACAGGTTACTGGTAACTTTGGGATGTCCAACCATTAAGTTTCCCAGGGCGGGAAGGAAGGCACGGACCAAGCGATGGCCCCCAAAGTCACTAGAGCACCAATGAACCAACAGATCATGAATAGCTGAACAATAACCGCAAAGTGTCAAAGGACACAGAACAGGGGTAAAAACAGACCCCAGGAACTGTTAGACATCACACTGAACTAGAGCCAGCAGGGCTCAAAAGTGAAAGAGTACTAAAGAGATGGAGATCCTAGACAGGCAAGGCTGCATCCAGGACCTTCCTCCCAAAACTGGCATCAGCCGATGTCACCACATCCAGATGATAGTGTTTTGAAAAGGTATGCACAGACAACCAAGTGGCCACCTTGCACAACTGAGCAGCTGTGGCCTGATTTTTGTAGGCCCAAGATGCCCCAATAGACCTCGCAGAATGAGCCATGACCTGAAAGAGTACAGGCTTCTTCCTAAGAGCGTAAGCCTTACGAATAGTGGACTTGATCCAAGGAGCAATGGTTCCCTTAGAAGCAGGCTTCCCTGCCCTGGGACCCTCAGGAATGACAAAAAGAGTGCCATGAGTGGTAGACCGGAGGTCCCTGCTAGTAGCCTTAAACTCCTGCATCCAAACTGGCTCTAATGTATGGCTGGAAGTCACTGCAGGGGACTCGGGGGCAACAGCGCATGCTGGGCAAACATGACCTGAGTATTCTCTAGGTAACCCTGAGTGACATGAGGAGCAATGAGGGACACAGACGCCCCAGTGTCCTTAGTCTTAGGTTTAGCCCCAAGGTCTAATGGACTAGACATACTCGCAAAGTCAAACAGTCAGTATCAGAAACACCCAAAAAAAACAGTGTATATGATGAATTATTCACCCCAGAAATGCTAAAATAGACTTATCTGGTAGGCGAAGGGTTAAACTGCTGAGGAGAAAAGGAGAGTCCAAGCCCTGTGTAGGACAATCCCCCAGAGAAGGCACAAAATGGCTGCTGCGGCAGGAGCCAATCATAAACGAGCATGCGAAGCAAACACTTAACGGGAATTGTAGTTTCAAAAAAAAAAAAAAAAAAAAAAAAAAAAGTACCCCAACAGGACCCGATGCCCCCCAACATGCCCAGAACATTGACCGGAAAAGAGAGCAAGGGCAGACCAACAACATGAGCCATCTCTGAACTCGATATGTGGAGCGGTTGCAGAGATATGTCCCAAACTGTAAAGTCCCATAGGAGTGAATAGAGCAATGGAGTCTAGGCGGTAAAAGCGCACCTTAAAGCACGGAACAGAATTGAAAACTCTGAGATAAACTTTCATATAGATATTACTATCCTTTTAAAGCAAACACCTTGACACTTAGGTCCACAAGATCAAATCATACCCCCAAAAGTACTGCTGCTGTCACTATGACCTTGCCTGTTCCAGACACGTGATAACTAGCAGACTTAATAATGTTGATGATCATTAATCCTCCCTGGAACAAGCTTAGCATATTGTATGGGATGGAATCTCCTCACATTGATTCCATGCTTGTATTTATACTCCACCATATTGTCATGTGTGGTCAGCGCACCATACAATGTGCAATGGGTAGACACGAGCTGCCGCATCTACAGAATCACTGTGAGCTGGTGAGGTAGGTAAAAATGGCAGCGATGGTCCACCAGAAGACATTGCTATATCTTCCCACACCTGGACCCTAGCACAAGTAGCTGATGAGGCAAGTGTTTCCTCAAAATTGAACTTTTTCTGGCTGATCATCTCAGCTCAGAAACTTCATATTTCTTTTGTGGGGATTTGGCTTTAACATGCATTACATAAATGTTATGGTGTCTGTATTGCATAGGGCGGCTGTGACAAGGCATACACTTTTCCAGACGTGTTAGATCACACACAGTGGCGTTGCGGATGACTGCTTCTGCCTAAAGAGAAAAACAGTCCCACACCCATGACCTGTGGTGGTGGAGAAAAATGGCCTCTTCTCCACAATCCACTTTACTGGGTGGGGCAGAGGATGCTGCTGCTCTGTCAGAATCAGCACTAGAACTAGGATTATTGCTGATAAAGTGTAACCTGTCCTAGTCCCACATGACTACTGCTGAACCCCATTCCAATGAGCCGCCTGCTTCCTTTGCAACTCAGTAACAGGAATTATAGCAGCAGCAAACTACGCAATGTCACTCCAGGTAGTGGTGGTGATGCCTATTCCTAATTGCATACTGGTCTCCCATTCCTTCTAGCTAGTTCTGCCTTCATCATGTCCCAGAAGCACAATGCCAGAGGAAGGGGGAATCAATGGGTCAGGGGGATGTTGCAGGCTCCCTTGACAAAACCTGGCTGCTCGTCAGCATCACTTCCCCTTCAACCTCAGTATTAGGAGGAACAACAGTCACATTAGTCCCACAACCAGCTGCTACATTGCAATTACCATCACAACAACCCCCACCACTCTAAAAAGCACCCTACTGAAATGGTGCCCTCTATTTAGCGTCAGAATGTAAAATGTCTCAAAAGGGTGACATTTTAATAGTAAACTCTACTCTGTGCTAGTAGTGGGACTGCTTGCAGATAGCAAGTATGACTTGGGGTCCCCTGCTGTCACACTGATCTAGCAGAAGGCACGCTGATAGCAGCAGGCAGCTGATGTGTGCTGCTCACACTGCTACCCAGTTCTGCCTAGGGCACAATTTCCCCTCCCCCAAACCCAAGGGACAATGTAGGAGACTGGCAAATCAGGGCTCCAAGACACCACCCATGCTGGTGACGGTCAAATCCTTCTCCTCTGACTTACTGGACAAATAATGATTCTTCCAACTCCTCCTTTTCTTTTACATATGGTTGCTCATACTGTTAGCCAACAGTCTGAGCCTCTGCTGCGTTTTATTTAGCCAAATTAATAGACATAAAAGCACCTAGCACAATCTCTAGCTGATTTGTTTTGTTTCACCTCCTGGAAACCACTTTTTTTGGTGTGAAAAAGCAAAGCACATGCAAGTAAACAGGCTGGAAATTTGTACCCACTGGGGAAAAAACAAACCAAAACAAAAATTTTGGAAGTAAGCAGGAGACGACAAAATTTAAATGGTTTGAGGGCATCTATATATCTCTCTCTATAAAAATAAAAAATTAAAAGCCATGCAGCTTTCACGGAATTTCTTGCAGGAACCCAACAGGACATTCCCCCCCCTCCAGACACTATGTGGGTTTCTGGCACTTCTACGCAGGCTTCTTTGCTCTTGCTGCCTCCTTGAGGGTTGACATAAGCCACTGCTTTGGCACTGTCATACTGAATGCAGATGGGAGATTCTGAAGGAGAGTTAACCAGTTCGATAGGGCATTGAAGACAGCTCTCCATTCCAGCATGTGTCACTTTTTTTGGTGTGAAAATGCAACGTGCATGTATGTAAACAGGAAGGACATTTGTAGCCATTGGGAGGAGAGAGAAGAAAAAAGGCGCACACATTTTTTTTAGAGTAAGCTAAAAAGGAGAACATTTAAATGGTTTGTTGAGGGCGGATGAGAGAGAGAGAGAGAGAGAGAAGAGAGTAAACACAGAAGTGTCCTCCTATTGCTCTGGAAACAACACAGATGACAGCCATGTGGTTTTCACAGCATTTCCAGAATGTTTATATAGGCAGATGTGCCTCGGTGTTGGACCAATGGACCTGAATGAGTTAAGGCCAAACACTGCCCCCTACATCAATAGTCTGGCATCTGCTGTCACCACCATCCATTCTAGACACTAAGAAGTGCCACAGCCAGCAAACAGATTCAGACTGGACAGCCACCACTAAAGAGACTGCTTAATGGTCTATGACAGGTACATCGATTGATGTTCCAGCTGTAGATATTGGCAGCATTTTCAGTAACAGATTGACCAGATATAGTGTCACATTAATTCTTTAAGACCGAAGGAAGGCTGCAAGTGGAGCCATTAATTGGTGAATAGCCAAAGCCATAAGGACAAATGACAGGGCAACAAAATGATAGTGTTAGATACGAAATGCAAATCCAATGTACTAGTAATGGCCTGGCCAAATAGGACTATGAAGATTGTTGTCTCTTGACATTAAAGATGCCAAACTGTTGGTTTCATGGCTATCACATCCGGCTGACTCCATTTCAAACTTGGGCACACAAAAGCAGATAGGACGAAAGCCTCAATCTTTTGCAGGACAATGAAAATAGAGACCTTTGGTCCCAGGTATGAAGGGGGGGGGGATAAATAAATAAAAATGCCAAAATCACTTGAAGACTGCTGTTCATGGTAAGCCTGGACATGAAGAAACTGGATGGAGGGAGTGTGGTAAATGAATCTGGTATCCCTTCGATAGCAGCTGAAGTATCAATTTGTCGGTCTGTACAGCAGAGTCTGAGACTTCCGCCTAGTGGCAGATGTATACGTGTCTTAGATCTCCCACTATTGTGATGATGTGGGCTTGTGATCAGACGACTTGGATCATTTCTTTCTGGGGTGCCATAACAAAAGCTCAAGCAGACACAATTTTGTCTATGCTCTAGCCTTGTGCCGTTTGGGAGAGCATATTGGAGGGAGCTGCCATAGAACTCTACATCAAGGCCATTATACAGTTTCTAGCAGCCATTTCCAATTAGTCCCAGTTGCCCGTACAGTTGGAGCCTACGTATGTGTCTTACAACATTTATCCTTGTGAGCTGGTCCAGAGATCTTTATTAATTGATATACACAGGGGTGCCTGTTTTTTGTCTTCTCCATTCTTTCATCTTATTGCAGCCATAACACAAGGAAACTCCTACCGTAAAAACTTCAAGGCATACCTCAAAATTTTCTATTATGATACTTCGAATTCCTTTTAAAATAAATCCTCATCTCTAGGAAACTATTCTGACATGGAAAGAGGTGGTTCTGTATAGCCACTGAAAATATCTCTCTCATTTGAAAAATTATTGTCATTGAGGGTTCATGACTCCTAATTGGTGCTGGTCTTTTAGTTGCAATGCAGAGGAGTGATGCCCTTTTGCAGGTTATTGGCAATGGACCATAGCAATGGCTTTGCCGATCCAGGTTCTAAATTTTGGAGGAACGTCCTTAAAATTGCTTGCTAAGGGCTCTCAGACACAGAATAAGGGAAACATTTTAAAGTCTGTGACCCTGATAGCTTTGTACCACACTAAAGTACAAGATGTAACAGTGCACTTATTCTTGGTTCTATTCTCCTCCCTCTCTAGGGGCTGCTATAGTGAGAAATAAGTGCTCTGAAATAACATCCCTCAACCTTCAAATACACCATAGATTTTTTTTTTTTTTTTTGCCACTTCAGGGAGAAAGGTGCACACAGTGTCTGGTAAAGTTCTACACAAATAAAAGTTGTCTCCATCCAGTTCAGTAACTTGGCGGGTGTGCAGTTAAACAGTCGCTTGGTCCAGATTGAAAACTGAAGTGGTTCAACACCGAAAGCAGACCTACAGTAAGTGTACTGAGTGAATGCCCATTTAAACCATCTTACTGTGGGCACAGTATGTTCCCAAGGCTCTGCCTCCTTTTCTTGTGATTTGCTCTAGCAGATGTGCCCAGTAAGGTGGCCCGTATTTGTGACAACAGAATCCGTTGTTTGTCTTACTCCCTAGCCAAAGGCAGAAGTGAGAGGTGTTTCTTGTCCCTATGGCACTGAAGCACTATGGACTGGGAGGTCAGTCCCAAGGACAGTCACTGCAGGTCCCCACCAAGAAGGTACCATAATTAATATAAAAGAAAATGTGGAACACCTCATAGGGAAATGGCCCTGTAAATCCTGATGGTCACTCAAAAACACACACACACCAACTAGAAGCTGACTGGTGGAGGGGTAGAGAGGCTGGGGAGTGGAAGGAGTTTCAAAGTGCCCCGCCTCCTGGAAGGAGTAGTTCTATACCACATGGTCCCTGCATCCCTCACAATGATAGAAAAAAAAAAAAAAAAGTTAATAAGTCAGCTGCAGCCTTCATCATTCCGGTTGTGCTATTTATTCTATTTAGGTTTGTATCAAAGTTTGATCTTGTCTATGGTGCTTCTCTAAAATTCATGTTTGTTCACTGTGGTGCAGCTACATTCCATCAAGTGTGTTATACAAGCAAATTAACACCACCTTTTATCACTGTACAAAGAAAAATCTGAAGACAGCAGCTCATCACAACAGATAATGGCTATAGTGGCAAGTAAACATTTAATGATAATTAAAGCCAGCCCGTTACGGGATTGGCCTTCCCTTTAACAGAGACTAGTTTTGAGAATACTTAAAGGGATAGTAATACTTAAGATATATATATATTTTTTTACATGTTGTAGGGTTTACGTCCCTGAATAAAACAAGGGTATTCCCACCACAGAGATTTTAGTAAAAAATTACAATCGCTCAGACTTGAATTTTAGGTGCAATATCACAGTGGCCTGAAAATTTACAGTGGCGATGTTACTGTAAATTTTCAGGCCACTATGATATTGTACAAAAAAAAAAAAAAAAAAAAAAAAAAAAAAAAAAAAAAGAAGTTTGTGCTGCTATAATTTAATAAAATATCTCTCAGCAGTTGGAGTACCCTTGTTTTGCTCAGGGGGATAAACACTACAACATTTTTTTTTTTTTTACATTTTAAGTATTACTATCCCTTTAAAGGGATAGTAATGTTTCACAAAAACAACAGCTCCAATTAATCTTCATAATATTTGGACCATGGAGTGTGTTATTTCACTACTATCAGAGTTGTAGTTCAAGAGTAATTGAATGATAAAAGGGGCAAGAAGGGAATATTTTACCTAGTTTAACACTGCACACCTCAGATGTGGAATCTGGTTGCTTGAGCAGACTGATAACAGCAAGGGACATTCTTCTTACTGTGACAACAATGAAAACCGTGCCCCCCCCCCCCAACAGGTTTTTCAGCTTTTTCCCCCTCATCTTAACTGAAGACTGTCCCCCTCTGCAATCTACCTGGGCACCTCCCTGCTGTTCTGGTGAGCAGTGTTACATCAGTAAAAGGGAAGGGGATATTTTATCATTCAATTACTCTTGAACTACAACTCTGACAGTACTGAAATAACACTCTCCATGGCCCAAATACTATGAAGATTAATTGAAGCTGCTTTTATTATGAAAAATGACTATCCCTTTAAGGCTAAATAATTCAATGTATGCCATTTTAACAGTGTAAATAATTGAAAAATCCATTCATAAAACTTTTATTCCACTTACATCAACTTATTACACATGATCTTAAACAATTATGCTCGGATTGTTCATGAAAAGTTTATAAGACATTTAACAAAGCTAGCCATCATCTCAAGTTATTCCAATGGTATCTATTTTTCCTTCTTTACAGCCACATGCATGTTAGGCAAGTATCAAAAAACAAAACAAAATAAAACTAAAGTTAAATATATGGGTTTTTATTTCCGCTGTGCTTGATATATAGTGAAATTATGGATACCAAGCTTGTATAACTTTAATGCGTCAAGTACTTTTTGATCTTAGGTTGTTTAACCTACTAAGTGTCAGAGAGGTTGGAGAAATGTAATTGCGCTGCTCACACCTCCCTCCGGCACTCAGAAGGTTAAGCAATTTAAATACAAAATAAAATAAAAAATTATGGATAACAGGAACAAACAGAAGCAAACATTCGGTAATCTTTAGAGAATGGAATGTGAATTTTTTTTTTTTTTTTCCAAGGATTTTACATTTTTAAACTAGCATGGTTAGGGAACATTCAGTAAAAATATAGGCAAAGACCTGGAGGATAGATACAGAGCTGTTGAACATGTGGCATATTCCCCATACAACGTGCTTTATGAATTTAACCCTTAAGATGCTAGGTGTCTCCAACACATTGCTTCACAATGTATTGGAGACATCAAGTATTCAAGGGGTAAAAGTCTGTGCCTATAGCTCAAACAGAGCATTCCTCTTCCATTACACAGATCCACACGCAAGCAAGTCACTTGGCTTGGATATGGGCAGTCGACTGAACACTGGCCTTGTTGTCATCCACAAAAGTACCAGAATATGCCAAACATTTAAAACATGTATAAAAATTCCACATCCCTATTATTGGCCACCTCAGATGAAAGAAAGAAAGAAAGAAAGGAAAAAAAAACAAAACAGATCTTAAATCCCCCAAATGTTAACTGGCTCTACTCCCTATTATTAGACACAAAACCACATGGGAAATATAGAAATCCAAATAGAACAAATATTTTTTTGCAATTGTAAACAAAAAAAAAAAAAAAAAAAATTATATAAAAAAAAATAAAATAAAAACTATTTGTGGGATAGGATGACAAATGGTCTATTGTGACATAATGAGGCAGACAAAAGGAAGGCTGATTAATTCTCTCCTCCTTCTCCTTGTTCGGCTTCATCACCCTGGGTATCGGATGTCCACAACTGCAGAAGAGAGATATTATTAATAAAATGTACAGTAGAGAATTTTAGTAGATGAATGTTAGAACAAGACATATGAAGTTGTAAGGTGCAACATACAAAAAACCATCTCCCATCATTCCAGAAGTGACTTGAGTATCTAATATAAATGTACAAATTATCAACATGAGACAGGGGCGTGCAATACTCTAAGGTGCACGGAGAATCAACTATATACAATGTATAGCCTGGATGGCCAATTTGTTTTCATCTGTTTACAAACTTTACATTTCCATGAGATTTAAAAACCAAGAGGGCCTGACACCTTAAAGCAGAACTACCACCTGAAAAAACTTTAGCTTAAATAACTCCCCATCTGGCGACTAGCTGCTTAGTAGCACTAGTCGCCAGAATTATTACTTTGTTAAATAGATGTATCCCTTCTTCCCGGGCTAACAGCAAGACGGAGCGCAGACATCTTGCCATGGTGACATCTACGCGCTTGCGCTGTCAGTTCCTTCCGGAGTCGAACGGCTCCTAGCAACGCCTCCTAGAGCCGGCTGGGACTGACAGCACAGACGTCACTATGGCAAGATGTCTGCGCTCCGTCCTGCTGTCAGCCCGAGAAGAAAGGATACATTTAACAAGGCAATAATTCTGGCGACTAGCGCAACTAAGCAGCTAGTCACCAGATAGGGAATTATTTAAGCTAAAGTTTTTTTCAGGTAGTAGTTCTGCTTTAACCCCTTAATGACACAGGACGTACATGTACGTCCTGTGTGGCTGTCACTTAGTGACAGAGGACGTACATGTACGTCCCGGAAATCCGGCTCCCCGCGCGGCTGCGCGCCGTTCGGGGACTCCGGATTATTTTAAAAAAATAAAAAAAAATGTTAGACGGACGTTAAGTGACGGCCGCTTCTGCACGCGGCCGTCACTAAGGGGTTAAAGATAAAGAGTTAATTTTAGAGAGACTAAGACTGCCTACATATATTAAAAAACAAGGTGTGAGAAGCTCACACAGAACAAAAAGCTTGGTAGCTTATTCGTGGGGCTGGCTCCCCCAATGTGTTGCTCAGTTATGTTTTTCATGCCCTTGAGCCATTAGAGAAATTTCCATATGCTTCAGTCTGGTGACACACACACACACACACACACACACACACACACACACACACACACACACACTATCCATTAAATCATCACTGTTCATGAGAAAGGGCACAACAGATCTATGTTCACCTTCAGTGGGCCACAGATAGTCAGCAGGTTTCCTGTAGGCACAAGGAGAGCAAGGGCCAATGCCTGGAATGCTGTTTATCATCTATGAAAGTGCCTGAATATTCTGAAGTACTGTAAAATTAGGGAGCTTATTGCTAACTCCTCACAAACTGATACAAAAAACACTAAAGATTACCCTTCCACTCATGGAGACTAATTAAAAAAGGAGGGAAGGGCACATCACAAAAGAGAGGGTATTCAGGGTAGAGTCTGCTTAAACTACCCATCCAAATTCCTACAATTCAGGAGACCAAAGTCACACAAAGAAGTAACCGGGGAAGAGAAGAAAATCTCCTGAGAGATCCTCTGTCTACAAAAGCAGTAGCACAAAAGGTCTCTTTCTTTGGGGAGACTTGTGTTCCATATGGACCATTTTCAACAAATGAAGAGCTCATCTGACATAGGGTCAGGGCAAAAAAGGCAGCAGAACAATCTTCTGATTGATGCGAAATTCAGAGACTACCTTAGGAACAAACTCCTGAGAGGAAGGAACCACTGGCTTATGCTGGGGAGAAACCAGAAAAGGCTTGCAAAACAGAGCTTGCAACTCAGCTACTCGTCACACTGAGACAACTGCCAAGAGGAAAGCCAGAGTATCAACTCGAGCCAGGATAGAGCCAATAGACTCGAAAAGAGGAGCCCAACATTTTTGCTCCAGACATGATTCGCAGTTAGAACATTTCTCTGGGGCAGCTATAGAAAGGATCAAGTTGCCAGTAAGAAGAGGAAATTTAGAGAGACTTCTCTCAGAGAGAGGCATTTTGGATTTTTACTTTGTCTACAAGGATGCCACTTGGTATGAATAAAGTGTCTGATGTGATGCTTTGTATAATAAACGTAATTTTCCCACTCCTTCTGATGTTACAGTCCTGCATGCTACTGGCAAAATTATGTTGCCATCGACAGTTACACTTTGGTTACAAACATTCATATTGCAATACTGAGCATTTTATATTGCTTTGCTAGTTTGATTCATCTGACAGCTCTCTGTATCCCTGTCATAAATATGGTTTTATTTGTATGGTTTTTTTTTTCTAAACATTTTTATGATATGTATTATGAGTGGGGTTGCCATTTCCCTTGTTCCATGGGATTCCAATTAGGACCATTCCAGTTGGTTGTTATATCCACGGAGGATCGGTGTATTTACAGCGATCCATGTGGATTAAGGTGATGAACTGCCTCTCTGGGGGTTGGACATCACTTCTGGGAGGTGCTGGTTGGGATTCTTAAGGACAGGAAACAGTAATACCTTAGTCTATGATTAAGCACCTTGTGCGAAATGCGTGAGACTTAACAAGTACATCATCTAATTTGGATATATTATAATAAAGCTGATTTTTGTTTTATTTAGATCGCTGGAATGCAGTTTTAAGGTTATTGGTTGGTGAGCTTGCGGGGCTTGGAATCCCTGAAGAACAGCACCGCGATCAACTAAAACCTGCTGGCGGTGAGTGAATTGCCTCGATACTTTATTTCTATGTTTGAATTTTGCCTTATGTAGTGCCATTGTTTATTCTGAAGTGGACTCAAAAGGAGAGTCCATGTAAAAACACAAGGAAATTAAGCAACGAGCTACCCCACTGACGAAACATCTGTAATGTGTTTCTGAAAAAGTACAGACCACTATGATCTAAACTTTAAGGGAACTCAAGCTTAGCCCTTTGTTCAGTGTCTTGGAGAAAAGATAAAACCAAGGGAAGTTCAAAAACCTGTGGAGAAATGCGCTCATCAATGCAAAACAGACCACACCCTTTGATATGCCTTGGAAGAGACCGGCTATCGGGTATGGATCACGGTGGATAATATGACCACAAGTAGAGAACCCCTTCCCTTCAGGATGCCGACTTCAAAAGCCAAGCCAAAGCCAGTTTCTCAACATCCTTGTATCACTTGTGAACTTGAGCAACATATCCGGTCTGGGAGGTAGACGAATCAGATCCTGAACAGAGGCCGTCCATGTCTGAAAACCATGCCCCCTTGGCAAGTGAGGAGCAATTCAGAATGACCAAAACCCCATGCATTCTGATCCACAGAGTGATCCTGAAGGTGAGAGGAATCAGAGGACACAGGAGAGATTAAAGCTCTACAGGATGGACATTGCATCCGTCATAAAGGCCAGATGATCACCCATCTGGGAACAGAATATCAGAACCTGTTCCCCCTGGTTGCCATGAAGTCTATTTCTGGCACACCCCACTGCCGGACAATTAGGTAAATCTTACAGATGGAGTTCCCAGTTTCCTGGATCTGCATATTAGAGACTTAGAAAGTCTGCCAGGATGTTTTCTACCTCTGGAATGTGAAAGGCTGAAATGGGTGGAATATGGGCCTCAGCCCAAAAGAGGTGACCCTTCACTTTCTTCCAAGCTGCCTCGCTGTGCATTCCTCCATGGTGATTGATGTACGCCACAGCATCATCCAACTGCACCCCTCACCAGAACCCCCAAGAAAACAGAGGTCCAATGAAGCAGAGTCACCTGGAGATCCAAAGTATTTAAGAGTGGGAGACTCTTGTCCAGGCTTAATATGCCCTGAACGCAGAGGTGACCCAGCCCCTCTGGCATCTGCTGAGACCATGACCCACTCCGGTATCACAAAGGCCCTCCCCTGCAGCACGTTTGGCCAATGAAACCACCACTTCCTGAGGAAAAGCCTTAGGGTTTTCCTCGATAAGCACATTTCTAAGCTATAACCTTTTTTGGCTGAGGCACAATGGGCTTTTCTCCACACAGTTGATCCCTCTATTTCACGGTTGTCAAAGACCAGCGCCCTCCCACTGGTGGATGCAGCAGGACTCAAGGAACTGGTGGATAAGAGATAGCTTCTGTTCTCAAGGCCTCCCCTTTGCTGCCACCGGGGCAGCAAAAAGACCTATTTTTGACTCTGCCTGTGTTAACAGGGCAGTTGCCATTTGGGTTGAGCAACTGTGATGCCTTACATGCAGATGTGACCAAGGAAGATTTATTGGCTCTGATGGCCAACATCGAGAAGTCCAATGCTTATGATTCAGAGGCGATTTTTAATTCCACCAGGTTTTCTGCTAAGGCCCAAGCCTTTTCTGTTGCTGCACACATGGTTTTTCACTCATCCATAAAAATCTTATCAAGATTATCATTGGTGGAAAAAAATGAGAGAAGACTTCTTACACCTCTGGAAGATATTCAGAAAGGGTTCATGGAAGATATCCAGAAAGGGTTCAGCCCTCATCAGATGCATCTGAGACCTGAAGGGTCTTCAAAACTGCCCTGATGAGCTCCTCAGAAGGGAGCAGACGCACCTCATAGGAATAGTTCTTGTCCTCATTCACCCCATTATCTTCCTCTGAGTGCAATCCTTCCTCAGAGGAAACACCAATAACCTTCAAATGACCTCCAGAAAGAAGGCAATGTGCTTAAAAGGTAGGTATAGGCTTCCATGAATGAAGTAACCCTTGGACAAATGAAGGGATATATGCCACTGAAGACAGTAAATGTTTTGACCCATGCTGGCTCTTGATAGGTGCTAGAGGGGCCCAGTGAAGTAGTAGGGGCCGCTCTACGAGGTGAAGAGACCTTGAATATTCTATAGGCAGCCCCGTGTGACAAGAGGAACAATGTGTTAGGGGGGGGGGGGGGGGGTAAGGGTAGCCCCTGAATCCTTTGCCTTAGATTTACCCCATGCCCCTTAGAGTCCACCATACTTAACACTATAGAAGTGTTCCAAACACTACAGAATGTCCCTTAATAGCCCAGAAACGTATTTGGCAAGTGAAGGTGAATCTGGAGGACAGCCAGCTTCTGCGCAGGATAAGCAAGAGAAGACGGCCACTTCAAATGGTTAGCCAAACAGAAGAAGCCCACAAAAAACAGGCGTTCTGGGTACTATAGTCTTCTCAGTCGCTTGTTGCCTAGCAATGGCTACATTGAAGTTCACAAGTAGATACAACCCTCCTGGACACTCAAAGTGGACTGGATGATAAGGCATGAACAAATAATATAGAGCCCGTTTTAGCTAAAATGGTTGCAGAGATACAGTAATGCAAAATGTGTGAAAATGTGCTGTAAAGGAAAAAAAGTTCTAAGCAGTCAGGTAAAGTTTATTTTTATCAATTAAACTCAGAAATGCAACCATCTTTGCTCCATTGACTTCTATGGGACGTACATTAATATGAAAAAGTGTTAAGCAGTTGTGAAATTAAAAAAAAAATAAAATAATAATATATATATTTTAAATAGACATTAATAGTTTATCAAATGCAGAGTGAGTGAACAGAAGAAAAATCAAATCAATATTTGGTGTGACCATCCTTTTCCTTCAAAATAAATAAATAAATTCTTCTAGGTACACTTGCACACAGTTTGTTAAGAGACCCGGCAAGTAGGTTGTTCCAAAAATCTTTGAGAACTAACTACAGTTCTATGGATTTAGGCAGCCTCAGTTGCTTCTCTCACTCTTCAAGTAATCCCAGACAGACTCAGTGAGATCAGGGCTCACTGGGGGCCAAACCATCACTTCCAGGACTCCTTGCTGTTTTTTTACTCTGAAGATAGTTCTTAAAAGGGATAGTAATAGATAATTTTTTACAAATGTGCATTTTGTAGCTATTAAGAGAGGAAATTAAATGACCTCAGTCCCTTTACTGTTTGAGAGGCAATCTTAGTTAAAGTTCCCCCTTCCTCCCTTTTCCCCATCAGTTCTCTAGCTGACTGCAGGGGAATCTGATCCCAGGACCGGCAGAGGCTCTTCAGCCTCCTCTTGTACCAGGACCGGATTCCACTGCAGTCAGCTAGAGAGCTGACAGCAGGAAAAGGGGAGGGAGGGGGAACTTTACATTTGAGAGATAATCATAGTTAAAGGGTTGAGAGATGGACATTTAATTTCCTCTTTTAATAGCTACAAGATGCACATTTGTAGAAATTATTACTATCTCTTTAATGACTTTGGTTGTCTGGAGTCATCAAGCTGAATTTGGGGCCAATCATTCATCCCTGATGGTACTGCATGATGGATAAAAATTTGCCAGTACTTCTCAGCACTGAGGAGACAATTAATTCTGACCAAATCCCCAGCTCAATTTGCAGAAATGCAGCTCCAAACTTGCAAGGAACCGCCACTATGCTTCACTGTTGCCTCCAGACACTCACTTGTACTGCTCTCTAGCCCTTTGGTGAACAAACGTCCTTCTGCTACACCTAAATATTTCAAGTTTTGACTCTTCAGTGCAGAGCACCTGCTGCCATTTTTCTACACCCCAGTTCTGTGTTTTCGTGCATAGCCGAGTCGCTTGGGCCGTATTTCCATGTCGGAGGTATGGCTTTTTGACAGCAAGTCTTCCATGAAGACCACCTCTGACCAGACTTCTCCGGAGATTAGATGGTGTACCAGGGTCTCACTATTTTCTACCAATTCCGAGCTGATGGCACTGCTTGCCATCTTCCAATCTCAACAGGGAAGCATGATGTGTCTAATCTGCTACACTACATTTCCTTGGCCAAATCACTGCATCTATGGCCTTCAATGTTGCCCGTTACTTTGTGCTTCTACAAAACAGCACATCTGGACACCCCTGTCTGCCTTGGAATTTCTGCCTGGGAGAGACCTTGCTGATGTAGTATAACTACCTTGTGTCTTGTTGTTGCGCTCAAGTCTTGCCTTAGTGTGTGCCTTTTGACATTAAACTCCAGCAACCTCACCACCCTGTTAGTGGAGTCTGGCTGTTCTTCACCCAGTTTTATTCCTCCTATACAGCTGTTTTTAAGGTTGAAACACAATCATTAACTGAAACATGTTAAACTGACGATTAGCACCTGTTTAGTATAATTGTTTATTCATTCATATACCTGACTATATGCCTACAAAATCCCTGACTTTGTGCAAGCGTACCTAAAAGAATGGACGATGTTTTTAAATGCAAAAGGGTGGTCAGACCAAATAGACTTGATTTTTCCTTCTAATCACTATGAATTTTGTTAATTGATGAACTATTAACATGTCTATTTTTGAAATCATTCTTACTTTACAGCATTTTGTCACACCCAACACTTTTGCACATTAATGTATGTCCCATAGAAGTCAATGGAGCAACGATGGCAGTAGCTGGTTCCTGTTCTTAAAGGGTCAGTCTCACTAAATTACATCTAAAAGACCCAAACCCCCTAGGGAACATCCTGGGGAGTGGGGGGAAAAAAAAAAAAAAAAAAAGGGATATAAGTAGTGGGAGAGTAAAAATAACCCTCTGTAACCAAAAGCCCTCAAACAGTAATTAGCAGAAAAAGGGTTAAACCCATAGAATAAAACACCCATCATCGCTCCAAATCTGACAGAAACATACAGTATAATAAAGATACCCATGAATGCCAGAGCCTTCCAAGTCTCATATCAGCCCCTGTATGGAGAGGCAACACAGGCTGGGACAAAGTGAACCAAGGCACTCAGTTACCATTCTTCTGGTTACCATGTTAGAGATAAGCCAGTGTCTCAAGAACACCTGCTATGAGGGAATCTTGCTGCCAGGTTTTCCTTTAACAGGGCTGAATGGGCCCACAGAGCACCTGTGAACTGGTCAATTTACACCAGGGAAGCAAACTGATGGTAACCCGTCTAAACAGGGAGAGATTATACAGCCCCATATCAAACAGTAAAAGGAAAAAAAATAAATAAACACAACACTAAAAGGATGGCCACGGAATTCCAGCTCTTATCAGGACACAAGAATTCTGGGAGTTAATGGGCAGTGTTGAGCTGGAGTAGGGAGTCTCCACCCCAAATACCCTGATTTGTGCGATTTTCCTTGCCCTCCAGAAGGAGGGACTCAAACCCCATGGAACCTGTGTTCCATACTGGATGCAAGAGAAAATGTAGAAGGGCATCAGACATGAGCCCCGTGTCTCTCTGTACCTATACAGGCATATCAGCTGCAATTCACTGGAAACGTGCATGTAAAAGGTTGAAATATTCCTTGGGCTTTACGA
The DNA here is from genome assembly GCA_037306005.1 of Rhinophrynus dorsalis. Lineage (NCBI taxonomy): Eukaryota > Metazoa > Chordata > Amphibia > Anura > Rhinophrynidae > Rhinophrynus > Rhinophrynus dorsalis. Next base: position 69,582,179 of record CM074723.1, on the reverse strand, counting down.
TTTCTCTTGTTAAAGTACTACTTATCTTGGAATATTGGTCTGCAGACCAAATCTTAAGCGACAAGGTGCGTTGCTCAGTAACAGAGAAAGCCGATGCTTTGGCAGACAGGCTGACTACCTCAAATAACGTGTCCGAAACATACATGTTGACCTTTCTTGTCAACAAGACAGAGGCTAACAAGTCCTCCTGGGGCGCATCCAAAGAAAACTACCATCATCTGTCCATCCAAGACCGCAACAGCTCTGTTGACACAGGCAGAGGCAAAAATAGGCCTCAAAGCAGCCCCAGTGGCTGCAAAATTTGACCTGATAGAATCAAACTTAGACACGACTAAGTCCAGAAGCATCTGCCAACAGCAGAGCAATTGACTTGGCTAGCTTGGAAATTGGGGGATCAACAGAAGGTGGTGAAATCCACTGCGCCATAGCTGCCTCAGGAAAGGGTTACAGCTTAGACAATGTCTATTCTGGAATCTTCCACGCATCCAGAAGAATCTCATCAAGAATTGCATTAGGGGGAAATACAGTAGAAGACTTCATACACGTCTGGAAAACATTTGTAAAAGAAAGACCCTCATCAGTGGAGTCCGTGACATGACGGGTACTCAAAACAGCCCTGATAAGCCCCTCAGTGTTCCACCTTCTAAAAAGAAGAACCTTCTTCTCCCCTCCCCAAGGTACCCAGATTCCATTTTGGACGATAGAGAAAGAATAAAGAGGGGCATGAAGTGAGCTGTGAAAGTGCCATAAAACAGAGTGGCATAATGCCCCAGTACGCTGGAGTATGAGGGAGCAAAGTAACGTCTGCTTCTCTGCAAGGATAGACGGTGCGCACGTATGGGTGGCAATTTTAATATTCCCATCGCGAAGGAGGAGAAGGAAACTATCAGTGTAAAAGCAATATGAATAAAAGTTACCATGTATTGACCCCCCCCCCTCACTGTTTGAGAAAGGAGCATTACGTGGTAAAAGAAGTGTTCAGACATTTGTCCAATGTAGCTGTGTGTGATTGAGTTAAACTATTGGGACTCTGCCCACAACACAGGGGGCCCAAAAGCTTAAGGATAAAAAAAAAAAAAAAATAAAAATGTAATAAATGTTGAAGAATTCCTTCACTGAAGTGAAACCCTGGATCTCCTTGAGGGAGAAACCTAAAACAGAGTTTCAGGGGAGTCTAGGAAGTGGGAGGAGTTATTCGAGTACCAATCCTCCTATAGGCATGCTGCTTAACCCCATGCCCAATGGACATTCTGGGTACTGTAGTCTCGTTGCCTAACAGTGCTTACAACTCCAGCTGCAGAGTGCTCACTGGACACTCAGAAAGTGGACTGGATGATTGGGCATGGAGAGACAAGAAGATAGAGCCTTCTCGGACCATTGTAGTCTAAACCACTGCAGAGACATGTCCCAGAGACATTCTCCCCATAGAAGTCAATGGAGCAATATAGCTGCCACACAAAAATTTACCTTCACACTTTATTGCCAGCAAAGCCACCAAGAAACACTTGGGGTAGAATAAGAAATGGGCACAACTGCAGGAAAACTGTTAACTCAAAATAACAGTTTTAAAAAAAATTAAATATAAGATAACATTTTTTTGCAGCCATCTGTACTCCAAAGCCCTCTATAGAATATAAAGGCCCATAACGTGCCATCACAGCCATGGCTCAACTGGCCCTCTGTATGAAAAGGCAATTTAAACTGGGATATAGTGGACCAAGACACGCAAAGTGTTGCTTACAGGTTACTACCATAGGAGAGGTCAGAATCTCAAAAGACTAAGCCAGAGAACCTGTGAACCAGACAATTCAACTCCAGCGAAGGGCAACCACCTCATGGGGGACTACAGAGCCAAATATCTAATGAAAAAAAAAAAAAAATAAATAATAAGGAAAACAGAGGACGGGCTCTGGACCCTAGTTATTTCACAGGACACAAGAATTCTGGGAGACCGTAGGCAGGGTTGAGCTGGTGTGCGGTGTCTCCATCCCTTTTGTGCTCAACCCCATGGTACCAGCGTTCCATACTGGACGTAAGAAATTAACATTTCCATTAATTTAATGTGGACCCATTACCTTAAAATAAGTCACATTTTATTAAAAGTAAAAGTTGCCCCTCTGTGGCACTAGCCATTCTTCTGTAAATGTGAGTGCATGTGAAATGGCTAGCCACACCTCCTTTCAGGCTCCAAGTTTCAACATTTTATGAAACAGCAGGGAGATTTATCCTGTGGGTGGCATTTTGTATTTGTCACCTGCTTTCCTTGGTTACATATCACCTTCAGGGCCTGGGAGGCCATGCACGTTTCAATGTGCAGACACTGCATGTCTGCACATTGAAATTCTAGTGGCCTGCCAAGACTTGAATGGGAGATATAACCAAGTCTGCAACAAATTCAAGCAGCCAGCAGTCTTCAAACCCCCCCCCCCCCCCAAAAAAAAGCCACTTATCCATCTCCGTGTACTCCTCTGGAACTACAACAGCTAAATAACCAATCCACTTACTGTTAAGTTGTCTCGCAGTAATTGCATTATTAATGTGCTGTCTTTGTACGACTCTTCACTCAAGGTATCAAGCTCAGCAATAGCTTCATCAAAAGCCTTAAGATGATAACAGGAGGAGGAAAAAAAACAAAAACAAAAGGCATATTAAAAGTGAAGATTACCACAAAGTCTAAATAACAAAACCAAACAGTGGACAAACTTACAGTCTTTGCAAGAGAACATGCTCTTTCCGGGCAGTTGAGGATCTCATAATAAAACACAGAGAAGTTCAGAGCAAGACCAAGCCTGATGGGATGTGTTGGTTGCATTTCTGTTTTGCTTATGTCAAAAGCATCTTGATAGGCTTTCTGAGACTGTGCCACTATTTCTAGAATGGCAAATAAAGTGCATGTTATATTGTGTGACTTGTTTTTCCATCTATATATCAACACACAATATATAGACATATCCACACACATAAATATAGCTAGTAATGGATCACTTGTATTGCATGAAACATGTTGCACCAAGAAGTTTATACATTAAACCCCATAAGGAGACAAACAGATTTATATGGTTCATTTTTGAATGGACGCACTCTTCTGTGTGCGACCATTCAACTCTTTCAGCAGGTCGCATGGCTAAACAGAGCAACATGACAATCTTGCACAGCATGACAGTATGAGACTGTCACGTTGCATAGCCAATGGGCGCATGCTACAGATAAGCATTGTTTTATTTTTTGCCCGTCTTCACATCTTTGGATTGTGTGTGTCCTTCCCCTGGTTCTCAACCAGTTTGTTAAGCACACAGAGGCAGCTGGAGTGACTCCGTGTGCTGCAGATAATACTCTGTCCAGCAGGTTGCAGGAAGAGGACGGATTACTAATCGGCAGCACACTGAGGCGCTCCAGCTGAAAAATTTGAATGGTTGCACGGTTTTCTGCGTGCGACCATTCAAAAGGATACAGATCTATATTATGCCACTACCTAGAGGAATACAATATGCAGTTGAAACCCATAATAGGTCTCCAAGCTGTCTGTTTTAAACAGCACTTGTAGAGCCAGGAGATCCTGCCTTGGACCACCACATATGGATTACATAAGGATGCATTAGATTTCTTCAAACACCAAATCCATTGGGTGGTGGATCATTTGGGATGGAGTTCTGGGCTCCTCTGACATTCAGGAAAGCCCCAGTATAGGTCTCCACATTGTCTGCCAACAGGCAGGACGCACAGAACCAGGGGAACTTGCTTTAAGACACCGATTGTACATATATAACGCTTTTTGAGGTTTATGAAAAAATGACTATAAGCATTTGTCTCATTTACTTGCCCCAATGCGGCATACAATTTTGCTACAAAATATGGACACTAACACTGGTCTTGACAATGACACTAATCAACTTCACTGTGCATATGAATAGGTTACATTGTGTGCACTTGTGACATTGTAGCACATTGATCAGTACGGATGTATTTCTTATGAGCAATATGCTTGAGCAAGCAGAGGCAGTTTACTACATCCATGGAGCAAATATTTGTATTTTGTACGTTCGTGTAACTACTGTAATATGTTTTTAATTGCAGAGAGATATTTTTGGTCACTGTTCACTAGGCTCATAAGCTTTCCGTCCATTTAACCCTTTGTCACAGGGGTACACAATGCATTGCACAAATGCTTTGTGCACCTCTTTGCAACAGTTACTGCTTCTGTGCGACCTGATGGGAGAATTCTGTGCACCAAACATACACTGCTTACTACAGAGTTACGCACCCTGCTCTATTTTACCTCTCTGGCGTATTCTCACTAGCACCCAGTCAAAAAACAGCCACTCTCGCAGGACTTGACTGAAGCGCAAATTTATTCAGTCAACGTTTTAGCCTACAATTTTGAAAAAGGCTGCAATGTGGGCCGAAACTTTGTTTAAACAAGTTTGCACTTTTGACCTTCAATCAAATACTGTAAAACGCAAAACAAACTATTGTATGCCACATGCATAAACATTTTATTTGATATGGGATGGGGGTGATGTGGAGATGTTGATCCACTCTGGTAGACATCCATCCAATACAATTTTCTAAAAGGCAATATTAAATATACATTTAAACTCATACCTGTCTTTGCATCACCAGAAGCTACTTCAGCCAGGTAACGGTAATAGTCCCCCTTCATTTTCAAGTAGAAAACTTTGCTCTCTGCTTGTGAAGCATTAGGAACCAAGTATTTTTCCAAAAGACCCTGCGGAGAACAAACATTGCAATTACAAAGCCTGTTGTATGTAGCATTGAAACAACTCACTTATACCTTTTAGTTCTAAACAAATGACTAAGATTGATGTTAGGGATTTCTCCAAAGCATTACAAATTATGAGTGGGAGATCTCTTTCAACAGAATTCAATGGGTTAAAATGTAATATCTACTCTAGGAAAACAAACATGTCTCTTAACCCTTCGAGTGCCAGACTGGTACACAACACATTGCTCAGGAACCCCTCTTGTACTCCGTGATAGACTTACCTGGCTAGCAGCCCTTCAAACAGCAGTACCTATATGTGTTTCTCCCTCTCGGGGGGGATATGATGGCCACACCATAAACATTAAGTATTGCCTAGGTGCTCTAACTGAAGCTTAAAAATACAGAACAGTTGTATCAAATGAATAGGATACCAAACATAGGCACTCAGTTCTTCGTTTTAAATAAAATAATTTATTGGTGTCGACCCAACAGCGGGTCTTTCTAAAGACAGCTTTAAATTACTATCTTGCGAAAGACCCACTGTTGGGTCGAAACATCAACACTAATACATTTTGTTTTATTTAAATAAATGGCTTAAAAGCCATCAAGGTCTTTAAAGACTATTTTTTGTTGTGGTGTTGGTGTGATCTATGGGCTGCCTTCAAAAGAGATCACTATGCAGGAAACAGCAAATGTAAGCCACAAAAGCAATTGACCGGCAGTTTAGCAGAGCTAAACCATAGAAAGCAATTTGTAGAAGTTAGTTACAACAAGGGTTGGAGACTGGCTGACCTGCTCCTACTGTCATAGGACAGGAACTTATTCCTCAAACATCTCAGCCATTCAGGGCTCAGGCTTCCATCACGTTATAGAATGCAAATCAAGAAGAAAAAAAATCCAGCTTTCACAAATCAACTGCTACTATAAGATTTCATTCTGCAAGATAGCGGCACTCACAGGGTTTAATTGGCGTACCCACACTAGATTAAACAGACATCTGTTTCATGGCTCTCCGGCACTTTATCAACTCATCCATTACAATACGAACACACTTCATCACTATGCCAATTTAAATGGGGTCTGCATCTTCCCCACAATAGACAAAGCAAGCTAGTTTTAAATATACAGACCTCCAAATTACACCACTTCAATAAAAAGGATGTGCAATCCCTCTGGGGTTTATGGGAACAGCTGATAACGTGTACTCCATACTCATGTCTGATGTTGTATTATCAGACTAGTTGAACAGCCCGTTACACGGGCCACAGTCACCCAGTCGCGGGGAAGTCACGAGCAGTAGAGACTGCCCGCACCACGGCTGATACAAATCTGGACGCTCCTTCGGAGCGCCCAGCTCTGTTTCAGCCGCGGTGCGGGCAGTCTCTACTGCGCATGACTGCAGCACATGCAGCAGTGTCTACTGCGCATGTAGCGGCGTTACACACGATTTAGCGAATTATATAGGATTATGTCAATAGTTACAAGTTGGGAATTTTCTGGCCATTTAAATTCTTCTAGGATATTTAAAGCTTCCATAAAGTCTATAACAAGGGTTGGAATACATTTAATAATAGAATTTATGTGGTGATCAGTACACTTGGAGAGGTTCAGTAACAATCACTTAGACAATAGGTCTCCCACACAGCCATGGTCCATACCCTTATGAATTTTTGGCAACCACTACCATACCAGTCTCAGAATGATCCAAAACAAGCTCTCCTCATTAGTTGTAGAAGTAGGTTTGTAGTGCATGCACTGATCTGTCCTTGTGGGAGAATCTATATAGGGAAAAGGTACTCTAAAAGATAGGATTTTGGAACTCGAACTGAAGAAGGGTTTAGCAAATATGAGAATTGTACAATACTTCAGGGATTTCCATAATAAAGATACTAATATCCTTAAATTGACAGGAACAAGGAAGTCTTTCCACACTCCAAAAGAGGTAATAGAGAATGATCTGTTAGATAATTTAGATGGAATATGAGACTACAAACTAGGGGGGTAACCACCCTTTTTTTAGGTGAATGTTTTCACTGTTGTGCCTAGTTCCGTGTAGTTACTTTTGGTATATGGCGCTTTGTCAGTGAATACAACAGTGAAGTAATAACATTTTTAGTATAAAAGTTTAAAAAGAAAAGTCAATAGCGTCATTTGTAGGTCTTTGAAAACTTGCCAGTTTTAAATTTGGGGATGAGTGCAGAACCTTCAACAGCAATGTGTTGTGTACCCTTCTGGCGCTCAAAGGGTTAAATTGGCTACAAGTTTAAATGATTTTGTATTGTAATGGGTGCCCTAACAGACATGGAACAGATGTAGGCTTGAACCTAGTGTGGGAATGCCAACTACCACTATGACTGCCACATTACTGCGGTGTGCAAGGTCCATAAAATAGTTTTACTGGGCAAGTGCTGGCTTTTTGATTCTCTTATTTTAATTATAAATATTATCTGACTGCTGTATAAAGCAGGACATCTACTAGGATGTTATGTATTGAAAATCCATTTATTGCCCTTTGAGTGCCAGATGGGTACGCAATGCATTGCTTTAAAATACATTCCGTATCCCTCTGGCACTCAAAGGGTTAAGACATACTTCACTATATAAAATGTTAATGTAACAAACTGAAATAGGTCGATACACAGCTGGATTTCCGTAGGGGAAAGATATTAGAAAGGTTACCATCTGATAGTATTCAGGATCATGACAAAACATTAGTAGCCAGCATTGTTTTATGAATAGATCCATGTCAAACTAATTTACTTGCATTTTACAAAAGGTTCAGCAGCAATTTGACAAGGGTATTGCTGGTGATGTAGCATATTTAGATTTTGCAAAAGTCTCATGGCCTGATTGGTGTCATATTTAATAATCATGCAATTATGACAGCAAAGCCATCCACAGGATAAAATGTCAGCACCATGTGTGCAATCATCCAGAGGTGGGGGCGGTATTGAATGCCCGGTTCACCCTCCTGTCTGAATCTGGGAGATGGGCTCTCAACAGCAAGGGTCACCATGCAAGGTGGCCCCTACAGATCAGGTAAAATATAGAAGGGAAGCAAATTAAAACCACCAACACAAGATGTGGGAAGGTAAAATCAACCCCTCCTTGCTTCCTGAATGTGCTCGCTGCACGGATAACAGTGTTAATTCAAGGAATGTAGCTCTCATTTAACCCCTTAACGACTGGCTGTGCAGGCACATTGCGGTCACTAAAGGACCAAGAAGCTTTTTTTCTTCTTCTTCGATTTGGATTCCGGACTCCACGAACGGTGTGCAGTCGCGGGGGAACCCGGAATTCCATGATGGTCATAGCATGTCATGGGTTGTTAAGTCAAAACAACCCATGACGTGCTATGATAGTCAAGGGGTTAACATCTTGAGTGCAAGAGGAATGTCCAGCAATTTGCTTAGGGATGTGTTCACCTGGCATTCAAAGAGTTGACGTTTGTTTCAGGGAACATTTTTTACACACTCACTCATCGGGAGAACGGGTAGAGCCAGTGACTCAAAGGATGAAGTTGTGAGCAATTCTGAAGAGACTGGATTGAAGGAGGTAGGCGTCTTGTAGGACTGGAACCACTCAGCTTGTTTTATATTTTTTCTTAAGGGCATACTTTGCTTTTAAGAAATGTTAAGATTTCAATATCATTTAGGCTTGGTTTACACTTTAAAGTTAAGTTCCAACTTTGCCTCCACACTCAAACAAAAAACAAAAAAAAAACCAAAAAAACCAAAAAACTTAAAATGCCCAGCAATCTGCTATGATTTTAACCTATCCTACATAATCTTACCTTCTCTCTCTTTGTTAGAGTGTGCTGCCATTCTGATTAGGTTTCAGATGATTGGCAGCACTTTCCCTCCCCCTTCTGCACTAAGCCTGCCCACAAGAAAGATGAATGCCTCCATTTGCGCCCCCCCCCCCAGTCTCTCATGAACCACGGCTTACATTCCCTCCTTCCTACTACCAGCAACTCTTACAGAATCCCTTCTGCTCCCCTCTTCACAGAAGGTAGAACTTGAATGGGGCATACAAAGTGCACTGGAGGCAGATCTTATGTATGTGCTGCCTTGGGAAAAGAGGAGAGCAGAAGGAGATTGTGTGCGGTCTGGCAGCTGTTGGGAAGTGACTGATCGAGGGGAGGAAGGCAAGTGACAGCACAGAAACCTATTCCAGTAGCGGTGTCTTCAGACACCCTAGAAATCAAGGTGGTGATAGGGAGAGGCAGGAGAGTGGAGTATGTCAGGGCAGGGATGGCCTTGCAGACTTCTGCATCGCAGCTTGTGCTGCACAGACCTTTAAAAAAGGTACACTTTGTAAAGGACATTTCTTCTACAGAAATGTAATTAAAAAAAAAACAAACAAAAAAACACCCATATCACCATTACAATAGGCAGTGAATAAGATTAACTTGCTTGGGGGTGAAAGTTCCCTTTAAAGGGGATCACCCAAATACAAGTTTGTCTTAAAATGCACGTTATATAGCGAACAGGTGGAATAATGTGGAGGGAAGGAACAGTGACAGACTGTTGTACAGAGATGGTAACCGCAATCTGTCCAGAAGTAGGATGCAGGGCAGTATTTATTTGTTGAATTTCGGCCAAATAGCGATTTTAAAAAGAGACACCAATACATTATTCCACCTATTTGCTACATAACCTACATTTTAAGACAAACTTGTATAGGGGTGAGATCCCCTTTAAAACACTACAAAATGTTCCCCATAGAATTCAATATGTAAGCTAAAACTAGTGAAAGTGTGTCACCTGCAATGTACTCTAGGCCTTATTATGATAAACTACTATATTTAGAAAGCAAACCCCATAGGAAAAAAAAAAAAAAAAAAAAAAAATTAGCCATTATTAAATGATACTGAATATTTTTTTTTTCCCCCAGTGAAGGGTCACAATATAACAATGTGGGCCTTAAAAAATGTCCCCCCTTCTGATGAAATTACAACATTGATCAATCCACCTAAGATAGATGTGGCCATTGCACAAACATCCAGAAAAACTACCATAATCTTAGAAAATGGACTCTTGCTTCTCGACACGGTGGTTATGAGGGTAGATCGTACTTTGAAGAGAAAATAAATAAATCCATTTCAGTAATTGGTCAGAATCTGAAGTCAGCCACAGCAATGGTGTGTGTTTGTACATTGAAAATCTGATTTTAAGGAAAAAGTGGAATAATCGGTCCTCCAGTTGCTGAAATCATCTTCTATGAAGGAGGCCATAAACTTCTTGTGCAATGCATTCCTGGATAGCCAGATTATTGCAATTACAGACAGAAGGGCTTTATGGATAAAGTGTTGGGAAGCAGATGACTCCTAAAAAATCTGGTCCCCTTGCCATTTGAAGGAAAATTACCACACACAAGAGAATAAATGATGAAGCTAGCCATCACTGCATTTCAAAGAAACAAAAAGACATGGAACCTGTCCCTCAAAGCCAAAAAGGACAGGGTGTGTTCCAAATGTTGGGAGGAATAGGACTTATTCTGGACTTGAAACATCTAAACAAACTTGTGAGAAAGTCAAGAGGTTCAAGATGGAATCTGTCTCATTATTCAAAGTGGTGTATCCCGGATCATAAGTAACCAAGATAGGTCTTATTAGGATGTGATGGTACGCATCCTTGAGGTCTGTTCATTGGAAATTTCTCAGGTTCCTCTTCAAACAGTCAACACTTCCAATTCAGGGTCCTTCCTTTCAGGCTAGCCTCTGCTCAGATTCTTTACAAAACGTACTAGCACCTGGGCACATCCCCTCTCTTCTGAGAGTCTCTAAGGTAATTTCATACTTTATCATTCTGCTAGTGGCAGACACAGAGCAGAAGTCAGAATCAAAACACAAACCTGATTCCTAGAAAATCCCACCAATATGGAGTGGCTTATGAACAAGAGAAAAAGTCAATTGGTTTCTTCACAAAACACCATATTTCCAGTAGCAGACATCTACAGCGAAGATTTACCTTTCCCAAGACAGAATCAAATCACAGAAAAGGTTCTGAGATTCCTGAAAACATCCAACAATACTGTGGAATTTTGAAGTCTACTGGAACATCTGTCCTCAGCAGTTCATATTCTTCCATGGGCCAAGATACATACAGTCTGCAGTAAAGGATCTGTTAGCTCAGGGTCTTTATACTACATCCCAGGCCATCCTTCAAGCTAATGGCTTGGATGTTGAAAGATGCTAATTACCAAATACATGAGTAGCCAAAGGAGTTGTAGATACTATAACTTCAAAAACGGTGCTTTAAGAATATAATCAATCCGCAAAAGTTTTCAGCATCACATATTCAATTTCCTACAAGAAGGTTTTCAGAAAGGCTTAAAATCAATAGTAATACTTAATATGGAGAAAAAGAAAAAAAAAAAAAAAAAAAAAAAAAAAAAAGTTGTAGGGTTTATCCCCCTGAGTAAAACAAGGGTTCTCCCACTGCTGAAAGGCGTTTTATTCAAAAATTACAGCACAAATGTGATTTTATGGTGCAATATCTCAATGGCCTGAAATTGTACAGTGGCACTGTTGCTACTCCATCCTATGGAGGTTTATGATCAACTGACCAGAGTTGTCCATAGGATGATGTAGCAGGATGCTGTAGCAACAGCGGCACTGTACAATTTCAGTCCACTGAGAAAAAACTAAAATTCAAGTGTGCTGCTATAACGTTTGAATAAGACACTTCTCAGCAGTAGGGGTGCCCTTGTTTAACTCAGATGAATAAACCCTAATAATATATATATATATATATATATATATATATATATATATATATATATATATATATATAATATATTTTACATATGAAGTATTACTACCACTTTAAAGCACACTTCTTTTGAAGTGCAATCAGCAGCTCTATCGGCAGTCCTAGCAACACCTTTTGCTGAAAGCCTTCTAGTAAAAAGAGATCTGAAAGCTATTTCTAGGATAACATCGTATATCAGGGAAATCTAAATCTAGTTTTGACTCCATCAGCGACTCACAAAGGCTTTGAGCCTATTGCTACCATCACTATCAAGAATTTGACCTTAACGACTGCATTCATCACAGCAATCAGCCAGAAGGGTCAGTGAGCTGAATGATTTATTTTGTTCATCTCCTTACTTGTCTATTCATCAGGAAAAGGTAGCACTAAGAACCCATCCATCCTTTAGGAGCAAGGTCTCGCCCAAGAGTAAAGTAGATCTGGGAGGGAATCTATAAGTGCCCTGCATCCTAGAAGATATTGTACCACATGGTTCCTGTATTCCAAAATGGATGAAAAATACTGTATAAAAAAACATATACTCTAGTATCAAGCCAATACATTGATCACCCACTGATTATACATGCACTCTGGGCAATATGCACCTTACAAAAGTTATAATAGTCGAATACACAAAAACTAGATGATCAAATTCCAGACTATGCTTGGTACTAGTTCATTCAACAAGAATATCAAATAGATACAACAAAAATGCTCTGCCAGGCTGTGGCTGGTTGATCCTGTTATTCTAATGTGCATACATACCCACATGGATTACACTTTTAGGAAGGCATTTACACACAACACACACATTTACCTTGCATATGGATGAAAGAGAAAATATGTGCTATGTTTGATAGGAGCCAGAAGGCATCTTGTGTCAGTGATCACAGAAATAAAAGCATGTATAGAATTGTGCGATCACTTAATGTCAGGATAAGCTCACCTAGTCAGTTGTAAGATTTGCCCGTGTGACTTTTCTCAAGAGAACATCTTTAGCCATGGGTTACTTCTATCCTAGGTGACCAAAGGACAAATTCCACCTAATAAACAGTTTTAGTAACCCTGTAAAAACCAGAGGGCTGTACAAAACATTGTTTTGCAGTACAATGCATACTCCTTAGGTTCTTCAAGGGTTAAGCAGGCTCATGACCTCATGCCAGATTCAGGCTGAAACAACTGCCATGTCTCCATTCAGGAATGGTGGAAGACATCTGTTGAACACAGGCTCAATGGCTACATTCACAGCAGCCATTAGAATTATCTGGCCATACTAAGTTAACCCTTCAAGTGCCAGATAGGTACACAACACATTGCAAAGCAATGCATATGCCTCTGGCACTCAATGGTTAAGGGGTAGAGTGTGTTAATATACTTATTCATCTTTAATACCTACAGCTTGGAAGGAGTAAGGTGTTATCTATATATGTTGTCACAAGAAAAAGGAATACTAGAACCAGATAACATTTGAAAACTCAGTGCGCGCGGATATCCAGTCTTATTTGCATCAGACGGCTATGCAGCAGAGCAGAGATCGTGTTTTGTTTTAGTTTTTAAACTAAATTACTTCACTTAAACCTTCTACTTGTGGTTGCAAACCAAGCACATGTAGAAGACCGTTTCAGTGAAATAATTCATTTCCACCAAAGCGATCTCGGCTCTGCTGCAGAGCCGCCTGACTGTCGTACGACAGGCTTCCCCTGCAGTCAGTACAACTTTGACTTCAGGGAAGGGAGGGGGGAACTTTGCGTTCGGTTATCTCTCAAACCACTGGGAGCAATTTAATTCTTTTTTAAATAGCTACACTATGGGGATTAGTAATATTAAAGCATTACTATCCCTATAAGGAAAACTGGAACAATGGATAGGGCAATTAGTTCTTATCTGCTTTCAAAACAAAATCAAAGTCTATGGTTTGCCGTTAAGACTGATGAATTACACTTTTAGCAGCACCAGTAAAGAAAGGTGAACCACACCCCCTTCAGTAGTTTTGGTTCTTATTCACCTCCCCAAACTTGTGGCAAGTTACTATTGAGAAGGTTTGCAATATAGGGCTGTAAAGAAAGTTAAGAATCAAAAGGTGCTTAGCACTTGTGGCCACTTGAGTACCTTAGCAATGTCACAGCATCTAAAAGTCATTGTTTGCATACCATCCCATCAAACATGTGCTGGACAAAATGCATAATACACTGGAATCAAATGTGTGAAACAGTTAAGAGGACTGCTTAGTGTATGTTTGGGCACACAATCTGAAGAGTACAAACCACCATCTAAATAGAAAACTATCTGATGAAAACCTTTTCCATTTTCAATTCCAATTGCCTTTTAAACCCACTTTGCTTTAAAGGGCTAGTAATGCCCAAAATAAAGTTGATGCTGTGTGTTAGATTTTACAAAAAACATTTGGAAAAAGTTCACTCTCTCAAAACTCTATGGTCTGAGAGGTATCCTCCATTAAAATTCACATCTCTCCCATTCTCCTGATGTGAGCTCTAAGCTGACAGCAGGAGTTCCTGGTCCGGGAACATACAGGTGGCACTTCAGCAGAGTCGCAATAACACAATTTAAAAATAAATACTTCTTTGGAACGGTTTAAAAAGTGGGCTTGCAAACCAGGCACATTTTGTAGACCTTTCCAAAGTAGTATTTATTTTTAAAATGTGCTATGGCGGCTCTGCTGAAAAGCCTCCTCGCATCGAATGACACTGATCTCCTTATGTCAGCTTTAAAGGGATAGTAATACTTAAAATGTAAAAAAAAATGTGTTATAGGGTTTATCCCCCTGAGTAAAACAAGAGTACTCCCACTGCTGAAAGGTGTTTCATTCAAAAGTTATTAATTTTCAAAGTTGAATTTTTTAGGTGCAATATCACAGTGGCCTGAAATTGTACAGTGGCACGGTTGCTACACGATCCTATGGACAGCTCTGGTCAGTTGACCATAAATCTCCATAGGATGGTGTAGCAACAGCGCCACTGCACAATTTCAGGCCACTGTGATATTGCACCTAAAAAATTCAACTTTGAAAATTAATAACTTTTGAATGAAACACCTTTCAGCAGTGGGAGTACTCTTGTTTTACTCAGGGGGATAAACGCTACAACATATTTTTTTTTACATTTTAAGTATTACTATCCCTTTAAAGCGGACATCAGGAGAAGGGGATCTTTAGTGGAGGATCTCTCTCAAAAAAAGGTTTGAGAGATAGGACTTTTTCCAAATAGGTAACTTTTATAAAATCTAACCTATAGCATCAACTTTATTTTGGGCATTACTGGCCCTTTAATGTAGAACTCTTAAAGCCAGAAGAGACTGCATTACAATGTACATACTCCACTGGATCTCAAAGAGTTAAGTCACTGTGACAGCCCACTTTGGAGCTGTCAATTCTGAAAGTGCATACATACATTTTACACCTTGAACTCACGAGCATGGTTACATGTGCATCTAGAATATGTATTTCTAGAATTACTACCAAGAAGTCAGATTAAAGATCAACTTTCAACCAGTCCTGCATAGCATTTCCCAAAAAAGTGTAAAGTGTCTCACCAGAACATCATTACAAATTTCTCTCAGCTCAGTCTCAATCTTCTCCCTGTATTCTCGAGACATTTGCTGTTTCTTATCACTTCCTTCTGTCTTTTGCTCAATACTAGAGACGACCCTCCAGGACGATCGACGAGCACCCACTACATTTTTATAGGCCACAGAAAGAAGGTTCCTTTCTTCATTGGACAGTTCAACTCCTCCCTCAGTAACCTGCTTCATGCATGCCGCCATATCATCGTAACGCTCTGCCTGTTCGGCCAACTTGGCCTTCTGAACCAGTTCGTTTTTATCCATGGCTAGTTTTTCTGGAAGAGAGAAAGAGATATATTTAGTAATTTACTCTATTAAACCATATTTGACAATTATGCTGTTTAACTTATTACAGTAGTGAGAAGGAAAGAAAGCCATGTGGTCTGTGGGCCAAGTGTGGCCTACCTGACCCCAGGGCATGTCCCACCTGGGATGCTAAAACAAATTTTTATGTACGCAACTTGCCAACATGAACTAGTAGGCCAGTAAGACCTGAACCCTGACCTTTGTTCCTTTCCTCCTTGACCAAAAAGGCACTCTTTCCTTCTATCTGGTAACCGGAGAAAAACAAAAAACACATGTTTTGTAAGAAGCGCAAGCCTCCCCCAGGCTTTAATCCATAGTGATCTCCTGGCTGTAACAGATGAGGCACAAAAGTGCCAGTAGTTTTAGAATATCTAAACATGCCCGCAAAACTGTTAACTGCCTCCTTCATATTAGCATTCTCTGAGGAATCTTGAGGCTTCTATTTTCTCCTCCATTCTGACAACTGAATTCTTAAAGAGGATCACCTTGATTGAAGTTTGCATATTTGAAAACTTAATTTAAAACTGCCTGTGTGTAATGTTAGTTAAAAGACCAACAAGTGTACAGTTAAGGCGATATTCATACTTTGTACAGTATGCTAATTATGATACCCACACATGTACATATAATGAAGTTTTTAAGTGTTATTTTGTATGCCAGTTAAGCTCTGTTCTGCACCAGGAGACTCCCTTTTCCCAGCTACTGCTGTTTGACACTGGTCACAAGTCTGTAGTTTACAAGAATTCCCAGGTCTCTCTAGCAACGAGTCTTCTAAAATGATTCCATTATGTTCATAAGTAGCATTGGGTTTTTCTTCCCAAATGCATGACTTTACACTTTCCCATATTAAGCAACCAAATGGAAAATGAAGTTTAATCTGCCATTTTATGTAAATCCCTCTGTACAGTTCCAATATCCTGCTCTGAATTACCCTGCATCATTTAGTGTCATCTGCAAATATAGATATTTTGCTGTCTATATCTATTTCCAAGTCATTTATAAACATGTTAAAAAGCAGTGGACCTAGTACTGAACCCTGAGGTACTCCACTCAACTTTAACCGAATTGGTGAGTTGTCTATTTACAACCACACGGTGTTCCCTATCCTTCAAACTGTTTTCTATCCAATTGCTAAAGTTATCCCCAGAATCAATTTCATTATTTTATACCACAGTCTCCTGTGTGGCACTGTATCAAATGCCTTTGCAAAATCTCAATATAATACATCAACTGCCTTACCATTATCTATGTTGCTACTTTCTTTTTCATAGAAGCTGAAAAGATTAGTATGGCATGATCTATTCCTCATAAAACCATGTTGATTCCTGCTAATCTTATTTTTGGTGGTGTAATCCTGAATATAATCCTTTATTCCTTCTAGCAGTCTTCCCACTACAGAGGTCAAAATCACATCTATAATTCCTAGATTCTGCTTTAGTTCCCTTCTTAAATAGGGGCACTACATTGACTCTATGACAATCTTGTGGCACTGAGCCTGTGGTGAGGGATTCTTTAAAAAGAGAAAGAGGGGTCTTGCTAACACTGCACAGAGTTCCTGAAAACCCCTTGGATGTATATCAAGACCCGGTGCTTTGACGGTCTTAATTTTGTTCAGTCTTCCCATTACCTTTTTGTGTGTTAACACAATATCTGAAAATTGTATTGTTTTGTTACTTGATGAGGTTCTGCCATTCCATGTTCCCTTGTATATATTGATGTAAAGTGTGTTTAGAAATCTGCCTTTTCCTTATCCTCTCTAATCAACTCACCCATCTTATTTTTGGAAAGTCTAATGCACTTCCTCAGGTTTTTTTTGCCATTTATGTATTTGCAAAACTTTTTTGGATTAGTCTTGCTCTCCCTTGCAATTCAAGTTTCATTATTTTTTGAGAACCGAATTATCTTTTTGCAGTCTTTGTTGCACTCCCTGTATTTTAAGAAAAAAAAATGTTCAGTTTCTTCTCTTGCTTTTTTCTCTTTCCTTCTTTACATGTGCAGTTAAACACAATGGCTGTGATCTAATTTTGCATTTGTTCCTCAATGGTATATATACTGTTGGGTACATTTCTGCAAACTAAATTTGAATTCTGACCATTTTTCCTCTGAATTTTTAACTTTAAATAATTTATCCCAGTCTGTGTTGCATATTTTTTTAATCATCTGCTGAACTTGGATAAAATAATTCCAGGATGTGTTTCCTACAGCTCTGACACTTAAAGGATTAATGCAGGTTTTTCCCATAGGATTTTTGTGTAGTAAGATCCATCAGGTATACAGTGGTTCATCTAGAGAACTGTACCACTGATGTGTCCATCATTGGTGGGTTTATCCATGATGTAATTTCCTCCTCAGATAAAAAGGGTACATCTCCAGGAAACTCTCAGCTATTTTATTCCATTATGTCTTAATGAGATTATTGGATTTAATGGTGAATTGCAAATATTGAGGATGCCTTTTTATGAACCACAAAAGCAGTCAACCCCTCCTTTTTTAAATTTAAATCCTTCCGACTTATCTAGCTCCTGTAGAGGAGACTGCCGATTCAATATCCAGACTTCCTGCTTCTTAGTCTAGTAAAGCAGAAGGACCTTCTTCTGGGTTAACAGCCCTGTCTCCTTTTCGTCAATTTCTGCATCGCCGATATGGTTTCTTGCATAAATTTCATCATCCCAAGAACGCCTTAAACTGAGATGGTATTTGACTTCCATGCACCTCTTCATATTCTACACAGAACTTGGAAGTGTCAGTTGGAGATAGTTTGTGGTCATATCAAACAAACTTTTGATAGGAAGCAACTATTATTGGGAAACTCTATTAAGTGGTGAGATTTACAACATTAATAATCAAAACACCAACAGGTCAGGTTTTCAGCACACCAGTGCTTAATTAGGGGTATAATCTATATAAAAACAAAACAACCCCTCCCTCGTTACGGTTTCAAAGACTAGAGTTGAGAATTAGTATTTTGTGTGTTTTGATATACAGACATTTGTCCAGTGTGAGTGCTAGTTCATATCCCAAAACAGGAAAATTGTGCCTGTGAATATTTAGTTGTGCTAGAGGGTTTTATTATGGTGAAAGTGTATTGCTGCTCAGTCCAAGTAGTGTCACTGAAGGGACCAAAGACTAATGATGCCATCACTACTCAAATCTTGCATATTCCTGAAAGGGATTGGGTTCAAGGTCTACATGTCATTTTAAAATGTTTATCCAGCAGTCACTGGGTTTAACACTGTAGTTTAAACAGCGATTTCTAGCAATCACTGTAAACTTAAACAAAAAAAAAAAAAAAAGCCACATGGCTGATGGATCTGGGCCAGCTGTCATATTTTCACCTATAGCCCCAGGAAAGAGAACATTGATCAAAGTACCGGTATGCTTACAACTTAGGCGGCAGAAAGGTGCAGCAACTTTGCAGTGTGATGAATGAGCCTTAAACATTACTTTGTTCGCCTCTACACAGCCTATGCTATAAGGCAGAGGTTTAGCCCCCTGCTTGTATAAAGCTTGAAAGGACAGCAAGATCCCCATCTGCATGATGCAATGTATATCGGCTTTGCCTCAGATGGAGAGCTGGCTAGCAAGATCTTTCTTGCGTTATGGAAACACGCTACACCTGAACCTTTTAGCATATGCTGTGTAGAGGCACCCATATTAACCCTTTGAGTCTCAGAGGCATCCAAAGCATTAAATATCTCTGGCACTCAAAGGGTTATTATTTAAGGATCTCATACTGGCAGGTGGAACGCAAGAGGTGCACCATCTTTCAGAAGCTTTGACTTGTCTGCTAAAGGCAATAGGTGGAAATGTGGCATAACTGGCTGAAACTCAGGTGGGCTGGACATTAAATTTCCAGTGAGCAAAGAAAAAAAGGCCCCACAAACACAAAGTGACACCCTAACATGACTCCACTGCTCTGTGCATTAACAGACATCTCCCAAACCAGAGCCGTTTAGGTTTATTCATTAACATGTAAGGCACTGTATCAAAAGGTTTTTTTTTTTTTTTGCAAAATTCAAGTATACATCAACAGCAATATTCTTTACATATTACTACTTACCCTCTTGTATTATATACATGGCTCAAAATTTCCACTCGCCACTAGCCAATGGCGAGTGAAAATTCAGCCCTGGTATGTTTTGGCTTGCATTGGCGAGTAACTTTTCAGGTCTGGCTAGTAGCAAAGGACTTCAAGTTTTAAGCCCTGTAAAATTATAATTTATATATATATATATATATATATATATATATATATATATATAAAGTTATTGAAAGGGCAGCTTTGATTTCTTTCTGCAAATGTGAAGCCAGTTTTATAGAAAATTTCCGGTTTAGTGGAACGCATGCTGTCTCATGGCTGACTACCATGAAAAGCGGATGTTATGGAACACATACCACAGGAATGAAAGATGCAAGTTCCTAATGCTCCTGCGGACCAATGGATTTCCTTTCCTAAGGAAAGAAATTAATTTAAAAGTTTCTTTGTAGAAACGCAGTTAAACGGTGATTAGATTAAACCGCGTGTACTAAATTTGGCCCACTACTAGAGATAGAGTAGTGGCACCATACTTAACCCTTTGAGTGCCAGAGGGGTACAGAAAGCATTGCAAAGGATTAAGAGATAGATCAGTTTGCTCCCTTATGAAGTAGTTCTTGATCTATGAAACACATTGGTCTTCAAGGGGCTAAATTATTGCCCAAAGAGGTGCTCAATGCATTACACACCCTCTGGTCCTTAATGGGTTAACATTTAGCTTAGGTTAAGGTATATAAAAACACCCACCACACAATTTATTTTGCTCCTGTTTCCACGGAGTATAATATTCCTGGGGAGAAGCTGATCTGGAGAATTGAAATAAAGTTGTGGTTGCAATTCTGGTGCCATAACCAGTGCAAATTCTTATTCCACGAAGCAAGACAAAGCCTCTATCATGCAAGTACCAGCAGAATACTGTTCTACATTGGAGGTGATGCTCTTAGAGGAATCACATGCTCTTTATTTTGTCTTTAAAATATAGTTTCTGGAAAGGGGTGAGATACCTATTACAGGTCTTGACAAATTTGGCGTAACTCTAGGAGCCAGATTCTGTATCAGAGGAGAACCCCCTTGGGGCACAGTGGAACAAGGCAGAAGCTGACTGTATGTGTGTATATACACGTGTTTCTTCCCCCCCCCCTTTAGTTACAAATGGAAGGAGGCTGAACTGTCAAGAGTACAGTGTGGTTCTGTGGCTACTATTGATCAGGGAACAAGGCTGGTGGGGTCCTTCTGGCACCCTTGTACTCTTTAGAAATATTTTTGAGCCGAGCAAAACAAAACACAAAAAAACCCACAAGAGATCACTAAGACTAGAGGAAAGTTTTTTTTTTTACAAAAAGCAAAGGAAGGAAAAAGGGCCCGTGTACAGGCACACTGGAGATTCTTGAAGACCTCCCGGCGACTGAGTTATTTTAATTCTATGAGTGGAGATCTGTAATGCACCACTATCAAACTGTCCTCCACTCCATTTTGTTCCCAATAATTCTGGGTTGCACTGAGGTCACCTCAATGCAATGCAAAAATATTGTATGATGAACAGCACAGCAGCAATTTAGTCAAAGTGCTCTGCGACAGTCTTTCTGCATGCTTTTAACATGGTGGTATACACGCGTCTGTGTGTGTGGGGTTGTCAGAGCCACCTTTTACCACTTTCCTCTTCGTTCCCACATGCGAGTGTCAGGGAGGCTGATGCTAGCATAAATCAACTGCATTATTCCATCCAGGAAAATTTTTAAGTGTCCATTAATTTAAACAGGAATTTTGACAGCCTGAATGCTGGAGGTTTCAAGCCCACTGCAAAGTTTAGGATAAATCCGTTGCATTCTAGGGATAATTTATTTAAAATCAATGCAAACGCGGGTAATTTTTAATTATATCCTATGGTAAGGTTGGCTTACTCCAGAATAGCTCAAGTTCTGATTAACACTGGGAGGAGGGGAAATGTAATTGTCAATATTTTAACTGTAATCCTTTGAGAGGCAGATAATTTTGGCACCAATTGAAAAGCAATTCTTTGCATACTCATACAGGTTAAGTTGGTGTAAAATGAGTATTAATGGATTCACAGTTCATTGCTGTGCACATTTCCTTGGCACTCAAATGGTGAAGATGCATGTATTGATATTTAACTGCAGGTTGAAACATTATGTCACTGGATGTGCACAAGTAGCCAAGATGAGCGTCTATAGTTTGATGCAGTCTGGCTCCTAAGATTGTGGGGTGGCTCCTAGAAGCAAGCCAATTCTGTCAAGCCCCAAGTTATGGAATTCTTTACCTCAGAATGCTTTGCTTACAGATACCTGTAGTTGCTTTAACCCCTTAAGGACCCTTGACGTACCAGGACCGTCACGGTTCTTGAAATACTCAAGGACCGATGACGGTCATGGTATGTCACGTACTTTTTACTTACAGAGCTCTACCGGGAGTGCTGTAAGTAAAAATAGGGCCCGAAATTGACCGCTCCAAGATCGGAACGATCTCTATCAGGCCCCATAATGACGCGCCGATACACATGACAGGTCACGTGTACCGGCGCGTCCAAGTTCGCCTATGCGGTCATTATGGGACGGAAATGTCCCATGACCGCCAGTCCTTAAGGGGTTAAAAAAGGCAAAGGCAGCATGATTCCTAGCTCAGAATATTGAGATTGATGGTTTCAAAGCAGATCACATGTTGATCCAGGGAAATAAATCCTTCCGGACTACAGATGGGAGTTATATTACCCACTTGGTGCTTAACCCCTTAAGGACTGGCGACTGTCCTGGCATGTCTCTGGTACCCATGCCTTAATGACCAGTGACTGTACTGGCACATCACAGGTTTTTGATTACAGTGCTGCTGCGGGAGAGCAGTGATCACTAGGGGAGTCTGGAATGACTGATCAAAGACCAGAAAGGTCAGTTTCAGACTCTTTAGGTGAGTCGGTACACGTAGTCACGTGTACCAGCTCTCCAAATGGCATATACGCAGTTCTTAAGGGTAATCTGGGCTGGGATCAGACAGGGCCACACGTTAAACAATATTTCACTCACATGCTAGCCTGGAATACAGAGTGGTTGAAGGTATACAAATGTCTTGTTTATAGGGGGTTACTGTGCTTTCAAACCAAGCAGAAATTATTTGTTCAAGCACTCCAACTGTTGTCAAAGTATCCTTGAACACATACCAAGAGTTATATCACCATATTCAATATTAAAGGGACAGTAATGTCCCATAAAAATATTTGTTTTGTAGATTAACGAAAAGATTCTGTGCAGCAAATTCTCTCTCTCAAACCTTTATGGGTTGAGAGATATTTCGCTGCTAAAGTTCTCTCTCTCCTGATGTCAGCTGTAAAGCTAACAGGAGGAGATCCGTGTCGGCCAACACGAGGAGGCTCTTTAGCAGAGCCACAATAGCGCAATTTAAAAATAAATACTTCTTTGGAACGGTCTAAAAAGGTGTGCTTGCAAACCAAGCACACTTTGTAGACCAGTTCCAATTAAGTATTTCTTTTAACATCACGGGCTCTGCTGAAGAGCGGCCTATCAGTCCCTGGGACCAGGAACTCCTGCTGTCAGCTTACATCAGGAGAAGGTGGGGGGACTTCAGGACCGAATACATCTCAAATCGTAAAGGTCTGAGATGGGATTTGCAGCACAGAATTTATTTTTTTTTAACCTAGAAAATAAAGTGAACATCTCCCTTTCAGCTTAAACGCTCTGAGTACCAGAGGGGTATCCAACGCTTTGCAACATAATGCATTGGATACCTCTGGCACTGAGAGGTAATACTAGAGGTAGAGACTTAACCCTTTAATCCAAGCAAAGCTAAGAAAACCAGCAGAGAGGGTCAAGAGTAATTAAAACAGGCAAGGGCTGAATTTTATTCAACTCTGCACAATCCTCCAACTACTCTTCCAGTTTTAGGTCACTAACCTTAGAGGGAACAATGCCTACCACTTTGGCTCAATCAAGAACATGGAATAATGTGAAACCATAAGCACCTCAGTTCCCCCATTAGTAGAATTTAACACTGCTGAATCTGTCACTCTTGACTTAATTGTAACTATCAACAAAGCAACTCTGGAAAGTTTTAAAGCATCTGGAGGGAGAACCAAACACTTATCTTCCTATACAGTATTTAAGTGTTATACAGAGTGTCATGCCAAGGCATGATCTTGGGTTTGTATAATTTGTTTATTTTGTATTGTATGTTATTCAAAGTGCACCAGTCCTAGGTCATAAAATTAGTGAGTAGATAACATCACCAGAAACTGAATGAGTAGATCACCGGGACAGGACAGTGTCCTAAAATATATTTTACCATCTGCTCTGGGGAGAGGTTTATCCAGTGGACACCCAAATAGCCTGGTATAGGGTATATTATATATATATATATATATCCAGAATGCCCAGGTTTTACCCTTTTGGTGGGTACCAAATATGCCAGGGGGACGTGTTTCTGCTAGGAGTTACAAGAATTGTCACTTTGCAACCAGTTAGACCCAGTATGTTTGGTGTCCAGATATTCACACAGATATGAGGAATAGGATTATTGTAACAGAGCTGTACTGTGGGTTGCATGTTTTGGGAAGCCTTATGACTTTTCAGGTAGACCTCTGCAGTAACATCCCTGACAGATCTGATTTGGTGGGCCGTAAACTGTCAGGTCAAACCCCTGACCCTCCCAGGTAACACCCAGGGGGTTTGGCCTCTCAGAAGCAACTGTAGAATGTATTTAATATGGGTTTTGAATAAAAACAGTGAATTTCTTTGCAACAACTGGAACAGAGAACTTTTACCATCTGAAGTTCCCACAAGGGCTCATATTAAATATATGGAAAGTGAAAATTTAGCCCAGGCTAGTAGAAATTCAGCCCTGGTGGGCATGCTATGGCAAGTTACTTTTCAAGTCTGGCTAGTATACTGCAAAGGACTTCAAATTTTAAGCCATATATTTTATAAAATAGATTAGATAGATAGATAGATAGATACACATGTATGTAGGGATCTCTTGCGTTTCTCCCATTTTATTTTATGGACCGTTTTGCCAATGTGTAATCTTTATTTGTGTATGTCCTTTATTTCTGTATTTTTGTAACCAGCACTGAAGCCTTTCAGATTAAATGTTCAATTAATCAGCCCGTCTCTGTTCTCTAATATGAACTCACTACTCTGAAGGAAGCTCAGCCAGAAAACGCTACTAAAGGGTTAATTCTATATGTCTGATTATTAAGGTGATTTTATACTGTAATTCTGCTGTGTTTGTGGTAACCTAAGACACAAAGATATAAAGTCTTGGTGGTGGCAAATCGTAGTACTGGGAAGATGGTGCAGGGGGAATTTCAGGGGTTAATTTGGTGGCTGCTAGGATTAGTAACAGGGAACCAGGGATCTGGTGTTGTTAACCCTTTCACTCCCACACTCCCCATCATCTCAGCAGAGACTATAGCCCTCGCTTGTGACTGTGTGAGATATTTATATATATATATATATATATATATATATATATATATATATATATATATATAATATGCCCGTTTATATGCAAGCAAGGAAACTGCTACAGTGCTGTTTAACACAGGCGATACATGCCCTAATTTTGTTAGAGAAAACCACCTGTCTTCCACACACGTCTGCCGGCAACACGGTGTACTTGACAACTTGGTTGCCAAACAGGCATGTAATTTCCGCTGCATGCTAAACTGACAAAGGATTTAACATGCATTTAACTAAAATGCTTTGGGTGCCAGAGGGGTTTGTACACAAACAACACTAAGATATTTAACCCTTGATATAGGACCTATAAAACAAAGAACGTAGTAGCACTAAGATAAAGTAAACATTGATTTTACCCACTTTTTGATTACCTTTAACAACTTGCCATACTGAATGAGGATTCTTATTTTACTGCAGATGCTGCTGTAGCATAGCAACAGTTCACTTTAGTCTTTGGATTATACCTTTGAGTGGCAATTGTTTATAATACACTAGATAAGCATTTGAGTTTTCCTGTATAAAAGGTGAAATTTACTCACCGTTATTTGTTTTTCCTCAGTGTCCTTCCACGGCATACTATGGGTAATTGGCTCCGCCTCCCAGCTGGTAGGACCAATCAAAAAAATATAAATTCTGTGAGCTCACTTTCCCCTGCAGTTATACAGCTGTCCAAGCTGCAAGACATAACAGGTTAGAGATTGTACAGTAAAGGCACACTGCAGTAGATATTATATGGCTGACATTGTACAGTATTATGGAATCGATACAAATAACCAAGAATAACCTTCAGGGAGGGTTGCCGTGGAAGGACACAGAGGAAAAACAAATATCAGTGAGTAACTCATCTTTTCCTCTGTGTCCAATCCACGGCATACTGAGGCATTTACCAGAGCAGTACCCCAGAAGTTCGGGAGGGCTGCGACAGTAAGTTTAGACAGGAATGGCGGCTTCAAGCACCAGTCTATGCTGTTTGATGAAAGTAGAGACAGATGATGAAATAGTCTTGCAGTCTCAGTAGGTGTTGCATCTGCTTCCTGAGCCCACAAGGTTGTGATAGCATGGGTAGAGTGGGCTTTATTACCCTGAGGAGGGGCTAGATTAGCAGAGTCATAGGCCCTCTTAATGTAGTCATGAATCG
The DNA here is from genome assembly GCA_037306005.1 of Rhinophrynus dorsalis. NCBI lineage: Eukaryota > Metazoa > Chordata > Amphibia > Anura > Rhinophrynidae > Rhinophrynus > Rhinophrynus dorsalis. Next base: position 69,556,159 of record CM074723.1, on the reverse strand, counting down.
CATGTGCGATAGAGGGTCTAGTGGCTGAAGACCCTTTGAATTTTCCCAAGAAATTGAGAAATACATCAGTCCTACATAGAGTTTGGTTCTGCTGCGATATCTGAAGGCAGTGGAGAAGAACCAAAATGATGTAGTCTCTTCTCAATCTCATTTGAAGTATAGGGACCAAAGAAATTCCTTGGTGAAGGTGAAACCGAGCAATTACCTTGGAGCGGAAGGAAGCCTTAGGATGTAGGACTACCTTATCTTGATGGAAGACCAAAATTAAGGCCTGATTTTTTATTTTGAGGTAAAATCTTCTTACCAGGTGGTTGTCTGCAAAGGGGGTAGCTAGAACTACAGAGATTGCAGAGAGCTGGACTTTCAGGGATGCGGGTTCAAGGTCCTTTCAAACCCTACCTGCATAAAATTGAAGGATTATTGGAGCAGAGACTGATTTGTGATCCAGATTCTGTGACAGGCACCACTTGTGGAAAATAGACCAGACTCTGTCTCTCAGCATAGTTTGGATGACAGGCTCAAATACACCCTGTAGTCTTAAGGATTCCTGTTCAGCCTCCAGGCCTTGAGCTAGAAGCAAGCTGGATCTGGGAAGAAGAGGACCTGGTCATAACAGGTCTGGGATGTTTGGCAGAGGCATGGGGGCCTGACTGACAAAGGAGGAGATCAGCATACCAGGGTTTCCTGGACCCGTCAGGAGCAAAAAGAATGACATACGACTGGTCTCACCGCATCTTATTACCTCCACGAGTATAGGAAGGAGAAAACAGGTATGCCAGATGGTAGTTCCAGAACACGAATCGCATTCTGTGCCAGGGCCGGAGGTTCGCGCCATCTGGATAGATAGGTCTGACATTGTCTGTTCTGAGATGCGTCCATCATTCTGACGGTCTCAAAGTTGCTGTTACTGAATGAAACGCTTTGTTTACAGTCCACGCTCCTGGATCTAAATTCAGGCAGAATTTCTAAGCCGCAAGAACATTTAGATGACCTGACAGGAAGGATGCTGAGAGAGACATCAGGTTCTTTGCTACCCAATAGAGAATCCCCAATGCATGGATGTTGAGTGTAGTGCTCCCTTGTGTAGAAGGTAGTGTACTGCTGATTTATTATATGATCTAATCAAGACAGCTGTACTTTGTAGATCAGTCTGAAATGATTGAGACTTCCAAAACATTAATGTGTAGACCGAGTTGTCCAAATGCCCTGAATAGTGTGCACATTCCAGATTGTTCCTCAATATGTGCTGCTGGCACCTGTACACAGGATCTGCCAGTCTGGCTCAGTAAGTGGGCGACCCCTTGAGGGCTTTTCTGGAGAGTCCACCATGACAAGTGCTTACTGGTGGGCCAGATGTAATAACGGAGATAAATCTCTTGGGTTGAATGTGAATGAACCTAGGCCTACGGTAGGATCTGATAAGAGGCATCCCAGTAGTCGTGAAGAGCTTTATTGCGGTGTGGAATTTCTGCTGAAGAAAAGTCCATGATTCTGTTGAAACTGCGGTGCTGGATATTTAGGGACAGGATTGCTTGCCCTTGACTGGTATGGAGTTGCATTCCCAAGAATCTTAGCTGTTGGGAAGGAGAGAGCTTCTTTCCAAATTGACTATCCAGCACAGTTTATTGAAAAGGTCCCAGCAAATGTTTGTGCTGGTTACCGATTGGGGATATGATATCCCACTAATCAGAATGTTGTCTAGATAGGGGGGCCACTTTGATAAGATGAATATCGCAGTACTGCCATCACCTTAATCTTTGTGGAGACTCTTGGGGCTGACGCCAATCCAAATGGGAAGTCCCTGTACTAAATCCGATGACCGAAGATCTGGAACCTGAGGTAGTTCTTGTTTGTTTTCCAGATCAAGACATGATAGTATATGTGTCACAGATCTATTCAGGTGACTAAGCCATGCGGATGTATCAAAATTAGAGTTGACGACTCAATTTCCATATTGAAATGACGGACCTTTAGTACAGAGTTGAGTTTCTTAAGGTCCATGATGAGGCATAGCTCCCCAATAGATTTGATAACAGAAAAAGAGTGGAATGGAGCACCTGAATCTCTGATGTAGTGGAACCTCTATCTATTAAGGGAATGGATGACTTGACATGAGGAATGACAAGACAAACCTGGAGGTGGTGGCCAGGGGACACCCCTTGAGATTAGAGGAAAGGAGGTTTAGACTTCAGCAGAGAAAGGGTTTCACAGTAAGGTCTGTTAACCACCTGAGTGCCAGAGCGGCATGGAACGTACCGCTTGCAACACACTCTGTATCACTCCTGCACCCAAAGGGTCAAATTGTGGAATGCCTTGCCCAAGGAGGTGGTTATGGCAGATACAATGGATACATTTATTGCAAAAGGGAACATACAGGGTTATGATGAATATTAGTAGGCAATTCAGGAAGGTCTGATAAATGACTAATGTAATTGATAGCAGGATAGCTATATAATTCTCGTGTCACTATGGTATGACACAAAAGTTGAACTTGATGGACCTGTGTCTTTATTTAACCCAATTACTATGTACCCTGTTTGAAGCAGAATCTGTACTGCCGTTTCATCTGTGTAGACCTTGTTTTTATATAGAGGACCTGAAGCGAAGAATCATAGGGACAGGTTGAAATTCCAGAACCCATCTGTCTTGATGAACTAAACTCCAGGCCTGGTTGGTCTGGCTTTATTGTTTGAACTGACATCTTTTTTTTGGAAATCTTTACCACTTCCAGTTCTCCAATTTTGGAGAAGGCCACACTTCCTCTTGGTCGTATCCCCTATCTGGCTTGTATCTTCTGACTTCTTAAAAGACTGGTGTCTGAAGTGACTGGTTTTGGCAGGAGAGTCTCTGGTTCTTTTCTCCTGGGGTAAAAGGGGATATAGTTCCAGAGAAAGTCAGAGACCAGTCTGTATTTAGAAAAAGGGTCTGCTTCCCTGGCTTTGATCATCGAATCATAAGAATAGCTGGCAGCCTCTATGACAGAACCCAGTTCTTTTAAGATATGAGATCTAGAGACTGAAAACTCAATTTCTTCTAGTCTGGTTAGCCATATGCGTAGTGTATGAAAGATGCCATGGGAATGGCAGTGGTCAAATTCTGCCCAATTGTTTTCACTCACTCGTAATAATATCTTGTATAGAGCTGTGCACCGGTATGTGGGGGCTTGATTTCTTATATACCACAATGCAATACTCATAAGTCAAAGCCATCTGGACCTCTGAAAGGTCTGAAGATTCTCATGGCCCTTACCAGTCAGTACAGCTGACCAAAAATTAAGCTGCCAACTTATTTGGTAATCTCAGGCTCTTCAGCTGAGGAGACTGCAGACTCAAGATCAGTGAAACTCTTTATCATGCGCCCGAGAGGGTCCTTCATCTGGGTCAGAAATTCTAGGCTGCCTTCGTGCTGCTTCCTGCAATGTTGTCTTCTTCCAGCTAAGGAAGCCCTGGAACTGAGCAGATACAATACCAGCACCAGCATGCCAAGGTAGTAGCATAGAGTTTGGCAGGGCCTGTCATAGCTATATCATGATCACACCCTGCACAGGTTTTGGTCTTTGGGTCTAACTTCTCTGCCTGGGAGGGTCAGAAGCCTTGGGCTTTTCCCTATAACATTTGTTAGGGGCAAACATAGTGCAAATGGCATAGCAGCAATAAGCAATAGTTCACAGTAAGTATAGAAGGCAAACCACAAACACTTGTATGATTCAAACAAGTAATAAATATATATTTAAGGTAAATTGATACTCACTGTGCCTGCATGCCATCCTGAATGCGAGTTTTGTCCCAGGTCCATCGAACAGACTGTTTCCGTTATGAGTTTCACCAGTGGAATGCAGAAGTGCTGAACTTCCAGTTTCCAGTTGAGGCAAGGCTGCTCTACAAGCGCAGACTTTCAAACAAGTGCTCTGAGCTGGATGTCAAGAAAGGAGGACTGAGCACTGCGTTGTGCGTCTGGCCAGAAACCCAGGACCAACTAAATCGGAAGCCATGCGACCTCACCAGGATTCTGAGGTATGACATTCCTTTGCAAGGCGATTTAAGCAGGCCTCATGGGAGAGAAAATAATAACATAGTACTTTCAAAGTTTGAGAGAGAGAGAGAGAGAGAGAGAGAAAAAAAAAAAAAAAGAACCTCCGTCCTCCAGCTTGATAGAGCCAAAATAACGGAAGGGGGAAGTGAGCTCACAGAGTTTATATTTTTTGATTGGTCCTACCAGCTGGGAGGTGGAGCCAATTACCCACAGTATGCCATGGATTTGACACAGAGGAAAAACAGGTGTTGCAAAGCTTTGTTTGAAATGTACTGCAATTTTACATGTGACATAGCAAAATTAGTAATAAAGCAAATGGGTAAGTCACAGAAGCACATAACATTTCCATATTCAGATTCTCTAACTCTTTAAGAGTACTATTTGGTTGCACACTGGCAACCAAAAGGTTTACACAAGTATACACATGTTAAGGCCTTAGGGAAGCCCTCCATCTGAAAGATCCATGTGTGGACAGAGAAAGCAGCCCCACATACACACACAACTGTTAGATGCATTTAGTCTTCCGAGTGCCAAAGGACATGTGAAATGCATTGCACATATACATGGAAAGCAAAAAGTTAAAGTTGGGCTTGGGTCAGAACACGGGGTGGAATGGGTTCGCTGAGGAAGTCACTTGTGCCAATGTTGCTAGCAGGGTACTACATAGCACAGAAAAGGTGCTATAGCTTGGAAACAAGTTAATAAATAGAACATTAATAAACATGGGCAACTTTAAAACCCCATGCAAAATTACCTAAGTAGTTTAAGGTGACAGTTTTCAAGGAGCACAACATATTACAAGGTACTGCAATGTGTAATCAGTACAAAGGACTAGAACATATGGAAATGCTACCTTTGCCTATCCTCATCTCCTTAGGATCAGCCAGGATAGTGTACTGCACAGAAAATTGCAGCCACATCAGCCTGAACATGGATACTATAGATCAAAAAACATTTTTCACCAGCTCGCAGTAGTACAGGGTTAACAGTTCAGCAGCCACAAGGTGCTATTACTTGTATGAACAAGAGGGAGGAGGAAGGGGGATACCACACCCAAAAAAATGCCGTGGTAATGAGGCGACTCCTTAAAATGCTTAAGGGAAAAAAAAAAAAAAAAAAAAAAAAAGGGGACCAGATTTACATTTGACTGCTTGTTCGTAGTGTAAAAAGAGACTAGACATCAACTTTAAAGTGTTAGTAATGTCTTGATATAAAAAGTATTATTGCAGTGCAGAAAATAAGAAATCCATGTGCGCTATTCCTCTCTCTCAAACCTTTATGGTTTGAGAGATACCGCATTCTAAAATTTCCCCCTCCCCGATGTCAGCTGTAAAGCTGACAGACCAAGATTCAAGTCGGCCGAGACAAGGAGGCTCTTCAGCAGAGCCAAAATAGTGAGAATGAAAAAAATACTTCTTTGGAACTGTCTAAAAAGTGTGCTTGCAAACCAAGCACACTTTGTAGACCATTCCAATGAAGTATTTCTTTTTAATGCACTCCGTTTCAGCTCTGCTGAAGAGCCACCTGCCAGTCCCTGGTCCAGGATCTCCTGTCAGCTTACAGCTGATGTCAGAAGGGGAGGGAGGCAATTTAGAACTCTCTTTCAAACCATAAAGGTTTGAGAGATAGGAACAGCACATATGGATTTCTTATTTTCTGCACTACAATATTACTTTTTATAGCAAGACATTACTAACACTTTAATGCAGGATACTTACTAAAATGTCATGTCATTCAGCAGGGCTGCAAATGAACCAGAAAACTGACATGTGTTTTTCAACAGTGCCCCACTATAAAGGGAAGGTGTGGACACACTATTGCACAGGGGTGAATCCAAACACTAAGAATCACGATATTCAATGGCAACAACATAGTTGATTTTTCAAGATCTGCGGCCGTCAGCAGAGTACAGGAATGGTTAATATGCCCAAATATACAAAGTGGTAAGGGGGAGTTAAAGTAGCCCGTGTTTAAGCTAACAGCAGTGTGCTACATTATTCACCCTCTGGCACTCAAAGCCAGAAGAAAATAATGCCATGCAATGAGCAATGGCAGTAATATATGAAAATACAGCACGATAGCTGGAGCCACACCCTTATGTGCGTGCTAGTGCTACCTGTCTAATGTGTCTAGCTATTCAGGAAGCAGAAAGAGAGTACACATTATGCCAGACAAGTTTTATAGTAAGGGAGGAGGCCACAGCAGGTTGTGTAGGCCAGTCACTAACAAAACTGTTTTAACAGGATTAAAACACACACACACACAAAGAGAAACACTATTGCATCATTGGTCTGTAAGTTTAAAGAGGTGGTTTCAGGCACACTGCACCAACAGACAGTGCAAATTTTATTAGTTTGGGATACAAATAAATTTTAAACAAATTAATGAAAGCTTAAAATTCTGTGTAAGCAGCTTCTGATGTTTAGAAAATAGAAGTTTCACTTTTGAAGTAGCATTGGGGACAGCAATTCTATAGCAAAATGACCATTCTTAGGAGGTATGAAACAGCCAATCAATTGGCATCTGGTAGAGGATAAGTGACATCTTTTATGGCTGAGTAGCTTTAGACTGCTCGCTTTCCTGACACCCTAGGGGGGAGATTCACTAAGGCGTGGTAAATAGGAGATAAAGTGGAGATGACTTCTCCATTTATATCACTTCTCCAGTTCTTATGTTATTTTAAGGAACCTATGGATTAAGGTCTCCAACTTTGAAGAAATTTTAGTGCATCGGCTCCATACAATAACATACGCACTGGAGAAGTCATCTCCACTTTATCACGCTTAGTGAGTATCCCCCCCAGGTCTCATAAGGCATGTTATATAAATTAAAGCTGAATACCTCAGAAATTATATATTTTCACACATACAAAAACATGACCGTTTGTTCAGCAGATAATTACACACATTCATGTCTGTGGGAAATGCAAGTTTTGAAAGGCAATAAAGAACTTGCATTTTCCAGTTATGAGTGTGTGTAATTATCTGATGTACAATCGATGTTGTGTTTTGTGATATACCTGAGGTATTCCACTTTCATTCTTTAAAACATGCCTGACAAAGACCCAGGGGGTTTGAAAGCTTGCACACAAAAGGTACTAGGCCTATAAAGGCTGCATCAGTTTTACTCTGCCAATCTCCTGTTTTTTCCCCACAGCTAGCAAGGTACCTCCTTTTCATAAATATTCAAATATATTCCTTGCAATATATACGAGTTCATATAAATGTGTAAAATCTCCATAGAAAAAATAATTTAAAATAAACAATTTTTGAATTCACCAGCTTATCAATTAAAATAAAGTATTTACAAGATCTTATATAAGCCCACAAATATTAGAACATTCATAATGAATATTGGCTTCTTAAATGCATTTAGAACTGGAAAAGCTCTCAGGAAAAGTTACATCCTTTTACAGGAAGTGGAAATACTACAGAATGGAGGACCCATCTTCGCGGAATAGATCCACCAGTTAGCTCAACGGTTTACCATCAGGCTTCAAGAATCAACTGTTCCACCAGCTAAGGATCAGTTTTTCAAATATAAAGTCTCTCCCACCATCTCTGAAAGCTTCACATGACTAAGAACCCTGCAGAGCATTGCCCAGATGAACCACCTCCCTTTTCCCATGTATCAAGAATGTTGGGGGAGGGACAATAATGCTGAAGCCAAGCTAGATATGTTTGCACAGGTTTGTCAAATCCTATTTTCTTCAGCTCTTGACAGATCAGGGTGGGCAATATGTAACCCCCCCAGCTGTTTAGCTACCACTTCTACCAAATCATTGTGTGGCTGAAGATCAGGACAGTTGTATGCCCACATGAGCTGGAAGACTGAAAATGATCAACACTTCAGTACACCTTTTTAGCGCGTGTGAATACTAAATAAATCTGCTTCATCTTTAAGAGGAGTCTCTTTTTCATCACATGCATCTAACTCACAAAAGGACTCTCATCCAAATATCCAGATTTCTTACTACCCAGTCATCTTGCAACTCTGAATTACTTGAGAGCACACTAAAAGCCACTCGGAAATTCAACATGTTAAAATATCCCGTTAAGAGGAACTGTACTCTGTCAAAGTACTAAGACTTGTGTGTTGGGGGGGGATCCTGTCTTTTACTAGTCCTTCTGAATTGGTTGTAATGACACTGTATAAATGCCTAAAATTTGATTCAATGAACAAGATGCCATAAGAAACTTGCAGACTGGAAGCCCAAATACCATGGTCAAAGAATACTCTGTAGGGTGTAAGAGGACACAATAACATACAAGGACCACGTGGAGGATATATGAAGATATCACATTACCTTAAGTATTCATCTACTTCATTTAGGGATGATACCAGAGCACTGTCAGTCTCATCAGAGGTCACAGTGACCTTATACAGACAATTGGGGCCGCCTTTTGTGGAGGTCTTTGAAGCTATGTGGTTCCCTTAGCCTAAGGCTGCAGGCTATTCTTCATCACTGTGTGAGAGGTAGGTTTTAATTGACCAACAACCTTACAAAAGCATTTGACACTTAAGGGATCCAAATCAAATGCATATAAAACTGTTTCCTCTACCTCCATCAAAACATGGTACAATCTGTTTGTGAATAATGCCCTTATACATTTTATGTGATGGATTCGTAAAAGGATTCAGCTACCTTGCCCACTCACCAATGACCCAGCAAAAGGATGATCGCATAAGAGATCTCCCTTCCTCCCCAGTGTCTCCAAGAGGGGAAGGGAGGGGTGGGGAGAGGCGGCCTCACCTGTGCTGCAATGTCTGCTTCTGCAGCAGATTTTTCTTCCCTTGCATAAATGCAAAGTGTATGTGTTGGGGGTGGAGGCACACACAGAGATACATTTCTGTGGGTACATATACATTATTAAACCCCACATGAACAGTGTCTCTTGAATGATGCAGGTCAAAGCAACCAGATATCCCACGGATATTTTGTACTACCACCGCCATCATCCCCACCAAACGATAATGGGGGCTGATGGGAGTTACAGTACATACAATAATAGGCGGTCATCGAGTTGTCAACCCGCTAATAGAACAGAATAGACATAAACCAATATGGTTTTTAAAATGGTAAGCGACTAAATCAGTAATTAGAGAAATAACAGAAGTCATGGAGCATTCATACTGGGTGAAAAGGGAGTCAAACATCCATATATGGAACCGTAAATGAGGCGCTAGGGTAGCGGAGAGAAACCAGTGCCTCTTCGGCCGCTGTCGCACTACAACTCTCATAATAGGCCAACCACAGACAGGCTAAGAATAGGCTTTAGTTCAAAAACTGGAGAGACACAGGTTGCCCACTGCTGATCCAGTGAAAAAGCTAAAAAGGTGTAAAAATGAGCAGACTTTGTTTTTAAAAAACAGCGTCAATCAAATAAATGATATACATATAAATTGTTAACTTGCAATAAGGATGTATGTAATAAATTTCCATCTAACATCCAGCTGTCCCAGCCCCCTCCCTTGTGTCATGAACAATGCAGGGAGCCGGGCGCTTCCTCTCCGCCATTACCCTGGCCGGCCCGCCCTAAACTCGAGAACCCTGTGAACAAGAACCACATTTTTGTGAATTCGTCCCAGCCTGTGTACCTGTTATAAGATGGGGAGCACGAAGCACTGCAGGCGGATGGCTGGTCCCCGAGCTAGGCGAGTACGCGTCTCTCTCACTGTCGCTGCCGCTGGGAGAGTCCGGTCTCCTCCGAGCGCTCAAAGCTCTAAGTGATCCACGGGGTTTCCTCCAATCGCTGAGCAGGGGCAGGAGAGTGACGTCAAGCGCTGCTATGACAACAGCTGACTGGGTGGCATAATAACCGCCCGTTTGGGTTGCTGCCCTACCTCCTTCTCTTGCCTGCGGGAACGCGAAGAGGCGGTCGGCGGATAGAAAATGGAGGGTGGGGCGCTCGTGTCCGTGAGGTGGATGGGGACGCGCCGGAGCTGCAGTATCACCGACTAGGCCTGTATTGGGGGGTGGAAAAGAGGCATTGAAACGTGTCCTGACTGTGACATGCTGATCTGTCTGACATTTTCTCGTTTAATGGGGTCATAGCCATAGACTGATTACTTTAAATGTAGAATTGATCACACGCTATGCCTTGTCAGTCCCCGTTTTTTTTGCAATGGTACAAGAACTTGAATCAGTGAGTCTAAGAAATTTGAGCAATTTTGCAACAAACCAGCTGGAGAGAGCGAATGCACTTCCCTCACATTTTCATTGATTTAAAAGAGACTTTTAACACATTGAAGTATCCATTAATTTTAGTGTTTTCTCCCAATGAATGACAGGGATATCTAATGCATAGCAATGTATTGGAAACAGCTTTAGCATTCAGTAGAGTAAAAATGGGAATTTGGGGAAATGTTGTGTCTCACCTGTGGTACCATTGGTTTTCTCCAGAATCGCACAATTGCTTAGCACATCATTCTCAGGTTGCAATCTATTGATGCTTAAATGAATTTATCAAGACTGGGCAGCATATGCCCAGTGATATATTTAGGCCCACCAGGTCTAGGGTAGCAAACTGGGCTTCTTTGTATCTGTATCCATTTTCTACATAAAATGTGCTTGAAAAGTCTTGCTTAGACAGGCTTCTAGAATGAGTGCCAACAGTCATTTCCACAGGCTTGGAAAAGGTCTGTCTTTTTCAAATTAATTAGACAATCCAGAGACTGAGATGGAAAATTCTAAGTTAAATATGTTGAAGCAGAAGTGACTGGGAAGAAGCCTTGATCAACCAGTCGTTCAAGTGAGGCACCAGGGGCTCAATACTGGTAGCTCCACTTTTAAAAATAAAAAGGCATTTTTTTAAGTCAGGTTTTGTTTTCCTACTACCCACGTTTTAAAACAAAACCAGCGGTATTTATATGCACTGCCAGTCTTTTTTGAAACAACTAAAACAATGCACAAGTAGCATACTATTAAAGGGATAGTGGACACTCATCACATTGAATCTTGATGGTGGACACATTGAAAATATGATTATAACAGGGCTCAAAAATTCCACTAGCCAATGGCAAGTGGAAATTTAGCCCTGGCGATTAGAAATTCAGCCAAGGTGGGTATGCTATGGCTTGCAGTGGCGAGTAACTTTTCAGGTCTGGCTAGTCGCAAAGGACTTTGATTTTTAAGCCCTGATTATAATATATGACACACAGACATTGGCAGTGACTTCTGAAAGTTCTTTAAAAAAATAACTGAAGTCTGCCACCCACAAGAAGAAAAGGCTTTATGTTAGAACTGAGATGTCTTGAGTTGTTAATTCCAGTATGACTTTCCTTTTGAAGCTTAGATGATTTTCTTCCATGAAATTTGCCCCTAGTGTATTATGATAATTTCTACGTTCTCTGACATCATTTAAAGAGATGGCAAAATGTATTTTAAGATTAAAAACATTTCCCCTGAGTTAAAATTTTCTTCTCTTCAGCCATGTCTTAGATCCAGTACTTTTCCATAAAAAAACAGCCTTTAAAGGTGAGGACATAAAGCTTGTCGTTAGAGGCTATGTCTATAGACTCTAATTAAAGTGTTAGTAATGTCTAAAAAAAAAATTTATTTTTTTTGCATTTAGAAGAGCTTAAAAAGCTGAGCTAAATGCAAAAAACGTATCTTTCAAACCGCTATGGTTTAAGAGATACAGGCGTTTAAAGTTTGATTTCTCCTACTGACAGCTGTAAAGCTGTCAGCAGGAGATCTGTGTCGGTTGACACGTTGGTGCTTGAGAAGTGCCGAGATCTCGTTACTTACAAGGGATCCCTTCATTGGAATGGTCTAAAACGTGTGCTTGAACACTAGGCACACGTTTTAGACCATTCCAATGAAGGGATTCCTTGTAAGTAACAAGATCGCTGCACTTCTGAAGCGCCTCCGTGTCGACCGACAAGAATTTCCTGCTGACAGCTTTACAGCTGTCAGTAGGAAACAGCGAACTTTAAACGCCTGTATTTCTTAAACTATAACGGTTTGAGAGATGCGTTTTTTTGCATTTAGCTCAGCTTTTTAAGCTCTTCTAAATGCAAAAAACTTTTTTTTTTAGACATTACTAACACTTTAAGACAATTTTGCCAACAGTAGAGATGGCCAATGCTCTAACAGCCATTCTAATAGTGTCAGTGTAGGCATCATAAACAGAGTCTGCAGTCTGTCTCAAATTAGGAACACATCTCAATATATATTCTGTGAGAGCTCTGTTAATCAAGTAATTCTCTATCTGAGCCAGCCACAAAGTGAAGGACCTAGCCACAAAGGTAGTAGCTAGTCCAGGATGAAAAGTTTCACTCAACCTCAAAGGTCCATCTAAATTCCAGCATAATGTTCTTCTGTGTCCCTTCCACAGCAAAAGAATAAGCAAAGGCCTCCCAGCTGGTAGGACCAATCACAAAACTGTAAAAGGACCTCACCCTTCCCGTACTTGCAGTTATTTGGCCCTGCTTGGCTGGAGGATGGAGATTAGTTTTATACTTCCTTCAATGCATCCATTTTTTATTTTAAGATAAAGGTGAAATTTATTTACAGATATTTGTTTTTCCTCTATGTCCTTCCACGGCATAGATTGTAGGTAATTGGCTCCGCCCTCCAGCTGGTAGGACAAATGCAAACATTTTAAATACTGCTAGCTCCCTCCCCTATTCAGTTAAACCAATGGGACCAGATGGGATACACCCAAAGTTATTAAAAGAACTTAAGTGTGTTCTGGCAAAACCTTTAACAGAATTATTCAATCAGTCACTAAAGACAGGAATAGTTCCAGAAGATTGGAAGTTACCAAATGTTAGTACCTCTTCACAAAAAAGGTAGCAGGGACGAGTCTGGTAACTACAGACCAGTAAGTCTTACATCAGTAGTGGGAAAATTATTGGAAACCATGTTAAAGGAAAGAATTGTGGAATATCTGAATTTAAATGGCTTGCAAGATACCAAACAGCATGGGTTTACAGCAGGGAGATCTTGTCAAACTAACCTCATAGATTTTTTTGACTGGGTAACTAAAATAATAGACCAAGGGGGAGCAGTAGATATAGCTTATCTAGATTTCAGTAAAGCATTTGACACTGTCCTTCATGGAAGACTCTTTAATAAATAGTTAAATGGATAAGGCAATGGCTGAGTGACAGGAGACAGAGGGTGTTAGTCAATGGAGAATATTCAGACAAAAGGAATGTTACTAGTGGAGTACCTCAGGGATCTGTACTGGGACCCATTATTTTTAATATTTTTATTAGTGATATTGCAAAAGGTCTTCAAGGTAAGGTATACCTTTTTCCAGATAATACTAAGAGCTGCAGTAGGGTAGGCATTCCAGGGGGAATAAGCCAAATCACAAATGATTTAGGTAAATTAGAAGAATGATCAAGAGTGTGGCAGATGCAGTTTAATGTTGATAAATGTAAAATAATGCACTTGCGGCATAAAAATCCAAAGGAAAAATATACTATTAAGGGTACTGTACTGTCAGAGACAACAGAGGAAAGGGATTTGGGAGTAATTATCTCTAATGACTTAAAGGCAGGCAGGCAGGCAATGTAATAAAGCTGTGGGGAATGCAAGCAGGGTACTGGGTTGTATAGCTAGGGGCATTAGCAGCAGAAAAAGGGAAGTGGTCATGCCACTCTACAGATCTCTAGTTAGAACTCACCTAGAGTATTGTGTACAGTAATGGAGACCCATCTCCAGAAGGCTATAGATTCTATAGAGAAAATTCAAAGAAGGGCTACTAAAATCGTGACTGGTTTACAGGAAAAGAAATATCAGGATAGACTAAAGGATCTGAACATGAAGATAGGGGGGGGGGATATGATTGAAACATTCACATACATGAAGGGATTCAACAAAGTGCAGGATGGAAGTATATTTCAAAGGAGTAAAAATGTTAGGTCAAGAGGCCATAGTCTAAAACTAGAGGGATGCCGGTTTAGATGTAATGTAAGAAAGTTTTACTTTACTGAGAGGGTAATAGATAAGTGGAACAGCCTACCAGCAGAAGTGGTAGAAGTTAATACAGTGACAGAATTTAAGCATGCATGGGATAGGCATAAGGCTGTCCTTAACATAAGACTAGACCAAGGACCAAAAAAGGTTTGAGGTTTTTATTGTAGGAAAATGGGCAGACTATATGGGCCGAAATGGTTCTTGTCTGCTGTCAAATTCTATGTTTCTATACAGTTGTCCAAGCTGCAAGATATAATATATAAGAGGTTAGAGCCAGGAACAGATAACAAGCACAAAGGTAATAGATACAAGTGCACTGGAACGATACCATACCAAATGAACAACATAGGGTGGGTTGCTGTGGAAGGACACAGAGGGAAAACAAATATCGGTGAGTAATTTTCACCCTTTCCTCTGTGTCCAATCCACGTCATAGACTGTGGGGCTTACCAGTGCGGTACCTCAGCAGATCAGGGCTGATCCAAATGTTAGACTGGAATGTCTGCTTCAAGCACCTTCTGTCTGAATTTAGCATCTTCCGAAGCCTGGATATCCAATCTGTAGTGCTTTATGAACGTAGATAGACCATCAGGTTGTGGCTCGGCAGATTTCGTCCGGTGATGCTGAGGCTTTCTGCGCCCATGATGTTGCCATGGCGAGAGTGGAATGTGCTTTGATACCTTTGGGAGGCTCTAAATGTGCAGAATCCTATGCCAAGTGAATACAATCACGAAGCCAATGTGATATTGATGGTTTGGAGGCTGCTGTGCCCTTAAACTTGCCAGAAAAATGTACAAAAAGAGCGTCTGTTTTTTGCCATAATTGAGTTCTGGCCAGATAGATTTGCAAGCAACCAATAAGATCCAAGTTGTGAATTTTCTTTTCAAGCTCATGAGAAGGATTAGGGCAAAAAGATGGCAAAACAATCTCCTGGTTCATGTGGAACTGGGAGACTACTTTAGACTGAAAAGATGGCTTTGGAAGCAGTACCACTTTGTCCTGGTGAAAGATCATAAAGGGTGGAATGGAGACCAGGGTCTGTAATTCACTCACTTACTTGGCGGATGTGACAGCAGTGAGGAATACTGTTTTGAGGGTGAGATGTTTTAAGGAGACTGCATCCAAAGGCTCAAAATATGGGTGTGATGCCAGCTGTTGAAGGACAGTATTCAAGTCCCATGGTGGAACAACTTCCCTAATAGTTGGTTTGATATTGGAGACTGATGACATATATCTTTTTAATAAGATAGACTTCCGCAAAGGGGGTAGTCAAGACTGCTGATATGGCGTATACTTGTACCCTGAGGGAAGCTGGCTTTAACCCTATCATGGTGCCCATGATTTGCTGCCTTTCCTGTCAGTTACCTGAATGGCTGTCTGCTTTCAACCTGCCCAGTATTGCCTATTTAGACTGGGCTTGGGCACCCTTTGGTTGCCCTTTCGTGGTGTCTCTGTCGCCTGCACCTGCATTGTGTTCCTGAGCTATCTATGCTCGTCAGTGATTGCCTGAGTTCCTGTCTGACAGCTTCCTCGGTTCCAGCTTCCATTCCTGATCCAGTTGGGGTTGCTGTTCCTGCTGCCGTTCCTGCTCCTGTCCTGCTTCCTGTCCTGTACCGGCTGTGTTCCTGCTCCTGGATGCCTGCAGAGTGTCTCCTTCCTCCAGTTGCCTTGGGCGACATTTTCATTCACTTTGTTTGTGTATTCCAGTACGCGGGTACTGGTTCACTTCATGTTAACCGGCTGCTTGCTGCTTTCCTTACAGCACCGGTAGTGATTGTGTAACTCTAGTACGCGGGTACTGGTTCGCTCCATGTTAACCAGCTGCTTCCTGCGTTCCTTACAGCACCGGTAGCGATTGTATAACCCCAGTACGCGGGTACTGGTTCACTCCATTATTTCGTTGAGTGTTCTCTACATCTTTATAACACAGCTGGCCTCTGTCGGTTCATCATAGGCGACTGGCTAGCTACACCTTATGCCAGTCGCTGAGGCAATCCCTGTCTGTGTTCCAGTACTTGCAGCCTCCAGGCTGCCTTGCCCGGTATGTTGGTGAGGCCGGTATAACCTATTCCATCTTGTGCCAGTCTAAGGTTGCCTTACCCGGTATTGGCAAGGCCGGTAGAGCCTCATTCCTCGTTGTACCAGTCTCACGGCTGCCTTGTATATTGGCAAGGCTGGTAGAGCTGCATTCCTCGTTGTACCACGGCTGCCTTGCCCGGTATATTGGCAAGGCCGGTAGAGCCTCCATCTCCTCGGTTGCTAGCCTTCCAGGCTGCCTTGGCCGGTATATTGGTAAGGCCGGTAGAACCTATTCCATCTAATGCCAGTTTAAGGTTGCCTTACCCGGTATTGGTAAGGCCGATAGAGCCTGTCTTACATTCTGTATACCACTACTCACTATGACTATGTATTGACGATATATGTTACATGTGTATGCTAACCCGCGAGGGTTCCCCTTTAAACTTTTCAATAAAGTTGTGTTTTTATCTTAACTGAGAGTCATAACAAACCGTGACAAACCCCTTCTGGAATCTTGTTTGCAGGAAGTCCAGGATTCTTTGTGAAGACAGAGAGGTGCGATCAAGGTTATGATTGGTGCACCAGTTATAAAAGATGGGCCATACTCTGTAGTATATTTTGGTAGTAGAAGGGTTTTCTTCCCAGCAATATAGTGTCAATGACTGCCTCTGATGTCCCTTGAAGTCTTACGGATTCCCGCTCAGCCTTCAGGCCTTGAGCTTGAAGAAGGCTGGATCTGGATGAACTAGTGGCCCATGAGTGAGAAGATCCTGGGTGACTGGTAGAGGAAGTGGTTCTTGAACTGACAGTTGAAGAAGATCGGTGTACCAAGGCTTTCGAGGCTAGTATGGTACAATTAGTATTACTTCTGCCTTGTCTCTTCTTATTTTGCGTAGTACATCCGTGATAAGAGGCAGAGGTGGAAACGCATATGCTAGATGGAACTTCCATGGGACCTTTAGTGTGTCCTGTGCAAGCACTTGAGGGTCCTGCCAATGGGATACGAACTTTTGGCACTGTTTGTTTTGTCTTGTTGCCATGAGATCAACTGATGGTTCCTCTAGGTGTTCCACCACTTGATTGAATATTGCAGAGTTTAGACTCCATTCCCCTGGATCTAGCTTGTGACTACTTAAGAAGTGTGCCTTGATGTTTAGTCTCCCTGACAGAGAGGACGCAGTTAGAGCCAGCAGATTTTCTTCTGCCTAATACAATATTATTTGAGCTAGACTAATTGCTTGCTCCTGGTTCATCAGGTACTGGACAGCAGACACATTTGTCTAATCTGATTTGAACTGCTTTCTTCTGCAGATGGGTGCCAAAAAGATGAGGGTCTTCCATACTGCTAGTAGCTTTCATGTTTATATGAAGCGTTTATTCGTGAGGTGACCAACTGCCTTGAACCAACTGCTGTTTCCAAATCCCCCCCAACCTGAATTTGTGGCATCCGTGTGTATGATGATCCATTCTTGTTCCAGTAGGGGTTTGCCCCTTGAGAGATGTCTCTGCTGAGTCCACCATTGTAACTCTGTTCTTGTACTCTGAAAGACAGGGATTTTCAGGTTGGCGTTGAGTGGATATTTTTTGTAGAATTCCAGGAAGTTCTCCTGAGTTAGACGGGCATGAGCCCATGCACAGGGAAACATCAGGAAGGAGGATGACAAATGCCCTAGAAAGAGCTGAAAATTCCTCAAGCAGTGTACTTTCTTCTGACAGAAGACTGATACAGCTCGGTGGATACAATTCTGCCTGTCTAGTGACAGAGTGGTGTCCCTTGGTTTGTGTCGAATTCTATCCCCAGAAATATGAGTTTCTGGGAGGGAGATAGATCACTTTTCTGTAGGTTGATGATCCAACCCAAGTCTGTCAGAAACTGCACGCAAAGACAAGTGCTGTGTATTGACTTCTCCTTGGATGATTCCATTATCAAGATATTGTCCAGGTAAGGTATCACTTTGACTTGATGAAGTAAACTGAGTTCTGCCATGGCTATTGCCATGATCTTGGTGAAGATCCTCGGAGCAGATGCTAGGCCAAAGTGGAGGACTCTGTACTGCTAATGTTTTCCAAACACATAAAACCTCAGGTGTTTGTGATGGGATTCCCTGATGAGGATGTGATGATGCGCATCTTGTAAGTCCAGCCTGGTGAGAAATGCTTGAGGGAGCATCAGCTTCAATGTGGAGGATACTGTTTCCATCTTGAAATATTTCATCCTCAGGAAGGTGTTCAATTTCTTGAAGTCTAGTATGAGGCTTAAGTCCCCTTTAGGCTTGGTAACTGGAAAGAGTGTAGAGTAAAAGCCTGTGAACCTCTGGTGTAGAGGAACTTCCTCTATAACCTGGTTCTGTATTAACAGTAGGATGGATCGTCTCATTTGTCTCATCTCTACCTCCAGTCTGGAGGAGGGGAAGGGATAGCACTGGCTTCACTGATGAAATTGGCCCTTTTGTTGGAAATCCTTGTGATCTCCAGTTCTTTGGGTCTGATATGCTCCATGCTTTTTCTGGTTGTAACCTCTGCCTGGCCGGTATTTTCTGGATTCCTGAAAGGACTGGTGTCGAAATTGCCCCGATCTAGATGGTGGGCTTCTTGTCTTCTTACCCTGAGGTAGAAAGGGGTTTTTGCCCCCTGAGGATCGTGTGATTATCTCCTCAAGCTGGTCACCGAATAATTGTGAACCGGAGAAAGGTAAAGACACAAGGCTGTTTTTTGATTATCGATCCGCGTCCCATGATTTAATCCATAATGGCTGTCTTGAGGGAATAGATAGTGAAGAAGATTTTGCAAGTAGTCTAATGTTGTCAAGCGACGCGTCACATGAATAGTTTATTGCATCTTTCACGACTCCAAGATCTTTTAGAATTCTGCTTCTGGAAACTGAAGGTTCAATTTTTTCTTCAAGTTCAGTGAACCAAATGCACATTGCTCGGAAGATATAGACCCTTGCTGTGGCTGTCTTCAGGTCTTGCCCAATAGTAACAAACTGTTTTGTCAGAGCACTATCAGCCCACATGTCCATGGGATCGTGCAGTGTAGAACCATCTTCCAGTAAAATGGTTGTTCACCTAGATGTTTGTGCAATGGCAGCATCCACTTTGAGTGGTGTACGCCAAGTCAAGGTGTCATAATATGAAAACGGATACATACGTTGAAGACGTCTTAAAATAGAACTACGCTTATCCTTTGCTTCCATTCTGATGTAGCAATTTCCTGGATGGAACTGTGAACTGGTATTTGAGGGCATGGTTTATTTAAAACCCACAAAAACAGTGTCAATAATGTTAAGGTCTTTTTGCACCTCAGAGTGACCCAGAGACTTTCTCATTGACTTAACTAAGTTATCTATTCTATCCAATGGAAAACTGCCTGTGTCATCAGTTATTTCGCTCTCCTCGGCTGAAGAGGCTCCAGAAAACTGTCTTCTTCCTCCTCACAGGCCCTGGAGGGTCCCTCATCCGGGTCTGAAGCACACATCCGAATCCACAAAAACATGGCTTCATCAGAAGAAGATTAACATTTTGGGATGGCCCAGACCTGAATCCAACTGAACATCTGTGGGGTGATCTGAAGAGGGCTATACACAGGAGATGTCCTCACAATCTGACAGATTTTGAGTGCTTTTGCAAAGAAGAATGGGCAAATATTGCCACATCAAGATGTGCCATGGTAATAAACTTCTACCCAAAAAAACTGATTGCTGTAATAAAATCAAAATGTGCTTCAACAAAGTAGTAGTTTAAGGGTATGCACACCTATGCAACCAGGTTATTGTGAGTTTATTGTTTTTCCCCCCTCAACGATTTCAGTTTGTTTTGCAATTGAATTGTTCACGTTATAGGTCACATTAAAGGTGGAAAAAGGTCTGACATGATTTATCTTTGTCTCATTCTTTAGCATCAAAATAACCTGGCATTTTAACAGGGGTGTGTAGACTTTTTATGTCCACTGTATATAGATATCTCTCTCTCTCTCTCTCTCTCTCTCTCTCTCTCTCTCTCTCTCTCTCTCTCTCTCTCTCTCTCTCTCTCTCTCTCTCTCTCTCTCTCTCTCTCTCTCTCTCTCTCTCTCTCTCTCTCTCTCTCTCTCTCTCTCTCTCTCTCTCTCTCTCCGGGCAGTCTCTACTGCGCATGACTGCATTGTGACAAACATCCTAGACAATTATTAAATAAGGATATATCTATATTTAAATCTTGCTCATTGCAAGAATATATTTTATTTCCCTTCTCTGATGATTGCATATGTGGTTCTGAAGTTTACGCTAGACCTGTCAATTTAAGATGTTTGTTTTAAAGAAAATGAAAAACTGTCTGTGCTGGATTTTTTTTGCCATATGTATGTGATATAACTAGTTTTTGAGAAATTAACCTTTATTTGTTGATGGTGCAGCATGGCACATTAAGCTAATTAATTTCTGTACTGGGCATATATTTCCACATATACCATGTGGACAGAGCCCGCACTCTGGGCTAATTTGTAATAGCATATACAGTTCCAGGAGCAAAACTCTTTGATCTAGGGTGCTGCCCTGCCATACAGCCCACTTCCCTCAAGAGTTTCTGTTTTTAATTCAAGATATAAAGGTATTCCATTTGATTTTATTATAACTGTTTGGATGATTCGAGTTATTGGTGGTGCGGTCACATGTTTGTATTCTAATAGCTTGAGGACAACCGGAGGGAAGCGCACTCAGGTCCACCAAAGCATCACCAGCCCAATCGTCGTGTTAAAAATATTCTTTATTCACACAAGTAAAAACATCCACTTGTAAGACGAAATATCATACAGCAACGACACATTGGATCAAATGGTCCATCACCTATGTGAATAAAGAATATTTTTACCACTTGTAAGACGAAATATCATACAGCAACGACACATTGGATCAAATGGTCCATCACCTATGTGAATAAAGAATATTTTTAACACGACGGTTGGGCTTGTGATGCTTTGGTGGACCTGAGTGCGCTTCATATTGTGTACATTTAATTTCTAATAGCACAGTGAACAATAAGTTTGGCCACAAACATAACAGCATACAGTGCTGAGAAATTGCATAAAGTACTACACAATGGGGGAGATTCACTAAGGCGTGTTAAAGATCACTGGAGAAGTCATCTCTACTTTATCACTTCTTTATCACGCTTTAGTGCATAATTCCCAAAGTCTTCAATGTACACAAGTTAGTTTCTCAAAAACGCTATTTTACAGAAAAAAATTGCTAATATATTGTGTTTTTTTTTTTGTTTTTTTTTTTTAATTTACAAGGTAGCATACCAAAAACATACAAATTATACATATTTCCTGAACAAACGAAATCATATCCCCTAGCAGCCAACAAGGACAATGATTATATTTTCCCTGTTATTCAGATTTACATCAATACCTGACATTTATAAATTCAAGGTACTTGTCATGGTTTTAATGAACGCTCAGACAATTTGGTTAAGGTAAAACCATGAAGCTTTATTAAACAAATAATAAGGAACAGAAATGCCCTTCACAGGTGCAGACCCAAACAGAGAATAGCACTTTTGAATCTGACACAGGTCAGGGTATATAACAATAGATATGTACAAAATACAGAAATGCATAAAAATGACTGGAACAGGAAGTGGAACAAAACTTCAGCAGTACTGGTCAGGAGAAGCTCTAGGAGAGGCAAGTACTGCAGGGAAAACACCCCAATAGATAGGGAGAGGATAGGCTCTACCGGCCTTGCCTGTAACCAGGTAAAGGCAGCCCACGTGACAGCTCAAATCAATACACGGAGGAGATGCCCAGAGGCCACCGGAATAGGCACAGTCTGCACGGAGTGCAACCAGAGGTGATAGTAGGCAGACTGAGTATAACGCACCCGGAGGCAATAGAAAGTACAGCAACGCAACCGGAGACAACTGATAGGTGCAGACAGACAGGTCATGGAACCACAAGTACCCACTGAGGCAAGGCTGTATGATAGTGCAACCGGAGGTAACAGTGAGGCACCGACCTTAAGTAGTGCAACCTGAGGCAATGGATATGTGCAGACTGACAGGTAGTGCACTAGTGACCGCTAAGGCACAGGCTGTATAGTAGTGCAAATGAAGGCTGCAGCGAGGCACAGGCTGTATGGTAGTGCAACCGGAGGCAACGGATACGTGCAGACTGACAGGTAGTGCAACCACTAGTGACTGAGAAGGCACAGGCTGTATAGTAGTGCAAACAGAGGCTGCAGTGAGGCACAGGCTGTAAGGTAGCGCAGCCGGAGGCAACGGATATGTGCAGACTGACAGGCAACCGTAAGGCAATGGCTATTAGACACGAGACTGGGGCAACAGATGCACTAGCGGTAAGCTGACACTAGGCGAGTAGCCAATGCCTGGGTCGGACACAGAGAGCGACAGTCAACCAAAGCCTGGATCGGTACACAGAGAGCAGTAGTCAGCCAATATGGGTTCGGTACACAGAGGGCGGTAGTAGCAGAATCGGTCACGGGATCGTAGTCAGGCAAGCCGGGTAATAAACAATACGGGCAGTGAAGACAGGAGCAAGGTCAGACCAAACCGGATCATACACGGAACAGGAACACCGCAACAAACGTCTGGTCAGGACCACCACGAAAGGGCACCGGTATAGTGACAGGAGGGCGTATATAAAGGCAAGCCCTGGGAGGGGTTGAAAACCCAGAGCCAAGAAGAAGCAGCCAAAGCAAACCCGGAAGTAAGAATGTTGCTCAGGCAGAATCACGGGCACCGTGATAGTAACACCCTCTCAAAGACACCCCCCCCCCCCTCTTGCCTTGACGAGGTCTAGGCTTGGTAGGAAACTTAGCACGGAATCTGCGCAACAAAAGTGGAGCCTGAATGTCAGAGTGGTTCACCTATGAGTGTTCCTCTGGCCCATAACCCTTCCAGTGTACCAAGTATTGGATCTGGCCATGGAATCTACGTGAATCCAAAATACTCTGCATTTCATATTCATCATGGTCCTGAATGCGCACTGGACCTGGGACTGCAGGAGTGGTGGTATAACGACTACACACCAGCGGTTTAAGAAGTGACACATGGAACACATTATGTATCTTCATGGAGGCAGGTAATTCCAATGCATAGGAGACAGGGTTGACTTGACGGAGTACCCGGAACGGACCCACAAACCGAGGAGCAAATTTGTAACAAGGGACTTGCAACCTAAGATTCTTAGAGGACAACCAGACACAGTCCCCCACCTGAAGTACAAGGGCTGGCAATCATGTGTTGTTAGCATGCCGCTGGACTCGTAGGAAAGACTCACGTAAGGTATCCTGGACCAGTGCCCATGTGGAGCGGAGTTTCCTAATATGCTCATCCAGAGCCGGAATCTGCTGTGCTTGAAAGGTGTCCGGGAGTAAGCACGGTTGAAACCCATAATTGATCAGGAAGGGTGAGCTCCTGGATGCGCTGCTTACAGCACAGTTCCTGGCAAACTCTGACCAAAGCAACAAGTCAGCCCAATTGTCGTGATGGTTGGAAATTAAACAACGTAAAAATAGTTCCAAGCCCTGGTTAGTACGCTCAGCTTCTCCACTGGTCTGGGGGTGATAAGCGGAGGAAAAGGACAACTGAATCCCCATCTGGTTACAAAAGGTCCTCCAAAATCTCGACACGAATTGACTCCCATGGTCCGAGACCAGCACCTTGGGCACCCCGTGGAGTTGGAATACCTCCCTGGCAAACACTGTAGCCAGATCCTTAGCAGACGGCAAGCCAGGGAGTGGCACAAAATGAGCCATTTTGGAGAATCTGTCAACTATCATGAGTATCACCGTAAAGCCTTTAGAGACCGGCAGCTCTCCCAGGAAGTCAATAGAAACGTGTGACCAAGGACGGTCACCATTAGGAACAGTTTGCAGCAGTCCCACTGGAAGGTGTCTGGGAGTCTTAGAACGGGCACAAGTGGCACAGGCTGCGGTAAATGCCGCACAGTCATCTCTCATGCCCCGGCCACCAAAACATCGGTGACAGAGACCAGATTAATTGATTTTTTTTTTTTTTTTTTTTTTTTTTTTTTTTTTGTCCCCCACATGACCGGCTGCCCGGGAGGAATGGTAAGTCTCAATTAATTTAGCCCGAAAGGGCTCTGTCACAAAGCACTTGCCCACAGGCTTCTCTGGAGGAGCACTGGCCTGAGATGCCAAAATTTCCTCCCCTAATGGTGAAGTGATGCTGGTCCGCAATGTGGCGAGTATACGGTCCGGAGGGATAATAGGCACTGGTACAGAGTCAGCTTCTGGATCTGAACCAAATTGTCTGGACAAGGCATTGGCCCGTACATTCTTAGTACCAGGTAAGTAGGAGACAATGAAATTGAAACAAGACAAAAACAGTGCCCATCTCGCTTGTCTTGGATAGTCTTTTGGCCTCAGAGAGGTACATGAGGTTTTTATGATCTGTCAGAATCAGTATGGGAGCCCTAGTGCCCTCCAACAGATGTCGCCATTCACGTAAAGCCAAGATAATCGCCAAGAGTTCCCGGTCACCAATGTCATACAGACTCTGGGCTTTGGTCATCTTTTTCGAAAAAAAAATCTGCACGGTCTCAACGTCTTATCAGGACCTGGTCTTTGGCCCAATACTGCCCCTACTCCGGTCTCAGAGACATCCACCTCCAACGTAAATGGTAACCCAGGAGTAGGATGTGACAGAACTGGGACAGTGGAAAATGCGGTCTTCAGAGTTTCAAATGCCCTGACCACCTCTGGGGTCCATTCTGAGGCGTTGGCACCCTTGTAGGTCATATCAATGAGTGTCTTAACGATTCTGGAATTGCGAATAAATTTCCTATAATCATTCGCAAACCCTAAAAATCACTTCAAGGGTTTGAGGCCCATGGGGGCGTGGCCACTGCAGCACCGCTGCAAGCTTGTCCATAGCGAAGCCCTCCTTAGAGATCACATAGCCTAGAAAAGCCACACTAGACCTATGGAAATCGCACTTCTCGAGTTTGCAATATAGCTTGTTTTCTCTCAGCCTCTGCAAGACTGCCGAGACATATCAAAATGTCATCTAGGTATTACGACTACACAGGATTGTAACAAGTCCCTTAATACATCGTTTATAAATTCTTGAAATACCGCCGGGGCATTGCACAGACCAAATGGTATGACCAAGTACTTGTAGTGCCCTGTACGAGTATTGAAGGCCGTTTTCCACTCATCACCCTCCTTAATCCGAACTAGATTATATGCCGCCCTAAGGTCTAGTTAGGTAAAGATGGATGCACCCTTTAACCAATCGAACAATTTGGTGATGAGTGGAATGGGATAAGCGTTCTTTATCATTATTTTGTTGAGACCCCTATAATCAATACAGGGTCGGAGCTCCCCGTCCTTCTTTTTAACAAAAAAGAATCCAGCCCCCGCGGGCGAGGAAGATTTACAAATAATACCACGAGCCAGGGCGTCACTAATGTATTCCTCCATGGCCCGGTTCTCGTCACAGGACAACGGGTAAGTTCTACCCCTAGGGGGCATAGTGCCTGGCACAACATCAATAGCACAATCGTATGGGCGATGCTGTGGCAGAGTGCTAGCCTCTCCCTTACTGAATACATCGCTGAATGACTGGTATTCAAGCGGTAGGGAGGGAGAGGTACAGATCTTAGTAGGGTGCCTTAGACAATGAGTGTTACAGTGCTCGGACCAAGACAATATCTCACGTCTTCCAGTCAAGTTTGGGATTATGCTTATGTAATCATGGAAAACCCGAAATGACCTCAAAATGGGGAGACTGGATTATCTGGAACTGTAAGGTCTCCTTGTGAAGTGCTCCGATACAAACAGATAACGGGCATGTCTCCTGGGTGACCTGTGGCGGTACCAGAGGCCTCCCATCAATGGCCTCAATATCAAGTGGAGATTCTCTGTTCAACGGTGGAATGTTATGCAGAATAGCAAAGTCCCTGTCCATATAATATCCGGCAGCGCCGTAGTCAATCAGAGTCAATCAGAGTATTCACCGAATCGTAAGCCCAAGAGACAACAATATTAAGTACCGGTTTGTTTAACGTGCTTTCCGGGGACTGGTTTACACCACCTAGGATCTGTCCCCCACTTGAGCCTAGGTGCGAGCGTTTCCCGGCCGCACGGGACAGGTCTTTAGCAGGTGACACGCCTTGCCACAATACATACATAGGTCCTGTTTGCAGCGGAAGGAGCGTTCCTCCTTGGACAATCGGGTGAAGCCCACTTGCATAGGTTCTATACTCCCAGTAGGAGGAGAGGGAGGCAAGGGTGGGAAATTAGCCCTAGTAGCAAACACGCTCATGGGTCTTGATTTACGATCCTTATATATACTCCTCAATCAGGATAGTATAATCAATGAAATTGTCTAGACCCTCTGGCAAGTCTCTGGCCGCAACTTAATCTTTAATCCTATCCTCGAGACCTTGTGCGAAAGCAGTGACAATCGCTTTGTCGTTCCAACCTACCTCTGCTGCGAGTGTGCGAAATTCAATGGCATAATCGGAAACAGTATGTGTGCCCTGTTGGATTCTCATAAGACGCTTGGCAGCAGAGGTGGCACGCCCTGGAATTTTGAATACACTGTGGAAAGCCCTTACAAACTCGGCGAAGTTATTAGTGATTGGTTTACCAGTCTCCCAAATCGGATTTGCCCAAGCTAGAGCTTTGCCCATGAGTAGTGAGATCACGAACCCCACTTTACTCCTTTCACTAGGAAATGCCTGCGGTACCAGTTCAAGAAAGATCTCAAGTTGGTTCAGAAACCCTCAGCACAGAGTTGGCTCCCCATCGTATCTCAGAGGGAGGGGGGCAGTAGCGGATAGCCGCTTAGAGGAAGAACTGGACTTACTAGCCTGTGCCAATGGTGCTGGAACTGGAGTGGCCACCAAAGGCTATACAGGTGTCTCGAGACAGGCAGTGTGCTCCAAAATAGTCTGGATAGCCATAGACAACTGGTCTAACCGTTGCTCCTGAGCGTCCATTCTCCATAGGAAATTCTGGGAGCTACCTTCATCAGCCTTGTCTGAGGTCATGGCCCTTTCGTACTGTCACGGTTTTAATGAATTCTCAGACAGTTTGGTTAAGGTAAAACAATGAAGCTTTAGTAAACAAATAATAAAGAACAGAAATGCCCTTCACAGGTCCAGACTCAAACAAAGGATAGCACTTTTGAATCTGACACAGGTCAGGGTATATAACATTAGATATGTACAAAATACAGAAATGCAGAAAAATGACTGGAACAGGAACTGGAACAAAACCTCAGCAGTACTGGTCAGGAGAAGCCCTAAGAGAGGCAAGTACTGCAGGGTAGACACACCAATAGATAGGGAGAGGATAGACTCTACCGGCCTTGCCTGTAACCAGGTAAAGGCAGCCCACGTGACAGCTCTTTCTTTCCCCCAAAACTGTGGCAAAAATCTTCACATCCACATTTTAATAAAGAAAGTGGTCTGTAACTACCTACCTCTGTTGGATCTTTACCCTCTTTACTGATTTTGCATGATGTTCTCTCTAAACATTTCCATAAGTAATTTGCCACTGCCCAATTAAAACACTTTATAAGGAGTTTGTTTATAGTTTGTTTCATTATTTTAAAAAACATATTATCAAACCCATCAGGCACAGGAGTTTTATTCTTAGCTAACTTATCAATAATTTTCTCTACCTCTTTCCGTTACTTCCCTATTTAAAAACTGTCTCTGATATGTCTAATTCTGCGCGTACAGGGGCCAGATTATATAATTTCTACTCTATTTACCGCTCTTCATTTTCAGTTGATTGGACATGATACCATCAGCTCTGCTCTGCCTAAAATAATACTTCGTTTGTAACTGATCCATAGTCCTTTGAACTCTTTCCATTATTCTTTCTTTAAAGGGGAACTTTCACCCCGCAATAACTTAATGTTCACTTACTGCTCACCTGGCGACTAGCTGCTTAGTAGCGCTAGTCTCCAGAAATCTTACCCGGTTCTTCGTTTTACAGGAGCAGGAAGCACGGACGTCTCTTCACAGTGACGTCCGTGCACCTGCGCTGTCAGTCCCTTGTGCACCGTGCGGGAGCGTTGTAAGTAAAAATAGGACCTAAAATTGATCGCTCCAAGAACGGAGCGATCTCTCTTAGGCCTCAAAGCGGTGCGCCGGTATGCGTAACAGGTCACGTGTACCGGCGCGTCGGCAAGGATCAAAGCGGTCCTTAAGGGAAGGTAACTTCCCTGGACCGCTGGTCCTTAAGGGGTTAATGTCCCCCCCTCACCTTATCTATCTCTGTCTGTACGTTCTTATTGAGTGTGTGATATTTTCTGGAATGTTCCAAAAGCGCAAATGATTGCGTCTGGACCGATCCTCCAATTCACTGAGTTTTATTTCCAAGTCAGACACCTTTGAATATAGAATCTCATGTTGTGATTTAAATTTCCTCTGTGTCCAATCCACGGCAATGGACTGTGGGTAGAAGGTTATCAGTATGTCTAAAGAAAAATCGAAGGTTCCTTCTGAGGCACCCAAAGATGAGAAGGCTTCCACAAAAATGAAGAATTGTGCTGGCTGTGAAAATAAGCTACCTGCTTCTGACACAGCAAAACTATGCACAGATTGCTTAAAAAAGATTGCTGGTCCTGAGGTTCCTCCTCAATTTACAGAATTTTTAGGTTGGATTAAAACCTCTATGCAGGAAACATTTCACTCAATACAGGAGACTTCAAGGAAAAGGCAAAGGCCATCTGACCCACAGGAAGGCACATCATATATGGAAGATGAAGATATTCCCAGCCTAGTGGACCTAGAGTCAGGTGCATCTTCAGTGGAAGAGGGAGAACTCACAGAGGATAACACCTCCTTTAACGTAGAAAAGATAGAAAGCGTGCTGAAAGCCACGAGAAAGACACTGGGCTTAACAGAGACACAGAAAGAATTAAATGTTATGGATTCAGCATTTATTGGTTATAAGAAGGAAATTCCAACCTTTCCGGTCCACAGCTCAATTCGGGAAATTATCACTAAAGAATGGAAAACAGGAGACAAGCGCCCTCAGATTACTAGAAGAATACAAAAGATGTATCCTTTTTCTGAAGAAGACACAGGTTCCTGGGTAACGGTACCTAAAGTTGATGCGGCTGTGGCGCAGATATCAAAAAGAACAACTTTGTTATTAGAAGACGGAACTACCCTCCGTGATTCTATGGATAAAAGAGCCGATTCTGCACTCAAGAAACAGTTCGCAGTTATTGGACAGGGTCTTAAGACAGCAACAGCAATGGCATGCATGTTCCGCACGTTAAGAATTTGGCTGAATAAATTCGAAGAGAAGCTGGATTCCTCAGTCTCTTAGATCTCGCCTAATGAAAGAGTTAGTTCGTATTAAAGATTCAGTCAACTTTTCTTGTGACGCCTTGCTAGATAATATCAGAAGTTTGGCAAAATCATCTGCCCTTTCTATCACCTCAAGGCGCGCTTTATGGATTAAAGCCTGGGAGGCTGATGCCACCTCAAAGAATAAGCTGGTATCACTTCCATTTACTGGAACAAAGTTGTTTGGTAGCCAACTTGAAGAGATAATTAAACAGTCTTCTGGAGGGAAAAGTCAGTTTCTTCCCCAAACAAAACGTGCCAGAGCATCACCTTCGAGAGCTTCTTCCAGGAGACAGTCCTTTCGGGAAGCAAGAAGATACAAACCAGGAAAATCCTATGACCAGAAGCAACGTACTTCAGGACAAGGGGCTAGACCAGGGGGCCGAAAGCCATTCCAGGGTAAGCCTCGCTTTCAACAACAGTCCCAATGAAACATGCTTAACCCCATCTCCTACTCCAATTGGGGGCAGATTGGAGTTCTTCAAGGACGCCTGGGAGCCCATTCACCCAGACCTTTGGGTGCGTCAGATTCTGGAGATGGGGTACAGCTTGGAATTTCTGACTGTCCCACATATTCAAGTATTCAAAACTTCAAGGATTCGGAACAGAGAAGCGGCAATAGGAATGAAGAAGGCGATTCAAACTCTTCTCTACAATCAAGTAAGAGAAGAGGTACCCAAGATCCAGCGGTTCTATGGAATCTACTCAAGTCTTCCCAGTTCCGAAGCTTTCAACAGAATTGAGAGTTATTTTGGATCTAAAAAAGATCAACTCCTTTCTCAAGATAAAGAAATTCAGGATGGAAACAGTCTCAACAGCAATGAAAATGGTCCATCCTCAATCCTTTCTAACCAGGATAGACTTAAAGGATGCGTACTACCATATCCCAATTCACCAATCACACAGAAGATTCCTCCGCTTCCATTTCCAGAACAGACATTACCAATACAGGGCCTTGCCATTCGGTCTAGCCTCAGCACCTCGAGTCTTCACAAAGGTGTTAGCAGTAGCCATGGCAGAATTACGACAACAAAAGATAAGGGTCATACCTTATCTGGACGACATTCTAATAATAGCAGACTCCAGAAAGGAATCAGAAGTACACACAACAAGATGTCTAGAGCTACTATCAAGACTCGGATGGATGGTGAATCTAGAGAAGAGTCAGCTTCAACCAGCTCAGGAACTGGTGTTTCTAGGAGTCACATTCAACACTATACAGGAGATGGCATATCTATCAGAAGACAGACAGACCCGACTGTTACAGAGAATTCCTTGGTTTGCAAGAAAAAAATCACAGACAGCAGAAGAATTCTCAAGATTACTAGGCAACCTTTCATCAACATTTCAGATCCTACCCTGGGCTCGGGCTCACAGCAGGATGACTCAATTGAATTATCTCAGATTCTTCAAAAAGGATCCAACCAACACGCTGCAGATGATTCCAATTCTATCATCCACCAGAGCAGAACTCAAGTGGTGGAATCAACCCACACATCTCTTAAAAGGAAGATCATTAAGGCCAATTCAGTGGGAAATAATTACCACAGACGCCAGCAAGACAGGTTGGGGAGGACACTGGCGTCACCAAGCAGTGCAGGGAAAATGGACTATAAAGGAGCAATCTCTGCACATCAATGTCCTGGAGCTATTAGCAATATGAAACACACATCTGCACCTTAAAGAAGAACTCAGAAATTTGCATGTCAGAGTTCGCTCAGACAACACAGCAGCAGTAAGATACCTCCAGAATCAGGGAGGCACAAAAAGCAGGGCTCTCAGTTGTCTGGCTATCAGGATCCTCAGTTGGGCAGAAAGACATTTAGCAGCGCTAACTGCAACGTACATATCAGGGAACCTAAATGTAAAAGCAGATTACCTAAGCAGGAAACAGTTGGACCCGGGAGAGTGGTCTCTGGACAAACAAGTCTATCAGATCCTCACTATCAAGCTGTGAACTCCTGTGATAGACCTCATGGCAACAGAACAAAATTCAAAGTGCCAAGTTTTCTTCTCCAGATGGAAATCCCAAAGGTCAGCAGGTCAGGATGCTCTGCAGTTTCACTGGGGGACCCAACTGGCTTACATATTTCCCCCCTTACCAATTCTGACGGAGGTGATTCAGAAGATCAGAAGGGACAAGGCGGAAGTTATACTAATAGCCCCAGATTGGCCAAGGAAGATCTGGTATGCCGATCTACTGAGCATGTTGGTGAGTCCATCAATTCCCCTTCCTCAGTATCCCCATTTACTGACCCAGGGCCCAGTCAGCCATCCAGACATAGCATTCTTGAAGCTGAGGGCATGGCGGCTGAGCGGAGCTCTTTAAGGCTTAAAGGCCTTTCAGATTCAGTTATTGATACAATATTAGCAGGACGCAGAGTATCCTCCTCTAAGATATATTATCGTGTATGGTCCATCTTTTACAGATGGTGTTCATCTAGAAATCTTTATAGAGAAGACATTTCTCCAGCTATTATACTAGAATTCCTTCAGGAAGGATTTAGCAAGGGTCTCAGGCCAGCCTCATTAAAAGTACAACTTTCTGCTTTATCAGCGGTTCTGGCAGTTCCATTTGCAGAACAGTATGTAGTTAAACGATTTATTACAGCCGTCACTAAAATTAAACCTACAATAAGGGACATTACTCCCCCTTGGGATTTAAATTTAGTGCTCCAACAATTATGTTCTCATGAATATTTCGAACCTTTAGATTCGGTTTCTTTGAAACACCTAACTCTAAAAACGGTCCTACTCACAGCAGTAACATCAGCTCGCAGGGTAGGAGAATTACAGGCTCTATTATGTTCATCACCTCATCTAGTTTTTCACCAGGATAAAGTGGTATTAAGACCTAGACCCTCCTTCCGTTCTAAGGTGTTATCTACGTTTCATTTAAGCCAGGAGATTATTCTTCCCTCCTTTTGTGCTAACCCCTCTAACACCAAGGAGCAGGAATTACACAAATTAGACTTGGTGACGTGTCTGAGGATATATCTTCAGAGAACACACTCGTTCAGGAAGTCGCAAACTTCATCCACCATACAGGAAGATTTAAAGGTACTGCGGCTTCAAAAGCTTCCATTGCTAGATGGATCAAACAGGGTATCTGCCTAGATTACGAATCTGCGCATCAGTCCCCACCTATGGGCATCAAGGCACACTCAACCAGGGCCATATCCACATCATGGGCCCAGAAAGCTGTAGCGACCCCAGAAGAGATCTGTAAGGCAGCTACTTGGTCCTCAGTTTCCACCTTTTATAAAGCATTACAGGTTGGATATTCAAGCCTCCACAGACGCTAAGTTTGGCAGGAAGGTGCTGGAGGCAGCCATTCCTGTTTCAGAATGAAGATTCCCACCCTGGCCTCTAGGGTACTGCTTTGGTAAGTCCCACAGTCCATTGCCGTGGATTGGACACAGAGGAAAAGGTGAAATTTACTCACCGATATTTTGTTTTCCTCTGTGTCCTTCCACGGCAACCCTACCCTCTGGGAAATCTATGGTAATTGTATCGTTCCTCTGACAGACTCCATAAAAGATTAAACTATTCTAAGTCTCATACTTACCTTGTTGATTACACAATTTGGATTCATTGAACTAACATTTCTCTATTTTACAGCTTGGTTAACAAGAAATAACTGAGGAAGAGGAGGAACTAATTTATGATTTCTTTGGTCCTGCCAGCTGGAGGGCGGAGCCAATACTCACAGTCCATTGCCGTGGAAGGACACAGAGGAAAACAAAATATCGGTGAGTAAATTTCACCTTTTTGCTCCTCAACTGAATCATTTTTCTGCTCTATCCCTTGTAATCTATTTGCTAAATCTCAGATATCGTTCTTCACCTTTTGAGATGAAAAGTTCATTCTACAGTTATAGCTACCAGTTGGGATTCCAAACAATGCTTTAAAAAACCATGCGATACCACAAGTTCCTCCTGGGGTCCTTGGATCTCTAATGAGACAGCTCCTGACATATTTTGTGAAGATTCATTGACACCCTTTTAGGGCTGCAACAACTAATCGATATTATCGATAAAAATAGATTATGAGAATCGTTGTCAACGATTCTCATAATCGATTAGTTGCAGCCCCAGACTGCCGCCGCCGCTGCCAGTGTCAGTATGACCAGATCCATCTGCCCGCATCATCACGCGCCCCTGCGGGCCGTGATGCCATACAGACAGAGAAGAGGAAGAGGGCAGAGGCACCGGAAGAGAAGCGCTTGCTGCCAGACAGTAACGATCAGTCTACTGGCAGCAAGCGCTTCTCTTCCGGTGCCTCTGCCCTCTTCCTCTTCTCTGTGTGTATGTCATCACGGCCCGCAGGGGCGCGTGATGATGCGGGCGAGCAGGAGGAAGAGAGGTACAAAGGGGGAGAAAGAGAGGTACAAGGGAAGAGAACGAGACACATGGGGGAGAAAGAGATGCACAAGTGGGAGAAAGAAGTACAAGGGATAGAAAGAGGCACATGGGGGAGAAAGAAGTACATGGGGGAGAATGAGAGGCACAAGGGGGAGAAAGAAGTACATGGGGGAGAAAGTGAGGCACAAGGGGCAGAAAGAAGTACATGGGGGAGAAAGTGAGGCACAAGGGGGAGAAAGTGAGGCACAAGGGGCAGAAAGAAGTACATGGGGGAGAAAGTGAGGCACAAGGGGGAGAAAGTGAGGCACAAGGGGGAGAAAGTGAGGCACAAGGGGCAGAAAGAAGTACATGGGGGAGAAAGAAGTACAAGGGGGAGAAAGTGAGGCACAAGGGGCAGAAAGAAGTACATGGGGGAGAAAGTGAGGCACAAGGGGCAGAAAGAAGTACATGGGGGAGAAAGTGAGGCACAAGGGGGAGAAAGAAGTACAAGGGATAAAAAGAGGCACATGGGGGAGAATGAGAGGCACAAGGGGCAGAAAGAAGTACATGGGGGAGAAAGTGAGGCATAAGGGGGAGAAAGTGAGGCACAAGGGGCAGAAAGAAGTACATGGGGGAGAAAATGAGGCACAAGGGGCAGAAAGAAGTACAAGGGGCAGAAAGAAGTACAAGGGGCAGAAAGAAGTACAAGGGGGAGAAAGTGAGGCACAAGGGGGAGAAAGTGAGGCACAAGGGGCAGAAAGAAGTACATGGGGGAGAAAGTGAGGCACAAGGGGCAGAAAGAAGTACATGGGGGAGAAAGTGAGGCACAAGGAGGAGAAAGAAGTACAAGGGGGAGAATGAGAGGCACAAGGGGGAGAATGAGAGGCATAAGGGGCAGAAAGAAGTACATGGGGGAGAAAGTGAGGCATAAGGGGGAGAAAGTGAGGCACAAGGGGCAGAAAGAAGTACATGGGGGAGAAAGTGAGGCACAAGGGGGAGAAAGTGAGGCACAAGGGGCAGAAAGAAGTACATGGGGGAGAAAGTGAGGCACAAGGAGGAGAAAGAAGTACAAGGGGGAGAAAGTGAGGCACAAGGGGGAGAAAGAAGTACATGGGGGAGAAAGTGAGGCACAAGGGGCAGAAAGAAGTACATGGGGGAGAAAGAGAGGCACGAGGGGGGAGAGAGAGGTGCATAGACCGCATAGTAAAATAATAACAATGACGCATGTTAAATGTGTAGAGTTTTTTATTCTGCTGTTTGTAATTAACACTCCGTTTGTTCATTAAATCATTTTAAATAATGAAAAATTAGCATATTGTTTTTTTATCCGATTGAAAAAATAATCGGCCAACTAATCGATTATCAAAATAATTGTTAGTTGCAGCCCTACACCCTGAGTGGGAAAAAAAGGTGGCCGCTCCCTTATCTTGTTTCACCTCTCTTTTTTTCCTTCTTCGAAAGGGCTTTATCCTGAGCTTTCTTAGACACCATTAGGGACTCTAATATTAACTTATCAGTAAGTTAAAAGCCACCTTCTCTTGGAATTTAATGTAGTTGCTGATCAGCTTAAATTAAACAGAGCTCCCAATGCATCTCAAAATAGAAATTTTCTCATAACAAAAAGCTCTTCATAACTTAATTATACTCAAGTCAATCTCTTATCCTCTCACTTCTTGTCGTACTCTTCTTCCTCCTCTTAATCCTAAATACTAGGTAAACGGGATTTATTCTTTATAATCCTCAAAAGGAATAGTCTCTCAATATCTCTCTACAAAAACCCACTTAGTATGATGCCAAGCGGTATGGCTGGGTAGGCAAGAACATTGTACATTATTCTCCCGTCCTCCTCACTTTTACAGTCCCGATGTATTTATATCAGTAACAACTGTAATAGTCCCCAGTGTCACGGGAACCCAAGGAATAAATCAAGAGTCAGACGGTATAGATAAACACCTTTATTAGAATATAGAACTATATACAGAATGGATCAGGATGGAGCAGAGGGTGATTAGAGAGGCTCAAGACTCTATCAGGAATAGGAGACTGCTTCTCCGTCAACCTACTGCAGAGACTACGCCGAAGCCAATGGTAGTCTCAGTAGCCAGAAAGTCAGGGACTAGACTCGAACTGTCTCCCCTAAGGATAGTAACAGGGGAGACCACTGACCACACCTGCAGTTAGTAAGGAGAAGGTCATCTCCCAGAAGGGTGGCAACAAGGAGACTACTGACTCGCGCCTGCAATCAGCAAGGCAGAGGCGTAACTAGAAGCCACTGGGCCCTGGTGCAAGAATTGCCATGGGCCCCCCGACCACATTGGCCCCATTATCCACATTGCCCCTTCCACAATGCCCCCTTCATCTCCAGGTTGCCCCTTCCACAATGCCTCCATCTCCACATTTCCCCTTGCACATTGCCCCTTTATCTCCACATTGCCCCTACCTCCAGTCCCTGGTGTTCTAGCGGAGTGTCTTGACACAGATCTGTGCCTCCTTCGGCACAGATCTCAAGAACTGAAGCTCCCGCGTGCCGCTCTAGTAATGCAGAGGCTGGGAGATGATGTCATCTCCCAGCGCTCTGTATTACTAGAGCAGCGCGCCGAGTGGGAGATCAGCTAAGTGACTGCTGCGGGCGAGGGGATTGCAGGGGGTGGCCAGGCCCCTGGAGTGATGGGCCCGGTCGCAGGTGCAACCGCTGCGACCCCTATTGTTATGCCACTGCAGCAAGGCTAGAGTCTGCCAGAGCCACAGGTCTGCACCAGGCAGGATGTCCACTAATCAGGAGGCAATGCAGAGAGGATAGCTGGACAGAGCCCCAGGTCAGCACCAGATTGGATAGTCGGACAAGCCAGGGTCATACATGGAGCAGGTAATCAGCCAGAGCCACAAGTCTGCACCAGATTGGATGTCCAAGAGCAAAGGTAGCACACAAATAGGATAGTCAGACAGAGCCACAGGTCAGCACCAGATAGGATGATCAGACAAGCCGGGATCATACACAGGAGAACAGTGTCACCACTCCTTACCCGCTCTCTGACTGCTTCTTGCTCGCAGAGGGTTGTTTCTTCCAAGTTGCGGAGGCTGGCTGGTCGTCCATGCACAGAACGCCGCTGTCTTCCTTCTGGCGTCTGCGCATGTGCCCGGCTTGGATAGTCATTCATTGAGCCTCCGCAAATCACACAAGGCTCCCAGGCGAGCCTCTCTCCTCTTCCACTCCTATTGGCTATTCCTTCCTATTTGAACAGGCTACCCCAGGCTTTGGTTGCCCATTCCACAAGCTCAGTAGTGTTCTTACCCTTGATATTCAGTTAGTTCTCCTGGTTCTGACCTCAGCCTGCTCCTGACCATTCTGATTCTCCAGGGCCTGGTTCTGACCACAGCCTGCTCTGACCACTCTGATTCTCCAGGGCCTGGTTCTAACCACAGCCTGCTCTGACTACTCTGAATCTCCAGCCCCTGGTTTCGACCTGAGCCTGCTCTGACTAATGTGATTCTCCAGCCGATGTATCACAGTGCCGTCATCCTTTTCGTTTGGCGACGTGCTACTTCTGGGTTTCACCCTACAGGGTCCCTATTGGTCTCTGGGTTCTGACTCCGCCTAGGGCTAGCCCTTTTGTACCCAGTCATGTCATTCTTTCAGCACCCTTTTGTGGTGTACTTGTACCTAGCGTTTGTGTTGCTGCATGTTCCTAGCTCTGTAAATGACCCGGCTCGTCTGACTACAAATCTTATTTGCTCCTGATTTGATCTCACTTCCATTGCTGACTAGGACTGGCTGACTACCTTTGTGTGCACCGAACTGGCTCTGGCTGAGAACCCGCTTCTGTTGTTGAATAGGACTAGCTGACTATCTCCGTGTGTACTTAACTGGCTCTGGCTGAGAACCCGCTTTTGTTACTGACTAGGACTGGCTGACTACCTCCATGTGTATTGAACTGGCTCTGGCTGAGAACCCGCTTCCTTT
Source organism: Rhinophrynus dorsalis (assembly GCA_037306005.1). Taxonomy (NCBI): domain Eukaryota; kingdom Metazoa; phylum Chordata; class Amphibia; order Anura; family Rhinophrynidae; genus Rhinophrynus; species Rhinophrynus dorsalis. The sequence continues at coordinate 69,518,538 of CM074723.1, read as the reverse complement.
ACTGACTAGGCCTGCTTACCACATCCCGGGGTGACGTACGGGCTTTGGTTGCGTTCATGCTTGTGGCTGTTGAGGTTTGACTGACAATCTGTGTACCAGTGATCTGGTCTCTAACCTCTCTATCGGCTTTATCCGGGGCTCCGTTAACTCGCGCTCTCATTACCACTCTGCAGACTTCCGTTTCATCTTCAGAGCATCCTGTTGTGCTGCACCCCTGCTCTTGCGGATTTCAGTCTGCAACTCCCTGCGAGTAGTTATTGGAGTTGCCTCCGATCCTTCCTAGTGTTCTAGGGATCTGGTTACTTACCGGTATCCAGTCCGTGAGTTGCATCCAATACTCCCTAGCGTTGTAGGGATCTGGTTACTTACCGGTATCCAGTCTGTGAGTTGCCTCCAATACTCCCTAGCGTTCTAGGGATCTGGTTACTTGCCAGTATCCAGTGTGTGAGTTTGCCTCCAATACTCCCTAGAATTCTAGGGAGTTGCCTTGTAGTTACCTGGCCGCTAGTTCCCGTGTGCCTTCCTGCGGCCTAGGTACTGCTGTGGTTTGCTCTGTTCCCGTATCGGCAGATCAAGACTTTAGTTTAGCCTTGCCCTCTATTACTGTTTTCAACTTTACCTGAGACAATTGTGGGAAGTACCACGGTACTGTCCCTTTCTGAGCCTGAGTAGGTTGGAGAAATATATTCTTGCTGATTTATTTATTTTCAATAAATCGCATTTTAACCTTACAATCTGGTTTTGCGACCAGCACCTCTAACTCCACTTCGGCTGCAGCACAGGAGTTCCTGGCACGCCGTCACCGATCTCTAGCTTCGCTCTCCAGCAGCGCACCCTAGCTTCTGCATCTGTCCTGCCACCACACAGTTCCCTACCCACTGGGTGGTGACAAATAGGAACAACAACTAGACTGCACTGGACAACAACGTAAAGGTAACTGAGGCAGGATCCATTTCCCTTTTAAACCCAGCAGGAAGTAGGTAGGTGTAGACTTCCATTACCCACAGCATAGGACTGAGGCCTGTGTCAAATGTGCAGACGCGCCCAAAAGTGACGCATCTGAGAAGAGATGCGTCCACTACAGCCCTCAACCCTGCGTCAGATTGAGAAGTCACTCCATCTAGGGAGAGGACACAGACGGCTTCTAGAGGCACCCAGACCGGACCCCCGGAGCGACATACGGAATGTCGCTGAAGCATCATTCCAGGGCCCAAGTTTCCAGCGTCACCCGAAGCGGCGACGCTGGAATTAAGGTATGCTGACACCCAGTCAATGAGTAGTAATAACAACACATATGAAAAGCTCTCACCCAATAAGTGATCCAGTTGCTACTTGTGTTTTTCTCTTACCACAATATTTCTCTTGTTTTTTTCAATCATCATAGACTGCGGCATACTGTTTCGCCGAGGACTCTTCTTCTGGCAGTGGTGACTACTTCAGCCTTGACTCATCTCTAGCCAGGTCATCCTTGGCAAAATTATCCCATCTTTCACCCGACGGGGACTTGCCTCTCAACGCTCCATTCTTCCGTCTCCAGCCAGCCATCACCCGTGTGGGTACCCCTGGTTGACCTTCATGCGACGTGCCAGAACTCCATATTTGGCGCATCTCACTTGGTGTCTCCCGGTGTATCTCAGCTGCATCTGGCTCTTACCCCACCTACCAGAGCGTGACCATGCGTAATCACGTCATACTCCTCCCTACACCATGGCTAATATATTGTATAGGCAGATTGTAATGTTCTGTAAAAGAGGGTGACAGGTCCACTTTAAGAAATGAGGCAATGGAGCAATTATAGGATAGACCAACTGCATGATAGTGGGCAAATAATCATTACCATTGAAACATGGCTTTGAATACCTTACAAACATTCAAGGGGATAAAAGTCACATTCAAGTCAATGGGAATTTTTATTTGTTCCCTATGGTATTCTTCTTTAGGAGGGACAATCCCTATTTCAGACTCAAATTCCCCTGCCCATCCTTTCAGATGATCAGAGTGTGTAGTGTGTATGTGTGTGTTTTTTTTTTTTTTTTTTTTTTAAGTGTATTACATTGCTGCTCCTTGTCACCTCTCGTGGCCGCCGCCGCACTGTCCGGGTCCACCGCCGAGCGCCTCGCTCTGTGCATGCGCGAGACGGCCGCCGGGTTCCTGCTTCTGCACATGCACATGCTCTTCTGGCTCTCCCAGCTGACACGCATGCGCCAGATAGTATAGTTTGACCATTCCTGGCTCTCTGGTATCCTGACCCGGCTTGTCTGACTATTCCTGGCTCTCTGGTATCCAGACCCAGCTTGTCTGACCACTCCTGGCTCTCTGGTATCCTGACCCGGCTTGTCTGACCACTTCTGACTCTCTGGTATCCTTTCTCGGCTAGTCTGCTCCTCCCTCAGTTGACCTTCTGGTTTAGACGAATCCCAGGTACTCTCATCCTGGTTGCACTCCGGCTCAACTGGGGTGGAACAATCTGGTTTCGTGACCAGCACCTTTTACCCAGCTTCGGCTGCAACAAGGGTGTACCTGGCATGCCGTCAATGCACCCTAGCATCGCTCTCAAGCGTTGAACCCAAGCAGCTACCAGTACCTAGGCTACGAGGGTTCCTACCTCTCTCGTGGTGACACTCGCCAAAAAAACTCACACTCTAGACACTCTATAGCCACTTAAAATGATGGGGTGCATACCTCCCTCTATCCCACCATAGTGTCCCCTCTCTTTTAGGAGATTAGAGTGCGTAGATGTGTGTATAAGTGTATCACATTGCTCTACAGCCATAAAACTCATGTTAATATTTGTTTAAAAGTCGTTATTAGTGTTATATAAATGAGTCTGTGTAAATAAAATACTTTGGTGTTGCTCTAGATCATTTATTAAATTGTGCAAAGAGGTCAGTAGGTCATGAAATCACCTATAAATTCTTGGTAATGCCCCACCCACCAGCCACGCCCCCAGTAACACCCCCTAAAAAAAAAGTGTCCCTCTTTGGCTATATGAATGTTGGGAGGTATGGGGGTGTATGATATGGTATAATAGGTTTGCCCTAGAAATTCTTTACTTTTGCTTTTTTACATGCAACACGTTTTTGCCCAGGGGAATCATGATACTTTTTACCATGTGAATCCATGGGCTCTGATGGGCCCTTAGCCCTCACTTGCACATCCTACTGGAGATTTCCAGAAAGTGGCCCCCACAGGACATATGTGTGAGTAAACATTTAACAACATATTATATCAGACAGTTGGGAACCAGAGATTTTCAATGCAGCAAACACATTTTGTTTATCAGTAACAAACAATAATCTGCTACCTTTATTGAAAAGCCGTATAAACCCTGCAACTTACTTTATATATCCTAGCAGGAGTGTAGTGAGGATATTGTAGTATTGTAAGCTTTCAGGCAAGGACCTCGCTTACTGTTTCACTTTGCAAAGCACTTGTAATCCCTGTATTGGTTAAAACCCTTTATTGTAAAGCACTGTGCACACTTGTTGTGCTAAATAAATAAACATATTTATTCAGATTTATCAGGGTTAGGTATCCAGTACATGTCTCTCCATAAGAAGCATCAGATTTTGAGCTCCGTAAGTTTCAGTTATGCAAAATGTATAAAGCGTTTAACAAATTTATACTGAAAAGCATTTGGATATTCCACTTAAAGGGATAGTAATGTTTCGTAATAAAAGCAGCTCTAATTAATCTTCGTAGTATTTGGGCCTTCGAGAGCGTTATATCAATTCTGTCAGAGTTGTAGTTGAAGAGTAATTGAATGATAAAGTATCCCCCTCCTGCCCCTTTTACTGATGTAACACTGCTCAGCTTAGAGCAGCAGGGAGTGTCCAGGTAGATTGCAGAGAGGGACAATTTTCAATTAAGATAAGGGAAAAAGCTGAAAAACCTGTCAAGGGGGGCAGGGTTTTCATTGTTCTCACAATAAGAATATTGACCCTTGATGTGAGCTGTCTGGTCTGTGGACTGGATTCCGCATCTGAGGAGTGGGGGCTTACACTGGGTAAAAGGGGCGGGGGGGACTTTATCATTCAATTACTCTTGAACTACAACGCCCACAGTAATGAAATAACACTCTCTATGGCTCAAATACTATGAAGATTAATTGGAGCTGTTGTTTTTTGTGAAACATTACTATCACTTTAACATTAGGCCTTTATCAACCAAAACACCATAAGAATTCCATAAGAAGTCAAATGTCTATGAAACGGTTATGATAAGTGGCAACCTAATTTGCCCACATACATTTAGCAAAATTAACAAATTAGGGTCTGTATTCAGGAGGCTAAACAGGAGAAGTTCTGGAGCAAACCAATTTCCAAATTCCCATTATTTTAAAAGGAATGTATAACCCTCTTCAATGCTAGATTGGCCTCTAGTATATTTCATTAAAATGTTTTCGAGCTCACTGTAGTGCTGAAGGGGTTAGAAGCCCCATTTAACCCTTTGAATTCCAGAGAGGTATACAACACATTGCAAAGCAGTGCTTAATGTGTATTTTTAATTGTCTCCAAAGTGCAGGTGGTTTTCTCCAGAATTTCTCCTCTTTAACTCCTGGAAAACAGCCCTATATGTTTCTTCTATAGACTATAGGCATTATCTAGCCACTTCTGGCTAAAGACTAAAATTTCACTGGAGCATAAAAAAGGTAACAAATCTTGTTTGTATCATTTAGTTAACTACAAAGAGACTCTACTGGTTCCTAGGGAATAAATTATAGACAATACTGATAAGAATATTCACTGCTAGTGGAATTTACACATTAAAATAATTTACATGAGTGTATAACCTATCATGTATTGTGTAGTCAGCCTTTATTCTTTCTATCCCCGAAGAAGAGACCTAAGTTGTCTTGAAAGCTTGCATCCTAAAGCCACTCAGTCAATAGATGTATCGTTTTTACTCTACCAATCTCATGTTTTTTCTATGGCTAACATGGTACTACTCTTTACCCATATGCCAGGTTGTGTCCCCAGGGTAATAAAGTAAAAATGGATTTTTGTTAGTCATCAAGAACTTTCTTTTCTCTGAACATCTTCATGACAAATCATAGGACCTTATGTGTAAAAGCAAAGTGGGGAAACTCTGTAGCAAACCAGATGTATTTAACATCGGCTTTTACCCCCTTTCTTCCTTACTGTGCAGTTAGTTTCTCACCCTTAATGCAAATCCTTTTTAGGGATATGCAGAAGATCTCGTAATCCTCCTGGGAATTTCCTTAGAAAAGACCAATAATTTTTTTTTCCCTCAGAAATTCCATTGGGGAAGAAATAGAAGTAACACTTACAAAAGATGCAAAACCTTACATCGAGGTATATTCATGCCAAGTCCTGCATTACTCTATGCCGCTTGTCTGAAATTCCCAACTGGTCACTCTCTGTCTCCTTCTGCTGTCTCTGAGCTCCAACAACAGACTAACAGGAAAGGCAGGCTGTCTGGGTGCCTGACGTGTCATTAGTCCAACCCCTGTCATGAAATGAAGAAGCTAATTGGACTAGAGAGGGAGGGAAAGTATGGAGGGAAGGTATTGCATGCGCGGGTAGCCGTCATCCGAATTTCTGAAATTTACACAGAAGATTCTGACCAGGGCTGTTCAGATTTGGTTTTAAAAAAAGCAACTACTGTTTCCTTTCAGGTGGCCCGAATTACCCTTATTCATCTAAATTTCGAAATCGGCCGAACTGATTCGCACAAGTCTAACATCTGATTGTAAAGTATTGAACTTATATTATTGCAAATTATATTTTTTGTTTGACAGGGCTACGTGGCAATTCCTGAATATGTTTCTTTCCCAATATGTTTTTAATTGTTTTTATATATGATCTGTTATAGTCTTTACCAATAAAACATTGATATTTTTGTATATCTGTGGTCGCATATTTTGAGTGCCTCTATAAGTGAGCTTGCTTTAGTTGGAAAACGAGGGAGCTATTATTGCTTTTTCATTCTCTCCTCTTCTTTTCTGACAATTTGTTATACTTGAAATTCCCATGCTAACATCAGAATGCATGTGCAACACATGCATACACATACACATCATCATGCATAAGCAGATTAATATTCACTCATACACCTTGTTGTAGTAAAGGAAAGGGCCAACCAGCTGCAGGAGGAAGGTTCAGATATGTGTTAATTTTTGTTCCTCTGGAATTCTCTAATCTAGATATGTCAAAAGATATTAGGGAATTTTTTTTACATTCAAGCATCTTTTTGATCTCCCACTTGGAAAATTTGAACACTCTGATATGATCAAGGTTTTTTATTGACTCCACAAAAAATTAAAATATTTTGATAAAATTGTTCTGTTTTTTTTTAAAGAAATGTTCTACTTAGTGCAGTCTATCCATTTTATTCTTTATAGATTTGATTTCAAGAGACTGTAAAGGAAAAATTTTGGACCAGTAACTTGTCGTCCAATACAGGTTACTGGTAACTCTGGGAGGCGTCAGTCCTCTTTAAGTAGGCAGGAACATTCTCTAAATGTATGCAGGGGGGTGGAGCCTCCCTTCCCTCTCAGGCTGCAGTCCATCTAGCCTGCTCCAGAATTGTTTGTTCCTGTGTGTGAACACACCAGGTGGAGAACACCTCGTCAGTTTTAGTTTCTTTTTTATTTTTCTGTCAAATATGGAATACCACCATTAGGTGGGTTACTTTTACTGACAAATGCCCTCTCCAAAGTGGCTAGCTCAGTGTCCAGGGCCTTTTGGTGGACCTTAAGCCCTGAAGGGGGAATATCTTGGTTACAAGTGCTTCCCCATGGATTACCCTCTGAGGTAATTCTTACTACATGGTAACCTGAAGACAGAAGATCTGCAGAAAGGTGAGCCACCCTTTGAGTGCTGAAGGTCCACTTGTCCCACAGTGTCCCTTAATTGGGCTTGTATTTGGGAGTTCTCATTGCTCACTCCGGCACTCATTGGGTGTATATGTGTATGTCTGTGGGTATTTGGAGCAGGTTTCTGTGGTAACTTAACCCTTCCTCTGCTGGTTTGACATGTTTAATGGGGTTTTCTGGCACTTCTCTTACTGGATCAGTGTTTTCTCTATATGCATACATGTTCCCTGCATGTGTTTCATGTTTTTAACTTGTAGTTTAACTTTTATTAAAATTGTGTACTGCGCCTTTAAGGCGCGCTTTACCTCATAGACGCCATTGCTCCATTTACTTTCTATGGGTTAACACTGTTTGGGATGTATCTCTGTAACCGCTTCACACAGCAAATTCAGAGAGGGCTCATTTTAATTGTCTACCCTTGCTCTATCATCCGGTTTATAGTTCAAGTGTGTTGGGGGGCTTCGTGCACTGTTTCGGGGTACTTTTTGGGAAAAACTACATTTCCCATGAGCGCTTGATTCGCGCCTAATTTCTGAGTGGCTCCCGTCGCGGCAGCCATTTTGGGCACTTTTCTCAATGAGTATCCTACACAGGGCTTGGACAATCCTTTTTTCGTCTGCCAGAACAGTCTATATTTAGCTTTGTGGGGTGAAATATCAATCTTACTCACTACAATTGGGTGATTCATTGTACAGTTGGTTATTTTGACAATGTGAGAATGTCTATACTGCTGGAGCTAGGGTCTAGACCTAAGACTAAGGAAGATGGGGTATCAGTATCCCCCATTGCGCATTGCTTTTCCTGTCACACAGGGCTACCTAGAGTGTTCTCTGGTCATTTCTGCCCAGCAGGTTCTGAAGTTCCTGGCAGCAACCCAGGGCCTTCCAGCCATGCTATTGAGCCAGCTTGGGTGCGAGAGTTTAAGGCTGCAACTGGAGACCTTAGGTCCACTTTACAGCTCTTTACATCCCAGATACAGGGGGCACTTCAATTATGGCAGACCCCCCTCTATTATCAGATCCTCCCTGCCTCAACCGCAGGGAGCACCTGATGTGTCAGATTCTTCTGAGGAAGAATTGTTGCTAGATTCGAATGTTGAGGTTGGTGCTCTTTTGGAATCTTTCAGGTCTCTTAGGGGACCCATTTGAAGCTGATCCTGAAACCTCTACTGAGGGCCTGATCAGGGCTGTATTGTCCACTCTCAACATTCCATCGGTTCAGGGGGTTCCCTCTGATCCCTCTGATGTTTTTCAGATGCCTGCAAAGCCCCTTACTCATTTTCCTCCTAACCCAACTCTTGATTGTTTGGTTTTGACGCATGGACTACTCCGGACAAGTCCTCATCAGTGTCTGGAAAGTTTGCTAAACTTTTCCCCTTTTCTGAAACAGAAATGACTAAATGGGTTCATCCCCCTAAGGTGGACGCACCCATATCTAGACTGCCTAAATCTACTGTCTTACATGTTTCTGATGCTTCTGCGCTGCAAGATTGGACTGACAAGTAACTTGAGGTTCCCCTCAAGTCCATTTTCACTTCTATTGGCTCTGCTATGCGTCCAGCCTTTGCTGTTGCATGGGTTATCCGGGCTGTTGCAGTCTGGACTGAGCAACTCACTATGGCGGTCCGTCAGGATGCGCCTACTTCAGAGAGATCGCGTCTCCTTGCTATTATCTCTGTGGATCAGCACTATGTTTCTGCTGCTGCCTTTGATGCCATCCGCAGGATGGCAAGAGCCTCCACTACTTCTGCGGTGGTTGGGCGTGCGCTTTGGCTTAAGATTTGGTCTGCTGTCACTGCTTCCAAGAGTTTTTGAAGGTACTTCCTTGTTTGGATCCGAACTTAAGGAACTAATTAGCGATGCCTCGGGGGTTAGAGTACTCTTCTACCCTTGGTCTTTAAAAAAAAAAAAAAGTTGCCGTTTACGCGTAACCGGTCCTTTCGTTCTCTTCACTCTGAGACACGTACAACGAACCAGGCTGTTCCATCTGCTCCGCGTTCCTCCTTCAAGCCCATGCACCAATTGCAGCCCAAGGCCGCATACAAGCCCATGACTTCGTGACTGCTTCAACATGACTCACTGTGGGATGATTCAGTGTCGGACCCATGGGCTTTTCTGGTGGTGTGTGAGGGATATAAGATCCCTTTCTTTTCTCTCCCACCTTTTCGTCTTTATCTTTCTCCTCAAGAAGTCGAGTGAAGCCGTCTGTTCGAAGACGCTATTCAGGCTCTTCTGGACAAGGATGTCTTGGAACAGGTATCCCCTGCGGACAGGGGTTCAGGATTCTATTCAAGCCTCTTTGTGGTGACCAAAAAAAAAAAAAAAAGACGGCGGATGCCGTCCTATTTTGGATCTGAAAGATCTTAATTCCTTTGTAGTGAAGTCTCACTATCGTCAGGAGTCTCTGCTCACAGTATTCGCTGCCATGTCTCCGGGGGAGTTTCTTGCTTCTCTGGACCTTCAGGATGCGTATTGTGCATCCCAATCCAGCTAGAGAGCAGGCAGTATCTGAGGTTTGCCTGTGCCAGAGGTCCTTTTCAGTTTCATCTCTATCATTGGTCTGACAACAGCCCCCCCAGGTTTTCCAACGGGTGCTGGGGGGCCTTGATATCCATCCTCCATCGGGACGGCATCAGAGTGACTTCGTACATGGACGACTTGCCTTTTGCAAGCATCATCTGTGGACCTTCTTCATCAGCAGGTCCAGACCTGCATTCAATTCCTTACACATCACGGTTGGATTGCGAACTTGGTCAAGTCTGACCTTGTTCCGTCTCGGTACCTGGGTCTTCTGTTCGATACTTAAAGGTGCATGATTTTTCTACCGGACGAGGTAAACATCAAATTGCTCAAAGGGTCTCAATGATCCTATCCCGCGATCGGATACTGGTTCCGAAGTTGTCTTTTCTGGTGGGGCAGTTCATCTCCACGATAGAGGCGGTTCCATTTGCTATGGTACACACCAGGGAACTTCAAGGATTTGTGATACGGACATGCAGGGACCGACCGACCGATCATCAGAAGCTATCGATCACTCCCTCCTCATGTCAAGTTGAGCTTGGAGTGGTGGTTGGGCCTTTCCAGTCTCCTACAAGGAAGATCCTTCCGGATTCCCTACTGGACCGAGGTCACAACGGATGCCAGCCTCCTGGGCTGGGGAGCTGTTCTGGGTCGCTTTAGCGCTCAGGGGAAGTGGTCCATGGAGGAGTCCCTTCTTTCCATCATTGGGAGTCTCAACTGGAGGACGGTCCAGTCTGAGTGGAGTCCGACTCCGCCACGGCAGTGGCTTACATCAACAGACAGGGCGGGACAAGAAGTCTCGCCGCTTGGTTAGAGGTCAAGGCCATTCTTTCCTGGGCAGAGGTTCATGTTCCTGTCATTTCCGCAGTGCTCATTCCAGGCATAGACAACGTCATGACAGACTTTCTCAGTCGTCACACAGTCGACAGCGGAGAGTGGGAACTACATCCGGAGGTGTTTCAACTCCTGGTTCTGAGATGGGGAATGCCCCAGTGGATCTGATGGCAATGGGACACAACAGGAAGGTTCCGCAGTTTTGCTCTCTGTGGAGCGACACTCTAACTCTGCTGCTGATGCAGTGTCCATTCCTGGACATTCTCTCTGGCCATTTTTCCTCCTCTCTCTCTCTATGTTAATATGGGCATTACGGAAATTGTAATTGGTACGTTGTCCGGTAATTCTGATTGTTCCGGATTGACATCGTCAACCCTGGTATCCGGAGTTTATGACCCTATCTGTGGTGGAGCCATTTCGGCTCCCCTCTCATCCAGCTCTTCTTCGACAAGGTTATCTGTGGAAGACTATGTTCTTTGGCTCAATTTGACGGCCTGTATGTTGAATCCTCGATTTTATGGAAGAAAGGGTTTTCTTCTGCTGTGGTTTCTACTGTGCTTAGTGCCGTAAGCCTGTTTCTTCCAAGATCTATCACCGTGTCTGGTCGATATTTGTGTCTTGGTGTGCTGACAGAGATCTGTCTCATGACTTTGATCTTCCCACTGTCCTGTCCTTTTGGTTGGACGGTGTTGACAAGGGACTCAGTCTGAGTTCTCTTACGGTTCTTACTTCGGCGCTTTCTGTCGTTTTCCAGAAACGCATTGCTATCTTCCTGACATCAGAGGTTTCTTCCAGGGTGTTGCTCATGTGCGCCCTGCTTTTCGGAGTCTGGCTCCTCAGTGGGACCTTAATCTGGTTTGGGGGTTCTCCAGCATTCCCCCTTTGAGTCCTTGGCTACTATTCCTTTGCGCCTTTTGGTCTTGGAAGATGGCCTTTTTTCTGGCTATTGTCAGTTCGCTGGGTGGTGGAGTTGCAAGCTCTGTCCTGTAACCACCTTACCTGATGTTTCACAAGGATAAGGCTGTGCTTCGCACCTCTAAGGAGTTCTTGCCTAAAGTGGTCTCTGAGTTCCACATCAATCAGGAGATCGTGGTGCCCTCTTTCTGCCCTAACCCTTACTCTGTCAAGGAGAGGGATCTCCACTTGTTGGATGTTGTGAGTTGTCTTAAAGGGATAGTAATACTTAAAATGTAAAAAAAAATATGTTGTAGGTTTTATCCCCCTGAGTAAAACAAGAGTACTCCCACTGCTGAAAGGTGTTTCATTCAAAAGTTATTACTTTTCAAAGTTGAATTTTTTAGGTGCAATATCACAGTGGCCTGAAATTGTACAGTGGCACTGTTGCTACACCATCCTATGGAGATTTATGGTCAATTGACCAGAGCTGTCCATAGGATCATGTAGCAACAGCGCCACTGTACAATTTCAGGCCACTGTGATATTGCACCTAAAAAATTCAACTTTGAAAAGTAATAACTTTTGAATGAAACACCTTTCAGCAGTGGGAGTACTCTTGTTTTACTCAGGAGGATAAAACCTACAACATATTTTTTTTTACATTTTAAGTATTACTATCCCTTTAAGTTTTATGCTCATTGCACTGAGTCTATCAGGAAGTCTGACGCCCTGTTTGTCATTCCTGAGGGTCCTAGGGCAGGGAGACCGGCATTCAGGGTACCTTTTGCATCTTGGATTAAGTCTTCTATTCGTAAAGCTTACGAATTGAGGGATAAGCATGTTCCCTTTCGGGTTACGGCCCATTCTACCAGGTCAATTGGGGCCTCTTGGGCCTACAAGAATCCATTGTCTGCCGATCAGTTGTGCCGGGCGGCCACTTGGTCTTCTGTGCACACCTTCTCTAAGCGCTACCGTGTGGATGTGCTGGCCTCGGCTGATGCCAGCTTTGGGAGGAAGGTCCTGGAGGCAGTTTTGCCTGTCTAGGATCTTTCTTTTCTGAGGTTCTCAGTGCTTCCTTACTGTTGAGCCCTGTTGGCTCTGGTTCAGTGTGCTGTGTAACAGTTCTTGGGGTCTGTTTTTACCCCTAGTTGGTGTCCGTTGACACCTCTGTTTAGTTGGGATCTCTGACCGGTTGGTTCATGGAGGTCCTGGTGACTTTGGGGGCCTTGCCCCTGGTCCTTGCCTCCTTCCCACCTCAGGGAAACTCAATGGTTGGACATCCCAAAGTTACCAGTAACCTGTATTGGACGACAGTGAAAATAGGATTTTAGTCTTACCTGTTAAATCCTTTTCACTTAGTCCATACAGGTTACTGGTCTCCCACCCTGTCAAGGGACCATGCTTGGCTCTCCTGTGGCAATACGTGGGAGTCCTTCGGGGCATGCTCACAGGAGTCTTCTTTCCTTCTACGATCTAGTCTGGTTAGTTCTCAAACAATTCTGAAGCAGGCTAGATGGACTGCAGCCTGAGAGGGAAGGGAGGCTCCACCCCCCTGCATACATTTAGAGAATGTTCCTGCCTACTTAAAGGGGACTGACGCCTTCCAGAGTTACCAGTAACCTGTATGGACCAAGTGAAAAGGATTTAACAGGTAAGACTAAAATCCTATCATAATTTGTTTTAAAAAGTTTGACACAAGATCTTTTTCTTAAAACTTCACTAACATCCTTCATGCACATTTAGAGCTAGGTAAATTTATCATAGATTGGTTAAACACACCTTCTTAGATGTGTACACAGGAGAACACACTGAAGGCAAAGTGTAGTAAATTCTCAGCAACAGCTGAACTTTATTGATGAGAATAAAACATGCAGGTATTCGGGGGATTCAAACCCTTCCTCAGGCATAATCATCACATACAGAGTGCTTGCAATAAACACGTAAGCAGAGGTATCCTAACCAATCATCGTGTTTAATACGGCATACATAATTAATAGTTAATGAAATCTGAATACCAAACCAATAGCAGACTTTGCTAAGAGAAAGTAAATAGGAAAAAAAGGTAGGAAACACAATTTCTGTATGTAAGCACAAATACAAAATACAATTAGAAAATCACACAAAGTAAAAATAAATTGTGCCAAAATAGGAAGAAGTCCATCACTGAAATGAGAGGGTCCATTGCTTCAAGAGCAAATCCACTATGATGGCCAAAATGTACCTGTATTATAGAAAACATTTCAAACTAAACTTCTCATTTAACCCTTTATGGTACTTAGGGCTAGGGGTGGGCAAAACATGAGAACTTTTTTTCATGTTTGTCAGTTTGTGAAAAACTGACAATTTTTAGCTTTTTTTTTTGTGAAATTTTTCGCCAATTCCAACAAATATTTTGCCTATGTTTCCTATGGTGCAACATTTACCACCACAATATTACTTCTTCTGAGGGCTGCAATGGAGAAATGAGTATCTGAAAGTCCTAAAGCAACATATATGGGAGTCCTACAGCAACATATGCCTTTAAAAATGTGTTCCTGTTTAAGTGACACTGGCACATATTCATGATGATGTCAAGAGAAAAAAGAAAAAAAAAAAAAAAGTAAAACCTACAATGTGGCAGTTGTGTATGGTAATGGTGTTGGGGGAATGGCATGGTGTGATTTGATGTGGGTATATAAAATATATATTTATATTATAATAATAATAACCAGTATTTATATAGCGCCTTTCTCCCAGTGGGACTCAAAGCACTTTCAGCACACGCTCTTGGAATTAACAGAATTGGCAGCTGAAATAATAGATGTTATTATTACCCAATCAATGGTACTCATTTATTGACTTCGGAAGGATGAAGGGCTGTGTTGGCCCTGCAACTTTGCAGCTTGAACAGGCTCCATAGTCAGTGACTTTACCACAGAGCTATCTTACTATATATTCCACAGCAGTTTTTTACCGTATCCTTCTTCTCAGATTAATGATACACATTACTTATTGGTTATAGCAATGGTCCCAAGTGTGGTAGATGGTAGCAACCCTTCTTCACATCCCTCTGCCTCCTCATGTGTGCTGTTGTTAATACATTTGTCCTGGCTTTCTCTGTCATAGCTTTTGGATCCTGAGTAAAGATTATTTATTTATTATTTAATTATTTTTCTTTAAGTTGTCCACCCTATCTTATCACAGTCTGTCAAAAAAAAAATTATAGCTGAAAAACAAAATAAAAACTTCTGTCCCCAGACTTCCCCAGCACAGAAACAATAACAGCATGATCAAAAAGCAAATAGGTCCCCAGATGCCTGTCTTGCCAGTTACTCTGAATTTCCTCCCTTCTTCTCCCCCAAAGTGCCCCCAGACTACCTTAATACAGACAACAAATACCCTACCTAAAAGATCCCCTAAACTAAACTTCAATTCCCCTTTATTTACCTATCTTCTCTAGCTCAAAAAAACTATCATGTCTTGGGGAAACATTTTTCTTCCCGTTGATTTCAATGCAATGAGCTAGGCGAAAAAGTGGGAAAACAGCATTTTCATTGAAAATGATTCGCCAAGCAGGAAGTGCCATTTTTGCAGATTTTGGTGTGAGGTGAAATTTTTGCCCATTCCTACTTAGGGCTTGATTCAATTCCCCTCGAAGTAAAAAAAAAAAAAAAAAATACAAGCTAAAAAGAAACGCACGTTAGGTGCTTAATTTAGCACCCATTTGAACCCATGGAAACACATTAAAAAATGTCGGAATTTGCAATTCAAGTGAATGCGTTAGCAGTAAGATGTGTTAAGGGACTCTACTAGATGAAAATCTGCACCCAGGTTTTTGGTTGCATCTCAAATCTGCCAACGTTGAATTTAAAGGGATAGTAATACTTAAAATGTAAAAAAAAAAAAAAAAATATGTTGTAGGGTTTATCCCCCTGAGTAAAACAAGAGTACTCCCACTGCTGAAAGGTGTTTCATTCAAAAGTTATTAATTTTCAAAGTTGAATTTTTTAGGTGCAATATCACAGTAGCCTGAAATTGTATAGTGGCACTGTTGCTACACCATCCTATGGAGATTTATGGTCCCGGGACCAGAGCTGTCCATAGGATCCTGTAGCAACAGTGCTACTGTACAATTTCAGGCCACTGTGATATTGCACCTAAAAAATTCAACTTTGAAAATTAATAACTTTTGAATGAAACACCTTTCAGCAGTGGGAGTACTCTTGTTTTACTCAGGGGGATAAACCCTACAACATATTTGAATCAATGCCGCAGTCTCTAATTTGTGTATCCAATAACATTGACGCATCAATAATAATTTCTGCATATTACGTCCCCTAACAGGGAGTTTAACCTGCTCCAATGTCTGTCAACAAAGTTGCAATACATTGTGCATAAGTTAAAAAAAAACAACAAAAAAAAAAAAAAACGTTTTGCTACTGGTAATGATTTGCCTTAGGGTCATAATTCCTAATGGTAGAGTTTTAATAGCACTATATACATATCTGTGAATTTTGCTTGGTGGAGGACCACTGGAGAGTCTTCTTCGGGCACCCTGTATGTGCGGGCTATTTAGCCATTGTATCTGGAGTGTGCGTCCATTTCTACTTCTCCTTGAGCTTTGTATCCGGCAGACTCCTGCACCCTAAATATGAGCACCCAACCCCTGGAGACAGATGAGAATACTACACAGAACAAAGTTACTTTTCAATTCAGTCAAGCAGAGATGACAAAGATCATAGCTGAAAGCATTGATCTATCCTCACAGCCTGTTACTGGTGCTGAAATGCTGATGCTAATAAATTACTTTGTAATGGAATTACTCTTAAAGCTGTGGACTCTCTCTCAGCTACTCTGGTATATTACTGTAATGGACTGTTTCTGATTTTGTTACAGTTTATTATATGTGATTTCTAACTGTATTTTGTATTTGTGCTTAAAGGGGAACTACCACCCCGCAATAACTTAACCTGCATTCATTCCACTTGGCTCCAAAAGGGACTGACAGCGCAGGCGCACGGACGTCACTGTGACGAGATGTCTGTGCTTCCTGCTCCTGTGAGCATCGGTAAAACTGCAAAATCTTCGGAACCAGGTAATATTTCTGACGACTAGCGCTACTAAGCACCTAGTCGCCAGATGAAGAATGAATGCAGGTTAAGTTATTGCGGGGTGGTAGTTCCCCTTTAAATACAGTACTTGGGGTATTAAGCTTGATGCTTGGTTAGGATACCTTTGCTGTACCTTTTTAACCCTTTGGGTGCCAGAGAGGTTTTGCAATGCGTTGCGTACCCCTCCTGCAATCAAAGGGTTAATGCAAGCACTCAGTATGTTGTGATTATGCCTGAAGAAGGGAGGCATTAAGCCCCCGAAATGTTGCATGTGTTATTCTCATCAATAAAGTTCCGCTGTTGCTGAGTGCTTTGGTTGGCAGGATACAACTAGAGAATTTGCACGGTACTATGTATGTGAGGGCTATTTTATCTGGTCTATGTCCATTTCTGCTTCTCTTTAAACACACCTTTATACCAGACAGCTTTCTGTTGAACAATTATTTGCAGAACCTTTCATGTATATCTCTGTCTTGTATGCTCATCAATCAAAGTTTCAGATCCATCAGAAACAAAACCCAGTTCTGTAAGAAACAGACTTGCAAAGGTTGAGGAAAATGCTAAGCATCAACCTTATTGCTTCTTGTGTCAGACCTTCACATTCTAGTAAGCACTTACTAAAAAGGTATCCATCTCTCATAGTCGCATTGGTTACAAGTATCCCCAGCACTCAGCATTGCTGAAATGTGTATCTCTATAATGTGTAAAATCTCAATAAAAATAGTTAAAATATTTACATTCAACACCCCCACCAGTTTTGATAAGTAGGACAGATTAAGGTGTGTGAGTATGTGAATATGCAGTCATTAGAAAAAGGGTTCTACTGACCCCATAAGATTTGTCATGTATCAACTAACCCCAACCCTGTATGCATTTTAAGCTTCTATCACATTCAGCAGTAGTAGGGGAACCCAGGGTGCTATACAGCCTATATTTATCCATAACCATTGCCATCTCACCCCACACATACGGAGTGAGATGAGAGAGTGTCATATGACCTATCCCCTTGACCCATGGCCAGAAATGAGACCACAAGATATCATAACTCCATTTTGGTGTATATATTTGATCCTTTCCAGTCAGGCTTCAGAAGCCTCCACAGCACGGAAACAGCGCTAGTCCAAGTGCTTAATGATTTCCTTTTGGTGAAAGACAAAGGTGATTACTCCATCCTAATCCTCCTGGATCTCTCAGCTGCATTTGATACCATTGACCATGGGATTTTACTATAGCGCTTGCAGCACATCTGTGGTCCAGGAGGCACAGTTCTTAACTGGTTTAAATATTTCCTCACTGGTAGATCACACAGAGCAACATCAGGATCTTGTTCATCAGCACCAACAGAATTAGCCTGTGGAGTTCCACAAGGTTCCATCTTGTGCCCCATGCTTTTGCAATTTACTTGCTACCACTGGGAGACATCATCAGGCGACACGGCCAAAGATATCATTGCTACGCAGATGACACACAACTCTACTTCTCATTTGCCGGTCGGCTCCAAAAGGGACTGACAGCGCAGGCGCATGGACGTCACTATGGCAAGATGTCTGTGCTTACTGCTACTGCCAGCCTCCGAATAAGTCGAAAATCTTTTAAACCAGGTAATATTTCTGGCGACTAGTGCTAGCAGCTAGTCGCCAGATGAAGACTTAATTAATATAAAGTTTTTGCGGGGTGGTAGTTCCCCTTTAAAGTGAATTTGTTACCTACTCAGGTTTTAGTGTCATTAAATCTATTTAAACTGCCTATAACTTGCATTTTTGTTTTTCAACCAGTTTAATGGTTTTAGAGATTTATGATTTAGTAGTTGGGGAATCTAACCTCTGCAGTGGTTTGCTCTCTGATTTGGTCAGATAAATTCTGCATAATTAATTACTCACATGTCCTGAAAATAAAGAATAATAGTAATTCAGAGTCAAAGAGACTGATGTACTAAGAAGAAATGGAGGGTTATGCCAAAAGCTTTGATAAAGGCAAGCTAGACTCGACAGTATGATAATCTCTCCAATTTCCATGTTATTCTGTGGAGCCTATGTGTTTAGATCTCTCTATTTTGAGAAATCTTAGTACATAGGATCCACATAAAGACTGAAAAATGTATTACACTGTAGAGGAGCAATACAAGACAAAACCAGCTGCACATACAAACCCCACTGCAATGTTACACTCCTAAAGACCTCTCCAGCATTCAATGTATTTAAAATTCAACTTAAGTAAATTGGAATTTTGGAAATTTTTGTTTGACCCCTATGGCACAATTGGTTTGATCCAGAATCACTCCAGATCTTTTTATAACATCAGCCTCAAAAGACTTCATGTCATGTTGTACTCTGTGTACTGACAATAATTCCATGTAAATTATTTCCATTTACAGTCCATGAGCAATGTATTGTGCTAAACAGTGACATTTCACAAGCCCAGACTAACTAAAATTACTCTCCAACAGCGCTGTGTGACACAATCTACAAATGGGAGTGATTTACTGAAGGGTGTAAAATTCTCAGTATCAGAATCATGGGAGATTAAGTCCATTAACAAGTGGAGGGCATCAATTTGCTCACCTCTTGGGTAAACAGTCACACAACCATTTTCTCTAGTTGGTCAGAGGCAGATGTACTAAGGGTAAGTAAAACTATTCTGATTCAAAACAACTGCATAAAAGGGACAAATAGAATTCCCTAAATTACCATTGATTTAGGTGGTGCTTGTAAATCCGTGTGCTAGAGAACTCTTTAGTAATTAAGGAGTTAAAAACCCCATCTAACTCAATGGGAATGTTATTTGCCCTCGGTGGAGCAGCTGGTTTGCCACATAATTGTTTCAGTTCTTCTTCTTACATCAGTCTCATAATTTTTTAAATAAAGATTTATTGAAAAATATAAGGGGGGGTACAGAATAGAAAAGGATGGCAGACAGGGTGCCAGTACATCGGAAGAGCATCAGTACATTTGCAAGTAGTATTACCACGAGTCACATCAATTATTCATATTAGGTTCAAGAGAACCAAGGAGGGTGTAAAATGCACAACATGCAGGATGATAAATCAAGGATGAATAGCATTATGGTAGTGGTACATTCAAGTGTGTGCAGTATTCCAGCCATGGCCACCACACAGCCTGGAATAAGTGTGGGCTCTCCAAGGAGAAAGCAATAAATTTCTCGAGCGTCATAGTCATAGTGAATTTAACACCTTCCACCTAACCGGGATAAACATTTAATAGCGTTAAGTAGGGTAAAATACAATTTACTTTTGTGCTTGTCCCTCCCGAGGGAGGGATGCAGGTCATAAAGTAAATAAAGTAAAATAGAAAGGAGTGGTCTGGTTTATCTCATTCAGTACTGAGGACCAGTAAGGCTGAAATTTATGGCAGTCCCACCAGATATGAAGTAGGGAACCATCAAGTTACCCTCAGGTCAAGCATCAAGGCTGGACATCCAGGTAGTTGGACTGGAGTAGGACCAGGGTGCAGTACCAAAGGGTGAAAAGTTTATAGTTTGTTCCGTATGCAGCATTGTTTCCTGTGTATCATATTGCGTACCATATTGTGTATCAAATTGTGTTGGAGACAGAGGACAACCACTGCTTATCAGAAATTAAGACCTGGAAAGTAGACTCCCATTTCTTTTTTCTTTCAAAGGCTGGATTAGGTTGAGAGTCAAGGAGCAATTGATACAGTCTAGCTAAACTGTTTTTGTTTTTAAGCCCAATACATTTTACTAGGGAAACCAGCTACTGGTGTAATAGAAATCTCCTAGGTGGAGAACAGCAAGGGTGTAGTAGGAGTAGTAATTAGATCAGCTAGTTTGGTTGAAGTTCTTGTCTATAGCTCTCTCTCACAAAAAAGATGGCACTTACTTGGCTCTCCACTTATAGTTTTGTTCAAGGGAACTCATCTGGTAATCTTCTGAGTTTTAACAATGCATAAGACTGGTAGCTGGGTCTTTCAGAGGACCTCACTTACTCAGGTTCTGGACTCCTTAAGTCTTATTGAACTGAATGCCTATCCCTCAGGGAGCTTCTCTCACAGAGAACATGATTCTCTTTCCAGCTGACACGCTTCCTGCTTCCACCCCCTTAAATACCTTACTGGCCCCTGTCCCATGAGACCCAGACACTGACTCTCTATCCCAGTGATTCTCAAACATTTTATGGTTATGGAAACAAATGGTTTACACCAAATGTCAGTAGAGCCCTAGTGAATAAACCTTTTAACCCCTTGAATGCTAAATAGGTATCTAACACATTGCTTTGAAATGCTTTGGAGACCTATCTAGCATTCAAGACTGAATTATCTGGCTAACATTTTGGATAACAATTATCAAGCCATTGTATATCTGAAATACTTTATTCTTCTAGAAGTTCACATTTAGTTACAGAATAATGTATATGCTAAATGGCAAGTATTTTTTTTCCAGACTTGACCCACTGTCTGCCATTAACTACATTTGTTCCTTGAAATGCCTTGAACCTTTTCAGGGAACCCTAGGGTTCCGTGCAACACATTTTGTAAACCGCTGCTCTAGCTGTTATTGAAATTAAGGTGCCAGGACACAATTTAATACCCAGAAGGTATACTCTGCTATATTTATATTTGTGTAGCCAAGATGAGGGCTGAAACACTGACATTTTTCTTGGGCAACCTGAGAAAAATGTAGTAAATCACAAAAAAAAAAACAATTGCACCCACCCCTCAATTGTGCAAATAATTACAGTCTGCCAAATAGTAAATTTCAGCCAGTGCCTCTGAATTTTTAGTTATAAATGCGTATCCTCTTGTATCACACTATTACAGTCATTGTGATACTGGGAAATACCTAAAACTTGTACCATTTCTTTTTCTAAATCGTAATTATCAATTGAAAGTACAACTTATATTATTAAATGCCTTGAGGACTAGAGAGGTGTGCAACACATTGCAAAACAGCGCTTTGCACCCCCACTACTCCTTGTTTCGCTTTTGAAAAGTCGCATTCATAATAACGTGCAGCTTCACTCCTCATTCTCACGTACTCATTCTCATGAAAGGTCACAGAGGAGATCAGCTTGATGGAATGCCTCGCCGACTCTGTTTGAAGCACAAGTCAATATTAGAGGATCCAGCTGCAGACTAAATATAGAGGATACAAATAAAGAACATGATCTCATTTGCCATTCGCTGGGCTTCCCTCTGGCATGTAAAAGGTTAATGCATCTATCCGAATTTATGTTATAACCACTTATCTGTCTGTCTTTCTCTGTCTGCTGTCTGTAACGTATGATTATTCTTTTAGACATCAGTCTTTAATCCGTTGAGTGCCAGAGGGAAGCCCAGAGGGTATCCTTTCAAAAAAGTTGCATGCATATTATCGTGTAACTTCACTCCACATTCATCATGTTGCCATAGTGAAAAGGGCGACATGAGAATCTCGCCATGCATAACAGATTGAGATTCTCATGTTGCCCCATGAAAGGTCGCAGAGGAGATCCGCTTGATGGAATGCCTCACCGACTTCGTTTTAAGCACAAGTCAATATTAGAGGATCCAGCTGTAGACTAAATGTAGAGGATACAAATAAAGAACATAAGATCTCACTTGCCATGCACTGAATGTGGAGTGCAGCTGCACGATATTATGCCTGCGACCTTTCAAAAGTGAACCGCTGTCATTTACTGTCCCTTGTTTTGCTATTATGTGACCTCTTGGGTGCCGGATGGGAGCATGTGCATTGCTTTGTGGTGTGCCATCCTCATTTGGCAGTCGAGGGGTTAAAGAATATGTATATGGTCCTTGGGGGTTCTGTGCATTGTGTGCACTGGTAGTCCCCTTTGGAGCACTTGGGACAGAACTCTCAATGTTTATTTAATTTTTATTGATGACTATATATTTTGTTACTTTGTCATCCAAGCTTGCATTATGATATTAGAAAAAAGAGATTATTAGGTGCAGAAGATGAAATATTTTTCTTTTTAAACTGGTTTCACTTTCTTTGGGAGCAAAGATTGCAAAGAAAAATATTTCATCGTCTGCTCCTAATAATCTCTTTTTTCTATTGTCTAATCAGAAACATGCTAGTCGCACATTTATCTAGTAATTTATGGCCTATCCCTAGCCATATAATTATATGAATATTGTTGCATTATGATATTCCTTTGAACTGGGATCTTACACCTTTAATTTTGTTTTCTCATTAATTTGTGGTTTTATTTTTTTCTTTATTTTTCTATTTTCTCTAATGTTTATCATACTTGGTTATTTTTTTTAATTCTATTTCTTTATTTGTTTATTTCTTTATTATTTTGCTATTTTAATTCACTTACATAAGTTTCTCTTTCTAATATTGTTTTGAGGCCTTTTGTGATATTACTGGTCTTACTGCTACTTATGTTTTTGTTTAGCCCCTTCTCCAAGCTGCTTACACTTGACCTGGCTATCCCCTTAGTGTGGACATGAGTTCAAATGCTTATTGATTGTGTGGCTTTAGCCGATTACACCATGGGCGGGCCCACGTGGCTGCACTGGGGACGCTGGCCTTTGCATGCTGCAGCATGGACACGATGCAGCAATAGGTGGTTCGGTTTGTTATAAATTGGTATTGTTAGAATTTGGTTGTTAGCCCAGTGGAAGGTCCAGTTATGGACAGGTGTATATTCTGTGATTATTACTAGGCAGGGGAACTGGGTTGGGTGTGAGACAGACACTGTTTGACACCCCAGGTGTGTTCTGCTATCCACTAGTAGTCACATAACTATACATACACTGTCTGACACTCCAGTCTTGTTCCACTGTCTACTGGTGGTCACAGAGAAAAATAAAAATCCATAGTACTCAAAACTGCTTCCTTTTAAAATCACTCCTTTATTCGTCCGTCCAGTACCCTGTCTCCTTGCTATATCTGTGTTAGTGAGTTTAACTTTTGACTGCCTGAGAGTGGTGCCGCTGTTTTTTCTTTGTCTCACACTGGTGGTCACAGAACCATACAATCATTGTCTGCTTCCCCAGACTTGTTCCACTACCCACAGAACCACCCATACACTATCTGCTTCCCCAGCCTTGTCCTTCTGGTAATCACAGAATCATATATATCCACAGTCTGCACCTCAGTCTTATCCAAATCTGTCTAATCATAGTCTTTCTCCCTGCCCCTCCACGCATATCTTTTTCTTTCCCCCACCAGACGCACAAAGTTTTTCTTTCTCCACCTCTCAAGGTCTCGGTCTCCCTGAGCCAGGTCTCGCCCTGACTTTTTCTATAGTAAGGCTGTTCCTTCCCCTGTCCTCACAAACCAACAAGCAAACAAAAATCTTTCTAAATTTCTGTTGGTTTGCCTGTCCCCACAAACACAGATGATCCCCATCACCAAGGGCCCATCCTCCCAACACCACCCACAGACTCACATTATATAGAGACAAAAGAAAAAAACAAGTTGGCGCCGTATAGCACTAAGGAAAAGTGAAGCAATAAATAAAAATTCCCATTGATCTAAATGGAGCTTTTCTCCCCAGTGCTTTGCAATGTCTTGGAGACTGTTCTAGCATTCAGGGCATAAAAAGCCCCATTTAAACCAATGAGAATTTGGAGACTTTTCATCCCCCCCTCCATGGTGCATTCGGTTTCATGTTTAGCTTGATGAATAAGGCCCAGTTTGAAGGAGGATGGAAGTTGATGTAATATCCAAAAGTGATGCAATTCTGGATCAAACCAAGTGCACCATAGGCAACAGATTAAAATACTAATTGCATTAAATGAGGCTTTTAACCCCTTGAATCCTAGAAAGGAATCCAGTTCATTGCTATGCAATGCGATGAAGACCTCTATATCATACAAGAGGAAAGAAGACAGAAAACTGGAAAAGGGGCAAATCTAGACTGAGGAAAATGCTGGGTATTTAAAAAGGGGCCTCACATTGGCAGCCACATGATTGATATGCCTGCTCTAGAGAAAGAGGATGTTGTTATATTGTTGTATAAGATCAAATAACTAAGGACCACTCGTTTAGATTATAGGCAAAGCGTTTTCAGCTTCAGTAGAGGAGGGGTTCTTTAAAGTAAGGTCTGTTAAAGGGATAGTGTTTTATGAGAGGTTTAATATGGTAGTTATTAAATAAATAAACAAAGCATATGTCTTTTTTGCTATAACGTTGATAGTTTTAACCCTGATCTGACTGAACGACCCATGACGTACTATGACCGTCATGGAGTTCCAGGCTCCCCCACGTCCGCACGCCATTCGGGGAGTCCAGAACCGGAAAAAGAAAAAAAATGCTCTGCGGTCCTTAAGTCGCATCGCCGCGACGATCTGCTGGTCGTTAAGGGATTAATGTAATGTTGATGTAAAGTTTACCCCTCCTGTCCTTTTTAGCTATGTCCTTTTTAGAGATGTCATCTCCCAGCGCCCTGCATTAGTAGATGGCCAGGAACCATAAGGAAGCTGCTGACAGCTTGCTGGTGGGGAGATCAGTGTGATCTTCCCACCGGCAAAGATTTTTTAATGCTGGCAGTGGCGGTGGTAGCAGGGGGCAGCTGGGCCCCTGGAGTGACGGGCCAGGTTGCAGTTGCTACCCCGCAACCACTATTGATACGCCACTGTCTAGCAGCCATTTTTGCTGAATGGGAGACAATTGGTGAAAGAAAGATGAATAGAGAAAACAGAGGGTGCAGTGTGGGTTACATTTCAAAGAGATCAGCAATTAAGACTTGAAGTAGTTGTTTTAAGACTACGCATGTGGGAGTGCTGTGAATTACATTTTAGTTGATCCCACCTGAACACACCCACTCCTAGATTAACATTTATCCAATGCTTGTTTGTCATGTGCTGGGAACAATTACAGTGAGTTAAAAATGATTGTGCTTCTATGCTGTATTATATGTACTTTACAATACCAGCATGCAGATCTTAACCCCTTAACGTCCAGCAGTCCTGGGGTTGAAATCACCTTAAGGACCACGTAGATATAATTCCGCTAACTGGCACACTTGACTGATCACGCTCGCTGAACGAGACTCTGAAACTGACCTCTCCGGTCTTGGGGCAGTCAGTTTCAGACTCCCCTAGTCCTCACAGTGCTTCTGAAGGAACGCTGCAAACACAAACCCATGACGTACCAGGACTGTCACTGGTCCTTAACCCTTTGATTGCCAGAGGGGTACATGACACATTTATTTGCAATGAGTTGTGTACCCCTCTGACACTCAAAGGGTTAAGGCATGGACAACAGAGACGTGTTAGGACTGTCACTGGGCGTTAAGGGGTTAAGTACAGCTAAGGGCTTATTCACATGGGTGATTTGATACAGAGATGTTAAAACTGTCCAGTTTACTTACCTGCTTTGTTTCTGCATTCCCCCAGCAGTTCAATAGCTAAGGGTTGGCTGTTAGGTGCATGGCATGAGCAGTTCAAATGAAGTCATATATCACTGGTTGGCTCCTACCTGAGCTGGACATTCATTGGACATTAAGATGTATATTATTTAGAACTAGACCACCTCTTTTAAGAGTCTAGAACTCACCCCTCCTGCTCTGAAAGGGCCCAGAGTACCCTCTTTTGAAAGTGGAGATTAATGCCTTTCAAAACAGTGTACTTTTATGTGTGATAATGTCAGGTGATGTTTTGATCACCCAACATTATAAAACAATACAGCATGGAGAAAAGTAGGATCTCTTTAAGGGCTCTGATCTTGGCCTTCTTTGCACTTAAAATGTGCAGGTACTATTGTTTGAAAGAGTGCACATATAAGTACACACATGTACATGCACTCAAACACAAAAACATATTTACACACTCACATACATGCTCGCACACACACACAAACACATATACAGTAGGGGTACAGATGTACCCACATCTGAAAAAGTGAAAGCCCCTTGTTCAGAAATACCTACCATGGGTTATCAATTGATCACCCACCAAAAGTACAGATACTGTATATGTGAAGAAAAAGGCACTCTGCTATGAATATAAAATACCAGTAAAAACTAGGCGTCCAATCGGAGCAGCTATTATCCTAACTGATAGGGTGTGCACAAATCTAAAGTAAATGGAAAACACTAAAATGTAAATGCATTGTATATGTGTACTGTGAAATAGTCTAGGCAGGTGTGACAAAATTTATCAGTTAACAAAATGCATAGTGAGTGAACAGAAGAAAAATCTAAATCAAATCAATATTTGGTGTGACCAGTTTTCCTTCAAAACAGCATTAATTCTTCTGGGTATGCTTGCACAAAATCAGGGGTTTGTAGGCATATAGTCAGGTCTATGATTAAACAATTATACCAAACAGGTGCTAATGATCATCAATATAATATGTAGGTTGAAACGCAATCATTAACTGAAACAGAAACAGCTGTGTAGGAAGAATAAAACTGTGTGAGGTTGCTGAAGAGAGTTCAATGTCAAAGTCATACACCATGGCAAGACTGAGCACGGCAACAAGACACAAGGTAGTTATACTGCATCAGCAAGTTCTCTCCCAGGCAGAAATTTCAAGGCAGAAAGGGGTTTCCAGATGTGCTGTTCAACCTCTTTTGAAGAAGCACAAAGAAACACGCAACGTTGGATCGTAGACACAGTGATCGGCCAAGGAAATTTAGTGCAGCAGATGAAAGACACACCATGCTTACTTCCCTTCACAATGGGAACATATCCAGCAGTGCCATCAGCTCAGAATTGTCAGAAAACAGTGGGATCATGGTACACCCATCTACTGTCCAGAGAAATCTGGTCAGAAGTGGTCTTCATGGAAGGCTTGCAGCCAAAAAGCCATAACTGAGATGTGTAAACGACTCAACTATGCACAAAACCACAGGAACTGGGGTGCAGAAAAATGGCAGCAGGTGCTCTGGACTAAAGAATCCAAATCTGAAATATTTGGCTGTAGTAGAAGGCAGTTTGTTCGCTGAAGGCTGGAGGGCAATACAAGAATGAGTGTCTGCAGGCAAAAATGAAAACAGAACTATTACCCTAAATAATCCCCTCCCCAATAATTAGGCATATGGCAATATGCTTAACAATTTACCTACCTAGGTGGCTCCTTAGCTTGCCTAGTGGTGCACTGGTTCTCACTATAGAAGAGGTCTCTAGGTCACTGGAGGTTATATAGCAGCCAATGCCATTATTCTCCTTTAAGAAGAGCGCAAGACATCTAAGAGTAGCTCATTGGTAAGTTCATAATCTGTTACACTTGCAATACACTTACATGATTGTTTCTTGTTACAAATGCCCAGAAATAATTTCCAAGATTAGAGTGGATTCCTTTGTACCGATGTGGTATCCCCAGACATGTATCCTGTTCACAGAATTCTTGAACAGATAGTCCTTATGGGTAAAAATGGAGAAGACACAGATAGTCTAAGAGTAAATCAGTTTAGCCAATTAATACAATCCTTGGCCCCAGTATGGAAACACTCACCAGAGGTAACAATGTAAAATCGCTTTAAAATTGAATGTCCAGCCACCGGGATAATCTCGTAAATCTTTATTTCCCTACATGAAGGGAAGATATACAGATTTACTCTTAGAGACTCTGTCTTCTCCTTTTTTACCCCTAAGGACTATCTGCTCAAGAATTCTGTGAACGGGATACATGTCTGGGGATACCACATTGGTACAAAGGAATCCACTCTAATCTTCGAAATTATTTCTGGGCATTTGTAACAAGAATCAAACTTGTAAGTCTATTGCAAGTGTAGCAGATTATAAATCTACCAATCAGCCACTCCTAGATGTCTTGCGCTCTTCTTGTTTTTTACTGTTTCATTAGATTGTGAGGGTGCTGTTGGAGACACCATTGAAGAAGCGTCAGTATCAAGTATTTGGCTGTGGGCAGGGCTTTACACTTATTTTGGTGAACAACTGTTTTTTAATAACACTCCATCTAGCATTTTGAAATAAGTTTTTCAAATAATTGGACCCTGTATCCATTATTAATTGATAAAACTTTTGAAGTACATGACTGACCAAACACCCAAGAGATAACCCAAAGAGCACTTGTACTTTTAATATTAGTGCTCAGCCTACTAATACTTGAGTGATAACTTTGAATGAAATGCAAGAATGATTGCACACTATCGTTCAAGTGACAGATCAAAACACAAGGAGCTCTCTACTTAAAATATTTGACCTCCACCAGCTGGGTGATCAATTTACACTAATCTGAAACACAATGTAATCTATTACACCTTTTAATTCACAATATTTGATCAATAGAATTTCAACAATATTTTGAAAAACCTATCATAGTACACAATCAAGTTTGCAATTACTCAACACAGAAAAGCTCTAGTACTCTGGTACTAATATTTGGCCTCCACTGCAACAGGGTCAATTTCAGACGGTGCGCTGTACAGATGGTGCAATTCTGGAGCAAACCAACTTCATGGTAGTGATAAAACCAGTTGAAAACTCTTACTGACTACAATGTAATCTTAGCCCATGTGTAAAATCTGGTGTCAGTTCATTCAGTAGAATTTACTGCATGTTTGATGAAAAAACTGGAAAACATCCTTTCTTAAAAACTATTTAGCAGACATATATGAATTTTGCAGTGTTTGTGGGGACTGGAATCAAAATGTTCAGTCACAATACAGTACATTAGCTATTTCACTTGCAAAACTGGATTTAATATATGTTAGAGCTAACAGTATAGAAAATAATTTTCTACTGTAGAGTTCCCCCTAACCTGGAGCTATATGATTTACTCTTTTTACCCTAAATAACTAATAAAGGCCTGGATCATAATTCCTAAAAACATGACAATATCAATAGCTTTGATTAGGTAGCCCAGGGGTAGGAAAACTTTTGGCTCTTCAGCTGCTGGGGGCTACAACCCATTGGCTGGTCAGGGATGATGGTAGATGTACTCTTCTCCAGTTGCAGAGTCAAAGACCATCAACTCCAGGCAAACCAAATCCAAATATTCTTATACAGCTGATAGACTTTATTCATGTGCAAAAGCATTTCTGCTTCTAATCCTAGAATTATATAAAAACAAGCTTTATTACTCACTTAAAATAAAAGTTCCACTAAGAGACAGGTGGAATAGTATATGTTACACTTCCGGAGAAAACAACAAAACCCTATAATAACCTAATCTCTGGATAATACTGCTCTACCCATATACCCTGCACGTCTTCTGAGAAAATAATATATATTATATATATATATATATATATATATATATATATATAAAAGAAAAAAAATATATATATATTTATTTATTTATTTATTTTTTAACCCTTTGAGTGCCAGAGGGGTACTGTTGCATACCCATCTGGCACGCAAAGGGATATATATATATATATATATATATATATATATATATATATATAAATATATATATATATAATATATGTGTGTGATCTATGCTACACCTTCTGTCATCTGCTCAGATTTATTCTGTGTATTGAAGCTATATATTAGAACAATATTTGATATATAGTTGGGGTACCTTTCTTAATCTGTGGATTTGGTGCAGTGAGACATAATCCCAACATTCTGTACTATTCAATGTGAAATAGATCGTATAGACTGCTTGTATTACAAGTTGTGCAACTTCTACACTACATCTACTGTATGCATAGATGTGTGATACACAGTATCTATAAAATTTTGTTCATATTTTTATATTGTGTGGATTTATTTTTTCTGAATTGGATAGTGCACATAGGATCCATCAAAGCACCAGACTATATATTATAGCTAGTTTCTGGGACTGGAGGAGTTGTGGTCCATGTTGGGCTGCTTGGTGGAGATCTTTTTCCCCTTCCTCCATAGTTGCGCCACCTGTATTGTATTGTTATCTTTCAGTCTTCTGTGAGCCTGTCACGGGTCACCAGGATAATAAATCACACAATGCAGGTGCAGGTAAATTGAACCACTTTATTTAAGAGAAATCATACATGAGCAAAACACTTCCCCAACCTTCCCAGGGCAGGTGTGAGGATAGTGCACAGTCCACTACCCAGGACCTGACACTGAGCCACCACCAGTAACCACAGACCTCAATAGCAGCAAGGAGGGTAGAACCTAGTCTGTGGTTCTACAGAGAGGAACTTGCGGAAACTAGAACTTGCGGAGTGCTAGAAATCCAAGTGCTAGGAGCGAGACCGGGATCACAGTGCAAGTAATTGCCCCAGAGGTATCTGGCTAGTCCGAGGATACACAGAGCGTGAACAGCCAGAGTGATACCTGGAAGGAGACTAACCCTGAGGCTCACAGAGCGATAGGCAGCAGCAACAATACCAGGGAGGTATGGAGAGCAGTAAAGCCGGTGAGTCAAGGTGGAAAGTCAGACAGTACTGGACTCAAGCTCAGAGTGGGTAGTCAGACAAAGCCACAGGTCAAAACCGGATCAGATAGTCAGCCAGAGCCACAGAAACACGGAACGGGTAGTCAGCCAGAAACTGGGTCAGATCGAAGCGGGTAGTCAGACAAGGCCTAAGTCATACATGGAGCGGTTAGTCAGACATAGCCACGGGTCAAGACCACAGCGGATAGTCAGACAAAGCCAAGGACTGAACACAGAGGATAATCGGAAGCCAAGCAAGGGTCAAGCGAGAGCAAACTAGAAATGCACAGGTACACCACGAAAGGGCAACTAAGCCTAGTACTCCTGCTTTATATAGGGTCAAAGGAGAAGGAGGGACCCAATTGGCCAATAGTGCCGAAGGCTACAAAACAGCGAGTGCGACGTCAGTAACGTGCACTCGCAACAGGGAGGCGACACAAGGTGGCAGCAGTCGGCCAATCCGCCCGAGAGGACAGGACAGGTACACACAACAGGCAAGCCATAAATCATGGGCACCGTGATAGAGCTGCACCCATTGTATTTACACCTTTCTGTTGGAGGAACTTGGATTATAAGTATTTACCGTATTTGCTTGAATATAAGGCAATGTTTTTTTCATGCACTTTAGAATGCAAAAACGATCTTGCCTTATATTTGAGGTCGTCCTATATTTAGGATACCCACTAGATCAGTGGAAGACCCAATCCAGCGAGCAGCCCAGTA
Source organism: Rhinophrynus dorsalis (assembly GCA_037306005.1). Lineage (NCBI taxonomy): Eukaryota > Metazoa > Chordata > Amphibia > Anura > Rhinophrynidae > Rhinophrynus > Rhinophrynus dorsalis. Next base: position 69,487,372 of record CM074723.1, on the reverse strand, counting down.
CATCTTTCTGTCTCCCTCTCTCCCTGTACATTTTCATATAAGGATCCAGTAGGCAGCTTTGTAGAAATGCAACATGGCAGGCTACACGTTTAAATTCCTGCCTGCCTCCATACTGATATCCACATTTTTGGGTCTTTTCAGGACCTTCTATGAATGCGCAGAAACTAACTGGAAGTGAAAAAATATGTCTGGTTTGAGTCTGCTCAGTGATAAAATGTCCTGACAAGACCCGGTAATGATGTGGGTTATCAGTATGGAGGCAGGCAGCTAAATTAAAATGATCACCTACCACAGTGCATTTCTACAAGGTGCAAGGAGGAAGGGAAACCTTATATGAAAATTTTAACTACCATATAATAAAATGGAGGGAGGGTGGGAGATGGCATGACATGATGACTTGAAGTAAAATGAGATGAGATTGAGGAATGATGAAAGATGGTATCACATGATTACTTAATAGGAAATTAAATGAAATGAGATGGAGAGAGATGACTGAAGGTAGGGAGGGAGACAGCTGAGATGAATAAATGGAAGGAGATGATTAAGTTAGATAGAGAGAGATGAAGGGAGTATGAGAGATATCTAGTGAGGGACAGACACAGACAGGGTCACCTTATATTCAGCTTTTTCTGGGCCCTAAAAGCAAAACCTGAGGGGTTACCTTATATTCGGGGTTGCCTTATATTCGAGCAGATATGGTAATAAATAGTGTTTTATATTGTTCTGAGATTCGGAGCAGAGTTTCTTTTTCACGTGTAAGAACACTGTGATTTAGAGTGTTCTTACAAACTCAGCTGGAAATGTTTCCCTGTGCTTTAAAAATTCACACCTGCAGAACTTCAGCACTTGTTCATAGAATTACAGTGTTCAGTCTAGTTCTAGGATCTTTTATATTGTCTTGAATCAAGCTTTGTACCTTGCCAGTTTGTTCCATGTCATTAGCCAAGCCTCTATACCAGTCCATATTTCAGTCTGCTGCTTGTCAAGCCACTCTGCCTTCTGGTGCCTCATACTTAGTCTGCCACAAGCCAAGACTCTTTGCTACTCCATGTTCCAGTCAGCCTCAAACTAAGAGGCCAGGTTTACTGTTCTGAGTTCTTATGTGTCCACTCAGATATTCTCTCCTGTTAATACATGCTGATGCCAATCAATGCAAGCCCAGTTATTTACTCTTTTGCCTTGTCTGCTGCCTCATATCGCCAGCACCTATTTATTCGAACTCTCTCTTAGCCAGCCAACATTGGCTATCCATTTCTTCCCAAAATTCCATTGCTGTGCAGAGCTCTCCAGCTATTATAAGTTCTAATCCTGTGCCTATTTCCACATACCATTCTCAAGCAATTTACACTTCTAGTTTGCCTCTACACACCTTCTGGTGATGCCCCATCTGCCAGCATTGCACTGCATCCACTACTACACTCAGTGTTCCTTGGCCTCTTTATCAACTCAAGACATATTCCCAGGCATCACATCCAACCCTGTCCTCAGCCTACAGTTCTCTGGCTTCCTAGAACTATGCTATTCCACAGTGGGGAGCAGCATTACAGCACTCCTTGCTAAGTCTGTTTAAAAATAGATTTTGCTGTGCGTTATCCTGTGCTTACTTGTAGATGCCAGTTTGCTGTCAGTTCTGCCTTGTCCAGTCTTCCAATCATTATCCTGTCTCCAATATCAGTCTGAAGTTTCATTTGAGGCTGTCAATCATCAGCTCAATTGTTCATGCATTCAGGTTGACATTGTAAGTCCTGATAAACTTTTAACCTTACAGTGACCAGACCTGTTTGAACCAATCTATTACCACATTGCTGGCCAGGATGCAAACCCCAGGTCCAGTGTTTGTAACTTAAACAATTCCTTCTCTGGCCTGCAGGCCCAAAACACTACTTATCTAGTGAGGTGTGACAACATGGCTACAGTATTTAGACTGTGGAATGACCAGTCTTTGGTTTTTTTTTGGGATGTATACAGTAGCACATCCTGAATTCAGGTGCCAGAGAGGTATGAAACATATTACATTGCAATGCATTGGATACCTCTCGGACAGTCAAAGGGTTTATTTTATTGTGTACTAGGTTTGTGCCTGTTCCCAGCACTGCTTACAGCTGAGAGACTTTCAGGAGAAACTACAGGAACCAAAATGATTTGCATTACATAAATAAGATGAATCATAACAATAGTTGCTATCACTTTTTGGATTTAAATGTAAATTAACCCCGGATGGGTTTCGGATCCCGTGTCCGGGACTGCCTAGTCATGGGACCTGGCTTTTGCTAGACTGGTAGATGGGGATGCCATCGGCTCTGTGGTCAGCAGTTTATTCATCTCCTACTTGCCCTTGAAGGCCTGTTGGCCCCTCTGGTTTTCCTCCTTTGTGCCCCTCCCTTTCCAAGGGATGCGGTGTTGCACCCCTTTTACCAGCTTCGGCGTCTAATATTGTTAAAGACATTTGGGGTGTGTCTTACAGAGTGGTACCTTCATCTTCCTTTTCTTCATTTTTCTTTTTCTCTTATTTCTCTCTTCTTTTCCTTTTCTCCTTTCTACCTTTTTTTTTTTTTTTTTTTTAATTTGTTTATACAAGTTTTACTCTTTTTCCAATAATGTATTACTCAGGATGCTTAACTGATGCGCTTTCTTCTGGAATTGTTAAATGTTGGTCATTTATCATATATTCTTTATGCTTAGGGAATGTATCCCTACTTTTGTGTATTTCTTTACATGTTGTAATCTGTTGATTTACTAATAAACAATTAAAAAGGAAAAGAAAATATAAAAATAAATAAATAAATGTAAATTAATCATTTTTTACTACCATAAAAATTGCAACAAAATAAAGGACAACATTATTTTTATTTATCCATACATGGATGACTTTAAACTAAATCAAGAAACCTATTTTGTGTCCCTTGTGATTCAATACCGGTTCCATCATCATGTATTCCTCAGCACTGACTGACTCACTCTTGAGCCCAGACTGCAGTGTGTTATTATATTTATTTTTCCATATGATCACAGTTTGCTTTCCTATTTTATTTTTTCAAAGCTGATAAAAATGAATCCAGGATTGTGAGAAAACTAAATACAGACATGACAAAATAGGAAAGATGGAAAATATTATTAAACAAAGTTTAATATAAATTAACCCCCCTGAGTACAATAAAGATGTTCAGCACATTGTGAAGAGGTTAAAGTGGACCTATCACCCTAAAACACGTTTTACACAGAATTAGTATCTGCCTATATCTTGTATTAGCAATTTTTCTGTTAAAATAAATAATTTTGGGGAAATGTAACTTTATGTTTTGGTTGCAGATTGTGTTATATATTGCTCACTGTGAAATTAGAAATGCCTTCATTGTGTTAGCCCTAGAATGATTCATAACATAGAGTGCCAGTTGGACTGATTGCCATCTTTCTATTTCACATCCATCCTTCCCATCCTTCATCAGGTTCATCAATCATACCACCCATCCATCATTCCATTCATTATTCTTGTTGAACATTTGTCAGTGAATACCATCCTCAAATATTGTTTGGACTTTTCATATAATATTATTCAGTATAGTAACATGGTAACATACTTGGTGAGGCTGAAAAAAGAAACGTACATTAAATTCAGCCTACACCATATCACCCTTGTTGATCCAGAGGAAGACAAAAAAAATCCCATTGAAGCCATTTCCAAACACACAACAAGTAGGTAGAAAAAAATGCTTCCTGACTCCAAAAGGCAGTGGCTATTTCCCTGAATCTAAATCCTGTCTGCTTTGAAACCAACTGTCATAATTCTCAATATTTGTGAGCTAGTAAGTTCTCCATTTGTTTTTTAAAACAACTACAGTACCTGCAGTCACTTGTGTTTTCACATAGGACTGCCAGTTTATGTTTCTATATTATTTTAACTTTACCCCATGTTTATTTACACTGATATCTCTGCAATAGAGCATTTCATTTTAGGGTTATCAGATTTTATTTACATGTCGTATGTCTCTGTGTTTTGGAGGTAGGATCACCATTAGAATACTTTTTGTACTGTACACTTATTTGCTCCAAATATTGTATATTGATAATTGAAATATATCTGTGGTTGGATTATAATGTCACCAAGTAAATCTAAAGCAGCCCTGGGGTTTTCTTTTAGAAACAGGTGATGGTGCATAGCTGGTGTAAGGAAACATCTCCTTTCCCATTATATTTTCAGCTTTTCAAAGAGTAATCTCATAAAATGAACTGTAAACATTAATTATGAGGAAGTATGTAATTAACTTGTATATAACTACGATCTATGGAATACAGTAGTTTAAATTGTCTTCTGGTAAAACAGACAACTCAAGTTAAAGGGGTTGTAACATTTAATATGTAAAAAGATATATGCTGTACGGTTCCTGAGTAAAACAAGTGTACTCCCAATGTTAAGAGGCGTTTTATTCAAATTGTCCAGAGTTGTCCATAAGATGTTGTAGTAGCAGAGCCGCTGTAAAAATTGAGATATTGCTCCTAGAAAAATTGAGTTTGAGCTGCAATTACATTTGAACAAAAACATATCTCAGTAGTGGGAGTACACTCGTTTTACTCAGGAGGATAAACCCTGCAATATCTATCTATCTATCTATCTATCTATCTATCTATCTATCTATCTATCTATCTATCTATCTATCTATCCATCTGTCCATCCATCTTTCTCTCTCTCTCTCTTTCTCGCTCTCTCTCTCTCTCTCTCTCTCTCTATATATATATATATATATATATATATATATATATATATATATATATCCTACATATTAAGTGCTACTATCCCTTTAAGTTTTTTTCAAGTTACGTACCATTTTACATTAAATTTTGCTGTTCTAAATTGAGAACAAGCATGTATATCTATAATAGCATTTTATCATAATTATTATACATTATGTAATAGAGGATGATGTACTGGAGTAATTTTGGAGCAACCCAAGTGCACTGGAGGGGAGGAATAAAAATGATCAAAAGTTCCATTGATTTAAATGGGGCTTTTAACACCTTCAGTGCTGGAAAGGTCTCCAGCACATTGTGTAAATCAATATGAATGAAAACACCTTAGTACTCAATGTGGTATATGCCCCACTTAATCATTGGGGATTTTTATGTATTGCCTATTGTTCATTTGGTCATCCCCAAAATCAATCCACTTCTACTTAAGGAGGGAGATGAAATAAGGTGTGGTAAGGAGGCGATAAACTGAAGAAGACTTATCCAGTGTGATAAACTCTCCAGTTCCTATGTTATTCTATGGAGCCACAGCACTAAGATTTTTCCAGCTTGTGAGATTTTAGTGCATAGGCCCCATAGGGTAACACAGGACCTGGAGAGTTTATAATAGTGCAGAAGTGATCTTCTGTATATCACCTGTGTATCACATAACCCCCATGGTATTTGAGCCCATGGATGCTAGTAATGCCTCTAACTCAATTAGAAGCAATGCACTGGAGACACATGTAGCATCCAGTTAGTTATAATTAATCTAGAGTACAAGTGGATAAAATCCTTTTTTTTTTTACTCCTACATCCCAGAAACATCCTTCCCCTAAACCCAAGCAGGCCTAGGCTGGAAAAAGCTTACCCCAAAGCCCCCAGCTGACAGGTTCACCTCCGCATGATTGTCATTCCTCCTCAGAATATTAGTGGCCATCTGCTTCTCTTTTACAATATATAATGGCATAGTAAAATAGGAAAAATAGGCTGAAAAAAGACACAAGTCCATCAAGTTCAACCATTGCTTCATAATCCAGAAACATTTGATTTATATAAGGCTTCAAAATGAGCATTAGTCCATTTTCCAGAACTTCCTGTTTTACTTACTAATACACAGTATAACCCTGTATTTTCCCTTTTGAAAGAGAGCATCTAATCTTCTCTTAAATGTATCCATTGTATCTTCCATTACCACATACTTGAGCAAAGAATTCCACAATTTAAAGGGGATCTCTCACCTATATATAAGTAATGTTCATTAGTTACAGCATGTATCCAAAACATTTAAAACGTTAATTTAAAAAAAAAACAACAAAAAAACATTATCAGTGCAAAAATTTATATTTAAAAAAGTGCCCAGCAGCCTACTTCCGGTTTGCTGAAGCTTGCCGAACAGATGCTGCTCTCGTCCCACTACCCTTCATCCTCCGATGACGGAAACTGTCTGTCACTAAGCTGGAGTGATCTCTTTGGCTAGATGTCTATCTCTGCCAATGAGATTGCTCCAGCTTAGAGAAAGAAAGCCTTTGTCATCGGAGGATGCTGGGTAGTGGGATGGGAGCAGAGGCAGTGCTGCAAGCAGGAAGTAGGCTGCCGGACACTTTTTAAACATTACGTTTTGCGCAGATAATGTTGTTTTTTTTTTTTAAATGAACAATGTTTTAAATGTTTTGACTAACTGCTCTAACTAATGAGCATTACTTATATATAGGTGAGAGAGCCCCTATAACAGACCTTAGTAAGTAAAAACCTTCCTCTGCTGAAGTTGCAACTTAATTTCCTCTAATCTTAAGTGGTGGCCCCTAGTTATTTGATCCGGCCTTGGCATGAAAAGCTCAACATAGAGATCCTTGTACTGACCTTGCATATACTTATATACAGTGTAACAAGATATCCTCATAGCCGTCTTTTCTCTAGAGTAAATAAAACAAGTTTGTCTAGACTTTGCCCTCCTTCCTTTGCATTGGTTAAAGGCCTATGATCTTACAAAAGTTGCCCCCATACATTTCCTACCATGTGCACAGTCACCACACTATCAGGATTTAGATTTCTGCTCCATTCATTCTTTTTCAGAGGCATATTGCATCATTGCCAGATATGAAAACCTTTGTGCAAAGTGTGGCTCATGCCAGCCCAGTCTTTTGGAATCCAACTTCCATGTGGGACTTAAACTTGGTTCTGGAAATGCTTCAGAAGTCTCCTTTTGAGCCTCTGTATTCTGTTTTCCTTTGTTTCTTGACCCTCAGTATGTTTTTTTCTGCTTGAGATTATGTCTGTTTGGTATGTTTATTATGTCTGTTCATCCTGTAAACCCAACTTTTTGATCTCCATTCAGACAGGGTGTTTTTTCAAACTCCTTTTGAGTTTCTCCCTAGGGTAGCTTGAGTTCCTTCTCTTTATCCAGCTCCATCTAACAGACAGGAGCAGGACCTTCACTGTTTGGATGTAGTTATATTATTGAAGTATTACATTCATTGCACGGAACCATTCCAAAAATCAGACTAACATTTTGTAACTCCCAAGGGCCCTCATGTGGGCCAAGCTGTGACTAAGGTGATTGTGGCTTCTTGGGTAAAGGCGACCATTCGCCAGGCTTATGTCCTTAGCAAAAAAGGCCTGCACCCTTTAGGGTCACAGCCCATTCCATCAGAGTGGTGGGCGCTTCCTGGGCCTACAAGGACCAGGCCTTATGTACTGTAATATTAACCCCGTAACCCTAATTGTCAGTTTCTACTACTGCCTCAGTCCTCAGTGTTTGTTAATTTTATAATTAGCATTAATGTTGTTAAGTAAGATATCATTCAAAAATGTAATGCTTTTTAACATACTTTCAACAGAAGTACATTTTTTTGCTTCATTCCAGTTTGCCTTTTTCTCATGCAAAATCTGCTGAGTAATCTCAGTGTCTGAAGAAGAAGCTCATCATACACACCAGACTCCTTTCTGCTCTCCTGATGGGCTCCCTTTCTCTAGGGCACCACACAGTGTTTCCTATTTCCCACTGACCCATACTGGAGTCAAACTCTCTCACCCAGGGCCACCACCATAAATCAAGAAGCCTGAGACAAGTGTACATTGAAGGGCCCCATCCTAGTTTTTGACTGTCCAGCAACAATTCCAGGCCCAGACTGGGAGAGGAGATGAAGGATGTTAAAAGGAGTTCACTTAGCATATGAAATATTTATTTCTGCTACTAATGCCCCTACATATACAACCCAGCACCCTGCTTGCGTTCCATGCTGCTTTGTTACATTGTCTGCCTACTTTTTAAGTCATCACTAATAATTACTCCCAAATCCCTTTCCTCTGTTGTCTGTGACAGCAGAGTACCCTATATTCTGCTTTTGGATTTTTTTTGTCCAAAGTGCCTTATTTTACATTTATCAACACTAAACTGCAGCTGTCACATTCTTGTCCATTCTCCTGATTTATCTAAATAATTTTCCATTTGGCTTATCCACTAGGAATGTCTACCCTGTTACCAATCTTTTTTTATCATTTTCAAAAAGGCATACCTTACCTTGAAGACTTTTTGCAATATCACTAATGAAAATGTTAAAAAGAATGGGCCCTAGCACAGATTCTTGAGGTATCTCACTTGTAACATGACCTTCCTCTGACTATTGTCTGTTAACTACAACCTTCTGTCTCCTGTCACTCAGCCGTTGCCTTATCCATTCAGCTATTTTTACATCCAGGCCCAAACACTGCAATTTATTAATTAGTCTTCTATGAGGGATGGTGTCACATGCCTTACTGAAATCTAGATAACTTGTATCTACTGCTCCCCATTGGTCTATTATTTTAATTACCCACTCAAAAAAATAAAAAATCTATGAGGTTAGTTTGACAAAATCTCTCTGCTGTAAACCCATGCTTCTTAGGATCTTGCAAGCCATTTAAATTCAGACACTTAACTATTCTTTCCTTTAACATGGTTTCCACTGATTTTCCCACTCCTTACATAAGATTTACTGGGCTGTAGTTGCCAGAACACGAGCTTGAGTTGACTGTCAGTCTCTAACATATAGTATGTAAATTTTCTAAACTAAGTCAGAATTCTTCCCTTTCCAGTGGGGTGGTTCTTCTCTCTATGCCTTATTTGAGGTTATATATTAATGTGATAATGATGGTGGATATTGTTTTTAGTGTGTATTACAGTGGACATACTGTATGTACCCTGAAGTGCAGTCACTGGTATTAGAGGCTAATGCCAGTGGGCTGCACTGGCAAATTCGTACTTCACACTATCTCCAGTACCCAAGGGGTTAAACTGTTGTACAGGAAAAAACTGTCAGTCAAAATAACCATGCATAAATTTTGATTGATTTGATATAATTAGAAAAGTAGAAAATAGAAGCAGCATTTAATCATTAACTTGTAATTATACAAAATTTGCTGTAAATGATTTTCTTATATGATTGTGAGTATCTGAGGTAGAACATTCCTAACATACATTTTAAATTCTGCCTTGGGTGATTTCAGGAGAACTTCTCATGAATCTGTTCCACTGCTGTCACTGTATTTTTCCTAATTTTTCTTTTTTAATTAATTAATCCAAGATACGAAGAGTCTCTTGACTTTTAACTTTCCTATTTCTTACTTGCTATAGGCCATTTGACAATGGTTTAATTTCTTGTATACCCCTGTGGGCCTTACAGGGTTAATTTACTCCAGATCTATTTCAATGAGGAAAATTTTCAAGTACCCTGAAAGGATAGATGACTTCCAAAGATTTTAATACTAGAAAGACCCAGAACCATAACACAAAATGCAGGGCCTACTGCAAACTCTAATAAGGGGCCCCCATGCCCTGCCCCAATTATGCTCTCCCACCAATCACAGTCCCCACCCTTAACAATAAATAACAATACAAAGAAGAGTAAGAATGATCCAGATTTCTTTAATACACATATACCATATATGTACTGGTTTGAAAAACATAATTACTGGCATAAGCTCTAAATTGGCAAAATTCAATAACTAGAGAATAAAAATTCTCCAGAGAGCATCTACAGAATTAAAATCTTGCACATTAATTACTTTTAGACTAGAGTATCTTACAATTTGAAGAGAGTTATGGCATTCAATTTAAAGGGACAACAGTGTCTAAAATGAACATGCCTGAGGTCATATGCACTTAAATATCATGGTAGATTCCTTTGTTCTCTGTGGCCTAGAATCTACTCTTACATATGCTCTGAGGTAGAAGCCATTGCCACCTTTTCCATTGCTCCAAATGATTGTCATTGGTCCTCAAGAAGTAAACCAAATACCAAACTTACTATACTTCTCTTGATTAAACCTTTGGATTGTAGAGCTTTCTCCAGGAGACATCTGTAACCTCCAAGGAGTTAATATAGAAAAGTGTACAGCAACACCTTCCTGCGGACCAGTGTATCAAACAAGTTGAAGGCATTTGCAGCAATCAAGGAGTTAAAGAGATAACAGCATGTAAACATGAAAATGAGGTCATATATGCTTAATCCCTTGAGTGCCAGAGGGGCAACTATGCAATGGACAGTAGTGTGTTGCCCAGCCCTCTGGCACTCAAAGGTTTAAATAATAATGAACTCCATACCAAACTCAAGAAAATGGCTTTTTGTTTTGAGGCCTAAAATCCAGTCTTACAAACATGCACTGAAGGAGTAACAGCTAGAGTCCCCTCCCGCTCTGCCATTTTCCATTGCTACAAATGAATGGGCATCATAGCAGCCTAAGGGGTTAACCAGATACAAAATACATATTAAACTTTTCTGTGTTAACTCTTGGGTGCTAGAGAAATCTCCAACCTCCAAGATATGATTCCATCATACAGCAGTCAGGTGTATCTATACAATTACTGTGTGTGACAGAAGGATTTAACTAGGTAGATGTCTATCATACAGCAGTCAGTTATATCTATATAATTACTGTGTGTAAGAGAAGCACTTACTGAAGTATGAATCCATTGTACAGTAGTCAGGTATATCTATATAATTACAGAAGGACTTTCTAAGGAAGATGTTCTTCATACTGGAGTCAAGTATTAATACAGCAGTAAGAGCCCTTTCTTGCTCTCTCTTCTACCTACAGGTATTTACCTACATTGTAAGTCTCTCCAAAATTTCAATACTAACAACACACACATACAAGCACGTCTCTACCACTCTTCTGAAGACAAGTTTTAACTCTCATTCAGTCAAGATTCTACCTCCTCTCACCTCCAAGTCATCCCTCTGACCCAATCAGTCCCCATCCTCTCTTCCATAGCCCCTCCGTCCTCACATTCATCTATCCTTGCTCTTCTTTCATCCACAGGTCTCTCCCCCAAAGAGATATCTCTCTGTCACTGTGTTTTCTTACCACACAATTCCCTCTTCTCCACCCATAGGTCTCTCATTTCCTTGTCAGATCTGTTCCTCCAGCTATTTCACCTCCTAAACCCCCAAAAAGTCTTTCTTTGCTTAGAAACAGGTGTCCCACATATTAATCTGTTCCCATACATCCAACTCTCCCTACATAAAGGTAGGGTCATAAATAGTACTTAATGGGCCAATGGTCAAAAATTGTGACCCCCCCCCCTTTTTTTAAAAGAGAACAGGAAATGAGGGTGACACAAATTTGTGGGGTGTTCTGGAGTCAGAATTTTGACAGTGTTCTAGGTAGGAGAGAGATTTGAGGGTGTTTCATACAAAGAGGGTTTGGGGGGAGTTTCTATGATGAGAAACTCCACATTGCCCCATCAGCTCCAGCTTGCCCCCCATCAGCTCCAACTTGCCCCCATCATCTCCCTATTGCCCTCACATTGCCCCCCATCAGCTCCATATTGCCTCCCCCCTCATCAGCTCCATGTTGCTCTCACAATGCCCCCCCATCCATTTCCTACCTCCATGGTGGTCCAGCGGCATGGCAGGAGAGGTCTGTGCTTCCTTTGGCACAGTCCTGTAGCTGCTGGAGCCCCCGCGCGCGGCCTGATGTCATCTCCCATCGCTCTGCATTACTAAAGAGCCGACGAGGGAGCTCAGCAGCTACAGGTCTGAGAGCTCCTGCTAGTGGGAGTGGCGTTCCTGCTGTGGAAAATGTACAGGAATGCTGTTCCCATGTGTTCCTGCAGGACTCGAGCCCTGATTCCATGATGGGCCAAGACTGTCACAGGTTCTTAATGTCTGGACCGGTGTAACGGTCCTGGCACTTCACTGGACGTTAAGGGGTTAAAGCAGGGTCATGCACTTTGCCTGCTTCAATTTGTAATGTCATCCTCCATGGAAATAACATCCAAGGTTGATTGAAGGCGTTATCATTTCAACAAAGGCTCAAAAGCAAAATTCATGGAGACCATTAGGTGTGTGGGGTTATTATTAGGAGATGTTAGTTATAGATATTTGTTTATTTATGAATCTATGGCTAGGTACATAAACTCATGGCTATATTTAAAGTGTAAGTAGCATCACAATTCAAGCAAATACATTCAGAGGGGTGTCTGATTCATTGCAAATCTATGTCCTGGACACCCCTCTGGGACTTAAAGGGTAAAAGCGAAATATTTTGCTAGTTACTTGCGGCTATTCCTGACTCTCAGAGCAGCAGCACTATACTCTTACAGTTCTCCCTGTGCAGGTGTCCTCCCCCACCAGGCTTCTCTCTGCCAGAGCTGTGAGCTTTGGAAAGGCAACTGATACCAGTGCAAGAGTCCACTAAATTTGATTTAACTCCTTGAATGCTAGAAAAGTCTCCAACACATCGCATGTCAATATGTCGGAGTCTTCCCTAGCATCCAAGTGCTAAAGAGACAAAACAGTAGGGCTTCTATGTCAAGGCAAACATTATGAAAAATGGAGAAACATAACTGAACTAGATGCATCAAAGAAAAACTCTCAATGAAAGCTATGGAGCATTTCCCTTGGTATATAAGGGGTAATTATTTTACTAACCAAAGTAGCTCAGTGTTGACATTTGACACTGTGAAACATGGGGAGTTAGCTAGTTTCCCTTGATGTTCTCTCTTCTTACACTATTTACCATGAGTTGTTGGAACAAAAAGCTGGTAAGAACGTTAGGCCGGAAGTTGGATTTGTCTGGCCCACGCTCATTACTGATTGAATTAAATGGATAGTAATACTTCTAATGTAAGAAAAAATATGTTGTAGGGTTTATCCCCCTGAGTAAAACAAGAGTACTCCCACTGCTGAAAGGCTTTTTATTCAAAAGTTATTACAGCTCAAAGTTGAATATTTTAGGTGCAATATCACAGTGGCTTGAAACTGTACAGTGGCGCTGTTTCTACACCAGCCCATGGAGATTTATGGTCTACGGACCAGAGCTGCTATGGTGGCTGGAATGGACAAACTTCCTAACTTCTCAGACCCCATAGTATTAGTTTGATTCTACTGAGTGAGGATTTTGTCTCTGCTCAATGTCTGTAGTAATGAGGTTTGAGAATATTGGACATTTGTCCTTTTCAGCCTCCATAGAAGCTAGTCCCCGATCAGACAGGAAGTAGAACAGCCTTCACCCAACCCTGCAGGACTCAGCGTGGGATCTGTTAACCAAGTGGGTGGGTTTTAACCCCTGAACTGCCAGGGTCCTTTGGTGGTAGTCTTGTACACATGGCCAAGACTTTGAAGTATAATAGTTGCAGAGTTTACTGTTTCTTCAAGTTGAATTCAGGTAAGGGAAATTTAACATATAATAACAGTGAATGTTAGTCCTTTGTGTGCCTGTTGGGTATACAATGCATTGCATACCTCTCTGGCACTCAAAGGGTTAAATTAGGATCTTTCATTTAAACTTATATTTTAACATTAGCTTTCTTTTAACTCTACTGTCAGGTAGAAGCATAGATTATGAGTCCAAAACAAACTCTGGATGGTGACTGTGAGTCAGAAGTGATACTCTGAATAATAACTTCGGACATGTAAAGTCAAGTTAACCTTAGTCAAAGATACACCCAGTTTATAGAGAGATTAAAATGTGTTTTGGAACTAATTCTTTTAAAGGAGCTGTGCCTTCTAATGGAAAAAATACTTTTAATATATATATATATATATATATATATATATATATATATATGAACTTTATCTTTGACATTCTCAAGAGGCCACACATACTTTAAAAATATGCTTTTTTTTATATATATATATATATATATATATATATATATATATATATATATAAAATATATATTTAAAGGGTCCCCTCCGACGCGTTTCGAAATAACATCTTTCTTCAGGGATTTTTAATTTAGATAGTATTTGTAGGTGTATTACAGTAGGACTTACCATAAAGTGAGATACCTTGGCGTGGTTGGTAAGCTTACACACGGATTGGCCAATTCGTGGGACGAAATTCTCACTTATTTTACTTAGATTTACTAAGGATTATTATATATGCCCATTACAGGGCACACATTATTCACAGCATATAGAGGAGCGCAGATTTGGTTGTTTGTATGTGTTTTCACTTTTGGGTTTAGGCCCAATGACAAGGGGACTGGAGAACCATCTAATTTCTTGCTGCTATCTATATCTTTCATCTTTATATTTATACGTTATTTATATTTACTATATGGATATTTCATGATGAGTTAGCGCTGCGAGATTTCTTTTCTTTTTCTGTTTTTGTACACATATCTCCTTCAGCTCACTTTAGCAGCTTCTCATTTTATCCACTTAAATCACACAGAAAAAAACACATTATTACTTTACTTTCACCATTCCTTTCCTTTTCTATCCCACTTGGCCTTTAAGAACTAGGCTGTTTGGCCTGTTCCATTGTGTATAATCCCTGTCTGTTTGGTATCAACCATCCCTCACATGACTTGTGGGGAAGGTTACAAATGGAACATAGTTTTCTATGTAATCACTCTATTAATGCAGGCCCATAAGGTCCCTGCACCAGGTAAGTCCTTCATCTACACCTTTTTTATTTTATTATATGTCTGTTGTTTTTAATTGCACTACACTGGGACCCACAAATAAGAATAAAAACAAAAAAATATCATTTAAAGGGTCCCCTCCGACGCGTTTCAAAATAACATCTTTCTTCAGGGATTTTTAATTTAGATAGTATTTGTAGGTGTATTAGAGTAGGACTTACCATAAAGTGAGATACCTTGGCGTGGTTGGTAAGCTTACACATGGATTGGCCAATTCGTGGGACGACATTCTCACTTATTTTACTTAGATTTACTAAGGATTATTATATATGCCCATTACAGGGCACACATTATTCACAGCATATAGAGGAGCGCAGATTTGGTTGTTTGTATATATATACATATATATATATATATATATATATATATATATATATTTATATATATATATATATATATATTTACTACTTTGGTGAGAAAGCCCTACATTCTTGAAAAATTAAAAGAAAAAGTTTTACTTTTTGCGATTTTTTTAAAAATAAAAGCCATAAACAGTGATACTTGTTTTGAGATTCAGTGTAGCAAAAAACTCGCAAGAGTGATATAAAGGTGATACCTTTTAACCCCTTAACGACCGGCGGTCCTGGGACATTTCTGTTCCATAAGGACCACATAGGAGCACTTGGACGCGCCGGTACACATGACCTGTCGCCTGTATTGGCGCGTTATTATGGGGCCTCATAGAGATCGCTCCGATCTTGGAGCGGTCAATTTCAGGCCCTATTTTTACTTACAGCGCTCCCGGTAGAGCGCTGTAAGTAAAAAGTACGTGACGTACTATGAAATTCATCAGTCCTTGAGTATTTCAAGGACCGTGACGGTCATAGTACGTCACATGTCGTTAAGGGGTTAATGGCTAACTGAGGACATAGCAAGTGCAAGCTTTCAGGGTTAACCCATGCCTGAAGAAGGGACCTTAGTGTCCTGAAAGCTTGCACTTACTATGTCCTCAGTTAGCCATTAAAAGGTATCACCTATATATCACTCTTGTGAGCTTTTTGCTACACTGAATCCTATCTACTCTACTGGCTAACACTGTACCATCTTTTTTTCTTGTTTTGAGATTAGGACCCACCCAGTTCAGTTCCCCTAAGCTCTTTTCTCTTATTTATTTGTTTACCTAATCCTGCTATACATTATCCTTATAATTTGTATAATCAAAAATGGGTCAAATGGCTGTACACAGCTGCCTCTGGAAGAAAAAACACTTTTATAAACATATTTTGGGTTTATGCACCTAAAAATCATATTTACAAATGCTAATTAGGACTACATATTTAAATACAGTAAAATCTCGGGTATAATACGCACAATTTTACCCCACTTCACCTTATGTGAAGTGGGGGGTGCGTATTATACTCGAGTTTTTTATTTTTAAAAAAAATTAAGCCAGCCAGAACCCTTCCTTCCCTCCCCCGGCGCTATCCGATTCTAAAATGCCACTTACTTTCTTAAAAAGACAAGTCCCCGCTTTTTCAACATTATCAGGACACATGTAAACGATGTGAATCTTCCCCTGAATCTGGGTTAATTTTCTTGAGAGGACTCACTGCACCTTAAATTCGGAGACCTCCAAAGCATTGAAAATCAATGTGATGGATACCTCACTAGCATTTAAAGCAGTACTTTCAGCTTCATAATATTGACCTCCAATACATTACTAATATAGCGATAGGCAAAGTAATAGTTGTATTATGGTTAGTAAATCCACGTTATTGAGGTAATCCACCTTTTTCTGTAGGCATCCAGGGCACAGAGCTTACAAGGGAAGCTCTGTGCGCCTGCGCAGGCAGCAACGTCCATTACCTTAAAGGGATAGTAATACTTCGTTTTAACTTTATTTTATTTTGTAGGCATTAAAAAAACATGAAGAATGATATAAGTCTTATCTCTCAAACCTTTATGGTTTATGAGATATTCACAAGCAAAGTTCCCCTCCCCGCCCCTTTTTCCTAGTGTAAGCCATCTCTTCTCAGATGTGAGTCTGGTTGTATGACAGGACAGATAACAGAAGGGGACAATTTTCTTTGTATGAAAACAATGAAAGCCCTTCCCCCCTTGACAAGTTTTTCAGCTTTTTCCATTATCTTAATTGAAGATTGTCCCTCTCTGCAGTCTACCTGGGCATCTCCCTTCTGATCTGGTTGAACAGGGGGGGGATACTTTGTTTGTGAATATCTCTTAAACCATAAAGGTTTCAGAGATAAGACTTATATCATTCTTCATGTTTTTTTAATGCCTACAAAATAAAATAAAGTTAAAATGAAGTATTACTATCCCTTTAAGGTAACCAATGAACGTCGCCACCAATCTGGGCAGTGCACGGGACACACAGTGCAAACTCAGAGGCAACTTTCCACTAAGATGTCTGTGCTGTTGTTCACTGGTTGCCTGCAGAAGAAGCTGGATTACTTCAATGAAGCGGATTTATTCAGCATAATACAGCTATTCCTTTGCCTATCGATATATTAGTATTGTATTGGGGGGCAATATTATGAAGCTGAAAGTTCAGCTTTAAGGGTTTACATGATATACAATTAGAGGGACACTTTGTAAAGAGAAATACTTAGAGATACCTTATTCTATGTTATGAGAATACATTTCAGCTGCAGACTATTTATCAAACTCCCTTTTATTGTAACACCAACACAATGTTTTAAGAATGTCAATTTGTGTGAGTAATTGAGTTGCTAACTTTGCAGCTTGAGAGCAAAGGGCAACAAACACCTTAGATTGAACACTTTTTTGTTAGAAAATGTAATGTTTTTTTCACCCTTAAAGGTATGCAATGGTGTAGTGTACTCCTATGGTCCTTAAAGTGATAGTAATGTTTCACAATAAAAGCAGCTCCAAATAATCTTCATGGTATTTGGATCATAGAGAGTGTTATTTCAATACTGTCAGAGTTGTAGTTCAAGAGTAACTGGATGATAAAGTAACCCCCTCCTGCCCCTTTTACCTAGTGTAACACTGCTCACCTCAGATCAGCAAGTCTGTCCAGATAGATCACAGAGATGGACAATCTTCAGTAAACATAAGGAGAAACTTGGAAAACCTGTCAAGGGGAGCAGGGTTTTCCTTATACTCACAGTAAGAAGGTTGCCCCTTGCTGTGAGCTCTCTGTTCTTAAGACCAGATTCCACATCTGAGGGGAGGTGGCTTACACTAGATAAAAGGGGCAGGAGGGGATACTTTATCATTCAACTACTCTTGAACTACAACTCTGACAGTATTGAAATAACACACTCCAAGGCCCAAATACTATGAAGATTAATTGGAGCTGCTGTTTTTTGTGAAACATTACTATCCCTTTAAGGTGTTCAATTAAAAATTATAAAATGTATTGTTTGAAAACCAGTTATCAGCTGAAAATATCAAGTGAAAGCTATTTCTGACATGACATGACATGTGGTGCATGCATTAGGAGTGAACCATTCTGCTGTGCCATCTATGAACTGCATAATGTTTGCAGCGTTTACATAGCTGCAGGCACCATGGGAATGTGGACATTGGTAGGGAATAATGGAGACTGATATGTAGAGAACAATACTCATGATTTACATTTGTGAGTAAATTGTATGGTTTTATTTGTAATTATAAAAAAAAGATTATTTCACTATTGGAGATAATTGCTTTGCATTCATCTAGAAATTTCAGTTGTGGCTCGAAATTGTCCACAAGCAAGAGTAGCTATTATTTTATTAACTAAATAGATGTTTGGCTTTTCAACCCATGGGAGATATTTAGATATTCTGCAAGTGTTTTTCTAATCTTTAGGAAGGCTCAAGTAGCAAAAGTTAATTATAATCCATAAAAGAGGGAATGACTGAATACCTAACAAGGGACAACACGCTCTCATTCCTTTACAGCGCCCCAGGGTGCAGAACAGGAAAAGAGAGGCTTAGGAAGTGAGACACAGGAAGACTCAAACAAGAGGCAAATGGCAGAGCTACAGACACTGAGGTCATAGGGCTGGATTCTACTAGGTGTGATAAAATCTACAATGTGACAAAACATGCCTTTTTCAGGTTAAGAGAACAATTTTTTCTGTCTGCTTTTCAGGTGAAGGTGCAGTTTAGGGGATAATGCCCCTTTAATTTAGACTCAGGAGCTGAGAGAATTGGGTGGGATTTTAGTAGCACCAGAGGAAAAGAGAATAAAATCAAGAACACACCTTATTACAATAGCAATACAAGAAGCCTGTTAAACTCTATTTTAAAATGTATCTATGTGAATAGGAGAATTGGAAGCAAAATATATATATATTTTTTTAAATGCTACTGCACTTATCTTAACCCCTTAACAACCAGCAGCACGGCTGGCAGTTAAAGATCATAGAGCATTTTTATGTTTTTATTATTCGGACTCAGGGGTCCCCGAGTGGCGTACAGCCACTCGCCAACCCCTGCATTCAATGATGTGCCAAGATTGTCTCTGGTCCTTAAAGGGATAGTAATACTTCGTTTTAACTTTATTTTATTTTGTAGGCATTAAAAAACATGAAGAACGATATAAGTCTTATCTCTCAAACCTTTATGGTTTATGAGATATTCACAAGCAAAGTTTCCCCTCCCGCCCCTTTTACCTAGTGTAAGCCATCTCTTCTCAGATGTGAGTCTGGTTGTATGACCAGACAGATAACAGAAGGGGACAATTTTCTTTGTATGAAAACAATAAAAGCCCTTCCCCCCCTTGACAAGTTTTTCAGCTTTTTCCCTTATCTTAATTGAAGATTGTCCCTCTCTGCAGTCTACCTGGGCACCTCCCTTCTGATCTGACTGAACGGGGTGGGGGGTACTTTGTTTGTGAATATCTCTTAAACCATAAAGGTTTGAGAGATAAGACTTATATCATTCTTCATGTTTATTTAATGCCTACAAAATAAAATAAAGTTAAAACAAAGTATTACTATCCCTTTAAGTGCAGGACCGCCGTGACGGTCCTGGCACATCATTGGTCTTTAAGGGGTTAATTTTCCTCAGAGGACTCACTGCACCTTAAATTTGTTGGATGATATGGAGACCTCCAAAGCATTGAAAATCAATGTGCTGGATACCTCACTAGCATTTAAGGGTTTACATTATACAGAATTAAAGACACACACTCAAACAAGAGGCAAATGGCAGAGCTACAGACACTGAGGTCATAGAGCTGCATTCTACTAGGTGTGATAAAACCTGCAATGTGACAAAACATGCCTTTTCAGGTTAAGAGAACATTTTTTTCTGTCTGCTTTTCAGGTGAAGGTGCAATTTATACATCATGCATTCAATAAGCTAAAGGTGTATGGTAATGCTGGAATAAGCCAACTGCACCATAAAGGACAAATAATTTCTTTAATTTTAGCCCCTTGAATGTAAGAGACATCTCCATGCATTGTAAGGCAATGCCTTGGACTCAGTTTTATCAATTAAGGGATTCAAAGCTATGCTAATCCAGTTTGTGCAGGATACTAAAAGCAGCTTAAAGGCAATGGGGTTCCCACTTAGTCCCACCCCCCAACAAAGAAAATAATCTATGCAAATAAAATGTCCGAGAACTAATAGGATCCAATAAAATATTATTTATTAAAATGATTCAAAAGATGATTGTAACATGAACTGGAGAATGAACACACCAATATCTCAAATTCATTGACACCACTGGATGTGTCACTAAGACTCCACAGTGTACACATGTATCACAGTGGGACCCTCAAAACTGGGAAAACCCTGACACCCATCCACACGTATAGTGTAAGTTACTAATGGTAACAAGTCACCTCGAACTTAATGCAACAATGTATATCTAGGTGTCGTAAGGTCCAGATATAGAGAAATCCCACTTTGGATATTATGGTAAACTGTTACGAACAACCATTACACTTCGATGAAAGCTACCAACACTAGCATCCACAGGAGTGTATTCACATATAATACATACAACCCTGTGTAAAAAAGTAAAGAATAGAAAAAACAAGGAATAGAAAATAAAAAATAAATAAAAAAAAATAAGAAATAAAATATATAAAAAAATACAAATATACAGGTATAAAATATATTCCTGTAAAATTCTATTTATCCATAGCGATATCAATGTTCCACAAAATGTATTTAAAGATGACCTCGGTACCAAAAAAAGGTGACCTTAAGATATGTATAATACTGCGCAGTATTTGAGGTACGCTGTAGTTAAGTGGCAACTGATCCCCATGGGATAACTTTGAATAGCACAGTCATAGAGCGATACATAAATAACCCATATGTATCGCTCTGTGACTATGCTATTTTAAATTATCCCATGGGGATCAGTTGCCTTAAGTGCTAAGTTATCCCATGGGGATCAGTTGCCTCAAGTACTAAGTCCATAATAGTTTACCATAATATCCAAAGTGGGATATCTCTATATCTGGACGTTATGACACCTAGATATACAAGGTGACTTGTTACCATTAGTAACTTATGCGTTAAAGGCATAGTAATACTTCGTTTTATCTTTATTTTATTTTGTAGGCATTAAAAAAACATGAAGAACGATGTAAGTCTCATCTCTCAAACCTTTATGGTTTGAGAGATATTCACAGGCAAAGTTTCCCTCTCCTGCCCCTTTTACCTAGTGTAAGCCATCTCTTCTCAGATGTGGAATGCAGTCCATAAACCAGACAGATAACAGCAGGGGACAATATTCTTCCTATCAGAACAATGAAAGCCCTGCCCCCCTTGACAAGCTTTTCAGCATTTTTCCCTTATCTTAATTGAAGATTGTCCCTCTCTGCAGTCTACCTCCCTTCTGATCTGGCTGAGCAGTGTTACATCAGTAAAAGGTGCAGGAGGGGGATACTTTGTCATTGAATTACTCTTGAACTATAACTCTGACAGTATTGAAATAACACTGTCCAAAGTCCAAATACTATGATGATTAATTAGAGCTGCTTTTATTATGAAACATTACTATCCCTTTAAATATATGGATGTGTGTTAGAGGTTTCCCAGTTTTGAAGTTCCTACTGTGATATATGTTTACACTGAGAAGTCTTACACATCCAGTGGTGTTGATGATTTAGAGATATTGGTGTGTTCATTGCCCAGTTCATGATACGATAATCTTTTGAATAATTTTAATAAATAATAATTTATTGGATCCTGTTAGTGCTTGGACATTTTTATTTGTAATGGATTGAAAGCCCCATTTAACTCAATTGAATTTTTCATTACTCCTGTGGTGCATTTGATTTGCTTTGGAATGGCTTTTCTTTAGGTTATTCAATATAGAAGCTTTTTGTACATACCTGGGAATTCTCTGGATCTGACTCAAAGTCTCTGGTTTTTATATTTAAAGGGATAGTAATGTTTCAAAATAAAAACACTAATTAACCTTCATAGTATTTGGGCCATGGAGAGTGTTATTTGACTACTGTTAGAATTGTAGTTCAAGAGTAATTGAGTGATAAAGTATCCCCCTCCTGCCCCTTTTACCTAGTGTAAGCCACCTCCCCTCAGATGTGGAATCTGGTCTTAAGACCAGACAGCTCACAGCAGGGGACAATCGTCTTTCTGTAAGAACAATGAAAACCCTTACCCCCTTTGACAGGTTTTTCTTTATGCTAATTGAAGACTGTCCCTCTCAGCAAGCCATCTGG
Source organism: Rhinophrynus dorsalis (assembly GCA_037306005.1). Classification (NCBI taxonomy): domain Eukaryota; kingdom Metazoa; phylum Chordata; class Amphibia; order Anura; family Rhinophrynidae; genus Rhinophrynus; species Rhinophrynus dorsalis. The sequence continues at coordinate 69,465,113 of CM074723.1, read as the reverse complement.
TCACCACCTTGTTGCTCTGAGGTGAGCAGTGTTACATCAGCAAAAGGGGCGGGAGGGGATACTTTATCATTCAGTTACTCTTGAATTACAACTCTGACAGTAGTGAAATAACACTCTCTATGGCCCAAATACTATGACGATTAATTGCAGCTGCTTTTATTTTGAAACATTACTATCCCTTTAATCAGGGATCAAAATTTCCACTCGCCACTAGCCAATGGCGAGTGAAAATTTAGCGCTGGCGAGTAGAAATTCAGCCCTGGTGAGTAAGTTTTGGCTGGCAGTGGCGAGTAACTTTTCAGGTCTGGCTAGTAGCAAAGGACTTAAAATTATAAGCCCTGCCTTTAATGACTGTGTCTCTGGGGACAGAGGCTGATTCTCATGAATTCCCTTGTAACTCCACCTAATTCACATTGTTCCTGTCACTTTCTTCCCTGTTCTTCCCACTCTACACATTTTAAGGGCAAACCCCACCTCTCCTCCTTCCATGCCAGCCCACCCAAATCAAGCCACTCCACTTTATGATGCTTACTGTGTCAGCTGGACACTCCCACCCCCAGACCTTAGTGGACCTCCAGAGGCTTGGGACAAGTTTTATTTTAATTTTAGTTAGGGCATTACAGGTGTAATAGAGTAGGACTTTCCTGACAGTGCAAAACCTTGGTGGGGTGGCAAGCTTACCCACAACGTGGCCAATTTGTGAAAACTAATATCTCACTTATTTTATTTAGAAATATTATATATGCCAAATACAAGGCACACATTACAAAGAGGAGCACTGGTTTGTCTTGGTGTTTGTTTGTTTGTTCTTTGGGTTTTGGCCTAAAGTTTATGGGTCTGGAGAACCCTCTCATTCCTAACTGCTATCTATTTATTCACTTTATATTCACATTAAAATGTTATTTATTATATTGATATGTTATGGGGAATTGGCACTGAGAGTTTTCTCTTTTGTTTTCTTGGGACAAGAAGCTTCCCAGGTATGACCGTGTACAAGAGAAAAAAGGAACCAGTCTATGTCAGGCTAACTGCACCAAAGCGTAGAAATAAACATTCCCATTGATTTAAATTAGGCTTTTAATCCCTTGAATGCTAATGGTCTCCAACACATTGTTCAAGGTTGCTAACATTCCCTCTGGCACTGAAAGGGTTAAATGTCCCATTTAAATTAACAAACATGTTAGGATTTTTTTTAATTTTTAACCCCCATGGTGCAATATGCTAGGTTAAAGAAATAATTCTTTTCTTTCTGAATATGGCCCTATATGTTCATAGATGTTCTAGAGCAGTGTTTCTAAATCCATACCCTCAGGACCCACTAACAGGCCTAGATGTGAGGATTTCCTTGTTAGAGAACAGGTGAGTTAATTAAATTGACTGAGCCTCTGATCAACACACCTGTGAGCTAGCAGGGAAATCCACAGGTCCTGGCCTGTTAGCAAGATCTGAAGGCAAGGGTTGAGAACCACTGTTCTAGAGTAGTGATCCTTGACTCCAGTCCCCCAGGATCACAAAGGTCAGTTCTTATAATCACAGTATGTAAATACAGGTGGATTAATCAGAATCACTGAGTCTCTAATTAACCACCTATTATCAAGGGGTTAAATGCCTGTTTAACTAATTTATATTTTCATTGCAACCCTATGGTGCAGTTGTTTGCTCCATAATTGCTTCTCTTTAACTTACTGAATACAAACCTTAGAGCCTTATATAAATGAGAAAAGAGAAGCAATTCTAGGTCAAACCAAGTGCACCATAGGGAAAAAAGAAAAATTCCCATTAATTTAGACAGTGTTTTGAACCCTTCGAACGCTAGAGAGGTCATAATACGTTGTAGAGCTCTTTATAATTCAAGGGCTCCTCGTTTTTCTTTGTGCAACAGACCCATGAATTTGTCACTTGAATTTGCAGTGTTTTTCCTCATAGAACAAGGAAAATATCCTGTAATACTGCTATACTATTGCAGTTGATATCATCTATACATATGAAATGTTACGTGCTGAGAGGATTCAAAACTCAGCAGCTAAGGCCACCAAAGTGACAAGTTACTTGGGATATATCCATGGAGGATCAGTTCATCTCCTCTCTCCACAGGGTGCTGTTGAATGTGTTTTATCCCAAGGGCTGGTGGGGTGATATGAAATGTTATTACTGTTGTTGTTGTTCTCGGGTGGCTGGGCTATATAGGTGGGAGAAAATGCAAAATTATAAGGGGAGGGGGCATGGGGCCTTCTCAACACATTTTACATATGTGCCCAAGCATTTTTTGCTGTACTGCTGTCCTCACCAACTTCACTTTGTGGTGGTGGGGTAATAGAAACATAGAATTTGACAGCAGATAAGAACCATTCGGCCCATCTAGTCTGCCTATTTTCCTACTGTAAAAACCTCAGACCTTTTTGGTCCTTGGTCTTTTCTTACGTTAAGGACAGCCTTATGCCTATTCCAGATATCTTGTAGATTTCAGCCTTCAAATTATCAATCTCCTGCTGCAAAAACAGAAAATTGCTGACAAATTGGACAACTTCTGAACCTCCAAAAGGTTTTCTGGGGGAGAAAAGCAAAACATCCATTGCACTGCAACATGCCTGTCATGTTCACAGCACTAATGTAATCAGGGGACAAAGAGTAAAATACCTTCAGATTTTGCAGTTGTTTTCTAACTTTAATCACCACAGATCACTGTCACGGTTTGTTAAGACTCTCAGACTAGTGTTGAGCGAGCATGCTCGGCCGATGCTCGGATCGGCTCGAGCATCGCTCTGCTCGGCACATGGCGGTACTCGTACGAGTACCGCATGTGCTCGCCCGCCATGTTCGGGTCTCCTCCCCGCACGTTTTGCGGCTGCTGCGCAGCCAATAAACGTGCAGGGAGGCTCTGACATCGGTGTAATGCCAGCAGCCATGTTGGCTGCTGGCATTACACTGATTGGCTGGCCAGAACCCGTGGTCAGGTGCTGTATAGCACCTGACCATCGAGTTCGGCTCAGTCTGAGCCAGGGAGAGCTGAGGATAGGAAGGGAAAGGCAGTGTAGGGAGGAAAAAAAAAAATTGTGACAAAAAAGAACCAAAAGTCCTTTTTAGGACTACTGTGTGTGGGGGCAGCAGGTTATTTTCTGTGGGGGGAAAAAAAAAAAAAAAAAAAAAAAAAAATATTCTGTTTAGTGTGAAAAGTTGCAGATTAGAGCACATTCTGTTTAGTGTGCACAGTTGCAGATTAGAGCACATTCTGTTTAGTGTGCAAAGTTGCAGATTAGAGCACATTCTGTTTAGTGTGCAAAGTTGCAGATTAGAGCACATTCTGTTTAGTGTGCAAAGTTGCAGATTAGAGCACATTCTGTTAAGTCTTCAAACTAAAATATCAAAGTCACGTATTCCATTCAGTGTGCGTCGCCGCAGTTTAGCAGCACATTCTGAGTACTGTGCAGAGTTGCAGAATAGGAAGAAATACTGTTAAGTCTTCAAACTAAAATATCAAAGTCACATATTCCATTCAGTGTGCTTCGCCGCAGTTTAGCAGCACATTCTGTGTACTGTGCAGAGTTGCAGAATAGGAAGAAATACTGTTAAGTCTTCAAACTAAAATATCAAAGTCACATATTCCATTCAGTGTGCTTCGCCGCAGTTTAGCAGCCTATTCTGTGTACTGTGCAGAGTTGCAGAATAGGAAGAAATACTGTTAAGTCTTCAAACTAAAATATCAAAGTCACATATTCCATTCAGTGTGTTTCACCGCCGTTTAGCAGCCTATTCTGTGTACTGTGCAGAGTTGCAGAATAATAAGAAATACTGTTAAGTTTTCAAACTCAAATATTAAAGTCACATATTCCATTCAGTGTGTTTCACCGCAGTTTAGCAGCCTTTTCTGTGTACTCTGCAGAGTTGCAGAATAATAAGAAATACTGTTAAGTTTTCAAACTCAAATATTAAAGTCACATATTCCATTCAGTGTGTTTCACCGCCGTTTAACAGCCTATTCTGTGTACTCTGTACAGTTGCAGAATAATAAGAAATACTGTTAAGTTTTCAAACTCAAATATTAAACTCACATATTCCATTCAGTGTGTTTCACCGCCGTTTAACAGCCTATTCTGTGTACTCTGTACAGTTGCAGAATAATAAGAAATACTGTTAAGTTTTCAAACTCAAATATTAAAGTCACATATTCCATTCAGTGTGTTTCACCGCCGTTTAACAGCCTATTCTGTGTACTCTGTACAGTTGCAGAATAATAAGAAATACTGTTAAGTTTTCAAACTCAAATATTAAAGTCACATATTCCATTCAGTGTGTTTCACCGCCGTTTAACAGCCTATTCTGTGTACTCTGTACAGTTGCAGAATAATAAGAAATACTGTTAAGTTTTCAAACTCAAATATTAAACTCACATATTCCATTCAGTGTGTTTCACCGCAGTTTAGCAGCCTATTCTGTGTACTCTGCAGAGTTGCAGAATAATAAGAAATACTGTTAAGTTTTCAAACTCAAATATTAAAGTCACATATTCCATTCAGTGTGTTTCACCGCAGTTTAGCAGCCTATTCTGTGTACTCTGTACAGTTGCAGAATAATAAGAAATACTGTTAAGTTTTCAAACTCAAATATTAAAGTCACATATTCCATTCAGTGTGTTTCACCGCCGTTTAACAGCCTATTCTGTGTACTCTGTACAGTTGCAGAATAATAAGAAATACTGTTAAGTTTTCAAACTCAAATATTAAACTCACATATTCCATTCAGTGTGTTTCACCGCAGTTTAGCAGCCTATTCTGTGTACTCTGCAGAGTTGCAGAATAATAAGAAATACTGTTAAGTTTTCAAACTCAAATATTAAAGTCACATATTCCATTCAGTGTGTTTCACCGCAGTTTAGCAGCCTATTCTGTGTACTCTGTACAGTTGCAGAATAATAAGAAATACTGTTAAGTTTTCAAACTCAAATATTAAAGTCACATATTCCATTCAGTGTGTTTCACCGCCGTTTAACAGCCTATTCTGTGTACTCTGTACAGTTGCAGAATAATAAGAAATACTGTTAAGTTTTCAAACTCAAATATTAAAGTCACATATTCCATTCAGTGTGTTTCACCGCCGTTTAACAGCCTATTCTGTGTACTCTGTACAGTTGCAGAATAATAAGAAATACTGTTAAGTTTTCAAACTCAAATATTAAAGTCACATATTCTGTGTAAGATGAAGAAGGCAGGTAAAAAGGGACGGGGAAGTGGACGTGATCCTGAAAGTTCAGGGCGCGGGTCAGGACGCGGAGAAACTGTGCCTGGTGCCAGAGCACAAGAAAGAAAGACATCCACCATACCTAGCTTCATGTGTAATTTTACAGGGCGTCGCAGGACATCACTCTCGAGGTCCGACCACTGCGAACAGGTGGTCGGTTGGATGACAGCTGATACTGCTTCCAGTCGGTTAAGCACCACCCTGTCTTCCACCAAGTCCACTCTCAGTAGCCAAGAGTCTGGTCAACATAATCCTCACTCTGATCATCCTTCCTCCCACCATACACGGTCTGGTCAAAGAAGTGATCCCACACTGGGATATAGTGAGGAGCTCGTCTCATCACCAATCCTTCATTTGACCCTCTCTCCAAGCACGCTTGCAGAGGAACATGACATCTTGTGCCCTGATTCACAACCTCTAGAGGCTACCCAATCTCAAGAAGATGACAGATGTGAACGGCATTTAAGGTCAAAGGAAGTAGTGGATGATGATGATGATGATGAGACACAGTTGCCATTAAATCAACCACTATTTCCGTCTCAAGACCTTGTTGAGGAGAATGTTATACAGTTGTCAATGACTGAGTATGTGGTGGGATCAAGACTTGAGGAGGATGATCAGAGTGAGGAAGTGGAGGAGGACTTGGTGGACGATGAGGTGACTGACCCCACCTGGGAAGGTGTAGAGCCGAGCGATGACAGCAGTCCTGAGGGTGAGCCATCTGCAGCACCGCAACAGGCTGGAAGAGGCAGTGGTGTGGCTACAGAAAGAAGGCGGACCGCACCAAACCGGCCCGCAAATGTTCCACGGAGCACCCCCTTGCGTAAATCTACCTTGCCAAGGGGTAGGTGTTCCGCGGTATGGCGTTTTTTTAAGGAAAGTGCGGACGACAAAAGAATTGTAGTTTGCAACCTGTGCCACACCAGAATGAGCCGAGGCATGAACACTAGAAACCTCACCACCACCAGCATGATCCGACACATGGCATCCAAGCACCGTAGTAAGTGGGAGGAACGCCTGGATCGCCCATCTGTGTCTGCAGGCCACACCACTGCCTCCTCTTCCCCTGTTTTCGGTGCCGGCCAATCGCCTGTCGAAGGCGCAGGCCCGCATACCTCCCGCCCTGCACCTGTAGCATCTGAAGCACCATCAGCGACCACATCCACTTCCCTGTCCCAGCACAGCGTCCAAATGTCGTTACCCCAGGCATTTGAGCGCAAGAGAAAGTACCCAGCCACCCACCCACAGGCCATAGCACTAACCTCACACCTTTCAAAATTACTGGCCATCGAAATGCTGCCATTTAGGCTTGTGGACACTGAGTCCTTCCGCAGCCTGATGGCAGCAGCTGTCCCTCGGTACGCGGTCCCCAGCCGCCACTACTTTTCCCGGTGTGCCATCCCCGCATTACACCACCATGTGTCCCGTAACATCACCCGTGCCCTGACCAACGCAGTTACTGGGAAGGTCCACTTAACGACTGACACATGGACAAGTGCTTGTGGCCAGGGACGCTACATTTCCCTGACGGCACACTGGGTGAATGTCGTGGAGGCTGGGAGCGACTCGGACCCTGGGATGGCACGGGTGCTACCCACGCCGAGGATTGCGGGCCCTACCTCCATCAGGGTTTCCACCAGCACCTATGTTATTGGCTCCTCCTCCTCCGTTTCCACCTCCGAATTCTCTACACACACCGCCACTCCCCCATCAGCCAGTAGCTGGAAGCAGTGTAGCACTGCAGTGGGGAAGCGTCAACAGGCCGTGCTGAAGCTGATCTGCCTTGGGGACAAACAGCACACGGCCTCAGAGCTGTTGCAGGGGATTAGTCACCAGACCGAGCAGTGGCTCTCGCCACTCAACCTGCAACCAGGCATGGTTGTGTGTGATAATGGGCGTAACTTGGTGGCGGCTTTGGAGCTCGGCAAGCTCACACACGTACCATGCCTAGCGCATGTATTTAATTTAGTGGTGCAGCGATTTCTAAAAACCTACCCCAATGTGCATGATCTCTTGACCAAGGTGCGCCGCGTGTGTGCACATTTCCGTAAGTCATCAACAGCTTCAGCCGGCCTGTTGAAGCTGCAGCAGCGCTTACAATTGCCAGCTCACCGGCTGCTGTGTGACGTGAGCACGCGCTGGAACTCCACCTTCCACATGTTGGCCCGGCTTTGTGAGCAGCAGAGGGCAGTAGTGGAGTACCAGCTGTTACACGGTCGTCGCCTCTCCGTTCAACTTCCTGTAATCAGAAGTGAGGAGTGGGAATGGATGTCAGACCTCTGTGAGGTTTTACGCAATTTTGAGGAATCGACACAGATGGTGAGCGGCGATAACGCTATTATCAGTGTAACCATCTCACTTCTGTGTCTACTGAAACGCTCGCTGCTCACAATTAAAACCGACGCTTTGCATGTGGAAGAGGTGGAAATGGGGGAGGAAGAGCTTACACAAGGTGATAGCCAGAGCACCCTCACTTCGTCTTCTCAGCGACAATTGGAGGAGGCGGAGGAGGAGGAGGAGGAGGAGGAGGAGGAGGAAGACACGGTTGTCTCCGCTACAGAGGGTAGCCATGGAACTTTAGTTCCATCTCTTCAGCGTGGGTGGGCAGAAGAGGAGGAAGAGGATGAGGAGATTGAGAGTCATCCTCCTGGTGAGGACAGCGAAATCTTGCCTGTTGGTACTCTGGCACACATGGCTGACTTTATGTTAGGCTGCCTTTCCCGTGACCCACGCGTTACACGCATTTTAGACAACACGGATTACTGGGTGTTCACCCTTCTGGACCCCCGCTACAAAGAGAATTTCTCATCTCTCATTCCTCAGGTGGAGAGGACAAGCAAAATGGTGCAATACCAGAAGGTTCTTGTTGAAAAATTGCTCCAAAATTTTCCATCTGACAACGCTGGCGGCAGAGTACGTGCTACCTTGGCCAACCGAGAAGGGGAGAAAAGGGGAGCACACAGCAGTTCCGACAAAGGCAGGGCAACACTCTCCAAGGCGTGGGACACCTTCATGACACCCCGCCAGCACCCTCACCCTGATGCGCAGCCTAGTGTCACAAGGAGGGAAAAGTTTTGGAAGATGGTGAAGGAGTACGTAGCAGACCGTGTCAGCGTCCTCAATGATCCCTCTGTGCCTTACAACTACTGGGTGTCCAAGCTGGACACGTGGTATGAACTGGCACTCTACGCCTTGGAGGTGCTGGCCTGCCCTGCCGCCAGCGTTCTGTCTGAGCGGGTATTTAGTGCTGCTGGTGGCATCATAACAGATAAGCGTATCCGCCTTTCCACCGACAATGCTGATAGGTTGACACTTATAAAAATGAACAAGGCCTGGATTTCCCCTGACTTCTCCACTCCACTGGAGGAAAGCCCCGGGGGAACATAAACTCACTTTATATATGTTATTTACAATGATGGGAATACTCTGTATTCCCATTCACCCCTTCCACCCAAAAAACGGGTATATGGTTGACTCTTAATCTTCTCATCCTCCTCCTCCTCTTCCATATGCCCTGTGCTATAATTTTTATATAGGGCCAGCTCACCAGCGGGCCCTGTGATATAATTTTTATATAGGGCCAGCTCACCAGCGGGCCCTGTTTGACAATTTTTATATAGGTCAGCTCACCAGCGGGCCTTCTCATATAATGTTTTATTGGGTCAGCTCTCTAGCGGGCCCTCTCATATAATGTTTTATAGCGTCAGCTCACTAGCGGGCCTTCGCATATAATGTTTAGGATGGTCAGCTCTGCAGCAGACCCTCATCCATAATGTTTTAGATGGTCGGCTCAGCGCACGTTTCCCTCTTAATCATGGCCTCAGTTCAATAAAATCAAGGAAATTTTTGGGAGAATTTGCCTCTGTGCACGTTTCCCTCTTAATCATGGCCTCAGTTCTGAAAATCAAGGAAATTTTTGGGAGAATTTGCCTCTGCGCACGTTTCCCTCTTAATCATGGCCTCACTTCCGAAAACCAAGGAAATTTTTGGGAGAATTTGCAGATGATATACAAGTAAATATACAGCAAATATTGTTTGGTAACAATTTTTCGCCTAAAGTCGTTTTTATTTTCCTTTTTGTGTGTTTTATGGTCAGTCTGTAAAAATGGCGTACTACGGGCGAAAGATCGTTCCCAGCAGCGATGTTGGAGTCCAAGATGCATCCAGACATCCTCCCTATGCTGTCCCTGAACCATTTCTGTGGTGTTTCCATCCTTTTCTGCCCTTTTCCTATGGACCAGGCACCCTCCCCTCATCAGAGCAGGGGGTGCCTGGTGTAATGCTCGAGTCCTCCCATTGACTTCAATGGGGCTCGGGTGCTCGGCCGAGCACTCGAGCCTCAGGGGGTGCTCGGTCAGAGCACCCGAACACCCGAGCATTGGGGTGCTCGCTCATCACTATCTCAGACGCAAGGTTAGGTAAAAACACAACTTTATTGAAAAGATTAAGATAATCCCATAGAATTTTAAACACATACGTACAATACATAGAATGTCAGATAATAGGACTAAAGCAATACAGACTCTACCGGTCTTGCCAATATACCGGGCAAGACAGCCTGGGCGAATAAGGAATAAATGGCTCTACCGGCCCTGCCAATATACCGGGCAAGGCAGCCTAACGGAAACCCAAGTAGTAGGCTCTACCGGCCCTGCCAATATACCGGGCAAGGCAGCCTAACGGGAACACAAAGTAGTAGGCTCTACTGGCCTTGCCAGTACCGGGTAAGGCAACCTCAAGATGGAAAAATGAAAAGGTTCTACTGGCCTTACCAATATACCGGGCAAGACAGCCAAATGAATACCAATATAGGCTCTACCTGCCTTGCCAATACCAGGTAAGGCAACCTCAGGATGGAATAACGTAAGGTTCTACCGGCCTTACCAATATACCGGGCAAGGCAGCCCAAAAGAGCAGGTATCAACCACAGTGACCTTAATAACTGTCAGAAGGCAATGACAGTCCAGTGAAAACGGTAGGCTGCAAGATCCAGTGGTATCACCTTGTAGTCTGTACACTGCAGTACCCGTGTACTGTAGGAATAGCTGGCTGTCTAGGACTGGACAGCGCACAGTGAACCATCAGACTACCTGCGTAAAGAGACAAGGAAGTAAACCAGCGCCCTCATGTTGGGAACCATCAAGCAGGATATAGATTAACCCACTGGTCATGGAGCGAACCAACGCCCACGCATTGGTATCCTACTAGCTATAGTGGTGGCTATAAAGCGGTGGAGCGAACCAGCGTCCGTACGCTGGAAACCAACAGATATCAAGGTATAATGCCGTTAGGCAAGGGAGCTAACCAGCGCCTGCACGTTGGGAACCAACAAAGCTGTGTATATAGCCGTAAGGCCAAGGAGCGAACCAGCGTCCGCACGCTGGGAACCAACAGACAGTATAGTATAGCCGCAAGGCTTGTGGATCGAACCAGCGTCCGCACGCTGGGAACCAACAGACAGTATAGTATAGCCGCAAGGCTTGTGGAGTGAACCAGCGTCCGCACGCTGGGAACCAACAGACAGTATAGTATAGCCGCAAGGCTTGTGGAGCGAACCAGCGTCCGCACGCTGGGAACCAACAGACAGTATAGTATAGCCGCAAGGCTTGTGGAGCGAACCAGCGTCCGCACTCTGGGAACCAACAGACAGTATAGTATAGCCGCAAGGCTTGGGGAGCTAACTAGCGTCCGCACGCTGGAAACCAACAGACAGTATAGTATAGTATAGCCGCAAGGCTTGCGGAGTGAACCAGCGTCCGCACGCTGGGAACCAACAAACAGAGAATGTCGCCGCAGAAGAAGAAGAAAGTCGCCACAGACGCAGGAACCGGACCCAGGAGACGAACAGGAACCAGCAAGGATGATCAACCGGATCAGGAACGGCAACGAAGACTGACAGCAGGAAACAGCAACCTCTGAAGGCTCAACCGGAACAGGCACTGGAACCAGCACTGCAGACAGGAGGCTCAGGAACAGGATGAATTCAGGAACACAGCAAGAGGCCCAATAAGCTTCTGTAGCATAGTGGAAGTGGATGCAGTCAGAGACACCACGAAAGGGCACCCAAAGGTGCCCAGACTCAGTTTAAATAGGCAATGTGAGGCGGGCTAAAGGCAGACAGCCAATGGGAGCCCCCTACCGGTAATAGACATAGAAATGCAGCAATCACAGGCACCGTGATAATCACTTCCAGATTATCTCCAGAATATTTCCTTGTACACTTACAATTGCTGCACTTGCATTTGCTGTGCTGCCCAGCTAAAAACAAACCTACTTTTATACACAGAAGGCAACTCCCATTCATTAGCAAAACAGCATGTAACTAGATCTAACAGGTACTAATTAGCACATCAATCCCAACCACCTCAACGACTCAGTGTTCAGTTTCAGTTTTCAGATTCCTTACCAATTATCTAATCAGCCCTGAATCTTATCTTATCTACAGGTAGTAATTAGGAATAGATTCATAAAATTCTTACCAATTATCTAATCAGCTCTGAATCTTGTCTATAGGTAGTAATTAGAAATAGATTTGTAAAATTCTTACCTATGAAAGAGAAGAATAGATGTCATCAAAATGGATACAAAATAGATCTCCAGAATATCTCCTTGTACACTTACAATTGCTGCACTTGCATTTGCTGTGCTGCCCCGCTATTAATATAGTAATGTCGGGCTATTTATATGAAGGTATCCAAAGGGTTAAAAACAGAGAACCACTCAGGTTGGATTTCTTCACTTAAATAGGCAATTGACAATAAAATAATTCGAGAACTTTATCTTTAATATGTATTGACACGCTACTTCACAGTAACGAATTGATCACAAGAATCAATCCTTCATATTTGTGCAAAAATATATAGTTTATTAAAATACAATATATATACAAGTATCAGCAACAATGAAATATATAAGTGACTAGCAATTATAATAGGTACATAGAAAATCAAACCACACTATTTATCATAAAGATTACCAGCGGGGCAAGGGTTAACCACACATAGGTATATTCAGAGGTATAATAACAATAATTGCATTCAGCAGCATAGAATAGGTTAATTGATTGTTACAATTAATATAATACAGTTGGCTGCAGGGTCTCTTAATACCTCTGCCCCAGAAACTGTATAGACTATGCCAATTATGATGTAAGGGGTATTGTGAGATGAATTAAATAATTCCTCTAACAATTTCTTGTATCATATATCAATAATAATCAAATTTAGGGAATAACTGGAATAAAATCCCAGATTTAAATCACTATAATTTAATTATCTACTGAATTCAATATTGAATACCTCTGAATAAAATATATACATTGCAATTAATATAGTCAATCAAAATCACACAAATAATCTACTTAAAATTACTTTATGCAACATTTATCATAATTTTGACTACAGCAACATATATAAAACCTATAGGCATTCCAAGAGTTAATCCACACGTTTAAAATAGATGCCACACCCAGCAGTTATTTTGTCTATTGAGTTAATACCTTCAATTACAAAATATAAGCCTGGCACATATACAGAGAATTCCAAAGAAAACACCACTAACAGCAGACAAATAGCGGTTAAAGGGTTAATAACTGGATTCAAAGAATATCCGGTATCAAATATTAACTATTATAATCATCCCAGAACCACAAAATATTACTCTAGGAATACCAAGATTTATATTAGCTAATATAGATAACCCACGCTATATACTGTTTTACACTGATTGGCAATTGATAACATTTCCCAATAGATATATATATATAGATTCTATTACTTCCAGAATTTAATAGCTAAATCTAGCTTATTATAAATTATCCCAAATGGTTGGCCAGTCCACTTAAGACAATTATAAAACTAAGTTTCTTCAAACAGAAGAAAAATTATGAAATTCTGGATTAAATGAATCTAAATGAATAAATGATATAGTTACCAATCAAGATTTCTTTGTGTTTCTCTGTGAGATGGCAGGGTCAGGAATTTAATCAGCAAAGCCTTCTTTTGTCAGGAATTTCAAGAGTTGAAGTCTTTTCTTTTTCAGCAGGTTAAGTTTTCAACTAAGAGTATTTTGGGGATTATATTGACAAATTTTGCCTTATCAGTAATCCCCACCTTTTTCTAATGATTGGACAAAGATCCATCTCATTATACCGTGACATCATCGGTCAAACCTGATTGGATACTCATATCTTATGCTAATCAAAGATAAATAAAAACATTATGAGTAGTTTAAAATATAAAAGACTGCAGGTGGCGCTATTACTCTATATTAGAGTTTTACATGTGGCAGATCATATGGCTTTCGTCAAGACTGAGAAAGATCAGACGGTTTATCAGAAACCTCATAAACCAGTCATTTTGCTATGTCTTTCACATAAGGGAGTCCATCTCTCTTAGCCGTTTTGTCTCCAACTGACTATCCATCTGCCATTAAACTGACATTCAGTTATTTTTACTCCCTACCTTGGACCAATGGCCCATTGTTCACACATGATGTAATTTGAACACATTTTAAACAGAATTTCAGCTAATTTCTACAATGAGAATTAACCCTGTATGCTCCCCCAGGACAAAGTCTCTGACAGTAATATAGGTATTCGGGAGTTTATAAGCCTCCATTCCTACCCCAGGGCGATGGTGGTAATGCATGTCAGGGGTATGAGGCTGTAAGTCCCTACCTTTCTTAGACCCACATTTAATTTATATCCTGCCTACTCTTAAATGCACAAGCTATTATTATTGTTGCCATGGTTACATAATGATAATAATAAGCACTGCATGTTACAGATCTCATACAACTGCACAACTCCAAATACAGAATTGTGTTTACTTGACCTCATTACATAGTAACATAGTTGATAAGGCTGAAAAAAAGACACCCGCCCATCAAGCCAAGCTCATGCCAAATCACCCCTGTTGATTCACTAGGAGAGCTCCAAGTAAAATAATCATATTCTCTGTGTTAATTTTTAAGTGCCAAAGGGGTACGCAACGCATTAGAGATTTTTATGTGGTACATCGCTGCTCCAGTCTCTCTCTCCCCTTCTCTGCGAGCAGAATGACATGGTGGAGTGAAGCCTCAATCTTTTATTTATATGGGATATATAATTATTTTTTCTTTTTATATTGCCCTCCTCTGTGTCCTCCCTCCTATCCCACTTCTCCTCTCCCCTTTTTTGAACGTCCCTGTCACTTATTGGGATCTGTTTCCAGCAGATTGTTCTCAGTGTTCGGGTGAACGTGTGTCACGTGATAAGTGACGCGTGTTCATTGATCTCCAAGTCAGCTGACTACTATTAACATGTTATCTGAAACTCTTGTCTCATTGGCCTACTTAACTGACTTAAACTGAACAACGGGCACAAATTTTTTTGGCGATACGCGTTTGGGTTGTGTGGCAGTTGGCAGAGGGTCTCTTCTCTTACCCTCTTCTTTAGTATTTGATTATATTCTACCTTTGAGTGCACCAGGCCATTTGGTTTAGATGGCCTGGTGTTATGATTTGATGTGTGCTGGCCCTCATGTCTTCTGATTTACGCCCTTTTAATCACAACAACATATTTAATGCGCAGTGTAGTCGTACACTCTTTTGGCTGCAACATTTTTAAAGTGAACCGGCTCTGACTATGTACAGAATACAAGAAACATTCACAATTGCTATTTACAGTATAGTTTTGATGAAAAAACGATTAGCACCAAAATGCTAATGAATTGCAAATGTTTCTTCAGAATTAGTGAAGTTTATGGCTTTTTTGTAAATGTGTTTCAAAAAGTGGTCATGGCTTAAATGTCCACCTTTTTATTAGAGGATGAGTAATTACACCTAATTCAGAAAAGCAAATAGGACACATTTTAATACGTCTGGCTAACTTTGCTGTTAATTTAGGTACAGGAACTAATTTTGCCGTCAATTTGGGGGCATTCTCTAACTTTATCTTTAGTTTAGGAGCATGTGCTGTTGAGTATCAAGGTGTTAGTATGTTTCTTGCATCAAAATGTGAGAAATCGGAAATATGCTTAAATTTATGGCTGACAGCGGAAATACATATAGTAGTATTAAGTTTCACTGTTCTGAGCAAGCTCATGTAATAAACAAAGAAACAGATCCTCAGCGCTCACAATTTAAATGAAAATTGACTGAGAGAGTATACACTGGAACTTTTGTAGGTCATTTCTCCAATCTGAGAGTCAAGTTTATTGTTAATTGAAATTTCTATTACTCATGCTTTAGTTTTATTGTTTACTTTATGGGTCAATTTTTCTACAGATAGGACACAATATTATCCAGCCTGTACCTGCACTGTAAACACCATGGATCAGTTCTTCTATGGACTGCAAGCATTGAAAATTCAATGTGTCTTTTGATTGCAGGTGTTGTGGTCCAGTCTTTGTCTGTCTGTTAACTATCTTGGTTAGTTCACCTGTAGATCGCATACTTTGAGGATCCAGTTTCTCTGTTGATTGCAGACTCTGTAGTTCAGTCTTCATCTTTACTGTGTCTGTGTGGGATCATTGTTCCAGTCTGTACTGTAAATGATCCCAAACAGTAAAGATAATAATTGGTATATATATTCAGAAAGGGCCCCTTAGAATGTGTGACATCACTCACTCCCTTTTGTTTCACCTGAAATGAGCATTGAAAAGACCAGATGCTCACATCTCCCTATAGATAACACATGAATGGGATGTATGAGAGGATGACTCCTAGAGGAAGGGAATCAAAGCCATTTCTTATGTGTGTCCTTGTGGAATTATATTACAATCCAACTAGGAGGCACCCAGTCTAAGAAAACCTTTCTCTCTTAAACACACAGGCTCTTAAATAAAAAAAATACAAAAATGGCTTCAACAGTCCATTTTGCTTATATGTTACCCACAAAGGACAAACTCTTTGACAACAGTTAGTGCTGAATTCTTTCGCAGGTAAGAACTATACCACTGGTGTTTATCTCCAAATTTCCACATAGACATACTTGGGAACTCTCTTTATCTGCATTAGAAACTTTCAGAGTTAAAGGTATAGTAATGTTTTATGCTAAATTAAGGTTTGTTCATTCCTGATACTTTGTCAACTGTGCGGAGCATTATGACAATGTTCTAATCGGTCTAATTCATGTGTAATTTTATTATGAATTTTCCCCCTCCCATCACTTTTACATACATTAAGCAGCCTCTCCTCAGATTTGAAATCTGGTCACTGGACTGGACAGATCACAACGAGGGGCAATCTTCTGTGTATCAGTATAAGGAAAATCCATGTACAAACAAAAGAAGCGCAAAAGAAAAATATCTAAAATTAGAGTTTTATTATTAAAACATCCTGCGCAAAAGTGAAAAGACACTTACAGAATACAATTAAAATCACAGCATATCACTCTCCAAAGTATTACTGATCTGGACTCAGGTGTCCTCTGCTTTTGTTGGTTGTTTCTGGAAACACAGGCAATATAACAGACTGACTCCACTGATGGAGACATCATTGCTTATCACTATCCGTGATAGTTGTATCATCAATCCACCCTTAAGAGTATGTCAATATCTGCCACCGTGTAGTTGTTTTATCCAACACCGCCTCTGGGCTTAGGCACTCGTCCGGGTTGTAAACACAATAAGAGCAGCTGCTATCTTTAAAAACCACAGTGGTACACAATTACAGCCAAAGTGTGTCACAGATCAAACTTTCCGCTTCTTCATGGCTTACAAATGGATTAATTCATTCAGCTTTTATACTTTGTCCCCTGTATCCGGTCCTCATCGACCGGTTCGGTGTTTGCATTGATTCCATCTTGATCATTCATTAACCCTATACAATATCACATTTTGTTCTGAACCTCTTAACAAAATATATTGCATTATCAACATTTAGAATTACCTT
The DNA here is from genome assembly GCA_037306005.1 of Rhinophrynus dorsalis. Classification (NCBI taxonomy): domain Eukaryota; kingdom Metazoa; phylum Chordata; class Amphibia; order Anura; family Rhinophrynidae; genus Rhinophrynus; species Rhinophrynus dorsalis. Next base: position 69,448,004 of record CM074723.1, on the reverse strand, counting down.
ACCGGTACTTAGAATGCAAGCCCTTTCCTTCTAGTATTTCAATTCAGTTATCCATCCCTACATCCTCCTATTCGATCTAAATCATCCATCCCTGCAATCTACCAATACACCTACCTACCTTCCCACTAAAAGCAATTGATGCTCCTCTATACTAATACTCTACAATTGCACTGCATAATAAATTTCCAATCTTAACTTACATTAATCTGACTTCATCTACATTACTGGAGTCTGAAGTTTATCCAGGGATTATCCATGGAATGTATCTATAGTGGATGCTTATGGCTTGAGGAGATTAGATGCATTAGATGAGGCTAGGAATTCATGGGTATGTACGCCCATTCATAGTGGGAAAAGAACCAAATCCATTGTTTTCCCAGTCCAACAACAGGGTGAATACATTAAGGTTTTTGAGAAGTTGGTAAAAAAAGATATGGAGAAAATCTGCAAATTAGAAAAAAGGTCCCAACATAATTTGGAAGACAATGAAAAGAAAGCACTAAAGGAATTACAGGAAGATAACACTAGCTTGATACGACAGGCGGATAAAGGAGGGAGGATTTGTATATTAAATATAGGTGATTATGAGTGTGAGGCCAGATGAGTGCTGTCAGATTCTAATACATTTGATATCCTTTAGTATAATGCTACTAAAGATTATCTGGTAGAACTGAGATGTTTACTAGAAACAGCAAGGATACAGAAGTGTTAAATAACAATAACCGGTTGTCGAGGACCAGATACAGGGGATAGAGTATAAAAGCTGAATGAATGAATCCATCTGTAAGCCCTGAGGAAGTGGAAAGTTTGTTATTGTTATAGTGTTTACAACCCGGACGAGTACTTAAGCCCAGAGGTAGTGTCGTATAAAACTACACAGCGGCAGATCTAGACATACTCTTAGGGTGGATTGATGATACAGCTGTCACGAATAGTGATAAGCAGTGCTGTCTCCACCAGCAGAGTCAGCCTGTTATATTGCCTGTGTTTCCAGAATCAATTAATCACAACGAAAAGCCAGAAGATAGAAAAGATATTCATGTGACAAAAGTCACTACTAGGGAAAGGACCAGTTCAATACTTTATTCAATAGGACGAATTATGTTCTCAAATATTGCCCAAATTCCCATAAAACTATAAAATTTTATTCCCAAACGTATATTTAATAAATCAAAAGTTAAAAACTATAACCGTCCAGCTTAAAGGTACTGGGCTTAAAATATCTCTTCACTAATCAAGTGAGCTAAGGGGTGGAAAAGTAAATGCTTAGTAGGAGATTTCTATAGTCATAATACCTCTGGAGTTTTATCAGATTTATCTCATTTTAATCTGTATTTAATCATCTTGTGTACTTTATATATCCTATATAGCCAGTCACTTACAGCAGAGACATTCTCAGTACACCTTTAATTCTTGTATGCAAGGGGTTAACCTTGTATCGTTTATTAATCCTTTACATGAGGCACTAAGTACCGTATCTTTATTGCTTCAATCTCTATTTTATACCAGGTGTTTGTGTAGTTACTTCACATTTGTTCATACACTCAGAACTCAAATAGTTGATCTTAATAATATTACATAACTTATGCTCGACTGTGCATATTATAATGAGTCCTTCATGTAGCTATCCAGCAGTTTCTATACTCATCTAATGCTGGAACCCTCTTACAAGGACAAGACCACTGGAGAGAAAGCAGGCCAGGAGAACTGGATACATTCAGGCAAATGTACTGGACTACTTCTACTGGAGATCAGCATCAGGCTCTGCTCTGGAGCAGTTCTTTGAGCCTAGGCAAGGCATGGCAGCCTTGCTGGATTTTGGCTATCTACTGGCTGCTGGCTGGCTGTTCACATCCTCCCATCCATCACTCAACTGCTTTACTCTCTAGCTCAGGGTATGGGATTAAATAATCAATAACTCTCTCCTCCTATGTTCTACCCACTCTCTTCCCATATCCTGCCATCCTAAAACTGGAATAACTGGTTTTGGCCATGCTTATTTTCTGGCCTGCAAGAGTCAATTTCAAACAAAGGAAATGAACCCTTCCAGTGCTGAAAATTGGCATTTAATCCAGGGAATATCTGCTTAAGTGGTGAACATAAAAAAAAGTCTATAACTTCAGTGAATTATGGTTGCAAACGCACAAGTCCAAATTTTACTAATTTTTCATGTCCATAACAATAAGTTACTAATCTCATCTACATCTGTGTTCGTCATAACTGTTTGATGTGTCATTCCATAAATTATCATCAGCTGATTCATATACCTTTATCATCATTCGTGATCCATGTTTTTTCATCCTTCATATGAACAATACATTCATTAAGAATGTATTGTCCATATGAAGGATTGATGTATCATTTTTTACACACTACCATCCACTGATTCATTACCTTTTCAACATTTATGCTCCATGTAAACTCATCCCTCATGTGCAAATATGCATATCAGTACCTGGTACCTCTTTATGTTCATTTGGATATGTGATTGATATTTATATTGATATTGATTGATTCATAAATCCAATTATTTTTCCTCTGTTTTCGCTCACTGGCGACAGTGTTAGTTTTTATTTTTAGATTTATATGTGGGGTTGGATATCTGTTTATGGGTATTTGTTGTGTTTTTTCTCAAGCATGCGGTGGGGTTTTTGTGTGGCTCTAGACAGACTGTATTCCTTACCTTAACATTTTAGTTATAAGGATTAATTTGATTATACAATAAATTGTTTTGGTATATTTTTCTAAATTGAGCTGGTTATATTATTTATGGAAGTTGAGTGCCTAGTAAGATCCTATAGTTTTCTTTTTCTTTTTTTGTAAATTGTATACTTATTGGGATCATGGCACCCTATATAGGTTATATATGGATATACCTCAGATAGTTTAATGAGGTGTGCCCTGATGCGCATTCTGTAATATATATATATATATATATATATATATATATATATATATATATATATATATATATATATATTAGTTTGTTAGCAGGCTGAGTGACTTTGTTCTTTGCCCACAATACTAACTTCCTGCATATGTAGCATCGGCACAACAATTATTGAAAAATAATTGCAGCTTCAGATATTCCAGCAGGGTGCAACACATGACATCAGTTCTTTAAAGCCTCTGTTTTCAACAAAGGAAAAGGGCAGCATGTCAGCCACCAACATTTTGGCAATTTTACTATTCCATTGGCATACTTTTGCATTATGTTTGTTCGTGTTTTGCCTTCTTTCTAATAACTTAGTAAGTGTGGGATGGCAGTACATAGAGGAAGAACTGTATGCATTTATTGCTTTAATGCCACCACTTGAGGAGCTGGTGGGGGTGGTGCCAGTATGTGTAGGCACTCTGACTCATCTCCTACAACAAACCCAGAATCACCATACTCCTGTGTAGAAGGAGCTATAGATGTTATTTGGAATTAACTAATTGTTGGCAGTGGCACAGTCTGACACATAAATAGCATCACTGGAACCTTATTGGAGTGCTTCTGCTGTTGCTAGTTTTGGCACCTGTGACTTGTTCATGGTGCGTCTCCCAGTCAGACCTGTGGTTGTGCTACAGGTGGAATCTCATTGAGAGGATGCCAAGGTGTGATCCTTTCCTTTTCAGCTAACTTTCTGGCTATGTCATCATCTCTGGGAGGAGAGGGATCATCATCACTTACTGCACACACTGCAGCAACCATTGCTCCAGTCAATTTTTGAGCTACCACTTTACTCTCACGTCCCTGCACTGCTCCACCTTTCACCCTCTCCCTGCCCCTTGTTCTTTTTCTGGACAATACTCAACTACTGTATATGTTTTTCTCTGATGTACACAACACAATTCTTCTTTCCCCAGACTTCTCCAGCACAGAGATAATAACAGCAACATCAGCAAGGAAATTACTTAGACCAGAGCTGCCTGTGTGTTTCAGATCACATCTGTCAGATCGAATGTTAAAGTATTTGGGGTCAACCTCCTTTTCTCCCTTGTCATACACTCAGACATTTCCATCATTGTGATAATAACAGCAAGATCAGCAAATAAATTGCTTGGACCGCAGCTGCCTGTTTCTTTCAGATCAAATCAGTCAGACAGAACGTTGGGTTATTTGGGGTCAACCTTCTTTGCTCCCTTCTCACACCCCCAGACACATCTAACTCAGATATAACAATAACAGATCAGCAAGCAAATTGGATCCCAGCTGCCTGTGTCTTGCCAGTCAGTCAAACCGAATTCTTATCCCCAGAGTGTCCCCAGACTCCCCGAATACAGAGAACAAATGTCCTACCTTAAAGACTCTCTAAACTAAGCTTCAACTTCTCTAGCTCAATAATGTATTGTTTTCTCCTTGGTGGGTGTGGCTATACGTGGGACTAAGGTTGCCTACTGTGTCATGACTAGGAGCCCCTGAGATGTAATTCTGTCACTGGGATTTACAACATTGCTTTATGATCCATATTCAAATCAATCATATGATTGATATCAGTTTTGTCAGATGTACGAAATATTAATTTACGTATGATAGTCCTGTTTGATCAGTCATCAGTTATTGCAACATTAGAGAGCTTATTGGTAAAAATATAATTGTAGATTAAGGTAGGCAAGCTGCAACTCTCCAAACGCCATTAGACTTCAACTCACATCAACAGTCAGCCAGTAGCTAGTTAAGAATGCTGGGAGTTGTAGTCCAACATAGGGATGGGCAAAAATGTTTACCTCAAACCAAAAGAGGTAAAAAATGGCACTTTCTGCCTGGTGAAAAATTTCCCACTATAAGTGCAGGTTTCACACTTTTTTCCCCTTGTTCATTGCATTAAAATTAATGGGAAGACTGAATTTATCTCCAGCACATGTCAGTTATCTCTTCTTTTCCTTCAGGTATATAAAAGGGTGTCAGGCTCTCACCCAGGGCCGGTGCAAGGATTTTTCTCTACACAGGCGAAGGTGCATTTTGATGCCCCTCCCCCAAACTATTGGTCCCCCGCCTCCAATCCCCCCACTCCCTTCTGACCCGGCCACAATCCCCTGCCACCCCTGACCTTGCCACAATTCCCTGTCCCCGACCAAAATATGATAAGATCACAGCAGAACAAAATATTTTCCTTGTGCCACACATTGGAAATCATACAAAAATTATATTTGTAGTAGAACTTAAAATGATGCCCCCTCCCCTTACCTCCATTAAGAAAATACATCTTTCTGTAGGTAGTGGTAGTGGAGCCCTGTTTTGCTATTTATTTCAGTGTGGAGTCACTGGCACTGGTGGCAGCCAGATGTGGCTGAAGCAGAGCAGCACAACTATGAGAGAGGAGGCAGAAAATGTAGCAGCCAGATGCGGCTGAAGTCCTGACCAGGCCCACATAGTAGTGAATGGGCTGAAAAGGGGAAACAGGAGTCAGAGCACTCACCCTTGCAGATACCTCTAAAGGGGCTGAAGTGGCAGAGACCTGCAGGCAGAGCAGATGCGGTGCGTGCATCTGACATCTGGCCGCATCCACTTATTGTGTCAGACTGGACTGCTGCCAAGAATGAAGAAGCCAGGATAGACACCACGAGGCAGGGAGCGTTTGGTAGCTTAAATCAGAGCTCTGTGCTCCCGACTCTCGGCAGATGTAAAAAAAAATAAATAAATGGAAAAAAAAATAATAAAAAAAAATTCCAACTCGCTCCGTTTCGGCGCCCCCTCTGCTGCGGCGCCCTAAGGTGGCTGCCTAAACCGCCTTATGCTAGCACCGGCCCTGCTCTCACCACATGCCATTCTGTGTTTGTGAGAGGAGAAAGCAGCACATTTTTGAGCTACAGAAGTTGAAGCTTAGTTTAGTGAGTCTTTTAGGAAGGACATTTTTCTCTGTATTAGAGGAGTCTGGGGGCTCCCTGGGCAGAAGAAAGGAGAAAGGAGGTTGTCCCTAAATAACCCAAAATTCATTGTGACTGGAAAGACACAAGAAGCTGTGATCCAAACTCCTTCCTGTTATTATCTCTGTGCTGGGGGAGTCTTGGGTTGTGAGAAGGGAGCAAAGGAGGTTGACCCCAAATACCCCAACATTCTGTCTGACTGATTTGATTTGAAAGACACAGGTAGCTGAGGTCCAATTTCCTTGCTGATCTTGCTGTTATTATCTCTGTGCTGGGGAAGTCTTGGGAAATAAGTTGTTGATTTTGTTTTTTAGTTATAATTTTATTTTTGGACAGTGATAAAATATGGTGGACAACTGTATCCCCCCCAAAAAAATATATATATTAGGTAACAGACAGCTTGCTGGGCCCCTGACATAAGATGTGTGACTATGGCAGACTTGATAGCAGACGAGAATGAGAATTTTGTTTAAGGATAAGACAGGACATCCAGCTCCATCAGTTGTGTACTTTATAGTAAAAACAACACAGTACTTGAGTAATGTACAATAAATGATGATGATCCCTCGCCTCCTGGGGAAGGTGCAGTTTGTCAAGGTCCCACTAATAGTTCCACCACCACCACCACCAATTCCAGTACTATAAAAAAACATATAAGAAGAACACTGAAAATAACAATGAGTAGCATTCTAGTGTTGATGATGGCATAATAGCGGAGGATGTAGCATTCTAGTGTTGATGATGGCATAATAGCGGAGGATGTAGCAGTTGAAGCAACTGCTACATCTAACAGTGAGACAAACAAGCACCAAAACACCTGTCCTCAAAGTAGTAGCGAACATTGTGGAAGTAAAAGTAAAAAGAAATTGTTTGACACATTTAAAAGCTTAGAGGAATATAAAGGTAGTAGGCAAGAAGTGGCGGGTAATGCTGAGGATGACCTAATGATGACTGATGATCATGATGTAGATCTAGAATATATTCCTCCAGCATCCTCCTCTTCTTCAGATACAGATGAAGTAGAGAGTCAGAGAGATGATGACATGGCCAGAAAGTTAGCTGAAAGGGAACGGCTTAATCTTCCACCACTGAAAAGGAGCACTTTGCCATTCTATAACTGGTTTGAGAAAACAATTGAAAGGTCTAATCCTGGATAAGCAAAGATGCTTTAAAATACACAATTATCCTGTAGGTCATCATCAGCATTGTCACCACTTCAAGCCCCTCTCAGCCCCACACACTTGTGTTGAGTAACCAGCAGCAGAAACAACAACAACACAGCTGTGATTAGTGCCTATGCTACTGCTGGAAGTGTTGCACCTTTGACACCTAGTAGTAGTAGCAGCAGTAGAATTGCATCAACATCTAGCCCCAGTAATCGTAACATCCCCTCATAAACCCTGCAGTTAAAAAGGCCCACAGTATGGAGATCCTTCACTCAGGATCCAAACGATAAGGATGTTTCTATCTATTCTCTGTCCAAAAATCACATGAACACGGGGAAAGCAAGCTTACAACTAGACACCTCCACAATGAGATCTCACTTGAAGCACAATCACAGGTCTGAATGGGAGACACACCATGCACATATCACAGGTGACACAACTAGTAGAAGCAGCAGAAGCACTTCAAAAACTTTTCAGAGCACTTGGGCAGATAAAAGAAGTACTGATGTTATTGATGTGTCAGAGAGTGTACCATTGCCAACAATTTTTTCCTTCCAAATAACATCTATGGCTCCTTCTGCAGAGGAGTATGATGACTCTGGTTTTGCTGTAGGAGATGGCAAGAGTCATATATAGAGCGCCTGCACATACCACCACCAGCCCCACCAACTCTATAAGCAATTGCATAAACCAATGAAGTTACACAGTCCTTCTACTATGTACTGCCATCCCACACTTACTAAGTTCTTAAAAAGAAGTCAAAACCTGCACCAACATAAAGCAAAAGTATACCTTTGGAATAGTAAACTTGTCAAAATATGGGTGGATGACATGCTGCCCTTTTCTTTTGTTGAAAACATAGGCTTTAAGAACTGATGTCATATGTTGCACCCTGCTTGAATATCCTAAGCCGCAATTATTTTTCAAGGATGGTTGTGTCAATATTACATAAGCAGGAAGTTAGTGTTGTGGGTAACGGACAAAGGCACTCAATCTGCTAACAACCTTTTCAATCCATATGTTGTTGTAGGACTCACAAATTTGACTTTTAGCTATTTATTACTCCACTTTAGCCCTCAGAAGAAGTAGTATTGTGGTGGGAAATGATGCAGGAAACATAGGCAAAGCATTTTTGGCATTGGCGAAAAAAGCAGAACTTGTTTTTTCTCGAAAAGTCATGCGGGAAATGGTTCAGACTTTTCACCACCCCTACAAGAGACCATGGCTGAGATGCACTAAGGTTCAATAAGGGCTCAAGATGGCATTATTGTGTAGGATCTCTGTTGAAGGCACATCACCAATATGCACTAACATGTTTTCTCCATCATATCCTCCTCAATCCTTTTTACAATTTTGCACTGAACACACCGACAATGGCTCATTTCCATATGGAGATGCAGGGTAATGAACCATTGTTGTATTCATGTGGGTGTGTTTATATGTTAACTAGCAATGTGGGACGGCGTTGCCCGTCATGTTATGACCGTTGGGCGCACGTGTGTGAAATGCAGACACACTGATAAACACAGACATATGCAACACACAGGCAGACACATACCATACATCCCAAGTGTCCCTCTTTGAGGGCCAAATCCCTCTGTCCCTCTTTCCTACCCTGTTGTCCCTCTTTTTAGAAGGTCAGACTGTGTGCAGGGTCGGCTCCACCTATAGGCGAGGTAGGCGCCGGCCTAGGGCGCACACGTACTGGGGGTGCGGGCATGCAGCGGAGAAGAGCTGCGCCCGCACACACCACGCCGGGAACCACAACACAGTCAGGTCTGTGTTGCTACAGCGCTCCGTCATCGGGTCGGATCTTTAGTAATGCAGAGCGCACTCGGAGTCATGATCTCCTGCCGCGCTCTGCATTACTGGAGAGAAGACTGCGCGGGAGCTACAGGTATATGATGGGGGGCAAGTTGGAGCTGAGGGGGCATAGTGGAGCTGCTGGGGGCAAGTTGGAGCAGATGGGGGGCAAAGTGGAGCTAATGGGGGCAAGTTGGAGCTGGTGGGGGCAAGTTGGAGCTGATAGGGGAAAGCTGGAGCTGGTGAGGGCATAGTGGAGCTGGTGGGGGCAAGTTGGAGCTGGTGGGGGCAAAGTGGAGCTGATGGGGTAAGTTGGAGCGGATGAGAGTCAAAGTGGAGCTGATGGGGGCAAGTTGGAATTGAGGGGGGGCAAAGTGGAGCTGAGGGGGGGCAAAGTGAAGCTGAGGGGGGGCAAAGTGGAGCTGGTGGGGGCAAGTTAGAACAGATGGGGGCAAGTTGGAACGGATGGGGGGCAAAGTGGAGCTGATGGTGGCAAGTTGGAGCTGGTAGGGGCAAGTTGGAGCTGCTGGGGGTATAGTGGAGCTGCTGGGGGGCAAAGTGGGGCTGATGGGGGTAAGTTGGAGCTGACAGGGGAAAGTTGGAGCTGAGGGGGCATAGTGGAGTTGGTGGGGGCAAGTTGGAGCGGATGGGGGGCAGAGTGGAGCTGATGGGGGCAAGTTGCAGCTGAGGGGGGTCAAAGTGGAGCTGAAGAAGGGGCAAAGTGGAGCTGGTGGGGGCACGTTAGAGCAGATGGGGGGCAAAGTGGAGCTGATGGGGGCAAGTTGGAGCGGATGGGGGGCAAATTGGAGCTGATGGTGGCAGGTTGGAGTTGGTGGGGGCATAGTGGAGCTGATGGGGGCAAAGTGGGACGGTGGGGACAAGTTGGAGCGGATGGGGGGCAAAGTGGAGCTGGTGAGGGCAAGTTGGAGCTGGTGGGGGTCAAAGTGGAGCTGATGGGGGCAAGTTGGAGCTGAGGCGGCAAGTTGGAGTTGATGGGGGACAAAGTGGAGCTGGTGGGGGTCAAAGTGGAGCTGATGGGGGCAAGTTGGAGCTAAGGTGGCAAGTTGGAGTTGATGGGGGACAAAGTGGAGCTGATAGGGGCAAAGTGGAGCTGGTGGGCCAAAGTGAAGCTGATAAGGGGCAAGTTGGAGCTGGTGGGGGGCATCTCTTACAGGCATCTCCAGACCAGGGGCAGACTGGCCCAGGGGGCAGAGAGAGGACAATCATGAAAAGAGGTTGGGTATAAGTAGGCGGGGTACAAGGGGAGGAGCCAAATGGGCGGCAAAATTAGGTTTTGCCTAGGGTGGCAAAAATCCTTGCACCAGCCCTGACTGTGTGGTGTGTATTACTTTGCTCTACAGCAATAAAGCTCATATAAATATTTTTTTAAACTTCAGTATATGTGTTTATACATTAGTCTGTGCAAATAAAATACTTTGGTCTTGCACTAAATCATTTATTCAGTTACATAAATAGCCAGTAATAGGTCATGAAATAACCTAAAAATTCGTACTAATGCCCCGCCCACCAGCCACGCCCCCAACAATATCACCTAAAACTAAAGTGTCCCTGTTTGGCCATGTGAAATGTTGGGAGGTATGCACATACACACAGTGAGCGGCAGAAACATGCAAAAAACACGCACACACACAGACACACTGGAGATGCACACATGGACACACATATGTAACAGAGATGTACGCACACACACGCAACATATATGAGCAGAAACACATGCGCTCATGAGTTGTGCACCCCTTTGGCACTCAAAAGGGTTAAGATATAGAGAGGCATGTGAGAGTTAAATAGCAGTGGGAAGTGTATTCATACCTGGGAACATTGACTTGTGTAATCCCTAGAGGGGACTGATGTGGTGCTGATGTGGAGAGACAAATGGGGCAATCTGGGTTAAAAGTTGGCGGGGCTTAATCGCGAGTAGGGGGCGGGGCTTAACATAAATGTGAAAAAGTGTTAGTAATAGGCTGGGGAAGGAGGAGGAGTGGGGGGAAATGCAGGTTTACAGTGGGAGGGGTTTGAACACACTCCCTGAGTGGTAAAACTTGATACACAACCCTGTGACAGTCAGTGGGTTAAGTGTGTACCTGATGGCTGTCTGTCCTGTGTCTTGCATGGCAAATGATGACAGTGAAGAAATAATTGAGCAATGAGGGCCTACCTTAACCCTTTAAGTGCCATTTTGTTCCCCTGGTGCTGTAGCACCCTTCAGTGGCTGTAGTACAGGCCCTGCTGAGGCCACTGGGAGTCAGTGTGAGTGACTGTGTGTCAGCCATATTTCTTTCTGGCTTTGTGTGTGTTTGGTGCTGTGTGAGTGGGGTGTGTGTGTGTAATACCTGGGAACTTTTACTTGTGGAGTCCCTCATGTGGTGCTGATGTGGAGAGAGAAATGGGGCAATTTGGGTTAACAGTGTGGGCGGGGCTTAATCACGAGTAGGGGGCGGGGCTTAACATAAATGTGGAAAAGTGTTAGTAATAGGCTGGGGAAGGAGGAGAAGTGGGAGAGAAATGCAAGTTTACAGTGTGAGGGGTTTGAACACACTCCCTGAGGGTTAAAACCTGATACACAACCCTGTGGCAGTCAATGGGTTAAGTGTGTAACTGACGGCTGTCTGTCCTGTGTCTTGCATGGCAAATGATGACAGTGAAGAAATAATTCAGCAGAGGGCCTACCTTAACCCTTTGAGTGCCATTTTGTTCCCCTGGTGCTGCACTACAGGTCCTGCTGAGGCCACTGGGAGTCAGGGTGAGTGACTGTGTGTGTGTCAGCCATATTTATTTCTGGCTTTGTGTGTGTATATGGTGCTGTGTGTGTGAGTGGGGGCATGTGTGTTTGGTGCTGTGTGAGTGGGGCATGTGTGTGTGTTTGTTTGGTGCTGTATGAGTGGGGCATGTGTGTTTGTCTGTGGTGTAGGAGCAAGTGGCAGCCATTTTGTTTTTTTCTGAATTTGATAGTGGTAGGCGGGCTGCATAGTGGGGGCGGGCCAACTCCCTGCATGATTGAATCACCCAATAGGAGTAGTAACTCCTGCTTTATGCCTCCCCTGGGTGTGTTTTGGCAGGCACAAAGTCTTCTTTTATATATATAGATAGATGTGGCACTTCGCTACATGCACTAAGATCTGATAGCAGAGTCCGCTGATGGAGTTAATAGTCCCACTGTTGCCTAGCTGAGGATGGAGATGTTGAGATTTCCCTTTAGCTTTATATGTAGTTACAACTATGGTAACAACCCTCCCCTTAAATAACATAGCAGTATTGCAGTAAATATAAGAATAATCAGGGGCATGTAAATATCTTGTTAGGATGTTCCATTTTATTGAAGCACTTAAAAGAAGGTATCTCCTCTCACACTCTTCACCACTTCACTCTTCTGCCAACCTCTGTTCGCCACTTCTGTTTGCTCCCACCCTATTTAAGGCTTTGAAGGTCAGCAGGCCAATTTTAAAATATGTTCACCATTTAATTGGAAGCCAGTGCAGTGAGTGGAGAATGGGTGTTATGTGACATGAGCAGGTTTTATTGGTCAGTAGTCTGGCTGCTGCATTTTGTACTGTCTGTAGGCGATGGAGTTCTTTTTTTGGGAGGCCCAAATAAAGTGCATTACAGTGATCTAGGCGAGAAGACACAAATGCATGGGCTAATGTTGGCATATCATCTGGTAGAATTAAGTGTTGTATCCTGGATATGTTTCTCAGATGAAAGAAGGCAGATTTTATTACAGAAGAGATCTGCTGGATGTGGATGTGCCTGGTGACTCTGCTGGTGGTGTTGCCTCTGCGTGTGAGTCCTCTGCTGATGTGGATGCTGCTGCTGCTGAGTCCTCTGCTGCTGAGGATGCTGGTGGTGAGTCCTCTGCTGCTGTGGATGCTGCTGCTGGGTCATCTGCTGCTGCTGTGGCTGCTGTGGCTGCTGGGTCCTCTGCTGCTGCTGTGGCTGCGGAGTCCTCTGTTGCTGCTGTGGCTGTTGTGTCTGCTGCTGGTGTGGCAGCTGGTGGAGTGACTGCTGCAGATGATGGTATAGACCCTCCACATCAAGTGACCCACAGCTGCCCACTGATGTCTGTGCTGGTGGAGATGGTGGAGTGATGCCTGGGTAGAGGGTGCTGGGGCTCCCCAGTCAGGCCCAGGTGCTGGTAGTCCAGTGCCAAGGGTCATACCTTGACCACTGGTAGGTGCTTGGCCCCCACCTTGGATCATACCTGGGGCCATGCTGGGGAGCCATCCAGGAGAGTAGGTCCATCTGTGGGGAATATGGCCCATATTGGGTGGTGGCCGCTATCCCTGCCAGCCATTGCCTCCCTGGTGGTGGTGGTTCTGCTGCTGGAGGGTAGTAGCTGGTGGAGGTGGTTGGATACATCCACCTCTCCTCCTGTTGCATCCAGCCAATGTATTGGGGTGCTGCAGCCTGTAGTGGAACAGCCTGTGTTGGTACAGCCTGTGTTGGTGCAGCGTGTGGTGGATCAGCCTGTGCTGGAACAGCCTGTAGTGGTGCAGTCTGTGGTGGTGCAGAAGGTGGTGGTGCAGACTGTGTTGGAGGAGATAAGGATGGTGGGTATGGTGACCACCGGCTGGTCCCCTCCTCTGTGTACTCCTCACTGGGTGGTGACGTAGCCTCCTCCATGGGCTTCTGCTGTGCTGGAGGCCCGTAAGCTGTGTGGAGAAATTAGATGGCGTGATTAGTAAACGTAGCCATGATAGGATTAAAGGGATAATAATACCTAAGATGTAAGAAGAAAAATATTTTTTGGGGTTTATTCCCCTGAGTAAAACTAGGGTACTCCCACTGCTGAAAGGTGTTTTATTGCAAAGTTATTACAGCTGAAATTTGAATTTTTTAGGTGCAATATCACAGAGGCCGGAAATTGTACAGTGTCGCTATTGCTACACCATCCTAAGGAGATTAATGGTCCCAGGACCAGAGATGTCCATGGGATGGTGTAGCAACAGCCCCACTATACAATTTCAGGCCACTGTGAGATTGCACCAATGAAATTAAATTTACAACTGTAAGAAATTTCGAATGAAAAAACTTTCAGCAGTTGGAGTACTATTGTTTTACTCAGGGTAATGAACCCTACAAAATATGTTTCTTTTTACATTTGAAGTATTACTATCCCTTTAACGGGATAGTGATGGTTATTTTCACCTTGATGTAATATTGTAGGCATTGGAAGATGTGGATCGATGTTAGTCCTATCCCTCTAACCCTCATGGTTAGACAGATATTGTTCTATGTGACAGATGGAGATTTCACTCATCTAACCACACAAAGGCTCTTCTGCTGTGTCAAAAATGCAACATTTAAAGATTAATACTTCATTGGGATGTTCCACAGAGTGGGCTTGCAAACCAGGTACACTTATTAGACTATTCCAGTAAAGTATTTATCTCTAAATTGTGCAATTTTGGTTCTGCTGAAGAGCCTGTGTGTGTGGTCAAACGAGTGAAATCTCTATCTGTCACATAGAACAATATCTGTCTAACCATGAGGGTTTGAGGGATAGGATTAACATTGAGCCACATTTTTTTCCAGTGCCTACAAAATTACATCAAGGTGAAATTTACCATTGCTATCCTGTCCAAGGTACACAAAAAGAAAAATGGTCTGAAACTTATGTGGCTATGTACCTTTCATATGGGTACAACATATCCTTTCAAGATATGAACCCAGAGATCAGTTCAGTACATGTGATTGCCTTACTGGCTATATATGTGAACCCATCACAAACTAACCTTTATTGATATCAAAAATGAAAACATACCTCGTATATCCCATGTGAGTAAGGTGGGATATACTAGGTATGTGTATTTTGATGATATCAATAACAGTTAGTTTGTCATGGGTGCACATATATGGCCAGTAAGGCAATCACACGAACTGAACTGATCTCTGGGTTCACATCTTGTTGGGACATATTTGTACCCATTTGAAAGGTACATATCCACATACATATCTGAACATTTTTCTTTGCGTACAAATCTTTTTTGAACAGATCTGCAGTGGGATTCAAGTGGTATTCACCCCTATGTTATCAGTTTATTCAGTACAATGCAAGATTTTGTATTATTTTACATGTCATTCTCTGGTTGTTATGATGGTATCCTATGCATTACATTGTGATGCATGGGATACCACCCTGGCAATCAGAGAATGATGTAGTTGACAGTATCCTGTACATAAGGTCTGTTCCAGTTGAATCCTGAAGGGCAACAATCAAGCCAGTATTGAAGGATATCTTTGATTGAGGCCTGTGTTTTTTTTCCGGATGAGCCCATCCATCCTTCTGAGTGAGGCAGCTGTACTCAATCAGACATATCCATCATTCACGGCCTGTTGTTGGCCAAACTACAATGGTTCATATTTGGTTCCCATGTGTATCCTGCAAATAGCGGCTGGTGTACCATCCACCCATGGCATCAGCACTCCTGAGGATCCATGTGAGAATCAAATGTGAGATATGTCATTTCAAGTTAGAGTAAATGATTGCATACACAATATCAAGGCCTACTTTTTCACCTTTAATTCTGTGGCATAGTTTTAGGCCTGCGTGTTGCACATACAACCAGTTATTCTCAGTGGCACTGTGATGTGTGACCTGATCCATCATTTTTGTGATTCAGTAAGAGGTGAAGTAGACTTGATGAGCTGAACATGATGATGACTTCTCCAGTGATCTCATTTCCCCCTTTGCAATATTTTCTATGGAGTCTATACAATGTGACCTTAGCAACTTGATTCATGTTATTGAATATTCTGCATAGACTAACGTTGGGATTGGTGAAGTGAGGGTATGTAAGTGTTCATTTCTCGCCATCATCTCTTTTTCCCCGCTTAGTGAATGTCCCCTGTGTTGCATGCAATCGTTACCCTATTGACTTGTGTTTTTTTTCTGGTTAACCCTTTGAGTACTGGAGGGGTTGCCAATGCATTGTTGAGCGATACATTGATAATCCCTCTAGCACTCAAGGGGTTATGTTCTGGTTTCCCTGTGGGTACATGGGTGACATTGTGTTGGAGCAGTTCTGAAGTTGAACATACAGCACTTTTATGAGCTTAGTTTGTGTGTATTGTGTGTGATCAGCACAGCAGTATGAGTGTTAACCAGGGAGTGGGACAGGTTTGGGCCTTGTTAAACCTTGACATTTGTCCTTGTCTTGTGTCCTGTTTTAACCCTGAGGGTGCTATGTTGGTGCAGTTGTGTGGATGAATGATGGGTATATGTTGGGATGTGACTGTGTTTGTGTGTAATGGTTGTTTGGTTTGATGTGATGTGTGGTTATGTGATACTGCACTTACCGGTAGTGCGAAGGCTCCTCTCTTCCCCAGTGTCTAATCCTCCAGGGACCCCCTAAATGAGTGTGGAGGACATGTTCTGCCGCACCATCTCCTTCCATCAGCAGAAGATGATAGGGATAGGTGGGCCACCTCCGGTACCTCGGGCGTGCTTGGAGATTACGGCCAACTTATTGTTGACCACCCTCTTGCAGTCGCCCCATCTTTTCTTTATAGAGTCCCTTCTGCATGTGGCCACAGCATTCATCCGGCTGCATATCTGGTTCCATACCGCCTTCCTCCTCGCAGACAGGCCAGGGATCTTCTTCCTTGGGAAGAGGATGGTCTCCCTCTCCAGCACAGCCTCCACTAGGGCCCTATTCTCCTCCTCAGTATAACGGCGATCCCTGATCCTCTCCTCCTTAGCTCTGGCATGCGAGGATTCAGAACCAGACTGCACTGTCTGCACTGCCCCTTCCTGTGTATGGTGGTCCCCACCATGTACCCCTCATCCCACTGCAGGTTCTGTCCCTGTTCTCCGTGTGCCTGCTCTTCTGGGCCTGGTCCCCCTCCACCCTGAGGATCTCCCTCTCCCACCCCTACTCTGATCAGGGCTGCCCTCCTCTCCTTCCTCTTCCTCCTCTACTACTCTCCCCATCCCTCTCTCCTGTCCTCTTCTTCTGGCCATCATACACCTACTCACACCCAGGCACTCCCACAGGCCCTCACAGACACACTCGATCCCACTCACTCTCTGTCACACTCTTTCACTCACAGATTCACACTGAGAAAATAAAGTTTAAAGAATGTGTTAGGTGTTATAAAAAGACTATGTGTGTATGTGTATGTTAGTGTTTGTATGGGTGTATATATATATTTAGGTGCAACTCCAATTCTCTCTCCGCTCCCAAAACTCCTTCTACCTCCAATGACAGCTCTTCTCTCCCTTGCTCTTGACACTATCCTCTGCTCCCGGGTTCTGTGATCTAGCTCGCCAAAACTCGAACACAGACAGGGTGTGACCATTATTTTGCGGTATATATAGATGTATTTGTTAGTGATGAGCGAGCACCCCAATGCTCGGATGTTCGGGTGCTCTGACCGAGCACCCCCTGAGGCTCGAGTGCTCGGCCGAACACCCGAGCCCCATTGAAGTCAATGGGAGGACTCGAGCATTACACCAGGCACCCCCTGCTCTGATGAGGGGAGGGTGCCTGGTCCATAGGAAAAGGGCAGAAAAAGATGGAAACACTACAGAAATGGTTCAGGGACAGCATAGGGAGGATGTCTGGATGCACCTTGGACTCCAACATCGCTGCTGGGAACGATCTTTCGCCCGTAGTACGCCATTTTTACAGACTGACCGTAAAACACACAAAAAGGAAAATAAAAACGACTTTAGGCGAAAAATTGTTACCAAACAGTATTTGCTGTATATTTACTTGTATATCATCTGCAAATTCTCCCAAAAATTTCATCGATTTTCTGAAGTGAGGCCATGATTAAGAGGGAAACGTGCGCAGAGGCAAATTATCCCAAAAATTTCCTTGATTTTCAGAACTGAGGCCATGATTAAGAGGGAAACGTGCGCAGAGGCAAATTCTCCCAAAAATTTCCTTGATTTTCAGAACTGAGGCCATGATTAAGAGGGAAACGTGCGCTGAGCTGACCATCTAAAACATTATGGGTGAGGGTCTGCTGCAGAGCTGACCATCCTAAACATTATATGCGAAGGCCCGCTAGTGAGCTGACGCTATAAAACATTATATGAGAGGGCCCGCTAGAGAGCTGACCCAATAAAACATTATATGAGAAGGCCCGCTGGTGAGCTGACCTATATAAAAATTGTCAAACAGGGCCCGCTGGTGAGCTGGCCCTATATAAAAATTATATCACAGGGCCCGCTGGTGAGCTGGCCCTATATAAAAATTATATCCCAGGGCACGCTGGTGAGCTGGCCCTATATAAAAATTATATCCCAGGGCATATGGAAGAGGAGGAGGAGGATGAGAACATTAAGAGTCAACCATATACCCGTTTTTGGGGTGGAAGGGGTGAATGGGAATACAGAGTATTCCCATCATTGTAAATAACATATATAAAGTGAGTTTATGTTCCCCCGGGGCTTTCCTCCAGTGGAGTGGAGAAGTCAGGGGAAATCCAGGCCTTGTTCATTTTTATAAGTGTCAACCTATCAGCATTGTCGGTGGAAAGGCGGATACGCTTATCTGTTATGATGCCACCAGCAGCACTAAATACCCGCTCAGACAGAACGCTGGCGGCAGGGCAGGCCAGCACCTCCAAGGCGTAGAGTGCCAGTTCATACCACGTGTCCAGCTTGGACACCCAGTAGTTGTAAGGCACAGAGGGATCATTGAGGACGCTGACACGGTCTGCTACGTACTCCTTCACCATCTTCCAAAACTTTTCCCTCCTTGTGACACTAGGCTGCGCATCAGGGTGAGGGTGCTGGCGGGGTGTCATGAAGGTGTCCCACGCCTTGGAGAGTGTTGCCCTGCCTTTCTCGGAACTGCTGTGTGCTCCCCTTTTCTCCCCTTCTCGGTTGGCCAAGGTAGCACGTACTCTGCCGCCAGCGTTGTCAGATGGAAAATTTTGGAGCAATTTTTCAACAAGAACCTTCTGGTATTGCACCATTTTGCTTGTCCTCTCCACCGGAGGAATGAGAGATGAGAAATTCTCTTTGTAGCGGGGGTCCAGAAGGGTGAACACCCAGTAATCCGTGTTGTCTAAAATGCGTACAACGCGTGGGTCACGGGAAAGGCAGCCTAACATAAAGTCAGCCATGTGTGCCAGAGTACCAACAGTCAAGATTTCGCTGTCCTCACCAGGAGGCTGACTCTCAATATCCTCATCCTCTTCCTCCTCTTCTGCCCACCCACGCTGAAGAGATGGAACTAAAGTTCCATGGCTACCCTCTGTAGCGGAGGCAACCGTGTCTTCCTCCTCCTCCTCCTCCTCCTCCTCCTCCTCCGCCTCCTCCAATTGTCGCTGAGAAGACGAAGTGAGGGTGCTCTGGCTATCACCTTGTGTAAGCTCTTCCTCCCCCATTTCCACCTCTTCCACATGCAAAGCGTCGGTTTTAATTGTGAGCAGCGAGCGTTTCAGTAGACACAGAAGTGGGATGGTTACACTGATAATAGCGTTATCGCCGCTCACCATCTGTGTCGATTCCTCAAAATTGCGTAAAACCTCGCAGAGGTCTGACATCCATTCCCACTCCTCACTTCTGATTACAGGAAGTTGAACGGAGAGGCGACGACCGTGTAACAGCTGGTACTCCACTACTGCCCTCTGCTGCTCACAAAGCCGGGCCAACATGTGGAAGGTGGAGTTCCAGCGCGTGCTCACGTCACACAGCAGCCGGTGAGCTGGCAATTGTAAGCGCTGCTGCAGCTTCAACAGGCCGGCCGAAGCTGTAGATGACTTACGGAAATGTGCACACACGCGGCGCACCTTGGTCAAGAGATCATGCACATTGGGGTAGGTTTTTAGAAATCGCTGCACCACTAAATTAAATACATGCGCTAGGCATGGTACGTGTGTGAGCTTGCCGAGCTCCAAAGCCGCCACCAAGTTACGCCCATTATCACACACAACCATGCCTGCTTGCAGGTTGAGTGGCGAGAGCCACTGCTCGGTCTGGTGACTAATCCCCTGCAACAGCTCTGAGGCCGTGTGCTGTTTGTCCCCAAGGCAGATCAGCTTCAGCACGGCCTGTTGACGCTTCCCCACTGCAGTGCTACACTGCTTCCAGCTACTGGCTGATGGGGGAGTGGCGGTGTGTGTAGAGAATTCGGAGGTGGAAACGGAGGAGGAGGAGCCAATAACGTAGGTGCTGGTGGAAACCCTGATGGAGGTAGGGCCCGCAATCCTCGGCGTGGGTAGCACCCGTGCCATCCCAGGGTCCGAGTCGCTCCCAGCCTCCACGACATTCACCCAGTGTGCCGTCAGGGAAATGTAGCGTCCCTGGCCACAAGCACTTGTCCATGTGTCAGTCGTTAAGTGGACCTTCCCAGTAACTGCGTTGGTCAGGGCACGGGTGATGTTACGGGACACATGGTGGTGTAATGCGGGGATGGCACACCGGGAAAAGTAGTGGCGGCTGGGGACCGCGTACCGAGGGACAGCTGCTGCCATCAGGCTGCGGAAGGACTCAGTGTCCACAAGCCTAAATGGCAGCATTTCGATGGCCAGTAATTTTGAAAGGTGTGAGGTTAGTGCTATGGCCTGTGGGTGGGTGGCTGGGTATTTTCTCTTGCGCTCAAATGCCTGGGGTAACGACATTTGGATGCTGTGCTGGGACAGGGAAGTGGATGTGGTCGCTGATGGTGCTTCAGATGGTACAGGTGCAGGGCGGGAGGTATGCGGGCCTGCGCCTTCGACAGGCGATTGGCCGGCACCGAAAACAGGGGAAGAGGAGGCAGTGGTGTGGCCTGCAGACACAGATGGGCGATCCAGGCGTTCCTCCCACTTACTACGGTGCTTGGATGCCATGTGTCGGATCATGCTGGTGGTGGTGAGGTTTCTAGTGTTCATGCCTCGGCTCATTCTGGTGTGGCACAGGTTGCAAACTACAAATCTTTTGTCGTCCGCACTTTCCTTAAAAAAACGCCATACCGCGGAACACCTACCCCTTGGCAAGGTAGATTTACGCAAGGGGGTGCTCCGTGGAACATTTGCGGGCCGGTTTGGTGCGGTCCGCCTTCTTTCTGTAGCCACACCACTGCCTCTTCCAGCCTGTTGCGGTGCTGCAGATGGCTCACCCTCAGGACTGCTGTCATCGCTCGGCTCTACACCTTCCCAGGTGGGGTCAGTCACCTCATCGTCCACCAAGTCCTCCTCCACTTCCTCACTCTGATCATCCTCCTCAAGTCTTGATCCCACCACATACTCGGTCATTGACAACTGTATAACATTCTCCTCAACAAGGTCTTGAGAAGGAAATAGTGGTTGATTTAATGGCAACTGTGTCTCATCATCATCATCATCATCCACTACTTCCTTTGACCTTAAATGCCGTTCACATCTGTCATCTTCTTGTGATTGGGTAGCCTCTAGAGGTTGTGAATCAGGGCACAAGATGTCATGTTCCTCTGCAAGCGTGCTTGGAGAGAGGGTCAAATGAAGGATTGGTGATGAGACGAGCTCATCACTATATCCCAGTGTGGGATCACTTCTTTGACCAGACCGTGTATGGTGGGAGGAAGGATGATCAGAGTGAGGATTATGTTGACCAGACTCTTGGCTACTGAGAGTGGACTTGGTGGAAGACAGGGTGGTGCTTAACCGACTGGAAGCAGTATCAGCTGTCATCCAACCGACCACCTGTTCGCACTGGTCGGACCTCGAGAGTGATGTCCTGCGACGCCCTGTGAAATCAGACATGAAGCTAGGTATGGTGGATGTCTTTCTTTCTTGTGCTCTGGCACCAGGCACAGTTTCTCCGCGTCCTGACCCGCGCCCTGAACTTTCAGGATCACGTCCACTTCCCCGTCCCTTTTTACCCGCCTTCTTCATCTTACACGATATATATGACTTTAATATATATGAGTTTGAAAACTTAACAGTATTTCTTACTATTCTGCAACTCTGCAGAGTACACAGAATAGGCTGCTAAACGGCGGTGAAACACACTGAATGGAATATGTGACTTTAATATTTGAGTTTGAAAACTTAACAGTATTTCTTACTATTCTGCAACTGTTCAGAGTACACAGAATAGGCTGCTAAACGGCGGTGATACACACTGAATGGAATATGTGACTTTAATATTTGAGTTTGAAAACTTAACAGTATTTCTTATTATTCTGCAACTGTGCAGAGTACACAGAATAGGCTGCTAAACTGCGGTGAAACACACTGAATGGAATATGTGACTTTAATATTTGAGTTTGAAAACTTAACAGTATTTCTTACTATTCTGCAACTCTGCAGAGTACACAGAATAGGCTGTTAAACGGCGTTGAAACACACTGAATGGAATATGTGACTTTAATATTTGAGTTTGAAAACTTAACAGTATTTCTTATAATTCTGGAACTGTACAGAGTACACAGAATAGGCTGTTAAACGGCGGTGAAAGACACTGAATGGAATATGTGACTTTAATATTTGAGTTTGAAAACTTAACAGTATTTCTTATAATTCTGGAACTGTACAGAGTACACAGAATAGGCTGTTAAACGGCGGTGAAAGACACTGAATGGAATATGTGACTTTAATATTTGAGTTTGAAAAATTAACAGTATTTCTTACTATTCTGCAACTCTGCAGAGTACACAGAATAGGCTGTTAAACGGCGTTGAAACACACTGAATGGAATATGTGACTTTAATATTTGAGTTTGAAAACTTAACAGTATTTCTTATAATTCTGGAACTGTACAGAGTACACAGAATAGGCTGTTAAACGGCGGTGAAAGACACTGAATGGAATATGTGACTTTAATATTTGAGTTTGAAAAATTAACAGTATTTCTTACTATTCTGCAACTCTGCAGAGTACACAGAATAGGCTGTTAAACGGCGTTGAAACACACTGAATGGAATATGTGACTTTAATATTTGAGTTTGAAAACTTAACAGTATTTCTTATAATTCTGGAACTGTACAGAGTACACAGAATAGGCTGTTAAACGGCGGTGAAAGACACTGAATGGAATATGTGACTTTAATATTTGAGTTTGAAAAATTAACAGTATTTCTTACTATTCTGCAACTCTGCAGAGTACACAGAATAGGCTGTTAAACGGCGTTGAAACACACTGAATGGAATATGTGACTTTAATATTTGAGTTTGAAAACTTAACAGTATTTCTTATAATTCTGGAACTGTACAGAGTACACAGAATAGGCTGTTAAACGGCGGTGAAAGACACTGAATGGAATATGTGACTTTAATATTTGAGTTTGAAAACTTAACAGTATTTCTTATAATTCTGCAACTGTACAGAGTACACAGAATAGGCTGTTAAACGGCGGTGAAAGACACTGAATGGAATATGTGACTTTGATATTTGAGTTTGAAAAATTAACAGTATTTCTTACTATTCTGCAACTCTGTAGAGTACACAGAATAGGCTGTTAAACGGCGTTGAAGCACACTGAATGGAATATGTGACTTTGATATTTGAGTTTGAAGACTTAACAGTATTTCTTCCTATTCTGCAACTCTGCACACTACACAGAATGTGCTGCTAAACTGCGGCGAAGCACACTGAATGGAATATGTGACTTTGATATTTTAGTTTGAAGACTTAACAGTATTTCTTCCTATTCTGCAACTCTGCACAGTACACAGAATGTGCTGCTACACTGCGGCGAAGCACACTGAATGGAATATGTGACTTTGATATTTGAGTTTGAAGACTTAACAGTATTTCTTCCTATTCTGCAACTCTGCACAGTACACAGAATGTGCTGCTAAACTGCGGCGAAGCACACTGAATGGAATATGTGACTTTGATATTTTAGTTTGAAGACTTAACAGTATTTCTTCCTATTCTGCAACTCTGCACAGTACACAGAATGTGCTGCTAAACTGCGGCGAAGCACACTGAATGGAATATGTGACTTTGATATTTTAGTTTGAAGACTTAACAGTATTTCTTCCTATTCTGCAACTCTGCACACTACACAGAATGTGCTGCTAAACTGCGGCGAAGCACACTGAATGGAATATGTGACTTTGATATTTTAGTTTGAAGACTTAACAGTATTTCTTCCTATTCTGCAACTCTGCACAGTACACAGAATGTGCTGCTAAACTGCGGCGAAGCACACTGAATGGAATATGTGACTTTGATATTTGAGTTTGAAGACTTAACAGTATTTCTTCCTATTCTGCAACTCTGCACACTACACAGAATGTGCTGCTAAACTGCGGCGAAGCACACTGAATGGAATATGTGACTTTGATATTTTAGTTTGAAGACTTAACAGTATTTCTTCCTATTCTGCAACTCTGCACAGTACACAGAATGTGCTGCTAAACTGCGGCGAAGCACACTGAATGGAATATGTGACTTTGATATTTTAGTTTGAAGACTTAACAGTATTTCTTCCTATTCTGCAACTCTGCACAGTACTCAGAATGTGCTGCTAAACTGCGGCGACGCACACTGAATGGAATACGTGACTTTGATATTTTAGTTTGAAGACTTAACAGAATGTGCTCTAATCTGCAACTTTGCACACTAAACAGAATGTGCTCTAATCTGCAACTTTGCACACTAAACAGAATGTGCTCTAATCTGCAACTTTGCACACTAAACAGAATGTGCTCTAATCTGCAACTGTGCACACTAAACAGAATGTGCTCTAATCTGCAACTTTGCACACTAAACAGAATATATATATTTTTTTTTTTTTTTTTTTGTTTTTTTCCCCCCACACCAAATAACCTGCTGCCCCCACACACAGTAGTCCTAAAAAGGACTTTTGGTTCTTTTTTTTTCACAATTTTTGTTTTTTTCCTCCCTACACTGCCTTTCCCTTCCTATCCTCAGCTCTCCCTGGCTCAGACTGAGCCGAACTCGCTGGTCAGGTGCTATACAGCACCTGACCACGGGTTCTGGCCAGCCAATCAGTGTAATGCCAGCAGCCAACATGGCTGCTGGCATTACACCGATGTCAGAGCCTCCCTGCACGTTTATTGGCTGCGCAGCAGCCACAAAACGTGCGGGGAGGAGACCCGAACATGGCGGGCGAGCACATGCGGTACTCGTACGAGTACCGCCATGTGCCGAGCAGAGCGATGCTCGAGCCGATCCGAGCATCGGCCGAGCATGCTCGCTCAACACTAGTATTTGTACATTTTTGCTACTTTGTGGCCTTGGGATTGTCTGTAGGTTTGAATTTTGTTTGTGAATCTATTAGGGTTGCTAGCCAACAGCAGCTGTAATGTTACATTTTGATTTAAGTTGTGTTTTAAAGGGTGTTTGGGATGCACAGTGATGCGAAAACAGGTGGAACGCAGGTTTTTGTGTTACGTGTTTTTGTTGTGCCTATGCTCGTTAGCTATTCTCGTACACTTTTAAATCAGCCGTGAATCATGTGTTATTTGCGGGCGATGTGCCTTTTTTACTTAGCGGCTGGTTTAACATGAACCTTTAAATCTAGCCCATGGTGTCTCAGAAATTATAAGTGATCAGCCTTTCTGATTGAAAAAAAAAAATCAGGGGGTGCTATTCTCAATACATCAACAACAATAAAACAGATTGTGTTTATGTAAACTAGGCTACACATACAGTAAATTAAAATGCAAGTTTGGCATTAGATTTTAGAGATCAAAATAAAACAGCAAAAAGGTGGGCAAAAAGCTGACCCACTCCTGTGCAGACTCCATAACCCTCTGTGTTGGCTTTCGCCCTGATACAAAAAGTCTATGTGGACAATATTACTCATGACAGTAGATTGACCTGTGAGACTTCAGTCTCATAGTTCAGTCTCTTCCCATGCAACTAAGATGGAGCATCATCAGATGCCTACTCTGCTCCTTGCACCATCCGGGATTACAGTGCACCCTAGCTTCATCAGAAGGTCTGCTCTCAGGGGAGCAGATCTGCCAATGGGGTACTTTGAAGATAGTTCCGATTAAAAAAGTTTTGGATGTTCTCATTTGTATGGCATCTCCAAACAAATACAAGTACAAGACAATTCAAGTTCAGGCTGATGTAGTAAGATGAACTGAATTAAACCAATTGCCCCCTAGGGTCCAAATAAAAATTCTCATTGATTTATATTAATTTATTTTCCCTTTGAATTTTGAAGAGGTTTGAGCGCTTTGCAGAGCCATTCAGGTCTATTGAAGACTATTGTTTGTTGTGATGAGGTGTAATCTGCAGGAAAACTTCATCAAACATCACTATATACAGAAAACTACAGGGATAGTGCAAATATATATATATAGATAGATAGATACAACTGACTGCTGTATGAATGACACCCTGGTAAATCATTATAGGGCCAAATATTCCTATGACATACTTCCCCTGGAAACAGTCATGTTTACATTCTGTTAGGAACACCATAAGTATTCAATATGTATTACACTGCAACAAACATACAGGTATGAAACAGGCACAAAAGATAAGAATCTGATTGCATTATTTTGCAGGCAGGTCTGGCTGTGTTCCTTCTCTATTTTACATGAATTTATGTATGTAGAGAGATTATACAGACTTTCTATTCCTCCAGAAGCGGCGGTAAATCACACCACAGATGGAGCTCTCAAACTGCTGTGTGCTAAGGGCAATATACACAAAAAGAGAGGAGCAATTATGTGGCAGTCCAACTGCAAATAAAAGCGTCCTTGAATTTAAATGGTTTATTTTACCCTTCAATGCTAGAGAGGTCTCTAATGCATTGTAGTTAGTGCCAGTGAAAGTGTTTTAGCTAGGGAAATAATAACATGGCAAAATGTATGTGGACACCCATTATTCCTCCTCCACCAAACTTTACAATGGGCACTATGCAGTCATGCAAGTAGCATTTTCCTGCCATCTGACAAACTTACAGTAATCCGTAGGACTGCCAGATGACAGAGTATGTTTTTACTGCTCCAGAGTCCAATGACAGTGAGATATACACTACTCCAGTCAACATTTGGCATTGTACTTGGTGATCTTCAGCTTGTGGGCAGCTGCTTTGCCATGAAAACTCATTTCATGACA
Source organism: Rhinophrynus dorsalis (assembly GCA_037306005.1). Lineage (NCBI taxonomy): Eukaryota > Metazoa > Chordata > Amphibia > Anura > Rhinophrynidae > Rhinophrynus > Rhinophrynus dorsalis. The sequence continues at coordinate 69,421,202 of CM074723.1, read as the reverse complement.
TGAAGCTCCCAATGAACAGTTCTTGTACTGACGTTGCTTACAGAGGCAGTTTGGAATCCGGTAGTGAGTGTTGTAATGTTATAATTAGGACAGGTGATTTTTACTTGCTACGTGCTTCAGCACTCAGTTGTCCTATTTATTGAGCTTGTCTGGCCTACTGCTTTGTGGCTGAGCTGTTGTTGCTCCTAGAAGTATACATTGCGCAATAACTGCACTTACAGTTGCTGGGTCAGCTCAAGCAGGGCAGAAATTTGATGAACTGACTTGTTGGAAAGGTGGCATCCTATGATGAAAGTCACTGAGCTTTGCAGTATGGGCCATTCTACTGTCAACATTTGCCTATGGAACCTGCACAGCTTTGTACTTGATTTTATACACCTGTTAACAATGTGTGTGACTGAAACAGCCAAATCCACATGTTCACATGCTTTTGGCCATGTAATGTATCTCCCCCGGTCTGAACATCAAACAGTGTTTCCATAGCTACCGGCGCTCTTTGGGTGGTGTCTTATTGAGAGACCCGAGTCAGTTCCCTCTGAATTAAGAAACTAACGTAACTGTAAGGGATGGAATTAGGCACTCTCTAAAATAGTTTACAGCAAACATATTTATAATATTTGCAAAGAGAACCCCCTATTTTAGGTGCCCTGAATTGGGGAATACAATTGGAAATGAAAAAAGGCATCTATAATCAACTACAGAGCCTCCACATTGGATCCCAGAACTAGCAATAAAAAGTAAAAAAAACAAGCAAACAGTGAAAAGTACCACATAATTGACATATATATAAAAAATATACAAATAATAAAAATGGAATGAACTCAACTGATTTTATTAAAAATCAACAAATACTATAATGCATATAAAAAACTCTGCGGGTACTGTATCCTGTCTCGATACTGCAAATGTATATTGTGTCTGACGTGATGACAGAGGGAAACACACTTGGTGTTAACCCTGTGAGCACTGGAACAGCACCACTGGCTTACACTACTGCATATACAATACATAGCAAACTATATGTATATACCAAATAAGATGATATCTGCAAATACCTAAATTGTAAAATTATATAATATACAAAAAGGCGACCCTGTCATATCAAGTTTAAATTTTTTTTCTCAATTCAAAGGGTTACCCATTTGAGTGCCAGAGAGAAATCCAACACATTGTAGCCCAATGCATTGTATACCTGTCTGGCACTCAAAGGGTTAAAAATCACATTTCAATGGAAAGTAGCACCTACTAATAATAACTCTTCACTTACCTTACTATGGCCAGATGATCCTACTGCCCCCCCCCCCCGAATGTTTTCCTTGCCACATGATTCAAGTGGTAATATCTTCGGTCAGCTTTGGATGGCATGTCTATGGAGGTTGACGCCACAACCTCAGGACACACCATGCTCTGCACATATTAATCTTAATCGTTAAGGACCAGAGGGGTGTCCAATGCATTGCAAAACAGCGAGTAAGCTCATGAACTTTGCAGCTTCAGTTAAAAAAATGCCAGCCTTTGCCAGCAGAATTTTTGTAATTTGCATTTATTCCCTATGGTGCGTTTGATTTGCACCAACATTGCACCACTTTCCAATAGTACATCAGGTTCACTAAATCTCATAGGCAGGCTGAGTTGGGAATATTATTCTTTGTTCCAATGACATTACTTTTTTCACAAGGCTGTTATAGACTACACAGTATTATTGGTTGTATGGTTATTCTCCCATCATGCAGATCTGAATTGTATATTCATTGGCAGTTTTGGGGGGAATTTGAACCCAACTGGAACAGAATTAACAGGCTGTAACATTGTATTGAAGATGCTGGTTTATTGCTGCAATTGCAGTGAAAATGTGTGCTACGTTGTGCATACCAATAACAACAGGGAATTGAAAACTTGCCTTTCTTCGTTTCCTCTTTTGGAAACCGTGTGTAGACGTATCAGTTTTCAAACTCCCAAGTTGCTTGGTATTTTCAGCATTATGAGCAGTAAAGTACCAGTACTTTTTTTAATGAAAAATATGTGCTATAGGGCTTTACCGGTTGAGAAAACAAAGGGTACTCCTAATATATATATAGATATGAGGAGATTGAAAAAAGGCAGGGGTGGAGTTTAGCTTGATGGGACAGGATTATAAAGGTGAGGAAGTGGGGTTTGCCTCAAACTGGATGGGAGAAATGGAGTAGGGACTACAGGGTAACTCGCCAAGGCAGAGAAATATGTTCTCTTTCTGCTGATTAAAGGGATAGTAATGTTTCATAATAAAAGCAGCTCTAATTAATCATCATAGTATTTTGGACTTTGGAGAGTGTTATTTCAATTCTGTCAGAGTTGTAGTTCAAGAGTAATTCAATGACAAAGTATCCCCCTCCCACCCCTTTTACAGATGTAACACTGCTCAGCCAGAGCAGAAGGGAGGTGCCCAGGTAGATTGCAGAGTGGGACAATCTTCAATTAAGATAAGGGAAAAAGCTGAAAAGCTTGTCAAGGGGGGCAGGGCTTTCATTGTTCGCATAGGAAGAAGATCGTCCCCTGCTGTTATCTGTCTGGTCTATGGATTGCATTCCACATCTGAGAAGAGATGGCTTACACTAGGTAAAAGGGGCGGCAGGGGGAAACTTTGCTTGTGAATATCTCTCAAACCATAAAGGTTTGAGAGATAAGACTTATATCGTTCTTCATATTTTTTAATGCCTACAAAATAAAATAAAGATAAAACGAAGTATTGCTTGAAGTATTACTATCCCTTTAACAGTCAAAACCAGAGTCTCTGGATCAGATACAGGTCCTGAGTCTATAAAGCACAGTAAGGCAAAAAGCATTTTCTTTGTGGACCTTGCTCCCTGTGGAGATTGACTACATGACAAGTCTGTTCCTCATGGCTCAGTCTCCTAGAGATCCTGCTCTTTTTAAAATGGTCGTCTGAAGACTGGTGTATAAATATTTGAGTGTCTTGGTCCACTTTATGTTCTAAAAGCTTTGTCACACAGTCTGTTTGCTCTTCTTTATTATGTGCTCATGTATAGCTCTTGTTTTGTCTACATTGGTCTGAAGTAAAGATAGCTGCAGTTTAAAGTTGTAGGTTAACCCTTTCTCTGCTGTTCTGCAATGTATTTGGTCATTGTGGTGTAATGTATGGGTTTATGGTCGTTTGCTTAGTTATTTCAACTAAGCCACCTGTGCAAAATCAGGAATATTCCTCAAAGGTGAATCCTTCTGCAATGGCGCATAGTGAATGACGAGCATCAGACTAGCACCTTTAAAATTTTGCAGCTGTCAAAATATCACATTTAAAATATCACTGTTTAAAATTATACCAATGCAAAAGGATACCCATCCAAAGCAATAGTTAGGTTAGGGAACTTAGGTTATGGTAAGTGGTTGTTAGTTTGGGGGAACAGTTGCTAGGGTTTGGGGGGTGGTTTTGGTTTGGGTTAATTAGAGCAGTGTTAGGGTACCTACAATAAGTTATGTTAGGCTAGGGTAAGGCAACATTATGATTCGTCAAAGCCAGGCATTCCCTGGATAGAGTTTTTTAGGTTTTTTTGTGATTCCCACTGAGCCCCATCATTCCTAGTAAGCATACTAGTCCATATGCACAAAGACAAAAGTGGAAAAATTCTGGGGCAAACCAACGACACCATAAGGAACAGATAAACATTATAGTATTGATTTAAATTAGGCTTTTAACCCCTTAAATGTGTTGGAGGCCTCTCTAGCATTCAAGAAGCTAAAAGCCACATTTACATCAATTAGAATCTGGAAGCTATTACTTGCTCCCTATAAGGCAGTTGGTTTGCTGATGAAATTTACCATTTTCTTTCTGACAATGGATCACTTTATGAACAACTAGACCAAAACAGGAGACTACTAAGTACTCAGTTTGTGTTCAGTCACAAATACTCTTTCATTGCTGGAATAAACTCAAATAAGGAAGTGACAGAATATGGGAAAATTTGCAGTCCATATGCATGTTTAATGAATAACATACACAATAATGGGATATTCTTTTTAGCTTGCATGTATGTAGCTATCTAGATAATGGATGAATAATTTATTTTAATTGATAATACGTAATATAGCAAAGTTTGGGATTATTGCTTCTGATGAATTATTGATAATTTTGTAATTCCCAAGCTGCTCCTATAACTTAAATCTACAGTTTTTATTGCTGAATTCTTGGAGACTAAATTAAAAGAGATACATAAACATAGGCAGTGTAAGGGGGGGGGGGTAAGTAAGCCATCTGAGTGTCACAGAAGTATCCAATGCACTACAAAGCAATACCTTGGATACCTTTCTAGCACTCAAAGGGTTAACAGTGCAATGATAATATCATAATTTTATTACTAAAAAAAAAATCAATAAATAAAAATTATTTTTAGCAATATCCAACACAAGATTCCACAATATATAAATACAGTAGACAAAAATCATAAAAAAGTAATATAAATATGTATTTTATACATGTATTATATGTATTTTTGATGCGTACTGTATTCACGGCTTGTGGCATCCACACAGTAATTTCCTTTGTGGTATACTCTTTTTTGTTGATTTCATTTTGTAACATTTTGTATAGTACACAGTAAGGGATGTTCCAGTGTTTTGTGGTGTAATACGCAAGAGCATCCGTCTGACCCACTTAAAGGGATAGTAATACTTCAATTTTACTATCCCCCATCTTGTAGCCCTTAAAAAACTGAATAAAACGAGCCCAGCAGCTTCTCTCAAACCTTTATGGTTTGAGAGATATCCGGTTTCAAAGTTCTCTCTCCCCTGACGTCTGCGTTCTAACTGACAGAAGGGAAATCCAGTCCCGGGACTGGCTGAGGCTCTTCAGCAGAGCTGGGATCACATTATGGAAGAAGAAATCCTTCACTGAAATGGTCTTCTACGTGCTATAGCCCTTTACATAGTGATGGATCTGGTGAATTATGTTCCTGATGCACAATAATTTTTTGATCCCAGTTTACTGCTTATTATTGAAAAATCTTTAATATTTTATATTTTCAGCATTGAGTGGGTGCCTAAACTTGATTGGGCTGCTTTTTGAAACAGACTGTTTTATTACCCAGAAGCATTAGCTCTTGAAGAAGCATCTACATTCCCTTGAAAAAACAAACTTCATTATATATTTGCACAGTTAGTGGAAACAAAATGATGAACTATGAACAGGAACAATTCTGGGCAAAACCAACTTCACCATAGGAGACAAAAAAAATCTATTTGATTTGAATGGGGCTTTTAACCTCTTGAATGTTAAACAGGTTTCCAAGCATTGCTTTGGGAATTTTTATTTACTTATTTTGTGATATTTTCTCTTAAGCTGTAGTTGTTTTTCTCCAGAACTTAACACATCAGCCTCAGATTAGAAAGTGAGGGGTTATGCACTAAGACTTGATAAAGTGGAGATGACTTTTCCAGTGATATCACTTCTCCAATTCCTATGTTATTCTGTGGAGCCAATTAATCTGCAAAGCTGGAGAAATCCTAGTACATAGGTTACATAGAATAACATAGGAACTGGAGAAGGGATATGACTGGAGAAGTCATCTCTGCTTGATCAACTCTTTATCATGCCTTAGTGCATCTCCCCCAAAGTGTAGACTAGAATATAGGGATGCGAAAAAAATTCTGTGTTAGGTTAGGTAGAAAGAGCCTAATCACATTTTGATAGTTTTTTTTAATGATTTAACCAATCAGATTGTAAGAAAAGCAATCAGGAAATATCTAAAATCTCAAAAAACAAAGACACAGATTTGTATTTCTTCAGTGTAAACTGAAATAGGTTCCTGGTCACTACTCATGTGGACAAGGGAGGAGAACTGAATGACCTTGTTACTAATACTCTCAGGCAAGACAGGACTGTTGGAGTTGTCTGTTTGTTGATTCTTACATAACTGAAATTTTGCCATTATCGGTGAATCTCTCCACAAACCGCACTTCAAAATTACTTTCATCTCCACTAGAATGCAAAACTCAAAGTTCAATTTTATTAAGTTTACCTGGAGAAGAGAGCATGATTTTCCATGGAGTGTTGTGCACACATACTTCGTATTATAATTAAAGATATGCAATGATCCAAAAAGGTCTTGATTTGCGTTATAACTGGCAAAGAGCAAAAGTGATAATAAGTGTTATTATCTCTTCCATAAATTGCTCCAAACAGATATCCATATACCTTACCACTACTAAACAAATGTAAAATTCAACATACCAGTGCTTAGCTAGATTAAGGAAGATCATGGGGAAAAGAAGAAAAGGCAAGAGAAAAATATAATATAGAATGTTTTTATAACATAATTAGAAAGTGCTAGTGCTTGTGCAATTGGTGCAACACAAGTGAAAAAAAATACTGTAAAATCTCTGTTTATAATACGCAGGTGCAAATTATACAAGATTTCAGGGGAAAACAAGAGTGCTTATGTATAATATGCACCCTTGTTTTCCCCACTTGCTAAAATATGTTTTGGCCCATTCATCACGCTACCAAGTAATCAGATCTACTCTCTGCTTAACTCACTCCCTCCGGAACAGAGCTGGCTTCTATAACTGCACAGCGGGCGGCTCTCTTGCCTCTGCCGACCACTCCCACAAATCCCTGTGAGGATTTGCTAGTTTTAGCCAATGGTAATACCTAAAGGTCCTCTCAGGTCAATACAGTAAATCCAATGCATAGATCTCTGCACATTGGATGTACTGTATTGCCCTACAAGGACCTTGAGGTACTACCATTGGATACAACTAAAAGGTCCTTGCAGGGATTTGCTGAAAGCAGGCGGCAGAGGCAGCAGAGCCGCCGGCTGTGCTGTGATAGAAGCCGGCTCTGCTTCGGAGGGGGTGAGTTAAGGAGAGATTACAGAGATTAAGCAGAGATTTTTTTTATTTTTTTAATCATGTACAATACCCCCCCCCCCACACACACACACATACACTTCACATGAGGTGAACTAGGGCAAAATTGTGCATAATATTTGCAAGATTTTACGGTAGTGGAAAAATTTTAGATACAGGACTTCTACTACTATAATTAATACACTGTTTAAAAATATATAGGTTAAAAATGTAGATTGATATTTTACAAAAATGTAAAAAAAAAAATCAAAACGGAAATAATGCTGTGTCTAAAACATACAATGTGTCCACTTATCATAATTCAAATAAAAATGTGTACATTAAAAACTCATACAGAGTGTCTACAAAACTTGCATGTACCAGCAAATACATACAAAGTAATAACACATCGAAAGAGAGATAAACCCTTCCTTTGTGCATGGTGAAATAAAGCCGTGATTTATATCTTCAAATAAATATCCTTCAAATATATGTGCTAACAATTCACAGGAAACTGTTTCTAATAAGCATTCATAAACAACATAGAAAAGCCTCTTCTTATCAGTTGCCCATGCACCAATATATAACAATAAGAAGGGAATGCAGCATAGAGTGGAGTATAGCTGTATTATCATGAACACTGGAAGGTTATTACATTATACAATATAAAAATGATAAAAGCATATCACCAGTCCCTGTGAGACCAGGGGGGAGATGCACTAAGGCGTGATAAAGAGGAGATGACTTTTCTACTGATATCACTTCTCCAATTCCTATGTTATTCTACGGAGCCTATGTTCTAAGATAGGAGAACTCAGCGCATAAGCTCTATAGAATAACATAGGAACTGGAGAACTGATATCACTGGAGACATCATCTCCACTTTATCACCTCTTTTTCAGCCTTAGAGCATAAGACAGTCTTTAGCTGCTGATCATTAAAAATTGTGGATTCTGGTCCCATTTTCCCTTGCTAGTCTTTGCTTCTGATATTACAGGATGAATCTTCCTCCTGAGTCCCTGGCTTCTCAGAATGAAGATTGAACCTGTGAATTAGAGGTCAAGCCTAATGAATGAAAACTATACTGAAATCATCTGCTCTTGCCTACTAACATCTAGAGACCATCGGTCTGGCAGTAAGGGACTCACAAGTAAGGATGTGTGAAAACGTTTACCTCAAAAGAGAAGTGTGAAAAACCTAATTTTCTCCTTTGAGAATTTCATTGAAAAACACATTTTATTTTTGCTTTTTTACACTGTGAACTTAGTGACTTCCACTTCCTTGTCCCACTGCACTGGTAACCATAGAATCATAAATACTGACCCCAGCCTTGTCCCATGGCATCCACAGAACCATACATACTTACCCCCAGCCTTCTTCCACTGCACTGGTAGCCACTGACACACACATATTGACAATGCAGCCTTTGAAAAGGCTTGAATGCTTATTAGAAGCAATTTCTTGTGAATTGTTAGCACAGATCATTGAAGGATATTTATTTGAAGATATAAATCACAGCTTTATTTCACCATGCATATAGGAAGCATTTTTTTCACTCTCCTGATGTGTGTTATCATTTTGTATCTGTTTTCTGGTACAAGCACATTTTGTATGAATTATTATATTAGTGTAAACAGTGTGTGTATAGAGCTAACAAGGAAAAAGCGTAGAGCAACTTAGTGAGCTGGTTGTATACAAGACGTTAGATGAGCTTGGAGGAAAATGGGAGAAGAGAAATAGGTTGGTAGTTTGATAATGAGTTTGGATCCAGGCAAGGATGGGTGTGATTAGTGCATGCATGACAGAGGTTGGGAATGTGCCGTTTGTCAGTGAAAGGTTGAAAAAGTAAGTAAGGGTTGGAATTAGTAAGGAGAAAGTTTGTGAAAGTGCTAAAATGGGATTGGGTCAAGAGGGCATGTGGTTAAGTGTGCGTGTGTAAGGAGAAAGGAAACTTCATCTTGTCAATGTTAAAGAGGAGTTAAGTCTGTATATGGGAGAGGTGACAGGGCTAAGCTGGCTGAGTGGGGTTGGGGTGGAAGTGATAACATTTTATGTCTGATAGAGTCGATCTTGTCTTTGAAGTACATGGCAAGATCTCTAGTAGAGAAGTTAGTGGAGAGGGTTTGGTTTGGTGGGTGTAAAAGAGATTTAAAGGTTGAGAAAAGGCATTTAGGGTTAAAGGAAATTAGAGAGGAAAAATATGACTGCTTGGCCAGGGAGAGGGCAAAGCTATAAGAAAGGAGAAGTCATATGTATAGCGTAGTGTATAAAATCAGCTGAGGAGCACAATTTCCTCCAGTGCATTTCAGCAATGTGTGAGCACATTTGGAGGTATAGCATGTGAGATTAACAAATCATGAACAGCAGTTAGTATATTGCACACAGACTGGGCTTTCCAAAGACCAAAACAAAAGGGAATGGAGGAGGTGAGGTGATGTGGTACAGTTATTAACTTACAAATGTTGTGTGTGAGAGAGAATGCTGAAGTACAAGAGGGGATGGAAGAGGGACCTGGGTAGATGAGATGTCACCTGCATCAAGTAGGAGGAGAAGGGTGAGGGACAGAACGTTGGAGTAAGACGTAAAGCAATGGGGCATTTTTTCAGGGGTAGAAGAAGAAATTTGTGATAGGGAATGGAGGAAAGACAAAAGGTTATGGGAGCAAAGAAGTGATGAGGGAAGAAGTGAGGGTGCAAAATGAACAGAGTGACAGTTAATGTGGACACAGGAGGAGGAAGAAAGTCTGATGCTGGTGAGAAAAAAACGATGAGCCAAATTGGACATGGTGAGGTTAATGGGTGGGATAGGAGAATCTGTGCAACAGGCGGTGTATGTTCCAGTCGAGTACTGATGAGTTGGTTAATCAAGGCTCATTTCAAGAGAGTAACAGGTGCTGAAGGTGCAGGTGCCAGAGAGGATGAAGAGGTCAGTTGCGGGACTGCCAGTTGTATGGCGAAGGCAGGAGTCAATGGAGGATGAGGCAGCTGAGATATTGCATGGGATAAAAAATATAATCCTTTGTTGTTGAAGTTCTTATGGGTAATACGAGTTGCAGAAGAAAGCCGAGTTAGGATCTTTGTTCAGTCAGCGGTATAAAGGTTAACTCAGCAGATTATAAACTCAGTCCTGGTTTCTTGCATCAGGTCTTCAGCAGTTTTGATAAAAGATGCAAATATCTGTTCTTATTGAAGAGAAACATTCTTTTGGTCTGAATCTAACAAGAGCAGTATGTCCTCAGTCCATTAGGCTACAACTAAACTTAGCCATTTCAGTGCCAAAGCGTAAGCAATGCATTGCAAAGGGTTAACCCTCTGAGCACCAGAGAGGTATCCAAAGCATTGCAATGAAATGCGTCGGATACCTCTCTGGTAATCAAAGGGATAGGTGGATCCTAAATGTTTACCAATAGTTAGTGGCCTCCATTCACAATTTTCCTAGGGGCCTCAGAGCTTCTTAAAATTGCTCTGATGTATTAGAGAATTGTCTAGCATTCAAAGGCTTAAAAAAGTCTAATTTAACACATCAGGGGCTCGATACCATTAGCCGCGCCAAAACCAGTGTAACAGTAAAAACAAGCAATGTGTATTTTGCAAACATGCATTTTACCCGTTTTCTATTGGAGAACCATGGTAAAACAAAACCGACATAGGCCGCACATGTCGTTGTACTAACACGTCAAAGTCCAAGGAAATAGGCGTACATTTGATGACATAGAAGTCAAGTTAGGGGTTAGATGGCCTAGATTCACTAAAGGTCGATGCTGTGGCAATATGATTTTGTCAACGTATTCAAATCACTTCTACATTTCATACAGAAGGAGGACAGTGTATGTCCAATAAAACTGGAGAAAGAATAATGTTAAAAGAGAGCACTATATGTCAAATTAGTAAGGGAGGTTAATATGTCAAAGGGGGGGCACTGTGTGTCGAATTTCTAACATGTTGTGCAACATGGGGAACAACACCATTTTGTGTTAGCTCCGTGTACACTGCCTGACACCCCCAGCTTTTTCCCCTTGACCACTGGTAACCACAGATTCCCATGTACATTGTCTGACCCTCTCCAGCCTTTTCCACTTGCCGACTGTTAGCCACAAATCCCCATGGCCACTGCCTGGGCAAGGGAAGAAGGCTGGGGGTGTCAGGCAGTGTATATGAGGCTAACACACAATGGTGTTGTTCCGAAATACAGTGTCCCCTTAGTAATTCAACATATATTGCTCCCATTCGACATACTAACTTTCTCCATTTGTATTTCGACATATAGTGCTCCCATTCGAAATTCTTCAGTTCCTATGTTATTCTATAGAGCCAATGCACTAATCTCCAAAGTTGAAGAAATCTTAGTGCATTGGATCCATATAATAAAATAGGAACAGGAGAAGTAATAATCACTGGAGAAGTCATCTCTATTATATCTCCGCTTTATCGCTCCTTAGTGCATAACCCCCCAGAATTTTTCATTTGTCCCAATGGTGCTGTTGGTTTGCTCCAGGATTGCTCCATTTTCTCCTCTTTATTCACCATAGTCCCTACAAACCTCTTATAAAAACTCAAACACTGTACACTATTTACAGGAAGATAACATGTTATTTTATGGCGGTGTTAGATTTCCCTTTAAGTAATTAACTTTAAGCAGTGAGACAATATTTTTAAATAGTATCTTCATGTAGAGGTAATTTAATCTGCATTTCCATAGGCTTCATCTGATTAAAATGCTGCTTGAATTAATTAAAGTTGTTTTTCTGTACTGAAGAAGCTAAATGTATTTTTATATAAGAACGCCTTATTAAGGTTAACTCTTTGAGTGACAGTGGGGTGCGCAATGCATTTTAGAGCAATGCGGTGTGTACCCCTCTGGCACTCAGAGGGTTAGCAAATTGAGGCTAATGCACTAAGTAAAAAATGGAGCAAACCAGCTGCACCTTAAGGGACAAAGAAAATTGACCTAATCCCATTGATTTAAATGGGGCATTTAACTCATTTTATGCTTTGCAATGCTTTGGGGACTTCTCTAACATTCAAGGGGTTAAATGACTATTTAAAGAAATGGGAATGTTTATTTGTCCCTTATGGTGCAAATGGTTTGTCCCAGAATCGTACTGCTTTTTTAGTACATCAATCTCGGTCTATCCAAAGACATATGATTTTTCATCCAACATGGTTCTAGTTATTATGGTAAATTGGCATTTTATTCTGTTTGACTAGAGTGTCTTTAAGATCCAGGACTCTTGTCCATCCTGTCTACCTGCGGTGTGCTTTAGTGTACACTCAAAGTGCCTGTTCATGTAGCTGCACCTGTTCCAGCTTGCCTACCAGTCTTCACCCTTGCTTTGGTTGACTTCTTTTCAGACATAAAATGTTGCACCTCTCCTGACTTCCTTCCGATATAACCTCTTGCTACGTCTGACCTCTCTTGTGTTGCACTCCCTGTATCTCTCTAGGATTATCCTTTAGACTCTGTTGCTTATCTGCAGGCTTTGCGCCCCATTCCTGTTCCTGTATAGTTAGCCACGCAGCATTCAGCTTTCTATGCACACAAGCCTCCTTTTCCCGGTAACATACTCCACAGTCCTTTCTGGCTGTTTGAAACACCTGGCTCTTTTCCCATTTCCCATCCCTGTGTAGTTTCTCACCCTCTCTGATCTTTTTCACTTCTCTGTTCCTTGTGGCTTGGAGTAGCATTTCTCCCTACTGCTTTCTCTGGTTTCCTCCTTTTAGTTCCCCACTGTAGTTGTGAGCATCACAGTATGTTTGGGGTTACAGAACGCCCAGTGAATAATGGACTTTTGTATGGTCCTCCATGTTGCACGGGTGACTATTTTTAGCCTGAATATTTTTATTGCATTTATAAGAAAAGAGAAAATACAAATAAGGAAAATTGTAACATTCATCTGAGTATTTTGTATAAAAAGAGAAAGATTCTGTGGTTAAACAAAATATATTTGTGGTTAAGGCCTACAGCTATGATAAAGAGATGATGAGAGAGGGAAGGATAGTGAATGAAGAGTGGCTGAAGCTTGGGCACGAGGGCCTAGGCTCGAGCAGCAGTGGGCTTGATTGAGGACCCACCCAGATGAAAAAAATAGAAAGAAAATGGGTGAAGGAGGGTGGGGTTAACAAAGTGAAGCAGGAGTGGATGGAACTACAATATTATAAAGATCCCCAGCCCATCCCACAAATCCAGGCACAGGAGATGAGAGATGAGAGAAAGGGAAGAATAGTGAGTGAAGTGTGAAGTGTGAAGTGTGGCTGAAGCTTAGGCACAAGAGCAGCAGTGGACCTGATTAAAGGCCAAAAAAGGAGCAAAAGGTGAAAATAATATTTAATGGGTACGGGAAGAAAGAGCCAGCCAAAGGAATGTACTTTGAAAAGCAAGATGGCTGCCAACGGACTAGATTCTGAATGATATGGGCTGGGACACTACGGGATATAATTAAAAAAGGGGAGAGGTCTGAGACAATAGGGGAATACCAAGGACTTCCTGTGACCAAAGCTGGGCAAACCATTCTTCACCAAAAATAGCTGCAAAAACGTGGAGTGGAGAAACATCAGAAAACACTTGGGAGGAAGGATGGAGATAGTTCAGGAGGAAAAATTGGCTATGACCATTCCAGTTTTTGAGAGAATTTACCCACATATTAATATCTGATTTTGAGGCTGGATCGATTACTTGAGAGCTTAAGGGTTCTGATGCTGAAGAGAGAAGCTGGAGGAGGTGAGAAATGAAAGATTCCTTGTGGTATAATTATCATCACAAAACTGAGGCATCCCAGGTGAGAAAGTAACTCCAGTTTAGTAGAAGTTGGTTTTCATGAAAATTGGAGCAGATTACTGTGAATGGGGGAATTTTTTTTTCTTGAGGCAGACTGGCTTTCATATTGACAGATTCAAGTTCAACCTTAAGGAATTTGATGGATGTGGCAAGACCAGTAGTCTTCACATGGGCAATGGGGATGTTGAGTTTAGAGAAAAAGGACTGCAAACTAGACAGGCTAGCAGGAGGAAAATTAGGGGGTTCAATTAGTAGAAAATTGTCCATATAATGATTAACAAAAGGGCAGTGTGAGACGTTAAGAAGAATCCAACACAGAGTCTCTGCAAAGGTGTAAAAAATGTTGGAGATGGTTTCTGAGCCAAAGGTTAGTCTGACAGTGAAATAGTATAATCCTCTCCATTTTACATCATGAAAGTGCCACATTGTAAGGTGAATGGGGGGGGGGGTGCTGTAACACGGGATGGGGAAGGTAGTATAATTGAGGAAATGGGATTAGAGACTGGGCATGGGGGTGGAGAGGGGGAATGGGCTAGTTCATCTAATAGGGAGTTGCCATTGTTACAGCTTGATAAAAGACATATACATGTGACAATGAAAACGAAATCTTTAAGAATGGCAAAAAGATAAAATGTATGCATGCAAATGCTCCTAGTCTGGCTGCTAAGAAGGGGGAATTCAAAACAGTATAGTATTTATATAGTGCTCAAGTTTGAAAAAACACAATCCATAACTAGTCCATAAAAAAGTCTATTTGGGGTGATTTGAAAGTTCCCCCTTATTAATGCTCTATCCTATCCACAAGCGTGCCGACTTGTAAGCAGTATACAGCAAAAAGAAGGTGTAGTATCCGTGGTGGTGACAGATTTAGCAAATGATGTCAGAGAGAATCCTATTGGATACACACTTTGCAGACCATGAAACCTGATGGTATAAATGAAGATATTGACATGTACTATTTTTAGGATACATGCTATTTATTATTTAATATTTATGTAGATTTTTTATGTTAATTTTTTTATATGTTAATTTTATTTTTATAATATTTTTTATTTAGATATATTCAAAATGGAATTTCTTTATATATATCGTCAGTTGGTGCTGTGGTCTTGCAGGCTGGTATAAAAAATGTTATGTAAGATTTAATGTATACTATTTTGGAATTGTATTATTTATTAATTGGTATTTTATTGTGATTTTATGTAATAATATTATTTTTGCATATGTTTTTGATATTGTATGTTAATTTTGTAGCCATGTAATTTACTGAGGTATAAATAGCAAGAGATTAGTTTAGGTTAGAGGCTCTTGAGTAAGTGTGTTGACACACAAAACGTACATAGAGAAAAGGAGTAGGAGTAGCAGAAACGTATGATCTGTTGGACTGAGTCGGAGCTATCCTTGTCCCAATTGGGACTGTGATCGGACACGTGATCTACCATGCAATTGTTGGTGTGACGACACCAGAGCGAGTCGAGGGTAGAGTGGACGTGGAGGACGCCAAGAGGAAGGAACAGAGGAAATTTTGGGCTCTGTGACGGATCCTACCCGTTACTTGAGCCCTTGTCTGGACATAAGTTTGTTTAACCAAAAACTGTGGACATTTTTCCCTGGTTATGTGCTAAAAATACTTTGTGTACGCTGTATGTGAATGAGAACATGGACATTATTACACACATGGCTTGCTTCCAAGGGAATAGGCAGTGAGGGGTTAATTATTACAATATGTGTTGCAGTCCCTCAAGGCATTGACTATGTGTACTGTAGCAAGACCTCCTGCTGGGTGTTAACTAAGCCATTGTGAACTGCAGTCAGACCCCCTGCCATGTGGTAATCAGTTCAAGCCCTCAAGTCTTTGTTCAATCAAACCCTTTTGTATCTGAAATGTAATCATGTCTGAGTTATTGTATCTGTTAAGACCATCTGTTGCTGTCCTTTGTCTGATGTATTACGATTGGATCACGCCCTTTTGTATCTGGTTTCACCCATCAGTTGCAATGTAAAGATTTGTGTATAAATATCTGTGGTTTATGTCGATAAAGTGAGTTATGTTTGGAGTGAACAAGGAGTCCTGGAGTCTTGTATTGCTTATGGTCTAAAGTGTCCACTCTGATACCCATCTGCGCCAAGTATCCTGAATCGTCGACCGCTGCTGCCAGTTTCCTGCGACCTAACTTCGTGGACTGTCAGGCGGCGACGTGGACTCTTGCATGCTTCCCTGCTTCCAGCGATCCTGCGACTGTTTCCAGTGACCGTCCATACTTCAACCGATGCATCTGACGGCGCTTATCTGGCATCAAGAAGGAGAGACCCGGGAATGACGGCGGAAGGCGACGCTGTCCCTTCTTAGCTTCCGTTACATTGGTGGCTAGCGGTGGGATTTCTCCTTTTATTGGGTGCATCGAGTGAGACATGGCAGATGAAGCAGTGCTGGTGGACACTCTGGGAGCATACGAGGATTGCTACAGGGCCATCCGAATACAGTGGTGGATCCGGCTGAGCGATGTTATCTACGACTTCGTTCCAGAGTTTGATGCGTGCATTACAGAGGAGCTCAGAGTACAGGAGGAGTACTGGGACTATGTTAAATACCTGGACCAGGAATATGGATCCCAGGGCCTTTTTGACTGGTGTCCAGCCCGTTTGCGTTGGGACATCCAAGGGCTGGTATGGAACGCCTACCACATGGACTCTACTTTTGGGTGCCCTGACTCCAGCAGATACTGGGAGATCCAGGACAAAAGAGAGGACCGTTTTGGGGGATACATACCTGCGGACTGCCAGGGAAATTTGGATATTCTGGCAGGATGTGAATGGGACCTGGAGCAACTATATGCTGGGTTCATTCGAGAGGTCCGGGAATTCCAAAAAGAGGAAGAATGGGGGGGTATCGCATCTGAGGAGGACTTCAACGACTTTGAGGACCAGGATTGTGTTACCCCTGTTCACTCCACACTGGTGAGTGGGAATTCGCTCCTCACCAGTGCCCCTTGTGTTTTCCCCACATCAGGGAGTGAGACAATGGTCCTCCCTGATAACCCTTTGCCCCTGGATAATGTTTTGCCTGAGCTGAGGAGTGGGAAAGCATTCCTCCTCAGCCAAGAAGATGCCTCTGCATCAGGGGATGGGACAGGTGTCTCCCCTGATATGCATGTAGTCCCTTCCCCTGCTTTCCCAGCTGCGGTGGATGAGACGCAGGTCCCCACCAGCAGCAATTGTATGCCCCAACTGATGGGTAGGAGAGAGCCCATCAGTCCCTGTGAACCCCCTGCTGTGGTGAGTGTGGAAGAGCTCACCAGCAGCCCCAAAGTGATGCCCCCTGTGGTTTTGGAAAATGCCCAGGAAGCGGAGCAGTATGTGCTCTCCAGGGCCGCGGAGGATGCCGCCTTGAGGGATGGGACTGCGGTCTCCTTCAAGGCAGAGAAGGGCCTTGCAAGTAATGGCCTACAAGAGGAAGACCCCAGCAGGCTGGAAGAGAGCAGTGCTGCTGCCCCTCCTGTGGATATGTTTTGTGAACTGGTGGGTGGAAAGGAGTGCCCCACCAGCCCCCCTGTGAACCCTGGCCTGGTGAGTGGGAGCAAGCTCACCAGGGCCTGGGAAACCCCTGCTGCGGTGGAAGAGATGCAGGTCCCCACCAGCAGCCCCAGTCCGTCCCCCGTTGTTGCTGCCCTGGAGAAGGGGAAGATTGTGTTCTCCAGGTACCTGAATAAAATTGCTAGGAGGATTGGGAGTACCTCCCTGCTAAAGAAAAGAAGTGGCCCTGAGAGGGGGCCCCAGAAGACAAGGAGATCAGTGGATTTCCTCTTTGCAGTGCTGATGCCTTCGATATCAGCCCCTATGTGACCCCTGGCCTGGTGGATGGGAGCAAACCCACCAGGCCCTGTGAATCCCTGGCTGGGGTGAGTGGCACAACAGTCCTTACTCCCAGCCCAACAGTGATTCCCCCTTTTCCTGTGACCCCCAGCTGGGTGAGTGGGACTGCGGTCCTCACCAAGGATGCTGTTTGTGCCCCTGTTACCTGTGAACTGGTGGGTGGGAGTGCGCTCCCCATCAGCCCCCCTGCGACCCCTGACCTGGTGAGGGGGACCACAGTCCTCACCAGGGATGTTGTTATGCCCCCTGGATTCTCTGATCCCTGCCTGGTGGGTGGGAATGTGTTCCCCACCAGGTCACCGGAAACCTTGGATGCCCCTGCACTTGGGGAGAGAAGCATCAGCGCTTTCAGAGACCCTTTGAGTATTTCCCCAGCCCAGGAGAGTGGGAATAACATCCTCTCCTATCCCTCTGGGGCACTTGCCCAACTAAAAGGGGGAGATGTGCCCCTCTCCCCACACTTTGTTTCCCAGGCCATTGAGAGCCCAAAGATCCAGTCACTGCAAAGAGATCCCCCATATAGACTGGCTTTGGACCCTGAGCCGCTGGCCCCAGATCCAGGAGCATTGGACACCAGCTCTGCCTGGAGCATGATTCAGGAGAGGCCTCCCAACTTGGCGCTAGCCAGAACCAGGAGGCACCAGTTTCCCTGGCCCAGAACTAAGGACCAACCTTTTACTCTTGGCCCAGGCCCAGATGCTTGTTCATTGTTTCCCATGGCCCAGGACCAAGGGCATCAGCTTTACTCCTGGCCCAGGACAAGGGGCACACCAGCTGTTTCCTGGCCTGGACAAGAGACTGACGTTTTCCCCTGGTTCACACAAAGGACCCAACTCTTTTCCTGGCCCAGACAAGGGGCTGATGTTTTCCTGACCCAGGACAAGAGACTCAAATGGACTCCCAGCTCCAGACAAGGGGCTCAACACAGTGAGGCTCTTACAGAGTCCCAAGCCAGCACTTACTACCGCAACCTCTGGCTTGGTACAAAAAAGGGGGAGAAATGTAACGGAACCTACCCGTTACTTGAGCCCTTGTCTGGCCATAAGTTTGTTTAACCAAAAACTGTGGACATTTTTCCATGGTTATGCGCTAAAAATACTTTGTGTACGCTGTATGTGAATGAGAACATGGACATAATTGCACACATGGCTTGCTTCCAAGGGAATAGGCAGTGAGGGGTTAATTATTCCAATGTGTATTGCAGTCCCTCAAGGCATTGACTATGTGTACTGTAGCAAGACCTCCTGCTGGGTGTTAACTAAGCCATTGTGAACTGCAGTCAGACCCCCTGCGGTGTGGTAATCAGTTCAAGCCCTCAAGTCTTTGTTCAATCAAACCCTTTTGTATCTGAAATGTAATCATGTCTGAGTTATTGTATCTGTTATGCAGTTAATGCAACTGCTTTCAAAAAAGCAATGGATGCTTATCTAGCACAGAACAATATCGAAAATTATGACAGATGGCTTTAATGCAGATAGGTTTTTGATCCAGGGAACTATCTGACTGCCATTTGGAGTGAGGAAGGAATTTTTTTTACCCACTTGGGGCTAAATTGGAAATGGCTTCAGAGGGCTCTTTTTGCCTTCCTCTGGATCAACAGGGGAGTCTTTGAGAGCCAAGCACCTTTTTCTAAACTTTTAATGGTCTGAATAGCATCGTCGATGTTGCCATAGTGCATCAAGACCTCTTCGTTGGGAATAAGGGAGTTGATACTAGGCGTCTGGGTAGAGTGAGGGGGTGAGAAATCAATGATCAATTTTTCTTTGCAGAGAATGTCCTGGAGGCTATCCCCATGGGACTGGCTCTCCAATGTGGAAACAGAGAGGAGGAAAAGGGTCCAATGAAAAACTGATGCTCCAACTCCTTTGCTAACAGCTAGTCTACTGTATAGGGGTCATCGGTGGCTGGCAGCAGGTTAGGGCATTAATAAGTATTAATGAGCAATGAAATGTGGTTGACATATTTACCTTCAAGTATATCTTTATGGAGATAGTTAATACTAGATGAGTTGGGCTGACTCTGGAGGACAAAATTAGTTGTATACCTGGGTTTGATGAAAACAGAAGAGCCTGCATGGAGGATGATGCTTGGGGCTTAGGGTTTTCAAGGGTTTACTGAGGCGAGACTGGAAATTGGAAAATGCAGAAATCAAGTTGTTGAGGAGACTACAAATTTGAGGTTGTTCTTGCTGTGATGCAGGTGTATTGGGTGAAGAGGAGGATGAGGGAGGGAACAGCATTCAGAGGCCTTAAAATGGATGCCTTCTCTGGTGAGTATCTGCATCAATTTCTGGATGATCCATGCCCTCATGGAAGGAGGACTGAGAGCCGGTCTGGTTCTAAGTCATGGGGTAGATGGAGGAACTAGGGAAGAAGCTTCTGATCCTGTAGTATTATGGGTGCCAGACTCGGCCATTGTGAATGTAAAGAGAGTAACATCACTGGGTTTGGGGGGGGGGGGTAACCACAATGTTATGATTTTATAAGAATGTATCTTTCCTTTACTTAGTATATGGTCTCTTGAGCTTTGGGCTGTGAGAACCTGCTCCCTGAAGTCCTGTTCTGAGAGTTTTGATAGTTCCATTTTTTTCACGGACACACAAACTGTCAGAGATCCATTTCTCATATTACCTGCAATTCCCCATATCACCTGACCGCACCCTCCTATACTTTATATATCTGCATAGGCCTGCCTATTTTCCTGCACAGAATATTTTTTCTGTTTGGCGTGTGGTGCTCTTTCACTGATTTCTGATTTGATTGGTCTGTTCATGGTTTCTGCCACCATAGTCTGTTTCCTGAGATCAGGTTTAATGTTCCAGCATCTGATCCTGATTATTGTTCCTGTGATTCTGTCCTGAGTAGTGACCAGATCATTTTCTACTACCTGTAGTAGCCTATCTACATTCCCTAGCAACTCAATATGCTACTCCCTCATGAACCCACTACTATCAGATTCAATGTGCTTCCAGCCCAACCGTGGATGCTTGTTCCTGCTCAATGGTAGCAGTGGGTATCCCTTAAGGAAGGAACCAATGAGTAGTTCTCCAGTCTTGCGCTGCACTTTAAAGAGGGTCCCCTAACCTGTTTTGCCAGATCCATGACATGGACTCAAAAATAACGCATATACTTTTTTCAAGTTGTTTTTAAGAATCTAAATTACACTTTGTAGAGGTAGACTTTGGAAACAGATGGAGTTCTCTTCCCATGGTAGGGAAATTAGAGATTTACAGTTCTGGGATATACAGATTCTCACAGTATTTCTGAGGATACAGAATGCCCTGTTGATAATGGACTGCAATATGGTTCTCCATGCTGCATGTGTGACCTTTTTTAGCCTGAACATTTTAATGAGATCGTAAGAAAAGCCACTATGGGCCACTGAGCACCTGTGACTTTTTAATATCCATCCCAGACATGACATCTCCGAAACTATATGATTGGGAGCCAGCTGTTCAGGCTGGAATGAGGGATTACTTAGATTGGTAGTTTTTGTTTAAATTTAGCATGTGAAGGACTTGTAATGTAAAACATGTGAAAGCATGTGATAAAACAATAATGTTACATTTCCTGCTATGTGTAACACCTCCTATTAAATCCTAATGTTCTTGATGTGTATTGCCCTGGAGCCTTTGTTTAAGAAATAACATCTAAGGGGTTAAATGTAGAAATATTGCTTTATATTTTCTAAATGCATAATAATTTTGTTTTTATATTTATTATATATTATTACATTATACAGTTTGCCCCCTCTGACTGGTATATGCACTGGATCATGCCATTGACCCTTTAAATCTGTATCCTGTGTATGCTATGCATAGGGTTATATTAAAGGGATAGTAATGTTTCCAAAAAACTTAAAGGGATAGTAATACTTTATTATTACTATCCCCCATATTGTAGCTATTTGCAAAATAATTTAATAGCCCCCAGGTCCATCTCTCAAACCTTTATAGTTTGAGAGATAACCGAAGGCAAAGTTCCCCTCCTCCCTCCCCCTTCCCTGAAGTCAGCGTTGTACTGACTGCAGGGATATCCGGTCTGATTTTCATCAGGCGGCTCTGCAGCAGAGCCACGATCGCGTTAGTGAAAAATAATTATTTCACTGAAACCGTCTTCTACGTGTGCTTGCACACCAAGCACATGTAGAAGACCGTTTCAGTGAAATAATTATTTTTCACTAACATGATCTCGGTTCAGCTACAGAGCCACAAGCCTGTTGTACGACAGGCTTCCCCTGCAGTCAGTACAACGCTGACTTCAGGGAAGGGAGAGGGAGGGGGGAACTTTGCCTTCGGTTATCTCTCAAACCATAAAGGTTTGAGAGATGGACCTGGGGGCTATTAAATTATTTTTCAAATATCTACAATATGGGGGATAGTAATAATAAAGTGTTACTATCTCTTTAAGCTTAGATCATTCTTTAATGTGTTTGTAGTATGCAGAACTTTATTACAATGGTATACAGTGTCTAGTTCATTTGTAATTAAATTATAAAGTATCCCCCTCCCCTTTTACCTATTGTAAGCAGCATCTCCTCAGATGTGGAATCCGGTCATCGGACCAGACAGCTTGCAGCGAGGGACAATCTTCTGGCTGTGAGCATAAGGAAAAGCCTGCCCCCCTTGACAAAGAAGGGCAGGTTTTTCCTTATACTGATACAAGATTGTCCCTCGCTGCACTCCATCAGACCAGGTTGTAGAGGCAGCGTTATATAGGGAAAAGGGACATGAGGAGTACACTTTATAATTTAATTACAAATTAACTAAACACAGTATACCATTGTAATAAAGCTCTGCATGCTACAGACATGTTAAAGAATGATCTAAGCTTACAGTTTTTGGAAACATTACTATTGATTTAAGTCATCCAATTCATATTCTTACTATTGAGAACCTATGATTGGATTTTAATAGTAAGAAGGGAAGCCAAGCTCTTGGCTTACCTTACTTGCATTTAAAAGTTTGCATGCAGTAAGTACTGAGAGCCCATCCAGTTCACAACCACAATTAATTAAATTTAATCTGCAAGAAGATCAACTTTGTCCCTATCACTGCCAAAAGACTTGGGCTGCAAGTAACAAACCGGATGAGTCTCCTGGACTCAGCAGGTTAATTACTGTTAACAGAATTCTCTATCTGTTTAAAGGGTCAATGTAATCTATCTATCTATCTATCTATCTATCTATCTATCTCTCTATCTATATTTATATACACACATATACACACACACACATACACTACTGTGCAAAAGTTTTAGGCTGGTAGGAAAAAATGCTGGAAAGCAAGAATGCTTTCAAAAATAGACATGTTAATAGTTTACTTTAATCAATTACCAAAATGAATAGTGAGTGAACAGAAGAAAAATCTAAATCAAATCAATATTTGGTGCGACTACCTTTTGCCTTCAAAACAGCATCAATTCTTCTAGGTACACTTGTACACAGTCATGGATTTTGTAGGCATATAGTCAAGTGTATGATTAAACAGTTATACCAAACAGGTGCTAATGATCATCACTTTAATATGTAGGTTGAAACACAATCATTAACTGAAACAGAAATGGCTGTGTAGGAGGAATAAAACTGGGTGAGGATCAGCAAAACTCACCTAACAAGGTAAGGTTGCTGAAGACAGTTTAATGTCAAAAGTCATACACCATGGTAAGACTAAGCGCAGCAACAAGACACAAGGTAGTTAAACTGCATCAGCGAGGTCTCTCCCAGGCAGAAATTTCAAGGCAGACAGGGGTTTCCAGATGTGCTGACCAAGCTCTTTTGAAGAAATACAATGAAATGAGCAATTTTGAGGACCGTAGACGTAGTGGACGGCCAAGGAAACTTAGTACAGTAAATGAAAGACACATCATGCTTACTTCCCTTCATAATCTGAAGATGTCCAGCAGTGCCATCAGCTCAGAATTGGCAGAAAACAGTGGGACCCTGGTACACACTTCTACTGTCTGGAGAAGTCTGGTAGAAGTGGTCTTCATGGAAAACTTGCAGCCAAAAGAACATACCTCCGACATAGAAATAAGGACAAGCAACTCAACTATGCATGAAAACACAGGAACTGGGGTGCATAACAATGGCAGCAGGTGCTATGGACTGATGAGTCACAGTTAGAAATATTTGGCTGTCGCAGAAGGCAGTTTGTTCGCCAAAGGGCTGGAGAGAGGTACTAGAATGAGTGTCTACAGGCAGCAGTGAAGCATGGTTGATGTTCCTTGCAAGTTTGGGGCTGCTTTTCTGCAAATGGAGTTGGGAAATTGCTCAGAATTAATGGTCTCCTCAGTACTGAGAAGTACATGCAATACTATCAGGGAGGCATCTGATTGGCCCCAAATTTATTCTGCAGCATGAATATGACCCCAAACATACAGCCAAAGTCCTTAAGAACTATCTTCACGTAAAGAAAAACAAGGAGTCCTGGAAGTGATGGTATGGCCCCCACAGAGCCCTGATGTCAACATCATTGAGTCTGTCTGGGATTACATGAAGCGAGAGACGCAACTGAGGCTGCATAAATCCACAGAAGAACTGTGGTTAGTTTTCTAAGATGTTTGGAACAACCAATCAAGTCCCTTATAAAACTGTGTGCAAGTGTACCTAGAAGAATTGATGCTGTTTTGAAGGCAAAGGGTGGTCACCCCAAATACTGATTTGATTTAGATTTTTCCTCTGTTCTATCACTTTACATTTTGTTAATTGATTAAAATAAACTATTGACATGTCTATTTTTGAAACCATTCTTATTTTACAGCATTTTTCCACACCTGCCTAAAACTTTTGCACACTACTGTATGTATATATATATATTTACAGTAAGGGTGGTAAAGCTATGGAATTATTTGCCTTGGTATGTTGTACTTGCAGATACTGTAACTGCTTTCAAAACAGCAATGGATCCCTATCTAGAAGTGAACAATCTTGAGAATTATGACAGATGGCTTCAATGCAGATAGGTTGTTGATTGAGGGAACTATCCATTTGGAGTCAGGGAGAAATTTTTTTTACCCACTTTGGGCTAAATTGGAAATGTCTTCAGTGGATTTTTTTTGCTTTCCTTGGTATCAACAGTAGTGATTTGACATAGGCTGGACTTGATGGACGCGTGTCTTTTTTCATTCAGCCTTGTCAACTATGTTATTATTCGTGTAACAATATATATGTATTTATTATGCTGTATCTGGTCATTAAAGGGTTAATCTATAACTTAAAGGACCCTCTACCTTAAAAACGAGTGAGTTTTAATTTTCTTTTATTTTTTTGGAAGGAAAACTTACCTAGGCAAGTATCATTCAAACAGTCAATTATTTTTATTTACTGTCTTTGCATTTGGTCTTTGATTTAATGTCTGGATAGTTGTTTAAATTTCAGTCTGTATTAATCTGATAATGATAACAAGTAGTCATTCAGGTCTAACACCTTCTATTGTCTGCTGTGAGGAGCTGTGACCTAGAGGCAGATTTCAGTAGAAATCACTATGGAAACTAAAGAAAATTGCATATATAATGCAAACAAATAAATAGACATATCTAAGAATACCTACCTAGGTAGGTCATTGTGTTAAACAAATTAAGAGTGACTTAGTCCAAGGGCATTGTTCCCCTTTTACAAATGAATGCACTTTTATTGTTAAAGGGATAGCAAAGTCTAGTAATAATAAAAACTAATATTGTAGCTATTAAAATAATAACCTAAATTATGTTAGTCCTATCTCTCAAACCTTTATGGTCTGAGAGATAAATTAAGATAAAGTTCCCCCCCTCCCCCTTGTGTGACGTAACCTGTAAAGCCGGTTGCACGATATCCTGGCCCCAGGACCAGACGGAGGCTCTTCAGCAGAGCCAAAATAGAGCGATCGTGACACAAATACTTAATCGGAACTGTCTACAAAATGTGCCTGGTTTGCATGCACACTTTATAGACCATTCCAATTAAGTATTTGTGTCACGATCGTGCTATTTTGGCTCTGCTGAAGAGCCTCGTCTGGTCGCATGACCAGAATCTCGGGCTGACAGCTTTACAGGTCATGTCACAAAAGGGGGAGTGAGGGGAAAACTTTATCTTCATTTATTTCTCAAACCATAAAGGTTTGAGAGCTAGGACTAACATCGTTTAGGTTATTATTTTAATAGCTCCAAATTATTTTTATTATTACTAGACTTTACTATCCCTTTAAAATATATGTTAACTAGTGTAAAAGCCCGTGTACATGGGCCAAGGTCCGGGTGATGTTAACCCTTTGAGTGCCAGAGGGGTACGCAACACATTGCTTTGCAATGAATTGCGTACCCCTCTGGCCCTCAAAGGGTTAAGAGGCCGGTCCTGCTCTGCAGTCATACACTGCAGAGACTGCCCGAAAGCACAGAATGCTCCCAGCACAGAACTCCCAGCATTCTGTGCTCCCAACATTCCGTGTTCCCAGCATTCTGTGCTCCCGGCATTCCGTGCTCCCAACATTCCATGTTCCCAGCATATTGTGCTCCCAGCATTCCGTGCGTTCCGGCAGTCTCTACTGCACATGACGGCTTTTGACAAACATCCTTAGCGAATTATTATATAGGATGTTTATTATTTGCTAGTCACATACTGCTACTCATCTGGCAGTAGCAACATTTTAGATGTTTAGCTTCTCCTTCCCAGAGTAGTGGTTTGAGCTCAATGGAGGCAGCTGATGATTCGTTGTTGGTTGCTGTGATGTCATGCCTACCTGCACAGCCCATAGAATGTAGCTGCCACTGGTAGCTTAATACAAGAGGTAGAATGAAAAGCTGTGGAGGACCTGAACTCTAAGGTCTGTAAGCTTAAATTGCTGTTACTTTCAAAGTCAGAGTAGCAGCAACTAAAGGGTAGTTTTATCTATATCAATAAGAACCTCTTATTGTGTATAACAGTAGCGCTTTCCTAGGAAGGAGTCCTTCCTACAGCATCCGGGTATATCTATTTTAAATTTTTTTTTCTATATTATCTGCAATTGCCTGTGCACTATTTCAGGTCCGTATTTAAGTTTCACCTCCACACAATAAACAATAGACAGTAGTTATTATCAATAATTTATAAAGCATTAGCCTATTCCACAGAGCTGTATCTAAATGATATTAGCTTTGGAATGAGATCTCCACCCGTGATTCTATTAGGCCATGAAACACCTCTCAAGGTAAGAACATGTCCCTGATCAATTATAGACTACAGAAGTGATCAAATGCATAAAGCAATAAATAGATAATAGGACAGATTCCTCTAGACTGTGAGCTCTCATGAGCTTTTGTTTTCTATAATCTCTCTGTACTGTTTTACATCTCTGTATAGCTATTCCCTGCTCTGTGGAACAGGTTGGTGCTTTATGAGGAAAGGAAAATAATAATTTTCCTTATAGTTTCCCTTTAACTAGTAAAGGACTGAGCTTTAATCTAATCTATCTATCTATCTATCTACGATTTATTTATGTTTGCTGCCCCTTACTTCTATTGTCTTGTTACCTTTTTCTATTTCTGCTTCTCGTTGTGTCCATCTCTCTCTATGTTTCTACAGCATCCTGCATTTTTCATGTTTCATGTTCATCTCTAAGTTAAGTGGATTGTATATTTTCAGCACTCCTCTCTTGGACAGCATACATTGCACAAACAAAACATTGTTTAATGATGGAGACGAAATGGCCGTCTGATTACTACTGGGGATCTTCAGTCTTTTATATGAATTGTATTAATTTGGTTTTAAAAGAAGATGCTCTTGTCATTGTACTGCAGCTATGGCAACCTCTGTTAGCAGAAGAATTAGGCTGAATATTGGGAAACATAAAGCCTAGAAATGTAATTGCCACCTACTGCTGCTTGATTTGGTTTTAGTGCATAAAAGCAGCTGTTTTCCTTTAATTAGATGCTGATGATCAAGAGCTTTTCAATGGATCTTGCAAAACTGTTAGAAAGGAAATTTGTCATCTCCATATTAATACATAATTTTACTAGGTTCGTTAAATATAAAGAGATCCTATGTTTTTTAATGCGTTTTTCACTCCATTATTTAGTATTTATATGCATCTTAATAGTTTTTATTCTACTGCTTAGAGTGTTTAACATTTTCAGTGTTATATACTATACACTTGGAGGAGGTGCTGGGATATTTTCACACCAACCAAATAATAAGAGAGATTTGTGTCTAATTTTCAACTTTATTGAGTACAGTATAGGGGGATAGAGACTTCCTGCTGCTTTAAGCTCCGGTGGTGTACAACCAGTTCTCCACAGCAAAATTCACCAGAAACAAGAACCTGTACATGGAGCTTGTCTATGGTCTCCCTAGCACCGGTCAGGAGCCAACTGCAGTTAGACATCTCTGCTGGAACCTCAGGAGTGAGTTGTGATGTGATTAAGCCATGTATGTTGGAGAGGGGCACTGGTGATTTTCTAGCATCAAATGGATTAAATGGGAGCAGCAACATTTTTCACTTGGCTAAGTGTGATCTTTATTAAATCCAGGTCATGATGAAATTAAAAAACAAAAGAAAGTGACTGTAATCAGCCTAATTAGTCTCACATGTACAGAACTATTATACCTACAGCCTAATACCAACAATCCCCACACATAGCTCACTCACGTCTCCCTGCAGTTTGCCAAATGGATTTTCAGTGTCATCCTTCTTTACATCCTTCTGGTGCTCAAAGGGATAAAGTCAAGACCCACATTTACACAAAAGCTTTTATTTTCTATATAACTCTTTGTGACCTGGCCCAGGTTTAGTATAATTCATATGTAATTTAAGCATGTGGTCTTAGATTTGTACTTTAAAAACCCAAAACCAGTGCAGGTTCTGTGGGTAAAATGTACAAATCTGCTAGAGCAACTCATTTTCTGTTCTTGGACACAAACATAGAACTCGTGCCTGCATTTAGGGTATGTACTAGAGAGTATAGTACACCCCCCATTGTTAAGAATTAAAGATGAACAAGTCCCAAATTCTTTCATCTGTACCATGCAGAGGAAAATTGGGTAAAGTTATGACCATGTCTTCAGTGCCTTGTTAGTACATGACATTAAAAGGGATGCAGAGGATGGTATCCTATTACAATGTTGCTGCTTAAATGGAGTGGGTCAAAATAGTTCATTCAAAACTTGGTGCCCCGCAAAATGACACATTACAAATGGCACTGTTTAAATGTTGCCTGGTATCTATTGTGTTAGGGTAGTTAACATGCCTCTGGATTGTAATGTGTGCAGCTTCAATCTGTCTGTACTTGTGCTGCCTGCACTGGGCTCTGTGACTGTGTGCAGATATGTTATTTGCCTATTGATAACATTTCATTCAAATTCAGTAAAACACTCTGAACATCATAATACATTTGGGGCAAGTCCATGATCTCATGCTTTCATCAGAGTGGCCATCCTCCATGTAAGGTGCTTTTCCTAATTCTGCTTCACCTTTTGTGTTGCCCTTTAAAACACGTTTTAATAGTTGGCGACATACATTCATCAAAATTGTCCATAAAAGAGTCACTACAATTCATACTAGACACACTAACTTAGCTACTAAGTGGTCAATCAGCAATTCTTGCCCTTACACCCATCTTGGGAACACCTGGAGTAAAAGATAAGTGATGGAAGGTTTCTCATTGGGGTGGTTCTACAGGAGACATGCCAGAAAAATCTAAGCTACCACTTTGTGACCTGAAACATCTCATATAGAAATCATCTGAATGAGCCTATCTGGTGCAGGTGCTTGAGCCTCCCTTTCAACTGACTTCTCAGTCTGGGACCTTTTCAAACTGGTCATGGTCTGAAAATGTGCTTGATCTTACAATACTCCAGAATTGCCCCAAATATTTGCTCATTATGACATTCAGAGTATTTTATTTGATTTTATTGTAGTTATCAATCGACACAGGGGGTTATGCACTAAGATGTGATAAAGAGGTGATAATGCTGAGATAAGTTCTCCATTGATATCACTTCTTCAGTTCCTATGTTCGTCTATGGAGCCAATACACGAAGATTTCTCCAGCGTTGGAGATCTTAGTGCATAGGTTGCATAGAATAAGATAAGAATTGGAGAAGTGATATCACTGGACGAACACCAGAACAGGAACTTCTGCTGCTTCAGCTTCTCTTGTTGCTGGACCACTGTACCACTCCTCACATTTTAACTCTCCCATGGGCAGCATAGAGGATTTGAACCTGAAAGAGAACTTAAAGGGATAGTAATGTTTCATAATAAAAGTATCTCTAATTAATCATCATAGTATTTGGACTTTGGAGAGTGTTATTTCAATTCTGTCAGAGTTGTAGTTCAAGAGTAATTCAATAATAAAGTATCCCCCTCCCGCACCTTTTACTGATGTAACACTGTTCAGCCAGATCAGAAGGGTGGTGCCCAGGTAGACTGCAGAGAGGGACAATCTTCAATTAAGATAAGGGAAAAACCTGAAAAACTTGTCAAGGGGGGCAGGGCTTTCATTGTTCTAATAGAAAGAAAATTGTCCCCTGCTGTTATCTGTCTGGTCTTACAACTAGATTCCACATCTGAGAAGAGATGGCTTATACTAGGTAAAAGGGGCTGGAGGGGGAAACTTTGCTTGTGAATATCTCATAAACCATAAAGATTTATATCGTTCTTCATGTTTTTTTAATGCCTACAAAATAAAATAAAGGAAAAACGAAGTATTACTATCCCTTTAAATATTGACCAAGGAGGTGACAAAAGCAATGATTTGGTAATAAGCTCCCCTTACATTTGAAATGAATTGGGTGGAGAGGCAGAGAAGAAGGTCATCTTATAAAAGTCATGGTGTGAAAATTCTTCATTTGAGTCAAAGACAACAGTTGGATGCCATAGGTTAGGTTACTAAGACAACATTTAAATGGTGAGATTTTTAAGAAGCAGTATTGCCGTTTTGATGCTTGTGGTTTCCACATTGACAGGACCTGTTTTAGAAACAAATAATATAAATACATGTCCACTTGTGTGTTATTTAGCTAAAGTAGAGACACATTTTCACTGAGTTGGAGGTACAGGGTAAATAAGAGTTGGAGGGGTATGTCTGTGTGTAAAACTATCCTTACCACCAAGTACACAGGAAGATATTAATAAAGGGTCCAGTGAGAATGTAGCGGTCCTATGGGTGGACATACACACTGGGGGCATACATAATAAAACAGTGTTAATTGACATTTGCTACAAGCCACCTGGTATTGAGGTGTTTGAAGAAGCTAAATTGTTAATGAAAATGGAAAAGGCTGCTCATTTAGGAAATGTAATGGTAATGGGAGCTACACTAAAACTGACTGGAGAAATTAGGCTTCCAGCACAACAAAGATAAATATTGTTATAAGTATGTTTAACCCTGTGTTAGATACCTCTCTGGCACTCCAAGGGTTATGGGGCTATTTCTGTTGATATCTATGGAGAGCCAAGTGTTACTTGCTCTGCACCTGTGAGATCTCTTTGGGGTAACCATTCTATTAATTTCTGGGTGTTGTCTTCTAAAGCAGGAAAGAACAATTTGCTGTTATCTGTGAAAGATGGAATTAAGAGTCCCTACAGAGGTCTATAGCGAGGCTGTTGTCGGTGACAAAAGTTGTCCATAGGAAGCAACAACAATAGCACCACCCTAAAATAGCAGGCTGTGGAATTAACCCTTTGAGTGCCACATGGGTATGCAATGCATTGCAGAGCAATCCGGTGCACAGCCATGTAGTGCTCAAAGGATTAATACACCCCCCAAAAAAAGCAAGTTTAAGCTGTAATACAGTTTGAATGAAGCATTCCCATTCTTGCTTGAATCACCACACAAATACCTACAATATGTTTGATATATTAAGCAATGCTGTCCCTTTAATAAAATACACATTTACTTGGCAGCCAAGGTTTGGTCTTGGTACCGTATATTGGTATTTTATGGATATTTTGCTAATTGAATGCAATCGCTAAGATATTCTCTCTTCAGTGCATTTCCACGAGATGTGATATGGCTTCTACATGACAACTTAGGGACTTATGTAAAATGTTTTTGGTGTCAAAATATTTTTGTCTTTAAATGACAACTTTCAAAGTCATATTTCATACAAATAAAAATTAAAGATCATTTTAAAAATGGGTGTGGTTAAAATTAAGATAGAAATAAATCATGTTTTTACTGTAAAAACATTCAGACCCTAAACTGTATTTACAAATACTATAGTTGCATGTATATATCCTATGTATTTTCATTTAAGGCTTCTTTCTGTTGTTTTCCCAGACAAATTAGTACTAATAATGACAGTGATATTTATGCTTTATAAACATTCCTGTCTAAAAATGTGAGCTTAAAATGACTTTAAATTTAGCTTGGCGTTTAAATTAACCATATTTTGTACATATGAACCTTGGTAAATTTGAGCTCTTGGAAATATTTCAAGATGCATCAATAGCAGCTATGGTATTTAAAGAGGAACTAACAAAATATTGCTTAATTTGAAAGAATATTCCAAATCTCATGTATGTTAAGATATCCATTTTTAAAATTTAAAATAATAGTTTATGAGATACTAGTGTAAAAGCCCGTGTACACGGGTCAAAATGAGTAAAACTGCAGAATTACACCTCCCAGCATTCTATGAGTTTGGGCAGTGTCTACTGCACATGACTGCATCAGACAAACATCTGCTTTCAGGTAGTCTCTACTGCACATGACTGCATCGGCCTGCTTTTGGGAAGTCTCTACTGCACATGACTGCATCAGACAAACATACATCTGGCCTTTTATATTATAGGATGTGTACCACAAGCAGACATTCTACACTTCTCTCCTGCCCAGCTGTCTCTCCTACATGCTCTGGCACTCAAAGGGTTACAACAGCGTTGCCAGCCAGGGTTGACTAACTTGTGCAAATTGACAAATAAATAAAGTTAAATAAATTATAAACTATTAATTCAACCCATTAATGACCTCCTGATCCTGCGTTCAATTTTTTTTTTTTGTGTGCATACTATTCTGGGATGGCAGCACTGCCTGCAGCCTTGCTGCCACTCCAGAATTCCATGACATCCCAGAGCCGTCACCGGTCCTTCATTCTGGGACCGGTCCTGGCACGTCACGGGTCCTTAAGGGGTTAGATAAAAATGGCTAACGTAACATATATGGGTTTCTGAAAAGACTTTCAAATTAACTTAAGGTTTTTAGGTTGCTAAAAATGAAGGCTCTTTGTGGCATATTCTGAAGTAAAACTTACTATTCTATAATATTAACCCCTTGGGTGCTAGAGAGGTTATCAACTCATTGCAAAGCCCTATTTAACTAAATGGGAATTTTTATTTATGGCCGCATGTCCTGGTTGTCAGACAACTGCCTACAGCTCCAAATTATGAGGCAGGGCCTCGGGTGTGTCGACCACACACATTATCTGAATTGTGGGTGGGGCCAGAGCAAATGCAATGTCCCTGCACCAGTTTATATACCCCTTTACAGGCTATTATTTAACCCCTGGGATGCTATAGATATCATCAACGCCTCTCTGACGCAGCCAAGGGGTTAACGCTGTTTTCATTCTTCCTTGTTATAGGCCAAGGGTTTTTTGTCTAATGTGTTGAAGACCTCTCGAGCATTCAGGGGGTTAAATCCCCATTAAATCGATGGGAAGATTAATTTCCCCCTATGGTTCAGTTGACTTGTTACAGAATTGCACCTCTTTCGCTTGATAAAAAAGGACCTTTGGGGGAGATGTAGAAAATTGGAGTAATAAAGAAAGTGTCTGCAAAGCGACAAAGACATGTATATACACTAGTGCCAACTACAGCCAGTGGAGTAGAAATAGTCTTGACCATATAAAAATTGTGTTGCAACGTATGCATACTTTGATGTGTGGTCTCCCCGCAGGGGAGTCCTGTGGTGGTGGGCTTACCGGGCATGAAAAAATGTGTAAAAATAGGCTGGTGAAGGAGGAGAATTGGGCAGGGAGGAGGAGGAACAGAATGGGAAAGAGAAGAAATGGGCAGAGTTTCAGCAGACTATGCCTCTGTCCCGGAGACCTGGTAATGCAGTGCCAAAACTGAAGTCTCCTGGGCAAATCCGGAAAGTTCCCAGCTACGAACATATGTATAAAGAAATTCTCTAATTGCACCAAAAATAAAAGCAGTTTTAGTGATTAAATCTTAACTCCAGATATAACCTGTGCAAAATTTAAGGCTGGGCCCCCTCCAGTTTGTATGACACAAACACATGGATTCACATACACACATGAAGACACATATACTCACACACACACACACGGATGGAGCAGAGCCCCACCGTGTTACAAAGTACAAGTGTTTCTGCTTTGGCAAATAGGTTATGAAACTTTAAATTTCTCTTTGACGCAAATGATTCAAATGTGCTCAATCACTGAGCAGAAATGTTACACTTCAGAACCTTTTTGCCACCTGAACACATTTGAATAATTTGCTCCAAACAGAAATGAAAACTTTCAGAACCTATATAGCACCATGGAGACATGTGATCGGTAACACGGTGCTTTCATCATCAGAGTGTGTGTATGCGTCTATAATACCTACATATTTCATAAAATCCTTGAACTTGCAGCAACCCCCAGCCTCTCCTTCAACCTTTTCCCCTCTCACCCCTTTCCTCATCTATTTCAGGCTTTTTCTCCCTCTCTCACCCCTTTTTGCCCTTCACCTCTAATCTTTTTGATCCCCTCTCTCTCACACCCAATCCTTTTATGTCCCCCACTCTTTCCCCTCGCTCCTCTAGTTGTTTTGATCCCCGCTCTGTCCTCATGTCCTTCCTTTTTCCATCAGTCCCTTTCTCTCTTCTCAGTCTGCCATTTTCTGCCCTCCTCAATGTTCCCTTTCCCCCCTCTCTCCCTGGTCTTTTGTCCTTCAGCCTTTGCCCTCTCTATCAGTCTCTCCTGGTTTTCCACATGTCAAATGCCCTCCACTCCTCTAGTCATTTTGATCCCCACTCTCCTCAGGTCTGTCTACTCACTTGACATTTATTTCCCCAGTATTTTATCCCTCAGTGCTCCCCTCTCTCAGTCTCAACCTTCTCCCAAATGGTATCCCCTTTCTCACTCCTGGGGATAAAAACATTTCTGAGGCTCCCTCCCACTTGTCTACTTTACCTGGCACAGAAAGGGGTGCCTCATGCCTGGTGGGCCATAGTTTGTAAATTAAGTCTTCCCTGAGCACAAACTTCTATATCAGTGCTCCTTGCATGGCCTAATGATACAGAGAAAGGGGAGGGAGTGGGTATATAGAGGCCAGTGCCAGAGGAGGACCAAACTCAACCAGCCCATGGCCCAGAGGGCCAGTGGCTCACATTAAGATTCAGAGACTGCAGGTCTCCTGGGACAACTGGTCTGGGTACAGTTGCACCCTCTGCAGCCCCTGTAGTTGTGCCACTATGCTGGAGGCTATTGCTAGTGGAGCTGTGCTGGGAGATTTGTATATACCCTGAGTTCATGTGCTTTGCTAGCTTGGTTGTGTCACTAAGAAGGGAAGCTGATTTCTGCCAGCCAGTTTGGAGTACAACTGATGCCAAGTGCAGATTTGATCATCACCTATATCTTCACCAAGACAAACATATTTCCTGATGAAAACATTTATGGCTCTTAAAACATTGCATTTGTGGTTTGTAGTGTGTTTGCATTTCTAGTTTATTGTGTGATGTGTGAGTAGTAATTGGCCGCTTGTCACTAAAGAACTTGTGACGTATGTAAGGGTTGCCAAACTGATCTGTGTAAATTACAGCCTTTGAACCAGTATCCTGCTAGCACTCACTGGAGTCATGGATCATTCACAAAAGAATGAGAAGCAGACCTCCTGCTTCGTTACCCCTGACAATAGCTTGAGCTATCTCCTTGGATTTCCAGGAAATTACTTATTAGAATTAGCAACTGTGTATAGTTTGTCATCTCGCACTGATAAGCTACTATTATATACCCAGTTACAAAGGCAAAACAAATAAAACTCATGTTTTACTCAATATAACTAGAAGGTAAATTAAAATGTTGATCTCTAACATGCTTCAAAGGGTTAAACATGTCTTCTTCTCTAAATTGATATATTAACTGCCAGTGTGTCAAAACCATAGATTTGCAGACTTGTGCTTTCAGTTGTTAGAATGTCACAGCTACAAAGCAAGGCTGCAATAAGCAGGAAACAGGAAGAGGATCTGCATTGGGAGTCAGAAGCCATGAAAGGTCTAAAGGTTGGTTTTTAAAGCATTATGTTTAATTCTGAGCTATTCATTACATATATCTTAAGCAGGGATGGATCTATCATGGCATATTTGCACTGATTCCACCACCTAATATCTTCCCAAAGGTTTCTATGCAGCCACAGAGGACAGTCTGCTGTCTCTACTGGAGAGCAGTGATCGAAGATGTCCTCCCCACTGTATTGCACACCCCTGTGGCACTCAAAGGGTTATAACATTCACAATCCTCTATCCTACTTAACAGATGATTTAAACATACACAGAACCAGCTAATCAGCTAGTACATGTAAAAGCTGTTCTGCCAGTTCTGTGTTTACCTGTGCATCTGTACACAAGGGATTGTCTGCTGATCAGCTGATTCTTGCATAGTGTAGCAGAGTCGTATGGTTACGTGAATCAGCTGATGGGCAGATAGTCCTCTGTGTATATGAAATAGTTGATCAGCTGGTTCAGTTAAAACACAGAACCATGACAGCTTATCTGCCGGTTCTGTGTATATTTGAATTGTCTGCTACGTGGGGCAGGGGATTTTCTATGGTGTAAACCTGAGATGCAACAGGGGTGTGCAACACAGTACAGATAAATGCTTTGCATATCCCTATGGCAACCAAAGATTTAAGGGAGGGTTGATTGTGTTCTTGGTGCTGAACTATGCATTCTTTTTACTTCCCCACTTGGCCTCCCCAACACGTCTCTAGCCTTATTCCAACCCTATACGCTAACAATTAGAGTCTCTCTCTCCTTTCCCTTGCATTAATAATTCTTTCTGCATATGGCGTGTTGTATTCTCCATGGCAAAGTGATTTCTACACATCTCCAGACAGACTGAGCCATTGCTTTAAACCTGTGCATATTGTGCCCTCCCGGTATCTGTGCCAGGGGCATTGGGATTATTCTGCCACACCCTAGCTCAGCACAGTGGGCCTGAAGAAAACAGCTTTATGATTAGGACTCCTATGTGGCTGCTTATTCTGTCTGACTGGATATCTGGTCATGATCATAAACTATGTTTTACTAGCATAGAATAAACACTGATCAGGTGACAGTTTTCCTTGAAATGTTGCCCAGTCACATCATAGATGTACCACTTTAACTAACTTCATATAGCTCTTTAACCTCCTTGATGCTAGAGACATTTCCAATGCATTAGAGACATCTCTAGCATCCAAAAGGTTAACGTGTAATACAGCATTGTGAAATGTTCCCTTCCCCTTTACATCTTTGATGAGAAAGCCAGACAAATTCACACTTAGCGGGAGCTTGTCATCCTGTTTTATTTTCACTGCTACATTACAAATCATCTGTGAGTCATCTGTGATTTCCCACCTACAGAGCCCTGCTTCATCATGACTAATGGCAGAGGTGAGGGAAAAGCACCAGTAAATACATTGCCAAATATGTTCGGGACAGAAGATTCTGATTCTTAGATCACAGTTCATGTTCTTTGGATCTTTTGTGCAGCCTGTGGTGTTTTCACCAATTATGTGAAAGAAATGCCATCTAACAAGCTGCAAATCCAGGTAGCTGCTGATACACACAAATCCGCAACGGATTTCCTTAGGATTCTTAAAGGAAAACGTTACCTTTAACCCATAAGGACCAGATGATGTGCTATGACCATCACGGTCCTTATACCCTTAAGGACCGGTGATCGTCATAGCATGTCATGTACTTTTTACTTACAATGCTCCACCGGGAGCGCTGTCTGACTGTTCCAAGACTGAAGCGATCTCTCTTAGGCCTCAAAGCTGCGCACCGGTACGCATAACAGGTCGGCAAGGATCAAAGTGGTCCTTAAGGGAAGGTAACTTCCCTGGACCACTGGTCCTTAAGGGGTTAAAATAAGTGGCTTTTAATTTGTGTGACAGAACACGTTACTTAGTCCTTCTTTTAGCTGTAACTTTTAGAAGTATCTATTTACTGTTTTATGTATTTGAAATCTGCTATTGTCTGTAACTGAACAGAGAAATATTACTAATGTGAGATGTTTGTCATGGACAGAGCTTCTCTCTCTTCCTCTATGCAGAATATAACAAAACTGATATTTGCATCAAACATACATCTAGCAAAAATACATAAATGCACTTTATAGTGACCCACGTTAAATAAAAAAGCCTATGACCCACACTAGAAAAAGAGGCATGGGGAGAAGGAGAAAGTAGTCATGGCATGGAGACAGGGGGCATGGGGAGGAGGCAGTAGTCATGTGGAGGAAAAAAGAGAAATGGTCCCTTGAGGCAAACAGGAGGAAAAAAGGGGAGGAAGAAGATGGAAGGATGGAATAAGAGATGGAACATGCATTATCTGACACCCTCCCCCTGTTTTGTTCCCCAGCCCACTTTTAGCTACAGATTCTCAACATACAGTGTCTGACCCCCCAGCTTTATTCCCACACCCACGTGTAGCCACAAATTCCCCATATACACTGTCTGGCCCCCCAGTCTTGTTCCCCTGTTTAGCCACAGATTTCCCACATGCATTATCTAACACCCTCCCCCAGTCTTGTTCTCTAGCCCACTTTTAGCTACAGATTCCCAACATATACTATCTGACCCCGCCAGCTTTATTCTCCTGTCCACTGATAGCCACAGCTCGCTCACATACACTGTCTGACCCCCCCCAGCCTTGTACCCCTGCCAACAAGTAGTAACACTTGTAGCTACAGATTCCCAACATACACTATCTGACCCCGCCAGCTTTATTCTCCTGTCCACTGATAGCCACAGCTCGCTCACATACACTGTGTGACCCCCCCAGCCTTGTACCCCTGCCGACAAGTAGTAACACTTGTAGCTACAGATTCCCAACATACACTATCTGACGCCTCCATCTTTATTCTCCTGACCACTGATAGCCATGGAGATAGGCATGGAGAGAAGGAGAAAGTAGTCATGGCATGGAGACAGGGGGCATGGGAGGGAGGCAGTAGGCATGTGGAGGAAAAAAGAGAAATGGTCCCTTGAGGCAAACAGGAGCAAAAAAGGGGAGGAAGAAGATGGAAGGATGGAATAAGAGATGGAGGGAAGAAAATATGGTGGGAGAAAGAACAAAGAGATGAAGAAAAAAAGCTGGAGGGAGGTAAGAAGATGAAGTGATGAATGAAGAAAGACGATGGAGGCAACTGGGATGTTTGAGAGGCAAGAAGGACTAAGATACAAGGAGAGCTAATGGAAAATTATAAAGCTGGCCTGCTGATAGCAATAGATTCCACGCATACATTGTCTGGTCCTCCCCAGCCTTTTTCCCGGGCCCACTGTTAACCACAGGTACCAACATACACTTTGAGTCCCTAGCCTTGTTCCACTGCATAGCCATAGATTGCCCACACTGAATTTTATGACACCCTCCCTCAGCCTTGTTTCCATTCCCACCGGTTGCCACCCATATACACTGTCTGATCCCCCAGCCCACTTTTAGCTACAGATTCCCAACATACACTATGTGACCCCTCCAGCTTTGTTCTCCTGCCCACTAATAGCCATAGATTCCCCAAATACAGTGTCTGACACCCCAGCTTTATTCCCACACCCACGTGTAGCCACAGATTCCCCATATACACTGTCTGGCCCCCCCATCCTTGTTCCCCTGCTTAGCCACAGATTTCCCACATGCATTATCTAACACCCCCCCCCAGTCTTGTTCTCCAGCCCACTTGTAGCTACAGATTCCCAACATATACTATCTGACCCCTCCAGCTTTATTCTCCTGCCCACTGATAGCCACAGCTTCCTCACATACACTGTCTGACCCCCCCCAGCCTTGTACCCCTGCCGACAAGTAGTAACAGATTCCCCACTACATCTACTGACACTCCCAACCATTTGACCCTACCAGCCTTTTTCCCCTGCTGACTGGTAACCACAGTTTCTCTATATACACCTACTGACACTCCCAACCATTTGACCCTACCAGCCTTTTTCCCCTGCTGACTGGTAACCACAGTTTCTCTACATACACCTACTGACACTTCCAACCATTTGACCCTACAAGCCTATTTTTTACCCTGCTTACTGGTACCCACAGATTCTCCACATACATTGTCTGCACCCCCCGGCTCGTACCCCTGCCCACTGAAAGCCACAAATCCCCATATACACTAACCCCTCAGCCTTGTTATCACGCGCTGCCCCCCAATAAAGTCCGCAGTGGGAAGATTCTGCCATCATGTGTCACATCAGAGAGTCTAGGGATCTTAATCCCAGTAGGAAGAAGTCTTCCCAACAAAGGAAAAAGGAGCAATACTTAGACCTTTCATTAAAAGGTTACTATCCCAAATATTCAACAGTCTAGCTGATTAATTAAAAATCCCAGAACCTTCTAATTTATCACAATTTCGCTGTTCATTCTTTTTTGTCTGTGGCATTTATTTTCTTTCATCTTCTTCTACTTCTAAACTTCTCGTTCCCTTCTTTATTTTTAAATTCTCCATAACTCCACCACCCAGACCTTTTAACTGGCTAGAATGATGGTCTAATTTCAAAAAAGAAGATGAAAAAGTGGATTGTTCAGAGGAGTCTATATTTAATAAGACCTCACATTTAACTGATTTTTTTGAGGTTTTTTTATCTACTCTTATTAGTATTCTTTTTACCCTGAACCTCCATTAGTTCTATATCACTATTTTCTTTTTTATTCATAATTTTAACCATTATTTTCTCTTTCATTTCCTTTACTGGAGGTCTAATGATTTGTGGGCTCTCTTTTTCTATTATTCTCAGTTATCAACTTATCTAAGTACCCTATCTATGAATGTGCACTTAATACACTCAGATTCAACTCCAAATATTCATCTATTCTATCTTCATCATCAAAAACTCTCAATGATTCCAATGTATTTGCCATCTCAATAGTAGTTATCCTTCTTATCCCACCTCTCTTGTATCTGTACGCACACTACTCTTCCTAAGCTTTACTTCCTCCCTTTCCAGTTTCCTCTTTCTACTGTATCCCTTTCATAATTCATAGTCCTTTCATTAATAAACTTATGTAAATCTATCACCCAGTCTATTCCTTTGCAGCCAGAAAATATACTTTTGTAAATTCTCTATTTTCTTTTCTACTACACTTAGTTCTTTTTCTCTATATTCAATGATGACACAAACAATTGTGTGGAGCACCCATCAAGTGCGAACAAAATAAAGTGTCTTGTTCTAGGCATGGTAGCCTCTCAATGGTGCTACAATTCATGTTTTTCACTCCCATGTGCCACTGCAGAGAGGAAATCTCCATATCCATATCAGACTGGTCCTGCCCACACACAGACCAGCTCGAAATGTCAGGCAAATCCTTTCCGCACAAGACAGACAGCAAAACCACAGACGTACGTTTCGGTCTTGTGATCCTCATTGTTGTGGTGCAGCTGAATCCTTCTAGGCACATGTAAGGGAGACAAACAATTGAGAGGTGCACCCATCAAGTGCGAGCAAAGTAACGTGTCTTGTTCTAGGCATGGTAGCATCTCAGTGGTGCTACAACTCACATTTTTCACTCCCATGTGCCATTGCAGAGAGGAAATCTCCATATCCGACTGGTCCTGCTCACAGACAGTTCAGCTCCGAAATGTCAGGCAAATCCTCTCCGCAGACGTACTTTTCAGCCTATGTGGGCCTCGTTGGTGTGGTTCAGCTGAATCCCTCTAGGCACATGGAAGCAAGTGCCCATGACTGGGATGCCCTTATACTTATGGAGACAAACAACTGTGAGGAGCACCCATCAAGCGCGAACAATGTAAAATGTCTTGTTCTAGGCATGGTAGCCTCTCAATGGTGCTACAACTCAAGTTTTCCACTCCCATGTGCCATTGCAGAGAGGAAATCTCCATATCAGACTTCCCTCTCTGCAATGGCACATGAGAGTGAAAAACATGAGTTGTAGCAC
Organism: Rhinophrynus dorsalis; assembly: GCA_037306005.1. Taxonomy (NCBI): domain Eukaryota; kingdom Metazoa; phylum Chordata; class Amphibia; order Anura; family Rhinophrynidae; genus Rhinophrynus; species Rhinophrynus dorsalis. Next base: position 69,379,653 of record CM074723.1, on the reverse strand, counting down.
CCTTGATAGGCCACCGTGCCTGAGAACAAGACACTTTATCTTGTGTGGAGGGGATTTGCCTAACATTTCGGAGCTGGACTGTCTGTGGGCAGGACCAGTCTGGTATGGATATGGAAATTTCCTCTCTACAATGGCACATGGAAGTGAGAAATGTGAGTTGTAACATCAATGAGAGGCCACCATACCTAGAACAAGACACTTTATCTTGTTCGTGCTGGATGAGTGCTCCTCACATTTGTATGTCTCTATATTCAATGAATAGTTTAATAAGAGCAAAAGAAAAATTATTTCAAATCTTATTCCGGCTTTCCACAAATTACTCATCCTGGAAAGTAGGATTTCTGATGATTCTCAGCCCTTCAGGTATTTTGTGCTCTGAATTATACCATTGTAACAAAACTTAAGTCCCACCAGTGATCCATTTCTTTTTTGATGAGATTTTCCATCTGGTAGAAGTTAGAAAGAACCTCCCGATGGAAAGATTCTTGATCATCATTCTGAAAGGATTGTATCTCAATACTGAAAATTTCCCAATAAATAAATGTTTCCTCATTTCCTCAATGATAAATTCAATAAAATCAAACTTAAAATATGTGAAAAGAATTAGACGAGTAACATATATAGAAAACAGGCACAAGTTGGAAAACAACAAACAGATGGTTATCTAAGATAAAACAAAATATTTCATATAGTGCTCAAGCCCAACATAATTCCTTCTTAAAATAGTCTTAGAATAAATAGTCTAAAACAGTTCATCAAATTGCTTCCGGTAATATTTACCAATTTACCAATGCTCAATCCTGTAGAGGTGTGAAACTACAAATATGTAAACGAAAACAGGAGAGCAAAAATGGTTAGGTTAGGACTTTTAGCAAAATAATATTTTTTAACTAAGGATACAAATACCCGGAAAGAACATTCTGATCTTATACTGTTATGCATATAATTTATTTTACACAATAATTTTATAATCGATGATCATTTTTATTTGCAAATGTGTGGAAAGGCCATGGGGACAAGGTTCGTGCCCAGCAAATGTGTTTATGGGTCACTCGGAAGAGTCCCATGTTTGGCATTCAGCTCAGTTGGGTGAGGACCTTGTCTACTATGGCTGGTATATTGAAGATATACTGATTGTTTGAGGGGAAGTTAGGAGGGATTATTGGAATTTTAAAACCATAAGAATAAGAATTATATTGGGATTCATTTAACTTAACAGTATGATAGAAACATAATAACATTTTTAGATTTAGTTTTTTTTATTGATGAGTTTAATAGGATTCAGAGTAAAACCTGTTATAAACAGATGGATACTAATTCTTATTTAGACCCTACTAGTGAACATTTGAAAAAATAGATAAATAATATCCTCTATGGACAATGTTTAAGGCTGCAACGTAATTGCAATAGAAAAACAGATTTTGAGAAGCAAGAAATATATCTGAAGGAGCGTTTTCTTGAAAAAGGTTATAATAAAGGAATCGTAAATAATGCCTATAAGAAAGCTCAGAGACATACAAGAGGACATTTATTAAAAAAGAAGAAGAAAAAGAAAAAAAAAGGAAATTTCAGGCAGGATGTCAAGTTCTCAGGTAAAGAGAATATTTTTGTTCCATTTGTAACCAGGTTCAATGAAGAAGCTAATAAGATTGAAAAAGTAATGAATAAACATTGGGGGATATTAAAATGTGATCCCATGTTGGGAGCTACACTCTCAGAAAAAGCTGGGAATCTGAAAAATCGAAAGAATACATTGGCACCAAGTCTACTTTGTAATAAATGTGGAAAAACAAAAGATCATGAGGTACAAAAAGAAGGGATTGGTGCCATTCATACAACGCAAACTTGAAGACCAAAATTTCCTGGTCAGTAACATTGTAGTTCTTCTCCACAGGTGAAAGTTTGTGAGTGAAGGTGACAGGATACAAAACAGTTAGTTGTGGGAAGATAGCTTGACTGCTGTTTCATAGGCATCAACCTCCAAAGGCTAAATGGCAGAACTAAATACTTGGAATGACCGTGAGAACGCAATAGAGGTGACAAATAGAAGATTACACTAGACTTGTGTGATACATTTCTGACTGATAAAAGATTGGAAAAGCAGAGGGAGAAAGAGAAATGGGGTACGAAAGCAGAGAAGGGAGGGAGACTGTTAGCCTTTTAAAGCTCTAGTTTAGTAAATATGGTTGCAAATCTTACCTGGTCAAACATCTTTGGTATCAGGGGAAGTAGGTATAGATTCTTAAAAGTTTTCTCATTCAGATAATCCATGCATGGACTGAGAGAACCATCTTATTTTTTTTTCCACAATAAATATTCTTGTCCCAGCCAGAGATTTGGATGTGATGGTAGTGGTGGGGGTGGGGGATAAATCCCATGTTCAAGTTATCTTGAAGATATTTCTTCAGACACTTTAATTCAGATTCTGATAGCAAAAGATTGGACCAACAGATTTTAGCCCCAGGGAAAAGATCAGTTGGGAAAATTGTAAATAGATGTGGTAGAAGCTTGTTTTCTTCTTTCTTGGTGAAAGCATGTAAGGAGTCTTGGTATACTTCATGTCCTCGAGATGCCTCCTTGGCTGAAGAAAGGCAATTCCATTTACAAAAATTGGAAGAAAACATAATCAGATAGGATGCCCAGTTAATGCTTTGGCTGTGCAGTCACACCATGGTAAACCAAGAACTACTATTAATAACGGAGAGAGGACAACTCCAAAGGATATAAGTTTATAATGTTTATTTGTTGGCAACTTAACAGGCAAAGTCTGATGTATAATCAGACCTGAATTCACTGGAGAACAATCATGAAACTGTATGAGTACTGCTCTGTGTGTCAGAGGTAGATGAAGTAAGTTGACCAGAGAAAATAAACTTTGAGGATACAAAATCTGGAGACCATTCAGAGAGAGAAAGAACAACATATCTGGTATCTGTGTGTAAGATTGTGGTCTAATGGAACAAGTTTGAAGTTTTTTTCCTACACCTTCACAATACAGGCACAAATTAAAGTTCTGTCACTGTGTTCTTTCCTCTGCAGATAGGGTAGTCTGGGCCAGGGCAATCTGCATGGGTACAGAAGCAGACTAATCATTTCTTGTAAAGCCATTTAACAATATGAATTTAAAGAAAGATCAGGTTCTCAAAAAGAATTCCAACAAACTCACGTTTTAATTGCTTAGGGCTCAAGATTGAATTAATCAGTTTCATTCCACTGGAGTCTGTGCCCAGTGATGGACCTCTTCTACATATGCCTCCACTGGCGGTCTCTCTTGGCAGATGGACAAAATACTGCTGAAGCAGAAGATATAAGGTAGGGATTGTCATAGACCAATGGTTTCAAGAAAGAGGTTACATTGAGAAGCAAGGGACTATTTAACTGCAAAAAGTGGTATGCCTAAGAAGCAGGTTCCCCAGCATGATGATGATTTTGACTTTAAAGGGATAGTAATACTTCATTTTAACTGTATTTTATTTTGTAGGCATTAAAAAACATGAAGAATGATATAAGTCTTATCTCTCAAACCTTTATGGTTTAAGAGATATTCACAAACAAAGTATCCCCCCCCCCTGTTCAACCAGATAAGAAGGGAGGTGCCCAGGTAGACTGCAGAGAGGGACAATCTTCAATTAAGATAATGGAAAAAGCTGAAAAACTTGTCAAGGGGGGAAGGGCTTTCATTGTTTTCAAACAAAGAAAATTGTCCCCTTCTGTTATCTGTACTGTCATACAACCAGACTCACATCTGAGAAGAGATGGCTTACACTAGGTAAAAGGGGCGGAGAGGGGAACTTTGCTTGTGAATATCTCATAAACCATAAAGGTTTGAGAGATAAGACTTATATCATTCTTCATGTTTTTTTAATGCCTACAAAATAAAATAAAGTTAAAACGAAGTGTTACTATCCCTTTAATGTCTTACTAATGATAAGTGCAGGGTTTTAGGGAAAAAAGAAGCATTTTGAAATCAGTGAAAATGTTCCTGTCTCTTGAGACCTTTTATGGAATAGGTACCTGTGGCTCCAGAACAGTCACTGAACTGAAGAACCAGTAGAAACAGAGAACGACGGACCCAAAGGAAGTGTAACTTGTGAACTTGGGAGCCAATCCTGCAGTATCCATAACTGGCTTAGTTGTTCTGTAACAAAAGACAGAGTGATGATGATCTAGATGACAGAATACCTACTGAATAAAGCTTTGAGGAGCTGATCAGAAAGGTATTATCTCCTACAAATAAGATTCAGAATGATGAATTCAGAATGAAGTTTGGGATCACAGTCAGCCACAAATACGCTCTTACTGCCCCCAAAGAAAGAATAAAGATGTTGACCACAAGGTCAAATATCAGAACCCAGCTAAGCCATGGCCAGATCAAGATGAGCACACTTGTAAGGTGATATGTGGCAAACAGAACCCAAAAGGAACAGCACAGAAAAGAAAACAAAGCCAAATCAGCATCTGGAAACACAACATTCGGGACAGGCCAAAACGGCTAGGGTAAATTGAGTACAATCAAAGTCAATAAACAGGCTGAAAGTAGAGACAGGTGGAATTCAAGTAAGGTCAAAGTACTGTGGTAGGAAAGATGCTTATATAGGTGCTGAATAATGCATCGACCTAGAAGTATGTGCGCGAAGCATGTATTAGATAAAATACGATCAAATGTTCACCTACATTAACCACCTTGCTCCCTAGGATGCCGAGTAAAGAAGCATGCCCATGGTACCAAAAAAATGCACTGAATTGGGTGATGACCATCAGATAAGTCCTGATGTTCTCAGATTATGTTGCTCCTTCAGATTTCCATCAGTGAGTTTTTCTTTGATCATTATTGAGATGGAAGAAAGGGTAGCGAATTGTATTGTACTTAATGAAAGATGGAAATCCAGACTATGAATTATTCAATTATAGGTTTTGTGGGGCCAATTAGGAATGTCAGCTATAAGATCCTAATTCTGCATTTATTAAGAAAAGTATTTTCTTTCATCTAGAAGGCACTGCCTCTTCAAGGACCATTTATTGTTACATGCATAATTCCCTTCTGTGCTGATTACACTATTTTTTTATGATTAAGAATTTTTATTACGTTTTTAGATTCAACAGTAACAATATAAAATACATATGTATGAATTACGTAGGAAAGTCACAACAAAAACAGTATTTTTGTTGTAATACAAAGGAGTTGGTAATAAATTCATAGTGCAGGAAAATATTTGCTCAGATGTCTAGCAAATCAGGCATACCTAAAACAGTATCGCTACTGTGAAATAAAAAATAAGAAAACATAGAAGAGAAAGAGAAACAAATCAGAAGAAAGATAAAAGATAAGGAAGAAGAAGGAAGTGGATGATTCAGAAAGGGGACGAAAAAGGAAGAGAAAGAGGAAAAGGGAGGGAATAGGAAAGATGCCTCAAAGTATGATTGGAGAAAAAACACATATATCACCAGATGATGAGACTGTCCGATGATCCGAGCCCCCACCCCCCACCTCAAGCATTCAACTGATCCGAAACAGGTAAAGGAGTGTTAGAGGACCACCAAGAAATAAGATGATCATATAGTTTGATTACACTAATTTAATTTTGATGTGATGTGGGTTACTATAATGTTATCTATTAGAAATAGAAGTGGCTGTTCAGTGGAAACCAACTGAGATATTTGCCAAATGTGACAGAAACAGCCCCGTAAAATAATCCTCTCAAATTGCATGCTTCACCACTCCTATCACTTTCATCTATCTAATGCTAAGGGTACTTAGCAATTTAAGTTCAATGGGTTGCATTTACTAAAGGATGAATTGCTATTTTTGCTTAATATTAAGATTTTTAGATTATTTATGGGTTTTCAACATAATATGGCTCATTTTCACATTTTAAGATTCGCACAAAAACCCTATAATCATCAATAAGAGTGGTACTCACTCCTGTAGCTTTTTATGGTACAAAGAAGTTTATGACTGACTTGTTCAAACTGATACAGGTATTGTTGAATTTGCTATCTCTTAATGATTCTATTAGTTATTAAGTGATTCTAATATTATCTAATGATTCTAAAAATTATCATTGCTCTTAGATAGGCATTGCAATGATTTGACACTGGTGTTTCTTCAGAATTTCGAGTGGATTCACCCTAGTTATCAAACAGATGAATTCCCCCATTACATAAGCATATTTCTTCAACACCTCTTCCAGTAAGTATTTTTAGTTGTCACTGCATGTGACGGATACCTGTATTCAGGCTGAGTAGCTCTGCCAAACTGTGCTTCCTTAGCCTAGGAACTCCACCAGCCAGGAACTAGGATCACAGCTCCATTCGCCCAGCCACTTAGACCAGACTCAGTGTAGGGTGAAAGCACTCTGGATAAAGCCATCTACTCCAAGCACCAGGCAACACCAGGAGCAGAAGAAGAACTGACTTTATTGGGGAAAAACAGGGACATTTTATACAAAAAAAAGATACCATGCCACAAGGGTCCAAATACAATAGACACTGGGAGTATACAAACAGACAGAATGGGAACAATACACAAGTTATACAATGGGAACCTCAACAGGGGGAACAAAGGACTGTAAACAGCAAAAGGCATTTCAACATGAGTACATCACACATAATCTCATTAACCACAGAATTAAATGACCACACCAGACAAGAGCATACTTCTCTTAACAAACAAAATGCCCTGTTCCTGTGGCAGCCCCCCAAAGCTGGATAGTCTGTAGACATCTCGATTGGGCAGACCAAACTGGGTTTCCTGGTCACCCTGTGGATCCAATAGGCACAGGGTGATTAGACCCAAGAGGGGACTGGGAAGCTGAGAAAGGAGCTTCCCCATGAATGGAGCCCATAGTCTGTCGGGAGGAGGCTGGCCCCAAGCCTTTCCAGGAGCCCAGGGCATGAGGCTTACATGACACTGCATATATCCACTTCCACGTATCTCATTAAAGTATTGCATATAATTTCTAACCCAAATGAACAACTTTCATTGCTTCCATAGTCAGAAAGTAGAGTGACAGGAACTTAGGGTATTCTTTTACTTAACACCTTAAGGACCCATGACGGTCCTTCACCGTCATGGGTTGTTATGCCCTTAACGACCCATGACGGTCCAGGACCGTCATGGCTTAAATGAGAGCAGCGTGCCTCCGTGCACGCTGCTATCATTAAATCCAGGCTGAGACTGAGCGCTCCGAGACCAGGGCATTCAGTCTCAGCCCTTCTTCTTTCCTCCAGTTCATGCGATCGCCTTATCAGCGATCACATGTACCGGCATAGTGACAGACAGAGGCAGCATGCAAAGCATGCTGTCTGTGCCTGTCTCGTCTGCCTCTGTCTCACTTGCTCTCAAAGACACCTAGTGGTTAAAAAAAATACAGCAGTTGGGGGTATTAACCCCTTCACTGCTGGTGCAGGAGGCTGGCTAAATGCAGGTCAATTTTTGACCTGCAATTTTACACTTTAAAAAAAAAACAAAAAAAAAACACAACACACTTTTTTTTTTTTTACAAAAACATTTTTATTTAAAAAAAATATATATAATTAAACAATATTATAAGTGTGATTGTTGTGGAGCCATGTAATACACTTATATACACAACCAAATGCCAGGGACAAAAATAGTGTCAAAACAGGGTGGGAAAAAGGGACATGGGGATTTTCACCCGGGGGGACAGTGGCCACTTTAAACTGCGCATTTTGTAGGTATGACTGACCGGTCATACCTTTCATGCAGTCTCCATAAAAATTTAACCCTTTGTGGCCAATTGATCCTAAGAGAAAAATAAAAAATGGTGGTTTTTTTTACATTTTTTTACCTTTTTTTTTAATTTTAATAAAGTGAATGGTGGGTTATCCATATAAATAGGGTATCAAATGAAAGCCCTATTTATGCTTAAAAAAAACAGTATATAATTTATGGGGGTGGAATAAAAGCCTAAGAGGGAAAACACTGTTGAACAAAGACATAGTCAAAAAGGTCAGAATTGCTCCGGTCCTTAAGGGAAAACGACCTCAGATTTTCCCGGTCCTTAAGGGGTTAATAGCTTATTTATTGATGACTTAGACTGTACTCATGTTGCCCTCACACTACCCCATTTAAGGTATGCTCCGTTTTGCAACAGATTCTACTTTTAACCTCTTAATAAAGGCTGATTGACATGACTTTTACATACTACATCAATCAGGTCTCCATCTGAGGTCTGAATAATTAATTTTTAGGTGGGTTTGGGGAGGAAATATTTTAAAAAATGTTTTCCTTTAATTATTTTGTGATTGTTTTAACAGTGACTCAAAATATGGTGACCACTCGATAATATATACCGCTGGGTTAGAATTATGTAAAAAGAGAGGGGTTTCTATAATTATTTCTAGAGAGGTTAAGTTTGAATATATATATCATGAGGCAGATGCTAATGGGAGGTTTGTTATCTTGGTTTGTAAGCTGAATGATTTGGTGTATACACTGGTTAATTTTTACACCCCAAATGTGTATCCTATTAAATTTTTGAATTTATTGGTAGAAAGATTTGAAAAAGTTAAGAAAGGGACTCTTATATGCGGGGGGGATCTGAACTGTGTAATGGACATTGGGTTAGATAAAAAATTAAGCCATGGTAGACGGGTGGATGTAAAATTGAGGAATGATGCATCTCAGTTGAGTAACCTTATGTTCAGGAGTAATCTGTACGATATATGGCGTATACAACACCCCTCGGAGAGGGATTTTACTTTTTTTTCAGGAAGACATTTGTCGTATTCAAGGATAGACGCGTTTTTTACTACAGTGGAGGATTTAAAGAAATGTTCGTCCTCTTTAATTGGTAGTATAACGTGGACAGATCACGCTCCAGTTTTTTGTACTTTTATGGATAGTCCTCAGTATGAAATCAGGGCAGATTGGAAGCTTAAGGAATACAACTTGAGAACAGAAACAGCTAGACTAGCCTTACTTGATGAAATCCAACAGTTTTTGTTAGTGAATGATACAGGAGAGGTCTCAGATGTCTGCCTGTGGGAGGCACTAAAGTGTGTGGTAAGAGGTTATTTGATAAAAGATTATATAACTAGAAGAAGACAACAAGGGAAACCGTTAACTGATCTTTACATTGATCTTGCAAAATTAGAAAGGTTGAATAAACAGGCTCCAGAAGTGGGAAAGACTGAGCTGATTAAGGTGGTTCAACGAGAAATTGAAGAGAAACTTAATGCAAGGATAGAAAGAAATATTTTAGTTTTTAGGCAGAAATGGTATCACAATAGTAATAAAGTGAATAAGTTCTTGACGAATAGGATAAAATATAATAATGAGAAGAGAAGGGTGAAGAAACTTATTGTCAATAACAAAGTTCTGTTAGATCCCTCTCATATTGCGGAGGCCTTTAAGTGTTATTACAAATCGCTATACAATCTTAAACAAAGGGATGTTTCAAGTCCTCGGATAAGGTTTTTTTTTACAAGAGGTGGTATTGCCAAGGTTGAGTGAAGGACAGCTGGCAGAGATTAATAAGCCTGTCTCTTTGAATGAAGTTAGGTTTGTTATAAGAAATATGAAAGGGGGTAAATCACCGGGCCCAGATGGGTATTCCTCATTGTTTTATAGGATTGCGGATCCACTTATATCTCCCTTGTTAGCTAAGGTATTTAACCAGATAGGGATGTCTGCGGTGTTTCCCATAGAAATGTTGCGGACCTCTATTTGTACGATTTTGAAAGAAGGAAAGGACCCGGCGAATTTAGCAAGCTACAGGCCGATATCTTTGATAAATTTGGATGTAAAAGTCTATTCAAAGATATTGGCTAATAGACTGAATAAGGTATTGACATACCTGATAGATCCGGATCAAACTGGGTTTATATTGGGGAGGTCAGGGGAGGATAATACCCGGAAGTTGATAGGTTTGATTTCAGAGGTAGGTCAAAAAGCCCTTCCAACAGTCTTCTTGGCATTGGATGCCGAGAAGGCTTTTGACCGGGTCAGTTGGAATTTCTTGTTTGAGACAATGGAGGTATTTGGTATATCGGGGTTTTTTAAACAGAGCACAATGGTTCTGTATAACAACTTGACAGCAAGAGTTACAGGCTTGGCTTTGAAGTCTGATTTTTTTGAGATAAGAAATGGGACAAGGCAGGGGTGCCCTTTGGCACCTCTGCTATATGCGTTGTCTATTGAGCCTCTGGCAGCAGCGATTAGACAGTCAGACAAAATTAAGGGAATTGAGGTTGGTGGTCAGTCCTATAAGATAACGCTGTATGCGGATGATGTTATTTTGACGTTAACAACCCCTGAGGAGTCGATTCCGGAGGTACTTGAAGTGATGAGGAAGTATAGCGATTGTTCTAATTATAAGTTAAACTTGTTGAAGACACAAGCAATATCACTGCAGGTTTCGACTGGGGTATTAACCCAGCTTCAACGGAAATATAATTTCAAGTGGGTCAAAGATGGAATAGGATATATGGGGATAAAATTAATGTTTGATCAGCACCAACTGGTGACTAGGAATTACGATCTTCTGCTGGATGGTTTGAGTCTGGATATAGAAAGATTGAAGGTGGTGGAGAGTTCCTGGCTGGGTCGTGTTAATATGGTCAATGCATACTTGGTTCCAAAAATTCTTTATTTATTTAGGACCCTTCCAATTAGAGTCTCTGGGAGAATTTTGGATAGGATTTAAAAAATCCTGAAGATATTTGTATGGAAAGGTGTTAAGCCGAGGATATCACATAAAATAATGGTTGCCCCAAAGACATGTGCTGGTTTGGGGTTTCCGGATATACGGAAACTTCATGATATAACAATGTTTATGCACGTGTTAGTTTGGAAGACGAAAAAGGATAAGGGGTTGGGGTGGTATTGCCTTGAGAGTTCTCAGGGAATAGAGAAGAATCTTTTTAACTGGTTGTGGTTAAAACCGGACATATTAAAGTCTTTAAAGTTAGTAAATCCGGTATTGAGAAGTGCATTAATCTCTATTAAAAAATTTAGGGCCCTGATCGGGTATGTGGAGGTATTTACCTCACAAACACCGTTTGAGGTCCTGAAATATTATATAGATGGTTTGAACATAACTAGATGGCGAACAAAGGGTATATCTAAGCTGAGTGATTTGGTAGAGGGTAACGATCTACTAACTTTTGAGGAAATTCATAAAAAATTTGGATTAAATATGAATGAGATTTTCGCATACATGAGGATTAAGAAATTGATTCAAAAGGAAGGCCTTGCTGATAAGAATAAATTGGACTGTTTTCTGGAGAGTAGTGGTCAGGATAGATTGATATCTAGACTAAGGAGATTGGTAGATGCAGATCTAAAAGGAATAGTTGTTCCAACCATCTTAAGATGGGAGATGGAAATGGGCAGTGAGATTAATGTGGAGGGTTGGTTAAAGTCTTGGTCCCAGGTAAAGAAGGTGGTTCACTCGGTTACCTTACAGGAGGTTTTTTATAAATTCCTTCATAGATGGTATCTCGTTCCAGTTAGATTAAGTAAAGTTGATAATACGGTGTCCACTAATTGTTGGAGATGTGGCACTGAACTGGGAACGATGTACCATATTTGGTGGAATTGTTGGAAGTTGCAAGAGATCAAGCAGGAGATTAATAATTGGATTGGTCAAAATCTGGTGCCCAGATTTTCTCTGACGCCACAGACTTGGCTTTTCCACATGGATTTAGAGAGTATGGGAAGGTCCAAGAAATCTCTCATTATTCATGTATTGTTGGCAACAAAACTGTGTTTGGCAAGAAAATGGCGGAAGGAGGAACCTGTTACGTGGAGAGAGGTTTCAATCCAGCTTATGCATCAGGCAAAGATGGAGAGATATGTTTATGTCCTAGAGGGCAAGGTTCAGAAATATGAGAAGATTTGGCGCCCTTGGTTGGCTTGTACGACATTGGAGCCCCAAGGGGTCCCGATGGAAGGGAGGAAATAACCCCAATGGGATAGAGTTTCCCCGCACTCCTAGATCTTAGGGTTGAAAGGGTTGTGTCTGTTGGGTGGGTGTTTATAGGGTGTTTGGAGTGAATTTTCTTGTGGAATGATAGGTGATTGGGTTATGGATGGAGACGGTATAGAGGAAGGGGGTGTTTTACTGTTTGATAGTATGATGTGATATTTTCTGTACTGTCTCTTGTATGTTTTAAAACTAAAATTAGAAAAAAAAAAAAAAAAATATGGTGACCACTAGCGGCTAAAATACCTTTGTTGAATTTACAAAGTCCGGTCTAGAATAGATGCAAAAAGGCCCACCAAAGCACCCACCCACAACATGGCTGTTAAACAATGCATACCACATCTTATGGAGAAGCAAAAAAATGCAAGAAAGGTGCTGCATACCACTCTGGCACCAAAGGCATTTATTATGGCTTTTAAAGTGGAACTATCACCTTAATTCAAGTTTGCATATGTGAAAACTACATTAAAAACTGCCTATATGTCATGTTAGCCAAAATGTACAGTTAATGAGGTAGTAAAGCTTCTTTCATATCGCAATGTATGCTAATTGTGGCACTGTGCAGCATCAACTATGTTTTATGCTAATTAAGCTAATCAATTATGTTTAATATGCTAATTAAGCATTTTGAGTGATTTGTCACGTGCTTATGAAGATTGCAGTGACTATTTATATGATAAGGAGCTTTGTGCTGTACCAGGAAGCGTTTACTTTCACTTTGTCCAGGAATGGAATGGAAGTGTGAATATCTCACAAACTAGACATCTGCTGGACTTTTGGATAACATGACATATAGGCAGGTTTTAATGCAGTTTTCAAATATGCAAACTTGAATTCAGGTGAAAGTTCCACTTTAAGACTTAAAAGACAACATAAATAATACCAGAGCATAAGGATGGGTCACCAAATAAAAAATGAAAAACAATAAATTAATATGTATTTATTTTAGTAACCAGGGCTAAGAAGGCTTTCATAAAACCAGGCATCTACTGTATTGGACTATTCCAAAGGGCCTTGTGCACAAAAGAGAAGTAGAGCAATTCTGTGACATTCCAGCTGTACTATAGAGGACACATTAAATCCCTTTTATTTAAAATGAGCTTTTAACCTCTTGAATACTAGATAGGTCTGCAACGACCAGCCCATTTGAATAAATGTAGAACAAACAGAAGACAGATGGGGAAGGAGGGACAGGAGAGGGTGGGAGTGCAAGATAGAGTGTAGGAGCAGGGGATCGTGGATTAGAGAGACTGCACAGGAACAAGTAAAGATCAGGGACAAGAGTAAGAGGGGGCCAGGACATGGGAAAGTGAAATGGACTAGGAAACTACAAAGTAAGATAGGCTGGAAAAAGGGAATGAGGAATGAGCTAAAGCTTGGGACTTGAGGGAATCTAACCTAGGGCCCCAAGTGTGATAACAGGTGACTGAGTGTTTACTACAGGCTCAGCTGATAAGGTTATGGAGGGCGCATTTCCTGAGCACATATGATTAAAGACTGCTGCAAATCAGTTCCAGAATTTTCCCCTTGATTAGAATGATTGAATTAATAAAATCCACAGGGTCTGAACTTGCATAATTCTAACTGCCAAAAATCTGCATCTAGATTAGCAGACTTGATTAACTAGTTTATTTCATTCAATACATTTACTTTCTGATGGAATATTAAAGTGTTGGGAGCTTGTTCATTTAATAGCATAAACACTTGTGCATATTTCAACTATGGTTATTCTTCATAGAGCACATATATCTGTGACAGCCCTGAACTGACTGTAAGTGTAATATCTGGTCAAACAGATGTAGTTCAGAATGACAGATATGTTAACCTATATTGGACTGCAATGCACTGTCCACTCCTCTGGCCCTTAAAGGGTTAGTAAACTTTATTTATGAGTAAAACAAGGGTGCCTCCACTGCTTTGATATACAGGGCCGGATTTACATGTGAGGTGCCCCTAGGCAAAGGCAATCATGGCACCTTTAGCTACATCCATGTCCACACCACCTCGCCTCCTCTCCTCATAAGAACACAAACCCCTAGCCTAATCCACTGTTGCTTGGCACAAAAATATTTAGTCTATAACATACAAGCAGAAAGAAAATGCTTAACCCCTGGTCTGCTTAGCAATGCTTTGGAGACCTTTCTAGCATCCAGTAAATATGTATGTAAATGGGTCTGTAAACTTGCAAATAAACTAGCCTCCATAAACCAGGAGTATCGGAATTGTCCTGTCCACACACATAAATCAGAATATGGGCCAGCATAAGCTGAGTTGCCCTTTAGATATTGGCACTCAAGTCAGTTGCCTACTTTGCTTAATGGAAATCAAGGCCTGGAGATATATTTCATTCAACAGTGCTCCCACATCCCTGATATATTTCATTCAAATCTTATTACAGCTCAAACATATATGTATTATGAACCAAACTATTAGGAATAGTGTCAACTGGTGTTCAAAATGTAAATTGTTTTTGTAAAGGCACTTTATGGGACAGCTTGAGTCATAGACTATGACTGTCCAAAATTTGAGCTGTAATATGTTTTGAATGAAAAATTTCCCAGAAGCTGGAATACCCTTTTAACTCTTCATAAAAATGTTTTCTGCTTCTTCAAATACTCTCTCCTTTAAAGTAGCAGTAAATGTTTTATGGAAAAAAATATATATATATATTATAGGGCTTTTCCTGCTGAATTAAACTAGGTTACTCCCACTGCTGAGAGATGCATATTTCCGGAATTACTAGTTTAAACTCTTGTTGTTTTTCACGTTAAAGTGCCCTCTATTAGCTATTCTGTTGCATCCTCTAGGAAAGCATGACAGACTATGCTCCGTAGAATTTGATAGAAACTCCTGAGTCATATTGTCAGAACTTTCAGGAAGTAATCACACTGCAATTCATTTCCTGATTTAAACACTTCCTAACAAATTTTAAATGTTATAACAATTGAATAAAACAGCTGCAAGCAGTGGGAGCACCCTTGTTTTACTCAGCAGGAAAAGCCCTATAACATGAATGTTTTCAATAAAGAAAAAGTTTCCTGTTAGCATGTGTAAATAATTCTTTGCTGGTACCCAAAGCCTTAAATTTATTCTTAAAGGGGCAGTTGTATCTTATATTAACTTTACAAAATCCTGAAAGTACATAATATGTAAAGTAAAATTGCCTGTACATTATATAATCTTTTCATGTTCACATATTTATTTATAAATAGCGTTTATTAACTATATGTAATCAAGACCTTTGATAGGTGCTTCAGACATGACAATGCCATGCAAAACTGAAAGGCTCTGGAGGGAACATTTGTACCTGGGCAATGGCAACTAATGTGTGAACTTTGTGAGTTGTTGTAACATTTTGAGGAGGCCACCTTGCTGGGTAGCCTTGTTCTTGCAGGAATAAGCAAGATTCTGAGGAGCATGAATGATGAATCACACAATACTGATAACACAGACATGCACCAGCGAGTGAAGTACATGTTTTGAGCATGATCCACGCACAGTGTCAATTGAAAGCAATGAGGAATACATTCTTGCTACTTTGTGGGATCCCAACTTTAAACATAACATTTCTGAATTTCTGCTAAAGCGTGATCAACTTGTGAGAAGACCTGACGATCAGCAACATCTCTCTGAGGAATCTGATTCTGTCAAAGAATATAAATATATACTTATAGATCCAGTGTAGGGTTGCATTGTGGAGGATGAGAGTTAGGGCCAAAAAAACTGGTGGAAAAAAATAGTAAAAAAGAAGCCAGGATTGATTTAATCCAGCAGCATCAGCAGCAACACCAACAAGAACATCCAAACACATTTCTGATCATCGTCATCACAGAAAGCCATTAATGTGTCTCAGGGGAGGCAATCTATATTTATGGAGGTGGTGGCGTATCTCTAGGGGCTCCCTCCCAGATTATGGGTTGGCAACTGATACACATGAACACTTTGTAGATACTAGAGGTGGTTTCAGCATACTTGCAGGATAGCTATGTTCTCAGCAGAAATTATGACCCCCATTGACTAACGGCAAACAAAACAGTATGCGTGACCAGCAATGACGTATACTGCCATGGAAACCCTTAGTTGTTCCCCAGCAAGTGGGCAGTCTGAGCAGGGCTTTAGTGCAGCTGGTTATATTGTAAATGACTGTAGGACATGGCTATCAAGCAGCAGTGTTGGTAGACTGAGATTTCTAAAATTACTGACAGCAAGTTAAAGTAAGTCCTCTACTATTGCCAATAGTAGATATTCATAAAGACATATATTCTTTTTCACACTCACCGGAGCTCAAAAGGCTCATGAAGGTCTGCAGCTACTCCCCACAGCCTCGGCCACTGGCTCCAACAGACAAGACGACTCAGGAAGGGACCGGCTAGGTGCAAACAGCCAACTCAATCACAATGAATTCTGTAAGAAAATCTCTTTATTCATACAAAGTATAAAAACATCCAGCTTCTGTATAGATGACACTCATGGATTTGAATAGTAAAACATCAAAACGAACCGGCTTACAGGTTTTGTGATTCTCTCACTTATTCATAAGACAAGTTCGGACTGTAATACCATTCATTTATGTAGTCAACACTTAGCTATTTCAGCCAATCCTAACCAAATGGATACTTTCAAAATCACCTATCACAACGTAGTAACGCAGGCATGATAATTATTGTACACGATGGTTACCGTAGTTATTATTATATAAAGCACATTACCGTTTAACTTCTAAAAGCTCTTTGCCTCACTCAATGTGGAATCTGGGATTGTGAGCAGGGAGCAAATGAGAATTACACCTAATACCCCAAAATTCTGTGGGACTGATTGGAAAGACACATACAGATGTGATCCAAGTTTCTCCCTGATCTCTGTTATCTCTGTTCTAAGGGAGTCTGGGGAAAGAAGAA
Source organism: Rhinophrynus dorsalis (assembly GCA_037306005.1). Taxonomy (NCBI): domain Eukaryota; kingdom Metazoa; phylum Chordata; class Amphibia; order Anura; family Rhinophrynidae; genus Rhinophrynus; species Rhinophrynus dorsalis. Next base: position 69,362,804 of record CM074723.1, on the reverse strand, counting down.
GTTGAATAATGAGTGTGTTGTTTTTTGTTTTTTTGTTGACAGTGATGTGTTGGGGGCAGTTAATTAAACAAAATAAAATAAGATAAAAAATGTTAGGTGACATAGACAGGGACCCTGACATGAGCTGTGACTGAATCACACGATACTAGATTATATAGAGTATTTTGTAAGGCGAAAGCAAGACATCACATACGATCATTTCTACTGTGTACATTGCAGTACAAGCACACACAGTAGTTGAGTAATGTCCAGCATACGCACAAAGGGTAGGGCAAGGTTGAAAGGATTAGGAGCAGTGCAAGGTTGTGTAAGTAAAGTGGTAGTCCAAACTTTGGCTGCAGCCATGGTTGCTGCAGTGTCTACAATAAATTATGGTGATTCCTCTCTTCCCGAGGAGGATGCAGTTTGTCAAAGTCCCACCAAAAGTTCCACAGTCACCAGCACCAGTACTATTAATAAAACATCTAAAAACACTGAAGATGACAATGAGTCATATTCTTGTTCTTGATGGCATAGTGGAAGAAGGTGTAGCAGCTCAATCAGCTGCTGCATCTGATAGTGAGACAAACTAGCACAAAAACACCTGTCCTGAATTAGTAGCAAACACTGTGAAAATCCTTCAAAAGGGAAAAGTAAAAAAGAAATTGTCTGAATCTGAGACCTCTAAATGCCTATAAGAATATAAAAGTAGTGGGTAAGAAGTGGCGGCAGATGCTAAGGATGACCAAATTACTGATGATGATGATGTAGATCTAGAATATATCCCTCCAGCATCATCTACTTCTTCAGATAAAGATGAATTTGAGAGTGTGAGAAAGATGATGACATGACCAGAAAGTTAGCTGAAAGGCAAAGGCTCAGTTTTCTATCACTGAAAAGGAGCACTGTGTCTGTCTATAAACTGTTTGAGAAAACAATTGGAAAGTCTGACCCTGGACAAGCAAAGTTGCCCAGAAATACACAGTCATCCTGTCATCATCATCAATGCTTCCAAGTCCCGTCCCATTCAGCCACACACACTACAAGTGCTGAGTATTCAGCAACAACACAGTTATGATGTGTGTCTCTGCTGCTGTTGGAAGTGCAGCACCTGTGACATCCAGGAGGAGTATAATTGCAGCAACATCTAGCCCCAGTAGTAGTAACAGCACCTTAGGAATCCTGCTGTCTATGAAGTCCACAACATGGAGATACTATTCAAAAGTTAAGCATGTTGCTATCTGTTGTCCGTGTAAGAAGCATGTGAGTTGGGGGAACGCAGGGTAACACCTAGGTACCGCCTTAATGAAATCCATCCTGAAGTACAACCACGGGTTTGTCTGGGAGACACACCATCAACAGGTCAAATGTGTTACAACTAGAAGCAGCAGAAGTCCTCCTGTAGGTTCCCAGGGCTCTGGAGTACATAATAGACGTGCTGTTGATGTGTCAGGGATTGTCCCCTGATTTCCTGTTACAGACTATGATGACTAATTTTGTTTTGGAGATGACAAGTCATAGAGTACCCACACATACTTCCACCACCAGCACCACCTCCACAAGTCATGTTGTTAAAAGGATAGTAATACTTTAAAATTACTAATCCTAATATTGTAGGAGTAAAAAAAAAGAAATTATTTGCCCCCAGTGATATCTCTCAAACCTTTATGGTTTGAGAGATATTCACTTGCAAAGTTCCCCCATTCCCTCCCCTTTCCCTGAAGTCAGCATTGTAAGTGACTGCAGGGGAAGTCTGTCGTATGACCGTCCGTCAGCTCTGCAGCTGAGCAGCAATCTCGTTAATAAAAAATAAATCATTCACTTAAAAGGTCTTCTATGCGTTGTGTACCTCTCTGGTGCTCAATCGGCTTAAAGTATATAGTAGTGTGCCACGCCTTAAAATACAAATCCCCCTATAATAATAAAAATGTTAAGAAATCTTTTCAATATATGTCAATCATATTGCCTATATATATATATATATATATATATATATATATATATATGTAGATAGAGTAAAACAGCACTCACAGGACTTCTTAAACATATATATATATACTTACGCATCTCCCAGCCAATCAGTTTAAAGCATAGCCGTTCAAAGCTTACGCATCTCCCAGTTAATGGCTGTTAGAGAATTAGAAGTGAGGTTGCCCATATATAAGAGCAGCCTCAATTCTAATTCCCTCATACCGGAACGGGCATCGACCCGTGAAGAAGAAGAGGAGGGGGTGTGACTCCTTAGTCTGTCTCAGCTGTTTCCTCAGCTGCCTCACACAGCGGTGGAGACAGCAACAATTTAAAGCTAAGTGCTATTTTATATTTATTTACTTATGGCAGTACCATATGATTGACATATATTGAAAAGATTTCTTAACATTTTTATTATTATAGGGGGATTTGTATTTTAAGGCGTGGCACACTACTATATACTTTAACCCATTTGAGCACCAGAGAGGAGATGACCAGGAAGCTGAGGACTCCGCTGGATATCAGAATTATTGGCAAGTGTTACTTTTAATGTGATCTTTTTTTTAACTTAGTCGGGTTAACTCTATGAATGCCAGCAGGGTAATTATACCCCACTGGCACTCATAGGCAGTGGCGCCACCAGGGGGGGGGCAAGAGAGGGCCAGCCACCCCCTACATTCTACTGTGTCCCCCATGTGCCCCACCAATTTTCTTCACCTCTGTGACCGTCCTGATAATAAGTGCTCCCTCGCAGCATTTTTTCATTTGGGCTCTATTCATTCAGGCAGCCTGAATGAATAAGCCCCACGAGGGAGCACTTCACTTGCATCCTCAGTGCTGCAGGAGAAAGTGCCCGTCGATTTGCCTGGCCGGGGCTGCCTTCATTCTGGCTTTAGCTGGTGACGTCAGACACAGCGTTCAGAACACTGCGTCTGCGCACCAGCCACCAGAGGAGCCGCAGCCATACCAAGAGGAGTATGGAACAGGTCAGCGGCGGGGCACTGGGGCAGCACTGGAGCACTGAACACAGTTCCTTGATGTGATAGCCAACGTCAGACCAAAGAGAGAGGACTTGATGTAAGAAATACCACTCTGTATGAACTACAATTCCCATACTAAAGTTCTAGCCACCCAAGTTAACCAATCCACACATATGTCTTGTCAGCAGACCAATCCAGTACACCGTTCGTACTGATGATGTACACACACACACTTATCACATGAAGCTGAGCAGTGCTGGTATTGATCGTGCTGTTTGATGGGTAAGAGTCTTCTGTCTTGTGATTGACTGTCCCAGTGAATGAATGAAACATTAGTCAGAAGTGGGTGAGATCTGTCAGAGTGGTTCTATCCCGTGTGGCGGGGAGATCTGGAGGAGGCAGAGCCCATAAGGTGTGTGAATCATGGAAGCTATCATGTACTACGACTGCTGTGAAATAGTGGGTACTATTTGTGTTCTATTCTGCATATGGAAGTATCTATTACATACAATATGTAATCTGTATAGACGTTGGGATGGATGATGAGTAACATACAATATGAGCTGTACAAAGTAATATTATGTATCATGTAATGTACCACAGTATACTCGTACAGAGTTAGTAGTATGTAATGGATATGTGACCTTAACCTATGTGTCTAAAGTGAAAATAAACTCATTCTATTTGGAACCCTAAATACAAACCCAATCCATAACATTGAAAGCTAATTCCATCTTCAGTTCTGTCACAAACCCTGCCCTTTAAAGGGATAGTAATACTTCGTTTTAACTTTATTTTATTTTGTAGGCATTAAAAAAACATGAAGAATGATATAAGTCTTATCTCTCAATCCTTTATGGTTTATGAGATATTCACAAGCAAAGTTCCCCTCCCGCCCCTTTTACCTAGTATAAGCCATCTCTTCTCAGATGTGAGTCTGGTTGTAAGACCAGACAGATAACAGAAGGGGACAATTTTCTTTGTATGAAAACAATGAAAGCCCTTCCCCCCTTGACAAGTTTTTCAGCTTTTTCCCTTATATTAATTGAAGATTGTCCATCTCTGCAGTCTACCTGGGCACCTCCCTTCTGATCTGGTTGAACAGGGGGGGGATACTTTGTTTGTGAATATCTCTTAAACCATAAAGGTTTGAGAGATAAGACTTATATCATTCTTCATGTTTTTTTAATGCCTACAAAATAAAATAAAGTTAAAACGAAGTATTACTATCCCTTTAACCCTTTAAGTGCCAGAGGGGTACAGAACGCATTGCTTTGCAATGCTTTCCGTACCCCTCTGGCACTCAAAGGGTTAACCCTTTCACTTCCAGAGGGGATGTGCAACAGTCCTAACAATAAACTTTATCTTTCCAGGACATTGACGATAATCTTTATCTGTTCCTTATACCCGACCCAATGACCAACACAGACAAAACACATATCTCATGCACCTCTTAATACAATACTGTACATGAACCCGCCTACATACTCTACTAGATCTTTCCTAAGCCTGACCCAAACCCAGAATAGCACTGAAGAATAGCACAGAATAGTCAGCTCATCCTGAGACAAAACAGATCGCTGGATCAGTACCAGACAAGGATCTTGTTCCCTTGTCAAAGACAAACCACCCCACAACACGTTCACATACTTGCCTTCATCAAGATCCAAAACATTAGCTTTCAGAATAATGTGAATTTTTGTCCCTGCCCTTGCCACCTATGAGTAGATCCTAGGAATAGCAATAGAAAAGGAGCTGGCACCTCCTAAACCCAAGCTGATCACAGGATTGTCACCACACAAGGTCTCAGCTTCCTTTTAACCTGAATCAATTCAAGGAATGCCACTATACAAGCTCATTTTAATTATTTGCTTATTTATTTGAGCTAACTGTCGTGTTGGATAAAGGAAGAAGTAATAGTAAATAGGCATGGATGCCAGGAGGGTACAAAATGTATTGTAAAGCAATGTATTGCGTACCTATCTGGCACTGAAAGGGTTAAAAGGAACATATTGTACAACTGGACTGGGATGAATGACAGAGTGGGAATAGCATGCAGCAAACTTGTGTCGCAGTGGAATACATAAATAAGTGGAAGAAATCAAACAGTAAACCCCCGGATTAGTAAACCTCTGAGAGGCTCCAAATCAGTTTATGTCACTCTAAACATACATATAAAGTTCATATGCTGTCCAATCCATTGACATTTGACAGGACATATAAAGTTCATACATTTAATACCCATTGTCAATGGGCATCAGATGTAAACTTTATACGACCAGTCTGTCAATGAACAGAAAATGTATAAACTTATATATCCTGACAATGGGCAACTAATGTATAAACTTTATATGTCCTGTCTTTCAAAGGATAGAAAATGTATAAACTTATATATCCTGACAATGGGCAACTAATGTATAAACTTTATATGTCCTGTCAATGGGACATTGACAGGACATATAAAGTTTGTGTATGCACTTGATGCCCATTGTCAAGATATATAAAGTTTATGCATTTGCTATCCATTCAGTGATAATATAAGTAAGTAGGGAGAGGAGAAGAGACCACAAAGGGGGGGCTATGGAAGGGGAAAAAGACACACATGGGGGGGCACTCACAGAGGGGCTGGTGGGGACACAGAGAGGGTCTGGAAGGGACAAAGGGACACAGAGAGGGGCTGGCAGGGACAAAGAGACACGGGCTGTGAGAAAGAGAGAGTGACACACACAGCTGGTGTGTGTGTGTATATATATATATATATATATATATATATATATATATATATATATATATATATGTTTTATAATTGTCCCCCTACTTTTGTCCCTTGCCCCCCATGTGCCCCCCCCCCCCCAAATATGTATGCTGGAGACGCCACTGCTCATAGGGTTAATTCTACTAACATCCACTGAGGACTTCATTTTTTTTAACTTCTTATGTCTGTGTCGGATGTTTAAACAGGTGATAAGGGATTCAAGTTAAATAAAAGAATAGGTGTTAACTTTCCTGTGATAACTTGAGTTCCTTATCTCCTGTTCTTGGCTAACTCAGACATTTGAATTGCTATTTACTGTGTTTTCATAATTTTAAATGGATGAAAACACCTCTTAAAGGGATAGTAATGTTTCATAATAAAAACAGCTCTAATTAATCATCATAGTATTTGGACCTTGGATTGTGTTATTTCAATACTGTCAGAGTTGTAGTTCAAGAGTAATTCAATGACAAAGTATCCCCCTCCCGCCCCTTTTACTGATGTAACACTGCTCAGCCAGATCAGAAGGGAGGTGCCCAGGTAGACTGCAGAGAGGGACAATCTTCAATTAAGATAAGGGAAAAACCTGAAAAACTTGTCAAGGGGGGCAGGGCTTTCATTGTTGTCATAGGAAGAAGATTGTCCCCTGCTGTTATCTGTCTGGTCTATGAACTGCATTCCACATCTGAGAAGAGATGGCTTACACTAGGTAAAAGTGGCGGGAGGGGAAACTTTGCTTGTGAATATCTCTCAAAGCATAAAGGTTTGAGAGATAAGACATATCGTTCTTCATGTTTTTTTAATGCCTATAAAATAAAATAAAGATAAAACAAAGTATTACTATCCCTTTAAGTTTAACACACAACTGCTCTTTTTTGCGGGTAGTTTTTCACAGCACAGACATTTGAATAGCTTACTGTGCTGGAAAAAATGCCGTCGCCAGCAAAAAACAGCTGTCTCCAACATTTGGATCGAGCCCTAAATTCTTAGAAAGAAACAAAAAAATGCAAAAGTACACCTGTGGAATAATAAACTTGCCAAAATGTTGGTAGTTGACATTCTTCCCTTTTCTTTTGTTGAAAACAGAGGCTTTAAATAACTGGTGTCATATGTTGCTGGAATATCCCAAACCACGGTTATTTTTCAAGGGTTGCTGGACTAATGTTACATAAGCAAGAAGTTCGTGTTGTGGACAAAGGACAAAAACACGCAGCCTGCTAACAATTTTTTCACAGCAAATGTTGCTGTAGAACTCACAGATTTTACTTTCAGCTATTTATTTCTCCACTGCAGCCCTCAGAAGAAGTAATATTGCAGAGGGAAAGCTTGCATTCATTGAAAACAGGCCAAAAATGTCAGAGTTCTAACAGGAAATGCATTGGCTCTAATGAAAAGGTGGACATTTTATGTATTTTCTAAGGACAGGAATTTTTACGAAAAGATAGGGAAATTGTTGTTTTTCGTGAAAATTGTCAAGGGAAATTTTTCAAACTTTTCATCCATCCCTACCTGGCATCACTATACTACTGTTGCTAAGATCCAGTGAGGCTAGGCAACTCACTGATATGAATCGATACAAGCCCTAGAGCACTGCATATTAATTAGCGTGATCCCCAGACATCTCAGTGATGTGTGCGTAACCTATATATTAGCAAATGTGTGTCCAGGAGCTAAGCACTCTATATAGTATGATTCATTTATTCAGGAAGGGAAGACAAATGTTATTATTTAACTCCTATAGTGGTTTTAAATGCAACTCGTTGGAGAGCTCTCTAGCCGCCAAGGGATTAATGGGCCACCTAATTTATTCTTCACCCAGCAGTGGGTTAAAATGACTCTGCCTTAGAGTTGCTTACAGCAACTCCATTGGGCAATAGCAAATTATTTTCCCTACTATTTCCATGTACCAATTTTTGTTGTGCTCCAATTTTCTGCTGTGATTTCCCACTGTAGCTGCATCCTGAGAATAGAAACCAACAAGGATTTGATCATTCCATTATGTTTCTTAGTGATCACAATCTGGATCCTACAATTCCCAAACAATGCAGATATTTCTCTTCCAAGATTAATGTTTAACAGCGGTATAATTGTTCCAAATATATGTCCATGCAAGTTGTTTGCACCTATCCTGCGAGTTTCTTGGCAGTAGGAATGTGGCATTTGTGTGGGAGGAAAGCTTTCAGGGAATGCAGCCTGATTCCATCTTATACAAGAATATTGATAGTGTCACTGTAAATTAGAATGCTCTCTGCAGTTGAGCAATTAAGGTGTCATTTTTATTTCAACTTCAGCATACAAATAGGACAGGAGACAATTTTCTTACAATCTTCTTCAATCCTCAAATGCAAAAATTGGATTCCAGTGCTGTTTTAATCAACTGCTGAGCCAGAGACAAAAAATAAATAGCAGGCCCCTTAACCCCTTGGATGCTTAAGATGTCTCCATGCATTGATTTGCAATTCGTTGGAGACCTCTCCAGCATCCAAGGGGCTAAATAACACTTACATCAGTTCCCCTTCCTGCTGAAAGTGATTACGTAGCTTCATACAATCTTGATTTTAAATTAAGATTCATATAATGTTGTTTGTACAATGCTAAGTGCTTATACCTAGCTACACATAATTCTAAGCATCAACGTCTAGCTTCACACAAAGCTGAGATTTCTCATGCATTTTAACACTTTGATCAGATTGTATTATGTACCCTAGCTATGAGTGGGTCCTGTAGCCAGTTTCCTGTATTAATTAACTGGTAGTGTTAGAATCACTGTCAGATAAACACTTAGGACGAGATGTTCAAAAAGTTGTGGTATCATGGATCTGCTGGTCAGGAAGGGGTGCTGACCAGAGCAGCTAAAGTAAATAAAGTGAACCCAGAAAGCAAAGAAATCAACACACACACAATTAAAGGGAACAGCAATCTATTATACATATGCCTACATGGAACATTAAATAGCACTGTACAACAAAACAATCAATGAAACAGAAAAGAACAGGGCCTCTGGCCAAACTAGGGACAGGACCTCTGGGCACAGGGACAAAGCCAGCTCTGAAAGTCAAGGGGTACAGCTGGGCTCTGGAACTCAAGGGGTGCAGCTGGGCTCTGGAACACAAGGGGTACATCCGCCTGCACTGGAACACAGGGGGTGCATCAGCCTGCATTGGAAACAGGAACACAGGAGGGCAGCTGCCAATTCAGGAACACAGGAGGGCAATTACCAATTCAGTAACAAAGGAAGGCAACTGCCAATTCAGGAACTCAGGGATGCAGCTGGCTCAAGGAACAGATCTGAACTGACCAGTTAAACTGTATAACCTGGCCCAGAGGAAGGGGAGAGACTGAACTAAATAGGGAGGAGGTGATTGCAAGGTAGGGGCAGCTGGGAACAGAATCAGGCCTCTGTAGTTAGATTGCAGCAGCCTACAACAGCACCAAGGGATGGAAGTAGCCCTGTGAGATACTGCACCAGACTGTGGGGAGGACAGGATCGTGACATGTGGTAGCTGAAATTGTCTGTAATCAGAATGAAAAAGTTCTTACTCCATGGTCTGATGACATATTACTGACATTTTTTCCATCCAATTCTGCCATCTACGTCTCTGTCTTTGTTTGAAAATGTGTCATTTTAAAGACATACAATTTCTTTATTTCTATTAAACTGTTTCAAAGACAAAATGAAAGACATTTTCAACTTAAGAATTTTTATGGGCAATATTCATCAAGCGCATCTTACTACCATTTTTAATTCTTTACAACACATTTCCAAACGTGATGGATTTACTTCTGAAAATATTGTCCTTCTTTTACCACCAACTCTCAATGCCATCCTCAAAGTGATGCTGGAATGATTTCTTAGTGTTATATGGGGAGGTCAATGAGGAATTATATGGGATTTCCAGGTGTTCCTCTCCTCTGCCCCATGTTTCACTTTATGTATTAACAAGGTATAGAGGAAATTGGAGTACGTTTACTCGATTTTCCTATGCATGCTATAGGAGAGGCATTATTAAAGTATTATTGATGAAGTAGTGTATATGCCAGTATGCGCTAACAAGCTCATATGATTTAGTACATGCCCAGAAGTGCAGCACAGGAGTTGGAGGATAACACCAAAGTAACCTGAGCTTTATGCTAAAGTGGTGCCTTTTTGGATCAAACCAACTGCACCATAAAGGACAAATAAAAATCCCCATTGATTTAAATAGAGCTTTAAACCTCTTGAATGGTCTATAACACTTTGAGTTCAAAAGGTTAACATCCTTGTGTAAGCCAATGGGAATTCTTACTTTTTTCTTGTCCCCTGTGGTATATTTGGTTTGTTCCACAACTGAAATTCTACAGTTTAACTGCAGTGACTCAAATTATACACTCCCATACACACCACTGCCCCTTAACCAGGTAAAACAGGGATTTTACCTATTTAGAGGGAACTCTGGGAAGAACCCTCCCCACAAATCACTGATGAGGCACCCCAGGCCCTTATAACCACAGCATGGGCCATGACGTGTATCCAGCTGCCAGAGAAATGGAGGGATCTTTCAGGCATTGCTGTCTCCCATGCCTGGCTCCTGCAATGGCTACCTAAACACACAAGGAGTTGAATTGAATGTGGCTGATCCACCACAGCCCACTCTCCATGCTTCCCCCTTACGTCAGTGCATCATGGTGTAAGAAAGTCAAATTCATCAAATTTGTCTTATAACAGGGGTGTGTCTGTGGAGATATATGTGTGTGTTTATGTATATGCATACGTGTCTATATCTGTGTGGATGTGGACGTGTGTATATATATATATATATATATATATATATATATATATCTATATATATAAAAGAATAAGCCTCATTGCATAATTTATGGTACCCCACACACAGAACATAATTTATGTCTCCTCAGAAAAGAAACTCGCATTGAACAGAATGTCTAATTACATAATTTATGTCTCATTAGGAGACACAACTCCTATTGGGTGATTGAATGGGGACTTTACTGCTCTCATTGGGTGATTCAATGGGGGCGTGTTTATCATACAGGGAGTTGGCCCGCCCCCTCCAGCCCGCCCACCAGTATCCAACTGACAAAAAAAAAATATATAACTGCCACTCGCTCCTGAGGTAAGGATATCAGTAACTTCTCCCGGTCCACTCACACTCTCACTCAGGATCATGACCCCACAAACACACTGTTTCACCTCCCACAGATAACTGTAACCCTCCATACACTCTGTTTCAGTATGAGGGTGTAATGTTCCCATAAAATACAAACTTAATAGCAACTCTTATTTAACTCATCATCTCTTCAGTCACCTCACAGTCTCAACTGTCACTCCTCCACTTCCTGCTTCCTGATTCCCACCCTTTCTCCTTAAAGGGAGAGAGATGCTTTGCTGTATGTTACAGAGGGCAAGCCTCAAACACCACTTTCTATTTGATACCTCAGCATATTGCTACATTGCCTCAACTGAAGAGCCACCGTGTGTTATATTGCTATGTTAGCTCAACTTAACCCTTTGAGTGCCAGAGGGGTAAGCAACGCTTTGCAAAGCACACATTCTGTCTCACACTCTCACACAGTCTCTCACACAGTCACAGTCGCACACAGTCTCACACTCTCACACAGTCTCACACTCTCAGTCTCACACTCTCACAGTCTCTCTCGCAGTCTCACACAGTCTCTCTCACAGTCTCACACAGTCTCTCTCACAGTCTCACACAGTCCCTCACACTCTCACAGTCCCTCACACTCTCTCAGTCTCACAGTCTCACACAGTCTCTCTCGCAGTCTCACACAGTCTCTCTCGCCGTCTCACAGTCTCTCACACTCTCACAGTCTCTCACACTCTCACAGTCTCTCACACTCTCTCACACTCTCTCACACTCTCACAGTCTCACACAGTCTCACACAGTCTCACACAGTCTCACACAGTCTCACACTTTCACACAGTCTCACACTTTCACACAGTCTCACACTCTCACAATCTCACACAATCTCTCTCGCACTCACACAGTCTCTCACACTCTCACAGTCCCTCACACTCTCAGTCTCTTACACTCTCACACTCTCTCACACACCGTCTCACACAGTCTCTCACACAGTCACAGTCTCACACAGTCTCTCTCGCAGTCTCACACAGTCCCTCACACTCTCACAGTCTCTTACACTCTCACACTCTCTCACACACCATCTCACACAGTCTCTCACACAGTCACAGTCTCACACTCTCGCAGTCTCACACTCTCGCAGTCTCACACAGTCTCAGTCTCACACTCTCACAGTCTCTCTCGCAGTCTCACACAGTCTCTCTAGCAGTCTCTCACAGTCCCTCACACTCTCACAGTCCCTCACACTCTCACAGTCTCTTACACTCTCAGTCTCACAGTCTCACACAGTCTCTCACACTCTCACAGTCTCTCACAGTCTCTCTCGCAGTCTCAGTCTCTCAGTCTCTCTCGCAGTCTCACACAGTCTCTCTCGCAGTCTCACACACTCTCAGTCTCACACTCACAGTATCACACTCACAGTCTCTCTCGCAGTCTCACACAGTCTCTCTCGCAGTCTCACACAGTCCCTCACACTCTCACAGTCCCTCACACTCTCACAGTCCCTCACACTCTCAGTCTCACACACTCTCCGTCTCACACACTCTCAGTCTCTCACAGTCTCTCTCGCAGTCTCACACAGTCTCTCTCACAGTCTCACACAGTCTCACACAGTCTCACACAGTCTCACACTTTCACACAGTCTCACACTCTCAGTCTCACACTCTCACACAGTCTCTCTCGCAGACTCACACAGTCTCCCTCGCAGTCTCACACACTCTCAGTCTCACACACTCTCAGTCTCACACACTCTCAGTCTCACACACTCTCAGTCTCACACTCTCAGTCTCTCACAGTCTCTCTCGCAGTCTCACAGTCCCTCACACTCTCACAGTCCCTCACACTCTCACAGTCCCTCACACTCTCAGTCCCTCACACTCTCAGTCCCTCACACTCTCAGTCTCACACTCTTACAGTCTCTCACAGTCTCACACAGTCTCTCTCGCAGTCTCACAGTCTCTCACACTCTCACAGTCTCTCACACTCTCACAGTCTCACACACTCTCACAGACTCACACACTCTCACAGTCTCACACTTTCACACAGTCTCACACTTTCACACAGTCTCACACTCTCAGTCTCACACTCTCACAATCTCACACAGTCTCTCTCGCACTCACACAGTCTCTCACACTCTGTCTCTTACACTCTCACACTCTCTCACACACCGTCTCACACAGTCTCTCACACAGTCATAGTCTCACACAGTCTCTCTCGCAGTCTCACACAGTCTCTCACACTCTCACAGTCCCTCACACTCTCACAGTCTCTTTCGCACTCACACAGTCTCTCACACTCTGTCTCTTACACTCTCACACTCTCTCACACACCGTCTCACACAGTCTCTCACACAGTCACAGTCTCACACTCTCAGTCTCACACTCTCAATCTCACACTCTCAGTCTCACACTCTCAGTCTCACACTCTCAGTCTCACACTCTCAGTCTCACACTCTCGCAGTCTCACACAGTCTCAGTCTCACACAGTCTCAGTCTCACACAGTCTCAGTCTCTCACAGTCTCTCTCGCAGTCTCACAGTCCCTCACACTCTCACAGTCCCTCACACTCTCACAGTCCCTCACACTCTCAGTCCCTCACACTCTCAGTCCCTCACACTCTCAGTCCCTCACACTCTCAGTCTCACACTCTTACAGTCTCTCACAGTCTCTCTCGCAGTCTCACACAGTCTCTCTCGCAGTCTCACAGTCTCTCACACTCTCACAGTCTCACACTTTCACACAGTCTCACACTTTCACACAGTCTCACACTCTCACACAGTCTCACACTCTCACAATCTCACACAGTCTCTCTCGCACTCACACAGTCTCTCACACTTTCAGTCTCTTACACTCTCACACTCTCTCACACACCATCTCACACAGTCTTTCACACAGTCACAGTCTCACACAGTCTCTCTCGCAGTCTCACACAGTCTCTCACACTCTCACAGTCCCTCACACTCTCACAGTCTCTTACACTCACACTCTCTCACACACCGTCTCACACAGTCTCTCACACAGTCACAGTCTCACACAGTCTCACACTCTCGCAGTCTCACACTCTCGCAGTCTCACACTCTCGCAGTCTCACACAGTCTCAGTCTCACACTCTCACAGTCTCTCTCGCAGTCTCACACAGTCTCTCTCGCAGTCTCACACAGTCCCTCACACTCTCACAGTCTCTTACACTCTCACACTCTCTCACACACTGTCTCACAGTCTCTCACACAGTCACAGTCTCACAGTCAGTCTCATAGTCTCACACAGTTTCACACTCCCAGTGTCTCTCACAGTCTCTCTGTCTCACACAGTCCCTCACACTGACAGTCTCACACAGTCCCTCACACTGACAGTCTCACACAGTCCCTCACACTGACACAGTCTCTCACACTCTCTCACACACACAGTCTCACACTCTCTCACAGTCTCACACACAGTCTCACACTCTCACACTCTCTCTCACACTCTCTCAGTCTCACTCTAACACAGTCTCACACTCTCACAGTCTCACACTCTCACACAGTCTCACACTCTCACACAGTCGCACTCTCTCTGTCACACACAATCTCACAGTCTCTCTCACACTCTCAGTCACACAGTCTCACACAGTCTCACACTCTCACACACAGTCTCACACTCTCACACACAGTCTCACACTCTCTCTCACACTCTCTCAGTCTCACTCTCACACAGTCTCACACTCTCACACACACACACTCTCACACACACACTCTCTGTCTCGCACACTCGCACGCTCTCAGTCTCTCACTCATTCACACTCTCAGTCTCACATGCTCTCACACTCTCACAGTCTCTCACTCATTCACACTCTCAGTCTCTCACTCATTCACACTCTCAGTCTCACACACTCTCACGGTCTCACACTCTCACAGTCTCTCTCTCTCACTCTCACAGTCTCTCACTCTCACTGTCTCACTCATCCACACTCTGTCTCACTCATTCACACTCTCAGTCTCACACACTCGCACTCTCTCAGTCTCGCACTCTCTGTCTCGCACTCTCTCAGTCTCGCACGCTCTCACACTCTCACACGCTCTCACACTCTCACAGTCTCACACACACACAGTCTCACACACACAGTCTAACACACACAGTCTAACACACACAGTCTCACACTCTCTCACAGTCTCACACTCTCTCACAGTCTCACACTCTCACAGTCTCACACTCTCTCACACTCTCACAGTCTCTCTCATTCTCAGTCTCACAGTCTCTCTCAGTCTCAGTCTCTCACACTCTCAGTCTCACAGTCTCTCACACTCTCTCTCACACTCTCACAGTCTCTCACACTCTCACAGTCTCTCACACTCTCACAGTCTCTCACACTCTCTCACACTCACATTCTCACACTCTCAGTCTCACACAGTCTCTCTCACTCTCTCAGTCTCACACCCAATCACTCACACACTCAATCACACTCACACAGTCTCACTCAATCACACTCTCACAGTCTCACTCAATCACACTCTCACACAGTCTCACTCTCACACTCAATCACACTCTCACAGTCTCACACTCTCACAGTCTCACACTCAATCACACTCTCACACTTAAAGTCTCGCAGTCACACTCAATCACACTCACAATCAATCACACTCTCACCCTCAATCACTCACACCCTCAATCACTCACACTCTCTCACTATCATACACACTCTCACTCACACATTCTTACTCAATCACACACACTCACTAACACACTCACTCAATCACACACACTCACTAACACTGCAGGCATAAGTACAAACACAAACTCATTACAATGACACATAAGTCAACCCCTTATGACTCACTTCTGTGTGTGTGTGTGTCTCTGTGTGTGCCTGTGTGTTTCTCACTGTGTGTGTTGCATGTCTGTATCACACTCTATGTGTCTGCATGTATGTGTGTATGACTGTCACTCTTTAAGCATCTCAGTGCATGCGTGTGCATTTGCGTGTGTGTCTCTGTGTTTGTCTCGCATCCGTGTGTGTGCATTAATTCCCTATATATCCTGACGGGCAACGCCGTCCCACATTGCTAGTATATATATATATATATAGCTATAAATGCATATGTATGGATATCTGTATTATGGCTTGGAACATTTGGAATTCTGTTTCCTTAATTAAGAATCCAGGGCAGTTCCAGCTGTCCCAGACTTCAGGGTATCACACAATTACACCAATAAAAAGGAGCAGCAAGAAAAGAGCAGCATGTGAGAGGAAGAGGAACCTGGGAGGTGAGCAGTACAGCAATCCTGATTCCTGTCCTGATGTGAGCCCAGCAGAGGAGCAGACCAGAAACAAAGATTAGTGCTGGATGGTGTAAGGAGACTGTCATCATATTATTTACTGATATCACTGTCATTCCATTTTTCCCCATTTCTGTGACTCATAATATTGTTTAATTCATGTATATACCATCCAAACTGTAACAGTATTTTGATTTTGTACATATTTCAATCTTTTTTATTATCACTGATGTGTATTTTCTTTGTCACAATCTCCCCAAAAGAATAATTGTACCCTTGGTAAGAGGGGCTATAGAATTTCTTACAGATTGGTGAACCAGCCAGGAGGGAGTTGGTGTGACACAGAAGTACATTCATAAGTGTATATTATTTTGTGCTGATTCAAAATACTGTTTAGTACCTTTTGTCTTTGTAAAATAACTGTAGTCTACTACTATACAACGGAAGGTTTAATGCAGAAGATTGCCAAGGTTTCAAACCCTGAGCTTATTGTAAAGTGTCTGGAGGGAGTGTCAGACCCTTGGGTCCAAGCTCAGGATTATGTGGCCCAGGCAATTAGTGACAAGAAATTATCAAAGTCAAAGGGTAAAACTGCACTGATGTTTGAGGCTAGCTGGATAGCAAAACAGTACAAATCTCTACAGATGCAGAAAGATAGTTTGGAGAGTAATTTGCATGACTTGAATAATGTTCTAGAGCAGGGCTTATAATTTTAAGTCCTTTGCTACTAGCCAGACCTGAAAAGTTACTCACCACTGCAAGCCATAACATACCCACCAGGGCTGAATTTCTACTCGCCAGGGCTAAATTTTCACTCGTCATTGGTTAGCGGCGAGTGAAAATTTTGAGGCCTGTTCTAGAGTCACTAAAAATATCTGCTAAGAATGATACTGCCATGTGTGTAAACAACCAGCACACAATGGCAGAAAACCAGGTCCAGCTTGTGGAGAGGCTGATGTATGCCCGGGGTGCCATTAGAGCTCTGGGATCCTCTAACACTAAAGAGGCTGATCTTTCTCATTGTAGGTCAGAAAGAAACAGGTTAAAAGAGCAGGTAGGTAAGAGGAATGCTGTGGCTGCTGCATTTAATATCCCAAATTATGATGAAAGCATGGTGTGTGAAGTGGATTGGAGTATGCTTGGCAATGATGAAAGAAAGAATGAATGTAGTATGTCTGCTGTGAAAATGGTGCCAGTCTCCAATGAGAAAAAGATAGACTCACAGGGATTATTGGTATCTGAAACCAGCGTTTCCAGACCTCTTTCCTGAACCAAGCTTGCTGCTCGAGTAAAGATCTAGTACACATAGCATTTACTGATGATCCTATAGAAGTAACAATAAAAATTGATCAGTTTGAAAAAATACATAGAAATATAAGTGAGGCAGACAAATTCGGTGTGATTATGTTTAGTCTAGATAAATCTTTAAAATCAGACCTGTCCTCTGAGGTGTTTGAACACCCTAGAACAAAGCTGCAACTTCTGGGAGAGATATTGAAATCACTGGGTTCAGAGGAATATGATCATCATTCTGCATTTGGTAATTGTGCACAGAAGATGGAAGAATCTAAAAAAGAGTTTAGGGACAGCTTATTTGTAATATGTAAATGAACACTCCCAACTGGTGTACAGGCCAATATGAATCATGGCATATATAAGAAGGTATTACTGCGAAATGTACTAGAAGAAAAGAAAAGAGTAGTGCTCAAATCCGTACCTGATACCTTCTCACTAAAGGATGGACTACAGCCCTCCACACATGAATATCAAATCGACTAAAACACAAAAAAATCGCTAAATGAAATAAATAAATAAAAAATATTTAAAAAAATAAAACAAACAAAAAAAATTGAATAAAAAATAAAAAAATATAAAAATAAAAATGAAATACAAATGAAAAATAATAAATGATAAATAAAAATACAAGTAGATGAATGAGTCCTTGTCCCCACAATAAGTCTCTTATCTTGATCAGATGTTCCAACTGCTGCCTCCGATATGGTATTCCTCCATATAGCAAGACTTGTAACGAAATTCTAGAAAGAAGCACAAGAGGATACCATCTAACAGTAGAGTATACTTTATTTGGACACGCTCTCAATAAGAAACACACTTACAAGATCAAATATAAAACAGCATTATACTCTCTCCCAGTATCACATATTCCTCCTCCGTCTATTGAATGAACAGCCACAAACCGAATGTCAATACTTTTCACGGATTCAATAACGATACTGGAGTCAGTACTACTTAAGCAAAGCTTTATTAAGAAACACACGTACAGGCAACTGTACAGTAAGAACACAATACAACACGGATCGCTAGTAACGACTGCTCTTCTGTAGTAACAATGAACTGAACCCAAAGGATAATCAGGAGGGACTCGGCTCAGGACCGTACCTGTACGACCTGGTACCAGCAAGAAAGTGCCACAGGTCCGCACCTGTACAGACTAAGAGACAAGGAAGGTATCGCACCACAAGTTTGCATCTGTACTGACGAGGATAGGAAGGAAGGTATCAGTAGCGACTCTGCTCAGGACCACTCCAGAGCTATACTACAGGTCCGCACCTGTACCGACTAAGGGACTAAGGTAGGAATTGCCCGACATGTCCGCACCTGTACTAACAGAACCCAAGATCATAAGAGGCCACTAGAGCTACCAAGGTACCCAACAGCTATCCCCTGGAGCGTTTGTATGCTGGTTGCGCAGTGGACAACCACAGGTAAACCAAGGTAGATAGTGATATACAGGAAGGCAAGGGTGATAGGAAACCCTGAGCAGTAGGTCAGATCCAGGACCAACCAGAGTAACTGACAGAGCGGGAAGTCAGGTAGAGCCAAATGTCAGCACCAGAACAGATAGTCAGCCAGGCCTGGAGTCATACACAGAAAGGGTAGTCTACCAGAGCCGCAGATCATGCACCAGAATGGTTCTCAGACAAGCCAGGATCATACACAGAGCGGATAGTCAGAACAAAGCCAATGGTCATAACCAGAACGGATTAGTCAGCACTACAATCTCCCAACCTCACTGGACACCACGAAAGGGCAAC
The DNA here is from genome assembly GCA_037306005.1 of Rhinophrynus dorsalis. NCBI lineage: Eukaryota > Metazoa > Chordata > Amphibia > Anura > Rhinophrynidae > Rhinophrynus > Rhinophrynus dorsalis. The sequence continues at coordinate 69,343,712 of CM074723.1, read as the reverse complement.
TGAGAGTGGTGTCCAGTGGGTTATCAAGACCAGCCCCCCGGAAGAGGAGGAGACCAAAAAGTGTGCATGTCCCTTTAAATGCGGACACACATCTAGCTTGGACACGCGTCAAAGCACACTGTGAACCAGCTGGAAGAAGCTGCGGCTAGGCTGCCGGGTAGTGGAATGGCCCAGCAGCTGCCGCCTACCCGAAATGCTGGCTGAACATGCAGGTAAGGTAGAGGTCGGCTCGGCAGCCGCCGCTACTATAACAATACTGCTCCAAGGCCCCCATATATATATATATATATATATATATATATATATATATATATATATACAGCACGGTGTAAATCACATAAGCACCCCACACCAGAGTTACTCACAGGCACTCTTGTGTGCTACAGCAGCATAGGGTTCCGATGTTCAATTTAGAGCACTATTCAGTGGTGTCACTGTTGTTACATGGAGGATGCAACCGGGAAAAACCTTGATGTCAGAATCACTCAGACTAGCCCAAAGCATGTCGTGGACACTACCTTCCGCACACAAAAGGGCCCGTGAGTAACCCTGGTGTGGGGTGCTTATGTGATTTACACCATGCTGTATATATATATGGGGGCTTTGAAGCAGTATTGATTACTGTTAAAGAACACATTTGGTTTGTGGCTGTTCATTCACTAGACGGAGGAGGAATATGTGATACTGGGAGAGAGTATAATGCTGTTTTATATTTGATCTTGTAAGTGTGTTTCTTATTGAGAGCGTGTCCAAATAAAATATACTCTACTCTTAGATGGTATCCTCTTGCACTTCTTTCTAGAATATTGTTACAAGTATTGCTAAGAAATGCCCTGCCTGAAATCCGTGAAATAGTGGGTCTGTGTCTGCACAAAACAGTATTTCTTTGGTATACAATTGTCTAAAAAGGGCTGAGGCAATTGTAAAGAGATATAAACCTGGCCATACAAAAGTGTCTAGAGTAGAAGTCCCTTCACAAGTAAGAGAGAGATGTGCAAATGTTCCTACGCATTGTAAAAATGGTAATGTGCTTAGATGTTTTGCATGTAACAAGATGGGACACATAGCAAGGAACTGTAAACACTCTCCAGCAGAGGGAATCCTATAACATAAAGTCCAAGAATGCGTCGGTCACTGTGCACATAACCGCACATGAGCAGTAGGGACTCGCAGAACGGGCTGATCCGGAGCGGGGAGCTCTGGAAGGCTGACAGCCTGTCTGTGCTCCTGGCTCCGGGCCAGGAGCAGAGGCGGCTGGGTGACAAACTGCCACCCAGCGCCTCCACTTCTGTCCCGGAGCCAAGAGCACAGACAGGCTGTGAGCCATCCGGACCTCCCCGCTCTGGATCAGCCCGTGTATACGGGCTTTGTAACTAGAAAAAGAAATAAGGGATGTGCAGAAATAATGGGAACACATAGGAATGGCACAATGGGAAGAGACAGTCCAAACAAAATTCCTCCTTCTGCTTCCAGAATCCCATATAGTGTTTTCACCCCTTAGTGACCGGCCTCATGCACATGCGGCCGTCACTTGACACCCGGATAGGAATTTTTTTTCCACCAAAGTAATCTGTTGTCCCCGAACGGCGTGCAGCCGTGCAGGGACCTGGACTACCGGGATGTACATGTACGTCCTCTGTCACTAAGTGACAGTTTCTGTGGGACATACATGTATGTCCATTGTTGGGAAGGGATTAAAGTCAGAGAAAGATAGGCTTGAAAAAGAAAACCTCCAACTTAAAAATGAAAGAAAATTATTCATGGAGGAATTAGCCACATTAAAATTAGAGCTCTCCAAAGTGTTGGGTAAATCAACTTGTGAAGGTGAACAGGCAAAGGGAGAAGATAAATCTCTCCATTTAAATTTTCCTTAAAATCTTTTTATATATCTAACATTTTTTCTAAAATTTTGTTTTTCAGGAAAAAAAATACAACTGACAATTAAAGAAATGTGACAAGAGATGGTTGTTGCAATTACCAATTTTGTTTATTTCAGCTGCAATAGAGGACCTTACATTTTTATGTTTTTAATTTTTTACTTTTAACCCTGTAACGTCCGGTGGTCCTGGGATGTTTCCGTCCCATAAAGACCGCATTGAACCACATGGACGCACCGGTACACGTGACCTGTTGTGTGTATCGGCGCGTCACTATGGGGCCTGATAGAGATCGCTCCGATCTTGGAGTGGTCAATTTCAGGCCCTATTTTTACTTACAGCGCTCCCGGTAGAGCTCTGTAAGTAAAAAGTACGTGACGTACTATGACCGTCATCTGTCCTTCAGTATTTCAAAGACCGTGACGGTCATAGTATGGCACATGTCGTTAAGGATAGTCTCTAAAATCTATGAAGTACAGTCAGGTGGGCTAAATTCTAGATTGTTCTTATTTTGTTTTAAAACGCCTGCACTGCCAACTAATCATGGCTGGATTAATGAATAAGGATTTTTGTTTTTTATGAGTTGTTGCCATACTGAGGTGAGGACATACATAGCCTCAGTTATATTTTGTGTTTTTGTTTTTTTCAGGCAACACCTGGTTATATAATTTTTACATAGGTTGCATACTGCTTGCATGTGCCTTTAAAATAGACTTAAAGGGATAGTAATGCTTCGTTTTAACTTTATTTTATTTTGTAGGCATTAAAAAAACATGAAGAACGAGATAAGTCTTATCTCTCAAACCTTTATGGTTTAAGAGATATTCACAAGCAAAGTTTGCCCTCCCCGCCCCTTTTACCTAGTGTAAGCCATCTCTTCTCAGATGTGAATCTGGTTGTAAGACCAGACAGATAACAGCAGGGGACAATCTTCTTTATATGAAAACAATGAAAGCCCTACCCCCCTTGACAGGCTTTTCAGGTTGTTCCCTTATCTTAATTGAAGATTGTCCCTCTCTGCAGTCTACCTGGGCACCTCCCTTCTACTCTGGCTGAGCAGTGTTACATCAGTAAAAGGGGCGGGAGGGGGACACTTTGTCATTGAATTACTCCTGAACTACAACTCTGACAGAACTGAAATAAGACTCTCCAAAGTCCAAATACTATGATGATTAATTAGAGCTGTTTTTATTATGAAACATTACTATCCCTTACTATAAACTGTAAAAGCAGCATTCAATCTATACATTTTGTGATTTTTTTAAATTTTTTAATTTTCTCTTGCTTTTCTATTAACTGTTGGAAGCTATCTCACTATATCAAGGTGGGGGTGCTACCAATAAAAATATTTGGCACTGGGCATTTTTCTATTCATACATCTTCAGAGAATGATGCAGATAAATAACATTTGTAGATATTTCTGAAGCTGCATGAATTAGAAATTGTAAATTGTCTGTACAATGTATATTGTGATAGCACACAAGATTACCAGTTTGTATTTGTGAATGTTTTGTCTTTCAGTAAGAGCTTGGTTATAATTAATAGACAGTGGTAAATAATAGAAGTGGTAATTTTTTTATCAAATGACTACACCTGTCCAAATAAATGTAACAATTATTAGGGAAGCAAAGTACTATTGCAGCCGTATATATCTCTAATAACATCTGTTTGTTGTTTTGTTACAGATAACCAGACTTGGATTTGATAAGGAGACTGAGACAGGGGTGACATGTATACCACCAGTGATTTGGCCAAGATCACAATATATGCTTTACATATAGTGTGTCTTATAATTTCCTAAAGTTACTAATAAACACATATCAACACTACCTTTCAATTCATTGCTGGTAAAGGAATTCAGTACACTTGTTCATGAAATAAAATGTGTCATAAGTAGTAACAATAACCTACCACCTTAGCACACTCAATAAACTGTCCTATGGTAAGTGGTTGTCTCGTACACACTACCCAGTACTAAGAGATATATGGTAAATGTGAGAGACACGTAATCTGCACCTCAAAATAAGACAGACATGGGTCAGGGGGAGTACACAGTGGTGGAAGAAGTGATTGTGGCACAGGTGTACAAATGTGTAGGAACAGATAAACAAGCAGGAGCAGCTGAGGATAAAGCTGCAGGAGTCACAAAGGTGGGTTCAAGATCTGCAAAAGTGGCTAAAGGACTGTAAAGTAATAGTTATATTGATATTGTAACTGTGAGTATTCTAAAAATTAGACTAAATTACCTCACAATACTATGGGTGGTTGTCAAGTCATTCCTGTAACAGTAAACTGTTTCAATTTCAACTCTTGTACACAAAGTTAATCCACACACACAAGGTCATTCATTTTGTGTTATTGAAAGGGGTCTTGCCTTCACAGTCATTCACCCTGTAGGTGGGTATTGTAAGAAAGTCACTACTAAACAGGTCTATCCCTTTCTTTGTCAAGTGTAGCCATATTGCCGATACATGCCTTCCACTTAGACTCTTGTGGTTTTATGCCAAATGGTGTACCTTTTCAAGGAGGTAATACTGTAAACTTATTAATTGCACTATTAACTTTTTTATAGAGCCTTCAATGGCCATGGAAGTTCTTGCAGCTTTCCTTGTTGGCTAGGCTCGATCTCTGACCAAACAAATTGCACATGAGGACAGATGGATTTGAACACGTGGCAAGTGGCTTTTACAGTCTATAATTATTTGGACAGTGACACATGTTGTTGTTGTTTTGGGTCTGTACTCCAGTGCATTAGATTTGAAATGAAACAATTTACATCCATAAACTATAAACCATGTAGGTATTGCAACATTTTTTATACATAGGCCCTCCATTTTAGTGGAACAAAATTAAATGGACAAATAAAATAATCTTAAATAAAGTCATATTTAGTACTTTGTTGCATATCCTTTGCATCCTTTCCCTGATGTCTGTAACCCATTGACATCACCATAGCTTGGGTATAATACCTTGTGATGCTCTGCTAGGCCTGTACTGTAGCATCTTCAGTTCCTCTTTGTATGAAAGAATTTTTCCTTTCAATCTAGTTTTCACAACTGAAATACATACTCAATTGGATTCAGGTCAGTTGATTGACTTGGCCAGTCAAGAATATTCCACTTTTTGGCCCTGAAAAACTCCTTGGTTGCAATAGCAGTAGGTTTGGGGTCATTATCCCACTGCAATGTGAGCCTTTCAATTAGTTTTAAGGAATTTTGTTAAATATGAGTAGATTAGATGTTTCTGTACACCTGAGAATGAATTCTTCTCCTGCATCTGCAATCATATCAATAAAGACAAGTGAATCGGTTCCAGTGGCAGTCATACATGTCAAAGACATAACACTACTCCACAATCTTTCACAGATGAGGAGGAATGCTTTGGATAATGTGCAGTTCTTTTCTTTATCCACACTTTCCTCTTGACATCACTCTGCTACAGGTTAATCTTCATCTCATCCATCCAAAAAACTTTGTTACATAAATGTACATGTTTGTATGTAGTTTTTAGCAAACTGTAACCTGGCTTTTCTGTTATTGAGATTTAACAGTGGTTTGCATCTTGTGGCAAACCCTCTGTGCTTATGCTAGTTTAGTTTTCTCTCTTTGACACTTCCATACCTACATCCTGGAGAATGTTCTTGATCTGTTTGACAGATGAAAAGGGTTTTTACTTCATAAGTGCATGCTTTCTTCAGGTAATTTGCTATTGCTGAGCTCACCTGTGCATTCTTGCTTCTTAGCAATGTACCGCACAGCTAATGTTTTGGCTATATCTCTAATGTATTCCGATTTTTCAGCCTCATGAAAGCCTGCTTTACTGCCATTGACATGTCTCTGCTCCTCATATTGAGAGACAAAAACCACAGAGTCCAAATACAAATGCCAAACCTTGAATTACCGCTAGACATTTTTTTAGCTGTGCATGAACTAGCAATGCCGTGACACACACCTGGCAGCCAACTGTCCTATTACATTTGGGCCCCTTAAATGAAGGGAATATGCATCAAAAGGGCTGTAATTCTAATACAGTTCATGGTTTATGGATGTAAATGTCCTCAAATTAACCCCTTAAGGACCACACATGTGACCGGCACTTAAGGACCACAGACTTTTTTTTGTATCCTGTTCCAGGCTCCCTGAACGGCATGCAGCTGCGCGGGGAGCCTAGAATTCCACGATGGTCCTGGGTCGTTAACGCAAAACAACCCATGATGTGCCATGACTGTCAAGGGTCATTAAGGGGTTAAAGCTGACACTCTGCACTTTATCGTCTTAGCCATATGCTTAATTTCAAATCCAATGTACTGGAGTATAGAGTCAAAACAACAAAACTTTTGTCACAATCCAAATACTAACGGACTGCTCTGTGTTTGCTTGACCAATTGTGTTGAGATTATTCCCACCAACATGCATTACCAGGATATTAGGGTTTCCCCATATTTATCATGCTGCATTGAACATCTCCATTATAAACCTTCCTTGCTAGTCCAGATGACCCTCACTTGCCTCTCTGCTAAACTGAATTGTCTACTGCCTGATTACTGTGCAGCATGCCTGCCTGCCCAGTATACAAAAGGAATGTCCCTGAAAAATTGGTTGTATTTCTTAAACATGGTGAATGTCCATTTCCCACAACTGATTTATTCCCCCGGTGACTGACCCTGTTTGGCTGCCACTGTCACTGCTCCTATCCTAAAGGAGTGGGAATCAAAAGTAGTTTGGGTAATCATATCATTTTCAGGGTCTTCAACAAGGCTGCCCTGAACTGGACATTGGATAGTGCATTGCCATCCACAATATTTATTGCTATAGGAAGTGTTTTAGCAGGAAGAATATATTGAGATGTATCTTTGTTTTCAAGTAGGTCCTGGAGAACATTTACAGCACAAAGCTGCATACTTGCACAGAGAAACAAAAACAAAACTATATTTCCATTTATAGACAAATAAATAAACAAATACCATAATATACTTTATATACAGTTACATGTGTTTTTTTAATATAAAGAAACAGTAATGTTTCCAAATATTAGACTGGGAGATAATCAGATTTTTTCTCTGGTAGCTTATTACAGGCGTGCAGAGCTCTGAAGAAGGCAGGTTGACTGATTCCTCTTTTGTATTATGGAAAATTCAGCAAGCTGTTAGCAGTGGAGTGGATGTAGCATGGAGAGCTGTAGTGAGCATAATGCTCATGTATTCTGGTAATGACAATGAATTATACAATGTGTTGGGTTTGTAAAGATGGATTTGTGGAGCAGAAGCATATACTATATCACATAGTCTATGACTGCCATTAACATCTGTTGAACAATATATGTTCTTACTAGGGGACTTAGACAGGATTTGTCGGTAAAAATAGCATCTACAATATGATACTGCTTGGGTGTTAATTTATCATATCATAATATGAAGGCCAAAAGTGAGGTTGGGGTCAAGTCGCATACCAACAGAGACGGATTAAGGCTCCCTGGGGCCCTAGGTAAGGTACCAATTTGGGGCCCCACATCTTTTGATCCGATGCTTCTGACAGAGTGCTGCTATCAGGTACTGACATTGTGGCTTCAATTTAATTGGGAGCAACTGGATGATTCTGGTCTTTCACCAGAAAGAGACATCTGACACAAGATGCTACCAGAAGAAAAAGTCCAGAAGATAAAGTTTCCAGGTATGAACTTGATCCTCCAATGACTAGCTACGCTGCTAGTTACACACCTGTTTAGTGTACAGTGATACTACCATACCTCATTTCATCCTAATACAAGGCTACTCCAATCCTGTTTGATACATTGATTAATAAAACAAACAAAGGTGATAAGGGTGAAGGACAAATGTCTTTTTTTCAGCAATTATGCTACTGAGATTTAGCACTGGATACCAGTGTATGTGATAAATGTTATAACTGGTTTATTCTCACAGATTCCTATTGAGACCTGTGGGGAATTTGAGGATAACGCCAGAGCTAAAGTTATACCTGCAAAGGAATCCAGCCTGTAATAAATGAACAGGAGCAACTGTGGTGCAAACCAACTGCATCATAGAGGGTCAAACATTTGTTTCCAAATCCCCATTGACTTAAATGGGGCTTTTAGTCTCTTGAATGCTAGAGAGGTTCCCAGTGCATTTCTTTACAATACACTGGAAATGTCTCCAGCATTCAAGGGATTAAAAACACCATTTAAATCATTGTGAATTTTTATTTGACTCCTATGAAGTAGTTAGTTTGCTCTAGAATTGCATCTGTTCTTATTGATCAACCTCATAGTCCTTGTACCCTACACAGCCACTCTGGAAAGTCAAGCCATCCCCTCTATGATCCTGTTGGCTTGTCAGTGCTGGTGTTCTTTACGAGGAACGTCATGTGCTGTATTTGTTCCCATAGTAACAATCCCTGCTTACTGGGTATTCTTAAGTAAAATCCTATGTAAGATGATTGTGTGTTCATAATTACTATATCACAGGAGCTGAATTCTTCAGAGGATATGCAATCTTTTTATTGGGCTGGCAGAAACATATAGATGGTTGACGTATATGAGTCTTTCAAAGCAAATGGAACGCTGCATGTTAAGCTTCTCAATGAGGTCTTTTTTAAAGCCAAATTATTCTTATGTATTATGTATTCTTATGTGTTCATTGTGTTGTTTCTCACAAAGTACAGTGTGCCATTAATGAAAATGTATGACAAGTATTTGTCTAGATCTTGGCATTCAGATATCTGCAAACTGAATTAAGCTAACTGGTTTAAGTACCTAAAGAAAATAAATATGTAAGTGGAATAAAATAATAAATCTGTCTTCTACCTCTGTGTGTATTTATATCTCTCTATCTATCTATCTATCTATCTATCTATCTATCTATCTCTCTATCTATAAAACAAGAAATGGCATTGAAAACATGCTCAGTAGGACTTCATTAATTTGTGAATACCATTTATTGTTGATGTTTTGGCCCCCTCCAATGCCTTTATCAAAAACCCTGATAAAAGCCCTAAACCAGGGGCTAAACCTTAACAATAAATGCAAGTATTTATGAATTAATTAAGTCCAATGAGTGATCTTATTTAGCATGGTTCTAATAGCATTTCTTGTTTTATATACCATTTTACAATAAGCAGCTCCAGGGCATTAAATATATATATTTATAAATATACAGGTATGCATACATATGAATACACATATATATAACACACATCTATCTATCTATCTATCTATCTATCTATTAGTGATGAGCGAGCATGCTCGGCCGAAGCTCGGTTCGGCTCGAGCATCGCTCTGCTCGGCACATGGCGGTACTCGTACGAGTACCGCATGTGCTCGCCCGCCATGTTCGGGTCTCCTCCCCGCACGTTTCGCGGCTGCTGCGCAGCCAATAAACGTGCGGTGAGGCTCTGACATCAGTGTAATGCCAGCAGCCATGTTGGCTGCTGGCATTACACTGATTGGCTGGCCAGAACCCGTGATAGGGTGCTGTATAGCACCTGACCAGCGAGTTCGGCTCAGTCTTAGCCAGGGAGAGATGAGGATAGGAAGGGAAAGTCAGTGTAGGGAGAAGAAAAGTGTGTTTGAACAACATATAAAGAAAGACCCAAAAGTCCTTTTTAGGACTATTGCGTGTGGGGGCAGCAGTTATATTTTGTTTTGGGGGGCAGAGTTTAAAAAAAAAAACGTCACATATTCCGTTCACTGTGCCTAGCCGCAGATTAGCAGCACATTCTGTTTAGTGTGCAAAGTTGCAGATTAGCAGCACATTCTGGTTAGTGTGCAAAGTTGCAGATTAGCAGCACATTCTTTTTAGTGTGCAAAGTTGCAGATTAGCAGCACATTCTGTTTAGTGTGCAAAGTTGCAGATTAGCAGCACATTCCGTTCACTGTGCCTAGCCGCAGATAAGCAGCACATTCTGTTTAGTGTGCAAAGTTGCAGATTAGCAGCACATTCTGTTTAGTGTGCAAAGTTGCAGATTAGCAGCACATTCTGTTTAGTGTGCAAAGTGTAAAAAATAAAAGTCACATATTCCGTTCACTGTGCCTAGCCGCAGATAAGCAGCACATTCTGTTTAGTGTGCAAAGTTGCAGATTAGCAGCACATTCTGTTTAGTGTGCAAAGTGTAAAAAATAAAAGTCACATATTCCGTTCACTGTGCCTAGCCGCAGATAAGCAGCACATTCTGTTTAGTGTGCAAAGGTGCAGATTAGCAGCACATTCTGTTTAGTGTGCAACGTGTAAAAAATAAAAGTCACATATTCCGTTCACTGTGCCTAGCCGCAGATAAGCAGCACATTCTGTTTAGTGTGCAAAGTTGCAGATTAGCAGCACATTCTGTTTAGTGTGCAAAGTGTAAAAAATAAAAGTCACTTATTCCGTTCACTGTGCCTAGCCGCAGATAAGCAGCACATTCTGTTTAGTGTGGAAAGTTGCAGATTAGCAGCACATTCTGTTTAGTGTGCAAAGTGTAAAAAATAAAAGTCACATATTCCGTTCACTGTGCCTAGCCGCAGATAAGCAGCACATTCTGTTTAGTGTGCAAAGTTGCAGATTAGCAGCGCATTCTGTTTAGTGTGGAAAGTTGCAGATTAGCAGCACATTCTGTTTAGTGTGCAAAGTGTAAAAAATAAAAGTCACATATTCCATTCACTGTGCCTAGCCGCAGATTAGCAGCACATTCTGTTTAGTGTGCAAAGTTGCAGATTAGCAGCACATTCTGTTTAGTGTGCAAAGTGTAAAAAATAAAAGTCACTTATTCCGTTCACTGTGCCTAGCCGCAGATAAGCAGCACATTCTGTTTAGTGTGGAAAGTTGCAGATTAGCAGCAAATTCTGTTTAGTGTGCAAAGTGTAAAAAATAAAAGTCACATATTCCGTTCACTGTGCCTAGCCGCAGATAAGCAGCACATTCTGTTTAGTGTGCAAAGTTGCAGATTAGCAGCACATTCTGTTTAGTGTGCAAAGTGTAAAAAATAAAAGTCACATATTCCGTTCACTGTGCCTAGCCGCAGATAAGCAGCACATTCTGTTTAGTGTGCAAAGTTGCAGATTAGCAGCACATTCTGTTTAGTGTGCAAAGTGTAAAAAATAAAAGTCACTTATTCCGTTCACTGTGCCTAGCTGCAGATAAGCAGCACATTCTGTTTAGTGTGCAAAGTTGCAGATTAGCAGCACATTCTGTTTAGTGTGCAAAGTGTAAAAAATAAAAGTCACATATTCCATTCACTGTGCCTAGCCGCAGATTAGCAGCACATTCTGTTTAGTGTGCAAAGTTGCAGATTAGCAGCACATATTCCGTGTAATATGAAGAAGGCGGGTAAAAAGGGACGGGGAAGTGGACGTGATCCTGATAGTTCAGGGCGCGGGTCAGGATGCGTAGAAACTGTGCCTGGTGCCAGAGCACAAGAAAGAAAGACATCCACCATACCTAGCTTCATGTCTCAGTTTACAGGGCATCGCAGGACATCACTCTCGAGGTCAGACCACTGCGAACAGGTGGTCGGTTGGATTTCAGCTGATACTGCTTCCAGTCGGTTAAGCACCACCCTGTCTTCCACCAAGTCCACTCTCAGTAGCCAAGAGTCTGGTCAACATAATCCTCACCCTGATCATCCTTCCTCCCACCATAGAGGGTCTGGCCAAAGAAGTGATCCCACACTGGGATATAGTGAGGAGCTCGTCTCATCACCAATCCTTCATTTGAACCTCTCTCCAAGCACGCTTGCAGAGGAACATGACATCTTGTGCCCTGATTCACAACCTCTAGAGGGTACCCAATCACAAGAAGATGACAGAGGGGAACGGCATTTAAGGTCAAAGGAAGTGGATGATGATGATGATGAGACACAGTTGCCATCAAATCAACCACTATTACTGTCTCAAGACCTTGATGAGGAGGATGATACACAGTTGTCAATAACTGAGTATGTGGTGGGATCAAGAAATGAGGAGGATGATCAGAGTGAGGAAGTGGAGGAGGACTTGGTGGACGATGAGGTGACTGACCCCACCTGGGAAGGTGGAGAGCCGAGCGATGACAGCAGTCCTGAGAGTGAGCCATCTGCAGCACCGCAACAGGCTGGAAGAGGCAGTGGTGTGGCTAAAGAAAGAAGGCGGACCGCACCAAACCGGCCCGCAAATGTTCCACGGAGCACCCCCTTGCGTAAATCTCCCTTGCCATGGGCTAGGTGTTCCGCGGTATGGCGTTTTTTTAAGGAAAGTGCGGACGACAAAAAAATTGTAGTTTGCAACCTGTGCCACACCAGAATGAGCCGAGGCATGAACACTAGAAACCTCACCACCACCAGCATGATCCGACACATGGCATCCAAGCACCGTAATAAGTGGGAGGAACGCCCGGATCGCCAATCTGTGTCTGCAGGCCACACCACTGCCTCCTCTTCCCCTGTTTTCGGTGCCGGCCAATCGCCTGTCGAAGGCGCAGTCCCGCATACCTCCCGCCCTGCACCTGTACCATCTGAAGCACCATCAGCGACCACATCCACTTCCCTGTCCCAGCGCAGCGTCCAAATGTCGTTACCCCAGGCATTTGAGCGCAAGCGAAAATACCCAGCCACCCACCCACAGGCCATAGCACTAACCTCACACCTTTCCAAATTACTGGCCATCGAAATGCTGCCATTTAGGCTTGTGGAGACTGAGTCCTTCCGCAGCCAGATGGCAGCAGCTGTCCCTCGGTACGCAGTCCCCAGCCGCCACTACTTTTCCCGGTGTGCCGTCCCCGCCTTACACCACCATGTGTCCCGTAACATCACCCGTGCCCTGACCAACGCAGTTACTGGGAAGGTCCACTTAACGACTGACACATGGACAATTGCTTGTGGCCAGGGACGCTACATTTCCCTGACGTCACACTGGGTGAATGTCGTGGAGGCTGGGAGCGACTCGGACCCTGGGATGGCACAGGTGCTACCCACGCCGAGGATTGCGGGCCCTACCTCCATCAGGGTTTCCGCCAGCACCTACGTTATTGGCTCCTCCTCCTCCGTTTCCACCTCCGAATTCTCTGCGTGCAGCGCCACTCACCCATCAGCCGGTAGCTGGAAGCAGTGTAGCACTGCAGTGGGGAAGCGTCAACAGGCCGTGCTGAAGCTGATCTGCCTTGGGGACAAACAGCACACGGCCTCAGAGCTGTTGCAGGGGATTAGTCACCAGACCGAGCAGTGGCTCTCGCCACTCAACCTGCAACCAGGCATGGTTGTGTGTGATAATGGGCGTAACTTGGTGGCGGCTTTGGAGCTCGGCAAGCTCACACACGTACCATGCCTAGCGCATGTATTTAATTTAGTGGTTCAGCGATTTCTAAAAACCTACCCCAATTTGCATGATCTCTTGACCAAGGTGCGCCGCGTGTGTGCACATTTCCGTAAGTCATCAACAGCTTCAGCCGGCCTGTTGAAGCTGCAGCAGCGCTTACAATTGCCAGCTCACCGGCTGCTGTGTGACGTGAGCACGCGGTGGAACTCCACCTTCCACATGTTGGCCCGGCTTTGTGAGCAGCAGAGGGCAGTAGTGGAGTACCAGCTGTTACACGGTCGTCGCCTCTCCGTTCAACTTCCTGTAATCAGAAGTGAGGAGTGGGAATGGATGTCAGACCTCTGTGAGGTTTTACGCAATTTTGAGGAATCGACACAGATGGTGAGCGGCGATAACGCTATTATCAGTGTAACCATCCCACTTCTGTGTCTACTGAAACGCTCGCTGCTCACAATTAAAACCGACGCTTTGCATGTGGAAGAGGTGGAAATGCGGGAGGAAGAGCTTACACAAGGTGATAGCCAGAGCACCCTCACTTCGTCTTCTCAGCGACAATTGGAGGAGGCGGAGGAGGAGGAGGAGGAGGAGGAAGACACGGTTGCCTCCGCTACAGAGGGTAGCCATGGAACTTTAGTTCCATCTCTTCAGTGTGGGTGGGCAGAAGAGGAGGAAGAGGATGAGGAGATTGAGAGTCATCCTCCTGGTGAGGACAGCGAAATCTTGCCTGTTGGTACTCTGGCACACATGGCTGACTTTATGTTAGGCTGCCTTTCCCGTGATCCACGCGTTATACGCATTTTAGACAACACGGATTACTGGGTGTTCACCCTTCTGGACCCCCGCTACAAAGAGAATTTCTCATCTCTCATTCCTCCGGTGGAGAGGACAAGCAAAATGGTGCAATACCAGAAGGTTCTTGTCGAAAAATTGCTCCAAAATTTTCCATCTGACAACGCTGGAGGCAGAGTACGTGCTACCTTGGCCAACCGAGAAGGGGAGAAAAGGGGAGCACACAGCAGTTCCGACAAAGGCAGGGCAACACTCTCCAAGGCGTGGGACACCTTCATGACACCCCGCCAGCACCCTCACCCTGATGCGCAGCCTAGTGTCACAAGGAGGGAAAAGTTTTGGAAGATGGTGAAGGAGTACATAGCAGACCGTGTCAGCGTCCTCAATGATCCCTCTGTGCCTTACAACTACTGGGTGTCCAAGCTGGACACGTGGTATGAACTGGCACTCTACGCCTTGGAGGTGCTGGCCTGCCCTGCCGCCAGCGTTCTGTCTGAGCGGGTATTTAGTGCTGCTGGTGGCATCATAACAGATAAGCGTATCCGCCTTTCCACCGAAAATGCTGATAGGTTGACACTTATAAAAATGAACAAGGCCTGGATTTCCCCTGACTTCTCCACTCCACTGGAGGAAAGCCCAGGGTGTACATAAAGTCACTTTAGATATGTTATTTACAATGATGGGAATACTCTGTATTCCCATTCACCCCTTCCACCCAAAAAATGGGTATATGGTTGACTCTTAATCTTCTCATCCTCCTCCTCCTCTTCCATATACCCTGTGATATAATTTTTATATAGGGCCAGCTCACCAGCGGGCCCTGTGATATAATTTTTATATAGGGCCAGCTCACCAGCGGGCGCTGTTTGACAATTTTTGTATAGGTCAGCTCACCAGAGGGCCTTCTCATATAATGTTTTATTGGGTCAGCTCTCTAGCGGGCCCTCTCATATAATGTTTTATAGCGTCAGCTCACTAGCGGGCCTTCGCATATAATGTTTAGGATGGTCAGCTCCGCAGCAGACCCTCACCCATAATGTTTTAGATGGTCGGCTCAGCGCACGTTTCCCTCTTAATCATGGCCCCAGTTCAGAAAAATCGAGGAAATTTTTTGCAGAATTTGCCTCTGCGCACGTTTCCCTCTTAATCATGGCCCCAGTTCAGAAAAATCGAGGAAATTTTTTGCAGAATTTGCCTCTGCGCACGTTTCCCTCTTAATCATGGCCCCAGTTCAGAAAAATCGAGGACATTTTTTGCAGAATTTGCCTCTGCGCACGTTTCCCTCTTAATCATGGCCCCAGTTCCGAAAAATCGATGAAATTTTTGGGAGAATTTGCAGATGATATACAAATAAATATACAGCAAATACTGTTTGGTAACAATTTTTCGCCTAAAGTCGTTTTTATCTTCCTTTTTGTGTGTTTTACGGTCAGTCTGTAAAAATGGCGTACTACGGGCGAAACATTGTTCCCAGCAGCGACGTTGGAGTCCAAGATGCATCCAGACATCCTCCCTGTGCTGTCCCTGAACCATTTCTGTGGTGTTTCCATCATTTTCTGCCCTTTTCCTATGGACCAGGCACCCTCCCCTCATCAGAGCAGGGGGTGCCTGGTGTAATGCTCGAGTCCTCCCATTGACTTCAATGGGGCTCGGGTGCTCGGCCGAGCACTCGAGCCTCCGGGGGTGCTCGGCCAGAGCACCCGAACACCCGAGCATTGGGGTGCTCGATCATCACTACTATCTATCTATCTATCTATCTATCTATCTATCTATCTATCTAAATAAATGGTTTTAGAACCATATAGAGTAGGAACACTCATAGGACTTATTTAATTTGTGTATACTTGCATTTACTGTCAATATTCTGGCCCCCTCAATGGCCTTTATCAATGAGCAGCAACAAGGCTTAAATAAGCTTTTTTCAAAGCCATAGAGGAGTGCAGTTCACCCCTATGGTGCAGTCGGTTAGCTCCGGAATTGCATCTCTTCATTCGATGAATGCAGACCTAAAATGTCTCACATGAAGCAGTGTTCTTATTATTTATATTATGGGCAAGGTAATAAGTACGTGTTGTAATCCTCAGTATTTATTTGGTTTGGATTCGCCTTGCTGACAGTATCTGGAAAAAAGAGCGTAAGTCCCATGAGAAGCAGTAGCTACTTATAAAATTTATGATATGTATCCATTTTGGATGTTACTAAATAAATAAAGAGGAGAAGGTCTGCTGGGAGAATGTCAGCCGAGAGTGTCCTAAGCATGCATCGAGCGAAGCTGGGAAATGAAGAATGGGATGGGATAATGGGGAGGTGAAGTGGCAAAATGAGAGGGGGGGGGAGTGCAAAATGACAAAGTGTGTGCAATGATTTTGAGAAGAGTCAAATCCATTTATCATAATACCTAAAATACAACTAAAAAAGCGATATGTATACTTGAGAAATGATGACAACAAAAGGTAGCCACCTAACATATCAGTACTGTTAGTAATTCTGCAAATCTACTCTCCCAAACTATTGCAATTAGAAAAATATGAATGAATATCACACTGATGTCTTAGACATTATCAGGGGAAAAACATAGTTGATGAGGCTGAAAAAAGGCATGCATCCATCAAGTCCATCCATACCAAAACACCCCTGTTGATCCAGAGGAAGGCAAAAAAGCCCTCTGAAGCCATTTCCAATCTAGCCCCAAGTGGATAAAAAAATCCTTCCCTGGATCAACATCCTATCTGCACTGAAGCCACCTGTCATAATTTTCAATATTGTTCTGTGCTAGATAGGCATCCATTGCTTTTTGAAAACAGTTGCAATATCTGCAAGTACAACATCCCGAGGCAAAAAATTCCATAGCTTTACTGCCCTAACTGTAAAGAATCCCTGCCTTTGTTTTAGTCGAACATGCCTTTTCTCTAGTCTTAATGGATGACCTCTTATGCTTAGCTCAGCTCTTTGCGTAAATAATTAATTGGATAGTTCTTTGTATTGACCTTGACTTTATTTATAAATGGTAATCATATCACCCCTTAGACGTCTATTCTCTGATGTAAACAGCCCCAGTTTGGCTTGTCTCTTTATAACTCAGATCCTCCAATCCCTTTATCAGTTTTGTTGCATGTCTCTGCACCTTTTCCAGTTCAACAATGTCTTTTTTAAGAACTGGCACCCAAAATTGTACTCCATATTCTAGTTGAGGTCTAACCAAGGATTTATACAGAGGTATGATAGTATTAGCATCCCTTGAATCTACACCTCTTTTTATGCAGGATAGTACCCTATTGGCTCTTGCAGCAACTATTGACAGCTATTGGCTCTTGCAGCAGTGACTCTGCACACTGCTGTGAAGTCTATAGTCTATCAGTACTCATAAATTTTTCTCTGTTTCCCATTTAGACTATATGTCACAAGTTTGTTTCTACAGCTGAAATGCATGACCTTACATATATCTACATTAAATGTCATCTGCCACTTTTCTGCCCATTCAGTCAGTGTATATAAATCCTTCTGCAGAGAAAAAACATCCAGCTCTGTATGTATTTCCTTACATAGCTTAGTGTCATCAGCAAAGATTGAGACACTACTTTCAATTCCCACTTCAAGATCATTAATAAACAAATTAGAAGGCATTGGGCCCAAGACTGAACCCTGTGGCACCCCATTTATAAATTTAGACCAGTTTGAAAAGGTTCCATTTACAACAACTCTCTGCCTTCTATCATTTAACCAGTTCTCAATCCATGTGAAGATAACACCGCCCAAACCGAAGCCTCTTAATTTATGCAGTAACCTGTTATGAGGCACTGTATCAAAGGCAAAATCCAAATATACTACATCAACAGCAATTCCTTTGTCGAAATTACTATTTAATCTTTCATAAAATGCAAGTAAATTAGTCTTACATGATCTATTCTTCATGAAACCATGCTGATTCCTACTAATAATATTGTTTGCCTTCACATAGCTTCGAATACTGTCAGTTAGTAACCCTTCTAGTATCTTACCCACTATGGAAGTCAAGCTCACAGGTCTATAATTTCCTGGTTTGGATCTTGCTCCCTTTTTAAACAATGGAACTACATCAGCTTTCCTCCAATCACAGGGTACTATGCCTGATGAAAGTGAATCAATAAATATTAAGTACACTAAGTTCCTTAAGTATCCTTGGGTGTATATCGTCAGGTCAAGGTGCTTTATTCACCATAACCCTCTCCAGTCTTTTTTGGACCTTGTCCTCAGTAAGCTATGTACATGATGGAGGAAATTCTGTGTTTTTGTCTGTTTGCCCATAGCCTGTCATTGCTGCTTCCTTTGTATATACTGAAGCAAAGAATATATTTAGGGTGTCAGCCATAACCTTATCCTCACTAATGAATTCACCTGTCTCAGTCCAAAGAGGATCAATATCAACATTAACTTTTTTGTTATTAATATACTTGTAGAATTGTTTAGGGTTTTTCTTGCTCTCATTTACAATATTTCTCTCATTTTCAATTCTAGCTAGCTTAATTGCTTGTTTGTAGATTGTATTAAATTCTTTGTATTTTTTTAAATGATGCATCTGACCCGTTTGACTTAAACATTTTAAAAGCCTGTTTCTTAGTTCTCATTTCCCTGCAAACCTCATTATTAAGCCACATTGGTTTCACTTTACTCTTCTTGTGCTTATTCCCCAGTGGTATATATTGATGTATATATCTGTCTAAGAGCATTTTAAACACATTCCATGATTCTTGTGTATTTTTATCTTTCAAACTTACATCCCACTGAATATCCTTTAATACTTCTTTTAGCTTTGTAAAATTACCTTTTTAAAATGGAATGTTTTGGTTAAACCCTTGCTATTGGGTTTCTCATAATGCATTTCAAAGGATACCGTATTGTGGTCACTGTTGCCCAAATGTTCCCTTATTTGTACATTGTTTATCATTTCAGAATTGTTTGAGAGCACTAGGTCATGCATTGCCTCTTTCTAGTTGGCTCCTTTGCTAGTTGGGGCATAAAATTATCTTTTATCATACTTAAAAAATGATTTCCCTTTGTTGTGCCTGAATTCATATTGCTCCAGTCAATTTCAGGATAGCTGAAATCTCCCATTATAATTACCTTTGCTGTCCTAGAAGCCTTTTCCATTTGCAGTAAAAGCTGGGCTTCCTCCAACTCCCCAGTATTAGGAGGCTTATAGCAAATCCTCACTAACATCTTATTATGTGTGCCCCCAGTTTGTATTTTAACCCACAAGGCCTCTACCTTTTCATTTATATCTTTCCTTAAACTAGGTTTTAAGGCATGCTTTACATATAGGCATATCGATCCTCCCCTTTTATTAACCCTATCCCCCCTAAAAAGTGAATAACCCTCTAGATTGACTGTTAAGTTATATGTATCATCTAACCAGGTTTCAGACACACCAATTAGATCATGCCGCTCATGTATTACAATAATTTCTAGTCCCCCAATCTTACCAGCCAGACTACGAGCATTTGCATACATACATTTTATCTTTTTTGCCACCCTTAAAGATTTAATTATTTTTCAAATGTATTTGTCTTTTATCAGGCTGTAACAATGGCAGCTCCCATGCCCCTTCTCTTATCCCATTTCTTCAATTATACTACCTTCCCCATCCTGTGTTGCAGCACCCTCCCCCCTTTCTTGTTTAAAGTGTCCTCCAGCCTTCTAACCATCCTAATGCCCAGCACCGTGGCCCCCCTTCAGCTAAAATGCAGTTCATCACAACTATGAAGATTGCCCCAAGGGAAAAAGCTACCCAGTGCTCTAGGAAGCTTACACCAAGTCTTTAGCCACACATTTAAGTACCTAATCTCCCGTTGCCTTTGGCACAGGTAGTATTTCAGAAAAGAATATTAAAGAATATTAAACTCTATGTGTTACTAAACCAGTGCATCTAAACAAAATACACAACAATTGAAAAGGAATACTCTAAAATCGTATATAGCTAGAGACCTACAATGCCTATATTGTAACCCACAGAAGCAGAGAGACACAATCTACATATTAAATAATAACTACGGCTCCAAAATCTATCATAAGTAAGTAATACAGATGATCCAACATACATAAAATTACCTGTAACTCTCCATTACTTATTCCCCTGGTACCAGGACTTATCATAAAACAAAGTATTTATATAACATTCCAATCTCTTTTGAATACACAGTAACTATAAATGTTACAGTCACTCTCGTATACTCAATAGCTTGTGAAGACAAATAAATAGACTAAGATATAGAGCTCTAACAGAGTGGTGGGGAAAAGAATACAATGTATGCAAGACTTATCAAAACTCACTTTAATAAAAAATACAGTTAAAATTTAAATATAAAAACAATCACTATTAATATTTCCCTGAATCCAACTGAGACTTGCAAATTCAGTTTATCCAGTTGTAAGTAACTCCTGTAGTGAGAGGGATCACTTGTATTGGCGTTGTGCTTATGGTTGCAGACATTAATATAATATGGTGGATGTTCGTGACATTTTAGGTTAACAGTCTGTGGTAGTAGTCATTATCTTTTATTATTTTGGGATATCCATGAAGTCATTATTTATTTTGTTACAGTGGATAGCAGTTGGAACCTGTTAATATAATCATTACAAAGATAGGGCTCAGGTCCACTTTATTTGTATATTTGCAAGTCCCAGATGGATTCAGGGAAATATTAATAGTGACATTTTTTATATTTAGATTTAGTGACTTGTGCCCTGGAAGACTGAGTTTGGATACCTGCTGCAAAAAGACAATAAGTATATTGTGTGTGGTGTAGTGTGGTAAGGAAGAGGTTAAAAACAAATCTTTGGGGTTTGTTTTCCCTCTCTTTACTGTGAGAGAAGCAAATAATTGAAGTCTGGTGTGGTGGGAGTGACTAATTGCTGTGTTTGTAATTGGTGGATTCCTGGATTAAATAGCAAGGAGTGAGAGAGCTCTGTAAGTTGATCAGTGACTTGTGCCCTGGAAGACTGAGTTTGGATACCTGCTGCAAAAAGACAATAAGTATATTGTGTGTGGTGTAGTGTGGTAAGGAAGAGGTTAAAAACAAATCTTTGGGGTTTGTTTTCCCTCTCTTTACTGTGAGAGAAGCAAATAATTGAAGTCTGGTGTGGTGGGAGTGACTAATTGCTGTGTTTGTAATTGGTGGATTCCTGGATTAAATAGCAAGGAGTGAGAGAGCTCTGTAAGTTGATCAGTGACTTGTGCCCTGGAAGACTGAGTTTGGATACCTGCTGCAAAAAGACAATAAGTATATTGTGTGTGGTGTAGTGTGGTAAGGAAGAGGTTAAAAACAAATCTTTGGGGTTTGTTTTCCCTCTCTTTACTGTGAGAGAAGCAAATAATTGAAGTCTGGTGTGGTGGGAGTGACTAATTGCTGTGTTTGTAATTGGTGGATTCCTGGATTAAATAGCAGATACATAGTGAATACTTGAACGTGTGAATCTTGCATCCGTGTGTAAGTGCAGAAGGGTGGTAAGTGCTGGAATTTAAAACAGGGGGAATTCAAGTGCAGAAGGGTGGTAAGTGCTGGAATTTAAAACAGGGGGAATTCAAGTGCAGAAGGGTGGTAAGTGCTGGAATTTAAAACAGGGGGAATTCAAGTGCAGAAGGGTGGTAAGTGCTGGAATTTAAAACAGGGGGAATTCAAGTGCAGAAGGGTGGTAAGTGCTGGAATTTAAAACAGGGGGAATTCAAAGACAGGGGACTGCTATTACAAGGGACTGGTTCCACGTGAAGAGTTAGAAGGAATCTGGTTAAGTACATAAGTGTGTTTGGTGTTTTATTGGTATTTTTTTAAGGTTTAAAAAAAAAAAAAAAAATTTGTGTGGGTATTGCAAGAGTTAAAAAAAAAAAAAACTGTTTATTGGATTTTTCTCTGACCTGTGTGATTAGGGCTGATTGCTAAGGGATTTCACCTGGCTGTTAGTTACTATAAATACAGTCCATTAGCTCTGTGAGACTGCTGTTGAAAGTGACTGGTTCCAGGTGAAGAGTTAGAAGGAATCTGGTGACTATCATTTCAAAGGATTTATTGCATTTAAGGTTGGTTACTTACCATATAGTGAGCATTAGAGGATAATACAAAGCTATTTGAATTGTAAAACCAAGCATGAGTGATAGCAGGTTAGCCAATCTCACGCAGTGCACATCTTGTCACATGTTTGAACACTTGGAGCAATCGTTCCAGGGGTCATACCACTGTGCCAAGTGTGAGCATATTTTCTCTTTAGAGTCTAAGATATTGGATTTGGAGAGAAATATTGCAACATTGCGAGACATTGGTAACCTGGAAAGGAGTTTAGAACTCACAGAGCAGGTAGTATGTGGGGTTAGTGGTGAAGAGGGTGGAGTTGTAGATGAGGAGCGACAGGTAGGCAGCTGGGTAACAGTAAGGAGGGGAGGTAGTGGGCAGAGGAAGAGGAAGGCCAGTTCTGAGTTGACTCAGTCCAACAGATTTGCAAGATTGTGTGAAGATGTTGATGAGAATTGCTCAGAATTGGCAACACTGGAGAGGACTGATTGCTCTAGCAGCCAGGGGAACAGTCCTCCTTCCAGGCTAGATGGGATGCAGAGCAGGCAGAAACCAAGGCAGGTGGTGGTAATAGGGGACTCTATTATTAGGAGGGTAGATAGGGTAATCTGCCGCCAGGAACGTGAATGCCGAACAGTATGCTGTCTCCCGGGTGCTCGGGTTCGGCATGTTGCGGACAGGGCTGACAGATTATTGGGAGGGGCTGGAAGTGATCCAGCTGTCTTGGTACATATTGGAACCAATGACAAAATAGGAGGAAGATGGAGGTCCCTAAAGAATGATTTCAGGGATTTAGGGTGCAAGCTTAAGGCAAGGACCTCTAAGGTAGTATTTTCTGAAATACTACCTGTGCCATGCGCCAGTGCAGGTAGGCAGAGGGAGCTCAGGGAGCTTAATGCATGGCTCAAGCAATGGTGTAGGAAGGAGGGTTTTGGGTTTTTAGAACACTGGGCAGACTTTGCTCTTGGGTACAATCTATATGGAAGAGATGGATTGCACCTAAATGGTAGAGGAGCCTCTGTGTTAGGGGAGAGAATGCTAGGAAGCTTGGAGGAGCTTTTAAACTAGGAAAGGGGGGGGTGGGTATAGATAGCAAAAATGGGGTAGATAGAGCAGATAGGAACTGGGTCCAAGTAACTGACCAGGGGGGTGGAGAAAGGGTGGGGAGAAATTTAGTCAGTAGGGAGGAACTCCTAGTAAATGAAGGTGAAGAAAAAAGGCATGTAGGGATTAATATATGTAAAGACTTCAAAATCAATTGTATGCTAGCAAATGCAAGAAGTATGGTAGATAAAATAGGAGAACTAGAATTGCTGGCGGTTAATGAGCAATTAGACATAATTGGAATAACAGAAACATGGTGGAACGATGCACATGACTGGACTGTAAATATAGAGGGCTATTCCCTGTTTAGAAGAGACAGAATTAATAGAAAAGGTGGAGGTGTGTGTTTATATTTGAAAACAGAGCTAAATCCAGTTTTGCGAGGTGATATTAGTGAGGAAACTGGCCAAACTGTGGAGTCCATGTGGGTAGAAATCGAGACTAAATGTGGTGTGAATGGTAAAAAAAAGTTGTTGGTGGGCATATGCTACAAACCACCAAATATCGATGACAATGATGAGGCCCAACTGCTATTGCAAATGAGGAAAGCTGCCCAGTTTGGGCATACTATAATTATGGGAGATTTTAATTATCCAGATATCAACTGGAAAAATGAGACCTGTCAGAGTGCTAAGGGTAGCAGGTTTTTGAACACGCTTCATGAAAGCTACATGTCACAAATGGTGGGAGCGCCGACAAGAAATAACAATGTATTGGACCTAGTGATCACTAATAACACAGAAATGGTATCCAATATTAAGGTAAGAGAACATTTGGGAAACAGTGATCACAACATGGTTACATTTGAGATCTGTCTGGCAAAGCAAAAATGTATAGGTTCAACCAAAACTCTTAATTTTAAAAAAGCAAACTTCAAATTGTTAAGGGCCTCAATGCAACACATAGACTGGGATATGTTATTTAAAGGCAAAAATACTGAGGAAAAATGGTCAGAATTCAAATTTAGGTTGCAGAAATGTACCCAACTGTATATACCAATGGGGAACAAGTGCAAAAGAAGTAAGTCACAGCCAATGTGGTTAACTGCACATGTAAAGAAGGAAATGGCAAGGAAAAAAAAAGCATTCAAATTATTTAAGTCAGAAGGAACTGAACAATCTTTCTTAAAATACAGGGAGAGCAACAAAGATTGCAAAAAGGCAATTAGGGTAGCAAAAATAGATAATGAAACTCGAATTGCAAGGGAAAGCAAGACTAATCCAAAAAAGTTTTTTAAATATATAAATAGCAAAAAACTTAAGAGGGAGTGCATTGGACCATTCAAAAATGAGATGGGTGAGTTGGTTAGTGAGGATAAGGAAAAGGCTGATGTTTTAAACACTTTCTTTGCATCAGTATATACAAGGGAGCAAGGAATGGTAGAAGAGCCTCCGCAAGTATCAAATAAAACAATACAATTAATAGATATTGGGTTAACTCAAGGAGATGTCATGGGAAGACTGAACAAAATTAAGACCGACAAAGCACCGGGTCCTGATGGTATACATCCAAGGGTTCTTCAGGAACTCAGTGCAGTGTTAGCAAAACCCCTATATTTACTCTTTAGAGATTCTATTACCACAGGCTCAGTGCCACAGGATTGGCGAAGAGCTAACATAGTGCCTCTATTTAAGAAGGGAACTAAAACAGAACCTGGGAATTATAGACCAGTGAGTTTGACCTCTGTAGTGGGAAAACTATTAGAAGGCATAATAAGGGACTATATTCAGGATTACAACACAAAAAATAAGATCATTAGCACGAATCAACATGGTTTTATGAAGAATAGGTCATGCCAAACTAATCTTTTCAGCTTCTATGAGGAGGTAAGCAGCAACCTTGACAATGGCAAGGCAGTAGATGTAGTATATCTAGACTTTGCAAAGGCATTTGATACAGTACCACACAGAAGGCTGGTGTATAAAATAAGGAAATTGGGGCTAGGAGATAACCTTTGCAATTGGATACAAAACTGGTTGAAGGATAGGGAACAGTGTGTGGTTGTAAATGGAAAATTCTCCAGTATAGTTAAAGTGGAGAGTGGAGTACCTCAGGGTTCAGTATTGGGTCCGCTGCTTTTTAACATGTTTATAAATGACCTGGAAATAGATATAGAAAGCAAAATATCAATATTTGCAGATGATACTAAATTATGCAAAGTCATTAATTCAGAACAGGATATTTTCTCTCTACAGAGGGACTTACATACAATGTCAGATTGGGCAAACATGTGGAATATGAAGTTTAATGTGGGGAAGTGTAAAGTCATGCATTTGGGAGGAAACAATCCCAAGGCTACTTATAAACTTAATGGAATAATTTTAGGTGACTCGTTGCTAGAAAAAGACCTGGGTATCCTTGTCAACTACAAACTTGGAAACAGTGACCAGTGTCAAACAGCAGTAGCAAAGGCAAACAAAGTCCTGTCTTGCATAAAAAGAGGTATTGAAGCAAGAGTGGATAACATTATTTTGCCATTATACAAATCATTGGTAAGACCTCACCTTGAGTATGCAGTGCAATTTTGGGCACCGGTTCTGAAAAAGGATATACTAGAACTAGAGAGGGTACAGCGGAGAGCAACAAAATTAATTAAGGGAATGGAGGACTTGACATATGAGGAACGACTAAACAAACTTGGTTTATTTACTCTAGAGAAAAGACGACTAAGAGGAGAACTTATCACATTGTACAAGTATATGAGAGGTCAATACAAGGATCTCTGCGGTGAGCTATTTATTCCAAGGCCTGCTCAGGTGACCAGGGGACACCTCTTGAGATTAGAGGAAAGGAGGTTTAAACTTCAGCAGAGGAAGGGTTTTTTTACGGTAAGGTCTGTCAAATTGTGGAATTCATTGCCCAGGGAGGTAGTTATGGCAGATACAATGGACACATTTAAGAGAAGATTAGATACATTTCTTTCAAAAGGGAACATACAGAGTTATACTGTTTATCAGTAGGCAGATCAGGAAGGTCTGATAAAGACTAATTTAATTGGTAGCAGGAAAGCTATAAAATTCTTAGTTACTGAGGTATGAAGCGAAGGTTGAACTTGATGGACTTGTGTCTTTTTTCAACCTAATTTACTATGTTACTATGTTACTATGTTAACTGTATTTTTTATTAAAGTGAGTTTTTTTCACAATAGAAGACGTGGTGTTTTGATAAGGAGCAGCTTCTTTGAGGTTTTTGAGGACGCTCATCCAACCATTGCGCTATATTCTTTGCAATAGCTTGTGAAGACAGGTTTCTCTAGGACAAAACACATAATCACAATTTATGTGTGAAAATAAAAAATAGGACTCATGGCTGTTCATTCAAAATTTGTGGTAGCTCATCTAGACTTGAAGTCCACTTTATTCATCCTCCTATGAATAGCCTCTTATTTTCACAGTGTTTTCACAACTCGTCTGTTTCCTACAGGAGAGCAAGTGCTTGGAGGCAGAGACTGGAAAACAGAGCTGGTGACCGTGTGCTGCTACTGCTTGACCATGCTCTGGACTCGGCTGTGTAAAGGAGCCAGCCGCAAAGCTGGATAACAAGCAACAGAGGAGCCAGTGAATGTTCAGGATGACCAATCAGTAATGGTGTAAGCTCTCATTTAGGGGAGAGTGCTGGCTATGGGGAGTGGCTAGAGAGCAAGGTTGCCAAATGGGGCCACTAGCAGGTAGATAGCTCTCCAAGGAAGAACTATACTTCAGCTACATGACTGGAACACAAGAGGATGCCACAAGCACAAGGACAGCACCATGTACAAGTTAGGAAAAAGATGGAAGAGGCACCTACCAGGATCCTGATATACAGATCAGTCGATCTCAGAGAAGTAACAGAGTAGTTAAATAAACCAGGTCAAACACTATAGACAGCTGGATAGTCCTACAGACCAGGTAGAAAACAGAGAGACAGCAAGGTTTGTTGTACAGGCCGAGCCGAACACAGAGAGACAGCAGGGTTAGTCGTCCAGGCCGGGTCAGATACTAGAGACAGCAGGGTTAGTCATACAGGCCGGGTCAAACACAGAGAAGCTGGTGGGTAATTGTAGAAGCTGGGTCGAACACAGGAAACAGCCGAATAGTTGTACAAGCTGAGTTGAACACAGGAGAGAGCTGGGTAGTCGAACAGGCCGGGTCAATCATAGGAGATAAGCAGAGTAGTCAAACAAGCCGGGTCAGTCAAAGGAGATAACAGATTAGTCGAACATGCTGGGTTAATCACAGGAAGCGGGGCAGTTGAACAAACCGGGTCAGACACAGATAAGAAATCCAAAGAGCAAGATCAAGGAACACTGGCAAGAAGCAATGGAACACAAGATTAGTGTCACGGTTCCCAGGAATAAACCAGGAGCCAGTATGGTAAAGTAAAACAATCTTTTATTAGAATAATGATAGTAATGCACATAAACAGATAACACACAGAGGATGATCAAAGAGGCAAGCACTGTATCAGGAATAGCAGTCTGCCAATAGAGCCACCATACTGTCCGAGACTAGGCCTCAGCCCACTGGAGCCTCGTGATAATTCAGAACGCCAAAAAGACTAGCACTGGCTCAGCCTGCAGTCAGTAAGGTTGAGTCAGGAGTCTGATAGAGCCCAGGTCCGCACTAGGATTGTAATCTGTGGAGCGAGGACCAACACACGGAGGAAACAGAGAGAGCCTATCACGGTGCCCATGATTGCTGGCTTTTTCTGTCAGTCAGCTATAAGGGCTCTCCATTGGTTGCCTGTTATTAGTCCTCCCAGTATTGCCTATATAGACTGGGCTCCTGCACCCTTTGAGTGCCCTTTCGTGGTGTCTCTATGTCAGTGATCACCTGCCTATGGTTTCCTGTGGGCCTGCTTGTATCCCTCATTACTTCAGTGTCAGTGTACTTACCCAGACCGCCAGTGACACTCCAGAGACATTCCTGATTCCGTTCCTGATCCGGTTTGGCTGACGTTCCTGCTTCCGTTCCTGATCCGGTTTGGCTGACGTTACTGATGGTACTGGTTTGCTCCAATATACACCGGTTGCTCACTGCCTCCATTACAGCACCGGTAGGGCCTCCGTGTTGTCCAGTACGCGGTACTGGCTTGCTCCAATATCACTGGTTGCTTGCTGCCTCCATTACAGCACCGGTAGGGCCTCTGTGTTGTCCAATACGCGGTACTGGTTTGCTCCAATATTACACCGGTTGCTTGCTGCCTCCATTACAGCACCGGTAAGGGCTTCCGTGTTGTCCAGTACACAGTACTGGTTTGCTCCAATATACACTGGTTGCTCGCTGCCTCCATTACAGCATCGGTAGGGCTTCCGTGTTGTCCAGTTCGCAGTACTGGTTTGCTCCAATATTACCGGTTGCTTGATGCCTCCGTTACAGCACCGGTAGGGCCTCCGTGTTGTCCAGTACGCGGTACTGGTTTGCTCCAATATACACCGGTTGCTCGCTGCCTCCATTACAGCACCGGTAGGGCTTCCGTGTTGTCCAGTACGCGGTACTGGTTTGCTCCAATATCACATGGTGCAAGAAGCGCCATGGACCCCCCCCGGACCACATTCGCCCCCCTTGACTACATTGGCCCTCTCCAAAATGCCTCCATCTCCTACCTCCCTGGAGTGGCAGGAGCCCGGAGAGGTGTGCTGATCTCCCACGCGGTCCTCTTCAGTAATGCAGTAATCTCCCAGCGCTCTGCATTACTACCGTGCCAGACGGAGTTCGCAGGAGCCAGGCAGAGGGGTCGCAGGGGGCGGCCGGTCCCCCTGGAGCGACGGGCCCAGTCACGGTTGTGACCCCTGCAACCCCTATAGTTACGCCACTGGTGGTGTAGGTGGGTAGGAGGTGCAACACAGTCTGGACATGCATATGGTGCTCCTGGAGAAGATGAGTATATCACTGAGATACACAACCACGAAGGTCAAGAGGAAATCTTGAAATACATAATTTCTAAAGGACTGAAAGACTGGTGGGCATTATGAAGCTCAAATGGCATTATGAGATACTCGTAATACCCAAAATGAGTGTTGAAGGCCCTCCCATATGTAGATGAGGTTATTTGCCCCTCTGAGGTCCAGCTTAGTAAACACTGTTGAGCCTCTCAAATGATCCAAAATTTATGAAATTAAAGGTAGAGTGTAGCAATTGCGACTGGTTATCTCATTCAGTCCATTGTAGTCGATACAGGTCCGAAGAGACACGTCCTCCTTGGAGACAAAAAATAATCCAGTCCCTGCAGGAAAAGAAGATGGGCGGATAAAACACAGATTAAGGTTTTCCTTAATATATTCCTCCAAGGCTGTGGTTTCTGAAAAGGACAAGGCATATGTCCTACCTCATGGTGCATGATACCAGGTAGGAGCTTATTAGAACAATGTCTAAAGGCAACAGTATATTGTGACACAGCAGATCTTAAACTAATAATGTACAACAACAAAAAGAAAGAATTATATTGAGTTTAAATCTAAGTCTGTTTCTTCTAATTTGTCTATCCCTTTAAACTAAGAGTAGGGATTAGAGCGTTTTCGCTGAGTGCCGGCAAACTCTTCAAGCACAGCTCTAGAGCTTCTGGCTATACTTTTCAGTCATCTTTCTCTTTCTCATCAGATTTAGTTTATCAGCCTATTGTAAGAGACTTTCGTTTAACTGAATCGGAGAAAATTATACCCAGTGAACATTCTCCTAGAAAACCCTCAATCACACTCCATTTGAGAAGTTCTAATGGGAATTTTAAGTCCATCTGTGCTGAAGGTTATGAATATTGCCTTGATCCGTTGTAGATACACTATGAGAAAGTGACATATACATTGATAGAGGCCAAAATTTAGGGAATTTTGTCTTATTATTTCCCCCGCAAACATGAGTGATACTTATGTAACAATTCTGATATAAGAAAAAACGCTCAGTGCGACTATATTAAGCTGGACACTTCCGAACATGACCACACTTTTTGTGTTAAATGTTGCTGCTACACTCTACATTATTTGAATACTTGAATTGTGTACAAATTTCTGTAATACATAAAATGATCATTGAATAAGATACTGAGACATTTTGAAGACTAAATCTGAATTCATTAAGATCACCGACCCTTCTCGTTGTTAACAGGAAATTAATTAAAGTCTGTGAAAGTGTAAATGAAAATCCACCAACTTAATACTAGAGGCTATGCATGGATACAGAGTACCATTAATAGCTTATTGTTAGATGGGAGGTGATAAATAATAGCAGCCTTGAGAGTATAATTAACCCCTATAATTATGGGGTTTATAACTAAATTTCTCCTGTGTGAGTTGGGTGTCTATAACTATAGTCAAAGTGGAGTGAACCTACTTGAATGTGGGCTATTAACTACTGCTTTTGGGTCTAGTTCCACATATACGAGTAAGGTATCAGTGATACTTTCCTAGAGTGTTCGTGCATTTTAGAAGAACAGCTGATTGTCATTTTGTATTACACTAAAGAGATACCAGGGTTGACTCTTTTGTGTTACTGTTTTCTGCCCACTCCTTTCTTTTAAGTTGTAGGTAGTTTGGAAACTACCTTCATGTTTTAATTAATCCTTTCAGGGCTTTTTCTGACACAGAACTGATCTCTTTGTTGATCAGTTGGTTGGAGTGTTTAATTCAATTACCCCACCTCTGTAGCAATATAATTCTTTTTGTTGTTGTACATTAGGAGCTCATTAGAGCAAGTGTAGGGTCACTGAGGTGGCAAGGTTTCAGCCTTGGCCTTACTGAAAACATCCACGAAAGCCAGACAGGGCTCGGGAACCAACACAAATGTAGGATAAGAGCAGGGCCAGCGCCACCTATAGGCGAGGTAGGCGCCGGCCTAGGGCGCACATGTACTGGGGGCGCGGGCATGCAGCGGAGAAGAGCTGCACCCGCTGCACTCACGCACCGCACCGGGAACGCAACACAGTGAGACCTGTGTCTCTACTGCGCTCCCTCATCGTCCTCAACTCTTTAGTCATGATCTCCCTGCGCGCTCTGCATTACTGAAAAGAAGACTACGCGGAGCTCCAGGTATGTGATGGGGGCAAGTTGGAGCTTATGGGTGGCAAAGTGGAGCTGATGGGGGGCAAAGAGGAGCTTGTGGGGGCAAAGAGGAGCTGATGGGGGGCAAAGTGGAGCTGAGGGGGCAAGTTAGAGCTGATGGGGGCAAAGTGGAGCTGAGGGGGCAAAGTGGAGCTGGTGGGGGCAAGTTGGAGCTGATATGGGCATAGTGGAGCTGGTGGGGGCAAAGTAGAACTGATAGTGGGCAAGATGAAG
The DNA here is from genome assembly GCA_037306005.1 of Rhinophrynus dorsalis. Taxonomy (NCBI): domain Eukaryota; kingdom Metazoa; phylum Chordata; class Amphibia; order Anura; family Rhinophrynidae; genus Rhinophrynus; species Rhinophrynus dorsalis. Next base: position 69,312,399 of record CM074723.1, on the reverse strand, counting down.
CTGATAGGGGCATATTGGAGCTGGTAGGGGCAAAGTGGAGCTGATAGGGGGCAAGTTGGAGCTGACAGGGGCAAGTTGGAGCTGGTGGGCCAAAGTGGAGCTGATGGAGGCAAGTTGGAGCTGATGGGGGGCAAAGAGGAGCTCATGGGGGTCATAGTGGAGCTGATGGGGGCATAGTGGAGCTGGTGGGGGCAACATGGAGCTGGTGTGGGCAAGTTGGAGCTGATGGAGGCAAGTTGGAGCTGGTGGGGGGCATCTCTTACAGGCATCTCCAGACCAGGGGCAGAGAGGACAATCATGAAATGAGGTGGATTATAAGTGGGCGGGGTATAAAGGGGTGGGGCACAAGGGGCAGAGCCAAATGGGCGGCAAAATTAGGTTTTGCCTAGGGTGGCAAAAATCCTTGCACCAGCCCTGGATAAGAGGACTGGGTGACCTGCAGAGAAGCCACAGCAAGAACCGGTTCAGAGGAAGTAGAAAAAGGACACAGTCCCTCTCAACCAGATGATAAGTGTGTTACATCCCCTTAACACGGATACCCCAGGATGACAGATGTCTTCTCGGTTCAAATGACATTGAAAATGCCAGTGGTCTGATAACCATGATCTGCAGTAAAGGACAGTGGCATAGTACACTGAGAGATCAACCCTGTTCCTAGGGTTGTGCTGTCAACAACCATGATCTAGACTGGAAGTTATTTGGAGACAAGAGGAATGCCCAGAGAGGAAGCATAGGATCGATAGATGAAAAGACCTATGGTTCCAGATTCGAGTAGGGTGTGAGTCAGTACATTCGAAGACTGCCAGGACAAACTGGTATGAAGAGAAAGATATGAAATGGCATTGGATGGAACAGAAGAAAGAATTAGAAAGAGTCCCCCAGCAGTCTCAAAGTCCTGGCATTTTGCTGCTTATTGGGGCATATGAAGGCGAGATGACCAGGTTGCCCACAATACAGACTGAGGCCTAGTGTACGTCGTTGGGATTTCTCTTCCTCTGACAGACGAGTGACTCTTCTGAGCTCCACTGTTTCAGAAACTACATCCTATTGTAATGAAACAATAGAGGGTCTCTGGAAACATGGAGCCAGTCGCACAGGAAGACAAGGGGCAGGTCGCTGGGCACAATCCCTCTCTCTTTCCTACACCCAGAACAGAGCTTTTTGTGGTAGAAATGGTCTTGACCAAATATGAAGTGTGTCTCAATGTATTTATAAAGAAAATCACTAACTGTGCCAAAAATAAAGGCAACTATAGTAATTAAATCTTAAATCAGGTATAACCTGTTAATTATGGAAATATACAGTAACAGCTATGTATGCAAACACAAAAATTCCCAGTAATGAATTGTCTGTAGATTCTCTCAGAATATTCTCAGACAGACATATTTATAAACTTGACTTTACTTTTATATAAATATTTCCCGTTGTTGTGAATTTTAGCAACAATTCTTAAACATACGATCAGAAGGCTTTTTTATACCTCTCCCCTTGTTGAAAACAAACACTACTTAAAATGATAAGTATCATTCACTATGGAGTTGAGCAATCTCCCATCTTTATATTTTTCTCCGCTTCTTGGAGCAAAAGACAGAATCAACAAACAAAATCACTGGTGCCTGGCTTCTTTACTGAGAAATAATGATGATGATGACCATTTAGGTCCTTCTGTTCAAAACAAAAGTAAGGGAATTCTGGCTCAAACCAACTGTACTATAGGGGGAAAATCCCATTCTACTTTATTATGTGGGCTTTTAATGATATGATATGAATGATAGAGAAGTCTCCAATGTATTGTGTTTTGATTCTTTGGACACCATTTCTAACATTCTAGGGGTTTAACGCCCAATTTAAACCAAAAGGGTATTTGGGGGAATTTTAGTTCTCTCCTGTGGTGCTGTTGGTTTGCCCCAGAATTACTCCACTTTTCTTATGAACTGAGGAACCTTAGGGTCCTATTCAATAAGGTAAAGAGGTGCAATTCTGACAAAAAAACAACTGCAAAACCCAACTACAATACAGAAGACAAATGGATCTTTTAACCACTTGAATGCTAGATAATGCCCTCTGAGTGCCAGAGGGAATCCAGCACATTGCTTTGCAATGCTCTGGGGCCCTCCAATGACAAGCTGTGCCTCTGATCTTTATAGTCTTTAACAACCTGTGGGTTGCGACCCCGTCGGGGATCAAATGACGATTTGCCAGGGGTCGCCGAAATGTGTCTAATGTACGCATTAATAAAGCTCAAACATGAGCAGGCTCTTTGAGACCTATTCAGTAAGTGACTGGTGGTCTCACTCTCAAATGATGTGACAGTGACTGAGGCAGGCAGCCGGCAGACAGCCACTGTGAGCCACAGGCAGCAGCACAGGAGACCTGGAGATGGAGTCCATTCACTGACACTCTGAATTAGCCATGACAACGTCAGGCGCATGCACACACGCACCTTATCTGCGCACCGCCGCCAGAAGATGCAGAGAGAGCAGCGTGAGCAGGAGCAGAGACAGAGTGCCGCAAGTGAATGAGTGAGCCTGACAATGATGCTGGGAATCGGGATGGGTTGTTGTATGCTGTACTGTACTGCACAAATGAGTTTCAAAAATGATGGGGACTGGGTGGGTTAGGAATCCACATAACCGCACAACAATATTGGGGGGGGGGAGCGGGGCTGACTGGAGATCAATGGATAGAGAAATGGAAGTGACAAGCAGCCAGCCTCTGAGTTTGCCACCAACCCAGCCAGGAACCCAGCCACCAACAGGCTATTATCAGCCCTTTGTATACCAGCCAGGATTATCTTTACTGGGCAGGCAATGTGGAGATAATGGGGCAAGTTGGACCTGATGGGGGGCAATGTGGACCTGATGGGGGGCAATGTGGAGATGATGGGGGCAAGTTGGAGCTGATGGGGGCAATATGGAGATGATGGGGGCAACGTGGAGTTGATGAGAGCAAGTTGGATATGATGGGGGCAATTTGGAGATGATGGGGGCAATAAAGAGCTGGGCAAGTTGGAGCTGATGGGGGGCAATGTGAGGGCAATATGTAGATGATGGGGGCAATGTGGAGCTGATGGGGGCAAGTTGAAGCTGATGGGGGCAATATGGAAATGATGGGGCAATGTGAGGGCAATTTGGAGATGAGGGGGCAATATGGAGCTGATGGGGGGAAATGTGTGTGCATGCATGCGACAGTAATAGAGAGAAAGGCACATGCAACAGACATACACACATATAGACACAGAAACTCCCACACACATGCACTGACATACATAGAGTGAGACAGACACACTCATACATGCAATGATACACATACACATGTATAGAGAGAGACAATCTTGACGTGAGCCATACATATTTATTTTGGGAGTGGGGGAAATCTTGGGTGAGTTTCCACTTCTTTTCCCAGGACTTGACACCTGCCTAAAACCATTAGAAAACTGTTTTTTTGTAACATAACAGTAGCAAAATTACAGCAATGAAGGAGCAACGAAAATAATTTTACTGTTAGGGGTCCCCACAACTTGGGAAATTTTATCAAAGGGTCATGGCACTAGAAAGGTTGAGAACCACTGAACTACTAGAATATACTGGGCCCTGCAGCCAGTCTGACACAGACCCAAGGTACAGTTCTCCACCAGTGGATCTCAGAAAGTCTTTGTGTGATGAGGAAAGAGAGAAAAAGTAATATGTTTGCTGCTGCATCAAAATTCATGACCCACATGCTGACAGTGTACTCTTTTAGTGCACTAGGCATGCCTAGTGAATTACTTTGCAGTGTGCTGGACACTCCTTGGAACGCAAAGGGTTAATAAAGAAACGGGAAGGGACTCACTATAGCTATTTTTATCTTAAAGGGATAGTAATACTTCATTTTGACTTTATTTTATTTTGTAGGCATTAAAAAAATATGAAGAATGATATAAGTCTTATCTCTCAAACCTTTATGGTTTAAGAGATATTCACAAGCAAAGTTTCCCCCTCCTGCCCCTTTTACCTAGTGTAAGCCATCTCTTCTCAGATGTGAATCTGGTTGTAAGACCAGACAGATAACATCAGGAGACAATCTTCTTTGTATGAAAAGAATGAAAGCCCTTCCCCCCTTGACAAGCTTTTCAGGTTTTTCCATTATCTTAACTGAAGATTGTCCCTCTCTGCAGTCTACCTGGACACTCCCTTCTGATCTGGCTGATCAGGGTGGGGATACTTTTCTTGTGAATATCTCTTAAACCATAAAGGTTTGAGAGATAAGACTTATATCGTTCTTCATGTTTTTTTTAATGCCTACAAAATAAAATAAAGATAAAACAAAGTATTACTATCCCTTTAATGTCTGACAGCAGTCCATTATGATGATGTCAGCAGCCATCAGACAAGATAGGAAACTGGTCTTATTGTAAGGGGCCATAGGATAGTGCTGAGCCGACAGGCAACCCTTTGTTCTTGGGCCCAGTCACAACTGTGCCCTTTGCACTCACTGTGATTACACTTCTGCTTCGGGTTGATACACTTCTCACAGCATGGCAATGAATTTGTTTTGGCTCTTGTGTGATTAGCAAAAGATTATAAATCAGTAAGGTCCAAGTCCTCAAGAGCATTGTATTTTATGCAAGTAAGTATGAACTTTGGGTGCCTAATTGTTCCCTCCAGTTAGGACAGTGATGAACAGTAGCTGGCTGAGGATGATGAGAATTGCAGTCCTGAATAACTGGAGGGCCACAAGTTGTCCAACCCTGGGTTAGACTCTAGTAAAAATTATAATTGTTTTGTTTGATGTTAAAAAGAATAAAACTGATCATAACATATGTAAAGAGAGCATGTTTCAAATTCAGAGCTCCTAAGGCCTGGAACAATCTGTCTGAAATAATCAAATTTTCTCCCAGTCTAAAATCCTTAAAAGTAAATGCTTCTTTATATCTAAAAACAGTGTGTAACTGTATATAATTGTATATTCATATGTGTATGTATATTTAATAACATGTAATATATAATGTTTCTCAATTTGTGTAAATATGCAACCCTCTACTGAAAACTGTCTAGGACATACTTGAAAACGAGAGAAATCTCAATGTATTCTTCCTGGTAAAACATTTTCCTAAATAAAAACCATATAAGGACCAGAGGGGTGTGTAACACACTGGGAGGAGAGCTGTAGACACCCTCCTGTTATGAAGGAGGAAAGTGCTAGGTCTATGTTCTATACCGTACCAATAATGTTAATCATCATTGGAGCAGTAAGAGACTTGCACACTTGGAGCACTTCTGCTGTGAAGTTAAACGAAGCACCATCTGCTGTTTTGCGTTACATGATTACATAGTTATTAATTGCTGTCAGCTACCAGCTGTAAATTGTACACAGGATTAAACTTTTACCAAGTTGACCTCTTTTTTTTAATTTGCTATTTGCTATATTCACAAAGAGGCTGATGTACTAAGGACTGGAGTCATTCTAGAGGGAACCAGCTGCACTATACTGGCCAAATAAATGTATTCACTGAAGCAAATTGGGCTTTTAACCCCTTCAATACTAGAGGGTGTCTAACTCATTACTTGGCAACAGGGGAGGGCTGGCAACTTTTGGCCTATGGGGGTAAGTACAATCAAGCTGCCCATTTCTAGTATCAATCCTGCCCACTTCTACTCTACGTCACCAACTGGAGCTGGTTTCTTTTTTGTGGGCAAGAAGGATGGTGTTTGACCCTGTGTTGATTACTGTGGTCTCAATTAAATCACCATTAAGAACAGATATCCTTCGCCCATTATCTCTGAACTGGTTGAATGGTTACATGACACCATAGTTTTTATGAAACTATAACTTGGTCTGAATCCAGCAAGGAGACGAATGGAAGACAGCTTTCAACACTAGGTACAGGCATTACGAATATCTAGTAATGCCCTTTGGACCTGCCCCGGCCATCTTCCAGAGCTTCATCAATGATGTCTTCAGGGATCTTCTTTCTTTCTATGTCGTGGTATATCTGGACAATATCCAAGTTTTCTCCCCCAATCTGGAACTTCATCTCATCCATGTCAAATCAGTATTCCAGAGGTTGAGAGAGAATCTCTTATTCGTAAAAGCTGAAAAATGCAAATTTGAGAAGGATCACCTGACCTTCCTCGGATATGTGATTTCCACTTCTGGACTCCAGATGGGCCCTGGGAAGGCCTCAGTTGTCACCTTCTGGGCTCAACCTACCACCCTCTGGGGAAAACAGGTATTATTCAGTTTCTCCAACTACTACCGGAGATTTATCTACGGATTTTCTAAGATTGCCGCTCCCATCACAGAGTTGACCCGTAAAAGTGCAACTACCAAAGTATGGCCACCAGGTGCTGTAACAGTTTTTAAACAACTTAAGGCTGCTTTTACTATTGTACCAGTACTCCGTTTTCCTGACCCTAACAAGCCTTTCTGGGTGGAGGTAGATGCGTCTGAGATTGGAGCAGGGGCCGTATTGTCACAGAGAGATGAAGGTTCTTCTCATCTTCATCCCTGTACCTACATTTCCAAGACATTCTTGACAGCTGAGAAGAATTATGATGTAGGGAACAGAGAATTATTAGCCACCAAGATAGCTTTGGAAGAATGGAGACATCTTCTTGAGGGCACTGTAGTTCCTTTTACAATTCTCACAGATCATAAACATCTACAGTTTGAACCCCCGTCAGGCCGTGTGGGCCAAATGTTTGAGCCCCCATCAGGCCATGTGGGCTTTGTTCTTCACCCGATTTAACTTAGTTATAACATACCAACCTGGTCCTAAGAATGTTAAAGCATACGCTCTCTCTTGGCAGTTCCCTGACTTCAGACTATTCTTCTGAACCAATTATTCCCACACACCTGATCACTGCCAGCCTCTCCAAGACCACCTTACAAAGGATCATTTCAGTCCAAGGTCATTATCAACCCTTCACCAACAACCTTTGCGGCAGGATCTTTGTACCTAAGCCGCATCACAGTAAGATCATTCAGCGGGCTCATCAAATGCATATATGGGACACCATGGGGAATGAAAGACTGTGGAGATGTGGCTCCGCCATTTCTGGTGGCCCTCTCTCCGCCGAGATGTAGTGGCTTATGTCCGGTCTTGTTCTACCTGCATCAGAAACAAAACATCCCTCAAGTTTACTGCATCCACTTCCCATTCCACAACAACCTTGGACACATCAGGCCTTAGACTTCATTGAGGAGCTTGTGAAGTGTAAGCACTGTTCTACTGTCTTGGTAGTTGTGGCTAGGTTTTCCCATTGCATAGATTACCATCAGCATCCAAATTACCAGATATCTTCGTGAAACAAATATTCAGACTTCATGGAATACCTCATCAATTGGTATCTGACCGAGGTACCAAATTCATCTCCCAGTTTTGGAAAGTGTTCTGCCGTCGACTGAGTTGTGTTTTTCATCAGCATATCATCCACAAAGCAATGGTCAAACAGAGAGAACCAATCAATCCCTGGAGACATTTCTAAGACGCTATGTGAATGCCCACCATTCCAGTTGGATGGACCTCCTTACATTGGCAGAGTTAGCTTTTAATAATACTTTCCACAATAGCTTACGCACCACACCATTCTTTGCAGCTCTTGAGTATCATCCATGGACTCTTCCACCCTAAGATGATATAGGGATTCCTCTGGCAGACTACTCAATTCAGGATCTTCAGAAACATTGGTCAGAAATTCATTCAGCGCTCAATAGCTTCCTACAAACGATCTGCTGATGTCTCCAGGAGTATTGAGCCCAAGTTTAGAATTGGAGACATGGTGTGGCTCTCTTCTCAGAACATAAGGATCCAGCAACCCTCCAGGAAATTGGGACCCAGATTTTCAGGCCCATTTCGTATCCGGGCACAACTCACGCCAGTCGCATACTCCCTTGACTTTCCCTCTACCTTGAAGATCTCGGACATATTCCATGTATCATTATTGAAGCCAGAGGTTAAAGGTTTAGTAATAGCAAAAATAGGTAGAGTTCTCTCGTTATGTACGGGGAGCTATAACAGGGATGTATCTATAAAGATTTGTAAGTAACCACAATAACTAACAGTCTTGCGGTGATAATCTTCTCCTACCTCTTATAAGATCGTCCCAATGCTGCTCCTCTAGTGGCTTCTTTCAACCACCAACCCAACTAAATCTGTATACAATAGAAGCACAAAACAGGGCAATCTAAAAGTGGAGTTTATTCAAATAAAAATATGCTCAATAAAATAAATGGACGTACAAGATTAAAATCAATAATGAGCTTATCTCCCTTCGTAGTCTTGCCTCTGGAGTTATATCTCACACTCCTTCTCCTCCATAGAAGCCGTCTATCAGGCCAATGGAAACAATATATCTACTGAGCATGAAGTAACCAACGGACCTTATCTAACAGGATCCTTAGCGTCCTCCGTCTAACTTCGTAGATATCCATGATCCTTGTGCCTAATTGTAATGATATAACTCTCTATGGGGAGTTCGGGCTCTACTGAGAGAGACACAGCCCGTTAAATCAACACACAATAAGTCAATAAAATAATAGCCAACAAGTATTGCGGGCTTATCTGTCCGCTTCCTCAGGGCTTACAGTTAAATGTCGACGTTTCGACCCTCACGCGGGAGGGTCGAAACGTCGACATTTAGCTTTTTAATTTTTTGATGCAATAAAATTTTCATTTTATATTAAGACCGTTGTGTGCCTGCTGAAGATATCATAGTTTCTATGATACAACATTTTTATATATTCATTTTAACGGCAGTAGCACCGGGGCATTAAAAGTAGTATTGGAGTGCCCATCCACCAATGCGTATATATATATATATATATATATATATATATATATATAAGAATAAGGCTCATTGCATAATTTATGTCTCCTCAGAAAACAAACACACATTGAACAGAATGCCTCATTGCATAATTTATGTCTCATTAAGAGACACAACTCCTATTGGGTGATTCAGTGGGGACTTTACTGCTCCCATTGAGTGATTCAGTGGGGCATGTTTATCATACAGAGAGTTGGCCCGCCCCCTCCAGCCCACCCACCACTATCCAACTGACAAAAAAAATATAGCTGCCACTCACTTCTGAAGTAGGGGATATCAATAACTTCTCCTGGACCACTCACACTCTCACTCAGGATCATGACCCCACAAACACACTGTTTCACCTCCCACAGATAACTGTAACCCTCCCTACACTCTGTTTCAGTACGAGGGTGTAATGTTTCCATAAAATACAAACTCAGGGATAAACTTAATAACAACTCTTTTATTTATCTCTTTTCATCTCTTCAGTCAACCTCACTAACTGTCTGTTTTCAACTGTCACTCCTCCACTTCCTGCTTCCTGCCCTTTCTCCTTAAAGGGAGAGAGATGCTTTGCTGTATGTTACAGAGGGCAAGCCTCAAACACCACTATCTATTTGTTCCCTCAGCATATTGCTATGCTGCCTCAACTGAAGAACCACCGTGTGTTATATTGCTATGTTACCATAACTTAACCCTTTGAGTGCCAGAGGGGTATGCAATGCATTGCGTACACCTCTGGCACTCAAAGGGTTACGTAAGGAGGAGTTACTGCTCCCATTGGGTAATTGAATGAGGGAGTGATTCAAATCATGCAGGGGGTTGGCCTGCCCCCACTATCCAGCCCACCCACCACTATGAAAAAACTGAAAAAACAAAATGGCTGCCACTCGCTCCTACACCACAGACACAAACACATCAGCCAAAAAACACACTCACACTCTATCGCACACACTCAATCACACACACTCACACTCTCACACACTCAATCATACACACTCACAATAATTCACACACTCTCTCACTCACACACACACTCTCACTCACGCATTCACTCACACTCAATCACACACTCAATCACACACACTCAAACACATTCAATTAAACACACTCACACTCACACACTCTCACTCACACACTCTCAATCACACACACTCTCACTTAATCACACACACTCACACTCTCACTCTCACTCATACACTCTCTCACTCAAACTCTCTCACTCAAACTCTCATACACCCTCTCACTCTCACACTCACTCACACACTCTCGCACACACTAACACACTCAAACAATCACTCACATGCAATCACTCACTCTCGCAATCACTCACTCTCGCAATCACATGCACTCACTCACTCTCACTCACTCACACCCCGGGAGCCAGCACGATCCACCTTCCACCATAGTCTCACTCACACTCACTCATATCCCGGGAGCCAGCACGATCCACCTTCCACCATAGTATGTGCAATTACCACATGCATTTCAACTATATGAATGAATGCCACAGTGGAGGCATAAGTACAAACACAAACTCATTACAATGACACATAAGTCAGCCCCTTATGACTCACTTCTGTGTGTGCGTGTGTCTCTGTGTGTGCCTCTGTGTTCCTCACTGTGTGTGTTACATGCCTGTATCACTCTGTGTGTCTGCATGTTGTGCATTGCATGTATGTGTGTATGACTGTGTCGCTCTTTATGCATCTCAGTGCATGTGTGTGCATTTGCGTGTGTGTCTCTGTGAGTGTTTGTCTTGCATCCGTGTGTGTGCATTAATTCCCTATATATCCTGACGGGCAGCGCCGTCCCACATTGCTAGTATATATATACAAAGATTGGAATTAGCAAACAGAATTAAGTGTCTCAAAACTACTGGCATCTAATGTAAAGCATCCCTTCCACACTAACCATAGTAATATAAAGCAATTACAATAAACAGACAGATGATCTTCCAGCTTGCCACTAATCACAGCCGGAATATGGTCAAAGATTTATTATTATTCATTGTAATTACATATCGTCGCAACCATGGTAATGTAGCCACCAAACTTTCAAAGACGTACTGACACTATTTTAGCTACACAAAGCCATAACTATGTTAACATACCTCAACAATTTTAACAATAATAATATTTTCACATGACTGTAAAACACAACAAAAAGTGGTGTACATTGATTTAGAACAAGCATAACATACCTGTGGACCCCAACAGGATTTCTCATCTTATTGATTGTCACTGCTGGTCCAAATTCCAGATCAGTTTGGTTTGTTGTTACCTTCTAGAGCAAGGGTGTGTAACCTTTGGCTACTCAGGTATTGGTTGGTTGGGAGCAATGGGAGTTTGTCTTCAACAGCTTGAGAGCCAAAGGTTTCATACGCCTGGTCCAGATTTAAGGTAAAGGCTTATTATTAGAACAACCATAGAAGAGCAGCAAACTATTTACATTTAATCTCTCTCTTCAGGTCTCCACAACAGTGTACACCAGCAGCCATTGTTGCTGCCCTTCTTAGAAGAAATTGTTGAGTAATCGGACTTCCGTAAAAGGAATCGTTGAGTAGATGTCCTTCAGCTATATTTGAGTCTGACATGACTGGCTTAAACCATGTCATGATTATCTGTCAATCAGGCAAGAAGCAACTCATCTTGAATTCATGCCCTTTGGCATCATTGTATCTAACGTATAGATCTAGTATACCTCCCTTTGCAGAAAACATCTGGCACTATCCCCAACCCTCTTCACTATGGGTGCTTGTTTAATCACCATACCCCTTAACTTATAAAGGCCATGTCCTCTTTCAAAAAAATTTAATACAACTGGATTTAACTCTTCTTTCTTTTTCCATTTTTTTTTCTCTCTGGGACCTTCCACATTTTTTATTACTTTTGTGTTCTCCAAACCTAATTTTGAACTGTCTGTTGGTCTGTACAACATATATTTTTCTCCATAGACATTTTAATATGTGCACATAGAAACTGGTTTGACATGATATAAAACTGTATACACAAATACAAAAGCAAATGCTTTTTTTTCACGCATCAGGTTAATTTTAAACTATTTGTGTTAGTAACAGGTGTAAATCAATTGAGTGCTACTGGAGAGTCTGATAACATATTATTCAGTTATTGTAGGTTAAAGGTAAAGTAATATTTACAAGCACAAGCAAGTCAGATCATTTTTCATAGTGAATAGTACTGATGTCTGAGTCTCTCAAAGTTCATAACTTGCTACTTATGCTGTAATCATATAATAAATTTTACTCCTACTGCCTCTTTTCCCAATGTCAGCAAATCTTGCTCAGATCTGAAAGCGGACCATAACGAGAGACAATCTTCAGTCAGTATTAAGGAAAAACCTGCCCTCCTTCGTCAAGGAGGGCAGGACTTTCCTTATTCTGACAGAGGGAAGATTGTCCCTCGTTGTGGTCTGTCCAGTCCTATGACCAGTTTTCAGATCTGAGGGGAGATGGCTTCTGAACAGGGCAGTAGGGGAAAAATTAATCATATGATTACAGCGTGATTAGCAAGTTTCAGAGCCTCAGACGACAGTACTATTCCCTGTGACAAACAATATGAGCTGCTTGTGTTTGTAAACATTACTAACCCATTAAAACTTAACCTTTACTAATTCAAATTAAACACAATTGCATTATTTGGGAGATTAAAAATACTGGATGGTGTGGATAAGCTCAATACCCACATCAGTCCATTAAAATAATGGAAGTACCCCCACACTTGCCTTACATGTTTTGCAGCAGAAGCGGTGGCTTTCTCAAGGGCTTTTTGAGATAGTTAATTCCAATCTCTGAACAGGTATATATATGTGTATTTGACACCTGTTTTGATTGTTGCATGTCCAGTATTGTGAAGTCATGACTTATACTCTGAAATGACTATAGTGATTATATTTTTTGCTTGGTTAAGTCTGGTGCGCATTGCATCTTCTCTATACTGAATGTTTAGGCTGCCCATTATATAGATGTCTGAAAGGCATTTGAGATTATTCTGTGCTCAGTAAATTCAATGTGACATCTGACACAAGGACTGGCTTTTGGTTACTTATTTTTTGTTGATATAGGCTACCGCCGTCTTGTTGTCTGTTTGGATTTTTACTTCTTTCTCCTTCAGAGGAGCTTGCCAATTCATTAAGGCTATACGGATGGCCAGAAGTTCCAGGAAGTTTGATGATTGTAGAGGTTCTTGATTCGAACAGATTCCTTGAGCTGACAGGTTCCTAAAGTGGGCCCATCTAGCTTTTCCTACATCCGATGAGATGGATTCCCAAACTGTAATGTGTCGGAGTAGGCCCTGTAGAGATTTTCTGCTTTCTACTTGAGTATCTTCCTTTAATTGTAGGTGATAATTTTCCTGTGACGGGTACAGGGGTTACTGCTTGGTAGACCGAGGGTTAAGCCATTTATCCAGCCAGACAAAAAGATAATAACTTGCATTTATCAGACAGGTCACTGCACACAAACATAGTACAACAATTACAGGCAAACAAACAGGGTAAAGCATAAAAACTACACAGTTCTGCTATTCTCTTCTTGGTGTCAGCAAACTTGTACAGATTGCCAGGGTTCCACATAATACTCACAGTCCATGTTAGCCTTTATACTGGAGCTTACACATAGTCCCAATGGAGGCAATAGTGGGCACCCCGCCCACTAGACATGGTGCTGAATTGCATGAGGTTTCCTTGCATCTTTTAGCCCTGACAGAGGATTTGGAGAAGGCATTCTAAGAGATTATTCACAGCCACTTTCCTTAGTCTTGGGCCATTGCCACCGAAGTTTAGCTTCATGGCCATCATCCTTGTTATGGGAACATCAGGGTACTTTCTGTTGTCGCCGCCACCACAGTTTAGCTTACAGCCCACAACTGGAAGGGGGACCTGGCCATTTCTGTGCCCACTCACTCTAACTCTTCCAGTGAGGGCACTCACGAGTTCCAGCTTCCCCAGTACTCCTTTAGCAAGCACATGGGCCAGTCAGACTCCAGACTGTCCCCAGGCCTCCCTCCATTCTAGGAAGGCCTTCTCCCCTGCTACTCCATTCCCATCCCTCTCCTCTGTTTCTTAGACTTCCTTCTGCCCACTCACTACAGGATCTGATGTCCCAGCTACCATTTGGGGGGGAAGGGACACACATTTGACTCACAGATTTGCTCTACCCCCTCTATCTGCCCAAGAATTTGAAATTCCTTTCTTCAAGTTGCTCTAGTGACCTGGGGGGTGCTATCTGATAACATTGAATTTCTTTGGTTAGCTAGACTGTATGGCACCATCCCTCTGTACATGAAACATACATACTAACTAACCCATTAAAAATGGCCAACACTCTCTAATACATGCACCCATAGGGGTCATTAATGCCTTCAAGAATGGGAACACATATGAAGACAATGGAGATCACTGAAAACAGACAGGGTTCATTCTCAGGGTGACAACCATTCTGTCACATTTCCTTTGAGATATGTCTCATTTTCTAAGATGTCCAACAGGAAGAGTCCAGTTTTAGTGGATTTTCAGTGCAGCTGGTTATATTGTAAATAATTGTAGGACATGGCTATCAAGCAGCAGTGTTTGAAAGACTTACATTTCTAAAAATTACAGTGAAACCCATGACAAATGGACTATTAACAGCAGCTGTGAAGGGTTGCTACAATTTACCACTGTTGGGACCATTCCTATGACCACAGATTAATGTTTGACAATAATCTGAGAACAGTGCAAACTTCATCAAAGATGACAATGCAAATAATGGGTCTAGATTTCAGACCTATTAATCATGAATATAAATATACTTTGGTCACACCATACCAGTCCACCACCACCATACACATCTGCCACATTCAGTTTAAGTAACTTTTTTTTTAAATATAATGGTTAGCAAGCACAGCAGCAGGATTACAGAAAGAAAAACCTGAAAATATTTATTTTGCAGGCTTACAGAAAGATAAACATTCAAAATATTACAGCAAGGCTAGGGCTGAAAAAAAATATTGTGGGCTTCAAACAAGGCTAGCCCTGGAAAAAAATTTTTGCAGGCTTCAGGCTTCACAAAAACAAACCCTGAGCAAAAATGGTAGGTGTCAAGCTACCAAAAAGCAATCTCACTTTTCTGCGTTCTGGCATTGTTACTGCTGTAATTGCTGCTGCTGAGTTTTCTAAGCAGCAGAAGGATTAGGCTGTTCCATGCAACTGGGATCTTCATCAGCACTGATATAAGACAGGGGGTGGTACAATGATGCTTCTAATTGCCATACCTGGGAACTCTCCGGTTTTGCCCAGGAGACTCCGGATTTCAAACTGAATTACCGGGTCTCCTGGGCAGTGTGTGAATCTCCGGGTGGGCAGAGTTTAAGTAGAAACTCTGCCCACTTGTGCTCCATCCCGCCCGGTTCCTCCCACTCCCCGCCCTCTTACCCTCCATTCCCAGGTATTTTGCAGTTGTTGTTTTTTTTTTTGTCCCCCCCCGCAACTAAGCCCCGCCCCTTTTATGATGCAATTCGCGTCATTTTCCTCCCTGGTTGCCACTGACAGGGTTACCCTCCGGGTAGCCCTGCTTCTAAAGTTCCCAGGTATGCTAATTGCCCACACACCAATTAGAAGATTCTACTTGCCCCCACGCCACTTCAGGTACATCAAGAGAAGCAGTTATGCTTCTCCTCCTGCACCTCCTCTAAAATCATGGGTGTGGTGAAATACTACTTTTTCCCTTGAGAGCAGGAAGGAGCTGTGCCTTTCATCAGTAAATGCAATGTGTAAAGTGTGTTCAAGGAGACTTTGTGAAATGGTGGAAGAACTGTGATGTATCACAACAATTAAAACATCTGTACTCATATTAAGCAACATGCACAATGCAACCAAACAGCTTGACACTTATGTCAGCTATGTTAAATCATCTCCCAAGAAACCAAGTACTGCTGTCACTATGGACTTTGTCCACTCCACTAGAGACACGCAATGTCAAGATAGAAGACAATAAAAATAATGTACTCCCTGCCACCAGCTTAGCTGATTCATTGAGATGGAATGTCTGCAGATACTCCCTGATACTCTGAATCTGATTGCTTTACTCCATAGTGCCATGTGTTTTAAGCACACCACATAATGTGTAGATCTACAGATTCGCTATCTGCTACTGGGTGAGGAAACAGACGCAAAGGTGGTACGCTAGAGGAGGAGGAAGAGGACATTGATTGTGCCAGGGAGGGGGCAGTGGGTATATTTTCCCACACCCGGACCTTAGCCCAAGAAGATGATGGTGACGAAAGTGTTACACTTGTCATTGAACTTCCAGTCTGGGTTTCTCTTTTCTTCCTCTGGGAATTTTGCCTCTGTTCTTTGTACCCTTGGAGAGGTTCAGAGGGCACAGAGACAGCATCTTGATTTCTTTTTGGGGGTTTAACTTTCACATGCTTAACATAAACGTTGTGGTGTCTATGTTGCATGTGCTTTATGAGTGCAGGTATGTCAAGGTGTGTTCCCTCCTTTTTCCTTTTCACTAACGTATCACACATAGTGTACAGGGCAGTCTCTGATGCCTGCATTGTGTCTGCCCCAAGGGAAAAATATTTCCCACCTATGATTTCAGTGAGGGGAGAGGTGGATAACAATGGATGACGTGCAACGCTTCTCATACTGCTAGCCAGTTCCACATTTTTCTATATACTTTACTGGAGGCACAATGCCGATGCAGGACTGGGAATCATTAGGCCAGAGGTTTGTGGGTTCCCTTTAACTCTGCAGCTGACTTCCTCCTCCACGTCTGTGTCAGCGGGACCAGGGTCCATCCAGCTTCTCCTGATGGTCATAGTACGTTAGCACTTATGACACTTTTTTAATGTTTTTTTTTTCTCTTTCCCTCATTCTGCCTGCTTCTATTCTACTTTTCTCCTAAACACACCATGCTGCATGGTGGAGCGTTCTTGAAGGAAAATCTGCGGTGTTAGCAAAATGGCAGAAAATCAATGGGCTTCTCTATGGGAAGGAATTCCCGTGAGAAAAATCATGTGTTTTTGTGAAAATTCCCATGGGAACAAAACAGGACTTTTTGCCCATCCCTATCCTCCAGTGGTATAACAGTCTTCCCTGCTATTCAGTCTACGGTTACCTACCTTTCGATATTTTGAGTTGTTAGGGTCAAATGGAAACAATTTTCTGGTTCTTCTGGAGGCAATCAATTTCTTGTATGTAATCTGTTACTTTGAATATTATGTCATGAATTGGGAAAGTCTTAGGCTTCTTCAGTTTACCTCTGACTAATGGATCCTTACTATAATCTTCCTTGGCATCCCCTGTCCTCATCACTGATCTCACCATGGATACCAAATGTCCTCCTCCTCCACTGTGTTATTTCTCTTTCCTCTTCTTCAGCTGAAATTCCTCAAGGAATTAGAATCCTTCTTCCATAAATTCCAAGGTAGATTTTTGTACCCTGGTCTTCTTCCTGGAAGTTAAGGGAATAACCAAATTGACAGTTCCAATTTGAGTAAAGATCTGCTGCTTTCCCATTTGAAACTAGGACATAAACTGGTGCATAGAAGGTGGACCAGATTCTTCTTTCACAGCACGTGATGCACTTTGTCTTAGGCTGATTGGCTACATTTGTCCACAGAATAACCTTACAGTCCAGAAAGTAAAGATAGAGACAAACAAAAGAAAAGAGAAGCAATTATGGAGCAAACAAATTGCACTACATGGGACAAATAAAAATGAAAATTAAATGGGCCTGTTAACATCCTGATTTAAATGAAAAAGGAGTTTTAATTCTCCCCTATGGTGTTGTTGGTTTGCTCCAGAATTGCACATCTTTTCCATCATGGATAAGGCCCTAGGGGCATTATGTTGATAGAGGTGCAATTCTGGAGGAGACCAACTGCACCGCATGAGACAAATACAAAACCCTTCATTTCTCTGGATTTAAACTTTAAATCCCTTAAATACTCAAGAGGTGTCCAATGTATGGAGACCTCACCTCTCGCATTCAAGGGTTAAAAGCCAATCCTAAATCAGAGTAGAATTGCACTTATTTAGCTTTCTGAAGAAGGAGCAATGCAATAAGGTAAAAAGGAGCAATTCTGGAGCAATCTCTATCTCATTGCTGTGTTAAAATCCCCATTTAAATCAATGGGAATTTTTATTTCTGCCCTATGGTACAATTGGTTTGCTTCAAAATTTCTCCACAAACGTTTATTGAATTTCACCTTTAAGATCTATTGAGAACATGCATTTTTACAAAGTCATCATTATGTGTCACTGTGTAGGATTTCTCAATAGATTTAGAAACATCCAGAATGCAGCTAGGCTGATGTAATGAATCACACAGTAAGAATGGTTCTAGTCATAGCTACATGACACCTAGTCATAGGTGTGCTTACCAAAACCTGGACTGGAATTGAATATTTGGAGGTTTTGACAAGCTTCTACTGGTTTAATGACCCCTCCCACCACTAGGTGTAATGTTCCTTGTCTCTAGGACACTATAAAATGCCTGTCACAGAGTTTCTCTCCATTAATGAGTAAAGCTGGCAAATATTCAGTTCTCAGGATAAAGTAAATTAAGGTCAGTAATGAGTAAAGCAGGAGATATTCAGCTAATAGGACACAGCATAGGTCAGGACTTGCCTGTAGTGAGGTATGGTGACAAGCTTGGCGTGGTGGCAAGCTTGGCATACTATGGCCATATTATGTGACTAACACCTCATCTTTAATAAAGTGGTGATATGCAGGTAATATGCCGCAGAGTAATCGGTTAATGCTGAATAAATATGGATATGCATCAATATTTTTTGTTACTGCTTTTAGCTGTTTTGGTCAAAATTGGTTGCTCTCCGGCAAATGTAATTGTGTTTGTTTTCCCTTTGGGTGTGCTTATCAAAATCTGGAATAGGATTGTATATTTGGAAGCTTTGGCTAGCTTCTGTCAGTTTAAGTACCCCTCCCACCCCTTGTTGCATTGTTCATTGTCTTTATTATACTGTATGATACCTGCCAGAGAGTCTTCATTAATGAGTGAAGCTGGCAGCTGGCAGCTCTCTGGATAAAATAAACTAGTAAATAAGTAAAGCAGGAGAGCTCCAGTACATAGGAAAAAGCAAATTAAGGTTATGGCCTGTGACTGAAACCTCATTTTTAATAAAGTGGAGATATGCCGGCAATATGCCGCAGAGTAAAGGGTTAATACTGAGTAAATGTGGATGTGGATCAATATTGTGTTTTTGCTTTTTTTATAGTGAAAGAAAGATATAGATATATATTAATCACTGAAATTCTAATATCTTCCAACAAATAACTAGGAGGAAGGTGTGATGTTTACACATTGCTCGTGTTGCTGTGATAGCAGGTCACTTTATATACTGATTCTTTTTGCCTGACTGTTCCCAGCACTAGGGATGAATGGTATGAATCTGTAAGTTCACAATACATATGAAGTATGCCATTTCACAATACACAAAACAGGGTTTTGTTTTCTTTTGCTGTTTTAACTAAGTAGATTCCAGTAAAAGCGATCATGTAATGTCCAGAAAAAAAATCAGGTTTGGCTATCTTCTCATGTCAATCAAACAGGTTTGGGTCACACATTTGAAGAATGTCTGAACTTTGTCCTTTGCTCTGCCGCTCCCATGAATGCTCGCCATCTCTCTCCTTGTCTCACACTTTCTGTTCCCCTCTCCATCTCTCCCTCCTCCATTTTGTCCCATCCATCTGTCTTCAGTACTCTCACTGCTCTCTTTCTAGTGCTCTCCAGATCTCCTGCCCACTCCAGTGCTTTTTCACCCCCTCCATCTTGCATGCTTCTGGTACTCTCCATGCCCTTCACTCCTGCTGCCGCTGTTCATAAGTGATTTGCTCCAAATCGATTTAGACAGATCTAAAGTTTTCTCAGGGTCCTCTCAGCTGATTTGTGAAACAGCTGTCTGTGTGCAGGTTGATTGGCTCTCTCCTTTCCAACCTGTGCTTACTGTATAAGCTGTGTTAAAACATCATGCATAAGCTAAGGCAGGGACGAGAACACTGTGTGGCTGATCCTGTAAGAGGGCCCAAAAGTATTGGCTTGGGGGGCTTCTGATAGATCCTATTGATTGCCAAAAAAGAGAGATGAAAGAATATGCTTTTGACTTGATAAAGGGGAGTTGTGGCTCTCGAAAGTGCATCCTAAAAATGAATGTTAATCCAATAAAAAAGGTATTATATACACTGCTAAACTAATTAATTAAATATATATATATATATATATATATATATATATATATATAAACACACACACACATATATATATATATATATATATACACATATATATGCTAGCAAGACCGTGTGTCTCTCTGCAGTGTTTTGAATATACCCTCTGGCACTCAGAGGGTTAATCTCCCTCCCTGGTCCTTGTCTCTCCCACTCTTCCATGTCACCCCAAGTTCTTCCCCAACCCTACACACACATACATACCTTTCTTCCATGTCTCTACCCTCTGGCACTTACCAGGTTAATGATGTGATCTCTTATATCAAGCAAAGTTTGTATGCGCTGCTAATGTCCCTGATTCATGTATCTGCCTGTGCAGTGGTGAGGAGGATGTGTACATATGTCTGGGGAGAACTTTGCTAGTTCTGGGGGGAAAGCAAGAAACATCAGTTCTCCGGATGGATCTACAAGCAGACTTTCTGGAGCACAGATGGC
The DNA here is from genome assembly GCA_037306005.1 of Rhinophrynus dorsalis. Classification (NCBI taxonomy): domain Eukaryota; kingdom Metazoa; phylum Chordata; class Amphibia; order Anura; family Rhinophrynidae; genus Rhinophrynus; species Rhinophrynus dorsalis. Next base: position 69,291,919 of record CM074723.1, on the reverse strand, counting down.
AGCACATAGCAGGGAGATCAGCAGGGCATAACAACTTTCCTTAACATTCAAAGTCACATAATTAACCTGTAAGTGACAGAAGTGAGAGGAATGGAAAGGGGGAGATATGGAATGGGGGAATGCCATGGAAGTGGGATGAGATGCAGGGAGAGAAGTTTATTCTGTGCTACCAGAGGAATATTGCTGGGCTGGCAGAGAGTGCATTCTGGTTCGGTGGCTACTAGTATAACAAGGCTGGGCTGGCAGACATATAGTGTGGTTATGTGGCTATCAGTGGAACTAGGCTGGGCTGACAGACAGTGGAGTGTGGTTATGTGGATACTAGTATAACAAGGCTGGGCTGGCAGACATATAGTGTGGTTATGTGGCTATCAGTGGAACTAGGCTGGACTGTCAGACAGTGGAGTGTGGTTATGTGGATACCAGTGGAACTAGGCTGGGCTGACAGACAGTGGTGTGTGGTTATTTGGATACCAGTGGAACTAGGCTGGGCTGGCAGTCAGTGGAGTGTGGTTATGTTGCTACCAGTGGAACTAGGCTGGACTGACAGACAGTGGAGTGTGGTTATTTGGATACCAGTGGAACTAGGCTGGGCTGGCAGTCAGTGGAGTGTGGTTATGTTGCTACCAGTGGAACTAGGCTGGGCTGGCAGACTGTGGAGTGTGATTATGTGGCTACCAGTGGAACTAGGGTGGGTTGGCAGACTGTGGACTGTGGTTATGTGGCTACCAGTGGAACTAGACTGGGCTGACAGACAGTGGAGTATGGTTATGTGGCTACCAGTGGAACTAGGCTGGGTTGGCAGACAGTGGAGTGTGGTTATGTGGATACCAGTGGAACTAGGCTGGGCTGACAGACAGTGGAGTGTGGTTACGTGGATACCAGTGGAACTAGGGTGGGTTGGCAGACTGTGGAGTATGGTTATGTGGCTATCAGTGGAACTAGACTGGGCTGACAGACAGTGGAGTATGGTTATGTGGCTACCAGTGGAACTAGACTGGGCTGTCAGACAGTGGAGTGTGGTTATGTGGATACCAGTGGAACTAGGCTGGGCTGGCAGCCAGTGGAGTGTGGTTATGTGGCTACCAGTGGAACTAGGCTGGGCTGGCAGACAGTGGAGTGTGGTTATATGAATACCAGTGGAACTAGGCTGGGCTGGCAGACAGTGGAGTGTGGTTCTGTGGCTACCAGTGAAACTAGGCTGGGTTGACAGACTGTGGAGTGTGGTTATGTGGATACCAGTGGAACTAGGTTGGGCTAGCAGACTGTGGAGTGTGGTTATGTGGCTACCAGTGGAAGTAGGCTGGGCTGGCAGACTGTGGAGTGTGGTTATGTGGCTACCAGTGGAACTAGACTGGGCTGGCAGACTGTGGAGTGTGTTTATGTGGCTACCAGTGGAAGTAGGCTGGGCTGGCAGACTGTGGAGTGTGGTTATGTGGCTACCAGTGGAAGTAGACTGGGCTGGCAGACTGTGGAGTGTGGTTATGTGACTACCAGTGGAAGTAGGCTGGGCTGGCAGACAGTGGAGTGTGGTTATATGAATACCAGTGGAACTAGGCTGGGCTGGCAGACAGTGGAGTGTGGTTCTGTGGCTACCAGTGAAACTAGGCTGGGTTGACAGACTGTGGAGTGTGGTTATGTGGATACCAGTGGAACTAGGTTGGGCTAGCAGACTGTGGAGTGTGGTTATGTGGCTACCAGTGGAAGTAGGCTGGGCTGGCAGACTGTGGAGTGTGGTTATGTGGCTACCAGTGGAACTAGACTGGGCTGGCAGACTGTGGAGTGTGTTTATGTGGCTACCAGTGGAAGTAGGCTGGGCTGGCAGACTGTGGAGTGTGGTTATGTGGCTACCAGTGGAAGTAGGCTGGGCTGGCAGACTGTGGAGTGTGGTTATGTGACTACCAGTGGAAGTAGGCTGGGCTGGCAGACAGTGGGTGGTGGTTATGTGGATACCAGTGGAACTGGGCTGGGCAGGCAGACAGTGGAGTGTGGTTATGTGGATACCAGTGGAACTAGGCTGGGCTGACAGACTGTGGAGTGTGGTTATGTGGATACCAGTGGAACTAGGGTGGGTTGGAAGACAGTGTAGTGTGGTTATTTGGATACCAGGGGAACCAGGCTGGGCTGGCAGTCAGTGGAGTGTGGTTATGTTGCTACCAATGGAACTATGGTGGGTTGGCAGACTGGAGTATGGTTATGTGGCTACCAGTGGAACTAGACTGGGCTGGCAGACAGTGGAGTGTGGTTATGCAGATACCAGTGGAACTAGGCTGGGCTGACAGACTGTGGAGTGTGGTTATGTGGATACCAGTGGAACTAGGCTGGGCTAGCAGACTGTGGAGTGTGGTTATGTGGATACCAGTGGAACTAGGCTGGGCTGGCAGACTGTGGAGTGTGGTTATGTGGCTACCAGTGGAAGTAGGCTGGTCTGGCAGACTGTGGAGTGTGGTTATGTGGCTACCAGTGGAAGTAGGCTGGGCTGGCAGACTGTGGAGTGTGGTTATGTGGATACCAGTGGAACTAGGCTGGGCAGGCAGACAGTGGAGTGTGGTTATGTGGCTACCAGTGGAACTAGGATGGGCTGGCAGACTGTGGAGTGTGGTTATGTGGATACCAGTGGAACTAGGTTGGGCTGACAGACTGTGGAGTGTGGTTATGTGGCTACCAGTGAAACTAGGCTGGGCTGGCAGACTGTGGAGTGTGGTTATGAGGATACCAGTGGAACTAGACTGGGCTGGCAGACTGGAGTGTGGTTATGTTGCTACCAGTGGAACTAGGGTGGGTTGGCAGACTGGAGTGTGGTTATGTGGCTACCAGTGGAAGTAGGCTGGGCTGGCAGACTGTGGAGTGTGGTTATGTGGATACCAGTGGAACTAGGCTGGGCTGACAGATTGTGGAGTGTGGTTATGTGGATACCAGTGGAACTAGGCTGGGCTAGCAGACTGTGGAGTGTGGTTATGTGGATACCAGTGGAACTAGGCTGGGCTGGCAGACTGTGGAGTGTGGTTATGTGGCTACCAGTGGAAGTAGGCTGGTCTGGCAGACTGTGGAGTGTGGTTATATGGCTACCAGTGGAAGTAGGCTGGTCTGGCAGACTGTGGAGTGTGGTTATGTGGATACCAGTGGAACTAGGCTGGGCAGGCAGACAGTGGAGTGTGGTTATGTGGCTACCAGTGGAACTAGGATGGGCTGGCAGACTGTGGAGTGTGGTTATGTGGATACCAGTGGAACTAGGTTGGGCTGACAGACTGTGGACTGTGGTTATGTGGCTACCAGTGAAACTAGGCTGGGCTGGCAGACTGTGGAGTGTGGTTATGAGGATACCAGTGGAACTAGACTGGGCTGGCAGACTGGAGTGTGGTTATGTGGCTACCAGTGGAAGTAGGCTGGGCTGGCAGACTGTGGAGTGTGGTTATGTGGCTACCAGTGGAAGTAGGCTGGGCAGGCGGACAGTGGAGTGTGGTTATGTGGATACCAGTGGAACTAGGCTGGGCTTACAGACTGTGGAGTGTGGTTATGTGGATACCAGTGGAACTAGGGTGGGTTGGAAGACAGTGGAGTGTGGTTATGTGGATACCAGTGGAACTAGGCTGGGCTGACAGACTGTGGAGTGTGGTTATGTGGATACCAGTGGAACTAGGCTGGGCTAGCAGACTGTGGAGTGTGGTTATGTGGATACCAGTGGAACTAGGCTGGGCTGGCAGACTGTGGAGTGTGGTTATGTGGCTACCAGTGGAAGTAGGCTGGGCTGGCAGACTGTGGAGTGTGGTTATGTGGCTACCAGTGGAAGTAGGCTGGGCTGGCAGACTGTGGAATGTGGTTATGTGGCTACCAGTGGAACTAGGCTGGGCTGGCAGAGGGTGGAGTGTGGTTATGTGGATACCAGTGGAACTAGGCTGGGCAGGCAGACTGTGGAGTGTGGTTATGTGGATACCAGTGAAAGTAGGCTGGGATGGCAGACTGTGGAGTGTGGTTATGTGGATACCAGTGGAACTAGGCTGGGCTGACAGACTGTGGAGTGTGGTTATGTGGATACCAGTGGAACTAGGGTGGGTTGGAAGACAGTGGAGTGTGGTTATTTGGATACCAGTGGAACTAGGCTGGGCTGGCAGTCAGTGGAGTGTGGTTATGTTGCTACCAGTGGAACTAGGCTGGGCTGGCAGACTGTGGAGTGTGATTATGTGGCTACCAGTGGAACTAGGGTGGGTTGGCAGACTGTGGAGTGTGGTTATGTGGCTACCAGTGGAACTAGACTGGGCTGGCAGACTGTGGAGTGTGGTTATGTGGATACCAGTGGAAGTAGGCTGGGCTGGCAGACTGGAGTGTGGTTATGTGGCTACCAGTGGAAGTAGGCTGGGCTGGCAGACTGTGGAGTGTGGTTATGCGGCTACCAGTGGAACTAGGCTGGGCTGGCATACTGTGGAGTGTGGTGATGTGGATACCAGTGGAACTAGGCTGGGCTGGCAGACAGTGGCGTGTGGTTATGTGGATACCAGTGGACAGTGTAATACCCATCCTTCATCACATGACATTTTGATAATACAATGGAAATATTATTAGCTTTAACTTAATTTCTGGAAAAACACGCTTTGATGTTTCAGACATGTAAACTGTACTGTGCTTTGTATGGTGGAAGTATTTTTGTCACTGCCTTGCTCATCGTAACCTATATTAACCCTTTGAGTGCCAGAAGGCAGAGTACATTGTTCAGCAATGTGTTACTCACCCCCTGACACTCAGTGGGTTAATGAGGCTAAACAAATGGTGAAATAAAGACATAATGGGGAATTAAGAAATATTGCAATCACACAAGATTTAGTGAAACACACATAAAAAGTGTTTTAGATGAAAAAATGCTCATTAATCATAGAGTCAGACATAACCTTTATGGTTGCAGCTGACCCAATAGTGCTGCATGATGCTTTCGCTGTCAGATACAGGAGCCTATAGGCCCAGAATGACTAGTAACTATACACTGTATTCTGGAAGATAAAGAGGAGACATTATGAGGCAACCAACTGCCCCATACAGTGCAAATAAAAATGTCCAGTGATTTCAATGCAACTTTTAATCTCTTTAAAGCTAGAAAGATCTAATTACCTCTTTCATTGTTGATCTGATCACCTTTTCTTACATTACAGGGAATACTGGCCCTATATATATATAATTATTTATTTATTTATTTATTTATTTATTTCTGTCTTTCCCAGCTGTTGTTGGACTACAACTCTGATCATCCTGGCTGGTTATGGATGATGGGTTTCGTAGTCCAACAACAGCTGGAGGGCTGCACCGTAGCACAAATGGTTATGCTATTTTGTTACATTGTAACTATAGACATGACATGATACAAGTTTTATAGAGCTGAGTTACTTCTGAGTATAGTAATTACACAGACTGGGAGCTTGTGAAGACATGTCAACCAGGTGTTTCTGTCTGACGCAACCTCAGCTTCCAGTACAACCTGAACATACCTTAGGGAGTTAACCTAAAAACCCTGGGAACAGCAAGCGGCTGACGGATTGTCATTTAACCCTTCACCAACTGTCAGGAAATTAATACAAACACAGCTAAAATCTTCTGAAAACTCATGTTTTAGGTTTTTATCTACTATAACATACTAAACTAAAAGGGAAACTATCCCTTAATTTCTAGATGTGTTTTCTTACCTACTTATAAATATCTTGAAGTATTCCTTTCTTAAAACTACCATTATTTTTTTATTTTAACTGTGTTCTCACAAACTGCACATTATGTTACATGTTTTTTTTTGGCAGGATGGGCAGTATGTTTGTCTGAGGGCAACTTCTATTTTCAAATGTTTTCAGAAGGCTGTATCCTGGATTGCATCTCCATACAGTGGCCCATTAGTACAGTGGCCCATTAGTAACCGCTAATCTCTGACTGAGATTTTGAGTACAAGTGGCAGAGGGTTATGTCTGCCCATTACACATTCCATGTGCTTCTGATCATAACCACTATGTATCATTTCTGATTTGGCTAGCACTGGTAGAATTATACTTTGTATCAAGCTTGTATTTTGAGATAAAATGTATAATTTTTCCTCTGCGGAGGGTTATTGTCATCGGCATACGTACAGACAGCCATATCCAAGGGCCAGATCCGGCCCATGTGCCACATTATACCCATCCTCTGTGGTTACTGCTGTAATTTATAGCTACTGCCTACAATAGTCTTTATATATAAGCCTGTGTGTCAGGCACTGACTTGCATCACAATCTTGTGCATGCATAGCTTCCAAAAGTCAGAAAGTTACAGCTGTAAAGTGAAGCAGCAGTTGGAAACAATAAGACACCAAGACTGCAGTGAAAGCCATTACTCATGAAATGATAGATGATAAACTGAAGGTAAAAAAATAGATTTTATAAAATTATACCTAATTTGGGGATACCCTGTCCATTTACTATAAACTATAGTTTTTGTGAAAGAAGCAATCCACAAAATGAAATAAAAGCTTAAAAAGACAAAGGTTTCGTTAAGTGCTACATTTAATAATGTGCAAAAAATGAGACAATAACAGACTATAAACCATTGCAGCAGGGGTGTAACTATTGTGGGTTCGGTTGTGACTAGGTCCAGTACACAAAGGGGTCCATCAGCTCAAGGGACCAACAGGTTCTAGCTGCACCCCTGGGACAATATGTTTGCACTGGGGTCCTCCAATAACTAGGTACAAAACTGCATTGATGACCAGAAGAGCTGTCTCACACACTGCAGTAGATACCCACTTGACACCCAGGGCCCTCTATTCAAAAGAAAGCTGGAGCAACCCAAGTGCACAATAGGAGACAAATAATATTGTCCAAAATCCCCATTGTTGTTAATTGTGCTTTTTACCACCTTGAATGTAGAGGGTCACCAATGCATTTCTTAGCATTCAATTCCCATTTATATTCATTTTTTTATGTCTCTCTTAGTTCGACCCAGAATTACTTCAGTTTCCTTTTGAACATAGGGCCCTCAAAAGCTTTTTTATTTTATTGCCATGTACTGTAGTGCTCTAAAGTGTGTGACCGATGTCAGTCACAATCTTTAATACTCACTAGTATCTCAGAAATGTAATTTTTAAAATCCCCCTCCCTCCCTTTTCCCTGATGTCAGCCTTTTCCATCAGTGAGCAGGTTGACTGATGCAATTGGGTAGCTGCTATGGCAACCTGCTTGGGGGATCACTTACACAAAGATTCTTGTCTCTGTATGAGTAGTTTTAATGCCTCTTGCACAGAGACTTAAAGGGATAGTAATACTTGAAAATAAGTTTATTTTATATTGTAGCCCTTGTGGAAGATATTCACACGTAAAATATAGTAAAATGCTGTTTTCCTGGCTGTTTCAGCCAAGTCTGCCATCTAGTGGACAGATTTGGAATTCGGTCCACAGAGCAACCGGCAGCTCTTTAGCAGTGCCGAGATCACGATCTTTTGAAAAGAACTACTTAATTGGAACTATCTACAAAGTGTGCCTGGCTTGAAAGCACACTTTGTAGACCATTCCAATTAGGAAATTCTTTTTAAAGTTGGTGATCTCAGCACTTCAGTAGAGGCACTGCTGGTCAAGCGACCGGATCCCAGATCTGAAGGGTGGAGCAATGACATCACTCCAGGGGAAACTTTACTTCTGAATATCTTCCAAACCATAAAGGTTTGGAAGATAAGACTTATATCATTTTTCATGTTTTTTAAAGGGCTACAATATAAAAGAAACTTATTTTCAAGTATTACTATCCCTTTAAAACCACTCACACATTAAAACTACTCACACAGACGTGTACAACTGCTCAGTCATGTCAGTTAGACCCCTGAAAAGGGAAAAAAAGGTTTATGTCTAAAAGAGGCCAGGAAGGAGGGTTAAAAAAAATACTCAAAATAGTCAATATTGCAGAGTGTGACTGACATTAATTGCACTATTTAATACTTCATGGTGCATTCTACTAAAATAATAGCAAAGCATTTTAATATATGCTTTGAATGCCCTAACAGTAATTGCCAGATGAGCTGACCTAATTTATTTATTTAAATTGAGGTTAATTCACATGTTGATTTAAAAAAAAAAAAAAGTACAGCAATTACATTTCAGTGTGCATTTTTATCCAATCTTTTGTGAACTAGAAAGCTGACCTATTATATAAAAATACTCCTCTCACTGGAATCAGTGTCCTACTTGTTAAGAAGGAAATATTGTTCATGTCACATTCTCTAAACAATACTTAGCCTGACAGCACTACAGTGGCCAGTATCATGTAAGGTACATGATTTACCAGTTCCTAGAACTGAACCACTCCATTCATTGCAAATCTCAGAAAACAAGTGCAGGTTACGTTCTGTTCAGTAGAACATTGAAGTACCACAAGAATGAATGGTAATAACAGTTATTTTTCCTTGAAAATGCAATGGTGCTCTGCCTTTTTTGTTTAAAAAATGTAGAACATTTTCAAAATTAAGTACGGTGTATAACAAGGGCTATCATGAGTCATTTTATATTTTAACCCTTTGAGTGCCAGAGAGGTACGCAACGCATTGTAAAGTAATGCGTTGCATACCCCTCTGGCACTCAAAGGGTTAATCTCTTGGATGTTAGAGACATTTCCAGCACATTGCCAAGCAAAGATCTGGCATATCTATCACCAAGCAGTTAAAGGGACAAATCATTAAAAAATATAATACCAAGTTCTATATAAAATCATTTTTAAGGCCTGTGTTACACTGGAGACTTGGAGATCAAGTTTGAAATGCCAATAACATTTTTGTTCCAGTTTTATGATTTATTAATGAGTACAGTAGTTGTAAACTTGTCATATCTCAGTGAGCAGGTGTAAAGATAAGATACACAAAAATCTCCTGGTCCTTGCTTTGCTAGGAAATAAATTCAACCATTCTTAAAGGGAGAGTAATAAAGTGCAGCTCCAAGTCTTCTTTATACTATCTGTCCCATGTAGCGTTGTATTTCAATAATAACAGGCTTGTAGATCAAATGCAATTGAATCAGAAAGGATCTGTCTCCAGCCCCTTCTGACCTCCTCCCCTCAGATGTGGAATCCGGTCCTGGAACCAGACAGATCACAGGGAGGTACAATCTTCATGCCTTGAGAGCAGCGTTTTCCTGATGGTTACTGAAGATTGTTCCTCACGCACTCCATCCAGACCAGCATGAGGGGGCAAAGTGACTCATGGGAAAAGAGCGGGAGGGGGATCCTTTCAGATTCAATTGTGTGAACGACGAGCCTGATATTATTGAAATATATCTCTACGTGGGACAAATAATATAAAGAAGAATTGGAGATGCACTTCTATTACAAGTATTACTATCACTTTAAACACATAAGGGGTATATAAATGCCTGGGATGAAGCAAAGCCAGACACATGTGATAATTTCTATACTGTTACAAATTGCTTTGTCTTTTGTAAAATATTATACATCCATCCGCCCATCCATGCTACATTTAAAAAAAAAAAAAACATTAGTAAGTAGGGTGAAATAGAAAATGAGTGTAAATTATCCCCTCACCCCCAAATGTCGATGGGAAAGGAAATTGAAATATTGATACAAGACAGTGCTGCAGGTTATAACATCTTCTGACCGTTGCTGCAAACGTTTAATGCTAGTATTACTTGTACAGTGTATAATCAATTGATATCACTGTTTTCTTTTGTGTTGTGTGTGATTGATTATTGAGGTGCAATCTATTTAAATGGTGGGGTCCAGAACTGTAGAAAACATTAGCCAACACTAACATCTCTTAATAATAGCTTCCACTTTAATTATAATGAACCGAAAATCCTGATGATCGCTTTCAATTTTGCCTTTGTGTATTTGTTCAAGACATATCATTTTCAATCAGGATGATAGGCCCATGGGGGCAAACATAACACTTGCTAGTAGGACCGCTGGATTTCAGACCTTGCCTACTGGAACTTCTCTTTACTCCCTTCCTCATCTGAAGCAGTTCAAGCACAGGGGTCTCAGAAGATTTCCATGTGCTATGGGCAGAAATTGAGTCCTGTTAGCAACTGTCATGTCTTCTTCCATGGACACGGCATTCAGGACTGATTTAAGATGTTAACTCTTGAACAAAGACACAAGGGCCATTAGGATTTTCTGACACTGGTAAAAGTAAGTGTAGGTTTATTATTAGGAAATTGTATTGTTCCTTTAAAAATTAATATGGAATAATGTGGAAAAATATTACATATTGTAAAGTAATTAAAGTGGAATTGTCACTTTGCAACAAATTAGGGTTGCCACCCTGCTGGAATTTTACCGGCACAGCCGGTAATTAACACACTGGAGCTGATGCCGGTATAACTACTATACCAGCAATTGAAAAACCGGTATTTGTGTGTGCAACTCATCCAGACAGTCTCTTCCACTCAGCCCTACATGCCAGCTGCACAGGTGGCTCTCTCAAAGTCGTCAGAGTGACACTCAAAACAACCACCATCACCAGCCAATGAGAGGAGAGAACAACAATGGTGCTCATTGGCTGGCTGGTGTGTGTCGCGTGTGGCTGACAACAGGGACGGCGGAGGTATGCAGGAGCTGTGACAGTGAGTGCTCAGAGTGTACTGCACGGACCAGGTGCACAGGAGGCAGTCTGATCAGAATCGGATGTGGACACGGAATAGCACAGCAGCAGGCAGCAGCATAATCTCCAACTGAGTGACTGTAAGTCTTCAGAAGAAAAATATTACTAGTACCACGCTAACTATATTACTATATATGCCCTAAACAGGCTTACTCAGCCCACCCTGCCTACTCAAGGAGACCCGTTAATTCATTACATCTAGTTATTGCTTGGCCTAATTAAAACATAACTGTTATTGGATTTGGTGTAAGTAAAATAATCTAAATATGCCCAAGCTAAGGAGACCAGTTCAGTACATCTAGTTATTGGCTATTATTAACCCTTAAGACGTAACTCATGCAACATTGAGTGGTTCTGCCCCTTTTGTGGCTCCTCCCTTTTGTGGCTCCGCCCTCACAGACCTATAACTATGGCAGGTATTTTTTTGTGGAAAAGGTGGGAACCGTACAAAAAATTTATGATTTTGAAGGAGCTTTCAAAATCACCTATAATTATGTAGTCATTTTTAACCCTTTGAGTGCCAGTGGGGAGCGCAATGCATTGCGCACCCCTCTGGCACTCAAAGGGTTCATTCCAAACAATATTTGAGATATTTAGGTTTGTTTATTTTTCAGTGTATGTACTGGCGGGCAGGCAGTGTGTTGTGCACCCCTCTGGCACAATATAAAAATGTTTGCACTAGGGCCCTCCAATGATTAGTTACACCACTGATGGGAAGGCGTTGGAATGTTAGTATATGACAGGCATGCCTTCTAGTACTTTGTATAAACTGACAAATAAACAGGGCTGGATTTCCCAATAGGCAGAGCAGGCAGCTGCCTAAGGCTCCAAATTTTGAGGAGCGGTGCCTCAACTGTGATGGCCACACACATATTCTATGCAGTGGGTGTTTGTAGGGCAATTTCTAGATCTTGTTTCCAGTATTATCTTCATTACAGGCTATTATTTACCCCTTGGGTGCTAGACAGATCTCTCTAGCAATCAAGGAGTTAAAGCTTTTTTTCTGGTCCTTGCTTGTTATAGACAAGAGTATTTTTTGTGCTAAGAAATAGTGGATGGGACAAGGGACATGGTCAAGTGAGTGGTGGGGGTGTGGCCATGGGCGGGACTAAGGGCACCTACAATGCCTTGCCTAAGAGAAACCAGGGATATAAATCCAGCCCTGCAAATAAATAAAGCTACATATCTCAAAAGCTATTGTTTTAAATAATAAAAAATGGCTACTATAAATAGAAGCAATAGGAGGGACGCCCTTGTGTTGAAAACTTTCGGCACTATAATTGTTCTCAGTATAATTCAGCCACATGTAAGGTGGTCACTTAGGCTGAGTGAGTGACGGATTTCACTTGTGAATGACCCTCTGCCTTCACTCAGCCCTTTATCCAAACATCCAGTCCTGTTTGCTGTTCAGGTGCTCTCATCTGCTGGGTAATAGACACAATTCACTGTGTTTGAGCAATGAACTGGTAGCAGCCATTGTTACTAATGGGACCTGATCTGAAATTGCTTGTTTCTTGTCACTAACATAAAAGTATCTGCTTTTGGAAGCTTTTAAAAAATCCCCCATTTGTTAGAATGTGACACTTCCATAAGGGTAGTGATTCTATACATCTGAAGGTCACTTAACCATCTGAATTCCAGAGTGGTGTGCAGTTGATTGTGTGGCAACCCTCTGTATCAGTCAGAGTTACAGGAGCCATTCTAGAGTAAACCAATTGCACTATAGAAAATAAAAGAAAAAAATCCATAAATTTCCATTGGTTTAAAATAGGCTTTTAACCCTTTGAGTGCCAGTGGGGTACGGGATTGCATTGCACTCAGGCCTCTAATGCATTGCAGAGTATTCAAGAATGTAAAGAAAATCATTTGTATATTTTTTGTCCACTAAGGTACATATGATTTGCTCCAGAATTGCACCAGTGTCTTAGAACATCAGCTTCAGAGTCTTATCTCTAGAAGACATAAATGATTCACTTTCCATTAGTCTCCAATCCAGACTGTTGCATTATTTTACACTTGTAGAGGTGACTGCCATCTAGTGGCTGACACTGTTGCTGGCTGCATATAATACTATACAATCAAAAATTTAGGTTGCGCAGAAATGCCAATTGGGAGCAAATCTGTAGCCCAGCAGCCTACTATACTGTACCTACTGATCACAAACACAGAAACTGGACTTTTCATTTTCATACATTTATTATTATTATTATTATTATTATTATTAATAATAATAAATAATATAACCCTTTTGATACCAACCCATTGGTTCTCCTGAGCACACTGATGCCCAGTATGCATAGTTGCCCATAATTATTTTACTGTGATGTTTTCCAAATTAATATCTACAATTACATTTTCAGCAGGACCACAGGACACAAACTCTGCCCGCTGCACATGGTAAATTTAACCATTTAAGTATCAGAGGGGTGTGCAACACAATTAAGTAAGTTGGCGTTACTATAAGGAGGTAATAGTTCTCCTTTAAGGGGATCCTACTCTTTAAAGGGGACACATTCAGGTACCTGGGGGGTACCCTGTTATATTCTATCCCTGGAAAAAAAACCACAATCCCTCCGAATAAATCAGGAGACAAATAAGTGCAATACACATTGTACTAGATAAACTGGGTATCCCCCACCCAGGTAGACACCACACAATATACAGTACAATCAGTGGTGGAGACCCCATAGCCTCCCCTCCAGGTGGACTTAGGGGGCACCAGAAAATGGTAGCAGTGTGCTTCACTTTGCCAATTTTTCAGTGCCCCTGGTGAGTCTCCATGTTCACCTGCTCAGGCTGGCAGCTGTGGCGCTAGTTGAAGTCTCCCGTAGTAGGAGGCAGGAGACACGTGGCCATCAAATGGCTTACATGGGCTGCTTACATTCTGCAAACACCAGCTATGCACATTCGTTTGCAGTGCACAGATAGGGTTGCCACCTTTTCTTCAAAAAAATACCGGCCATGGCATTCCCTCCATAGACTTAACATTGGACAGAAGCCAATTTTTTACCGGCCTGCCGGTAAAATACCGGCTGGGTGGCAACCCTATGCACAGATGTTGTGTGCTGTCGTGCTGATCCTCTTGCTCTCTCTTGGGAGATACAAATGAACAACAAATTGTTGCTAGTGAGTGCTGTGACTCACCAGACTGGATCATCATTAGGTATCCTACATATTATACAAAACAAAAGTCAACATCATACATTTAAGCAGAAAAACAGACAGGGGTAGGGTTAAGGTAAACCTTAACCCAGTATTGCCTGTTACAGTATCTTCTTATATCTTATGTAAACCCATTGAATACCAAATGGTGTACAGTGTGCATTATTTTGCAAGGCACTGTGCACCCCTCTGATCCTCAAGAAGTTAATCAAGCATGACGCTCAGTCTGGTACTTGATCAAACTTGAGGATCATAGGGGAGACACAATGCCTTGCAAGTCAATGCCCAGTGTACACCCATTTGGCCTTCAGGGAGCTACCTTGTGACAAAAGTGGACATGGACTATTAGGTTAATGTTTAACCCTTTGTCTGCCAGAAGGGTGCGGCTCAATGCATTTGACACCCTTCTGGCACGAAATGGGTTAACTTCTGGATTGTTATATTCACCATGGTGGAGAAGAAACAAAGGAAGGAGGAAAGAAACAGACAAAATGGTAAATATGATGATGGGAACTATCTCCACCAACAGAGACCAGTTCAGTAACTAGCATTACTGATGAGTCATAGTTCTTATTCAATTAAAAATTAACCTTTATATAAATTGACCCAGTAATCTTGGTCTTTATAGTGGCTTTATGCTACACATATCTATGGTGAGGAATATCTACCCAGACCCACTGATAATACACTCACAGTAGGGTCTCTTTCTCACTCTTTGGGTTATAAGAACTGGCATCAGTCCCAATTCCACTGCACATTGCATACCAGAGGGTATGGCTGGACGTTCTTCCTCTAGATAAAAAGTACAGGACATAAAAACAATGCTCACCGAACTGGACTCTGTTGTCGAGATATGTACTCTGGTCACACACTAATGCATTTTCTGACCTTGTACTTTCCTCAGACTGCAAAATGTATTAAAACTATTAGATGCCTGAAAACCTTTTGTAATTTTGGATTATCTCATATAATGGTGTAATGGTCGATTCCAGTGTGCATGTGTGAGAGGGCTTAAACTGGTTCTCTGCTAGGGCCCTAGGAAGCCTTAATCTGGCTCTGATCACTGCGAGATGCAGGTGATAAAAGCCCTGCAGTGCCACACAGAATGCCTGAGCTTTCAACAGCTGAATTTTCATTCGTCGTGGATGAAAAGAGGAGGCAGACATCCGCAGCTCAAAACATCCATTTATGGGGGAGATTTTTCGTCAACAAAGGGGTTAAGACATAGCAATTAAAACTTTTAAAGACTAGCGCTTTAATCCCTCTGATCTATCCTAGATCCATGCTGTATACTATATGTTTGTGGTCTGATTAATCTAACCATGTACTTATTTGGTATCTGTGCTAAAAAAAAAATCTAGAGCATCCTTACTGTTCTTAGATCTCATTTATAGTTATGGGTGAGGAATTTTTTTGGGGGGATGGGACATCATTTGGGGTGGGGCATGGGGCCCTCTTGAAAGAGGTACACAACGCATTGCTTAGGTGACAGGATCCCAGTTAACCCTTTGCGTGTCAGAAGAGTGCCCAGCGCAATGTGTGGCCACCCCTCTGGCACTCAAAAGGTTAATTAACAGAAGTACATTGATCCATATTGTTCAATGCTTTGATACCGGAGGCAATGAATAGGTTAAAGAATTTATGTTTTCATGTACATTTCCAAAGCCAAATTATCCATTGTGCTAAACAGTAAATTAACTGAGGGAAATGTATAGTATTGGCACGTATCATTCTGTATATCTGACCCTTATATAACATTAGGTGAGTAGATGGCTACTTGCAGCGAAGCAGCAGATGGATACAAGCCTCAGTGCCATATAAACAAAATAAAGAGGAGTAATTCTGAACATGCACCATTAGGAACAAATAACCGCAGTGACTGTCCTGGCACGTCATGGGTCCTTAATAGGTTAAACAAGGTAGACCATTTAAAGGGATAGTATGGTCACATTTTTACTAAAATATATCTTGTATCCATTAAAAAATTAAACTTAACACCGCCAATACCATCTCTCAAACCTTTATAGTTTGAGAGATAATCGGCACTAAAGTCCCCCCTCCTTCCCCTTTCCCTGATGTCAGAGATCTAGCTGACTGCAGGGGAATCCAGTCTCGGGACTGGTGGAGGCTCTTCAGCAGAGCCGAGATTGCCAGATAGAAAAATAAATACTTCACTGGAATGGTCTACAAAGTGTGCTTGCAAACCAAGCACAGCTTCTTATGGGAAGATGTCTGCATTCCAATCTGCCTATGAAATCTACTTGCAACAGGGGCAGGTGAACAAGTTAAGCAGTTTAAAGTGAATCAGAAAGAGAGACAGAAAGTATATTTTGACTCAAGAGCTAAACTTCTACCAGAATTGCAGAATGGAAGCAAAGTGAGAATCAAAGACAAGGCCCATACTTGGTCAAAGAAGGGTTCATTGAACAAGTGCAACCGATCTTACACGATTCAAACAGAGGATGGAGCAATTCTTCGAAGGAATAGAAGAGACATACTAACAAGAACCAGAGTAAAAGTGCCCCAACATAGACTCTGGTGGAGTGCCAAATAGCAACATGGAGGCTGCATCAGATACTGATGTGGAAGTTAGATGGCCTGCACCATCCCAACACAGTATTAGCTGAATCACTTCCCTCTTGCACAACGGAAAGGTTTAGCCACCCCCTCTCCTATCCAGGAAAGAATTATCCCAACAATCTCTATACTATAGGAACAACAGGTAGTGATCCCAATCACGCTGCTCTCTATGTGCTTTCGGAGAGTCTGCTTTTACTTGCCGATCCTTTCCCAGCCACCTGTCCCTTTCTCTTAGTATTGCCACCTACTGTGTAACCCCCCACCTCCTTTTAGGCCACTCCTCCTACCTCTCAGCCCTCGTAACGTAACTCTTTTGGTACCAGGGGTGCACATCACACAGCAAAGCTCTGATTTCAAAGGGTTAAAGCCTACCCTTAAGATACAATTCAGTAAGCTAAAGAGGAGAAATTCTGATGCTAACCACTGTAATGGACAAATATATATTCTCCAAATTCCCATTGATTTAATTGGCACTTTTAACCCCTGGAATGCTTGGGAGACATTTGCAATGTGTTGGAGACCACTCTAGCATTCAAATGCTCAAAAACACCAATTTAAATTAATGATTATTTTAATTTCTTCCCTATTCGGCAGCTGGTTTGCTCCAGAATGACACAATTGGCTCTTTACCTTACTAACTTGATCTCTTACCTCCTTAAGAATCAGACCTTTTTACACTAGATGACAAGAACAATTTTGGCCTTTTTAGTATTCCTTTGTTCAGCCATGTTTTTCCTCTAATTAATTTATTATACCCACACACAGAAAATATTCACCATTTTTAAGCATAAGCAGGGCTTTTTTTTTATAACATGTTCGTGGTCGAACCTAACCGTACCTGAATATGGAAAAGTCGGCAGCAGTGTGCTCTTAGCCGGCCTGATGAGAGAGCAAAAATAAGAAAGAAAAAAATACACAGAAAAAAAGTAGAACTTTATTTATGTGATGTAATTCACAAGAATTTATAATGCCAAATTACGGAAAGCCTTCCTAACTTCCACTATTGATAGTGGCATATATGACATGTAACTGGTGGATTTCCAGAGCCCCATACACTTAATGATATGTGCTGGTACCCTATTGTGAGAGGATGAAGTAGCAGCCCCTATGTGGAACGAGTGACCAGAGAAACTGCTGGGGTTTAACTCATCCTTATGCATTTGATGAATATGGCTGTGGTAAGGGGTTTTCCATAGAGTGGAAGTAAGGGGCTATAGCTTGGTTGACCCTGAAGGGTAAGTAGGTAGGCATCTAGATAGGATACTGGGCACCAAGCGTTGAAAGACTGAAAGAAATAAACCTTGGTGAGAGAACCTACTTGGTTGGTTTTGGTAGTAATCAAGGATAGTACATAATGGTCTGTAGAGCGAGATAAATCCAATATTCTTAAAAACCTTCCAGATGCTCTAGACACCGTGACTTCCCCTGGTCTCATGAACCCATAAAAAGCCAAAAATATTGTTGCCAACAAGGTATTGTTGGTTTCTACAGAAAAAGGTCTGGAGTCTAGGACAAATGGCTCTGAAAAGTCCTCCATCTATTGGTAATCTAGGAGTGGCCTTACACTGGGGAGATTTCAGAATCCCCCTCAAGGCTAATTTGATGGGATGGCAAGCCAATAGTGATTGATGCTGGCTGTCTAAGATGACCCGAAAATGTTGTATACCTACCACATTTAACTTGATAGTATTATAGGCAAGGTGTAATGTGGAATGGCAATATGAGATGAAGGATAAAATAGTACTGATGGTATGAGGATTTTTAGGCCTAAAGGTATGAATGAATTTCTGAAACAATGTCCAGGCTCTGTCATAACATTTCCTAGTACTTGTGGCTACAGCCTGATGATGCATTAGTGATTGTGCCCCTCGTAAGTGGATATCTAATCCATCCTCATGGATTCTATTTCCGGAGACTGCGTAGGGAATGGATCTGCCGTGGGGTGAAGGTGATGAAATTCCTGGAAATTTAAATGAGATAATGCATAAGCTTGTTGGTTGGAACTTCCTGGCAGATGGACACAAACTATGGTAAATTTGTAATATAAAGATATCCAGGTTAACTTCCTAAGAAATTACACGATGAGGGCTGAGGAAGAACGGCCTTTGTTAACCAAAAAAGGTGGTTGCCTCATTGTATGTCCTAAAATTAACAGTCTTCCCTATCCAAAACTGACCCCACACCATAGCAGCTGCTACTATGGGGATCAGTTCGAAAAGGGCTGGTGTAAGCTTGAACTTAGAGAACCTACTTAACTCCAGAGGCCAAGCATTCGCCAACCAGTGGTCACCATAGATTGCTGCAAACCCACCTGAAGCTGCCACATCCGTGGTGACCGTAGTGGATACCCGAGGTACAAACATGGTGTGACCATTCCAAGATCTGAGGAAACTAGCCCACATGTCAAGGTCTAATTTTGTGGATGCATCGAGATGCACCAAGCTTTCCACCTGAGGATTCCTAGACAGCAGAGTCAACAGATGCAATATGAAGGAACGGCCCTGATCCTCATTGCAAAGTTCAAGGTGCACAAGAGCGACTGCAATTACATTCTCTGACATGAATCCCTGGCAGCAAAATCAGAAATCAGACTATGAACCTGTGTGAGCTTCTCCTGCGGCAAGCTGTCTTCCATATTCTTGGTATATAATTGGATACCCAAAAAACAAAGCCTTGTGACCGGCCCTATGGATTTGGCGTGGGATAACTGAATGTTGAGTTGTGAAAATAGTGTAGTGATCTTCCCAAGGACTACTGGCTTAAGGTGAGGGGTTTCAGTTGTGAGAAAGTCATCTAAGTAATGGATGATATGATAACAGCTATGCTCATTCAACAGAATCCAGCAGAATGTGTCTGCAAAGATATCATACAATTTGGGGCTACTTTTTGCCCCAAACGTAAGACGTGTAGCAAAGTAGTAAAGCCCACACCATTTGATCCCGTGTAGATTCCAAAGAGATGGGTGTAAAGGTAACAGTTTAAAAGCATCAGCTATATCCGCTTTGCTTAACCAGCAACCCCTTCCTGTCTGAATGATGAGCTGAGTCTCATCATCCACTGTGGAATAATGTAGAGAGAATTCCTTAGAGGGGATTAGGGAATTGAGACTGCGGATAGATATCGAATGAGGAGCTGACAAGTTGTAGATTATACGGGCTTTACTGGAAGATTTACTGTGAGCTAGTCCTATAGGATTAATCCGCCAATGTGAAAAAGGAAGGGAAACAAAGGGCCCAATTACGTACCAGTTAGATACCTCTACCTTGACCAGTTTATCTACCACCTCAGGTTCTTGCAAAGCGGACAGCAAATTCTCACATTTCAAGGTACCTACAGGTAAGGTGATGAGGCCGGAATGGAACCCCTCTGTGAATCCTTGGAGTAAAAATTTAGCTAACCCAGTGGAGGGGTGGGACCCTAAATATGCTTTAAGGTTATGAATGTTTACCCCGTCTAGTCAAGATCTTGAACACAACCTCTGGGAGCAGATGGACTGGGGGTGAGCTCTTTTACATATGGAGCAAAAGTGGACTAATCTACAAGGATTAAAACTACAACCATTGTAATTATAGTTATTGTAGATTTGTGACTTCCCAAAATACACAATGGGTCTCCCCATGCGATCACACTTGAGAGTAGCAGTGGGGGTAGACTGTCCACTGCCCTGATTATCCAACAAACAAGGGGGAGCGGTAGGATGGACGAAACTCGGGCACAAGTTTGCGGCATGGTCAGCTGACTGGCACATGGAGCATGCAGGAGCACGGATACTGGCAAAATGCCTGCAAAATAACTCAGTGTTCAGCTGACTCCAATCCAAAGTGATGTTAAATTGTGCTAGCGTAGCAGCTGCCTTGGCAGAAAAGGAACGATGGTAATCATAAAAGCTGAAACCACCATACTTGTGCCCGAGCTCCACCACCCTGTACATGTAGTGATCCAGCTCCTCCCTGCGCTGAGAGTGAACAGAACAAAAAACATCACAAAACAGACTAAAGGCCAATACAAATTCAGTGACAGACAATCTTTTCCCCAGCCTGGGATCCTTGGATTTTAAAACCACCGAAACCTGCTCACATGAGAAAGATTTGTTTTCCACATAATCTTGGGAGGAAATCAACAATGATACAAGATTAACATCCTTGCCTTCTATGATCTCTTTCTTTAAATGCCCAGGAATAAAATGAGCTGGGGTAATAGCAGGTACTACCCTCTCTGTCGGTGTGGAAGACGGACTGGAGTTTATACTTGGGCAAACCATCTGTGGAACCTGAGGACCTGATAGTGGATTCCCCATTCGATCCAGCCGAGCGTGGATTGATGCCACCGATTCTACCAGTGTCACAAATTACATCTGTAAATCAGTCAACTCTGAATCGGACTGGGAAATAGAAGGATCCGGACTGTGACTAGTTCTAGGTCTGGGCGGATTAGTAGGGTTGAAAAGAAGTTTAAATAATTCCGCTTTCCTAGCTGTAGCAGAATATGGAATACCCCTAGATTGCAATTCCCAAATTATTTTTGCCACAGTCCATGTCCTATATAAGGAAGAAGATGATTGTTCAGATGCCGGCCTTGATGCATCTTGCATGTCTGGTACTTTGAATTGGTCAGATGTGACAGACAGGTTGTGATTCTGGACCTAGAAAACAAGTTATATACCGTGAATTTAAAAAAAAAACCTGTTTGCTGTTGGTCTCCGGAAGCCTGTTTTGCTAATGAAGAAAAAATAGCGAAAGTATTTAACTCTCTATGCTTGTTGTGGGGAAAATGAGTCCCTCGATTACGAACACCATAGCCAGTGCTATGAGTTGGGTCGAGGGGCGAGTGCCTGCACGGTAGGCTGGATCGTGAGTCTGGTGGTGTTTTAACTACCTATAGACAGAGATGGTAACTAGATGCTTGGAGAGGTGACGCCCTACTTATGGATAGACCGGGAGGAGGTACGCTAACTATGCTTTGGACTGATTGGAAATGAGATTGTGATTTCCCTGGGATCTATCTGCTCCTCTTCCCCCTGACCTAAAAAAACGGGGACCGACAGACTTAAGAAAAATAATAAAATTAAACTCCTGATATAAGATGGGATAATAACTGTTGAAATTCTGCCAACCTTGCGTAATGTCGTGAAGTAAAAACCCGGTCCCTCAAAGTCTATAATGACACACAAATAAAACAAAAGGTACCTGAAACTGCCCACCTTACAGAAACCCCCCCACACCCTATCTTATAAAGATTAAACCATTACTTATTTGTCTCTTAGCCTATAATGTGATGAAGCATAGCAGAACATAACCCGTCTCTTATAATTCACACGACTAGAATGGATTCATGGTGATACCTTAAGGTCTTGAATCAACTTCACTTCCAAGATAATGGCAAATAGACCATGCAAAAATTCTGTAACTGTCAAATATGAAATACATATAATACTAGAATGGAGTCCTAGGACATGACTGGTAAATGAGTATATATAATGAATTATTCCCAAACTGTAACCAAATGTCCCAATACTTTACCGGTTACTATAACACAACTTATATTTAGTGGCCGATAGAGAGACACCTAGGTTTGAATTTACAGTCCTACGGTCTCAGCTTTGGGTGTATCTATGTATTGCTGGGAGGTGCTAGTGTCATGATGTGCACTTAAAGGGATAGTAATACTTTGTTTTATCTTTATTTTATTTTGTAGACATTAAAAAAACATGAAGAACGATATAAGTCTTATCTCTCAAACCTTTATGGTTTAAGAGATATTCACAAGCAAAGTATCCCCCCCCCCGTTCAGCCAGATCAGAAGGGAGGTGCCCAGGTAGACTGCAGAGAGGGACCATCTTCAATTAAGATAAGGGAAAAAGCTGAAAAACTTGTCAAGGGGGGAAGGGCTTTCATTGTTTTCATACAAAGAAGATTGTGCCAGGCTGTTATCTGTCTGGTCTTACAACCAGATTCACATCTGAGAAGAGATGGCTTACACTAGGAAAAAGGGGCGGGAGGGGGAAACTTTGCTTGTGAATATCTCTTAAACCATAAAGGTTTGAGAGATAAGACTTATATCGTTCTTCATGTTTTTTTAATGCCTACAAAATAAAATAAAGATAAAACAAAGTATTACTATCCATTTAAGGTTGATACAAGTAGGATGAGTGTGTGATTAACAGTGGATGTTGTGGTATTCTGACTAATAACAATCAAATTGTCAGATCCGATTATATTATTAAACATATAAGAGACAGATGTCCAACAGAAATTCCTGCTAATCATGTATAAGAAATTTCAGAGCTGACCACCATCTCTCTTAGCGATATATAAACAGGGATATGATTTAAGCTCCCGTATATTGCAAAGCCCAGGACTCTAGGTGCTGGTCTGAAGTACTGATTGTGTCCGAGGTTAAGTATAACCTGAAAATTTTTTGCTCAAAATTTTATCCAGCAGTATAACATGCTGGTACAGCTAATATGTATGCGGATTATTGATGAAACGTATATGATGCTAAAACGTTAGACCGGGAAAAAGACGCTACCGCACATCGCAACACGTGTTGGTCAGCATGTCGGGTATGCAAATGTATCTATACTAGCTGCTTGGGTGTAGACTAAGGGGAAATCTGAAAGGATACTGTGCTAAATAACACATGATGCAAGTACCTGATAAGTACCTGAACCCCAATCATTTGTATATGATACACGTCTTGTAAATTGGCAGATTGATCCAATGAATCCCTAGGAAATCCCATAGAGTCCAACCAGGATAACGAAATCTAAGGTGCTGTGGGGAATATATTCCTTGTAGCATAATACGCTGTATATAGTACATGAACAGGCAGAATCGAGCGGCATGCTGGGAAATGTAGTAACATGAACAAAGAAAATAGATCTTCTTGCAACCAATAGAGAATCCCAATTCAGTCTCTATTGTGCATAATGTACCAGTGCTGTGTAAAATAACTAGATAACCTCTGTCTGATCAATCGCCATAACAAAGGAGACAGATAAATGCGGCTCTTGAACATGTTATTTTAATCATCAGAGTGTAATATAATGCTGTATGAGTCATAGAGGTACCACATCCCCTGCGTGAGCTCCAGAAGGAACCGTGCCTTAGTGCTTCCAACACCAGGAGAATCCGTTTGATAGAGCGCAGCCCTGAATGAGCAAATTCAAAAAATGAACCTATGTAGATAATCACTTAGTTTCCCTGCTGTACAAAGTACCCAGACATGTAGCACTGGATGAAATGACTGTGCCGGGAGTGAAAATGAAACCAAGGATAATAAACTAGATAAGGAACGAGTAGGCTGCGTGTTGAAAATGTTGCTTGTAATTCCCTATTACATGGTGCTTCTATATGCATGAAATAAATGTAAAGTGAGCAATGGGGAGAGAACTTTAGTGCGAGAAGAGCGTGGCTTGTATCTGAGTCCTCTGTGTCTCAGTTTGATGATGTGTACTCTACCTCATACTCAATCGAAACGAAAATGCTCCTCCTAGAGAGCCTGCCTTATGTATAAGAAGGGGAACACGGTCCTCCCACAATCCCAGGCTAACCAATAGACTTATGACATATGTATAACGTGCTTGACTTGTATTTTGTTTATTATGCATTTTTAAGTTTGTGACATTAGCAGAATTGGGAGGAGTGTGGGTAGGGATAACATCTTGCCCCCCTCCCGAAAAATGTCTGCGGACGCCCATGGGGGCCGTTTTTCCTTATACGTACTCACTGGTCTGTCCCTCTCTGCATCCGTCCGGTCCTGGGGCAAGATTGTAGATTCAGTGGGAGGCAGCCAGAAGCGGTCAGGAGGGGAATCTTTCTACATTTAATATCTTGAGAACTACATAAAAGTAAGTTGGTAAATATAGCGAAATGTATTTGATTTACAATAAAGAAGACTTGGCGATCTACTTAATTGTAAACATTACTATTCCTTTAACTTAGATCAGACCATTTACAGAAAATCCTGTACTAATACTTCTAATACACATATCAAGATTAATTTAATTTGGTAATGGGATTTAGGAAATCCTGGAAAAGACAGGAATAGCTACCCTGTAGAGAAAATGCAGGACTAGATACTAAGCCTTAGGAAATAAATATGGTGTTTTTGCAAACGTGATTATGAATTGCGATGTGTCGTGTACCGCTATGGCACTCAAAGAGTTAAACCCTGAAGACTGTAAGTTCATGCTCAGGTTTCATATAACTTCTTCTTTTAGTCAAAGGTCATTTTTTTGTCATTTTATAAGTAAACTGGCTCTGGTACTCAAAACGTGTATAATAACTGAGGGTGTAACATTCTTACAAAAGATCACTATTATTAATTATATCAGTGGATCTCAGAATGGGGCCTGTGTGCCCCAATGGCTCCCTGGGGGCCTCCATTACAGACAGCCTGAATAAACAATTTTTGACCTTTTGCAGTATTGTCAGCAAAACCAGCAAATAAATAATGAAGATCAAATTATGGCATGCTGCTATTCAGAGATATATTATATTTTATTCATATGTAATAATATATAGTTCCAACCATAATAAGCCCATGGATTTTTTTCCTTGCAAGTTATATAATTGTCTATTATGGGCATACAACTGACCATATCACTTTAAAAAAACAATAATCTAGTGTGGTCATATCATACTTTTAAAGCCTTGGATGCCAGATACATCTTCATTGCATCATGAATTTCTCTTTAGATGACAATAGCAACAGTGTCACCTGGTGACTTCTTAACCCATTGAGTGCCAGAGAGGTAACCAACGCATTGCAATGCCTCTCTGGCACTCAAAGGGTTAAATGAGAATCATCCCCTTGAAATAAGGGGCTCTTCAATTGTTTAATAGAAGGACATTTTTATTCATGCAACATACCTCTCAAGTGTCCCTATTTTAGAAAACAATCCCCCCTTTCGCACCCTAGTGTCCCTCTTTTTAGAATATAAGACTGTGTGGTGTGTATATAAGTGTATCAAATTGCTCCACAGCATTATAACGCCCATTAACTTTTATTTAAACTTCAGAGTGCATGTTTGTAAGTTATTCAGTGTAAATAAAATATTGTGGTCTTGCTCTGTTATTTATTCAGTTACACAAACAGGTCTCAGTCAGTCATAAAATAACCTAAAAATTAATTGGTAATGACCCAACCACCGCTTATGCCCACAGCAAACCCATCTAAATCAAAAGTGTCCCTCTTTTGCTATTTGAAATGTCGGGAGGCATGCATATAGCAGTATGGTATATCTGTTTACTTTGTAACTGAACACAGACATATTACTGCCTTTGTAAGGAGACCGTGTTTCAGCCGAAGCATGGATGGGGCTCCCTCTCTATGCTTAGCCTCATTCAAACTGATAAAGTCTATTGTTTATTGTGAAGAGGTAAAAGCAAGACACAGACTTAAAATGCTCCACAGCAAATAACGGTAAATGCAGATACTATGCAAAAATACATAAACAGTTATATAATTATAGTTATGTATGAAAGACACCTATCTCGATAAATGCTTGTATTGAACACACTGAGAGCCCCTTTAACAAATT
This sequence comes from Rhinophrynus dorsalis, assembly GCA_037306005.1. Classification (NCBI taxonomy): domain Eukaryota; kingdom Metazoa; phylum Chordata; class Amphibia; order Anura; family Rhinophrynidae; genus Rhinophrynus; species Rhinophrynus dorsalis. The sequence goes on along the minus strand of CM074723.1, from coordinate 69,266,030 downwards.
TGCATTGTATTCTAAGCACTCATTCACTCGTTCACAAGTAGGGTTTGCTGTCCCTTTAATCAGTTTCAGGCAGAAAAAGCTATCTTGAAACCATGTAATGTAGCAATAGGCAGCTACCCCAAGTGCCACATATGTGGCCCCAATGCTCCCAAAGGTCCACATATTATGGTTTAACCCTTTGGGTGCCAGAGGGGTATGTAATGCATTGTGAAGCAGTGAGTTGCATACCCTTGTAGCACTCAAAGGGATAAAGTTCTCTCAGTTGTACACTTTTGCATTCAGGGCCCTCACCAAGACTGCTTTATTGCTCTGGGCATATATCTCATGCTAAAGGGCCTCACACTCGTTAAAAAATAAATAAATAAATAATGCACATAATATTCCAAAAAATGCAATATGACTGTTTCAAACAGTGAATCAAAGCCATCCTAGTATTTAACATTTCAGAAAATACAATTAAATCCTCCTACCCATACCATGGTGCAGTCTATGCCTACCTCCCTGTGGATGGAATTATGTCCATTCTGCTAGTGAGCTCAGATGCTGCTTGTCGTTAGGGTTGCCACCCAGCCGGTATTTTACCGGCAGGCCGGTAAAAAATTGGCTTCTGTCCAACGTTAAGAAAAGGTGGCAACCCTAATTGTCGTGGAACATGAAACCTTGGCAGGTCATGTGGTAGCCAGATAACAGGAAGTGATTCCTATCATCCAGACTGCCCTGCATAGGACCATACAAAAAACCCTTAACTGTGCTCTTCTCTTTGCCACTCTCCTCTCTCTGTCATACTGCCACTGAAACTCACAAAGCTCAGGGTGAATTTCAGTGGCAGTGAGAGCAGAGAGACTGAAAAACAGCATGGGACTGTGAGAGTGCTCAGCCAGGCATGGACCCACTGGCAACCCCACCCAGAACACCTCGCCCCTGCCTGTCTGCTCTGTGCCCTCTGGATAGTAACAGTGCCACGATCAGTGGGTACCCTTTTGAAAGTGGGCCCTGGTCAAAATGCTCAATTTGATCATTGGTTAAGGCAGCCCGGGCCCTCACAACCACTTGTTTCAAGCGGAACTTTCATCCTAATAAAATTGCCCCAAATATATTACTAACCTAGCGATATGCAAAGTTATATTATCCTTAAGCACAATAAGTCAGAGGTAATTCAGTGAAAACACATCTTCGGCAGGAACCAGGGGGCAGACAGCACAGACTTCTTAGAGGAAATGTACCTCTGAGTCTGCGCTGTCTGTCCTGTTCGCTGCCAGTGTTGGGGAGTGGCGTTCCTTCGTGCCTTAAGGTAACGGAAGGGACTCACCATGCAGGCCCACAGAGCTTCGTTTGTAAGCTCAATGCAGCCCGATGCTACAGAAGATGTGGTTTTTCTTCAATATTGCTGACTTATTGAACTCAAGGATAGTATAACTTTGCATATTGCTAGGTTAGTAATCTATTTGGGGACAATTGTATTAGGGTGAAAGTTCCACTTTCAAATAGTGTCTGTATGTTACTGTACATTCTAACCCCCCCCACACACACAGACTCACATTTTGTCCAGTGCTGCAGAGTATGTAAATAATACATAGGTGGTTGAAAAAAGATCATCCCTTTTAATGCAATAGATGTCTCCAGTGAAACATTGTGTGTGTGTGTTCTGTGGCAAAAGAAAGATCTCCTTTTGTTGGGGACTACAGTGCTCATCATCCTCCTCAACCAGACAGTGGTGTCTGGGAAGTTGTACTTCTCAGCAGCTGGAGGTCCAACAATTGACAAACACTGCTGCACATGATATGGGACAGGGAAATTATTGTCTCTTCCCAGAGTACTAGTGAAGAGACTGAGGGCCACAGGATACATGCATACAGCCCCTGAGCCACCTGTTTCCTAGCACTCATAGAAACACACAATTAAAAGGCAGATAAGAACCATTCAGTCTATCTAGTTTGCCCATTTTACCTACCATAAAGACCTAAACCTTACTTGGTCCTTAGTCTTGTCTTATGTTCAGGACAGCCTTATGCCTATCCCATACATTATTACATTCCCTCACTGCATTAACCTCTACCACTTCTGCTGGTAGGCTATTCCACTTATCTACTACCTTCTCAGTGACTAAAAACTTTCTTGCATTGCATCTAAACCTGTGTCCCTCTAGTTTTAGACTATGGACTCTACTTCTTTGAAATTTACTTCCCTCCTGCACTTTGTTGAATCCCTTCATGTATTTGAATGTGTCTATCATGTCCTCTCTCTCTTCTCTCCTCCAAGCTATACATGTTCAGATCCCTTAGTCTATCCTGATATTTATATTCTTGTAACCATTCGCCATTTAAGTAGACCTTCCCTGAATTTTCTCTAGAGTATCTCAGTTCTTCTGGAGATGTGGTCTCCAGTACTGTACACAATACTCTAGGTGAGGTCTAACCAGATATCTGTAGAGTAGCATGACAACTTCCCTTTTTCTGCTACTAATGCCTCTAGCTATACAACCCAGCTCCCTACTTGCATTCCCTGCTGCTTTTGTTACATTGCCTGCCTACCTTCAAGTCATCAGACATAATTACTACCAAATCTATTTCCTCTGTTGTCTCTGCCAGCATAATACCCTTAATACTATATAGTGCCTTTAGAATTTTATGTTCCAAGTGCATTATTTTACATTTAACATTAAACTCATTTAATGTAAGGCTCAAATCATGGATCTTTAGTGAGCAATGGTTGTGGTACTAACCTGGTATAAGCCAGGGGTAGTCAATTGTTGGACATCTAGCTGTTGCAGACTATAGCTCCCATAATCCCTAAACAACCAATAACTGGTTTCAGAGGATGGGAATTATGGACCTTTTTAATCTTTTGCAAATACGTCTTCACATAAGAGTATTTAGGCAAGTTATCCTCTCCTGCATATATGAGGTTAAGAATTTTCATGCTTGTGGCTAAAACCAGTTTATAAAATATGGTAATCTGCAAGACAAACTGTTGTGTTTATGTAATATACACTTCTTATTTCTAAGAATGATTAATCTTAAAACATAAACATAAGATATAATTATACATTTCTTTGAGTAATTCTGTCTAAGCTAAGAAGACATTTAAACAGCATATCAGAAGGATGCTAATTAGTCAGCGCTGGTAATTATAAGTGGAATAACAATTAAGACCAAGTGAATCAAGTTGAGGTCCCTTAGTGTAACTGAGATGCATACTGTATAACTTGCAAATGTTTGATCACTGTATTCTAATTGTTTGCAATGTATTCTTAACCCATTATAAACCAGAGGAGTGTTCAGTTCATTGACTCAATGCAGTACTTACCCCTCTGGTCCCCCAGTGATTGAGAAATTGCAGAAAATAGAAGGCACTTTCAGGATCTTACTTGAAAATTCAGAGGGTGTTTAATGGAATCGCTGAAACGTCGATTCCATTAAACACTGTCCGATTTTTCAAGTAAGATCCTGAGAGTGCTGTCTACTTTCTGTGATTTTGTATGTATAATTTACATATCTACTTGATGTGCACCCAGCATAAACTATGTAACTTACAGTGAGTGCTACCTATTTGAACTACATATTATATATATATATATATATATATATAGATATATATATATAGATATATATACACACATGCAGTTGCTCTCATTTTCAGAATGGGGGCAATGTACAAATAATAATTCATCATAAAAACAGACTTTGGAATCATTTTATAGTCCTATGTATGTCTATCACTAATTTACTAAGCTAAATCCCCAATTAATCTCCTCAACACCTCTAGCTCTATGGGCATTTCGGGCCATTATTTTAATCTACATCTAAAAGAGGCTCAGAAGAAACTGTGCAACTCTACCCCACTTTTCAGAAGGTGTAAGGTACTGGCTGTTATTAACCCTTGAGCACCAGAGGGGTGCCTAATGCTTTGATTTGCAATATTTTGGACACCCCTCTAGTACTCAAAGAGTTAAATGTTTCATGATGGAGGAGTGTGTCTATCAGCATGCACTAAAGAGATCATTAGTTCTTTTGCATACCCCAAAGTATAGACGCTGGCATCAAAGTCTTATGCCAGGGGAGTTTCACTGGTGGATTCATATATTCACCTCAGTGTGTCACTTAAACTATAAAGTAAAATGGTTTGGTATTTATGTACATGTAAAAACAGGAGAGGTCCTATTCACATGAACAGTATTAACTCAGTGATTCTGCTGCAGCAGTAGCGGCCTGAAAATAGAATGTTTGAGCCTATATGGCTGTTCCCTATTTCCTCCTGTAAAGCAGACTAATGCAGCATGCTGCATCTTCCCTGATATCAACACAGCATATGCAAAATGAAGCACCTATAGCAGAGGTAGCCAACACTGATCCTCAAGAGCTACCAAAAGTGCATGTTTCCAATATATCCCTGATTGTGCACATGTGGATCAAAAAAGTGACAGAGGCACTGATTTAGACACCTGTACTCAAGCAGGGATATCCTGAAAACATGCATTGTAGGTTAATCTCTAGAAATAGGGTTTACTAACCCTGATCTACAGTCTGCATGTAGTCTATGAAGCTGTTATGCATACTATACCTAGGTGATTAAATTGTTATGCTCACCGCAACAACCTAATCAATGGTGTGTAACATGAGCATCAGAAAAACATATGAACAGCATCAATTCTTGCTAGTTATTTCACATTCCCCCATCATCTGGTGAATGAAGGAGAGATTAATGGAATCGTGGCTAGAAAGAACATGTTTGATAGAGATGCATGCAGCTTTAGAGATTCAGTTAGTAGACTGATTCACCAAATACTAAGAAAATTACAGTTCTGGGCAAATTGATTTAGAGTACTCACACTATGTACGTTAGTATTGAGATGAATATTTAGTTGGGGCTTGTTGATCCAGGGAGGAATCTGATTGCCATTTGGAATCAAGAAGAATTTTTTTCCCCCCATTCAAGGCAGAATTTTAAATTGCTAATTGAGGTTTTTTTTTTTTTGCCTTATGGATCAACGATGGTAAACAGGAATAGGAAAAGGTTGAACTAGATGGACGCAAGTCTTTTTTCAACCTAAATTACTATGTTACTATGTATGTATATACACACACACACACACATACATATACATACGCACACACACACATACATACATACATATACACACACACACAAAACACAACTAAGGACCATTTCCATTGTGGGCAAACTGACCTGAGCTAAGCCTGGGGTGGCTAATTTCTGGTTGGCTGGGGATGATTGTCGATGTAGTCCACAACAGTTGGTGGTCCAACTATTGACTACCCCTGACAAAGCATTGGCTGGCTGGGGATGATATGAATTGTAGTCCTCTGCAACAGGAGAGGGAGAGCCACAGGTTTGCTCCCCTGGATTACAAACGCCTTCTAGAAAACAGCTTAATATAATGCATAAAAAGACCATTTTCAGTCCCAAGTGGGCTGAATAGTTTAGAAATATCCAGTGTTTATATATTCACCCTTCTTTGGGTCTGGTATAACCAGCTGGTGTCCCTCCTCCTGCCCCTTTCTTTTTCGAAACACCCAGCTGATGACATAAAGGAAAGCCCACTGAAGGATATTTAAAGGAACAGCTTGAGATGAGGGGGTTAGCAGATGGCATCACCAGAGGATGAGGCGTTAAAAGCAAAAACTCTTGCTATTGTCACAGCAATATCAAAATCACACCAAATTGTATATGTTTATATAATGTGTGTGCGCGTGTGTTTGTGTAATTTTGCATAATTGAATCACCACTAGAACACAGGCTGAAACTGTGTTCATATGCTAATTCATCCAGGGTAATTTCTACCTAGTTTTTCTCCCTGCAACATTTTTACCCATCTCTATTAAATCGGAACTGTGTGACTTTCTTCATGAGGGTGATTACCTTCCTCAAACCACAGGGAATCTGTAAACACCTATGTAACCCTTCTGGGATCACAGTGATTTCTGCTGCCACTGACTATTCTGCAGTTCCTGTGGAGTGGCCAGCAGGTGGCAAGCTCCTATGCACATGGATGGATATTCAGGACTCCATTTTAGTTTGGAGTTGGTTTTAGAGCTGGGTTGAAGTGAGTGAAGGAGCCTCTTCTAAGCAGGGAATGCTAACCTGGCTGATCCAGTGCTAGAGAATCCTGGAAGAAGCATTCCAGCAGACAGCTGTAACCAGACCAAGGCACATAACTGATCCTGGCAGGGAATGCTGTGAAGAGTGCAGGAATTCCAGCAGCAGTTAAAGGAGCAGGCGCTCCCCTTCCTGAACTGGCCAGATTGCAGACTGTGGAGTGGGTAAGCTTGAAACCTCTCCCCTTGTTTCACCATAGGGCACCCTGAATCTGGTTACACAATTAAAGAGACCTTGCTCTATAGATTCTCTGATCATTGGAAGATTACAGCATAACACAAACCATAATGTGGATTACAATTACTCTGGGACCCAATTATGTGCACCAACTAACGGTACCCAACTGCCACTAAGGTGAAGCCTAGGGTGGGCCATAGTATTTGTTGTGTGTGGGTGAATACCATATTGACCATTGCATTCTTGAACTGTTTTACTGTATTATGTTCATATATCTATTATATTCCTACATATCTATTATATTCCTGCATAGGGTTTTCTTTCTGTGCAATACAAAGATCTATTTAAGATAGATAGAACTGTGTCAGTTTTATTGCTCATTTAAATATGGTCCCAACTGGGCCCCACATCCATACCCTGGATGCCCAGCTGGGTGAAGGCACTGCCACAGTCATGTACCCCAACTCCTAGGTAGCAGATACTCAGGATTGGCCTGCAGAGCACAAGGAGGTTTCTGGGGTAAAGGACCACAGGGGTGTCTGTGGGCCTACGCAAAGCCCCGTTACACCTACTTAAGCTGTGAGGTTCTATAACAAGTGTGTGAAACATTTCTTAGTTGCTCCCAGGCTTCTGCTGTAACATCCATCTTCTTTTGGAGATTTAGCAGTAATGTCATCATTCCGTTTAGTGCGGGATAAAAAACTGCCTACTGGAGAAATGCTTAGTATAATGTATTATCAGACAAGCCTCAACTCTTCATATCGTGTCTCACGTTCATGTTCTCATTGCCAAGCAGATAGAAAAATCAAATGTGTGTGTGTGTTTCAGAACAGTGTAATGCTAATAAGTAGGCTGACCATATTTCCTTGAGACAAAAACGGGACGGGGTGTTGGGACAGACGGACAGTGGGACTCCGTCAATCGCAGTAACCTGCAAGCAGCGAGAATGTGTTTGATTCATCTCTTACTAGCGGTGTTCTCTCTCTATATGGCCAAAAAGCCTGCCCCTGAAGTAAATCGGAACTTCCTCTCTTTGTCACTCACACTAGTGGTTTTACTGTGTTTGTCTGGGTTGAGTTTGAAGACCATTAAGGCCCACATATCATGTCATTACGATCCTTCAAGGTCCTCCCACTCAACATGAAGTTTGTAAAATGCCAGGCTGAAGAGGGAATGAAAAAAGGCATAGACTGTCTTCTAGGTCACTGGTAGGGATAACCTATCATGATTGTATAGGTGATCAATTCTGTGTGTGTGGGGGGGGGGGTCCAACAAGGTCTGTTCTTTTTTTTTTTTTTTTTTTTTTTAAATAAATGATATGAGGGAGTGCAGTATGGTGTACAGGCTTGGCCATGGGATGAAGGCACCTGGCGACTTTTCCAGGGACGCATATTGTCCAGGGACAAAGGTCTCAATCTGGGGACAGTGTCTGGAAAATGGAGATGTCTGGTCATCCTACAGGGGTAAAAAATACAAATTCTCATAATTCATATTGAGTTAAATGGGGTTTTTAACTCACTGAATGCTAGAGAATTCTCCAAGGCATTGTGAAGCAATTCACTGGAGAAAAGATCTTTCTAGCATTCATTCAAGTGGTTAAAAACACCATTTAAACAATGAGAAATTGTATTTGCCCCCTTTAGTTGTTTTACCATATAATTATTCCACTCTTTAGTGCATCAACATTATTGTGTAGCAAAATCTATTTAATCTATTTAATTTATAACAACCAATGTACACAATATAATACAGCTCTGTGGAATTTGTTGGTACTTTATAAATAAATACAATAATAAAATAATGAACCAGTGTAAAATGGGCAACAGTTCATGAATGAGATTATACTAGATGACAAGCTGGATGTTGTAATTTAGACACTGTGACCTGACCTGCAGTTCAGTGTAGATATAGTACAGGGCAAGTTACACAACTGATTGTGTGTAGTTGTTTAGTCTCTGAGTACTATATACATATTAACTCCAGACACTGGAGGGTATTGGGCAAGGATTTAACACCTTCATTTCCAAAAGATTTGGGAAAGCAGTGCATGACAGCTAAATTATGTAAAGGAACAACAAAAACATGTCATGGTTAACAAAAGCCCTCCAGCAATAAAGGTGTTAAACAAGGGATTACCTGACCCAACCGCACATATAGCATTAATTTATTTCTTCACAAGTAAGGAAATGCATTACTAGTATCTAGAAGCTGCTCTTCTACCATGCAGAACTACAAGTTACACAAGTGTGACAAGGCAATGGTCCTAGAGAGCAGAAACAGGGGCAGTACAACATTGTTTAACAACAACAACAATGGGTCTGGCAGCTGCAAGAGAATCCTCCTCATCTTCCTGGATATATTGTGTCTTAGTGGGTGAGCACATTTTCATATCCTTTTCTTTGCATTTGGACATTAGCCTGCCTGACACTGGTAGGGGTCAGCAATGCATTAAGTTAAGCAGCAGTCCGCAGCTGACCCCTGACAAAGTAGTAGTGTGTACCTTTGCATTACAACTATGCTACTATGCAAGCAGCTTCTTCTGTTATCGGCACAATGATCCCCCAGTGCTGGAGACACACCACTCGCCATTCATCAAGGCAGTCAGCAATTCTTCATTTACTATCATGTTCTATGTTGTGATTGCTAGTAGCCTTTTAACTCTTTGAGTTCCAGAGGGGTACTCAAAGGGTTAAACTAGGGCTAGCACCTAGCAATCACAACATGGGCCACATGACAGTAAATGAAGAACTGCTCACTGAATGCCTTGACGAAAGACGAATAGCGAGTGTCTCCAGTGCTGGGGATTGTGCCGATAAGAGTTAACCTGTCCTGAACTCTGCTGCTTAGCAGTGCACGCAGAGAAGAAAGGCTGAAATACATCATGATCATCAGACAGAATTACGCACCCAGAGAAGAAAAAAAGACAAAAGCACAAAACCTAAGGGCACACAGTATAAATACTTAATAGTTTATCTGTGCGCTCACCAGATAACTTCTTTAAACAGTTGCCCCAAAAACTGTTGCTGTTCTTTTTTTTCTTAAAGAATTAAGCACCCCATGATACTCTGCCTACCCTTGCTGCTGTCTCCAGGATCCCCATCGGCCTCTCTACAGGTACAGCTAGCGCTGCCACTGCTACAAATCTTCTGCGTGCTCCGCTTGTCCGCAGAGGCACGCACAGTTATGAGGCAGCTGGGCGGGCTGAGCAATCATTGGCTGGCTTGGCAAGTCAGAAATTGCAAATAACAAATCTGCCTAGCAACAACTGACCAGTGATGGGTCTGGGATACTAGGGATAGGAAAAAAACAAAACATAAAAAAACTACCAGCATAAAAACGGGACAAAATAGTAAAACGACGGGACGGTCCAAAAATGAGATAAAAACGGTACTGTCCCGTTCAAAACGGTACGTATGGTCAGCCTACTAATAAGTCATTCTACAGCAGAATTAACATGTGAAGCAATGGTCTGATTTAAAAAGGAATGTATAAAAGCCAGATTGTTAGATATGCATACATATATACATGTTGCAGAATATAACAACATAATAATGTTAACACAATGAATGATAGAGATGTCTCCACAGCATTGCTTCACATTATGCTGGCGATATCTCTAACATCCTAGGAGTTGAAAAGAAATACAGATTTTGGGCCCAATGTCAAAAGAAAAGCGGAGCATTTCTGTTGAAAACCAACTGCATGATAGCGGGCAAATAACAATTGCCCAATTTGTTTTCAGTGAGGCTTTTAACCACTCGAATGTTACAGAGGCCTCCGCTGCTTTGAGGAATAACTCACTGAAGACCTTGTTAGTATTACAAGGTTAAAATATCCTTTTTAATCAATGGGATTTTAAGTTCTCTCCTATAAAATATATGGTTTTCCCCATCTAATATTCTTAGATATATATATATATATATGTATAGTCTATTTTTTTATTTAATTTGCCAAGAACAGTGCTGAATTTCCCATTAACCATTTGAGTGCCGGTGGGGTATCCAATGCAGTGCTTTACAATGCACTGGATACCCCACTGGCAGTTAAAGGGTTAAGCCGGGGGTGTCCAAAAAATTTTTCTTGAGAAAACAACTACTACACATTGTAAGGATATTAAGGACACACAATTATAAATTATACAGGTGTAACACCCTTATCCCCTGGTATCTGTAGATTAATAATTCAGATGCCACAGTCCAGATAAGCAAGGTGATAACACTGGAAACTGCCTTGGTTCGTGAACAGTATCTTACAATCTACTGCTCCAAGCACATCTGACAATATGGGCCTGTGTGGAGACTGTATATGTTCAGGTTGAAGAACACAGCAGGACATCAGGGGTTTAATCCGAAGTTCATATACTGTTTTTTAACTGATGGACTGGAACAAACAGGAATAGTTAAACAGTAGCACAAAGTTTAATCTATATTCATAGTAGTACCTCAATGGTTCCCAGCCAAGTCTTTGTTTATATTATGAAAAAATAATATATATGTAATGGAACCCGTGGGTCAGATCTGGACTGTATGAGATTTTTCTAACAAAACCTTTTCTTACTTAATTAACAAGCACAAATGAAGTACCTGATCACCACTACTGTTATATATCTGTGTTATTTGGTAGGCAATATTTCATACTTGGACCCAGGCAGCACAATGTCTTGGGCTAGCACTGATGGTTCCCACTCCCAGGAGAATCCTAAACTAGCCCTAAGGATTTTCAGCTGGAGATCTTCTTTACTCTTCCCATCCTATATAATAAAATGCTAGGATGTTTGTCAGAAGCCATCATGTGCAGTAGATACTGCCCACGCTGAAGTTATGTGCAGTAGAAACTGCCTGAACACGCCAGCCGAGGAAACAAGATGGCGCCGCAGCTGATAAGGAGCTCTGAATTCGGACCTGAGGACCGGACTCCTCTCTGCGCACCTTTCCCGCTCAAGACTCCGGTGCTGCCACACTCCTCCTCCCTGGGGCCCACCGCCTGTCTCTGCTTCTGGCTCCGGGGCACCAGCTTAGGCCACTGGGTGGCACAGGGGCCCATGTACATGGGCTTTTAAACTAGTTCCTGGATAAAAGGAGGTGGCCTTGCCAATTCAGGCAGTCTAAAAAGACACCTTGAGGGGACCAACATCATCTGTCATTATTGGTGGTCCCACGCGGGGAACCTGCTCCTTCTTATTCCTTGGCATTTATATCCCATCTCATCCTTTTCAAAAGCCCTTTCTAAACTGTGGGAATATGGGGGCCACTTAAAGTGGAGTGCACTTAAAGGGGAAATATCCAAGGAGTACTCTGTTGCTCAAGATTTTAGATATCCGTGCATTAGGCAGCGTAGGAAAATGCCTTGGAGTACCTATGAGGTACAGCTGCTGTGCTGGTCCTGCCCACCATACTGAGTTGCAGGAGTTGTCAATGCAATCAAAATGCCGTGTATAAAACACCCACTTTTGGTTTATGGTAGCTGATGTTTTACCAGTTTGCAGTGTTCAGTTCAAATGTTTATTTAGCAGCTTGCATATGCCTTTGATGACAGAGAGGTCTCCATTGCATTATGAAGGAGATTAAAATACACTTCTAATTTTATTTTATAGGCTAGTAGTATTTTCTGTGGCAGGTAACAGTTGATAGGACTGGGGGAGAGGTCAATTGAAGAGTCAGAGTTCGGCCATAGACTGTGGTAAAAGCAAATTTCAGTATCCACCTAGGAGAACTTGATATATAAATCCAACTCTGACCATAAGGAAAATGCCCTCAAAAATGCAAGGAACACAGACTTTTTTTTGTCTTGTGTCTGCGTTTAATTGTAAATATTAACTCATAGGCAACTCTTTCACAGCATAAATAATGTCGATATAGAATACGTTCCTCATAACTAAAGTCTTCCATTTCTTCTATACATTTTGTTGCCAGTTTCTAACTCTTTCCAAGTCCAGAATTTTTTTTATGGACAGGTGCAAAACCGTACAGTATAATCAAGGCGTTACAGAGGTATTACCAAAGATTTGTATATAGGTAAAAATATATATGTTACACTTACACAACTTCAGAAGTACTGAGATTTTGAAAACTTCAAAATCTTTCATACTGCTATGTGCCCATGTGCCACTATTCCTTTAAAGCCATGAGTTGATCATGAGCGAGAACAGTGAGTGAACAATAATCCTCCAGTGTAGGGTGAGGGTTGCAGCATATTACATAAAACAGTAGGGTAATTCAACATTATATGAGAGAAACATGGCAATACTCCATTATAGGACAACAACAAGACAAGCCACCATTACTATCAGCAGTGTAACTAGTCATTAGAGGGCCCCGGTGATTTTTTTTAGGCCTCCTAATAAAAAATATTCTCCTGGGAGTGTAAATACAATCTGATGGGTCCCCTCCCAAATGTCTCTCTTTAGGAAAGACAGTCCCTCTCTGAGACCCAAATGCTTCTGTCCCTAAATCCTTCTGCCCCTCTTTCCCTGGTGTCCCTCTGTTTAGGAGATTAACCTGTGTGGTGTGTGTATGTGTATTACATTGTTCCACAGCTACAAAACTCATATTAATGTTTGTTTAAACTTAAATATATATGACTATAAATTGGTCTGTGTAAATAAAATGTGTTGGTCTTTCTCTAAATCATTTATTCAGTGACACAAAGAGGTATCAATAGGCCATGAAATAACCTAAAAATTCTTGGTAATGCACTGCCCACAAGCCAAGCCGCCAGTAACACCACCACCTGAAGCAAAAGTGTCCCTCTTTGGCCATTAGAAATCTTGGGAAGTATGGCCTACCTGTAGTTACTGTTTACAATGTAGTGTAAAGATGCTGACACTCTGACTGGATAACACCTTCTATAGCACTTGTGAGACCTGCAGAGTAATAAAGGAGATTGACAGGAGACTATGCTTTTATATCAGAGCATGTATCATTCTCTGAAACTTTCTTAACCCCTTAAGGACCGGCGGTCCTGGGGTGCGCAGTCCTTTAAGGACCAGATAGGGAAGTTTGACTCATCACATGTGCCGGCATGCCGAAATAGGGAATGAAAGATATCGCTCTGGTCTTGGAGTGATCAACTTCAGTCCCCAGTATTACTTACTGCGCTCCTGCAGGAACGCGGTGAGTAAAAGTACGTGATGTGCCAGGACCATCACTAGTCCTCAAGTGCCGGACCGCAGCAACGGTCCTGGTACGTCAGTGATCACGAAGGGGTCAAGGGAGCAGAAATTTAATATACTGCTGAGACCAGCAGAATGTTGTTATATGATTCAAACAGAATAATAAACCCATACTGCAACTGTGCCTAACTCACACACACACATCACATATGGTGACCACGTGTACTGGATTGCTCAGGACAGTCCTGGTTTTTAAATGTGTGTGCCATGTCCCAGGCAGCCTCCTTCTTGGACAATACAAGGTCACAGAATGATGTCTCTAGTGCACAGAGTTCTGAACAGTAGAAAGAGAACTGCCCATTGCCTACTGTGACAGAAAGTGATGCCTCTGCTGGGCTACAATAAAATGTCTTCCAGACAGAAGTTCATCCCTGAATCTCCTCCCTTTCAGCTATCAGTTAATCTTTGAATCTCCTCCCCTTCGACTGACAGTTCAACTCTGAATCACTTCCCCTTCGACTGAGAGTTCATCTTTGAATTTCCTCCCCTTCAACTGACAGTCCATCTTTTGAATCTCTTCCCCTTCCACTGTCAGTTCATATTTGCTTCTCCTGCCCTTCCACTGGCAGTTCATCTTTGAATCTCCTCTCCTTCGACTGACAGTTCATTGTTGCCTCTCCTCCCCTTTGATGGACACTCCCCTTGCCACCATGAAATAAAAAGTAATGTTCCCTGTTGATTTAAATGGTGCTTTTAACCCCTTGAATAATAGAGAGGTCTCCAATATATTGCTCTAACACTGGAAAAAGGAGAATCTTGATGGGAAAAGGACAATCTTCCCTTGACATTAAAGGGGTACCTTTAAATGTAAATTTACCCCTGTTGCATGTAGTGGTAAAAATTACTTTTTGTGAAATCATTAAGTGTGTGCTTCATGACATCAGTAGGCCCCCTCCAAACCCAGCCGTTGTTTGAATAGGCTGACCAGATCTCACCTTTAACCGGTGACACATAGGAAATAGGCATGTTTCAGGACTGCACTGAAATAAAGCAGCCCTGCAGTATGCATTTTTCATATGTGTCGCCGGTTAAAAGTGAAGTCTGGTCAGCCTATGTTTGAAGACACCCCCACAGCTGGACCTAGAAAGTAATTCTATGTGGCCCAAATGTGCTTACTGCTAAGGAAGCCATCGGCAATGTCCTTACCAGTTTTGCAGAATCTACAATGGATGTTACCCACATTATCCTTAGCAGCCAAGTTGTTAACCCTTTGAATGCCAGAGGGGTGGGAATGCATTGCTTTGCAATGCATTCTGTACCCCTCTGGCACTCAGAGGATTAAAGTGGACCTGTCACCTCAAATTAAAACTTGAATAACTAAAAACTTAATTTAACCTTTTGAGTGCCAGGGGGTACACAACGCAGTGCTTCACAATGAGTTGCATACTCCTTTGGCACTCAAAGGGTTAAAACTGCCTGTGCGTTATGTTGCCCAAAAGTCCAGCAAGTGCACAGTTTTGAAGACATTAGCATTAGCTAATATAACACATAGGCAGTTTTTATTGACATTTTCAGGTGACAGGTGCACTTCAAGATAAGTGGGGTGGGGTGGTGGTTATAATTAGGTGTGTCAGTGCTCCTTTAACTATTTAAGGACCAGAGGGGTATGCATTGCATTGCTAAATGCATTGCACACCCCTCTGGTCCTTAAAGGATTAATGAGCTTCTCTGGTTTTGCCCACAGACTGGAGTTTCCTAGAAACTGCTGGGTGTGTGGGAGTGAACAGAATACAGTGTAATAGTCAAGGCTACATTGTTCAGTACGTGTTTGGGCAAAGATTCACATGCAGTGCATGTTTAACAACACTTAGAGGCATTCTATTGTGCGCTAACCTCTTTATTTATTCTTTAAAGACCAGAAGAGTTCATTGCACACCCCTCTGGTCATTAAATGGTTAAGAAATGGTTTAAAGAAGCAGTCATCTTTTTAATGTAAACCTATATGTTCTTCAACAGGATTTGAAATGTATGAAAAAGAAAGGTTAAAGATGGTGGTTTGGCAGGTGGCGTTCTTACATTTCAAATCCTCCTGAGGAAGAGTTTATTTTATCTGAGAAATGCATTAGAGTATTACAAAAATAGTTTTGTCTTTTTAATCTGTTTTTAAATACTCACATTTTTATGTGTCATTATGCACAAGTGAGAAAAAAAATGTGACATTAAACAGCCGACTGGTTTTTGTTTTGCACTTTCAGTATCAGTATACCTGACCAGGAAAGGGTTACAATTGTCCCTGCAAGCCGTTGTTCCCCATACTCTTGTACATTAGGCTGACCAGACTTCGCCTTTAACCGGGAACGCATAGGAAAAATACATACTGCAGGACTGCATTGATTTCAGTGAAGTAGTGAAATATGCCTATTTCCTATGTGTCCCCGGTTAAAGGTGAGATCTGGTCAGTCTATTGTACACAGGAGAAGTGTAAGGTTGAGTCGAATATGAACAACAAGTTCAAATATCACCTTTAGATATATAAATATTGAATAGCTAGGGTGCACCTGATTTTCTTGTATTTGTGTGTTGCTTCCTAATAACGACCCCAACATACGATGCAATGACTTAAGATTCGTATGGTCCCTATAAATTTTACCTTATGCTTTACTTCAAGTGATACCTTCAATACATCAAGGATGTCATGCATAGAGGTGAACATGGCTCTTGAAGGCCAGGCTCCTGGACCAAATACTCCACCCACCGGAGAGCTATTCATACCCCTTCCCATCAAACTGCAGAATGCAGAGTGTATGAGCAAGCAGAAGACATCTGTACTGTACTGTAGTGGGTAGAGTTTGGGATCCATTAGGTCCATCACCTTTGTACAGGAAATTTAGGATGATTTGAAGATGAAGAGACTGATGTATGAAGAAGAACTAGACCAGTTTTGAAGCAAACAACTGCAACATATTTGAGAAATAAAAGTTCCCATAATTACCATTAATTTCAATGGTTCTCTTAACCCTTTTAATGCTACATGTTTCCATTGCATTGTTAGGCAATATGTTGAAGAGCTCCCTAGCATTCAAGGGGTTAAAAGACCCAGGCATTTTTATTTGTTCCCTGTGGTCCAGCGGGTTTGCACATAATTCCTCCAGATCTTTTTAGTACATCCACATCTCTTGAATAAAGGCACAAGGGCACAACTCATAGTAAAGATTGGGATTTTCAGGAAATCATTTTATAGTATTTCATTATTAAAAGTTAGTAATATTCCTTTAATAAGGCGTCTTCACTGGCACTGTAAATGTATGCACTGGAGATGTCTCTGACTTCCATTGGGAACCTTACTGCTATTCTCTGTTCTGTTAATATTGTTTCCAGGTTACTTATATGTCTTATGGTTCACTGTTACCACTCTAATATGATTGTTCTGCTTGTGCCACCCCTTTGAGGTCTGTGAAGTTGCCAGTGCACTGCTTCCATTGACCCCCCCTCCTCAAATGATCCCCGAAATAAGTTAATACGGGGTTCCCATATTAATGTATTAAACTCCTTTCCATACAAAAATGGTGTAGTCCATAGACTCCCTATACCCTCCCTGTCATATCCCTAAAAGGATAGTGAAATATGAATTAAAATGTGGTCAATAGCAATACATAAATTGCCCAAGGAAGGCATTCACAGACCCCTCTCTGTCATGTCCCCTAAAGGACATTATGTCCCCATATTAATAAATAAATTGCCCAAGGGAGGTATCTTCTGACTGCTCCCTGAACTTTCTCACTGTCAACTTTTGTACCTAGTGCTTGAGAGAGCTGGTTTGAGAGTGTAGCTAGAGAACATCGGCAGATCTGGGGTGATTCTTGCTGGGCCGAAGGTAAAGATGCTAGCCACAAGGCCAGATATCCAGCCCTGGAGGAACCAGGGTCGACACCAGCGTGAACCCTCCCAAATACTACAAGAGGTTGCTCCAGACCTTTATCGTAGTTGAACCCAAGTTGCAAATATTAGAATTACAGGAACAGAAGATGTGAAGATCTTTGTCTGTAGCCTGCTGGAGGTTCCCACAGGAGCCCAAAAGATTGTTGGCTAGACTGAACAGAGGCAATACTCTCTGCCCACAAGACTGCTGGCTGGACTGGAAGGAGGCTGGACAGGTAGCCACTGGAAACAGATTGGATCAGACAGAAACTGTTTCTTTAAATTCAAAAACCATACAGTATTAAAGGATATTCAGTGGGATTGTTAGGGACCAGGAACCAGACAGGCCACAAAAATGTAAAATGCAATACACCTTTATTAAAGTAACAAAAACAGAATTGTGGCCCAAGGGCATAAACCAAAAGACACTCCAGGGTCAGGAAGCAAGACAGGTAATGAGCCAAGCAAGAGTCAGGAAACCAGAAGTCTGCGATGTCAGGAACAAGCCAAGGGTCTGGAACACAGCTAAATAGGAGTGTAGGAGGATCCACAGCAGCAACAAGGTCAGCAACAAATACAAGGACAATTAGGAAGTGAGCCAAGCTGCTTTAAATACCCTGAGAGGGTTGGCTGATAACAGTCAGGTGAGTAATCAGAGAGGTCAGCTGAATCAGCCTGATCTAGGAACTCAGAAGGCAGCAGCAATGGATAGCAGAGCACTAGATTAGCTCAGATGGCAGAATCAATAAGCAGAGTTAGAGCAGCTCGGCCAAACCTTGTCAGGGATGCACTCTTCAAAGATACAAATGCACAAGAATCATGGTATTTGTTTTAAATGCTCTTAGACAAATGTATGCGTCAATATATACCTTTGGGGAATAACACAAGAGGAATAAATTGAGACGAATGTGACTTAATTATCAGTTTGCAGAGAAATGAGAACTAAGAAGCAGGCCTTTAAAGTGGAAAGTCAGACGGGTCAGATGCATCATTTAAAAAATATAAAGAATGTAATGAAATCTGAAAACAAGCAATTAGGTTAAAATAGAAAATGAGAGAAATGTCACAAAAGAGAGCACGAAAAATGCCAAACAATTCAACAAGTATATTAAGAACAAAAAGGTTGATATTGGTCTTCTTAAGCCTGAGACAGGTGAATTGATTAGCGAGTATAAGGCTATGGCTGACAACCTAAATAGATTCTTTGCTTCTGTATATACAAAAGTAGCAAGAATGACAGGCTATGGACAAATGGACAAAACCACAGAATTTCCTCCATCAGGTACATGGCTTACAAAGTCCAAGTGGCTCCAAAAGGGACTGACAGAGCAGGCGCACGGACGTCACAGTGATGAGATGTCCGTGCTTCCTACTCCTGTGAGCATCGGTAAAACGGCAAAATCTTTGGAACCAGGTAATATTTCTGGCGACTAGCGCTACTAAGCAGCTAGTCGCCAGATGAAGAATGAATGCATGTTAAGTTATTGCGGGGTGGTAGTTCCCCTTTAATTTAAATGTTTCCTGAGAAGAGAGGCTAAAGTTAAATAAAAAGCTAACTCTTTGAAGAGAAGACCCTCAACTGCTTGGTCCTTCTAGTCTTTAAGGGATTAACAAAGGGGAAGGGACCAGAGACTCAAGCTGGTGGCCCTCCCCGGGCTGGATTTTCTATTGGTAGGCTGAGGCCTAGGGAACTAGATTTTGACACCTGTTCCTGGTTTATGGTGGCCAGTTTATTTAACAGTATAAATGCCCCTTTACTGGTCATGACTTATTAACCCCTTAAGGACCCATGATGTTCCAGGACCATCATGGGAAAACTTCCCTGGCACATCATGGATTTCTGGGCTCCCAGCATGGCTGCACAACATTTGGGGAGACCTGAATCAGATCTGCAAAAAAAAAAAAAAAAAAAAAAATGCTCCGTGGTCCTTAAGTGGTGGCCGTGTGCACGCACCAGTCCTTAAGGGGTTAATGAAGCCAGGGCTTATAATTTTAAGTCCTTTGCTACTAGCCAGACCTGAAAAGTTACTCACCACTGCAAGCCATAGCATACCCACCTGGGCTGAATTTCTACTCGCCAGGGCTAAATTTTCACTCCCCATTGGCTAGTGGGAAGTGGAAATTTTGAGCCCTGAATGAAGCAATCAGTTGCATAATTCTCTGGTAACCAAGAGGATAAGATCTTTTTTGTACTTGCGTCTTATAGGTTAAGGATATTTTCTTTGACCTGTGGATGGATGTTACTAGGGGTGATGTCATATGAGGAGTGTGGAGGGGATATGTGATAATGGTGGGGGTAAAGGGTGCTGAGGGTGTTTTACATTGGGTTCATGAAACCTTCCATCGTCTATTAAACTACAGTTCCCATAATCGTCAGCCAGCAAATGGTGTTAGATTAAACTCAGGTGATAACATCTACATGAATGTACTGCAACAAATGGGGGGGGGGGGGGGGGCGAGGACAGGTTAGAGCTCCCCAGCAACAGTACATTGTATACTGCACCATACATGCAACTTGTCAGACTCATCCCTGCTACCTGTGGACCTGGTAGCATCCAGAACAAACATGGTAATGTGAACTTTATTGCCTTCAACCAGGGGTATGCATAATGTGGCTGTCCAGCTATTGGCTGGTTGGGGAAGATGTGAGTAGTTTTCTCAAACAGCTTGAAAGCCAAAGGTTGCCTACCCTAGTCTTACACTGAGGCTGATGTGCTCAGAAACATTGATGTAATTCTGCAGCACACCAACTGCACAGTAGGACACAAAAAAAGTCCTATTGATTTAAATAGGATTTTTAACCCCTTGGATGTTAAAGAGGTCTTCAATGCATTGCAAAGCAATGAGATGGTAAACTCTCTAGCAATCAAGGGTTTAAAAGTCTCATATAAATATGTGGGGATCTGGGGAATGTTTATTTGTTCCCTGCTGTGAAGGTGGTTGCACGACTTCTTTTAGTACAGCAACTTCTTTAACCATTTGAGTGCCAGAGCGGTAAGCAACACATTGCTTAATTAGATTGTAAGCTCCTTGGGGTAGGGTCCCTTTCCCAGTGTATGTTTCCCTTGCTGCACTTTCCCCGAAAAATAATGTAATGATTGCCCTTTAGCTTAATGCTTTTAACCCTGTTCTGTATTTTTATATTGTATTATTTCAAATTCTGTTAAGCGCTGTGTACATATATGGCGCTGTATAAATAAAGATACATACATACATTGCTTTGCAATGCCTTGCATACCCCTCTGGTACTCAGAGGGTTAAGGATCATGACATGTACTAAGCAGAAATTTTGCAATTTTGGGCAACCAGCTGCACAGTAGAGAACACATAAAGTGATTTGAATGGGGCTTTTATAGTATAAAGGTCTCCTCCAATACATTGCTATGCAGTGCAATGGAGACCTCTCTAGTATTCTAGTGGTTTAAAGCCTAATTTACATAAACGTGAAATTGTATTTCACCCCTGTTGATGCAGTTACTTTGCACCAGGATTACTCCAACTCTCCTTAACCACCACCCAAACTGGCGCACAGTTTGCCATTAAGGACCACAGAGTTTTTTTTTGTTTTTTTTTTCTGTATTATTCTGGAATGGCAGAGTGGCATGCCATCCCATAATTCCATAACTTGCCAGGACCGACACCAATCCATAACTGTTGGAACCACATCATGGGCCCTTAAGGGGTTAATACATTACCCTCACTGTGTTCAGTGTTGATTCTCGAGCAGCAAATGTAACAGGTTAGTGAGATTTTAGTGTGTTTGCAACAACATTACATCAACTCTGCATGTCTTTAACCCGTTGCTTACCAGGGGGATGTTCAACAGATTCTCAATGCATTGCACACCCCTATGGTCTGCACTGGGTTAAACCAGCCACTTTCCCTTCAACCTAAAGTTCTGTTTTGATATGTGGTGGAGGTTTGTCTTTGTCCAGTCTCAATATCTAGAAACAGATTTTAAGATATTAACCTGTATTGCTAGCAGCAAAGTGTGCAAAAAGTTGTATATTTGCTGGGCCAATATTAGCACACACTGTGCTATGACTGAATCTAGGCAGAACCCATGAGAGCATTTTTAATAGCATGGCAAGTGATAAACTGCATTGAACAGGACTACTTACCTCACTGTATATGGAACTAGCACAGAATGCCTCATTGTGCCTTTTAGGGCTGTATGTTTTAAAGAAAACTGGAGGATTTCTGTGACAAACCAGGTGTGCTACAGGGGAGAACTAAACATTCCATAAAACCAGCATTAATTTAAATGGTGATTTTAACCCTTTGAATGCTACAGAGGTCTCCATTGCATATATAACATGTAGATAGATTTTAACTCTCTGTAAAACAAACTAAACTTGTCTTAGGACAGTGATTCCCAAACTGAGTTGCAGATATATGAGGGCATTTCAGGAGGGCAATAATCATAAATGGGAACTTCTCGGATCTGCCCTGAAGACTCCGGTTTTCAGATTGAATTACTTGGTCTCCAGGCTGATTCTCCAGTGGAGAGTTTCTTCTCTTTCCTACCCTGTTCCTCTCACTTCTCAGCCACCCACTTCTCCTCCTTCCCACCCTGTTCCTCTCACTTCCCACCCACTTCTCCTTCTTCCCACTCTGTTCTGCCCACTTCCCACCCACTTTATGGCACATAGATGAGAGTAAGCCCCACCCCTTTTATAATGCAACTCTCATCATTGACATCCCCTGTCTGGCAGCACATGAGCCCTCTCTGGGGGCTCAAAGAGAATAAATTCCCAGGTATGACAATAAGGCTTTGTCTTGGTACTAAATTTCTTTATTGCTATGCAGCATGACAGTTCCCATATTGCTGCAAAGTGATAGCATTTGGAAGTCTGAAAAAGGTTCATTGAAAGAACATTTGAGAGCAGCATAGTCTACCATGTTGATACACATGATACGTGTAAATTTGGCTGCAAGTCTATATGAACTGGTGTTCAGAAATATCTGCAGTAAAGAAAAACAATGCATAATTAATATATTGTTTAACCCTTGAGTGCCAGGGGGTACGCAAAGGGTTAAAATGCATGCAAAGGGTTGCATCCCTATATAATAAAATGCTAGGATGTCTGTCCAGTGCAGTCATGCACAGCAGAGACTGCCAGAAAGCACAGAATGCTGGGAGATGTCGGAATGCTGGGAGCATTCTGTGCGTTCGGGCAGTTGCTACAGCACATGACTGCATCGCGTGCGCCATCAGTTAGGCGGCAGCAGTATGCAGAGCAGGACCGGCCTCTTAATATCACCCGGACCTTGGCCCATGTATACGGGCTTTTACACTAGTTCATTTCAATAAAAGAAGGGGGGAGGTGGCATCACAGTTATGTGAATCGTCAAAAAGTTTGGGAACCATTGTCTTAGGGTGACAAGTCTGTTTTGAGCTGTTAACACTTTTAATAAAATACTACCTATTATCTGCACTGAGATCCCACTGAGCTGTTCATACTAGGTCCCACTGATTCCCCCAAACGTCAGCAACACACTGCCCATTAATTTAAATAGTTTTAATATAGAAATGCTGACATTCTCTTTTCTACATAGATGACATCCTCTGCTTAACAAAGTGCTTGTGGTATTATAATATTTCAATGTGAAAAGCTGTGCTATTGACTTGCATTTCCTTGCTAACTGTCAGTCTTCTCTTCCTGTCAGGCTTTGCCTTTAACTAGCACAGTAGGCTATATTTTTTTTCACTTTCTTTTCTTTGCCTTTCAACAAGGGTAAAACCAATCCACTTTATGTATCATTTGATTTCTAAAGTGTGTTAACAATTACATAAAAGTATGAAATAGGAGTTCCAATGGGCCATGATTAAACAGTCAGTGGTCATCCTTTCCAGTCTAAGAAATATCACAAAAGGAAATACTTACATGTAGACAAGAAACATCTGTACAAGATGATCCTTTTATAACTGAACTCATATGAAAATGCATGTTTCAGGGTTGCGTGGGAATCATCACAGCTCAGTAAAATGCATTTTCATAAGATTTCGAGTAGATGATCTGGCAACCAGAAGGCTTTATGCATAAAAGAAATGGGACGTAATTGTGAGCAAATCAACTGCACAATAGGTGACATAAAATTCATAAAATGAATTTAAAGGGATAGTAATGTTTCATAATAAAAGCAGCTCCAAGTAATCTTCATAGTATTTGGGCCATGGAGAGTGTTATTTCAGTACTGTTGTAGTTCAAGAGTGATTGAATGATAAAGTATCTCCCTCCTGCCCCTTTTACTGATGTAACACTGCTCACCTCAGAACAGAAGGGTGGTGTCCAGGTGGATTACCGAGAGGGACAATCTTCAACTAGCATAGGGGGAAAACCAGAAAAACCTGTCAAGGGAGGCAGGTTTTTCATTGTTCTCACAGTAAGAAGATTGTCCCTTGCTGCAATCTGTCTGGTCCAGAGACCAGTTTCCACATCTGTGGGGAGGTGGCTTACACACCAGATAGCTTGCAGAGAGGGACAATCTTCAATCAGCATAAGGGAAAACCTGAAAAACCTGTCAAGGGCGGCAGGGTTTTCATTGTTCTCACAGTAAGAAGATTGTCACTTGCTGTGAGATGTCTGGTCTGTGGACCAGATTCCACATCTGAGGGGAGGCGGCTTACACTAGGTGAAAGGGGCTGGAGAGGGAGATACTTTATCATTCAATTACTCTTGAACTACAACTCTGACAGTATTGAAATTACACTTTCTGTGACTCAACTACTATGAAGGTTAATTGTAGCTGCTGTCTTTGTGAAACATTACTATCCCTTTAAATAGAGTTTTACCCACTTAAATAACAAAGTAGTCTTCAATCCATTGCTTTGCATGATACTGGAGACCACTCTAGAATTCATGGAGGTAGTACTCCTATTTAAATCAATGAGGATTTTCAGTTGTCCTCTATGGTACAGTTGGCTTGCCCCAGAATTGCTCCTCATAATCCTTAATATATAAAATCTCCATGCTGCCTCTCTCCTGGAATCAGAATGGACACTAAAAGTAAAAAGTCTCATGTGACCAGAGTAATAGGAACCTTAAAAGAACCTGGGGTGTCAGAGAGAATAGGGCCAGTGTAATTTTGTATTTGTGATTTGGAATACATCTCAAAAAACATAAAGCTTACCAACTACCTAATTTCTAAATCATTCAAACAGAGATGGGGGGATTCACTAAGGCGTGATAAAGAGGTGACAAAGTGGAGAAGACTTTCTCCAGTGATATCACTTCTCCAAGTCTTATGTTATTCTGTGGATCTAATATACGTATATTTCTCCAACTTTGGAGATCCTGGTGCATAGGCTCTATAGAATAACATAGGAACTGGAGAAATGATATCACTGGAGAAGTTATCTCCGTGTTATCACCTCTTTATCACACCTTAGTGCATAACCCCCCAGGGTTGTTAGACGTAAGGGAAGCTGCTCCTATTCTAAATGAATACTCTAAGACTCAGGGTTAATACCTAGTTAAATAAAGTGGACTCTAATGTATCTTATACAAGTGAAAGTTTTAACTGAACTATTACCCACAGGTGACAGAGGGCTTGAGTCAGACTGATTGTGAAAAAGGTGGAGAGCTTTTGAAGAACAATAACTGGGCAGCAATTCTCATTAGCAGG
Source organism: Rhinophrynus dorsalis (assembly GCA_037306005.1). Classification (NCBI taxonomy): domain Eukaryota; kingdom Metazoa; phylum Chordata; class Amphibia; order Anura; family Rhinophrynidae; genus Rhinophrynus; species Rhinophrynus dorsalis. The sequence goes on along the minus strand of CM074723.1, from coordinate 69,241,078 downwards.
CTGAAGATAAATAACTAACCTTACTCTTAGTTGGTCCATCTTGGATCATGAAACATGTAAAGACAAGTGATTGTGGTGCTTGATGAGGTCTGATTTATGCAGAAAGGGGATGTGTTTAGAGGAGACTAAGAAGTTGCAGGGCTATGTAGATGGATGCTAGCAAGATAGCATCACTGTGACCTTTGAATGGTTTGGAATATGAGGTTTATGGAAAGTTTTGCATTCTGGTAGGTGAGTACATTTTGAAAGACCTTTAACACCTTAACGGTCATAGTACGTCATGGGTCTATCCGAGTTAATGACCCATGATGTACTATGACCATCATGGAATTCCGGGCTCCCTCCGCGGCTGCACGCCGTTCGGGGAGTCCGGAATCGAAAAAAAAAAAAAGCTCCGTGGCCCTTTAGTGACCATTGCATGCCTGCACGGTCGGTCGTTAATGGGCTAAGGCATAATTTGAAGTGATGAAGAGAAAGGATAGAGGGCAGTTGGGGTAGGAAAAGGCCATTGCGGCATACCAGCTATATACAACTTGTTTGTAAATGGGAATAGTTTCAGGGAATTTTAGCAACAGGAGAAGACCAGGACTGTAGGTATAGAGTAATGTCGGGTCATTTGTTCCTGATGAGAAAGCTGTTGAAGAAAGCTCAGTCTTTGTCATAAGTTTGATTTTCTGAAATACTACCAGCACCAAGTGCCAGTGCAGGTCAGAAGAGGAAGCTTGGGGACCTTAATTCATGGTTTAAGTATTGAGGTAGGAAGGAGGGTTTGGGGTTTTTAGAGCACTGGGCTGACTTTGCTTGTAAGTACAATCTGTATGGTAGCAATGTATTGAACTTAAATGAAAAGGGAACTGCTGTGCCTGGGGACAGAATGCTTAGAAGGCTGGAGTAACTTTTAAACTAGGAAGGGAGGGAGGAGGGTATAGCTAGAATAATGGGCTGGATAGGGTACATAGGAACTAGGTACAAGTAAAGTAACATGGAAGTGGAGAAGGATTGGGGATAAATGTAGCTAATAAGTAGTGAGTAAAATACATAATGAGGACAAATTGTATGTTGACGAATGCAAGAATTTTGATAGGCAAAATGGTTGAATAGGAATTACTGGCAGATAATAAGCATTTATACAAAACTGATATACCTGAAACATGGAGGGATGATACACATGATTGGGCTGTAAATATTGAGGAGTATGACCTGTTTAGGAGGGTCAGGATTAACAAAAAAGGGGGTGTTGTGTGTCTATATTTGAAACCAGATCTAAATCCAAGTTTAAGTGTATATATGTGTGAGGAAACTGGAGATAAGGTACAGTCCGTGTGGGCAGAAATTGAAGCTAACTGGAGTGTAAAAGGTAGAAGAAATGTTTTTGGTGAGTAAATGCAACCACCAAATACTGATGGGGATGTTGAGGCCCAACTCTTACTGCAAATGAAAAAAGCTGCACTTGTTGGGCATACTATAATTATGGGAGATTTTAACTACCCAGATATAAACTGGAGACATGAGACATGCCAGACTGCTAAGGGAAGCAGGTTTGTAAGCATGCTTAGGGAAGGCTAAATGACACAAATGGTGGAAGTGCCGAAAAGAAATAACAATGCAGTGGACCTAGTTATAAAAACAAATAGCATAGATATAGTGCTCAATATGAAAGTAGATGAAAATTTGGGAAACAATGATCACAACATGGTTTTATTTTAGATCAGTGTGAAACAGCTAAAAATATATAGTTACATCCAAAATGCTTAATTTTAAAAGGGGTAACTTCAAAATGTTAACAGCATCAATGAAACACACTTATAAATTATGAGGGAAAATTTGTTAGAATTTAAAGTTACATTGCAGAAATATATTCACTAGCATAACAATGAATAACGGTTGGTGCAGCAGAAGTAGTACTGTGTGAAAGAATCTGTAGGTGCCCTGTGGTTTGTCTCTTACAGGTGTGCTTGAGTTGCCTTCCCTTAGTGAAGTTAATCTCCCACCAGAATTTGAGGCTGAAGGAATCTGTTGCACCACGGGCTCAACGATCCCAACCCTTGGCATTAGACCAAGTGCAGCATGACATCACTGCCCAGGAATCTGCCGCCTACATCAGCAGCTATTGCACTTGATCTTAGTTAAAGGCCGAGAGGCAATGTACATACCAGCATCAATGTTGCTTACACCCATGTCACCAGGAAAAACCCCCCCATCAATATATAACCTCAGATGAGGCATAACATGGGGTGCAAGCACTTCATTAACATTATGGAGATCAAAATAATTCAAGGCAGGGGAACAGGTTGGCACTTGGATTACACAAATATGTCATACAACTGAGAATAGCATGGCTCAAGGTCTCTTTGAGCATGAAAACAAGTGCTAACTTTCCAAAAGTGGAAATTTCACAATTTAAATACGTAACCAATGTTTTCAAAGGTTTTATATATATATATATATATATATATATATATATATATATAAACTGCTCAAAAAAATAAAGGGAACACTTAAACAACACAATGTAACTCGAAGTCAATCACACTTCTGTGAAATCACACTGTCCACTCAGGAAGCAACACTGATTGACAATCAATTCCACATGCTGTTGTGCAAATGGAACAGACAACAGGTGTAAATTATAGGCAATTAGCAAGACACCCCCAATAAAGGAGTGGTTCTGCAGGTGGTGACCACAGACCACTTCTCAGTTCCTATGCTTCCTGGCTGATGTTTTGGTCACTTTTGAATGCTGGCGGTGCTTTCACTCTAGTGGTAGCATGAGACGGAGTCTACAACCCACACAAGTGGCTCAGGTAGTGCAGCTCATCCAGGATGGCACATCAATGCGAGCTGTGGCAAGAAGGTTTGCTGTGTCTGTCAGCGTAGTGTCCAGAGCATGGAGGCGCTACCAGGAGACAGGCCAGTACATCAGGAGATGTGGAGGAGGCCGTAGGAGGGCAACAACCCAGCAGCAGGACCGCTATCTCTGCCTTTGTGCAAGGAGGAGCACTGCCAGAGCCCTGCAAAATGACCTCCAGCAGGCCACAAATGTGCATGTGTCCACTCAAACGGTCAGAAACAGACTCCATGAGGGTGGTATGAGGGCCCGACGTCCACAGGTGGGGGTTGTGCTTACAGCCCAACACCGTGCAGGACATTTGGCATTTGCCAGAGAACACCAAGACTGGCAAATATGCCACTGGCGCCCTGTGCTCTTCACAGATGAAAGCAGGTTCACACTGAGCACATGTGACAGACGTGACAGAGTCTGGAGACGCCGTGGAGAAGGTTCTGCTGCCTGCAACATCCTCCAGCATGACTGGTTTGGCAGTGGGTCAGTAATGGCGTGGGATGGCATTTCTTTGGGGGGCCGCTCAGCCCTCCATGTGCTTGCCAGAGGTAGCCTGACTGCCATTAGGTACCGAGATGAGATCCTCAGACCCCTTGTGAGACCATATGCTGGTGCGGTTGGCCCTGGGTTCCTCCTAATGCAAGACAATGCTAGACCTCATGTGGCTGGAGTGTGTCAGCAGTTCCTGCAAGAGGAAGGCATTGATGCTATGGACTGGCCCGCCCGTTCCCCAGACCTGAATCCGATTGAGCACATCTGGGACATCATGTCTCGCTCCATCCACCAACGCCACGTTGCACCACCAGACTGTCCAGGAGTTGGCGGATGCTTTAGTCCAGGTCTGGGAGGACATCCCTCAGGAGACCATCCGTAACCTCATCAGGAGCATGCCCAGGCTTTGTAGGGAGGTCATACGGGCACATGGAGGCAACACACACTACTGAGCCTCATTGTGACTTGTTTTAAGGACATTACATCAAAGTTGGATCAGCCTGTAGTGTGGTTTTCCATTATGATTTTGAGTGTGACTCCATATCCAGACCTCCATGGGTTGATAAATTTGATTTCCATTGAGAATTTTTGTGTGATTTTGTTGTCAGTTCATTCATTCAGATCTAGGATGTGTAATCTTAGTGTTCCCTTTATTTTTTGGAGCAGTGGGATGTGTAATCTTAGTGTTCCCTTTATTTTTTTGAGCAGTGTGTGTATATATATATATATAGAGAGAGAGAGAGAGAGAGAGAGAGAGAGAGAGAGAGAGAGAGAGAGAGAGAGAGAGAGAGAGAGAGAGAGAGAGAGAGAGAGAGAGAGAGAGAGAGAGAGAGAGAGAGAGAGAGAGAGAGAGAGAGAGAGAGAGAGAGAGAGAGAGAGAGAGAGAGAGACATATTCACACACACATATATTTTGTAGTGTGCATGATGATTTTAATGGTGATCGGTAGAAATTATTTTTGCACTATAAAACAAAGTAGACCTTTCTCAGGAAAAAGTGAGATTTATATTCAGGAAAGTAGGGTGTGTGTGCATATAGTTAATTGTTGATACTGCAATCTCTGGCAATAGCAGCATTTACTTTCAGCCCTAATTGTAAAGGTTCTTCCCTGGGCTTCTCCTCTCCAGTGGTGCTGTGAGCTCCTGAGAGGGTTTCTCTGATTCTGTCATTGCTACTATGATGAAGGCCCAAAATCCAAAGCATATCATAGGGTATAGTCCTTGTTTTACAAGTGGTGAGAGGACCAGTGGTTGCAGTTGCATCCCTCTAGTCTTCCAGCTGTTTTGGCCTTTTTTCAGGATGGGATTCAGAAAGGACTTGGTCTTAGTTCTAGCAAGGTTTATATATATATATGTTCTTTTGCAGAGGAATATTTCCTTTCTCTGATATGTAACACTTTCTGCAAGAGGTGGCTTATGCCTATCCATTTTTTGGGGATTTGGGATTCTACTTCCCCATGGAACTTGAACTTCATCCTGAAAGTGCTTCAGAAGGCTCATTTTAAGTCTATCTTCTGTTTCTCTTAGTTCCTTGACATTAAGTCAGCTTTCCTGCTTATGATTTTGTCTGTTTGGTGTGTGGGTGAACTACAGTCCTTGTCCTGTAAATCCCCTTTTCTGATCAATCATTCAGATAGGGCAAGTTTGACACTCCTGTTGGGTTTCTTGCAAAGTATGTTTCTCACTTTCACATTAACCACAAAATTGTTCTGCCTTCTCTTTCCCATATCTCAACATGGTATAAGGCACTGATGTTGTACAGTGAACGCTCTTATAAAATATTTACATTACTGATGTCCTCTATCATCATCAGAACTAGCACAGTATTCAGCACTTGACCATAATGTACTCTGTATGTCTCCCATTACCACTTTAGATTGTAAGCTTTCGGGCAGGGACCTCGCACCCAATGTTTCACTCTACAAAGCACCTGTAACCCTGTATTGTTTAAACCCTGAAATTGTAAAGCTCTGCATAGACTTGTGGCGCTATATAAATAAACATATTAACTAATTCATTCTTTGTCTGCCTCAGTCTAACCGACTGAAGAAGAAGCTTTACTGTTTGAACGTAGAAAATTGGACTCTCTTTTTGTCATTCTTGAGGACTCTCATGCAGGCCAATCTGTGTCTATTTATGTTGGCTTATTGGATCAAGGCTACTATTTGACAGGGCTATGTTCATTCCACCAGAACAGTGGGTGTTCTTGAACCTATAAGAACCAGGCCTCTGCAGAGCAAATGTGCAAGACAACAGCATACTATAGAGTCATGTTATGGCTTTGGCTGAAGTCAGTTTTGGCCAGAAGGCTGTAGTGCCTGTCTATGTGTGCTTCTTGTCTATACTTCCAGTAACTTTTTTAGTGTTGCTTAATTTGGTCCATTCATGCCTGAGGTTCATGATAGTTTTTGATTCATCTTTGTTGAGACTAGTTTTTGTTTTGAGGGGTTTTTCTTTCCCTTCCTGGAATCGTGGAGGGTTAGCTTTGGTATATCTCCATGGTTTCTGGGCACAAGGTCTAGGCAGGGGAGTCCTTTGGGTTCTCTGGTCAGGTGACCACCTTCTTGACCTAATTATGTTGCTATACATTAGGCTATACAAAAGTTTGTGGATTTTTCATTTGTCCCGATGGTGTAGTTTGTCTGCTCCACAGTTGCACTCCTTAGCTTAATGAAGAATGTTTGATTATACACACACACACACACACACGGACCCTCAGACATCTTATGGAAGTGCAGCCACTCTTGCAGATTACATAATGTCACAGATTGCAAGCTCAACACAGCTATACTGAGGACGGATCCTCACTTTAGGAAGTATCCCTTGCCTGTGTCCCAAGCGGCCCTGGGCTACTAGTACCACAGGTTGAGAAACATTGTCATATACAACCCCCTTCGTTTGATCCCTCCCATTCAATGTCAAGCACATTCTTGCACATCAAAGATGTGGCACATTAGTGCTGGATGCCTGGAATATACTTGTTTGTTTCTGGTCCTCTGATTAGACGCAAGGGCAAATTTTTGGACTATAAGGATTCTTCAGATAATTCACATTAATGTTTCCTTAGAAGTTGCCTCTATTGTAGGGTTGCATTCCATTGCAGGTGGTTATCACTGGTTTTAGCCCGCAAATGTCTGTTGTCTACATGGGAATTTGTAGATATTTACCTGTGATCACGTTAATAAACACAATGGAATATGGCCCATATTAAAGATTTCCACAGAATGAGGTTAACCCAACATTTTTATCTTTTATACAGATTTATCATTTGTGGTCATCTACTTTGCATACTTGTAATTGATTGGTGTAAACTATTGCATCAATGTCTTTGATTGGTCCTTTTATTTTCTTAAAGGTACAGTATCACCTCAAAATGGGATTTTTGTGTACTTACTGATAAATTCTTGTTTTTACATTCATGTGGCACACAGGAACCATGGGAAAAGGCATCCTCCGGTCTGAATGAGGATCTATAGAGGCAGAGATTCCCACCCTATATAATGTATCCCAATCAGACATGCTCTGTTATAATGGATAACAAAGATAAAAAAACACAGGTGAGGCAGGAAGGGGGTCACCTGAACCAAAGAACCCTCCCTTCCTGCCTGGAACTCAATTCCATTTTCTCCGGGAGAGAAGTCCCGTGTTCCACATGAACTAAGAGAAAAGGATTTATTGGTATATACATAAAAAATCCCATTTTCTCTTCTAGCCAATGTGGAACACAGGAACTATTTGGATAAACCAAAGCTATGCACCAAGATTCCTGGGAAGGGAAAAAAATCTCAAAACACAGACCAGTTCTAAAGGAGAGGTACTGGAACACATATTCAAGTGTTGATGAACAACTACCCACAAAACCAAGTAACTGGAAAAATACAAATATCTGAAGGAAAAGAGAAAACAGATATCAACACAAGCCAAAAAGCCTGTAGGACCTTCGATCCAATACTGGCTTCAGCCGAACCCAGAACACTGACACAGTACTGTTCAACAAACGAGTTAAAGTATGGTTATGTTGCTGCCGTGCACAAATGTTCCACAAATGCTAGTTCTTGTCGGCCCCGGAAGAACCCACCGCTCTGGTTAAATTAAATGTAATCTGAAAGGGGACACACTAGTTCCCTGAGCGAGGAGGCCTGGTGAATGGTCACCTTGAGTTAGCAGAGCACTGTCAACTGAGATGCAACTAGGCCTACATGAGTGCCCTCAGGCATGACAAAAAGCAAGTCAGAATTGTGGAAAGGCTTTATGCAAAGAAAGAAGCACTACAATCACCTAAATACATCCAAGCAATAAAGCTCTTGCTCCTGTCTGTGAGAAGGAGTTGGACAAGGAGAAGGAAGAACAAAATTCTGGATAATTAGATACTCTGAAACAACCCAAGGACAAAACCATAAAAGAGTTAAAAAAACCCCACCCTATCAGAAAGAAAAATCAGAAAGGAGGAATAGTGAATAAATCCTGTAGTTAGGGCACATGCCGAACAGACACAAATGCAAAGAGAAAAGCTGTCATAAAATTCAAGAACACAAAGGAAAGATAGAAGCTCAAAAGGAAGCCTTCTGAAACACTCCAAAAATCAAGTTCAAATCACACGGAGAAGTGGGGTCCCAAAGTACTGGTTAGACATGAATCAACCCTTACACAAAGCATGCACATCTGGTAATAAGGCAACGTGCCTCTGAAAAGACACAGGTAGAATAGAAATCTGGACCTTAGTAGAGCTAAGACAAGCCCTTTCTGAAGACCATCGTGAAAAAGGATAAGCACACTGGAAGATGAAAATAATGCAACCATGATACCTGGTCTTCACACCATTTGAAGAACAAGGACCATACTCTTGCCTTGGAGGACACCGGATTTCAAGCAATCACCATAGTAGCAAAGGCAAGGTAACAGAAAACCTCTTTCCCTCAGGACGCTGGTATCTTGACTTTAGAGGGCTGGACAGTCAGAAATTAGCAGAGAACCAGCGTGGCTTGCAGACAACGAACAAGGACATATTTACAGAACCTGTACACTCTGAAAACTGGAGATCTTGTACAGTATTCAGTCGCCTATGTACTATAGCAAGTCATGTTCAGACTAGCTGAAAATGCAAGCCATCCTCTAACAGACCTGTGTCCCATTTAGTCTACACACTGGTACAGACCAACAATGGAGGCCAGAGATAGGAGTCTGTCTAATGGAGGATTACACAGTCCTATTCTTTAGTCAAAAAAACAAAAAAGAAGGCTAAGAGAATCTTTGCCCATGCAGCTCCATTGAGGTCACTTTAAAACTGAGCATGTCTGGTGAGGGTAAAGTGAAGTAGGGAGGGAATACCTTTTGCGCCAAGTCCTCTGCCTTCCTGGCCAGAGAATACTTTACTACATGGTTCCTGTGTTCCACATTGTACATAAGAGAAAATAATTTGAGTCACAGGCTTTACAACCCCTAAGAGTTGCCAAACACTACTTCAGGTGAAGCAGGGTCATCCCCAGGAGTAAATGAGGAATTAAAAATACTCCTCCTCCTCCTTGTCCCATCCTCATTAGAAGACCCCCCCATGTCCGGTGTTTGTGTGTGTGTGGTGGTGGTGGTGGTGGGGGGGGGGGGTGAGAAGCGAGGGTCCTGGTGCCACATAGCTTCATTTTCCCTCCAAAATTAAAATGGTGCAATGGACCTCCAGCTATCGTTGCCCAGCATTGCTGGGGTGGGGGTCCCAAAGGGCATCTCTTAACGTTTATAAGAATAAGCAGAAGAATAATCCCTGTTTTGTCCACTGGAATACATCTGGTGCAGAAGAAATCACAACTGTACTGTCTATCCTCCATTCAATATGGCTGTTGCATGTGCCCATTTCTTAAAGGTAACTCAGACCTATAACAAAGAGTACTAAAAGAAGATAAGATTTAGTTAAGTATTGAAAGAGAGAAAGGAGGAGGAAAAGGACTATCAGAGAAGAGGATAGTGCAGAATATATCAAAATTACAAAAGAAAGAAAGCACTCACAGGTCTTCATAGAGGTGACAATATGTGCTGTTTTATTCCATCAACATTTCGGCCCTTCTTTGGTCCTTTATCAAGAAGCCAGCACATATTTTCACCTCTACAAAGACCTTTGTGCTTTCTTTCTTTTGTAATTTAGCTACATGACTATTCTTGAGATTGGCACCCAGGCATATACTTATCCTTTTGAGTGAGTGCACACCTTGGGACATTGCTATATTATATATTCATTTATATACACACACACACACACACACACACACACACACACACACACACACACTGTATGAATCCCCCTGGCCACCCTATTTTCAAACAGAGGCACACTACTTCAGCCAGTTGCCCCTCATCCTGACTATTTGTTACGACCTGTAGTTCAAGCTGTTCCATCATACATTAAAAACACTACTGATTACAACAGTTGGGGAACTTTGAGGCTGACATCCTTCTAGCCACCATGGTCGTCAATTCATTTTACACCATCATTCCTATATAGGAAAGAGAAAAAGCAAACAAAAGGGCGACCGATAGTGCCTGTTAACTAAATCAATATAGGCAATATAAAAAGAAATGGTACTCACAATGGATAAAGGTCTTTGTTTCTATACAGCCAATTTATTTGAGAACGCGACCTGGTTGCCACGAAAGGTTATTCTATTCTTACAAATTGGCTATTTTATGTATTTTTATTATTAAGAATAAATTTTATATGTACAAGATTTGAGCAGCACTTCTTTGGATTCTTTTGGATGACTTGGTTCTCCTGAAAGTACTTCACTGGGAATTCTACTACAGTGACCTGAGCTGGGACGGGTTTAATTTCCCTGCAAGCATTTCAGCTGGCTCTGACATCATGACGTAACTTACCAGCCAAATCCATTGTGAGTACCATTTCCAACGGTGAAGGGAGTGGTTCCTTCTTTTGTGTGCTTTTCCTATACAGGAAGTTATACAAATCACAATCCAGGCACTACAGGATTTTCCTATAACCACTCCACGTCCACCCACTGAGTTCCTCAAGGAATTGCTTTAGGAGTGCCTAACACTGGCTTACTTTAGACTTTAATTTATTTTTACAAATCTCAGGGTCCTAAATGGGCTCGAATGTAGCACCGGCTTTTGTCAGCCTCTATACTTCCAACTATGAGTCAACATATATCACACCACTTTGCCATTCCTCGCATCCTTTTTATCGTCATTATACTGATGATTTGTTTCTGCTGTGGAAAGGTGATTCACATTCCTTTGAGACCTTTGTTACAACACTTAATCTTTCCAGGCCAGTTAAGTTTTCCTTGTGTTTCAATCTTCAACAGGTCAACTTGCTGGTTCTTGTGTTTTTAGAATTGCTAGCCTTTTGGGTACTACCAACTGAGGCATGGTTACTTACAGAAACACTCTATTACATTATCAGAGATTTCACCCTCCACATACTAAATGAGGGGTACCTTTTTCACAATTTCTCCATATCATGAGAAAATTCCAACAGGGGCCAGGCAGAGACAAGTTCAGGAACTTTTTGACTGTTGACAAGAGGCTACAACCAGAAGTTATTACAAACATCTTATGACAGAGCTATTTCTTTTAGTCAACGTGACCTCACACACACAATGTCCAAAACACACATGAACACTGTGTACAATTCCACTAACAACATGGACAGTGAACTAATTAAGCAATTAGTTCACAATCGAAATAACCCCACAGTCCCCTCTGTTTTCACACAGTTACTGATTTTGAGCTACAGAAGGGGTTCCAATTTAACCCCTTAATGACAGGGTTTTTTTTTTTTTTTTTTTCTTCATTATAGCGAATGACTTCCTGGACTTACCAGGTAAGTCGTCTGTCACTAAGGGGTTAAGCGATAGATTGTTAATCTCTGATCCTAAACACTGCTATTCAAGCAAGTATTCCTCTTGGCTTCCTTCTGATAAAACTGGATGCTTTAAATATACTTGCTCTCTTACACGCACAAACATGATTACAGATACAACCTTTAACCCCTTAGTGACAGACGACTTGGTAAGTCCAGGAAGTCATTCGCTATAATGGAAAAAAAAAAAACCCTGTTATTAAGGGGTTAAGAATCCACGCACAGGAACAAGTAATCCCATCAAATAAAAATGAACTTGCAAAAGTACTTATCTTGTACTTACTTTATTCAATGACCGTGTAGCCTTCTCTTTGTGGGGAAGACTGTGACCAGCTTCAAGGAACATACGGTGAATCCCTGTTTCTCAATTAGGTATGCCATTCATACAAGAAAAGTGATAAACCTGTAAGGCATCACTTTACTGAAGCCAATCATACACTAGCTGATTTAAAATACATAACTGACCACCTGCCAAAACTCATTGGGGTGGGGAACAGAAGCTGGTACAGAGAGGACACAAATTAATTCCCAAGCTTGACATGTTGACTCCAAGAGGACAATGAAAAGATTAATTATGCCCACTTTTACTAGCAGAATAGTACACTCCACAAAGATCTCATGGTAGTGTTTAATCTCTTTTCCTGCTAGTATGTAATATTGGGATATGCAACATCCATTCCATGTGGGTGTTGCCATATAAACAGCCCTTCGTTCCAGATTGTAGATGGGGAGAGCAAGGGAGTGGGGGTGGGGGTGAGAGAGAGTGAGTGTGTGTGTGTTTTATATTTTTATTAGTGATATTGCAAAAGGTCTTCAAGGAAAGGTATGCCTTTTTACAGATGATACCAAGATCTGCAATAGGGTAAACATTCCAGGGGGAATAAGACAAATGACAAATTAATTAGGTAAATTAGAAGAATGGACAAGAGTGTGGAAGATAAATGTAAAATAATGCACTAGGGACATAAAAATCCAAAGGAAAAATATATTATTAAGGGTACTGTGCTGTCAGAGACAACAGAGGAAAGGGATTTAAGAGTAATTATTTCAAATGACTTAAAGGTAGGCAGGCAAAGTAATAAAGCAGTGGGAAATGCAAGCAGGGTACTGGGTTGTATAGTTAGGGGCATTAGTAGCAGAAAAAAGGGAAGTGGTCATGCCACTCTACAGATCTCTAGTTAGACCTCACCTAGAGTAGAGTATTGTGTACAGTACTGGAAACCCCATCTCCAGAAGGATAGAGATACTCTAGAGAAAATTCAAAGAAGGGCTACTAAAATGGTGACTGGTTTACAGAAAAAGAAATATCAGGGTAGACTAAAGGATCTGAACATGTATAGCTTGGAGGAGAGAAGAGAGAGAAGGGATATGATTGAAACATTCAAATACATGAAGCAATTCAACAAATTGCAGGATGGAAGTATATTTCAAAATAGTAAAAATGTTAAGACAAGAGGCCATAGTCTAAAACTAGAGGGACAGGGGTTCAGACGTAATGTAAGAAAGTTTTACTTCACTGAGAGGGTAGTAGATAAGTGGAATAGCTGACCAGCAGAAATGGCAGACGTTAATACAGTGACAGAATTTAAGCATGCATGGGATAGGCATAAGGCTATTCCTAACATAAGAAAAGACCAAGGACCAAAAAAGGTTTGAGGTTTTTACTGTAGGAAAATGGGCAGACGAGATGGGTCGAATGGTTCTTATCTGCCGTCAAATTCTATGTTTTCTGTGTATCCACTGGACTGGACACTAGCCCTTTTTGCCAACATAATCCTTCAATTTTATCCTCCGGCACGTCCCCTTGGCGGCTATTTGTACTTTGCTATTATATGTTCACCAAGTCTATTTCCGGCATATGAACTCCTTTTAGTTTACCCAGTGTTTTGCACATTTTTACTCTCCATAAACAATTATTTAAAGTTTTTGCTTATGAGTATAAAGATTCAAGATCTCTGTTCTCTGTTTGGATGCCCTTTACTTAAATTTATTTTTTTATTTTATTTTGTTTAAACATGTATTGTTTTGCCACAGTTTGTCTACACCTCTTTAATCTCCAGGGTGTCATTTTCGTTTGCTAAATTGTATCCAACAAGAGCTGCATTGTGGTAGCCACCACGACAAACTCAGTTCCACATGAAGAGGGAGGAACACGGACATCTTCAGAAGATCCGGCTGACCCTTTCACACCTGGATCACAAACCTCTGGAGTTCCCTGGTGTGTGCCATGGCAAACGGTACCACTTCTATGGTGGAGATGAATTTCCCCACTAGAGAGGATAGCTTCTTGGCTGGAACTGGACATTGAGCCAGAGCCGCAGAAATCCTGTGGGCAATCTGGTGAGCTACCTCGTCCATGAGAAACACCATGCTCTTCTGAGTGTCGAAGAGAAGGCCCAGGAAGACCAGACGCTGGGATGGGACAAGATCTGACTTGTCCATGTTGATGATCCACCAGTGATGGGTGACAGCTTGAATGCATAGCTGAACCTGCTGATGAAGAAGTTCTGCAGATGGGGCTTTCAGAAGCAGGTCGTCCATGTATGGGGTAACTGATGCTGTCCCGGTGAAGGACGGACACCAAGGCTCCCAGGACATGGTTGAAAACTTGGAGCTGTAGTCAGACCAAAGGGAAGAGCTGAAAACTGAAAGTGTCCTTGGAAAATCTGAGATACTGCCGGCTCTCTGGATGAATGGCGATGTGTAAATACGCATCCTGAAGATCCAGAGAATCAAGGAATTCCCCCGGGGACATAGCAGCAATCACCGTCCGTAGAGACTCCTGGTGATGAGTCTGGATCACAAAGGAATTGAGATCCTTCAAATCCAAAATGGGGCAACAACCACTGTCCTTTTTGGAGACCACAAAGAGGTTTGAGTAAAAACCCATACCTCTGTCCTGAACTGGAACCGGCTCTAGAACATCCTTGTCCAGAAGAGGCTGAATAATGCCGGTGAACAGCCGGCGTTTCTCCTCGCCCTGAAGTGTATGAGAAAGAAAGAAACAAAAGGGATCCTGTAACCTTCAGGCGCCACCTGTAAAACCCACGGGTCCGCCACTGAATCCTCCCAGACGCTGTGGTAGTGAAGCGGATGGCCAACCACAGCAGAGTGGGGACCCGGGTTTGGTGAGTCATGCCAAAGGCGGCTTGGAAGCCTTGGGATTGGAGGAGACCTTAGGCTTCCATTGCTGTTTGGGCTAGGAGGATGTACGCGGAGCTGAGGGAACCGTCTGGTTCGCTGGATGTGTCTCAGTCTGAAAGGAACGAAAATACCGATTACTCTTAAGCTGCGTTTTCTTCCTTGGGACCAAAGGCAGAAGGGTACTCTTACCTCCTGTGGCCTCACTAATCAGATCCTTGAGATCTGGCACAAACAATGAAGTGCCTTGAAAAGGCAAGGAGAGCAAGACTTTCTTGGAAGAAGTGTCAGCAGACCAGATCTTGAGCCAAAGAGCCCATCTGGCAACAACTGACATGGTGGAAACCATAGCCACCAAACAGATGGCATCAAACAAGGCAGCAGAAACATAGTGCTGGGCCTCAGACATGTTGGCAAGAAGCCGCAACATATCCAAAGTAGGAGCACCCTAACGGACAGCCAAGGTGAGCTGTTCAGTCCAGACTGCAATGGCCCAGTTAACCCATGCCGCAGCGAATGCTGGACGCATGGCAGTACCAGTAGTGGAAAAAATGGACTTGAGGGAAACCTCAAGTTTCTTTTCAGTCCAGTCTTTCAGAGCTGACGCATCAGAAACTGGCAAGGCAGCAGAGTCATAAATGACCTGAGAATTCTCTAGGTAACCCTGAATGCAGGAAGAGCAATGCGCAATGGGGGATACAGAGACCCCAGCATCCTTAGTCTTAGGTCTGGCCCCAAGCTCCAACGGATTAGACATTCTCACAGTGTCAAAAACATTACAGTATAAGAAATCACCCAATTACAGTGTATAGGATTAAAGTTTCACCCCAGAAATCGCTATGATAGACTTATCTGGCAGGCAAAGGGTGAAGCAGCAGAGGAGAGAAGGAGATTCCAAGCCCTGTGTAGGATACTCATTCTGGAAATGGCACAAAATGGCTGCCATGGTGGGAGCCAATCAGAAACAAGTGCGCGAAGCAAGCGCTCATGGGGAATGTAGTTTTCCCAGAAAAAGTACCCCAACAGTGCCCAAAGCACCCCAACACTCTAGAAACATGAACCAGATGATAGAGCAAGGGCAGACAAAAAAAACTAGCCATCTCTGAAGTCGCTAAGTGGAGCGGCTGCAGAGATATGTCCCAAACTGTACAGTCCCATAGGATTGAATGGAGTAATGGTGCCTATGCGGTAAAGCGGAACTCAAATTTTACAAAATTGAAACATTAAACTAATAATGCATGAAACATCAGTAGAACATGTTAGGATACCCAAAAAACACTGAACCAGTAGGAAAAGTGTCAGAACCCCCCCCCCCAAAAGATGCAAAACCAGCAGCTAAAGGGTTAAAGTACATTGTCAGTTATGGTAATCCGCCTAATGGTGGTATTCCATTTCTAACAGGAAAATAAAAAAATTCTAAAACTATAGCAGAACTGTTCTCTTGCCTGTGTCTTCACCAAGGAACAAATCTTTCTGGCGCTGGTTAGCTAGCTGCAGCAAAGGAGGGAAGGTAGGCTCCACCCCTGCATAAAATTCTAGAGTTGTTCCTGCCTACAATTAAAGGGGCGGATCGCCTACCCAAAGTTACCAGTAACCTGTATTGGACGACACAGAAATATCTATATATATTTATGGTGTCTCTATCATGTGTATTGTAGAGGGAAGGTATTTAGGACCCAGAATCCTACATAGCATCCACCTGTCCCAATTAGCAGGTTTAGCAATACCAGGCTGCAGTGTTTGTTATAGAAAATGGAGTTTGACTTGCTGCGAGCAAGAAGTGCAGAGCAACAAAGCAAGACTTGAAAAGGTAAATTAAACCTATGCTATTTATGTTACTTTAGAACCTTGAAGTAGAAGGGGAAATGAGGTTGAGCTAGGTTTTTATTTGTAGTGTGTTTTCATTTTATTTTGTAAAACACTGCCTGCCAATTGTGTTTGATACAATGTCAAAATAAACATGCAAATCTTTTTTAAGAACTGTGGGCTGTGTGATATCCTAGAAGACTGTGCTTGCTGACCACCCGCTTACGGTTTTGTGCACGTATGTTGTACATGTGTGTATTGTGCATGTGTTTGTGTATTACATGTGTGTAGTGTTTGTGTGTGTTTTTTTTGTGCATGTCTGTAAATTGTGTGTTGTGCGTCTTGTATATATAAAAGAGGATTTTCTTTTTTGTTAAATCCTTTTTTCTTAGTCCATATAGGTTACTGGTAACTTTGGGAAGGTGACCGACCCTTTAAGTAGGCAGGAAACAATTCTGGAAAGAATTTGCAGGGTGGAGCCTTCTTTCCCTCCTCAGCTGAGCACCAGCCAATCCCCTCCCAGTCAGATTGCGACGCTAACTATTGACTAGATAGCAAGAAGTAAAATAGAAGGATAATATGAGCATGAACCCGAAAGAGCTCACACGGTCAGTCACAGGAGAGCCAAGCATGGTCCCTTTACAGGGTGGGAGACCAGTAACTTATATGGACTAAGAGAAAAGGATTTAACGGTTAAGACTAAAATCCTCTTTTCTCTGTCGTCCAACATAGGTTACTGGTAGTCCAGCCATTGACTTTCCCAGAGTTGGGAAGTAAGGCAAGGACCAGGTGAAGGTCCCCAAAGTCACCACAGCCCAAAGGGACCTATCAGATCCAGCATAGGCCAATAACAAACTAAGTGTCATTGGACACTGAACTGTAACACAGCATACCAGTAAATGTAAAACAGCACAACGAACAAGAGCCAACAGGGCTCAACGGTAAGGATCGCGAATACACAGGAGATTAAAGGGATAATAATACTTAGTTTTAACTTTATTTTATTTTGTAGGCATTAAAAAAACATGAAGAATGATATAATTCTTATCTCTCAAACCTTTATGGTTTAAGAGATATTCACAAGCAAAGTTTCCCCCTCCCGCCCCTTTTTCCTGTGTAAGCCATCTCTTCTCAGATGTGAATCTGGTTGTAAGACCAGACAGATAACAGCAGGGGACAATCTTCTTTGTATGAAAAGAATCAAAGCCCTTCCCCCCTTGACAGATTGTTCAGGTTTTTCCCTTATCTTAATTGAAGATTGTCCCTCTCTGCAGTCTACCTGGGCACCTCCATTCTGATTTGGCTGAACAGGGGGGGGATACTTTGCTTGTGAATATCTCTTAAACCATAAAGGTTTGAGAGATAAGATTTATATCGTTCTTCATGTTTTTTTTAATGCCTACAAAATAAAATAAAGATAAAATGACGTATTACTATCCCTTTAAGTCCAAGACAATTATAACTGCCACAAGGACTATCCTGTCCAGACTGGCCTCAGCCAAGACCAGAACATCTAAACAGTAGTGATGAACAGGGGTATGCACAGACAACCAAGTGGCCGCCTAGCACAAAAGATCAACAGGGGCCAGAGACATATAGGTCCAGGAGGGCCCAACAGACCCAGTGGAATGTGCCATGACAAGGACAGGAGCATGCTCCTTCCTGAGGTCAAGGCCGTACCTATAAAACCAACTGCAAGGTACAAAGTCACCAGGAAGGCAACCTTGTCAGCCCTGAAAACCCCCATGGACGACAAGGCACATAAGCCAAAAGCAGGGTACCACATAAAACAAAAAAATATCCCTTTTCTCATCAGAGAAGGGCCAGGACAAGATTAAGGTACAAGTCCCTGGGCGATGTGAAACTCAGATCACCCTAATGAGAACACCTAGAAATACAAACAACCGCCTTGCCCTGAGACACACCAGGAAAGGCAGCCTGTAGGACAAAGCCAACAGGACACAGCTCAGCGAACAGACAACTGCCAAGAGGAAAACCATCTCTCAAGCCAGAAGACAAAAGGAACAGTCGTCAAGGGCTCCAAAAGGAGGCCGCTGCAATACTCCCAGAACCAGATTCAGTTCCCACTGAGGAGCAGGACATCAAAAGCCAGGGAAGCATGAGCGACACATAGAAGGAAAAACCATGACCACTGGACAGAAAATGAAGAGTCTCAGAAAAAAAAGAGAAAGACAGAAAAAGTGAGAGAGAGGGACTGAGCCTGAAAGGAAGAAGGCTTTTCACCTCCCATCCTGTAGAGAAATGACAGGACAGATGGCAGGACAATTTCTGTGAGGACAGAACTCCATCCACACATCAAGAGTGGAGGACAGACCAAATCCAGGAAAAAACTCAGAAGGAACAGGTTCCTAAGCTGAAACACAGCGGTAACCACAACAGAAGAAACCCTTCATTACCAAGGACGAAGATGCAGGAAACAAGGCATTGACCCAGATGCCCTGTCGTATACCATCCGCAGGAGCCCTGCGGTGGGAGAGCTGGAGTGAAAGCCGAAACAGACCACACGCAAGAAGTCCAACAACCCCTGGAACCAGGATCGCAAGACCCAGTATCACAACAGGCATCTTCCACTCAGCCAGGATGATCTGGTCAAGAGTGGGGTGAGGTGGAAAAAAATGTGCCCCCGAAGGACATCAGGAAGTAGGCCCAGGTTCTGACAAATAGGAACCTTTATAGTGTTCAGAACTTGCAGCCAAGATTTTCCCCCCAGGACTTACGGTCCACAAAAAGCACCTGGTCACTGAGCTAGCCACATCTAACGGTATTGTCAGTTATGGTAATCCGCCTAATGGTGGTATTCCATTTCTAACAGAAAATTAAGCTTCTAAAGCTATAGCATAACTGTTCTCTTGCCTGTGTTACCTTCACCAAGGAACAAATCTTTCTGGAGCTGGTTGGCTAGATGCAGCCAAGGAGGGAAGGTAGGCTCCACCCCCTGCGCACAATTCTAGAATTGTTCCTGCCTACAATTAAAGGGGAGGATTGCCTACCCAGAGTTACCAGTAACCTGTATTGGACAACAGAGAAAACCAAATACACAGTGTTTAAGATTAAGAATTTCAGCCAGAAATAGGTAAAATACACTTCTGGCAGGCAAAGGGTTCATCTGCTAAGGAGTGAAGGAGAGTCCAAGCCCTGAGTAGGATACTCATGAAGGGAAGGCAGAAAAATGGCATCCGCGACATGAGCCAATCAAATGAGCGCGCAAAGCAATCGCTCATGGGAAATGTCGTTTTCCCTTAAAAAGTACCCCAACAGTGCCCGAAGCCCCCCAAAATGTTAACCGGATGGTAGAGCAAGGCAGACAAACAAAATAAGCCATCTCTGAAGTCGCTATGTTGACTTTCTATTTTGTAAAATTTTACAATGAAGTAAAAAAAAGTTGTAATAAACATCACCATACATTACAAGCAGCAAACACTATACCCTGCAGGGAAAAAGTGCTAATCCCCCCCCCCCCCCCAAAAAAAGGTGCCAAACTAGCAAAGAGTTAATTTACCACAATCTCTGCTCCAAATCCCCAACAGACATACCCAGTGAGTTTAGGAGTATGTATTAGGAATGCCAAAGGAGACCCCTGTGCTGACGGGAAGCATGGTACATGTGGACCTCAGTACTCAAAGGGTTGCTCACCTTTTCAGATTACCATATATAAAAAAGAAAAAAGAAAAGTGGGCAACTCCCCCAGGGCTTAAGGTCCACCAAAGCACCTGGAAACTGAGCTATCCACTAGGGAATTGTCAGTAATGGCAATTCGCTAATGGTGGTATTCCATATCTAACAGAAAATAAGAAACGCACTAAAAACTATAGCAGGACTGTTTCTCTGCCTTTCCTCTTCAAGGAAAATCTGAGAGGGGATTGGCTGGTGCTCAGATAAGGAGGGAAGGAAGGCTCCACCCTGCAAATTCTTTCCAGAATTGTTTCCTGCCTACTTAAAGGGGCAGTCACCTTCCCAAAGTCACCAGTAACCTATATTGGATGACAGAGAAATATATATTGCATCTTTTACAGCAACATCTGGGTGGCAAAGGTCCCTGCCACAACCACTTTAGCACTCAAAAGGATATAATGAATCTGTTTCTCTTCCTTTTTTCTCCGTAGATGAAAGGTGTAGAGAATGCTTTCTTAGAAGGTTCCCTAATTATCTGTATAATAAACTTCCTTCTATTGTCATCAGCTCTCAGGGGTACAATGTCAGCTTTTGAACAATGATCAGTTGTCAGTCACATACAAGAACTGACCAGTACGATCCTGTATTTTCAATGTGTATACAGGTCTGCAAATCACATATGTCCACAAGGAAAGGCCATTTTTTGGGTGTAAAAATGAAGCTGATGCAGAACTTCTTTCGGGGAATATATGTATCATACCCACAATTGTCCCTCTTTAGGAAATATAATGGGTCTGTACCTCCCAAGTGTCCCTCTGTAGGAAATGGTAGGGGTCTGTACCTCCCAAGTGTCCCTCTGTGGGAAATGGTAGGGGTCTGTACATCCCATCTGTTAAAGGTTTAAGCATTGGTTAAAGAATAGAGTAGCAGTGGGGTATGCAATGCATTGTGTATCCTCTGCCACTCAAAGGGTTAATGTGAGGCCGAGTATATGATGGCAACGCGGTCCCAAATTGCTAGTTTAGTACATTATGATGGCACCAGATCCCATCCTTTGCATATACTTTCTGTATCCATCCACACAGTCTGCATCATACTCCATTGGTGCAGATTCTGTGGCCGAAAACAGAGTAAATACATATTAATCCTTTGAAAAGAAAATGTGTTGTGCACCCCTCTGGTATTCAAAGTGTTAAGGAGAGGATTCATTATTGACCATGGGACTTGCTACCACATAGACATCAGGGCCGGGTCAGGCTCTCAATAGCTTTGGATAGGAGAGTGCTCTTAGAGCATTCATTAGCTTAAATATTTTGGTAAAACTGTCATTTATATAACAGTCAAAGAAAAGTATTTAAAAACACTTTATACTATTCCCAGAAGTAGTACAATTTCCTACACGAAAAGCACTGGAGAACAACATTAGCTTTTAATCCTATTCCCAACTGAGAATTATTGTGTTAAAGGCATAGTAATACTTTATCTTAATTTTGTAGGCATTTAAAAAAACCATGAACAATACAAGTCTCATCTCTCAACCCATTATGGTTTGAGAGATATTCACAAGCAAAGTTTCCCCTCCTGTCCCTTTTACCTAGTGTAAGCCATCTCTTCTCAGATGTGGAATCTGGTTGTAAGACCAGACAGATAACAGCAGGGGACAATCTTCTTACAGTGAGAACAATGAAAGCCATGCCCCCCTTGACAAGTTTTTCCCTTATCTTAATTGAAGATTATCCCTCTCTGCAATCTACCTGGGCACCTCCCTTTTGCTCTGAGGTGAGCAGTGCTACATCAGTAAAGAGGGCGGGAGGGGGATACTGTCATTAAATTACTCTTGTACTACAACGCTAACAGAATTGAAATAACTCTCCAAGGTCCAAAATACTATGATGATTAATTATAGCTGCTTTTATTATGAAAAATTACTATCCCTTTAAGCAACAGACATCCACTTTGAAATCTTAAGAGGAATTACCCTTGTATATGGCGATATTTGACATCTGCGGGACAGACAAGGGTCGACTCAGACCAACGGTCACTATATAGCATCCTGCCCCCTATCCCTTCACTCCAAATATACGGGAATAGCAGAAAAATGTGGGATGAAAAAGAGCCAACAGAAATGGGAGGCAACAACATTGTATCCTGCCCACTGACTCACTATTCCCTACATATATGATGGTAACATACCATCAGCTACAAGGTATTGGGGTCTCCACCTGCTACAGTCTTATCGTACCAAAAACATATATAAAGACAGGGGAGACCATCTAACATTACTATGGTCTTACACTATTTAAGGTCAGACATTGCATTACCCACAGATATCACAATTGTATATATTACTTCTTTACTCTCCTATAGAGATTTGGAAATATATTGGTATTGAAAAGCAGACACTATCCGTACATATTGGAAGAAGGACATTGTGATAAAAGATCTATACACGGACTTCACTGCAATGAGAAAGAGAAACTGCAGGGAGTACTTTTAGCCATGACATATTATAGATTATTTATATTTTATCCTACGTAGGATTTATACGAATAAATGATAAATATTTGTCATTCTTACCGTTATTTGTATTTCTTCTGTGTCCCTACACGGCATTTACCAATGGGTTATGTCTCCGCCCTCCAGCTGGGTAGGACTTCCTCTACTTTCAAAAGGTGGAGATCCGGTAGAGGCACCAGTTTCCCTTTTGGCCAAGCTGTAGAAAATAGGAAGATAAAAAATATAAACGAGAAGGGGTAGGGTATGCCGTGTAGGGACACAGAAGAAATACAAATAACGGTAAGAATGACAAATATTTATCATTTCTTCTGTGTCCCTCCCCGGCATTTACCAATGGGTCTTAAAAAGCAGTACCCATAGCAAGGGGAGGGAACAGGTTATATAATAAGCAACCAAGAAAAATGTGAATATACATAGAAACAGGTATATATGCGTATAAATATGGAAGAAGGACAGATCCTACTTGCTTAGGAAGGGATGACTGCTTACAACACCTTTCTCCCATACTTGGCATCTGCTGAAGAGTGGACATCCAACTGATAATGTCTGATGAATGTGGAAAATGAGGACCAGGTTGCTGCCTTGCAAATTTCAGAAGGAGAAGCTTCAGCTTTCCTGGCCCAGGAGGTGGATAATGCCCTGGTAGAATGAGCTTTCAAGTTCTTTGGGACTTGTTGGCCTGCTTCCTTATAAGCCAACTGAATACATGAGGTAATCCATCTGGATATAGAAGACTTGGAAACGGGTTTTCCCTTGAGCTTTCCTTGAAAATAGATGAAGAGTGAATCCGAGGTTCTGAAATCTTTTGTCCTCTTCAAATAAATTGAAAGTGCTCTAACCAAGTCCAAATTATGAAACTGTAGTTCCTTAGGGTTCTGTGGGTTGGCACAAAACGATGGTAGCACAATCTCCCAATTTAGGTGAAAGTCAGAAGTAACTTTGCCTCTAAAGGATGGTTTAGGTCTCAAAGTTACTTTGTCCTGATGAAAAAACCATATAGGGGCTATTGCATGACAAGGACTGTAATTCATTCACTCTGCGAGCAGAAGTAATGGCGGTTAGAAAAAGTACTTTGAAGGTCAAAACTTTTAATGGAACTTCTTCCAGCGGTTCAAAGATGTGAGACTTGGATAGTTGATCCAGGACCAGGTTCAGGTCCCATGGAGGCACAATACTACGAATAGTAGGTCTAATCTTTGAGATTGCTCTTAGGTATCTTTTGATAAGATCATGATCCGATAGTTGAGTAGCTAAAATGGCAGATAGAGCAGAAACTTGAACTCTGATAGAGGCGGGTCGCAGGCCTGCCTGAAAACCATGCTGTAGAAAATCCAAAATTATTGGGACAGAAATGAGATGGTCTTGAGGAGAATTAGATTTTAGCCAAGATAGGAAGGTAGACCAGACTTTGGAATAGACCGTTGAAGTAGATTTTTTCCTACCGGAAATAATGGTACTAACAACAGAATCTGACAGACCTTTGTTCTTCAGAATGAGCCTTTCAGCCTCCAGGCCGTCAGACGTAATAAACTGAGGTTCGGATGAAGTACTGGCCCCTGGGTCAGGAGATTGGGAACCAGGGGAAGCTGCCAGGGTGGCTGGATAGACATGGCTACCAGGAAGGAATACCAAGGCCTTCGGACCCAATCTGGAGCAATCAGAATAATATTTGCCCGATCTCTCCTTATTTTGCAGACTACATCCATCAGGATTGGGATAGGAGGGAAGACATAGGCTAGGTTGTAAGTCCATGGAATCTGTAATGCATCTTGTCCCTCTGCTGTCTGTTCCTGCCATCTTGAGATGTACCTTGGACACTTGGCATTTGTCTTGGAGGCCATGAGGTCTATCTCCGGCTGACCCCATCTGAGACATATCTGATGGAAGATTGCTGGGCTCAGAGACCACTCTCCTGGATTCAAGGTGGATCTGCTTAAATAATCTGCTACGCGATTGTTTTTTCCTGACACGTGAGATGCTGAGATGCTCTGGAGATGTACCTCTGCCCAGAGCAGAAGTCTTCGCGCCTCTTTGTATAGACCGAGACTTCTTGTGCCTCCGTGATTTTTTAGATACATGACTGTGGGCAAATTGTCCGAATAGATTAGGATCTTCTTGCCCTTTATGTTGGATTTCAGACTCTGTAGGCAATTCCAGACTGCTCTCATTTCCAGAATGTTTATGTGGAGATGTTTCTCCGATGGTGTCCATTTCCCCTGGACTAGAGTTGATCTCCACTTGCCTCCCCATCCTATAAGACTGGCATCTGTAAATATGACTTCCGTAATTTGTTCCTCTAAGGAGACTCCTTGCTTGAGGTTCCTTCCTTTTATCCACCAATTCAACTCCTTTCTTGTGGATGGGAGTAGAAATATCCTCTGGTAAGGATTCCCAGAATCTTTGTCCCAGAATCTCAAGAAATTCCACTGGATGGGGCGAAGGTGCAATTTGGACCATGGAACTACTTGAGAGGTTGATGAGAGATTCCCCAGAAGTTCCATAAATTCTTGGGCTGAGTGAACTCGTTTCTTTTTGAAATGACGTACCCTCCTGGATATTCTGGATATCCTGTCCTCTGTCAAGGTGACTAAACTTTTCACTGAATCCAATCTCAGTCCTAGGAAGATGATTGATCTGGTTGGAGTCAGATGGCTTTTTTCCTCCTTTATTAACCAGCCTAACTGACGTAGATGCATCAGAGACCTCTGAGTGTGTAAGATAGCTTGAGACTGGGATGCCGCCAGGATCAGGATGTCGTCTAGGTATGAGATGACATGAATTCCCTGCTTCCTCAAAGGCTGAAGAGCTGCAGCCAGAACCTTGGAGAACACTCTGGGTGCAGAGGATAGGCCGAAGGGAAGGGCAGTAAATTGATAGTGATTCCCTTTTACTGCAAACCTGAGAAATTTCCTGTGAGATTCCCTGATAGGAATGTGGTGGTATGCGTCTCTGAGGTCGATTGTGGACATGAATGCCCCTGGAAATGTCGCTTTTATGATGGAGATGGCTGTTTCCATCTTGAAATGAGATGTCTTGATTGACTGATTCAAGTCCTTGAGATCTAGAATAGTCCGAAAGCCGCCCGAATTCTTGGGAACTAAAAACAGGACTGAATAGATGCCAGAACCCTGCTGATGCAAAGGAACTGGTTCTATAACGTTGTTGAACAGGAGGCTCTTGATGGCATCCAAGAAGGCTATGGCTTTTGACGGATTGGATGGAACTCTTGATTGAATGAACTTGTGATGTAACGGGGTCTTGAGAAATTCTAGCGGGTACCCTAGTTGCAATATTTGTCGAACCCAACGATCTGGGTTTGCTAATTGATCCCAGGCTGCCAGAAAAAAACTCAGTCTGCCCCCAACTGAGTTTGCAACTAGGGCCCGCTTCTCTTCATGGGATTTCTTTCTTGGTTTGGGGCTTTCTGGTGAAATCCCTTCTATAGCTGCCCCGGAAATTCTGGTTTGATCCCTGCTTCTTATGGAAATAAGATCTTCCTTGAAATCTAGATGAGTCACGAAAGGAAGTATTCTTGCCTCTGGAACTTGAAGGTCTTGGGGAAGAGGGTCTTGAGCGCTTGTCCTGTGGTAAGAAGGAACTCTTACCCCCTGAAGCCTTTTTAATAATCTCCTCCAGATGTTCGCCAAACAAAGAAGTTCCAGAGAAGGGCAAAGATATCAGCTTGCTCTTGGAAGATGTGTCTGCGTTCCATGATCTTAACCACAGGGTTCTTCTGGCCGCCACTGAGAGTGCAGATGATCTAGCTGTAAGGCGAATAATATCTGAGGATGCATCGCAGGAGAAGTTGGCTGCTTCCTTCATGACGGCCATCTCTTTCAGGAGCTTAGACCTGGAAACGTTGGATTCAATTTTTTCTTCAAGATTACTCAACCATATTCTCATGGTACGAGCTAGGCAATCTACTGCTGTAGCAGCTTTGAGACAATGACCTAAAACTGAAAATTGGCGCTTGAGGGTCCCGTCAAGCTTTCTTTCCATGGGGTCCTTGAGAGAGGTTCCATCTTCCAAAGGCAATGTAGTACGTTTAGCAACTTGGGCTACAGATGCGTCAATCTTGGGGGGGGAAGGTCCAAGGCTTGGTATCTTCCTCCTTAAAGGGGTACATTCTTGAAAATCTTTTGGGGACTGTGGATCGTCTGTCACCCAACTTCCATTCTTCTTTTACCAATTCTGAAATTGATTGATGTAAGGGAAAAACAGGAACTTCTTTCTTTTTTCCTAGGAAGGCTGCATCCATTATATTCAGGTCCTGTGGTGTATCAGATAGACCCAAGGACTTACGGATTATACGAATCAGACCATCAACTCTGTCTAAATTAAAGGAGCCAGATTCTTCGTTGATTTCTCCTTCTTCCTCGGAGGAAAATTCTGATTCTGGATCGAATATACTGGATTCACGTGGATCTTCCTCCCTCATGGCTGAAGTGCCTTCCCCAGGGTCCAGACGCTGCCGCTTTCTTGAAGGCTCTCCCTCTTGCATAGCTTTGAAGGTGTCTTGCATGGATGACTTCATCCAGCATAAAAAATTGGAGAACTGTGACGTCATATCCGTTCCAGCAGCTACTTTGATACATTCTTGACAAAGTTTCCCCGATTCTGATAAACTTAACTTATTATTACAGTTAAGGC
Organism: Rhinophrynus dorsalis; assembly: GCA_037306005.1. Lineage (NCBI taxonomy): Eukaryota > Metazoa > Chordata > Amphibia > Anura > Rhinophrynidae > Rhinophrynus > Rhinophrynus dorsalis. Next base: position 69,214,131 of record CM074723.1, on the reverse strand, counting down.
AACATTTAGACTTAGGAACACTTTTGTCCTCTTTAGTAGTGGACTCAAGCTTCTCTTTCTCCTTATCCTTCTCTCTTTCTCTATCTTTATCCTTCTCCTTCTCTCCCTTATCCTTGTCTCTTTCTTTCTCCTTCTCTTTCTGTGCTTTAGAAGACATTATTATTTGCAATAGAAAGGAGAATACTTACCTTAAATAGCCAGAAGAGGAAAGGGGAGGATCAAGGAACCGGGAAACCGCCTCTCAGTCCGTTCAATCGGCACCACACGGGTTCCTGCCGCGTGCGTTCCATTCCTGGAACGCAAGAAAATAAAAGCGCTGCTTCCGGTTCTGCGCTCTCCTCACAACACCACGCTGAATAGTCGGAGGACAAGAAAAACTTGACTGGAGACGTGCCCTGCTCGCCGTCATTGAGGGCAAGGAAGGGTCCGATAACGGAGCAAGACAAATGGCACCGCCGCGGGTACTGAGAGCCGCCTCGCCGCTTGCTCCAAGGGCAGACTCAGCGGCCCGGAAGGAGAGAAGGTAGGAGAGTATCTGCGCGCTTCCACGCCGTCCTTCCAGCTGGGTAGGACAAAAGAAACTGGTGCCTCTACCGGATCTCCACCTTTTGAAAGTAGAGGAAGTCCTACCCAGCTGGAGGGCGGAGACATAACCCATTGGTAAATGCCGGGGAGGGACACAGAAGAAATTATGTATTTTTATGTACTTGTAAATACATAATTTTAACAAAATATTCAAAGTTATTTATGTATGCTTCAGAAAGCGCTGTGTTGTTTCTAGTATTTTGTCCCTGTAAATACTCTTACTGCCGTACCCCTCTGGATAATAACAAGCTCTCATAGCAATCCAGTGGCATAGTATTAGATATCTGCAATAACTAGGGATTGTGAGTGCCTAATGCCTAGCTAGCTATCTATAGCTATTCTCTTTTCAGTAGCTTAGGGTCACTGGATTGTATGTAATCAAATTGAGTGGCTGTTCTATACACCCATTTGATTACGTTGGGGGAAATGAGAAGTAAACACAGGGTGCTTCTTCCTCATTCTCTGGGTCTGTGTTAGTTTGTGGAAATAGGACTGTTACAAATACCATGCAGTCAACCCTTTGAGTGCTCTGCAATGTGTTTACTGGCACTCAAAGGGTTAAGATGACAGCTGTAGCTGCAGAGAGCTACAGAGGGATCCCAAAAGCAGAGAGGCAGCTATCGAAGCTTAGTGCATGTGTTAAACAGCCACATTAACAAACACACCCACATGAATAGAACAATGGCTCATTAAAATGCATTACCATATGTAAATGAGCCACCAAACATTGTGCATATATGCGATAAATTAAATAGCTCAAAATTTCAAAGTACAAAGTGGTAATTTAGAGATTAATCCTAGGGAAACAAAAACGCTGTGATATTTAGGCAGGGATGTGTTTTCTAGAATAAACCAGGGGGTCAAACTTGTGGATGACTGTCAAATTATACACCAGGATACAAATTTCTTTCGTTACATTGGTTTATTCTAGAACCATGGCCATCAAATCTTTTTTTTCAAATTAAATGTAGAACCCTACATATTAAAATATTTTAACCCCATGGATACACTGCTTTGTATTCGGTTTGTGTCACGAACACACAAGGGATGAATAGTATAAATAAAAGATTCTATATGCCTAGACTAATTTACTATTACGTTACCAAAAGACTAAGATTTATCAAGTAACAGTTGTCATGCAGTTACTTTCTGTAACAGCTCTATTGTCATAAGCGCACATACAATCATTAGATACACCATTTACACTTTCTGCGGAACACTTGTCCTTCAGGGAAACCAGGGCTTCAAATGAGCCTAGTTTGAGAACCAGTGACCAGAGAGGCCATAAGTAACATTCACAGTATTAAGTTACCAGTGACACAAAAACACACCCACAAGTAAGAAATACAACTCACACACAAAGTATATATACATACACGAGTGTTAAAATCAAGGTACTACTTTTATTGAACAAATTATACATATTATGGACAGTAAATCAATAATTACAACTGTAAAAATTTGTGATAATTGCTCCAACTTGAGATTTACAAATTAGTAAATAACTGTACATTTAGAGGTCTGAACAATCCCCACATCGGGAAGATCATAAAAATATGGATGTTTCTAGAGCCCCTGTTTTGGATAGACCTTTGAGTGGTAAGAACAGTCGATATTTTGCAGAACAACCCTAAAAAGATATAGCAAAGAAAGTGTTAATTTAAAACCGCACAAGTTTTAATATTCTACACAATATCATTTTAGCCCTTTAAGCACCGGGAGATAAACACATTGTGAAGCAATACTCTGGTCACCTTTCCGGCACTCAAAAGATTAACCCCCTCAAATGCTAGGAACCAAGAGAAATATGTAACTTATTTCGACATTTTCATGGTGAAAACATTCAGATCACAATATAATGGATGAATTATAACAGATTCTTTTAAATTCAGCCATCAGGATACCCCCAATAATGTAGCTTATAAAATTCTTACCAAGAGCACACCACGGCCAGTGGCTCATGCAGACAATAGCTGTACTCCATTTTATTCTTAAATAGATAATTTTAAACACCAGGATAGGAAAATGTGCCAGCAACTTTGCAGGACTGTACTTGTCCCTTTGTGAAGCTGTCAGTATGCCAAAGGACAAGTGCAGTTCCTAAAAAATTGATGTCAAAATACAAATCACCAACTTGAGAACAGAAAAGGACTGCTGCTGTCTGCATACACACAGGACTTATTGGCGTAGATCATTCAGCATGCACTCGGGCCAGAAAGGGTTAGGTCAGTAGAGTCGAGGGAGTACTGCTGTAAGCCTGACAGTAAGTCAATGGCTCATTTAGATATACCACCCTGTACTAAAGATAAACGTCATGATTTTTTTTCTCCTCTCCTTTATGTTTGCTCCTGTAAAAAAAAGTGTAGTTAAAGGTTTTAATCTTCCTTTTAATATTAAAGGGTTCATAAACAGAATTCATGTAAAAGGGTATACTTATGATAAATAAAATTTAAAACACACTACTCGCCTTAATATCAAAAGCCACATTTACTTACTTTTTCTTATTTGCAGAGCTGGGTGACATAAATTTAAGATCTTATTATAAGTCTACTGTGTTAAGTCCGAGAAGGGTCAAAAACCTGCTCCCCACTTAAATACAGTAGTAGAAGTGTTCATGAGCACAGATTTCATTCCAAACGCTGCAAAAAAAACCATCTAGTATAGAAAGCAGCAGCTTCTTTGCAGGGAAGTCTGGGCATTATGTGCCGGTGACACCACGGAAGCATGAGTATGTATGTGCACTTCAGAGGTAGGCGAGGGACACAGAAGTAGTCCAGGTCTGTATAGGGCACACCATAAATGGATACAAAACGTAATACTCATTTTGTTTCACTCACATATGGAAACTGATCAGGGAGGTGTGCACTTAAACACCTGGTTAGAACAGGGAGGAAGACCAAGCACATAACTTGTAGAACTAGCAGGATGAAGACACTATGAATGACATCACCCAGCCCTACAAGGAAGATGGCAAGTATTTAAAGTGATAGTAATGTTTCACAAAAACAGCAGCTCCAATTAAAGTGGAACTACCACCACACAACACCTTTAGCTTAATTAAGTCCATCTGCCAACTAGCCACTTAGTAGCGCTAGCCACCAGAATGATTACCTTATTTAAATAGATGCAAGCTTTCTTCCATGGGTGACAGGCAGTACGGATCGCAGTCATCTTGCCATAGTGACGTCCGCGCGCCTGTGCTGTCAGTCCCAACCAGCTCTAGGAGGCATTGCTAGGAGCCGGCCGGCTCCAAAAGGGACCGAAAGTGCAGGTGCGGACGTCACTATGGCAAGATGTCCGCTCTCCGTGCTACTGTCAGCTATGGAAGAAAGCATAAATCTATTAAATAAGGTAATAATTCTGTCAACCAGCGCTACGAAGCAGCTAGTCACTAGATGAAGACAATTAAGCTAAAGATGTTGTGCGGTGGTAGTTCTCCTTTAATCTTCAGAGCAATTGAGCCAGAGAGAGTGTTCTTTCAATACGGTCAGAGTTGTAGTTCAAGAGTACTTGAATGATAAAGTATCCCCCTTCCGCCCCTTTTACCTAGTGTAAGCCCCCAATCCTCAGATGTGGAATCCAGTCTATAGACCAGACAGCTCACATCAAGGGTCAATATTCTGTGAGAACAATGAAAACCCTGCCCCCCTTGACAGGTTTTTCAGCTTTTTCCCCTCATCTTTACTGAAGATTGACACTCCTTTTTGCTCTGAGCTGAGCAGTGTTACATCACTTAAAGGGGTGGGAGGGGGATACTTTATCATTCAATTACTCTTGAACTACAACTCTGATAGTATTGAAATAACACTCTCCATGGCCCAAATACTGTGATGATTAATTAGAGCTGCTTTTATTATGAAACATTGCTATCCCTTTAAACCAGAGAAAGGGTGAAGTTTACTTACCGATATTTCCTTTTCTTGTGTCCTTCCACAGCTATGCAAATGGTTAATGTCCAAGCCCATCTGCTGGGGTAGGACCAATCAAAATCTAAATGAAGCCCCCCCACTGAAGCTGGTAGTATGTTGTTCAAGCAAAAAAAAAAAAAAAAAAAAATATATTAAAAAGCAGGAAAAGAAGGAATTCTACCACCAATTATAGTCCAGAATCACTGCTGGGAGCACTTGCCTCACAAACCTGACTTCTGCTGAGGAATGGACATCAGATAGTGCCTGATGAAAGACAGGGATGACCACACAGACTTCCAAAACAGTCAAGAATACGGGAGCACTCCGCACAGGAGATAATATAGCTCACAGAATGGATTTCAACAAGAGCAAATCAAACAGGCTGGTGCATAAAAAAAAAAAGTTAACCACCTTTATTCACCCAAAATAAAACAGGCAGAATCCTCAATATTCAGAAGGAACAGGACTCCAGTGCATACATGAATGGTTACACGGAAAGGAAGGAAACAAACAATTTCTTGATTTAAATGAAATAGATCTGAAGGAGGGTTTCATCTTAAACACTACTTTATCTTCATTGATGACCAGATATGGAGATTTGCAAGACAATGCTTATAACTCCATTATTCTGGCCAAAGTAATATCAGTCCGAAAAATTGTTTAGGTCAAAGCTTTGATACAGGAATTTTCTAGAAGTTCAAATAGAGGAGGGATAGACAGTTCTAATACTATGTTTAAATCCCATGGGGGAATGATTTCCTTGATGAGGTTTAGCTTTTAATTGCTCCAAGATATTTGACAAAGATAGCAGCAGCAAATTGTTTATACAGAAGTGCTGAGAGTTGCACTTTAATTGAAGCAGGTTTGAGACCAGTCTCAGAGCCTTTGCGAAAAAAATCCAGTGCTTCTGGCTGCATTAATGTCAGACAGTCTGTGATTAGTTTCTAGACGCCAGGACCAGGTCCAGCAGGCTCTACAATATAACTTCAATATGTAGACGTTTTCCTACCTGAAACGATGATCTTGGCTACTGGTTCTGATAGTGCTCTTAGTAACAAGTATCTGCCGCTCAACCTCCAAGCCACCAGTTTTAAGAAGGCTGGATTGTGGTGAAAGCCTCTGGGACAACATATCCTGCCCGAGAGGAAAGGACCATGGAAGATCCAATAACTGTTTCACTAGGGTTGCATTTCAGGTTTTTCCACAGCCAATGAGGTGTAATCAGAACTAGGTCAGACTTGTCTGAGATTATGTTGCTCAGAATTTCTGGGATCACAGGAAATCAGAGTTACAAAAAAAAAAAAAAAAACCACACACAGGTTAGGGAAACAAACCAGGTCCATGTCAGGGCATTCTGACCCAGGGTGGTTGGGTTCTTCCGAGAAAGGAACATACTGTATTTTGAGTTTAGACTGGAGGATATTAGATACATTACTGGTGTATCCCATTTGATGACAATTTGGAGAAAGACTTCCAGACTTATGGGACTACTCTTTGGTCCAAATGTGTTCTGCTTAGGAAATTCAACTGAAGGTTCTGTCGCCCCAGCAATGTGAGAGGCTGTTATGGCTTTTAGGTTTGATCCTGCCCAATGAAGAATCTTTTCTACTTCCTTGGAAAGACTTCTGCTTCTGATGCTTTTTTAAGATAGAAGACTGCTGTAATGTCCAATTGGCTGAAACTGGTCCTTGTCCAATTTGCTATTGCCTGTAGTTCCAGAATTTATGTACGTACGAAATTCTGCTGGAGACCATTTTCTCTGTGCAGATCTGCCTTTCCATATTTCTCCCCAATCTGTGGGACTGGCACCTGTGGTCACTACCTCCCAAGACCAGTCTTGAAGGGGAAACCTCTTGACAGATTGAGTGTTGATTCACCAGAAAAGGCTTTTTCTTATTTGTATTGAGGAATCTTCTGAGCCATATTCTTGGCTCTTCTCTCCCAGTTGTTCAGAAAAGGATTCTGAAGGGGTCTCCGTTAAAATCTTGCCCACAGAACAATATGAATGGAAGATGTGAAGACTCCTTAAAGCTGCACATAGTCCTGGGCAGTCAGCATGATCTGTCACTTGAATCTTTTTACTGAGGTTTTCAATCTGCTGATTCTATCTGCTGACAAATACCATCCCCTATATGGCATCCAGTACAAGGTCTAGGAAAATTATTCTCGGAGATGGAAAAGGTTGGCTTTTTGGGAAGTTTATTAGCCAACCTTGATGTTGAAGGAATCTGAGACTAGGGTGTGCGATCTAAGGCTTGAGATTTGGATACAGAGTACAAGAAAATCCAGATAGAGGATGATGGAATCTTGAACTGCATTTCTGTGTTCTTGAAGGGATCTGAAGGCATCTCAGAAATTTTGATCATGTTGAGAGAGTGCGTGTGTGTGTGTGAGTGTGTGTGTGTGTGTGTGCGTTTTAGACTGACTTCTAGCAGGTATCCTGTCTAAAATATCAGATGAACCTATTTGTCTGGAATGGGATTTGATGGCCAAGAATGAAACACCCTAGTCAACCCCTCACTAGGATTGGAGACAGAGCCCACACCTCTTCATTGGAATTCTTTCTTGAACTGGAATCTCCGGAAAGGCTCCTTGAGCCCTGCCCTGGTATGTTGGGGATCATGAAAATTCTGCCATCTGGTCTTAAATGAAGGAGATCTCCATGAAGAGGATTCTGGTTTCTTGTCTGCATGTTAAAAAGGCACTTTCTCCCAGTCATTTTATTAAAATCTCTTCTAAACGTTCAAATATTTGGCCTGCAAAAGGAAGTGCTACAAATGTGTTTTTAAAAGAGTTATCAGCTCCCTAGGATTTAAGCCATAATGCCTATTTTCTGTAATAGACAGGGCTGAAGATCTTTGCTAGAAGCCTGAGGATATCCAGAGAGGCACTGACAGCTTCTTTAATAGTTGAATAATCAGTCTCTCATTCAAAGCTGATCAAGGAAGTTGCAATTTTCTTTAATTCATTGAGCCAAATCCTAACAGTTCTGGTGATACCGGACCACAAATCTTTACCAGATACAGTACTGTGTTTTGTTTTTTATTAAAGATCTGACGTGCATCTTAAAGGGATAGTAATACTTCGTTTTAACTTTATTTTATTTTGTAGGCATTAAAAAAACATGAAGAATGATATAAGTCTTATCTCTGAAACCTTTATGGTTTAAGAGATATTCACAAACAAAGCACCCCCCCTGTTCAACCAGATCAGAAGGGAGATGCCCAGGTAGACTGCAGAGAGGGACAATCTTCAATTAAGATAATGGAAAAAGCTGAAAAACTTGTCAAGGGGGGGGGGGAAGGGCTTTCATTGTTTTCATACAAAGAAAATGGTCCCCTTCTGTTATCTGTCCTGTCATACAACCAGACTCACAGAGAGAAGAGATGGCTTACACTAGGTAAAAGGGGCAGGGAGGGGAACTTTGCTTGTGAATATCTCATAAACCATAAAGGTTTGATTAGATAAGACTTATATCATTCTTCATGTTTTTTTAATGCCTACAAAATAAAATAAAGTTAAAATGAAGTATTACTATCCCTTTAAGTGAAGACCCATGTTCCATGGGTATAGTGGTACTTTTCAATAAATGTACAATGGTTGCTCGATTCTGGGACGAGTGCACCAGGATTCGACTAAATAGTCATTGAAAGAATACATTTTAGCAAACCTTTTAGTAATATGGATTCTGTTATCCCCTTCTCCTTTAGATTTTACTAAATCAGCAACTGAAACAATGGGAAAGCTTTACGGTTTCTTATAAATGCTGTATCAAGAATATCTAGTTCTTGACACGTATCAGACCAAGAATGTTCCCCTCATATTTAAGAAAAGGTTCTATTCTATCTAGATTAAAGAAGCCTGAATCTTCAGAAGCGAATTCAGAGACATCTTGAAAGCTACCTTGTTCATTCAAATCTTCCAAGCAGAGGTACCTCTTCCCTCAGGATTCTCCAGGCGAAGAGGTTTCTTGGGGACAGAGGCTTCCTGCATGGCTGAAAATGTATCCTGCATGGATGATTTCATCCAAGCGAGGAAATCCTGAAGTTGTGCAGGTAGATCCTGCCCTGCAGCTTTAAGACATTCCGGAAGGAGCTTTGAATTATCAGAAAGGGGAGTCGTCTTGTCACATGACTTGGGTTTTAGGTAAAACCTAAGCTTTGGTAGTCACATCGGAAGAAGTTTTTGCCTTTGTGGAGGATTGCTTGGCAGGAAGAGAAATGCTAAATAGGCTAAAATACATACATTAATGAACCGCTAGTTCACCAAACTTCCTTCCTCTGAAGTAGCATAAAGGAAAGGCATTTTGTTGTCCGGTTGATCAGGACTTCTTACATGCTTCTTTCCACACTGCAAGGTGCTTCAAACATTATGCTTTCCAAACGTGGAACGCATGAACAAGGCTTGTGCAATAGCGCCTGAACTTCCGGTCCTTGCATTGCTGTCAGCAGAGTGGAAAGGACGGATGCCAATTCTGTATGGCCTCCCTAGAGTTACTTGTGGCCATAAAGTATGAGCAAAAACATCATAAGCCCTACGCCCAGCTTGGTAGGACCAAGTAAGGCTACCAATGTAGGGGAGGGACTTTTTTTTTTTTTTTTAAATGGTCTTACTCCAGTAGATGGTTGGAGAGGATATCCGTTGTGCATATCCGGGGACAGGACAGAAGTAAATGCATTTAGAATCTCTTTACTGCGTATATACTTGGGGTAGGCAAAACAGAATTAAGGAAAAAAAAAAAAAAAAAAAGCATTCAGAAATGCACTCTGGTTGTAAACTTTTAAACAGCTGACCCTGTCCTCTGCACCATGAACCAGATTAGGATTGTTTTATGCAAATAAGTCCCCTTGGTTTATATTGGGCCTTTAACCTTTAAATGGCAGAGAAGTTAAAGCAGAACTACCACCCTATATAAAGTTGCCCCCCAATAATTAGCCATATGGCGACTAGCTTCTTAATAGTGCTCTTATCTCACACGTACCAGGCTCTGAAGCAATCCTTTTTCTTCTGATACTGATGGCCAGGCTTCTTGTTTTAGAGCCGCCTGCGTGGTCAGTCCCTTCCTGTGCCTTATGGCACCACACCATGCAATGCCTCCTAGAGGAGACTGGGATGGACAGAGCAGGAGTCTCAAAGCCAAGATGTCTGCGTGCAAGCCTGGCCTCCAGTCACTGAAGAAAAAGGATTATTTCAGAACCTGGTACTTGTGCGAGATAATAGCATTATTAAGAAGCTAGTCACCATATGCCTAATTATTGGAGGGGGGTGACTTTATTTAGGGTAATACCGCTTTAATATACCAAAGTTGGTAATATACTGAAATTGCTGTTTTACAGCATGGGACCACTCATTTTCAGAAATGTATTAGTTAAAACTCAACCTACAGTACATACAGTAAGCTGCTAACTAGGTACCAACCCTGAGTTTAGCAAGACAATTTACAACAATATATATATATATATATCCACGCCTATGAATTGTTATAATTCCTGACTGGTTTAACCCTTCTCAGTGCCACAGGAGTGGGTGCTACACTGTGGAGCAATACATTAGCCATCCATCTGGTAATCAAATGGTTAAGCTAGTCTGGATTTATAACAGGGGTGATTGATATTTTAGAGGATTGTCGTTTCCATCCCTTTGGCACTGAAACAGGGAGTGATTTCTGGTGGTTGTGTAATAATTAAGCCAAGACTGTTAAATGCCCTCCCTATCACCATTTGCCAGTCATCCTCACTCATTACTTTCAAGCATCTCCTCAAAACCCACTTGCTCAGGGGAGGCATCTCAATAGCAATATCCTCTTATTGCACACAGTCACACATGAATCCTTCTGCACTTCACCACACCTTGTACCTGCACTTATAATCCTCCCCCTATTGTCTCTGTCATCATGAATTCTAATTAGATTGTAAGCTCCTTGGGTCAGGGTCCCTTTCCCAGTCTGATTCCCTTGCTGCACGTTCCCCTACAAATAATGCAATGATGGCACTTAAGCTTAATGCTCTTAACCCAATTCTGTAGTTTTGTATTATATTATTTCAAATTTTGTTAAGAGCTGTGTACATGCATGGCGCTGTATAAATAAAGCTACATACATAAAGTTACATCGAAATCACAAGCCTTCGCTGCCAATGAAAATACAACTCCAATTTTAAAAACCTTTTCTTAAAATGTAAAACATAATATTGTGTACAACCGACCCTGAAATAAAATGTATCTTACCTGTTAATCTATGCCTCAACATCAACCAATTCTGGTGGAAGTGGGACCTTTGGGTGTTTACTTTCAAAGTGCTGTTTGAATGTTTTGGGATCTGGCATTTGAGTCTTGCAAAAGAGAATAAGAACAAGAAGTTGGCATTTGAAAGTTAGAGTGGACCTATAACCTACACATTTTTATTGCATTAGAATTAATCTATGCAAACTGCCTATACCTTGGTTTACTAGTTTAAAGAATTTAAATCTTAGCAAATCTTTGATCTCTGATTTTGTCAGATAAAGCATGAGCAGTTACTCATGTCCAGAAAATAAAGACTGCTACAACCCATAAGTTCCTACCAGAGGGGTGAAATAAATGTATTTAAGGAGGAACAAATCAAGAAAATTATCTCAAGGACAATTATAGAAAGGTAAAAAAAAAAAAAAAAAAAAAAAAAAAAAAAAAAAAAAAGCAGATTGAGCTTTATTTAGGTACTCTATCCTTGGAAAAGGGAATGTGTTACATATAGCACTGATGGACTGCCACCCATTATCTTTTGTACATATGGACAACCATTGTGCCAGAAACATCCGCAGCCTCTTCTTTAATCCCATTTTCAAGATAACGGTATGAGACTGCAGGTTTGTGGTTTCAAAAACCCACAACTTAACATATATTAAAAGGGATGGTAATGTTAGTAATAAAGTACATTGCCAAGTCTTCTTTACAGTAAATGTAACAAATTATTCTTAGCAACTTTTCTGTAGTTCATATGATATTAAATGTAGAAGGATCACCCTCCTACCCCTTCTGGCCCCCTCCCAATGAATGTGCAATCTTTTCCCAGGACGGGATGGATGCAGCGAGGGGCAAATTTCAGTAAGTATAAGGAAAACCCTGCCCCCCTTGACGAAGGAGGGAAGGATTTCACTTTGCTTATTAAAGTTTGTCCCTTGCTGCATCCGTCCGGACCAGAATGCAGATTCAGAGTGACGTGCCAGAAAGGAGTGGGAGGGGCATCCTTCTATATTTAAAGAGTTTCACCTCTATAAAACAGGCTTATTATGTAGAGTGTAATTAATAATATCTATATATATAAAAGAATAAGCCTCATTGCATAATTTATGGTACCCCACACACAGAACATAATTTATGTCTCCTCAGAAAAGAAACTCGCATTGAACAGAATGTCTAATTACATAATTTATGTCTCATTAGGAGACACAACTCCTATTGGGTGATTGAATGGGGACTTTACTGCTCTCATTGGGTGATTCAATGGGGGCGTGTTTATCATACAGGGAGTTGGCACGCCCCCTCCAGCCCGCCCACCAGTATCCAACTGACAAAAAAAAAAAAAAATATAACTGCCACTCGCTCCTGAGGTAGGGATATCAGTAACTTCTCCCACTCACACTCTCACTCAGGATCATGACCCCACAAACACACTGTTTCACCTCCCACAGATAACTGTAACCCTCCATACACTCTGTTTCAGTATGAGGGTGTAATGTTCCCATAAAATACAAACTTAATAGCAACTCTTATTTAACTCATCATCTCTTCAGTCACCTCACTGTCTCAACTGTCACTCCTCCACTTCCTGATTCCCACCCTTTCTCCTTAAAGGGAGAGAGATGCTTTGCTGTATGTTACAGAGGGCAAGCCTCAAACACCACTTTCTATTTGATACCTCAGCATATTGCTACATTGCCTCAGCTGAAGAGCCACAGTGTGTTATATTGCTATGTTAGCTCAACTTAACCCTTTGAGTGCCAGAGGGGTAAGCAACGCATTGCAAAGCACACATTCTGTCTCACACTCTCACACAGTCTCTCACACAGTCGCAGTCTCACAGTCGCACACAGTCTCACACTCTCGCAGTCTCACACAGTCTCACACAGTCTCACACAGTCTCACACAGTCTCACACAGTCTCACACAGTCTCACACAGTCTCACACAGTCCCACACAGTCCCACACAGTCCCACACAGTCCCACACAGTCCCACACAGTCCCACACAGTCTCACACAGTCCCACACAGTCCCACACAGTCCCACACAGTCCCACACAGTCCCACACAGTCCCACACACTCTCTCAGTCTCACACAGTCTCACACAGTCTCACACAGTCTCACACAGTCTCACACAGTCTCACACAGTCTCACACAGTCTCACACAGTCTCACACAGTCTCACACAGTCTCACAGTCCCACACAGTCCCACACACTCTCTCAGTCCCACACAGTCTCTCTCTCAGTCTCTCACACACTCTCTCAGTCTCACACAGTCTCACACACTCTCTCAGTCTCACACAGTCTCACACACTCTCTCAGTCTCACACAGTCTCACACACTCTCTCAGTCTCACACAGTCTCACACACTCTCTCAGTCTCACACAGTCCCACACACTCTCTCAGTCTCACACAGTCCCACACAGTCCCACACAGTCCCACACAGTCCCACACAGTCCCACACAGTCCCACACAGTCCCACACAGTCCCACACAGTCCCACACAGTCCCACACACTCTCACAGTCCCACACACTCTCACAGTCCCACACACTCTCACAGTCCCACACACTCTCACAGTCCCACACACTCTCACAGTCCCACACACTCTCACAGTCCCACACACTCTCTCAGTCCCACACAGTCTCTCTCTCAGTCTCTCACGCGCTCTCTGTCTCGCGCTCTCTGTCTCGCGCTCTCTGTCTCGCGCTCTCTGTCTCGCGCTCTCTGTCTCGCGCTCTCTGTCTCGCGCTCTCTGTCTCGCGCTCTCTGTCTCGCGCTCTCTGTCTCGCGCTCTCTGTCTCGCGCTCTCTGTCTCGCGCTCTCTGTCTCGCGCTCTCTGTCGCACGCTCTGTCTCGCACGCTCTCAGTCTCGCACGCTCTCAGTCTCGCACGCTCTCAGTCTCGCACGCTCTCAGTCTCGCACGCTCTCAGTCTCGCACGCTCTCAGTCTCGCACGCTCTCACACTCTCAGTCTCACAGTCTCTCTCTCTCACTCTCACAGTCTCTCTCTCTCACTCTCACAGTCTTTCACTCATTCACACTCTCAGTCTCACACGCTCTTACACTCTCACAGTCTCACACTCTCACAGTCTCTCTCTCTCACTCTCACAGTCTCTCTCTCTCACTCTCACAGTCTCTCTCTCTCACTCTCACACTGTCTCACTCATTCACAGTCTCTCTCTCTCACTCTCACACTCTCAGTCTCACTCATCCACACTCTCAGTCTCACTCATCCACACTCTCAGTCTCACTCATCCACACTCTCAGTCTCACTCATCCACACTCTCAGTCTCACTCATCCACACTCTCAGTCTCACTCATCCACACTCTCAGTCTCACTCATCCACACTCTCAGTCTCACTCATCCACACTCTCAGTCTCACTCATCCACACTCTCAGTCTCACTCATCCACACTCTCAGTCTCACTCAGTCACACTCTCAGTCTCACACACTCGCACTCTCTCAGTCTCACAGTCTCACACACAGTCTCTCTCGCACTCGCTCTCACAGTCTCACGCTCTCACAGTCTCACGCTCTCACAGTCTCACGCTCTCACAGTCTCACGCTCTCACAGTCTCACGCTCTCACAGTCTCACGCTCTCACAGTCTCACGCTCTCACAGTCTCACGCTCTCACAGTCTCACGCTCTCACAGTCTCACGCTCTCACAGTCTCACGCTCTCACAGTCTCACGCTCTCACAGTCTCACGCTCTCACAGTCTCACGCTCTCACAGTCTCACGCTCTCACAGTCTCACGCTCTCACAGTCTCACGCTCTCACAGTCTCACGCTCTCACAGTCTCACGCTCTCACAGTCTCACGCTCTCACAGTCTCACGCTCTCACAGTCTCACGCTCTCACAGTCTCACGCTCTCACAGTCTCACGCTCTCACAGTCTCACGCTCTCACAGTCTCACGCTCTCACAGTCTCACGCTCTCACAGTCTCACGCTCTCACAGTCTCACGCTCTCACAGTCTCACGCTCTCACAGTCTCACGCTCTCACAGTCTCACGCTCTCACAGTCTCACGCTCTCACAGTCTCACGCTCTCACAGTCTCACGCTCTCACAGTCTCACGCTCTCACAGTCTCACGCTCTCACAGTCTCACGCTCTCACAGTCTCACGCTCTCACAGTCTCACGCTCTCACAGTCTCACGCTCTCACAGTCTCACGCTCTCACAGTCTCACGCTCTCACAGTCTCACGCTCTCACAGTCTCACGCTCTCACAGTCTCACGCTCTCACAGTCTCACGCTCTCACAGTCTCACGCTCTCACAGTCTCACGCTCTCACAGTCTCACGCTCTCACAGTCTCACGCTCTCACAGTCTCACGCTCTCACAGTCTCACGCTCTCACAGTCTCACGCTCTCACAGTCTCACGCTCTCACAGTCTCACGCTCTCACAGTCTCACGCTCTCACAGTCTCACGCTCTCACAGTCTCACGCTCTCACAGTCTCACGCTCTCACAGTCTCACGCTCTCACAGTCTCACGCTCTCACAGTCTCACGCTCTCACAGTCTCACGCTCTCACAGTCTCACGCTCTCACAGTCTCACGCTCTCACAGTCTCACGCTCTCACAGTCTCACGCTCTCACAGTCTCACGCTCTCACAGTCTCACGCTCTCACAGTCTCACGCTCTCACAGTCTCACGCTCTCACAGTCTCACGCTCTCACAGTCTCACGCTCTCACAGTCTCACGCTCTCACAGTCTCACGCTCTCACAGTCTCACGCTCTCACAGTCTCACGCTCTCACAGTCTCACGCTCTCACAGTCTCACGCTCTCACAGTCTCACGCTCTCACAGTCTCACGCTCTCACAGTCTCACGCTCTCACAGTCTCACGCTCTCACAGTCTCACGCTCTCACAGTCTCACGCTCTCACAGTCTCACGCTCTCACAGTCTCACGCTCTCACAGTCTCACGCTCTCACAGTCTCACGCTCTCACAGTCTCACGCTCTCACAGTCTCACGCTCTCACAGTCTCACGCTCTCACAGTCTCACGCTCTCACAGTCTCACGCTCTCACAGTCTCACGCTCTCACAGTCTCACGCTCTCACAGTCTCACGCTCTCACAGTCTCACGCTCTCACAGTCTCACGCTCTCACAGTCTCACGCTCTCACAGTCTCACGCTCTCACAGTCTCACGCTCTCACAGTCTCACGCTCTCACAGTCTCACGCTCTCACAGTCTCACGCTCTCACAGTCTCACGCTCTCACAGTCTCACGCTCTCACAGTCTCACGCTCTCACAGTCTCACGCTCTCACAGTCTCACGCTCTCACAGTCTCACGCTCTCACAGTCTCACGCTCTCACAGTCTCACGCTCTCACAGTCTCACGCTCTCACAGTCTCACGCTCTCACAGTCTCACGCTCTCACAGTCTCACGCTCTCACAGTCTCACGCTCTCACAGTCTCACGCTCTCACAGTCTCACGCTCTCACAGTCTCACGCTCTCACAGTCTCACGCTCTCACAGTCTCACGCTCTCACAGTCTCACGCTCTCACAGTCTCACGCTCTCACAGTCTCACGCTCTCACAGTCTCTCTCACAGTCTCACAGAGTCTCACACTCTCAGTCTCGCAGTCTCAGTCTCTCACACTCTCAGTCTCTCACACTCTCTCTCACACTCTCACAGTCTCTCACACTCTCACAGTCTCTCACACTCTCTCACACTCACATTATCACACTCTCAGTCTCACACAGTCTCTCTCACTCTCTCAGTCTCACACCCAATCACTCACACGCTCAATCACACTCACACAGTCTCACTCAATCACACTCTCACAGTCTCACTCAATCACACTCACACACTCTCACTCTCAATCACACTCTCACAGTCTCACTCAATCACACTCACACTCTCACACAGTCTCACTCTCACACTCACTCAATCACACTCTCACACTCACAGTTTCACACTCAATCACACCTCACACTTACAGTCTCGCAGTCACACTCAATCACAATCACATTCTCACCCTCAATCACACTCACACTCTCAATCACACTCACACTCTCACCCTCAATCACACTCTCACCCTCAATCACTCACACCCAATCACACACACTCACTAACACACTCACTCAATCACTCACACGCAATCACTCAATCTCGCACTCAAACGCAATCACTCACATGTAATCACACCCCGGGAGCCAGCACGATCCACCTACCACCATAGTATATGCAATTACCACACGCATTTCAATTACATGAATGAATGCCAGTCACTCACATCCTGGGAACCAGCACAATCCACCTTCCACCATAGTATGTGCAATTACCACATACATTTCAACCATATGAATGAATGCCACAGTGGAGGCATAAGTACAAACACAAACTCATTACAATGACACATAAGTCAACCCCTTATGACTCACTTCTGTGTGTGTGTGTCTCTGTGTGTGTCTGTGTGTTTCTCACTGTGTGTGTTGCATGTCTGTATCACACTCTATGTGTCTGCATGTATGTGTGTATGACTGTCGCTCTTTAAGCATCTCAGTGCATGCGTGTGCATTTGCGTGTGTGTCTCTGTGTTTGTCTCGCATCCGTGTATGTGCATTAATTCCCTATATATCCTGACGGGCAACGCCGTCCCACATTGCTAGTATATATATATATATATATATATATATATATATATATATATATATATATATATATATATATATATATATATATATATATATAACATTTTTTTATGCTATCTGTGTTAAAACGATACCTTATACAGTTCCCTGCACCCTACTGCCTCAAACTTCCATCGCCACACTGCCCCTGCTCCCTTCCCACTACCCAGCCTCCTCCAATAATGGAGGCTTCTGTCTGTAACCAGCAGTGATCTCATTGGCAGAGATCGATATCTAGCCAATAAGATCACACTAGCTTATAGACAGCCTTCGTCATTGGAGAAAGCTGGGTAGTGGGAATGGAGCAGGGGCAGTGCAGCAACAGACGTGTATGGCAGGGCACTATAGAAGCTATCATTTTAACATAAATAGCGTTTTGTTTAAAAAAAACAAAACAAAACAAAAAAAACAAAATCAATAACGGTTTCAGCATTATGTATACTCTACATAATAAGCCTACATTTTGTAGGCGTGATGGATCCCCTTTAATAACTTATGAATGGCAGAAAAGTTCCTAAAAATAGCGCAATTTGTTACACTACCATCCTTTTATGAGATCATATAAATGGATTATGACACATTAGTTACGTCAATATGGCCCCAAGTGAAGTATATTTAGAGAGATTGTAATGCTTGCTATTAGAAAACACTTTTTTTGCAGAATTAATCCTACAAAAAAACAAAAACAAAAAGGGGTGTTGTACTGCTGGGGATGTTTAAGGGAGGCCATACCTTACACAGCATTGACAATTCATTAGCAAGCAGGGATAGTGCTCCTCCTCCATCCTCTTGCATCCCTAAATTTGAATGCATATGCCAATTTGTGCCTCAATTGTCAAAGATGTGCTTGCCACAAGTCACCATAGCATTCCACTTAGTGTACCTCCACATCTCATTTCTGCCTCCCAGTCACACATTTCACACCTTTCAGGGCTCTTTATTCATGATCCAATTCTAAAGACTTTCCCTATAATGTGAAGAAGGTAGGAACCACCTTATATTAAGGAGAAACAGATTTGTGCCACTGTGATCCATGACCTACTCCCAATTTATACAGTAACTGTGTCTATCAGGGGCAAGAGCGACACCAGTGGATGAACACTCATCACTGAACTAAAAGTGGTGTTAGATCAGTGATCACAGTAGCTCATGCCATGTCTGCTGGAGAACGCCACAGGAAGCAAGATGCAACTTGTCTCACACTCAAAACAACTGCATAGAACTGCACAACAACCAGAACCAAAGCTTCTCTCCATCCTCAGAGAAGTCTACACAGATAATGCATAGAAGTTAGGAAAGGGTCATGGATCATAGACATTTGGCTAAAGCTATTCCCTCAAACCTTCATGGTGCAAGCAGAGGGATCATAAGGTGAAAAAGGACATTATGGAACCAGAGAAGGCGCAGAGGACAGCTACAAAACTAATAAGGGGAAAGTTTTAGCTATGAAGGGTAGAAAAGTTAATCTTGTACACACTAGAGAAACTGTGTTTTAGAGGGGATATGATAACATTATATAAATATGTTCAGGACCCATACAAAGGGCTCTCCAAAGACCTGTTCATTAAGAGAACAGTACAAGAGGATGAGGGGTCACCCGCTCAGAATTGAGGAAAGGAGATTTCATATACAACAGCAGAAGTCATTCTTTACTGTAAGGACAATAAAAATATGGAATTCACTGTCTGAGAAGGTGGTGTTATCAAATACAGTAGAGGTCTTTAAAATTGGCCTGGATACTTTTTACTGGATACTTTTTAAAAGAGCTAGTATTGGGATTAATATTTAGTTAGTGCTTGTTGATCCAAGGAGAAATCAAACCCCCCTCCCCCCATTTAAAGCAGAATTTGCAATTGCTGTATTGACGGTTTTTTTTGCCATCTTTTGGATCAATAGAGGTAAACAGGAATAGAAAGAGGGTTGAACATGATGGACGCAAGTCTTTTTT
The DNA here is from genome assembly GCA_037306005.1 of Rhinophrynus dorsalis. Taxonomy (NCBI): domain Eukaryota; kingdom Metazoa; phylum Chordata; class Amphibia; order Anura; family Rhinophrynidae; genus Rhinophrynus; species Rhinophrynus dorsalis. The sequence continues at coordinate 69,194,837 of CM074723.1, read as the reverse complement.
CAACCTAAACCACTATGTAAAAAAATGTCTCACCCTACAAACAGAGCACGTGTATACTAGGGCAGCTTTGGCTGCAGCCTTTTGATCATGTCCTTGTTTCTTCTTCTGTTCAGCTTGTTTCTTTGCATTTTTCTGTTGAGATTGGAACTTCTGATGTCCTCGAGCCATATCTGCAAGAATTAAAAAGCGAATATTTACACAATAGCTAAGTCTACCCTCCCCCCATGGGTGCAAGCAGAACTATACAATGGTTTCAAAGTCTGCAGTTTAGGAAAGAACACACTTCTGTTTAGACATCTGTTAAAGGGATAGTAATACTTCGTTTTAACTTTATTTTATTTTGTAGGCATTAAAAAAACATGAAGAATGATATGTCTTATCTCTCAAACCTTTATGGTTTATGAGATATTCACAAGCAAAGTTCCCCTCCCCGCCCCTTTTTCCTAGTGTAAGCCATCTCTTCAGATGTGGAATCTGGTTGTATGACCAGACAGATAACAGAAGGGGACAATTTTCTTTGTATGAAAACAATGAAAGCCCTCCCCCCCCTTGACAAGTTTTTCAGCTTTTTCCATTATCTTAATTGAAGATTGCTTCTGATCTGGTTGAACAGGGAAGGGATACTTTGTTTGTGAATATCTCTTAAACCATAAAGGTTTGAGAGATAAGACTTATATCATTCTTCATGTTTTTTTAATGCCTATAAAATAAAAAAGTTAAAACGAAGTATTACTATCCCTTTAAGCATTTTAAATGAGGGAAGTTTTCTACTGTAAAACAGACACCACAGTTACTACTCCTTGCTATGCAGTGGCACCTGAAATAATCTTCCTGTGTTTATTATATGTCACTTGTATTTCAGGGTTTATCTGGTAAACCCACTGCTGAGATGTTTCATTCAAGAGTTACATAATGCAAGTTCGATCTGCAGTATATATTTTGAGCGCAGTACCTTCCATTGCCTGAAGTTCTAGCTCGCTACTGTTATAGCACCCTATGGCGGTTTAGTGTCAGATGATTATAGCCTGCTGTCGGGACACTGCCACTCTAGAGTTTCAGGCAATGGAGGTTCTGCAGAAAAAAAAAAACAAAAAAAAAAAAAAAAAAAACACACCACACACGAGAGAGAGGGAGAGGGAGAGAAGTGTATCCTTCATCCCTCAGAATATACTAAGCTGGTGGCAGGGAGGGTTCATCATTACTATTAAACTGTCAGCAAGTTGGCATGTGTCCTTAGCAGCAAGTGGACAAGGGGCATAGTGACAGCAGCAGTACTTTGTTTCTGGTGGGATGATTGCACATTGGGGAACCCAAGTATCATGGTGTTTGATTGGAGGAGTTCTGCCAGGTATTTCACATGAGTGCAGATGTCCCCACTGTTCCCAGTCCTTCCCTTACTTAATACACACTGTTCACATTGCAGTTGCTGATGAGAGGAACAGTTCCTTCCTGCCCTAAATGGAAAATACATCCCAACAGCACACCCATGATTTTAAAGGAGGATACGCATTATTGACCATCTTTTTTTCTCCACATATACCTGAAGTGGTGGGGGATTAGTTGTGATGCTGCTACTGCCTCAGTCACATCACTGGAGTTAGTAGATGCAAGTTCAACCATGATCATACATACCACTGCTGTTGTTGAGCAACTCAGCAGCAGTTGCAAATGCCGTAATGACACCAGAGCATTTTCCACTGGCCACCATAACATGGACCTGCTGGCACTAGGCAAGCAGGGCATTTTATTTTTTCCCCCCCTCAGGCGTTGTTCTTTAAACAAACTTGAGACCCAGTAAAGACAGTTTGAGGGATTGTTTCTAACAAGCCTAAGTCCTACAAATCACTGATTTATATGGGCTTGGGCCTAACAAGTCTAAGTCCTACACATCATCCATCTTGTCATGTATCCGCCTGCCCCAGTCACAGCTTACTTTAGGGAATCCCTGTATCTTTATGCACCAATAGTATTGAAGGCCCGTGTACACAGGCCAAAGTGGTTTGCATGCACACTTTGGCTTCGTTGGAATGGTCTATTCGTTTTAAATAATGCAATTGCGGCACTGCTGCAGAGCCTCCGTGTTGGCCAAGAAGGATCTCCTGCTGACTGCTTTACAGCTGACAGCAGGACAAAGTTTGAACGTCGATATCGCTCAAACCATAGAGACATTTTTGCATTAAATTCAACTTTTGAAGCTCTACAAAATAAAGGCTATTTGTAACGGGACATAAATGGGGCTTCTAAACTCTAAAAAAAAAAAAAAAAAAAAAAAAAAAAATTGTGGTGGTTTAAACACATTTGTTTGCCTAACAATTGGTCCAGGTTTACGTTTATACACAAGTCCTTTTCACAGGGACATGGACAGATATATACAATAACACCTGTGGGACACAGTCCCACTGTAGTTTTTTTTTTTTTTTTTTTTTTAAATTTATTTTAGTTTAAATGGAGGCTATGATGTAAAATAAATATACATTGCAATTAAATTATAATGTCAAACACAACAATGTAATGTCATACCAGTACAGGACTTTCACAAAAGAAAAATGTCTGGAATTTTAGATGGGGAGGGGGCTGTAGTCACATTTCCTCTGTGCAGAGAGATGTTAAATGACTGCAGCTGCTATACCAACAGTATCAATGTGTCCTTTAGTCACCAGCAGCTTAGCCACCAAGCAGCCAGACAGCTTCTAGAAAGAAGCACAGTCTGTTCCGCAGGAGCACAAAGAAACAGACAAGGATACTGCAGAATCCCCCAAAAAATGATTTGCTGAGAAATATTGATTTCTACATGTTCTATTTCAATTAACACTGCTATTGTCTCAAAGATTAATAAATGCATGTATATGAATTCAAATGAGAAGATAAAAAGGAGCCATTTAAGAAATAAAGTGAAAAGATTAATCGTTTGATGGGGTGGGCAACACATTGCAAAGCAATACTGCATACACCTCTACAGCACCACAAAGAAATGTTTATAGTCAATTTAACAGTCATGTTGCACACCCCTCTTGTACTAAAGGGATAGTTTACATGCGAGTGCTCTGTACCAGATGAAGATTTCCCCTTAACAGGAACCCGCTGGAGACATTTAATTGCTTATGTAACAAAATATATTAAAAAGATACGGAAGGTGGGCAACCCGCACCCTGCCAGCTATTGGACTACAACTACCATTATACCCAGGCTAGCTAGTGATAATGGAAACTGTAGTCTAACAATTGCTGTAGGGTCTTAGAAAGCCCACACGCCTATCACAAGTGCATTAATAACAGGAAATGGTTTTATAGTCTAATTTTAAACCTCTACTTTATAATAGCTTAAAAGTTTAGCTTGAGTCACTAACAAATGAATGATAAAGGGGTGTAGTTGTTATAAGTGAGCAATAAACCATGACATGTCAACAAGAAGAACTGTACAGCAAGGTTATAAACTAGATATGATATTGAACGGTGTTCTGGTGCATTAGAACTATTAGTCTTCATACAGAAGTTGCAAAGGCAGACTATACACATTCTTCAAAGGTAAATTATGCATATTTATAGCCAATGCATTGAGAAAAAAAAAAAATCCTGAAATGGGTTTTGTTAACAGTTAATAAACCTGTTATTCATAATACCACATCTCTCCTTCATGTATCAAGTGATCTTCTGAAAATAATTACATGTTGATCTGTCTGCTATAATACATTTGCCTTTTCTTTGACGAAAGGTAAAAAGGAACTTCTGTTTGCAGTGATAAGTCACGTATATTAAAAACAAACCATATTATAATATACTTACAAAAAGAAAAACTTCACACACAAAAAACACACACACCTTTTAAATAACCCAGCAGGGAAGCAGGAGCAAATAAAAAAAAAAAAAAAAAAGGTTCTTCTTAGGTGCACAAATACTATCATACAAATTGTGAATTCAAAGTTTATATATGATATAGGCAGATGTGCTCGACCTTTTGACTATATGACCATCTAAAGACTAGAAGAGAATTTATGGCATGACTGAGGTAAACAAAAACATGAGACAAGCTTTTCAGTGCAGTTGTTTGGATAGGTGGGTTCTAATATCAGAATAATTGTAAGTTCCCTGTTAAAACACACCACAATGCACAATTAAAAACAATGTTGACAAATCACATATTATGCAAAGAACTTTTCACTTTAGTAATAATGTCCCTTAATTAGGTTTCTAATTAAATTAGGTATTGATAGCGTTAATTCAACATGCAAGGATTTATAAAAACATGCTTAAGAGGCATTAGCTGCCCAAAATAGTGATTTGCCACACTACTGACATTTTTTATTTATAAACCACAGACATATTACGTGGAGGCGAATATACATGTACAAACTGAAAAAAAAAAAAAAAATTGAGGACACATTTATATGACAATGTTATGCCAACATATGGCAACTGTACACACTTCCCCAAGGTCTGACAAATCTGCAATGTAGTGTAAAAATGAATACGTACAAGTTGTAGGACAGATTTTATAGGAGATTCCAAGATGTGTAGATGTAGTGTATCTAGTCATTTCAGCTGTAAACCAATATTTATTTGAAACAGTTGCTGATTTTAGTACAGCACCAAGATAAGCAAGTCGTTTACAAGATTAGGCATGTTCAATCCCCCACCACCACAACATCCCAAATGTGTGTACACGAACCTCAGAAGAACATTAAGATACACCCATTAACCTGCATTCTGGGTTAGATAAGTGAAACCACTAGTTTTAAGAGACATAAGATGATCTGACAGGTCATTGCAGAAGGCATAGGAAAAAAAAAAAAATCTATAGCCCATTCTCGAGTAGCAATTGGGTGAGGGGGGCATGAAATAAAGATTTAAGCCGCCTGCCATTAGCCATGAGAGGTGTGTGCTTAGCAATGCATTGCACACCATCTCCAGTCATTAAGGTGTTAAGAAGGGGGGGGGGTAATGGAAGGATTTTGGCATAGTCTATAAATAAGCAGGCAAGAGAACAGCTTTAGTTCCTTTCAGTGACATTAAATTGTTAGGGGCAGCCTTCTTTCCTATCACCGTGTGAGTGGGTAGAAAGGACAGGATTTACCCCGTTTCCTGAGGTGATAAGAGTAGTAGTTAGCTACATACTTACCAGTGATCAACAAGACTATATAAAAGGTGTCTAAGTAATTGGTTCTGGGCAAAGGAACCATGGCACTGCCTTACTCCATATGCCACAGAGAAGGGGCATGTCATCTTGAGGTGGCTGATATTAGAGCAAGTGTCACAACTGCACTGCAAAACAAAAGCACAACTGGGAACAATGGCTCATTTATAGACGCAAACCTGAGTTTTTATGGAGCAAACCAACTGCACCACAAGGGACAAATAAAAACTATTAGATTCCCAATCATGCCAATGTAGTTGTTTTAACCATTCAAGGTGTTAAAAGACGCATAAAAATTTGTCAAAATGTATTTGTCCCATCTGGTGCAATTGGTTTACTCCACAACAACATCTGGCCAATTTCTTTACTGAATTGTGGCTTTTAACCCGTTGAATGCTAGGGAGGTCTGTAATACTGGGGTAATGTAGTCATCAATGCAGTTATTGTCCATTTAAGGCACTGAAAATACATTTTAATTAAAAAAATGTAGCATTGTTTCCTTAAAGCCGTTGGTTAAGTCTAAAAAAAAAAAAAATCTACACTTTCGTTTGTCTTTATACATACGGACCAAAGGGTATCACAAGGTGGACATAAAATGGTTTTGATCAGAGAACGCATGGCGGAACGACCCTCATCCCTACCATATGCTGTTGTCTCGCTCGGTATGTATACAGCACCGAGGCACTGCCTGACTCTTTTCTGGGCCTCCACTACAGCCCTTGCATCAACAATCTGCCACAGTACTACATACCGTGTACACAGACGCTCGGTCCGGTCGGTGAGACGACAGAAGTACACCTAACCGTGCCCTCGGCTGTACCCGTGGATAGAAAGAAGGTGTGGAACGGAACAAGCTGTATCCGGACTTGCGCCACCACTAGCTCCACCCACCACCGTCTCACTAAAGCGCGCAAGCACTCTGAACAAGTCCGTTTCCAAGGTAACAAGGGGCGGAGATTTCAAGGCAGTGTCATTGCATTTCTACAAGACAGGACCAATGGATGACTTCTTTAGTGATGTAATGAAGACGGGGCGGGGTATGCTTCCCAAGTCTCATAGCAGGCAGTGGCTGTCAGAACAGAACAGAAGTATCCTGCATTGTTCCTGGTAATGATTTGTGTGCAGACTGGGTGAGCAACTTCATATTAACCATTTCAGTGCCAGAGGAATAAACAACGCATTGCTGTCTCTCTGGCACTCAAAGGGTTACACCACAGCACCTTAGAGACAGTAAAGGGCACACGGACAATATTTTTTAGTGAAAGGGTTTACTGTTTCTTCAAAAGTCCAATTTAAAATAGTGAGCTTTTACAATTGTTCAATAAGTGCAAATGGTATCAGATTACTAACCCTAAATCTCTGCAGTATAGGGGACAAATACAATTTGAGTTAAACTGGACAATTATCATCTTGAATGGTAGATAGGTCTAATGCATCTTAAACCTCTTTCATTCAAGAGGTTAAAAAAGTTCTATTCAAGTGCATGGAAATTTAAGAATTTCTCTCCTACGGAGAAGATGTTTTACTCCAGAATAAATCCAGTTTCTTTTTCTGAAAATAGGCCTTATAAGTAAACATACATATGGATGTTATGGATAAGCCCAAAATGGAGCAATTCTGCATCAAACATACTGCCCTAGGAGAGAATCATGCATCCCATGTCTCTCTCTCTCCAGGAGTCTCTCTGAGACTTTTTCCCTTCCAATGGTAATCTGAAGAAAGAAGTCCTGCAAAAGAGGTGAGCAACCCTTTGAGTGTCATGGTCTACTTGTCCCATCATTCACCTCCGCTTGTGGTCTTTCTGGAGTTACTTATAACTCCTGCACTCATGTTGGGTTATGATGTGTCTGTCCCCTGGGTCTTTGGAGCATGTTGTGCATAATTAACCCCGTCCCTGCCATGTCATGTCATGAGTTTTTAATCTTTATAATATGTATAATATGCATTTTTAGTACTTTCCAATCACTTTTTACATTTTCATTATTTTTTTAATTCCCACACGCTTTACTGCATAGCCACATTTGCTCCATTGACTTCTATGGGACAGGCTGCTTTGGTATGTATCTCTGCAACCGCTTCATGTACCGAGTTGAGAGAGGGCTAATTCTTCTTCTCTGCCCTTGTCTTGTACTCTGGTTAACATCCTCAGTGTCTTGGGGGTTCGGACACTGCTTCTGGGTACCTCAACGAGTGAGCTACATTTCCCATAAGACCTGCTTCACAGGCTTTTTCTGATTGGCTCTGAGTTCAAACTCCATTTTTCGTTCTCTTTTTGGCTATGTATCCTACCCAGGGCTTGGATTCCTTTACTCTCCTTCTCAGGTTAACTCTTTGCCTGCCAGATAAGTACATTTTTTGGCTTTCTGGGGTGATTTTTTTTTATTAATCTGGGTGACAGTATTTGGGTTCCCTATTACTGTAAAACACATCTGTTAGGATGGTGGATCAAAAGGGACATGGGGCTAGGCCTAAGACAAAGGACTCAGGGGCGTCTTTGACCCCCCTTGCTTATTGTTCAAGGAAAGCTGGGATTCCCAGAGAGTACTCAGGTCACTTATGCCCCTCATGTACTGTGACCCCTGCTTCTCCACCAGGGCCCTCCAGCCATGAACAAGAGCCACATTGGGTCAGGGACTTAAAGTCCTCTATGGCACAGTTTCCTCTCTCTCTTCAGGGGGTTGATCAATCTTGGAAGCCCCCCTTTGTTCAAGTCTATGGCTCCTAAGGCCTCTGGTATTCCTGATCTATATGATTCCTCTGGGAGGATTCTTTTGAGGTGTCTGAGGATGGTGAATGTGCAGAAAGGGCTTCATCCCATACCTATGGTGACCCCTTTGAGGCTGACCCTGAACCCTCTGCTGAGGGTCTCATTAAGGCTGTTTTGACTACCCTTAACATTCCTGTTAACCCTGTAGAAACACAGTGTACTTCTCATGTCTTTCAAAGGTGCAAGAAGTCCTGCATAATGTTTGCCTAACCCCACTCTAGATCAGGTTATCCTGGATGAGTGGAATCTCCAAGAGATTCTCTAGTCTAAGCTGTATCCCTTTTCTGATGCAGCCTTGGCTCAGTGGGCTACACCTCCTCAGGTGGATCCCCCTATTTCCAGACTCTCTAAATCCACTGCTTTGTCTTTGGTGGACACCACAGTACTTCAGGATTTAACTAATAGGAAACTTGAAGCTATGCTGAAGTCTACTTTTGTGGCTATAGGTGCCTCTTTGTGGGTTACCAGACCATTGCTGTTTGGACTGAACAGCTTACTGACGCTGTCTACAAAGGTTCCCCTAAGGAGGACATTTGGCTATTCTAGCCAACATGTCTGAGGCTCAGAACTATGTGATTGATACCCTCTTTGATGATGTCAAGCTTGAAGCTAAGGCTTCTGCCTTTCCTGTGGCTGCTAGACACACTCTGTGGCTTAAGATTTGGTCAGTTGACTTATCATCTAAGAAGTCACTAATTTCTCTCCCTTTTCAGGGTACATCTCTTTTTGGGCCTGAACTGAAGAACATCATCAGTGAGGCCACTAAGTGTAAGAGCATTTAGCTGCCTCAGGTTCCCAAATGCCCTAATCTGTCTAGGAAGCAGCGCCTTTTTCATCCCCGCAAAAGCGAAGTGCAAAGGCCGAATCCAGGTGGGTCTCAGGCTACCACCCAGTGCTCCACCCCCAAGCCCAGGCAGTAGTGGAGGTTCAAGCACTCCTCTACCAATCCCAAATCCAATAAACCTTCTTCGGCATGATTCGCCGAACCCTGGTCCACACACACCTTTAGGTGGTCGACTTCAACATTTCCTCCGTGTCCCCTTCCACGGCCAATAGAAAATTCATGGGTCTGTCCTCCCCGCAAGCTGGCGTGAACTCTACAACCGGAAATGTGCAAGAATGCACTTCCTCCCCACTTGATGGTCTTTTTTACACCAGCTGATGAGGAGGAGAAGAGGGACAGAGCGATCTTGCACACACATATATATATATATATAAATGATTAATCTTATACCTGTTTGGGCCGCAAGATTCTCTCAGGGACTGGGGGAAGAGAGTGCCAACGATCCTACCCGAAGCTCTGAACCGCAAGAGCATCTGGTCAGCGATTAAGAATTTAAATGCCAAAATTTCCCCTCAGCATAAAGGGCAATGCAGCCAAGTAGCAGCAGAACACAGAATGAGAAGCAAAGCAGGGTAATTGTTAATTTATTTATAGAATTGTGCTTTTTCCTGTGGAAGGCCTCTGCGTTCCAGCTTGAAACACAAGCCTAACAATACCTCTCTATTTAAGCTGCTTGGTGGGAGTGTGTTGTTGGTAAGACTGTAGACAGATTACTTTTAAAAGATATTGATTAAAAGTTATATTTTAATTGTTATGTCTACTCCTAAAACATCCTCTTCCTCAAAAGAAAAAGAAAAGCCTGCTATGGAGGTTAAAGAGGCTAAATCCTCCCAAAAATCCAAGATTTGTATGGCTTGTGATACAGAGTTACCTATTGCTGTCCCTGCCAAGTTATGTCAGGATTGCATTAAGAAGGCAGCAGGAATAGAGGTACCAGGGCATTTTCAAGATTTTATGACGTGGATGAGGTTTTCCAAGAGATTTTTAACGCCGTGCAGCAGGCTGCAGCACCTCGCAAAAGAATGCACACTGAAGATCCAGATGAGGGTACCTCAAATAGATTGGAAGACGCAGATTTAGACATCGTTCAAGACGTTTTATCACCCTATTCCTCTGAAGAAGAAGAAGAAGGGGAGATTGTAGAACAAGAACATTCTTTTAACTTTAACAAGATGGAGCCTTTCTTAAAGGGATAGTAATGTTTCGTAATAAAAGCAGCTCTAATTAATCATCATAGTCTTTGGACTTTGGAGAGTGTTATTTCAATTCTGTCAGAGTTGTAATTCTAGAGTAATTCAATGACAAAGTATCCCCCTCCCGCCCCTTTTACTAATGTAACACTGCTCAGCCAGAGCAGAAGGGAGGTGCCCAGGCAGATTGCAGAGAGGGACAATCTTCAATTAAGATAAGGAAAAACCTGAAAAACTTGTCAAGGGGGGCAGGGCTTTCATTGTTTTCATAAAAAGAAGAGTGTCCCCTGCTGTTATCTGTTTGGTCTATGGACTGGATTCCACATCTGAGAAGAGATTGCTTACACTAGGTAAAAAGGGGCGGGAGGGGGAAACTTTGCTTGTGAATATCTCTTAAACCATAAAGGTCTGAGAGATAAGACTTATATTGTTCTTCATGTTTTTTTAATGCCTACAAAATAAAATAAAGCTAAAACGAAGTATTACTATCCCTTTAAAGCATTTATGAAAAACCCTGGGCATTTCAGACAAGCAAAAAGAGCAAGATATAATGGATGCTAGGAAAAAAAGCAAGCCAGCTTAGAATTCCCAGTCCACCACGCAGTATTGGACATCATAAAGGCTGAATGGACAAAGGGAGATAAGAGGGTGCAGTTCCATGGAGATTTTAGAAAATGTATCCGTTTAAAGCAGAAGGTACAGCAAGCTGGGAGTCTCCACCAAAGATTGATGCAGCAACCTCGCAGCTTTCCAAAGGAACCACAATTCCCATGGAAGATGGAGCATCTTTAAAGGACCCCATGGACTGTAGAATGGAGAGTGCATTAAAAAAACAATTCTCCTTTTTAGGCCAAAACATCAAGGTTGCAACAGCATCAGCATGTATCTCCAGTACAATAAGAATAAGGTTGACAGAATTGGAGAAAAAAATAGAATCCGTGGTATCCAGGTCAAAACTATTAAAAGAAGTCTCCGCAATCAAGGAATCTCATCGAATCTAAGAGATATTCACAAGAAAAGAGGTAGAATGGTGGACCAAACAAGAAAACCTAAGAAAAGGGGTTACTTTGGAGGAACTTGTATGGCAAACGATCACGACAGATCCAAGTCTAACGGGATGGGGAGTTCACTGGGGGAACGGCGATTCAAGGCCTATGGTCAAAGACAGAAAGGCAGCTGCACATAAACATTCTGGAGGTAAGGGCTATAGCATGCTGTCTAGACAGACTCAAGCATCAAGAACAAGGCAATTCTGATTCAATCAGACAGTTATGCGACAGTAATGCACATAAGAAATCATGGAGGATCTCACAGCTCAATACTGAGCAAAGAAACAGAGAAAATGCTAAAGTGGGCAGAAAAGAATTTCCAGAGCATCTCGGCAGTACACTTAGTGGGGAAACAACGTTGGATCCAGGGGAATGGTCCCTCAGGAAGGAAATATTGAGGGACATAACGAAGAGATGGGGAAAGATGTCAGTGGACTTGATGGCATCATAGTCAAACAGAAAATGCCTAAAGTTTTTCTCTTGATGGAAACACCTTCAAGCCTTGGGCACAGACGCCATGAAATACACATGGAAATACAGACTTGCATACATATATCCCCCAATACCCATGATACCACAGGTTCTGAGGAAAATCAGATGGGACATGGCCAGCATTGTCCTGATAGCCCCAAACTGGCCAAGTAGAACATGGTATTCAGAGTTGGTGAGACAAACCATGGCCGATACCAAAACAACAAGATCTCCAAAGCCAGGGACCAGTACAGCACCAGAATCCCAGCTTCTTGAACTTAATGGCAATGGAGGCTGAAAGGACATCCATGAGATTGAGAGGGCTATCAGATTCTGTGATTCAAACAATTTTTCAGGAAGAAAAAAGTCAACTGAAAAGATATATTACAGAATTTGGAAAACATTCAGAGAGTGGTGCATCCAAAACAGAAGAACCTCTCTAGATTTAGCTCACATTCTAGAATTCTTACAAAAAGGCTATGAAAAATGATTGAAACCGGCTTCTATAAAATTCCAACTATTTGCCATCTCTGCTGTAATGGAAAAGCAATTTGCAGAAGAGCGTCTTGTAAAGAGGTACCTCAAGGCTATAGAGAAAGCAAGACCTCTACTAAGACATGCCATTTAAACATGGGATTTGAGTTTGTTGCTAACCAGTTCATGAAATCTACCAGATTTGAACCTCTGGAAGAAGTACCCATAAAAAAGTTAACGTTAAAAGTAGTGTTCTTAACCACCATAACATTGGCTAGGAGAGTAGGGGGGCTTCAAGCATTATCCTTCAAACCTCCATTCATGATTATACATCAGGATAAAGTCGTATTAAGAACAAGAAGAGGAGGGGGTGGAGCGATGACGTAAGGAAGTGGGTTATGTCTCGTGGGTGGTGTGCTGGCTAATGGAGGACGATGGCCCAGATAGCATGTGATCACAGCACTAGGACGAACCCCAAGGCGATTTATAGAAAGCACGGAGCGATGTTTTAGATACGGATGAGGGAAGGCTGTTGTATTAGCCACAAGAAAGGTAGAGAAGAAGGCTGATGTGATTATGCCCGGATCAAAGGCCGGTCTGTCGGGAGCCACGGATCTAAAAGTTGCGGCCCAATACTGAATTTCACATGGTAACCAGAAGGAGATAAAGATTATTATGCTCTGATGCTCTAACACCTGGATGGCGTGAGACTCTTTTATTTTTTTTTGCTTTCTTGCCCTCATGTATAGGGCTGTGATGCTTAAAGTATATTGAGGCAAGCATTATGGCAAAATGTAGGACTTATAAAAGGCAGAGCATTCAATGTCTGAAAGTGTGATCTTAAGAGACGGGCTAAGGGATGGCCTTTAAAAGTTTGGATAATCGGATAAGAACTTTTCTGGGCCAAAAATAAGGGGTCAGTAATTATAAAGCTTCATGGCGAAAAAGGCTTAAGAACTGGTGTGCAATTAACTCTCCTAATATAATTAAGGAGTAGTAATTAAAGACGGCCTTCCCTCAGAAGTTAATATTATGAACTATACAGATTATCTGAAAAGTCTGTTTGCTCTCTGCATGGATTGGGTTGAATATATGAAATCACTAAATAAGGGGTGTTATCTAAATTTGGAACAGACATTGTCTGTGTAAAGGATGTCGTCTAGACGAAACCAAAATTCAGACTCAAGAGCTTCAAAACAAGATAAGAAACACGATAATAAGGCTGAAAAAACAGAAAAACGTTTATCAAATTTTTTTTCACCACAGGTGGAAAAAAATAAACAGGGCCAGCAAAAGGAAGGTATTGCAGCGTCTGGTAGCATAAGTGAGGTCTGTCGAGGGAATTTGGAGGAAGATTTTTGTGAGACACAAGTCATGTTACAAGAACATTTAAAGAAGTGGTTTGAGTTGCAGTTTGACAAAATAAGAGAGGAAATACTGAACAATTTTAGTGAGATAAAGAAGGAAATTGCGCAAGTGAGTAGGGGTTTGGAAAAATCAGAAGAAAAAACCGAGGGCCTCGCTTTGCAAGTAAATCTACAACAGGATAATTATAATTGCCTGGGGAAAAAAAATCTTGGATTTAGAGGCCAAAATGTGCGACATGGGGGACAGGTCAAGAAGAAATAATCTCAGAGTGCGGGGTATCGCTGAATTGGTGACACAGGATAAACCTGAATTTTTTTTTGGAGGATTTCTGCATTTTCTAGGGGGTGCATGGATGGATAAAAGGTAATCTGTTGGAGCGGTTTCATAGAACAGCTAAACCCGCTAATGCTCCAGAGACTGCACCTAGGGATATTGTTGTTTGTTTTGGGTCCTTCAGAATCAAAAATGCGGTGATGAAAGCAGGAAATGAAAAAGAGCTGAAGAACACCATATATGAAGGAATCAAACTGTTTCCTGATTTATCCTATAATAAGGAAGATCAGGAGATCATTTGTAGGGGGGACAGTGGTCTTGAGAGCAAGAGGCATAAGATACACCTGGGGTTTTCCTTGCAAAGTAATTTTATCATTTGATGGTGAAAGAGAAGTGTTTTAAAACCCTTGAGGGTCTTGGCCAATAGCTCAGGGATATGAACCTGGTTGAGAGAGGGTGAGGGCTGTGATCTTATAATAATGTTAATATGGTGTGGATATAGGGGGAGAGGAGTAAAGAGGGGAGAGAATGGGTGATGGTGGGTGTTATTGGGGTTAGGGCCACATTATTTTTGTTGAGGCACCCATATGTGCCTGTATGGGTACATATGTGTATGTGCTAGTGGGTACGTATATGTGTATATTTTTTAAGTTTGACACAACTTATTTGAGATGGACACTTACGAAGGGCTGGGGATAGGGGGGGAGTGTGTTATTAATACAAGGGGGGGTGGGGGTGTTTGTGTCAATCACTAGATGGGTGGATCTTACTGTGGATAGAAGGGGGATTATTATTAGAGATGGGGATGAAGCTCACGGTGTCAGGGGGTTTTTTGTTTGGTGTCAATGCAGGGGGGTTGGAAGTATGTAGGGGGGTGTTGATGATGCAAAGGGAAGACAGTGGATGTATGAGTCTGTGGTGCCGGGGGGGGGGATCACCTTGACGGTCCAGCAGACTATGATGGGGGTTGTAATTGGATGGTCAGTCCCATACCAGGTGTGTCAGTGGGCTTGTAGAAGAGTCCAGGATACATATATTTTTAGTTAAGGAGGATTAGGCTAGTGTCAATAAATGTTCAAGGTGTAAACTCACCTCAGAAAAGGATTAGGTTGTTCAGTTTTCTGCAGAAAGAGCATATACAGATATGTGGTCTCCAGGAGACACATTGGAGTATCTTGGATAAGTACCAGGTGAAATCAGCACTGTTCCCTATAATTGTGAGTTCCTCATTACGAAATAAAAAAAAAGAGGGGTAGCTATTTTGTTTGCAAAGAACTTGGCTGTAACTATAAAATATATGGAGGTGGATGAGGAAGGTCGGTTTTTAATTCTTATTGTGGATGTTAATAATAAAATTTATACATTAGTAAATATATATGCCCCAACTGGTACCCCGTTGAATTTTATGGATAGGCTTTTAAAAAAAAAACTGAAAGACTTAAACAGGGCACTCTGCTGTTTTTTGGTGATTTCAACTGTGTGGTGGATCCTTCGTGCGATAGGTCTTCATCTGGTATGGGTAGATATGGGAAAAATGTTTTGAATCTCTCAAAAAGATTCAAAAAGCTTATGATGGAGGGGTTGTTGTTGGATGTGTGGAGGATTTACCACCCAGATGAAAGGGATTAATTGTATTCAAGAATATATATGTTTTTGGGAGATCTATCTGTTGTGAAAAAAGTTAAGAAGGTGTTGATAAATGATATCATATGGTCAGATTGTAATGCTCTGATTTTGGAGCTGAGTGACCATGGGAGTGTCAGAACTGAGTGTAGACTGAATGAGACCTTGTTAAAAAATCCTAGAAATGTAGAACATGTCAAAGTTACGGATAGGTATTTTAAA
The DNA here is from genome assembly GCA_037306005.1 of Rhinophrynus dorsalis. NCBI lineage: Eukaryota > Metazoa > Chordata > Amphibia > Anura > Rhinophrynidae > Rhinophrynus > Rhinophrynus dorsalis. The sequence goes on along the minus strand of CM074723.1, from coordinate 69,179,426 downwards.
GAAAATAAGAACTGGGCAGTTGATTTAGCAACTGCATGGTGCACATTTATCACGGTGCCCGTGATCTCTGAGCGACATTGTTACTTCCGGGTTTACACTGGCTGCGTTCGTATTGGCTCTGGGTTATTGCTGAACTAGCCTATTACCTCCGAATACCATACAGGGAGACACCGGTCCAGGACCGGTTACGTTATGTGCCTATCTCCCGCTCGCTTGCCGCCCCTACTGTCTCCGGGAGCTTGTGGGAGTCCCTGCACTCACCAGTGTCTGTGTTCCCTCTGGTCACCCTATAATACCTGGGTCAAGCCAATACCACACTGTTGCCTGTGTTGCCTCAGTTTACCAGAGTGACCTAGGGTCATTCCATCGCCAGCATCTGGTGTCTGTTGTCTCAGTTAACCCTAGCGTGCTAGGGTCCCATTACTGCCCGAGTCCGGTCTGTGTTGCTCCCGCTTACCCTAACATTCTAGGGTTCAGTCACTACAAGTGCCATAGTCATGTTGCCTCCGTTAACCCTAGCGTGCTAGGGCCTAGTCGCTGCCTGAATCCAGTCTGTCTTGCCTCCGTTAACCCTAGTGTTCTAGGGTTCTGCCGTTGCCAAAGTACTGCCTGTCTTGCCTCTGTTAACCCTAGTGTTCTAGGGTCCAGCCATTGCCAGAGTACTGCCTGTGTTGCCTTAGTTAACCCTAGCGTTCTAGGGTCCCGTTACTGCCAGAGTCCTGCCCATGTTGCCTCTGTCTACCCTACTCTCCTAGGGTCAGTCCTCTGCCAATGTTTTGCCAGTGTTGCCTCCATTAACCCTAGTCCGCTAGGGGTTGCTCTTCAGTCACCCATCGCCTGTGTCACCTATTGCTGTGTGAGGTTGTTGAGGATGTTATTGTTCCTGTACCATTCTGAGAATTTGCCTACAAGTCCAAGATCATTATTTTTATTTGCTGACTATTACAGTGTGTGTAGTTTCGCCCTGACCTGCGTCACATCTGGAAAGTACTTGGTACAGACCTTATCTGGACCTGAGTGGGGCTATTGTATATTATTTTCAATAAAGCTTTTAACCTTACCAAACTGTCTGAGTGTTCTTTTATAAACCGTAACAAACCGTGACAACATATAAATGCGTATTGATGAAATTGGGGGCACTTGCAAAAAGAAAAAGACCTCTGGCTCTGTCAGAGTTATATATAAAACTAGATGAGTTTAATGAATTGAACAAAGAGGCCCCTTCGGTTGAATGATCAAGAAAAATTAAGGAAATAGAAAAAGCAATTAATGTCCAAGTTGCAGAGAAAATTAATAGAAATCTGGAGTTTTGAAAATTAAATATTACTATAGAGGGAACAATGCGGATGAATTCCTTACTAATAGGATTAAGAAGAATAAAGTTAGAAAATTCATAGCTAAAATAGATGATGGTGATGAGGTAATTATGACTCCAGACAGAATTGGGAAAGCCTTTCAGGTTTTTTTATGAAAAACTCTATAATTTGGTACAGAATCCGTCAATACCACATATTCGGAGATATTTGATTGGTAAACAACTTCCTAGGTTAACAGAGAGATAGAGGTTTAGGCTGAATGCTCCCTTTTCGGTGGGGGAAGTAAATAAAGTGATAGAAAATTTAAAACCAAATAAATCACCAGGTCCTGATTGGTTTGACAACATGTTCTACAAGAGGTTGAGGACTAATTTGAATAGTGAACTTGTACAGGTCTTTAATGGCTTCGCAGAATCTGGGGTGGTTCCTAGGGAAATGCTGAAGGCAAATATTGTGCTGATTCTTAGACAGGGGAAAGATGGTATGAGAGTGGCAAATTTTAGGCCAATATCATTACTTAATGTGGATACGAAAATATATGAAGGGGTGCTAGAGAATAGAGTCAAGGGGGTGATCCCTGATCTGATAAATTTGGATCAAGTGGGGTTTGTGCCTGGGAGATCATCAATAAATAGCAATCGAAGCATAATAGATGTTTTGAACCTTAATGGTAAGAAAAGGGTTCCAATGGTCACGCTTGCGCTAGATGCTGAGAAAGCATTTGCCCGCATCAACTGGAAATATTTGGAAGAAACGCTGTCCAGCTTTGGGTTTGGGGGCCGCTTCCTTGACTCTATTCTCTCATTATATACAGAACCAACTGCAAAGGTAAAGGGCCTTGTTTTTTTGTCGAGTGAGTTTGGGATTATGAATGGCACCAGGATGGGGTGTCCATTGTCACCTCTGTTGTATAAATAGAGGGATATAGTGAGGTATCCAATTATTGTTTGAATATTGATAAAACAACGGCTATGGCCCTTAATTTAACTAGGGAAATGGAAGAAGTGTTGATTAAAGATTTTGGTTTCAGGTGGGTAAAGGAGTTTCAGTACCTTGGTATTAGGATTTGTAAAGAAGTAAATGAAATTGTAGGTGCAAACTTTTTACCTCTTCTGAAACAGATGAATAGAAACTTGAGGGACTGGAGAAAACTTGAGATTTTGTGGTGGGCAGGATAAATATTGTAAGGGCTTATGTCATGCCGAAATGGATGTATCTATTCAGAATGGTATCTTTAAATGTGCCAAGTAGCTGGTTAGATATGGTCCATATTGCAGTGATGAAATTTATCTGGTTAGATAAGAGGCCTTGTGTGAAGCAGAAGTGTGCATCTTTAAAAGTAGGAGGGCTGAGTATTCCGGACATTCGTGAGGAATATGATGCCAGTAGACTTATGCATGCCCTGATTTCACAGAATTTGAAGTCTAGGGTGGAAAGATGGGAGCATGTGGTGAATGAGATCTCTGGTTGTAGGGACAATGGGAGTATTTTTTAGGTGGTGATTAAGGTAGGGTTAAGGGAGCAAGAGAAGGGGTATAATTCTTTGGTGTTGTCACATATATTAGGATTTTGGAAGAAATTTAAGAGGAAAATTAAAATATATAGTGCACTGATAAGGGCGGTTAATATACAGACTGTAGTAGCAAATAACGTAGATATGGATCTAGATGAATGGGAGCCAAAAGTGATTACAGTTATTGGGGATTTATTAAATGAAGGAAGAGTTATACCGTTTGCAAATCTAGCAGAAAAATATCATTTGAGTAATAGGGAACTGTTTAAATATTTAAGAGTAAAACATTTTCTATAGTCCCATCTGCCAGGCCCTATGACGGAGATGGCAGCTGGGGTGGAAAAATTGATGCTCTTGAATTCTATGGATCATTTAATGTCTAAATGTTCAAGGGTGATAGAAGGGTTTAAAAAAGACATAGAAATTCCTGCAAGGGTGAAGTGGGAAAGGGACTTAGATATATCTATAACAAGGGAAGAGTGGAACAGAACCCTGGTACAAATATACAAGTATGTACACTGTCTTAATTCAAGGGAAATTCAATATAAGATAAGTAAGCAGTGTTATTTGGTGCCGAGGATATTGGCAAAAATGTCCCCTTTACGCACAAGCTTATGTTGGAGTTGTCGAGCGGTGGAGGGAGATTTTGTACATATATTTTGGAAGTGTGATGACATAAAAGTTTTTTGGAAACAGATTAGTAGATTGATAAATACAGTTTGTGGGGTTAATGTCGTCCTACAGCCAGAGATCGCATTGTTACACCTGGGTATGAATAGTATAATAGAAGAATGTAGACTTATAGTCACTCATATTTTGTTGGCAGTGAAGTTGACAGTAACTAGAAAATGGGGCATGGTGGGGCAAATAACAGGTGAAAAAGTTAAAAAACAGATTGTCATACATGTAGGATGGAGAAAGGAATAAGGGCCCTGAACGTGGTGACAAAACAGAAAGGGGATGGATGGGATGATTGGATAGATCAAATGGAGACGTTTGGTGAGGTGAATAATTGGAAAATGTAATTTAGACACTGATTAATCTCTTTTAGAGGATGGGTCAGAATGGCTCAAGTTACGGACTCTTTTTCTTTATTAAGATCTCCACCCCACCGTGATTTTAATGTTTCGGGCGGTGTGTGGCTATATGTGGGGATGGGGTGAAAGTGGTTGATTGGAATTATTCCTGGAGGGAGGTTTGGAGAGTTAGAAAAGGGATGGATGGGTGGTATGGGAGTTAAAGGATAATAATGTATGTATGTTGTAATTGATGCGAGAAATATGTAATGTTTGTATATGTACTCTGGAAATAAAATAATAAAAAAAAAAAAAGAAGAAGAGGATTCAAAACTAAGGTGGTATCAGAATTCCAAATAAATCAGGAAATTGTTTTGCCCTCTTTCTGCCCAAGCCCAGGGGGTCCAGAACAAGAGGAATTGCACAGGCTTGACTTAGTAAGAAATATAAGTATTTACTTATCAAGGACAAAGGAATTCAGGAAAGCAGACTCCTTGTTTGTCCACCACCAAGGTAAATTCAACGGTACGGCAGCATCAAAAGCATCTATTTCAAGATGGATAGTTGACTGCATAAAAATGGCATATTTAGATGCAGGCAAGAATCCGTCTCTTCTGGTAAAAGCCCATTCTACAAGAGCAATGGCAACCTCCTGGGCATTCAGGGCTTCCGTTTCCCCGGAAGAAATATGCAGAGCAGCAATCTGGTCATCCATGTCCACATTTATAAAGCATTATCATCTAGATGTTCAAGCCTCATCAGATGTAAGATTTGGCAGGAGGGTACTCCAGGCGGCGGCAAGACCATAAGGGGTAAGATCTTTCCAAGCTTTTATGGTTATTGGAACTATTTTTTAACAATGGCATGTTTTCCAGCTTTAGAGTACTAAGTATAGTTTATAGGGTTAATATGCTCTCTTGATATATACTGCTATGGGAAGAACCCATGCGTTTTCTATTGGCCGTGGAAGGGAACATGGAGGAAAAGATGACATTTCTTACCCTTATTTCCTTTTTCCTTCATGTCCCCTCACAGCGCACCCTCCCTGTAATCTCTACTTTTATATTTTTCAGCTATGGCAAAAGCTGACTATCAAGTGGGGAGGAAGTGCTTTCTTAAACATTTCCAGTTGAGAAGTTCACGCCAGCTAGCGGGGAGGACAGACCAATGCGTTTTCTATTGGCCGTGGGGCGACACGGAGGAAAAAGGAAATAACGGTAAGAAATTTCATCTTGTTTTTTTATTTTTTCAAACATTTGGGCAGACTCTGTTGTGGATCAATGGGTATTACAGGTGGCTACAGGATTCCCTTCACATCCCTGCCTCCCTCCAGATTCTTCCCTTTTCGTTCCTCTCTAGGTCAAGAAAAGTCATGTCTTTTCAACGGAGCTGTGCATGCTCTCTTGGACAAGGGAGGTCAGACTCGGGTACCTTCTCAAGAGAGAGGTTTATGTTTCTATTCAAACCTGTTTTGTAGTTCCCAAGAAGGATGGTGGCAGCCATCCTATCCTGGACCTCAACTCTTTTGTTGTCCATACTCACTACAAGATGGAGTCTTTGTGCTCTGTCATCATTATTATGTGTCCAGGGGAATTTCTGGCCTCTCTGGATCTATAGGATGCTTACTTGCACATCCCAATTCATCCGGACAGTCAAAAGTATCTCAGATTTGCTTGCATTCTGGGACACTTTCAGTTCACCACCCTCCCCTTCGGGCTCAACACTGCTCCTCGGGTGTTTGGGTACCTTGATTGCCTTCCTGCACACAAAGGGGATTCAGGTGACTCCGTACAGGGTCCTTCCAGGCACCTCCTGGACCACCAGGTCCAGAAATGTGCCCAGACCCTCTTTCAGCATGGATGGATTCTGAACATGGACAAGTCTGCTCCAGTTCCTCCTCAGAATCTGGTGTTCCTGGGTCTCCGGATTGACAAGGTTTGGTCTGTCTGATGGAGGACAGCAGATCACAAAACAAGGTTTCCCGTGCTCTGGAGTAGGCCTCGGCCCTGGTTTGCAAGTTCTTGTCCCTTGTGGGCAAGATGATATCTACCATGGAAACGATTCCGTACTCCATGGCGCACACCAGGGAGCTTCAGAGGTTCACTATCAGGGCTTACCAGGGGAATTCGGAACTCCTGGATCGCCTTGTCTGTCTTCCCCAGAAAGTGAGGCAGGACCTCCTCTGGTGGTTGGACAGTTCCAACCTGAGAAAAGGGAGACCCTTTGTTGTCCAGTATTGGACTCTGTTGACGACAGACACCAGCCTTTATGGCTGGGGAGCTGTCCTGGGTCACGTGGGTGTTCAGGGACAATGGAATGCAGAGGAGACCCTCCTATCCATCAACATTCTGGAACGCAGAGTGATTCACCATGCTCTGGTGTACTGGTCCTCTCCACTGAGGGACTGTCCAGTCAGATAATGGCACGGCCGTGGCCTATATCAATAAGCAAGGAGGCACAAGAAGCATTCCCACTTGGTTAGAGGTCAAGGCTTTTTAGCCTGGGCAGAAGATCACATTCCTGCCATCTCTGCCGTGCATATTCTAGGCGTATAGAACGTTTTGGTGGAATTTCTCAGTCACCAGACAGTGGACCCAGGGAGTGGGAGATCCATCCGGAGGTATTCGATCTGCTGGTCCAGAAATGGAGTCGTCCCTGCATAGACCTGATGGCTACCAGGGACAACAGGAAGGTTCCACTGTTTTGTTCCTGCTGGGGGGATCCTCTGGCATTTGCAATGGATGCCTTGTCCATTCCTTGGCATGTTTTTACTAAGTTCATAAGTGAACTAGGATTCACAGTTTTTAAGTAGAATTGAATAAAGACATTATATTTTAAGGGTGTTATATGTAGTGTTTGGAGGCCATTATGGGCCCCGCTATATTACAGTACTGAACTGGTCTCTCCCTGAGGATAGTTCTTGCATCCTCTTTCTGTCTATCTTCTTTATTTTTCTTAATTTTGAGATATAGTAATTTGAGACCTGCGATACGCTTTTATCTCCTCAATTTACTTTATTTTGCAGCATGTTTATCTAGCCTACATTTTTCCTCCTCTTCCTCTAATTTCCAGGGTGTTGAGAAAGATTCGGATGGACGGCGCATGAGTCATACCGATTGCTCCTTATTGGATCAGGCAACCTTGGTTTCCAGAACTGTTTTTGGTGTCTGCTTAGGATCTGTTTCCTCTGCCACACAGACCGGATCTCCAGTTAACTCTGGAAAGAGGAAGTGGACTGTCTGGATTTGACGACATGACTGTTGAAGCCTCCATCTTAAAGAGGAAGGGCTTTTCTCCTGCGGTGGTTTCCACCATGGTCCAAGCCAGGAAGCCAGTCTCTTCTAAGGCCTACCCCAGGGTTTGGTCTACCTTTCATTCTTGGTGTATGGACAGGGACCTGTCCTCTCATTAGTTTGACCTTCCATCTATCTTGTCCTTTTTGCAGGATGGTGTGGACAAGGGTTTTAGCCTTAGTTCCTTGAAGGTCCAGACCTCAGCTCTCTCTCTTTTTTCAGAGGTGTATTGCCATGTTGCCATATGTCAGAATCTTCTTTCAGGGTGTCGCTCATGCTTTCCCTGCCTATAAGGCTCCCACTCACCAGTGGGACCTTAACTTTATTCTGTGAGTCCTACAATGGCCTCCCTTTGAGTCTTTGGCTACCATTCCTCTACGTCTTCTGACGTGGAAGATGGCCTCTCTTTTGGCTGTGGTCTCTGTCTGCTGAGTTGCAGGCTTTGTCCTGTAAACCGCCTTTTCTGGTGTTTCACAAGGATAAGGTTGTTCTCCATACCTCCCAGGAATTTCCTCCTAAGGTGGTCTCTGAATTCCACATCAATCAGGAGATTGCTGTGCCTTCCTTTTGTCCAGACCCGAAATCTGACAAGGAGAGGGCTCTCCAATTGTTGGATGTAGTGCGTTGCCTCAGGTTCTGTGTGCACTGTACTGAGTCCACAAGACGGATGCTTTGTTTGTCATCCTTAAAGGTCCCAGGGCTGGTTTGGCTGCGTCCAAGGTGACTATTGCATCCTGGATTAAGTCTACCATCCACAAGGCTTATGCGCTCAGAGGGAAACCTATTCCCTTCCGCATTATAGCACACTGCACCAGGTCTATTGGGGCCTCGTGGACCTACATGAATCAGGCTTCTGCTGAACAGCTGTGCAAGGCGCCCACTTGGTCTTCTGTGCACACCATTGCCAAACACTATCGTATGGATGTTCTGGCTTCGGCTGAATTCACCTTTGGAAGGAAAGTCCTGGAGGCAGTTTTGCCTGTCTAGGACTTTAATTTCCTGTGCCTTATAGGTCTTTATCTGTTTGAGCCCTGTTTGCTATTGTTTTTGTGTGGTGTGTATTGTTATTCGGTGTCCGTTGACACTTTGTTAGTTTGGGCTGCTCCGTGTCCTGGATAGTCCATGGGAACTCTGGTATCAGGGGGGGACCGGAGCTTGGTCCTTTCCTTCTCTTCCCACCCTGGGAGCTCAATGTTGGTACATCCTCATGGTACCTGTGAGTTATATTGGATGACAGAGAAAAAAGTATTTTAGTCTTACCTGTTAAATCCTTTTCTCTTAGTCCATATGACATACAGGTCTCTCACCCTGTGAAAGGGACCAAGCTGGGTCTCCTGTGGCTGGATGTGGGAGTCCTTTTGGGTTCATCTCTCACAGGAGTTTTCCCTTCTTCGTTCTTGCTCTCTTAGCCGGTAGGTTTCTTGTCTCAAATCTATCTGGCGGGGAGGGGCTAAGGTAGCCTGATATGTGGAAGGGGGAGGCTCTACCCCTACACTTCTTTCAGAACTGTTCCAGCCCACTAAGAGGAGCTGTCGCCTCCCCATGGTACCAATATGTCATATGGACTAAGTGAAAAGAATTTAACAGGTAAGACTAAAATTCTCTTTTGGGGTTAATACTTACCTAGCTACCAGGTGATCCCTTAAAAATGATGCACAAGAAATACTTTTTTTTATAGGTGTCACTGATTTAAATGGATATGTGGGTCACCTGACAGGTGAATCCAGCAGTTGCTCCACTTCACTCCAATTGGCAACTGACTGCTGTGAGGGTTGAAAAAGACAAACATCCTAACATCCCAAACCCTAGAACACTAATGTGATTGCTCAGACTGAGAATTTCGGCTGTGCACAATCACACTAGTGCTGTGGGGTTTGAGAAGTTAGGAAAATGGGCTGAAATTATTTTGGATTAAACCAACTACGCCATAGGGGACAAATAAAACTTCCTAAATTACCATGCATTTAAATAGAGCTTTTTAACCTCTTGAATGCTAGAGAGTCTCCAATGTTTTGCTTCACAAGGTACTGGAAATCTTTCTAGCATTCAAAGGGTTAAACACCAAATTTAATTTAACAGGACTTTTTATTTATTTTTAATTTTTTTTTTTTTTGAAACATTGACAGTGGGGGCTGTTATACCTGCTATGCATATATATTTCTGTATCTCACTGGTGAAAATGAAATTTGCAACACCATGAAGACGTATCAAATTTTTCACCAAATTTGGTACAAATGTTGATAAAAAGAAGGTTGTAGAACTAGTTTATACAGTTTTCTTGCCAAACATCGGTATGTCTCATGACCACCTTGAGCAACATGGCACTCCTGATTGCAAAGTTGCATTGAGTCAATTTGGGTCTGAATTCTTTCCTGTGGCTAGGGTGACCACATGTCCCGGAATGCCTGGGACTGTCCCTTATTGGGGGTCTGTGTCCCGGGTCACCCCCCCACCAGGACAACAAAGAGTCCTGGAATGGAGCAACATGCACCAGACCAGCCAGCCAATGAAATGTATTTGCTATATGGTCCTCATTGGCTGGCTGAGCCAGCCAATGAGGACCATATAGCAAATACATTTCATTGGCTGTCTGGACTGGTACGTGCGAGACAGCTGGGATGGAGCAGGTATGCTGGCATTGCAAGTGAGACCCGCAGCTGAGGCTCCTGCCGGCGCCAGGGATGGATTTACATCTCAGGAGCCTGTAGGCACAGAAATCTGAAGCACCCCCCCCCCACTGGACACCTCCACAATGCACCTAATCTCCACATTACCCCCCATATCCATATTGTCTTCATCATTTCCATATTGCCCTCACATTGCCCCGTATCAGCTCCATATTGCCCCATCAGCTCCAACTTGCCCCTCATCAGCTCCATATTGCCCTCACATTGCCCCCATCATCTCCACATTGCCCCATCATCTCCGTATTGCCCTCACATTACCCCCATCATTTCCATATTACCCTCACATTGCTCCCCTCCAGTGTCCGTTTCCTACCTCCCTGGTGGTCCAGCGGCAGGAGAGGTCTGTGCCGCCTCCTGCACAGACCTGTAGCTGCTGGAGCTCCCGCGCAGTCTTCTCTTCAGGAATGCAGATCACTGGGAGATGATGTCATCTCCCAGAGCTCTGCATTACTAAAGAGCCGGCGAGGAAGCAACAGCAGCTACAGGTCTGTGCCAAAGAAGGCACAGACCTCACCATGCAGCGGGCTGCATGTTACTGTTGCCACTGCGTGCAGCGCTGTCAATGAAAATATTAAAAAAAAAAAAAAAGTTGATTACAATGACAGACGCCCCTCTGTGGGGTGCGCCTGTAGGCAGATGCCTACTCTGCCTTATGGCAAATCCGGCCCTGGCCGGCGCTGACCATCTTTCTGAGGCACTGGGAACTCAGAAAGATGGTCAGTACCGGCGGGAGCCTCAGCCATGGGACTAGGGTGACCACGTCCCAGAATGGAAATGTGGTCATCCTACCTGTGGCATATCTTTCCATGCCTGTTTGATGTCCCTAGTCAGCTAAGCAATATCTGACCTGGGCAAGGGGCAGAATCCATGATTCTTCAAAGGGATAGTAATGTTCCACAAAAAATATTTTTCAAATTGTAGTCCTTAAAACGTTGAGCACAGTACAAAAAAATGTATCTCTCAAGCCGCTATGGTTTGAGAGATACAGGCATTTAAAGTTTGTGATTTACTGCTGTCGTGAATAATGCAATTGCGGGTCTCCTGCAGAGCCTCCGCGTTGGCCGACACAGATCTCCTGCTGACAGCTTTACAGCTGACAGCAGGAAATCACAAACTTTAAATGCATCTCTCAAACCATAGCGGCTTGAGAGATACGTTTTTTTTGTGCTGTGCTCAACTTTTTAAGGACTACAATTTGAAAAACATTTTTTGTGGGACATTACTATCCCTTTCAAACCATGTTCCATACATACTTTGATAGGATTGAGGTCAAGGTCCATTACTGAAAAAAAAGCTACCATAGGGATTTGATCAGTTTTTTAATCCAGAGAACATTGTGCAATCCACTAAAAAATAAGCCATAACTTTATCATCTCTACAGATATTGTGCTCAAACATGAGGCAATTACCAATGCCTGGTAAAAATCTGACTTGCATTCATGGTCTTGCAATTTCCGTTTTCACTAGCGTGTGTGTGTGTATATATCAATAAGTCAATTTTTTGGGGTCAATGCCTGCCTTATGCCTGGGCTGGCAATAGGCATAGTTAGACATAGGTGGGGGGAGTCCCCATGGGAGTGGGGAGGAGGGTGGAGTCCTCATAGATCTACCCATGCCAGATACACTTTTTCTTGGGACAGATCGCTACAGAAAGAGCTGAATTTATGTTTCCAAAGAGGTTTCTGTAAGGGATTGTGAAAATAGAGATAGTTATAAAAGTGTGACTTAAAAAATGTGGAAAGATAGGAAAAAGTAGGCAAATTAACTTTACATAAAATGCATAAAGTAAAAAAGGAGGTTTACTGTCACTTTAAGTAAATTCTTATATTACGTTTCATGTAATGAGGGATTTTAACAAACAAGCTCAGAAGCTGTCCATCATGTGCAAAGAATGTGGATACATTAATCAAAATCTAAGCAGCAATACACAGAAAGTCTTTATTGATACCTAAAAATAAGATTTCTAATCATCTAACCTGTTTCATCCTATATAATAATTCGCTAAATCGTGTGTAACGCCGCAACATGCTCAGCAGACACTGCTGCGCGTGCTGCAGTCATGCGCAGTAGAGACTGCCCGCGCCGTGGCTGATACAGAGCTGGGCGCTCCGAAGGAGCATCCAGCTCTGCATCAGCCGTGGCGCGGGCAGTCTCTACTGTGCGTGACTGCCCCGTGACCGGGTTGCAGTGGCACTGTGGCCCGTGTAACGGGCTGTTCAACTAGTTAATACATAAAAGGCACAATGGAAACACATTTGTGGGATTCTGGATAAGTATTAGTACGTCCTATACTGAGATAACACTCACAAAAATGTTTTACTGTAAAATGTAAGTACGACAGCAAGGAGAAGTGAAAACCTGTGAGATATTTTAAAGGGGTGATAATGCTTAATATGTTGTAGGTTTTATCCCACTAAGGAAAATAAGAGTACTCTTCCAGCTTAAAGGGTTTGTATTCAAAAGTTATTACCTCTTAAACGTGAATTTTTTTGGTTCTGCATATCAGTGACCTGAAATTGTACAGTGGCGCTGTTGCTACACCATCCTATGGACAGCTCTGGTCCGTTGATCTTAAATCTCCATAGGATGGTGTAGCGACAGCACCACTGTACTGTTTGAGGCCACTGTGATATTGCATCTAAACAATTCAAGTTTAAGCGGTAATAACTTTTGAATAAAACACCACTCAGCTGTGGGAGTAATGTTGTTTTATTCAGAAGGATAAACCCTACAACATATTTATTTTTACATATTAAGTATTGCTAAACCTTTAACACACAGTCACTTTAAGAATCCTCAACACACCAGCAGGGGTATTAAAATAAAGTAAAGGAACCTTTTGCCTGTATGTCTTGCGATGCTTGTCAATATATGAAGACTACTAAGACTTTTAACCCTTTCAGTGCCAGTGGGGTATGCAGCTCATTGCTCTGCAATGTGTTGCATACCCCTCTGACACTCAAACAGTTAAACCCTTAACGTCCAAAGACCACATGTACGTCATGGGTCAATGTGCGTTAAGGACCAATGCTGTACATGTATGTCATGGATTTTCAGGGCTCCCCGAGCTGCTGCACGCCACCTGGGGAGCCCTGAATCATGGTCCATAAGTGCTGGCCACACGCGTGCGAGCCAGTCTTTGAGGGGTTAATGACAGTGGGGTGTATCATATTATCATACTAGTATTGAAGTGCCACCCAGCGGCCTCGGAGCTACATTTCTGCAAATGGATTTGGGGATTTGGTCAGAATTAATGGTCCCCCTCAGTGTTGAGAAGTATAGGCAGATGCTTATCCATCATGCAATACTATCAGGGAGCCATCTGATTGGCCTAAAATTTTTATCTGAAGCCAAAGTCATTAAGAACTATCTTCAGCATAAAGCAGAACAAGGAGTCCTGGAAGTGATGGTATGACCCCCACAGAGCACTGATCTCAACAACATTGAGTCTGGCTGGGATTACATGAAGAGAGAGAAGCAATGGAGGGTGGCTAAATCCACAGAAGAACTGTGGTTAGTTCTCCAAGATGCTTGGAACAACCTACCTGCCGAGTTCCTTTATAAACTGTGCGCAAGTGTACCTAGAGGAATTGATGCTGTTTGAAGGCAAAGATCACACCAAATTTTTCTTCTGTTCACTCACTATGCATTTTGTTAACCCTTTGAGTGCCAGAGAGGTAATGAATGTATTGCAAAGCAATGCATTCCGTACCCCTCTGGCATTCAAAGGGTTAATTGATAAAAATAAACTATTAACATGTCTATTTTTGAATGCATTCTTACTTTACAGCATTTTTTCACACCCACCTAAGACTTTTGCACAGTAATGTATGTAAATATGAGACCACTCACTACTATCATCTACAAATAATAAAGGTAAGTTTGTTGTCATATATGCATCAATGTTACGTGTGCCTCTGTTTAAATGTTGAGGAAAATAACCTTGTTAAAGAACAATCACAACTTTTTTTTGCACAAAGGTCAGGTAGTTGGTTCGTTTCCTGTTGTTATATCCTCGTCCCAGCCAGTGAGGGTAGTTTGTATCATAACATACTGTATTTTCATATCATGTATCAAGAGCATTTTGGTGTTTAGTTGTAATCTTTATCTCCATAGTCTGTGGTCATTATGTTTATTTATTCATGGATCTTTTTTCTTAATTTCTTTTGTACATATTTACTACATTCTATTATGCCAGAGGAGGGGAAAATATGATGTGCAGGCCAAATCTGGTCTGCAAACCAACTGTATCTGGTCTGTGTGCCCACAGTTTACCTAATCCAAATCTGGCTTCTCTGTTTTCTGGTTGCCAGTTAGAATTATGCCATTGTACCATCACATCAAGCCAACCACCAGTGAGGTTACAACACGTTTCTAAATTAAAAATGTGTCTATTTTTTTTTTCCTTTATCGGGGAGGATGTGTAAGAACTCACTGTTAAAGGGTTAGTGATGCCCAAAGATAACTTTTATGTTTTATAGTAGATTTAAAATAAATAAATAAATATGTGCTGCAAATCCCTTCTCTCAAGGGAGATATTCACAGCTAAAGTCCCCTCTCTCTTGATGTCAGCTATAAAGCTGACAGCAGGAGATTTGAGTCGGCCGATTCAAGAAGGCTCTTCAGCACAGCTGAAATAGTGATCTTTGAGAAGAACTACTTCATTAGTATGGTCTACAAAGTGTGCTTACAAACCAAGCACACTTTGTAGACCTTTCCAGTTAAATAATTCTTTTTAAAGATCACTATTTTGGCTCTGATGAAGAGCCGCCGGCTGGTCCCAGGACCAGGATCTCCTGCTGTCAGCACAGTGCTGACGTCAGGAGAAGGGGAGGGAACTTTAGCACCTAATATCTCTCAAACCGTAAAGGTTTGAGAGATGGAATTTGCTGCACATAATTTCTTTTTTTAAAATCTACATTAAAGCATACAGTTATCTTTGGGCATTATAAATTATGTGCTGCAAATCCCTTCTCTCGAGGTAGATATTCACAGCTAAAGTTCCCTCTCTCTTGATGTCAGCTCTGAGTCCCAGAGTGATGTCCAGCACTTTACAATGAGTTGGTCACTACCTTGGAACTCCAAGGATAAAGGTATTTACAATCATACTAAGAAAACTACAGTGTAGGGCAGTGACAGAAAAACAGATTCACCCCCAACTCCACATATGTGTTCCTCAAGTCCACCAAAGGGCTGCACATTGTTAATAAAAATTCCAAGTTTGGGTACATTAAACCCTTGATTCCTGAGTGTTCTTTATGTAATGCTGTGCAATGTGTTAGACACTGCTGTGTCACTCAGTGGGTTAAGATAGAGCAAGGTAAGTGTGAAGAGATGTATCCACAAAGGTAAAAAAAAAAGAGGAGGTTTGGTGGGAATAGAAAGAGAGAGGTGTGTGTGTGAGAGAGAGAAATGTGGAAATTATTTCTTCTTCCAATTGTACCAGAGAATTGACAGCTGGCTGCAGGATACGCTTCCAATTGCCTTATATGGCCCCACGGCCACCTGTTGCAGAACTCTGGTGGAAACAGAACAATATGAATTGAGTAACATGCAGGACTTATGGGCTAGTCTGATATATACAAGGATCTCATTTTCCTTCTCTGAAACAGAGATCTTTTTGTGTGAATAATCCTACAATGCCATATGACACAATTTAAGATAATTTAAAGTGGACCTCCTCTGTCTCTTTCTGCCACCGTTTTATCAATAAAAAAATAATGTAGTAATGCATATCTCCTCGCACCCTATTTATAAAATATTCCTAAATTATTGTCAGCAAGAAGGAGAGATTTGCCATCTTGACGATATGACTCTTGACTGGTAGCGCTCTTACTCCCAGGAGCTGTCAATACGCAAGGAAAAGCCTGTCTCTTCTCTGCAGTTCATACCGATGGGTGAGAAGGTTGTTGGTGGAATTTGAAGAAAAAGGGTAAACATTAAAAATAGGCTTATACATAATTTGGAGAGAGGAATTGATTACAGTTTATTTGGGGTGAATGTGCCACTTTAAGATGCAATGATCATAACTCATTTACTTGCTGTAATCTTCTTTTTGTGATCCAAAACAATGAATAAGGTCAGGGCTATAAACCAGGGTATTTAGATAGGGGACTTCAGTAAATAACTAAATAAATAGTATTGGCTAACTATACATACAATAGTTTTTGTGTTTTACCCAGAAACCATTGCAGTTAGCTTTGCATAGGTCAGGAATGAGCAGCCTGTTCTCCTGCTATTGTTGGACTACATGCCAGCAATTGTCTATAAATAAGTTGCAAATGTAAGACACACTAGAAGTGTATATTTATTCCTGAATGGATCTTACAAAACCTTTAAAGGGATAGTAATACTTCGTTTTATCTTTATTTTATTTTGTAGGCATTAAAAAAACATGAAGAACGATATAAGTCTTATCTCTCAAACCTTTATGATTTGAGAGATATTCACAAGCAAAGTTTCCCCTCCCGTCCCTTTTACCTAGTGTAAGACATCTTTTCTCAGATGTGGAATATGGTTATAAGACCAGAGAGATAACAGCAGGGGACAATCTTCTTTCTATGAAAACCCTGCCCCCCTAGGTTTTTCCCTTATCTTAATTGAAGATTGTCCCTCTCTGCAGTCTACCTGGCACCTCCCTTCTGCTCTGGCTGAGCAGTGTTACATCAGTAAAAGGGGCGGGAGAGGATACTTTATCATTGAATTACTCTTGAACTACAACTCTAACAGAATTGATATAACACTCTCCAAAGTCCAAATGATGATTAATTAGAGCTGCTTTTATTATGAAACATTACTATCCCTTTAACTTGAACTGAGCAGCATGAAGACTTTTGAAATTGCTAGTAGTGAACGAGTTGCTTACCAGTACTGGTCAATCAGAGGCAATGGGCACAGCGATACAGCAGGAGCAGCATTGGCATACCTGGGAACTTTCAAAATGAGCTGACCCTGAGATTGTGTAAATATTAACCCTTACATTTCCCATAATATAGATTATATGCAATATATCCCTGATCGCTGTAATCGAGAGTCGCTCCAATCAGCATTCAAGGAGCCATTAATACACACCAACTTACAGATATCACTGCATGAACACACACAAATCAAGCAGGACTTCTCCCTCTGCCTTCCTGGTACAAGTGGCACCAGTTTAGAGACTAAAGAAGCAGTTAACTGGAGCAGAATATTTAACAGGTAGCACTGAACTCTCTCACCCTGAGATTTTGGCTCTTCACCCCGAGACCCTGATATTTGGGTCAAAACCCTGAGTCTCGGGGTCAAACCCTGAGAGTCCCCAGCTATGAGTATTGGTACTAACTACAGGGAGGTATCCTTTTCATAGGAAATGTTCACAGTATCTGGGTTTACTTTTGAAATGTCTTGTTTTTTTATATTGCGCTGCTTTTTTGCCACATTCAGTAGGTCGCCATGTTCAAAAGGGCTACATGACAACCTCGCATTGCATATCAGCTTGAGATTGTCATGTTGCTTCTTTAAAGAGTGCGATTGGGCAGTACTGCTATATACAGCCAGACAGTGCGAAAGGACGAACACTGGTATTAAACTCCCTTGGATGCTGGAAATAACTTAATCACATCAGAAAACAGTGGTTTATCCCTTTGCGATTAATACTTTTGCTCCACTACATATTCATGAGCCGTCTCTCCCCCTCCGCTCCTTCAAACCCAGTGTGCATGTATGTAGTTGCCAAGGTAACCAAACTGGACGTCACAATCTGGGTTTGAAGGAGCGGAGGGGGAGAGAGACGGCTCATGAATATGTAGTGGTGCAAAAGTAGAAACCGCAATGGGACAAACCACTGTTTTCCAATGTGATGAAGGTATTTCCAGCATCCAAGGGAGTTTAATACCAGTGTTTGTCCTTTCCCACAGTCTGGCTGTATATAGCAGTACTGCCCGATCTCACTCTTTAAAGAAGCGACATGACAATCTCGCGCTGATATGCAGTGTGAGGTTGTCATATAGCCTTTTTGAACATGGCGACCTACTGAATGTGGCAAAAACAGCGCAATATAAAAAATGCGCTATTTCAAAGGATACCCTGACAAGCCACCCATATTCAGTCAGAGGTCTCACATGCTGCTGCAGTAGTAAAAACATAGCCGAATATTATAGTGAGCCGTTGGAAGCCTCTTTCACTCGCCAGAGAGCATGTAATAGAGAGAGTCAAAATATAATTCACCTGCACTCTCTTACAAGGAAGTGGAGGATATTTAAAGAATAGTTTAAACTTCAGACAGGACAGGCATCTAAAGAGGATCTGTATCCTAGGAACAAGAAGCGCTTGTTTTTTTTAACGCACTGACTTACCTATGTAGGTGTCTTCCATATAGCAGTCAGGTCTTTCTATCTATTTATTTTTGTGTTATATTTACAGTTTCCTTTATATAGATATCAACATTATCATTCTCCTCTAGGTCATACCTCCTCACAGTAAATAATGGGCCTCAATAGACCTGAATAGTAACATTGTTGATGAGGCTAAAAAAAAGACATGCGTCCATCAAGTCCAGCCCATGCCAAGTCACCCTTGTTGATCCAGAAGAAGGCAATAAAAAAAAAAAAAACATTGAAGCCATTTCCAATTCAGCCCCAAGTGGGTAAAACAATTATTTCCTGACTCCAAATGGCAGTCAGATAGTTCCCTGGATCAACATCCTTTCTGCTTTGAAGCCAACTGTCGTAATTCTTAATATTGTTCTGTGCTAGATAGATATCCATTACTTTTTAAAGCAGTTACAGTATCTGCAAGCACAACAGTTTGAGGCAAAGAATTCTATAGCTTTACTGTCCTTACTGTAAAAAAATTGCTGCCTTTGTTTTAGTCGAAAGCACCTTTGCTCTAGTCTTAATGGATGACCTCTTGTTATTAGCTCAGCTCTTTGAGTAAATAATTTATTGGAGAATTATTTGTATTGATCTCAAATATATTTGTAAATGATAGTTATATTGTCCCTTAGGCATCTCTTCTCTAGTGTATACACACCCGGTTTGGCTAGTCTCTCTTTCTAACTCAGATCCTCAGTCCCTTTACCAGTTTTGTTGCACGTCTCTGTGCTTTTTCCAGTTCAATAATGTCTTTAAGAACTGGTGCCCAAAACTGTACTCCATGTTCTAAATGAGGCCTTACAAATGATTTATATAGAGGCACAATTATATTTGCATCCCTGTCATCTACACCTCTTTTTATGCAGGATAGTACCCTATTTGCCCTTGCAGGGGCTGAGTGACTGCACACTGCTGTGAAGTCAATTGTCTATCAGTACTCCTAAATCTTTCTCTAATGAGAATTCCCCAAGTTTTTCCCATTTAGTGTATATGTTGCAAGTTTGTTTCTACAGCCCAAATGCATAACCTTACATTTATCTACATTAAATGACATCTTCCTTACATTTATCTTCACTAAATATATTTTATGCCCATTCACTCAGTATATCTAATGCAGCAAAAAAACATCCAGCTCTGTATGTATTTCTTTACACAGCTTAGTGTCATCAGTAGAGATAGAGATATTACTTTTAATTCCTACTTCTAGATCATTTATAAACAAATTAAAAAGTATTGGGCCCAGGACTGAACCTTGGGGCACCCGCCTACAAGTCTAGACCAACTTGAAAAGGTTCCATTTACAGCAACTCTCTGCCATCTATCATTTAACCAGTTCTCAATCCATGCACAGATATTGCCTCCCAAACCAAAGCCTTTTAATTTATGCAGTAACCTGTTGTGAGGCTCTGTATCAAAGGATTTTGCAAAATCCAAGTATTCTACATCAACAACAATTTCCTTATACAAATTACAACTTGCCCTTTTGTACAATGCAAGCAAATTAGTCTGACATTTTTTAATATATTTTTCTTTACTCTCTTTTGCAATACTAGCTAGCCTAATTGCTTGTTTGCAGAATTTATTACATTCTTTATATTTTCTAAATGATGCTTCTGACCCATCTGACTTAAACACTTTAAAAGCCTACATCTTATTTCTCATTTTCCTGCAAATCTCATTATTAAGCCACATTGGTCTTAAAGGGGATGTATCGCATTATAAAAAATTGTTACCATATTTTTTGTTAATAAAAGTAGTAATGGAAATGCTGTTTATTTTTTTAAATGTAAATACTTACAAAGATATTATATCTTCTGTGCTGTGCACTTCCGCATAATGTGCACAGCACAGCTCTTCTCCACCTTCCTCCCAGCTGCGCCAGGGAGTGCGTACATGCGTCCCTTCAGTATATACTGTAAATGGCTTCTATCGTTACATCAAGCTCTGTTTAGCATTATACTGGGGTTGCAACCTCAGTATAATGCTAACTGGAGCTTGATATAACAATAGAAGCCAGTCACACAACCCCGAAGGGAAGCATGAATGCATTCCTGGGCTGCTGTGAGGGTGGTGGGAGGAGAATTAGGATGCCGAAGAATCAGCTTGCCCCATTATGCTGACCGGCAATGGTTGAATGTAGAATATATTTGTAAGTACTTACATTAAAAAAAACAAAGCATTTTCCTATTATTACTTTTATTGACAAAACATACGATAACACATTTTTATAAGGTGATACATCCCCTTTAATTTTGAATGTTTTGGTTAAACACTTGCTATTGGGTTTCTCATAACAGATTTCAAAGGATACCATATTATGGTCACTGCTGCCTAACGTTGCTTTACCTGTATACTGTTTATCATGTCAGAATTGTTTGAGAGCACTTGGTCAAGGAAGGCCTCATTTCTAGTTGGCTCCTCTACTAGGTGGGACATAACTTTGTCACTAATTCATATTTCTCCAGTCCAGGATAGTTGAAATATCCCATTTTGATTACATTACCTGACCAAGAAGCCTTTTCCAACTGCAAGAGCTGGGTTTTGTTAAACTCCCCATTATTAGGTGGCTTGTAGTAAATCTCCATTAACGTCTTTTATATTATGTGTGCCCCCATATGTATTTAAACTCTAAAGGCCGTTACATTCTCACTGGACCCTTCATTAATATCTTCCCTTATATTAGGTTTTAAGGCTTGCTTTACATATAGGCATACCCCCTCCCCTTTTATTAATCCTATCCCTCCTAAAAAGTGAATAACCCACTAGATTGACTGCCAAGTCATATGTATAATCTAACCAGGTTTCAGACACACCAGTTAGATCATACTGCTTATACATTGCAATCATTTCAGGTTCCCCTTCTTACTACCCAGACTGTGAGCATTTACATGCATACAATTTATCTTATTGGCATTTTGAAAAATTACATTCTTAGAACTTTGTATTTGCCTTTTATCGGGCTGTAACATTGGCACCTCCCTATTAGATGAACTAGCCCATTCCCCCTCTCCACCCCCATGCCCCTTCTCTAATCCCGTTTTCTTAATTATACTACCTTCCCCATTCTGTGTTGCATCACCCACCCCCCTTTTCTAGTTTAAAGTCTCCTCCAACCCACTAATTTCTAGCACCATGGCTCTTAAGGAGCACAAGTTATCAGATTTTATACTGAAACCGCTAGCAGTGAACTAAACAGAGATCAAATAAAAAAAATAATCAGTAAATAGAACACCTAGCAAGGTAATGCACTGTCAGTAAATGGGGTGAGATAAGGCAGCAGCCTTTATGAATAGAAGATCAGCAGATACTAATCTCAGTACAATAACTGCATGATTTTTATAACACATTAGAATACCACAAACACAACAAAGGTTGTCTGCATAGGACATTCTATACATACATTAGAAATACAAGTTTAGGATTAGATTTTAAGTATCTAGCTTAAAATAACTATCATCATTTTACAGATGCCAGCTGGAAATATATGATATTTAAAATTATATCATCCATTTCCATTTTTAGGGTGCACTGGAAAATCCAGATATGCAGTAATTCTGGGATTACCAAGATCCGAAGCAGAATATTTTTGGGTCTTCTGTTTCAGAAACATCTTGCCATAGTGACGTCTGCGCGCCTGCTCTGTCAGTCCCTTCTGGAGCCAAACGGCTCCTAGCAACTCCTCCTGGAGCCGGCCGGAACTGACAGAACAAGCGCGCAGACGTCACTATGGCAAGATGTCTGCACTCCATCCTGCCTGTCAGCACGTGATGAATGGCTATTTCTCCTCAACAAGGTAATCATTCTGGTGACTAGCGCTACTAAGCAGCTAGTCGCCACATGGGGACTTATTGAAGCTAACGTTGCTTAGATGTGGTAGTTCCGCTTTAAATAGCCAAGGGAACCATAAATCATAGCAGTGATCAACATGCACTGGTTTGACTAATGAGAAGCTTGAACTGATTACTAATGATAATCATTTCTGAGAATAGCAAAGACTACATATTACAAATGTGAAAAAAGTTGCTTGCCCAGGTCAAAAACAGAATACTAAATGCTCTTTACAGAGTTCATTCAGATTATATAGTTAGGTTTCTCTAGGTCAGGATTAACCCTGTTAATTAACTGTAAGAAGAGAAGGATGTAACATGCATAGACAATATCAAATAGTCCATGTTTCTAAGCAAAGTGGCCAAACAAAATTCCTATTCATATAAATGGAGATTTTTATACAATCTGATTATTATATAGGTTTGTATTTTGTTAACAATAGATACAGATTTTTAGAAAAAAAAAATAGC
Organism: Rhinophrynus dorsalis; assembly: GCA_037306005.1. Classification (NCBI taxonomy): domain Eukaryota; kingdom Metazoa; phylum Chordata; class Amphibia; order Anura; family Rhinophrynidae; genus Rhinophrynus; species Rhinophrynus dorsalis. Next base: position 69,156,952 of record CM074723.1, on the reverse strand, counting down.
AATAGAAAGGAGTATGTTATAATAATTAACATGAGTGTTACAAAGGGCAACATGTTTGTCCTGTACATGGCTTCAAATGATTACAACTGCAAAATCCACACAGAGATGATTCAGGTGGGTTGGAGGGGACCTGTTGCTAAAAGGTGTGTCCAGCTTAAAGGGATAGTAATACTTCGTTTTAACTTTATTTTATTTTGTAGGCATTAAAAAAACATGAAGAATGATATAAGTCTTATTTCTCAATCCTTTATGGTTTATGAGATATTCACAAGCAAAGTTTCCCCTCCTGCCCCTTTTTCCTAGTATAAGCCATCTCTTCTCAGATGTGAGTCTGGTTGTAAGACCAGATAGATAACAGAAGGGGACAATTTTCTTTGTATGAGAACAATGAAAGCCCTTCCCCCCTTGACAAGCTTTTCAGCTTTTTCCCTTATCTTAATTGAAGATTGTCCCTCTCTGCAGTCTACCTGGGCACCTCCCTTCTGATCTGGTTGAACAGGGGGGGATACTTTGTGAATATCTCTTAAACCATAAAGGTTTGAGAGATAAGACTAATATCATTCTTAATGTTTTTTTAATGCCTACAAAATAAAATAAAGTTAAAATGAAGTATTACTATCCCTTTAAGAAAAGGAGCAAGAATGGGTGCGAAATGAATAGGCTGGAAAATAGACATGGACAAGAAAGAAAAGGGGAAGAAATACTAGGAAGAAAAGAAGGAGAGAGGTAGAGGAACAAAAAAGTGACTCCAGCTGTACATTTACTCGAAAAGCACAACTTTTTGGGCAGGAGAAAACAGCAAGGAGAGGGGGTCAAAGAGGCCAGGACGACTATTCATCACAAACCACTCCCGTAATCTACCAGATTCCATGAAATTCATCCATTTAACCCAGATATGAATAAAAAGGTAGTGCCAGTGTTTGACTGAGATGGTAAGCTCTTCCAGTTTCATCATCAAAATGATTCTGTCTATCCATTCATGAACCATAGGAGGATGGGATGGGATGGTCTCGACTTTAGTATAATGAGGAAATTGACTGCATTAGCCCCTTAAGGACCCTTGACGTACCAGGACCGTCATGGTCCTTGAACTACTCAAGGACCGATGACGGTCATGGTACGTCACGTACTTTTTACTTACAGCGCTCTACCGGGAGCGCTGTAAGTAAAAATAGGGCCTGAAATAGACCGCTCCAAGATCGGAGCGATCTCTTTCAAGCCCCATAGTGACGCGCCGATACACGTGACAGGTCACGTGTACCGGCGCGTCAAAGTGCCCCTATGCGATCATCATGGGACGGAAATGTCCCGTGACCGCCGGTCCTTAAGGGGTTAAGCATGTGAAATAAAAGTGAGTGTTGTAAGTTTTTTAGAGGAGTAAAGGTATGGCAAAGGTGGCCCACCTGAGGACAAAGAGGGACAGTCTTTTGGAGAATTTCAGAGGCTAAGTCAATGATGGGGTGCCAGTGTGGCTGTTTGAGAGAACAAGTCCACAATGTATGAAGATAAGTGCCCTCTTCTGATTACACTTCTAGCACTGATCAGGTACTTTAGGGTAAATATAAATATAACCATCAGGAGAGTAGTTTAAAATTAAATGTTTGTGTTTTGGAGTAAGTGTGAACATTTTGTACCATTGTTGAATAGATAACGTGGTACCAAGTAGGGGTGGGGAAAAAAGTGGGAACATTTTCCCACATGACTTTTTGTGAAAACTGGCTGATTTTTTACTTTTTTCGAGAAATGTTTCCCCTTTTCTCCAAAGCAAAATTTTCCTCCTTTTCGCCTATTTTAACAAATCTTTCGTATATATTTCCTATGCAGAATGCATTTGTACTTTGCCCACAACACTAACTTCCTGCTTAAAGGAGCAGTAAACTTTTTGTTATGAAAACACAAATTTTACAGAGAATTTCCTGCTGAATAAAACAAGGACCCTCCCATCGCTGTCAGATGTTTTATTCAAAATATATAGCAGTTCAAATAATCAGGAAGTGCATTTACTGTGCGTTTACTTCCTGATAGTACTAACTGACAGGAAGTTTCTATCACATTCTATGGAGAACTGTATGTCTCTGACTTTCCTCTCCATTAGAATCTAACAGGAAATCTAATTAGAATTTGACCACTAGAGGGCACTGCTAATGTAAAAAAACATGGGTTCAAGTGAAGTAATTCTTTTTCAGTCTTTCGATCTCGGCTCTGCTGAAGAGCCTCATACAGTCCCGGGACCAGATTCCCCTGCTGTCAGCTATACGCTGACGTCAGGAAAAGGGGAGGGAGGGAGAATATTTTGCTGCTGTTATTATTTCTCAAACCATAAACATTTGAGAGATAGGAGTGGGGGCATTTAGATTTGTTTTTTAATAGCTACAATATGCTGTGTTAATATTTTCTCACAATACTATCCCTTTAAGTGACACTGGCACATGATGATGTCAAGTAATAAAAATCAAAGTACAACCTACAATGTGGCAGATGTGTATTGCAGTGGTGGTGGTGGTGGGGGACTGGCATGGTGTGATTGACTTGTGTATGTATATACAGCAGTGTTTACCATTGTCATGTTTGTGTCAAATTGATATCCTCCTTCTCAGACTACACATTACTTATCGTTTGTAGCAGTGGTCCCAAGTGGGGTAGATGGTGGCAACCCTTCTTCACATCCCTTCTCCCCATCTGTGCTGCTATTAATATATCTGTCCTGGCTTTCTCTGTCATGTGTGGTTTGTGTTACCTGATACTCAGTATGAGATGTTGGTTAATTTTTAAGACTGTTAGTCTCCCAACATTGCTGCTTTATAGCCACGCCCTGCAGTCATTGAAAATGTAACCAGCCACACTGAAAACCCTCTCAGACTCAACGTTTACTGGAGGACATCTAAGGGTTTCCACTGCAGTATGTGTCAATGCTGGCCACACATACTGCTTTGTTTGCCAGTAGTCCATGGGGTCATTTTTTCTGCCTAGAACTTAGCTATTTTGCAAGTATGCAGAAACCAGCTCACATGCAGTGGGACCACTTCTAGGAGCTACACGGTGTTCCTGTGTGTCAGTTACCAACCCATACACAGGGAGTAGGTCCCAAAGAGATGTGCAGTCACCACCACCAGTGCTGGGTTTTTGCCACCTCTGCTGAGACCCATGAATTGCCCTGTGTTCAGAATGGGATAGTCTGATTGATGATGTAGCTGCTTCTGCTTGGTGAAATGCTTTTCTACTTTCCTTTTCACTATACTGTCTAGATGTTTTTTGTACCCTCACTTTCTCCCTCTCATCCTCCTCAATGCAACCCTCCACTCGATCAATAAGCATATGTTGATATTCCTTGACAGAATCCGATTCCTCAGAGAGTTGCTGCTGATCATCGTGACTACTTGTTGTGACAAACTGCTGATGGCCCTTTCGTCAGAAATTCTTACATTGTGTGTTTGAAGCAGGGGTCCAGCAAAGTGTCAAGAATGTATTCCTCATTGCTTTTAATGGACACTTTGTGTGGATCTTGTTCAAAGCATTCAAACATGTCATTTACCAGCTGGTGCATGTCTGTGTTGTCATTATGGTAAGATTCCTCAGCCATGCTCCTCGTTTTTTTCTGCAATAAAAATATCAGTGATAGAATTTCACTAATTCCTGCCCCAATGCGACTCACGAGCATGGTTGCCTCCTCAAAGGGTTTCAGCAGCTCTCATACATTGCACATTAGTTGCCATTAGCCAGGTTATAAAGAGGCTCCCTCCAAAGCCTTCCAGTTTTGCATGGTGTACTCGCTAATGGCCTTATTCTGCTTGTACAAACGCTCTAGCATGTACATTGTGGAATTCCACCTGGAAGGGACCTCCATTTTCAGCTGGTGATGGGGAAGGTTGTTATGCTCTTGTATGAAATATAGAGCATTGCGTGCACGGGAAGAGCGACTAAAATGGGCACAGATTATGCGGACAATAGTAAGCATCTCTCTGAGCGTTTTGGACGTTTTGGTCACAACTAAATTTAGCACATAGACAAAGCAGGGCACATGCACCATATCACCTATTCTCAAAGCAGCTATTATGTTGGAGCCATTATCAGCAGACCCAAAACCAGCTTTTAAGGAGTGGGGTACAAGCAATTCCTCTATCTCCTGCTCTAGCTTACGTAAAACATCTATTGCTTTGTGGGACTATCTCTCAAAACTCTGCATGCACAAGGTGGCGTGACGATGGTCTGGGCTATCCTGCTGCTGCCACAGTTTAATAACACTTCCAGAACCAGAAGCATGAATACTGGCTGTCACCTGATGCTGTAAGCTAATGTTGTCCACTGTTGGTGCTGGGAGGGTAACCCAGTGAGTAGTCACAGTCATATAGTTTCTGCTCTGCCCACTTGTCCATATATCTGTTGTCAGGTGAATTTTCTTGCCATACGAACTTTTCAGCCCTTTGCTCACCAACCACCTGCTTATACAATTCAGGCACAGCCATCCTGAAAAATAACTACGTCTTGGGATATGTCAGTGTGGACATCAGTTCTCTGAAACCTCAGCTTTCTACAAAAGAATATGGCAGCATGTCCACTACCAACATCTTGGCAACCTTGTCATTCCACAGGTGTACTTTGGGATTGTTTTTGTGAAGTTTTTGAATCCTTTCTAGGAACTCAGTCAGTGTGGGTTGGCAGGACATGACAGAAGAACCCCTGGAACTTTATTGCTTTAACAAAACAAATAGAGGAGGTGGTGGAGGTAAAGGCAGCATGTGTGGGCAGTCTATTTATCTTGCCATCTCCTATAGTTATCATACTCCTCTGCAGCAGGAACTATATGTGTTATTTGGAGTGAACTAACTGTTGGCATTAGCACAGTCTCTGACACATAAATAACTTCACTAGTTCTTTTTTCTACCTAGAGCTCTGGTAACTTTTAGAGTGCTTCTATTCCTGTTAGTTGCGGCACCTTTCGCCTGCTGATAGTGTGTCTCACAGTCAGACCTGTGGTTGTGCTTCAGGTGGTGACTAGGTGTGAGCCTGCTTTCCCTCTACCCACGTGCTTTTTGCACGGACAACAGATAGAAACATGCTTAGCTTTAGGATCCTGAGTGAAGTATCTCCATACTGTGGACTTCATGGACTGAGGGGTTCCTGAGGTGCTGCTACTACTACTACTGGGGATAGATGTTGATTCAATTCTACTGCTACTCCTACGAGGTGTCAAAGGTTCAGCACTTCCAGAAGCAGCAGAGGCATTCATCATATCTAACATTGTGGATGTCAATAATCTGTGTTGCTGTTGTTGTAGTTGCTGCTGGGTACTCAGCACAGGTGTGTGTACCTGAGTGGGACTTTGAAGAGGTGATGATTCTGATGATGACTGATAGGATGACTGTGTGCTTTCTGACATCTTTGCTTGTCCATGGGCAGACTTTCCAATGGTTTTCTTAAACAGTTTATAGACAGTCACAGTGCTCCTTTCAGTGGTGGAAGATTCAGCCTTTGCCTGTCAGCTAACTTTATGGCCATGTCATCATCCTCACTCTCAACTTCATCTGTATCTGAACAAGAGAATGATGCTGAAGGGATATATTCTAGATCTGCATCATCATCAGTCATCATTAGGTCATCCTCAGGAGCATCAGCATCACCTGCCAATTCTTGCCCACTACCCTTATAGTCCTGTAAGCTTTTAGAGTTCTCTAACAATGTCTTTTTACATTTACTGTAACAAAGTTTGCTACTACTTTCAGGATAGGTGTTTTGGTGCTATCTGATGCAGCAGACAGTTGAGCTGCTACCCCTTCCTCTATTATGCTATTGCCATCATCAACACTTGAATATGACTTGTTGTTGTCTTCAGCGTTCTTCTTAAATGATTCTTTTTTTGTATTGACACTGGTGGTGCTGGAAGTTTTGCTGGCACCTTGACAAACTGTATCCTTCCTTGGAGGAGAGGCATCATCATCATTTATTGCACACATTGCAGCAACCATTGCAGTGTTTGACCTACTACTTTACTCTCACATCCCTACACTGCTCCACCCTTCCCCCTCTCCCTGCCTCTTGTGTGTTAGCTGGACATTACTCAACTACTCTGTGTGTTTTTATTTTACACTACACAAATGTTGTAGTGAAGGTTGCGGACAAGGGAGAGGCAGTAGTCATCTTAAATGCCACCTACTACAAGAATGAAGCCTTGAGACAATTAAATGACAAAGAGGCCTATATTCCATTACCTAGGGACCCTACCGGAGACGATCTCTGCCTTCTGGGTTCTCTAATTGATCGTGGTGAAGGATTGGGTGTAATTACTAGTGGGGAGGCTGAAACAATGTTAAACTTGCATCCAATTGCCCCAATCTTCCAGCACTTACCTAAGACTCATAAATCCTTGGAAAACCCAGAGGGCCAACCAATAGTCAACCCCTTGTCCTAAGATTGCAAAGCTATCTCAAAGATAGCACACAGGTCATGCAAAAACTGAATGAGATTGAGTGGTTGGAACACTATGTTTGGATCAGTTGTGACGTTAAGTCACTATACTCCTGTATCCAGGGGCGGATTGTGGTACAATACCAGCCCGGGGGATTTTTTTATTTAACTGGCCCACTAGCTGGTATTTGAGTGCAGGGGGTACATAGTGCATTGCTCAGCACTGATAAAGAGGCATAAATGCTTATCTATTAATCCCTTGACCTACTGTATGCAATACATTATCAGTTATTAACCTCTTCCAAGTCTGAGAGGTATACAGCAATGTGTTATACGATTAACCCATTGATTATCTCATAAATGCACAGGAATGTGTACCTCAATGATTAACCCCTTGTGTGCTAAAGAGGCAGAATTCATCAGTAATTAACATCTTTATTCACCTTACTGGCATACAAGGGGTAAATTACTCATGAATTATGCCTCTTGAGCATACAAGGGGTTAAACAGTGAGGTACTGCACCTATGAGAAAGTCAATGGGTTAATAACAGAATAAAACATTGCTGTAATCCTCTCTGGCATGCAAAGAGTTAATAACTGATTATTTATACCTCTCTAAAGCATACAGGAGGTTAAAGGGTTAACAGATGATAAATTACATTTCTTAATAACTACCAACACTGAGATCTGACTCCCTCTCTAATTCTTGCATATCACTTAGTAGCAAGGGGTTAAAATCAGCAGACACCATACTTGAGTTAAAAATAAACCTTTTATCTGTTACCTTTTTTCTTTAACCCATTGAGTGCCAAAGTGGTACGCAACGCATTGCTTTACAATGCGTTGCATACCACCCTAGCACTCAAAGGGTTAACACTCCATATATGCAGACCTAAGACAGTTAAGAAGAATTATACACTACCATCTCAAACTGTGACCCAGAAGCTCTGCCTGCTAATCATTCACTGTACCAGGACACACACTGCAGGCAGAGCAGGGACGGCTAAGTCAGCCTTGGGGGCGGGACAGTTAGAGAGGACAGGACCCGGTCTTCACTGCTGCTCGGTTCTGGTGAGCTGTGCCTCACAGTCCAGCGTTGTGAACTGGAGAGGTGAGATCATATGATCTCCCTACCGGCCCACAACTGGGGCAGCCCACCGGGGGATGCCCGATCCCCCGATAGGACAATCCGCCCCTGCCTGTATCCCTCACCAATTGGGTTTGAGGGCAGTGGAGTATCATATGACCAAATATAGCAATATCGCCAATGTGTTGATTGAATTTGTTTTGTTAACTATAGAATATCTCCTTACACACAACTTCTTCATGTTTGATGGTTCATTTTATCTCCAAAGAAGCAGGACTTCAATGGGGGCCAAATTTGCCTCCACACATGCCAGCCTTTTTATGGGTTGGTGGGAGGAGTCCCTCGCCTTTGGAGATTTTAACCCATACAGGGATGAGGTTGTGTGGTTTAGTAGATTTATAGATGACCTCTTGTTTGTATGGCGGGGTCCCATTGATGGGGTACAGGGTTTCTTTTCATATTTGAACAACAACAGTTTAAGTTTGGTCTTCACCTCGGAGGTTTCTAAGGATTCTGTCTCTTTTCTGGACATCAGCTTGCAGGGAGATCCTAATACAGGAATACTATTGACTGATGTGTATCGGAAACTTATTGCAGGAAACAGTTTGCTCAGGGCTGACAGTTGCCACCCTGGGCACACTGTTCTAGGTATTCCTGTGGGACAGTTTCTTCGCCTATGACGCATCTGTTCAACAGATGCCCTCTTTGAGGAACGGGCGGGGGAACTGTACCACAGATTCCTGCAGAGGGGATATCCCATTTGGGTACTGGATAGAGCTTTGGCACATGCCAGATATCAGAACAGAAATTATATTTTACATTATAATGGCCTTGTCTGTTGAGAAGGTCATTTTCTCGACTGCCTACAGTATGGAATTTAATGATGTTACAAAGGTAGTAAAAAAAAACATTTACCCATCCAGTACACAGATCCTGGACTACATAAAACTTTGGAAAATGGTTTCAAATTTGTGTCACGTAAGGCTCCAACAATTTCACTCAGGTGTCACCTAGTCTGTTTATATCGAATGACAAAAAATCCAGTTGGATTGATGTCACTGGTACATATAGATGTGGCAGTTCCAGGTGTGGATGCTGTAGGATGATTAATGTAACTAAAACTTTTTGTTCCTTTGTCACCAATAAAACTTATAACATGAAGGGATACACCAATTGTGTCACTAAGGGGGCCGTTTACCTCATGACTTGCTCCACATGTAATATACAATAAGTGGGTAAAACCACGAGAACCATGAAAGAAAGGATGAATGAGCACCTGAGTGACATAAGGAGCAAAGATTTTCGCTCTGGAGTATCCTCTCATTTTAAAACTGGAAGGTGTGACAGTTCCAGCTTTACTGTGCAGGGCATTGAACGGGTCATCTTGGGAACACATAAAGGTTGTCTTGAAGATAAACTATCCAGAAGAGAAGTCTTCTGGATCTTTGAATTTGGGACGAGACACCCGGATAGTCTCAACAGAGAATATGATGTTACCTGTTACATTTAATTCCACTATAGGGTCTGATGCTTGTGTTATAAGATCTAGATGTTTATATTGTGATAAACATACATATATTACAGTGGACATCTGTAGTTCGTTGAGATCCATAATTGAACATTTTTCTTTTGACCCAATGCTTGAATAGCAGTTTTGCAGTGTGATTGTGCTCAAGTATCATTTGGTGAGATGGATTGGTGTACACTCACATATCGCCCTCGATTGGAGATTTGCACTTAATTTCATATGCATTGTTCTTGGGAAATGTTTTGGGCATTTTGTGGGTATACATCGTCATCATAATGATAGGAATAATAATAATAATATTAATAGAAATAATGAAAATAAAATCACACACATATATATAAATGAACATAAAACACGTTACTGCTTTCCTGTTATCCATGGGGCATAGTGGTCAAAATGGTTAATGCGGAAGTTGCTCTATTTTAGGGAATGAAAAATTGATCATATATATGTGTTATTGGAAATATCTCTGTTAATAAAGTTAGTCCACAACGAGCAAGTATTTAATTTGTTCTTAATTTTTATGTTGTGGTAGTTTACTTTTAAGACAACCACAGCTTATGAGGTTAATATCTTTTTGGTTAATGTGATTTTAATATTGTGATTATATTGGGTTTATGATTGTACTGTACAATATTGGATAACATTCCGTTTAGACTTTGGCCATGTCTCAGTATATATATCAGTGGAAATGGACCCCAAGATTGGCATGCCCTCGCGCTATCCACTAAGTAGGCCCGTTGTGATCAATTCACCATTAATTTATTGGGTGAATGATTTCAGTGGTTGGAATGACAACCCATGCCACTATCATAGACATTAATAGAGATTATTTTTCATCTTTTTAAATGAAAAAGATTTTTCTCTTTTATATGACAGGGGAGATGTTATTGCAGGCATTGAAGAGGTTACAATTTCCATTTAAAATAGACACAAAGGGTGTGGACCCACGGAGGCAGGCAGCATTTGGATTTGCCATTAATGAAAGATTCATTTGACTGATTGGCTGATACTATTTCAAAGTCTTAACGGATACCGCTGGAACCTTAGTTCATGAGTAAGTGCACAAACAGCGAAATGCGTTGATCTAAGAGGGACCGAATTCAACACACTTTGGTGGTTCAAGTATGAACACCTCTAAAGTCTCTCTTTCACTGCTCTATAACTTCAGGATGTGGTTAAGATATTTACAATTTTATATAATTTGTATGAGCGAATTTATTTGTATTTGCTACCCTTTCCCCTCTCCCTGCCTCTTGTGCGTTAGCTGTGTGTTTTTATTCTACACTACACTACTTTTGGAGTGTGATGTCTTGCCTGAGCCCAGTCAGTGGTCTGTCACCTAATATATTTAGTTGTTTGGTTATTTCTTTATTCTTTTTTATTTATTTATTTATTTATTTATTTTAAGTTGTCCACCCTGTCTTATCACAGTCTTTTAAAAAAATATATATATATATATAACTGAAAAGCAAAATCAACAACTTATTTACCCAGACTTCTCCAGCACAGACACAATAACTGCAAGATCAGCAAGCAAATAGGTCCCCAGCTGCCTGTGTCTTGCCAGTCAGTCACGTGAAATTTTGGGATATTTGGGGTCAACCTTCTTCTCCCTCAGGGGTTCTCTATCCGTGTTCCTATATTCTCACCGCTTCACATCAGCAGAGGAATTATGACACTGGCAACAGAGAACTACTAGCTATTAAGTTGACTTTTGAGGAGTGGTGGTATCTGCTTGAAGGTTCACCCCATGTTTTCACAATTCTTACTGACCACCAGAATATACAGGGTTTAGCTTCCACCAAGAGACTGAAAGTCTGCCAGGCCCATTGGGCTTTGTTCTTTTCCCATTTTAATTTCACTATTTCTTACATTCTCTGGACCAAGAATGTGAAGGTTGATGCTCTGTCTTGACAGTATGAATCATCCAACACCTCTTGGCCCGCAGGTGGAGTTTGACTATTTTGACCTTCTGTAAGTCCTGTCCCTGTTACACCAATCAACCTTCAGTTGGATTCCAGTCCCATTAGTTGGACTCTGAATCCTTCAACTTCCAGTCATAACTTTGAGTTGGAGGTCTGTAAATCCAGTTCTTCACCTTAGAAAGCTTTGACTGGTACAGCAGGTATTTTCTGTGTTCTTACCTGCCATCCTGGGTGCGGGCCAGCTCCTCATGTCAGCACTCAACTGACCTTGCAGTCAGCACCTTTAATTTGGCCTTGGCTAAAGGCTACCTAGACCATGCCAGCCAGCTCCAAACCCCATTCTGCGATCCCCAGCTTCTCACCAACTGGAGACTTCCCTGCTGTGTACCTATTGCTGTCATCTGTTGCTGTTGTGTCCCAGTATATCCCTGCTCTAGGTGCTTTGTGTATCATATGTATATATAAAGTAGCAGTCTGCTCATTCTCTGTAGAGCTGTGTGTGATTTCAGGTGGCTTATATTTATTCTTCTATATAACTAATTTTAGACATATTACATATGGGTATTATGTATCATTATCTCACTAATTAAAATATGTTACAATTACAAATATGAATAATTTATGTCCACATAAAGGTAAAATGTAGAGACACATGAGACAGGTCAAAGTGAACTCATGGAAAATGCAGTAATGTCCCTTAGAGACATGTATTGAATACATTGCATGAAATGGGAAAAGTACAAAATGATTTACCACCAACTAATTAAATTGTAATTAGGTGGCTTTGAAAGAGCTATCAAAATGTCCTATATTTACGTTAGCCATTTTTTATTTCAGACAAAGGTCTGTAAGATATTTAGATTTGTTTGTCAATTTAAGCAAATGAGCTAGTCTTCCTGAGAAATAAAAAAAGCTAAAAATATCCTAACTTATTGCTTTGATTAAAAAATGTCCAAACTACACATAGGTCAGCGGTTTTCAGCCTCTCTAGTGCCGCGACCCTTTGATAAAATTTCCCAAGTTCTGGCGACCCCTAACAGTAAAATTATTTTCGTTGCTCCTTCATCGCTGTAATTTTTCTACTGTTATGAATCGAAATATAAATATCTGATGGTTTTAGGCGACCCCTGGCAAATCGTCATTCGACCCCCAAAGGGGTCCCGACCCAAAATCCTTCAAAATCACCTATTTGTTACAGAGTGACAGTTCTATTTTGCCAAGATAGTCGTATTTACAATGATTACTAAATAGTGTTTTTTTAGTGACACTTTGATACATATGTCCTTGTACGTTTCACAATTTCAAATGACATTTTAGTTGCAAATTGTTTCAAGTTAATAACATTTCCTTATAATAATGATATACAAGGACATCTTGCAGCTGACATAAAATATTTTTTTATTCCAATAATTAAGAAATCTTGATGTGTATACCCTTTAGCACCTAAACATTAAAGTCTGAAAAGGCGATCTTATTCTAAATATACTACTGAATAGAAACTATATAGGGACATGTTGATGCATGTTTTCCATTACACTTCAGAATATCAAATGTGCAAGGTTGGAATAATATCAATTATGCTGACCAGTCATAGAAAAAGTTACTAGTCAGCAGATGAAAACATACAACCATATTTATTCTGATATAAGGCAAGGATTTTCTTGAGGCAGAAAAGTGACTTTGCCTTATATTTGAGGTTGCCCTTTATTCAACCTGTCTACTGGATGAGAAGAACATCCCATCCGGTGGGCATTCTGGACATTTCCCTCCATTAATCTTCAATAATGTACCCAGCAGTCTTCTTGGAGTGCTCCCGCCTGCCACTGTGATAACTCATGACACAGAAATGTCCTTCCAGGACCTTTCTATGAATGCGCAGACACCATAGAAAGATCCCAGAAGTACCTTTCTGCTTCGCATGCCATCAGCATGGATCTGTACCACACTACAAGAAGATTGCTCCGTGCATTAAAGAAGCTTAAAGGTAGAGGGGAAAGATAATGTTGGGTGAGAAAATTAGACAAAATTCCCACTATAAGGGCATCCCTTATACTGGGTATTTTTTCTTTTTTGTTTTTTTACATCCAACATTTGAAAAGTTGGGGGGGGGTCGCCTTACAATCAAGGTTACCCTCTATGCGGGCAAATATGGTAGTTCACCAAATGTTTAATACAGAGAAGAGCATCATTTCTTACTCATTTGCTGGATTTTTTACACTCACAGGCTAGTGGACTATTGGAACTTTCCAGTAGGGTTTATTTTCAAATTGGGACTAGTTGTTAATGTCTCTCTCTATATACGATACATTTGGATGTCTTACAGCCACTGTTAAATATTTTTTTATTCAAATAATTTATGAACTTATAGTGACACTTGGGGGGAGATTCACTAAGCGGTAATAAAGAGGTGATAAAGTGGAAATGACTTCTCCAGTGATATCACTTATCCAGTCTCTATGCTATTCTATGGAGCCTGTGCACTAAGATCACCAACGTTGAAAAAATGTATCCATAGAATAACACAGGAACTGCAAAAGTGATTAGCTTTGAAGATCTTAGTGCATAGGCTCTATAGAATAACAGAGGGATTGGGGATGTCGATGGCATTCAAGAGATTAAATAACTACTTGACAAGTTTTACCCACTGTTTTGTTCAAGACATGATCGTGTGCAGATGTAGCCAGTTAGTAAATTGCACTAGAACAGAAGCAGCAAGTACAGACAAATGTCATTCTTTAGTCTTGGCAGAAAATAATAAAGTCACAGCAAAGCCAGCCTGAGAAGTCATTAAGGAATGTGAATTTGTTACCTAACCTAGCATTTGTGTCTGGGTGTCAACACATTCTAAACTTACTAAACAATTTTCATAGCTTATCTTTGTAATGCATTTTCGTGAGACAAGTCTGCATTATAATGACTTAAAGGGATAGTATTATTTGCATTTTACTATCCCCCATCTTGTAGCCCTTAAAAAACTGAATTAAATGAGCCCAGCAGCATCTCTCACACCTTTATTCCAATAATTAAGAAATCTTGATGTGTATACTGCTTAGCACCTAAACTTTATAGGGACATATTGATGCATGTTTTCCAGTACACTTCAGAATATCAAATGTGCAAGACTGGAACAATATCAATTATGCTGACCAGTCATAGAAAAAAGTTACTAGTCAGCAGATGAAAATATGGTTTGAGAGATATCCACTTTCAAAGATTTGCTTTTTTCCCTCACCCCTGATGTTAATGTTCTAGCTGACAGCAGGGGAATCTGGTCCTGGGACCGGTGGAGGCTCTTCAGCAGAGCCGGGATCGTATTATGGAAGAAGAGATCCTTCACTGAAATGGTATTCTATGTGTGCTTGCAAACCAAGCACATGTAGGCACCATTTCAGTGAAGGATTTCTTTTTCCATAACGCGATCTCGGCTCTGCTGAAGAGCCTTCACTTGCTCAGGGACCGGATTCCCCTGCTGTCAGCTAGAATGCTGACGTCAGGCGAGAGGGAACTTTGAAAGCAGATATCGGATAGCTCTCAAACCATAAAGGTTTGAGAGATGCCGTTGGGCTTGTTTAATTCAGTTTTTTAAGGGCTACAAGATGGGGAATAGTAATAATGAAGTATTACTATCCCTTTAAAAGAAAATTAACACCTCCTAACAAGAAACCCAGCTTGTCTCACTATGACATTTGTTCCAGAGACAGCTTCTGGATGTGATGTCCATGGAAGAAGACATGACAGGGGGAACTTCATCTCCCCATCACCATCCCAGTACTAACCCCTCACCTACTCACCAAATTACTTAACCCCACAATTGCTAAAAACACCTTGGATGTTTTGAAAATGGCCACAGTATATTTATTACACAGTTAAGAGTTATTACACAATTACAGTATGGGTTTATTATTATACCAATAAAACACATTAAATATGATAATATTAATAAAACAATAAACATTCCTAATATATTTGTTAACCCCAGAATGTCCAGTGGTCCAGGGGTAGGATCACCTATAAGAACTGAATAGACATAATACGGAGAGCCGACACACGACTGATCACATGTTCCGGGTCACCGAAAGAAAGTCTGAAACCGAACGCTCTGTTCTTGGAGCAGTCCATTTCAGACTCCCTAGTTATCCAAAAGACATCCCACAGGAGCACTGTAATCATAAAACCCATCACGTGCCAGGACCGTCACTGGTTCTTAATCCTTTGAGTGCCAGAGAGGTACCTAATGCATTGTATTGTATACATTTCTGGCACACAAAGGGTTAAGGCATGGACACCAGTGACATGTCAGGACCATCATTTTTCGTGAAGGGGTTAAACAATTAGTCACTTACTAATTCTAACACAATTTTGTATACATTAACTTTTATTTGACTGGGGGCAATGCCACCATCTTACTTTGCCTAACTGGATATGGCAAATGGTATCCCGACAGCTGTCACCAGATTACTGTGACAATGCCTGAGGAGCCACATTTTAATCAAGAACCTGTATGAAATACCAAACTTCTACAATAAAGCACCCCTCCACAGACTGACAGCCTTAAGACAGGATAAGATAGCAACATTAAAAGTTACATATTAATACCTCTGAGGACTATTAAGTATATGGTATATTTACATCAAACTAGTCAGCTTTTGTTGGGTGTTGCAAAAGAATCCAAGAATTATATATTGCACTTCATCCAACATATTTTCATTTTTTTTGCCTTTGTTTTAGTTAAAAGTGCCATTCTTCTAGTCATAATGGATGACCTCTTGTTTTTTTTTCAGCTCCTTAAGTAAATAGTTCCTTAGAGAGTTCTTTTTATTGCCCTTTCATATATTTGTAAATGGTAATCATATTGCCCCTTAGACATCTCTTCTCTAATGTAAACAAACCCAGGTTGGTTAGACTCTCTTCATAACTCAGATCCTCCAACCACCTTAGAAGTTTTGTTGCACGTCTCTGCACTTTTTCCATTTCAATATTTTTTTTATCTTAAGAACTGTCCCAAACCTGAACTCCATATTTTAGATGAGGCCTTACCAAAGATTTATACAGAGGAATAATTATATTCCCATCCAGTGCATCTATAGTCCTTTTTGACCATGATAATACCCTATTGGCTCTTGCAGCAGCTGAATGACTCTGCATACTGCTGAAAAGTCTATTGTCTATCAGTACTCCTAAAACTTTCTCTAAATGAGGATTCCTCTAGTAGTTTCCCATTTCATTCATACGTAGTGTGTTTCTGCAGCCTGTGTCAGGGATGTAACAAGGAGCGTACTCACTTTCAGATGCAGGAACCCAGAAGCAAAGTTGTCACTCTTGCTGAAGCAGTACTCAGGGAGAGGGCTATGCCAGACTACAGACCCCTTCCTGAAGTAAACTGCAATCATGGGCAACTGGTAGGCAGAAGAGGGTTGGGTGAGCCAAGCCGGGGTCAGGGTACCAGAGAGTAGGAGGGTCCAGGAGCCATGCCGAGGTCAGGATACCAGATAGCAGGAGAATCCATGGAGCTGAGGTCAGGATACTAGATAGCAGGAGAATACAGTGAGCCAAGCCGAGGTCAGGGTGCCAGAGAAATCAGAAGGGTCAATAAGGATAGCCAAGGGTCAAACCAGAGATCGACTGAGAGAGCAGGAACAAACAAGTAGCATCAGAACACAAAGGAAGCCACAGCATTACTTAGCAACGTCTCTTGGGAGCTCTGGGCTTTTATGGGGATGGCTATGGGAGTGTTGAGGCCATAGGGGGTGGAGCCGAGTGCTGCATTGCCACAGCGATGCCCGAGAGTTCCTAGCACTTCCCTTATGACACGCACACAGTGGAGGTTGTATGTGCGCAGGTTGTATGTCTCTTTTCTTTGATGTGTCGAGCGGGCATCAGCCCGCAGAGAGCAGTGGAGAATTCTGGGAGGCGGCCGCTGTGACGAGCAGCTGGGAGGTAGGAGTTGTCTGCCTGCGATGTTGTGTGCTCAGAGGGTGGCTTGACAGCGAGTACGGCAGGCGGGGCCTGACAAAATCTGTAACTTTACATTTATCTACATTAAACCTCATCTGCCACTTTTCTGCCCATTCACTTCGTTTATCCAAATCTTTCTGCAGAGAAAATAAATCTTGCTCTGTATGTATTCCTTACACAGCTTAGTGTCATCACCAAAGATTGAGACACTACTTTCAGTATGAACTTCTAGATCATTAATAAAGAAGTTAGAAAGCACTGGGCCCAGGACTGAACCCTGTGGCACCCCACTTTCAAATTTAGACTTGAAAAGGTTCCATTTCACCAATTCTCTATCCATGCACAGATATCACCTCCCAAACCAAAACATTTTAATTTATGCAGTGACCTATTATGAAGCACATGCCTTTGCAAAATCCAAGTATACTTCATCAAAAGCAATTCCCTTGTGCAAATTACCGCTTACCCATTTGTAAAATGCAAGTAAATTAGTTCGGCATGATCTTTTCTACATATTAAAACATGCCATCCACTGCACTGATGTGCTCGCTGCCTCTGAGGGAGTTGTGGTTATTGCAGTTGTACATCCATCAAGTGGTCAATGTCGCATGAGGTGCAATTTTTTTTCTATACATTGTTTTGAGGCTCAGTATTATAAAGTTTAACCTTTTGAATTAAGAGGAGTAGGCATTGAAGTGCTAATCAATGTGTGGCACACACCTCTGCCACTCAAAACTGAGAAAGCATGCAAAATTAGCTTTTTGAGGCAAAAAAAAAACCTGTTATATTTTTGCCCTGCCATTACTTCTTCACATAAATATCTTCAACAAGAAAAGCTATAAAGGTATGACACACCAAAATAAACCAGAAAGTCTACTGTATAATACTTATATAGGGTGCCATTGAATCTAAAAGTATACTGAAACCAAAGACCACCAAGTAGATTACTTACAGGCGCTCAGCTCCTCAGTTAAATTAAACTACAAATAGAGTAGTAACATCATCAGCACATATAAAAATGGATATACATTTTATTGCACAAATACCGGTCACTGGTACAAAGATACCGCCTCCCACCTGCAGGACAAACTATGTTGTGATTGTCAGAGAAATGGATGCCGCCATCTAGTAGGGGGGAATAGGGTTGTTTTTAAATGCAAAGTAATTTTTATATTGTTAGGGGAAGTTGTATTGTATTGTATATTTATTTTTATTTATAAGTTATGGGGGGAGGGGAACTATGCAGACAATATAATAAAGAAAACAGAGAACTCCCCTACTTACCTGCTGCACCAATGTTGGTCTCCAGATAAATTGGGATACCCCACATTATATGTAGACCAACACTAGTCGAACAGGGAAGTAGGGGGGGGCTTTCTGTTTTGATTGTCTTATTCTCCCCATATTGGTCTCTCCCTTCTATTCAATGTGTCTATTTCATGTCTTTCCCCAGTGTTTTTGTCCCCCCTTCTTACTCATGTTTCTCACCCTTCTCCACCACTTTATCTCCCCTTCTCCCCCTGTGTCTCTCTCCCCCTTCTCCAACATGTCTGTCTCTCCCTTTCTTCCAATATGTCTGTGTGTTTGTGGTTAATTTCATTTTCTGGGGGGGTGCATCTCAAGGTGAGTTATTTGAGAAAGTTCCCAGGTATTTTGCCATGTGAACAAGATCTTAGAGGCATGCTGGCCTTACAGTCTTAACAGTGGTGGAGTGTGTGCATTATAGCGACCACACTCTGTAGTGCATACCCTTCTGTGTAGCCATTGTGTTAGAGTCGTACACCAGTTCACCTGTGCTGCCAGATTTGTAATTTCGACTGAACGTATTAAACACTGAGGTTGTATTAAGCAGAACTGGTGCAACTCAGGGCCTCTCTGGGCCAAACCAGCTGTGTCATAAGGGGCAAATACAAACAGACATCATTTTTAAATGGGTCTTTTAACCCCTTGAATTCTAGAGAGGTGTCAAATGAAATGTAACCCAAACAAGCAGGTAAATGCTTCCTTTAAATTAATGGGGGATTGGGAAATGTTGTAGTTGTTCCCTATGGTGCAGTTAGCTTGCCCCAGATTTGCTTCAGTTATTAGTACATCAGAATTGTTCCAGTTCTTAGTACATCTGCCTCATAAAGTACCTCCAGCAAAACTTATTTTGCTTTTCTCCAGCACTTTGCATTGCTTTGACCATCGCTGTGACACACAAAGGGTTAATATGATTTCTTGAAGTTTATTTCTAAATCCTGCCACGGCCTTTTCTCCAAATTACGCTCCACAAGATGGAACAAGGAAAATCAATAGGCAATCTAAAGATGGTAGATAAATATCAGTTAACCAGGGAGATATTAACAAAATTATATTGGCTTTAGTGATCCTCGGACGAATTTATTTTATTGACTGATGACACCAGAAATTAAGCATTTCTTTTTAAATTGATATTTTTGAAACATATTTTTTTCTGTTGTGGATTAATCTCAGACGCTCTTGTCTAGGACATTTATCTGTTACGGACTGACAGATATTAACAAGTTACATTGGGAGCGCAAATAAAAAGAGGCATTTTTATCAATGTTCCAAGTCACCTCATTTGATTTTGTGCCAGTGTTCAGTTTGTGATTTGTCTTTACAACATGCTAGTACGAAATTACAGGACGAGCCAGTCACATTGTCATAGGCCAAATTCTTTATCTTTGAGGCTGATGTATTAGGAAATACATGAGCAATTCTGGAGCAAATGATCCAATTCTTCATAGTACATACAGAGCCTCTTTTTTTTTTTTACTGTTTTAATAGATCTCAGAGATTAATATACAAAGAACTGGAGTAATTTTGGAGCAAACTTACTGAACCATTGGGGAAAATAAAAATTCCCCAAATCTTCATTTATTTAAATGGGGTGTGAATCCCTTAAATCAGTGAGGAGCACCTGGTAAATCGAGGGGATTTATGCAGCCCTCAGAGGTTGCACCTTCAATCACCAACATGTCTTCTGGTTCAATGGAAATAGAAGAGATTATTCAATTTTTACACTGTATATATAACGTTTCACTCCAAAGGCAGATATTGAAGCTAATTTAACCCTTACATTGCCAGAGGGGAATGGAACGCGTTGCAAAGCAAAGTGTGAGAGGCCACCAATGCTTGAGAGGTCACTAGTGTATTCAGAATAACTTCTGAAGCCTCTTTAGTATTCAAGTTTTTAAAAGCCCCATTTAATCTTTCATTGCCAGAGGTGTGTGCGACATATTGCTTCTCGATGCGTTGTTTACCCCCTCTGGCATTCAAGAGGTTAAAATCATTGTAAACATGTATTTGTCCCTCATAGAACAAATAAATGGTGTGCCTCCAAAATTCTTCAACTCCTCTTATTACTAGGGTTGGGAGAAATCAGCAAAAACCACATGGTTGTCCGCTTTTTCAAGGGAAAATCTACCTTAGCTCCTTAACCCTTTGAGTGCCAGAGGGGTAGGCAACGCATTGCAAAGCAATGCGTTCCGTACCTCTCTGGCACTCAAAGGGTTATCATTACCCGAACCTTGGCAGTGTACATGGGCTTTTACACTAGTCCTTCATTAAACAATCACCTTCTGACGCTGGGGTCCGGGAGTAGAAAGATGTAGCAACGTCTTCTGGTGTTCCACCTCTGTCATCTTTACCTCTCCCACCAGCTGACAGCGATTCTGTAAATGGGAAGCTGTGGCAGTTCATGTCCACCCATTGCACACTGTGTAGTGTCCTGACCACACATGGCTATGTGATGGAGTATAATCACAGGCGTGGTAGTAAGCAGCATCTGAGGAGATTCCATCCCACAGAATACACTAAGCTGGTGGCAGGGAGGATTCATCATTATTTTTAAGACTGCAAGATGTCTTGTGTCCTTAGCGGAGCGTACAAGGGGCATAGTGACAGCAGCAGTACATGGTTTCTGGGGGGGATGAATGATTTGAGATTTGAGGACTTAAGCATCAAGGTGTTTAATTTAAATTGTGCTAGTTGCTTGATGTGAGTGCAGATGTGTCCATTGTTCCCAGTTCTTCCCCTATTTCCTACAAAACTCTTTACAAATTGAAGTTTTGCTGATAAAAGCCACAGTTCCTTTCTGCTGCAGTGTCAAGGGAAAAACTACTATTCTAACCAATCACACTCCTCCAACACAGGCACCCTCCTCAGACCCCTTTATACCATGCCTGTGGAAAATAAAATAACATTTGCTATGTGTTGTGTATAAATTCAGTCTTCCCATTGATTTCAACGCAATGAGCTAAGAGAAAAAAGCGGAAACAACTGCACTTTTCGCAGGAAATTTTCCGCTAGGAGGGGAGTGACAGTTTTCGCCTATTTCAGTGTTGAGGCTAAAACTTTTGCCCATCCCTACTTATTACATCTACCTCATTCGTTCTGAATAATTCTGAGAAAAACCACTGAACTAAAAGAAGAAATAAAAATCCCATCAATTTAAATGGGGCTTTTAATCTCTTGAATGTTTAAAGGGATAGTAACACTTCGTTTTAACTTTATTTTATTTTGTAGGCATTAAAAAAACATGAAGAATGATATAAGTCTTATCTCTCAAACCTTTATGGTTTATGAGATATTCACAAGCAAAGTTCCCCTCCCCGCCCCTTTTTCCTAGTGTAAGACATCTCTTCTCAGATGTGGATCAGGTTGTATGACAGTACAGATAACAGAAGGGGACAATTTTCTTTGTATGAAAACAATGAAAGCCCTTCCCCCCTTGAAAAGTTTTTCAGCTTTTTCCATTATCTTAATTGAAGATTGTCCCTCTCTGCAGTCTACCTGGGCATCTCCCTTCTTATCTGGTTGAACAGGGGGGGGATACTTTGTTTGTGAATATCTCTTAAACCATAAAGGTTTCAGAGATAAGACTTATATCATTCTTCATGTTTTTTTAATGCCTACAAAATAAAATAAAGTTAAAATGAAGTATTACTATCCCTTTAATCTCTCTTGCATTGCAGGGGATAAAACACACATTTACTGTATGGCAATGAGAATTTGGCAAATGTTTATTCTCTCCTATGGTCCACCTGGTTTTCCCCTAAATTGATCCAGTTCTTCTTAGTACATCAGCTTTAGTGTCACCTGCCCATTAATCCCAAGTAGAAATTTGAGCCTCTTTAGCTGCTTATTGGTCTAAAAAAGGGTTAACATAATATGCATCAGCCTAAGTGTGTCCTGGGTAAAACTGAACTGGTTTACTTGCAGATAATTGTAAAATGCAGTTCTGAAAATAACATCAGATTTTATTTAGAAATCTTATTTTATGTATGCAATTATACAATTACTAGTGTAAAAGCCCGTGTACATGGGCCAAGGTCCGGGTAATATTACCTTAATGTTAAGAGGCCTCTACCTCACTGCTCCACGCGATGCAGTCATGGGTCGCCTCACTCATGCCATGCAATCATGCACAGTAGAGACTGATCGAACGCGGGCAGTCTCTATGGCGCATGACTGCATCGGGACAAACACAACTGGCCTTTTATATAATAAGGATTATTTTTATATTTATATATATACTTTATATTTTTTGCAGTTTATATAAATATAAAAATAATAATAATTATATAATTGCATACATAAAATATGATGATTTCTAAATAAAATCTCATTATTTATAACCAATATATTTGTATAAGATAGTGCTCCTTATAAATCAGCATATTTTTCATAAAGAACATACAATATGTGTAAAAACTGATGCTCTAGTGTCTAAAGGGTTAAAGGGATAATAATACTTTGTTTTATCTTTATTTTATTTTGTATGCATTAAAAAACATGAAGAACAATATAAGTCTTATCTCTCAAACCTTTATGGTTTGAGAGATATTCACAAGCAAAGTTTCCCCCTCCCGCCCCTTTTACATAGTGTAAGCCATCTCTTCTCAGATGTGGAATGCAGTCCATAGACCAGACAGATAACAGAAGGGGACAATCTTCTTCCTATGAGAACAATGAAAGCCCCTCTCTGCAGTCTACCTGGGCACCTCCCTTCTGCTCTGGCTGAACAGTGTTACATCAGTAAAAGGGGCAGGAGGGGGATACTTTGTCATTGAATTACTCTAGAACTACAACTCTGACAGAATTGAAATAACTATCTCCAAAGTCCAAATACTATGATGATTAATTAGAGCTGCTTTTATTATGAAACATTACCCTTAACCCCTTAGGGACCCTTGACGTACCAGGACCGTCAAGGGTAAATTTGCTTGAAAGACCCTTGACGGTCCTGGTACGTCACGTACTTTTTACTTACAGCGCTCTACCGGGAGCGCTGTAAGTAAAAATAGGGCATGAAATAGACCGCTCCAAGATCGGAGCGATCTGTTTCAAGCCCCATAGTGACGCGCCGATACACGTGACAGGTCACGTGTACCGGCGCCTCAAAGTGCCCCTATGCGGTCGTTATGGGACGGAAATGTCCCATAACGTCCGGTCCTTAAGGGGTTAAAGAGCCAGATGGGATGAATATTTATTGCTTCTTTTCCAGTTAGATCAAAGTAGCATGCTGTTAACTGATTTGTTTTTTATTTCTCTTTCAATATAGAGGTGTCCTCTAAACCTGGCTTACAGATGATTTTTTTATTCTTATGTTTTAGCAATACAGGGTAAATTATAGTTTTGTTTTGCCATTTCTAATCTAATTCCAATACCATCATTAGTCAGACAGATAAACATGCACAATTATCTACTGCTAATGGGTGGTAAAAAAAAAATGAGTCAGGAAAGTAAAATATTTTGCTTAACCCTTAGAGTGCCAGAGGCTTGGGGAATTTTTTTGTACTCTATGATTCTCCGTATCTAGTTTTTCAGGAAGTACCCTGCCTGTGTCTTAACCAACCAACTCTTGTCACTCTGATAGAGTCCCACCCACATTATGATGTAAATAACATAATCTGGACACTGCTGTCCCCTACCCTGTGTGTTTTTTTGCAGGACTATGGTAAGAAGATTCCCAGGTATGTATGTATGGTGAATACAATTCTGCATTATGCTACAAACTATGATGTTATAAATACAAAAAAGGTAAAAAAAAAAAATACTTATTGCGCTAATGTCATATACTATTTATCAAAAACATTTATGTTGATTCAGAAAGTTTCAGAGCCCTGAATCACCCGAGCACACCAATAACAAATATGCATTGTTTTATCAACATGCATGGCCTGGACAGACCCCTAATTAACAGCAGCACAAAAGTGTATTTTCACCTTTATGAACAGAAGCAGAGGTGTAACTAGAAGCCACCGGGCCCTGGTGCAAGAAATGCCATGGCCCCCCCCGACCACATTGGCCCCCTCCACATTGCCCCTTCATCTCACAATGCCCCCTTCATCTCCACAATGCCCCCTTCATCTCCACATGGCCCCTTCCACAATGCCCTCTTAATCTCCACAATATCTCCTTCATCTCCACATTTCCCCTTCCACAATGCCCCCTTCATCTCCACATTTCCCCTTCCACAATGCCCCCTTCATCTCCACAATGCCCCCCTTCATCTCCACATTGCTCCCCCATCATCTCCACATTTCCCCTTCCACAATGCCCCCTTCATCTCCACAATGCCCCCATCTCCAATTCATCTCCACATTTCCCCTTCCACAATGCCCCCATCTCCACATTTCCCCTTCATTTCCACATTGCCTCTTCCACAATACCCTTGGCCCTACCTCCAGTCCCTGGTGGTCTAGCGGAGTGGCTTGACAGATCTGTGCCTCCTTTGGCACAGATCTCTAGAACTGAAGCTCTCTTGCGCTGCTCTAGTAATGCAGAGGCTGGGAGATGATGTCATCTCCCAGAGCTCTGTATTACTAGAGCGGCGTGCTGAGTGGGAGATCAGCTAAGCAGCTGCTGCGGGTGAAGGGGTCGCAGGGGGCGGCCGGGCCCCTGGAGCGACCCCTATTGTTACGCCACTGAACAGAAGAGCATATTACACTAGATACATGGTAAAACTACACTTAAATAGTTCAATAACTATATAAAAGCATAGATTACCCGAAAGAAGAATAACTTATGATTCAGAAAATGTCTAGTTTCTTATTATATGAATTGTCGAAGCTAGGAAATTCTGCTAAAAACAGGGGTTTTCAGAAAGGTCTCAGAAATGTATGCTAAAGTTAGAATTTACTGTATAACATTACAAGCAAGCTTAGTGTAATAATTGTGCATGAGTATGTGTATTGAGTATGAAATGTGAAGGCCACATATCTTCTGAGAACACTGATACCTAGTATGTATAGATGCACAAAGGTATACCTTTCCTTCCTCCCCAGGTTGGTAGCAGCACATAACAGAATTCTGATTATCGTTTTCATTAACCAGAATGCACTAAACATAGTCTGAAGGGATAATTACCCCATATAACCAAAAAAAATCCCTTAAAAGCATATATTTCCAGAACATCAATATCCCACAGCTTCAAATGAGGTGTCACATGCCTTTGATAGCGCTAAAGAAAAAAAAAACATTTTTACTTTTAATTTTTTATACCGTACTCAGTACCTAGTGCCAGCCAGAAAAAACTGTGTCCCATTGATATTTGTTGAAATTCCATTGGGTTAACAGGAGCATTAAACTATACCTACCTGTTTTATTTTTTGTAATTGTCTGCCTGCACTCAAATGGTCATAACTATTAGAGAATTTCTTAACATAGGTTATTGTGAACAACTATTTCCAGAATGTAATTCTATAGGAAAAAAACACACACATTTTTTACACATCAGTCACTTCAAAGATACTAAAATCTTTCAACACCATAGGATTGTTCATGCTGTATTCAGTACCTATTGCCAGACAGAAAAAAACTTGTGTCCCATTGATACTTGTTGACATATCGTAGGGGTTAACAGGAGAATGAAACTATACTGACCTGTTTTCTTTTTTGAAATTGTCTGCTTATTCTTAAATGATCATAACCTATGAGCAATGCAAGGAATACCTTACTGTAAATTTTTCATTTCTACAACTTAGCTGGTGTGCACAAATATTTCCATATAATGGTATATAATTAAACCAATAGTTATACTTCTTTTACATTCCATCATTTCCAAGCTTCTACAATCTTTGGAAACCATGGAACTTCAAACTGTATTCAGTACGTGCCTGAGAATAATAGTAACCCATTTGTATGGGTTGATGTATTGTAACGGGTGCAAGGAACACTTAACTATACCTGCTACTTTTCTTTTTTTAAATCCCCTGTCTACATTAAAAATTGTACTAACAATTACAGATATGAAGGAATGGTATGCAAGGCATACACCACTTTGGAAAGTAAACAGCCATCTGCATCAAATGAGCTATAACTTCACTTTTTACTCCTAGCCTGATGTGCACAATTTTTCCCAGAAGACAGCACAAAAGGAAAAAAAGGGCATTTTTTACCTTTACAGTACTTCAAAGGTACTGAAATATTTTAAAAAAATGTAATTTCTGACTATATACATTAGTTATTGCTCTTCTGAGAAAAAATGCACCCTGTTTGGTATGAATTGACATACTACAATCTCTAATGTACTTACATTTTTTCAACTATGACTTGCCTGTACTGAAATGGTTGTAACACCGAATAAACGAACAATAGGTCGGCAAAATACCATTTGCAATGTAGTCAGCTAGCTGCATCAAATGTGAGGTAATTTCATTCTAACCCTAGGCTAATGTACATAAGTATTTTCAGAGTGTGGGGCCATAGGAAAATCCATATACTTGTTCACAGTACAATCACTTCAGATATGCTAAAATCTTTTAACCCAATGGAATTTCCTTCAGTATTCAGTGATTAATGCCAGCAATGAAATCCCATTGGTATGTTTTTGGCATACCTTAGGCCAGGAGCATGGTGACCAGTGGAACAAGGCTGATGAAGTAGACAGTTTGTGTGTGTGATACTATGGTTAACAGTTGACATTGTTACAAGGCTGAGGCTTCAGACATTGTATGTATGGCTCTGTGGCTACCAGTGGGACAGAGAAAGAAGGCTAGAAAGTGTATAAGTAGTTCTGTGGCTACCAGTAGGACAATGCTGGGAAATCAGATAGTGTTTGTATGGTTTTATGGCTACCAGGGAAACAAGGCTGGGGTGTCAGACAGTGAATGTGTGGTTCTGTTGCTACCAGAGTGGCAAGGCTGGGATGTCATACCGTGTATATGTGCTTCTGTGACTATCACTGGACAGTGTAACAATGTAAGGGAAGTAGAAAGTGTGTGTCAGTGTCAAAGGGATGTCCAGCTGTCACAGCTTACCTTGGTTTCAGTGGCTGTTCATGCCGCACGGATGACACAGGAAGATGGCAGCGGTTGGGCAACTCAGAGCTAGATGCGTCATCTGCAGGCGTGAGGCTTCAGAGTGAAGTAGGCCTCTGTTTTATGCCATGCTTCCTGTAGTCTCCTCCGACCGACTTCCTTCCTCTGAGCCTGCTCCTCCTACCTACTTCCCGAGGAGGGGTTTAAAGGTAAGTCTGAGTCCTGACTTTGTTGCCCTTGCGTTGTTGTACTAAGCAGTTCTGTGTCCTTGGGCTCTGTGTATGACCTGGCTTGTCTGACCATCCAATCTGGCGCTGACCTGTGGCTCTGTCTGACTATAATCCTGCCTTATCCTTATAGTGGACACCCAATCTGGTGCAGACCTGTGGCTCTGGCTGACTACCAGAACTGTGTTTGACCTGGCTTGTCTGACTACCCTCTCTGGTGCTTACCTGTGGCTCTGTCTGACGATTCTCTTGTTATTCCCTTGTACTTAGCAGACACCCAAACTGTTGCAAACCTGGGGCTCTAGTAGATGAGCTATTAACTGACTGCAGGCGTGACTCAGGTTTCTGCTTTCTTCATTCCGACTGCAGGCATGAGTCAGGTATCCTCTGCTACAGACTGACTGCAGGCGTGAGTCACGTATCCTCTGCTACAGACTGACTGCAGGTGCGAGTCAGGTATCCTCTGCTACAGACTGGCTGTAGGCATGAGTCAGGTAGCCTTCTCTTTGCATCGGATCAGATCCTGTGTTCCTGATCCTGTTCCAGTCCAGTTCCTGCACCTGGTTCCAGCAGAGACTACCAGTGGCCCACTCCCTCTACTCTCACACTGTTTTCTCATGGTTTGCTAGACCTGGACTAAGACTCCACAGGGTCCTTGGCATGATCTCAAATTGGCCCTCCCCAGCTTGGGGACCCCCACCCTTGCAACAAACCTAAGTTTGCCCATTGTTTTTGAGGGTAGATGTACTAGTACCAACTTAATAAAATATGCTTTAAATATATTAAATGTACCACAAAGCTTATAATTGAAATGGGGCTACATATGTGATTCAGCTGAGCTTACAGATGAAATGGTACTACTGTCACGGTTTGTTTTGACTCTCAGACACAGAGTAAGATAAAAATCAAATTTTATTGAAATGTTTAATGGGAACCCATACGGGTCCTAGTCATACACAATGGGTACAAACAGTATTTATTGCAAGACACACAAGGGAGGCTCTACCGGCCTTGCCAATATACCTGGCAAGGCAGCCTGGAGGTTTACAAGACAAGCTAGTTGTGGCTTTACCGGCCTTACCAATATACCGGGCAAGGCAGCCTGGAGGGTTAACCGGACAAGCTGGTTGTGGCTCTACCGGCCTTGCCAATATACCGGGCAAGGCAGCCTGGAGGTTACACGCCAATCTGAATGTGGCTCTACTGGCCTTACCAAATTACCGGGCAAGGCAGCCAGGAGGACAGAGGAACAGCTCCACTAATGCTGCATAGATGGAGCAACAGCTTAAGATGGAACAGTGGAGCAAACCAGTCTCCCAACCAGGGAGAACAAACCGGTGTAGAAACGGAGACAGCAACAACCGGTGACTGTGGAGTAACCCAGTACCATGTATGGAACAACAGTATAGCCCAACCGGTTCTATACAAACGGGATTAGCAACCGGTGGTGTGGAGTAAACCAGTACTGCGTACTGGACAACAAAGTGCTCAACCGGCTCTATACTAGCGGGATCAGCAGCCGGTGTATCGTGGAGTAAACCAGTACCGTGAACTGAATAACAATAGTGCACACTTGGCTCTAAACTAGTGGAATCAGCAGCGGTGGATAGTGGAGTAAACCAGTACCGTGTACTGGACAACAATAGCTCTCACTCGGCTCTAAACTAGCTGAATCAGCAGCCGGTGGATAGTGGAGTAAACCAGTACCATGTACTGGACAACAATAGTGCTCACTCGGCTCTAAACTAGCGAAATCAGCAGCCGGTGGATAGTGGAGTAAACCAGTACCGTGTACTGGACAACAGTAGTGCTCACTAGGCTCTAAACTAGCGGAATCAGCAGCCGGTGGATGGTGGAGCAAACCAGTACCGTGTACTGGACAACAATAGCGCGTAGCTGGCTCTATACCAGTGGAAACAACAGCCGGTGACTGAGGAGTGAACCAGTACCGCGTACTGGATAATCGTAACGCCCAACCGGTACTATACAAGCGGAATCAGCTACCGGTGAATTAGAGTAAACCAGTACAGAGTACTGGATAAACGTATGCCCAACCGGTTCTATACAAGCGGAATCAGCAACCGGTCAAATAGGAGTAAACCAGTACCGCGTACTGGAAGCGTATTGCCCAACCGGTTCTATACAAGTGGAATCAGCAACCGGTGAAATTGGAGTAAACCAGTACCGCATACTGGATAAGCGTATGCCCAACCGGTTCTATACAAGCGGAATCAGCAACTGGTGAACATGGAATGCACAGTGATCAGAATGTTGCCATAGAGACTCAGCAGCCAGATGTATGACAGCGTCAGCAGACTAGCCAGGACCACCACAGGAACGACAGTACCTCCAACCGGGTCAGGAATGGAACAGGAATGACAGCAGCACGGGATCAGGAACGGAAGCAGGAACGACAGCACCGCCAACCAGGTCAGGAACGGAGCAGGAACAACAGCAGCACGAGATCAGGAACGGAAGCAGGAATGACATCTCAACCGGATCAGGAACGGAGGCAGGCAGCCACCCCGGAGAGGCCCTGGCTACTGGAGCAACGCTGACACTGGCAGCAGAGCGAAACAGGCACAGGGAATATGCACAAGGCAGGTGACTGCTGACATAGAGACACCACGAAAGGGCAACCAAAGGGTGCCTCAGCCCAGTCTATAAAGGCAATACTGGGCGGGCACAAGACAGGTGGCCAATGGAGAGTACACACACCTGACTGACAACAGAAGTTAGCAAATCACGGGCACCGTGATAACTACACAAGTGATATCACAGAGCTCACAACTGAAATGAGGCTACACTAATAATATCACAGAGTTTCAATTGAAAAGGGCTACACTAGTGATACCATGGAGTTTTCAGCTGAAAGTGGTCACATACATTATCTGCCACTCAAGCTGGTTCCACTGGTAGTCAATGCTCCAACATACATTTTGTGCCTCCCCACCCTGGTTCCACTGGTATTCACACTCCCACATACATTATCTGCCTTTTCCCCAGGTTGTTTCCACTGGTAGTCACAAGCCCATCATAAACTGTCTTTCACCCAGCCTGATTCCATTGGTAGTTAGTGCTTTGCAGTGACTCCAGCGCAACCTGGAAGTATGGGGTTAGAGAGAGAAACCAGGAAACTGCTATTCCACCATGACACACTGCAGGAAACATAGTAGAAGCTTGTAAGGGGTTTGGGGCATGGATGAGCCCCAAGTGTCCAGACCTTCACATTGCACTCACCTAGTTTGCCTTGTGGATAATCTGGTTCTGTGGGTTGCTGTGCAGATCACATATATCTGCGCAACTGGGTTACACCAGCTCCTTGCTAGGTGCTTATGAGAGGTTTCTCTTTTCTCCATAGAAGTCAATCAGTGTCAGACTGTGAAGACAATTACTCTAATCCCTTGAATGCTAGAGAGAGGTCTCCAAAATTTTGCAATGCACTGGAGACTTCTCTAGCATTCAATAGGTTAAAAATTCCATTTAACCCCTTCACTTAGTGACAGAGGATGTACATGTACGTCCCGGAAGTCCGGGTCCCCGCGCGGCTGCACGCCATTCGACAACTCCGGAATAATTTAAAAAAAAAAAATTCTTAGACGGGCATTAAGTGATGGCTGCATGTGTGCACAGCTGGTTACTAAGGGGTTAAAAATCAGTAGGAATTTGTATTTGTTCTGTGTGGTGCAGTTGGTTTTTCCCTGAATTGCCACAGTTCTTTGAACATTAGCCTTACAGTTGTTAAATTTAAGGGAGTTGTGAAAGGGAGGAGGTTGTGGGAGGTAACCTGGGCTGGTTAGGCAAGTATACAGGTAAGACCTGTCTAGTTCAGATCTTGTTCTTCATTCCCCTTATGTGTTCCATATACATTGAGTCACAGCATCCAAACTATATCATTTATTATAAGAATTAGAATTTTATATTTACTATCAAAAGAAGCTCAGGGTTACGTTGCTATAATAGGAACGGAGAGAGATTCCCCTGTCCAGTGGTAGTGACAGTACCACACATGGACTGTCTGACACCAGAGCCTTGTTCTACTGGTAGTCAAAGAACCATATAGTGTCTGACACTTCAACCGTGTCCCGCTGTCCACTGGCAATCACAGTACCAGACTTACACTATCTGACACCCCAGACTTGTTCTGCTGATAGTCACAGAATATATAAACTGCTTGACATTCCAACCTCGTTCCACTGGTTATCACAGAACCACACATATACTGTTTAACACCCCAGCCTTGTTCCACTAGTAATTACAGAACCATACATATGCTATCTGATACCCCAGCCTTGTCCCACTGTTCACTGGTAGTCACAGAATCACACATACGCTGTGCTTTCACAGCTCTAAAGAAGCACACAGTCACAGTCTGTCATGCCAGCCTTTTTCCACTGTCCCACCAGTAGTCATAGAGCCACACACCATGTCTGAAACCCCAGTCTAGTTTCACTGGTAGCAACAGAACTATGCATGCATTCTACTCTTCCCCAGGATTGTGACACTGCTCCACTGGTAGCCACAGACCTACATATACACTGAAACCCAGCCTTATTCCACTAGTAGCCACAGAACCACATATACACTAACACCCCAGCCTTGTTCCACTGTTAGCTACATATCCACTGAAACCCCAGCCTTGTCCCACTGATAGCCTCTTAACAACACATATACTGTTTGTCACTCCAACCTTGTTCCACTATCCACTGGTAGTCAAAGAACCACACATACACTGTCTGACACTGTAGCCTTTTTCCAGTGTCCACTGGTATCCACATAACCATGCATACACTGTCTAAAACCCCAGCATTGTCAAGAGGTAGACACAGAACCTCATATAACACTGTCTGATGCCCCAGTCTCATTCCACTGTGCACAAGGCAGTGTCCAGATGGGGAAGGTACAAAATCAGAAGAATCATCTCTACTTCCTCCATATTCCATGTTATTCAACCCCAGTCCCACTGGTTGAGCTCATAGTACATAGGCAACACATTAATAATGTGATACTACATTGAGGGTGTTGTAAGTCTCTCACCTAGCTGTCTGGGGGGGTTGGATCTTAATCCTTTAACGGTCAGAGGAGTGTGCATCACACTATGAAGAAATGTGATACACAATCATCTGGTACTTAAAGGGTTAAACATTAAATTGGTGACGTTCTGGACTCTTGCACAGGTATGACAAAGGGAAGAAAGACTTGGTATTGAGTAGGCAGGATACAGAGGAGAGTAGTGTATAGAGTAGGCAGGACATGGGAAAATGGGTATCTTCCCTCTCACCCCCACATCTCTCTACCCATATGTCTCTCTTTCTTCCTATATGTCTCCCTCACTCCCATCATATAGAAGACAGGTATCTCTATATGATTACTATATGTAACAGAAGGATTTTCTGATGTAGGAGTCCTTCATTGAGAAGTTAGATATTGAAGCTGGTGATTGTCCCAGTTTATCAAGAATACACCAGGAGTCAGTACTGTAATATATACCCACCTTTATTGAATAGAAATAAGTAATAGATAATAAAATAACAACTAGGCGCAGAGGGTAACAGAGGAAGCCGGTGATTCCTACCAGAAATAGGAGGCCTCTAGGCATAACCTCTCTGCTAGAGACTAGGCAGACTGACAATGGTAGTCTCAGAGTAGTGAGTAAGGTAACCACAGTGCGTACCAACAGAGCTCTCCCAAAGGGTACGGAACAAGGAAAACTCTTACTGACTCACGCCTGCAGTCAGTATACTTGGTAGAAACCACCTGAAAGTGTGATAAAGCTGCTGGTTGGCCGGAGCCGATGGCCAAGGTCGAGCAGTTCCTAGGACTAGCCAGGGGTCAATACCAGAATGGTATGTCAGCCAGAGCCACAGGTCTGCACCAGATTGGGTGTCCACTATGCCAAAGGATAATGCAGGAAGAATAGTCAGATAGAGCCACAGGTCAGCACCAGGATGGTTGGTCAGAGAAGCTTAGGTCATATACGAAGCAGGTAGTCAGCCAGAGCCACAGGTCTGCACCAGACTGGGTGTCTACTATGCCAGAGGATAATGCAAGAAGAATAGTCAGATAGAGCCACAGATCAGCACCAGGATGGATGGTCAGACAAGCCTAGGTCATACACTGAGTGGGTAGTTAGCCAGAGCCACAGGTCTGCACCAGAGTGGGTGTCTACTATGCCAGAGGATAATGTGGGAAGAATAGTCAGATAGGACCACAGGTCAGCAGCAGGATGGATGGTCAGACAAGCCTAGGTCATACACGGAGCGCAGAAAAGAAAGAAACAGCTGCATCAGACACCAACGTAAGGGTGACTGAACTAGTGCCCAGAGCCCTCTTATACCCAGCCAGGAAGTAGGGAGGTGGAGATTCAAAGTCCAAAGGTATAAAACAACACCTGCGTCAATACTGCTGACTCGCCCCTGTAAGTGAAGCAGTGGACAGAGAGATGCGTCTCAACTAGCGCCCAAACCCGCATCATCTGAACCAGCCGCGACTCCAAGGAAGAGGACACGGATGACCACTGGAGGCTCAAGATGTGGTCAGACTGCAAGCCAGGAGAGATGCAGGTAATGACACGTCATGAAGCGTCATACCCAGCCCCAGGCACCCAGCAGCGACCGGCCAACCAACGCTGGGATTAAGGTAAGGAACACTGTGACAGTGATAGATGAGTGACAAGTCAGGGGAAGGTGAGGGGCAGAGGTTGTGGTTATGGGAGGGAGATGTGGTGGTGTTGGGAAGAAGAAGTGGTGCTGGAGGCATGGGGATAACAAAAGGCTGAGATGTGGGGAAGGGAAGTATGAGTTGAGACAGGTGGGTACATAGGAGGCAATGAGAATTATTAAGACCTGGGGGAGTCTTTATATATTGTACAAGTGATTATTCACTTCTAGTGATCATTTTACATTATACTATATATTATGTGAAATCCAACCACACATGGCATTTGTTGTGCACTCAGCTAACCCATGTGCTCCACCCTGCCTTCTCCTTCATTAGGTTTTGCCTCTTAGATCAGGAACAGACTGAGCTGCAGTGCTTTCCGTTACACACCTACAGTATGTTCACCTATTAAATATTTAACTTCCGTAGAGGTGAATTGCGAGCCTGTGTTTTTGCGGATGGTCATATGTTTTTTTTTTATTATTATGAGTCATGGGCAGTCAGGGGAAGGGGACCGGGAGTACACACAGAACATTTCTGGCTTCATGGTGACATTTCTGTAGTCCAACACATATCATCAAGGTATGTATCAGAATGATGCTGGCATTCACTCTTAAGCTTGCACAATGAAAATCTCGCCCTTTTGATGCGGGCAAGATTCTCATGTCGCCCTTTTCATCCTGGCGACATGGTTAATGCACTGTTTAGTAGGTCGCCCAATAGTGGGCGACATTTGTAAAGGATACCGAAAAAATCAAACAGTTTGTGGTGTAAGCCTAGGTGTGAAACACATTGTGAAGCAATGTGTTGTACCCCCTTTTGGCAATCAAATATTTAAACAATGCTATTGTGAATTTATTTAATTTGTTGGTAGGGTTGGAGGGTGCCATGATAAGCATACTATGGGCAACATTGTCAGCAGCCTAGACTGAGTCTTCTAAGTAACTGGGGGCCCTCAGCTTCTTCTTTTTTGTATATATTGTAGCACTAGCACTGTATTCAAGTAATCCTTTATTTTAAATGACTCAGTGAAATTTGTGATTCTTGATGAGCCATGCTAAGATATGCCTAGCATTAATACATTTGTCATATGACAAGACACATGTGAAGTGCAATTATACTAAATAGCAGTTTGAGCCAGGACACAAGCTGGAACATGTTCAAATAGCCGATCCCGTCAAATAATCTCTTAGACAAAAAGTAAAGTTATTATTAATTATGAAATAGAACAATTAATGTATGCACCATAAATACATGTCCTTATTTCATGCAAGTATTAATATATCCTACCTAATTACAATTAGGGTGGAAACAAACATTTATGGAAACTCCCTCCCTTTGATTACAAGCCTAAATATGATGATCGATGTATACTGTAAGATATGACAGCAGCAAAAAATACAAGGATAAAAAATCACTTTAATACAATAATTGTATTTACATTAATAAATGCTCATCTAAAATTCTCTACCAAGAAATTCTGTACCAAGAATTTCCTAGTTTGGGTCATAAACAGAAATCAAAAGTTGATTAATTCTGGAACATATCAATACACCATAAGGAGGATAACAGTTCTCCAAATCTTCTCTGATCTAAATGGGCCTTCTAAGCTCTTGAATGCTTCAGAGGTCGTTAGTGCAT
Organism: Rhinophrynus dorsalis; assembly: GCA_037306005.1. NCBI lineage: Eukaryota > Metazoa > Chordata > Amphibia > Anura > Rhinophrynidae > Rhinophrynus > Rhinophrynus dorsalis. Next base: position 69,121,255 of record CM074723.1, on the reverse strand, counting down.
TGCTTCTTAATGTATCATGTATCATGCATGGTCTCTATTTACATTTTTACCTCACACCATTATGCTGCTGGTGTGCTCTAGAATTTCTTATATTTTGTTTCCTGCTTAACAAAGTTTGTCTAGGACATTGGATGGCAAAATACAGATCTGACCTGCTGACCAACTTGATCCGGCCTGTGTGTCTACTATTCTATACACATGTATACGTTATTTACTCTTAAATGTAAATCTGGCAAGTCCTTCTCATTCCTACCTAGGCTCCTTAATCACACATCCCCCATTGTTACTTCAGCAGAGTAAGTGGGAAATGAGTTTGTGATCACACTAGGTAATGGTGACTAGAGAATCTGAGTCAGGATGCAAGGGACCCCTGGGCTAAGTGTGGGCTAAGGGTATGCAAGAGTTGTGTGCACGCTCAAGAAGAGCATTCTGGCTCTCAACACAAATTATACCTCTAAATGCAGTCCTCAGAAGCACATATATGAACACAAGAGTGGGGTAATGCGGCCAGATCATGTATATCATCAAAAATCCAATTAATTTAAGAGGAGCTTCTACTTAGATACAAATGTATACTTGGGAACATTGGTAGTCCAGTACTTCAAGACTACGGCAAACTCATTGAGATGGATGGCTTAGATGACACAATGTATGTCATATAGGGGGTAGTAATTGGGCTGGATCACAGTGTAAATAAGCTCTAAACATCTAAAATAGATTGGATAATTATACCTTCAAATATCATGTACTTTCCGCTAACATCTGTAATAATTAGCTATATTGTGTTAGATCCCTAAATTCTAATCAGAAAGTTGACTTTTTTGTTCATGTGTAAACTGTTATAGTCAGACACCATATGTATACTTTTATTTACCCTGCTTGTAATGAGTGACAAAAGCTAAAAAAGTTAATTTACTTAGATTAGTGCCCACCTCACCTGTGCTGTACTTAGAAATGCTGCTATCTTGGGCTGCTTGCAGACAATCCTGCACCATCCCTTTTGAGATTCTTATGAGGATTGCTATGGTAATAGGGTCAGGAAGTCTGGAAAAAGGTGTGAATGGGTGCTGTCTCCCTCCTTTCTTCCAAGCTATACATATTAAGTCTTAGAGTCTATTCTGGTACCCTGTGTCATGAAGATCCTGCACCATGTAAGTGGCTCCTCTTTGAACTGTCTCCAATTTATTAATGAACTACTGGAGATATGGGGCTCGATTTAAAGGCAGCCGTTAGCCAAAAAACTCACAAACGGGTGCGTTAAGTGTCATGTTGCAATTCAAAGATCCGTCTAAACAACAGCTAACGGCAGTTGCACAATCCTAACGGCCGATACACCTACGTGCATTCAGACGCATGGAACAACATACCCCAGAGCTATTCAAAGGCTTGCGGTACTGATAACGGCTGAAAAAAAGACACACCTAACGGCTAAAAGTTAAGACCCACTTCTCACACACGTTAGACACTTAACGGCCAAAACTAAACACCCGTTACAGAGGAAAACACACCAAATGCTTACCGCACAACCATGTAAATGGGAAAATTAACCCGTGCAATGCCAAAACAACACAAAAACATGCACACACAACACAAATCACTACACAAACAACAACAACAACCAACACCACAGGGACAACAACACACAAAAACAACAACACAACATGGCACGGAACAATGGGGGTCATCACACAAAGCGGACACCTGCAAATACAAGCTCACCTGGGCAACATCAACACGCCACCTGCACCCCACAACTGCACGTCCGCAAATGGCACACACAGAACAAGCACAACACACCACATCTTATAACACACACACACCTGCTAACACTTACCTGGACAAAAACAACTCACCATTGGTCAGCACTCACCTCATCAACACACCTACACAACGCCCTAGCAAGTACTTAAAGGGACAACTCAACACACTCACTTGTGGCTTGTTTTCCACTCAGGGAGGGAGAGAGAGAGAGAGAGATAGATAGAGATAGAGAGAGAGAGAGAGAGAGAGAGAGAGACAGATAGAGACAGATAGAGAGAGCAAACAGTATGTTGGGTTACATATTGTTGCGAAGGCTGCGGAGAAGGCGTGCAAGGGAGAGAGCTGGGGAACATCAGCAACCTCCAAGCACGCCTCATCAACAGCCTCCACCTGTTGCAAGTGAGGAGGCTCTGGCTCAGCAGCCACACAGGAGCCCATCCCCACCCGGAGGACACCTGCCTGCAGATGCACAGCTGCAGCAACAGGATGCTCCCCAGCTGCCACAGGGACCCCTGCAGCAGCCCAGGATGCATAGACGACTACCAAGGCCCAGGGTATACCGTCCAAGGGTCACTCTCTTTGGAATGACCGATGACGAGGTTATTGATCGCTACAGGTTGAGGCCACACAGCATCATAGCCCTGTATGAGGTCATCAAGGAGCAGGTGGATCCCATATGCACCCATAACCATGCTCTAACTGGCCTTCAAAAACTCCTGTGTGCCATACACTTCATGGCAAGTGGCGCCTTTCAGTCGACAGAGGGTTACGCATCTGGCATGTCCCAGGCCACATTCTCCAGGGTGCTGGCCCAGGTCTTGCCAGCCCTCAAAGCCAAGGCCAGTACCTACATACGTTTCCCCATCACCGATATGGAGTGGACACATCTGAAGCAGGGCTTCTATGCAAGGGGAGGCATGCCCAGGGTCATGGGTGCAATAGATTGCACCCATGTCCGTATCAAAGCACCAGCACGTCAGGGACATATGTTCCTGAACTGCAAAAACTTCCACTCCATGAATGTGCAGATGGTGTGTGACAGCAACCTGGCCATAATGAATGTCTGTGCGAAATTTCCCGGGAGCTGTCACGATTCACATATACTCAGAAATTCATCTGTGCAGAGGGATTTCGAAAATGGGACCTATACAGGCAGATGGCTACTGGGTGAGTTAACAGCACCAAATGACACCACATACACATGTGCTAGTATGTTCACCACAATATGTGCTCCTTGTCACACCATGTCACTCACTTTCCACAGGTGATGCTGGCTATGGATGCAAGCCATGGCTCCTCACCCCGGTCGCCAATCCCCAAAACGATGCCCAGGAACGATATAACCAGGCTCATGCCAGAACACGGAATGCCATTGAGCGGACCTTCGGCCTCCTCAAGTCCCGATTCCGATGTCTGGACCACTCGGGGGGAGCATTGCAGTATGCACCAGGCAAGGTCTGCGACATCATCGTGGCATGTGCCATCCTACATAATATCGCGGTGGACACCAGACTCATCGACGATGTCCATCCCCCACCCAGACCTGAAGACCCTGTGGATATCGTTGAGTGTGAGGAAACCCCAACAGGGATGCAGACAAGGGACAGATTGATCAGGGATCACTTCTGCTGTGAGTATAATACATGTATGCACACAATCCATGCATACACACCCACCACAACACATATGTTCTGTTTCACCCCACAGGATCAGTGACACAGCCCTGTCACTGGCTGCAGTATGGACCACCAGCATCAACTATTCCGTGGACCAGTCAGATTGGGCCTAGAGATTCCGAATACACCTGACAACCTGTCGTCCATGTTGATACTGCTACCTCAAGGATATCATGCATGCCCCCCCTGGAAACCAAGGTACAACACTTTAACCTTGTTCAGCATATCCCACAGCTCCCTAGGCACCAACTAAAGTGTTCTGCTAGGATCAGACCCATAGCAACCATGGTACCCCTGTAGCAAGGGAGTCTCATCCAAGCCAATGCATCGGATAGAACTCTGTCATATAAGGGGTTCAGGGGGCATTCGTGGGGACATGGGATCAGTAGCTTGCTACAGTTGAATAAAGCAGCAGAGGGGTGGATCGACAGTAATAGTGTGTTACACAACATGGAGCTCATGAAATGTGGATCACATCTCCATGGACACCATGCTGCCCTGTGTGTGTGTGTGTGTGCAGTGATATGTGCCCCAGAAAGAAATACACACATTAACAAATATGTCCTACTAGCTCCATGAACCAAACATATTTGGCCTGTCTCTGACAGTGGCAGCCCAAATATATTGTTGTCAGGAAGCTATTAGGACATATTTGTTGATGTGTGTAACCATGTCAGGGGCAAATATCCCTAAGGATGGTTAACATCCCCTTAGTTCCCCCCATGATGGTTCATAGACCAGTACACAACACATTACAAAGCAGTGGTTTGTGTAGACTTATGTAACGGGAAAGATTAAGAGGATCATGATGTTGTAGCTGTTGCATGACGATCACTTCGAGGGTGATGTTCCAAATCCTGTCCTCTTGTCCCACAGGCATCCATAGCACGATCCATCCTTGAACAGAGGAGTTTCCATATGACTGGACTGAAGTCTGGACAACACTTCCATGAAGCTCACCCCTTGGCGTTCCAAGTGATTGTGTTGGTGATGCAATGTTTGACCTGATGTTCACAGCAACCTCTACTGGAACATTCACATATGGACACAAATTTATGTGTGTACTAACATCCAGGTATCAGACCTGTACAGTAAGACTGCTCATACACAGATGCCAAACGATGTAGACAACACATGAGCAGTTCACTAGCATTTCTAATGTATTCCTATTTAGTTCAGATGTACCTTTTTGTGCTCATACAAGTGTTTAATGCATATTGGCTACATACACAAGAAACATCACTACTCAATCCGTGTCTGTATGAATGAATGTTGGATCAAACACCTGTCAATGTGGAACCGTACCCAAGGCTAGAGTATCCCTCATACAAAGGAAGGCATGATTTACATCACAGGAGTCCACTAGTTGCCTGACCATGAGTGGACTTTGTGATGTATACATGCAATGACATGATGGCAGTGATACACTGATGTGTGTTGTGAGTGATTAGCTGGTGATACAGGGGACACACTTCCACTGTGATGTGATGTCCATGGTTTGTGTGTTGCTCAATATAATCAATGTCCTGAGATTGCTGTAGGTTGTCATATCTCAGTACATGGGCTACATCAACAAAAACAACCATGTGGACAAGTGTTATTACTGGTGAAGTGTGTTATAACCTTAGTTAAACAACAACACAACTTAAAGGGATAGTAAACCCTGAAAATAAGTTTATTTCACATTGTAGCCCTTTAAATACCATGAAAAATGATATCAGTCTTATCTACCAAACATATATGATTTGGGATATAAGACTTATATCATTTTACATGTTTTTCTAAGGGCTACAATATAGAATGAATTTATTTTCAAGGTTTACTATCCCTTTAATACATAAGCCAATGCTCAGCCTAAGGTTCCAATGTGCGTGCTACACAATGAAATCTTAGGAAGATTTTTGGGTTATGCAGTAAGTTAGGCTGTGATTCAAACTCCTGTTGTGCAACTGACTTGCTGGAGAACACAATGCTCACCCTAGGATCACAATGTGTAACACACACATTGAGATCCTAGGGTGTACATTGTGTTCCCCAGTATGTCAGCTGCACAATAGAATTTTGATTTAAAGACCATATTGATGCATGTTCAATCTGTCCTGCTTGTTATTTCCCTGCTAAGTCGCATAGCTGTTAGTTTGGTTTTCCCCTCAAACACAACAATTGATGCAGACGAATGTTCAGTGTTGCACCAGTTGTTGTGCTAAGGGGTATGTTCTGATCAAATCTGACACACATCATGGCCATGTAACACTGTTGTGTTATATGGCTACAGGGATGGGTTGCCAGGTGAATTTGGACAACGGTGTGGGTGTGTGTGAACCCATGTTGTAACATCACACAAACATTTCCCCCAGGCAGGAGTTGAGTTCACTGCATTGTTTGGCAATGCATTGGAGACAACCCTGCCACCCAATCTATAAGTGATTACACAGCAGATCAGACAGGATTCAAAAGCACAATTTTCATTTATTGAGGGGGCAGATGACAGGTTGGGCCTTTCATTTCTTTTTTTTTTTGGGGGGGGGCCTTAGACTTGGTGCCAGAGGTGGATGCCCTGGCTGATTGCCTTGTCACCCTCTGTCCCCTAGGTGTGGCTTCTGGGGTAACACTGGAAGGGGTGGTGGGTGCAGTGGACCCCTCTGTGGAACGCAGGTTCTCCCTCTCCATCCTCAGGTTCTCCCTGCGGTTAATCTCTCGCAACTCCACGAGCACCTGTGCAAACATGTCCATCATCCCCGTATGTATCTGGTGGAGTTGTGTGTTCCCCCTGGCAACCTCTGACTCCAGAGCTTGGATTCTGGTCTCCAACCTGTTCGTGTTCCTCCGGGATTCCCTCCGGTTCCTCGTGAGGTTGTCGTTGGTGGCGTGGGTTGCCCGGAGCTGTCCTCTTTGAAGGGCCATGCACTCAGCCTCCAGATCTGGGGTGCGTTGACTGCTGGAGATGGGAGTGGCCGGTGACACATGTACTGTTTCCCCAGCTTCAGCTGTCTCCTCAGCCTCTGTTTCCCCAGCTTCAGCTGTCTCCTCAGCCTCTGTTTCCCCAGCTTCAGCTGTCTCCTCAGCCTCTGCTTCAACAGGTTCAGCTGTCTCCTCAGCCTCTATCTCCCCAGCCTCTGCTGTCTCCTCTGCTGGTACTGGGTGTGCTGTGGCTGCTACTGCTGTTTGTGTTGGTGGAGTGGCTTGCACAGACGGTGTGTGGGTGCCCACCACATCAAGGGACCCACTGCTGCCCACTGATGTCTGTGCTGGTTGAGGTGGTGGGGTGAACAAGTCCCTTGGCTGAGGGCGCTGGGGCTCCCCAATCAGGCCCAGGTGTTGGTAGTCAAGTGGCCAAGGGTCATACCTTGGCCAGTGGTAGGTGCTTGGCCCCCACCTGGGATCATACCTGGGGCCATGCTGGGGAGCCATCCAGGAGGGTAGATCCATCTCGGTGGAATATGGCCCATATTGGCTGGTGGCCACATTCCCGGGCAGCCATTGCCTCCCTGGTGGTGGTGGTGCTGCTGCTGGAGGGTAATAGCTCCCGGTGCTAGTGGGATGCATCCATCTCTCCCCCTGAATCCAGCCGCTGTACATTTGTCGAGCATCCTGTGGTGGGGCAGGCAGTTGAGAGGCAGGCAGTTGAGAGGCAGGCAGTTGAGAGGCAGGCAGTTGAGAGGCAGCCAGTTGAGAGGCAGGCAGTTGAGAGGCAGCCAGTTGAGAGGCAGGCAGTTGAGAGGCAGCCAGTTGAGAGGCAGGCAGTGGTGATGCAGCCAGTTGGGGAGGAGGTGTGGTGGTTGTAGACGCTTCCCAGTGGCTAGTCCCCTCCTCTGTATCCTCCTCACTGGGTGGTGTGGTCGGCTCCTCCACGGGCTCCTGCTGCGATGGAGGCCCATAAGCTGTGTGGAGAATTGAGATTGTGTGATTAGTAAACGTAGCCATGATGGGATTAATGGGATACTAATACATGAAATGCAGAAAGGGAAATATATGTTTTGTGGTTTATCACCCTGAGTGAAACAAGGGTACTCCCACTGCTGGAGGAGGTTTTTGTTCAAAAAGTCTCCCAGCTCAGAGTAGAATTGCTTTGGTGCTATATCCCAGTGGCCTGAAGTTGTACATTGGCACTGTTGCTACATTATCCTATGAGAATTTATTGCGTCTGGACGTAAGCTGTCCATAGGATGGTCTAGCAACATCGCCATTTTAGAGTTCCAGGCCACTGTGATATTGCCGCTGGAGTAGTCAACTATGAGCTGTGCTACATTTTGAATGAAACACCTTTGAGCAGTGGGAATACCCTTGTTTTGCTCGGGGGATGAACCCTGCAATATATTTTTCTTTTCACATGTTAGGTATTACTATCCCTTTAACGGAATAGCAATGGTTAATTTCACCATGATGTAATATTGTAGGCATTGTAAGAGATAGATGTGGATCGATGTTAGTCCTATCCCTCCAACCCACATGGTTAGACAGATATTGCTCTATTTGACAGTCATTTTGACATGTTTGACAGTCATTTCACCACACGGAGGCTCTTCAGCAGAGCCTAAATTGCCCCATTCAGAGATGTAAACCTCATTGGAATGGTGAACAGAGTGTGCTTGCAAACCTGGCACACTTTGTTGACCATCTCAAAGATGTCTCCATCTCTGAATGGGGCAATTTAGGCTCTGCTGAAGAGCCTCCGTGTGTTCTAATGACTGGAATCTCCAGCTGTCAAATAGAGCGATATCTGTCTAACCATGAGGGTTGGCGGGATAGGACTAACATGGATCCACATGTTGGTGAAATTAACAATTGCTATGCCATTACAGTTACATACAAGGAGAAATGGTCATATATGCATGTGGATGTGTACCTTTCATATGGATATGAATATATCCTTTCCAGATATGAAGCCAGAGATCATTTCAGTAGGTGTGATTGCCTTACTGGCTATATATGTGCACCCATCAAAATATACATTGGATTGATATGATGGATATGAGCATACCTCGTATATCCCATCTACGTAGAGTGGGATATACTAGGTATGTGTATTTGGATGGTATCAATGTAAGTTAGTTTCTGATGGATGCACATATCTGGCCAGTAGGGCAATCACAGGCAGTGAGATGATCTCTGGGTTCACATCGTGTTGGGACATATTTTGAGCCATTTGAAAGGTACATATCTGACCATTTTCCTTTGTGTGCATATCTTTGTTTGAACAGATGTGCAGTGGGAATCAAGTGTTATTCAACCCTATCTTCTTAGCTGATCCCGTCCAATTCACAATTTTTCATTACTTGACAGGTGACTCTCTGGTTGTCAGGATCATATCCTATGCATTTCATTGTAGGGCATGGGATACCACCCTGGCAATCAGAGATTGATGAACTGGACAGGATCCTGTCCATGTCGTGTGTTCCAGTTGAATCCTGAAGGGCAACAATCACGCCAGTAGTGAGGGATATCTCTGATTGAGGCCTGTTTTTCTTTGAGTATGAGCCCATCCATCCTTCTGAGTGAGGCAACCGTACTCAATCCGAGATATCTATCATTCATGGCCTGTTGGTGACCAAGGTACAATGGATGATATTTGGTTCCCATGTGTATCCTGCAAACAGTGTCTGGTGTACCATCCATCCATGGCATCAGCACCCCTGAGGATCCATGTGGGAATCAGATGTGAGATATGTCATTTGAAGTTAGGGTAAATGATTGCAGACACAACACCAAGGCCTACTTTTTCCCCCTTTAATTCTGGGGTATTGTTTGAGGCCTGTGTGTTGCACATACAAGCAGTTATTCTCAGTGCCACTGTGATGTGTGACCTGCTCCATCCTTTTTGTGATTCAGTAAGCGGTGTTGTTGACATGATGGAGTGTACATAATGCTGACTTCTCCAGTGATCTCATTTCCCCATTTCCAGTGTTTTCTATGGAGTGTATACGATGGGACCTTAGCAACTTGATTCATGTTATTGCATATTCTCCATAGGCTAACACTGGTATTGGTGAAATGAGGATGTGTGAGGGTGAATTTCTCTCCACCATGTGTTTGTCACCGCTTAGTGAATGTCCCCTGTGTAGCATGTGATCGTTGGCCTATTGACTTGATTGTTGTCTGGTTAACCCTTTGAGTCCCAGAGGGGTTGCCAAAGCATTGTTGATTGATGCATTGATGATCCCTCTAGCACTCGAGGGGTTAAGTGCTGACATCCCAGCGGGGACATGGGTGACATTGTGTGTGAACAGTGATGACAGTCGACATTTGGAACTGCATGGTTTGTGTATTGTGTGTGATGAGCACAGCGACAGGAGGGTTGAAGTAGGACTTGGACAGGTTTGTTCCAAGTTGGACCTTGATATTTGTCCTTGTGTTGTGTCCTGTTTTTAACCCTCAGGGTGCTGTGTTGGTGCAGTTGTGTGCATGAATGATGGACATGTGTTGAGGTGTGAGTGTGTGTGCAGCTGGTGTTGGTTGCTGTAGTGTGTTGTTCTGTATTGTTGCACTTACCGGTAGTGTGGAGGGTCCTCTCATCCCCAGTGTCAGCTCCTCCAACAACCCCCTCGATCAGGGTTGGGGACATATTCTGGCGCACCATCTCCTCCCAGCCGCAGAAGGTGATAGGGACAGGTGGGCCACCTCCAGTGCCTCGGGCGTGCTTGGCGAGTTTGGAGAGCTTGTTCTTGACCACCCTCCGGCAGTCGCCCCATCGCTTCTTGATGGACTCCACGTCCCGTCTGCATGGAGCCACTGCGTTGACCCGGCTGCAGATCTGGTTCCAGGCTGCTTTCCTCCTCGCTGACAGGCCAGGGACCTTCGCTGTCGGGTGGAGAACACTCTGCCTCTCCAGGACAGCTTCCACAAGAGCCGTGTTCTCCTCCTCTGTATACTTTGGGTCTCTGATCCTGGCCTCATCAGCTCCGGCATGGGATGACTCAGAGCCGGAGTGCCCTGCCTGGTCTGACCCTGACTGTGTGGGGTGCTACCCAGCAACTACCCCTCGTCCCACTGCAGGTTCTGTCCCTGTCCTGCGTGTTCCTGCTCTTGTGGGCCGGGTCCCCCTCCGCCCTGCGGATCTCCCTCTCCCACCCCTGCTCTGCTGAGGGATCCCCTCCTGATCTTCCTCCTCCTCCACTACTCTCCCCATCCCTCTCTCCTGTCCTCCTCTCCTCGCCATCATTCACCCAGTCATACCCAGGCACTCCCACAGGCCCTCACAGACACACTCGATCCAGTCACTCTCTGTCACACACTTTCACTCCCAGATTCACACTGTCAAAAATAAAAGTAAAATGTGTGAGGTGTTATAAAATAAAAGGACTATGTGTATGTATGTGTATGTGTTTGTATGTGTGTATGTAATATGTGCAAAGGTGTGCTATGTGTCGTATTCTGTGCAATGCTCTCCTCTCTCCAAACTCCAAAACTCCTCTACCTCCAATGAACGCTCCTGTCTCCCTCTCTCTGATCACTATCCTCCGCTCCTGGGTCCTGATATCTGGCTCTGAAGAACTCGATAACAGACAGTGTGTGGCGGTTATTTTTGGGTATATATAGGTGTATTTGAAGTTATTTGATACATTGGGGCTTTGGGATTGGATGTGTGTTTGAATTTGTTTTGGCATCAATCATGGTTGCTTGACAACGGCAGCCGTTATGTTACATGTTGTTTGGAGCTCAGTTATCGTGTGATTTGTCCGCCCGTTGTGCATTAACATGAGCGACAACGGGTTTTGTGTTACGTGTTTTTTGTGTGCCTACGCTCGATAGCTATTCTCGTAGAGTAGCTATTGAATCTGCCGTAACTCCTGTATTATTTGCGAGCGATGTGCCTTTTTCACTTAGCGGCTGGTTTAACGGTTGCCTTTAAATCTAGGCCATGGTTTCCAGAAATATACATAGTACTCCAGGTGAGGCCTTACCAGTGACCTATGGAGTAGCATAAGTACCTCTCTCTTTATTCTGTTACTGCCTCTTCCTATACAACTAGGAACCTAGTTTGTTTTTCTTAACGTTTTGTTGTATTGCTTTCCTTCCCTTAAGTAATCTAAAATAATGGTTTCCAAGTTCCTTTCATCTGTTTTTGTCAGCACAATACATTTGCATTTTTAAAATTTGCTAGCCCATATTTGAGAGCAGAGACCCATGGATCATCAGTTTTAGAAACCTTTAAATCTTCAAAACTATCTGTATTCAGTTCTTTGGTACCAGGTTTTAATTTATACAAAACACTCAGCAACAGATGACCAAAAAATCTTCATCATCCCAATTTGTATCACCACCTTTTGGGTGTTTAATATCCCCTGGCAATTTTTTGAGAATGGTATGGTGGTAAGCACAATTTTATAAGTAAACAAGCTTCTCGTGTTCCACAGATTATACTGCTCAGACAATGTTCAAAAACAGACATACTAGAAAAAGCATTTTGCACAGGCTTATATGGAAGGGAATTACTTTTTATTTTAAAAAAATACATTTAATTTTTCCCTTTCCTTAACTGGAATCAGGACATAAACAGTTAAGGCATACTGGGGGGAGACTTAGAGGGCGGTCTTGATTTAGTGATTGTTTCTGTGTCAAAATATTTTCTAACTCTTCTTGTGAACTAAAGTTTTTACAGAAATATTTATTATCATTGTTATCTGATTTTACAAGAGAAAATCCCAAAAGAGCTTTTGAGAAGTACTTCCTTTCCGTGCCAAACAATTTCTAATGCTCCAAAAGGAACAAAAATATGTATAAAGAGTCAACTATATATGAAAAGATATATCAAAGATATTGCTTTCTTTTAGAAAGAGTCTTCAAGGTGATAAAATATTTTCTTTACTTTACAACTTCTATTTGAGATTTAAAAACATATATATGTTACTGCATACTTCAAGACACCTTCAATACCAGTCAATGGTGCTTTAAGAATGTACTTAAGAAGTGTGTGTCTTTAAAAGTTTTTTTCTCCAAGGTTCACAGTGGTAATACAATCTAAATTCTTCGGTTGCTGCCTCTTTGATGCACACTAGTGGTAGTGTTCCAGCTGAAGGATATATGTCTTGTTTTACGTATATGTTCTTTATGCTTCCATTTATATTTGTCGAAATATAAGCTACATAATCTGCGTCTATTATATTAACATTATGGAGGAGGAAAGAGATACTCTCCTTAGATTAGACAGAATGTAGCATCTCATCCAACTATTTTACTCTGACGAGATCTTGCAGTTTCCTGATTCTTGTAATTTCCTCTATTTATTATTTCTATAAAATAATCTTTATCCCGTATTAAAGTCTTTTTAAAGCCAATATATTAATGTTTAACAACATTATAATTACTATAAACTTCAAAAGAAGGAAAATATATTTACATACTTAGTATCTGATTTTCTGTTACTTCACAAGTTTAAAGAACGTTTGTTGTGCTAGGAGGACTGGCTTTGCACTCCAGCTCCAACTCAATGGAACGCAAGCGGGTTAATGATAGAGTTGCCAGTGGTGTGCACAACTCAGGAGCAGGTGGGGCGGACCAGTCGCTTTCAGAACACTAAGGAAAAAAGGTATTTAAATGCTCATTTCTATAATGTTTTATGACTCTATATATATATATTTTTTTTTTTTGCATTATATGACAATTCCCTGATGAAGTGTCCAAATTCGGATATGAAACAGTTGGAATTGTACTTGCATTGTAATAAATAAAGATACCAGATATCCAACTACCATCAATAGTGTTGTGTTCTATATCAAGAATTTTTATCCATTGTGATTATTTCAAAGCTGGTTATACATCTCCTATCCGGTGAGTTCCAATTTTGTGGGGGCTTTTGAACACTCCAAACACAGATCTACTCTTAGATGAGGCCTGCACCTTTTTTTCTCTTTTCTTTTATCTGATTTTACCACCAGCTTCAATGGCCTTTTCTTCTTTCTTTTTTTTAGTAGCAGAAATAGCACACTGTTCCTCTTTTAATTTAGTTCTTAAAGATGCAATGCTCTTCCACTGACTTTCAATGCTTTGTTCAATATTCTGAACATATTTGTTGTCAGTATTACATGTAGAACATACAACATCATCACCATCATGTTTCATTAAATGTACTGACAAACTGTATATTTTGTCAGCATTTTGTTTAATTAAAATTAACATATAAATTATTTTTGAAAGTTTCTTTTCTTGTTTCTTAAAAAAACATGTTTTGTCTATATTCTGATTTGATTCATCACACTGCACCCATGAACTACTAAATATGTTACCAAATATTCTTCCTGGTTAACACAAAAGTGCAGACAGGAGATTTGGTATAACTGTGATTTAGGTCCATTCTAATAAAAAGCGTAAGAAAACTTTTACACACCATTTAGAACTTCTCCTGGGATACACTGTACACTTTCGCGACTTACACCACATACTGCAAAGAAACCTGGAACACTTAAAACCATGACCAATGCCACTGCTGTGCATAAAATTTAGAGTCGCCTTCATCCCAGACACCACAGGGGAGATGCACTAAGGCTTGAGAAGGTGCCATGTTTTAACCCATGTTTTAACCCTTTGAGTGCCAGAGGGGTACGGAACGCATTGCAAAGCAATGCGTTCCATACCCCTCTGGCACTCAAAGGGTAAGATGTCTTTGCCATCACAAGCCTGTGAATCCTCCACAAATATGTAGTTATCACCATGAATCTAGCATGCTGTCACCAGGTTTACGAAATTGCAGTGATTACTTCAAAAATGACTCATTTAAATATTGAAATATACTCACTATACTCACTAATCAGCTGATTCATGTAACGGGAGGACTCACAAGGCACTCCACAACAGAGTGCCTTATGAGCACTCTGTTTACATGAATCAGCTGATCTGCAGATAGACTGCTAATCAGCTGTTTCAGTGAGTACAAATCGGCAGAGAAAATGTTTTATGCAACAGCTTCTCTGCTGTTTTTCTCACTTTAGGAATCAACTTTGGCAATGAATGTTAATGTTCTAACCCTTTCAGTTGTGTTGGTGTGTACAGTGCAAATTGAAACACAATATAGTTGGCCTTACTAGGGAACACCAACAATTAGTACCCCCAGAAGACAAACGAGTAGCGCCACACAATACAAAAACAAAACAACAATAGTAAAAACTACAAGACCATAAAATTACTACCTTCCAGAAACAATAGTCCAATATACTCCATGTAAGTTGAAGAATATTCGTCACTTTCACCCTGTGATCTTTAAGAAATGTAACATACTCACATGGCATTGAGGCAAGTAATACAGCCTCCAAGTATATACAGCACTCCTGGTATGAACCCCAGGATAGTTACCATGTCTCCACCTTCACCGATCTTCCAAACAGTAATCAAGATCCACTGAAGTATAGGACTACTCTAACTCACTGAGGATACACCAAATCCCTTGTGGAAGTTCAAAAAAAGGCCCACCTGTTCTAATAGCTATGGAGAAGATGGGCACTATACCACAACAAGGGTATAAAAGAGCAGGGATTAAGGATTAAATAAGATATTTTAATTGTATGAAACCTTATAACAATTAAAACAGTGTATACTGTATATAACACTACATAAAAAATATATTTTTAAAATAAATCCCTGCACATTTTGTAACATAAGTTACTTCTTCAGGAGAAAAATTATTTTAAAAAACTATTTTCTTTTACGTAGTGTAAATGCATTAGAGATCTCCCTAGCAGTCAAAGGGTTAAAAATGAAATGTTACCAATTGTGTAGTTTCTTTGCTCCAGAACTGTACGTCTTTAGCTTGATGAATAAGGCCCCCTGTGTCCTCCTTCACAAGGAGTAGTGTTCTTTCTCTGGTTCTGGATTATGTGGACTGCTCCAAGGCCTCCACATTGGATTAAGAATATTGGTTAAGTACTGTAATGCCCATTTCCTGTAACTTGCCCTGTTCTAACCTGTTGACCAGTTGTAATTTCCAGATGGAATCTCTCTTTGTGTGTTTACTGTATGAATAATAATCATTTGGAGCTCTATAAGGCAGTGACTGAAAAGTCACAATATAGTAGTGGAAGGAAAATCTATGATTCTCCAACTATTGTTGGAGTATTCTAGAGCTGATGCAGGACTACAGATTCTAGTATCCTCGACTGATACAGCTGAAGAGCAACAGCATGAGAGCCACAGGCTGCCTATTCCTGAGCTAGTTCAATCTGTCAGTCAGAACCGAACAGAGACATACCTTATGTAAAAAAAAAAAACTTTTTTGGTTGCAGAGACACTCAAACCAAATGACCCTGGAACCCATCGCTAGTATATTCATTTATTTTTATATTCGTTTTCTTAACACATTCTTAGCATAATACATATATAAAATACAGACTGTGTTATTAAATTATTAACAATCACTTAATGGCTTAGAGCAGGCATAGGCAACCTTCAGCAGTCCTATCAATGCACAGGAAAATAGAGTAATGTAACGCTTGTACAAAACAGCATTATACAACATATGAAAGTAACTAACAATTATCAGATCAACAAACAAACAAAACATCAGTGCACTGAAGAGGTATACAGTAAACACATTTTGAGTAAAATGTCATATTTGGTTCACAGGTGATAATACTGACAGGTGATCCCAAACAGTTTTTATGTAATGCATGAATTAGAAGTAATAATTAGAAGTAGTAAGTATGCATTAGTCTATGGACCATATTAAAATAACTAAAAACAGGTAAGAAGAAATTGGGTAAAGGATAGGGATAGGGAGTGGGTATCCCACTGGTTGCCAAATCATAGATAAGATAGAATAGAACTTGTTCATCCAATCCTTAGCTAAATAGTCAAATGCATCTCTAGAGTTAGAACAAACACCCACACCACAATCACAAGACATCAATCGTGTTAGTCTAAACTGAATCCTCTGAGGTCCCTCTTTGCCATTTAGTTAGTGTAACGAAAGGCAGAAAATGTTGTTGCTGTGCATGTGATAGGGTAGCCACAAATGGTTCCCATAAGATGACACACTTCTCTCCATTGAGTTCTTTATTTTGTATAGCAATTACCCAGTGAAGTTTTGCATATTGTAGCATTTTAGCTTTTAGTAAACCAAGGGTGGGAGATGATTCCACCCAGATTGTAAGGAAGCATTTAAAGGGATAGTAATGTTTCACAAAAAACAGCCGCTCCAATTAATCTTTATAGTATTTGAGGCACAGAGAGTGTTATTTCAGAGTTGTAGTTCGAGTAATTGAATGATAAAGTTTCCCCCTCCCGCCCTTTTTACCTAGTGTAAGCCACCTCCCCTCAGATGTGGAATCTGGTCCACAGACCAGACAGCTCACAGCAAGGGACAATCTTCTTACTGTGAGAACAATGAAATCCCTGCCCCCATTGACAGGTTTTTCAGGTTTTTTTCTTATGCTAATTGAAGATTGTCCCTCTCTGCAATTCACTTGGACACTACCCTGCTGCTCCGAGGGTAGCAGTGTTATATCAGTAAAAGGGGCGGAAGGGGGATACTTTATCTTTCAACTACTCTTGAACTACAACTCTGACAGTATTAAAATTACACTCTCCATGGTCCAAATACTATAAAGAATAATTTGAGCTGCTTTTATTATGAAACATTACTATCCCTTTCAGTGTTAGCATAATAGTATGGTCTAATAATTGTATTTGCAGCTTATTGAGAGGAGTATCACAAGTATATATTCCTAATATAAAAGCAGCATCTGCTATTCTCAGTTTGATATGCAGTTGGTCTCTAATAAATGTAAGTGCCACTGTACAAGAGCATTTGGATATATGTAGAACATGTGTAGTAGTGTAGCATTTGGCATTCCACACTTACTACAGTTGCCTGTTTGTCTTAGTCCTATCAGCTTTAATTGGATTGCTGCCATGCAGGGGATGACGAAGCCAACCATTTGGCAATACGCTTTGAATTTGGACAAGGAAACACTGTCCCTATTCTCCAACTTGCTTCTCCATTGCTATATTTATATTCTCAGATGAGTATATGCTACTTTTATGGATTTGGTATGTTGCACTTTATATAGATATTTTATTCTATGCCATTTACTTGTTTTTTGTGAAATACTTTAGACTTTTTATGTAGCAATGTTTTTGTCTTGATTAAATGTGTGGCAGGGGTCTTACTTTGCAGAATATGTAGCATTATGTCTATGTACCAGCAAGTTATTGTCACAAACTAAGGCTATAGGCCTTGCTGAGACAGTGGGGAGAGTGTAGGAGTGAAAGGGTTAACAATACCAGACCCCAGGTTACCTGTTACTATTCCTAGCAACCACCACATTAACCCCTGAAATCCCTCCTGCAATCTCCCCAGTACTACAATTTGCTGCCACCACCAAGACTTTAAATCTGGGCATTTTCGGTTACCCCAAACACAACAGAATTACAGTATAAAATCACCTTAATAATCAGACACATAGAATTAACCCTTTAGTAGCGTGTTCTAACTGAGCTTCCTTCAGAGTTGTGAGTTTATATTAGAGAACAGGGACAAGAGCTGATTAATTGAACATTTAATCTGAAAAAAGGCTTCACAGTGCTGGTTACAAAAATAAGGAAATAAAGGACATACAGAAATAAAAATTACACATAAGCAAAACAGTCCATAAAATAAAATGGGAGAAACACAAGAAATCCTTAAATACAATTACCAGTATTTTAAGAGTCCTTGGGAACTTCAGATGGTATATCCCCCTTCAGTTGTTACAAAGAAATTCCATGTTTTATCCAAAAAACACATATTAAATAGTTTCCACAGTTCCTTCTAAGAGGCCAACCCCCTTCAGTTGTTACCTGGGAGGGTTCGGGGTTTGGCTTGACGGTTTACAGCCTACTCAATCATACCTGTCAGGGATCTTACTGGAGACTTCTACCTGAAAAGTCATAAGGCTTCCCAAAACATGCAACACACAGTACACATCTATAATGTTATAATAATCATATTCCTCATATCTGTGTGAATATCTGGGCACAAAACATGCTGGGTCTAACTGGTTGCAAAGTGGCTATTCTTGTAACTCATAGCAGGAACACCTCCCCCTGGCATGTTTGGTACCCACCACAAGGTTAAAACCTGGGCATTCTGAATATATATTTGTATTGAACCATTTTACACTGTATATACATGTTCTCCCTAACTCATAATATTTGACTGTCCTCTAGGTGAACTTCCATCAGAGCAGAGGGTCCAATATAGTTTATGACACTCTGTTCTGCTCTGGCAATGCTCATTCAGTTTCTGGTGATGTTATCTACTTAGCTAATTTTATGGCCTAGGACTGGTGCACTTTGAATAACAAACAGACAAATTATGCAACCCAGAGGGCCAACTCATGCCTTGGTATGACAGTTATGTTTTGAATATTTTTGTGAATTCTATGCACATTATTTTATACATGCTTGCCCAGGCAGTAATTTTGTGTTGGAACATTGTGTTTCAACGTATTTGTTGTTGTTTTTAATTTTTTTTTTAAATAAACCATCATCTTATTGTTTGTTTATATGATTGTTAAAATAATAAGCTATGGATTGTGCTATATATAATTCTTTTGTGTTCCTCTTTCAGTGGATCTGCTTTTGATCAGCTATACACACCTTTCTTCTAGCGTGTCTTTCTAACTTACTAAGTTTCAGTAATTAGGGGGCTGTAATGGCATTACTTTGGTAATTGAGCTCTGGGTGCATAAAGGAGGTAAATTAGGTTATTTTGAGGTACAGAACCCTGATCCCTGTGTGGATAAATATATGTGTTAGCCCTGTTGTTCCAATCCCTTGAGTACCTCAAGAGTCTTTCTATATTATATAGTCTGATATTGGAAAAATTTAAGCCCCCATTAGATTTTAGTTGGTGTAACTTGTTTAAACTCAGTCTCGGTCTCTTCCCCTTACAAATAAAATTGTAAAATTTGCAATGTATAGTTTTCACTGTCAGGAAGGTATAAGGGCTGAATTTTCAATTTATATGAGGCGTGGGAAAGAAACCATTTTAATAAGATGAATCCATCAAATTAAATTTAGTGTAATGTGCTGTGTTCCAGTCATGATGGTCTTGGAGTATGTGTTCTATCGTTGGTGTTATATTTAGATGGTAAAGTTGATTGGGGATTGCGGTGTATGGATATCCAAGAACTTAATAGTGTGTCAAGACCATGTAGAGGGGAATAAAGTGGGTTCCAGTATAGGGGAGTTGAATAGTGAGCCATAAGACTTCCATCCCAATTAAATTTAAACAAAACCCTGATACTACTCTGAAAGAATATAAAAGTTGTACAATAGCTCTGTTTGTTACTAAGAAATAACAACATATAAACTGCGAATGCTGACACTTTATGTTCTGTGTCCCCAACGGATATGCCTTGATGTTGATGTACCTAAGTAGTGGGTCAGTAGTTAGATTAAAGAGAAGGGGTCAAAGAGAGCAACCCTGTCTGGTCTCTTTTATGAAGGCTGAATAATGAGGAATTTAAGTTTTTTTTCAGTGATGAAAGTACTGGGAGAGGTCTATATCAATTTGATATAGGATGTGAATATTGTACCAAAGTTTTGTATATCTAGCAACCTGTAAATATGAGGCCATGATATTTTGTTGAAAGTCTTTTTGGAATATATATTAATTAGTAGGTTCTGATTTGTGGGAACAATATTGGAATGTAAAGTAGATTTGACTGAGTCTTGTAGCCATGATTTTACTAAAAAACTTAAAGGGATAGTAATACTTGAAAATACGTTTATTTTATATTGTAGCCCTTAAAAAAACATGAAAAATGATATAAGTCTTATCTCCCAAACCTTTATGGTTTGGGAGATATTCAGAAGTAACGTTTCCCCTGGAGTGACGTCATTGCTCCACCCTTCAGATTTAGAATCCGGTCCCCGGACCGGCCGTGCCTCTCCAGAAGTGCGGAGATCACGATCTTTAAAAATAATTTTTTAATTGGAATGGTCTACAAAGTGTGCTTTCAAGCCAGGCACACTTTGTACACAGTTCCAATTAAGTAGTTCTTTTCAAAGATCGTGATCTCGGCACTGCTAAAGATCTGCCAGTTGCTCTGTGGACCAAATTCCAAATCTGTCCACTAGATGGCAGACTTGGCTGAAACAGCCAGGAAAAGAGAACTTTACTATATTTTACATGTGAATATCTCCCAAACCATAAAGCTTCCCTACTAGGCGACATAATTGAGAGCTTGGATGTCCATTGCTTTCATTGGCCAATAGACCTGCTGAACCTCTGGCGTGCGTTCAGTAATAGGAGTGGCATTGCTGCCGAGGCTTGAGCTCGCTATTGACGACTGTGGTGCTGGTCTACTTTCCATATAAGCAAGTCTTCAGGTCTGGGGTCTATCGTTGGTTCAGTGTTGCGTCTGGTGTGCTTATTACCTGAGGCTGAGGTACCATCCATACCTTACCTGTGGTCATACTCAGACTAGATCCATGTTATATGTGTTCTGGCCATTCTCTTGAAGGTTCATCTGTTCCAGTAGGCTGCTGTACTGTTGATGTCTTCAGTTCCTGAATCCTGTACCAGTACTTCGGATCAAGATTATTGTTCATATTGTGTATATTTATTGCTGAGTGTTCTTGTTTTGTTTCACTTGTTATTTTCAATAAACTATCTTCACTTTACTGAACCGACTCAGAGTATTTTAGTGCCTGTTACACAATACCTAGAAAAATGAGTATGGATGGGCAAAATCTTTCAATTCAAAAATGAGACAGGCAAATAATTGTACTTCCCACCAAGTGGAAAATTCCCATGAAAAGTGATGATATTCAGCTTTTTCCACCTAGATCATTGCATCAAATTCAATGGTAATGCTGAATTTCTCCCTCAAATGGCAAATTTCCCTTCTTTTCCTGCAGAGATAATATAATAATGGTGTCAGTTATTCTGTAGTTCTGAGAGATAAAGAAAGTACCATATTTTTGTGCTAGTAAACATAGGAAAATAAAGTGAATTTGCAGTGTAGTTTAGGAAGTCTTTTGGGTGGGCAATTTGTTCTCTTTGTTAGGAGAGTCTGGGGACTCTGAGGCAGTGTGAAGGGGGAGAAAAGGGTATTTACCAAAAATACCCCAAATTCCTTTTTTGACTGAGACAGGCAGGTGATCCAATTTCCTTCCTGAGCTGGCTGTTCTCTGTGTTAGGGGAGTCTGGAGGGGGTGTGAACGGAGAAAGGAAATTTACCCTAATTACCCCCAAATCTTGTGTGATTGACAAGAGACAGGCCACTGTGATCCAAGTTCCTTCCTGTTGGCTGTTCTCTGTGTTAGGGGAGTCTGGGTGTGTTTGTGTGAAGGGAGAAAGGAAATTTACCCTAAATTCCCCCAAATCTTGTGTGACTGAGAAGAGACAGGCAGGTGATCCAATTTCCTGCCTGAGCTAGCTGACCCTCTGTCACTGATGACTGACTATTTAGCAGACTGACACTCAATAGAAAGACAAATTCAACTGACACTGACTTCTTCAACAACCAGAGTAAGGGGGGGCAGCATATTTTAATAAGGTTTTTTGTCATCTGTTTTGCAAACAAACAAATAAATAAATATTGCAGTGACATTGTGAGAGAGAAAAAGCAGCAGCTGAAATCCTCATTACATTAACTGCAGGCTAGAAAGGGAAGAAGCAGTTTCACTGGGAGTTTTTTGTAGATGGTGATAATGGCTGTTAATAAAAAAAAAACAGGAACCCCCCCCCCCAAAACAATTTAAAATTGACTGATGGGTCACAGAGACATCAACCCTGACACGACCTGTGACTGAGGCAGACACTTACTAGAACAGTTAGATTGTTTTGTAAAGGACAAGATATCACACACAATCAGATATTTTGTGTATGTCACTGTTAAAATACACACTAGTTTAATAATTTTCAGCAAATGTACTAGGGACAGGGGTAAGGGGAAATGAGTAGGAGAATTGTAAGGATGCATTAGTGAATTGTAAGGATGCATTAGTAAAGTGATAGTCTAAAAACTTACTGCAGCCATGGTTGCTGCAGCATTTGCTGAGGAAGCTGTGTATCAAAGTGAAACAAAAACTTCTTCTACCACAGGTAATATTAATACGCCATCTAAGAAAACTGAAGGCGACAGTTAGTCACATTCATGTGTTGAACTGTAGATTGCATAACGGAGGAAGATGTATCAGTTCAACCAAATGCTACTTCTGATAGTGATACAAACAATCAACACCTGGTCTGAAAGTAATAGCAAATATCCTTTTAGAATAACACCAGTCAGCTCTACACCTTCCTTTCTAGCAAATATCTATATTACTTCTGCTAAGTTTAAAACATCTGCCCTTGAGGACATAAGAGTCAACATAGTTGTGCCTGTTCACTGAAAACCCATGTACCAGAAACTATCTGGATGCAGAGAAAGAAGACAAATCACTGACTTCATTACACTGAGATCCAGCACTTGATACCTAGATAATTTTCTGAACACTACATAACACTACATAACATCTTATCTAAGGCATCATTTACTGAACCCACTTCCATATAAGACAAATACTGAATCAGTCTAAATTTCCCAGACTCTTTCTTGGGAACCAGTACTAACAGGAAATAAATAAACCAGGAATAGGAACTTCCATATATGGACCAGCTATTGTACCCTCCTTTAATTCCTTGTTTAATTTCTCTTGCAACACGACAGGGTTCTTGTTAGCAGACTTCATATTCCAATCCTAGAAAATGGAACTAATTCTTTACACACAAGAATAAGAAACCCATCCATGGGAGTCCTGGTGGGGGCAAGGGGAGAGACTTGTCCCCCCCCCCACACACACACACTTACACATAAACATAGGGACTGAGTGGGCTGGGTTGGGGCTCACATTATGACTTTTCCCCACCACCTGGAAAATTTCTGCAGATACCCCTGAACCCATGAACAAAACGGTGCAACAGACACATTGCCCTTTCCCTATCTGGGTAACCCTTAAGGTGCTCACGTAATCTGCTTAGTAATATTGGAGTCCTCACTCTTTGGGTCAAGGCATCCAAAATTAGGATTTCTGGCCTTGCCCATTTGTGTCTGTTGCAATCTAAGCCTGGGTAACACCTATAACAAATTGTGATTATGGATTTAAACATACACACTGATCCTTTATTGTATCTCTTTAAAGCAACAGTCTTTAAACTTATTCTCTTGCCACTTCTGGTGAAAGATGGCTGCTTCCTATCACGTGTGACTAGATCAACCCAGATATCCATATCTCTATGCCCGCAGGAAAGCTTCTTGTTACCTGACAACTTCACCCTACTTCCTGTCATACCCAGTACAAGCCACTATACTCCTCTGGCTACTTTTTTAAATCCATCTATAATAAATCAGAAAAAAATTTCTTCCCATGGCCTTCATCCAGAGCCACAGCAGTCTCCCTTAATAGTTTATAAACATCAATACACTTCCCTGCCAGCATTCATCTAGGTTTCCTGCAAGCTAAGTATTCAGGAAAAGTTTAATCAAGCAAAATTATCTTTCTCCCCAACTGACTTACCCACAGAAATAGACAAGTGCCCTCCTCAGCAGGTCACCAAGTAAAAGAGAGGTCTATTCTTAAAGGTATAGTAATGTTTCACAAAAACAGCAGCTCCAATTAATTGTTATAGTAATTGAGCCACAAAGAGTGTTATTTCAATACTGTTAGAGTTGTAGTTCAAGAGGAATTGAATGATAAAATATCCCTCTCCTGCCCCTTTTACCTAGTGTAAGCCACCTCCCCTCAGATGTGGAATCTGCTCCACAGACCAGACAGATCACAGCAAGGGACAATCTTCTTACTGTGAGTATAAGGAAAATACTGTCTCCCTTGACAGGTTTTTCAGATTTTTCCCTTATGCTAATTGAAGATTGTCCCTCTCTGTGATTCATCCAAACAGTCTTGCTGCTCTCAGGTGAGCAGTGTTACATAATAAAACGGGAGGAAGGAGGCTATGAAGATTAATTGGAGCTGCTTTTATTGAGAAACATTACTATACCTTTAAACCCCAAACCTAATTTCCTGAATTGAAGGAGAATGCCTCCATCTTCCCACTCCACCCCCCGGCTGTGGAGGGCAGCCCCCTCCTTTGTTCTTTATGGATCTCCCTTCACAGCCATGGGAGAAGCAAAACTCTGGGACCCTCCTCATTTTATTAGCTTTGGGTGGATTGTTCAACCCTCCCTCGCCACCACCACCATTTTCAGTTGATCTTTAAACTGGTATAGTCTAGACTCACTATTCACAAACAAAGACAAACGCAGGCACTGTGCTCACTCAGTTGCACAGTCAGGTATGTAGAGCTACTCCTTGGCAATTTCCAGATTTTTAGCTTTTATCATAAATGCCATTCAGCTCATTTTATAACAACGATTCCATTGATTTTTGTCTGTTAAGAGTTTCTCTCTTACATGCTTATCAATTAGAATTTTCAACACTCACATTTCAATTGTCTGTTGTTGCAAAAAACAGTTTTAAATATGGTAAGGATGCCCCAAAATCTTTCCAGCCCAACATGATTCGCGGCTATTGTGGCTTCATCATGGAGAAAAGGAATGACACAATAACTTTGAGGCATGATACATTAATGTGTCTTGAGACACCTGTTGGGAACCCCTACATTACGATCCTTCCAATTTATGTGAATTGGCTTCACAAAATAATACAGGAATTGTAGAATTTATCTCACCTCTATCACACCATAGTGAAAAATACTCCAGTCCTGGAAATTGGGGCTAGCATTTGACATTCTGTTTGTCTAGAAATGTTAGGCTATATTTAATAAATTAAAGAGCAAATCAGCTGCACTATGGGGGACCTATAAAAACTGCAAAATATAAATGGTGCTTTTAACCTCATGTATGCTAGGGTTGTCTCCAGTGCATTAAGAAGAAGAATTGCACCTCTTTATCTTATTGAATAGTAGTATTGCATGCAACACAGTTCACTCTCTAACCCAGCAGATGGCAATATTGTAACATTCTGACCAATGCTAGAGTATTTCTTTTAGAATTGGTTAAATATTGTTATTGGACCGATATATTAATTCCTGAAAGATGAACTGCAGAAACGAAACAGTGCACCCAAGACCATTGATATTTTGTATCATCAGGTTTGTATCATTAGCTACTAGCTGCAGTAATAGGGTTTTTTCTATAATCCATATTTTGATTTTAAAATTAGAAGCATTCTGCTTGCACATCTTGACCTGAGATTAGGCCAAAGAGTACAGCATGCTACTTAACCCTCTGTGGGCCAAAGAGGAGTGCAACACATTGCTCTGCATGATTTTCCACTGCTCTGGTCCTCAAGGGGTTAAAAACTCAAATGAGTGTCTGTAAACAAACAAGATGCAATTATGTCAAATAATGGGAAGCACGCATACATAAAGAGAAGACAAGAAGACATCGCTAAGTGTAGCGTTTAATAAATCTATACATGTGAGTAGATAGAGAATTGTGTATCATTGTATGTATGGTTTTATTAATCCTTTGAGTGCCAGAGTGGTACGAGTGGTACCACTCTGTCACTCAAAGGGTTAAACTGTACACTTTCTGGTAGCGTCTTTTCTTATCCTTATTTTTTTTGCTGTTTTCATTATTGGAGACAGTTTATCGTTTGGGTGGCATAGGATCGCTGACATTGTTTCTAAGATTATATCTTTCCAGTGTATTCATCTCCATGTGATTTCATCAATCCTCTCCATATTCCCATCTCAGACATTCATAAGGTGAACTCCTACATTGATTATGATTGATTAACTGCATAGAACTGGTTTGATTTGGATTATAATAACAAACTATATTAGTTTTGTTTAATAACCTCGTTTTATATCGGGTTACTATTTACTAATGTATTTTATATATTTATTATCTGGATATATATTCAATGATCTGTTTGATAGAGCGTATTATATATTTACCAAGAGCCCTATATACTACAGTGATTCTTCAGTCACTAGTTATGGATACTGTTCTATGTTCCAGTGCAACTTAAATTAGCATTTGAGGATGCAATAATAGTAGCAGATTGGCAAAAGCAGTGATGAGCAGAGATTACCAATATAATTCTGTAATATCAGTATGTGTGAAAAATACTGCTTGGAAAGGGCTGAAACACATTTTCAGTTAAGTGTTTTGTATATTGTTTTTACCAGTATTATCAGGGGGGAAGCAGTCACATAAAGTACAATAAGAGCATCTTTGCATACCCACTTTCAATTCTCAAAAGGTTCTCACAGGGCTTATTACTAGCGCAGACAATGCACCTGCACCTCACCGACAAGGCACATACAAGGCTAAAACATATATCTGGGGTTCAGCTGGCATTTCCTGTGCAGAGGAGACTTGACCGTCATTTTGGAACTGAACTGCCCTTTTGGGTGACATTAGTCTAATATGTATGTGGACATTTCTCTTCAGTAATGGCACTATAGAGCTGAAATGTAAGCGGTGACCAGGTGCAAATAGGCAACATCGCTTTTATTCATTCTCAGAGCCCCTGATATATTTTGTCTTGTTTTTAAAAAATTCTTCCTAACAGTAAAGGGTAATCCAGATGTGGACCTCTTGCTCTCAGTGCCTACGGACACCAGCTGCAGCCCACTGATAAGGCCCAAACAAGGCCTAAACATACTTCCTGAATTAGCTGGTATTTCCCTTGGGGTCTTGCCCATCACTTTGGAATTGCTCTGCTGTCTTGGGCAGTATTAGTCTAACAAGTACAAGGCCATTCATCCTCTGTAATGACACTAGAGAGCTAAAATATGATGCTTTTGAGTGATAACTAACTGCAGAACATGCAACACTTCTTTTGTTCATTCTCAGGGCCTGCCACATATTTTGGATTGAATTCTGTGACAAACTAACAACACAGGGCAGAAATAACATTCTTAAAATTCTCTTTGATTTAAATGGGGCTTTTAACCCCTTGAACACTAGAAACATATTCACCCTGTTGTGAAGCATTGTGTAGGATAGCTCCCTAGCATTCAATGTGTTAAAAGCCCCATTTAAAGCCATGGTTAGATTCACTTGTCCCCTTTGGTGCAGTTTGCCCCAGAATTACTCTGCTTTCCTTTTGAACATAGGGTGGCCCTTAGTCCTAAATACGAGTTAATCTGCCATGGTTAGGTTCAGGAGTCTATTTGTCAGACTGTACAGAAAGATTAGGATTTGAAGACTGGCTCAGGGAGTGTGTGCATCACTTCATTATGATCCATTCTGGCAAATCCAACATTTTCAAATTATCTGACAAATCACAAACAGAATCAGTACAGTTTTATCAGTCTCCAGGAACACGCAAAGAGTGAACAGAGAAATGTCAATAAATAGAACAGAATTGTGCTACATCAGAATGCATGAAATGCTAGTCTATGTCTGCAGGTGAAGACACCGATAGAGGTAACTCATATAACAGTGCCTGATTGTCATGGGAAAATGCTGGATGTTTCCCACTATAATTGTGTGAAAGTTCTATGGTGTGATGCAATTAGCTGTACACACAAGCATCAGCTGCTCACACTTAAATTGAAAATCAATAAGATGTACATTAAATGGAAGATGATAAAAGACAATCATTGATTCTCTACCTTGGAAAGCCATATAGTCATTAAGGAGTGGTGAACATTGGTACAGAAATGTGTGCTGCATCTGTAGGTTTTTAGGATTAGGAATCTACAGGGTAATCTGTCAAAGGAAGGCTGAGGGGTGAAATAAGCTTGTTTATGTTTCTGTGAAAAAGGTGGGAGTCTGCTGGGTTCTTCAGGTAACAAAGACAAATCAAGCAGAGTTGTCATAGACAAACACCATAATGAGAATTTCTTTGCAGGACAGAACCACATAATGTAATTGAAAGAAATTCACATGATTATGCCAGAATGACCACGTTTGTGCAAATCCCTCCTGCATGTTATGCTTTGTCTGTGCTTCTGTGGGCATGTGTGTGTGTGTCTTTCTGTTTGTCTTTTAAGAGATCTAAATATAAAGAATTAATGTGTATTTTAGGAATTACATTTGTACGTGAAAGTTAAACATAAGTATGTACAAGTTTAGAACATGTCCTTAAAAGTGCAGCTTTGCAATATGCTATCACTTTATATATATATATATATATATATATATATATATATATATATATATATATATATATATATATTTATATATATAACATGTGTGTGCGTCTGGTTTGCTGTCAGCCAATCCTCGGGGCATTACAAAGGTGGAGTTACACAAAGTCCCCTTGTGCCATGGAATGTGGCTGAGGGCAACAATCAACTATCACTTTCACCACATCGGAATGGAGGAACCACCCTGTTCGCCACAAGGAAGGGGAGGGGCCACAATGTACTATACTGATGCCCAAACACACACACACATGGTGGCCCCTCCCCTTTGCCACAATGAACAGGTTGGCCCCTTCCCTTCACCACGGCTCTGCCTGTTGCTTCCCCCCCCCCCAATTTCACCACTATTCCTAGAATTACTCCATTCCTCAAACATGTCCTTTCAGACAACTGGAATGTGCGATTACCTTAGGTGGAGCCCTGCCTCCTCCGCCAACTCCTCATAACCATTACATTCCTCAAACATGGCCTCCCTTCACTGTACATCCTCCTCCATCCCCATGCCTCTTCACTACTACCCCCTTTTATAGTCTCTTCCCTCGTCCCCTCGCAACTGGATGCCACCAGCAATATCAGTCACAACCACCTACCACATGAAACAACTCCCCTTTCTTCGCTCAATGGTCTCCCTGGCCGCTGCAGACACACACTAAACCTTTCAGGAAGATTTAACCCTCAAGCATCCTAAGACAGACACGTCGGAATAGGAACCCGTACACCCTGTAGTTTAATATATTTAACAAAGACGATTTGCTTTTTATGATAAATTGCCCTGCAAGTGCTGTAGTTGGCACAGTTATTTTATTTGACTTCAACAACAATGTTTAAGAAGAGAAACAGAAGTAGTTAAAACAGTATCAATATAATGAGTCAGTATGATTAGAAGGGGACATGAGTTTTTTTTTTTTTTGCAAAATGCAAATATAATAAAAAGTTAGCAATAGTTAATACTGGTGTTATCCCTTTGAATGCATGCAACGCATTGCAAAGAAATGTGTTGGGTACCCCTGTGGCACTCAAAGGGTTATTGCTTTCCATTGACAGCTTTTTATCTCTATCCACAAACTTTCCATAAACAGCAATAGCAACAGAGTTACCGGCTGACCTCTTTAGAAAAGTTTGATCTGTAATGACTTTTATATCTCTTCATAATTAGGGTTTACTGTCCCTTTATCTAAAAAACAAAAATATATTTACAATGTTTATATAGTATTTTTCTTTCTCACAGATGTCATTGCTGCACAGTGTAATATTAGTGGCTCTTTTGTGACATGATAAAGTGATGTTGGAAAGAGGTGAATACCAGACAGATTTTATCACATTATATATATATTTCTGTCTACTTATATAACACATCACAGAGCTGAAAGAACTGCAGCTTATTATCTCTACTCTCTCTGCTTATTTCTACTTCATTTAGGTTGCACTTTTTTATTTCTAATATAATCCATTCATAATTTACTATTTACACAAAACGCAAAAACCAAAAAGAAAAGTTTTTTTTTAACACTGTATCAATCTCTCCTTTACAGAGTAGGAGTGATAGTAATGTTTCACAATAAAAGCAGCTCCAATTAATCTTCATAGTATTTGAGCCACGGAGAGTGTTATTTCAATATTGTCAGAGTTGTAGTTCATTGAATTATTAAGTATCCCCCTCCCGTCCCTTTTACCTAGTGTAAGCCGCCTCCCCTCAGATGTGGAATCTGGTCTCTGGACAGGGCAGCTCAGAGCAAGGGACAATCTTCTTACTGTGAGCATAAGGAAACCACTGCCCCCCTTGACAAGTTTTTCAGGTTTTCCCTTATGCTCACTGAAGATTGTCCCTCTCTGCGATCCATCCGGACAGTCTTCCTGCTCTGCAGTGAGCAATGTTACATCAGAGTTTAGTCAGAACTACCACTCTGACAATATTGAAATGACACTCTCCATGGCCCAAATACTATGAAGATGAATTGGAGCTGCTTTTATTATGAAATATAACTATCCCTTTAACTGTTTGCATATTACTGTGCAAAGAGAACCGTTGCAGTGTGATGAGTGGTATTTCCAGGTCTTCAGTGCTTGAACATCCCTTCTAGATAGCAAAATTAATGTTCCTTAAAGCGGAACTACCACCGCACAACATCTTTAGCTTAATTAAGTTCCCATCTGGCGACTAGCTGCTTAGTAGCGCTAGTCGCCAGAATTATTCCCTTATTTTATAGATTTAAGCTTTCTTCCATGGGTGACAGGCAGGACGGAGCGCCTGCACTGTCAGTCCCAGCCGGGTCTAGGAGGCATTGCTAGGAGCCGGACAGCTCCAAAAGGGACTGACAGCGCAGATGCGCGGACGTCACTATGGCAAGATGTCTGCTCTCCGTGCTATTGTCAGCTAAGGAAGAAAGCATAAATCTATTAAATAAGGTAATAATTCTGGCACCTAGTGCTACTAAGCAACTAGTCGCCAGATGGGGACTTAATTAAGCTAAAGATGTTGTGCGGTGGTAGTTCCGCTTTAATCACACATGACCTGAAAAAACAAAGAAAAAAGAGGTTAATGACTTGCTCAGTGAAAAGACTTATTTTCTACATACTTAACCCCTCCCTCTCTTTTTCTTCTCTAGACATGCTCCATCCATTAGGCTGTGGCATTCCAGCTTCCCTTAGCATTCTCAAGAGACTAGTCCACTAAAGCCTACCATAAGTGAAGAAGTCCCAGAGTGAACTGCACCCCAAATGTTCAGATATATATAGAGGAGCGCTACAAACAGAAAACTACGATCTGGGTCTGAGATGATGAATCAGAAGACCCTAAATGTATTCCTGAGTTACAAGATAGAAAATATCAAGACCGCAAATGTATCTGAAAAACAAATAAAGCGGCTTCAAAAACCTCTATCACAACATGAGAACATAAATAATATGTAAAACTAGCAATGCGGGACGGTGTTGCCCATCTTTTTATGAGCGTACTTGTCTGAAATGTAAACACAGACATATGCAACACACACAGCGGCAGATACATGCAAAAGTCATGTGCACACACACACATACCCCAGAGATGCACACGTCACACATGTAACAGAGATATACACACGCAACAGACAAGTGCAGACTCATGTGTGGAACAGACATGCTCACCCACAGGTAACAGACATGCTGACACACACACATGCAACAGACATACGCACACACATGTAACAGACATACACACACAAACAAACGTAACAGACATACGCACACACCTACTCACAACAGACATATGCAGACACACACACACGCACAACAGACATATGCACACACACACAACAGACATATGCACACACACGCAACAGTCATAGACAGAGAGGGGACAATGACACAGTGATAGCTGCCCCCCATGTGTAGAGGTTTCAGCTGTTGCTGGTCCACCGGATCTGTAGGTTCTGAGTGTAGAAGTGTGGATTGTGGCCACCCTGGGATTAGTGTAGGAGCTTTACAATGCTGTGTAGGTAAGAATCTTGTATTGAAGTGAATATCTGCAGTATTCAAAGAGAAGCCAAATGTAGCCCTCTAAGGACCAGAGGACATGGCTTCACAATGGTTGCCTTTCCCCCTGTGGTCCTGAAACCGTTAGATCAATGGTATTTGTTATTTCCTTTACTTTGAGGCAGAACTGCAGTATTATGCCTCTGTGTGTTTGTGTAGAAGTGGAAATCAGAAATGAAAAGATTACATGAGAGAGAGACTTATACCAGCATGTTAAGCCATAAAGTACCATGCAGTATACAGTGGTGTGTCATGTCAGAGTTAACCCTTTGAGTGCTGTAAAGGCATCCAATGTGTTGTGGTGCAATGCATTAGTTACCTCTCTGGCACTCAAAGGGTAAAATAGAGTGCTGTTAATGTAGAAAGAAGTTGTCCTGATTACATAAATAATGTAGATTTGGCAGACAACATTACTGGCCCTGCTGAAGCGGACACATTCTTCTCCCCACAATGTGGCTCACAATATCCAGATCCAGTGCAGGAGGAAGAAGCCACTGTTGATTCTGAGGAAACAGGCTTGAGCCTAGGGGCTGGCAGGGGTAACAGCCGTGGAAAGGCCGTGCTCGGTGTCTGGGAGTTGAGGAAAGAACAGGGATCCTCCTGGGCATCCACTGTCCATTTAAAAAAGCAAAAAAAAAAATGTTGTAGTTCAATCTGTATTCAAGCTGAAAGGATTCCCCTCCCACCCCTTCTGGCCGCTACCCATCAGACCTGGAATCCAGGCGCGGGACAGGATGGATACAGCGAGGGGCAATCTTCATTCAATAACTATAATGAAAAACCTCCCCACCCCTGACAAAGGAGGGCAGGATTTTCTTTTTGCTTACTGAAGATTGTCCTTTGCCACGCTCCATCTGGACCAGACTGAGAGGCTGACTGATGCAGGGAAAGGGGCAGGAGGGGAGATCCTTTCAGCTTGAATACTGTTTGATCAACAACACTGTAAGTAATTAAATTTAGCGCTACATGTTTAAAAATAAATAAATAAGATTTGGAGCTATACTTTAGTAGAAGTGGCAGAGGAATTCTCAACTCATTGCAAAGCAATGCATTGCATACACCTGTGGCACTCCAAGGGTTAACGTTTGAGTAGCATATCCATCCAACATCCTTACCTCACTTTTACATTACTTCCCTGCGAATTAAGAGTGTATAAAGGTTTAACCCTTTCAGATTGGTTTGCAAAGCATTGCAAAGAATGTGTTGCGTACCTCTCTGGCATTGAAAGGGTTAACAGGAGAAGTGCAGGTGAGGGTATTTTGTGAGTGTGGAGCGGGAGGACATTTGGGCGTAGAAGAGGCTCAGGTGCGGGCATTTGGTGTGTGCGTGTCTCACAGCCTACCTAGATCCAGCATCGCCACCTCGGCTGGCACTGAAGTTGTCTGCTCTAAATGATGCTTCAGCGTAATCCCACACATCGCTGGTTGGACTGGGCTCAGGCACGATTGGCATCACAGAAGTCTCCGTTTTTGATCAACTATGGGTTCCAACCCTCTGTCCTTCCCAAAGTCTTTCAGACACAGGAGATTCTGGCTCTTGATGAGCATTTGAGGGCTCTCTGTTCCTCTTTGGTTCGGATACAGCATACCCTACGTGGCTCTGTGCAGCAGCAGAAGAGGCAAGCAGACCGCAGACGGCTACCGTCACCTACCTTCCAGGTGGGGGAGAGGGTGTGGCTGTCTTCCCAGAATCTTAACCTCCAGGTTCCCTGTAATAAACTGGCTCCTTGATTCGTTGGTCCTCTCTGTGTCCTGCGCAAAATTAACCCCGTGGCTTATGCTCTGGAACTTCCAGGTGTGAGTCAGTGGTTATTTGGTTACCTCACCTTTAGCCTGCGGCCTTCTCCTAACTGACTGCAAGCGTGAGTCAGTGGTTTCTTTGGTTTCCTCACCTTTAGGCTACAGCCTTCTCCTAACTGACTGCAGGCGTGAGTCAGTCGTCTTTATGATTACCATCTACAGGAGAGACCATCTGGCCTACTCTTCCTCTCTGACCTTAGAGACTACCATTGGCTTTGGCTTAGACTCTGAAGTTCTGGGATCTGGAGACATACTACTACTGCTGAAAGCGTCCCTGTTTCTTGGTTGCCCTCTGCTCCATCCAGTATACGATTATTATATTACACTTACTTTAATAAAGGTGAATTTTATTATATTGTCTGACTCTTGTCTTGCTTGCAACCGTGACAGTGTGTGTGTGTGTGTGTGTGTGTGTGTGTGTGTGTGTGTGTGTGGAGCAGGAGGACATTTTGGACATAGGAAAGACACAGGTGAGGTCATTTTTTGTGTGTGGGGGCATGTTTTGTGCTTGTTGAGGCAAATGTTGAGGGAGGGCAAAGTCGTTGCTAAGATTTTGACCACTCCTGTCAAAATCATGCCCCCCTTTATCTCCAGGACTGGCAGTATGGAGGAGATATGAATATGTCCTCCTTACTGCAGCCCCTATGGCACGGTGTTGGCTCTCATGTTATGACCGTTGGACGTACGTGTCTGAAATGTAGACACACTGAAACACCCAGACATATGCAACACACAGGCAGACACTTACACACAAGGAGACACAGACATGGAACAGACATTGCACACAGACACACTCATGCACACACATGCAGCAAACATGTTCACATGCATGCAACAGATATACATATACACACAGACACACACATGCAACAGATATGCATATACACACACACACACACACACACAGAGGGGGACACAGACACAGTGATAGGATCCCTGTCTCTGTGGGCTGTGGCTCTTGCTTGTCCCCTGGATCTTTAGGTTCTGAGTATAGAAGTGTGGGCTCTGGCAACCTTGGGATTGGTGTAGGAGCTTTACAGTGCTGTGTAGGTAACAATCTTGTATTGAAGTGAACATGTACAGTATTGAGAGAGTTAGAAGGTAAATGTAGTGCTTGAAGGACCATAGGACATCCCTTCACAATGTGTAACACCTCCCCCCTTCCAATCTTGAAGCCATTACACACCTCCCAACATTTCAAATGGGCAAAGAGGGACACTTTTGTTTTTGGTGGTGTTTATGGGGGTGTGGCTTGTGGGTCGGGATATTACAGAGAATTTTTAGGTTATTTCAAGACCTATTGACATCTCGTTATGTAACTGAATAAATTGTTTACAGCAAGACAAAATTATTTTGTTTACACAGACTAATTTAGAAACACATATATTGAAGATTAAGCACACATTTATCTCCATAAAAGAGGGACAAAAGGGTCTGCTGTATACACTGGTGTGTCATGTCAGAGTTAAATAGCAGTGGCAAGGATGTTCATACCTGGGAACTTTGTCTTGTGGAGTCCCTGGAGGGTACTCCTGTAGTGCTGCTGGGGAGAGATAAATGAGGCAATTTGGGTTAAAATGGGGCAAGACTTAAACAAGAGTAGGGGAAGGGCTTAAAAGATGTGGAAAAAGTGTTAGGAATAGGCTGGGAAAGGAGGAGAAATGGGAGGGAAATGGAAGTTTACAGTGTGAGCATTTTGAGGACACTTTCCCCTAAGCTGCTGGTCTGTCCTGAGCAGTAAATGTTGATATACAACCTTGTGGCAGTCAGGGGGTTAAGTGGGTACTACCTTAACCCATTGAGTGCCATTATGTTCCTCTGGTGCTGCAGCTTCCCTTCGGTGGCCGTAGTACAGCTCCTGCTGAGGCCACTGGAAGTCAGAGTGAGTGTGTCACAGAGTGTGTGTGTGTGTGTCTGTCTGTTGGACATATTTTTTTTCTAGTTGAGCAGGAAGTTGAGGGAGAGCAAACCCTGTCCACTCCAGTCAAAATCACACACCCCTTTATCTCCAATCCTTGCAGTAGAGAGGAGATTTCTATATCTCCTCCTTACTGCCACCCCTGGGTGTGTGTGCCTGAGGAGACATAAATTATATAATAAGGCATTCTCCTTTATGTGTGTGTCATATAATTGTAATTTAGAAAATAGAAAGCACTCACAGGATTTCGATATGGTGAACTCCGTGTTAGTTTATTCCATATATATATATATATATATATATATATATATATATATATATATATTGCAATAGTGACAAACAATAATGTATTTGTTCTCAAGAGGCTAGTCCACTAAAGCCTACCATAAGTGAAGAAGTCCCAGAGTGAACTGCACCTCAATTGGCCTATGGTGGGCGGGCTGAGAGGAGCTATTGACATAATAGGGTGAAGTTACATATTGACCAGAACAACTCATGTCTACAATGACATAAACATCACGCCCCTGCACTCTTGGTTATGCACAGGAGTGTATGTTAGTGCTCAACAGCATTTATGCTCCACTACTGTTAAAGCTTATGCAAGCATGCTTTGAACCCCTTTCCTATAACAGCTGTTGGAATATGGGCACATTTTTCTCCAGTTTCCAATGTGCCTTGTTAGTACATAGCAAGATACATAGAAACAGAAAATATTGAAATGCACGTCCCCATTGCTTTCCTCATGGTGCAAGTGGCATAAAGAGGAGTTTTTTGGCATAGATAGCTTACTAAGTAGGTGGTAGGCAGGCGTAGCTCACAAAAATTGGTTTTGAGCATTTTAGAGCTCATTCCTCTCCAGTGAGACTGATGTACAATGTAAAAACAGAGCAATTCTAGAGAAAACAAACTGCTTCAAATAGAACAAGAATCAATTCCCAAGTCTCCAACTGAAGTGGGAGTTCTCGAAATGTGCTGGGCATAACTGTCAGCAATAGTAAAGGAGAGGTGCATATGTGTGCAGCGTCACAGGAAGACCAGCCTGGTTGGAGATACACTGGATTCAAGTAAAAAAGTAAGAGAGTCAGTAACAGGATCAGTAAAACAGAGAGTCTCCACTATATAACTTTTGGATATGTAGCCAGTACCCATTTGCAGACTTCTGGGTAATAACAAACAGGTGTATCGTGTACATGAACAGAGTACCTTCAGCCTACGGATGCATGATGTGTTGTGCTCTATTTTTGTTTGTACTGCTCTGTTATTAATGGACAGTTACCATTACACTTTCTGAGTGCATTATTCATCATGTTTATTACAATCATCATTCTAACATCAGTTCATTTTTAAACCATTAATTCACCACATAAGTGGAAAAGAGAAATGTTATAGACAAACAGATACATCATACATCTACTGTAATAACTATTTCAAGCGATTTGACATCTGTGATCATTACGTCATTTTGTTTGCAATTTATTTGGTGCACCAAAAAGCCAGGTGTAGGGCTGATTCATATTGTTGACAGTTGGATATAATTCTTTCATTACTGACTAGCAGAATTTTATTAAGTACTGGGAGAACTATGTGGCAATCTCCTCATCTATTATATGGTAAATTAGAAATGTAGTTCTTTGTAAATAGTTATTTGAAGGCCTGTAACACATACATATTTTCACAGAGGCAACCTATTGTACACTGGGGCAGATGGTCCACCCGGATGCTGGTACAATAGCACCCTCTGCACTCCATGTAGTTATGCCCCTGGTTCATTTACTGTCTTTAGACTTTGATTACAGTTTAAACATTTGTAGTTTAGTCTGCGGCTGCAGTTTGTATATTGTATTGTTCAGGTGTTTATTTATAAAATAGCTTTTCTCTGATGTCCAACGTGAAACACAGGAACCATGGGGTAAAGTCTCCTCTCCCAATTAAAAATGGTTCCCTTCCAATCTAAATGAAATCATTTAACCCTTTGAGTGCCAGAAAGTTACTTTATCATTCAATTACCCTTGACCTACAACTCTGAGAGTATTGAAATAACACTCTCCATCACCCAAATACTATGAAGATTCATTGGAGCTGCTTTTATTTTGAAACATTACTATCCCTTTAAGAAACTCAGCAGGTAGGCTGTTCCAAACATCTTAGAGAACTAACTACAGTTCTTCTGTGGATTTAGGCAGCCTCAGTTGCTTCTCTCATTTCATTTAATCTCAGACAGACTCAATGATGGTGCGATCAGAGAACTGTGTGGACCGTACTATCACTTCCAGGGCTCCTTCTTCTTCTTTACCCTTTACCCTGAAGATAGTTTGCAGTGAGTTTGTCTGTATGTTTGGGGCCAATCAAATGCCTCCCTGATGGTATTGCATGATGGATAAGTATCTGCCTGTACTTCTCAGCAGTGAGGGGACCATAAATTCTGACCAAATCCCCAACTCCATTTGCAGAAATGCAGCCCCAAACTTGCAAGGAATCTCCACCATGCTTCACTGTTGCCTGCAGATACTAAT
Source organism: Rhinophrynus dorsalis (assembly GCA_037306005.1). Classification (NCBI taxonomy): domain Eukaryota; kingdom Metazoa; phylum Chordata; class Amphibia; order Anura; family Rhinophrynidae; genus Rhinophrynus; species Rhinophrynus dorsalis. The sequence goes on along the minus strand of CM074723.1, from coordinate 69,082,994 downwards.
TCTTGTACCACTCTCCATCCCTTCAGTGAACACACTGCCTTCTACTACAGCCATATATTTAAAATTTTTACTCATCAGTCCAGAGCACCTGCTGCCATTTTTCTGTACCCCAGTCCCTGCGTTTTCGTGCATAGTTGAGTCGCTTGGCCTTGTTTCCACGTCGGAGGAATCTCTTTTTGGCAAGTCTTCAGTGAAAAGTACTTCTGACCAGACTTCTCCGGACAATAGATGAGTGTACCAGGATCCCACTGTTTGCTGCTAATTCTGAGCTGATGGCACTGCTGGACATCTTCCGATTGCCAAGGGAAGTAAGCATGATGTGTCTTTCATCTGCTGCTATAAGTTTCCTTGGCCGACCACTGTGTCTACGGTCCTCTAAAGAGCTTGGACAGCACATCTGGAAACCTCTGTCTGCCTTGAAATTTCTGCCTGGGAGAGACCTTGCTAATGCAGTATAACTACCTTGTGTCTTGTTGCTGTGCTCAGACTTGCCATGGTGTTTGACTTTTGAGATTAAACTGTCTGCACCAACCTCACCTTTGTAGCGGAGTTTGGTTGTTCCTCACCCAGTTTTATTCCTCCTACTCAGCTGTTTCTGTCTCAGTTAATGATTGTATTTCAACCCACATATTATATTGATGATCATTAGAACCTGTATAATTGTTTAATCATACACCTGGCTATATGCCTACAAAATCCCTGACTTTGTGCAAGTGTACCTAGAAGGACTGATGCTGTTTTGAAGGCAAAGGGTGGTCACACCATGTATTGATTTGATTTAGATTTCTTCTGTTCACTCATTATCATTTTGTTAATTGATAAAGATACACTATTAATATCTCTTTTGAAAGCATTCTTACTACAAAGCATTTTTTCACACCTGCCTAAGACTTTTGCACAGTACTGTATTTATATCACCAACAAATATATTGAAGAGAACAGGCTCTAGCACTGATCCCTGCAGCACTCCACTAGTATCCCATCCTTCCTCTGAATGAGTGCCATTAATTTTGACTGACTGACTTCTGTTTTTCAGCCAATTATTTATCCAGTCAACTATCTCTGAGTCCAGTCCTAAACTATGCATCTTTTGAATCAGTTTCCTATGTGGTACAGTGTCAGAAGTCTTACTAAAATCTACTGCTCCACTCTTGTCAATCACTTGAGTAACATAATAACAAAAAATGCACTAGATTTGTGTGGCAAGATCCTCTTGCCATACAGCTACTGTATGCTGCCATGGACACTGCATGCCATTAGACTTCAGTTATACAACATTTTTCCAGTGTCATATTCATGGGCTTGAAATTACCACAGTCCTCCCTACTACCCTTTTTTGTAGTGACATTACACTGGCAATGTTCTAGTAATCCAGTGCTTCTTTTGTCAAAAGCAATTATTATAAAATTCATCTAAAGTTACTACAAGCAGAGACCTAAACTCTTTAATACTCTTGGATTAATCTCATCTGGATCAACTGATTTATCCACTTTCAATTTTGATAACACCAGGAACACCTCATCCTCTGTACATAAAGCAGCATTCACTTGTTTAACATTAACAGTTTTTCACGGTCTTGTAAAAAGACTCTCTCCACATAGCTACCATTTTCTGACTAATATTATGCCTTCAGCTGGTTTGCTCCAGGATTTTTCCACTTTTCCTTAGAATATCAACCAGTCTTACCCCATTGTCCACAATTACAAAGATATGATCCATGGAACATTCCTTCAAGGAACCCTGGGGCCCAACAGAACTACTGAACTAAGTGTCTCAAGTCAAAGACATCTATCCAATTCCTCTGTTACTCTGTGGAGCCTCCTTTTCAAGATAGGGAGACACTGGAGTTGAATTAAATGATCTAAATAGGTGCAATTCTAGAGCAAAAAGAATTGCACCATAGGGGACAAATACATATTCTCAGTTGTTTAAATGAGGCCTGTAAACTCTTGACAGAGAGAGAGGTCTCCAACGTATTGTGAAGCATTGCAACACAGACTTGTCTACCATTCAAGGGGTTAAAGCCCAATTTAAATCAATTTAGGTAATTTATATTTGTTCCTTAAGGTTCGGTTGAATTGTACCTCTTTAGCTTTTTGAGTAAGGCCATTCATGCATAGGATCATAGAATAACAAAGAAATCAGAGATTTTTTTCTCACTGTAATATGCAAAATTGTTTCAAACGGAATTATCACCCTAAATAAAGTGCCCCCCCAATAATTAGGCATATAGCAATAACCTTAGAAATAGTGCTATTATAGAGCATAAGTACCGCATTATTAAGAAATCCTTCTTCTTCTGAGACCGGTGGCCAGGAATGCGCGCAGACATCTTGGCTTAGAGACATCTGTGCCCCTATGCTGTCCTTCCCAGCCTCCTTCATTGTACCTTTAGGTAAGAGGAAGGGACTGACGGTGCAGGTGCGCAGATGCCTCTAAAGCAAGGAGCCTGGCTGTCAGTCTCAGAAAAAGAAGGATTTCTTAATAACGCTGTACTTATGCTGGATAATAGCACTATTTCTAAGGTTATCGCTATATGCTTAATTATTGGGGGGGAACTTTATTTAGGGTGATAGTTACGCTTTCAGCTTACTACAATTCTCAGTTCCTGACCATGTTCATAAAAGCACTCATCAGTGGGTTAAACTGACAGGACAAAATTTGCAGATTAAGAGAGGCCACTCTCCTCCATCTGCTTGTCTAATCTCTAAACTTCAAATAGCCAAATAAAGGACTGTAATGTTGGTGAGTACTGAACATATTCAGGAATAAAAATTATGGTAAGCTTAAACAATTATTTACATTCCTGAATATCTATAACAGTCAGTTCACCAATTGGTAAGTACCTAAACTAAGTAAAAAGGGTTGGTGGGGACCAAAATACAAAACACTTAAAAAAAAGAGCCCCAAAGGATGACCCACTAGCCTGCTCAGAAAAAGATTTTAATCCACACCTAAAAAAATTACTTTTTTCAGAGGGATGAGCTCTTGAGAGAAAAATACATCTCTGACCATGAGTCAGTACTTTTTGGTCTTCACAACTTTATTCCAATACATAGCATGGCTATAGACTATTAAAAGCCCAGGATTAAGACTATAAAATGTCCTGAAAAATCTCCCCATAGAATTTGACATCAGACAGTCTTATGTTCTCCAAAAGAAAAGAGATCCTACAGGATGGTTATGCAAGTCACATTCTGCATTTAATGGCGTCTATGCAATTTGTTGAAGAAAAACCCTGGAAAAGGGAGTATCATCTCACAATACCAGTAGTCAAAACTACAAATTGAGATTTCCTCAGTCTGAGATATATCTGAGATACATGTACTTTCTAGTGTCATCTTCTGGCCTACTCAGTCTTCTAAAATGAAAACTTCCCTTCCAATGTCTTTGAGGCTTACCTAAGGGTATCTACTTGGCACTGTTCAGAGGAAGGATAAGATTCCATAACAAACACTGGGCTACATGAAGGAAAGCAGACCCAAAACACTGCATTAGACTAAAAAGACCATACAAGTAATATAATGTGCAAGTTAGCGGTACCATTAGAATTAGCAACATAGAACATGAAAACACACAAAAGGGTCCAACAAGAGTACCAGAAAATCATATATGGAAGTTGTTAGTGTGAATTCCACCACCAAAACAAAGGGAAAGGAAATCTCATGAACCATAGTGTTAAAGCCCAAAATCAGTGTGCAACACAGTAAAGTGTATTCCAGTACACAAGGCCCAACACGTGGAGGGCATAGATAAAGAATTCTGGAAATAGTAAAATCATCACAGCAGAAAGTCAGAGGATGCTTGAGGATGCAGATAGACAAAAAAACTAATGTCAAGGATAATACTGAAGCTAAAAGGAACATGGACTGCACAAAATGCAAAACAGTGTCACTGTTCCAAAAATCATGTAAATGTCATTATCAGGGAGTGGTAATACATAGACTAGTCAGTATTCCCATAAATCCACATGCTCCTCAATGCATACATAAGTCATAGTGTGCCTAAAAAGCATCTCTGTACCAATGTATACCTGCAAAAAGTGGACAAACAAAACAGAATATCAACATGCCTCCACATCAAAGCACATCTCAAATACGGCACACATTCCACAGTTCACCAACATGCACATGTGTCACAACAGAGGGAAGGGGAGGGGCCTCTCTTATACTGTGAGTTTTGTTTTGATTAGTTCTCTGTCCTATCAACTGAAGGTGAACTGACTGCCATGAATGTCCAAGAATGACTTCTATCACTTATCTCTCAATGTAGAACATCTCTTTCAATGAGATTTTAGGTTGTATTAATGTTGAAATAAAGTACATGCAGTGCACATAAAAAGCACCAGAGGGTAGCAGAGAGCCTTCTGAGATGTGTGCCATCTCATCAGATACATTCACTGTGAAATACTACTTGAACCTTCTTTGTTGGTCAGCTCCAAAACAGTGAACTGAGTTTAGAGTACAGGTCCTCAAAACAGATTAAACAAAAAAAAAAAAGCAGAGAAGCTGCTGATTGCTTCCACTGGTTCATTGCTTCCACTGGTTAAATTTCTGCTTCAGAGATGACGTTCTGTTATTGTTAAGACTTTCATTCAGTGTTGGGCAATGTGAGGCCCTACAGCTGTTGCAAAACTACAGCTTCCATCATCCCTGTCAGCTGTTGCCTGACAGGGAGGGCCTCATGTTGCCTGTCCCTGCTTTAATACCAGCAAACCTGGTACTTCTGCCCCATAGCATGCAAGAGAATGGAGTAAACTTATAAACTTCCACCATTTCCTCTGAGTCTTATTTAACCCCTTGAGCATATCTCCCAAGTGTCCCTCTTTAGGAGGGACAGTCGCTCTTTGAGACCCAAATCCCTCTGTCACTCTTTCCTACCCTGATGTCCCTCTATAAAGGAGATCAGACTGTGTGCTGTGTGCATATAAGTGTATCACATTGCTCCTCAACAATAAAACTCACATTAATGTTTGTATAAACTTCAGCGAGGGCTCAATTCTATTACCCGCTGTAAAACCGGCGTTACAAGAAAAATAAGTAGCGCAAATTTTGCAAACGTGTTATGTCGGTATTCTATTGCAGAACCACAGTAAAACAAAACTGGCATAGACAGCACTTTTCAGAGTAGTAACAAAACTGGCGCTGTCTCCTTTTTTTAACTACCGCCTACAAAAAACGAGCAAAATGTCAAAGTCCAAGGAAATAGGCGTACATCTGACGGCAGAAAGATCAAGTTCAGTGTTAGATGTGTTCTCCACATAACAAAATCTGACAGAGTGCCCCCCCTCGACATATTAACCCCTCTTTTAAAAGTTGACTTACAGTTCTTTCTTTCACCACATTAATCCGACAAATATTGTTCATAGTCGACAGTTAACCCTTCCCCTTCCAAATCTGACTTACAGTGCTTTCTTACACCACATTAATCCAATAAATATTGTTCATAGTCGACAATTAACCCTTCCCCTTTCAGATCCGACTTACAGTGCTTTCTTTCACCATATTAATTCGACGAATATTTTACATCCAACATTTTAACCCCCCCTCCCTCTTGAAAAGTGGACTACAGTGCTCCCATGACTTTCTTTCACCATTTTTATCCGACATTTTTCTTCTCCTATTATATTCAATATGCCCTCATATTTTGTATTGCAAGATTAACCCTATGAGTACCAGAGAGGTATTGTAATGTGTTTGCTACCCCTCTGGTACTAATAGGGTTAATAGGCAACCGGTATATGTATAAAAAAAGTGTTTGTTTTTATTATAGTTGTAATTTGTGTGAAAATGTAATTAAATATTTAATTTATGTGTAACAATGATTTTCTTTTTTTAAATTATATTTGTAATTTGTATTAAAAAAGTACTTCAGACCTCAAGAGGGGTATCATTACCCCTCATGACACTCCCCTAGCATGGGGGCGACAATTGCCCCCTTTATTAATTAAAGAGCAAATATGTCCTCCCTTCACACATCTCCAACACTACAACAATCCTGGAAGTCGGAGAGCATTCTCTCAGCTTCTCCACTTGTGCACTGAGGGAGTAGAGAGAATCTCAGACTTCAGCACCACAAACAGTATCCCTCCTGTAACCCTTTCAATGCCATTAGGAATGTGCATTGCACACCTTTGTGGAATTCAAAGGGTTAAAAAAGCTGCACTATTAACAAGTCTGTTTTTGTTGTTATTTCTTTAATACAAAATATAAGTGGTAATAGTGGAAAAAAGAAATAAAAACAGCAGGCTTCTAATTACCAAAAGCATTTAAGTGTTGTTACTTCAGGAGGTCCATTTTGCAAGGAGAGGCATCTACCATTCTCCACACTGAAGTGTATTATAGCAGTCACTTGCATCCATACTCTCCCTCCTACATTTTGTTATGAGACCAGTGGGTTTCTTGTTGGGACTAGTAGTTGGATGACAGTGGGCATCAGGAAAAACACCCACGTCATGAAACAGCATGTAGGTGTCACTGGCAGCAGAAGATAAATGCTGACAATTACTTATGCAAGAATAGGTTCTACTACAAAATTCCTGGCTATTATCTCAATAAAGTACATGCACACTCTCAAAGTATACTACTTAACCCTTTGAGTGCCAGAAGGGTATGAAGCTCATTCCTCTGCAATGCGGTGTGTACCCCTCTGACACCCCAAGGATTATAATATATTTGGTATTGTTCCGTTGTTGAATGTATTCACATTATAATGCAGCGATCTCCTCTGGCAGCTGTTGCTTCGCCAAGAAGGCATCCACTGCCATAGAAAACACCAAGTGTCGAAACACAGAGATCAACATGTATAGTACAGACAGAGGAATCAAAAACAATAAGAGAAGGTCAGAGAGAGCCGTATTGTCTCAAAACATTAAGGGGTATAAAGTCACTATGTCGACATCTATCAAGATAAGGGGTACATATAGCTCTTGCAATAGTTCTCGCAATAGTCCCTTCACTTGAGTAAAGTGGTACTCACTTCCCTTCAATGAATCAGCAAGTCAGCTGATTACAAACTGGATAGATATTGATGAAATAGTTCCATTCTCCTCTCACTCGGTGCAGAGTTATTCAATAAAGGATGCCCCAATCGCTAATCAACGTATCTTGTTGGAATATCGCTTCTCAAATGTTGTATTCACTGTGGGTATCCTGAAGGCCCGATGTATTCCAATGTATCAAATCAATCCGATTACTCTATATGTAGCTCTTTAGAAGAGAAGGCAAAGATAGTGAAGTATCATCTGGACAGGGGAAACCCTCCCATCCCCTCGTTATAATCACACTATGTTCTATATGAAAATCACGTATCACGCTCGTGGATGTATCAGCCGACACAGGGGGGTTCAATTAAATAATTCTTTTATTTCTAAAAACACATATAATGTCCAACTATAAACAGTATCAGTACTCTGTAGCAGAGACAGTTCTGGCTCCATAAAGATCTACAAGGACATCCCAACATCGCCAGCCTCAGGGAGGTGATGTTGGGACTGTGAACTCCGACAGCAGAGGTTTCTATCGGAGCTTAGCGAATATGGTGAACAGCCACATTAACATATAAACACACCCACATGCATACGACTATGGCTCATTATCTTGAATTGCCATATGGAAATGAGTCTTTATGCTTTATTTCCATATCAAAATAGGCCATTGTCGATGTGATGAGTAGAAATTCGTAAACCAGTAGAAGACGTGTCGGCTGTATGTCAATGTTGGCATTTTTTGTTGGAGTGCTGGTGATGTAATGACGTAGACACTTTAGTGAATGCTGTTGTGCCTATGACACTGCTCCGACAGAACATCGACAATTTTTTATCTCTTCAAATTTTTGTGCATCTAGGCCCAGGATATACTTGAAAATGAGAGAAATCTCAATATGTTCTTCCTGGTAAAACATTTTTCTAAAGAAATAAAAATAAAAATGATTTAAATTTGGTTATACACTTTTACTTTAGTACACAAGGTAGCATTGAGTAAAAAGTCGGATGAGAGAGAGGGTACAGACCGTCCACTTTCTTTTCTATCATCATATGTATTTTAACTATATTGGTTAAAGGGATAGTAATGTTTCATAATAAAAGCAGCTCTAATTAATCATCATAGTATTTGGGCCATGGAGAGTGTTATTTCAATACTGTCAGAGTTGTAGTACAAGACTAGTTAAATGATAAAGTATCCCCCTCCCACCCCTTTTACTGATGTAACACTGCTCAGCTCAGAGCAGCAGGGTGTGTCCAGGTAGACTGCAGAGAGGGCCGATCTTCAATTAAGATAAGGGAAAAAGCTGAAAAACCTGTCAAAGGGGGCAGGACTTTCATTGTTCTCACAGTAACAAGATCAACCCTTGATGTGAGGTGTCTGGTCTATAGACTGGATTCCACATCTGAGGAGTGGGGGCTTACACTAGGTAAAAGGGGCAGGAGGGGGAACTTTATCATTCAATTACTCTTGAACTGCAATGCTCACAGTATTGAAATAACACTCTCTATGGCTCAAATACTATGAAGATTAATTGGAGCTCCTGTTTTTGTGAAACATTACTATCACTTTAAATGTTATGTTTTAAAACATGTTATTTCCCTTTGTTTGATTCTTGTATAGAGGGAAGTGATATTTGACCATTTTAATATGGGGAAAACGTGGTACCGTTTAGCCACAAAAAATGCAGAACAGTAGAGTAAAATGAATCCTTGAAAGCTTGCATCCTAGAACCATCCAGTTGGCCAATAAAGGTGTCATTTTTACTCTACTTGTCTCCTTGATCATTTTAGAGAGTGCTGAGTACTACATGGATTTCTTTATCATTCTCTTCAAATTGCCCTGTAACCACCTCCTAAGTAACAGATAAATCCCCCTCTGTTTAAAATATAAGGGGTTGAAGTTTGCACTAGGTTTTTTCATTTTTTTTAGACCCCAAATGCAATCAATGCATTTTCTGACCCCTCTGAATGGTTCACAGTAGACCTTTTGAGGCTGCACAGTACAGCCCTGGCTTTTTACTAAAGTCTGTTCCCACAAGAGAAGACTTTGTAAGACATGATAACTGTCCTTTAACTAATGCAGGGGGGGTATGCGCTAAGGTATGATAAAGAGAAGATAACTTCTACAGTGTGATAATCTATTTAGTTCCGATGTTATTATATTGAGCCTATACATTAACATGTTTCTGTCTTAAAAGATATTAGTTCACAGGTGCCATAGAATAACATTGCATTTGAAGACTTCTCACACTGAAGAAGTTCCATCCTCTTTATCACACCTGAATGCATCTCTCCCCGAAGTTCTGGACTGTCCCTAATGGATTCCTCTGGTTATAGTCAAAACCAGAAACTCTCTGATTTGCCACAGAAACTCCAGTAAGGGATATATTTCCAATTAGGTAAAGTAAGCATCTGCCTAGAGCTCCAAGTTCTGAGAGGTGCCTCAGCTGTGCTGGCTGCATCCACATTCTGAGTTTTGGGTGTTGCCAGAACAATAGGAATGCTCCTGGTTTATGAAGTTTATTTACCAGTTATTAGATCCATTTACTAGCCACTGTTTAACCCCTTGGATGCAAGTGAAATACCAAACACATGCTGATTTGCAATGTGTTGGATACCTCTCCACCAGACCAGGGGGTTAAAAGATTCCTTTCTGCATGTATTTTACAGGGTAGGAGTATTTTCTGTATCTAGCAACAATGGATTGAGCAAGAGGGTGGGGTCTTATGAGGAGAAGAGGTGTGGTGATGGATGGAGCAAAGGACACCATTAGTTCTTCTGCCTAAAGGTGCGATAGATATAAATCCAGCCCTGACTCTAGTATTTTACTGTTATGTACTGGGTGCATGAGGACTGAACAGAGATGAGTAAGCTTGGTTTTGGCAAGGCTGGCATTTGTGCTAAAATTGGGGATTCATAAATCCATAAACATGTGGAACACACGCACACACATTTTTTCAACATCAACATTTTTTATTTTCTATTACATTTGCTATCAAATTTCATCACTATTGAAATTTAAATATGTATAAACTTTACACATACACATACTCGCTCTACACACACACACACACTCGCTCCACACACACACACAAACGCCACACACACACACACTCGCTCCACACACACACACACTCGCTCCACACACACACAAACGCCATACACACACACACTCCCTCCACACACACAAACTCACTACACACACACACACTCACTCCACACACACACACACACACTCGCTCCACACACACACAAACGCCACACACACACACTCACTCCACACACACACACACTCACTCCACACACAAACACACACTCCACACACACAAACACACTCCACACACATGTCTACAGTTGTATAAAGAAAAACAAAGCCATGTGCGGTGCAGGTGTATGTTAACAAAAGAGTATACAAACTATATGCAAAATGCTGTAAGATGCCAGCTGCTAAATTACAAATGTAGGTTATTGGAGTGCAGTAGTAGTCTGTAAGGATTCTGTCTACATCAGGGTTAGGCAGTCTAAGGTCCTCCAGCTGTTGAGGACTACAATTCCCATCATTTCCTGTCAGCTGATGTCTGACTGAGGATGATGGGAGACTGCCCACCTATACACAGAAAATACAGAGAAAGGAAGGCATGCTGGCACACCAGCAATGTAGTGTAGAGAGGCTCAAAATAGCTTTTATTTATATTAAAATTCAACTGAAATGTTAGTTTTCATGATGGTTGGTAGGAAAATAAAAAAAAATGAACAAGACACATTAAGAAATAGTTCTATTAAATTTTGTTAGAGCTGTTTGTAAGGAAAATTGCTGTTAACCCTTTGAGTCCCAGAGGGGTATGTACCCCTCTGGCACCCAAAGGGTTAAGGGCCTTACATACACACACAAGTAATGAGGATAGATTGTGTAGCAAGCAAGCTGCACTATGGGGTCTAAATAAACATTCTCCAGATTCCCACTGATTTAACCCTTTGAGTGCCGGAGAGGTTTCAGCACATTGCAATGGGTTGGATACCTCCCCGGCACTCAAAGGGTTAAATGGGACTTTTAACCCTTTGATGGCTAGAGAGGTCTTCAGTACATCATGAAACAATGCATTGGAGACCTTTATTTATTTATTTAGAATATGTTTTACCAAGAAGAATACATTGACATTGCTTGCATTTTCAAGTATGTCCTGGAGAACTTTAAAGGGATAGTAATGTTTCAAAATAAAAGCGGGTAATCTTCATAGTATTTGAGCCATGGCGCGTGTTATTTCAATACTGTCAGAGTTGTAGTTCAAGAGTAATTGAATGATAAAGTATCCCCCTTCCACCCCTTTTACCTAGTGTAAGCCGCCTCCCCTCAGATGTGAAATCTGGTCCACAGACCAGACAGCTCACAGCAAGGGACAATCTTCTTACTGTGAGAACAATGAAAACCCTTCTGCCCTTGACAGGTTTTTCAGGTTTTCCCTTATGCTAATTGAAGATTGTCCCTCTCTGCATACACAGAAAAAGTTATTTACAGTTACATATTATTTTTAGATATAAAGAAGCAGTTGTTTTTAGGGATTTTAAACTGGGAGAATATGAGATTTTTTTCAGGCAGGTTATTTCAGACTTTCAGGGATCTGAAGAGAAGGCAGATCGCCTCTTACTTGTAGTGTGGAATACTCAATGAGGTGTTAGCACTGCAGTGGAGGTTGTAATTAGTATGGAGAGCAGGAGTGAGCATAGTACTCATGTATTCTGGTATCTAGTGGAAGTGGTCTGTACTCTGTCTATACTGATGAGCCCAAGGGAGCCAGTAAGAACAGGTCACAGTATACTGAACAGACTTAGGCACACAAATCACAGAGAGGCAATAATCAAATAAGACATATTTATTAGTACACAAGCCAAGGGTCGGTAACCAGAGAGGGTAGTCAGCCAGGCCAGAGTCAGGAACCAGTGTGGGGAGGCCAGCGTCAGAAACCAGTGTGGGTAGACAGCCAGGCCAGCGTCAGGAACCAGAGAGGGTAGTCAGCCAGGCCAGAGTCAGGAACCAGTGTGGGTAGTCAGCCAGGCCAGAGTCAGGAACCAGTGTGGGTAGTTCAGGAACCAGTGTGGGTAGTCAGCCAAGCTAGAGTCAGGAACCGGAGAACAGCGGTGTCAGGACATAGCAGGATCAGGAGCCAGGACCAAAGCCAGCCAAACCAGGGTCACAATGGGATGTACAGCAAGAGACACTATGCAAAAACAGACACCACGCAAGGGCACTGGATAAGTGTCTGAAACCAGCATAAATAGGGCAGCTAATGGGCGGAGCTTGCCCAAGGCCAGCCACAACAAGACTAGAAAAGGTGCGTGCATTCATAGACGTCAATGCACACGCACCTACAGGAAGGCACCGGCTGCACTAATCCACGTGAGAAGGCACCGTCCCCACGGCTGAGAAGGGCTGCCTAAACGAGCAGGTACCTTGACACTAGGCAAGATAGGTGAATGGAACATCTATAGTCGAGTGCTAGCCAATTTAGTTCTTATAGCATACCACAAAGATGGGTAGTGTAAATATATTGGTGAACAAAGCAACATAATGAATTATACAGAGTGTTGAGTTAAAAGGGGATCTATCACCCCTACACAAGTTAGCCTTATTAGTTAGATTATTTAGTGAATATGTTTAATACTGTATTCATTTTTTTTTTTAAATGCTATTTGGGCTAAAATTTGTGTTAAAAGACTGCCCTGCACCTTACTTCCTGACAGATTGCGGTTACCTGCTCTGTACCTCAGTCTGTCTAGCCAATGAGATTACTCCAGCTTACAGACAGAAAGCTTCCGCCATCAGAGGAGGCTGGATAAAGTGAGGGGAGAAGAGGCAGAGTGACAGACTGCAGTACAGAGCAGGTAACCGCAGTCTGTAGGGAAGCAGGGTGCAGGGAACTCTTTAAACATTAATTTTTACCCAAATAGCGTTTAAGAAACAACAAATGAATACAGTTTTAAACATATTTGCTTAATAATCTAACTAATAAGACTAACTTGTTTAGGGGGTGATAGATCCCCTTTAATAAGCAGGATTTGTGGCGGAAAAGCATATACTACATCTCCCATAATCTATGACTGGCATTATCATGTTGTTGAGCAATGTGCTTTGTTACCAGGAGCCTTAGACAGGATTTGTTTCTAAACAGAGAGCCTAATTTAGGACAAAGTTTAGATGTTAATTTATCAATATGAAGACCAAAAGTGAGGCTGGAGTCAAGCCACATAACAAGATATTTCTAGGTGTCAACCAGGGCCAAGTCACAATTAGACTTTGTTAGGATGGTTAAACGGGTATTGTGGAGTTTAAGTAGTTTGTATCAAATACCATTGTGACGGTTTTGTCAGTGTTTAATAACACTTTGGTTTTGGCTATCCATCTTTCAGATTCAGAGCAAATACCCTGTAACACTTCCTCAAACTGGGGGACTTTAGGATTTTTAGTCGATTATACCATTCAAGATGTGAAAACTCAGATAAAATCAGTGGAAGGTTGGACATCTGTCCTGTGGTGCAGTAGTTTGCTCCAGAATTGTTCTTTGTTTCTGTTTGAATTAAACCCTAATGGTCATACTCATAAAACACACAGGATACATTCTGGAACAATCCAACTGCACCACAGGGGACAAACAAAGATTCCCAGTGATTTAAATGGGGTGCTTTTAACCCCTTGAATTCTAGAGATGTTTTCAACGCATTGCAAAGCAATGCATTGAAAACCTATCTAGTAGTCAAGGGGTTAAAATCCCCATTTAAATCTAAAGGAAGTTGTATACCTTCCCTGATGTTCAGTTGGTTTGCTCTAGAATTTCTGTTTTTTTTGTGGATAAGGCCCTATTTATCAAGAGGTGCAATTCTGGAGCAAACCATAAGGGTGAAATAAAAATTTTGTAAATACTCACTAATTAACTCCTTAACGACGGGGTGATCTGGGAGTGGACAGCCCTAGAGGACCACCGCACTTTTTTTTCTGCAATGAATTCTGGGATCGCAGAGTGGCGTGACTGTTCTGGCACATCATTAGTAGTTAAACGGTTAAATGGGACTTTAACTCCATGAATATTAGTGAGGTCCTCCAATGTGTTGCTCTGCAAGCAGTTAAAGGCCCCATTTAAATCAATGTGAATTTTCTTTTCCCCATGATGCATATGGTTTTCTCCACAACTGCACTGCTCACGCTTCATGAATTAGGCCCTTAGGCCCATATTTATAAAAGCAAACTGGAGTTATTATGGAGAAAAAAACAATTGCACCATAGCAGACATAGACAAATCACTGTTAAATTAAATTGAGATTTTAAAGGGAGAGTAATGTGTTAATTATATAAAAAGTAATATGGTAGACCATAAAACAAGAAATCCATCGATGCAATTCCTTTAAGGTTTGAGAGATAGATTGTTCTAAAATCCTTCCCTCCCTCCCCTTCTCCTGACGTCAGCTGTAAGCTGACAGCAGGAGTTCCTGGTCCGTGGACCGACAGGTGGCTCTTCAGCAGATCCAAAGTAGCACAATTTAAAAATAAATACTTCATTGGAATGGTCTACAAAGTGTGCTTGGTTTGCAAGCACACATTTTAGACCTTTCCAAAGAAGTATTTATTTTTAAATTGTGCTATTTTGGCTCTGCTGAAGAGCCTCCTCTTCTCGGCCAACTTGGATCTCCTTCTGTCAGCTTTACAGCTGTCATCAGGGAAGGAGAACTTTAGAACGTGGTATCTCTCAAACCATAAAGGTCTGAGAGATAGGAATTGCATTGATGGATTTCTTATTTTATGGTCTACAATATTACTTTTTATATAATTAAGACATTACTAACCTTTTAACCCCTTGAATGCTAGTGTCGTTTCCAGTGAATTGTGAAGCAATGCACTAGTGACCTCTCTAGCATTCAAGGGTTAAAAAGCTCTGTTCAAGTCTATGGGAATTTAGGGATGTTTATTTGTCCCCTAAGATGCAGCTGGTTTAGTCCAGTTTGCTTTTGTAAATATAGGCATTCATTCCTTCAAAACGTGGCCGGGATTATAGATAAGTTAAGTTGGCTGATGTTTGTTTTGTGGACCAGTCCTATCAAATCATTGAAAAGTATGCTCATGTTTGAATTGTTCTGAATAGACAAACAGTAGGCCTTATGTATCAAGACAACTATTAAATGAAACAAAACAATTGCAATGTATGGATAAAAGAAACATTTTCATTCACTTTATTATTTTTCTTAGGTAGATTAAGTGTAATTGTTTTGTTGTGGATTAAAGTGGAATTTTAATGTATTTATATTACCAATATTGTATTTTGAACAATAGTCTATGTAATATTTAACTTTGAGTATTTATCAAATTATGTAGATGAGATAGAACATGCCAGCAGGTGGGCGGGAGAGCAGTGTGGAATGTACCTCGATGACTGGCATGCCAGTAATGTCTAATTTGCATAAACAAATACATAAATAAAGCTTCATATCTCAAAGTATTTAAAGGGATAGTAATACTTGAAAATAATTGTATTTTATATTGTAGCCCTTAAAAAAACATGAAAAATTATATAAGTCTTATCTCCCAAACCTTTATGGTTTGGGAGATATTCACATGTAAAATACAGAAAAATTCTCTTTTCCTGGCTGTTTCAGCCAAGTCTGCCATCTAGTGGACAGATTTGGAATTCGGTCCACAGAGCAACCAGAAGCTCTTTAGCAGTGCCGAGATCACCATCTTTGAAAAGAACTACTTAATTGGAACTATCTACAAAGTGTGCCTGGCTTGAAAGCACTCTTTGTAGACCATTCCAATTAAGAAATTATTTTTAAAGATGGTGATCTCAGCACTTCTGGAGAGGCACAACTGGTCCCGGGAAGGATTCCAAATCTGAAGAGTGGAGCAATGACATCACTCCAGGGGAAACTTTACTTCTGAATATCTCCCAAACCATAAAGGTTTGGGAGATAAGACTTATATCATTTTTCCTGTTTTTTTAAGGGCTACAATATAAAATAAACTTATTTTCAAGTATTACTATCCCTTTAAATAATAATGGCTTAACATAGATGTGATTTTGAAGTCTTTCAAAGTCACCTGTTTTATACAAAGTGACAATTCAACGTTAAAAGTAATCCCTATGGTATAGAGATTTTCCTTCTGAGTAAAACAAGGGTACTGCCTCTGCTGCCAGCTGTTTTATTCAAACAAAATAACTGTTCAGATTGTCAGGAAGCGAGGAAAAGCACAATTACTTCCTGGAAGTTCAAATTTAGACTTAAAAAGAGACTCAAGTTGGAGGAGCAGAATACAGGATATATTTACACTTATAACTCTGCGCCGCAGTCTGTCACTCTTCCTCTGCTCCCCTCCCACGTAGTGTCTGGATCCAGCCTCCTCCGGTGATGGACGATGGAGCACTCTCTGGCCAAATGCACAAGAGAAGCACTTGATACAGGTATTAAAACTGGAAACCCTTAACCCTTTGTGTACCAGAGGGATACGCAATGCATTGCTTTGCAATGTATTGCATATTCCCTGGCACTCAAAGGGTTAAATGTGCAGAAGCGAGGAGCTACTGTCCAGAGGTGTACCCTGTCACAATAATACATACACCAAAATACCAATACATACTTCCATTCAGTGCAGGGTTTGTCAGAGGGTTTCTCAGAGCAACAATAGAGCCCAGTGCGCGGCTACCAATGAGGAACCACAGGGGGCAGGCTTAGGGTTAGAGGGTGGAGGGAGAGTTCTGCCAATCACTCTTCCTAACAAAGAGGGATGAGGTAGATTTTTTTTCAAAGGGGAAAAATGATAAAATCTTATGTGGGTTTTTAAGCTAGTCTGGGGAAATAACTTTCTTTAGGGGGGTGGAATGTTACAGTTCCTCTTTAAAGAGGAAATATACCCAAGGATTAAAAGGCTCTTAATAGGCTCTTGTTCTGTTTAACCCCTTAACGACCCTTGACAGTCATAGTACGTCATGGGTCGATCTGAGTTAACGACCCATGACGTACTACTATGACCGTCATGGAATTTCGGACTTCCCCCGCGGCTGCACACCATTCGGGGAGTCCGGAATCGGAAAAAAAAAAAAGTTCCGTGGTCCTTTAGTGACCGCTGCGTGCCTGCACGGTTGGTTGTTAAGGGGTTAACAGTTTGAGTGACATGGGTAGGTGTCCTTTATACAGCATCCAAATGCAAAAAAAAATATATGTTAAAACTGATATTTTAGTTCTCAGCTATGCAATAGAAAGGAGGGAAATGGCAGTTCAGACAGACCCTGCCCATGGTTTGTTGGTTATGTTAATCATCATGAGCTTGATTAATTAAAATAAGAAGGTATTAGACACAGCAGCACAACCTAAAGTTTCCGTATTGGAAACATGAACCACTTTTTACTACACAAGTGAAACAATAATGTTAAAGCTCACTCTGGAATGGGACCACTGATCAACAAGCAGTAAGTGGCAGAAAACTGGCCACTATGAGAGTTGGTACTGTGTTAGCTGTAGAAATACAGACGTCAAATATAGCGGTTGATAACTTTATTGGCTAACTAAACAGATTTAGAATGCAAGCTTTCAAGACATCTCAGCTCTGTTCCTCAGGCATGTTATACAGATACATTTTAGGAGGTTTTTCATATTCATTTATTTGTATAATATGCCTGAGGAAGAGACCTAAGATGCCATGAAACCTTGCATTCTAAATCTGTTTAGTTAGCCAATAAAGGTATCAACAACTATATCTGTCTCCTGTAACACTCCACTACAACATCTATCTTGGTGCCAATTTTGTTAGATATGCAATTTTGCTCTAGCCCTTGTAAAAAATGTATTGGCACAAAAATTATATTGGGGAAAGGAATAATTTTCTTAGATACCCTCACATTTTACCCCTGATTAATTGATATGGTCCAAATTTGCAGGTTTTGCCAGAACTGGAATTGACTCCTTAACTCCCAAAGTTGTAAATATTTGAAAATTTTCAATTAATATCCATTCAAGCTACAACTATAATTGTTCCGCACTATATCTGCAGTTTTTGGTATATCATTTCTTTTGAGGTCTGCTTCTAGAATACATCTCACAACAAACAATAGATGTCAATAGACCTGAACGACTTGTAAGGGTCATTTGTGTTTATCAGATTGTTAACTGAAACAACTAGCAGTTGACTATAACCTAGATCAATAGAGAAAATGCAAAAAAGCAAGTATGACTGATGTTTGAAGTATGCACCTATGACATTTCTTATGCTAAACAAATTAAAAAGCCCTTATTACTATGGTAAAGGGCCTCTTTTACTGACAGAATAATGGTTGACAGAAATCTACGGTACATATTTTAGTAAACAATATTTTAACCATTCAACAAAAACAAACCATATAAATGCTGGTGAATAGGTGTTTTTCCATGACATCTATCTTAGTTTATTTGCCAACCAGCCACACCCATGTTAGATCACTATCAGTTGACAGGTCTGTGCTGTTTATTTTCAAACGAAAGGTGAAATGCAAACAATGACTTTTGCCTCTGGAGATTGGCGCTAGTTAAAAAGAGGATGTTTGCATTCTCCTTGTCCTGCTCAGCCCTCAAACTATTCCTAACTGTCTACCTTGTTCTCCATTAACTTGTTTCTGATTCAAAAGGTTGTGTTTTTTAAACTCATTTGTTGTGTTACTTTAAAATATATTTTATAAATTACATTAAGGGCAAAATATAATTGTAAAAAGTGTTTTTAAATAAATGTGTGCCATAAGATTCCTTGTTTAACAGAAGGATTTAGATAGGTATACTTCATACTGCATTTAGTTATGTATGTTTATACATGTTTTTCACAGTATATGCAGCCTTAGCTATGGTTCTGTAAAATTATGTAAGCATTTTCACATTTGTGAAGAGCACAGATCTCCTCTTATGCTTCTAGTGATTTTGAGCTTGACACTATACTTGTCAATGGGTCCCATGAAGTAACAGTAGTTAATGGTTTTGGTCAAAACCTCTGCAGAGTGGCTTTCTTGGGGCATGTTTGCTGTTACAAAAGGGTTGTACAACTCCATTCTCATTAGCCGAAGATCCTCAAGAGCTGTGGTCCAGTGTTCTGGGTCAGTTCACTACTGCTGCGTAATTTAGTGTTTTTTAAACCAACGGGACAAACATTTTTACACAGTTCTGACATCATGGCAAACCCATGTGGCAATGATTAGCATGGACAACCCTACCTGCCACAGTCTGATGAATCTATTAGTGTTGAGCGAGCATGCTCGGCCGATGCTCGGATCGGCTCGAGCATCGCTCTGCTCGGCACATGGCGGTACTCGTACGAGTACCGCCATGTGCTCGCCCGGCATGTTCGGGTGGCGGGGATCTGTGCCGAAGGAGGCACAGATCTGAAGACGCTCCGCTGGACCACCAGGGACTGGAGGTAGGGGGCATTGCGGAGATGAAGGGGGCATTGCGGAGATGAAGGGGGCATAGCGGAGATGAAGGGGGACATTGCGGAGATGAAGGGGGCATTGCGGAGATGAAGGGGGCATAGCGGAGATGAAGGGGGACATTGCGGAGATGAAGGGGGACATTGCGGAGATGAAGGGGGACATTGTGGAAGGGGGGCATTGCGGAGATGAAGGGGGCATTGCGGAGATGAAGGGGGTATAGCGGAGATGAAGGGGGACATTGCGGAGATGAAGGGGGCATTGCGGAGATGAAGGGGGCATAGTGGAGATGAAGGGGGACATTGCGGAGATGAAGGGGGCATTGCGGAGATGAAGGGGGCATAGCGGAGATGAAGGGGGACATTGCGGAGATGAAGGGGGACATTGTGGAAGAGGGGCATTGTGGAGATGAAGGGGGGCATTGACCAGGCACCCTCCCCTCATCAGAGCAGGGGGTGCCTGGTGTAATGCTCGTGTCGCCCCATTCAATTCAATGCATCGGGGTGCTCGCTCAACACTAGAATCTATGTTTCTTGTGTTTGTTAGTTTATGATATTCCTTAAGTTGTAGCAACCAAGGCTTATCATGAAACATTACTAGGCTAGAAACTCAGTGTTAAACATCTCCACTGCTTACAGCCCATGTACCCATCCCGGGACCTGTATAACCCATGTGACCCACTTCCACATCTCAAAATATTGCTGCTATTTCTGTTACTTCCTGCGGGGAGATGCATTAAAGTTCTATAAGGGACCACAATGGCGATATGGTGGCATATTCGACAATATGTACTAAGATGTCTTTACCATCACATCCCTGTGAATATGCCAAAAGTACGCCATTGTTGCCATTGAATCCACCATACATTCACTAGGTTTTCAATTTTGCAGTGAGTATTTCAACAAAACCTGCATCAACTGATTTGCAGATTGCATGCTCAGCTTGTTCATACTAATAATTACATTTTCCCCCTCCTCTTGCATACTTAATTCTTAGTGCGTATGGTGAAGTGTGTCATATTCTCCATGGCAAAGTGATTGACTCACATTGCCAGCCACACTTTGGCATTGTATCAGCCCTTAGTGCATCTTTCTCCTGGTGTTTTTAATTCACTGTTAATTAGTGGTGACAGAGTACTGTTTGAATAGAGATATAACAGCTAATTGTGATTAGCGCTCACTGCTGTTAACGTATGTCAGCCCATTGGAGATACTTTTGGACAATCAATATGTCTGCTCCCACAGAGCACAGGTAAGACTAGATTTTATACCGCAAAAAACAGATACTTTTTACACATTCTGGCTTGTAGTATAGGGTATTTAAGTGTGTATTACCCCAGTTAATTTTAGGTGTTAGTATTCTTTTAAATTAGGTGTTTTCAGAAAAGAAACATTAAGACATATACACTAAAGTCACACAGAATCTCCCACAATATTAGTGTAACAAGCAAAACAGATCTTAGTTTAACAAACAAAAAAGGACACGATATAAATGCCACAGATCTGCTGAGTACACTGATAACCAATATATATCTACGTGCAAATAAGTATATTGTTCCAACAGGCCTCCAGCTGGACAGTGTATGTCATTTTCTGCCCTTCTTGATACTGCCGGAGGCTGTATAAGCCAATGCAGTATCAAGCACTTGTTGAATGAATGAAACCTGTCACGGGTTCATTCTTAGAATGCACATCACTGCGCTCTCATCATTGAATCAGTCACCGGGATCAGACTGGGTGACTGATTCAATGATGAGAGCGCAGTGCTGTGCATTCTAAGAATGAACCCGGTGACAAGGTTCATTCATTCAACAAGCGCTTGATACTGTGTTGGCTTATACAGCCGTTGGCAGTTTCAAGAAGTCAGAAAATGCCTTTGGGGTCACCCCATGGATCATCTATCCTTTTGGATAGATGATCCATGATAGGAGGGGTATCAGGAGGGGTCCTGGTGCCCCTGGGAGTCCGAAAGTTTTATTTCATTATAAAAAGTGCATATAATCTATGTGAAACATAGGTTATATGCTCTTTAATTAATAAATGGGCAGTTGTCACCCCCATGCTAAGGGGGTGTCATGAGGGTTCATGATACCCCCCCCTTGAGGTCTGATGTTTTGTTTAACCACATTAAACATATTATATTACACATATAATTAAATGTTTGACACCTTAAATGTTTTACACATATATGAGCAAGGTATGCAACTGTATACCTTGCCTATAAACCCTTTAAGTGCCAGAGGGGTAGCAAACACATTGCTAAGCAATGCCTTCCTACATCTCTGGTACTCAAAGAGCTAACTGTTGAATAAATTACAGGTTCATCAACTAAATGACAGTTCCTGAGGTGAAAGTCATATGGAGTTAGTATGTCGAACATATGCAATATATGTCAACATACTAAGGGGGGGATGTCAAAATGGGGGAACATTGTGTAGTGCTTGGTGTAATAGTTCTGTTTATTTTAACCCTTTGAATGCCACAGGGGTGAGCAATGCACATCCATATGGCATTCAATGCTGTCCTTGGTGCTGAAAGCCTTCTCTTTATTCCCCTACTGGCTAAGTAGGGAAGCACAGAGAATGATGTTCAGAATTGTCGTAGTTCTCCCTGCTGTTACTCCATAGGAAAGTACAGGGGAGATCCCAACTACGACAGCCTGAGTTAGGTGAAGTGGAGACTATGAACTACGACAGCAGTGGCTGCTATTGGAGTTAACTGAATGAGTTGAAGTGTCACATTATCATATCAACACACCCCCTTGCATACGAATGTGTCTCATTATTCAGCATTTCCTTATGGAAACGAGTCATTATGCTTCATTTTCATATAGAAATAGGCCATTGTCGATGTGATGAATGAAAATTCGTAAACCTGTCCTATTAATGTCGATGTGGGCATCTTTTTGTCAAAGTCCTGATGATGTAATGTCGTAGACAGTTTGGTGAATACTCTGGATGTGCCTACGACACTGCTCAGACAGAACATGGACATTGGTAGCCCTCTTCGACCTTTAGTGCATCTAGGCCCTTGTGTTTGAAGCCAGACCTCTGCCCGCTACTAAGTTTCCATCTAACAACCAATCAAATCAACTACTCCTTGCTCTGCCCACTTATTACACAGTGACTTGTACACCTGATATAGTCCGGATGAGCTGCTGACGTTGAAGGGGAGCCTGGTAACAATAACATACAACAGGTGAGACTTTGCCATCACTCAGCCTGTTTTGAGCTGCCACAGCAGGAGGAGAATCCCCACAGCAATGTAAGTACCGGTAATCCTTCTATGATTATATAGGCGGGACTACAGACAACATCAAGGACTGGAGAGCAGGACAGCAAACACAGATATTACAAGCTGGGAGAGGTACACATTTTCGGGGTTTATATCTTTCACCATTGTGGGCAACAATCCAATTACATTGGAGATATTTTAGTGGTACCATTAACGGACTTTCTTTTCATATCTTTATCTTTTGTATTTAGCTATTGTGTATCGTATTATATTGTTATTTGTATGTATTAGGGAACTTTTGCATTAAAGATTTTATACCTTGTATATCTATTTGTGCGATAATACTATATACAGGTTATGGATAGTCATTTATGTTCAGTAGTATATTCACATCTGAATTTTAGTGTTCTCCCTAAGAGATTTTCTTCTATTTTGATACAGACTATTCACACCAAGTTGGGGATGGTATCAGCTGTTAAAGGGATCTTCTCCTGTGTTGGTATAGATAGATTTTAGTAGCCATACCAGCAGAGTGCTTAGTTTCCCACTTTTTTCTGAGGTAAACACATAAGTAAGATATAACACTTTCTGTGAATTGAACTCTTCTAATTTCAAAGCAATTATTGCTTCTTCCAAGTTATTAGTTTTAAACATTGTTGAACTTTGTCACCAAAGAAAGAATGTATAAAAAAATACTGTCTGGAAGTTCATACTAATTTAATGGACTCAGCTGTTTTTCATTTTTTGTTGATAGTGTCCCTTTAATTTAATGAGCCACATGATTGCTCCTAGGAGCAATTTTGTGATTCACTGATACAATCCACTCCAGCATTGTTAGTGAAGTGCTTCTGTTCATACGGGGCCAATTTTAGGCTTCCCCTGCACATGAAGTTTGGGGAGAAGCTAATAATCCAGTCCGATAATATTCATGTGGTTGGCTGTGCAGGCCCACTTAACCAAACCAAACCTTTATGGTGTCATGTATCAAGCTTTTTTTTAACAGAAAATGTCTCTTAGGTTCATCCTTGAGGGTACAAGTCATATAATCTCATTCACAGAGGGCTTCAAAAGGCTGCATTAGAGAACATTAAGGCTGTAAGAAGGCTAGAGGTTATGAGAGGTCAATCCAAAGCAAGCAATTAAGACAGCTCCAGTCTGTTTTGGAGAACGCAAGATCACTTTGTGTAGAATTCCTATCATTTTTAGACTTCCCTTATCCATTGAATGCTAGAGACGACCCCAACACATCCAGAAGGTTAAACCTAAGTTTGGTTGCACAATCTGTTTTAACTTCCCTGCCATTATTACAGTGGATTTGTCACCCTAGGACAAGTTTAGTTGGATTACTGAACATTCAGATCTGCCTAGATGCTTGACTGCAATTTTTTGGCAAAATAAGTCGTTTTTCAGAAATTCATCTTTATATTTTGGTTACACAGTATGACATTTTATGCTAATTACCCATATAGTGTGCTAATTAGCATATTGATAATTAACTTTGCTCAAACGTATCTATCTCTGTGCAATTAGAAATGACCCCAATATAGGACTGTGTCTATATTCATTCATATTAATGTAGGACATAAACTAATTAACATAAAGTGCCAGACTGTTCTGCCAAAAAATAAAGGTTAGTTTAATGCAGCAAAAACTATATATATTACAAACAAATGACTAGAACAACATATAAGCAGCTTTTAATAATTTTTAAAAATTAGTAAACTTGCTATAACTTGATAGGTCACTTTAAGTGTGCAATATACTTTTTATAATTGTCAGTTTACACAAGTGCTGCGTCTTTTCATAACACCAACAACAGAAACACAACAATTTTGTTTGATACACGTGTGATCCCCTTTTGGTACTGCAGACAGTGCACATTTCACAGTGCAACAGTGTGAACTATGAAATAATAACATATGAATGTTATGCAAACAGTACCACTATTTTTTGTGACTATATCATATAAAGAGAATAATGTGCACTATATGTTGAAGAAATGCACAATTTCAGTGTTGAGGTCATCAAAAGGGCACTGGAAGAAAATCAAGGGTTCAAGAAAGCAAAATGAAAGAGGCCCACACATAAGAGTCAAATGTTTACTGTAAACCTGAAGACGGTAACAGCAAAAACTCAACAACAACTAGTAAAACGAGTGGAAGAATTTTATTTCTTTATTTATTTACAAAATGTTTTACATGGAAGAATACATTGCGATTTCACTCTTTTTGAAATATGTTATACTAGCTGAAGAACCTGTTACACGGGCCACAGCGCCACTGCCAGTCGGTCGCGGGGCAGTCATGTGCAGTAGAGACTGCCCGCACCACCGCTGATACAGAGCTGGATGCTCCTTCTGAGCATCCAGCTCTGTATCAGCCGTGGCGTGGGCAGTCTCTACTGTGTATCACTGCAGCATGTGCAGCGGTCTCTACTGCGCATGACTGCGTTGTTACACACATTTTAGCGAATTATTATATAGGATAAGTATGAAGGACAACAACTGAATGCAGTGCCAGAGGCTGAAGCTGTACCAGAAGAAGAAGCTGGAGGTCTACCCTTATTCAAAGTCCTAGCTACACTATTTTTAAAATACCTACTACTCAGGAAAGTGCCTGAAACATGAAAAAATATGGAAGTCATCCTACTGCACAAAAAAGGTGATAAGGCAAATTTAAAAATCTACCAACCACAAAGCCTTTTGTCAATCATCTGAAATATTTTCACAAAGGTATTATCAAGAAGAATGGACACTTAACATGGCACAGCATAAAGAACAAACAGGCTTCAGAAGAGGTTTACTACAATGGACCATATCCAGACAGTGGAACAAGTAATGGAGTGGCATAATGAATACAATGTTCCATTATGCATAGCCTTCAATGACTACAAAAAGGCCTGTGAAAAAGCAAGCAATAATTGATGCCCTGATCAACCAAGGAATAGATAGAGCTTATATCAATATCCTCCAATCGATAAATGAAAATGCAACTGCATCAATACAGGTCAACAATGCTAAAGTCCAGATCGACATAGAAAAAGGCATCTGACAAGGAGAGACAAAATCTCCCCAAAACTATTTTCTGATTGTTTAGAATAAATTTTCAGCAACTAAATTGGAGCAAAAAAGGATTTAAGATCAACATTTATGTTTTGCAGACAATATTATTCTCAATGGAGACTACCTACATCATTTACGTTTTGCAGACAATATTATTCTCCTTGTCCTTAGTTCTGGAGACCTGCGAATACTCATTGAGGAGCTACAAGAGGAAAGCAAACATTTTGGTCTGAAGATGAAATGTCAACAGATGGAAACACCATGATGGATTTGAGAAATGGCTAAAACTGGGATGGCAAGCATTTGGAAAACTTAGTAAAATTGTCTTTAAGACAACTTTACCACTCTGCTTCAATCCAAAGGTTTTTGACCAATGTGTCCTCCCAGTCCTTACGTATGGCTATGAAACATGGACACTGAATTCCAAGACTATGCAAAAACTTGAGGTCACGCAGAGAAGTATGAAGTATCGAATTCTGAACTTAACAAAAAGAGACAAAAAAACATGTGCCTTGATTCTTCAGCAGCTAATAAACAGGGGTAAAAAAAAAAAAAGAAATCCCAAAAGCAAGGAAGACCCATAAATGAGGCACTCAACCCAAGTATAACAAATATGCAAGATTTTATTGGTACAAAAAATAATCAAATGGACTCAAGATAAAACATAATAAAAACAAATATAGAGGGGGACAATCAAGGCAAAAGAGTATATTAGGATACCCAATAATAAATAAAAAATATATAAGATGACAACAATTGGGGTCCTACATAAAAATTTCCTGCTGGTAAACATACAACCACCAATAAAGTGCAAGTGCAAAGTGCTAAAATAGAAGCCTTCATTGGCAACATGCATTGAGTTGTGTGGTGAACCTCAAGGTGCTATCTCCTGCTGATTTTGATCTTGTTCTCACTTATGTGGATTGACTGATAAGTATCAACTTTTTCTTTTATTTGCCTTATATCTAGTGTTGAGCGAGCATGCTCGGCCGATGCTCGGATCGGCTCGAGCATCGCTCTGCTCGGCACATGGCGGTACTCGTACGAGTACCGCATGTGCTCGCCCGCCATGTTCGGGTCTCCTCCCCGCACGTTTTGCGGCTGCTGCGCAGCCAATAAACGTGCAGGGAGGCTCTGACATCGGTGTAATGCCAGCAGCCATGTTGGCTGCTGGCATTACACTGATTGGCTGGCCAGAACCCGTGGTCGGGTGCTGTATAGCACCTGACCATCGAGTTCGGCTCAGTCTGAGCCAGGGAGAGCTGAGGATAGGAAGGGAAAGGCAGTGTAGGGAGGAAAAAAACAAAAATTGTGAAAAAAAAGAACCAAAAGTCCTTTTTAGGACTACTGTGTGTGGGGGCAGCAGGTTATTTTGTGTGGGGGGAAAAAAAAAAAAAAAAAAAAAAAAAAATATTCTGTTTAGTGTGAAAAGTTGCAGATTAGAGCACATTCTGTTTAGTGTGCACAGTTGCAGATTAGAGCACATTCTGTTTAGTGTGCAAAGTTGCAGATTAGAGCACATTCTGTTTAGTGTGCAAAGTTGCAGATTAGAGCACATTCTGTTTAGTGTGCAAAGTTGCAGATTAGAGCACATTCTGTTAAGTCTTCAAACTAAAATATCAAAGTCACATATTCCATTCAGTGTGCGTCGCCGCAGTTTAGCAGCACATTCTGTGTACTGTGCAGAGTTGCAGAATAGGAAGAAATACTGTTAAGTCTTCAAACTAAAATATCAAAGTCACATATTCCATTCAGTGTGCTTCGCCGCAGTTTAGCAGCACATTCTGTTTACTGTGCAGAGTTGCAGAATAGGAAGAAATACTGTTAAGTCTTCAAACTAAAATATCAAAGTCACATATTCCATTCAGTGTGCTTCGCCGCAGTTTAGCAGCACATTCTGTGTACTGTGCAGAGTTGCAGAATAGGAAGAAATACTGTTAAGTTTTCAAACTCAAATATTAAAGTCACATATTCCATTCAGTGTGCTTCGCCGCAGTTTAGCAGCACATTCTGTGTACTGTGCAGAGTTGCAGAATAGGAAGAAATACTGTTAAGTTTTCAAACTCAAATATTAAAGTCACATATTCCATTCAGTGTGTTTCACCGCCGTTTAGCAGCCTATTCTGTGTACTCTGCAGAGTTGCAGAATAGTAAGAAATACTGTTAAGTTTTCAAACTCAAATATTAAAGTCACATATTCCATTCAGTGTGTTTCACCGCCGTTTAGCAGCCTATTCTGTGTACTCTGCAGAGTTGCAGAATAGTAAGAAATAGTGTTAAGTTTTCAAACTCAAATATTAAAGTCACATATTCCATTCAGTGTGTTTCACCGCCGTTTAGCAGCCTATTCTGTGTACTCTGCACAGTTGCAGAATAGGAAGAAATACTGTTAAGTTTTCAAACTCAAATATTAAAGTCACATATTCCCTTCAGTGTGTTTCACCGCCGTTTAGCAGCCTATTCTGTGTACTCTGCACAGTTGCAGACTAGGAAGAAATACTGTTAAGTTTTCAAACTCAAATATTAAAGTCACATATTCCATTCAGTGTGTTTCACCGCCGTTTAGCAGCCTATTCTGTGTACTCTGCAGAGTTGCAGAATAGTAAGAAATAGTGTTAAGTTTTCAAACTCAAATATTAAAGTCACATATTCCATTCAGTGTGTTTCACCGCCGTTTAGCAGCCTATTCTGTGTACTCTGCACAGTTGCAGAATAGTAAGAAATACTGTTAAGTTTTCAAACTCAAATATTAAAGTCACATATTCCATTCAGTGTGTTTCACTGCCGTTTAGCAGCCTATTCTGTGTACTCTGCACAGTTGCAGAATAGTAAGAAATACTGTTAAGTTTTCAAACTCAAATATTAAAGTCACATATTCCATTCAGTGTGTTTCACCGCCGTTTAGCAGCCTATTCTGTGTACTCTGCACAGTTGCAGAATAGGAAGAAATACTGTTAAGTTTTCAAACTCAAATATTAAAGTCACATATTCCATTCAGTGTGTTTCACCGCCGTTTAGCAGCCTATTCTGTGTACTCTGCAGAGTTGCAGAATAGTAAGAAATAGTGTTAAGTTTTCAAACTCAAATATTAAAGTCACATATTCCATTCAGTGTGTTTCACCGCCGTTTAGCAGCCTATTCTGTGTACTCTGCAGAGTTGCAGAATAGGAAGAAATACTGTTAAGTTTTCAAACTCAAATATTAAAGTCACATATTCCATTCAGTGTGTTTCACCGCCGTTTAGCAGCCTATTCTATGTACTCTGCACAGTTGCAGAATAGGAAGAAATACTGTTAAGTTTTCAAACTCAAATATTAAAGTCACATATTCTGTGTAAGATGAAGAAGGCGGGTAAAAAGGGACGGGGAAGTGGACGTGATCCTGAAAGTTCAGGGCGCGGGTCAGGACGCGGAGAAACTGTGCCTGGTGCCAGAGCACAAGAAAGAAAGACATCCACCATACCTAGCTTCATGTCTCATTTCACAGGGCGTCGCAGGACATCACTCTCGAGGTCCGACCACTGCGAACAGGTGGTCGGTTGGATGTCAGCTGATACTGCTTCCAGTCGGTTAAGCACCACCCTGTCTTCCACCAAGTCCACTCTCAGTAGCCAAGAGTCTGGTCAACATAATCCTCACTCTGATCATCCTTCCTCCCACCATACACGGTCTGGTCAAAGAAGTGATCCCACACTGGGATATAGTGAGGAGCTCGTCTCATCACCAATCCTTCATTTGACCCTCTCTCCAAGCACGCTTGCAGAGGAACATGACATCTTGTGCCCTGATTCACAACCTCTAGAGGCTACCCAATCACAAGAAGATGACAGATGTGAACGGCATTTAAGGTCAAAGGAAGTAGTGGATGATGATGATGATGATGATGAGACACAGTTGCCATTAAATCAACCACTATTTCCGTCTCAAGACCTTGTTGAGGAGAATGTTATACAGTTGTCAATGACTGAGTATGTGGTGGGATCAAGACTTGAGGAGGATGATCAGAGTGAGGAAGTGGAGGAGGACTTGGTGGACGATGAGGTGACTGACCCCACCTGGGAAGGTGTAGAGCCGAGCGATGTCAGCAGTCCTGAGGGTGAGCCATCTGCAGCACCGCAACAGGCTGGAAGAGGCAGTGGTGTGGCTACAGAAAGAAGGCGGACCGCACCAAACCGGCCCGCAAATGTTCCACGGAGCACCCCCTTGCGTAAATCTACCTTGCCAAGGGGTAGGTGTTCCGCGGTATGGCGTTTTTTTAAGGAAAGTGCGGACGACAAAAGAATTGTAGTTTGCAACCTGTGCCACACCAGAATGAGCCGAGGCATGAACACTAGAAACCTCACCACCACCAGCATGATCCGACACATGGCATCCAAGCACCGTAGTAAGTGGGAGGAACGCCTGGATCGCCCATCTGTGTCTGCAGGCCACACCACTGCCTCCTCTTCCCCTGTTTTCGGTGCCGGCCAATCGCCTGTCGAAGGCGCAGGCCCGCATACCTCCCGCCCTGCACCTGTACCATCTGAAGCACCATCAGCGACCACATCCACTTCCCTGTCCCAGCACAGCGTCCAAATGTCGTTACCCCAGGCATTTGAGCGCAAGAGAAAGTACCCAGCCACCCACCCACAGGCCATAGCACTAACCTCACACCTTTCCAAATTACTGGCCATCGAAATGCTGCCATTTAGGCTTGTGGACACTGAGTCCTTCCGCAGCCTGATGGCAGCAGCTGTCCCTCGGTACGCGGTCCCCAGCCGCCACTACTTTTCCCGGTGTGCCATCCCCGCATTACACCACCATGTGTCCCGTAACATCACCCGTGCCCTGACCAACGCAGTTACTGGGAAGGTCCACTTAACGACTGACACATGGACAAGTGCTTGTGGCCAGGGACGCTACATTTCCCTGACGGCACACTGGGTGAATGTCGTGGAGGCTGGGAGCGACTCGGACCCTGGGATGGCACGGGTGCTACCCACGCCGAGGATTGCGGGCCCTACCTCCATCAGGGTTTCCACCAGCACCTACGTTATTGGCTCCTCCTCCTCCGTTTCCACCTCCGAATTCTCTACACGCAGCGCCACTCCCCCATCAGCCAGTAGCTGGAAGCAGTGTAGCACTGCAGTGGGGAAGCGTCAACAGGCCGTGCTGAAGCTGATCTGCCTTGGGGACAAACAGCACACGGCCTCAGAGCTGTTGCAGGGGATTAGTCACCAGACCGAGCAGTGGCTCTCGCCACTCAACCTGCAACCAGGCATGGTTGTGTGTGATAATGGGCGTAACTTGGTGGCGGCTTTGGAGCTCGGCAAGCTCACACACGTACCATGCCTAGCGCATGTATTTAATTTAGTGGTGCAGCGATTTCTAAAAACCTACCCCAATGTGCATGATCTCTTGACCAAGGTGCGCCGCGTGTGTGCACATTTCCGTAAGTCATCAACAGCTTCAGCCGGCCTGTTGAAGCTGCAGCAGCACTTACAATTGCCAGCTCACCGGCTGCTGTGTGACGTGAGCACGCGCTGGAACTCCACCTTCCACATGTTGGCCCGGCTTTGTGAGCAGCAGAGGGCAGTAGTGGAGTACCAGCTGTTACACGGTCGTCGCCTTTCCGTTCAACTTCCTGTAATCAGAAGTGAGGAGTGGGAATGGATGTCAGACCTCTGCGAGGTTTTACGCAATTTTGAGGAATCGACACAGATGGTGAGCGGCGATAACGCTATTATCAGTGTAACCATCCCACTTCTGTGTCTACTGAAACGCTCGCTGCTCACAATTAAAACCGACGCTTTGCATGTGGAAGAGGTGGAAATGGGGGAGGAAGAGCTTACACAAGGTGATAGCCAGAGCACCCTCACTTCGTCTTCTCAGCGACAATTGGAGGAGGCGGAGGAGGAGGAGGAGGAGGAAGACACGGTTGCCTCCGCTACAGAGGGTAGCCATGGAACTTTAGTTCCATCTCTTCAGCGTGGGTGGGCAGAAGAGGAGGAAGAGGATGAGGATATTGAGAGTCATCCTCCTGGTGAGGACAGCGAAATCTTGACTGTTGGTACTCTGGCACACATGGCTGACTTTATGTTAGGCTGCCTTTCCCGTGACCCACGCGTTGTACGCATTTTAGACAACACGGATTACTGGGTGTTCACCCTTCTGGACCCCCGCTACAAAGAGAATTTCTCATCTCTCATTCCTCCGGTGGAGAGGACAAGCAAAATGTTGCAATACCAGAAGGTTCTTGTCGAAAAATTGCTCCAAAATTTTCCATCTGACAACGCTGGCGGCAGAGTACGTGCTACCTTGGCCAACCGAGAAGGGGAGAAAAGGGGAGCACACAGCAGTTCCGAGAAAGGCAGGGCAACACTCTCCAAGGCGTGGGACACCTTCATGACACCCCGCCAGCACCCTCACCCTGATGCGCAGCCTAGTGTCACAAGGAGGGAAAAGTTTTGGAAGATGGTGAAGGAGTACGTAGCAGACCGTGTCAGCGTCCTCAATGATCCCTCTGTGCCTTACAACTACTGGGTGTCCAAGCTGGACACGTGGTATGAACTGGCACTCTACGCCTTGGAGGTGCTGGCCTGCCCTGCCGCCAGCGTTCTGTCTGAGCGGGTATTTAGTGCTGCTGGTGGCATCATAACAGATAAGCGTATCCGCCTTTCCACCGACAATGCTGATAGGTTGACACTTATAAAAATGAACAAGGCCTGGATTTCCCCTGACTTCTCCACTCCACTGGAGGAAAGCCCCGGGGGAACATAAACTCACTTTATATATGTTATTTACAATGATGGGAATACTCTGTATTCCCATTCACCCCTTCCACCCAAAAAACGGGTATATGGTTGACTCTTAATCTTCTCATCCTCCTCCTCCTCTTCCATATGCCCTGTACTATAATTTTTATATAGGGCCAGCTCACCAGCGGGCCCTGTGATATAATTTTTATATAGGGCCAGCTCACCAGCGGGCCCTGTGATATAATTTTTATATAGGGTCAGCTCACCAGCGGGCCCTGTTTGACAGTTTTTATATAGGTCAGCTCACCAGCGGGCCTTCTCATATAATGTTTTATTGGGTCAGCTCTCTAGCGGGCCCTCTCATATAATGTTTTATAGCGTCAGCTCACTAGCGGGCCTTCGCATATAATGTTTAGGATGGTCAGCTCTGCAGCAGACCCTCACCCATAATGTTTTAGATGGTCAGCTCAGCGCACGTTTCCCTCTTAATCATGGCCTCAGTTCAATCAAATCAAGGAAATTTTTGGGAGAATTTGCCTCTGCGCACGTTTCCCTCTTAATCATGGCCTCATTTCTGAAAATCAAGGAAATTTTTGGGAGAATTTGCCTCTGCGCACGTTTCCCTCTTAATCATGGCCTCAGTTCTGAAAATCAAGGAAATTTTTGGGAGAATTTGCCTCTGCGCACGTTTCCCTCTTAATCATGGCCTCAGTTCTGAAAATCAAGGAAATTTTTGGGAGAATTTGCCTCTGCGCACGTTTCCCTCTTAATCATGGCCTCACTTCCGAAAATCAAGGAAATTTTTGGGATAATTTGCAGATGATATACAAGTAAATATACAGCAAATATTGTTTGGTAACAATTTTTCGCCTAAAGTCGTTTTTATTTTCCTTTTTGTGTGTTTTATGGTCAGTCTGTAAAAATGGCGTACTACGGGCGAAAGATCGTTCCCAGCAGCGATGTTGGAGTCCAAGATGCATCCAGACATCCTCCCTATGCTGTCCCTGAACCATTTCTGTGGTGTTTCCATCCTTTTCTGCCCTTTTCCTATGGACCAGGCACCCTCCCCTCATCAGAGCAGGGGGTGCCTGGTGTAATGCTCGAGTCCTCCCATTGACTTCAATGGGGCTCGGGTGCTCGGCCGAGCACTCGAGCCTCAGGGGGTGCTCGGTCAGAGCACCCGAACACCCGAGCATTGGGGTGCTCGCTCATCACTACTTATATCTTCATTGTAGCACATATTTAAATCAGGCACCTATTGTTAGGTCACTTGTCTATTTTAGCACTTTGTACTTTATTGTTGGTTGCAAGTTTACCAGCAGGAGACTATATATATATTTTTAAATAGAACACCAATTGTTGTCATCTTCTATATTTTTCCACTGATTTATTTATTATTGGGTGTCCTATTATATGATACTATTTGACTTGATTGTCCCAATCTATATATGTTTTTATTATGTTTTATCCTGAGTCCATTTGATAATTTTTTGTACCAAAATAATCTTGTGTATTTGTTATACTTGAGTTGAGTGCCTCATTTATGGTTCTTCCTTGCTTTGGGGATTTCTCTTTTTTTCCCTGTTTATGAGGTACCGGCTTGTTTAAGTCTCAGAGTACACCTGACTATTAAGTCGCTATTGCCCAAATATTTTATTAGGCTGGTGATAACCATATTTTTCTAATAAAGTGGATTCCTCAGGAAACAAAGGTCTATGACATTATTGAAAGAGTAAAGTGCCTGAAATGAAAATGGGCAGGCCACACAGCAAGAAGACCTGATGGTAGATGGACAACAGAACTAATTTTGGAATGGATTCCACTTAATACTAAACTCCAAAGAAGAACTCAGACATCACAAAATAGGTAGATTAAATTATCAAATTTGTTGGTACATAAAAAGTACAGGACAGAAGTTGTTGCATGATTGCTGAGGAGGCCTTCATCCTGCAGTGGATCAACAATGGCTGAAGATAATGATAATGTTGAACATGGATAAGCAATACATATGTTTAAACAGATTCTAACACTGTAACCCCATAAGTAGTAATCACTTGGATGCTAGAAACATCATCAATTCATTGTGTTGGAGAACAAAAAGTAATATTGTATGTAATGCAAAAAGAAATTGATCAGTGCAAGGCCTATCTCTCAAACCTTTATGGTTTGAGAGATAGAATGTTTTAAAGTTCTCCTCTCCTTCCCTTTTCACTGACTTCAGCGTCTAGCTCACAGCAGGAGATCCTGGTCTGGGGACCATCAGGCAGCTCTTCAGCAGAGCCGAGATACCGAAATCTAAAAAGAAATACTTAATTTGAACAGTCCACAAAGTGTGCTTGCAAATCAGGAACACTTTGTAGACCGTTCCAATGAAGTATTTCTTTTTAGATTTCAGTATCTTGGCTCTGCTTCAGAGCCACTTTGAGTCGGCCGACTCGAATCTCCTGCTGTCAGCTTTACAGCTGACAGCAGGGAGAGGGGAACTTTAAAATGTTCTCTCTCTCAAACCACAAACGTCTGAGAGATAAGACTTGTACCGATCTATTTCAGTTTGCATTATCTACAATATTACTTCTTATTCTTTTAAGCCATTACTGTCCCTTTAACATATAGGATTTAATGTATAAAAGAAAGGAGCAGCAATTCTTGATCAAACCAATTGCACCATAGAGAATAATGAAGAAATGTAATTGTTTCCCTTTTTATTATTTCATTTATAGGAATATTTACATGAATTGACAAGATTATTTTACAGCATAGTTTTTGACTTAGATACATCAAACATTACAAAGAAATAAGACATAATATCTTCTTTTTTAATTTTAATTAACCACTCCCATGCCTCCAAACCCCTGTATGAAGAAATCAAAAAATAGTAAACCAAGTGTCAAATTCAAAAAGGAGATGGAATATCTCATAACTCCCCACTTATGTAACTATGGTCAAAAAAATCCTAATGACTCCTATGAATTTTGCACTTGTGCCTTGGTTCAACAGATAACAATATCTTTAATCAATCCTGGATGACATGTCTATGGAGGTGGACATGACCGTTGCTATCAGTTTTTTTTGGCTTAATCAGGCAGAGAACATGAAACTACTTAAAGGGATAGCAATCTTTCGTTTTAACTTTATTTTATTTTCTAGGCATTACAAAAACATGAAGAACGATATAAGTCTTATCTCTCAAACCTTTATGGTTTGAGAGATATTCACAAGCAAAGTTTCCCCTCCCGCCCCTTTTACCTAGTGTAAGCCATCTCTTCTCAGATGTGGAATGAAATCCATAGACCAGACAGATAACAGAAGGGGACAATCTTCTTCCTATGCGAACAATGAAAGCCCTGCCCCCCTTGACAAGTTTTTCAGGTTTTTCCCTTATCTTAATTGAAGATTGTCCCTCTCTGCAGTCTGCCTGGGCACCTCCCTTCTGATCTGGCTGAGCAGTGTTACATCAGTAAAAGGGGCGGGAAGGGTATACTTTGTCATTGAATTACTCATGAACTACACCTCTGTCATAATTGAAATAACACTCTCCAAAGTCCAAATAGATGGAGTTTTAACCTGTGGTTCTGATAGCAACTTTTATGCCTATATCCATGGCCATGACATCTAGGACTGACTGAAGATGTTATCTTTTGAACAAATGCACAAGTGCAAAATTCATAGGAGTTATTAGGATTTTTTGACCATAGATCAGGGCTCAAAATTTCCACTCGCCACTAGCCAATGGCGAGTTAAAATTTAGCCCTAGCGAGTAGAAATTCAGCCCTGGCTGGTATGTTATGATTTGCAGTGGCGAGTAACTTTTCAGGTCTGGCTAGTAGCAAAGGACTTCATATTTTAAGCCCTGCCATAGATATATAAGTGGGGTGTTGATATTAGGAGATATTACATCTTTTGAATTGGACAGTTGGTTTACTATTCTGTGATTTCTTCATACAGTGGTTTGGGGGCATGGGGGTGGTTATATAACATTCGAAATGTTGAAGATATTATGTCTTATTTCTTTGTAAAGTTTAATGTTTCTAACAACTATGCTGTAAAATACTCATGTCAATTCATGTAAATATCCCTGTAAATAATATAATAAAAGAAGAACCGATACAAGAGGGCAAAATGCATAGGGGCCATTAGGATATAATGTCCATCGTAACGTAACCAAAGGGTTATTATTAGGACATGTTGCTTCTTCTTTTATAAATTTATCATGAGGTAGATATGGAAATATCAATGTGTCCTGTAAGTCTTAAAGTAAATTACCTGGACTTAAATTACAGAGTGCTCAGACAGAGACATATTACATAGATATAAATATGGATATCATATCTGTCTGATTATGTAATGGGAGATGTATGGAAGAGCCCTAGGGCCAAGAGAAAAAAAGGTTTCAAATTTGAACTTGTCTGACTTTAAAAGTCAACAATTTAAGTTTAAAACTCGAAGTTCTGAATTTGAGTCAAAATTTTGAGTTTAAAAATCAAAATTGTGACCGTATAATGTTTGATAAAAAAAAGCCTTTTAAACCTTTGAATGCCAGAGAGGTATCCAACACATTGAATCGCAATTGAAATTCAGAATTTTTACTTTTAAAGTAAACATTTTGAGTTTGAAAGCTAAATTTGAAACCATTTTTTTCTCTTGGCCTCAGGGCTGTTCTGTAGAGATGTTTAATAAAATAATAAAGGTAATATCACTAATCCCAGCAACAAGAATATCAGAAGCAATATAAGGTATATTTTCTATTTCATCTTTCACATTAAATAGATAGTATGGTCAAAATTTTACTAAAATGCATCTCGTAGCCATTAAAAAATTAAACTTAATGCCCCCAGTCCCATCTCTCAGACCTTTATGGTTTGAGAGATATCCGGCACTAAAGTTTCCCCCCTCCCTCCCCTTTCCCTGACGTCAGCACTCAAGCTGACTGCAGGGGAATCAGGTACCGGAACTGGCGGAGGCCCTTCAGCAGAGCAAAGATCGGCAGATAGAAAAAGGCATATTTCACTGGAATGGTCTGCAGCTTGTAGACCGTTCCAGTGAAGTATTTATTTTTCAATATCGTGATCTCGGCTCTGCTGAAGAGCCTCTGCCGGTCTCAGGACCGGATTCCCCTGCAGTCAGCTTGAGTGCTGACATCAGGGAAAGGGGTATTAAGTGGTTAATTTGGCAAAATCCGGACTGGAGAGTTGCCATTTTGTAACAACAGTGCATCAGAAATGATCCTAATGAATTTTCTTCAGTGAGTAAAAGGATTTGTAAGAAAACCGCTTTAAAATAAAAGGAGGGGGTCAAAGAGATACATTTCTCAGAGATACTTGGTGATGTAAAGTGTGGGTGCTGAGTCAATTTTAGAAAAAGACAAACTGATGATTATTTGTAATACCCAGTTAAGATTTTAGGACAAAGAAAGTGAACATAGATTCAGTAAGTTGTTTTTGTAAGTATTTTAATGCATAAATTCCCTTACTGACCCAGAGGGAAAATGAGCTGCATATGGAGCACATCTAATTGGAAATTATCTATGAGAAGCAGATATAGTGAAATATTTTGTGATAACGAAAATAGCTTTTGTGAACCTTGCCAGGAGTGTATAATGTCAGCTGTCAATATATTGATTTTATATGCAGAAGATAAATCATTGAAATTGGTATGAAGCAATTATTTCAAAGAGTATTTTGGAAGAAAATGTTGTTCTACATTACACTGGGTAAAAATATCCTTATCTAAAGTCCCATCGCTTGTTATTTAAAGCAGAGAGGCTATATTAGGTTTCTGTATTAGGAAGATTAAATCCACCTGCACATTTTGATAAAGTCTCTTTAAGGCAGGCAAGTCAAAATTAAATTTAGTTGAGGGCTGCACACTCAGTATTTCCTTCCAAGTAGAGGCCTTATCATATACGTGTGTATGTGTGTATACGTACACGCATGTACACACATGCACAAACATATATTATATATTTTATTTAGGATAGTTGTGTTAGTACAATGGTGCAGATGCCAAATGAATGAGCATCTCTGTATGTAATGATACCTTTTTTATTGGACTAACATTCAGATTTAAGGGACAAGCCTTCGAGTGCAAGAAGCTCCCTTTATCAAGTGATTTGTTAGTCTGATAAAAAGTTATTATTACATACTATGAAATAATTGATTGGGTACATATATATGTATATATATATGTGTGTGTGTGTGTGTGTGTGTGTGTGTGTGTGTGTGTGTGTGTGTGTGTGTGTGTGTGTATTGGAATGAAATTCTTAGAGTTAAAGTGACTGAACCACTGATCTGTCCACTCATGCTCAAGTGGAGATATCTTGTGCAACCTGGGACCTTATGTATAAAAACAAACAGGATCAATTCTTGGTCAAATCATCTGTATCATTCGGAGAAAAGAAAAAAAACACATTGATCTAAATGGTGATTTTATTTTTATGCTGGACTTCATGGCATTTTAAACGTTTCTGTGGAGGCCATCACAATTTTGCACGTTTTAAGCCCACAAGCTTCATATGGCCTGTGAGCCATATGTTTAACATGCCTGCTTTATTTGCCATGTTTCCACACAAATCTTGTAAAGGCTCTTTTGAGGCATTTAGAGTCCCCTTTACATATAAGGAAGAGTAAAACATAAATTGGGTAGATCAGTTTGGGAAATAAATGGCCCACTAATAATAGGGAAGTTCTAACAACGTATTAAATTGTGAACGAATATTGTCAATGACATGTGACATTTTTTAACAAAATTCTCTGAATTTGAATTCCTAAGTTTGAAAAACTGTGGGTGGCAAGTAGTGATGAGCGAGCATGCTCGGCCGAAGCTCGGTTCGGCTCGAGCATCGCTCTGCTCGGCACATGGCGGTACTCGTACGAGTACCGCATGTGCTCGCCCGCCATGTTCGGGTCTCCTCCCCGCACGTTTCGCGGCTGCTGCGCAGCCAATAAACGTGCGGGGAGGCTCTGACATCAGTGTAATGCCAGCAGCCATGTTGGCTGCTGGCATTACACTGATTGGCTGGCCAGAACCCGTGATCGGGTGCTGTATAGCACCTGACCAGCGAGTTCGGCTCAGTCTTAGCCAGGGAGAGATGAGGATAGGAAGGGAAAGTCAGTGTAGGCAGAAAAAAAGCGCGTTTGAACAACAAAAAGACCCAAAAGTCCTTTTTAGGACTACTGTGTGTGGGGGCAGCAGATATATTTTGTTTTGGGGGGCAGAGTTTAAAAAAAAAACGTCACATATTCGGTTCACTGTGCCTAGCCGCAGATTAGCAGCACATTCTGTTTAGTGTGCAAAGTTGGAGATTAGCAGCACATTCTGTTTAGTGTGCAAAGTTGGAGATTAGCAGCACATTCTTTTTAGTGTGCAAAGTTGCAGATTAGCAGCGCATTCTGTTTAGTGTGCAAAGTTGCAGATTAGCAGCACATTCTGTTCAGTGTGCAAAGTTGCAGATTAGCAGCACATTCTTTTTAGTGTGCAAAGTTGCAGATTAGCAGCACATTCTGTTCAGTGTGCAAAGTTGCAGATTAGCAGCACATTCTTTTTAGTGTGCAAAGTTGCAGATTATCAGCACATTCTGTTTAGTGTGCAAAGTGTAAAAAATAAAAGTCACTTATTCCGTTCACTGTGCCTAGCCGCAGATAAGCAGCACATTCTGTTTAGTGTGCAAAGTTGCAGATTAGCAGCACATTCTGTTTAGTGTGCAAAGTGTAAAAAATAAACGTCACATATTCCGTTCACTGTGCCTAGCCGCAGATTATCAGCACATTCTGTTTAGTGTGCAAAGTGTAAAAAATAAACGTCACATATTCCGTTCACTGTGCCTAGCCGCAGATAAGCAGCACATTCTGTTTAGTGTGCAAAGTTGCAGATTAGCAGAACATTCTGTTTAGTGTGCAAAGTGTAAAAAATAAAAGTCACATATTCCATTCACTGTGCCTAGCCGCAGATAAGCAGCATATTCTGTTTAGTGTGCAAAGTTGCAGATTATCAGCACATTCTGTTTAGTGTGCAAAGTGTAAAAAATAAAAGTCACTTATTCCGTTCACTGTGCCTAGCCGCAGATAAGAAGCACATTCTGTTTAGTGTGCAAAGTTGCAGATTTGCAGCACATTCTGTTTAGTGTGCAAAGTGTTAAAAATAAAAGTCACATATTCTGTTCACTGTGCCTAGCCGCAGATAAGCAGCACATTCTGTTTAGTGTGCAAAGTGTTAAAAATAAAAGTCACATATTCTGTTCACTGTGCCTAGCCGCAGATAAGCAGCACATTCTGTTTAGTGTGCAAAGTTGCAGATTTGCAGCACATATTCCGTGTAATATGAAGAAGGCGGGTAAAAAGGGACGGGGAAGTGGACGTGATCCTGATAGTTCAGGGCGCGGGTCAGGACGCGTAGAAACTGTGCCTGGTGCCAGAGCACAAGAAAGAAAGACATCCACCATACCTAGCTTCATGTCTCAGTTTACAGGGCGTCGCAGGACATCACTCTCGAGGTCAGACCACTGCGAACAGGTGGTCGGTTGGATTTCAGGTGATACTGCTTCCAGTCGGTTAAGCACCACCCTGTCTTCCACCAAGTCCACTCTCAGTACCCAAGAGTCTGGTCAACATAATCCTCACCCTGATCATCCTTCCTCCCACCATAGAGGGTCTGGTCAAAGAAGTGATCCCACACTGGGATATAGTGAGGAGCTCGTCTCATCACCAATCCTTAATTTGAACCTCTCTCCAAGCACGCTTGCAGAGGAACATGAAATCTTGTGCCCTGATTCACAACCTCTAGAGGGTACCCAATCACAAGAAGATGACAGAGGTGAACGGCATTTAAGGTCAAAGGAAGTGGATGATGATGATGATGAGACACAGTTGCCATCAAATCAACCACTATTACTGTCTCAAGACCTTGATGAGGAGGATGATATACAGTTGTCAATGACTGAGTATGTGGTGGGATCAAGAAATGAGGAGGATGATCAGAGTGAGGAAGTGGAGGAGGACTTGGTGGACGATGAGGTGACTGACCCCACCTGGGAAGGTGGAGAGCCGAGTGATGACAGCAGTCCTGAGGGTGAGCCATCTGCAGCACCGCAACAGGCTGGAAGAGGCAGTGGTGTGGCTACAGAAAGAAGGCGGACCGCACCAAACCGGCCCGCAAATGTTCCACGCAGCACCCCCTTGCGTAAATCTCCCTTGCCAAGGGCTAGGTGTTCCGCGGTATGGCGTTTTTTTAAGGAAAGTGCGGACGACAAAAAAATTGTAGTTTGCAACCTGTGCCACACCAGAATGAGCCGAGGCATGAACACTAGAAACCTCACCACCACCAGCATGATCCGACACATGGCATCCAAGCACCGTAATAAGTGGGAGGAACGCCCGGATCGCCAATCTGTGTCTGCAGGCCACACCACTGCCTTCTCTTCCCCTGTTTTCGGTGCCGGCCAATCGCCTGTCGAAGGCGCAGGCCCGCATACCTCCCGCCCTGCACCTGTACCATCTGAAGCACCATCAGCGACCACATCCACTTCCCTGTCCCAGCGCAGCGTCCAAATGTCGTTACCCCAGGCATTTGAGCGCAAGCGAAAATACCCAGCCACCCACCCACAGGCCATAGCACTAACCTCACACCTTTCCAAATTACTGGCCATCGAAATGCTGCCATTTAGGCTTGTGGAGACTGAGTCCTTCCGCAGCCTGATGGCAGCAGCTGTCCCTCGGTACGCAGTCCCCAGCCGCCACTACTTTTCCCGGTGTGCCGTCCCCGCCTTACACCACCATGTGTCCCGTAACATCACCCGTGCCCTGACCAACGCAGTTACTGGGAAGGTCCACTTAACGACTGACACATGGACAAGTGCTTGTGGCCAGGGACGCTACATTTCCCTGACGGCACACTGGGTGAATGTCGTGGAGGCTGGGAGCGACTCGGACCCTGGGATGGCACAGGTGCTACCCACGCCGAGGATTGCGGGCCCTACCTCCATCAGGGTTTCCGCCATCACCTACGTTATTGGCTCCTCCTCCTCCGTTTCCACCTCCGAATTCTCTGCGCGCAGCGCCACTCACCCATCAGCCGGTAGCTGGAAGCAGTGTAGCACTGCAGTGGGAAAGCGTCAACAGGCCGTGCTGAAGCTGATCTGCCTTGGGGACAAACAGCACACGGCCTCAGAGCTGTTGCATGGGATTAGTCACCAGACCGAGCAGTGGCTCTCGCCACTCAACCTGCAACCAGGCATGGTTGTGTGTGATAATGGGCGTAACTTGGTGGCGGCTTTGGAGCTCGGCAAGCTCACACACGTACCATGCCTAGCGCATGTATTTAATTTAGTGGTTCAGCGATTTCTAAAAACCTACCCCAATTTGCATGATCTCTTGACCAAGGTGCGCCGCGTGTGTGCACATTTCCGTAAGTCATCAACAGCTTCAGCCGGCCTGTTGAAGCTGCAGCAGCGCTTACAATTGCCAGCTCACCGGCTGCTGTGTGACGTGAGCACGCGCTGGAACTCCACCTTCCACATGTTGGCCCGGCTTTGTGAGCAGCAGAGGGCAGTAGTGGAGTACCAGCTGTTACACGGTCGTCGCCTCTCCGTTCAACTTCCTCTAATCAGAAGTGAGGAATGGGAATGGATGTCAGACCTCTGTGAGGTTTTACGCAATTTTGAGGAATCGACACAGATGGTGAGCGGCGATAATGCTATTATCAGTGTAACCATCCCACTTCTGTGTCTACTGAA
Organism: Rhinophrynus dorsalis; assembly: GCA_037306005.1. Classification (NCBI taxonomy): domain Eukaryota; kingdom Metazoa; phylum Chordata; class Amphibia; order Anura; family Rhinophrynidae; genus Rhinophrynus; species Rhinophrynus dorsalis. The sequence continues at coordinate 69,039,828 of CM074723.1, read as the reverse complement.
ACGCTCGCTGCTCACAATTAAAACCGACGCTTTGCATGTGGAAGAGGTGGAAATGCGGGAGGAAGAGCTTACACAAGGTGATAGCCAGAGCACCCTCACTTCGTCTTCTCAGCGACAATTGGAGGAGGCGGAGGAGGAGGAGGAGGAAGACACGGTTGCCTCCGCTACAGAGGGTAGCCATGGAACTTTAGTTCCATCTCTTCAGCGTGGGTGGGCAGAAGAGGAGGAAGAGGATGAGGATATTGAGAGTCATCCTCCTGGTGAGGACAGCGAAATCTTGACTGTTGGTACTCTGGCACACATGGCTGACTTTATGTTAGGCTGCCTTTCCCGTGACCCACGCGTTATACGCATTTTAGACAACACGGATTACTGGGTGTTCACCCTTCTGGACCCCCGCTACAAAGAGAATTTCTCATCTCTCATTCCTCCGGTGGAGAGGACAAGCAAAATGGTGCAATACCAGAAGGTTCTTGTTGAAAAATTGCTCCAAAATTTTCCATCTGACAACGCTGGCGGCAGAGTACGTGCTACCTTGGCCAACCGAGAAGGGGAGAAAAGGGGAGCACACAGCAGTTCCGAGAAAGGCAGGGCAACACTCTCCAAGGCGTGGGACACCTTCATGACACCCCACCAGCACCCTCACCCTGATGCGCAGCCTAGTGTCACAAGGAGGGAAAAGTTTTGGAAGATGGTGAAGGAGTACGTAGCAGACCGTGTCAGCGTCCTCAATGATCCCTCTGTGCCTTACAACTACTGGGTGTCCAAGCTGGACACGTGGTATGAACTGGCACTCTACGCCTTGGAGGTGCTGGCCTGCCCTGCCGCCAGCGTTCTGTCTGAGCGGGTATTTAGTGCTGCTGGTGGCATCATAACAGATAAGCGTATCCGCCTTTCCACCGAAAATGCTGATAGGTTGACACTTATAAAAATGAACAAGGCCTGGATTTCCCCTGACTTCTCCACTCCACTGGAGGAAAGCCCCGGGGGAACATAAAGTCACTTTAGATATGTTATTTACAATGATGGGAATACTCTGTATTCCCATTCACCCCTTCCACCCAAAAAATGGGTATATGGTTGACTCTCTTCCATATACCCTGGGATATAATTTTTATATAGGGCCAGCTCACCAGCGGGCCCTGTGATATAATTTTTATATAGGGCCAGCTCACCAGCGGGCGCTGTTTGACAATTTTTGTATAGGTCAGCTCACCAGCGGGCCTTCTCATATAATGTTTTATTGGGTCAGCTCTCTAGCGGGCCCTCTCATATAATGTTTTATAGCGTCAGCTCACTAGCGGACCTTCGCATATAATGTTTAGGATGGTCAGCTCCGCAGCAGACCCTCACCCATAATGTTTTAGATGGTCGGCTCAGCGCACGTTTCCCTCTTAATCATGGCCCCAGTTCAGAAAAATCGAGGAAATTTTTGGGAGAATTTGCCTCTGCGCACGTTTCCCTCTTAATCATGGCCCCAGTTCAGAAAAATCGAGGAAATTTTTTGCAGAATTTGCCTCTGCGCACGTTTCCCTCTTAATCATGGCCCCAGTTCAGAAAAATCTAGGAAATTTTTGGGAGAATTTGCCTCTGCGCACGTTTCCCTCTTAATCATGGCCCCAGTTCAGAAAAATCGAGGAAATTTTTTGCAGAATTTGCCTCTGCGCACGTTTCCCTCTTAATCATGGCCCCAGTTCCGAAAAATCGATGACATTTTTTGCAGAATTTGCAGATGATATACAAGTAAATATACAGCAAATACTGTTTGGTAACAATTTTTCGCCTAAAGTCGTTTTTATCTTCCTTTTTGTGTGTTTTACGGTCAGTCTGTAAAAATGGCGTACTACGGGCGAAACATCGTTCCCAGCAGCGATGTTGGAGTCCAAGATGCATCCAGACATCCTCCCTATGCTGTCCCTGAACCATTTCTGTGGTGTTTCCATCATTTTCTGCCCTTTTCCTATGGACCAGGCACCCTCCCCTCATCAGAGCAGGGGGTGCCTGGTGTAATGCTCGAGTCCTCCCGTTGACTTCAATGGGGCTCGGGTGCTCGGCCGAGCACTCGAGCCTCCGGGGGCGCTCGGTCAGAGCACCCGAACACCCGAGCATTGGGGTGCTCGATCATCACTAAGTGGCAAGTATATATGGCATATTGCAATCAATTGGATGGAAAGTTTGAAGATGGAGCCAAAAAATGTATACCAAGCAATTTTATATCCTGCACAAGTATTGTGTGAAAAGTTCTGGAAGGATTGGTAAGGAAAGGGATGTATTATTGAGGTATTGAATTAAGTCATCTGCATATAATGGCAGAGGCCATTTTGAATGTCAGGATTATGGTTACACAACATCAAGGCTTGGAGTTCAAGAGCAAGATCAAATAGAAATGGGACAAGGGCCATCCCTGTTGAGTTCCTCATTCTATAAGAACTCAAGTGCAAGAGAAATAATATAAGATATGGAGTGAGGATAGTCAAATGAATGCGAGGGAGAATGGCTCCTTGTAAGGTGTATCAAAGCATTTTTCTGCATCCTTATTTAAAACACAGGCCTGTTGGAACAGAGAAATGTTAGGTACATTTGCTAGTCTACTTTCCAAAACGGTATACCTCACCTACCTTTCCTGCATATCTGTAATTGTTATGACCGCTTTATTGCACGTAGGTAATTCCAAAAATAGAAAAGTATCACATTTAGGTTAGTGTTCCTGGCACCCACATATTGTATAATCAACACACATTGGGTACCATTTTTCTTGCAAGAGCAGTAGTTACTGAATGCAGTTGGAAATTTCATATGATTTCAGTACATTTGAAGTGGTAGAAATTGTATGTTTTGTCTGCCTCTTCTTCATTTTAGTTCATGCAACCATGTTGGAAAAATTGTAAGAAAAATGAGAGATTGTAGCTGGCATAGTTTTGTGCTTCTGACACCCCTACAGTATATCATCTCATACCAGCGGGGTGTTTTTTTCTCCTATGAGTATTAGCTAATGAATACAGTAGGAACTAATAGTTTTCAAAGATTTTAGTACATTTGAAGGGGTGGAAATGTAAAATAATTATTTTTTTTCCTTTAGCATCAACTTTGGAAATATTTGTGCACACCTGACATGGAGTAGAAAGGCAAATAACCTCTCATTTGATGCAGAGGGTTATCGTCTTTCTGGAATGATATGCTTTGTCTACATTTCTTCACTTCTGTAGCTGTTATAACCATTGTAGGGATACCAGATCATGTTTGAAAAATATAAGAAAAAGCAAAGGTTGTAGTTGGTGTAGTTTTGTACTTCTGGTACCCTCTACATTATGTCACCTCATATCAGTGGGGTGTTATTTTTCTTATAATAGCACTAGCTACTGAATACAGTAGGAAATTCAATAGTTTTCGTAGTTTCTAGTATATTTGAAGGGTTTGAAAGGCAAGTAAGCCTTCATCTGATGCAGTGGGTTATCTAATTTCCAGAAATATATCTTTATATATAGTTAGTCAGCTATTTTAGGTTAGTTTTACTATGTAACCAAAGGAATGTGCAGTTTAATACATAATATAAAAAATACCCTTTTTCTCTCTTGTAATAAGGGGTCTGCGCAGACCATGCATGCTGGTAAAACTACATATTTGGTATTTTTATACCTGGGGATTCGGGGCTTTTTCAACAAATTAAAACTTTAACAATTAACATAAATGTTTTAGATACGTAGTGTGTAATTTCTGCAAAATCAGTAATTTTTTTAACTTTTTTGTAATTATGACATCATAGCTTGTCTCATGATGCAAAATGTTCTTCATGTGAGGTACCATGCAAAAGCTCAATTGGTTCTGAAAAAAAATATATATATAATTTTCTATATGTAACTAGACAGTTAACAGAGGAAATCATACCTAAACAGATGGATAGAAAAAATGAAAATGTGTCTGCCTACAGGATGTAAGAAAAGGCTCATACCCCTGGCACTCAAAGGCTTAAAGGGATAGTAATGTTTCAAAATAAAAGCAGCTCCAATTATTGTTCATAGTATTTGGGCCATAAAGAGTATTATTTCAATACTGTCAGAGTTGTAGTTAAAGAGTAGTTGAATGATAATGTATCCCCCTCCCACCCCTTTTACTGATGTAACACTGCTCAGCTCAGAGCAGCAAGGGGGCAGGGTTTTCATTGTTCTCATGGTAAGAAGATTGTCCCTTGATGTGAGCTGTCTGGTCTTAAGACCAGATTCCACATCTGAGGGGAGGTGGCTTGCACTAGGTAAAAGGAGTGGGAAAGAAAATTCAGTCTTACTCCATTCAGTGTGAGGGCTGTGTAATTAATGAAATGTGTTTAATCCAAATGATGAAGATTTTTATTTTTTTATACAAACAAATTCTTCCCTCTTCAATCTATCAAACATAAATGCATGAACCATCAATCTTTATCCCAAAACTGAACCTTCTCATGCTTTCCTCAGATGTCTCTCATGTTTTCCTATTAAGCTTCAAATCGTCCAGAAGTCATTTTTCTTATATTTAACCCCTTGAAAGCTAGAAAGATCTCTGCATTGCCCTCTAGGATTAAAGAAGTTAAAAATATCCACTCAGCAGCTTTGTCTGACATTTCAGCTTTATTTCTACTGCTCCAACACCAGGGATGGGCAAATTGTGTCCCTTCAATTGATCAGGACTACAATTCCTATCATCCCCAGCCAACTACAACACATTGTCCTGTAATACTGGAAGGTATCAGGTTTCTCAACACTACAAGATGCTTCCATTGCTCTACACAAATCTGCCTTCTTGACAACCTATCGACTCCACTACCCTCTTCCTCCTTCAATTGTTATCAGGACAGTTTTAAGAACCCTTGAGGTCCCATGAGCACTGTGGCTGGAGGACCCTGATTACAGGTAAACATGTAAGATTTACTGAACACTTTCAGTGCCAGAGGGGTACACAACGCATTGCTCTGCAATGCGTTACGTACCCCTCTGGCACTCAAAGAGTTAGATAAAGCTGTGGCCTTCCTTTTCAGCCACATTTATGTTTTGTGCACTGAGCATAGCCTCACTCCTTCCTGACCAATAGGCCACAGAATTAAATAGTTTCATTTATGTAACTCTAGGTAGCCAAGGAGAGGCCCCTTGGACCTGGAGGCCCCCAGCAAACACTGGGTATGCCTATGTTGAACATTTAAACTCAAGCCAAGAGAAAGATTCCGATATTGGTTACTCAGAATGTAGCAGCATGTAGAATCAGATCAGTATTCTTGTTAAAACTTGTTCTCTATTCTGTAGGTTTTGAACATTAATCTTTATGAACACCAGAGTGATAAATTTTATTGGATACCAATCTGGCACTTAAATAATTAATCATAAATAGGATAGATATTATCTGCTGTAATAGTAAATGAGTCCTGGAGAAGTATATATACATTTATCATAGTGTAGTAGACTTGGATTTCAAGTAGTTGATGGCACTGAATATGTTTTCCTCATATAATAAATTAGTCTTTTCATGTGAAGCATAAAGTTATTTTAGAATCTGTGTGTGTGATTATTTGTTATACAGCAGATTAGTCCAGTAGCACATGGCACTAGATAGAATGCATCTTGTGAGATATCGTCAGATGCAAGCTTAATTCACACACATACCTGGATGGGGTGCAGCTAGAACGTACTGGGTCCAGTTGAGAAATCTGAGGCTGAGCCACCCTCCTTGGTCTGGTGCAAGTAATGAACCAAATGTCAACACAGATCATAGGTGTAGTTTAGTGATGAGCGAGCATGCTCGGCCGAAGCTCGGTTCGGCTCGAGCATCGCTCTGCTCGGCACATGGCGGTACTCGTACGAGTACCGCATGTGCTCGCCCGCCATGTTCGAGTCTCCTCCCCGCACGTTTCGCGGCTGCTGCGCAGCCAATAAACGTGCGGGGAGGCTCTGACATCAGTGTAATGCCAGCAGCCATGTTGGCTGCTGGCATTACACTGATTGGCTGGCCAGAACCCGTGATCGGATGCTGTATAGCACCCAACCAGCGAGTTCGGCTCAGTCTTAGCCAGGGAGAGATGAGGATAGGAAGGGAAAGTCAGTGTAGGCAGAAAAAAAGTTTTGGAACACTATATCAAGACCCAAAAGTCCTTTTTAGGACTGTTGTGTGTGGGGGCAGCATTTATATTTTGTTTGGGGGGGGCACAATTTCATTTTTTTTTGTGGGGGGGGGATATTTAGGTGACATTGTACTAGGTGCACAGGGACAAATATTGTACAACGCAGCGACAAAAAGGGCCATTTTAAACGTGTGCCTAGCCATAGATTATTGTCACATTCTGTTTAGTGTGCAAATTGACAAATTAACGTCACATATTCCGTTCACTGTGCCTAGCCGCAGATTAGCGTCACATTCTGTTTAGTGTGCAAATTTCATAAATAAACGTCACATATTCCGTTCACTGTGCCTAGCCGCAGATTAGCGTCACATTCTGTTTAGTGTGCCTAGCCGCAGATTATTTTCACATTCTGTTTAGTGTGCAAATTTCAAAAATAAACGTCACATATTCAGTTCACTGTGCCTAGCCGCAGATTAGCGTCACATTCTGTTTAGTGTGCCTAGCCGCAGATTAGCGTCACATTCTGTTTAGTGTGCAAATTTTCAAATTAACGTCACATATTCTGTTCACTGAAAATAGCCGCAGATTAGCGTCACATTTTGTTTAGTGTGCCTAGCCGCAGATTATTTTCACATTCTGTTTAGTGTGCAAATTTCAAAAATAAACGTCACATATTCCGTTCACTGTGCCTAGCCGCAGATTAGCGTCACATTCTGTTTAGTGTGCAAATTTCATAAATAAACGTCACATATTCCGTTCACTGTGCCTAGCCGCAGATTAGCGTCACATTCTGTTTAGTGTGCCTAGCCGCAGATTAGCGTCACATTCTGTTTAGTGTGCAAATTTCATAAATAAACGTCACATATTCCGTTCACTGTGCCTAGCCACAGATTAGCGTCACATTCTGTTTAGTGTGCCTAGCCGCAGATTATTTTCACATTCTGTTTAGTGTGCAAATTTCAAAAATAAACGTCACATATTCCGTTCACTGTGCCTAGCCGCAGATTAGCGTCACATTCTGTTTAGTGTGCAAATTTCATAAATAAACGTCACATATTCCGTTCACTGTGCCTAGCCGCAGATTAGCGTCACATTCTGTTTAGTGTGCCTAGCAGCAGATTATTTTCACATTCTGTTTAGTGTGCAAATTTCAAAAATAAACGTCACATATTCCGTTCACTGTGCCTAGCCGCAGATTAGTGTCACATTCTGTTTAGTGTGCAAATTTCATAAATAAACGTCACATATTCCGTTCACTGTGCCTAGCCGCAGATTAGCGTCACATTCTGTTTAGTGTGCCTAGCCGCAGATTAGCGTCACATTCTGTTTAGTGTGCAAATTTCAAAAATAAACGTCACATATTCCGTTCACTGTGCCTAGCCGCAGATTAGCGTCACATTCTGTTTAGTGTGCCTAGCCGCAGATTATTTTCACATTCTGTTTAGTGTGCAAATTTCAAAAATAAACGTCACATATTCCGTTCACTGTGCCTAGACGCAGATTAGAGTCACGTTCTGTTTAGTGTGCCTAGCCGCAGATTAGCGTCACATTCTGTTTAGTGTGCCTAGCCGCATATTAGCGGCACATATTCCGTTTAATATGAAGAAGGCGGGTAAAAAGGGACGGGGAAGTGGACGTGATCCTGAGAGTTCAGGGCACGGGTCAGGACGCGTAGAAACTGTGCCTGGTGCCAGAGCACAAGACAGAAAGACATCCACCATACCTAGCTTCATGTCTCAGTTTACAGGGCGTCGCAGGACATCACTCTCGAGGTCAGACCACTGCGAACATGTGGTCGGTTGGATTTCAGCTGATACTGCTTCCAGTCGGTTAAGCACCACCCTGTCTTCCACCAAGTCCACTCTCAGTAGCCAAGAGTCTGGTCAACATAATCCTCACCCTGATCATCCTTCCTCCCACCATAGAGGGTCTGGCCAAAGAAGTGATCCCACACTGGGATATAGTGAGGAGCTTGTCTCATCACCAATCCTTCATTTGAACCTCTCTCCAAGCACGCTTGCAGAGGAACATGAGATCTTGTGCCCTGATTCACAACCTCTAGAGGGTACCCAATCACAAGAAGATGACAGAGGGGAACGGCATTTAAGGTCAAAGGAAGTGGATGATGATGATGATGAGACACAGTTGCCATCAAATCAACCACTATTACTGTCTCAAGACCTTGATGAGGAGGATGATACACAGTTGTCAATGACTGAGTATGTGGTGGGATCAAGAAATGAGGAGGATGATCAGAGTGAGGAAGTGGAGGAGGACTTGGTGGACGATGAGGTCACTGACCCCACCTGGGAAGGTGGAGAGCCGAGCGATGACAGCAGTCCTGAGGGTGAGCCATCTGCAGCACCGCAACAGGCTGGAAGAGGCAGTGATGTGGCTAAAGAAAGAAGGCGGACCGCACCAAACCGGCCCGCAAATGTTCCACGGAGCACCCCCTTGCGTAAATCTCCCTTGCCAAGGGCTAGGTGTTCCGCGGTATGGCGTTTTTTTAAGGAAAGTGCGGACGACAAAAAAATTGTAGTTTGCAACCTGTGCCACACCAGAATGAGCCGAGGCATGAACACTAGAAACCTCACCACCACCAGCATGATCCGACACATGGCATCCAAGCACCGTAATAAGTGGGAGGAACGCCAGGATCGCCAATCTGTGTCTGCAGGCCACACCACTGCCTCCTCTTCCCCTGTTTTCGGTGCCGGCCAATCGCCTGTCGAAGTCGCAGGCCCGCATACCTCCTGCCCTGCACCTGTACCATCTGAAGCACCATCAGCGACCACATCCACTTCCCTGTCCCAGCGCAGCGTCCAAATGTCGTTACCTCAGGCATTTGAGCGCAAGCGAAAATACCCAGCCACCCACCCACAGGCCATAGCACTAACCTCACACCTTTCCAAATTACTGGCCATCGAAATGCTGCCATTTAGGCTTGTGGAGACTGAGTCCTTCCGCAGCCTGATGGCAGCAGCTGTCCCTCGGTACGCAGTCCCCAGCCGCCACTACTTTTCCCGGTGTGCCGTCCCCGCCTTACACCACCATGTGTCCCGTAACATCACCCGTGCCCTGACCAACGCAGTTACTGGGAAGGTCCACTTAACGACTGACACATGGACAAGTGCTTGTGGCCAGGGACGCTACATTTCCCTGACGGCACACTGGGTGAATGTCGTGGAGGCTGGGAGCGACTCGGACCCTGGGATGGCACAGGTGCTACCCACGCCGAGGATTGCGGGCCCTACCTCCATCAGGGTTTCCGCCAGCACCTACGTTATTGGCTCCTCCTCCTCCTCCTCCGTTTCCACCTCCGAATTCTCTGCGCGCAGCGCCACTCACCCATCAGCCGGTAGCTGGAAGCAGTGTAGCACTGCAGTGGGGAAGCGTCAACAGGCCGTGCTGAAGCTGATCTGCCTTGGGGACAAACAGCACACGGCCTCAGAGCTGTTGCAGGGGATTAGTCACCAGACCGAGCAGTGGCTCTCGCCACTCAACCTGCAACCAGGCATGGTTGTGTGTGATAATGGGCGTAACTTGGTGGCGGCTTTGGAGCTCGGCAAGCTCACACACGTACCATGCCTAGCGCATGTATTTAATTTAGTGGTTCAGCGATTTCTAAAAACCTACCCCAATTTGCATGATCTCTTGACCAAGGTGCGCCGCGTGTGTGCACATTTCCGTAAGTCATCAACAGCTTCAGCCGGCCTGTTGAAGCTGCAGCAGCGCTTACAATTGCCAGCTCACCGGCTGCTGTGTGACGTGAGCACGCGCTGGAACTCCACCTTCCACATGTTGGCCCGGCTTTGTGAGCAGCAGAGGGCAGTAGTGGAGTACCAGCTGTTACACGGTCGTCGCCTCTCCGTTCAACTTCCTCTAATCAGAAGTGAGGAGTGGGAATGGATGTCAGACCTCTGTGAGGTTTTACGCAATTTTGAGGAATCGACACAGATGGTGAGCGGCGATAACGCTATTATCAGTGTAACCATCCCACTTCTGTGTCTACTGAAACGCTCGCTGCTCACAATTAAAACCGACGCTTTGCATGTGGAAGAGGTGGAAATGGGGGAGGAAGAGCTTACACAAGGTGATAGCCAGAGCACCCGCACTTCGTCTTCTCAGCGACAATTGGAGGAGGCGGAGGAGGAGGAGGAGGAGGAGGAAGACACGGTTGCCTCCGCTACAAAGGGTAGCCATGGAACTTTAGTTCCATCTCTTCAGCGTGGGTGGGCAGAAGAGGAGGAAGAGGATGAGGAGATTGAGAGTCATCCTCCTGGTGAGGACAGCGAAATCTTGCCTGTTGGTACTCTGGCACACATGGCTGACTTTATGTTAGGCTGCCTTTCCCGTGACCCACGTGTTATACGCATTTTAGACAACACGGATTACTGGGTGTTCACCCTTCTGGACCCCCGCTACAAAGAGAATTTCTCATCTCTCATTCCTCCGGTGGAGAGGACAAGCAAAATGGTGCAATACCAGAAGGTTCTTGTCGAAAAATTGCTCCAAAATTTTCCATCTGACAACGCTGGCGGCAGAGTACGTGCTACCTTGGCCAACCGAGAAGGGGAGAAAAGGGGAGCACACAGCAGTTCCGACAAAGGCAGGGCAACACTCTCCAAGGTGTGGGACACCTTCATGACACCCCGCCAGCACCCTCACCCTGATGCGCAGCCTAGTGTCACAAGAAGGGAAAAGTTTTGGAAGATGGTGAAGGAGTACGTAGCAGACCGTGTCAGCGTCCTCAATGATCCCTCTGTGCCTTACAACTACTGGGTGTCCAAGCTGGACACGTGGTATGAACTGGCACTCTACGCCTTGGAGGTGCTGGCCTGCCCTGCCGCCAGTGTTCTGTCTGAGCGGGTATTTAGTGCTGCTGGTGGCATCATAACAGATAAGCGTATCCGCCTTTCCACCGAAAATGCTGATAGGTTGACACTTATAAAAATGAACAAGGCCTGGATTTCCCCTGACTTCTCCACTCCACTGGAGGAAAGCCCCGGGGGAACATAAAGTCACTTTAGATATGTTATTTACAATGATGGGAATACTCTGTATTCCCATTCACCCCTTCCACCCAAAAAATGGGTATATGGTTGACTCTCTTCCATATACCCTGGGATATAATTTTTATATAGGGCCAGCTCACCAGCGGGCCCTGTGATATAATTTTTATATAGGGCCAGCTCACCAGCGGGCGCTGTTTGACAATTTTTGTATAGGCCAGCTCACCAGCGGGCCTTCTCATATAATGTTTTATTGGGTCAGCTCTCTAGCGGGCCCTCTCATATAATGTTTTATAGCGTCAGCTCACTAGCGGGCCTTCGCATATAATGTTTAGGATGGTCAGCTCTGCAGCAGACCCTCACCCATAATGTTTTAGATGGTCGGCTCAGCGCACGTTTCCCTCTTAATCATGGCCCCAGTTCAGAAAAATCGAGGAAATTTTTGGGAGAATTTGCCTCTGCGCACGTTTCCCTCTTAATCATGGCCCCAGTTCAGAAAAATCGAGGAAATTTTTTGCAGAATTTGCCTCTGCGCACGTTTCCCTCTTAATCATGGCCCCAGTTCAGAAAAATCTAGGAAATTTTTGGGAGAATTTGCCTCTGCGCACGTTTCCCTCTTAATCATGGCCCCAGTTCAGAAAAATCGAGGAAATTTTTGGGAGAATTTGCCTCTGCGCACGTTTCCCTCTTAATCATGGCCTCAGTTCAGAAAAATCGATGACATTTTTTGCAGAATTTGCAGATGATATACAAGTAAATATACAGCAAATACTGTTTGGTAACAATTTTTCGCCTAAAGTCGTTTTTATCTTCCTTTTTGTGTGTTTTACGGTCAGTCTGTAAAAATGGCGTACTACGGGCGAAACATCGTTCCCAGCAGCGATGTTGGAGTCCAAGATGCATCCAGACATCCTCCCTATGCTGTCCCTGAACCATTTCTGTGGTGTTTCCATCCTTTTCTGCCCTTTTCCTATGGACCAGGCACCCTCCCCTCATCAGAGCAGGGGGTGCCTGGTGTAATGCTCGAGTCCTCCCATTGACTTCAATGGGGCTCGGGTGCTCGGCCGAGCACTCGAGCCTCCGGGGGCGCTCGGTCAGAGCACCCGAACACCCGAGCATTGGGGTGCTCGATCATCACTAAGTGGCAAGTATATATGGCATATTGGCATTCACCCCTTCCACCCAAAAAACGGGTATATGGTTGACTCTTAATCTTCTCATCCTCCTCCTCCTCTTCCATATGCCCAGTGATATAATTTTTATATAGGGCCAGCTCACCAGCGGGCCCAGTGATATAATTTTTATATAGGGCCAGCTCACCAGCGGGCCCTGTGATATAATTTTTATATAGGGCCAGCTCACCAGCGAGCCCTGTTTGACAATTTTTGTATAGGTCAGCTCACCAGCGGGCCTTCTCATATAATGTTTTATTGGGTCAGCTCTCTAGCGGGCCCTCTCATATAATGTTTTATAGCGTCAGCTCACTAGCGGGCCTTCGCATATAATGTTTAGGATGGTCAGTTCCGCAGCAGACCCTCACCCATAATGTTTTAGATGGTCGGCTCAGCAGCAGACCCTCATTCCTAATGTTTTAGATGGTCAGCTTAGCGGCATGCCCTCGCCCCTAATGTTTTAGAGGATCACCAGCAAGCCATTAATCCTAATTTTTCAAGGGTGTGTATGATGCCCTCCTTTATGTGTAATAAAGGGTGTATTGGAGTGACATTTTAGTCTAATTTTTGGCAGCCCTTTCACTTAGTGCATAGGCTTTATGAGTGTTGGACCACTACCTGAACTATTGTACCACAATGTGAATGAGGCCCTCCATTTTGTGATATACAGGTTGTATCAGAGTGCCTCAGGTCCTCCCACTGAATGAAATAGGGCTGGGGTGTTCGACAGAGCAGAAGGTAGTTCTTGGCTTCATCCACTAAGTCACTTCGTCACTTTTACTGAATGGATCAGACCCCACTGTTACGACTATAAATTTTGGACTTAACAAGGGCAAACGGACATGTTGTAAAACCTGTGGTAGCTGCGGCCTCCGTTCCTGAATGCTGTACCTTACCCGGGCCATAACCACGTTGAACACCTGCTTTACGCTGCGCACGTTTCCCTCTTAATCATGGCCCCAGTTAAGAAAAATCGATGAAATTTTTTGCAGAATTTGCAGATGATATACAAGTAAATATACAGCAAATACTGTTTGGTAACAATTTTTCGCCTAAAATCGTTTTTATCTTCCTTTTTGTGTGTTTTACGGTCAGTCTGTAAAAATGGCATACTACGGGCGAAACATCGTTCCCAGCAGCGACGTTGGAGTCCAAGATGCATCCAGACATCCTCCCTATGCTGTCCCTGAACCATTTCTGTGGTGTTTCCATCATTTTCTGACCTTTTCCTATGGACCAGGCACCCTCCCCTCATCAGAGCAGGGGGTGCCTGGTGTAATGCTCGAGTCCTCCCATTGACTTCAATGGGGCTCGGGTGCTCGGCCGAGCACTCGAGCCTCCGGGGGCGCTCGGTCAGAGCACCCGAACACCCGAGCATTGGGGTGCTCGATCATCACTAGTGTAGTTCAATCCTAGAGGATCTCAGGTCTCACATGATGGATAGTGCAGAACTGAAGGACCCAATCACAACATCACCCCACCCCCATGTGCTTAACACCAAGAAAATCAAAATCCAAGCTCAGTGAAAGAAATTGAGACCAAACAAGTCTTGATGAAAAGGTGGATGAACATTTCCCTACTGGACAAAATTCTTATCCATTTTAAATAAAGGTTCATATTTTGTTATTTAAGACTCATAGATGCCCACTCCATATTTCACTAGATCAGGGGTGTGAAATTAGTTTGGCCAAAGGGCTACATTTCTGCCCAGAATGCATTCAGAGGGACACACATGCACACAAACATATTATACATATATTTTTTTTTAGGAGTTTTAGGAGCCAAGTAGGAGTTTTTGAAGTCATTGTAGATGGTATATCTACATAGGTATATTCAAATATACTCCAAAAGTTAGGAGCCAGAAGAAAAGTTTTGGGATCCTCCCTAAGGTGTAAATGAAAATGACAGTGAACTTCATTCAAGTTTGCATATTTGAAAACTGCATTAAAAACCTCCTATATGTCATGTTAACCAAAAGTCCAGCAGTTGTATAGTTTAGGACATATTCATACTTTTATATCTGGGCAAAGTGAAAGTAAACACGTCCTGGTACTGTACAAAGCTGCATTTGCATTGGAAATGCCATTGAAACCTCCATTAGCATGTGACACATCACTGAAAGGGCTTCATTAGCATATGAAATGTTATTGATTGGTTTCATTAGCATATAAAAAACATTGGTGATACCGCACAGTACATTCATTAGCATACATTAGCATATGAAAGAAGTGTGAATCTCTCCTGAACTGTATGTTTACTGGACTTTTGGTTAACATGACATATATGCAGTTTTTAATGCAGTTTTCAATTATGCTAATTTGAATTAAAGTGAAAGTTCCACTTTAACCCTTTGCCAGAGGGGTAGCCAATGCATTGTGAAGCAATGCACTGGATACCCCTCTGGTACTCAACGGGTCTGGCTGATCCTTGTGATTCTGATCATTCATTAACAGCTGTGCAGCTGCACAGTTTATATATTTTACAACAAAGAATAAGTTAAATTTTATGTATCACTCTTCTTGCAGGGAAAGTCAAGCCTGACATGGATCTCTGCTGTATATACAAAGCCAGCCCGACCCTAGATAAAACTGTCTCAGAAACCAGACGTGGTCTTTGGGCCTTATTTTGCCAGTTGCTGCTCTAGATGTCTCCAATGTACTGCACCTATAGCCTCCAATGGGGTTAAAGGGATAGTAATGTTTCATAATAAAAGCAGCTCCAATTAATCATCATAGTATTTGAACTTTGGAGAGTGTTATTTCAATTCTGTCAGAGCTGTAGTTCAAGAGTAATTCAGTGACAAAGTATCTCCCTCCCACCCCTTTTACTGATGTAACACTGCTTAGCCAGAAAAGAAGGGAGGTGCCCAGGTAGATTGCAGAGAGGAACAATCTTCAATTAAGATAAGGGAAAAAGCTAAAAAACTTGTCAAGGGGGGCAGGGCTTTCATTGTTCTCATAGGAAGAAGACTGTCCCCTGCTGTTATCTGTCTGGTCTATGGACTGGATTCCACATATGAGATGGCTTACACTAGGTAAAAGGGGCAGGAGGGGAAACGTTGCTTGTGAATATCTCTCAAACCATAACGGTTTGAGAGATAAGACTTATATTGTTCTTCATGTTTTTTTAATGCCTACAAAATAAAATAAAGATAAAGCAAAGTATTACTATCCCTTTAACGGAAAAAAGCCTAGTACTTGGGGAAAAAATACTTTTTGTTTTAAATACCACAAAACTCTGAACCTTATCCATGACACTGTCAATTCTCACTAAAGTCCCTAAAAATGTATAATATGTGTTTCTTCTTATAAACCTCCTACATATTACATCAAACAAAAGCAAACTGAAGGAAATTTGAAGGGGCAGCACGAGGGAAGGATTGATAGCACATAATTTCCCTAGTATCCAAAGCAATTCAAAACATTTATTCTGTGTTTATGTTTATAAGAGACTTGAGGATAACTATAACAACACAGATCAGTTTTACTTTTTATACTACAGCACTAATTTAATTCTCAAAAGCATGGCTATGTTAATAGCTTGGATAAAATCTTTGTGAACTCCCTCAAACTAAGGACTTTTTCACACTGGACTGATGCTGCATTGGTTTTGTCACCCTTTGTGGAGATTCTATTCTGGTGTATGTATCACTGGTGGCTATCACCTTGGCATGAAAGCACTAAGGACAGCAAGCTGTAATTTTACTGTGTCTCTTCAATGGCAGTGACAAAGGTCTACAAAGCAACCCATGAGGTCACCGGCAGACCTTTCAGACTACATTTGGTAGAGGTTGTGATGCTCATCTCAACCACCAATAAATGTCTTACGTTCGTGGGCTCCATCTAGTAATATTGGCTGGACTTTGAAGTCTGGCTGTAAGACACACTTCTCCTGAATCCAGATCAGTGCTGGAAAGCAGGAGATGATGAATTAACTTACACAGGCAAAAGAGCTGTCTTAGGGGGCTGAAACAGTCATGTTTCCTGTGTGAGAGACCTAAATTACATATTCTGAGCAAGTGTGTCAGATCCCAACCAGTCATTCCTAGACCAGCTTATTGAGGAACTTAATATTGTTTTCTATTCTTTTTCTAGAACTAGTCAGACCATGTAACCCTAGCTATTTAATCACTCAGTCTCTCTTCTCTATGTGCTTTGTGATGTATCAGACCCCTACTATATTTTTTTAACATGAAACAGGTTAAACTATTAATTACGTTTCCTTTCAGCTGTAAAGGAGAGTTGACAGTTTAGAATGGCCAATTGGTTCTTAAAGGTTACCAGATTCTATGTTTCAGCAATAAGGGATATTTTATTTTTACTGAATGTCCAACAAGGGGGAGGGATAAGTGTATGATACAACTGCAAAGATGAAGAGGGCACCAGGTAAGTATATGCCTGTGCTATGTCTAACGTCAATTAGTCCCAGTATTTGCTATAGATAAGAATCTACCAAAGTAAAGAAGCAAACATCTCCTAGAGAGAAAACAATAGGTAACAGACGGAAAAGAAAGGGACTTATTCAAGGATGGTGGGACATTGCAAACATTCCAGCCAGCCCAGAGTGCAGGTAAATTACATGTTGTACAGTGACAATCGTCAGTTGTATTTTATACCCACAGGGTAAGCAGGGTCTATGGCTGCTTGGGGATAATGGAAGCTGTAGTCTTCTACAGCTGGAGGCCTAAAGATTCACTGTCTAGTATATAATGCCATATCTGACATTACATACATACAGGCTTCATCCTAATCCACCCACATTTTACTGGATATAAAGTACCCATTGTCTGTGTTTCAATACTGTTGCACCAGTGGAAAGGCAGTCGAGATTCACACCCAGTTATATAAAGACAAAAGTGGAGAAAGGCCTTGTCAAACCAACAGCACCATAGAGAACTAAAACTGACAATGATTTAAAAGGGGGCATTTAATCCCTTGATTAGATAAATCTCGAGCATTCAAAGGATTAAAAACCATTTTAACTCAATGGGAATTCAGGGAAGTTTTATTTGTCCCCTATTGTGCAGTTAGTGTGTCCCATAATTACTTTACTTTTCAATGTGTGCATATAACCATACCTGGGAACTCTCCGGATTTGCCTCGGAGACTCCGGTTCTGACAGAATTTTACCGGGTCTCCGGGGAAGAGGCAGATTCCTCCGGATGTGGAGAGTTTCTATTGAAACTCTGCCACATCCGCTTTTTCTCCCGCTGATCCTCAGTCCCCAGGCTTCTGTGTGACACCTTTAACCCTCTGAGTGCCAGAGTGGTAAGGAATGCATTGCTTTGCAATGCATTCCGTACCACTCTGGCACTCAAAGGGTTAAGCCCCCCCTCACTCGCGGCAAGCCCCGCCCCTTTTTGACCCTCCGGGTAGCCCTCAACTGGAAGTTCCCAGGTATGCATATAACCCACAATATCCAAGTACCTCCATAGATAAAAAGGATTTATAAGCAGAATCAATGGAAAGCTTATGGGCATATGTCTCAATAAGTCACTAATGCTAAACTCTAAATGTTGTTTGCATTCATAATTAATGTTTAAGATTAATAATTTTTTTATCAAACAGTTTAAGAGTAGTTGATAATTCCAAAATAATGAAAATTCATAAACAAAATGTTTTGTGATTTTTTTTTCCAATATACATACAGCAGAAAGTTGAAGAAAAGATGAGAGATTGAAAAATATTACAAACGTTTATAACATCAATGAGATGGCTCAGTTGACTAATGTACCACCTGTAGAATCTTTTCAAGCCACAAGGTCACAGGTTCTAGTCCCGGCAAGGTCAACTCAGCCTTTCACTCTTCTGAGGTAGATAATATGAGCCCAGGACGTACTTGAAAACGAGAACAATCTCAATGTATTCTTCCTGGTAAAAACCCGCTATGTGATAATTCACTGATAACACAGATGAATGTGGAAGCACTTTGGAAAATGGGAACTATAGTGCAATAACAAAAATTATTATTATTAATAATAATGAAAATAATCCTATATAATAATTCACTAAAACGTTTGTAACGACGCAGTCATGCGCAGTAGAGACTGCCCGTGACTAGGCTGATACAGATTTGGGTGGTCTGAAGTCAGACCGGAGGTCTGACTTCGGAGCGTCCCGCTCTGTATCAGCCACGGCGCGTGCAGTCTCTACTGGGCATGACTGCACCTCAACCACCTGGCACTGTAGCCCGTGTACACTGACTTTTCTACTAGTGTTTAATAAATTGTGAGCTTGCAAAATTACATTTATTTGCTCAATACAGGATTATATTAATCTTCTTATTTGTAAACATTGCTACAATTTATGATTTTTATATTATTTATTGAAAATATTTTAGCAATACTATTTCTGTGACTGTATATTACATGTTGGGTTTACACTTATTACATTGAGTTTAATGACATCTCTTACATTCTGTAAAGCATGCTCACAGGTTCTTCTATGGGTCCTCTTCATGAAAGTGTTAGAAAATCCTCTTATGAGATAAATCATAACCAACAGGTATTGGAATACTTTTTCTCATTGGTAACATTTCTCTTTTTTCATGCGCCTCCCCTAATAAATTATAATGCTCAAATTTGATCCTTGGCTCTCGTGAGTTTTTTTTTTTTAATTTTAGATGTTAATTTACAGAGTGCAACAAGCTTTCACTGCGCTGTACATTTTAAAGAGATATTAATGCTTTCAATTCTAAAGGGGACATTGATGTCAGAATTGATTAAAGCCATTGTCTCTCTCCTTGATGTTAACCCCCTTCTCCTGTGAAAGGGCTAGTCTAATTGATCAAATGGAGCTGTTTGGTTGCCACGGCAAACAAATTAGTAAAATATCTACATTCCTTGTCTGGATGGATTTAGAGGACCTGGAGAAATTCCAACTGTAATTGAATTGATTTGGAATGATGAGTGGAGAGGCATGGTACTGGAGTAATTGGGAAGGCAGAAAAAGGATCAAGGGAAGTGGGACAGCAAGAGTTGCTGGAGCCAGGGCAGACCAAGGGAAAAAAACAATGGTAGGGAGCGAAAGAATCTCAGAACAGATAGTGGCACATGCTGGAAAGTAGAGGGGGCCTGAACAAGTCATAGATAAAAGGGGAGCAGACCAAAAAGGAGAGCAGGTGTGCGAGTGATAAGGACCGTTGAGTGCAGGAGAAGGCAGGCTCTCAAAAATGGTCAGAGCACTGGAGAGAGACAATGGGAGGGAGAAGAATGGGAAGAGAGGGGGAAAGTGGGAGGGAGAAGGAAGGGGAGAGACATTCAGCAGACCTGCCAAAAGAAGTCCTTGCTTAGGTGACTGCCTGGGACAGTAATGTCTGAAGGGACTTTTTTTTTCCGTAATGGTAATCATATGATAACATTTCCAGCTTTCCAATTAGCCAATATAACAACTGAAAAATAAAGATGAAACAGTTTATTCACAAAATATGGTGAAACAGCTTGATTTTTATGAAACTCAAACTTACAGAATTCATTTACTCATCGCTAATGGAATCTCAACTCGAACCTCACTCATATTTGTCTATGTGTGAAATGTTTCAGTGTGTCCTGAGCAAAATTAGGATAATTAAGGGCGACGTAAACATTTTTTTATGAAAATGTATTTTACAGAGCTTTTCCTGCTGAGTAAAACAAGGTCACACCTACTGCTGTCAGATGTTTTATGCAGAAGTTACAGTCAATTAATCAGGAAGTGAATTTACTGTGTTTACTTCCTGATACTTCTAACTGACAGGAAGTGACAGACAGTTTCTATCACATTCTAAGGAGAACTGTAAGTCACTGACTTTCCTCTACATTAGAATGTAACAGGAGAACTAATTGGAATTTGACCACTAGAGGGCACTGCTAATGTAAATAAACACAGGTTTAAACTGTAATAACGCTGGAAATATGCATCAGTTAGCAGTGGATGCACCCTTATGTTACTCAATAGGAAATGCTCTACAATATATGTTTTTTCATAAAAAAAGTTTCCTGCTCCTTTAAAGTGGAACTTTCACCCTCAGGACACTTTATCTTATTGGATGTATCTCCTAAAATGGTCTATAGATTTTACTTTAAAAAAAAACCCAAAAAACTCCATTCCTTAGTAGATACAAGTTTTTTAAATTTCCCACTGACTTCACCAGTTCCTCTTTCTGCAGTACAAGCTGTACCTCACAACTCCCTTCCTAGTTCTCCCTAGGAGCAAGCACATTCCAGCTTCCCTTCATATATAGGTGCATGATGTGCCAACCTGTCTTCCTGCACATATAATGATGATAAAAAAATGATCTTGCCCTTACCATGATACAATCACAACACCTCTTCCCATTCTGTGAACAATACTGTCCAAAGACAAATTGTGAGGATCTGAAACTGTTATGTAGAACGGTATCTTCCCACTGTTACCTTTCAGCTGGATTCAAGTCCTGCACAACGGAGAACTTGCTCTCTAAATACATATTAGTGAAGCAAACAGCGACACTTATCACATTATCCACTTCACCAATATGTGTTTTTCCTCCATCATTAAGCTTTGCAATGTTAATGTTAAAGGGATAGTATTATTATTATTATCTGTATTTTATTTTGTAGGCATTAAAAAAACATTAAGAACGATATAAGTCTTATCTCTCAAACCTTTATGGTTTGAGAGATATTCACAAGAAAAGTTTCCCCCTCCCGCCCCTTTTACCTAGTGTAAGCCATCTCTTCTCAGATGTGGAATGCAGTCCATACACCAGACAGATAACAGCAAAGGACAATATGCTTCCTGTCAGAACAATGAAAACCCTGCCCCACTTGACAAGCTTTTCAGCTTTTTCCCTTATCTTGATTGAAGATTGTCCCTCTCTGCAGTCTACCTGGGCACCTCCCTTCTGTTCTGGCTGAGCAGTGCTACATCAGTAAAAGGGGCGGGAGGGGGATACGTTGTCACTGAATTACTCTTGAACTATAACTCTGACAGTATTGAAATAACACTCTCCAAAGTCCAAATACTATGATAATTAATTAGAGCTGCTTTTATTATGAAACGTTACTATCCCTTTAATGGTAGTAAATGGCAAGTTCTCCAATTGGATAAATGTGATAAGTGGAGTACCTCAGGGATCTGTCCTGGGTCCTCTTCTTTTTAATTTGTTTATTAATGACCTCCCAGAGGGCATAGGGAGCCATGTATCAGTGTTTGCTGATGACACAAAATTAAGTAAGGTAATAAAGTCTGAACTGGATGTGTCTTCATTACAAGAGTATTTGGACAAATTGAGTAACTGGGCAGGCAAATGGCAAATGAGATTCAATCTAGACAAGCGTAAAGTTATGCATTTTGGGTATAATAATAAAAATGCAACATATAGTTTAAATGGTGTTTCTCTGGGGAAATCTACTAATGAAAATAATTTGGGAGTAATGGTAGACAATAGACTTAGCAGTAGCATGCAGTGCCAGCTGGCAGCTGCAAAGGCCAATAAGATATTGGCATGTATTAAAAGGGGTATTGACTCAAGGGAGGAAGATATTATTATGCCTCTTTACAGGTCCATGGTAAGACTCCACCTAGAATATGCTGTTCAATTCTGGGCGCCCTTTCTGAAAAAGGACATTATGGAACTAGAGAAAGTGCAGAGGAGGGCTACAAAACTAGTAAGGGGAATGGAAAGTTTTAGTTATGAAGAAAGGCTAGAAAAGTTAAACTTGAACGCACTAGAAAAACGGCGTCTTAGAGGGGATATGATAACACTATATAAATATGTTCAGGGCCCATACAAAGGGCTCTCCAAAGACCTGTTCATTAACAGAACAGTACAAAGGACAAGGGGCCACCTGCCTAGACTTGAGGAAAGGAGATTTAATCTACAACCGTGGAAGGGTTTATTTACAGTAAGGACAATAAAGGTGTGGAATTCACTGCCTGAGGAGGTGGTGCAATCGAATACATTAGAAGCCTTTAAAAAAGGCTTGGATACTTATTTAAAAGAGCATAACATAGAGGGCTATGTACGTTAGTATTGGGATTAATATTTAGTTAGGGCTTGTTGATCCAAGGAGAAATCTGATTGCCATTTGGAATCAAGAAGGAATTTTTCCCCCCATTCAGGGTAGAATTTGAAATTGCTATATTGAGGGGGGGGTTGACTTCTTTTGGATCAACGATGGTAAACAGGAATAGGAAATGGGTTGAACTGGATGGACGCAAGTCTTTTTTTGACCTAAATTACTATGTTATTAATGTGATGGAGTGACGCTAGTAGCATCACTCCATCACATTGCAACACTTCATGTGAAACTCTTTGTTTCCATGTTAAAGCTAGTATATGGAGCCTATGAGGCTCTGTGAGGAAACAAACAGAGGTGGATTTAGCAATAATGGATTTACTCAAATGAAAAGGGAATGAACTAAATAACTATCAGATCCAAGGTAAATTAAATCTGCATAAATAATTAACTTTCTGGGGCTGGCTTAGGTTGGAGGGTGGAGGGAGAGTGCTGTCAATCATTCTAAAAGTCATCAAAATGGCAGCACTCTCCCTCTTGCTACTGAAGAGGAAAGGTAGCTTTTTGATCCTAGGGGGGAAAATTATTTAGCTTTGATGCTGGGTTTTAAGCTAGTTGGGGCGAACAAACTCTCAAGCATTACTATCTCTTCAGGGGGTTAAATGTTTAGACACTATAGGTTAATATGATTGCATTACAGAGCAACATACAGTTGGAGAGGGGTCTCTGCCCTAGAACTTACAATCTAATGTAAGTGAGATATTCATAATGGCATATGCAGAAAACAGGGGATGATACATTCTGGAGCAAACTAACTGCATCTTAGGAGACAAATACAAATTCCTAAAATGCCCAATTATTTAAATCATACTTTTAACCCCTTGAATGCTAGAAAGGTCTAACTTGTTTAACTTGCTTTTATTTTCTAATTTAAAATATCTTTGATGCTGATGCACTAAAAAGAACCGAAGCGGTTCTAGAGCCACAGAGCAACACATACTCACACCCATACTTGTTCTACTGTCCACTGGTAACACAGTACCACAAGTGAACTGTCTGACACACTAGCCTTCTTCCCCTGTCCCCTTGTAGCCTCAGAACTACACATA
This sequence comes from Rhinophrynus dorsalis, assembly GCA_037306005.1. NCBI lineage: Eukaryota > Metazoa > Chordata > Amphibia > Anura > Rhinophrynidae > Rhinophrynus > Rhinophrynus dorsalis. The sequence continues at coordinate 69,016,474 of CM074723.1, read as the reverse complement.
CATTGTCTGACACACTAGCCTTGTTCCCCTGTCAAGAACAAGACACACATAGGATGTCTGACAACCCAGCCTTGTCTCACTGGTAGTAACATAACCACACATACACCATTTGACACCGCAGTCTTTTTACTACTGTCCACTAGTAGCAGCAAAAGCACACATATACTGTCTAACTCCCCAATCTTGTTCCAATGTCCACTAACAGTCACTGTCTGATTTCCCCAACCAGGTTCTACTGACCACAGGTAGCCACAGGTTGTCTGCTTCCCCAGTCTTGTTCCACTATCTACTGGTAGTAACAGATACCCACATACACTGTCTGACACCTCTGTCTTCTCCCACTGTCCAGTGGCAGTCACAGAACCAGACATACATTGTGTGATACCCAGCCATGTTCCACTGGTAGTTACAGAGCCACACATACACTGCTTGACACCCCAACATGGTTCCACATGCACTGGTAGCCATTGAACAACATATAGATTGTCTGACAACTCAGCCTTGTTCCACTGGTAGTCACATAACCACACATGCACTGTTTGACACTAGTACACTTTCCATTAGTAATCATAGATTCCGACATCCACTGTTTGACCTCCAGCCTACTTCCACTGTCCATTGGTAGTCACAGATCCCCACATACACTGTCAGTCCCCAGCCAGATCCCCACTAACTGATTAACTCAATCCTATTTCAGTTGCCAACTGGTATTCACAGATTCTCATATACACTGTCTGACATCCCCCCAGCCTGGTGCCACTGCCCACTGGCAGTCACAGATTTTCACAGACCCTGATGGAGACCCCCTTCCCACCAGCCTGGTTTTACTGCCCACTGACAGTCACAGCTCCACACATTTGTTGTCTGGTTCACCTGTATTTTTGGTTATTTTTCAGGAGGTAGCAGAGAACTTGAGAGCAACACTGTTGTTTGCCTTTTCATAACACAGGGTGGAGCAGTTCACAGGCTTACATTTTACCCTGTATTTCCAGATTGCTCCACTAAGTGCAACTCAAATGTAAATGTGCAGTGGAAATGCTCCACTATGCAATTTGAAATAGAGGACAACACAGCAGTAGTTTGCTTCTGTTCCTCTACTTATAGAAGATGATTAAAAAATGGGGTCCACCATGATATTCACCAGAACTCCTGTGGACCAGTCTGGCTTTTTTTTCCCTGGAGAAATTTAAATGAATAAATAAATTAATATCATTACATATGTCTGATGCTTTTATTAGCCCTTTTGCTTCATGTTAGGCCTAGAACGCATTGGTGACTTGTTGCAGCAACAAGTGTAGCAGCATGGATGTCATTGTTTTTCTGTGGGGCAGCTCCTTTGGGTGGCTTTTTCAATTACGATCATTTTCAATATCGTTCTTGGATTCCTGCAACAAAATTGATGCAACAAAGTTGCCTGTGCGAAGAAGCCTTAATGTATACAGAGAAATATAAATCACTTTGTTTTTCATTAAATGCAATGAGGTTGAGGTATAAAGCAATTTAGACCCATTGATATGTGGAAGATATCAAATTCCTGTTCACTAAGTCTTGAGAACACATGCTAATCCCCTGGTGAACAGCATAAGAATGACATTTGCCAACAGTTCCCACACCTTTAATTGTATTGCGATGAATCATAAAAGATCACCTTATGTACTAGATGAGAATTAAAGTGCTTTTGTAATAAAGAACTCAGTGTGATGTGAAGGTAATACATTTTAATGGCTAAATGAGAGCATAGAAAACACTTTTGTATATTTTTATTACAAAAGTACATTGATTCCCAGCTTCTCTACATTGTTACAGATTTTCTTTTATGTATTAGATTGAACTACATTTGCCACCTTTGCAAGACAAAATATAGCTATACTTTATCTGCACCAAGTTCAATATCAGCTTGGTAGCAACTATGCTAACCCCTTGAGGAATAGAGGGGCGAGCAACATATTGCATTAGTCCTCATGGATTTGAGACATATGGAAAGACAAGACCAATTAATTGTTCATATCTGAATAACTTTGACTATGCACTGAGAACTGTGCCTTATGTGACAGATAATACATGTATCAAATATCAAGCAAAGAAGGCAATTATGATGAAGGCTTGAAAATGTTATTGGCAGAGCTAGATCGATAGGGATAGGTGGGTTCTCTTATTTATTAGCATATGCCTAGACTGAAAATATAATGATGTTAATGTCATGCCATACGTCTGAGAACCCTTGCTGTTTGTAATCTCCACTTCACTAGAAGGACCACCGTCAGCAGATATGATTCCCTGAGAACATGGGAACATGGGAGCAGAACGGAAGTTTGAAAGTAGACACCCGAATGCTCCCTGGTTCATCAATGTTCTCATTGCACAGGACAGTTTCACGTTCTGTGTGATGAACTTCCTCGCAGATGGGAGATGCCCATACACACCAAGGCTCCAGCTAAAAGTCTTATTTACTAAGTGTGCTCCCATTTAACAGTCAGATGTGATAATTTACCCTTTAAGTTGCTCTATTAAAAGGCATCCATACTTGCTACCAACATATACTTGAAATAGATTTACTGATTGTTCTGTCTCCAACAATAAAGTGGACCTAAGACAAGTTTAGTTTGTTTTATGTATAATTAAAATCTGCCTATATGTTGAGCCATGTTTATGTAAAATAAAACGTTTTTGAGAAATTAAGATTTATATTTTGGTGGCAAGTGTATCATGTTATGATAATTCCCTGCACTGTGTGCTAATTCTCATTAATAATAGCTAAACTTATCGATAGAGATAGGACAACTTTAACATTTAGCTTGAATAGCTTCCCCTTTACCTTGGATATTATTGCACGTATACATAAACACACTTCTATAGAAACAGATATGGTGGGCACCCAGTTTAAACTGTTATAATGCCCAGACCCTTTATCTTAAAGTGGACTTGTCACCCTAAGATGATTTTGTATTTGACATTTGCAACCATCACTTGTAATTGCCTTCTTTACACCATGACATAATATTATATATTTATGCTCATCCCCATAAAGCGGGGTTACATAGTTTAGGTTGAAAAAAGACTTGCATCCATCAAGTTCAACCCTTTTCCTATTCTTTTTATTCAGCAATTTCAAATTATGCTTTCACTGGGGAAAGAAATTCCTTCTGGACTCCAAATGGCAATCAGATTTCTCCTTGGATCATCAAGCACTAACTAAATTTTAATCCCAATACTAACATACATAACCCTTTATGTTCTGCTCTTTTAAAAAAGTATCCAGGCCCTTTTTAAAGGCATCTAATATATTCAATAGCACAACCACTTCAGGCAGTGAATTCCATAGCTTTATTGTACTTACCGTAAAGAATCTTTTCCGTCGTTGTAGAGGAAATCTCCTTTCCTCAAGTCTTAGAGGGTGACGCCTTGTCCTTTGTACCATTCTGTTAATGAACAGGTCTTTGGGAGGCCCTTTGTATGGGCCCTGAACATAGTCATATAATGTTATAATATCCCCTCTAAGACTAGTCTCAGTACTTAGTCACCTTAAAATAAGTTTAGTCCTTTTTATATATAATTTAAAATTATATGAAGTTTTACTACCCGTTTGTTTGGATTTTAACCCCTTAACGACCCTTGATGGTCATAGTGCTTCATGGGTCGATCTGAGTTAACGACCCATGATGTACTATGACCGTCATGGAATTCCAGGCTCCCCCCGCGGCTGCATGCCGTTCGGGGAGTCTGGGACAGGAATCTGAAAGAAAAATGCTTTGTGGTTCTTAACTGACCGTGCCGCGCCGGGTTAAACAGTTTTCCAGAAATTAACCTTTGTTTGTTGTGTGGCATATTATGGTAATTCATTTCTGACCCCCATTTATGGCACTGAAATGATTGTGTCAGTAAGTGGGTGAGGTAATTTAGGGCATGCCTTAATTAGCATAATCAATACATTTGAATAACTTAATATAACTAACTTCGATAAAATAATGGCAAAACAGCATATTGGAGATTTTAAAAACTCCTTCAAAATCAGTTGTTTTGTTTTTAGGTGATATAGTCCCTTTAATCCCTCCTTTCTAAGTCCTCACTTCAGTGGAATGATTCATACTGACAGGATTTGCATGTTTAACCCTATTTATTTAAGGAGAAGGAATAAGACATTTCTGAACAAGTGAGTGATTATTTATGCCGGTTGTGCTACACATACCAGAGATCTCAGCTCTGCTGAGGTTAGAGTATCCATCACTACTAAACCAAAAGTCTCTAAAACCATTGCAGTGACTGATAAAAGCACCATATACAGGCATGTTACATAGATACCATCAATGAGACAACAAACTGTTGTGAAATATTTATTGTAATTTTGTGTTCCCACTTCATCTCAGACATGGCGTGAGACCGATTTGCTAAGAACAACTGGAGCAGTTCTGGGGTAAACCATTTTGTACCATAGAGTGACAAAAAATTCCTGAATTCTGTCTGATTTCACAATGTATATGAAGACTTCACTAGTATTCACAGGCTTAAAGAAAACTCATAAAAATGAATGAGGTTGATATACATATCATATACTTACATCTAGCATATGTAAAACCTTATAATTTATATGTTACATCCCTAAAATTTAAACCCAAACTTGCTTTTAAATCCAAGTGTAAATTGTGTTCTTAAAAAGTCTTTATTTAATCTTATTTGTGCTACTTGAATTGAGAGGTATGAGCTAATGTCAGTTAATTGATAATGATTAGTGCCCACTGCTCTTCTATTGTTATCTTGTTTTGGCTCTTTCACAGGTAATCCTCACCAATCAATGGGAGCCTTGGAAAGAACAGAAAGGTCTGCTCCCTCAGAGCATATGTAAGACTAGTTGTAAGGCCTGAGAAAAAAGAAAATTTGTACAGTTTCTATCATGAAGTAGAGGGTATTTAAGAGAATATGACCCTAGTTCATTTTTATGAGTTAGTGTTCCTTTGAAAGTCCCTATTAAATCATTGGAGATGTTAAATTTCCCCTAAATTGCATTTGGTATGCTCTAGAATTGTTTAATTTATTCATTTTACATTAGCCTCACCAGGGCTTATAATTTTAAGTCCTTTGCTACTAGCCAGACCTGAAAAGTTACTTGCCACTGCAAGCCATAGCATACCCACCTGGGCTGAATTTCTATTAGCCAGGGCTAAATTTTCACTCACTATTGGCTAGTGGAAATTTTGAGCCTTGGCCTCACTCTCCCTAGTGAGGAGGCTCATAAAAATGAAATTTAGCGGAATGAGAATGCAACAACTGTGGGAAGAATGAGATTTCTTAAAATTATAATAATGCTTTATTTTAACTTGTATTATTTAAGCAGTATTTCATTTATTTAACTTGTTGATTTTCATTAAGTTTGTGTATTTACCTTAATTCAGCTGTTATAGATCTTCTGCTTTTAGTCATATTAGCTTATTCTACCTGATGTCTGAGACAGCTATACCGGCAAAGGATCATAAGACCTCTGCATGAGTGTTTCACTCTTTATTCAAATGAATCAGCTATTTAAGTGAACTTATAATAAAAAGAAAATAGAGAATAAAACACACACAGACATATCTCTTACGATCCTTTATAGATACAGGAGAGCTGGATCTACAGGTAGAAGATGCTCACATCAAAGAAAATAAAAGTAAAGAACTGAAATAGCAGATTCAAGGCAAGTATGCATAACTAAAAAGAAAGTGAACAGGTAACAAACATTAACATAAATTGCTAAAATAATAGAAAGTTAGAGAACAAGAATATCAAAATTAAAAAAGTTAAAATAAAACATTAATATTCATTTAAACCATTAAATACTATAAACATTTCTTGCTCACTGCTTTGTAATACTCAGGACTTGTATTTAGCATTCATATAGTTAAATAATACTATACTATTCATTTTAACCTATCAAGAAAATCTATTTAACCCTTTAAAGGGATAGTAATACTTCATTTTATCTTTATTTTATTTTGTAGGCATTAAAAAAACATGAAGAATGATATAAGTCTTATCTCTCAAACCTTTATGGTTTGAGAGATCTTCACAAGCAAAGTTTCCCCTCACTGACCAAAACGGTCAAGTCTGCCATCTAGCTGTCAGATTTGGAATCTGGTCCACAGATCAACCATTGGCTCTTCAGAGGAGCCGAGATCGCAAGATATAAAAATAACTATTTCATTGGAAGGGTCTAAAAAGTGTGCTTGCAAACCAGGCACACTTTGTAGACTATTCAAATGAAGTAGTTCTTCTTATATCTCGTGATCTCGGCTCTGCTGTAGAGCCACGGCCGGTCCGCCGACCGGATTCCAAATCTGACAGCTAGATGGCAGACTTGACCATTTTGATCATTGAGGGGAAAATTTGCTTGTGAATATCTCACAAACCATAAAGGTTTGAGAAATAAGACATATCGTTCTTCATGTTTTTTTAAAGCCTACAAAATAAAATAAAGATAAAGCAAAGTATTACTATCCCTTTAAATACCAGGAGGGTACATGTACCTATCTGACATTCAAAGAAATAGTCATTTGTTACTATGAGATAAAACATATTCTAGTGCATTTTCTGTTGAGTAATACATTTCCTGTGTGTAATAAAACTTGTTTTTTCATTTTCTTAAATCAAAATTCATATTTTAAAAAGCCACCACTAGGTGGTTTTATTACAATTCCTTTCAATGTACAACTACAGTCAGGGACAGGCATTCACCAAAGACAGCTGAATCAAAATTGTACTGGATAAAAATCTGTTTATTTATAGCTACAAACAAAAATGTAACACAAATAATATCTACCATTATATTAGCTTCCAGCTCAACACTGTGCGAGCACAATCAAAACTGAACCTAGCTTCAGATAAATCTTATAAAAACTAAATTAATGTCAATTTCTTTATTCTAGTGTGTTAGCTTTATACCCAACCCTTTCCCCTACAGCTACACTTGTGTTTCCAGAGAAAATTAATTTTTGGAATGTTGTGTATGCAGCACACACCTATGTGAGCACAGTACAACCCACACCTGCCTGACAACTGCACCAGGCACTTAATGTTGGGCCTCTTCACACACATACCAGTTTGACGAGCTACTACTCTCTAATTGTTACCTGTCAAACAGGAAAAAAGCTTTGGGCTCCTAACACAAAAGCTCACATTCCAGCGGAATACTATACTATGGAACCTATAACCTTTGCACAACTCTTAAGACAAAATGACTGGGATTTTCATGAAAGTGATTATGTCATTTTAGCTGTTCAATTAAAGGAACACTAACTCAAAATGAAATGAGGTCATTTGCATCAGGTAGGGTTGCCACCTTTTCGTCAAAAAAATACCAGCCATGGCATTCCCTCCATAGGGATACCGACTGGGTGGCAACCCTAGGATCAGACATATGAGTTGTTGTTAAAACTGACAGACTTTTAGGTGATTATTACTATAGTCACTTTGGAGATCAATGATACATAATTAAAGGTTCAGTTGAAAAATTCCCTTAAAGGTAAACTAACAATTCCAAATTAACTGAGGTTATATACACTTAAATACCCTTCACTAAATGGTAGCATCTTTGAACAATTATCCACATCTTCCTGAGACCCAAAATCTAGTCTTACACATGCTCTGTGGGAGCAGCCATTTTTGCCTTTTTCCAGGGCCTCCTTATATCTATTACAACAGTAACATGGTAACATAGTTGGAGGCTGAAAAAAGACAGGCATCCATCAAGTCCAGCCGATGCCAAAACACACTTGTTGATCCAGAGGAAGGCAAAAAAACACAGCAATCATGAAAAGTGTCTGAGTAGTGATGAAGCTGTTTTGTCTGTAAATGGGCTGACATAATAGAAGATAAAAGAGCAGTGGGTACTATCTCACTAAATTAACTGAATTAGCCCATGTGTTTCATTTCAAACTACAAAAGCAAAATTAATCAAATTGTGCCTATATAGGATAGTTTACATATGCATTGAAATGTAAGTTTCAATTAGATTTTAGGCATCTATCATAAAATAACTTATTTGACAGATGCTAGCTTGGAATACATGACATTTAAAATTATATCTCGGTTTCAGTTTTAGATGTAAATGTTCCTTTAACTTATTCCACCAAATATTATAGTAAACTTTGTTCATGGACTATTTGCTTTCATACAGGCAAGTCTTCTGAAGTATGTCCAAGTGGGAAAGTTCATATCAAGGAGGTCTGCACTGACCACTAAAGAAGAAAAAAACAAGTCCCCCTCAATAAACTTGACACTCTATATAATTCATTATGCCGCTTTATCCTCCAGTGTGACTACACTACCCATCATTGTGACATGCTAAAAGAACTAAATTGGCTAACACTCAAATCTAGACGTGACCTTCATCTTTCTTACTTAGTACACAATCACTTCTCTGGAAAACTACCACAATACCTAAGCAGTATGCTCACCCCAGCTCTCCATACTAACTATAACCTCCGCTCCACTACTAACAACTCACTGCGTATACCACAATACAAGAAAGAAGCAGGAAGATCTGCCTTCTCCTTCAGAGCTCCAAAAATCTGGAACAATCTGCCGGAAAAAATCACATCTGCACCCAGTCTAAAATCCTTAAAAGCAAATGTTTCTTTATATCTAAAAACAGTGTGTAACTGTAAATAATCCCATTATTTAATAAGTATGTATATTTCTGTATGTTTGTATATAATGTCTCACAATTAGTGTAAATATGTAACCTTTTACAGGACATACTTGAAAATGAGAGAAATCTCAATGTATTCTTCCTGGTAAAACATTTTCTAAATAAATAAATAAATAAATAAATAAATTTGTCCAATCCAATTTCTCCATTATCCCTACCCCTGTCTATGTTTTATAAGGATGCTTAGTGCTTGTTCGAAATTGCAATATTACAACTTGCAATATTGGCACAGCTCCCTTAATAGTACACATTGCCCTCTATGAGACTGTCCACACTGGCAATACTGACATGCATGAATGCCGCTGAATGAAGCTTGCTGAAAATGCATTGCATCATGTGTTCAGGGCAGTGAATGTATGCAGAGCTGATCCATGGATCACATTATAGATTATTCAAGCTAACATGCCGGATGTTGTAATGTGCATCAGAATTTCCAGGGAATGGGAAATCCACATAAGCATCATTAGAGTTGGAGGTCTGGCCACCTTATTGACTCCTATTATTAAAGGGATAGTAACACTTAAGATGTAAAATATATATATATATATATATATATATATATATATATATATATATATATATTGCAGGATTTAGCATCCTGAGTAAAACAAGGATACTCCCACAGCTAAGTGGTGTTTTATTCAAAAGTTATCACAGCTCAAGATTAATTTTTTTCAGGTGCAGTATCTCAATGGCCTGAAATTATACAGCTGTGCTGTTTCTACACCATCCTGCAAGCAGCTCTGGTCAGTTGACATTAAACCTCCATAGGATAGTGTATAAACAGTGCCACTGTATCATTTCAGGCCATTGAGATACTGCACCTAATAATTTTCAGATTTGAGCTGTGATAACTTTTGAATAAAACATCTCTCAGAAATGGGACTAACCTTATTTTACTCAGGAGGATAAACCCTACAGGATATATATTTTTATATTTTAAGTATTACTATCTCTTTAACAATGTATAGATAGGCAACCAGATTAACTTCAAGGTTCAATATGAGCTCCTCAATTCCATGAAAGGACCACAGCTTATAGTTAAAAATTCTGACTATGGATATAAAAAGTAGATTAATGCCATGCATACTAGATGCTCTCTAGCAACTGATGGGTTAAAGCGGATATATCACCCTAAAACAAGCTTAGTTTGTTTTTCAATTAATTACAGGCTATGCTAATCATTTTCTATAAAATAAATAGTTTTTGATAAATTAACATTTATATTCCGGTCATACAGTGTGACACAAGATGCTTATTCCCTGTACAGTACTCTAGTTATGATTGTGGCCTGCATTCACCTGTTGCCCGCCACTGCCTTTAAATGAAAGCTATTAGGTAATTCACTAACTACAGAAGAAAATCCCTGACATTGACATTGTTCAGGTAAATAAACAAGTTTTACTAGAAACACCAGTCAGCAATCTGGAGATGTGGAACCTGCACTTCTGCTTCTTACTACTCAAAACAAAACCTACTGTAAGATACAGGAACTTGATGTAATGCACCAATAAACTTGGTGCAGGGCACGTGCTGCTTACTGCTACTACACAATTGCACTTTTCAAGGATGTTTGAAAGTAATTAGTCTGATAAACAATTAATCCCTCTAAATAGGAAGTCCATTTTTATTGCTTTTTAGTTACAGGAAGGAATGTGCCTAATGTCTCATGTCCTAGAAATGTTACTTATTAACCTTTTTATGTAACTGGATAATTTAAAGATATTTTAATTGCTTTTCATTTAAGAACAAAGGCAAATTATGGAAAGTTACTTAATTCTAACACACTGGGTTGTCAAGTGTCAAAACATGTAGCAAAAAGAACCAACTGAGTACATTATTAAATAGCTTTAGTGCACATTATTTTAAGTAGAGTTTTGTATTCTAACATCTTGGATGCTAATGCAAGGAGGACGCTCAATAATCTGTGAATATGTCTGCCCACTAGGGATGAATGAAAAAGGAGCAATTTGTTTTGTGGATTAATCCAAAGTATTTGGGAACAAATACAGATTTATCCAAATCACTGAGGAACAGGGGAGAGTGGACATGTAGAAGGAGGAACAGGGAAGAGAAAGAAAAGGTGTGAACGATTGAAAGGTTCATAAGTACATGGGGCTAGCAGGTGGGAATAAGAGGGCATGTGGTGGACTAAGGGGAGTGGGAAAGAGAAGCATGCTATGGATATGGAAGAGAGGAGAGCGGGCCAAGAACATAGATGGAAGGAAGGTGTGAGGGCCAGAGAGAATGAAAATGAAGGAAGTGGATAGGTGGACTTGTAAGGGAAGGAATTGGGCCACAGGACATTGAAGGTGGGGACCAGGCCAGAGGATGTGGAAGGAAAGCAGGCCTGAGTAGAGGATAATTGATCTGGGTTAAAAACGAGAAGATGAAAAGTTGCCTACAATGCTCAGATGATTGCCCTGGACTGGAAATGTCATGACTGAGGTCTAAAGCTGAGTGGACTTCTTTCTTCAAAAGAAAAATAAAAACTGTTTTTGACAAAAAATTCATTCACAGAATCATTTGACTCATCTTTAGTGTTAGGTATGCCTGCAAAACTATAGGGTGTTTGGTTTGAACTGTCCAAATATTATAATTTAATTCATAAAGTGGCAGAGCTTAAAGAAACAATAATGGCCGAAAATGTCATCATGTTGTAACATAACATATATTTCCAGCTGTCATGTAAAATTGTGATATTGTATGTGAAATCCCTAAAGTCAAATCCTAAACTTGCATTTTTAATGCATGTGTAAACTGTCTTATATAGACAACATTTGCTTAATTGGGTTTGAGCAGAATTAATGGTATTAAATTATTAAGATTAGTACTGACCTATTTAGAAAGGCTGTTACATTTTTCAACCCACTTACAGACAATAACACACCATCACTACTGAGACAACTATCAAATCTATGGTAATGGGAGGGCGTGAAGAAAACAGGAATGGGAACCTCCAGAAAGCATATGTATGTAGGTCCCAGAAATGTAATAGATCATTTTTACAGATTTTAGCATGGGGTACAAGGTATTTAAGTTCAAATTACCACAGATTATTTTTAGGCATTGGGGCGCATTTAAGGGGAATGGGAAAGACAAGAAAGGGGAAGTGGGTTGGTTGAATGGAAATGTAGGAAATGGGGGTGGAAATGGGCAGGATATGTAAAGAATTGGCAGAACTATGGAGGAACTCTGAGGTGGAGGAAGTGGTTCAGTCCTTGCAAACCTGGCACAGAAGTGAATATGTTCCAGGACAAATCCAGAGTTCCCAGGTATGTTACAAAGCAATGCACTGCATACCTCTCTGGCTAGCAAAGGGATACATTATGAAATAAATTTAAAAGGCACATTAACGCAACCTCTACAATGCTTATTGGAATCTCATTATATGACTGTGACACAGCCAGGAATGACCATACTCTTTTCTGGAACAAGCATTACAGGATAAGCATCACTCCACATCCATGATAGATTGGTTGTGGTGTAACTCACTGCTAAAGGTCACAAGGCTATTTTAAGGGGAATTATAGTCAAGGAAAAAAGTGTGTTGTTTAACAAATTGACTTACCTATAAAAGGTATCCTACATAGATCAGTCAGGCATATCAGTCTATATTGTCTAAACTATATCTGCAATATTCTGTATAAAGTGATCTCTGCCTCCAGCTCACACTTCAAACAATATGTTTGAATACATCTGAATGACAAGTGTTTGTAAGCAGAAACATTCAGCAGTACAATTCAACAGAGATAAAAGGTGCAACAATATATAGCTGTATTAGACAGCTGTATTAAGGACACTTACCTAGATGAATCATCCTATATAATAAAATGCTAGAATGTTTGTCCGATGCAGTCATGCGCACTAGAGACTGCCCGAAGGCACAGAATGCTGGGAGGTGTAAGAATGCTGGGAACATTCTGTGTGTTCGGGCATTCTCTGCTCCTCATGACTGCATCGCGTGCGCCGCCACTGAGGTGGAGGCAGTATGCAGAGCAGGACTGGCCTCTTAACCCTTTGAGTGTCAGAGGGGTAGTTGTGTACCCCTCTGGCACTCAAAGGGTTAACATCACCCGGACCTTGGTCGTGTACACGGGCTTTTACGCTAGTTTGTAATTAAAAAAAAAATCTAGTTGTTTCTAGGGTACAGTTCCACTTTCACAAATCTATCTCAGTTGCAATAGTTCATTTTGATCCTGTGGAACTGCCTTCTGGAATACACAGTTAAAGTGCTTAGAATGGCAAGCATATGATGGTGTACAGAGGTGCCAAGAAAATCCAAAGATTCTAATATTTTCAATATCATAATGGAAGCAAATGTTGATTCTTTACATTTTGTAGAAGCCTGAGAATCGTAGTGTAAGGTAAATGAATATGAATGGTTGGCTCTATAAATAAAGAATGGTAATATCCCACAAATAAAATGGTAACAGTTCTTAGTTCCTAATCATGGCAACTCATATTTAGTTCTGGCCCCTTAAAACATATGTACGCAAAGCAGCATGCAGGCATGAAAGGGATGGGTTTACTTCCATTTTTGAGCATTTTCATAAAAAGAATAGTAACCCTTTAGTTTGACTTTACATATACAGTATCCTATATAATAATTCGCTAGGATGTTTGTCAAAAGCCGTCATGTGCAGTAGAGACTGCCTGAATGCACAGAATTCTGGGAGTTCTATGCTGGGAGCATTCTGTGCTTTTGGGCAATCTCTACAGTGCATGACTGCGTTGGCGGCAGGACACAGAGCAGGACCGGCCTCTTAATATCACCCGGACCTTGGCCCGTGTACACGGGCTTTTACAATAGTAAGTACATAATCTGTTCAGTCAAATCTCCTATGCTTTTTATTTTTTTTTCAACCACACATTTTTTCACACTTACAGTTCTGTTGAAAAAGTCTTAGGCAGGTGTGAAAAAAGGCTGTAAAATAAGAATGCTTACAAAAGTAGACATTTTAATAGATTAAAGTTATCAATTAACAAAATGCACAGTGAGTGAACAGAAGAAAAACCTAAATCTAATCAATATTTGGTGTGACCACCCTTTGCGTTCAAAATAGCATCAATTCTTCTAGGTACACTTGCATAAAGTCAAGGATTTTGTAGGCATATAACCAGGTGTATGATTAAACAATTATACCAAGCAGGTGCTAATGAGCCTTAATTTAATATGTAGGTTGAAACACAATCATTAACTGAAACAGACACAGCTGTGTAGCAGGAATAAAACTGGGTGAGAAACAGCCAAACTCGGCTAACAAGGTGAGCTTGTTGAAGACAGTTTAATGTCAAAAGTCATACACCATGGCAAGACTGAGCACAGCAACAAGACACAAGGTAGTTATACTGCATCAGCAAGGTCTCTCACAGGCAGACATTTTCAGGCAGGTAGGGGTTTCCAGATGTGCTGTCCAAGCTCTTTTGCAGAAGCACAAAGCAACAGATAATGCTAAGGACCGCAGACGCAGTGGTTGACCAAGGAAACTTAGTGCAGCAGAAGAAAGACACATCATGCTTACTTTACTTAGAAATCGGAAGCTGTCCAGCAGTGCCATCAGCTCAGAACTGGCAGAAAACAGTGGGACAGTGGTATACCCATATATTGTCCATATAAGTCTGGTCAGAGGGGTCTTCATTGATGACTTGTGGCCAAAAAGCTATACCTCTGATGACGTGGAAACAAGGCCAAGCAACTCAATTCTGCATGAAAACACAGGAAATGGGGTACAGAAAAATGGCGGCAGGCTCTCTGGATTGTATTCTGGAGTCAAAATTTTAAATATTTGGCTGTAACAGAAGGCAGTTTTTTCACCGACGCGTTGGAGAGTGGTACAAGAATGAGTGTCTGCAGGCAAAAGTGAAGCATGGTGGAGATTCCTTGCAAGTTTGGTGCTGCATTTCTGCAAATGAAGTTGGGTATTTGGTTAGAATTAATGGTATCTTCAATGCTGAGAAGTACATGCAGATATTTATCCATCATGCAATACCATCAGGGAAGCATCTGATTGGCCCCAAATGTATTCTGCAGCATGACAATGACCCCAAACATACATCCAAAGTCATTAAGAACTATCATCAGAGTAACGAAGAACAAGGAGTCCTGGAAGTGATAGTATGGCCCCCACAGAGCACTGATCTCAACATTGAGTCTGTCTGGGATTACATGAAGAGAGTGAAGAATCTGAGGCTGCCTAAATCCACAGAAGAACTGTGGTTAGTTCTCCAAGATGTTTGGAACAACCTGCCTGCCGAGTTCCTTTATAAACTGTGTGCAACTGTACATAGAAGAATTGATGCTGTTTTGTAGGAAAAGGTGGTCACATCAAATATTGATTCAATTCAGATTTTTCTTCTGCTCACTCACTATGCATTTTGTTAATTGATAAATTAACACTGTTAACATGTCTATTTTTGAAAGCATTCTTAGTTTACAGCATTTTTTTCACACCTGCCTAAAACTTTTGGATAGTACTGTATGTCCTTGAGAATTAGATTTCTGCATCTGTTTGCAAAAAGCTTTCTGTCAGGGAACAAGAAAGCAAGTCTATGGATACAATTTCAAAATATACAATGTGAAAAAGAAAGCACACTGAACACTCAGTGTTAGTATCCACAAGAAACTTCTCTGGAATCTGAGAGTAAAAAAATGAGTGAAAATGGAAAAAAAAGATAGGGAATTTGACTGCACATATTGTATACTTGTAGACGAAATAACGGGTTGTTATTCTTTTAATAGCTTTTAAAGTGGAACTGTCACTTCTATACTTCATGCTCCCATATGAAAATGGAAGTATTAACAACTATAGTTGCTATTTTTTTTTTTAATAGATCTGCTTCTTAATAAAATTACAAAGTTGTGACATCAGTGTGGAGCTGGCCTGGTGTACAAGCTGTACCACAAGCATCTAAATGCAATGCCAGCCTGTGGCATTGTATGTCTGCCAAGCACCTTCCCTTATTGCCATGAAATGTGTCTAAATACCTGCCAGCATGCAACAACAGGATGATGGAACAAGCCAGACAACTTATACACAGTTAAAAGCAACATCCTGCACTGATCAGTTATCTGAAGTTATCAGTGCTGGACATTCAACAGTGTGTGTGCCCCTGATATAGTCATTAATGGGTATTGTGCACACACTTCTGAACATCTAAGCCTAAGTGAGGAGTGAGCACACTGAGCACCAGCCTCAGAGAAAAGGTGTAAGCGTTTATACACCGATTGACAGGGAGAGCGCTGCTAATCATATTACATACTCAAGATGACCACAGTCTCCCTTGTGTATAAGCTCAAAAATTAAGGCATATTTAAGACATCTGGAAAGCTTTATTACTCATAAAATGGCCCATTTAGTTCTACCACAAATATATGCAAATATTTTTGAGGGGTAGGTGACAGTTCCAATTTAATTTACTTTTAAATTTTCTCATTCAATTATTTAAAAATGTTCTGAAACATCAAGATAAAACTACAAAATATGAAGTATTTTGGAGCCTTTAAATAGAAAGTGAAGTTGGCACTACATTAATTAGTATGTGTACACTGATGACCTGGGTGCACATCATAAGTATCAGTAATCCATTTACTGTTGTTGATGGATAGCAATCACAGGCTCTTTTGCATGTATAACACAGGTGTATTTATTCAATCAACATCTTGACCAGCACTTGTGACCTTTATCAAGATCTTGATAAAGGTCACAAGTTCTGAGCAAAATGTCGATTCAATAAATACACCTGTGTTTCACCTGCAAAGGAGACTGTGATTGCTAACTAACCACCATAAAAAAAAAATATAAAAAAATATATATATATATATATATACACATAACACAATCTTGATTACTACAGCACCAAGGCAAGTCGTAGTTGCATTTTTATGTATAAGGAGTGCCCATTATACACATTTATGTATACTGTATATTATATAGGATTAAATGAAATCACTTTAAAGAATCAGTGTGTGCTTCCCCTCATCCCTGAATGGTTTGACCACCTGAGATCTGCCTCTGCTTTCAGCTATTTGAACTTGTTATAGTCATATCAACTATTTGATTATGCTATTTACCATTTGTAATGCCCTTGCAACCTACCAGGACTTTATCAGTGATGCCTTTAGAGACTTACTTGACCGGTTCATTGTCGTCTATTTAGATGATATCTTAATCATCTCTGCATCTCATATCATGAATTTCTTATACTATCTACACATTACAGACTGTATGCCAGCCCAAAAAAGTATATTTTTGAAACACCATATTTTGACTTCCTAGGCTTAATGATCTCACCCAAGGTATCAAGATGGGCCATCTATAGGTATCTGCTATAGCTAACTTTTGAGGTTTGCCACCTTCATCAGGAGGTTTATTTGAGACCTCTTTAGGATAATTGCTCCTCTTACGCTCTCATCTCACCAGTCCTAAACTTTGCTTTGCTTAGAAAGATGCAGTCCAAGCAGCATTTGAGAATATGAAAATATGTTTTTCTGAAACCCCTATCTTGAGACACAGATGTCTCTTTGCCCTATGTGCTGGTAGTTAATGCATCAGAAACTGTAGTGAGGTCTGTCCTCTCCCTGTGGAGTAGACCTTAGGATCGACTTTATCCAGTGGCCATTTTTCAACTGCAAATTCTCCCCTGCAGGGAACGGCTATGATGTTAGCAACAGAGAATTGACAGCAATTAAAGTAGCCCTTAAAGAGTGGTGCCACTTGCCTGAATGAACTTTTTATCCATTTTTATCCATTTCAAGACCCTTTGCAGCATCAAATATCTACTCTTTTCCAAGAGGATCTGTCCTCAAGCCCGTCGGTCTCTTTTCAAGGTTTCATGTTCACATTACATTTTGGCCAGTAGGGATGGGCGAAAATTTTCGCCACAAACTGAAATCGGCAAATAATGGCACTTTCCGTTTGGTGAATAATTTCCTGCAAAAAGTGCAGTTTTCTGCTTTTTCCCACCTTTTTTGCCCATTGAAATCAATGGGAAGAAACATTTTTCTACACCACATGAAAGTTTTCTACAACCATATAAAAGGCTGTCAGGCTCTCACAGCATGCCATTCTGTGTTTGTGAGAGAAGACAGTAGCACCTTTTTTTAGGTAGAGAGGACAGAGAGGGGAATTGAAGTTTATCTTAGGGAATCTTTTAGTAGGACATTTGTTCTGTGTAAGAGTGTATTCTGTGTGAGTCAGTGGGGCACTCTGGGGAGAACAAGGGAAGAAGGAGGTTGACCCCAGATACTCCAAAATTCCATGTTACTGAGTGGCAAAACACAGGCGGCTAGAGACCTATTTGCTTGCTGATCTTGAAGTTAGTGTCTCTGTGCTGCGTGGGGAAGTCTGTAGAAAGAAGTTGTTGATTTTGTTTTTCAGTTATAATTTTTGTTGGACAGACTGTGGTAAGACAAAAAAAAAGAATAAAGAACTACATATATTAGGTGACAGTGACAAACAGTTGACTGGGCTTTGGCAGGACATCATACATCTCCATCAGTTGTGTTGTGTACCGTACAGTAAAAAAACACAGTGTAGTTGCTTAATGTCCAGCAAACGCACAAGGGGGAGGGGTGGAGCAGTGCAGGGACATGAGAGTAAAGTAGTAGTTCAAAAACTGACTGCAGCAATGGTTTCTGCAGTGTGTGCAATCAATGATGATGATCCCTCTACTCCAAGGGAGGATGCAGATTGTCAAGGTCCCAGCAAAACTAGTTCCAGCACCACCAATGCCAGTAGAAATAAAGAACCATATAAGAAGAACACATGAAGATGACAACAAGTCGCATTCAAGTGTTGAAGATGCTGGCAAAAGCATAATAGAGGAAGGTGTAGCAGCTGATCCACCTGCTGCATCAGATAGTGAGACAAACAAGCACCAAAACACCCATCCTCAAAGTAATAGGGAACTTTTTTACAGTAAAAGTAAAAAGAAATTGTTTGAGACCTCTAAAAGTTTAGCGGAATATAAGGCTAGTGGGCAAGAATTGTCAGGTGATGCTGATGCTGCTGAGGATGACCTAATGATGACTGGTGATGATGCAGATTTAGAATATATCCCTCCAGCATCATTCTCTTGTTCAGATACAGATGAAGTTGAGAGTGAGGATAATGACATGGCTATAAGGTTAGCAGAAAGTCAAAGGCTGAATCTTCCACCACTTTTAAGGAGCACTGTGCCAGTCTATAAACTGTTTGAGAAAAGCCATTGGAAAGTCTGACCCTGGACAAGCACAGATGTCAAAAAGCACACAGTCACCCTATAAGTCATCATCAGCATCATCACCACTTCAAAGTCCAAGTCCCACAGGGATAATTCATGGGTCTCAGCAGGGGCAGCAAAAACCCAACATTGGTGGTTGCAGCACATCTCTTTGAGACTTGCTCCTTGAGTATGGGTTGGTACCTGACACACAGGGACACCATGTAGCTCCTAGAAGTGGTCCCACTGCATGTGAGATGGTTTCTGCATACTTGCAGGATAGCTACATTTTAGGCAGAAACAATCACCCTTTGGACTAGTGAAAAAACTATGCAGTGTGTGTGGCCAGCATTGCCACGTACTGCAATGGAAACCCTCAGTTGTCCTCCAGCAAGCGTTGAGTCTGAGAGGGTTTTCAGTGAGGCTGGTTATATTGTCAATGACTGCAGGACACGGCGCAGCAATGTTGGAAGACTAACATTCTTAAAAATGAACCAACGTCTCATACCATCTGAGTATCAGGTAGCAGAAACCACACATGACAAAGAAAGCCAGGACAATTATATTAACAGCAACACAGATGAGGAGGTGGAAGAGGAATGTGAAGAAGGGTTGCCACCATCTACCCCACATGGGACCACTGCTATGACTGATAAGTAATGTGTTTCAATAATCTGAGAAGGAGGATTGTAACGGATACCCAAGTCCTTGGGTTGGACTCAGGCCGTCGTTCCAGGTTTCTCCCTCCAGAGGTCAGCTACAAGTAGGCAGCTCCACCGGTTATTCCAGCAGCATTTCTTCCTAGGATGGGGGACAACAGAAGTCCCTTGATACCATCCAGCAACAGAGGGACAGGAGCCAATTGAAGTTCAAACTGTAACACACTTTATTGAACAAAACCACATCTTTTATACAGTCAAATACAATACCACAATAGGGATGGGAAGGGCCAGGTATTCTAATACAGGCTTGGCCCAGGGACCAATCAGTCACAATGGGCATGTGACACAGGGAACAAAAGACCAATGGTAACTGGAGACAAAGGGCCAATGGCAGAGGGTGACAAAAAGACCAATAGCAGTTAAGGGAAAAGGGCCAATGGCAAGTGACCACACAAACACAATACTGCTAAGGGTAGTACAAACAGATCTGATTAATTCTAGACAAGGACAAAGACTTGATTAGAGGGAATACACATCTTTACACAATGGCCAGGGGGTTGAAGCATCTTTGAATATTCCGCGTCAACCCCTAGCCAATCAGGAGCCTTGAATCTGATGGCCAATTCTGGCCATGATCATCATGGCCATCTCAGCCAATCAGAACTGGTAGGTGGGCAAACAACCGACCAATCCGAAGGGCGCCTACTTTTCCCATGCAAAGTCAATGGAGTCCCTTTAACTCAGACTGGCCAATCAGGAAGCCGTCTACCTTCCCATGTTAAGTCTATGGGGCTTTTGAATAGTTTGCCCCACACAGCAGCCAGCCTGCGGACGGGTTATAGTCCGGGAATTCAGTCTTTTGGAGGAGCTGTTCTTCACGTAACCCCTAACCAGACTGCCAGACACTGATCCACGGCCGCCACAATGACCCTTAGGCGGAAGGCTGCCATAGTTTTCCCAATCGCTGCAAAGTAACGGCCTAGGATCATACACAAATCACACCATGCCAGTCCCCTACCCACCACTATAATACACATCTGCCACATTGTATGTTGTCCTTTTTTTTTTTTTATTACTTGACATGATCATGATTATGTGCCAGTGTCCTGTAAGCAGGAAGTTAGTGTTGTGGGCAAAGGACAAATGAATTCTGCATGCTAACACATTTTTCAAGCCATATGTTCCTGTAGGACTCACAACTTTGACTTTCAGCCACTTATTTCTAAACTTCAGCCCTCACAAGAAGTAATATTGCAGTGGGAAATGTAGTACCTATAGGAAATATAGGCGAAAAATGTGTTAAAATAGGTGAAAAGGAGGACAATTTTGCAGAGGTGGAAAGGCAAAAACCTTCGCGGAAAAAGCGAAAAATCGGCAGGTGTTCGCGAAAAGTCATATGGGAAATTTTTCACACTTTTCGCCCACCCCTATTGGCCTGGAAGCAACAATGGTAAAGCAGATGCCTTATACCACCAGTTTCCTTTTGCTAGTTCTTTGCCAAAAGACACCGTTCTGGCTCCTAGTTACCTCCTGCTGATGTATTTTATCATCATCTTTCAAATTCGAGCATGCCCTACGCCTTCCTCAGAATTGCCAAAGGATAAACTGACAAAAAAGGTGGCTTGCTCCTTCTTGATGAGCAATTTTTGTTCCAGAGCCTTTACAACTGGAAGCCTTGAAAAGTATTCTCACTCCAGCTCTCATACTAACTATAAGTTTCTCCACTGCTAACAGCTTACTGAGTATGCCACAATACAGGAAAGAAGCTGGTCAGTCTGTCTTCTCATTCAGAGCTCTGAAAGCCTGGAATAACCTACCTGAAAAATATGATCTTCTCCCAGACTAAAATCCCTAAAAAGTGTGCTTCTTTGTATTTGAAAACAACATGTAACTGTATATAAAAATTTTATTTTTACTTATTTGTATATATATTATCTCTCTTTTGTTTAATTATTTAATTTTGCACTGTAAAAGCTTTCCAGGACATACTTGAAAACAATATTAATCTCAATGTATTCTTCCTGATAAAACACTTACTAAATAAATTGTGCATGATTCTTGCCAAGGAACTGGCACACAAGACCTTTTGGTGGCCCTTTATGTACACTTTCATCAGTAACTATGTTCATTTCTGTACCATTTGAGCCATGTCCAAAAGTAACAACACTCTTTGTTACAATTATAGATTCCTCCACAGGGAAGTCATCAGGATGATGGGATTACTTGGGGGACTCAGAGGAGAGAGGGAAATTGAATCAGCCCATTATTAATATAGGGCTATTAGTAGGGTGTCGATTGAGTGGTTTCAAACCCAGCACCATACTGGCAGTCCTGGAATTGGCTGGTTTAGATTTCCCAAAGGGCAACAGAGCTCTGGATTAATTGCATGGACCTCTGGCTGATGGGCAGAAGAGTCTTTGCTGTGTGTTGCTAAAATTATGTCAGGCTTCAATGCCATCTTGGGGTTGGCATACCCTTTAGACATGAAATGTTCCTGAATAAAGTATTCCATGATTACAGAGCTTTTCCTGCCTAGTCTCTGTTCCTTCCAAGTGGACCCATGGTGGTAGCCTCAGTCACGCAAAAAGGCTGATATCTTGTCTCAGGCCCATTAACAGCCAATAAAACAACTTCTGAGATGCCTATCCAGACTGCTCTTTTAATGTGAGTCCTATAAAAAGCAAATATTACATATATATATATATATATATATATATATATATATATATATATATATATATATATATATAATAAAATCCACCAACCTTCTGCATATGTGCATGGGTGCAATTCTCTCTCTCCTTACACCAAGGTTTGAATGAATGTAAGTCATCCACACACTTAACATGACACTAACTTTTGAAGACAAGGTTGGCTATCCATGTTATAAGCCTAAAATTAAGTCACAGTAGCACAGGAAACACCATATTAATGCAGGTTGTTTTACAACCTGTAGTTCTTAGCCAAGCTGTTTTGATCTGAGATGACCCACTTATGCACAAAAGCTGGCATGTCTGGAATGTCATATAATAGAGCAGCTGGCTAAGGGAGATGCTAGGTTCTCAAGAGATCCAGAGATTCAGCTAACCTAGTGTATTAAAAATTCACTGTGCACCATACAACCCCATGGTCATCATTATTATTAGGCACATTAGAACCACTACATGCCCCAGTGCCTTGCAACTTGATCTGTAAAGCTACAAACCTAAAACCCCTCATTGTGAGAAGCTATGGGCTAATTTTGATCCTGATCCCATCCTTATCCATAAAAAGAGAGATGATTTGGGAAAACATAACATTCATTTGATGGACTATATTTATTATAACACCTGAGATTTCAAGGTCTGTTCTTGGTACTACCTCTGAATATACTAAGTGTTTGATGCTACTGATGCTGAAATCTGGAGGATCAGATACAACTGCATAAGCAACAAAAACTGAATTACTGAATAACTAATATTCAGATCTCACACTCAGGAATAGTTGAACTAAACTCAAACTGTCATATATGTAAAGGTGGATACCACAGAATACCTGTATCTTTACTATTATTTCCCCACCTCTGACACAAACCTTAACATCAATGAGGATACAGTCCTTGTCCCCCACTGGCTATCCCAACTCAAGAATGCATTATGCACCTTGCTTGTACCAACTAAAGGTGCAAGAGAAATCAGTCATTTTAATGTCTTTTGGAAGTAGGGTGAGACAGCTTGCCGTAACCTTAAAGGGATAGTAATGTTTCATAATAAAAGCAGCTCTAATTATTCATCATAGTATTTGGACTTTGGAGAGTGTTATTTCAATTCTGTCAGAGTTGTAGTTCAAGAGTAATTCAATGACAAAGTATCCCCCTCCCACCCCTTTTACTGATGTAACACTGCTCAGCCAGAGCAGAAGGGAGGTGCCCAGGTAGACTGCAGAGAGGGACAATCTTCAATTAAGATAAGGGAAAAACCTGAAAAGCTTGTCAAGGGGGGCAGGGCTTTCATTGTTTTCATTGTAAGAAGATTGTCCCCTGCTGTTATCTGTCTGGTCTTACAACTAGATTCCCCATCTGAGAAGAGATAGCTTACACTAGGTTAAAGGGGCGGGAGGGGGAAACTTTGCTTGTGAATATCTCTTAAACCATAAAGGTTTGAGAGATAAGACTTATATCATTCTTCATATTTTTTTAATGCCTACAAAATAAAATAAAGTTAAAATGAAGTATTACTATCCCTTTAAACTGCTGCAGGAATACATACAAATTGCTTATTTCTCCTGCACTGTCACTTGTTATAAGCAAAATATGTCATATTATCCTAGAGTGGGGACAGTCATGAAGTTCCCTTGTGCATTCCCCCTACTTCCCAAGCCCTACCACAATGCAGCAAGCTCCCACAAACGGCTGCTGACACAACTGAAGCCACCAAAAAAAAACAGAGCTACTTTAAAAAAATAAGATGTTCAATGTTATGATATATCTAGTATTAAAGTACATTTTTGTGCTTTAATACTATGTAATTGTTCGGGGAGGGGCGTCTGAGGAGGTGTGAGTATCCCTTTAAATGCTTTAAAATATAGTTTAAAAACAATAATATATTATCCTGATCCAGAGGAAGGCATTAGCCCTAAATGGTTAAAAAAATATTTCCTGGCTCAAAAAGGCATTCAGAAATCTTCCTGGATCAATATCCTATCTGCTTTGCAAACTGCTGTTATAATAATAATCATAATTTTCCAAAACAGTACAGAACTTTTCTATTTATCTCGTGGCCCCCCTGGTGAATGTAATTACCTGTAATTTACCTGATACGATGTGAGATATACTGCAGGTGACTATAGTATCAGACATCTGGGGAGTGGCACTAGAAAGGTCAGTGAATTGAAATACAGTCATTGGAAAAATACATTTCCTTTTGGAATTGGATATTGTTCTGTTGTTTGGTGTGTTACTTGTCATATCTAGTAGAGAAAATCAATCAAGTATTATCATAGCCATTTGTAAATGAAAAAGTACAAATATATTTACTGATTATGTGTGTGTGTGTAGTATCAATGGTATATAAAAGCCTAAAATATGTTATTTACAAGATCTAAGAGTCGTTCTATTATTCATTGTATGTATAGATTAGTGTGTGTCTGTGTTCAAAATAAACACACAAGCAGCCCTTTTTTTTTTTACTAAATTTTACTTTACACTGAAATGATTTCTGTCATAATCTAAGAAATCGATAAATAAACTATTACTCAAAGTACTTCAGTTACCTTCTATTGATTGTTGGTCTCTTAGTTGCCTGCCCTACAGCTTACATATATGGAATTGGAAATTCAACAGAACAGATTTGTTTACACTAAAGGGTGCCTATCGCTACTCACATCTGGTAAGTGCACTTACATTATGTGTCTGACATGCCTAGTTACAGAACAAATTCCTTTTAATCATAACATATAGATACATCTATGAAAGTTGTTCTCAATCTTTTTCTGCTAAAAGCACCTCTAACATGCAATCTGTAAATTTTAGAGCACCCTCAGTATTCTATAGAACATTTCTCAATGACTTAAAAAAAGAAAAATACATAGATAATTATTCTTAGGTATCACAGTCAGAATGATCAGAAATAGCCTATTGTGCATAATAATTCCTTAGATAAACATTATTTAAAATCTATTCAAAGTGCCATGGCACCCTCATACCTCCCAACATTTCCAATATGCCAAAGAGGGACACTTGAGTTGGTGTTGGTGGGCAGGGCATTACCAAGATTTTATAGGTTATTTCATGACCTATTGTCCCCGCTTTGTGAAACTTAATAAATGATTTAGAGCAAGTCCAAAGTATTTTATTTACTCAGACTAATGTATAAACACATATACTGAAGTTTACACAAACAATAATGTAAGTTTTATTACTGTGGAGCAATGTGATACACTTATATACACACACCACAGAGGTTGATCTTGTACAAAGAGGGGTACCATGGTGGGAAAGAAGAACAGAGAGATCTGGATCTTAAAGAGGAACACTTGGAGGTTTGCCTCTTTCTACCCCAATGTAATCCCTACTGTAATGCCTCTTTCTACCCTAGTGTCTTTCCCTCTGTCTCTCCCTCTCCAGTTCATTATTTGTCTCCTTTCCCACCTATCATCTTTCTCTTCCTCCCCCAAGTCTCTCTTGTTCCCCCAACTCTTTTATCTTCCTTTGCCCCTCCCAAGTCTCTCATTTCTTCTAGTCTCTGTCCCCTTCCATTAGACATAGATAAGCTGATGGTGGCAGGAAGGATAAAATGTTACACTTGCAATGCCAGATCCCAACCTCCCCTCTCACCGGACTTCCTTCTTGGTCAGCAGCCAGATTCTCTCCACCTGCTTGAGGGCTAGGATCCAGGCCTCAATCCACCTCTGGATGTACTCAGTCATCCTGGGTTAACAAAAACAGCCCTGCAAACCCCAGACAAACTTGGGCTCTGCCCCACTTTCAGCTCTCTGCTTCCCGCACCTCTCAGTTCTGATAACTAGTGCCCACTGTTTCACTTCTCCTGGGTACCACTTCCCCTGTGCTAAGGTTCCTCCAGCACTTTATTCTCTCTTTAAGTCTCTCTTTATTCAGAACAGGCAGTAAATGCTACCATGGCAGCTTGTAATTCATATTTGTTATTTAATGACACAGTTTGCATTGAAATGCAGTAACACTTTAAATCATATCATTGTGCCCTATAGAATCTCTCCACAAGACCAGCGGCTATTTACTAAACAAGAGCAATCATCCCCCTGTTCTCAGCACTGAGTCAGAAGCTCTTCTTCTTAATTTTCTTCTGTCACACAGAATCAGGCAGGGCTTCACTAAAATTCTCATGGGAAATGTGGTTCCTGAGAAGACGTTGTCCACAGGCAATCTGCACATGCACGAAAATGCAAGAAGGTCTATCACCATGGGAACCATACGATTCTAACTGCAAGAAGAGAATTTTTCATGTAGCCATAACTAGACCTTACGTTATCATCCACACACAACCGTGAGACATTAATTGTATACAGTGGGATGGCGGATTTTGCTCCAAAATCGGTCTGTCCCGTATAAATTGGGACAGTTGGGTACTATGCACGCTTGTTGAGATACACTGATCTAAGGGGTTATTTATAATGCAATAATGCACAAATTGTGTTTTTTTCTAGAGATGAATAGGCTCAGCATTCCTGAATCTGAAACCTTACAGATATTATTCAGTAGGTATGCCAAGAATGAATACCATTGTCCTCAGTTTGAACTGACATCCTGTATCTCATGTGTTGCTTGCCACTCTGTTCCTCAAGGGGTTAAGTTACTTGTCCCAACTAGTGGTCAACTACATTTGAAAATGTATACTATGTACGTTAGTATTGGGATGAATATTTAGTTGGCGCTTGTTGATGCAGGGAGAAATCTGATTGCCATTTGGAATCAAGAAGGAATTTTTTCCCCCCATTCAAGGCAGAATTTTAAATTGCTAATTGAGGGTTTTTTTTTGCCTTCTTCTGGATCAACGATGGTAAACAGGAATAGGAAAAGGTTGAACTAGATGGACGCAAGTCTTTTTTCGACCTAAATTACTATGTTACTATGTTACTATGTAACCCTTTTGATTCTATAGAAATATCCAACAAGGCATCAGGGACCTCTGTAGCAACCAAGGGGTTAAAATGTTTAATTGTTTGCGTTCCACATACAATTAAATGCTTCCACCACAGCATACAGTTTGAGAACCACTGATTTTGAGGAACACGTGCCAAAATGAAACTTCCTTACATAAATGTGTGTTTTACTACATTAAGAAAAGTACCATTTTCTATACCTTTATAACAATTCTCATAGGAAATGGATGTGTGACATCCCATGTAATCTGGCCATTGTGACTCACTGTATTTAGAACAGCAGCGTGACCTTCTAGGGCAATAAGGCACCAGAACATAGGTTTATTTGACATATAGGTTTCCTGTTATCAAAACAAAATCATAAAATAAAATCATTAAATAAAAGCTTTCCTCCCACTGGAGCCCATGTGGCCTGTACATCCTGGTTCTAGCTGGCCAACCCTCTAATCCCACTACTAGTTACACCGCTCTGCTACGTCCAGCAAAACCAGGCTCTGGTAAACCTCCAGTTCCATCCAGATTGTTGCACACTCCTCTGGTCCTTAACCATTTAAGGGCTGGGTTGATTCTGTAACATAAACACCGCAACAAAAAAATAATATTTCCTACTATTTGTTAAATGCTGTTTACCCTTTTGATTATTTAATGCCGCTGAATATTTTTATCAGGATAAAACAGAAAGCTAAATAACATTTCTACATGATTCTGTCGCTTATTGTTAAAAGCATTTATTGCAGTTATAATAAAATGTCCCTAAGTAAAATTTGCTAGTTCTCACATTTTTTCAGTGCCGTTTAGCAGTTAAGTGTTTAAAAGCACAAGATGTACATAAGATTTTTAAGCTAAGCAATAACTTTATTTTTATCTTCTATATTTAGATTGTTTTAGTTATTTTTTACTATTTATCTTTATGGGGGGTACAGGCTGTCAGAAACAGCCTACACCATTAGTCTTGGGCATTCACTCCCTGTCCTCTTAATGTCAACTATGTGTCTCCGATTCACATAGTTCACATTCAGGTCTTCCATTAAGAATATACTACTAACAACAGATTAATTGAGTTCTCAGAGGTAAGAAGGGAAATACACTGTCTCCCACAGCTTCAGAAAAAGAGCAGCTCTTTCCAACAGTGCTCCCATTGCATTAGGGCCTATATAGGTGTCCAATAAGTAGAGTGGGCAAAAGGTCCCATTGTGTTCCTGTGAAAAAATCAGCAAAAACCACTTGGTTGTCTGTGTTTTCATGGGAAAATATGCCTTAAACAAAGCCCTTAAAATCTTTGCCATTTTCACCTATTGCAAAAATGTTTTTTCAATGGCTTCAAATTTTTCACCCCTTCACTTAAATGTACTTTGTGTTTTTGCACCAAAAAGTGATGTTTCCAGGAAGTAAAACACAATACAAGCAGCTAGAGAGAGAGAGAGAGGGTGCTAGGCTGTTGTGCAGTGCCAAATTTTGAAAAATTAAGGCAGCAGAGTCTCATAGTGTGTGCTATCACTATGAGCAAATGGATAACAAAAAAGGAGATGCTGGAAGGAACGTGATGTGTCCAGGGAGTCTGAAGAGGAGGAAGGAGTGGGCACTATCAACACTGAAGGGTCTGGAAGCCCTGATTCCCTATACCCAATGATGCCCAATCCCCCATCACCATCTCTTGGGATCTTAGGGAAAATAGTGGCACAGGCACAGGAAGAAGAGGGTAGAAGTTTGAATAGTACAGGTCAGCTACATGTATCTGCTATTGCTGATAGTGTGTCTTGTTATAATACTTGGGGAGGGAATAGATGCAAATGTGACAACAGGGAAAACTAAGTTACACTTGCAGTCCCACTACTACTACTACTACTACTCCGATGCAGCAGCTACAGACTCAGAGTGTTGGGAGTAAGGGAGGAGGTGATGGTGATGAGGATTGTGAAATTGATGTAGTAAAGCAGCTGGTGGGACTAGCGTGACTGTTGTTGATCCTCATACTGATGTTGAGGTGGAAGGGGAATTGATCCTGAGCAGCCAGACTAGGGGTCAAGGGAGCCCACAACATTCCCCTAACTCTGTGATTCACCTTCCCCCAGCATTGTGCCTCTGGGACATGATACTGAGGAAGGCAGAACTGGCGGCTATCAGCAGTAATACCACCATCAGC
Source organism: Rhinophrynus dorsalis (assembly GCA_037306005.1). Classification (NCBI taxonomy): domain Eukaryota; kingdom Metazoa; phylum Chordata; class Amphibia; order Anura; family Rhinophrynidae; genus Rhinophrynus; species Rhinophrynus dorsalis. The sequence goes on along the minus strand of CM074723.1, from coordinate 68,987,169 downwards.
ATAGATCAGCTCCCTGTGCCTGTTGCTAGTGCTGCCAGTCTGCCTTCTTCACCTCAAGAGATGGCAAGTGTGACAGTAGGGGACTCTCTATCACATTTGTCATCACCTCCAACCAGGAAGACTCTTAAAGAGCAGAAGCAAAGAGGGACTGGTGTTGGTGATGATGATGAAGGTGTTGGTGGAGCAGCTGGGGTGGAGGAGACATTAATGGCCTTTTTAGCACAAAGTAAGGAAGAATAGGAGACTGCGATACAAATGGGGATGGGCATCATCATCACCACTGGCAACAATGAAGACATTGCAGCATGTGAACACATTGCAAAAGACATTCTGTCTTCTGCTACAATTCCTGTTGTTGCTGAGTTGCAAGGACAGAAGGATGATGATAAGCAGGTTAGTGTGCCACAGACCACCTTGGACACAGTGGGAATGGGGTCCCGTAGTAGTGATGTGGGACTAGGACAGGTTCCACTTGCAAGCTGCAATACCCCTCTTGGTCCTTGTTGTAGCGCTGATTCTGAGGCAGCAGCAGCAAAAGCATCAACATTATCCTCTGCCGCAGCCAATAAAGGGGTCTTGGGTGTGGGACTATTTTTCACTTGGGCAGGAACAAGGCCATCACCACCGAAAGCACTGTGTACAGTTTGTGGTAAGTTAGCGAAAAGGGGAACACCAAGACATTTATGTGAAGCATGTTAAAGCCAAATCCCCACCAAAGAAATCAGACACTGCTGTTACTGTACCCCCTGACTCTCCAGAAAGGCAACAAGAGGCGAGGCATAAATAAAAGAGGAGGAAGAACAGAGAAACCCAGCTAGAGCCTGAAAGTTCGTTAGTGAGTGAAACACCTGTCTCGCCATCACCTTCTTGCTCTAGGGTCCGGGCGTGGGAAGACATAACAACATCTTTTGGCAATCCACCTCATTCATCATTATCTCACCCACCAGCTGATAGCCATTCTGTAGATGTCAGGATGTGGCAGTTCATGTCCACCCATTGCACACTGTGTGTTGCACTGAACACACATGGCAATGTGGTGGAGGATAATCCCACAGAATACACTAAGCTGGTGACAGAGATGGTTTATTATTATTATTAAGAAGGCAAGTTGTCACGTGTCCTTAGCAGGGAGTGGACAAGGGGCATTGTGACAGCAGCAGTACTTGATTTCTGGTGGGATGATTTCACATTGCAGACCTAAGCATCATGGTGTTTGGTTACAGTTGTGCCAGTTGTTTGATGTGAGTGCAGATGTGCCCCTTGTTCCCAGTCTTCCCCCAATTTCTTACACACACACTGTGCACACTGAAGTTGCTGATGAGAGGCACAGTTCCTGCTCTCAAGGGAATAAATTCTATTACAACAAAACATCTATGATTTTGGAGGAGGGGCAGGAGGAAAAGCATTATTGGCCAACTTTTTCTCTTCACATATACCTGAAGTGGTGAGGGCTAATTGCAGTGCTGCTACTGCCTCAGGCGCATCACTGGAGCTAGTAGTTGGTAAGTCAAACCATGGTCACTATCACCCATATCACAGCTGTTTTTATCCCATTCCCTTGGAGGTGTCTAATCATCCTGCTGCTTAAACAACTCGGCAGCAGCAAGAACAGCAGTCGCAAATGCAGCAATTACACCGGGGCATTTGCTAATGGCCAGTGACCACCATAACATGACCTACTGGCACTAGGCAGCAGGACATATTTTTGGGTCTATCTGTATGTCTGTCATGGTGTTTAGAGCAGGTTTCTGAGGTACTTTAACCCTTTTACTGCTGGTTTGGCATGTTGTGGGGGGTTGAGAGCACTTTCCCTACTGGGTTTAGTATTTTTATGCTTTAATTACATGTTCTGGTATAATTTTAGCTTAAAATTTACCTTCGTTCATTTTTTGTTGAAATTGTGTACTGCGCCTTTAAGACCGCACTTTACCGCACAGACGCCATTGCTCCATTCACTTCAATGGGACTGTACAGTTGGGACAACCGCTTATCACAGCGAGGTCAGAGATGGCACATTGTTCTTGTCTGCCCTTGCTCTGTCATCTAGTCAACGTTCTGAACATGCTGGGAGGCTTGGGGGGCTTCGGGCACTGTTGGGGTACTTTTGTCAGAAAAACTACAAATCTCATGAGCGCTTGCTTCACACGCTCGTTTCTGATTGTCTCCCATCGCTGCAGCCCCTTTGAGGCGGACCCCATACCCTTGACTGGGGGCCTGATCCGGGCTGTGTTGTCCACCCTGAACATTCCCTTGGTGCAGGAGGCGTCTCCTGACCCCTCTGATGTTTTTCAGGAGCCTGTTAGGCCGCATGCTTGCTTTCTACCTAACCCCACCCTTGACCGCTTGGTGTCAGAGGAGTAGAAATTTCCAGACAAAAAAACATCTGCGTCTAGAAAGTTTGCTAAACTTTACCTGTTTTCTCAAACGGCCCTCACTCAGTGGGTTCATCCCCCCAAAGTGGACGCCCCAGTTTCCAAGCTTTGTAAATCCACTTCCTTGCCAGTGACTGATGCCTCTGCTCTCAAAGACTGGACTGATAAGAAGCTTGAGTCTTCTCTAAAGGCTATTGTTGCGATGACGGTCTCTGCCCTTCGCCCTACCTTTGCTGCTGCATGGGTAAATAGGGCTATGGCTGTTTGGACTGAACAGCTCAATTGTACTGTCCGTCAGGGGGCCCCTACTTCTAACATGTTACAACTTCTCTCTAACATTGCCTGTTTGACACTGTGTGTATGGTAGCCAGGGCTTCTATCATGTCTGTGGTAGCCAGAAGGGCTCTTTGGCTCAAGATCCGGTCTGCTGACATGGCCTCCAAGAAGGCTCTCCTGTCTTTGCCTTTTCAAGGATCCTCCCTGTTTGGGCCTGTGCTCAAGGATCTCATCAACGAGGCCCCTGGAGGGAAGAGTACTCATCTGCCAGTGGTCCTGAGGAAGAAGGCGTCTGTCAAAAGGAATCGGCTTTTTCGTCCCTTTCAGGCAGACTCGCTCCAGACGACCCAGATGGTCCCTCAGGCTCTGCACTCCTCATCCAAGCCTACTCCACAATGGAGATCCAAGCCCTCCATGATGCCCAAGGCTTCCAAACCTTCTTGTGCGTGATTCACCAAACCTGGTGAGGTGGTGGCCTCAGGATACAGGATTCCCTTCAACTCTCTTCCTCCTCCAAGGACCTTTGTTTCTCCTTCTCCCTCAGGAGCAGAAAGAGACACCTTTTCGAGGAAGCTATATAGGCCCTTCTGGACAAGGCGGTTCTGAAGGCGGTTCCCCCTCAGGAGAGGGGCTTGGGATTCTACTCCAACCTCTTTGTGGTTTCCAAGAAGAAGGGAGGCTGTTGTCCCATTTTGGATCTGAAGGATCTCAACTCCTTTGTGGTTAGGTCCCAGTACCGCCAGGAGTCTCTGCACATAGTGACAGCAGCCATGTCTCCTGGGGAATTTCTGGCCTCTCTGGACCTTCAAGATGCCTATTTGCACATCACCATTCATCCATAGAGTCGGCAGTATCTCCGCTTTGCCTGCGACCGAGGGCATTTCCAGTTCTCTGCCCTCCCCATTGGCCTAACCACAGCTCCTCAAGTCTTCAACAGAGTCCTAGGAGACTTTATCTCCATAATAAATTGGAACGGCATCAGGGTGACTCCATACATGGACGACCTCCTTCTGAAGGCCTTCTCCCCGGAACTCCTTCACCAGCAGGTGCAGGACTGCATTCATGCTCTCTCCCATCATGGGTGGATCATCAACTTGGAAAAGTCAGACCTTGTTCCTTCCCAGAGGATGGTCTTTCTGCGCCTCCTCTTCGACACTCAGAGGGGGATGGTGTTTTTCATGGACGAAGTGGCTCATCAGATAGCACTGAAGGTCCAGGCTATCCTGTCTCGGGATCCAGTTCCAGCCAAGAAGTTGTCATCCTTGGTGGGGAAGTTCATTTCCATGGCTCAACCTGAACAATCTCCTGAACTGCAGACCCTTCCTGGTGCCCTTCTGAACCACAGTGATGACAGATGCCATCCTCTCTGGATGGAATCTCTCCTTCCCATCAATGTCTTTGGGCTTCGGGCGATATTTCATGCCCTACATCCATGGACAAATGGAGGATTGCCCAGTCAGGGTACAGTCAGACAACACCACAGCATTAGGCTACATCAACAAGCCAGGCGGCACACAAAGTCGCACAGCTTGGCTAGAGGTCAAGGCTATTTTATCATGACCAGAGGAGCATGTCCCTGCCATTTCCACAGTTCATATTCCTGGCGTAGACAACGTTCTGGCAGACTTCCTCAGTTGGCACACAATGGACAGCGGAGGGTGGGAGATAAATCCAGAGGTCTTCATCCTCATCATCCAGCAGTGGGGTCTTCCTTGCATCAACCTGATGGCAACCAGGCACAACAGGAAGGTTCCAATGTTCTGCTCTCGTTGGGCGGGTCCTCTGGCTCTGACATTGGATGCCTTGTTGATCGAGTGGACATTTACTCTGGCATACATCCTTCCTCCTGTTCCCCTGTTGCACGGGGTACTTCAGAAGATGAGACTGGAGCTTTGACCAGTCATTCTGATTGCTCTGTAATGGCCCCAACAGGTTTAGTTTCTGGAGCTTCTGGACCTCTCAGTGGCAGAACCTCTTCGACTTCCCCCCCGCCCGGACCTTCTTGTACAGGGTTACCTCTGGAAGGAAGATGTTCATCATCTGGCTTTGACGGAATGGAGACTGAATCCTCCATTTTGAAGAAGAAAGGATTTTCTTCTGGCGTGGTGGTTACTATGCTTAGTGCCCGTAAACCTGTTTCCTCTAACGCCTACAATCGAGTTTGGTCTATTTTTCTGTCTTGGTGTGCTGACAAAGACCTGTCTCAGGATTTGACCTTCCTACAGTTCTTTCCTTCCTCCAGGATGGTGTGGATAAGGGTCTCAGTCTGACTTCTCTTAAGGTTCAGACTTCTGTGCTCTCTGTCTTCTTTCAGAGGCGTCTTGCTATCATTCCTGATGTCAAGGTTTTCTTATAGGGGGTTGCTCATACCCGTCAGGTGTTTAAGTCCCCTGCTCCTCATTGCTGGTTTGCAAGCACATGTTTTAGTCCATTCCAATGAAGGGATTTGTTGTAACTAACAAGATTGTGCCTCTGCTGCAGAGCCTCCGTGTCGACCGATACAGATCTCCTGCTGACAGCTTTACAGCTGTCAGTAAGAGACATGGAACTTTAAATATCTGTATCTCTCAAACCATAGCGGTTTGAGAGATACATTTTTTGCATTTAGCTCAGCTTTTTAACCCACTGAGTGCCAGAGTAGTACGCAACGCATTGGTAAGCAATGCATTGCGTAGCCCTCTGGCACTCAAAGGGTTAAGCTCTTCTAAATTCGAAAAACTTTTTTTGGACAGTACTAACCCTTTAAATATAAATTCACCATATACAGAATAATTCATTCACACATACAGATGCATTTTTTTTGCAACAATATGTAAATGGATTATTGAGTGACATTTCCTTTGATTACTGGCCTTGTGTTCTGTTAACCCTCTGGATGCCAGTGGGGTGCCCAGTGCTTTGTAATGTCTTGGGCTAAAAAAGGTTAATGCTAGAGCAAATAAATGGCACCATACTGGAACCTCTCTATCATTCAAGGGGTTAAAATGACCATTACTCCTTTGAGTGCCAGCGAGGTATCTCATGCATTGGATACCTTTCTAGCACTCAAAGGGTTAAATCAGTGAGGATTTAGGGAATTTTCTCTCCCCTAAGGTGTAGTTAGGCTTCCCAGAATGGCACTTCTCTTGCTTGTTGATCATGGCCAATAGGGGTACAAGAATGTAATGGTGTAATATAGACTTAACCCTTTGAGTGCCAGGGAGGTATTCAGTGTATTGCAACATAATGCGTTGGATACCTCTTAGCACTCAAAGGGTCAACAACCATGTACATCATTCTAGCATCTGTGTATATTCTCTATTTGTTACATGTTCTTTGGGAGAGAAAACATCTCTACCTTTTTTCAGGGCTGCAATTGATTGTCCAGTATTATCTGTAAATGGGTTTATATAAGACAACAGCCTTTGAGTACATGGGCAGTGGGAAACAATCCCTATCAATTTTTAGCTACTATCTCTCTTTTTGAACAGGACAATTTACACATCCAAGTTTAGGATTATGTTTTAGAAATGTAATAGGCATAATTAATTTTAACCGTTCGAGTGCCAGAGGGGTACCAAACACACTGCAAAGCAATGCATTCACATGCCTCTGGGACTCAAAGGGTTATTAAATGGATAGTAATGTTTCACAAAAAAAGCAGCTCAAATTAATCTTCATAGTATTTGGGCCATGTAGAGTGTTATTTCAGTACTGTCAGAGTTGCAGTTCAAGAGTAATTGAATGATAAAGTATCCCCCAAGGCCCCTTTTACTGATGTAACACTGCTCACCTCAGAACAGCAAGGTGGTTTTCAGGTGGATCGCAGAGAGGGACAATCTTTAATTAGCATAAGGAAAAATTTGTCAAAACGGGGACAGGGTTTTCCTTATGCTCACAGTAAAAAGATTGTCCCTTGCTGTAATCTGTCCGGTCAAGTGACCAGATTACACTTCTGAGGTGAGCAGTGTTACACTGGGTAAAAGGGGCAGTAGGGGGATACTTTATCATTCAGTTACTGTTGAACTACAGTTCTGACAGTATTGAAATAACACTCTCCATGGCCCAAATATTGGAGTTGTTGTTTTTGCGAAACATTACTAACCCTTTAAATATGCTAGCTATAAGTAAATTATATTTAACATTACATCAAACAATTTCATTTTTCATGTTAGTGTTCCTGCAAATCTTCACAAAACTTACTAAAATTGCTTGCAGTAAAACCGCTGAAAAAAATCTAATATATTTGTTTTTATTAGAACGTGTAGTAGATGCCTTTGGGTAATCTATGAAACCATGGAAACTATGTGAAAAAATTATATAACTCTGCCACCCTACCCGAAGGCTGTTTGCTAATGAAATGGGGTGGGTGGATTAGAAAAGGAAAATAAATTAAATCTTTACAACACTTCCCTCTACCACGCCTATATGTACACTGAATAATTAAACCAGCTGTGTTACAGTTTTCTGTCCTAAGGAAAAGGGCAAGGCTAGCCTAGAATATTTTATAGTTTTTTGACAGTGTGCATAGCAGGGCAAAGTTACCTTTGCACTGTCAGTCTGCACTGATCTCTTCTAACCCATATGTCATATGAGAAAAGAAGAACTACAATGGAAAATTCATATTTTCATTAACAATTTGTAACTCAAGCCGTAATGACAAAGCAGTGATTGATTACATCTAACCCCTTGTATGCTAATGACATCTCCAATGCATTGCGGAGATCTCGGTAGTAACCAAGGAGTTACTACTTATTTTGTTCTTGTTTGTTATAGGCAAGGGTATTTTCCGTGTCACGAAGTTTGGATGAGACTGGGGGTGGGGTCATGTGAGGAGGGAGGGTGTGGCCATGTGCAAAGCTAAGGGCGCATAGAGTGCCTTGCTTAGGGGCACCTGGGATGTAAATCCAGCCCTGAAAAAGGGCTGCACTGCACCCTCCAATATTTCATCAACGAAAAAAGGTACCCTAATATACCTACCAACATTTCAAATGGCCAAAGAGGGACACTTGTTTTAGGCAGTGTTTATGGGGGTGTGACTGGTGGGTGGGACATTACTGAGAATTTTTAGGTTATTTCATGACATATTGTCACATTTGAATAAATGATTTAGAGCAACAAGGCATTTTATTAAACTGGTATACTAAAGTTTAAATAAACATAAATGTGAGTTTTATTGCTGTGGAGCAATGCAATACATTTATATACACCACACAGTATGATCTCCTAAAGAGATGGACACCAGGGTGGGAAAGACGGACAGACGGAATTTGGTTTCAAAGAGAGACTGACCCTCCTGAAGAGAAACACTTGGGAGGTATACACTAAAAGCTGTTGCATCCAAATAACTGCTAAAACACAATTTCTGCATAAAATGATCTATTAAAGGCAAGACACAATACACAACAGCTGTGTGCACAGAATGGTCATAATAATAAGACTGCTTTTTATACAGCATGATCTATTTATGTCCTGCGCATTAATTTTCATTAGAAGGTATATCTGTGATCACTCCTGTCGTTGAGTTTCTCTCCTTGCAGAATGAACTCAGCAGATCTCTTGATCTTGTTGTTTTATAAGGTACAAGAACTCAAACAAAGGTTCTGCACCTGCTAAAATGGTACTTTTGTTGGTTATGGCACCCAACAGCCGCAAGATGGTTCTTATCAGTGTTTCTGTAAGTCAAGAAACTGACCATCTCAGCGGGAATGCAACTTAAAAGCATGAGGCTGTTACCTCTATGGATCCACTGTGCCTGACTTTCCAGCCTGAAGCACATGATCAATGGGCAATGAATTGCCCTAGATGTTCAGTGTCTCCTCATGGGACCAATGTAGAACCCCATCCTGCTTTTCTTTGGACCTCACAAAGGATCCCTGTTTTCATGAACATGTCTGCTCTCAGGGAAGAAGATCTACCAATGGGGCACTATGTTTGTAATAGTTTTCCTTTTTCTGCATTTTCTACCCCGTGCTATCATTCCGTCTAGGACCAGCAAATCTTTCCTGCTTTAGTTTCCAGGCATAATACATCATTTCCTACCCTAAGTTTGTACTGAATTTTTGTGAGGATGTTAATAATTACGTTTTATAGGGAGGAAAATTGTGGGGTAAATATTATTTGAGGAAAATATGCGGTGTCACAGAGGGTCAGAGTATGATCCCATATTCACTCACCCACTGTGTAATATGTACTTTTTTGAAACTAGTAGTTCAATATAATGTTCAGTTATTAAAAGTGGCTCTTGTTAGCTAAAACGTTGGAGACTTCTGTGTTAACACAACAATCCCATATCTGTAAAACCTCAAAGGTTTATAAAATGTGTAATGTTTTAAATTGCTTTATGGGGAGATGGATTGGCTGAAGTAAACTAGTTAAATACCAACACTATGTAACATGGAAAGCTGAACGATGTGATTTAATTACTGCTATAAAGAAAACTTCTTTATAGGTTATATTCTTTTACATTTTTTCAATTTCTGTGTCTTGTTTCTGATCTTTTCTTTCATTAGAAGTGAAGAGTAAGGACTTAGTCTCAGCTAATTCTTATTTCTATCTCATAATAGCCTATCAATTTATTTCGTTTTCAGGCCAATGTCTGGGTGCTCATGTCTATGAGCGCATTGGACTTACAGTTAAAATATAAAGTATTAGATAGATAAATTAGAATAGGGTAGCTACATCTGAATAGACAGATACATTAGAACATATAATTTAGAATATATAATAATCCTATATAATAATTCGCTAAAACGTGTGTAATGACACAGTCATTCGCAGTAGAGAATGCTGCGTGTGCCACAGTTATGTGCGGTAGAAACTGCCAGTGACGATGCTGATACAGAGTGGAATGCTCCTTTGGAGAATCCCGCTCTGTATCAGCCGCGGTGCGGGCAGACTCTACTGTGCATGACTGCCCCGTGACCGGCTGGCAGTGGCACTGTGGCCCATGTAACGGGCTCGTCAACTAGTATATAATAATAAATTACAATAGATAGATTTCCTCTAGTGCACTCATGTTTAGACGTTAAAGGCACTGAGTGCAGTCTGATATGTGTGACTATAGGGTATTGATGTATTCTCAGCAGACTTGTGTGATGGTAAATTAAAAAAGTGCAGATTTTTCTTAGACAACATATCAGCCAGAAATTAGGTCATTCTTAAAGGGACATATGACTAAAAATGAAAAGGGCCCAAATCCATTAAAATATCATAGTGTGACCAGACCTCATCTTGACCCATGGACGCATTGGAAATAGGCATATTTCAGGACTGCAAATATTTTATAACTTTCTCACCAAAGAAAATGTTTTTAAGAATGCTTTCTAGGAGGGTGGAATATTTTATTGCATTTGGGCAATTTTCATTTTTTTTTTTGGTGATAATGTCACTTTAAGAGAAAAAATGGCTATTATGTATAAAGGCAAAGAAGAGATATTTTGGGGCAGACTTCCTGCACTGTAGGGGACAAGTAGGAATTCCCACTGATTGAAATGGAGCTTCTAACCACTTGATTGCAAGATAAGTCTCTGTGTTAAAGGGACAGTATTATCAACTTTAAAAAAAAAACAAATATTGTAGCTATTTAAATATTAAGCTAAATGCCCCCATTCCCATCTCTCAAACCTTTAAGGTTTGAGAGATATTCAGCAGTAAAGTTCCCCTGTCCCTGATGTCAGCGATCTATCTGACTGCACAGGAATCCGGCCCCGGGACCATCGAAGGCTCTTCAGCAGAGCTGAGATCGCGAGAGAGAAAAATAACTACTTCATTGGAACAGTCTACAAAGTGTGCTAACAAACCAAGCACACTTTGTAGACCGTTCCACTGAAGTAGGAGGGAGGGGGGAACTTTACTGCCGAATATCTCTCAAACCATAAAGGTTTGAGAGATAGGACTAGGGGCATTTAGCTTAATTATTAAATAGCTACAATATTCAGTTTTTTAAAAGGTTGACAATATCCCTATAACCCTTTGAGCACCAGAGGGGCACACAGCGCATTGCTTTGCAATGTATTGCACACCCTTCTGTCACTCAAAATGTTAAAGACATCTCTCATTAAGAGTTAAAAGACTAATTTCAATCATTGCAATTTAGTGATTTTTTTTCTCTCCCCTATGATGAACTTAGTTTGCCCCAGAATTACTCCAATTTGCTTTCATACAGTCTAATGTACCTAAATTCCCCACCTCCTCCTTACTTATACATATATTGAGTTACATTGGCCAACATTTATAAAAGTAAACAGTAGTTATTCTGGTGTAAACTAACTGCACCACAGGGGAAAAATACAAATTCCTGTTTCTTTAAATTGGGCTTTTAACCTCTTGAATTCCAGATAGATATCCAATGCATTGTGATTCAAGGGGGTTAAACAGCTCTATTCCCCTGCATAGGACATTTTTACGTGTCCTCTATGTGCACATGGTTTATTCCAGAATAAGTCCAGTTTGCTTTTATAAATATGGGCCATTGTTCCTATAGTCTGATTAATAACCAAAGCTGTGGCTGAAATGATAGCCAATACATTTTGCATTGTTTTACTTATCATCATACAATACTACTGAGCATGCTTTTTCTGAATCTATTCCTGAAGGGCTGAGAGAGTTTTTAGGGTTAATGTTGATCTTGTACAGATGTTATAGTCAAAATTGTGATTTAATCTCCTGAATAAAATCACAGATATCACTAAAACTTACACTGTCCTGGTTCTTTGGCAATGCAGTTTGAAAATCCTGCTCATGAGAGCTCCCCTATTGTATTGTACTGTACACACACTTACCTTGCTACTGGCAGAAAATTCTTATTGGCCTTTAAGAATGTTGCACTTATGTCTGTGTTCAAGAGATTACATGTTCAATCAGTCAGTGATGTCCATGGAAGCATAAAAGGTTATCAGCACTAACCTGTGTACACCTTGTATCATAAGCAGTAACATATGAAGGCAAACCACCCTCCCCATATTCTGTGCATTACAGCGTTAGTCATAAGTAGGGGTGGGCGAAAGCTCTCGCTGTGTTCCTGCAAGAAATCCCACAAAAACCAAGTTGTTATCCTATTTTTTTGCTTTAAAACCCAGCAATTAAAATCTTTGCATTTTTTTTGCCCATTGAATTATGTGTTTTTCACCTTTTCGCTATAAAAACGTGATGTATTCCAGTTAGTAAAACAGAATAGAAGCAGCTACAGAGCGAGATAGATGGGCTGTACTGTTCTGCTATCATCTTTTTGAAAAACTGAGGCAGTAGAGGCTCATTGTGACTGCTATCACTATGAGAAAGTTTAATAATAGTAAAAGGAGGAATTGGAAGGACCCTTATGTGTCCACTGAGTCTGAGGAGGAGGAGGAGGAAGAAGTGAGCACTACAGAACCAATGCTGTCCAGTCCCCCTAAATCATCCCTAGGGATCTGGGGGAATATAATGGGAAGGGAGGAAGAAAAGGGTACTAGTGAGAGAAGGACAGGTCAGCTGCCTGAGCCTGCTGCCAGACGTGCTGCCCCTGCTGCCACCATTGCCGTACCTACTGCCGGACATGCTGTCCCTGCTTCAACCAATGCTGTGCCTGCTGCCAGTGCTGAACCTGCTGCCACCAGTACTGCTGTCAGACGTGCTGCCCCTGTTGCAACCAGTGCTGTGCATGCTTTAAAAGAAAAAAATACAAAAAAAAAATAATAATAATAATAATAATAATAAAAAAACAACATAGCCTTACAAAAAAAGAAACCATTTTTGGGGGTTTGTTTCTAACAAGCCAAAGTCCTACAAAACAATGTTTCCTTGGGGCTTGTGCCAAATAAGCTTAAGTCCTACAAATCAATGTTTCTTCAGGGCTTGGGCCTCTAACAACAAATCTAATATGTCAGGGGGTTCCTGTCTCTATCATTTTACATAGAAATGTCTTATTTTATTTATTTATTTTTTTATTAACTGTCCCCCCAATACCAGTAAAGAAGCCCCCCAAACACATTCCCTGTTCAACTGATTCATTCCCCAGACTCCACCCACCAACACAGGCACCCTCCTCCGACCCCTTTTATACCATGTCTTATGGGGGGGGGGTTAAAATTGTATTTAGGATTTTTTTTTTTATTAACTGCCCCCCAATTCCAGTAAATGACACCCCCAAAAAACAAACAACATTTCCTGTTCAACTAATTTTTTCTCCACACCCCACCAACACAGGCACCCTCATGACCCTTTTTATGCTATGCCTTTGGGAAATAAAATAATATTTGTTATGTGTTGTGTGTACATTCAATGTTCCCATTGATTACAATGAAAAAAGTAGGGAAAAAGCAAGAAAAATGGCACTTTTCAAGGGAAATTATTCACCAAGCAGGAAGTGAGATTAAAGTTTGAGGCAAAAATGTTTGCCCATCCCAAGTCATCAGGCTTACCAATCCCCACATGAAGCAAGCAATGATACAAGACTTCACTATTGTCTGATTAAGGACTCAGTGCAAAACATGTTACACCTTTCAATATTTGTGCTCAACGTCTGTATTTTTCTCCAATAAAAGTTGCTTTTAACCTTTTGACTGCAAGAGAGGTATCCAACACATTGCAATGCATTGTAAATATCTCTGTCAGTCAAAGGGTTAGTTACATCAGCTTCATCCTACATAAATAAGCACAGTCCTGTATCGCTGCTTGTCCATGGAGGCAGACACAATAGTTCCTAGCAGGACCACAGAATCTCAGACTCTACTCTCTGCACATGTTTCTTACCTTGTTGGTCCTTAAAGAGTTAAGAAAGTTAAGCCATTAGGATTTTATGGCTGAAATAAGAGAATTATTATTATCAGAAGGCATACCTCCCAACATTTCAAATGGTCAAAGAGGGACACTTGTGTTTTGGGTGGTGTTGTTGGGGGCATGGCTGGTGGGCGGAGCATTACAGATAATTTTTTGGTTATTTCCTGACCTACTGACACATCTTTGTGTAAAGGAATAAATTATTTATAACAAGACCAAAGTATTTTATTTACATAGACTAGTTTAAAAACACATATACTGTAGTTTATACAAGCATTCATGTGAGTTGTATTGCTGTGGAGCAATATGATACATTTATTTACACACCACACATTCTGATCTTCTAAAAAGAGGGACATAAGGGTGGGAAAGTGGGACAGAGGGATTTGGGTCTCAAAGAGGGAGGTATGAGAAGGTGTAAGTTCGCCTTTAGGTAGGACCATGGATACTGATTTGAAATCTGCTGTAACAGCAAGCACCATTACACATTAGTGGAGTGATAGATGGTGAAAAGCCTTTGGTTCTCTTGGTGGTTTTGCACTAAGGTTTAGTGTTCACACTAAGGATTTAGGTAACATTTACAGATGCCATCAATTCATTAAGATTGTATATGCAAATCTCAAGGTTTCCGTGTTGCCTCATCTTGACATGAATTCAGATAGCCATCTGTTCTAGGGTAGCATTAGTAATAATTAGTCTGTCTATTGTTTGGTGGGGTTAACATTCCTCCATAGTCTACACATGTACCTTTTTGTTCCCTGCAGAGAGGGTGGAGCCCAGTACCTGAATAGGCTTGTCATCCAGCTCTATGCTAGGACAGGAATTATTAAAAGTGAAACGTTGTATCAAACGTGTTACAAGGATTTAAGATAATTCTAGTGAAAGAAAGACAAAGTTTTCTGGCCCCCCTCCCCGGGTGCTACCCAAAATGTCTTTATTGCTTTTGGGAAGCAAAGCTTGGGCTTAATTAATTTACTAAACTAGATACAGAGCATTTGAGGGGACAAGTGCCACTCATCTGGAGTGGGTTTCGCTCATTGGAGGAAAGTGTCACTGTTTCAGTAAAAGAAAGTATTTTTTTTTATCAGCTATTTAGTCTTTTGTCAAAACCCCAAAACAGCAGGATCAGATTCCTCCAAGGCTGGCTTGCCTCTTTAAAAGGATAGTAATGTTTCATAATAAAAGCAGCTCTAATTAATCATCATAGTATTTGGACTTCAGAAAGTGTTATTTCAATTCTGTCAGAGTTGTAGTTCAAGAGTAATTCTATGACAAAGTATCCCCCTCCCGCCCCTTTTACTGATGTAACACTGTTCACCAGATCAGAAAGGAGGTGCCCAGGTAGACTGCAGAGAGGGACAATCTTCAATTAAGATAAGGGAGAAACCTGAAAAACTTGTCAAGGGGGGCAGGGCTTTCATTGTTCTCATAGGAAGAAGATTGTCCCCTGCTGTTATCTGTCTGGTCTATGGACTGAATTCCACATCTGAGAAGAGATGGCTTCACTAGGTAAAAGGGGCGGGAGGGGGAAACTTTGCTTGTGAATATCTCTGAAACCATAAAGGTGTGAGAGATAAGACTTATATCATTCTTCATGTTTTTTTAATGCCTACAAAATAAAATAAAGATAAAATGAAGTATTACTATCCCTTTAAGGTGTCAGTAGCCCAGTCAGCACAAAGCATTGAAAAAGCAATGTATTAATCACCTCTCTGGTTATAATGTTTGGGCTGTGAAACAAATTCACATCCCTTATGCTTCCAAAATGGAAATACTGTACAGAAGGCATATTTTTTACATATCTGCAATTATTGTTGATAAATGTTTTTAATGGACTTGAAATGTGGACATGCATATGATAATGATAAGCATGGGTATGCAAGCTAGAGACAGCTTAACCCTTTGAGTGCCAGAGAGGTATCCAATGCATTGCAACACAATGCGTTGGATAACTCTCTGGCACTCAAAGGGTTAAAGGGGAACTATCACCCCTATAAGTTTACCTAATTTTCATCATTTTTTTGTTTGTTTGTTCTTTAAAATGCATGCTGTTGTGAAATGTACATTATTAAAAATGAGCCGTGGCTTTACTTCCGGACAGACATCGGTTACAACTCTGTACCGCAGCCTGTCAACCTTCTTCTGTTCCTCCCCAAGTATTGTCATAGGGTTAATTGTACTAATTCTACTTTGTATGTATTGCTATGGGGCTTAGGACCCCATATCCATACCTGGGAACTTAACAGGCAGGGCTACCCGGAGGACAGCCCTGCCAGCGCCGACCGGGGAGTGAAATGACGCGATTCGCGTCATAAAAGGGGCGGTGCTTAGTCGCGAGGGGGGCTGGACAACATTTATTTTTTTTTATTTTTTTATTTTTTTTTTTTTTAAAGGGGTAAAATATATGTGGAATGCGGGTAAGAGGACGGGGAGTGGGAGGAACCTGTGCGGGATGGCGAACAAGTGGGCAGAGTTTTGACCGCCCGGAGATTGAGAGACTGCCCCGGAGACCCGGTAATTACCTGTGAAATCCGGAGTCTCCGGGGCAAAACCGGAGAGTTCCCAGGTATGCCCATATCAATACATCCACTGGGGACTTAAGGGTTTTTTTTCACTTTTTTTTAATTTCTATTGCTGCTTCTGTTGCTTTGAGATCCAATAAGAGACTCTGCAGACAAAAAAATGTTGTCTTGAATTTCCAGCTATGAAGTGGGTCCCTTACCGGATCTTAAGGGTGAACACAGTCACTTGAATGGCATTCTACAGAGTTTTTATTATTTTGAATGGGTGAATACACCTCTAACTTTCCCACAACAATTTTATTTTGCCTGTATTTTTTCATAGCACTGGTCACTGAATAGCTTACCATGCTTGAAAAAAATGCTGTTGGCTGTTTTTTCAGCTGTCGGACATAATTGAATTGAGGCCTAGAGGAGAAAAAAAGTCCCTTAAATGTAAATGGGACTTTTAATGCTAGAGAGGTCCCCAGCACATTGCTTCACAATGCATTAGGGTCTGATCTAGCATTCAAAGGGGTTAAGAGCCCCATTTAAATGTGGGGAATTTTTATTTGTACCCTATGATGAAGTTGGTTTGATCCAGAAATGCAGAACATCAGCCTATATTTCATGTCCTGGTTTGACAAGAATTCTATCCCAGAATAGCACTAACTCACCTTACCTCATGTACTGAAGGATTAATCAAATACTGGTCTGACTGACTGTATACCATGCCTCTAGGGAAGATAGACATGATTCTGCTATAATGACCCTATAGAACAACAAACTGAATTGGCTTTCACACTTTATTTTTGTATCTGAGAGCCAGGAACAGGTTATAGATTTTTCAGGTAATAAAATGCAGATCAGTGAGTTTTATGTTTGTTATTTTACAGTACTGACGGTTGGGATGCTCAAAGTGTCAGACTATTTTAATTATAGAAATTTCAGGGTCAATGGGTTACACAATACATTTTACACTCCTCTGGTCCATAAAGGGTTAAAAAGTAGATGTGAATGTAAAATTCACTGAAAATCAAGTGTTTTGTGAGATTTGGATTAAAATGACTTAAAGTGCTGCGTACACTTGTGGCACTACATAAATAAAAATATTCATTCATTCTTTCATATTAAAGGGATAGTAATACTTAAAATGTAAAAAAAATATGTTGTAGGGTTTATCCCCCTGAGTAAAACAAGAGTACTCCCACTGCTGAAAGGTGTTTCATTCAAAAGTTATTACTTTTCAAAGCTGAATTTTTAGATGCAATATCACAGTGGCCTGAAATTGTACAGTGGTGCTGTTGCTACACGATCCTATGGACAGCTCTGGTCCCGGGACCATAAATCTACATAGGATGGTGTAGCAACAGCGCCACTGTACAATTTCAGGCCACTGTGATATTGCACCTAAAAAATTCAACTTTGAAAATTAATAACTTTTGAATGAAACACCTTTCAGAAGTGGGAGTACTCTTGTTTTACTCAGTGGGATAAACCCTAAAACATATATTTTTTTACATTTTAAGTATTACTATGCCTTTAATCAAATGGTGCATTAAGTTATAGAATAACAAACAGCAATTTCCGTGTTTTAGTTTCAATCAATTTGTTCGTTCATTTACACCCTGTCAGCAGGGAAACTGGGAAGAGATTGTGTGTATTAGGGTAGAGAGAAGAAATGGTTATGGATGTGATTGATTGTTGTGACATCCTGTCAATCTCCAGTTTCTGTATAATGTATTTTATACTCTGACCAATCCTGCCCCTCAAACAAATATAAGTTGTATGTAGCACATTTTCCTTACTTGCAGTTTATCAGCCAGAAGAGGAGCAGTGTAACAACCAATGTGGTGATCATCTCCCTGCATTTTTGGAAGGAACAATTTATTTTCTTTCTTCTGATTTCTTTAGTGCTGGAGGCTGTTGTTCTTTTTAATTTAGCAGAAGCTAAAATCTGGTTAGATAATAACAATAATTATAGGTAGGTAGCTAGTAAATAAAATGAATAGCTAGGTTGGCTTGTAAATAATAGAAATAGGCTGGTTAGCTAAAAAAATAATAATAAATAATACAGAAAAAACAGACATCAGCTATCCAAATACCTTTGTGAGCTTCTGTATAATCCCCTCTAAAACCGTATATCAGGAAATATAAGAAGGGGTCCAACTGCAGTCCAAATTCAGGATTTTCTGCTACTGGAACTCCCCAGCTCTAATTAGTGGATGCAGCTGTAAGCCTAGCCATTGGGTCAAATAGCTGTTCTCAACCAGTAGGCTGCAGACATAAGAAAAACCAGACCAGACACAATGCAACATAGGCCTCTAAGAGCAAGCTCTCTTGGAAAATATCCCACAGATTTCTTATCTTCAGAAGACTCCGAGACCATAAATCTCCATAGGATGGTGTAGCAACAGCGCCACTGTACAATTTCAGGCCACTGTGATATTGCACCTAAAAAATTCAACTTTGAATGAATAACTTTTGAATGAAACACCTTTCAGCAGTGGGAGTACTCTTGTTTTACTCAGGGGGATAAACCCTACAACATATTTTTTTACATTTTAAGTATTACTATCCCTTTAAGTAAGCCTGTGGCATGTAATAGCTATCTAAATGCAGACAGTAATTACGACCCATGATGGGTAAGAAATATTCCATATGGCCAGTATCACAGGATTAGGAAGAATTGTAGTGGGATAGACCAGTATGACTTGGAAGGAAAAGAGTTTAAAAAAACGATAGAAAAAGGATATAAAGAGAAATTAGTGGATGAGGCAAACAGAAAGACTAGAACTCTAGAGAGAACAACTATTATTCAAACAAAGAAAGATGAAAGAGACCATAGAGAAGACATAGTAAGCTCTGGTTCTGTAGATTTAGATAGTAAGTCCAAACCTAGGTCTAAAAAGAATGCTGGGGTTTAATTTATAACCCAGTATAGTTCCCAGGCTCCAAATATCAGAGGGATTTGCAAGAGGTACTGGATCATTTTAGAACAGGATCCATTATTACAAGGGGATTTAGAAGGAACATAATGATTGTTTTTAAAATAACAAGAAGTATACTCTCTTATATTGCTAAAACCAGACCTAATTGTCACTGTTTGTTATGACTCTCAGACACAAGTTTTAGGTAAAAAACTCAATTTTATTGAAATAATAAAATGATCACTTAGAATGGCAATCACATACATATATATCAAGAGTAAATAGCAAAGACAGTATGCAGACTCTACCGGTCCTGTCACTATACCAGACAGGACAGTCTGAGATGATGGAATAATAGGCTCTACCGGCCTTGCCAATACCGGGTAAGGCAACCTGCAGATGGAACAGCGTCAAGGTTCTACCGGCCTTACCTAAATACCGGGCAAGGCAGCCCCAATAAGCACACGGTGTAGGCTCTACCGGCCTTGCCAATACCGGGTAAGGCAACCTCAGATGGAATGTGGCAAAAGGTTCTACCGGCCTTACCAACACCGGGCAAGGCAGCCCAACAACCCTCGATATAGGCTCTACCGGCCTTGCCAATACCGGGTAAGGCAACCTCAAGGGGAATGCGAAGCAAGGTTCTACCGGCCTTACCAATACCGGGCAAGGCAGCCCAGAGGTATCAATAGCTGTCAGATGATAATGACAGAGTGACAGGATCGTAAGCAACCCAGTGTCCGCACACTGAGACCAACAGAGGAATCGTATAGCCGCAAGGATTTGGAGCAAACCAGCGTCCTCACACTGGACTAACAATTGAATCGGATAGCCGCAAGGCTTTGGAGCAAACCAGCGTCCGCACGCTGGGACCAGCTACTGAATTGTATAGCCGATAGGCTTTGGAGCAAACCAGTGTCCGCACACTGGGCTAACAAGTGAATCGTATAGCCACAAGGCTTTGGAGCAAACCAGTGTCCGCACGCTGGGACCAACCACTGAGTAGTGTAGCCAATAGGCTTTGAGGCAAACCAGTGTCCGCACACTGGACTAACAAGTGAATCGTATAGCCGCAAGGCTTTGGAGCAAACCAGCGTCCGCACGCTGGGACCAACCACTGAGTAGTGTAGCCGATAGGCTTTGGAGCAAACCAGTGTCCGCACACTGGACCAACAGGGAATCGTGTAGCCGCAAGGCTTTGGAGCAAACCAGCGTCCGCACGCTGGGACCAACCACTGAATAGTATAGCCGATAGGCTTTGGAGCAAACCAGTGTCCGCACACTGGAGTAACAACTGAATCGTGTAGCCGCAAGGCTTTGGAGCAAACCAGCGTCCACACGCTGGGACTAACAAACAATGTCGCCGATGCGACCAAGCAGAAGGTCGCCAGGATCACAGGAGACAGGCGAGGAGATGGCAGGAACCAGCAGAGCGATCAGTCAGGGCAGGAAACAGCAGAGAAGAAGGTCAGCAGGAACTGCAACCCCAGAGCACTAGGCCGGAACCAGGACTGGAACAACTCAGCATTCAGGAGGCACTGGAACAGCTGCAATCAGGAACTCAGGAACACAGGAACAGAGGCCCAACAATCACTGGATATGATAGCGAAAAATGTCAGAAACAACACGAAAGGGCACTCAAAGGGTGCCCAATCCAGGTTTAAATAGGCAATATGAGGCGGGCTAAATGCAGACAGCCAATAGAAGCCCCCTACTGGTGACAGACAAGAAAATGCAGCAATCACAGGCACTGTGATACTAATACAGTTAAAATTGAGAATTCAATTAGGAAAAATGTGTCTTCTGAATTTGTTTCTACACATGAGAAATATCTTGATATGAAACCCTTACAAGGTAACTATAAGAAATATGAAGTTAAAAGTTGTACGCATTGTGGTAGTAAATTCATACTATATTTGATAATCAGTGGATATTGTACCCAGTATGATGGGAGAACCACTAAGACCCTAAGATAGAGAATAGTAGAACACCATAGAAACGTGGTCAAAAGAAAATCCAAACATAGAGTATCCTGACACTTTAGTATATTCCCTAGGGGTGGTTTAAATAATTTTAAAGTTATGGGCATAGAGTCCACCCCTCCTACGTTAATGGCCAGTTTCAGTGGCTATGTAGGAATCAGGCATAGTGGATCTTTAAGCTCAGTACTTTAGTAGATATCAGCTATGTAGTATAAGCTTTCTAAGTGGGTTTTGGATAGTGTTATATGATAGTTCTGTAAAATATTTAGGGTCATATAGTCATGGTTGCGTATGGTTTTATGTGTTTTTCTCCCATTGGGAATATGTCCACTAACTACAAACCTACAATATTTCAAAAATAGGAAAATATTTTTTACTTGTATACATGTTTTAAGCAATGTGAAGTATTCTTATAATGTGAAATAATGAACTGTGGGCATTGGAACAAAGGCAGCATAGAAATGGATTGAGGGGGTAAATAAAATAGAAGCTAAGGGTCGAATGGCAGATGCAGTCTCACAATGTGAGTGCCGTTTTTTTAAACACTATTCAGTTATGGAACTGCGTTGTAGATTGGACCCATGGTGACATTAAATGGATAGTAATGTTTCATAATAAAAGCAGCTCTAATTAATCGTCATAGTATTTGGACTTTGGAGAGTGTTAATCAAGTCTGTCAGAGTTGTAGTTCAAGAGTAATTCAATGACAAAGTGCCCCCCTCCCGCCCCTTTTACTGATGTAACACTTTTCAGCCAGATCAGAAGGGAGGTGCCCAGGTAGACTGCAGAGAGGGACAATCTTCAATTAAGATAAGGGAAAAATCAGAAAAACTTGTCAAGGGGGGCAGGGCTTTCAATGTTTTCATTGTAAGAAGATTGTCCCCTGCTGTTATCTGTCTGGCCTTACAAACAGATTCCATATCTGAGAAGAGATGGCTTACACTAGGTAAAAGGGGCAGGAGGGGGAAACTTTGCTTGTGAATATCTCTTAAACCATAAAGGTTTGAGAGATAAGCCTTATATCATTCTTCATATTTTTTTAATGCCTACAAAATAAATTAAAGTTAAAACGAAGTATTACTATCCCTTTAAACATCAATATCCATCTATTTTTCTCCTGTTTCTTAATCTGCCATTTGGGTCTCCTAGGTAAGACTTAAACTTCAGGAAATATAGCCTTCTGAGAGTCGCCAATGGGCCCTATTGAAAGCCAATCCGGTCATCATAGTCATGGCTAAAATACAGCACAGGATGTGTTATGGACCATGACGATAGCTTATTGGAGGAAGTCCCAAAATGATTACATAATTTCTGGCAATTCATGGAGGGATCATTTTAGTTTTAGTTTGTTTTATTTACTCGAATGGAGTGATCTGGTAGATTAGATGGAGGAAGCCGTTGGAAACAAGTGGTGTCCGTTCCCTGTGTTTATTACGTTCCTGGAAGCCAAGAGGCTGGTTTAACCACCCTTTTGAAGATAAGAAATTGGTGGGTTATTTGTCAAGATAGGTTACTCTTAGAGGAGCATACTGCGCTGTGTCTGTTCTGTTTTTCCCAGTGTTAGGGAATCATACACAAATAAAAATTGTCTGTGTTCAGCCAATCCGTAACTGACTTGTCATTTTCTGTCCAGTGTCCACTGTCCAGTGAACAATTGCTCCTGTTATTCCTGAGTGTGTTAAGTGAATTTTAAAAAAGGAAATTCCGATTTACCATTCAAAAGTAAGTGCACAACTGTACACAAATAGTCATTGTGGTAGTCATCCTGCAATTACACCTGCACATTTCCCCCTGAAAGTGGTTTCCTCGCAGGATAGTATGGATAAGTCCTCTTGAGATGAAGTTTCAATCATACTTAAAGTTAGAGATCCCAGGTTACCCTAAAAAAACTATCGGTAGCAGAGACTGAACTGGTATTTAACTTCTCTGGGGACATGATTTGGATAATTCAACCTCATTGTAGAGAGATACTGGATCACTATCTCTATAGAGTATTTGACTTGGGTCATAAGTATGGTGGCAACATTTTGTATGACTATCACCAATCATTTTTGGCAAAAGTGGCTGCTGCTCTATTCCAGTTTAACTACAATGAATTGGAGCCAATTGGATACAGAATTACTCTGCCATCACTTTACAAGTTTTAGGGCCCCAGCCTTCCTGATATGCCAATCTACTGAGCATACCACCAGTTTCCGTCCCTCTGCAGTTAACCCTCCATCCACTAGTCAGAATGGAGTGAAGGCTGTCACTATGCCCCTTCTACTAAGTCCTTGGATTGGTTACCTAAGCAAGTCACAAATATGCAACAACTTCAATATGACAACTTGTGCTTTCAGTTCATGTCGATTGCTGCATATTTGCATTATTTGCCATAGGGCCTACCCTAAAACTATATATCCTCAGAGGCTTTTCCAAAATCATGACTATATACTGTAAAAATCCCTAGCTTAGTCAGTTATCTAAGTTCTCATCCCTCACCTTTTTAGTTGAGTTTATGGTGGAGGGTTTATCTGAGGGTTTCCATACAGGTATTGTCTCACTTCTCTCTTGTTCCACTAGAATGTCCCAATATTCAGTCCACTGTTCTGGACCTTTTGGCGGTGAATTTGTTGCTCTACACAGAAACTGCCAAAGGTTATGTCATTGGGGCACTGTCACACCCCTTTTCCAGAATGGAAAATTAACCCGATTTGCATTGCCATGGAAAATTCTCAAATAAAAAAAGATTGATTTACAATTTGTCCGCATCTCGTTTCTCTTTTCTTTCCAGTGTTAATTCCCTTATTCCTTCTTAGGAATTCATTCAGCTCATAATAAACCCTGTCAGGGGTTCCTAGTTGTCAAAAGCTGATATTTCAGATGCCTTCAAGCTCCTTTCTCTTCATCCCTCCCTCTGGAACCTTCATGGTGTTAGGTGGAGGGAGAAGTTTTATTTTGCCAGTCATCTCACTTTTGGTGCGAAGAGTAATCCAAAGCTGTTTGACTGATTTGCAGAATCCTTGTGCTGGATACTACCAAATGTTTGCTGGACAATTTTCTCACCATTGAACCCCCAAATTCTGTCCCTACTAATCTGTACAAACTTAAGGAACTATTCGATGACCTTAACATACCACTTGCCCAGAATAAAACTATAGGCCCGGATGGTTACCAGTCTATGTTTTTTGGATTCTGCCCTCATGGAGACTAGCTTACCATTAGATAAACTTCATCCGATACAGGATACAAGGAATGGTCCTTTACTTTTCTTCAGCCCTGTTATGGCAACCCAAGACGCCATGCTGTCCTAGGCCGTCGTGCCAGGTTTCTCTCTCCAGACATCGGTTGCAAGATGGGTAGCTGGTCCGAACACTGGAACATAGCTCTCCTGAATGGGGGTCAAAGGGGACCCTTTAAACCATTCAGGAATAAAACACAGGATGCAGTTCTATTCAAAAACAACTAACCATTTCTCAAACTGGGGATATTTTATACAAAACTTCAATACAATAGTACAATGGGAATACACATAACTTATACAAAGGAACAATGGGTAATTGAAGACATGACACAATGGGTACAACAGAGTAGGGGCACAAAACACAATGAATACAATGAAAGGGTAAACATGAACACAAAAAGGACTCTTTCACAGTAGAAGCAGCTTTAATCTTGCCGCTCAGAATCCTAGCCAATAGAAATCGTCGCAACAAGATACAGCGGCCCCACCTCACCAATCCCATCATGTTGTTCTCCCAGCTTATGGGAGATGGAGCGATGAAAGGTGCTGAACAGGGGTGACCAATCCCTGGAGCGCCTACCTGTCCCATACAAAACATATACCGAACTTTCACACACGTCAAATGGAGGTGGTGGCCAATTGGCGGCATGCTTCCTTTTTAAAAGAAAGTCGACATTTCTCTTTTAGTCC
Organism: Rhinophrynus dorsalis; assembly: GCA_037306005.1. NCBI lineage: Eukaryota > Metazoa > Chordata > Amphibia > Anura > Rhinophrynidae > Rhinophrynus > Rhinophrynus dorsalis. The sequence goes on along the minus strand of CM074723.1, from coordinate 68,962,461 downwards.
TGCTACCAGCCCCCTCTATGTGAAAAAACACTCTTTTGGATAGTTCAAGTTACTAGGCCAGAAGAGGCCTCCGAGTAACTTAGTATGTTGAATTTTGCCTTGAGAATTATTCCTCCTTTCATTTCACAGTTGTTGGCTTTATTATCTGACAGGCCTGATGGTCATAGCATGTTCCATTTGGACTAATATGCAATCAGATTTGGCTTTGTGGTTATGGTTTTTGAGGAACTGGAATGTCGCTCAATGATTACCCTCATGGCTCCTTGTCATCCCCAATGTTACTACACAGGGTCCTCCAGTACAATCGCTGATAATAGATTGATCACTTACCTCCATGGAGCCAGAGTATTAATAAGTAGAGACCTCTCTGCTAATACCCAGAAGTCCTATGAAAGAGCCTGGGCTTTATTCCAACACATTATAGGCACATATAGTCCCCTGGAACCTTTTTTACCATCAGTACATTGTTAGTTTTCACTTCTTATTGTCACTTCTCATTCAACATAGCCCATAACACTATTAAAGGTTATTTGTCCTGTGTCCAACATCACATTTAACTCACCAGTCCAAACTTTGCTTCTTTCCTCATGTCTCACCCAGTTATAGCCTTATGGCCTTACTTAGATGTATACAGACATCCTCTACCCCTAAAGCCCTGACTCGTCTCCCTACAGATGTGAGCTGTTTCACAAATGATGTGGTTTACTGCTTACAAGTTCTTTTGAGTCCCAGATTAATTCTTCTTTGCTGACTGATATCTACCTGGTCTTTTACACCTTTCTTATGCCAGGCAAATTTAACACTTTGGCTATCTCAAGTATATTTTTATGTATAGCTGATGTACATAGATTTATAAACTATTATGTTCTCCATCTATCTAAGTCCAAGGCCACATTAATTTATTTCCCTCTGATAATGATTGGTGTACCGTGGCTTTGCCCGTGATTCCCTCCAGTGTTACTTTACTGGTAGCGACCTTGCTACTTCTTGGCTGTCTCTCAGTGCAAGTCGCTGGTAATGGTCAATGGTAATTGCTGTCATGTCTCTGCCCACCTACTAGGCCTTACAGGTCTCAGCATTTCCAATACCCAGTGCCCTTTCGTGATGTACCTGAGCCTTCTGCTGTGTTGGTCCATTTACTGATTCCTGTGTATTACTGCTGACTTCATCTGACAACCCGATCCAGCTCTGACTCCTGACTTCATTTGACTACCAGATCCATCTCTGACTCCTGGCTTTGTTTGACTACCCGATCCGGCTCTGAACCCTGGCTTCGTCTGACTACCCGATCCTCGGTATACCCTAGCGATAGGGTATAGTTGCGCTATTGTTAACCTGCCTAGTAAAGTGTTGAGGAAGTGCCATGCACTGTCCTCATACCTGCTCTCGTGAAGGTTGCGGAGGGCTAGTACGTATACGCTACTATTTACACCTGCCTAGTGAAAGGTTGAGGAAGTGCCATGCAGTGTCCTCACACCCCCTTTCTTGTGAAGTTTGCGAAGGGCCCATACGTATACGCTACAAGTTTACACCTGCCCAGTGAAAGGTTGAGGAAGTGCTGCGCACTGTCCTCACACCTGGACTCGTGAAGGTGGTGGAGGTATAGTCGCTACTTGGTGTTGCTGCAGTGTTCTGGAGTTTCTCGCTCCTGTTGCCTTTGGGTTTACCCTAGCGTTAGGGTACAGATGTGCATACCTGGGAACTCTCCAGTTTTGCAATGTGTAAATCACCGGGTAGGCAGAGTTTAAGTAGAAACTCTGCCCACTTGTGCTCCATCCCGCCCGGTTCCTCCCACTCTCCGCCCTCTTACCATCATTTTGCAGGGTTTCTTTTGGGTTTTTTTTGTCTCGCCCCCCGTCGCGACTAAGCCCCGCCCCTTTTATGACGCGAATCGCGTCATTTTCCTTCCCTGTAGTCACTGACAGGGTTACCCTCCGGGTAGCCCTGCCTCAAAAGTTCCCAGGTATGCAGATGTGGTACCATCTCACACCTGCCTAGTGAAGGGTGAAGGAAGTGTCGTGCACTGTCCTTACCTGGTCTCGTGAAAGTGGAGAGGTACATTGCTGCTACTATTATATTTTCAATAAAATCTATTTTATTTTATCTGTACTTATCAGTGTATTTATTTCTCAAGTCACTCCGTGACACTCACTTCTTCCTTACCATGATAAACCTTTAACTAAAGCAAAATTCACCCACTACATCAGAATTTTGATAACAAGATTAGGCCTTAATCCTATGTCTTATTCAGTGCATTCTTTCAGCATAGAGGCAGTTACTGCAGCTTCTAAAAACATGGTACCAGTGAATATCACAAAGAAACGCCTCCTGTTATGCCACCTATATACCACAACCCATCACTAACGTCAGGCAGGCTTTCCATGTCCTAGTGGGTTAAGAACTGTACACTGGATTGTTGTATATTGGATCAATATTGATTAAAGTATGCATCATGTTATTCTCTATACGGGTGTCAAGTTTTTGCCCTCTCACTCATTATGTCAGACATGCCACACCTCTTCCAACAAACTTGCAGCTCGACCTTTTCATCCCGGTGAACTCAAGCACAAGTAATCAGGCTAAATATAGCCTGTATTTGTATGAGGGTTTACAGGAAACTTTAAAAAAATACCTCTCCTTCACCTTACCCATGATGCTATTACATTTTCTGTGGTCACACCCGTTCCCACCCTCCTTCTTATTTTTTTCCCTTTCCTCTTTTCTGTCCTTTTCTTGCCTCTCACTAATGTTGGACAGGCCATACCTCCCATAGCTTCCCCTGTGAATCCTACCACAATTCATTTTAAGAAAACCTCTCCTTAACCACTTCTCAAAACTTTGTGCATTACCTTGTAAGATACCTACACATTTTTGAACAATTTCCCTTCTATGACTGCTCACATTAACCCTTTGTGTGTCAGAGGGGTACGCAACACATTGCTTTGCAATGCGTTGTGTATCCCTATGGCATGCAAGCGGGTATTCTATGGCTAAGAGAGTTAACACTGGTTATTATCATTAACAAGGAGTAACATTTATCTACAATGATATGGATAAATCCAGTGTTCTTCACCAGACTCTAGAACCATCTGCAAAATGTCAGTGATTGCTACTATTCATTACGCCCAAGGACAAAATTCCTTTCAATATTCCAAGGCTGTGTATCAAGTGATGAAATCTATAGCCACTGGTACCATTGTCCGCCAGTGAAAAGGTGTTGAGTTCTATTAAACTGTGTTAAAGTATTTCATTTATTTGGAATCCTATGACTCACGTATTATGACAACAAGGCATTTAACCTTTGGATGCCAAAGGTGGATATACAATGGAGATGTCATTAGCATCCAAGCTGTTAAAGAAATATTACAATTTTATTAGGAACAAATATTTGGTAGGGATTTTTCCATTAAGTAAAACAAGAGTACTCCCTGGGCTGGATGCTTCATTCAAAAGTTTTTATAGCTCAATATGTTTTAAACAAATAAATACATGTAAAATAATACTATTCATCGTATGGAAATTTCTATTTAAGAAAAGGCAATACTCTTTTATTTTGTTTTAAAATGTATTATTATTATCATCAGATATATAAAGTAACTTAATAAAATAAACCTATCTTCAAAATGACTTAGGAGTCATTTAAAGTTAAATAATGGCGTGTATAGATGTATAGACAAAAATGTTTTTAATATTTGTATTCTTCAGAATGTTACTTTTACAATGTTTCTGTCTTCAAATGAACATCAGCAGATGTATGACTGAAACTAAGCGTAAAATTTGCAATGTACTGCTGGACAATATTTCATCACAAAGCACTTAGTCTATTCCTTGATCTGGCAAGCTATGTTGCTGGAGACACCACACCCTGTAACACTTAAACCACGGGTAGCCAACCTGGTCATCAAGTGCTACCAAAAGAGCACATTTTAAGGATAACTTTGCTTGAACACAGTCACTGAACTATTGATTGAGTCACTTGTATCCAAGCAGTGGTGACAGGAAAACAGGGTTTGCTAAACTTGACTTAACGGGATAGTACCATACCTGGGAACTTCCAGTTGAGAGCTACCCGGAGGGTAGCCCTCTGTTCACCAGGGGGGTGACAAAAATGACGCTAATCGCGTCAAAAAGGGGCGGGGCTTGCCGCGAGTGAGGGGGGACTTAACCCTTTGAGTGCCAGAGTGGTACGGAATGCATTGCAAAGCAATGCATTCCTTACCACTCTGGCACTCAGAGGGTTAAAGGTGTCACACAGAAGGCTGGGGACCGAGGAACAGCGGGAGAAAAAGCAGATGTGGCAGAGTTTCAATAGAAACTCTCCACATCCGGAGGAATCAGCCTCTGCCCCGGAGACCCGGTAAAGTTCTGTCAGAACCGGAGTCTCCGGGGCAAATCCGGAGAGTTCCCAGGTATGGATAGTACTGTTTCACAAAAAAAGTAGCTCCGATTAATCTTCATAATATTATGAATTTCAATACTGTCTGAGTTGAAGTTCAAAAGTAATTGAATGATAAATTATTATTATTATTGCTATTAAATGTTTATATGTATATGTTTATTGTCTTATATATACTAGGGTGAACTCTGTAGGCTGTTTAAATAATTTCAGTACTTGTTTGTCAACTTTGAATGGTTTGACTTTAAAAAAGTGTTTGTTGCTTAATTGCCTTTAAAGAGGAGTAAACTTTGTCATGGTCCAGTGTCATGAATTGGATTTGATTGGTAGACTTGTGCGATTCTGGTCGGCGACATTCAGAATTCGATGAAAATGGGGTCATTCAGTGACATTTCAGACCTTTCCAACAGGCAATGGTCGTTCGCCAAAAAAAATACGAATTCAACTAGCCCTGGTCCGATTGTCATCGAAACGTTCGGAAATTCGGCGACTACTACCCGCGCTCGATTACTTTCCCTTCATACTTTCCCTCCATGTCTCTAGTCCAATTAGCTTCTCTGTTTCATGCGCTACTTTCCCGCTTTGTCTCTATTACAGTTGTCTTCTTTGTTTCATGATGGGGGTTGGACTAATGACACAGACACCAAGGCAGACAGCCTGCATTTCCTCATTGTGTTGTTGGAGCTCAGAGAGAGAAGAAGGAGATAGAGAGTGTCCAGTTGTTGTGTAGACAGGCAGGTAGCATTAGGCATAGGCAGGAAACCAGCATTAGTGCCTTATTGATACTGCAAGGGAGAGTCATCTTTGTTCCTGTGCAAAAAATTAAAAATATTAGGGATTTGTTTGAATAATTTTCAGAGTGACTCTTCAGCCAGTCTCACAGTTCTGCAGGCAGGCCTGGTATCTTATTTCCACCATAAGGGAAATCACCTTTATTTCTGTGTTTAACATTAAAAATAATAGTAGGAATTTGTTTAAATAATTTTCAGACTGACACTTCAGCCAGTCTCACAGTTCTGCAGGCAGGCCTAGTACCTTATTTCCACCATAAGGGAAAGCCACCTTTGTTTCTGTGTTTAATATTAAAAATAATAGTAGGAACTTGTTTGAATAATTTTCAGTGACACTTCAGCCAGTCTCACAGTTCTTGTTCTTTTGTTCATATTCATGGAAGGGGACTCTGCTATTTGCACATCATAATTTTAATGGTTTAAAGACCAGGGGTATGTACAGTGCATTTAATCTCAAAATATTTTGCACACTTCTGTTCCTTTTAAGGTTAAGTAGTCTTGAGCACTCTGTCATGTCTGCATCGATGGACATAACACTCAGGACTGACTGAAGATCTAATCTTTTGAACAAAGGCAGAAGAGAAAAAGCCAATAAGATTTTGTGGTCATAGTAATATAAGTGGGGAGTTTATTAATAGGATGTGGTAGTTCTTCTTTAAGTAGGACCATGGATAGCCACTTGAAATCTGCTGTACTGCCAAATACAATTACGCATTTGTGGAGTGGCAGAGGCTGCGTGAAATTACAGGAATATTTAGAACATTTCACATGCAACAATACACCTGTGTTCAAAAGAAATCTCGAGTAGTTCTGGGGTAAACAACAATACAAGGATCTCTCTGGTGAGCTTTTTATTCCAAGGCTGGATCAAATAACCAGGATCCACCCCTTTAAATTAGAGTAAATGAAGTTTCAACTTTAGCAGGTAAAGGTTTTTTTTACAGTATGGTCTGTTGAATTGTAGAATTCCTTGCCCAAGCATGTGGTAATGGCACATACAATGGAAACATTTAAGAAACGATTATTTTTGTTTCTAGCACAAGTGAAAATACAGGGATATACTGTGAATTAGCAGGTAAAACAGGAAGTTCTGGTAAATAGACTAATACCCATTTAGGAGTTAGAAAGGCTTATATCATTCTCATTTTCATGGTTTTACTGTGGTAAAAACTTGATGGACTGGACAAATACAAATTTCAAAACTCACTTTGATATAAATGGAGCATCAATCGATTGAATATTAGAAAAAGAGACTTCACTAGCAATCACATGGTTAAAATCCCCTTTCATATCAATGCACATTTTTATTTGTTCCTCCATGGTGCATTTACTTTAATGCAGAATTACTCCAGTTTTCTTTTGTACGTAGGCAGTGTGTATGAGAAGCAGAAGATTGCCATGCCCAGTGGTGTGATGTGGCTTGGGGTGAGAAGGCATGGATAGGAGAAAAGAAGCCAAGGAGGGAGATAAAAGAAGGCATGGAGGAGTGCAAAGAAAGTATGGCAGGGAAAAAAGGCATACATGGGCAAAAAAAAAAAGCATAGGTGGAATACGAAGATATGGAGGGGATTAAACATGCATGAGTGAGAAAAGAGGCAGGAAGGTGGAGAAAAAATGCATGAGAGGGGAGAAAAGAGACATGAACGGGAAAAAGGTGGTATGGAGGAGAAAACAGGCAGAAAACAGAGGCATAGAGTGGGAGAAAGATGCATAGAGAGGTGAATGATGGCAAGTGGGAAAGGATGCATGGAAGGGATATTGAGGGCATGAGGAAAGGAGGTGTTGGGGGAAGAAAGGAAGCAATGGGTGCAAAAGGATGCATGGGAGAAGTGACACAGTCACATGAGACATATTTGAGTAGAAGAGAGAAGAATATGGAGGGATGAAAAAATCTAGCAGGAGGAAGAACATGGAGGGATGGAGATAGAAGCTTGAGGGAGGGATAATGATGGGCAAGGACTTGTTGAGATGAAAGGGGATTGTTGAGAGACAAGGGGAGCTGATGGGAAATGATCAAGCTTGATAGGTGCCATCCCCTATTGTATTAATGTGGTCTTTTGGTCAGGTATCCCAATCCAAACAGTGTTTTGCTCTGTTCTCCAGTCACTGGAATATGCAAGTTCCTTACTTCTTGTCTTGGGTATGACCTGACCAGTTGCCTATTTAAGTATCAGCCTTCCAAGGGCTGATGCGTGATCTTAGTGTTCAGTTCCCTGTGATCAAGATTTGTTTAGTTCTCTGTTCCTTTACTCCCTGTACCTGTTATTGGATCTTCCAGCTTGACCAAGGCTTCTCTTTGATTTCTCTTCATCTGCTGACTTTGTTACCTCTCTTACCCTCCAGTTGCTGACCTTGCCTATGTTTGACCATCCATTCTTGCTCAGTCAGTGTTTGACTCTCCAACCATCTACTTGCAGTCTGTTCTTGAAAAGTCGGTGGTCGACTCTTCGACCATCAGTTGCAGCCTGTTTCTGCTCAGTTGGCTTTCTATTCTTCAACCATTTGTTTGCAGTCTGTTACTTCTCAGTTGGTGTTTGACTCCATGCTTCCATGTGGAGTGTAAGGTACCTTCATTGTATACAGTGTATACATTGTACCTAGTTTATAGCCTATCCCACAGCTCCACCAGTGTTTGGTGAGGCTGATAATAAAAATATTTTATATAGGATGATGGCAACCATTAAAGTACGCTGTCTTGGGGAAGGCTAAGCCTCCTCTGGCCTTCATCATTCTCCTCCTATGACTAACAACCAAAAATGTCTGGGCAAGCAGTAGGCAAAAAATTACCAGAAGGCCAGCAGAAGCCAGAACACAGAAATATCAGAGGCAAACTGCATATAAGAGCACAATCACAGAAACTAGAACTTTACTTGGGTAATAAACAGGTAGAAAGAGTAGGTATTTAAGAATCAGAAACAGCTATAATCAATTTTCTTTGGTTAACTTCCTAGTTTCTGTCATAATTTATTTTATAGATGGCCTAGATAAGAGCTTGATTAAGAGCAGATGTACTATTGCAACAAGATAACTTTGCTAGGAGGAAGGCAGCACTAGTCCGAACTCTAACAGAGGACATTATTAATACATTTTACCCCAATGTTTATAGTAGGAGATTCCTAGAAATCCTACTGATGTTTACTGCTTTTCTAGGATGGAAGTGGGGCTGAATGATTAGTTTTCTCTGAGCTTCAGTAGGAAGAACCCACTCAAACATCTGAATAAAAATTTAGAAGATCACAATTAGACATCCTAACTTGGGAAAATATTAAAAACTCATTAGAGTAATTAAATCAGGGAAGTACCCCAAAAATATTTTAATTTGTACAAGCATCCAGGTAAATGAGATTTATTCTTCATTAAGTTGTTTATCAAATTAAAGGTGTATTACACCATTGAGTACAAGAGAGGTATCTAACACATAGCAGTGCAATGAATTGGATATCTCTCTGGCACTCAAAGCTTTAAAACTTTATTACGAAATATTTCTGTATTGTTGGACTATTCCTGCTAAGTAGAACAAGGGTATTGTCACTCCTTGGAGATGCAATGTTCCAAATGTTATTAAAGTTTAAACTGTTGTCTGTTTACATCAGCAGTGGTATCTCTTTTCAGAGAGTTCACCTACAGTTCTCCTGGTGTCCAAACTTTTGTTCTATGAGAGTGGTGAGTAACAGATTACAGTTCACCATAGAATTTTATAGTAACAGCTCTATCACTTCGAGACAGCTAGAATGGTTATACAATTTGAATAAAACAATTTACATGGGTGACTTAAACAGCACTATGATTCAGCACCATTTAAAATGGCCGTGTACTCACCTCTAATCTCCCACAATCCCTCAGTAATCTTCTCAAATCAGGGGGAGTTGTAAGGACGTGGTGGCAGTGTGAAGGTGCCTGACTAACACGAGCATCAGCCATATATTGTTGGCTGACATCCACATGGGTCGGTCAGATATTGGGGTTTGAGGAGGACATCTTAAACTCCAATAAGGTTGTTGTGAATGTTCTGCATTGTGGTTCTGAATGTACAAAAGTTGAGCATGTTTCATTCTTGGGGGTTATGAATTAAGATGTGATAAAGAGGTGATGATGACAAGATAACAGTTATATCTTTTCTTCATTTGTTCTATGGCGCCTATGCGCTATCTCTTGAAATATTAAAGAGAAGAAATGAAATAGACACAATACTGATGTTATTACATTAACCATCACTATGCAATTTTTTCTCTGACCCTATAGATGCTGTAGAGGACACCAACACATTGATTTTGTGGTGCTTTTGGAGACCTCTCTAGCAATCAAGCGTTTAAACTGTCTTGACCCTCAGCTAAATTATTTTTTTCTGCTCTGAATCCTAAAAGCATTTATATTTATTGACGCATTCTGCCTTACAGCACATTTAGGCCCATACTGCAATCCCTTAACCACTTGACTTGCTTCACAATGAGTTGGAGACATCTCTATCAATCTAATGGTTAACTGAGGAAAACTATAGGATGACACTAAACAAAGAGCTGTGTTTACTTTATCTTCTCTTCAGAGACCAAACTGAATTTAGTTCACAGAACCTTTTAAAGGGACCTTTTATCCATCACAGTTCAAGTTAGCAAACAAGGATTCATTTACACTGGTCATTATGGGCTGAATTAGGTGTGTAAACCAATACACTGACAATTAAAGTTAATTACTTTTTCATAAAAAGAGACAATGTGCTTTTATTAAAAGGAAAAAAAAAAGTTTAACCATTTGAATGCCAGGAGGTGTCCAACACAGAGCTCAGCAATGAGTCAGACACCCCTCTGGCACTCAATGGGTTACAGAATATTGAATTCAAAATTATCATATCATAGCCTTCTTAAATACGGTATGTGTTAGATTTAATCTGTTTTGTACTTAAATTGTCACAAAATCATGTTAAATGGCTAGATTTTTCAAAGGGTAGCTTTTTGCACATCCACTTGGAAGGTAATAATCCTTGGGGTTAACGGTAACTTTAAATATATGAAAAAAGTGTCTTGAAAAGTAACAATAACGTCTCCTAATATTAAACACCCTCTTAACTTATCATAATTCCAGTGCACAGTAAGAATTTTTTTTTAAACTTTATTTGAAATAAAAAAAAGATAGAAGAGAACAAGATGTCAATAGAATCAGCATAAATTATGACATAGTAAAGGAAAAATACAGTACAATGTTACACTTCTCATAAGTACAAATAGAGAAACATAACTGTGTCATAGAAGAAACATCAAAGACCCAGTGTAAAGGGTATCAAATAGTATAGTAACAGTAAAAGAGAGAGCAATAGAAGATGAAGAAAGAAACATATGGTTAAGAACATCTAAGAATGAATTCTGAGTGGATTGGTTTGCCAAAATGTATATGATGTCACCATGGTGGACATGTGTTGCTGGATTCTATGACCCCAAACTCCTCCAACCTATGAAATATTCAATGCAAAAAGAAATATGTCTGCCTCCTTGATGATAATAACAATATCCAGTACTTATTAAAGAATAATTTTGAGGAAACAATCCATGAAGAATAGCGTCCATTAGAATTATTTGCCCAGATTAAGAAAATAAGAGTTTATTATTAGGCAGTATTAGTGTTCCTTAAAGGGATAGTAATACTTTGTTATTACTATCCCCCATAATGTAGATATTTGCAAAACAAGTTAATAGCCCCAGGTTCATCTCTCAAACCTTTATGGTCTGAGAGATAACCGAAGGCAAAGTTCCCCCCTCCCTCCCCCTTCCCTGAAGCTTTGTACTGACTGCAGGGGAAGTCTGTCGTACGACAGGCTTGCGGCTCTGCAGCTGAGCCGAGATAGCTTTAGTGAAGAAGAATTATTTCACTGAAACGGTCTTCTACGTGTGCTTGGTTTGTGCTTGGTTTGCACGCACATGTAGAAGACCGTTTCAGTGAAATAATTCTTTGTCACTAACGCGATTGCGACTCTGCTGCAGAGCCACCTGATGAAAGTCAGACTGGATATCCCTGCAGTCAGTACAACGCTGACTTCAGGGAAAGGGGAGGGAGGGGGGAACTTTGCCTTCGGTTATCTCTCACACCATAAAGGTTTGAGAGATGAACCTGGGTGCTATTAAATTATTTTTAGTTATTCTGATTGTGAGACCTAAAAATAACTATATATTTATGTATTTTTAGCTTTCATTACATGCAGGCAAGTGTCCGATATAATTTTAGGGGTGCCCTGAAATTTCATCATTGTGTGTTAGGGTGTCTTGAGCAAACAACAGATTCAGAACTACAGTTTTAATGTGTTTAACAGAAAGATTTACCTAAGTATGTGTCCTTCTAAAATTTAGGGTGCAACCACAGTTCTTCATGCAATATAGCAGGGGTGATCAACGTTTTAAGACTTAGCCCCCCTTTTAGTTTCAGAATTTTATGGGGTCTGCAGTATTATCAATGCACCATACCCATCCCTGGGAATTTTCAAAATGAGCTGACCCTGAGATCTCGTTAGTATTAAAGGAATAGTAAAGTTTCACAAAAACAGCAGATCAAATTAATCTTCATAGTATTTGGGCCATGGAGAACATTTCAATATTGTCAGAGTTGTAGTTCAAGAGTAACTGAATGATAAAGTATTTCTCCCCACTCCTTTTACCTAGTGTAAGCCGCCTCCCCTTAGATGTTGAATCTGATCCCTTGACTGGACAGGTCGCAGCAAGGGACGATCCTCTTACTGTGAGCATAAGGAAAACCCTACCCCCTTTATCAGGTTTTTTCCTTATGCTCACTGAAGATTATCCCTCTCTGTGATCCATCTGGACAGTCTTGCTACTCTGAGGATAGCAGTGTTATATCAGTAAAAGGGTTGGGAGGGGGATACTTTATCATTCAATTACTCTTGAACTACAACTCTGACAATAATGAAATAACAATCTCCACGGCCCAAATACTATGAAGATTAATTGGAGCTGCTTTTATTGTGAAACATTACTATCCCTTTGATGCTAAAAGTTCCTATCATATGGATACTCTGTTATATGTCCCTATTCAATGTAATGGAAAGGTGCTCATATCAGTCCTCAAGGAACCACTAACATAAAACAGCTTAAAGATATCACTGCATGAACACACAAGACAAGCAGGACTTCTCCATTTGTTTTCCTGGTGCAAGTAGCATGACTTTAGAGACTAAAGAAGCAATTAACTGGGGCAGAATATATTATAGGTAGCAGTGAACTCCTCATTCTGAGAATTTTGCCTTTCACCTTGAGACCCTGAGAGTTGGATCAAACCCTGAGATTTCCCAGGTATGACCGTTCCATGCCAGATATTTTCTTTATGGATGTAAGCTCTTTCCCTTCCACCTGAAGTGTGAGAAACAACTGTTATAAAGTAGACTTGGGTTTAGTTAGAAAGCAGGTAAGGTGGGTAGTTTGCAGAACAAGCGGGAAGTGGACTTGGCATCTCAGGATGGAATCATCTGAGCCATGGAGGATAGGCTCAATGTCTATTTCTGTTGTATTAAACACTGCATGGCATGGACATTTTAAAGTGAACCTGATACCAGCACAGCATTTAGGCTCTTTAACTGTATCTGTTTAAACTGCTTTAAACTTCTATTTTTTGTTTTACAACCTAATTTCAGAAGTACTTAATTCTCTGATTTGATAAGATACAGCATATATAGTCACCTGTCTTGAAAATCACCTTGTTCCTTCTTCCTAGGTTGCTATAGCCTATCAGGTTTCACTGCAGACATGACATAAATGAATGGGGAGGAATAATCATGCATATCTTTTCAAGATATATATATGTAGCTCCCACTGTGGGGAGATTTTGGAAAGGTGATAGTCCATCTTTATGGCATAAGCTTAATCTGTATTTCTCAGAGGTCTTATTTTCCAGGATACCTCACCTTGGAATCCCATTTGTCCCAGTTTTTCAGAAGGAAATGAAATTAGTCCTGTAGTCAGATGGTTGGGGAAGACATATACTGCTCTTGATGCACAGTGTATCAATTGTGACAGTTTAAACATTTTTAACAATAAATATTAAAGGGTCTATTGGAGTACTATGATGAGTTAACATAGCTGGGAACTCTCCGAATTTGCCCTGGAGACTCTGGTTTTTACTGCTAATTACTGGAGGCTGATTCTCCGGATGGGAGGAGTTTCTTATGGAACTCTGCCCACTTTTCTTCCTTCCCAGTCTGTTCCTCCCACTTCTGCCCACTTCTCCTCCTTCCCTAGCTTATTCGTCTTACTTTTTCTTCATTTTATAACCTCCGCCCCCACTCACAATTAAGCCTCATACCTATTTTCATATGAATTGCATTGTTTTTTCCCCCCAGCAGCACCATAGGACTCCCCTCTCCGGGAAGTCCAAAAATCAAAGTTCTCAGGTATGTGAGTTAATCCCTTGGGTTCTAGAAGCAATGCATTGGAGAGATTTAAAACATATGAAGGTTTAACCCCTTTGAGTGACATTGTGTTGCAATGAGTTGAATACCTAATCAGCATTCAAATGTGTCTATATTTGGGGCTCTTTCCATAAGTTCTTAAAGGGTTAGTAATGTCTACAAAAATTATTTTTAATTTTGAAGAGGTTAAAAAGTTGGCTTGAATGCAAAAAAACCATATCTCTCAAACCGCTATGGTTTTAGAGATACATGCGTTTAAAGTTCGTGATTTCCTGCTGTCAGCTGTAAAGCTGTCAGCAGGAGATCCGTGTCGGCCGAGCCGCAATCACTGACAGCAGGAAATCACAAATTTTAAATGCATGTATCTCTCAAACCATAGCGGTTTGAGAGATATGTGGTTTTGGCATTCAAGCCAACTTTTTAACCTCTTCAAAATGAAAAATATTTTTTTAGACATTACTAACCCTTTAAAATTGTCTTGCTGTGTCGCCATTGACATGCTATGAATGTCGGTGAGATGCAGGTTGCCCACCCCTGGTCTATGCGCAACCCGCTGCAATAGTTTTTTGATGCATAACTGAACTAAGCCAATTCTAGGCACTGTTATTGTATAATTTTATTGCTGGAAACCCATCTTCAGAATTCCCACATTTCCCCCTGAATTGTCAAGGGTTAAATAAAAATTTACACATACTATAAACTTCAGCACTCCTACCTTAACAATTTACTTGCGTAACATGTTTGCTAGAATATGAGCAGGGAGCTTTCATAAAACCTTTAAAGAGCACGTGTTTCGACTTACTGGCTGTTCTATTGTCCTTCTCTCTATGCAGTTTTTCTCTCTCTCTGTTTGCTCAGCCCAAATATTTGCCAAATATTACTTGCTCTCTGGAAATAAAAGTACACTTCTTTAAAGCCTCTCTGTGCCGTTCCCTTGTTCGTTCTTTTCGGTCAATATGTTATATTGATCTTTTATACTCTATTATGCTCATTAAACCTGAACTTTGCCTTTAACCTCTTCCATTCTAAAATGAGTCTCTTTGGAAACAAACAAGAAAAAAAAAGATTTATTTATGCTTAAGGACTAGAGTGTGTGCAAAGCACTGCATTGCACACTTTTCTGGTCCTTAAAGGGTTACATTAAAGGGAAGGTAATGTTTCACAAAAAAGCAGCTCCAATTAATCTTCATAGTATTTAGGCCATGGAGAGGTTTATTTCAATACTGTCAGAGTTGTAGTTCAAGAGTAATTGAATGATAAAGTATCCCCCTCCTGCCCCTTTTACTGATGTAACACTGCTCTCCTCATAGCAGCAAGACTGTCCGGATGGATCGCAGAGAGGGACAATCTTCAGTGAACATAAGGAAAAAAACTGAGAAATCTGTCAAGGGGGCAGGGCTTTCCTTATGGTCACAGTAAGAAGATTTTCCCTTGCTGTTACCTGTATGGTCAAGTAACCAGATTCCACATCTGAGGGGAGGCGGCTTACACTAGGTAAAAGGGGCAGGAGGGGGATACTTTATCATTCAATTACTCTTGAACTACAACTCTGACAGTATTGAAATAATGCTCTCCATGGCCCAAATACTATGAAGATTAATTGGACCTGCTTTATTTTGTGAAACATTACTATCCCTTTAAATATTTATTGTGTACCTGAAAAGACAATATTTATAAAATAAATAGTTGACATAAGCTTAACTCTTTGAGTGACAGAGAAAGACATGCAACACATTGCTGCACAATGTATTGCACACCCCTCTGTTGCTCAAAAGGATCAAAATAACACTATTGGCAACTGTGTGTTATTATAGTATGTCACATGACATAGTGTAGGTACATTAGTGCTGGGAGTAAGACGTGTGTGTGTGTGTGTGTGTGTGTGTGTGTGTGTGTGTGTGTGTGTGCACTCAAAGGACCTGTTTTACCAGTCTTGTGTATGGGAACAGGCCAAGTAATGTGCTAAACAAGTAGGACTAGTCCAAATTTGTCCTAATGGACTTAATCTACATCTGGTTATAGAAACTGAATTTACCATCTCTGACCATAGACACGAATAGCAAAAGCATCTCCATAAAAACGAATGGCCATAAAACATCCAAAAAGCAGTCTCAGAAAAGTGTCAGTTTGTACTGTAAAGATTTTTTGAATGAACCATTTCAAAGTAGTGGGAGCACCCTTGTTTTACTCAAATTAAAAAAGTAAGATTTAATGTAATTACATTTGCAGCCCAGGAGACTGGTGAAAAGAAATAGAAAGGGTGTCTTCTTTTAACTGGGGGGCAAGAACAATCAAGTGGCCCCACCTTCACACCTCCTGTTTCAAACAGTAAGCTAGCGGGATGCAGCTTCAGAGGCAGAAACCGCCAGCCCAGAATTATCAACTGCAACTGAGCTGGGCACATGCATGTGTACCTGCTCAGGAAAAGTGTGAAATAATCTGTGTTTCTGAGCTATTTTTTTGTATCAAAATATGACATTGATTAAAATATTCAACATTTCTCTTCCTATTTATTTAATATTAGATTCTCAGAACCTGTCATACACTGTCTGACACACTAGCCTTGTTCCACTGGTAGCTATACCATCACATATACACTGCCTGCTAGCTCAGCCTTGTTCCCCTGTCCACTGGTAGTCAGAGATCCACATAAGCACCGTCTGACACCCCAGGCCTCAGCCTTGTTCCACTGTCAACTGGAAGTCATAGAACCTCACATACACAGTCTGACTTTCAGCCTTCTTTCACTTGTAGTCCCAGATCAACACATACACTGCATTTTAAATATCACCTTTCTTCTGCAGGTAGTGGAGCATTCCATGGGTGAGCTGTCCCCAGATTATGAAGCCATTCTACAAACTCCTCTCTCTACCTGTTACTTCTGATTTGCACTGAGATCACCTCAATGTCAACCCAGAAGTATTGGCTAGAGAGCAGAGCTTGTGGGATTGTAAGAATCCGGTCCAGACAGTTCCGCTCCACTGTTATCTGCAGCTCTTCCTGTTTACCTGGACACACCAGTTCCTCTCACGTCAGCTCTGCTACTGCCTGTATTATAGTTTGCTTTTCAGGACACACCCACCGTCGCATATATCAAGAGCCTCACAGACCCTTCAGTGCACATGTATAGTGTCTTACTGACTAAGTGTTCCAGTACAGAGATTCCTGTTTTTCATGGCTTGAATTCTGACCATGCTTGTTTGCTACCAGTCCTAACATCTGCTTCATTCAAGACCTGATTCTGCTTGCTGATTTGGGTACTGTGATCTTGATTGTTTGTGAGCTCCTAGTTCTGAACTTCACCTGTGTGAGCTTCATGCATTTGACCCTGCTCCCTAGATGTGCACCCTATCTTAGTACTCAAGCAGCTCTCTGCAGTAGCAGCCTTGAGAGATAGTTGTTTCTGCTAATCCGTGGCCACCTATCATCCATTTTTTTCTGCAAATGAGTTGTACTTTATATTCACTGCTTCGACTCTCTAGTGACTGTTCCTGGAGTTTTATGCAACCGTTCTGCCTGGTAACCCCATTCTGCCCTGCTGGTTCGATTTCTGTCCTGTTAGTGAGACTGACAGATTATATAGGTGTCATGGCTGCGGACCCTGCAGAGGTTGCTAAGGCTGTTGCACAACAGGGAGCATTATTTTGACAGCATTGTTTATAAATTAAAAATCAGGATCAGATGTTGGATTCTATTATTGGGCTTCTGAAACTGCAGCATAAGGAGGTTTCCACTTCTGCTTCAGCTGCTCCAACTACACAGTAACTCCCTGACAAGCCTCCCAAAATCCCATTTGCTTGAAATCTTTGATGAAAACCCCAGGGAGCTCAGGTGGTGATTCTTTAGTCAGTGTGCACTGCACTTAATCAGCCTGATAATTTTCCTACACACTAAGCAAGAGTAACCATTATAATTTACCTTCTTAAAGGTCAAGCATTAGCTTGTGTCAATCACTCTGAGACTGTGCCTTTCCCATTATAGAACATTTGGACAACTTCATAGAAGCTTAGTGATCTGTATTTGGACACCCCTGGCAGGCAAGCTGCTGCAGAGGCTGATATTCTGTACCTTCCACAAAGCATAAAGCCCTTGGCACAGTATGGGTTGAGTTCCACACATTGGCATATAACACTAATTGGGGAGAAAATGCTTTAAAGTGTTAGTAATGTCTAAAAAAAATTTTTTGGCACTTAGAAGAGTTTAAAAAGCTGATCTGAATGCAAAAAAACGTATCTCTTAAACCGCTATGGTTTAAGAGATACGGGCGTTTAAAATTTGATTTCTCCTACTGACAGCTGTAAAGCTGTCAGCAGGAGATCCTTGTCGGTCGACACGGAGGCGCTTGAGAAGTGCCGAGATCTCGTTACTTACAAGGAATCCCTTCATTAGAATGGTCTAACACGTGTGCCTGAACACTAGGCAAATGTTTTAGACCATTCCAATGAAGGGATTCCGTGTAAGTAACGAGATCGCGGCACTTCTCAAGCGCCACAGTGTCGACCGACACGGATATCCTGCTGACAGCTTTACAGCTGTCAGTAGGAGAAATCAAACTTTAAATGCCCGTATCTCTTAAACCATAGCGGTTTGAGAGATATGTTTTTTGCATTTATATCAGCTTTTTAAGCTCTTCTAAATGCAAAAAAGTTTTTTTAGACATTACTTTCACTTTAAGTGCAGACTTCAAAAAGGAACTTTGTGAGAAGTTAAAAGATGAGTTCACTGTTTATGACCACACAGACGTCAAGAAAGCGAGATATAATTTCATTCAAGCCATCTTCTTGCTTAGAAAAAATACTAAAACCTCATTCCCAGTCACCAAGCCATTCTGATTCTACAGCCTCCTTTGAGCCTATGGTGCTGGGACCTTTGACTTGCCTCTTCCAAGAAAGAAAGTTGTTTAGGCGCATTCTGGGTTTCTGCTTATACTGCGCTGCTTCTAGTCATTTAGCCCGATCTTGCCCAAAGAAGCTGGAAAAATTCCAAGGCTTAGTGGTGTCACAGATAGGTTCACTAAGCATATGTTCCATCCCTGGAAGCACCAAGAATTGCTTGCTACTTTCACTTACTCTGTCTTGATCAAAAGGATGTGTTTATACTCAGGCCTCCCTGGAATCTGGAGCTGTTGGACTGTTTATTTAGAAGTCCTATGTCATGCAGAATAATATTTCTACTCTTCCCAAGGAAACCCCAGTCAGAATAACCACTGCAAATGGCACTCCTTTGGGTACTGGTTAGGTTACCCATTACACCCTTCTCTATAAACTACTTTCAGAGGTCTGTATCATGACAGAGAGACACCTTTGAAATGATCTCTTCATCATGATTCCCATTATCCTGGGATGTCTCTGTCTATGTTTTTATAACCCTGTTATTGATTGGAAAACTGTGCAGATATTCTCCTACAGTGACTTATATAAAACTCATTGCATTCTCCCTACTGTTTCATTTGCCTCACTTACCTCTGATGAACCTCCTCTGGCATCAGCCCACTACAGTTAGTTTAAAGATGTTTATTGCAAGGAAAAAAGCTAAAATTTTACTTCCGCACAGAACCTACAACTGTGCTCTTGATCTCCAAGTTGCACCTACCTTCTTTCAGTACCCCAAACCAAAGTTATAGAAGAGTATATCAAGGATATTTTGGCAAGAGGGTTTATCAGACTTTCCTCCTCTCTTGCTGGAGCAGGTGTCTTATCCGTGGAAAAGAAAGATGGTTTCTTGAGGCCCTGCATTGATTAATGAGGTTTGAAAAGTATTACCAAGAGACACAGTTATCCTTTCCCCAAACTCTCCAAACTATTTGACCAGCTTCGAGGATCTACAGTATTTAATAAGCTAGACCTTCATGAGGCTTAAAATTTGATCCATATTTGAAAAGTGGATGAGTGGAAGACAGCCTTCCATTCAGGACACTATGGTGATGTTGTGTGAGCTGTGCAATGCCTCTGCAGTGTTCCAGTCCATCATCAATGAAACGTTCCATGACATGCTTCAGTCCTGCAATGTAATGTACCTGGATGATATTCTGATCTTTTCTAAGACACTGCAAGAACATCATACCCATGTAGCCTTGGTCCCGGGACACTTACATACTCATGACCTGTATGCTAAGCTAGAAAAATGTAAATTTGAGAAGTCACATCTTCCTTTCTTGGGCCATATTATCGCTTCTCATGGTCTTGAAATGGATCCTGTGAAGGTTGAAGCAGTCAAGGACTGGTCCCTTCCTCAAGGTCTTAAAGTTATCCAAAGACTCACTGGCTTTCCAAATGACTATAGATAAGGGACTTTTCCAAGAATGTGGCCCCCTATTACTAAAATGATCCACCAACATTGGTCTTCAGAAACATTGATTTACTGAAAGTCTTTTTTTGCTTGGCACCTATCCTTCTGCATCCAGATTCCCAGCAGGTCTTTGTCATAGAAGTGGATACTTTCGAAGTAGAAGCCAGATCAGTCCTCTCCCAGAGGTCTCCCCACCACTCTGGTGTCTACTTTTCAAAGAAGTTCTCTCCAGCCAAAATAAATTATAATGTGAGTAAACCGAGAACTTCCTGCAACCAAGATTGCCATGGAGGAATGATGGTACATGCAAGAGGGTGCTGTTACATCCATAACAATTTTAACAGATAACCGTAACCTTGAATACCACCAAATTATTAAAGCAGAACTACCACCTTGAAAACACTTTATCTTCAATAACTCCCCATCTGGCGACTAGTTGCTTAATAGCGCTAGTCGACAGAATTATGACCTTATTCAAAAGAAATATGCATTCTTACCGGGCTGACAGCAGCACTGAGCACAGACATCTTGCCATAGTGACGTCCACGTGCCTGCGCTGTCAGTCCCTTTTGGAGCCGGCACATTAACCTAAGGTTGATGCTCTCTCCTGACAATTTTGCCTACTTCTGAAAAACATGCTGACCTATTTGTGAAAAAATCTATAGCCTTCACAGAATACCAGAGCAAAGAGTTTCTGACAGAGTCTCTCAGTTTGTGTCATGATTCTGGAGGGCCTTCCGTAAAAGACTTCGTATTGATTTGCACTTTTCAACCAACTATCACCTTCAGTCTAATAGAGATTAAACCAGAATCTTGAACAATTTTTTGGTGCTACTGTAATGAACAATATTTTAACTGGACTAATTTACTCCCACTGGCAGAGTTCTCCTATAACTTCTTGTTGCAAGATTATCTGGAATGCTCTCCTTTCTTTTCTGCCTCTAATCCTCGTACTTTCATCCCAATCTACTGGAATACCTGCTGCTGATGTCCATGCTGCCTCCCTTGTAGACATATGGCAGGGTATACAAGCCACCCTTCTAGGAGCCCTGCCTCACCAGAGGAGAACCTTTAACAAACATCACTCTGCTGCATCTGATTATGCCAGACATGGTCTGGCTTTCAACGTGGAACATCAAGCTCCACCAACCTTATGATAAGCTTGGCCCTAGCTACAAAGGACCTTTCAAGATACTCCACATCAACCAGGCGTTCTACAGACTGGAGATTCTTCCAAACCTTAAGATCTCTCCTACCTTCCATGTCTCTTAGCTCAAGCAATTTAAACATGACAGATTTGTTCACTCTGTACCACCTCCTCCTGTCTCTGTGGTGGACACAAGGAATTTGTCTTTGATAAGATTCCTGATTCACGTTTCCTAATGGTACCCTTCAGTATCTGGTGAACTGAAAGGGTTGTGACCAAGAGTAGCATTCCTGGGTTCCAGGTTCTGATGCCCATGCTTCTGCCCTGAAGATAGCATTTCATCTGGAATTTCCCTCTAAGCTCTGTTTAGGACCCCACAGAGGGTATCGGTGTAGGAGTGGTGGTGGTGGGGGTAATGTAAGAATCTGGTCCGGAAAGTCCCGTTCAGCTATAATGTGCAGCTCTGCCAGATTATCTCACCGTACCCATTCCACTCACTTCATCTCTGCTATTGACTGTTTTCCAATCTGATTTCAAGGACACTCCCACTGAGGTCTGTATCAAGCAGCCTCACAGTCACTTTAGTGCACCTGTATAGTGTCTTACTGAATAAGTGTTGCAGTACTGAGATTCACGTTTTCTGTGAATTACCTTGGCTTTAAATTCTAACCAATAGTCCTGACATATGCTGCGTTCCAAGCCTGATCCTGTTTACTGATTTGGATATTTTGACCTTAATGGTTTGTGAGCCCCTAGTCCGGTAATTCACATGTGTGAATTCCCACTCCCTAGCTTTGTACATTAACTTCACTCTCTATCAGCTGTCAGCAGCAGCAGCCTTGACAGCAGGGCCAGATTTACGTATGAGGAGCACCTATGCAAGACACTTCAGGGACCCTTAGCTCAACCAGCGACCACGACCTCACTTCTCACATGACCTGCCCCCAGTGCCATCCACAGTTTCTTGGCAAAGGAAATACCATTGGCCTATAAAAAGCAAGAATGAAAAAGCTTCAGACTCTAGTTACTAGAGAGAACTCCAAGCCTGTAAAGGAGTATGGCATTGTTGCAAGTACTTTAAGATTGCCCTGACCACATCCGCAATTCAGAATGTGGGTTTCACCAGCACAACTGAGGTGACCCTCAAAATCAGAAGCTCTAGTCAGTTACCTATTCTGCTTATTGGCAGGGACGTGCACAGACATTTTGGGGGGCAGGGGCTCAAATGAAAAAAGGGCACTTCTCATAATTATTTATTCAAAATATATATTTAAAAAAAGGGCACAAGGGCACTTTGGACAAAAAGGGCAGGTGGTCAAGCCCCCCTTGGTGTCTATCTGTGCAGGTGCCTGCTTATTGGGAAATCTGGCCTTGTACAATAATGCATAAAACAAATAACGTAGGAACACCCACAAAGTAACAAAACTAAATTTTAAATGTCTTACATACATATTGCAAAATTAAGGAAAACTGGGAGTTCAGCCAGGTGCAGCTGACCTCCATTTGAATGCAATATACGTGCAGATCTAGTAGGTCATTGTCTGTTTTATCTGTTGTGCTAAATGCCAATTAAATGATCTCTGACTAATGTTTTAATAAGATAAGGAAGTATATTTTCCTGTAAAAGAATACCAACACATAAAAACAGATATGAATTTCCCAATAGGTAACTTCCTAGAGATCAAAATTTTGAGGGGAGCCTCAGCTGTGCTGGCAACACCCACAGTTTGAATTGTGGGTATGAACAGAGCATTCGCAGTGTCCCTGCATGAATTTTATAGCCAGTTACATGATATTTTTTTTTAAATCTTGGATGCTATGAGCTGCAATCAAGGGATAAAGCTCATTTTTGTGTTCCTGCTTGTCACATGCCAAGGGTATTTTAAAGGGATAGTAATGTTTCATAATAAAAGCAGCTCTAATTAATCGTCATAGTATTTGGACTTTGGAGAATGTTATTTCAATACAGTGAGAGTTATAGTTCAAGAGTAATTCAATGACAAAGTGTCCCCCTCCCGCCCCTTTTACTGATGTCACACTGCTCAGCCAGAGCAGAAGGAAGGTGCCCAGGTAGACTGCAGAGAGGGACAATCTTCAATTGAGATAAAGGAAAAAGCTGAAAAGCTTGTCAAGGGGTGCAGGGCTTTCATTGTTCTGATAGGAAGAATATTGTCCCTTGCTGTTATCTGTCTGGTCTATGGACTGCATTCCACATCTGAGAAGAGATGGCTTACACTAAGTAAAAGGGGCGGGAGGGGGAAACTTTGCTTGTGAACATCTCTCAAACCATAAAGGTTTGAGAGATAAGACTTATATCGTTCTTCATGGTTTTTTTAATGCCTACAAAATAAAATAAAGATAAAACGAAGTATTACTATTACTTTAAGTTCCAGGAAACAGTGGATGTGACTGGGTGTGGGATCATGTGAATACTGGGGATATTACTATTGGTGGAATTTCGGGAGCCTTGAATGCCTAAAGGTGCCTGGAGTGTACAGCCAGCCCTGCCTAAATATGAGCTAAGGTTATATATAAGTAAATTGTAATCTATGACTGGGTTAAAGGAACACTAACATCTAAAAATGAACTGGGGTTATACACAATTCATAACTTGTAGTACAAGCCAGTACCTTGTGATCCATTTATTTTAGAGGTCTAATATCTAGTCTTATATATTTTCCATGGAAGGTTCCATTGTTGGCTTTTGCAGTGCTCCCTGACTCCCATTAACACATCAACCTTAAAGGGATAGTAATGTTTCACATTAAAAACAGCTCCAGTTAATCTTCATAGTATTTGGTCCATGGAGAGTGTTACTTCAATACTGTCAAAGTTCTAGTTCAAGAGTAATTAAATGATAAAGTATCCCCCCTCCTGCTCCTTTTACCAATGTAACACTGTTCACCTCAGAGCAGTAAGACTGTCCGGATGGATCTCAGAAAGGCACAATCTTCAGTGAGCATAAGGAAAAACCTGAAAAATGTGTCAAGGAGGCAGGGTTTTCCTTATACTCACAGTAAGAAGATGGTCACTTGCTGTGAGCTGTCTGGTCCCAGGACCAGATTCCACACCTGAGGGGAGGTGGCTTACACTAGGTAAAAGGGACGCGAGGGGGATACTTTATCATTCAATTACTCTTGAACTATAACTCTGACAGTACTGAAATAACATCTTCCATGACCCAAATTCTATGAAGATTAATTTGAGCTGCTTTTTTTTGTGAAACGTTACTATCCCTATAATAGGTGTTCCAGTGCTTTTAGCCTGTGAGCTTCTGTTTTTTCGGAAAAGTTAAGCTGTGAGACATGTATGTGTGCACTCTCTGGAATAACTGTTTCTTTTCTGTGTTTTGTTAGTGTGATAAAGAATTCAAGGAAAAAATCTCACTAAACACCAAAGCCACAAGTTAATTCACCAGCTAGATTTAACCTTCCAAGGGTGTTTGAAGGAGTTTCTCCCCTTATGATTTTCTGTTTTAAACAGAGCTCGAGTTCTGCAGGAACACATGGGAACTGCGTTTCTGTACGTCTTCCACAGCAGGAACGCCATTCCCGCTAGCAGGAGTTCTGAAACTGGCTGGCAATAGGGGCTGCAGGGGTTTCACCTACGACCGGGCCCGTCACTCCCAGCTGCCCCCTGCGACCCCCCCCTGCCCAGCGCCCGCTACATGGTGAGGTCTGTGCCTTCTTCTGGACAGACCTGTAGCTGCTGAGCTCCCTCGTCAACTCTTTAGTAATGCAGAGCGCTAAGAGACATCATCTCCCAGCGCTCTGCATTACTGAAGAGAAGGCAGAGCAGGAGCTCCAGCAGCTACAGGACTGTGCCAAAGGAGGCACAGACCTCTCCTGCCATGCTGCTGGACCACCAGGGAGGTAGGAAATGGACACTGGGGGGGGAGGCAATGTGAGGGTAACATGGAGCTGATGGGGGGCAATGTGAGGGCAATATGGAGATGATGGGGGCAAGTTGGAGCTGATGGGGCAATATGAAGCTGATAGGGGGAAATGTGAGGGCAATATGGAGATGATGGGGCAATGCGGAGATGATGGGTGCAAGTTGGAGCTGATGGGGTGCACTTTGGAGATGATGGGGGGCAAATTGGAGCTGAAGGGAGCAATGTGGGAGCAATGTGGAGATAATGGGCGCAATGTAAGGGCAATGTGGAGATGATGGGGGCAATGTGAGGGCAATATGGAGCTGACGGGGGCAATATGGAGCTGATGGGGGGTAATGTGAAGGCAATATGGAGATGATGGGGCAATGTGGAGCTCATGGGGGCAATATGGAGTTGGTGTGGGGGAAATGTGTGTGCATGCATGCAACAGTGAAAGAGACAAAGACATATGCAACAGACATCAACACACAT
The DNA here is from genome assembly GCA_037306005.1 of Rhinophrynus dorsalis. Classification (NCBI taxonomy): domain Eukaryota; kingdom Metazoa; phylum Chordata; class Amphibia; order Anura; family Rhinophrynidae; genus Rhinophrynus; species Rhinophrynus dorsalis. The sequence goes on along the minus strand of CM074723.1, from coordinate 68,937,069 downwards.
ATAGATGCAGAAACTCCCACACACACACGCACTGACATACATAGAGTGAGACAGACACACTCATACATGCAATGATACACACACACACACGTATAGAGAGAGACAAACTTGACAGGAGCCATACATATTTATTTTGGGCGGGGGGAATCTTGGGTGAGTTCTCACACTTTTTTTCCCAAACCTTGACCCCTGGTTTTAAACAAAATGAAACAAACCCATGTATGGTAAATCACATTCTGTCAATAATTTTATTAAAAATAGGAACAGTTTTAGAGACACTTCTGAAGGCGTTAGTGTTAATCCTTTGAGTACCAAGGAAGTGTATAACAAACTGCCCCCTGGAACTTGAACATTTACCCTAACCCTTAAAAGAGAACTATACCCTAAGAATCTGTTCTTATTTTTTTTTCAGGACTTACCTATGTAGGTGGCCCTCAAACTGCAATAGTTATTTCTATTTACTCTTTTATTTGCATTTGATATCTGATGTAGTCTACTGCTAGTTGTATTTGTTCACAATCTGGTAAAGGCTAGTGGCCATTACAAATCATTCAGGTTTATGGAAGCCAACTGTTTATTGTGAGGGGGTGTGACCGTGGAGATCACTGTATATACAGAAAAATGCAGATATACTGCAAAAAATAGATATATGTGACTATTGTAAGAAGGACAACTTTCTAGGTATTTAAATGGGTTAAATAAATTATGAATCAAATATTACTGGGTGTATTTATTTATTTTAATCACAAACCCTTATCCTCATGTATAACTCCATTCTGTATCTTACAATGTAACCCAAACACTGACATTAGGTACATGGCTACTATTTACGATTAATATCTCTGCCCATTCATCACTTCCAGCCACTGGTTACTGCCACTTCAATCCCAAAAATGTGTAGTTGCAGTAAGATAATACCTTACCTATGTATGGCTGGACAGGGTGGAGGCTGTATCATGTTGTCTCTCATCTCTGCAGAAAGTGCTGCACCACTGACACATCTACTTAGTACTGTGATTCGCTTCACTCTGGGACATCCCTAGACTCAGACTGAAAACTTGCAAATAGGTATGTTAAAATAGGGCCTAGAAAGAGGTGTTAAAAACAAAAGTCTTTTTACTGCCCCTTGCAGGTGTTTTGTGTGCAAATGATTGCAGACTGTGTTTATGGTGTGTTGTTTCATTTGGATTTCTGGGGTATAATTGGTGGCCTTCTACTTCATAAAACAGATAGAGTGAATACTTGAATGTATGAATATTGCAGCAGTGTGTTAGTGTAGCAGTGGGGATAAGTGCGGGCAGCATCCGACTATCCTGCCTCAGGCCTTGCCAGCATGTAGAGGACTCTCTGTGTCAGTAGCATCAGACTATCCTACTTAAGGCCTTGCCGGCTTTTCAAGGACTCTCTATGTTGGTAGCATCCGACTAACCCCCCTAAGGCCTTGTCGGCTTGTTGAGGACTCTCTGTGTCAGTAGAATCCAGCTATCCTGGTTGACAGCCTTTTCAATCCTACGACTCCTTTAGTTGATCAGTAACCTTCTGCAGAACTACCTACGGTGGCTGAGCCGGTTACTGCACTACAACTCCTCATCTTGGCTTCAGCCAGTGTCTACTGAGTTCTTGTGGAATTTACATTGTTGCTCAGTAACTTCAGCTATCTTATTGGGCTAGACTGAACTTGTTAATATCCTCTGTCTGTTATTCAATACCTTGAAGGAGGCCAAAATATCTACGAAATTAGACCTGCGGGGGGCCTACAACTTGATCCGAATAAGAAAGGAAGATGAATGGAAGACAGCCTTCAACAGGCATTAGGAGTACCTTGTCATGTCCTTCGGTCTCTAATGCCCCCAAAGTGTTCCATCATTTCATCAACAAGATCTTCAGGGATATTGTACTTTCTTACATGGTAATGTACATTGAGGGCATATTGATTTCCCTCCTCCTCCATTCATCAACACCAGGGACACAGCCGAACGGTCTTACAGTGCCTTCTGAAGGACCATTTGTTCGTAAAAGCTGAAAAATACACCTTCGAGGCCACTCAATTAACATACCTGGGATATATTGTATCCGACTCGGGTCTCAAAATGGACCCACTGTTCAAGCAGTCCAGTGTTTTCTGGGCTTCACAAACTATTATAGAATATTTTTTTCGGAATTTCTCTACTCTTGTAGGGTGCTAATCCCATGGTTTGGTCGACAGCAGCTGTTATGGCCTTTGCTCGATTAAAAAACATCTTTGTCTCAGCACTGCCCCATTATCCTGACCCATCTAAGCCATTCTTTATCAAAGTTGATGCTTCTGAGTTGGGATCTGGTTCTATTCTCTTCCAAAGAGATGAAACCTTTAATCATCTTCACCCCTGCTCGTATTTCTCCAAACAGTTTTCTCCTCTGGGAAAAACTATGATGGCTCATGGGTGGAGCTGTAAAGCAATATGTGGGATATTGATTTTTTAAGCTTTCTATGGAAAGTGTTTAGTTTAGTGGTGTTAAAATTACCCAACATGTTGAAGGGCATATCGCCAACACACACTAACATGTTTTCACCATCATATCCCTGTCAATCCGCAATCTGCCATCATCACCATGAATCCGCTATGCCTTCAACAGGTTCACAATTTTGCACTGCACATATCAACAGTGGCCACTGTCATATACATGTGGATGTGTTCATATGTTAATGTTGGACTTCACCACATACACTAAACACCGAAAATCTGCTGTCGGAGTGCATAGTCCCAACATTCATACTTGAGGTTGGCAATGTTGGGATATCTCTGCAGGTCTCTATGGAGTCAGAGGACAGTTTGAAGTCTCTGCTAATATAGATTCTCTTTAAATGAACACTAACACTTTCTAATAATAATTTATGTTAATCTGGGGAAATCCAAATGGCCACTATGAATCCATTCTGTGTATCTTGGGTCTTCAGAATTTTTATTTACTAAGTACTTAACTGCAGAAACATGGAGGAAGACATAATTCCTTTCTGCAAGACCCCTTCATCCCAAATTTCTCCCACTGAAGTCTCCTTGTCTAAGAAAACATTAGTAGGAGGAGTTTGATCTCCTATAGTCCTGTAAAAAATCATGTCTGCCTCAATGGACATGCTCTCAAATACTAATTAAAGATGCATTTGGGGAAGCCAATATGAGCAGAATTGATTCATGGTGGTAGTTTTCTGTCCAGATTAAAGTAAATTTATTTTTTTTTTAGATTAACCCCTTGACTTTTAGTACATTCTTCAATCGTCATCATCATCATCTTCAGCCATTGTCAGTCCACTGCAGGATGAAGGCCTTCTCATCAAGCCACCAACAACTTCTGTCCTGTGCCTTTTGTTGCCACTCTGTACCAACAAATCTGGTAATTTTTCTTTTCCCAAAATTTATACAAAATACCTTTCAATACTATACATAAATTATACATATACATGCATAAACATAATCTCATGCACAGTCACAAAATCCCATGACAAATTCATACCATTGCTCGATCTATTCTCTATCCTCAATGGGGAACCTACCAGTTATTTGTTATTTTTATTAAGATCCCGGAAATCTCTCAATCCAAGGGCACCATGACCTATAATATCTATCCAAATATTAAAGTGCTGCAAAATATCCCTTTTCCATTATGGCATATTATGGCACATCTCCAGCATACCTCAGGGGTACTAGGATCAAACCTATGCAAAACTTCTGGAACTAAATGCCAACATGACATCACTTTGTATTATCCCACTCCTTCCAATGCGTCTCTTGTAAACATGCAATATCAATCCTATGCCTACAAAGCATATGTAATAGAGTTATTTTTTGGGGGGGATATTGAACCCCTGCACATTCAGGGACATAAATTTAAATGTACCCGTCATTATACCCCACTATACTCCAAATCATATAATACCGGTGTCCCCATTGAGGTCTTCTAAAATTGCATATATTTCACGACTATGATCGGTATCAACATATATAAATCACAAACATCACATTTATACAGACTACACTTAACACACCCACTGAGACTACATCTTACTAGATTAGTCTCTAAACCCAATGGTACCCTTACCATATCTCCAAATATATAAGGGAAAAATCACGAGCCCTCCACATGGCTCTCATATTCAGCTTTATAATCTAATTCCCCCCCTACACACATTATGCGGTATAGCAATGGATTGAGGCAAACAAACCCAATCATTGTAAATCACTTTATAGACCCCAAGAATGATAATGGCAAGGCAGTTGATGTAGTATATCTAGACTTTGCAAAGGCATTTGATACAGTGCCACACAGAAGGCTGGGGTATAAAATAAGGAAATCAGGGCTAGGAGATGACCTTTGCAATTGGATACAAAACTGGTTGAAGGGTAGGGAACAGTGTGTGGTTGTAAATGGACAATTCTCCAATACAGTTAAAGTGGAGCGCGGAGTACCTCAGGGCTCAGTATTAGGTCCGCTGCTGTTTAACATGTTTATAAATGACCTAGAAATAGATATAGAAATCAAAATATCAATATTTGCAGATGACACTAAATTATGCAGGGTAATTAATTCAGAACAGGATAATTGCTCTCTACAGAGGGATTTAAATAAAATGGCAGATTGGGCAAACAAATGGAATATGAAGTTTAATGTGGGGAAGTGTAAAGTCATGCATTTGGGAGGAAATAATCCCAAGGCTACTTATGAACTTAATGGAATCATTTTAGGGGACTCGTTGCTAGAGAAAGACCTGGGTATCCTTGTCAACCACAAACTTGGAAACAGTGACCAGTGTCAAACAGCAGTAGCAAAGGCAAACAAAATCCTGTCTTGCATAAAAAGAGGTATTGAGAGGGTGCAGCAAAGAGCAACAAAATTAATTAAGGGAATGGAGGACTTGACGTATGAGGAACGAATAGACAAACTTGGTTTATTTACTGTAGATAAAAGATTACTAAGAGGAGACCTTATCACATTGTAATAATATATGAGAGGTCAATACAAGGATCTCTGCGGTGAGCTATTTATTCCAAGGCCTGATCAGGTGCCCAGGGGACACCCCTTGAGATTAGAGGAAAGGAGGTTTAGACTTCAGCAGATGAAGGGGTTTTTTACAGTACAGTCTGTTAAATTGTGGAATTCTTTGCCTAAGGAAGTGGTTATGGCAGATACAATGGATACATTCAAGAGAAGATTAGATATATTTCTTTCAAAAGGGAACATACAGGGTTATACTGTTTATTAGTAGGCAGATCAGGAAGGCCTGAAAAAGACTAACTTATTTGGTAGCATGATAGCTATACAGTTCTCATGTCACTAGGGTATGAGGCAAAGGTTGAAACTGATGGACTTGTGTCTTTATTCAACCTAATTTACTATGTTACTAAGAATGTACAGTTACTCTCCTTACAGAGATAAGTACAGGGATAAGTAAACTACTCCATAAATTCAAGGGAAAAAAGAAGAAAAAGATTCAGAGGATTAGGAGGTTGAAGTTGTTGCATGATGATCAGTTCGAGGGTGCTGCTCCAAATCCTGTCCACTTGTCCCACAGCATCCATAGCATGATCCATCCTTGAAATGAAGATTTTCCATGTGACTGAACTGATGTCTTGACAACACCTCTATGAAGCTCACCCCTTGGTGTTTCAAGTGTTTGTGTTAGTGATGCAATGTTTGACCTGATGTTTACAGCATCCTCTACTGGAACATTCTCATATAGACCCAGAAAACACAAATTTGTGTGTGTGCTAACATCCAGGTATCAAACCTGTACAGTTAGAATGCTCATCTACAGAGTTGTCAAACCTTGTGGACAACACATGGGCAGGATACTAGTGTTTCTAAAGTATTAATATTTGAGTTCAAAGTACATTTAGTGTGCTCATACAAGTGTTTAATGCATATAGGCAGTATATCCAGAAAACACATGTACGTTCTAATGTACTTTGAGACACAATAAAGAAGAACCATCACTATTCAATCTGTGTCTTTATGAAGAAATGTTGGATTACACATGAGTCAATGCATAACCACACTCAAGGCTAGAGTATCCCCCATACATGGGAAGGCATGACCCACATCACAGGAGTCCACTACTTGTTCAGCAGTGAGTGGACTCTGTGATGTATTCATGCAAACAGATGATGGCAGTGATACACTAATGTGTGTTGGGAGTGATAAAGAGGTGCTACAGGGGACATACTTCCACAGTGATTTCATGTCCACGGTTTCTGTGTTGCTCAATATGATCAATGTTCTGAGATTGCTTTAGTTTGACATATCTCAGTACATGGGCTACATCAACAAACAACCACACGAAGTGGGCAAGTGTTATCACTGGTGAAGTCTGTTACAACCTTAGTAAAACAACAACTCAACTTATTGGAGAACCCAATGCTCACCCCAGGATTTTAATGTGTGTGCTACACCTTGAAATACTAGCGTGAACATTGGGTTCCCCAGTAAGTCAGTTTCCCAATAAGAGTGTGAATCAAAGACTATTTTGCTGCATGTTCCATCTGTCCTGCTTGTTAGTTCTCTGCTAAGTCAAATAGCTCTTTGTTTGGTTAACCCCTTAAATACAACAAATGATACAGATGAATGTTCAGTGTTGCACCAGTTGTTGTGCTAAGGGGTATGTTTTGTTCAAATTCAACCCACAACATCTCCATATAACACTGTCATGTTATATGGCTCCAGAGATGTTTTGCCAGTTGAATTTGTACAACGGTGTGTGTGCCCATGTTGTAACATCCCACAAACATGTTACCTAGTCAGACGCTGCGTTCACTGCATTGCTTGGCAATGCATTGGAGACAACTCTGCCACTCAAGTTATCACTAAACAAACACAAAGCATATCAGACAGAATTCAAAAGCACAATGTTTTGTTTATTAAGGGTGAACATAACAAGTTGGGCAGTTTTTTTTTTTTGGGGGGGGGGACCTTAGACTGGATGCCAGAGGTGGATGCCCTGGCTGATTGCCTGGTCACCCTTTGACCCCTAGGTGTGTCTTCAGTAGTAACGGGATGGCAATGGTTAATTTCACCTTGATGTAATATTGTAGACATTGTAAAAAGATTTGGATCGATGTTAGTCGTATCCCTCCAACCCTCATGGGTAGACAGATATTGCTCTATGTGACAGATGGAGATATCAGTCATTTGACCACATGGAGGCTCTTCAGCAGAGCCAAAATTGCCCTATTTGGAGATAAATACTTCTTTGGAATGGTCCACAGAGTGTGCTTGCAAACCAGGCACACTTTGGAGGGATAGGACTAACATAGATCCACATCTTTTTACAATGCCTACAATATTACATCAAGGTGAAATTAACCATTGCTATCCCATCCAAGGTACACAGAAAGGTACACAGAAATAAAAATGGTCTGATATGTATGTGGATATGTACCTTTCACAGGGCCGGTGCTACCATAAGGCAGTACAGGCAGCCGCCTTAGGGAGCAGCAGCGGAGGGGCGCCGAAAAGGGGGGAGCTGGGAATTTTTTACAATTTTTTTTTAAAGATATATAGCTGCCGTGGGGGAGCGCTGATTTACTCTACCAAGCGCTCCCTTGCGTCGTCTATGATGTGACACACCGCAGAGCGACCCAGGCTCTGTAGTAATACAGAGCGTTGGGAGATGACATGATCTTCCAGTGCTCTGCATTACTGAGAACCACGCGCGGAAGCTTCAGCTTTGTGCCGAAGGAGGCACAGATCACTCTTATGGCACACCACTAGACCACCAGGGACTCGAGGTAGGGGATCAAGGGGCATTGTGGAGATAAAGGGGCAATGTGGAGATGAAGGGGTATTGTGGAGATGAAGGGAGCATTGTGGAAGGGGCAATGTGGAAGGGGCACTGTGAAGATGAAGGGAGCATTGTGGAAGGGGCATTGTGGAGATGAAGGGGCAATGTAGAGATGAAGGGGGATTGTGGAAGGGGCATTGTGGAGATGAAGGTGGCACTGTTGAAGGGGCAATGTGGAGATGAAGGGGGCATTGTGGAGATGAAGGGAGCATTGTGGAAGGGGCATTGTGGAGATGAAGGGAGCATTGTGGAAGGGGCATTGTGGAGATGAAGGGGGCATTGTGGAAGGGGCAATGTGGAGAAGAAGGGGCATTGTGGAAGGGGCAATGTGGAGATGAAGGGAGCATTGTGGAAGGGGCATTGTGGAGATGAAGGGGTCATTGTGGAAGGGGCATTGTGGAAGGGGCAATGTGGAGATGAAGGGGCATTGTGGAAGGGGCATTGTGGAGATATGGGGGGGCATTGTGGGGATTGAGAGGCAATGTGTGCATCCTGTTAAGCTTATTTTTGTATTGGTAAAAAGGGAAAAAACAGTGGTTAGGCTTGGGCATCATAAAAATGTAATCTCTGCACTAGTGCAGACATGAGATTATGATTGCTCAGCCCTGATCAAGATGTTTTTTCCCCCATTTTTACGTGTTTTAGTGGGTGTTTTTGTTTTGTTTTGTTTTTTTTGGGGGGTGGGGGCAGCATTTCATCCATGGACCCAGGCAGCATAATGCCTTGGGCCGGCCCTGGCTGGAGAGCTGGAGTCTCTGACAGATCCGGCAGAATGGGGCGGTGAAAACAGTAAGTCTTTTGATCTTGACCTTAGGGGAATTTAGGATGACGCGTAAAGTGATGTCTATGCACCAGGTCCCACCTACAGTCAGGAGAAAGGGGAAAACATGTTGTTCTCTTGGTGTGATGGATGGTAATCCTACGTACTTTCAGATAGGCAAAATTCTTTCCGACTGGCTGGCTGAGGATTATGGGATGTGTAGGCCGGAGTACAATACATGGGAGAACTGTATACTGTCAAAGTATCCTTTAAATCCGCAGGGTAGTTGTATGTGGATATAAAGGTGCCCTGGGCGAGCCAATAAGTGTCCGATGAGTGTACACTGCAGCAAAGGTGTTAAGTGTTCTGGAAGGCGATGTTTTGGTTCCGCTATTCTATGTGAGGAGTGAATCAATGCCCAGTCGGCGGGTGAATGGGTTGACACTAGAGCTGTCAAAGCAGTCAGACTGGAGGCCACTTAGTATTTCTAGAAGTCTGGTAGGTCAAATCCCCTTAGTCTGAGAGAGAGAGTGTGCTTAGTCTGAGAAAGAGAGAGAGAGAGAAGAGAATATGTGCTTAGTCTGAGAGAAGAGAGTGTGTGTTTAGTCTGAGAGAGAGAAAGTGTGTCCTTAGTCAGAGAGAGAGTGTGTGTTTAGGGTGAGGTGGGCAGTGTGGACAGTGTGTGGAGGTGGGCAATGTGGAGGTGGACAGTGTGGGCAATGTGGAGGTGGGGAGGAGGATGGGGTGCGCAGTGTGGAGGTGGGCAGTGTGTGGAAGTGAATATGTGGATGGGGGCAGGGGATTGTGGCAAGGTCTGGGGGGCAGGGGATTGTGTCAGGGTCGGAGGGGGGGTGGGGGCATCAAAATGCACCTTCGCCTGTGTATACAAAAATCCTTGCACCAGCCCTGACCTTTCATAGGGTACAAACATATCCTTACAAGATATGAACCCAGAGATCCGTTCAGTACATGTGATTGCCTTACTGGCTATATATGTGCACCCATCACAAACTAACTTTTATTGATTTCATAAGTAAAAACATACTTCATATATCCCATCAAGGTGGAATGTACTAGGTATGTGTATTTTGATGATATCAATAACAGTTAGTTGGTGATGGATGCACATATATGGCCAGTAAAGCAATCACACGTACTGAACTGATCTCTGGGTTCACATCTTGCTGGGATATATTTGTACCCATTTAAAAGGTACATATCCACATACATATCTGACCGTTATTCTTTGTGTACATATCTTTTTTAACAGATCTGCAGTGTGATTCAAGTGGTATTCGTCCCTATGTTATCAGTTTATCCCATACAATGCAAGATTTTGTATTATTTTTCACTCTCCGGTTGTCATGATGGCATCCTATGCATTACATTGTGATACATGGGATACCACCCTGGCAATCAGAGAATGATGTACTTGACAGGATCCTGTCCATGAGGTCTGTTCCAGTTGAATCCTGAAGGGCAAAAATCAAACCAGTACTGAAGGATATCTTTGATTGAGGCCTGTGTTTTTTTTCTGGATGAGCCCATCCATCCTTCTGAGTGAGGCAGCCGTACTCAGTCAGACATATCCATCATTCGTGGCCTATTGTTGGCAAACTACAATGGTTCATATTTGGTTCCCATGTGTATCTTGCAAATAGTGGCTGGTGTACCATCCATCCATAGCATCAGCATTCCTGAGGATCCATGTGTGAATCAAATGTGAGATATGTAATTTCAAGTTAGAGTAGATCTTTGCATACACAGCACCAAGGCCTACTTTTTCACCTTTAATTCTGTGGAATTGTTTTAGGTCTGTGTGTTGCACATACAACCAGTTATTTTCAGTGGCACTGTGATGTGTGACCTGATCCATCCTTTTTGTGATTCAGTAAGCGGTGAAGAAGATCTGATGAAATGGACATGATGCTGACTTCTCCAGTGATCTTATTTCCCCATTTGCAATGTTTTCTATGGAGTCTATACAATGTGACCTTAACAACTCGATTCGCGTTATTGAATATTCTCCATAGACTAACATTGGGATTGGTGACATGAGGGTATGTAAGTGTTCATTTCTCGTGTTCTTATTAGTGGTTAACCCTTTGAGTACCGGAGGGGTTGCCAAAGCATTGTTGAACGATGCATTGATAATCCCTCTAGCACTCAAGGGGTTATGTGCTGGTTTCCCTGTGGGAACATGGGTGACATAGTGTAGGAACAGGTCTGATGTTTAACACAACACTTTTATGAGCATGGTTTGTGTGGATTGTGTGTGGCCAGCACAGCAAAATGAGGGTTAACCAGGGAGTTGGACAGGTTTGGGCCTTGTTGAACCTTGACATTTGTCCTTGTCTTGTGTCCTGTTTTAATCCTCAGGGTGCTGTGTTGGTGCAGTTGATCTGGGCGACATTCTGTCCATCTCGCTGATACTGCTTTGCTATTGGCTGCTCTGTCTGCTCCTCCTAGTGACAAGCCTTTTTATACCCTAGGCTGTCACTTCGCTAGTGCCCTTTTGTGGTGTACCTGATGCCTGGCGCTAGTTGTTGTTGTTGTTCTGATCCAGTGTATGACCCCGGACTGCCTGACCACGTTATTGTCTTGTTCCTGATTCTGTGTACCGATTCGGATTGGCTGACGTTCCTGCTTCCTGTTCTGACCCGGCCTGGCTGACGTTCCTGCTCCGTGTACCGACCCGGCGAGATTGACGACCCAGCTCTGTGTACCGACCCAGCGCGTCTGAGGATCCTGCTCCGTGTACCGACTTGGCCTGGCTGACATTCCTGCACTCTCTACCGACTCTTCTTGGCGTGGTTCCTGTTTCTGCCGTTCCAGTTGGCTCATCCGTTTTACTCCTTGTTGCCCACCAGATGGGCACCATTCCTGCGTACTGGTCCTAGTTTCTGTGTTCCGGTTGCTCACATACTAGACCAGTGGTCAGAGTCTCGCTGCTTCCACTCCGTGTTGCACTCGCTTGGTCTGTGTTGGTTCAGTAGGGCGCCTCCAGTGATTACCGTTGTACAGACCACAGCGCCATTAACCCCTTTGGGGGAAGGGGCCTCGCATATCACTACCATCTTGGGTTCCATTGGGCTGTGCTTCTTGGGCTATAGTCTCCTGTTGATCAGTTGTGCGCTTCCGGTTGCCATCCACTTATACCATTGCCCATTAACCCTTTCAGGTAGTACGTGCACATGGTGATGGGTTGCTCCGGTAGGGCCTCCATTTAAGCACGAGTTCTGACCAGTCCGTTAGCCATCGGTGGGCGTCCACCATTGGTCACAATTACAGGCATCCAGAGCCTGGGGTTGCAGTCCTGTCCTTGTTGCCTCTTACTACACTCAGGCGACATTGAGTCTGATTTTCATTACGACTAGCATTGCACTGGTTACACTGGACATTCATACACTGTATCTATTCCATTTACCTGACCTGTGTCAGTATTGTGTTGTTCACTTTACTGGACCTGTGTGGGTTAACCATTTTTTAACCTGTCTTGTGTCAGTATGTGCTACACTGGACCCGTGAGGGTTACATCATTCATTGTGTGTCTTAATAAAGCTGTGTTTTTACCTATACCTAGCGTGTCTGAGTGTACTGAACTGTAACAGAATGATGGGCATATGTTGGGATGTGACTGTGTTTGTGTGTGATGGTTGTGTGGTTTGGTGTGATGTGTGATTATGTGATGCTGCACTTACCGGTAGTATGGAGGCTCCTCTCTTCCCCAGTGTCTGATCCTCCAGGGACCCCCTCAATGAGTGTGGCGGACATGTTCTGCCTCACCATCTCCTCCCATCCGCAGAAGGTGATCGGGACACGTGAGCCACCTCCAGTACCTCAGGCGTGCTTGGCAATTTCGGACAACTTATTTTTGACCACCCTCTTGTAGTCGCCCATCTTTTCTTTATAGAGTCCACGTCCCTTCTGCAGGTGGCCACAGCGTTCACCCAGCTGCATATCTGGTTCCATGCCGCCTTCCTCCTCACAGACAGGCCACAGACCTTCTCCCTCAGGACGAAGATGGTCTCCCTCTCCAGCACAGCCTCCACGAGGGCCCTATTCTCCTCCTCAGTATAACAGGGATCCCTGATCCTCTCTTCCTCAGCTCCAGCATGCGAGAAGTTTGAACCAGACTGCCTTGCATGCGCTGCCCCTGTCTGTATATGGTGGTCCCCAGCAGGTACCCCTCGTCCCACTGCAGGTTCTGTCCCTGTCCTCCGTGTGCCTGCTCTTCTGGGCCTGGTCCCCCTCCGCCCTGTGGATCTCCCTCTCCCACCCCTATTCTCAACAGGGAAGTCCTGCTCTCCTTCCTCCTCCACTACTCTCCCCATCTCTCTCTCTCCTGTCCTCCTCTCCTAGCCATCACTCACCCACTCACACCCAGGCACTCCCACAGGCCCTCACAGACACACTCGATCACACTCACTCTCTGTCACACTCTTTCACTCAGAGATTCACACAAAAAAAAAGTTTAATAAATGTGTAAGGTGCTAAAAAAAAAAACTGTGTATGTGTTTGTATGGGTGTATGTAATATGTGCAAAAGTGTGATATGTGTTTCTTTAAGTGCAATGCTCTCCTCTTTCCAAAGTCCAAAAACTCCTTCTACCTCAAACATCAGCTCCTCTCTCCCTCACTCTAATCTCTATTCTCCGCTCCTGGGTCCTGTGATCTAGCTTGCCAAAACTCGAAACACAGACAGGGTGTGACCGTTATTTTGGGGTATATATAGGTGTATTTGAACATTTTTGATACTTAGGGGCCTTGGGATTGGCTATAGGTTTGAATTTTGTTTGTGCATCTATCAGGGTTGCTAGCCAATGCCAGCCTTAATGTTACTTTTTGACTTAAGTTGTGTTTTAACGGGTGTTTGGGACTCAAGGTGATGCAAAAACAGGTGCGACACAGGTTTTTGTGTTATGGTGTTTTTGTTGTGCCTAAGCTCTTTAGCTATTCTTGTACACTTACTTTTAAATCCACCGTAAATCATGTGTTATTTGCAGCCCATGTGCCTTTTTTACTTAGCGGCTGGTTTAACGTGAACTTTTAAATCTAGTCCTTAGTGAAGTAAATAAAGGACTTGAATCCTCATCCTGCAAGAAAATTCACCTGACAACAGAAATGTGGACAAGTGGCCAGAACACAGAGTATATGACTGTCACTGCTCACAGGGTCCCCCTCCCATCTATAGGCATCATCAGGTCACAGGTAATCCACCCTATGTGGAATAATGTTTCTATATATATATGTGAATGTTAAACTATATTTTTTTATATAAGTACATTTTATTTTAGCATTTATGTTTCTTAACCCCTTAAGTAGCCATGACGGTCCTGGCACATCATGGGTTGGAAGTGCCATAAGGACCAATGAGGTGCCAGGACCGTCATTGATTTCAGGTCTCACTGCATGGCTGCATGCTGTTTGGGGAGCCCTGCGTCAGATAATTAAAAAAAAAAAAAAATGCTCCGGGGTCCTTAAGTGCCGACCACGAATGTGCAAGGCTGGTTCTTAAGGGGGTTAACCCCTTGAGGAGCAGAGATGTGTGCAAAGCATTGCTCTGCAATGTGTTGTGCACACCTCTGGTCTTCCAGGGGTTAATAGAGCCTAAATAAAACAACTTCATTTTCCATTAGGTAAATGTTATCCTATTTGCTTGTAAATGAGCCGGATCGGATTCTGCTTTGGAGCTATTACAAATATTAACGTGGAAATGTCCCTTGTCCACATTCTTACTTCAGTGGGAGCATCCATCTTCGCAGGATTTCCATGATCGTCCTTTTATGCAAATTAGCTACTACTGGCCGAAAGGTGCGGCTGGGAGGAAGAGCAGTACGGAATATTATTATCTGGCTGGCATGCCTGCAAGTATTGTCTGATTTGCATAAACTGACAAATAAATAAAACTAAATATATTAAACTATTCAAAATCACCTATTTGTTGCAAAGTGACAGTTCCACTAATCTAAACTGTTACTTCTCTGTTTTTCTATACTAAATACAGTGCTGCATATCAGTCTTGGAACCTATCCTATGCCCATTCAGCTGATGTTATTTCAGTCAATAATAATTGCTTGTGTCTGATAGGATCTGCATATCTGAGGGTTATTGGTAAAACACACAGGTCGAGATTAGGTGCTTGATATGTTGGCAGCAGGAGAAAGAGCATGCATTGCCAGCCAATACTCTGCCTAGTTAAGTGAATGTTATTCTAAGTGTTTGCTGTTCTCACGCAAACTGGGCCAGGAGTTATTGTGATGGAGAATGAGAAAAGACAGACTTAACCTCTCTCTCTTCTACTGTCAGGTAATACACTACAACTGCATGCAGTAGTTACCAGCAGAGGAGGACAGCCTGAAGGAATGATGGGTGTGTAGAGAGGATTATTGGCTGGGGAGGAGGTGGAAAAGTAGAAGGGCTTACTTGACAAGGAAAATACACTACATCCTTTTAACTCCTTCACTGCAGGTGTGATGGGGGATGCCAGAAGTGGTTTAAAGCCACTCAATTTCCTTTAAAGGTATGGTAAATATTTTTAATAAAAAAATAAATCTTATAGTGCTATAGTAAAGCAAGGAGATTATTTCTTGTTCAAATGTTATTCCACGTAAGACATTTCTTTTTATTCAAACTGTTAGGAACAGAGCCAACTGATATCCAAAAGGCAATTTGATATTGCAGTCTATGGAGAGTCATAGACTACAGCTCTCTAGAGAGAGTGATAAGAACAAGATTTTCTGATGACCAGAATAAAAAATTAATTGGAAAAAAAAAAAAAAAAAAAAAAAAAAGGATTGGCCCTTGACATTTTGGGAATTTTTAATCTCCCAGCAGTGGGAGCATCCTATGCATTAATTTATTTTTCATAAACAAAAGCAATGCATTGGAAACCCCTCTAGCACTCAAACGGTTAATGTTTGTGAAATAAAATGTTTACTGATAACATACAAGACCTGTAAGGAAAGCACTGAATGTTCTCCTGTTTTCACACAAGCCCATGATTCATATTTCCATAGTGACTTCCTGTAAAAACAACCTACTTACAAAGACGCTTGCTGAAATGACATATCTGGCATGTTTGTATTTTTGTATCCGATAATATGGAGATAGAGGGTACAGTGGATGTACTAGAAAAAGTCGAATACTTCTGGCTTAAACCAACTTAAAAGTAGGAAACCAAAAAAATTCACAATTATTTGCATGTGGCTTTTATTCGATTAGATGCTAGAGAGGTACCAGTAGGGTGACCACATTTCCATTCTGCCATTCCGGGACATGTGGTCACCCTGGTCCCGAGGTTGAGGCTCCCGCCGGCGCTGATCATCTTTCTGAGGCTGACATAGTAAGAGTTCTCAGTGTCAGCCTCAGGAAGAAGGTCAGCGTCAGTGGGAGCCTCAGCCGCGGGTCGCACTTGCAGCACCAGCATACCTGACCCACCCCAGCTGTCTCGCACGTACCAGTCCAGCCAGCCAATGAAATGTATTTGCTATATGGTCTTCACTGGCTGGCTCAGCCAGCCAATGAGGACCATAAAGCAAATACATTTCATTGGCTGGCTGGACTGGCACGTGTTGCTCAATTCCTGGACTCTTTGTTGTCCCGGTGGGAGGTGACCCGGGATGCGGTACACAGACCCCCAATAAGAGACAGTCCCGGGAATTCCGGGACATGTGGTCATCCTAGTATCCAGTTAATTGCTTCACAATTAATTAGTGACCTCTCTAGCATTCAGGGGATTTAAGTGAAACTATACCCTAGAAAAGACTGAATCTTACGCTGTGTAACCCTTTAAGGACCAGAGGCATGTTCAACATTCTGGATTAACTTACTTAAGTAGCATACCAGGGAACTCTCCAGATCTGACCTGGAGACTCAAATTTTCATAATTAACGGGTTTCCAGGAAACGATGCTGATTCTCAGATTTTGTGAGATTCTTTTTAACTCCACCCACTTCACTGGTGGTTCTGCCCACTCCTTGCCCCACTCTGATCTCATTTCAATAGAACCTGCCTCCCCCTTAACAATGTTGCTCACCCTGAGTACACCCCACCTACTTTTTTTAAACAAACCGTATAATTTGGACAATCTCAACCTGCAGACCTTAGTGGACCTCCGAAGACTTGGTACAAGAAGGCTCCAAGGTATATTACGTAGGTGTTCTTCAAACAGCAGCCATGTCTCTATATTTTTTGCATAGTATCTGCAGTTTCATGACTATGCAGAGGTGTCACTAGGGTGCGGTAACGCATGGTGTCACCCCCATGGATCTCCTCTCGTACCATGCTCTGCATCCACAGAAACAATACTCTGACCCCACTCAGTGCCCTGCATCCAGACACACATTACTCTGACCCCATTCAGTACTCCATCTACAGACACACAATACTCTGACCCCATTCAGTACTCTCCATATACAGACACACAACACCCTGACCTCATTCAGTACTCTCCATCTACAGACACACAATACCCTGACCCCAATCAGTACTCTCCATCTACAGACATACAATACCCTGACCCCATTCAGTACTCTCCATCTACAGACACA
Source organism: Rhinophrynus dorsalis (assembly GCA_037306005.1). NCBI lineage: Eukaryota > Metazoa > Chordata > Amphibia > Anura > Rhinophrynidae > Rhinophrynus > Rhinophrynus dorsalis. The sequence continues at coordinate 68,919,945 of CM074723.1, read as the reverse complement.
CAATACTCTGACCCCATTCAGTACTCTCCATCTACAGACATACAATACTCTGATCCCATTCAGTACTCTCCATTCACAGACACACAATACCCTGACCAAATTCAGTCCCCTCCATCTTCAGATGCACAATACTCTGACCCCATTCAGTACCCTCCATCCACAGACACACAATACTCTGACCCCATTCAGTACTCTCCATCTACAGACATACAGTACCCTGACCACATTCAGTACTCTCCATTCACAGACACACAATACCCTGACCACATTCAGTACTCTCCATCCACAGATACACAATACTCTGACCCCATTCAGTACTCTCCATCTACAGACATACAATACCCTGACCCCATTCAGTACTCACCATCTACAGACACACAATACCCTGACCCCAATCAGTACTCTCCATCTACAGACATACAATACCCTGACCTCATTCAGTACTCTCCATCTACAGACACACAATACCCTGACCCCAATCAGTACTCTCCATCTACAGACATACAATACCCTGACCACAGTCAGTACTCTCCATCCACAGACACACAATACTATGACCCCATTCAGTACTCTCCATCTATAGACATTCAATACCCTCACCACATTCAGTACTCTCCATTCACAGACACACAATACCCTGACCACATTCAGTACCCTCCATCTTCAGATCACAATACTCTGACCCCATTCAGTACTCTCCATCTACAGACATACAGTACCCTGACCACATTCAGTATTCTCCATCTACAGACACACAATACCCTGACCCCATTCAATACTCTCCATCCACAGACACAATACCCTGACCCCATTCAGTACTCTCCATCTACAGACACACAATACTATGACCCATCTCAGTACTCTCCATCTACAACCACACAATACTATGACCCAACTCAGTACTCTCCATCCACAGACACACAATACTATGACCCCATTCAATACTCTCCATCCACAGACACACAATACTATGACCCAACTCAGTACTCTCCATCCACAGACATACAATACCCTGACCCCATTCAGTACTCACCATCTACAGACACACAATACTATGACCCAACTCAGTACTCTCCATCCACAGACACACAATACTATGACCCAACTCAGTGTTCTCCATCCACAGACACACAATACCCTGACCACATTCAATACTCTCCATCCACAGACACAATACCCTGACCCCATTCAGTACTCTCCATCTACAGACATACAATACTATGACCCATCTCAGTACTCTCCATCTACAACCACACAATACTATGACCCAACTCAGTACTCACCATCTACAGCCACACAATACTATGACCCCATTCAATACTCTCCATCCACAGACACACAATACTATGACCCAACTCAGTACTCTCCATCCACAGACATACAATACCCTGACCCCATTCAGTACTCACCATCTACAGACACACAATACTATGACCCAACTCAGTACTCACCATCTACAGCCACACAATACTATGACCCCATTCAATACTCTCCATCCACAGACACACAATACTATGACCCAACTCAGTACTCTCCATCCACAGACACACAATACCCTGACCCCATTCAGTACTCACCATCTACAGACACACAATACTATGACCCAACTCAGTGTTCTCCATCCACAGACACACAGTACCCTGACCCCATTCAATACTCACCATCCACAGACACACAATACTATGACCCAACTCAGTACTCTCCATCCACAGACACACAATACCCTGACCCCATTCAGTACTCTCCATCTACAGACACACAATACTATGACCCAACTCAGTGTTCTCCATCCACAGACACACAATACTCTGACACCACTCACACTGCTCTGAACCCACAGACACATAAATCCCTGACCCCACTCATGCACACACACTGCTCTGGACCCACAGTGACTGATTACTAAGAACTGGAGCAATTCTGGAAGCACATTTTACCATGTGTGACACAAAACTTCACAAAATTCCCATAACTTTGAATGGGTTGTTTAATCCTGTGATAATCTGGAGAATTCTCCAGTGTGATATGATGCAATGTATTAGAAACCTCTGTAGCATTCAAGGGGTTAAAAGCACCATTTAAATCAAAGTGCAATTTTTTACTTTTTGGCATTGGTTCATTGAGAATTGCTCCAGTTCAACTCAGTAGTACAGTTTCAAAGATTTTTTTAACCATTTGAGTGACAGGGAGGTATAGAAATGCATTATGTTGTGGTGCACTGGATACTGCCCTGAGATGTATTAACCCTTTGAATGCCACGCACATTGCATCCAAACATGTAAAAATGTCTTCAGTAAACAATTCAGTCTGCTTCTAATGTTATATTTAATCTAATAATACAGGACAAGGTGGAGAGGGGGAATAGAGGAAGCTAAACAGAGGTGATTCTCAGGCAATCCAACTGCAACTTAGGAGGGAACAAATAAAAATTCCCTAAAGTCCTGATGATTTAAATGGGGCTTTTATTCCATAAAATGCTGTTTAACCCCTTAAGGATCGTCGCGCGCACATGCGGCCAGCACTTGCGGACCACGGGGCATTTTTTTTTATTGGCGCTTCCGGTTCAGGACTTCCAGAGCGATGTGCAGCTGCGACGGGAGCCCTGAACGCCATGCCGTGCCAGGACCGTCATTGGTCCTTAAGTGCCGGACAGCCGTGATGGTCCTGGCACTGCAATGGTCCTTAAGGGGTTAAAGCCCCATTTAAAAGGACAGTAATGTCCCATAAAAAATGTTTAGAGTTTTGTAGAGATTAAAAAAATAAGGTAGATGCCACAAATCGTCTCTCTCAAACCGCTATGGTTTCAGAGATATCCTCCGTTAAAGTTCCCCTTCTCCTGACATCAGCTGTAAGCTGACAACAGGAGTTCCTGGTCTGGGGACCGACAAGTGGCTCTTCAGCAGAGCTGCAATTGCGCGATTTAAAAAGAAATACTTCTTTGGAGTGGTCCACAAAGTGTGCCTGGTTTGCATGCACATTTTTTAGACCGTTCCAAAGAAGTAATTTTTTTTTAAGCCACGCTATTGCGGCTCTGCTGAAGAGGCTCCTCGTGTCAGCCAACACGGATCTCCTTCTGTCAACTTTACAGCTGACGTCAGGAGACAAGGAACTTTAGCGGAGGATATCTCTCAAACCATAGCTGTCTGAGAGATAGGATTTGTGGCATTTAGCTTATTTTTTTTAACCTCTACAAAACTCTTAACATTTTTATGGGACATTACTGTCCCTTTAATTAAATATGAGTTTGCATTTATCCTTTTGGTGCAATTGATTTGCTCCAGAAAAGCTGTTCTTTAGTTTCCTGAATAAGACCTAAAGTGTGTGAAAGAAGAGCATCAGACTCAATTAACCTTCTTTTTGTTCCCCACCTGCCTTGGTAAATATGTGAATGTTTCATCTACAGCTCAAAAGCTCAGTGCATCTTAAAACACAAATCTGCATACTTACTGTCTAGCACTGGCAAACACTCAGCCTTGCACTCTAACTCCAATGCTGCCAACGCTCCTCAGACCTCATCTCACTGACTTAATGAAGCGACGCAGCAATGTGGTGACACATTACGTTGCCACTCTTCCTCCTCTCTCTTCCCATAAAGACAACCAGTCACTCAGAACATTGCTGACTTGTCCAATGAGCAGTGAACTAGCATTTTTAACTAACAGCCTCCCATTACAAACAAATATTTGGGAATATTTTTTGTTCCCTTTGATGTAGCTGGCTTGCTCCAGAATTACACCAGTTAGCACACTTAGTATATGAGCCTCTGTAGACCTGAGTATGTCTGTGTTTTTGTGGTTAGTCAAAGGTCCGATTCAAGAGTGTCTGGCACCCTAGGTCAGTGATTCTCAGCTCCAATCCTCTGGTCACACCAAAAGGTCAGCTTTACAGGACATCCCTAATTAAGCATAGAAATCACAATCACAATGACCGAGTCACTGATTGCTCAGGTGCAATTAAACAGACATTTATTGAAAAGCTGACATTTTGGGTGCCCTGGGAATTAACAATGAGAAACACTGCCCTAGGTGGACACATAGACTGGACTCCCTCCATGGCCCACATGTTACAGTCCATCCCGGACTCCACATTAATTGCGGAAATCAGCTTCAGTTCTGAGAACTAGTCATAACTTTGCTAGTTCATCTGAGCTGCCTGAAAGGCATAGCTACAACCAGAGGCTCTATTCTATTAGGGCCAGTGAACAAAATTGTCGACCATACTTTCAAGTCACAGTTTGGTATACTATTACCTGTGCTGTGACCATATAGATGGTGGGGTTACGTTACTTACATGCATAACCACTTCATGTAGATGGTGATTGGCTGAAAGGTGAGGCTATTACAATACACATTCTGTGTCCTGCGTAACTCCACCTCTCAGCCAATGGGATCAAGGGAAAGGATTTGAACAGGGCTTGTGAATATAAAAGCCAGTGCCTGCTCATTTTTTTCTCCTGAGCAGGACTAAGGGAAAGGATTTTTTTACTTTTGTTTGTAGTGGAGACAGCGGCAACAGTGGAGTTGGGTTGTTCATGGTTTTTGTTACTATTATTCAGGTGTGGAGGTGTGTGCAGAAAAAGACCAGGATGTCAACGATCCATCTGCCATTTGACAGGTTAAAAGCCCCATTTAAATCCATAGGGAATTTTATAAACATCTGTTTGTCCCATATGGTGCAGCTGATTTCCGCCATATAATGAAGTGAGTACGGTGTGTATGAATGCTGAGGCCTAGACTCCATTGCAGTTGTGATTATCACTAGTTTTATCTAACTATCCCATTGAAGTCTGTGGAGAAATTTGTAGATAAAAGCCTCAATAAACTTAAAGTTATCAATACAGTCCTTAACTCCGGACTAATTTATAGGGATAAAATCAATCAGGCTTTATTGGGTGATTAACCAATATAGATAGGGGCTAGATTATTGTGCAAAGAGTAACAGAGCATTAATTTGCACTGTGTGAAATGTATCAGTCTCCCAGAAGTCCACTGCTAGTAAAAGAAACACACACACACAGCCTACCACTGTAGCCTTGTCCCACTATCTAACCTTACTTACATTTGTTTTGTAGGACCCCTCGTACTTCTTCATGGTTACCAAGAGTTTCACAGAATTCAGTTTGAGAACCACTGTATTACAGTGCCAGTGACTGCACTTCAGGGTATGCCCTGCAGAATATGATTACTTTAGTGCATACCAGCAGGCACATTTCACAGTTGTTAAAATGTTAATGCCTGGAAGCCCCATACACCTGTCCTATAGCATGCTCAAGAAAATGATGTAACGTTAGACCATTTCCTCTATGCTTTATTTAATACACAGTGTTAAACAAGGTTGTGGAGGTAGGCTTGCCCAGTCAGCAGGGCCGCTCCATGAGTTCTTGTCCTGGATACTCTGGATCAGGAAAGAGGCAGTAACAAATGGCTCCCGTTAGGCTGGCAGATCTAGCTGCAGACCCCAGAGTGGGGTTCCAAGCAGCAACCTGCCATTAGTCCAGCGAGGCAAGTGATTTTGTTCTTGCAGTGGCTGACATTAGAGTGCCCAGTAAAATCCCCTCTAGAAATATAGATGAAACTTGTATTATGGAGGGTAGAACAGAACTCAACAATGCTTTGCGTACCACTCTGACACTCAAAGGGTTAAGGCATGGGACAGTGTTGACTTGTTATCCAATTGTCAAATCAGGGGGAGGAGCAGGGGACCAATCAGGGACAATAATTTAGCCTCCAATCAGAGCTCGCTTTCCAGGAAAAGGTCATAGAAAAAAAAACTGCTATCACAGCAAGAGTTAATTAGTATGTATTTGTTGTCCCTCCACAGGAGGCTTCCTATCCCAAGCCCAAGAAGTAACAGAGTTTTATGTAGAAAAGTCCCATGTACACAGAAAGCACAGCAAAACAATGAACAGAGATACATAACACAGGGAAATACATCAAATTATCACGAGGACACTTAACATGGGGGTGGGGGGTACAGTGAGAGTGACATAACAGCAGGGAACAGAGTGCTGGGCTTAACTTTTATTTACTGGGACCTGTGGTTTCCTGCTTTCAGCACAGTATATAAAGCTTATATTCAATAATACCATATATTTGTGCTGCACAACAATGAGCCTGTGTGTAATTATTATGTAGCTCCATAGTCTTTGCTTATCACAGAGGTTAACCCCGTTTATCAACAAAGGTATAGACAAAAGAATCACCTCAAAACTTCCACAGACTGTCCTCTCCTTGGCACAACTTGAGATGTGAGTGAAAGTGACATAAGTCACATAACGCTATGCCTGTTTCTTTTTGAGATGTGCTAATTGTATCAATTCTGACTCCGCAATGATAGAATGATACATTTGTTTCAAACTTGTGCTGTAAAAGATAACAAATACTTTGTAGTTACTTTGGTGATTTTGAAGGAACTCTGAAAACCACCTAATTTATGTTAGCCAGTATTTTGTATTTAAAGGGGATCGATATCTAACCAATGAGAGCGCTCCAGCTTACAGACAGAAACTCTCCGTCATCAGAGCAGGCTGGATAGAGGGAGGGGAGCAGGGGCAGAGTGACGGACTGAGGTTACAGAGCAAGAAACCGCAACCTATCCGGAAGTAGCTGCAGGGCACACTTTATAACTTGAATTTAGCACAAATAAAGCTTAAAAAAATTAAAACACTTTTAGTCTTATTTGATATAGGGGTAAGTTATATAGAGGTGATACATCCACTTTAAGGTCTGTCGAGCCTACTGTTTGTTGTGAGGACGTGTGACCTAGAAGTTGATTTCAGTAGAGATTCCATTGTACAAGAAACTGAAGACACACACACACACAAAATAATAATAAAAACACACACACACACATATATATCTATATATATATATATCTATATATATATATATATATATATATATATATATATATATATATATATATATATATATATAGAGAGAGAGAGAGAGAGAGAGAGAGAGAGAAACTTGAATGCTGTATAAAAGACACATACTTAGGTAAACTAATATGTTGAAATCCACATAGTCCTATAGTTCCCCTTTAGGCCTAGTTTACATGCTTGTTTTCAAAGCACAGTTTTCAGTGCCTTAACCCCTTAACGACCCTTGACGGTCATAGTACGTCATGGGTCGATCTGAGTTAATGATCCATGACGTACTATGACCGTCATGGAATTATGGGTTCCCCCCGTGTCTGCACGCCGTTCGGGGAGTCCGGAATTGGAAACAGTAAAAACAAAACAAAAAAAAATGCTCTGTGGTCCTTATGTGACCGCAACGCACCGATAGGCCGGTCGTTAAGGGGTTACAAACACATGAAATAGAATGCATTGGATTGGATGAAGCTGTTTAGATCATAGCCATGCAGGCCAATGCAGCTTGCTTAAGATTTTGTGCTCTGATGTGTTAATGCACTGTCATATCTGTACAATGGATTTCAATGGACACACAATATATGAAACGGGTGCATTTGTTTGTTGAAGAATTATTCCAGTTCTCCTGAATACATCAGCCTCATTGTGCTAATATTTTGCAGATATGCTAGTTTTTCTGGCTCACTGATAAATCTTTATGGTCATTTTTGTTTGTACCTAATAAACTTTTTATTCAATACATATGGTCTGGTATATGACATGTGTGTGATGATACCTCACTCCAAGTCTTAGTTCATCTACAAACTAAAAAATGTTTTGGACCAAGATGCTACCATAAACATAGTACACATATAAGGTCTCTTTCATAAAGGAGACAACTCTTGCAGACCCCTTCTGTGATAGCTCTCTTGTTTATGTATCACACCACTCATCCTCTTCCTGCATTCTACAGAGAAGGAGTGTCTGATGGCCTTCCCACATGAGTGCCAAGCAATATTACTTACTGGCCATTCATTGGAAGTTTAGATGGGTATCAAAACGTCCAATGCTGATAGTATGAAAGATCTCTGCAATGACCTTCCTTATTGAAATGTTACTGCGTTCTTTAGGGAACACAGTAAAGCTGTAGCATGCTGGAGTTTGGTGTGATCCCACAAGGCAATAACCACTTGTGTGAAAGGCACCATTGTGCAGAATGTTACTTTTCACCATGGGCGACAGAACCAGTATGCAGCATCATTGCATTGATGTTCCCCACGTGAAAGGAGCATAAACTAAGCACCTTGGGGGAGATGCACAAAGTTGTGATAAAGTAGTTATAAAGAGGAGATGACTTCTTCACTTCGCCAATTCTTGTGTTACTCTATGGAGCCAACGCATTAAGATCCCTAAAGATGCAGAAATCTTAGTGCATTGGTTCCACAGAATAACATAGGACTTGGAGAGTTTAGAATACTGTAGGAGCTATCTCCTCTTTATCACACCTTAGTGCATCTCACCCTTGTGCTTTCAACACAAATACAGATATATTAGGCAATACATTACTTTGACAAGTCCTCCTAATGGTAGTCATGGAGGCCAGGGAAAGTGGGTGTTCTATAGCTCACGTCTCCCCACCTAAGAGGTCAACAATGTATTACATATTGCAATGTGTACAGCAAGTGTATCAAACTGAGGTGAATGTATGAATCTACCAGTTCAGCTCCACTGGCATTAGCCAGTAGCTGCACTTCAGGGTATGAACTAGAGAGCATGAGCCCTGTAGTGCATACAGGATGACAATCTCCACCATTGTTAGGACTTTAAAGGGACAGTAAAGAGTTGAAAAAGAGGATTTTAAATGCTTGGAAATGCCCTCACAGATTTGGGAACCGAGTTTTCATTGCTTAGAACTCCTATGTTGTCACTCAGTTTGCCTCGCAGATCAGAAAGATCTGAAAGGCTAGGTGATATTAGCACCTCATTTGCTCTCATGGGATTTAGAGCAAGTTTGCTTTCCTCTCCTTAGAAAGGAGAGAAATCTCCCATGAGCATACTTGGGAACTCTCCGGATTTGCCCCGGAGACTCCGGTTTTGGCACTGCTTTACCAGTCTCCGGGGCAGAGGCTGAGTCCTCCGGATGTGGGGAGTTTCTGTTGAAACTCTACCCACTTCCACTTTTTCCCCCGGTGTAGCTCCTTCCCCCCAGCCTTCTTTTAATTCCTCCCCCGGCACTCGCGTTAAGACCCTCCCCTTTTTGATACAATACGCATCATTCTTCATGCCACCCATGGCAGCAGAGGACTCCCCTCCGGGGAGACAACAATAAAAAGTTCCCAGGTGTGCACATGAGTGTCTAGTAAGGTGTTAACATCACACAGCCTTGCAGATTGCAGAGACCTGTAGGGCAAACCGAGTAAGAACGGAGGAGATCTAACTCTGAGGGCTTTTAAAAGGGTCTTTTATTATCAACGATGATTGCTGTACTCTATGGTCATTGTACACAACCCTTCTCCCTCTAAATGAAAGTTTATGTGTCAGGCTCTGACATTACAGTCATGGGAGTCTGGAGGGGGGGCAAGGGGGTGCACTTGCCCATTCCCCCACAAATATCCCCCCATATAAACAAAGGGGCTAGATGGGCTAGCCTGGGGGTCATATTATGGCTTTGTTCCCCCACCCCGGAAAAATATCTAAGGACACCCCTGATTACAGTCTTGTGCCTATGGAGTTTCCAACTGTCAGAATATTACAGCTGTAAAATGAGACATTTTACAATGCCTGAATGACAGTGTCTGAATTCACAATGAAAGTTGTGAAAGCATGAAGAGCAATTAGCCATGAAATTACAATTTTATACTGAAGGCAAAAGGTTAGTATTTATAACATGATACATAATTAATGGAACACAAACACCTAAAATTGAACAGGGGTTATATAAAGTTAAATACCCTATACTTCACGTTACCATCTCACAAAAATCCCTATTTGTTTTCTGTGGCCTAAAATCTTGTCTCTGTGGAACAGACATTACTGCATTTTCTAGGGGTCCACAACTACCACTGATTGTGCAGGGTTATCTGTAAACTGGCTTACATAAGACATCACTCTTTGTTAAAGTGATAGTAATGGATCATTTTAAGTTACTTTAATATTGTAGCTACTAGACAAATAAAATAATTGAGGCCAGTCTTATATCTCAAACCTTTATAGTTTGAGAGATATAAAATTACAAAGTTACCCCCTTTTTAAGGTTATAGCAATCTATTTCATTTTTTCTAGTTAGTGTTCCTTTAAGAGATAACCAGAGCATATATTATATATAATGTAACCAGGAATCCCCTACTTATAACAAAATGCAGTGCAAGGTTGTATTGCATGAAAAAGTGGTCTAATCTCTTTAATTATAAAATGCCATATTCTTCTAATTAGCATCTGTACAATATAGTTCTATGTTACATGCTTAAAATCTAATCCTAAACTTACGTTTTAAAGCATGTCTGGACTATGCTATATAGATGCTATTGTATGCTATATAGATGCAATACAGAGAATGGACTGAATACCCACTATTCAGAAATTCTCAGGCCCAGTGAAACTATCACTTTTGAGGCACTATCAAGATTTGTGTTGAAGTGTGAGTCCTGGAAATACCAAAAATTATAGCCCCCAGGCTTGATATTAAGCTACAGAAACCAAACAGAACATTTTAACAGCCAGTCAGAATGGGGCACAATGTATTTAATTGTGTATAACCCTAGATCAATTGTAGGTGCTAGTGCTCCTTTAAGAAGTGAGTGTTGATAATATAAGACAGAAATGCTCAGTTTTACTCTTTTGTGGTTTAGATCCCCATTTAACCAAAAGGGTTAGCCCTTTGATTACCAGAGGAGTGCGCAACACATTGCTTTATGGCACTCAAATTTGTAAACAGAACATATTAATGACAGCATATGTACCATTGCCTTGTTGTGCTTACAGCTGCTGCCAGTGTTTGTGATTGCTTTTTTTTTATATAAAGTAGTGACATATGTATAGCTGGAAAATTAGTCATTCTGTAACATGAGTGCAGAAAAAAAAAATACAGTGTATTTACTGTATTTGGAAAGGTGTTTCACTCCAATCCTGGTACCCCAACATGCCAACATCGTACCTCAATATGTAAGTCACAGTTTTAGAAACACAAATTTTGATATCATCTAGTCTGTTCATTTTTCTATAAAAAAGCACTGATCTTCGTAAATATTCAAAATAGTTTACCTATAACATTCTTTTGCTGGCAAATTGTGATAGCCCATGCTATTTCTGTTTGGTGGCTAGTTCATGAATCTACCAACCTTTCAGTTTTGGAGTAGCAGTAGAAATGAACTTTACCTTGGAGTCTTCCACTCACTTACTTTGGATCATGTCCTCTAGTACTAGTCTTGCTTCACAATGTAACTTCAATAACAAGATATTAAACAGTCGCTACCAATATCAATAACCTCCAATAAAAGAGCACTCACCCAGTCACCTTAGGACCGGAGGACCCGGTGCAGCTCTCCACAATCACAGCCACGATTCCACAAACGAGAGGACAACAGGAGGAAAGCGCACTCAGATCCACCGACAAATTCTCAGCCAAACCAATAGTTTAAAAGTCCAACACTTTATTTTAGTCACATAAAAGCATCCATGAATGAATACATGTACAAGATGCGCAGGACTTGCCTAACGCGTTTTGTGGCGATACACAACCACTTAATCATAGGCTTGCAACATTTCCAATCAAATAATAACTATTTATACAAAATTTAAAAATCAATTAACCAATCTGGAAGCCTTACCCGCAGCGCGAATCCAACCTCACCAACACTACTGCCGTTAAGCCAGTACATGATTCACAAAGAACGTCATCAGCGATCACGTGACCTCTACACCAAAGGATCACATGATCGCTGCAAATGGTCGGCAAAATAGCGCTGCGGAAGACTAAGAAGATCGTAATACAATCTCTACCATAGGTAAATCCCTAAAGAATAATAAACAATCTCATATTCTATATAATACCTCGTGAAAATCCTAATACATTATAAGTAATGAAAATAATAAGACATGAATATAAACATGAATATAAATATTAGTGCATCCAATTATATATATTGTGTCCATAATATATTATATTGACTATAGAAAAATAAATAAAAATATTTTCTAAAAAAATATATATAATAAAGTGAGATTTGAATTATTATTGTGTTCTGTGTTATTTGACTAATAACCTAGATAAATGGAAAAACATATATTTAAAAAATATATATACGTATATAAAGCCTAGATTTATAACAATAGCCTATATATAACTCAATGTCTTACAAACAAGGACACATCATGTTCAGAATTAAGACCATCAGGTATACGTGTCCTTAATTGTATAATCCATTTTATTTCATTCCTGTCCAAAAGTGAATCTATATCACCCCCCCTCTCAGGTAATAAAATTCGCTCAATACCCTGATAGGAGAAGCATGAGAGTTCTGCATCATTACAAGCAACAAAGTGTCGGGCAATTGGCTTGGTACTATCTCTTTTACTAATCGACAATAAGTGCTCCCTTATCCTTTCCTTCAGTGATCTACTTGTACGTCCCACATACTGCTTATTACAAGTTGAGCACGTGATTAGGTATACCACATACGATGTTTTACAATTTATATACTGTCTTATTTTAAACTTCTTATCAGAAACAGAGCTCTGGAAAGTATCCCCAACCTTGACATAATTACAGGAGATACACCTCCTAGCACCACATTTAAACATACCCTTTATGGTCAACCATAAAGAATTTGTGTCTTATATGAATATCAATGATTTCAATTTGACCTTTACTTCTGAGTTTCATGAGAGGGAGATTTCGTTTCTGGACCTTAAACTAACCTTGACTGAGAGGGATATTGAGACCACATTGTATAGGAAACCCTGTGCGGGTAACTCATTATTGCATGCTAGATCGTGCCATCCGAAACATCTGTTGAGAGGTATACCCATTGGACAGTTTCTTAGAGTACGGAAGAATTGTTCTAAATTTTCGGAATTTGAGAAACAGTCGGATATATTAATTGAGCGTTTTAAACAGCGGGGGTATCCATATGATATGTTGCTTTATGCAAGAGATCGTGCAGCAAATACGGATCGGAGGCTTTTGTTAGATCAGGAGGGTGGTAAATTAAGAACTGGTGAGACGACTCGGAATGAAGTTTGTTTTGTTACAACTTATAGTGCAGAATTCAATCAGATAAGAGAGATAGTTACCAGACACCTTCCTATCTTAATGAGAGATATGAGATTAAAAAAGGTGTTAAGTGGTGGTTGTAAATTTGTAGCAAGAAGGGCATCAACAGTTGGAAGTAAGTTGTCACCGAGTCTGTTTCACAGTAGTCCATCATCGACTCCCACATGGTTGACCATAAAGGGTATGTTTAAATGTGGTGCTAGGAGGTGTATCTCCTGTAATTATGTCAAGGTTGGGGATACTTTCCAGAGCTCTGTTTCTGATAAGAAGTTTAAAATAAGACAGTATATAAATTGTAAAACATCGTATGTGGTATACCTAATCACGTGCTCAACTTGTAATAAGCAGTATGTGGGACGTACAAGAAGATCACTGAAGGAAAGGATAAGGGAGCACTTATTGTCGATTAGTAAAAGAGATAGTACCAAGCCAATTGCCCGACACTTTGTTGCTTGTAATGATGCAGAACTCTCATGCTTCTCCTATCAGGGTATTGAGCGAATTTTATTACCTGAGAGGGGGGGTGATATAGATTCACTTTTGGACAGGAATGAAATAAAATGGATTATACAATTGAGGACACGTATACCTGATGGTCTTAATTCTGAACATGATGTGTCCTTGTTTGTAAGACATTGAGTTATATATAGGCTATTGTTATAAATCTAGGCTTTATATACGTATATATATTTTTTAAATATATGTTTTTCCATTTATCTAGGTTATTAGTCAAATAACACAGAACACAATAATAATTCAAATCTCACTTTATTATATATATATTTTTTTAGAAAATATTTTTATTTATTTTTCTATAGTCAATATAATATATTATGGACACAATATATATAATTGGATGCACTAATATTTATATTCATGTTTATATTCATGTCTTATTATTTTCATTACTTATAATGTATTAGGATTTTCACGAGGTATTATATAGAATATGAGATTGTTTATTATTCTTTAGGGATTTACCTATGGTAGAGATTGTATTACGATCTTCTTAGTCTTCCGCAGCGCTATTTTGCCGACCATTTGCAGCGATCATGTGATCCTTTGGTGTAGAGGTCACGTGATCACTGATGACGTTCTTTGTGAATCATGTACTGGCTTAACGGCAGTAGTGTTGGTGAGGTTGGATTCGCGCTGCGGGTAAGGCTTCCAGATTGGTTAATTGATTTTTAAATTTTGTATAAATAGTTATTATTTGATTGGAAATGTTGCAAGCCTATGATTAAGTGGTTGTGTATCGCCACGAAACGCGTTAGGCAAGTCCTGCGCATCTTGTACATGTATTCATTCATGGATGCTTTTATGTGACTAAAATAAAGTGTTGGACTTTTAAACTATTGGTTTGGCTGAGAATTTGTCGGTGGATCTGAGTGCGCTTTCCTCCTGTTGTCCTCTTGCTTCACAATGTGTTGGAGATTGAGCTTTTCTGTCATGACCAGTCACCGAAACCCAAACTGCTTCCTGTGACACTCACTCTGAATATCTTATCCACGTGTTGTCCCCAGTGGCTCACACGTACCAGCCAGCCATTGAGGACCATTGTGCAATACAATCCTCTTTTATTGGCTGGTGGTGGTGTGTGTGGAGGCTAGCAGAATAGGGCGGAGCGGCTGAGACTGTTTTTGCCATGGCTGGCTTTGCTTCATTCCGGAACTCTCTATTGTCCCGGTGGGGTGTGACTTGGGATGCGGGAAATGCTATGTTTTTCACAGATTTCCATACATTTGAAGGTACATTTGAAAGAAAATGCCAATTTTTTCCTATAGTGCAAATTTCTGGAAACGTTTGGGCACACCAGGCTTGGGTTATGATGGCACATCACCACTCATTAGGTGCAGCAGGTTTTCTTCTTTCCAGAAATATATAGTTTTATATAGTTATCCCACTGTTTTAGGGTAGCTTTACCACACAAACACTAGAACAAGCATATTTGTTACATAAGTTTGAAAATGCCATTTTGCGCTGCTGGTGATTAGGGCTCTACGCTAGCCATGGACGTAGGTAAAACTATACAAATTTGGTATTTTTTTACTCGGAAGACTCAGGGTTTTTTCAAATAATTTAAACTTTTGCAATCAGGATAAATGTTTTTGATACATAGTATATTATTTTATCAAAGTAACTACATTTTCACTTTTTTGTCATTATGACATCATACGTTTTTGCACGATGCTAAATTTCTTAATGCAAAACATCACAAAAAACCTCAATTTGTTCTGAAAAAAACAATATATAGTTTTTCATATGTAACTAGAAATTCCTAGTGGAAATCAAGCCTAAACAGGATAGCAAAAATGCTGAAAATTGTCTGGACTACAAGGTACAGGAAATGGCCCTAGCACCTGGCACTTAAGGGGTTAAAATAAATAGAAATCGGAACATTATTGTTTTGTTACAAAGAAATACTGAATAAACACATAACATATGAACAATACTTCCAATACAGGCATATCTAATTGTATAGGGAATATCAATTTATCGACGTATATTAATATTTATTGGTCCACTCTCCACAAGACAAAATGCTGCCTACCTGCGCTAAATCACAAGCGCGTACTAAAGGGAAGGACTTTACCTGTGCGTTGTAGCCAATAGACATTCGGCATTCAATCAGACGGCAAGAGTATTTCCAACACTTCCTTTATTTGAAAAGGAGGGTAACGTGTGGCTTTCCAGCTGTCGAACTACAACTCCCATCATCCTCAGCGTCGGCCTGAGGAAGCTGATGATGGAAGTTGTAATCCAGCAGCTGGCAAGCCACCCGTTTGCCATTCCCTTTTAGTGGAATTATCTACCGTCACAGGTAAATGTAAAGTACTTGATGGGTCCCTGAGCTCCTATCCCCATTCCTTAGCCTGCAACATGATCATCGCAGCCTGCTCCGTTAGAGGTGGGGATAAAGGAGTGTATAGGGGAGGGCACGGGGAGTGGCTGTCTACCTGCTTCTTACCTTTCAGGCTGTGTAGGAAAGGGAAAGAAAAAAAAATAATAAAGGAGGGGGAAGGGGTAGAAGGAAAAAAAAAGAAGAATTACCAGTAGCTCGAGTTCTGCCATCTCTTTTCCCCTTACACACTTCACACACCTTTACCTGCACAGACTTGAAAGTCCAGTTCCACCAGGGAGCTAGGGAGAAGATAAAGGGAGAGTTCATTGGATCAAACATGTCACAAGAGTCGGACAAGTAAGTGATCATACTGGTTTTGGGATCTGATGGTGGCAGAAGCTGGGAAAGTTTTTTTTTCTTGTAATTCTTCACATTGCTGTTGGATTTGATCTCATGAATGTCAGTGTGAAGATCCTGCCTGGATTCTCGGCACAAAGCTGTCTGCATTTTTATACACATTTTTTTATTTATTTTATGCTGGACTATTATGCATGGAGATTGGTTTCATGGAGGCTGGTCTGCTGAGCATAATCTGTTGGGAGCTTGGGACAGGGCCTGGAAAAGCAAAGAGATTGGCTTTTGTGTGCAAGCAACAAAGAGCTTTTTCTTTTTTTCTGCAGTGCAAACGGCCATCTTCTGGGATTTTGTGTCAGGTTCCTTGGGACAGCAGGTGGGCTGTGCTTGGCAGATAAAGGGGGTCATTTTTTTGTTGAGGTCTGTACGCTTTTAAATTAACCCCTTCGCTGCCATAAGATGAACCAGTGCCTTGCTTGCAGCAAAGTGGGTTCTCTCAAAGGGGTTCATGACTCCCTGTGAAAGTTGTCCTCTTTGAAGATGATGACAGATTTAACTCTCAGAACAATGCACAGCAGGGCATTGTGTACAATATGTGCTGCTAATTAATTAACCCCTCCTTTGTCCTGTTTTTTATTATTATTTATTTTAGTGACTGCTCTTTGGCTCATTGTGTTTTGTTGTGTTAATAAAGATGCCACTGGTATATTCAACTCTGTGCCAGAAGATGTAGTGTGTTTGAACTAACAAAGATACTAAAAGGGACAGGGTCACCGTGACCCATATTTATTAAAGCTGTAGTTATTCTGGAGTAAACCAAAAACACTATGGTGGTGGGGAATAAAGTTCCTAAATTCCCATTCACTTGAATACAGCTTTTTAATCCCTAGAATGCTAGAGGGGTCTTCAGTGCATTGGTTTGTGATGCTTTGGAGATATCTCTAGCATTCAAGGGTTAAAAAACCCAATTTAATTCTACATGGGTTTTCATTTATCCCCAAGGTGCAGTTGGTTTACTCCAGAATAACTCAAGTTTGCTTTTATATACATATGGGCCATGGTTACATTGGCCTATCTTTATAAGAGCAAACTGGAGTTATTGTGGACAAAGTTCACCATAGGGGAAACATCCTAATTTCCCATGCACTTGAGTAAAGCTTTTTAACCCACTGAATGCTAGACAGGTATTTCATGCTTTGCAATGCAGTGAAGACCTCTCGAACATTCAAGGGATTAAAAGCCCAATTTAACATAACAGGAATATGTGTCCTCTATGGGGTGGTTAGTTAATTACGGTTTGCATTTATAAATATTGGCCTTTTTTTTTTTCCCCTTTTGGAAATCGCATGATGAGGCTGATGTATCAATAGTACCTGGATCAGTTCTTTAGGAAACCAGCTGCATAAGGGGGGTGCAAATAAACATTCCCACTTATTTAACCCTTTGAGTGCCAGATGGGTACACAAGACATTGAATTGGTGTTTTATGGAAAAGGAATCCGCATATAGGGTTGTATGCAGAAAACTGAAGAAAATAATTTCTGGAACAAATCATCGTGCGGATTTCCATTGAGTTACATGGGTCTTTTAACCCCCAGAGTGCTAGAGGGGCTGCCGATGCATTGTGAAGTAATGCGCTGGAGAAACTCTCTAGCATTCAAGGGGTTTAACCCTTTGAGTGCCAGAGGGGTATGGAACGCATTGCAAATCAATGCGTTCCGTACACATCTGGCACTCAAAGGGTTAAATCTCTTTTTCACTAAATGGGAATTTGTGAAAGTTTTGTCACCTACAGTGCTGTTGGTTCATTCCAGAACTGCCCCATTTCTCTTGCACATCAGCCTCGTTGTCAAGGATAAAGTTAACTCTTTGAGTGCCTCAGGCAAGCACAATGCATTATGAAGCATTACGTCACTCACCCCTCATGCACTCGAAGGGTTAACCAGCATTTTCAACCTTTAGCATTCAGGTGGATAAGTATTTGCAGTTTAGCATCCAGATGGTTAACCCTTTGAGTGCCAGAGGGTTGCCCCTCTGGCACTCAAAGGGTTAACTATTTATAAAATTCATGTCACTAATGTAATATGGATGACGCATTTTCAGCATATTTTTGGATAAATAACTACTCAAATAAATGTACACATCACTTTATAGAGTTGCAATTAAGATTCCTAAATACAATGACCGTTGCAGTCATTTTTGGGGATCATGCACATTGTACAAATAATTTATCTGTCCTGAAGAAATAGCAGTTTGGGTTGTTTGTGGAGACTTGCAGAGACCATCAGTAAAGGAATAACTGCTACATTTTAATTAACGGTGGCAATATTGTTATGGCTACTGTAAAATATTTTTTTATATATACTTTTTATCAAGTTTCTATTTTTATATAAGACTCATTTGCAGTATATGTTAACAATATAACAGGGGTTGTCAAATTCAGTTTACAAGTCAAAAATAATCCAGGTTGTAGGAATAACATAATATTGTTAAAAGTTGGTACATTTTAATTAATATGATCTACTTAATTAACCCTTTTGAATGCTAGAGAGGTCTCCAATGCATTTTTTTGCAACCAGGGGGTTGATGCATTAAATGGTATAACTTGACCAGTTTTCAGTTAACATGGACTGAATTTGTCCAGCACTGCTATGTATGATTTCATCAGAGCTTGCACAACCTAATTGTATTACTTACTATGTGGGTAATATAATCCTAATAATGCTGTTGATCCAAGCTCATAGGTATCAGTCCTTCCCCACCATTCTCCGGAGTGGGAAATCCCCATGACAATCAATGGTTAAAATGTGGTATTTGGTCTAAGGCATCCAGTGGAATTAGGCTGTTCTTTTATTAGTGGTGGTAAGTCATCCATCACTTGGCTGTATCAAGATCCTGAAGATCTGAGTAGCTCATTCTAGGCCTCAGGCACTTTGACAAAAGTCTTTAGTTTTGGAGAAAAGACATTCAATCTCCTGTCCTGAGCCCCTCAGTCTCTTTTACTTCTTAAAGCTATTCTCTCCTGTTTTTAGTCCATGAAAATCCACTGTTCTCTGTTGACTAAAATACACAATGACAAGTGACTCTTGGAAGACCTGTCCTATGCAACTTTGAAATGAGTGTCAACATCATTGTTTTACTCTACATATTCTGTAAAGCAGTATATGTAAAGTCAAATTGCCTATACTTTTAGCATTATTTTTTTTCTTTTACAGTCACTTTTTTTTAACACTTATGTCCTTGACAGGAAGCTTGCTGAATTTCTGTTTCCAGAGAGCTTTCTGTCAGGGACTGTGAAAGGTCTGCCAAAGAAAAAACCTTCCACCACTGCACTATACTGAACACACAGTGATGCTGGGATAGTGCAACACTGTATCACTGTCCATGCTTTCACAGGTCCTGACAGAAACATTTATCAAAACAGAAATTTAGCAAGCTCCCCTTAAGGGACATAAAAGTGTGTTTAAAAAGAAAACATGAAAATGGGGAGGGAGGGATAAGTGTAGGCAGTTTGTCATTGCATATTTTACATTTGTAGACTAAAAAAAGAGGTTGACTGTCAGTTTAAAGACACTCAGATTACTCTTCTATGAGAGATTAATTTGAAACATTGACAGGCATATTTGTTAAACTTTCCCTACATCAAAATATACCATTAGCATGTACATTAGTTTTTTGCACTCTTGTATCTTCCAAAACAGTATGAATATGTTGTACCTTTTTTAGCACAGATAGAAAAAGGAGCTCTGCAGGCTTCATTCTGTAAGTAACAGAGAGAAACCTGGGCACAGGAGTGATCACAGACATACACTGTAATGAGAATTCATTCACAGGACAGAAAAATAACATGTCGTGTAAATAAAATCAAATTAAGTGAATGACCATAGTTCTGCTGTGCTCCTTTAACATATCAGTATATGAATAAAGAATGTGTGTTTTATCAGTTACATGGATGCAACAGTTATGAGTGTACCTTTTTCTTTTTTCTTAAAGGGACAGTAGTGTCCTGTAAAAACATTTTCTTGTTTTGTAGAGGTTTAAAAAATGCATTATTTGGTACAAATCCTATCTCTCAAACCACTATGGTTTGCAAGATATTTTCAGTGAAAGTTTCCTGCTGTTAGCTGTAAAGCTGACAGCAGGAGATTCAAGTCGGCCAACTCGAGGAGGCTCTTCAGCAGAAACAGTGTCATTTAAAAAGAACTACATCATTGGAATGGTCTACAAAGTGTGCTTGCAAACCAGGCACACGTTGTAGACCTTTCAATGAAGTTATTCTTTTAAATAACACGATTTTGGTGCTGCTGCAGAGCCGCAGGCTGGTCCATAGACCGGGATCTCCTGCTGTCAACTTGACACTGACGTCAGGAGAAGGGGAGGGAGGGGAAACTTTACAGGCAAATATCTCTCAAAGCTTAAAGGTTTGAGAGATGGGATTTGTGCCAAATAATTACATTTTTAAACCTCTACAAAACAAGTATATATACTTTTTTATGGGACATTAGTGTCCCTTTTAAATGTTGAAGGGTAGGCATGAACTGTTTTTCAGAAGGTTGGGTGAAGCAATTTCCCCTTGCAATCCTCATTTCCTGCTGCATCTTACACAGTACTGATTCATGGAAGGGATGTGAAGAGTTCAAAAGGAAAATTTCCCACAGCCTGTTGAAAAACAGCATATGCAATTTGATATATCTTTAATACCATGGCAATTGATGTTTGGTATCCAGAAAACTAATTGGCATAATGTGCAGCGAACTGGCATGAAGTGCCATCAAAATATAAAGGTTAATTTAAAACGAATACTTAATACAAAAATAGCTTGTACAACATATTGATAGACTTTAATTTTCTGTAAAAAAAATTACACCTTTTTAGGGTGATATATCCATGTTAACCCTTTAGGAGAAGAGGGTTAATGCTTTGCAATCCATTTCATACTCCTAGACCTTAAAGGATCAAGATCGATCAACCTATGGAAACAAATTGCAATGTAGAACAAATTCTAATTTAGAATGAATGTTTAATTGTGTCATAACATAGCTACGTGTTTATCAGTCTGTTCTCCACTGCAAATATAACATGGCCTTTATAGTGTAGAGTCTAAATCACATTCTACTTATGAGACCACCCAAACAACTATGCACCTACTTCCAGTTATTACCTTTGTAGTCTGTACGGTCCACCCTTTGCTGTTATAAAATGCCTTGAGCATTAACAGAGGAACTTCTGATTCTCTGGCAGCAAGCTGGGGCAGGCTCCCAGTGAAATCCACATTTCATGCATGACAATACTGCAGGAGCAACCAGGTAGATTTTGAGGAAGCAGATTAATCAGACTGGTTCAGCTATCAAGCCACTGGCATTCCTCGCATTTATACTGTGCTTGTGTGTGTATAATCTAGTGGACTGCTTTTATCAGAGAGCCTTACAAATGCTTTATTTTTAGGGCACAAAAGAAGAGTGATTCTGGGGAAAACCAACTGCACGGTCTGAAGCATAAAGGACAAGTAAACATTCCTCAAAGTCGTATTGATTTAAATGAGACTTTTAACCCTTTGAGTGTCAGATGGGTACACAACGCATTGCTTTGCAATGCGTTGCGTACCCCTCTGGCACTCAGAAGGTTAACCCCTTGATTGCTAGAGAGGTCTCCAACATATAGTTTCACTTTTGTGTTGGGGACCTTTCTAGCAAAGGGTTAAAAGCCACATTTAAATCAATGGGATTTTTTTTTCTCCTGTTATGGAATTGTTGGTTTGCCTCAGAATTTCTCCCCTTTTTGTAGTGCACATGGCCCTTAGAGTGGGTTTGTATTCACCCAGAAATTCCCACTCTACTCCATGAGTTCAAGGATTTCTAGAGGGAGCGGGTAACACCCCCATATAGGGGAGATAACTCAAAATCCCCACTGATTTAAACGGCAAATGTGTACAAATTTCCAAATTCCCACTGTTTTTAAATTGGACTTCTAACTGCTTGAATGTTAGAGAGGTCTCCAACACTGCTTCGCAATGCATTTGAGACCTTTCTAGCATTCAACGGGTTAAAGGTTTTATTGAAATCAGGGGGAATTTTGGAAATCTTTATGTCCATACCTGGGAACTTTGACTCCTGGACTCCCTGGAGGGGAGTCCAGTGGTGTTGCTGGGAGGGTGAAAAATGACGTGATTCGTGTCAAAACAGGGCAGGGTTTAACTACTAGTGGGGGTGTGGCTTATCATAGTGGCCAGAGTAAGAGGGATAGGCTGGGGAATTAGGGGAAATGGGTGGGGAGTTGGAGGAACAGACTGAGAAGGTGCAGAAGTGGTCAGAGTTTGATTAAAAACTCCCCATATCCGGAGAATCCACCTCTGCCCCGTAGACCCGGTAATTAACAGCAAAAACTGGAGTCTCTTGTGCAAATCAGGAGCATTCCCAGCTATGTCTATGTCCCTCATGTATGCACCTGATTTGTCATAGAATTTTGGCATATAGGGCCTTCTGCACAAATGAAACGAGGAGGCATTCTGATACAAACCAATGCCAGATACAGTCCCATATATTTAAAGGGAGCTTTTTACTATGTGAAATTTATAGAAGCTTCCAATGCATCAATTCACAATGAGCTGAAGACCTTTAGTGCATTTATGGCAGTGATAGTCAGCTCATGTGCTCTATTCACACCAACAGGTCACAGAAACATAGAAACCTGGGTATTATTGGCAGATGTGATCAGTTGGCCCATTTTCCTATCCAGATACAAAACAGTCATACATATTTCTCAGGCTATACCTTTGTTTACCGCAAGCATTTTTTAAATTCCTTTACATTATCGCCTACCACTTGTACTGAGAGGCTGCTCCATGAATCTATCACACTTTAAGTAAAGTAGTACTAATGCACTTCTGAATGTTCCACCTCCTATCTCTAGGTTTTGCCCTTTTGTTCTAGAGTTTCTCCTTTTCTGAAAATTGCTTCCCTTCTAGAGTTATTAAAGGGGAACTCTCAACTCTATTAAAGTTGTTCTTTGGTAATGTTTCCTTTAGAATGAATCTTTAATCCGTTTTTTCTTTTTAATTTAATACTGTATTGCTCAGGATATTACCTTGTAAAGATAAGCCGGTGATGTCAGTTCAGTACAGGCTGCGGGGCAGCTCTGTACCACAGCCTGTCAATCTTTGTATCTTCACCTCACTAGTTGTTCCCCTTTCCTCCTCCTATGATGGAGGAAACCAGCATGCGAGCTGAAACGCTCTCATTGGCAAGAAAGCGCTCCGACTTGCATGCTGGATTCATCCATCAGAGGAGGTGGCGGTAAAGGGGGACAACTGGTGATGGGAAGAGACAAAGATTGACAGGCTGTGGTACAGAGATGTACTACAACCTGTACTGAACTGACATCACTGGCTTATCTTTACAATATCTCAGGCAATACTGTATTAAATTAAAAAAACGGACTTTATGGAACACCTACACCTAAGTGATCTGGGTTATATGCACTCAACCGCCCTGTGCTCCATGCTGGCATCTGTAAATATTCTCCTTTTTCTGAGGCCTACAGTCTAGTTTTACATATACTTTATTGGACTCCTATCATTGTGTTTTGCAGATTCCCATTACTTTTCAAACTTCTTGATAGTTGTTTGAGAAGTGGTCATGCTGTGTTGTCTGTAAACATTATGAGACAGTATTGACCTTACTGAATTAGAGTGGTGTGTAGTAATCTCAGTTTATCTGCCTTAGCTCATATCTCTAATTGCCAACATCATAAACACAGTTCATCAAAAGGTATCTGAATATTACAGTTACACTTCCAATAAAAAAAGCAAGTTTAGCATTATATTTTAGGGATCTAACATAAAATATTTTAGTTTTACAGATGCTAGCTGAAAATACAATATTTAAAATTGGAGAACCCAATTTTATTTGTAGGTGTTTGTGTTCCTTTAATCGTTATGATAATTTCCTCTGTTCTGTTGAGTGCAGTATTTACTGTGGGGGAGGGCAATCACTTTCCTGTCTCCTGCTTCAGACTAGCTTGCTGGGATGAGTATTTAACTCTTCTTCTCTCAGAATCTACAGGGGCTGGGGGCCATGTGATCATCTTCACCATTTTGACGTGGTGTAAAAAATCAGTTTTTGCAAGTACAGGGAAAAGTTGCTAAACAGTTTCCTTTTTGCATATTTATTCTGCTAAACGTGACTGCACCTGTTGATATTTTCAGTACCTGTTGAATGGTTGTTGTCATAGAGTCACAACATACTAACATATGAAACAACAGGCAAATGTACAATGATGATTCCATGCAAAATCAGGTGTTTGTATTACTGCTAACCCATTGTGTGCCAGAGAGGTCTCAAATGCATTGCTTTGCAATGAGTTGGATACCCCCTGGAATTCAAAGTGTTAAGTTCCTACATCTGCTTAATGCCAAAATGCTTCCCCTTAACTATGCTTTCTTCAAGTTGAGGGCAATGTGCATATGTGGGAACTCTCCAGATCTGCCCCGGAGACTCTGATTTCCAGACTGAATTACCAGGTTCCAGGCTGATTCCCCAGTGGTGATGAGTTTCTTCTTCTTCCCACCCTGTTCTGCCAACTTCCTGCCCACTTTATGACACAGTGATGATTAAGCCCCACCTCTGTATGATGCAATTCATATCATTGACATCCCCCTGGTTGCAGCACATGAGCCCTCTCCTGGGGCTCAAGATGAGGAAGCTAACAGGTATGGCAATGTGGCTAATGTGGCATTTCCTGGCCATCCTGAGTGCCCAGATCTGGATCATGTGTAGACTGCTTAGTCACTGTTGCTGTCACTGTCAGATTCCCTGCTCTTGATGTTGGACAGGAGTATGGGGCTTGCAGGCCTTAAACGCTAAAGCTGGTGGAGTGTGTCTGCTGGGATTCACTATAGCAATTATACACTGTACTTCATTTTAACCGCTGGAGATGGTGGCAGATAAATCAGGGGCAAAAAAGCAATCTTAACGACTGACTGAAATAAAATTCTTACTGTAGTTATGGCCGGCAATTTGTTGTAAAATTGACTTTGTATACTTGGCACAGTTAATGGAATTTTGCTCCTAAGCACATTTATATACATAAGTGCAGGCAATTTTATTTTATGTGAAGTGAAGAAAGAGACAGATCCACTTTTTACCTTCTCCAGCGTGTGTAAGATTGCTTCAGCACAGAAATTACAACACAAATAACAGGTTGTTTTCTCAAAATCTTTAATATTTAAATAAATGGCTAGCACAACTTTAGACATTTATTATTTCCTTTAAAATTAAATTGACTGTCTAAGAATGTCAGGTCTACTGTAACCCTTTGAGTGCCAGAGGGGTACGCAATGCATTGCTTTGCAATGCATTGCGTACCTCTCTGGCACTCAAAGGGTTTCATCGACTGAGTGCCAGAGAGGTTTCCAACGCATTGCATGGAAACCTTTCTGACACTCAAAGGGTTAAGGTCTGATTTGATATGGTTTCTTTAAAAAAAAAAAAAAAAAAAAGTCCTTTGAGTTCCAGAAAGATGCATATTTTACTATGTAAATACAACAAATATTTAACTATTCTTTCTCCCTCAAACTGCACGCATGGTGTTTAACCCCTTAAGGACCACTGCCGTGCCAGGACCATCACGGCAGTCCGGCACTTAAGGACCAATGATGGTCCTGGCACGGCATGGAGTTCAGGGCTCCCGTCACGGCTGCACGCCGCTCCGGAAGTCCTGAACCGGAAGCTCTAACAAAAAAAAAAATGCCCCGTGGTCCGCAAATGCCGGCCGCACGGGATTGTGCTGGTCCTTAAGGGATTAAGATCTCTTTGGCATTCCTGGGGTGCAGTTGGTTTAACTCAGAATTCCTCCAGTGCAAGGGTGTAAATAGAGGCTGGGCCTCCTTCATCACTGGATAATTTCAGTAGGGATTAATGGGATGGGTGAAATCAGACCAGAAAATAAATGTGTTTGCAGAACCAGGAAGCTGTTGCATCACATACCTCCCAACATTTCAAATGGCCAAAGAGGGACACCTGTGTTTTAGATGGTGTTGCTGGGGGCGTGGCATTACCGAGAATTTTTAGGCTATTTCATAACCTATTGACACCTCCTTGTGTACCCTAATAAACGACATAACAAGACCAAAGTATTTTATTTACACAGACTAATTTATAAACACACATACTGGCATTTATACAAACATCAATGTGATTATTATTACTGTGAAGCAATGTGATACACTTATATACACATCACACGGTCTGATCTCCTAAACAGAGGGGCATCAAGGTGGGAAAGAGGGACACTTTGGAGATAAGGCGTCATGATTCAGGATTCACATGCTGACAGTTAACCCTTTTAGTGCTAGGTGGTCCAGTGTATTGCTTTGCAAAGGGGTAATGAAGAAAAGTAAAGGTGCTAAACGGGTCTATCCTGTTAACAGCCAAGATAGGAAGCTGGTCTGAATGTATGGGGTAGCAGGATAATTGCACTCTGTTAGCTCTAGCACCTCACCAATGACTATTTCTGTGAGTCAGGGCATATAGTGTGAGAGCTGCCTGTAACCCCTTTACCACAGACAAAATGATAGACCCAGGCCTGACGCTTCCATCTGATTTCCATACAGATATGTTATTGTTCATGGGAACAGTTTACTCTGCCTCTGGTTCAGCCAAAACAATCTATAGTGTGCAAAGAGAAGGATTGAGCGCATTATGTGGAATAAAGCATACCTCCCAAGTGTCCCTTTTTAGGAGGGACAGTCCCTCTTTGAGACTCAAATCCCCACATTACTCCCCATTTCCATATTGCCCTCACATTCCCCCCATCAGATCCAACTTGCACCATCAGCTCCACATTGCCCCCATCAGCTCCAACTTGCCCTCACATTACCCCCATCATCTCCACATTGCCCCCATCAGCTCCAACTGGCACTCACATTACCGCCATCATCTCTAACTTGCACCATCAGCTCCACGTTGCTCCGTTTCCTACCTCCCTGGTGGTCCAGCGGCAGGAAAAGTCTGTGCCACCGAGGGAGCAACAGCAGGATCACACCGTGAGGGAGGCAGGCAGTGGGTAGGGTGAATGAAAATATATAAAAAAAAAAAAAAATTGATTCCAATGACAGGTGCCCCTCTGTGGGGTGCGCCTGTAGGCAGATGCCTACTCTGCCTTATGGCAAATCCGACCCTGCGTATTACATTGCTCCACAGCAATATAACTCATAAAAATGTTTTGTTAATAATTAGTATATGTGTATATAAAATAATCTGCGTAACTAAAATGATTTGGTCTTGCTCTAAATCATTTATCAGTTACACAAATAGGTGCCAGTAAGTCAAGAAATAACCTAAAAATTCATCTTAATGCCCCGCCCACCAGCCTTTTGAAATGTTGGGAGGTATGATAAAGTAAAAAGCATTTACATTTACTTATGCTTTCCACACATTTGGATGACCTTATCTAGACAATAATAGCATCTGTATTTGCTTCTTTCCTATCAAAAACATCAGCCTAATGATGTTATAGGACAGAACTTGCCCCAGTGTCCCTCACTTTCAATGGAAATTAATGGGAAGAGCCAGACGTTCCATTGTTTACAGCAATGTAATAAGATAAGACCTTTTTGTAGATCTGTTTAGCAGTGCTGTAAATGTTATTGCATGTAAATAAAAGCAAATAAAGTAAGAATACAGAAAACAGTTGGACTTTATCCAAACTGGCATAATTATGAACATTTTGAAAGCTACACTATAAACTATTTAAGGCCAAGTTTAAAGACAAATAGGATTATACAAAGTGTAATGATTGTTCCCTGTAATACAATTCTTTCACGTAAACTCCAACAGATCTCACCTCTTTAGACTAATTAAAACTTACATGTGAACAACGCTGAGATACAGTCCAGCTGAAAGTTGCCATGTTCCTTATATGTGCTGTGTTTTATTCCCTTTCAATCCGTCATGGGCTGGGGGAGAAGGTAGGAGTGACTGAAGTGTAACCAGTGGCCAGCATACATCCACATCAACCATATATCAGTGGTTGGCACCCATTCATTTCAGATTGTGATAGTCCTCACAACCTACAATGTTAGTAGTGTAAACAATCTGCAGGGACCTACAGACCACAGTTCAGATGAGCTCTGCTGAACCTTTCTGCCTATAACTAGCTATTTTCGTCATGTGATTTTAGCCCATATTCACATATGTCAGATATTGCTAGTGTGGACTGCCTGATATGCAGCTTCATTTTATATTTACTGCACTTCTGTTGCCAATGTGAAAAGACCCATAAACCTGAGAGAGTGACAGGCCAAATCAACACCAGAATAGTCCAGACTGTAGTATTGTGGATGATTGTGGGCCACTAGAAAGGCACTCTGGCCCTTAATCAGCAAGCTAAAGGGGTGCAGTTCTGGAGCAAATAAAATGGGGAATGGGAATACAAATTCTCACTGATTTTAAATTGGGCTTTTAACGCCTTGAATGCTAAAGGTATCCAATGCATTGGAGATCTCCCTAGGATTACTCCATTTACGTCAATGGGAATTTGCAATGTTTCCATTTCTCCTCTGTGGTACAATCCAGAAGCTTTATTCAGCCAGGCCATTCTAGTGTGATGACCTAGAACCTATGTTATTCCTCATTGCATTAGACCAGCAGAGCAGTACACCATTACATACTCATACTTGAGAACTTTCAGGGTTTGACAAGAATCTCAGGTTGAAGGGTCAATTTCTCAGGATGATAATCCAGTTTACCTAGTATATAGCTTCACTAACTGACTGCTTCTCTAGCCTTCACATTGGGGCCATTTGTAGCAGAAAGGCAGAGGAAGAAGTCCTGCATGAGTTTTGTGCAATTTTAAGGTTCCTTGAGATCGGATTGGATAACCTCTTAATTACAGCAAGTAGATAGAACAGGCGTGGGCAATGTGAAGCCCTCCAGCTGATTCTGGACTACAACTTCTATGATGGAAGTTGTCATACGGCAGGAGCTGAAGGGCCTCACATTGTCTAACCCTGGCTTAGACACGTAACAAATGGAAAGTCACAATAAAAAAGTTGTGTAACAAACCCAAGACAGAAGTCTCATAAAGCAGAGGCACACAAAAAGATTTCTAAAATATAAACTTTACTTGACAAAAATATAAAGCTAAATTTCCAACATTTTTTTTGCCTTGTGTTGTATGACTAATAGATGAAAAATGACTATGAACCAACTTGTCAGAGAGATTCATTCCTTCTTGCTGTAATGAATGGGGTAGTCCATAAGATGTCGTCGTACGATAGTCAATAAAATATACCAATGTCTTTTCAAAATGCGATGGCTGTCACCCCATTGGGAGTTGACTCTATTGATCAGTCTGATTTTTCCCATCATTTGTATCTTTTACCTTATTACCAGTATTAGGTAAAGAATTATGTTACCTGGAAACTGCCCTTTAGTAACCATGGCTAGATTGGGATGTTTTTCATTGTTTTTAGTGCTATTTTTCTTTTATATTTTTGTCAAATAAAGTTTATATTTTGGTAATTTTTGTGTGCCTCTACTTTATTATACTTCTGTTTTTGAGTTTGTTACACAGCTTGCCTTTTTGTTGTGATTTCCCATTTGTTATGTATCTTGTGAGATTGGCCTAGAGAGCATCAAGACTATTGGAGTCCTACATTTTGGTTACCTGTATATTTTACTGGTGCAAACCATCTTGTTTCTTTGTTTTCATAACCCTTGCTTAGAGTCTACGTCATAGTACCATTGATGGTTATTCTCTCCGAGACCTCAGGGGTCAGCTTATTTTGGAAGTTCCTAGGTGTTCAGGTAATACCTGGGAACTCACCAGATCTACCCTGGAGACTCCTGTTGTTAGACTTAATTACTGAGTGTTCAAGAACAGAGGGTGATTCTTCAGCTTCCTGAGTTCTCCAGTAACTCCACCTAGTCACAACCTGGCTCTGCCTGCTCCTGATCCATTCTGCCCACTTCCCTGTCCATTTCACTGCAAACTCCACATTTCTGCCTCCAACTCTAACCAACCCCAGTAAAGACCCACCAACATCATGATGTGAATTGCATCATTTGAACGCCCCTATCCCCACCTGTTCTTGATACTCCCAGGAAGATTGGGCTTGAAGGTTCCCAGCTATTGCAGTACACCATTGCAGAATTAAGTGATCTGGTATCTCCTTTTTTGAAAGCTCACCTCTGGCAATCTTGGTTTGATTCAAAATAGCACCACTTCAGATTGATGATTAGAGCTTTCTGTTCAGCATTGGGAAGTGTGGGACAAATATGGGTGGGGAGTAGTCAGTACTTATTTCATGCAAATTCCTAGTAAATATGTTGGGGTATGGGATCAGGATCTCTCCTATGCTTTATATAGCTTATTCCAAAAAGGGGATCAGTACTCCGCAATGGCAAATAAAGCTCTCCACAAAAAAAAAATGTCCCCGTTGTCATAACACCACAAGAAGGTTGGTAGGCTTTTTTTTCCCTTTTCTATATGAATAAGAGATTTGAGGACCAAAATAAAAGCACAGGCCTAATTTATGTTATACCCTCAATATGCTAGCACTTTTAAGTTTGTTTTGTTTTTTTTTTTTTTAATTCTAGAAGGAGCTGTCCCTTTAAAAATTCACATACACAGAGTTTTACATTTTGATCTGCATGCCAGACCATGGATTCTGCTAATATAATTGCTCTGAGTAATTAAAACATGTTTTATCTTGATCATTTGAAGCTATTGAGTCATTTAACATGCAACATCTGGTTCATTTTAACTGGTTACATAAACGTGCCAACTTTAGATAATTCCCTTAGGGAAGACATTGCACTTATGTGCTATAGAGAATTGTCTGGGGCTCGGGAGAATATTTTTTTTTTGAGACCCAGCTATTGAAAAGGCCATCTAAGTGTCCCCAAAATAGATCTAATATATGAAAACTACCTACAGGGAATCACAATTGCTGTGTATTTCCTTGTATCTAATTGTAGAGTATATTTACTGGGATACCAGAAGGCGTCCAAAATATTGTGAAGGACATCCCTGTGGAACTCAAATAGTTAAAGGGGAACTGTGCTCTAGATAAGAATAAGTAGCTCTTAACACTTTAATGGACCCAAAACACCTAAGAATGAAATTAGGTTATATATTTTTATACATCATGCACTTCCTGTTAGTATATATTAGACTAGTTATAAAGCCCCTGTACACAGACCAACACTGGTGGCGCTGCAGTCATGCGCAGTACTGACTGCCCGCACCGCAACTGATACGGAGCGGGGTGCTCCGAATTCAGACCATAGTCCTCTCTTCGGAGCGCCCTGCTCCGTATCAGTCGCAGCGCGGGCAGTCTATACTGCGCATGACTGCAGCGAGCGCAGCCGTCTCTACTGCGCATAACGGCTTCTGACAAACATAATAGCAAATTATAATATAGGATACACAAAATATATTCCTAAATTTGCACTTTTAAAGGGATAGTAACCCTTAATAAGTAAAACAAATTTATACTTGTAGGGTTTATCGTCCTGAGTAAAACAAGGGTACACCCACTGCTGAGAAGTGTTTTATACAAAATTTATTACATCTCAAAAATCAGTGGTTTAGGTGCAGTATCTCAATGGTGTCATTTATTTGTTAATATAGACTTGCCACCATTTTGGGCTTGTATTATGTATTCCTCGGAATAGAAGCATTTTAACCAAGTCATTATAGATGCAAAATAGGATTAATAGAGATGCAAAGTTGAAAGACTTCTATGCATCAATGAGAAACTGATCTAGGTAAAAGATGTATCATACAGAAATACTTGCATGTCACTGAAAGGGTGAAAAGAAGGATTTTACATAGGCTTGAAGAGAAACCATTTTCAGGACTTGATTTATTGGTGTACTTATGTTTTTTCTTTTTTTTTTTTTTTTTTTTCTTTTTGAGGGAAAACGTTATCAGTCACTGTAAAAATGTTCCTGCTAGCCCTAGGTGTTTGACTTATAAGTGGAAAAGTTATTGGCTCCCAGTTCAGTTTGAGTATATAATGTGGTACCTCAATGCAGTGTAATAATAATATTTAGAAATGACAATTAGGTTTTACTGTACATAATTTTAAAGCACCATTATCATTATGTATGCTCTTATATAACAAGCTCTGTTGAAGTCTGACTCCAGATCACACCTCCTCTCAATAAAAATATGGCCTTCAATAGTTCTGAATCAATTGTAAGGGTTATTTGTCTAACAGATTACAAACTGGAAAAAAAAAAAAATATATATATAGTCTGAACCTTTAGCCCTTTTAATGCATTGCACTCACCCTCGGCTAGAGTCAGTGGGGTGAATGTAGATGTGTCAGTGTAGCCCCACTGGAGTTAGCTTCTGAAACCAGTGCTTGTACTACAGGGAATGCACTGTAGAGTATGATGACTATAGTGCATACCTGCACACATCAGAACATTAATGCTAGCATACCTCATGTACTAGACCCATAGCATGCCCAGGGGAATGGTGTATACTTGTGCAATTTGGTCTATGCCTTGTTTAATACATTGGATTATACAAGACATAGAGAAAAGGAGTGCCAGGAATACTCATATACTTCTCCATTGAACTACCTTTTCACAAGTCATATATCTAGCCCAAAAACTTGATTCTGTCACCTGATTTGGCACTGAATTACCATCGTGCATACACCACTGTGTTTTAACAGTTTGGGTGCCCAACACATTGGGCATCCCTCAGAATTCAAATGGTTTTAAACTTTTTTTTTTTGCCTAGTGCAATCTGCAAACCAGTGGGTCATGTGTAGGAATAAGTGGTTCTTGATTTAACAGGTTTGGTGCTTTTTACAGCAGTTTGTCATTTAATTTATTTTATTTGCATTTCATCTTTCTTGTAGTCCAATGATAATTGTCTCCATTTATAATCTGACAGACTAGTTACCCTTACGAAGCCCGTTGTGAGGAGGTGTTATCTAAAGGTAGACTTCAATATAGGTTACTATAGACGGGAAGCTGTAGCTATAATCCAGAACATATAGATATGTATATCTGACCTCTGTATAAAGCAAACCTACTGAAATAAATGAATCTGTTAATCCCATTAAGAGCCACACATTTCTATAGAATTGATCCACTTTACATTTATGCATCAGTTTGTTTTCTTTTGAGGGGTTTACGTCTTTTGCCAGTGACACAGATATTTCAGATTGTTTTCGGATTACCTTTTAGCACAAAGCATCAGTTTGGGCAGATTATCTATAAGTATAAATATTTAGTGTTCATACCATTTACAGTGGGTAATCTATTGAATGCAGAATTCTGCAGTGATTATTTCAGTTGGAATTTTCCAATCATTATTAATCTTGGTATACTATGAAAATTTTATTAACAAAAGTGCTTACAACTAAACAGCGCATTAACCATGTCTCTGTAATGAAAAGGGTGACATGAGAATTCTCATGTTGCGCCTTTAAAGTGTTAGTAATGCCTATTTAACCCCTTACCACCCAAGGGCGCACATGTACATCCCGAGCGGATGTCCCAGGTGGACAGAGGACGTACATGTACGTCCTAGAAGTCATTAAAACAAATAGGGAAAAAATGTTCGGTGGGTGTTAAGTGCCGGCCGCATACGCGTGGCCTGTCATTAAGGGGTTAAAATAATTTTGCCAGGATTTCTGTATAATAATAGCAACACAATGCGCTATGTCAAGCATCTTACTTCTTTGTTGTTCAAAAGTTATTCAGGTCTAAAGATCCACCTCCCGCACCTTCATACGATGTCATTCTGAAGATGCAGGCTGGTGAGGACTGCTGCAGCGAGGGACAAACTTCAGTAAGCAAAGGGAAATCCTGCCCTCCTCCTTCCAAGGGGCAGGATTTCCCTTATATTTAATGAAGTTTGTCCCTCGGTGCAGCCGTAGAGTCGCACGACCTGATCTGAGAATCAGAGGGAGGCGGCCAGAAAGGGGCGGGTGGAGGGTCTTTAGAGCTGAATAACTTTTGAACTACAAAGAAGTAAGATATTTGGCACAGCACATTGTGTTACTATTAATATACAGAAGACTTGGATAATATATTAGAGGCATTACTATCCCTTTAAAAGTCAATTCAACCCGCATCAAAAATATCTTTTAGTGCCCGCATACCTTTGCTTCATCCCTACCGTACCTTAAATGTTGCTTCAACCTGTGGCAACAGGAGGCCCTCCAGCTTCTTTGCAGTTTGCTTGCATCCTCCTCTGTGACTCTCCCTGTTTATGTTCCCTGGCGTGGCAGTGGTGTAGAATATTTTCCAGACACAGTGAGCCTGACCAATTACACACTGGGGCAGTGATTCAAAGAGGTCAGTGTCATTGTGGACCTAAGTACAATTTTCTGTGAAACTGTAATATGTTTCCTTAGCTTATTCAGTCTAATCTGCTCCCTGTGAGATAGCTTAGTGGTAAAGTCCCTCACTATGGAGCCTGTTAAAACTGCCAGGTTGCAGGGTCAACTCAGCCCTTCATCCTTCTGAGGTCAATAAATGAGTACCATTGATTGGGTGATAATAACCTCTATTATTTCACCTGCCGATTCAGTTAATTCCACTGAAAGCACTTTGAGTCCCACTGGGAGAAAGGCGCTATATAAATAATAGTTATTATTATTATATTATTATAACCTTTTTGAACCTTATGATAAGCAAAATAAAGCTGATATCAAGCACATTTTTAAATCTTCCTCCTGGAAAAACAGAATAAAGCAGATATGAAGCACATATTCAATCCTTCCTTAAAGGTCCCACACATATGATTGTAATGCATCTGATTTGTGGAATAAAGAGGGATACTTCCCTAAAGAAGGAAATTGTAAAATGGAATCCCTTGGAAGCTAAAGACGTTTCCTTGCAATTTGTTAGAGACCTCTTGAGCATCCAAGGCATTAAGGCGGAACTACCACCCATCTTTAACTTTGTGTCAAATGATTACCCATCTGGTGACTAGCTGCTCAGTAGTGCTAGTCACCAGAATAATTACCTGGTTAATGAGAATTATACCCTGCTCCTGGGCTAACAGGCAGTAAAGAGTGCAGACATCTTTCCATAGTGGAGTCTGCACCAGTTATCTGTCAGTGGGCCGGCACTGTCAGTGGGTTATACATATAAACATGGAATCAAAAGAAAGCCCTACTCATTGTGAGGCTCTGGGCCCTTGTCACCAGTGGTGTTAAATATCATGTATTTCCAGCTCTCATCTTTTAAAAAAAGTTATTTCATATTAGATCCCTAATATCTAATCCTAAACTTGCATTTCTATGTATGTGTAGACTGTCTTGACGCCATTTCATTAATTGTGTTTTGGCTTGTTGTTTTGAGAGAGAGAGACAGAGGCTAATTACTTTATTGAGATTAGTACCCACTGCTCTCCTATTCATGGAGACAATGTTACCTTATCTTGGCCAATTTGCATACAATAAAACACTAGTACTTCTCAGACACTTATAAAGATTGCTATTTAAATGGGAACCCTGGAAAAGACAGGACAAGGGAATCTGCAGAGAGCACATGAAAGACTAGATTTTAACTTTTAGAAAATAGAGATTTTTTTTTTTTATAGAAGGTATCATGAAGTTCAGAATGTTTAACAGTTTGAATGCCAGAGCGGTGCCCAAATCATTGCAAGGCAGAACAAAGGGCTAAGTATGATTTACCCCAGATAAATGTTAGGTGTTAAATGTTTGTATAATAAAGAAAGTAGCACTTTAGGTTGTTATAGAGGCTTTTGTACTTGTGTAGCCTAAAGGTTACATCTCTAAAGCCATCAAGACTTGGTACAGCTGCAATTTATCATGTTTACTTGGATAACTCTCCACAGAAGTTCCTAAACAAGTTTAGAGTTTGTATTTTCTGACATTAAATTTATGATTTGTCTTGAATCTACAGTTTACTTATCCGAGCAAAGAAGCAATTTAGGTGCAATTAAAGTGGCCTGGCTTTAAAAAATAATATTGTTATTATGATTAAACATTAGCCTTGCTTGCACTAGATGGTTTGGAGCCTAACTTGTCCACAAATGCCTTATTCTTGTTTTATTTATAAAAATGCATATTTCTGATCAAATAGATAATTTAACCCTTTTGAGTGCCAGGGGTGCTCTGCACACTGCAACGCAATATGATTGACAACCCTCTGTACTCAAAAGGTTATTGTCTCCGTAATCACTTACTATAAAAAACATATTGTACAGTGTCCATACCGAGGAACTCTCTGGATTTCCCCCAGAGACTCCGGTATTGAGAGTACATTACTGTGTTTCTGGGTAAGAGGCTGAGTCTCCGGGGATGGGGAGTTTTTTTTAAAGTGGAACTTTCAGATCTTACTCAGTCGAAATGCATTCATAAACTCATGGCGACTAGCTTGGAAAAAGTCTTACCTTTAAAAAATAGCACGTTCTAAACTAATCCTTGCCATCTGGAGACCGGAACCCAGGCTACAGAGCAGACATCTTGTCTGCGTGCCTGTGATGTCATTCCCGGTCTCCTTTGAGTAGCACTGCAGTGACCACATGGTAACTGGAAGGGACTGACGGCGCAGGCGCATGGACCGCACTAACCTAGCTGTCAGTCTCCAAACGGCAAGGATTTCTTTAGAATGTGCTATTTTTTAAAGGTAAGACTTTAATTTCCAAGCTAGTCGCCATGTGCTCAATGAATGCATGGCAACTTAGTACTATCTGAAAACTCTGCCCACTTCTCCAACTTCCCGCCCACTTTTGTGATGCCCTGGAAAGCCCCGCCACCACTCGTGGGTAAACCCCGCCCCCTTTTTGCCACAATTTGCAGCAATTATACTCCTCTGCGGCATCAGAGGAGTCACACAAATGAAAGTTCCCAGGTATGACCGTGTTGTAGGACTTCTCCTGTTGACTAAAACATTAATATTGCATTTTTTTGTTATTGCACAGTTACATTTTTAGGCCCTTTTTACAAGGGTAACACAAACACCACTGCAATGATGATGCTTTGGTTATTTCTCATATGCTGTAAGGTGAACTGCAGGGCTATTAATGTCTTTCACACTGTAAACAAATGCCTCACATGAAAACACAGTATAGCAAGCTGCAGTTTTACTGTGCTCACGGGATATGTAATAAAATTGCAGCAAGGCCTAAATACGTGGTGGAGGCCTATATGGCCACAGGTGCATACCTCCCAACATTTCAAATGGCCAAAGATGGACACTTGTGTTTTAGGTGGTTTTTCTGGGGGCATGGCTGGTGGGCGGGGAAATTTTAGGTTACTTTGTGACCTATTGACACCTCTTTGTATCTGAATAAAGGATTTAGAGCAAGACCAAAGTATTTTATTTACACAAATTCATTTACAAACACATATACTGAAGATTAACTAAACATTTATGTGAATTTCATTGCTGTGGAGCAATGTAATAGACTAATATACACACCACTCACTCTAATGTCCTAAAAAGAGGGACACCAGGGTAGAAAAGAGGGACAGGGGGATTTAGGTGTCAAAGAGGGACACTTGGGATGTATGCAGGTGGATCGTTCACATGAGCTACAGACCTTTGACCTAAATAAAATGGCTGACTCATGCATGCTTTTGCTAATAATATTCATCTGATGCTTAAATGGGCAGGCTATCAGCCATGCCATTTCCTGCAATAGGATAGATGAGGGAATACAGGGAAAGAGAGTGAAATAACATGGCGACAGAAGTGTAGGACGGGGCTGCCTTTTTTCCCCCTATGGTAGCACTGATGTTAACAGAACAGTATAAGATTGGTACAAGGCCCTTTTAACCCACTGCCAATGCCCTCAGTGCTATAGGAACAGAGTTTCCATGGATCATAACTCACCCATTGTCTGCTGGATTGCTGAGCAAATTTTTGATATCTGCACAGCTGGGTGACATCAACATGTTGCGCTGTGCTGATCTTTTTGTTAAGGGATGTTTACAGTCTTAGAGGAACAATAACACAGAAAAATGATGATCACCGTAAACATATATCCCAAGTGTCTCTTTTAGACCCAAATACCTGTGTCCCTCTTTTTAGGAGATCAGACAGTGTGGTGTGTATATCAGTGTATCACATTGCTCCACAGCAATAAAACTCACATTAATGTTTGTTTACATGTTAGTATATGTGTTTATAAATTAGTCTCTGTAAATAAAATACTTTGCTTTTGTTCTAAGTCATTTATTAGGTTACCAGAGGAGATGTCAATAGGTACTAAAATTGCCTAAAATTCTTGGTAATCCCCCACCCACCAGCCACACCACCTAAAACACAAGTGTCCCTCTTTGGCCATTTGAAATGTTGAGAGGTATGCTTTAAATGTCACCTGCTTACAGCTAGCATATAAATCCTGACATGGTCTCATCTAGAATATAGAGTACAGTTAAAAAGGAAAAATACAGAAAAGTGTGACAAAACTGATAAAGGGATTGGAGGATTTATGCTGTAAGGAGACACTAGCCAAACTGGGTTTGTTTACATACGAGAAGAGACCTCAAAGGGGGCATTGCGTGCCCCTCTGGCACTCAAAAGGTTAACAAATATATTTGAGGTAAATACAAAGAACCTTCTGAGCAAAAACTAGAGGTCACCCATTAAGATTAACCCTTTGATGGTCATAGTACATCATGGGTCGATCTGACTGAACGACCCGTGACGTACTATGACCGTCATGGAGTTCCGGGCTCCCCCCGTGGCTGCACGCCGTTCGGGGAGTCCGAAACCGGAAAAAGAAAAAAAAATGCTCCGTGGTCCTTAACTCAAGTCGCCGCACCGATCAGCCGGTCGTTAAGGGGTTAAAGGGATAGTAATACTTTGTTTTATCTTTATTTTATTTTGTAGGCATTAAAAAACATGAAGAGTGATATAAGTCTTACCTCTCAAACCTTTATGGTTTGAGAGATATTCACAAGCAAAGTTCCCCCTCCCGCCCCTTTTACCTAGTGTAAGCAATCTCTTCTCAGATGTGGAATCTGGTTGTAAGACCAGACAGATAACAGCAGGGGACAATCTTCTTCCTATGAGAACAATGAAAGCCCTGCCCCCCTTGACAAGTTTTTCAGGTTTTTCCCTTATCTTAATTGAAGATTGTCCCTCTCTGCAGTTTACCTGGGCATCTCCCTTCTGATGTGGCTGAAAAGTGTTACATCAGTAAAATGGGCGGGAGGGGGAGACTTTGTCATTGAATTACTCTTGAACTATAACATAGTCCAAATACTATGAAGATTAATTAGAGCTGCTTTTATTATGAAACATTACTATCCCTTTAAGTAAATGGCACTTTTTATTTTTTATAATTAAGATTTTTATTGAGAAAGTGGTAAGTACAATCAGACAGACATGGATCAGGTGCCATACAGTGACATTAAGAAATCAACAAACATGTAAAGAGAACGGCACGTCATCATCGCATCGAAACAATTTTTTGTGTTCCACGTCTGTCGCAGATGATTGCAGATCACTGCCAAAATGTAGAACTGGAGAGAGGAAAGGGGAAGAATAGGAAGCATGATATAGTAGGAAGGCTAAAGAGAAAAAGAAGGAAGCAAATAGGAACGGAATAAGGAAGAGGCTGGGTTTTTGAATGAGAAGCAGATGCAGTGTGAGTGCAAATATAAATGTTTTAGAGTATGTGGATGATGAATGGCACATTTGACTAAAACAAAGGCACTCAAAGGGTTAAAAGCCAAACACAGATGTCTGTAGATAAGCAAAAAAAAACTGCATTGTCATCATATCCATCAAATATGTTACCAGTCTGGCAGCATAAGATGTAAATGCCCAAACAAAATTATTATTATTTTTTATCCAAATAGCTTCCCATTAAATAGTTCCTCTTGTTTCCTAGATACAACAAAAGAACCTCTATATTGTATTGTGTTGTGAGATTCACAGAAGTGATCAAATGTTGTAGTAAACTCTGCGATAAGTTAAAGGGATAATAATACTTTGTTTTATCTTTATTTTATTTTGTAAGCATTAAAAAAACATGAAGAACGATATAAGTCTTATCTCTGAAACCTTTATGGTTTAAGAGATATTCACAAGCAAAGTACCCCCCCCCCCCCGTTCAGCCAGATCAGAAGGGAGATGCCCAGGTAGACTGCAGAGAGGGACAATCTTCAATTAAGATAATGGAAAAAGCTGAAAAACTTGTCAAGGGGGGCAGGGCTTTTATTGTTTTCATACAAAGAAGATTTTCCCCTGCTGTTATCTGTCTGGTCTTACAACCAGATTCACATCTGAGAAGAGATGGCTTACACTAGGTAAAAGGGGCGGGAGGGGGAAACTTTGCTTGTGAATATCTCATAAACCATAAAGGTTTGAGAGATAAGACTTATATCATTCTTCATGTTTTTTTAATGCCTACAAAATAAAATAAAGATAAAACGAAGTATTACTATCCCTATAAGTTTTAACTCATTTTGTAAAGGAAAACGGACACCAGGATAGTCAGGGGTGGACAACAAAATATAGAACTTTGGAACCAGACATTTTTAGGACTCAGCTGGGAGTTTTATGAGCCATTGGAGTGGTGAATGTAAAGAAATGTATATAATACACACCTCTGAATGTTAGGAGCCAGTGTTTAAAAATGAAGAGCCCAGGCTCCTGGTCAGTTTCTTCCCCTGTGGATAGTGCTCTATCAGCATGTGTGATCCCCTGGGAACAGACTTCTGATGAAGGTGATGCTACATTGTGAGTCCTGAGAGAGCAAGATAGTGGTGTGAAAAGAGATCCCAGTGCTCCTGCAGGAAGAGACTTAATATTACAGGGAATGCAGAATAAAGACCGTTTATGTACATAAAGCATTACTATGCCTTTAAGAAATGTTTCCTCCATTTTTCTGTAAGCACCCCTCTTACCTATTTTTTTAACTCTTTATTAGCTCCCTCTGTGAATTTCAGCAGCTATCTTTCTTTTTCTCTGGTGGAGCTCACTCTCGCCACAAGCTGGAAATGCAGCGCGTTCCTGGTAGCTGTTCATTTGTTCAGGGACGAGCACACCTTTCCAAACGCTTTACACAGGAGCTAACCCCACTCACTCACTCTCCCATTCTCTGCCATGAATTAATGAACTCTGATATGTCTGACTTACTGTAGTTCGATATTGCCTATTATCTCATTCAGCAATTATAAAAAGCATCCGCTAGAGGAATCTCTGTCATCCCCAGTACTCGATGTCTGAATAACAGTATCTAGTATATTTTTACAACTGTACCTTATTTATATGGGGATACAGATTAAATGTATAGTCTAAGTCCCTAGTTTTAGGTCTAAGCAAGGACTATTTGCTAGATAATGTGATAAATGATAATATATTCCAATCCTGTTTCCAGAGCGCATTGAACAGCATGACAGACTCTGATCCATTTGACTGGGACTGTTTAGTGAATAACTCCGGCAGTAATTTGTAACATGTTGGAAAATGGAACACATTGTATCCCTAAAGAAATTGTGGGGGAATCCATTCTGAAAGGAATAAAAGAGTGCTACTTGAGGACTCCCTTGCATCGCACAGCAATCTATAACCCCGCTGCCTCCTACTACGTTCAGCTATTTATTTGATATTTTTTGCCTCCAAGTTATATATATAAGATAGTCATAAATAATCCCATAGTGTTACCTCAGGAGTACCTCCTTTAGTGAGGATCGCTTATACAGAACACAACTATAATCTAATTCAATAACATTGTTAAATAGATCTTCTTATCTAGAATACCAGAACATAAACAGACTAGCCTGTTTTAGAATTAAGAGGTCAGACACTAATTATCAGCATAAGTAAAGTTTCAAAGTTACCGGAGCATCATCTGGCTTACCAATATTCAACATGAGAGAGAGCACAGATACTACAAAAAAAACAGAAAAATGAACCCACGTGCACTCAACCAAAAGAAAACAGGACCCTATTACTAATTAAGTGATCGCCTAGGAGGTGCTACAGGCAAATATTGAATATACATAGAAGAAAAAAGGAAACCCTGCTGTATTAGTACACTCAATAGGCTAATAATCATACCTGGGAACTCTCTGGATTTGCCCCGGAGACTCCGGTTCTGACAGAGCTTTACTGGGTCTCTGGGGCACAATCTGATTCCTCTAGATATGGGGAGTATCTATTGAAACTCTGCCCACATCTGCTGTTTCTCCCGTTGTTCCTCCTTCCCCAGCCTTCTGTGTGACACCTTTAAGCCCTGCCCTGCCCCTTTTTGACGAGATTAGCGTCATTATTGTCACCCCCTGCTGAACAGAGGACTCCCCTCCGGGAAGCCCTCAATTGGAAGTTCCCAGGTATGCTAATAATCACTGATTGTAGTAGGTCCAAATAAGGGAATTCTAAAACATAACGTTTATTGGATATATTAAGATAAAAAGGGGAACCAATTACTCCTCTCCTTTTAAGAATAAAAAAACCGGACTGTACTTCAGAAACAATTAATAAATCAATCTGTAACTACCCAAAAAGTGTCCCAATGCACAGTGTGTGTATATGTATGTAAAAAATAATAAAATGATGGACCAAAGAATGTAGCGTACTGCCAGGGCTTTATCCGGCTTGCCTCATAAATACATTTATAATAAGTACTTAGGATTATAACTATCCAGTCGTGTAAAATGTATTATTAACATCACTAATTCATTATCAGAGGATACGAAGATAATATATAGTTTCACAGAAGTGTAGGGGTAATCTTTCAGATAATTTAGTATACTATCAGGTTAAGACGGTAATAAATGTTACTATTTAAATATACTGACAACTTGTTATCAATATGTGTACAGGTTCTGCCAAAATACAGATAAGTCCCTAAGGGACTAGAAATAGAGGTAACAGTCCTGATACAAAACATCAATACCCCAACAAATCAAAAGGCCCCAAATGAATGCTGGATCATCACTAATATCAAAACTATTCCACTATTTCTAATATTCCTAAACTAGTTGAACAGCCTGTTACACGGGCCACAGTGCCTCTGGCAGCCGGTCGCGGGGCAGTCACGTGCAGTAGAGACTGCCCGCGCAACTGCTGATGCAGAGCTGGACGCTCCTTCGGAGCGCCCAGCTCTGTATCAGCCGTGGCGCGGGCAGTCTGTACTGCGCATGACTGCCGCACGCGCAGCAGTGTCTACTGCGCATGTCGGGCTTTACACACAACTTAGCAAATTATATAGGATATCTTGAATACCAGAGCTGTTCCGGCTTGTCAGTTAATCCTCACTAATAAATATATACCGGAACTACTCCAGCACACAGAGGAAAGTGTAAAAATATATCTAGTATCCCTAAATCTCAAGAATACCAGGCTATTCCAGCTTGCCAGTAGACCTTAGAAAAGAAAACATAAGATAATATGCGATGTATCTAATATGGATTCCTAGTATCTAAAGTACTGAAATGATTTCGGTTAGCCAGTTATCCCACCCAGTGTACCGAGGGTTTCCTTTTTCTTCTATGTATATAGCACAGATACTGTGTAGCAATAGGGATCACTATCTACAATGCCTACAAAAAGAGGCTGACTAGTCCCTCAAGAGTGTTAATCCCTATCTAGCATACCGGTGCACAGTGGGTCTGTAGTGTGCCAACATCATATATTAGGTGCATCACTGTCATATTTATTCCATAGTAGCAAGCCGGATTTTCAAACGCCCCGGCAACACACATTTACTGTCCACACCTTCACCTATACCATCAATACCCGGGCTCTCCTTACTGCAATCATGCGCAGTAGAGACTCGCCGATTGAGCTGATCTGAAGCGGGGAGTTCCGGATGGCTCACCGCCTGTCTCTGTCCCCAATCCGGGGCAGCAGCCAGGACTGCTGGGTGCACTTTAGCCCGTGTATATGGACTTTCATACTAGTATAATATATTTTGGTTGCCTCTTCTGAAGGTTTTCTCTCTTGCTCCTAACCCTATGATCTACTTTGCTGCCAGACCAAGCTTCCATCTATTCCAGGACACACATCCCATTTGCTTTGCTTGGTTACCCAAATACCTCCTACCACTTGTGCACCTGTGCCCTGTCCGATGTAACAGCATGAGTCAGATTTTTTTTCACTGGAATTTTCAATAAATGCTCACAGTTTGCCATTTTTTTTCTTTTCTGCCAGTGACATTCTTGTGATAACTTTGCCCAGTCACATATCTACATTTTTT
Source organism: Rhinophrynus dorsalis (assembly GCA_037306005.1). Lineage (NCBI taxonomy): Eukaryota > Metazoa > Chordata > Amphibia > Anura > Rhinophrynidae > Rhinophrynus > Rhinophrynus dorsalis. The sequence goes on along the minus strand of CM074723.1, from coordinate 68,875,465 downwards.
TTCTTTTTTGTGTATATTATCAATATTTAGATATGGGTGCACAGCGGCATTACTAATGTTTGTATGTAATAATTGGTGGCTTAGAGCGTTTAACCCTGTCGGTTCTCTGGTTCTATATTTTTTTAAATAAGTGTTTGAATGCTGGAGTGGAGTCTGCAAGATTAGGATGAGTTACATTTTTGCCAGGGTGGTATAGACCACCATTAGAAGTTTGGGAGGGGGCATGTCTACAGTGTTGCAAGGATATAGGCATTGTAGATAGTGATCCCTATTGCTATGCAGTATCTGTGCTATCTCTCATATTGAAGATTGGCAAGCCGGAGGATGCTCCGGTAACTTTGAAACTTTACTCATGCTGATAACTAATGTCTGATCCATACCTCCCAAGTGTCCCTCTTTAGGAGGGACAGTCCCTTTTTTAGACCCAAATCCCTCTGTCCCTCTTTCTCACCCTGATGTCCCTCTTTTTAGGAGATCAGATTGTGTGGTGTGTATATAACTGTATCACATTGCTCCACAGCAATACAACTCATATTCATGTTTGTTTAAATGTCAGTATATGTGTTTATAAATGAGTCCGTGTAAATAAAATACTTTGGTCTTGTTATAAGTCAATTATTAGGTTACACAAGGAGATCTCAATAGGTCATGAAATAGCCTAAAAATTCTTGACAATGACCCGCCCACCAGCCACACCGCCAGCAAAACCCCCTAAAACACAAGTGTCCCTCTTTGGCAGTTTGAAATGTTGGGAGGTATGGTCTGATCTCTTACTTCTAAAACAGGCTAGTCTGTTATGTTCTGGTATTCTAGATAAGAAGATCAATTTTAACACTGAATATACTTGTGTTCTGTATAAGCGAACCTCAGAAATAGAGAGATTTAACTCTTTCAAGGATGGTTAACCGGATCCTGTTACGGTAAGTATGAGAATTCTTTTGAGTTAATAATCCTTAACTACAAAACAGTCTTCACATTTGAGGTCAGCTTATGTTGTATGATTTGAAGATATGGGCTGGATGCTGAACCATAAACATGTCAACATATTATCAGTCTGAGATAGGAAACTGCACTCAGTTTATCAGAAGATCGTTAACCTTTGAATTACTAAAGGCAAGCAGGATTGTGCCCCGGCAGTACATCTAGAGTTAATTACTTTGCTTATAAATTGGGATAAAAAAAGAAATCTGATTTACCTCAGTTTGTCAAACAAATGCAATAGGCAAGCTGGATAATTGCCCCGGCAGTACACATCCTTACAATACAGAGTTAGATATTTAATAACGTGTGGCCTTGATTATACAGACTTACAATTAGGTTAGTTAGATCTCTAAACTGAGTTCTAGTCCTCAATATGTTTAAGATTATTTCCTTAGTTACACATCAACTCTCCTAGTCATATTGACTATAGTATGTCCTCCTGTGCAATGTATAGGCGTGCCGCTCTGGAAGCAGGGTCGGAATGCCGAATAATATAGCTTTGTTATAAATATCTGATTCCTGCATTATTGCCTTGAACCTCTTTAGGTAGGGTTTCATTCATCATTTTGCATATATTTGAAACAATAATTTTATGCCGAGCCCAGGTCTGCTTAGTTCCTCTGCTGCACTGAACTGAAATAGCCATGTGTTAGAATGTAGTTCAGGCAGAGGGGGCTGCAAATAAACATGAGATTTGCTGGGAGGCATGTATGACTCTCGCTACACACTGGAGCGTGCTTCATTACTAAAGGTTGGGTCTTTTGTCCCTCTCTGAGATCTGTCCTGTCGTACGACAAGATCTCAGATCTGCAGGAGCTTTGTATGATGTCATGAATAGGGACAGGAGGGGTAAGATTGAAGAGGCAATTTTATCAGAAGTAAGCTGTTGCTGAAAATAAGAGAAGGAGGCATCTATTGCAAATTTTACAATATACAATAATCAGGTACGTCAAAATGAAGTATTACTATCCCTAAGTTTTTCAGGTGTTTCCTGTCCAGCACAATGCAAGTCCCCCTAGACCTACTGTACCAAGCTTGAAGCCTGCTGTGTGGAGGGTTATACCATATTTCAGTATGATGAACACCTACTTATTATTTTAAAAAAGTTAAGAACTAAATATTCCTTCACTTTTAAGCAGAGGTGGCTCACACATTTGATTGTCCAGTCTGTACTCCAAGCATACACACAAACTATTAAAATAGATATCTTACTTAAAGGGATAGTAATATTTCATAATAAAAGCATCTCTAATTAATCATCATAGTATTTGGACTTTGGAGAGTGTTATTTCCATTCTGTCAGAGTTGTAGTTCAAGAGTATTCAATGACAAAGTGTCCCCCTCCCACCCCTTTTACTAATGTAACACTGCTCAGCCAGAGCAGAAGGGAGGTGCCCAGCTAGACTGTAGAGAGGGACAATCTTCAATTAAGATAAGGGAAAAACCTGAAAAATGTGTCAAGGGGAGCAGGGCTTTCATTGTTCTCATAGGAATAAGAGTGTCCCCTTCTGTTATCTGTCTGGTCTATAGACTGCATTCCACCTCTGAGAAGAGATTGCTTACACTAGGTAAAAGGGGCGGGAGGGGAAACTTTGCTTGTGAATATCTCTCAAACCATAAAGGTTTGAGAGATAAGACTTATATCGTTCTTCATGTTTTTTTAATGCCTACAAAATAAAATAAAGATAAAACAAAGTATTACTATCGCTTTAACAGCTTTGACCCATTAGAGGCAATCTTTGTAGACTGCCTATACCTTGTTCTTCTTGTTTTTCCATCATTATGACTGTTTTAGAAATTTTTGCTATACTGTTTATGGATTTTTTAAATTGTATTTTTAACTTCAGCATAGATAATCAGGGCCGGATTTACATCTCAGGAGCCTATAGGCACAAAATCTGAAGCGCCCCCCCCCCCCCCAAAAAAAAAAAAAAAGTGCAAAAAGTTTTGACTGAAATAATATTTTGTTTATTTTTATTAAAATAGTTGGCCTTTGTAATATGATTTTAATAGCTAACAGGGCATACTAAGATGCCTGGGTGGTATAATAATTATAATTTGTATTACTATTACAATAATAATAATAATAATTCTGCAAAATATTTCTCTAAATTAAATAAAAAATTATAATGATAATAAAACAAATTAGTAGCACGGGATGTGTCTCATACCCACTCAGGCTTACCTGAAGGCCAGGGGTAAGGTAAGGGATTAAATACTGCCCTGCTGCAGGCGTCGGTGCAGAAGACATCAGTAGAGTCTGTACAGGTAGAGAGTGAGGCGGCAGCAGCTGAGCAGGCCAGCTCCTCTGTGGCAGGTTGGCGGCTGTATGTTGACGTTCTTCAACCTCTTCTTCGACATGGAGTGGGCTCACTCGCTCCCTGCAGGCTGGGCTGCACTGAGCGTCTGGGAGGGAGGAGGTGGGGCAGTGCCGAACTTCTGGAACGTCAGTCACACGACAAGTCAAGTGGTGATTGGTGAAGCAACTGAGGAAGAGTAATGACATACGCCTCCATGACACTGACTCCAGCTCTTGGCATGCGATTCACAGTCAGTCACATCCGGCCGGCGTGCAGGTGTAGCATCCCCCTCCCGGACCACCAGACATGATGGCATGATCTAAGGAAAAGGCTGCCTGACTAATTAAAAAAAAAAAATTAAATAAAAAACGACCCCAATGACAGGCGCCCCTCTGTGGTGTGCGCCTGTAGGCAGATGCCTACTCTGCCTTATTATAAATCCGGCCCTGTAGATAATTAATTGTTCACGTGTCCTGGCCATACTTTTTTTCTCCTTCTGCTGAGGCTGCATAGACTTATCTGCTTCCACCAAAGATGTAGAATAATAGACTGATCCTCCTACTGTGATGAGAATTTGTACAGGTGACTGTTTCTGCCCCTGACTTGATAACACTACTGATCTTGATAATGTGCTTCTGTAGCTATATTCCTTGTATGTCCTGTATGGGATACAAGAACCATGGAAAAAGCTCTCCTCCTCCAGAAAGCAGGGTACTTCAAAACAGTTGGGCCTTTGAGGCAGAGACTCTCCTCTCTTCCTCTGGCTTTACCTTCCTCTCCCCAGTTTCACATGACCACCCTCTAGATGAGGAGCAAGCTGTCGCTATTCTTAGACTTTAGACCACTTTTCATGTTTTACTTTGGTATGGGGCTGCAAAATCCCCCATTAGGCAGGCTCCCATTAACTGTCTTCACTGGAGTTGGATTGCCCAGTTACAGGTGTATTTCTGGACCATTTCTCTGTGGATGGTGACTTTATTATAAGTCTGTTCTTCAGTACTGAAAGGGATAGTAATACTTATAATGTAAAAAAATATGTTGTAGAGTTTATCCCCCTGAGTAAAACAAGGGTACTCCCGCTGCTGAAAGGCATTTTATTCAAAAGTTATTACAGCTCAAAGTTGAATTTTTTTAGGTGCAATATCACCATCCTCTGGTCCGTAGACCATAAATATTCATACTAGTACAGTGATAGTTGCATAACAGACACACACACTTATTATACAGTGAATATCCTATAACCTCCCCAGTCATACAGGAGGTAGGTGCATATGATACACACACACATAACATACACACATAGTATACAGAGGTAGGTATCCATATCCCCTAATGAACACTGCACAGATGTAGGTGCATTTCACATAAAACACATGCATTATAGAGAGGTGGATGCATGTCCCATAAAACACACACTATACAGAGGTAGATGCATATCGTATAACACACACACTACCAACATCTGAATTCCACTAAAGACAGCACTGAGCACAACTTCCTGATGCCAGAACTAATTAGAGCTACAGCTATACCTTGATGTGAGAAGCATGCTTCAACTACTTATTCAGCCAATATCGCAGCACATATAAAAACTTTTGTCATTTCACTTTACTAATTTACTATTAAAAAAATCATACAGGCAAGGCCGTGCATCATTTGTTAATAAAAATATATATATATACCATCATCATCGGCAGCAGCCATTGTCCATCCACTGCAGGATGAAGGCCTCCTCAGCAAGTTTCCAACAAATTTGGTCCTGTGTTTTTTGCCAGTGTGTACCAACAAACTTGTTAATTTCATCTGGCCATCTTGTCTTGGTCTTCTTCTTGGGCATTTAGTATCGAGTGGAATCATCCCAAAATTTTTGGTCCATCTACAGGGGTGATCTTACTATGTTGCCTGTCCATTTCAGGCTCTTTACTCTTTCAATGTCATAGACATTTATTTGCTGATGAATCCATACACATGTTTTATCCTTTTTTTTTTTTTTTTGCCGCTCCATACGTCTCTGTGTAAAATATATATAATATATGTGAGTATGTAATGTAATGTAAAGAATAAGAAAACTTTTCCAAGTTTTAAATAGTAAAATCGATGCAGTATGTCTCTTTTCTATATCCATTTTGTGTTCGGTACAGTGTTTGTGTTACGTAAATCAGAATAGCTGTTTTAGAGCCAGCTGGCATCAGGTCTTGTGTATCCCTCCTCCAGCCCAAACCCTTCTGATCGCTGGAAACCTCACACAGGTTTAGTTATACTGAATACAGTGGCTTACATTTTATCTGCTTCTCCTGCCTTATCAAAACACTAAACTCAATGCTGACTTTAAAAATTAGTTTGCTTAATCGTTTTAACTAAACTTACCTTGGCATCATGTGCAGCTACCACACTGGTTTATCTTGAGCCTATCTTTTCTTTTTCGATAATTTACACGAGTCTGCTGTTCCGTACCAAAGGACATTAGTTTATTATTAGATTCTATGTGGAATTATTATCTGTATTTGCACAATGGTTTTGGAATCTGTAAAGTATGCTAATGAATTCACTAAGGCCATGGAAGCAGAAAGACTGCAGTTTATAATGGCAAATAGAAAAATGAGACTAGTTATTACTTCAGTGATGTGGAAAAAGGGACAAGTTTTATAACAAGTGTATTAACTCCTTGGATGCTGAAGACTTCTCCAACACATTGCCTCATAGACATCGCATTATACTAAGTCTGCTCCTCTATGACTTAAAAAGCAGGAGCTGTGCGGCACCAAAAAAGGCTCCTGCCAGCGGTTTGGACACAACGTATTGAGGCAAACTAAGGTACATATGCATACAGGCAGAACTGGGTCAAGCCAACTCTTCCACAGACTTCTAAATGGAGCTTTTAAAGGCATAGTAATGTTTCAAAATAAACTCATCCGCAATTAAAGCGGAACTTTCATGCTAATATCATTGCCCAAGAATGTATTACTAACCTAACGATATGCAAAGTTATACTATCCATAAGCTCCATAAGTCTGTGGTATTTTAGTAAAAATACATCTTCTGCAGGCATTGGGATGCACAGAGCTTACAAGAGAAGCTCTGTGTGCCTGCGCAGTCAGTGCCTTCTGGTGCCTTAAGGCACCAAGAATGCCACTCACCAATGCTGGCAGTGAATGGGACAGACAGCTCAGACTCAGAGGTACATTTCCTCTAAGATGTCTAAGCTCTGTCCTCTGGTTCCTGCCAAAGATGTGTTTTTACTGAATTACCTCTGACTTATTGAGCTTAAGGATAGTATAACTTTGCATATCGTTAGGTTAGTAATATATTCTGGGGCAAAGTAATTAACATGAAAGTTCCACTTTAATCTTCATAGTATTTGGGCCATGGAGAGTGTTATTTCAATACTGTCAGAGTTGTAATTAAAGAGTAACTGAATGATAAAGTATCTCCTCCCTTCCCTTTTACTGATGTAACACTGCTCACCTCAGAGCAGAAAGACTGTCCGGATGGATCGCAGAGAGGGACAATCTTCAGTGAACATAAGGAAAAACCTGAAAAACCTGTCAAGGGGGGCAGTGTTTTCCTTATGTTCACAGTAAGAAGACTGTCCTTTGCTGTGAGCTATTTGGTAAAGAGGCCAGATTCCACATCTGAGGGGAGGTGGCTTACACTAGGAAAAAGGGGAGGAGGAAGGATACTTTATCATTCAATTACTCTTGTACTACACCTCTGACAGTATTGAAATAACACTCTCCATGGCCCAAATACTATGAAGATTAATTGGAGCTGCTTTTCTTGTGAAACATTGCTATCATTTTAAGGGGAGGATTTTAATGGAAAAAAGGCTTTTACATGGGTACTCCCACTGCTGGAAGATATTTTATTCAGAAGTTATTACAACCCCATTATTTTCTTTAACGTGTACAGCAAATGTCCATCCTCATCACCTGGTGGTACTGTTCAAATCAATTACCATGGACAGCCACAGTCAGTGACTCAAGTTCTCCAACAGACCTGGGTTATAAATTATCTGCATTTTTGACACCATTTGGCGCTGTTGCCAACATTTGGAGCTGTAATTTCATTTGAGTGAAAAATATCAGCAGTCAGAATATCCTTGTCTTACTCCACAGGACAATAACATAATAGTAAAAAAAATAAAATGTGTACTGCGTCTTTAATATAAAGCATCTTTCCGATCACCTGTAGAGTTGCTATGATCCACTCTGTAAGTCTCAAACTCTATTTCATCCTTTCATCTCTCGGAACTACTGAGAAGCAAGTATGTTTTTAAATTTTGCTAATAAAGAATCAAGGTGGTTTATATTGAAGATTGCTTGATTCTGCATAAGGAATGAATAACAACAGTGTTGCGATACAAGGGAGTTTGTATGTATTGTTGATGCTGAGATGTCCCCAGCTCATTGCTTTTCAATGTATTGGACACCCATTGTACTCAGGATTGAAAGTGGAGCAATAAGAGATATGAGATATTGCCACTTATAAACAATACATTAATACTGTATACACAGATGCAAACATATAGGAGTATACAGAGATCTAAACTAAACAACAAAAATATCCTCTATGTATAATATATTGCAGTCCATATTTTCACAAATTATTGACCCAAAGCCAGACTGTTTCCATGGGACTTAGTTTGGAGCAAAACAAAATATGTTCAACGATTATTCTGAACATCAAATCCCCCTGTCATAATTTACCTTGTTGTCTGAGGTCCAGCAGTTCCCTTGATGCCCTAGGCCTCCTGCATCTTCTGTAGTCCCAGTCACTGCCTATACAAAGTAAAAAGGTTTAAAAAAAAAAACAAAAAAAAAACACCTTAATCCTACTCGGGCTGTTGCCCCATCCAGAGAGAGAAGAAATGGAACGAAGATTTGCTTTTATATGGCCATCTCTGTTCAAATTAATTCCCATGCTTCCATTGGCCAGGATTGTGGGGTTATACAGGGTACTGAATGTGCCCCACAGTAATCTCACCTCAAGTCAATCAGCATCTACATGGAGATATACATAATGTCGCCCACTTCCAACAAGCCAATGACTGGCTAGCTGGAAGGGTGATGTTAAGTGCATCTGTGACGCCTCCATCTAGGCGCTGACTGACTAGGAGGTGAAGTTACTACAGGGTGTGTTCTGTGCCCTTTGTAAGCCCACAATCCTGGCCAATAGGAGAGTGGGAATTAATTAGAACGGCAAGGGCTTTATAAAAGCTAATCCCTGTTCAATCTTTTTCCTCATTGTGGCTTGGACAACAGCCTGATCAGAATTAAAGGGATAGTAATGTTTCATAATAAAAGCAGCTCTTATTAATCATCATAGTATTTGGGCTATGGAGAATGTTATTTCAATACTGTTGGAGTTGTAGTTCAAGAGTAATTGAATAATAAAGTATCCCCCTCCCGCCCCTTTTACTGATGTAACACTGCTCAGATTAGAGCAGCAGGGAGTGTCCAGGTAGATTGCAGAGAGAGACAATCTCCAATTAAGATAAGGGAAAATGCTGAAAGAACTATTAAGGGGGCAGGGCTTTCATTGTTCTCACAGTAAGAAGATTGTCCCTTGCTGTGAGCTGTCTGGTCTGTGGACCAGATTCCACATCTGAGGGGAGGTGACTTACACAAGTAAAAAGGGTGTGAAGGGGATTCTTTATCATTCAATTACTCCTGAACTACAGCAGTACTGAAATAACACACTCTATGACTCAAATACTATGAACATTAATTGGAGCTGCTGTTTTTGTGAAACATTACTATCCCTTTAAGGAGGGGTGAATTACTTTGTACAGGCAGTGACTCGAACAGTGGAGGTGGCGTTTAGGTTTTTTTTTATATATATATACATATATATATATATATATATATATATATATGTATTTCTTGATAGAAGATGCAGGAGGTTCAGGGCTTCAAGAACAGCTCTGGACCGCTGACATAAAAGTAAGTGTAATACATGCTATGAATGGTGTAAATGTGTGAGTAAGCATGTGAATGGATTTGATTGAAAGTATTTAATGTGCTGTTCATGTTTCTGAAATTGGTGTTCTGTGCCAATTGTTTCTATTTTAATTCCTAATGTCATGAAACATGCAGTTTTCTTAACCCTTTGAGTGCCAGAGAGGTGCATTGCTTTGCAATGCATTGCGTACCTCTCTGGCACTCAAAGGGTTAAATGTTGCACTCTTTCCAAACTGAATGCACAAGTCTAATGCTCACCAAGGAGGACCAACCAGGATCCTTGCCTGCTACACTTTTATGCCTTGAGAAAGCAGATGGGAGTGAAAGAGGATGTGGACCAGACCATCAGAGGAAGGGCAGCATACAATCCTCTGTCTAGCTCTCCTACCTCCTTCAGTAAAAACAAGTGTAATTCATAGTTATTAATGCTGACTGCTGTCAATTGCCCTTATCCTCCAACTCCAAAGATTTGCTCCACATAATAGAGGCTGACCTGGTACATATGCTGCTGTTACACTTCAGTCCATTCCATCATCCTCCACCTGCTTAGTTAGGAACAGAGCTACAAGGCAGTTTGTACCAGCCAACTATGATGATTCCTGAGTGCTTGTTATGGCTTCTGAACAGAGCACATAGTAGCAGCATTGCATATATTCTCTCCTGCTGTCAGTCTTGTGACTAAGGTGGGTAGCGCCACTCTGCATGCTCATATTTCCTGTCACATAAGCAGCACAATGAGCTAGCCAATGAGAGGCATTGACATGACAGTACTCCTCTCTTATTGGCTGAGCTGTGTGAGGAATTCTGCCAACCCATGGTCAATGAGAACTGTATCAGCCCACCCATGAGATGCACTGCTGGGCAGAAACTGAGATTTATAGATTCAGGGACAGTGCTATTGTCTGGGACACATGGTAACCATAACCCTATCCCCAACGCATTTTGAAGAAATTTATTAGAGACGTTTCTAGCATTCTTGGGGTTAAATGTACCATTTAAATAAAATGGCATTTTCATTTCAACCCTATGGTAGAGTTGGTTTGCTCCTGAAATGCACCTCTATACAGTGATGAATAAGGATTTTGGCCTATATAACTGTAGTTATTCTGGAGTAAACTAACTGTACCATAAGGGACAAATATACATTCCTGTTAGATTAAATTGGGCTTTTAACCCCTTGAATGTTAGAGGCCTCCAGTGCATTGTTTCACAATGTATTGGAGACCTCTTGAGTGTTCAGTGGGTTAAAAAGCTTTATTCCAGTCATGGGAATTAACCTTGTTTCCATTAAAGTTAGTTTATACATTTGGCAGTAAACCAAGAAAGACTGTACTTGTATGATCACTCTAACCTCTGGCTTACGTATTCTATACATGGAACGTGCAGACACTATTACTCAGTGCCAGGACCTTTTACATATCCTATATAATAATTCGCTAGAAAGTTTGTAACAACGCAGTCATGCGCAGTAGAGACTTCTGTATCAGCCATGGCGCGGGCAGTCTCTACTGAGCATGACTGCACCGCAACCGGCTGGCACTGTATCAGCCTCAGTGTGGGCAGTCTCTGCTGAGCATGACTGCACCGCGACCGGTGGGCAGTGGCACTGTGAGGCCGTGTAATGGGCTCTTCAACTAGTATGTTATGAAGCCTTTAGAATGTTATGTTGGAGATGGAATCAAGCAGGGTGTTTCTCTGCTGCCCTGCAACATACTGTTTGAACAGGTGGAAATATAAACTGTGGATTGCCCCAGATCACATGAACTGTCTGCAAATGAACGAAGTGTACAGAATATTGTTTGTGCCATTTTGTATGCAAATAAACTAGATATTATGTGTTTATTGTGTATCAAGCACCTGACTGTCTACAGACACAAACCATGTATTAGGATCTCTCTGTACACTGGTGAATCATATCATCTTTCCTTCTCTCACTGTTTCCTACATTGAGACTGATGTACTAAAGTGAACAAGTGGAATCCTGGGGCAGACAATTGGACAATAAGAGACAAATAGAAATGACCCAGAGTGTCATTGGAGATTCTAACCTGGGCTTGGGCAACATCATTCACTCTTTTAATCAAGCAATATGTATCTGTATAGTATCACCATTGTCTTTATTGCATATATTTCAATGCGGGTCTGCTTTGCAGTGTGCAGGAGTCTCCCGCACTGTGAAGCTATATTATCCTGTTATCATCCACTGTTCCTCTCAGTCTACCCACATAACCAATTCCTATTCTGGTTTCTTGTGGACACTGTTGGAAAGTACAGTTTTATTGATATCATGCATATTACATGCTCGTGTTTCCAGAGGTGCGACCTGTTGGCGTGCCTCCGGTTTTTAACTGACGTAGTCTGTTTCATCTCTGATTATCCAGTTACTCATTAAGTGATGGTTTATTTCAATTTTATGGATTTCATTTGGGTTGCTTCTATTTGTTTCCACTTTTCATTTGTGTATTCTTATGCATTTTTTACACTTAGGGTTTATTATTGATGTCTCATTAAGTTCAGTTCATTCGTTGATTGGCTGCTGTAGGGGTGATGTCACCACCTGCAGTCACCTTTCTGTCTGATGACATCACTAGCCTCTTTTGGCTCCCAGCAGGGAAGCCCCCAGACATTATAAACATGCTGTAGTATTCTTAATATTGTATTGATAAAAGTCTTGTGACCGAAACGTCAACCATTTACTCTTGAACAATTGTTGCCAAATAAAGTTTTTATATAAAAGTCCCACGGATGCTGTCCTCCTTTTTCTTCATGTATCATCCTGATTTGGGAATGTGCACCTGGGAATTTGCTGTCTCAAATGGAGTGCTTCCACCTCCTCCTATTTTCACATTATAATATGAGTTTATCCTCTGAGTAAAACAAGGTATACCTCACTGCTGAGAGGTGATTTATACAAAAGTTGTTTCAGCTCAAACCTGATTATTTAAAAAAAAAAAAAAAAAAAAGATGCAATATCTCAGTGTCCTGAAATGTTAGTTGCACTGTTGCTACATCATCCTATAGAGGTTTTCTGTCAATTGACCAGTGCTGCCCTTTGGACGGTGTAGCAACTGGCCATTGAGATACTGCACCTAAAAAAAAAAAAAAACTCAATAACTCTTAACCCCTTAGCGTCCGGTGACGTACCCGGACCGTCACGCAGGTCCGGCACTTAAGGACCAGTGACGGTCCTGGTACGTCACGTACTATTACTCACCGCGCTCCTGCAGGAGCGCGGTGAGTAATACCGGGGACTGAATTTGATCACTCCAAGACTGGAGCGATCTCTTTCAGTCCCCCAGTTTGGCGTGCCGCCCCACGTGATCAGTCACGTGGGGCGGCATGCCGAAATTCTCTATCGGGTCCTTAAAGGACCACACACCCCGCGACCGCTGGTCATTAAGGGGTTAACTAAAGTGCCTCTCAGCAGTGGGATTACCCTTGTTTTACTTTGGTGGATAAACCCTAATATATATATATATATAATGTGTCCAAAGGTTGACACTCACATCTTCCAAAATAACTTGCCTGGGTACTGGGTTAAAGACTGTATATGTATAGAGAAGGCCCTCACTCACAGATCTTAAAATCTAAACAACTTTATTGTCCAAATTTTCAGTCCGATAGGAAGCTCTTTTTTTTTTTTCTTTCTTGAAAAAGGTCCCTTCTGGACAGAAATGTCAGACAATAAAGTTGTTTAGATTTTAAGGCCTGTGAGTGTGGGCCTTCTGTATGTGGGTGTATATGTATGTGTATATATGTGTAAATATATATATTTATTATTATTTTATTATTATTATTATTATTTATTATTTATTTATTTATTTATTTTACATATTAAGTGTTACTACTCCCTTAATTAACTACAACAGTGGTGTAACAATCGCTGTTGCGTCTGCCCAAAACCAAACCAAATCTGCGCTCCTCCATATAAGCTATCCAAGTGTGAACCCTGTACAGTGCATATTGTATACCACTTTCTTAAAATTTGGGGTCTCTGTTGCATAGTTTGGCCAAAGTATGTTTAAGCCCGCCTGCCACGTCAAGGCTCCCCAATATAGGCGAGTACCTAACTTCACACAATCATCCTATCTAAGTTAAAAACATCCCTGACGAAGCATTTCTTGTGAGCTGAGATTTCTTGTACATAACGCATTGGGCATATTTTAAAAACATTTAGAAACATCTTCATGTTAGGACTCACCTTCAGTGACCCATAGAGAGTGAGTAGCAGAGGCCAGGAGGACTGGATCTCCATTAGTCCCCCCTATAAGCCCCATCCACCCACTCCCACAAGTCACATGGGGTTTCATTACTGCCTTAAAGGCAATGAGCCAAACAGCTCAAACATTAGGCCAACACCATGCCTTTAAACCCCTCTGCAAGTGGCAACAACTCTATAAAAACATATTTAAGTGTTAAACATTTATTAATCTTAAAGTATAAAGTGAAGAGCAGCTTGAATAAGAGAGAAAGTGTGCAAAAACAAAAGAAACGAAAAAAATTCAGAGCGCTAATTCACATTAATTTATACATGTGGAGAGGTGGACATTCGGGGCAATGTGGAGAGGAGGACACTAGGGAGAATTTGGAGAGTTGGGGGCAATGTGGAGAGGTGGACATTGGGGGCAATGTGGAGAGGAGGACACTGGGAAGAATTTGGAGAGTTGGGAGCAATGTGGAGAGGTGGACATTGGGGGCAATGTGGTTGGGGGGGCCCACAGCAATTTTTGCACCAGGGCCTGGAGACTTCTAGTTTCGCCTCTGAACTACAATGCATATGTCAGATTTAGAATTTGTTTTTAAACATTTTGTCCACCCTATTATGGTACAACTTGCAAACTTTTCAACTTGCTAATAATAAAAAATTGATGACACACACACACACGTAGTGCTGCATGGCAATTAAAGTAAATGCATCCTGACTGCTGGCTGGTGCCTGATACAAATGTTATATTATACAACAAATTCCATTTTGGCCAATCTACAAACCTGTCCTCGATGCCTGTATATGAATCAGGATTTTTAGTCTATACCTTGTTAGCAAATGGTCAGTTAATCATTGTTTGATTTATTTGACTGACTTACATAGGCACATCAAGGTATGTTTTAACCCTTGGAGTGCACACCCCTCTGGCACTCCAAGGGTTAACTGCTGGCCTGTATATGCAATTTGAATATATCTGCTATAGACTGAAATCTCAACGAGAACACAATTAAAATGCTATGAAAGCCATTCTACCTATCCATAAGAAGAAAGCTGTTTTTCATTTGTCTTAGTAATGTCACGTTCTAACTGAAGATCAGATCAGGGCTGGATTATTCAATAGGCCAACTATGCACTGGCCTAGGCACCTGATTTTCAGGGGCGCAATTATCCTGTCACACCCACTAGCCCACCCACTTTAGATGCCCATAAATTTAATTAAATACTTATACCTTTGAGGGCATTTGGCTTCAGTTTTAATTAGTGATAGACTGTCCCGGTGCCTGTTGCTTCCCTGACCTGCTAGATCTGATTTTTTTTTTTTTTTTTTTTTTTTTTTTTTTTGTGTCTATGATGTGACCATCATGACATCACATTACATACTAAAACATAACCATGCACTACACCCTTCATCATGCCATAGCTTGCAAGGGCTGCTTATATAGTACAGAAACCAGCTATGCATGTGGATTTTGCTGTGCTTAGCGGGAAAGACTGTGCACAGGGAGGATAGCGGTGAGGGAGACCAGACAACACCAGCAAATGTCATTGGTAGGCAGGCGGCAGCAGCAGCAGCCCCTTAATAGCCAGGCATGTATAATACTATATGCGCGTTGACTCCTTCAGCTCAGAATTTTATAAAAAATAATAAATGTTTTCCCCATCCCAAATAACCCACTCAAGCACTTTGTCTGATGGCAACAGAAGCAGAAATAATAGTATAAACATTCTACCATTTTACAGGCTCTTCTATAGGTTGTTGTCAGTTTTATTGATAAATGTCAGTTGAGGGTGTGGCTAAGTGAAAGGGTGTGGTTAAATTAAGGGGTGTGGCTATGGGTGAGGTAAAAGTGGGGTTATGGGGCACCGGAAGGTGTTGTGCCTAGGGGCGTCTGAGATGTAAATCCGGCCCTGGTTCAGATTATTTGTTATACTTTTTAATAATGCGCCATACCTATGGCAATGTTCATATCTGTATATTTTGTTTGTAATTTTATTTTAAAGCTTCCCTATTCTACCCCTTTTCCCGATGTCACTATTCTTCCTTCAGATCAGAAAGCCAAAAACTATAACATTATGAACATTGCCAAAGGTATGGAGCATTAAAAAAAAGTATAAGGAATATCTGATCTTCATTTTTACAGTAGTTTGACATTAGTATCTTTTTAATAGGAAAATCCCCCCCAAAGTATGCTCCAGTGATATCACTTCTCCAAGTCCCGTGTTATTCTATGGAGCCAATGCACTAAGATTTCTCCAACTTTGGAGATATTGGTGCATAGGCTGGGAACTGGAGAAGTGATATCACTCGAAGTCATCTCCACTTTATTACCTCTTTATCATACCTTAGTGCATAACCCTAAAGGTTTTCATGGATATCACAGGGTGAAGGGTACCCCTACTACATATGCAGTTCTGATTGGCTACCTCTGAAGCCACCCATATGTTGCTTTGTACATCTTTATGAACAGGCAAAAGCTGTTATATGCACAACAGAAAGACCCGTGAAAATCTTCCAAAATGTTGATCGCATCAATACACTCCACTAATACTGGCAGGACTCACCTCTAAGGGTCTGTGAGTAAATGTAGAGTCATATTACCATGTACAACTTCTCTAAAATTTTAATACCAGTTATCAGCTTATCTTTTTTAATAAATGCAGAAACATCTCACACTTTGATTCCCCTACGTGGAGAATGGTAAGGTGGTAGTACTGAAGGAGTTAGTCATTGTGGCTATTCCCACCGCTCAGCTATTGGAAGAAACATCCAATCCCTTGACTGTCTGAGACATCTTCTAGCTTACAAGGAATTAACGAGCTTAATAATACGTTTTAATTTGTTTTAATTGTATGTATAATTTCTATTTTATAACTTTCCGTAACTTGTGTGATACTGATCCTGTTACACAACTTTCAGGTGCCCTTGATAGCTACTTTCTGTAAGGAATTTTCTTTCTTTTTTTTTTTTTTTGTCTCTTGTCTGAATATATGAATTATATAGATATAGGTACACATCTGCATGAGTTACTACTTTTCATGAATAGGCAGCTTGGATGAATTAATAGTCAGTGCTCCAGTTCTTTTTTTCTGCTTTATGGTTGTGGATCTTAATTCCTTGGGTGCTAGAGATGCCTCTAATCTATTGCACTGGATACTAGCAGTGTCTCCAACACTGAAGGGTTATGAGCTAAGGGTGATAAAGCAGAGATGTCTTCTCCAGTGATATCACTTATCCAGTTCCTATGTTATTCTATGGAGCATATGCACTAAGATCTCTCCCACTTGAGAAATCTTAGTGCATAGGCTCCATAGAATAACATAGGAACTGGATGAGTGATATGACTGGAGAAGTCATCTCCACTTTATCACCTCTTTATTAGCCCTTGGTGTATATCAACAACCTTGTAAATAATGTCGCTAACATCCAAGGAGTTAGATGAACTATTATGAGTCTATTCTCTTTGGTGGATTTTCTCCTAAAGGAGCCTACTAGTGGGGACTGCATAGTGCAAACTAACCCAAACAGCAGATCTGTGGATCAGAAAACAGTGCTGACTTCCTTATCCCCCACTCAGTTGGGCATTGTTTGTTTTTTTTTTTTTTTTTTTTTTATTCTTTTGCAAATATCAGTTGGAATTCTACTCCTTTGACCAAAGGCTGCCCGAACCTTGGTGTCTCACTAGTCATCCACCGCAACAACGTTGAGATCTGCCAGACAAAAACATTGAAGAACACAAAGTTTAACTCCGTTTAAAAACAAACAAACAAAACAAAAAACCCACAAACATAAATATAGGTCATTTAAGAAAAAAACTTCTTAAATGTTGCGGTTGTAGAAAAAAAAAAAGGCAAGGTGTAGTTTAACTTATTTCATGAATAAAAATGTTCTTCATTTCAGTATGAATCCTATTTTTATGAGAAAAATGCATTTGATGGCATTCCACCTGTATCTTGTAAAAAGTTTTTGATTAAAAAAAACCCAAACAAACCCTACTCCTGATCTGGAGTGTAACTCTGTCTTATTAGTTATACTTGGGGTCATATGCAAAAAGATAAAGAATTCTGGAGCAAGCCAACAGCATCATAGGAAACAAATGAAAATCCCCATGACCCCTGAATTACTAGAGAGGTCTCCAACACATCACTCTGGAATGAGATGCAGACATCTGTAGAATTCCAGGGTTTTAAACACTCCTCATTTAAATAACTGAAAATGTTATTTTTTTCCTCTGTAATGCACCTTGTTTATTCTAGGATTGCTGAACATTTTTTATTTTCAGTTTTTATTATGTTTTCTGCCTATGGTTCTTGGTCAGGAAACTGTCTCTTGCAGCTGTCTCAGGGGATCATCTGTGCAGTCAAAGTCTGGCATTTCAGTTCCAGCTGCTGCGTACGGTACTTTACCTGCAATTCAGTAAGATAAAGAGGTTCAATTCTGGTGCAAGCCATTTGTGCCATAGGTGACAATCTCATTGTTTTAAAATTTGGCTTTTAATCCCTTGGATTCTGGAGTTATGCTACAGAACTGCATCTGTAGTCTACTGAACTGGACCTTTCACCTCCAGTAGGCAGCAAGTAGACTTGTTGAGTCTTAAATGTTGCTGTCAATAAGGGTGGATATTCTCTTAACCCCATAGATGCCACAGTAGTCTCTGGGTGCTAGATTCCAAAACATTGCTTGCAGTGCACCAAAGTGTTAATTTGTGGTAGAAAAAGCAGGAATATCTATATCATTACACATCATTTCCATCTTCCTGCCGCAGTGTGGTTGTAAGTTCCTATTTTGAGTGATCACCCTTCTGTTTGTCACACCAAGGACACAGAACTGTCCTTAAAATATGGTGCATTGATTTCCCCTTTAGTATCTATTAACCCTTTGAGTGCCAGAGCGGGTACACAACACAGTGCTTTGCAATGCGTTGCATACCCCTCTGGCACTCAAAGGGTTAATAAAAATTTTCCTGATAGATTTTTCGTTCGTAAAAACACATCACATCATTACTATTGAGTTGGAGACGTTGTTTATCCTATGATAATATTTCTTTTTCAGAAAATGCATACAAGTAATTAATCCTTTGATTGCCAGTGAGGTAGCCAGTGCATTGCGTTGGATGCCTCTCTGGCACTCAAGAAGTTAATTCCTTGGATGCTAGAGATGATACCAACACAGAGACAGCATATCAAGAAAATATCCAGGGATTCTTTTCCATGGTAATGTATAGCGTAACACCTGCAGAAAACGTGTACAACATATCTAAAACTGCATCTTCTCTAGCAAAACGGATTTGGTGGTGACACAGTGTGGCACTTTATAATTAGTTTCTGTGCTGTGCCAATATTACCACCCACGTGGATGTACGACTGTGGTTCCATATGGTTCTAGCAGTACATCTGTACACCAATTTACTATATACATTTACTGGTTGTCCCCTCCCCTTAATACTGCTAGTACCAAAAGGGAGGATGGTGAAGCCGGGTATGGACATTTTCTTTAAGTCCAATTGTCTAAACTTTTTTTTATTATTTAATCTTCTCTTTTTAATACACTTCTATCCTGGACACTGGACTCCATGGATCTTTGATTCCAGAGAGCTTTCTGTTGGACAGTGTAACAGCAGGAAAATGAATTCAATGTTTTGGTTTCCCCTGTAACACTGAGTTCTCTGTATGCTGACATCAGGAGAGGGCTGGCCTGTGGGGCAGGGGGGCAATTGCCCCCTGGGTCTGTCACATGCCTGGGCAAGTGGGCCACTGCCTCACTCAGTCTCCCATTTGCTGCTGTAAATGGAGCTACACTAGTGGTAATACAGAGCTTACAATTGAAATGGACCTACACAAATGATACCACAGAGCTGCAATCCAAATGGAGCTACTCTGTAGCATACCCCTTTCCCTTGTAAACTCTTTAGTATCAGTAATGTAAGTTTAGTTAAATTATAAGCTCTTTTGTATCAGTAGTGTAGCCCCATACTTTGCAACATTAATGTCAATTTTAAAATTAACAAGAGGGGGTGGGCTGGTACAGGGTGCTTCAACAATAGTAGAAATGGGATGCTTGATTGTATTTGCCCCTTGGGCCACAAGTTGCCAGCCCTCCCCTGGCTGACATTGTACATTGTCTCACTTTTTTTGTATTGTATTCTTTTCTACCCTGTTGCACTCACTCTGTTTTCACTGTCCAACACAGAAAGCTCCCTGGAAACAGACATTTAGGAAGCCCTCTGCCAGTGACCTAAAAATGTAAAAAAAAAAAAAAAAAAAAAAAAAAAAAAAAAAATTGGTGAAGATGGCAGATAATAAAAAGTATAGGCAAACTGACTTTAGATATTCTGAAAATGCATTACATGTAAGGTCAAAAATGGAGGCTGGCTGTTATTTTGATGAAATCTTTGAATGGTAAAGTTGCCTAATCCATTTCGCATAACCACAAGCTTCTTCTGTCCCATTCCAAGACCACATAAATACAGAGGGGAAGCCTTGCCTGTGCACGCTGCACTTCACTACAAAAGCCGCAAACATTCCACCACTCCCATGCCTTGGCTCACAGTTAAATGATCACTATCCTAAGAATGAAATGAGTTGATGCATATTAAAATATGGGTAAAGCATGGTACCGTGTTAGCCATGGAATAATCAGGAGACTAGAAGACAAATGATACCTTTACTGGCTAACTGGGTGACTCTAGGATCATCCTAGAGCCACACAGCCAATACAATTATCATTTTTAATCCATAATAAAACATCACATAATTACTGCCAGCAGCTGTGAAGATTATACATTTTGTTTTAGATCACTAAAATATAATCCTAATCTTGTTTTTTATGCCATTGTTGTTAGAGTGTTCGGTTAATTTAATTTGTGATCTTGGTAATGATCTATGAGATCTAAGGCAGATAATGTACTGAGGTGAGTGCCTACTGCTTTTGTATTGAAAAAGACTATTACTCTGTCTCAGGTAGTTTACAGACAATCCTGGACTGTTAGATCATGGGCACATTATCAAGATTGCTGTGGTAATGAAGTCATGGTGCTTAGTAAAAGGCAACAATGAAGGCCCCCTAGAACGTGTATAAGACTAGATTTTAGGCTGGAGAAAGCAAATAAAAAGAAAAAAGATAAAAATAACCAATGCTTTCATGTAGCACAGAGTATTTAAAGGGATAGTAATGCTTCAAAATAAAAGCAGCTCCAGTTAATCTTCATAGTATTTGGGCCATGGAGAGTGTTATTTCAATACTGTCAGAGTTGTAGTTCAAGAGTAATTGAATGATAAAGTATCCCCCTCCCTCCCCTTTTACCTAGTGTAAGCTGTCTCCCCTCAGATGTGGAATCTGGTCCACAGACCAGACAGCTCACAGCAAGGGACAATCTTCATACTGTGAGAACAATGAAAACACTGCCCCCCCTTGACAGGTTTTTCCCTTATGCTAATTGGAGCTGCTTTTATTTTGAAACATTACTATCCTTTGAAAGGGATATAACCCCAGTTAATTTTTAAGTATTACATGTTGCTTTCAAGGAAATATATCCTGAAAAATTAAAAAATAAAGTACATTTATTTGTGCTTGTATATCTATTGTAACACATTAATTCTTATATGTTCCGAATAACAATCAAATTATATTGTCTTATGATAATGTAGTTAAACTCTTGGCTGCTAGAGAACGCCTGCCAACTGTCCCTGATTTTCAGGCTCAGTCCCTGATTCTGACTCCTGTCCCTGTTTTTATCCCTGGTTTTAACATTGAATCACTACCCTTTGTTCTGTGTGCTTGCTATAGAAAGATTAATAGGTTGTAAGCTTCCCACATGATGTTATTGCTCTTTATTTGCATACAGGGGAACTCCCAGAGTTTAACTCTGAGACTCTGAAGGGGGGATATACAAAGGTGTGATAAAGAGGTGATGAAGAGGAGATCATTTATCCAGTGATATCTCTTCTCCATTTCCTATTTTATTCTATGGAACCAATGCACAAAGATCTCTCCCACCTGAAAAATCTTAGTGCGTAGGCTCCATAGAATAATATAGGAATTGGAGAAGGAATCTCACTGAAGAAATGATCTCGTCTTTATCACACCTTAGTATATCTCCCTTTGGATTTTTACCCAAATCTTGGGGGAAAGGGTCAAATTAAAGATATTTATAAAGGTGTGTATTTAATGAATATTCATACTGCAAGTATTAAATGTATAATCAAAAATGAAGAAAAGAAGATAGAACAAGAAAAAAGTAGCGGCTCACGTCCTGTCTCTGCTCCCGGCTCCGGGGCAGCAGCCGGGGCAGCTGGGTGCACTTTAGCCTGTGATTTCATACTAGTTTATTTAATAAAAGTTGAGTTTTAATATCTGTATTACATCAGTTTGAACATAGTACTGAACTGGTCTTCTGCTTGTGGATTTTAGATCTCTCTAGCTTCTCATATCCAAACTAGATGATCAGTATTCAGTGGATATTATTTAGCCCACTACTTGTGCTATCTTCTTTTCTTCATTTTTGAAAGGGTCAAATTCCCAGGGGCAGAGTCCAGTGTTTCCTACTGCAAATCCGCACCAATAACCTGCTTCTTTAGCTTCTAAATTGGTGCTATTTCTTCCAGAAAGGCAGAGGGAGGAGTCCTGGTTAGGTAATGTGTGATCAGGCAGAGATATCTTGAAGTTGTAGCGTGTTAAAGCTTCCTAATGGACTGACTGGATCACTTCTGGGTTAGAACGCGTAAGGACATATTGTCCAGAATAAACGTATTGCAGAGTTTTAAAGGTTAACTTTTCAAAGAAGATTCTCGGGTATGTTTATATGATTTCATGTAGTATTGATGTATTTTAATTTCTCAACAACCTAATCAATGACTAGGCTAGTATTTCTCAACATTAGTCTTCTGGGCTCACCAGCAGTGCATGTTTGAAAGTTATCCCTCCTTAATTATAAATGAGTAAGTAACTGCTGACTCTGTCACTGTGATTGATCCCCCTGTGTTTAATTAGGGATATCTGGAAATATGACCTGTTGATGTGCCAAGGGACTGAAGCTGAGAATCGCTTTGCTAGCACAGCGTATATAATTTTTTTTTTTTTTATCTTAACAAAACTTGTCTTAGGGGGGCTGATCCTCTCAGTCTTCTTGAATGTCAATCTACTGGTTGCCCAATACAAATTAAAATTCAGTATTTCTAAATCTTTAGCTCCAGGCTAACATGACTGCACATGCTACCAAGTCTTCCACTGAAAAACAGCTTGAATTTGTGGAGTGTCCCACTGGTGAAGCCAAGTGTTTAATATCCGTTCATTATAATACACATAATAATTACATTTTTATTTTACTATAGTAAACGACTTTTGGTCTTGGTTTCCAATGATGGCGCTTTCAACACTCGTCGTTCCTACACAAGCGAGGATGAGGCCTGGAAATCGTATCTGGAAAATCCTTTAACAGCAGCTACAAAGGCAATGATGAGTATCAATGGAGATGAGGACAGTGCAGCTGCGCTTGGGCTTCTGTACGATTATTACAAGGTACAAGAATATATTGCATCCTACTCTATTCTAAATGCTGTTTTTTGTTGTTTTTCAGATTTAGAGCATTAATCTAGAAAATGAAAGATGAGCAATTTTGGAGCAAATCAACTGCATCATATAAGTTTCCCCCACTGATTTAAACACTTGTTTTAACGCCATGAATGCTAGAGAGGTCTCTGACATATTGCAAGTGTTTAACCCCTTAACAACCAAGGACGTACATGTACGTCATGGGTGAAAGTGCCTAAAGGACCCATGACGTACCTGTACGGATTTCAGGGCTCCCTTTGCGGCTGCACACCATTTGGGGAGCCCTGAATCGGATTCCAGAAACAACAAAAAAATGCACCGTGGTCCTTAAGTACCGGCCATGTGCGTGCTGGTCCTAAAGGGGTTAAAAGCCCCATTTAAATCAATAAGAATGTTTATTTGTCCCCTATGTCAGAGGAGCTCAAACCTGTCCTCAGTCCCCCCCACAATGGTGCAGGATTTCAGGATCTCCTCACATGAACATGGTTTAATCAATCAGTGTTTTAGTAATTCTGATGCGTCTGTCTGAGTTAAGGAGATTTATTTGTTTTTGAGTGCCCTGTGGCGCAACTGGCTTGCACCATAATTTCTTAATCTGGATAATTAAGGCCCAAAGAACCTATTTGTAATCAAACCAGGAGTTAACCCTTTGAGTGCCAGAGGGGCACACCGTGCTGTGTTCTCCTCTGGCACTCAGAGGGTTAAGGTATTACATATTTTATCCTACAAATATGGTAAACCTCATAGTGTATTGAGGAAATGGATTGTACCACCATGGACCATAGGGATGTGCCACACATTGCATACCCATCATATTAAAAAAGCAGAAAACATTTTTTGTTATGAAAAAATGTATTCTCCTGCAGAGTAAAATAGGGTATTCTGACTGCAATGATATTCTGAGTACAAATGATATTCCAGTTCACGGTGTTAGCAATACTGCCAACTGGTGTCCAAAAGGCAAATCATGTTTTATATTGTATTCTGTTAGAGCTTGAGTTACTAACCACAGCTCTCTATAGGAAATGAGAATTAACATTTGAAGTGCTAAAACATAATTTGAGCTGTAATGACATTTGGATGAAAACTCTTCAATGGGGATGCCCATGCTTAATTTGGCAAGAAAAGCCCTAAAACAGGGCTGTCCAAGTTCAGTCTTCAGGATTTCCCTGTTTGTGCACAATTGAGTTAGTGTAAGTGAATGAGCCACTGATTCACTCCCATGTTATTTACCAGGGAAATCCTCACATCCTGGCCTGTTGGTTGTAGGGTTGCCATCCGGCCAGAATTTTACCGGCACATCCGGTAATTAGCTTCTTTGAGCTGGTGCTGGTATAGCTAGTATACCAGCAATTGAGAAGCCGGTAATTGTGTGCGACGTGTCCAGAGTTAGTCTCTTCCACTGACCGCCCTCCTCTGCCAGCTGCTCAGTGATTGCTGCACCCGACCTCACTGTCCCCGGAGTCAGGGAATGTGTCTCCAAATGTCCCCGGATCCATTCAGCTAGTGAAGCTAGCTGAAGACTGTGCGCATGAGTATGCGCAAGCAGCACAATGATGTCATCACAAGCTGAAGGGGCACGTGATGATGAACCAGGGGGGAGGGCACAAATTACTTTAGAGACCAAAGAACATGGTAGACTGCAGGGCTCACATCACCATGCCACCAGCTCGACTCAGCCGCCACGCCATGATGCCAGGGGGGTCTGAACTAAGGTAGGACATTGTGGAACTGGGCAATGTGTGGAGGAAGACAATGTGGAAATGGGCATTGTATGGAGGAGGACAGGGTGGGCAGTGTGAAGTTGGACAGGGTTGGCAGTGTGGAACTGGGCAGTGTATGGAGGAGGACAGGGTGGGCAAAGTGGAGGTGCATAATGTGGGCAATGTATGGAGGGGGACAGGGTGGGCAGTGTGAAGTTGGAAAGGGGTGGGCAGTGTGGAACTGGGCAGTGTATGGAGGAGGACAGGGTGGGCAAAGAGGAGGTGCATAATGTGGGCAGTGTGGAAGTGGGCAATGTGTGGAGGAGGACAGGGTGGGCACTCTGGAGATGGACAATGTGAAGTTGGACAAGGTGGGCAGTGTGGAGGTGGACAATGTGGGGGCGGACAATGTGGACAGTGTGAAGTTGGACAGGTTGGGCAGTGAGGTAGTGGACAGTATTGAGGTAGACAGGGTGGGCAGAGTGTGGAGAAGGATGGGGTAGACAGTTTGTGGAGGTGGGCAGTGTGGAGGGGGAGCGGGCAATGTGGAGGTGGGCAGTGTGTGGAGAAGGATGGGGTGGACAGTTTGTGGAGGTGAACAGTGTGGGCAATGTTGAGGTGGGCAGTGTGTGGAGGAGGAACGGGGTGACAGGGGGCCAGAAAATGTACCTGTTTTGGTGTTTCTCTTGTCTCACAATGAACCTGTGTTTGAAAAGAGAACCTTAATATCAATGGAAGACTTTTTTTTTATTGGTAGTTGCTAGTTGGTGTGTGCCCACATGGCTCCTTTTTTGTCTTATTTTCCACTTCATCCCACTGGCAGTTTTCCCTGTTTAATTACAATATACATGACACAAGAATTACGCATGGGAGTCAGGCGAGTGGTGTTGTTGCTCTTTTCACTCTTTAACCCTTTGAGTGCCAGAGGGGTACGCAACTCATTGCTTTGCAATGAACTGCGTACCCCTCTGGCACTCAAAGGGTTAACCAGAAGGGTACACAACCCAACCCATTGCAGCATTTAGTGGTTCTGCCCCTTTTGTGGCTCCTCCCTTTTCCAGCTCCTCCCTTTTGTGGCTCCTCCCTCACCGACCCACAACTATGGCTGGCATTTTTTTGAAGAAAAGGTGGCAACCCTAGTTGGTGGCCCATGAAGCCTGAACTTGGACAGCCCTGCCCTATAACATATATTTTTTTAATTAGTATCTTCCTTTAAACGTAAATAATTTATATTTCTACAGAGCCTGAATCCTTTGTGTGTAAAACAAGGTGATGGAGACCTCTCTAGCAATCAAGGAGTTAACCATTTGAGTGCCAGAGAGGTAGCTCCTTTTTAAAAGTCTATGGAAATTCTGGCTTGCCCCAGACTTGCACTTCTTGCATGTATGTATCTTTATTTATATAGCACCATACACGTACACGGCACTGTACAGAACCAGCTGCACCATGGAGAGTTACTATAACTCTGAAATGTTTCTGAGATCTCTCTAGCGTTGAAAGAATGGAACCCCCCCCCCCATTTAAAATATTGTTCCCAATAGTGTAGTTGGTTTGCTCTAGAATTGATCATCGTTTGCTTTATGTGCAAAGACCGTGTGCATAGAGAAAAAGAGGAGCAATAATGAAACAAATCAGGTGCACCCTAGGGGCAAAACATTTCCCAAATATGATTTGGTTTAAATGAGGCTTTTAATCTCTTGAATGTTAACCCTTTGAGTGCCAGAGGGGTACGCAATGCATTGCATACCCCTCAGGCACTCAAAGGGTTAAAATGCATTCCTCCCAACATTTCACATGGCCAGTGAGGGACACTTGCTTTAGGTGGTGGTGCTGGGGGGGGGGGTTACTGGTGGGAGGGACATTAGAGGATGTGTTGTTACTTTATGACCATTTGACAGATCTTTATGTCATTGATAAATTACTTAAAAAAAACCCAAAGTATTCTATCCAGACAGACTAATTTATAAACACACATGTTGAAGTTTAACCCTTTGATTGACAGAAAGGTACACAACGCATTGGAAAGCAATGTGTTCTGTACCCCTCTGGCACTCAAAGGGTTAAATAAACAGCAATGTAAGTTTTTTTATTGCTGTGCAGCAACATAATACTTATATACCCATACTACACATTCTGATCTTCAAACAAAGATGGACAACGAGGTAGGAAAGAGGGACAGAGAGATTTTGGTCTGTCCCTCCTGAGCAATGCTACCAATAAGGTGAGCATGAGTGAGAGACCCAGCACTGAAAAAGTTAAATAAGATTTTTCATGCCCGGCTGTGTTGGAAGAACATATTATTGTGCAGCCCTGCCCATTTATGCGGAATACAAGGGAGGGGCTAACATTAAATGAATGTAAGAATTAATGATAAATATATGGCTAGTCTAAAGATTAACCCATTAAGAGCCTGAGAGATGAGCAACACACTGAGAAGCCATATTTTCTCACCCCCCTGGCCCTTATGCGCTTAAATATGGTAAGTCTGAGTATTTGATTTAAATAAATGAGAGATTGGACTGACTATATGGGATGATTGTGGTTCCCAACTATCTTCAAATTCAGTGTCACTCTGTTCAAGAGTGAATCATATCTATACCAGCTTCTTATAGTAACAGTCAATGGGCTTCTATAGAAAGGAATGACATGTAACAGACCTTATTTGTTATAAGATTGAACCTCTTTAGGACTCAAGTCCCTCTGTCCATATTCCCCACCCTGGTGTCCCTCTTTTTAGGGTTGTATATAATTGTATCCCATTTCTCCAAAGCAATACAATTCACATTAAAGCAGAACTTTCATGTCGCCGTACAATAATTAAGTATATGGCGGCTAGCTTCAGAATAGTTATATTACATCTCAGAAGTACCCGATTCTAAAGTTATCCTTAATCTTCGGACACTGATGGCCAGTTTAGTGCAGTCTGCGTGCCTGCACCCTCAGTCCCTTACGGTTACCTTATGGCACACTGCAGTGCTTCTTACAGGAGACCGTGACTGACAGTGCAGATGCGCAGACAAGATGTCTGCACTGATGCCTGGCTTCAGGTCTCTTCTCTGAGGTGTAATATAACTATTCTGAAGCTAGTTGCATATACTTAAAGCGATAGTAATAATTATTACCAATCCCTATATTAAAGACATATTAAAAATAAATATATTGCCCCCAGTGTCAACTCTCAAACCTTTATGGTTTGAGACAGGCCTCAATATTTCCACTCGCAACTAGCCAATGGCGAGTGAAAATTTAGAAATTCAGCCCTGGTGGGTATGCTATGGTTTGCAGGAGCAAGTAACTTTTTAGGTCTGGCTAGTAGCAAAGGACTTCAAATTTTAAGCCCTGGTTTGAGAGATTATCTCTCCTAAAGTTGCCCTCTCCCTCCCCCTTCCCCGAAGTCAGCGTTGTAGCTGACTGAAGGGAAATCTGGTCTTACAATCATCAGGCGGCTCTGCAGCAGAGCCGCGATCGCGTTAATAAAAAAAAAATCTTTCATTTAAACTGTCTTCTACGTGTGCTTGAAAACCAAGCACACATAGAAGACCATTTCAGTGAAAGATTTATTTTTTATTAACGAGATCCGGCTGTGCTACAGAGCCGCCTGATGGTCGTACGACTCTCTTCCCTGCAGTCAGCTAGAACGCTGACTTCGGGGAAGGGGGAGGGAGAGGGCAACTTTAGGAGCGATTATCTCTCAAACCATAAAGGTTTGAGAGATGACACTGGAGGCAATATATTTATTTTTAATATGTCTTTAATATAGGGATTAGTAATAATTAAGTATTACTATCCCTTTAATTATTGTAGGGTGACTTTATACAACATGAAAGTTCCACTTTAATGTTTGGTTAAACTTCAGTATATGTGTTTATAAGTTAGTCTGTGATCTTGCTCTAAATCATTTATTCAGTTACACAAGGAGGTGTCAATAGCTCATGAAATAAGGTAAACATTCTCTGTTATGCCCTGCCCACCAGCCACGCCCCCAACAACACCACTTAAAAGAAAAGTGTCTCTCTTTGGCCATTTGAAATGTAGGGAAGTATGTGAGATCAAAGGCAAACAAAAATAATAAACCAAAATAACTTTTGTTGGAATCACGCATATCTGGGTAGGCCTTTCTGATGGACAAACTGAAAGTCCTTGAGGTATAGTCCCCATTTAATTAGTAAAATTGTAGGGTAACACAATTGTTCCAGGAGTATCGGGGAAAAAAATAGTAATGTTTCTAAACTGAAGTTTTTGGAAATGTATTTTTTGCACCTTGATAAATACCGTATGATAGATGATTTCAAAGGAAAAACAGCAATGCTTGATTTAATCTTTATTATTTTAGACAAACATTTTATTTGTTTAACCCACTGTGTAACAGGTGCCTAACACATTGTGAAGTAAAACACTGCACTCCCCCACTGACACTGAAAAGGTTAACCCTTTGAGTTCCAGAGGGGTACGCAATGCATTGCAAAGCAAAGGGTTAATCATTTGGCTTTCTTTATCATTAACCCTTTGCGTGCCAGAACCCTGGCACGCAAAGGGTTAATTCTTAGTGTATGTATGTATGTATGTTATGCACTCTGTTTCAGTTCTTCTGTGGGGTCCAGTATCAGTGATGTGAGGTCCTGATGTCTGTCAGGAGTCTGTGACTCAACCCTATCTGAAAAGCAATCCTTGGTACTGTTCTAAGGTGCTAAAGCCCCAGGTCTCACATTTAAATCCCGGGTCTTGTTGCCGGCGTTGGGAATGTGATTGTGCCAGTCTACCTTAAAGTGATAGTAATGTCTCTATTGAAGTTTATCTGCGAGTCTTCTTTAGGCTTTTTATAAAACTTTTTGCGCTATGTTTAATGACTTACAGTTTTGTAGTTTAAAAGCTATTCAAGGTAAAGGGATCCCCCACCCTTTCTGGTCGTGTCACTCTGCCTCTCTGTCTGGTCCGGATGGATAGTGATGAGGGACAATCTTCAGTAAGCAAAAGGAAAATCCTCCTTTGTCAAGGAGGGCAGAGTTTTCCTTATACTTACTGATTGTCTCTCGCTCCATCCGTCCAGTCCCACGGCCAGATCACAGATCTAATGGGAGGCGACCAGAAAGGGGATCCATTTAACTTGAATAGATTTTGAACTACAAGTCATTAAACATACCGCAAAGTGTTATAAAAAGCATGAAGTTTAATATCGACATTACTATGCCTTTAGAGGTGCACAGTGTAAGAATAATGGGTTATAACCTGTGTCTTTGAGGGGGAAGCCCATGGTTTTTGGGAACATAGCAGGTCCTCTGCGGTAAATAAGCAAGAGCAAACCAAGTATACCATAGGGAACAAATACAAATTCTCAAAATTCCCACTGACTTAAATGGGACTTTTAACACCTTGAATGCTAGAGAGGTCCTTTTCAAAGCTTTTGCATTGAGGAGGTATTAAAAAAAAAAAAAAAAAAAAAACAGTCTGAATCCGTAGGTATTTTTTTCTTTGTACCCAACAATACAGTTTGTTTGCTTAAGAATTGCTCCTGTTCATTTAGCACATCAGCTGCTCTGATTACGGTTGTCTCATTCTCTGTTTGGTTCTGACTGTTTAATTGAATAGAGAATGAGCCCCATGGTCAAAAGCAAACTAAAGTAACTTCACCATAGGGACAAATACAAATTCCAATTGATTTAAATGGTTTATTGCTAGAGAAGTCTCCAACACATTGATTTGCAATGCATTGGAGACCTATGTAGCATTCAGGGGGATAAAAGCTCCATTTCATTCAGTGAACATTTGGAGAATTTGTATTTGCCCCATAAAGTAAAATTGCTTTTCTCTAGAACTACTCTAGGCAAGATTGCTATGATCCTTTGCGCATACAATCCAATTTCAGACTCTTTTTACAGACTACAGGTAGAGGGCGCTCACATAAGAGAAAAGAAAGAAAAAGAAAAAAAAAAAAGAAATGAAAAAGTGGAAATAGCTGATACAGTAAAATGCACAGAATGAAAGGGAAAGAAAGCCAGCAGTAAAATAAATATGTACTGCTAAAATAAGTTATGTGTGCAAGGCTTTGCTTTACCATGTGCTCCATTGCAAAGCCTCTGGCACTCAAATGGTAAAATTATAAAATGCATGCAATTGGACTAAAATTGCCATTATCCAACAGCCAGTTGAAAATGGTGGGATTGTAATGCAACAACAGATGGCATACCTAGGTTTCCCACCCTTGGAACAGCTATAGGTATAACGTATATGAACATTGCCAGGACATTGTGGTTCAGCCACTGTGAATTATTTGTGAAGTATTCCAAAATGAGCGCCTGCATGTTGGACAACGTGTCAGAGCAAGAAAACACATAACATAACAAGGATAGGCCTTGCACAGGCACTTAAAGGAGCAGTTCACATTTATTATGAAAAAAGTGAGCGTAATTGTATGTTGTAGGAAGTTTGCTGTCTCTCGCAACTAAAACGTTGAACAGTAAATGCTTTAAAGTCCTGAGTGTGCATATGTGTTCACTCTGTTACATATATACCATTACACGTGCATCCAGGCGAAGAAGGGCGCTCACTAATTGGAGATGATTCGTTCAAAAGTTACTTCATCCCAAACTGGTATTACCACCTTGATGACCAGT
The DNA here is from genome assembly GCA_037306005.1 of Rhinophrynus dorsalis. Classification (NCBI taxonomy): domain Eukaryota; kingdom Metazoa; phylum Chordata; class Amphibia; order Anura; family Rhinophrynidae; genus Rhinophrynus; species Rhinophrynus dorsalis. The sequence continues at coordinate 68,844,156 of CM074723.1, read as the reverse complement.
AACACCCCCCTCTTGTCCTAAAGGAGTTAATAAAACTGGTAGCAACAATGTCAAGTAACACGCAGAAGATGTAATTTCTTAATGATTCTATAGGAAAAATTTAGTCTAAAGATATCCATAAAAATTGATTTCAACAGCACCACTTGGTGTTCAAAATAGAAAATATCAGATTAATTAAAGAAAAAAAAAATGTGAGGTGTATTAACTTGCAAATGGAGCATCAGTTATCAGTGGGTGTATTCTCGTTTCATTCAGCATTTTTTTTTCATAATGAAACATTACTTACGCACAATGGTACGCAACGCATTGCAAAACAATTCACTGTGTACTTTTCTGGCACTCAAAAGTTTAATGACCAGTGTGGGGTGAGGGGGATGGATTTCAATCCATAAAGCCTTAAAAAAAAATAATGCCAATCAATTAATCCTTTGCTCACCTCTCTGGTGCTCTCAAAGGTTTAAAACATTATGAACCAGAGGATGGTGCATAACCTTCTGGTACTGGTACTTAAAGGGTTTAAACAGTGTTATTGTTAATATTTAACATTCTTGGGTTTAATACATTGCTTTGCTGTTGGTCTCAAGGTGGTTCTAGCCTAGTGTCCTCTGGCCAGCACCTGAACATTTCCCTGCTTGATCACAAATAAGTAGATCAGAATGATGGAGTCTCTGACTCAAACATACTAATTTAGGGAAATCCTCAAAATCTGGCCTGTTAGCAGTCCTTGAGGGCGCTACTCTAGATGTATATAGGAAAAAGGCAACCATTCCTGAGAGGAGTACTTAGTAATTAACCCTTTAAGGACAAGAGGGGTATGAAATGCATTTAATTGTGCACCCCACCGGTCCTTAAAGGGTTACAATATCTCTCTAAATCCATTTGTTGCTTTAAACTGTTTTATTGAATGAGATAAAATGTAAAATTGAGTGCTCAGTACGTTTTGCTGTTATATGAGTAAAATGGAGTAAACTGGAGTCCATCTCTACGGCCTAAATTACATTGCAGGTGATAAATGTCATCACTGGCGTTATGTCACAGATTCATTTTAAGATGTATGGGATGTTTCACATAAAACCAGTGATAAAAGTTACCAACTACAATGGAATCTAGCACTATAATTGCTATATGGTATTTCTCTAAATATTTTTTTAAAGGAAAAAAAGGGCTTTCCAGCATTTTTCTTTCTGAAATTTTCACCCAGATAGCAGCATTTGAATTACCACCATGCTGGAACCAAAAAAGGCCTGTCTACCACATGACTTGTATAGGGTATCTTCAAAGCGACTGGCCATTTAAGAGCTTCCCTAAATCTTCAGACTTCATCACAAAGTGAGATTTTGGTGTTTATTCGGGGTGGGAGGAAGGCAATGACTCAATACTTGTGATTATATCAAACACAGAGCTACGTCTGCTCTATAAATAAACACTTTTAATCACAGATCTGTAAATATCTAAAGAAGTTATAAACATAAAAGTATGCTAATCACATCTCTTTGCATTTAACTGACACTTATTTGTTTGTGATGTTTTCCCGTATATTCTAATTGTCATTTCAAACTTTCCTTTGTGTTGTGCAACATTGATCTAATACCCTTGTGCTGTTTTCAGGTACCGAGAGAGAAAAGGTTATTGTCTTTAAACAAATTAAATGATGTACATGAAGACCAAGATAAAAGGTAATGTCATTTACTAGTAAAGAGAGCAGACAGTCTTTATTACAATCAAATGCTCAGATGCAGAACCACTTTATTGTATCTAATGCTTCAGATCTATCTATCTTTCCTTTATTACCTGGCATTGTACGGTAGTTAATGTAATTCCGTGTAGATGTGTTTAAAAAATGTGCACACTCTCATAGCTCCCAGAATTATATCCGTATTGAAACAGACTTAACTCTTTGAGTGCCGGAGAGGGATCCAGTGCATTTCTTTGGATACCTCTGTTGCAGTTAAAAGGTATATTCCTACTGAATTATATGTCACTTTTAATGTCTTGAATTCTATTGATCATTTACATGTCCCTTACAGTGCAGTTGGTTTGCCCTAAAATTGCTCAGCTTTGTCTTTATACACAAGGCCCAGTGTGTCTTCACCTTTAAAAAGCATCTCTTGACCGCTATGGAGCCATTCAGCTCCAATGTACCTCCCTCCGTCTTGCCCATCACTCATATGTCATTGTCCTCAGCACCACGTGACCTGCTGCGCTCCTGGCATCAAGCGTGGTCAGGTCATTTCAGCCTAGTGGGAGTGGGTGCATGTGAAGCACTCGCAATATATAAACCACCAGTCTGTTTCCACTAGGCTGAAATGGCCTGACCGCGCTTAATGCCAGGAGCGTGGCAGGTCAAATGGTGCTGAGGACAATGACGTACAAGTGATGGGCAAGATGAAGGGAGGTACAATGGTGCCAAGTGGCACAGAACGGATTCAAGGGGCAAGACGTCATCAGGTAGAGATTTAGTATAAAGATTGTGCTCTTACAACGCTTTTTTGGAGAGAACCAACTATGGATTGCTAATAACGCTAGGAAGACAAAGACTTAGAGAGTACATTGTGTTGGAGTGGTTGTTCCCCTTTAACTATAAAAAAGGCACATGACCTGTTTCTGGTTCACTGTTTCACACACCCCTTGATTGCTCATGGAAGGAGCAGGTCATGTGTGGACACAGCCCCCACACGCCTTACTCCTCCCATATCCAACAGGGACCTGCTTATTCTTCAGTGATGTGACTGAGATACACACACACTCACTCTTTTCTCTCATTTATTCGTACACACACTTACACTTTTCTCTCACTTATTAGCACACATACACTCACTCTCTTCTCTCACTCATTCAAGCACACTCACTCTCTTTTTCTGTCTCAAGCAGTGAAATTTCATGAGGTGTCAGTGTCTGTAAAGAAAAAAAAGAAAAACTAAACAAAGGAGCTGTTAGTTTCCAGGGTTACAATAATTACTACAGTAAACTGCATTCTAGTCATACCTAGGAATTGTCAGAGTTTGACCCTGAGACTTAGTTTTTTTACATGAATCTCAGGATGAAAGGACAAGTTCTCAGTAAGTGTTCCAAATTATAGCATGTTCAAAGATCCTTGTCAACTGAATGGAAAACCTCTGTTAGAGCAAATATATACCTATCACCTAGAAAAGGGGTGGGAATATGAGGCCCTCTACCTACTGCCAAAATCCAACAACTTCACAGCCAATGGCTGGCAGGGATAATAGAAGTGTAGTCCAGCAGCAACGCTGTCCACCCCTGGCCTAGAGTCTACATTTTAGAGAACATTTAATCGTTAATATAGCAGTGATTTCAGGGTCATCTTATTTGTGGATTTTCCCAGGTATGACTATAGTACTTTGCCAACCTGAATTGTGTCCGTTCGTTAGCACTACCCTTCACGCCTGTATTGTGAGACTGGTGCTGGGGTATCTACACTGTAAACAGATCCAAAATTCTATCACTCTGTTAGTCACTTTAGATAGGCAGTGGCATGCTTAAACCAGAGAAAATGACTGTGTATATACCCCAGCAACAGTGTCACAATGCAGTCATGATAGACAGCACCAGTCGTACAATGTCATAAGCTGACTAATGACCCAGACTGGAAATTGTACAGCTTATTGTAGTTTACTGTACTGTGACCATGGGTGGGCTGTCCTGTGCCTGTTAAGTCTTCTGCCATTTTCGCCTCCCTCTAACCAGAAGCAGCAACCTTCCTTCTCCTCAGTAGAATGTAACATGGCCCTTCCTTCCCCCAAGCTGGAACAGTACACAGCTCTTCCTTCAACTTCCATCAACAAAGTTGTGTGCCACTTCCTCCAGCCAATGGTATACCCAGCCTTCTATTCAACTCTCCAAACAGAATTAGCCTGTCCTCATTCCAGCCAATCCTGTCCAATGAAGTGCCAAGCTGTCCCTTCCTCTACAACAGTCATGTCAAACATGAAGCCCATGTGCTGGTAGTGTGAAGTCCTCTGTAGACAGAAATGATATAAATGGATTTTTTTTCTCTCCGTCACTTTAACCCTCTGGATGCCACAGAGGTGTCATGTTACACATATATGCAATTATACATATGCAAATGTAACACACGTTTCATTATGCAATGACCAAGTTCAGTTTGCATATATATGTACTAGTGGGTTGTTATATAACCGCCCTACTGGCCAAACCAGAATGTTAATGCTTTTCATGGTGATTGTTTCTTTTATTACTTTTATATGTTTTATACACAAATTCTCTTTGCCTTTATTTTTCCTAAGGCACTTTGATAAGGATTTATCTACTGTGGTTGTATGACTCTCTGAATTTTATTTTTCTTAACACTTTTTATATATTTTTTCCTTCTGTACCGGGTTACAATGAGTATTTAACGGGGTGGTGTGCACTATGAGATTGTCTTGATAAAGATCCCAACAAATATTGAAGCAGCAAAACTGAATATGCAGCTCTCAGTTGTCTTTGAATGTGATATGCATGCCCTACAAAGTAGCCTGGCTGACTGAGTAGGCTGGCCTGAGTTTGGCTTGACTCTAGGCCCAAACTGGGACAAAAAATAGGCCTGGGCATTTAAGGCTGAGAAGCCTGGAGCAGCAGGCGGCAGCCTGCACTGACACGGATTATCGCAGGGTTGGGCTGTCGGCCGACGGTGATCGTGGGCGGACCTTATAGTCATGTGTGGTGCGCTGCACAGCCGCACATTGATTGCCCACCCACAAGGAAACTTGTAATGAGGTGGCCGTCTTTCAGTAAGTGAAAGATGGCCCAAACTCGTTTATTGATTAATTTTTTTTTTAAACGCCCGGACCGGCACACAGGACAAATGCCCGGTATGCCCGATGGCCAGTTATGTATTTAGAACAGATGAATCTTAATACTACGTGTGCACTTATTGGAATCATTCTAGGAGGCTTGTTGCTAGAGAAATATCTGGGAGTCCTTATAAACTGTAAACTTGAAAAGAGTTATCAGTGTGAAACAGCAGTGGTAAAAGCAAACAACATGTATTACCATGATCTGATGTACAGATCATTGGTAATACTTCACCTGGAATATGCAGTACAATGTTGGGCCCCAGTTTTGAAAGAATATTCTAGAATTGAATAAAGTACAGAGAAGAGCAACAATATTAATTATGGGAATGGGGGATTTGAAGTATGAACAACTTATAGCCAAACCTAGTTTATTTACTAAAAAGAGAATACACATCTCTAGTGAACTTTTAATTCCAAGGCCAGATCAAATAACTAGGGGTCACCCCTTATGATTAGAGTAAAGGAGGTTTCAACTTCTGAAAATGAAAGTTGTTGGTTTTTTTTACATTAAGCCTTAAATTGTGGAATTCTTTATTCAAGAATGTGGTAATGGCATGTACGATGGATACATTTAAGATAACATTAGGTGCATTTCTAGCAGAAGGGAACATACAGGATTATAATTCGTATTTGTAATCGGGAAGGCTTACATAATGCTCATTTTCTGTGTAACTATGTAACGTGGTGGACTAAGGAGAGAAATCTGCAATGTGAAAAATGTTATACTTTACTAGGTATAAGACAGAACAGGGAACAGTTTGCCCTTTCCCTGTCGCATCTAAAAGCTGAGTGTTTTAAAGGAATAGTAATACTTAATATGTAAAATTATATATATTGTAGAGTTTAAGCCCCTGAGTAAAACAAGAGTACTCCCACTGCTGAAAGGTGTTTTATTCAAAAGTTGAATTTTTTTAGGTGCAGTATCACATACCTCCCAAGTGTCCCTCTATTAGACCCAAATCCCTCTGTCCTTCTTAACTACTCTGATGTCCCTCTTTGTAGGAGATCAGACTGTGTGGTGTGTATATAATGATATCACATTGCTCCACAGCAATAAAACTTGCATTATTGTTTGTTTAAATGTCAGTATATGTGTTTATAAATTAGTCTGCTTAAATAAAGTACTTTGGTCTTGTTATAAATAATTTATTAGGTTACACAAAGAGGTGTCAATAGGGCATGAAATAGTCTAAAAATCCCTGGTAATGCCCCACCCACCAGCCATGCCCCCCAGCAACACCCCTTAAAACACAAGCGTCCCGCTTTGGCAATTTGAAATGTTGGGAGGCATTGTATCACAGTAGCCTGAAATTGTACAGTGTCTCTGTTGCTACACCATCCTATGGACCTGAATGGATCTGAAAGGAATAATGTTTACATTTAAACTCTGTAGACTATAAGTGCATAGTGACATTTTATTATATTGAGAATGTTCAAATGTCCCTTTGAAGCTATAGAGAAAGCCCTGCACATGATTCTAAAGGGTCATGTGAACATTCTTAAGGTATTAAAATTTCCCATACAGTTATAAACTACAGCAGAGCTCAAATGTAAAAAGGATTAAACAAACGTATATCTGACTGCTGCATAATTATAACTTCCATCAATATCTACATGAATTTTAAAAACTTTTTTTTAATGTTTTGCATATCACACTATTTATTGCCATAAATGTAATTTCAGTATGTCCCAATAGTGAACTGAAAGCTCATTTAATTTATTATATCTTCTCATTGTATTTAACCCCTTAACGACCGGCCGAACGGTGCGGCGTGGTCAGTTAAGGACAACAGAGCGTTTTTTTTTCTTCCGGACTTCCCTGAACGGCGTGCAGCCGTGGGTGGAGCCCGGAATTCTATGACGGTCATAGTACGTCATGGGTCGTTCAGTCAGATCGATCCTTGACGTACTATGACCTTCAAGGGTCATTAAGGGGTTAAAATCAGATGTTGATTATATTGCTGGTCTCTTTCAAGGTTTCAAGATTTCACTTGCTGTAGATATGACAATTACTGTTTATCCGTTCATATCATACTGTGCTTATGATAAGAAGACTCATAAAACACCTCAGAACTACTCCAGTGAGCGATAAAGATAAATTACAGGCCATCATTTGCATTAAAGGGGCAGTGTCAACTAAAACTGAATAGGGCTCATATAGCTATTAAGGTTTCTTTAAACCTAGCAAGTGTTTGTAAAAATAATTTCTTACCTGCATAAGCCCTAATATTTGGGATAAACTTGCGTTCCCTATGGACATGGCAGGAGCTATGCTTTTGCTTTAACAACTGTTTTTGCAAGTTCCTGGTAAATGCAAAAGCATATGATAGAAGTTAAACATATGGGTAATAAGAGTGTGTGTGTGTGTGTGACGTGAATAAGGAGCATCTAATCTTAGAGCAATTCTCCTTTTTTGATATTTTCAGTTATTTTTCTGCAAGCTTACATAGACACTAACCACTCTATACATATCTGACAGACACATGAAATATTAAAGCGGAACTACCACCCCATAACAAGTTTATCTTAAATAACTCCGCATGTGGCAACTAGCTGCTTAGTAACGCTAGTCACCAGAATTATTACCTTATTTAATAGATGTCTCCTTTTTTCCCCCGGCTGACAGGCAGGACGGAGCGCGGACATCTTGCCATAGAGACATCCGCTCGCCTGCTCTGTCAGTCCCAGCCAGCTCTAGAAAGCATTGCTAGGAGCCTTTCGACTCCAGAAGGGACTGACAGCGCAGGCTCGTGGACGTCACTATGGCAAGATGTCCGCGCTCCGTCCTGCCTGTCAGCGGGGAAGAAAGAAGAAATCTGTTTAATAAGGTGATAATTCTGGTGACTAGCGTTACTAAGCAGCTAGTCGCCAGATGGGGAGTTATTTAAGCTAAACTTGTTATGCGGTGGTAGTTCCGCTTTAATATTTCATGTTTCTGTCTTTAAGAAAAAAATTCTAGCTATCTGGAAATTGTGTTTAAAAATGCATAATACATAGTCAATCTTACCACCCTTAGATGCTAGAGTTGTCACTAATGTCTTGCTTTTCAGTTTCTTGGTGTCTCTCTAGCATCCACTAATGATAAAATACAAGCTGGTCTTATCCTATATAATAATTCGCTAGGATGTTTGTCAGAAGCCATCATGTGCAGTAGAGACTGCCTGAATGCATGGAATGCTGGGAGCACAGAATACTGTGAGTTCTGTGCTGGGAGCATTCTATGCTTTTGAGCAGTCTCTACAGTGCCTGACTGTGTCGGCGGCAGGATGCAGAGCAGGACCGGCCTCGTAACCCTTTAAGTGAAAAGCAATGCGTTGCTTACCCCTCTGACACTCAGATGGTTAACATCACCCGGACCTTGGCCCGTGTACACAGGCTTTTACACTAGTATGAAATAGTATGCCGGCACATATACATGAAAAACTAGTTTCCTTACTTAAAGGGATAGTAATGTTTCATAATAAAAGCATGTAATGTGAATGTGTTGCTTTTCAGCAGGCTGGGGAAGCAATTTTGATGGGAACTCCTCATTTCCTGGTCAGGAGTCTGTACTCTCTTGGATGCTTAAGGCTTAGCAGGAAGTGAGGTGTGGAATAGAAAATTGCTTCCCTCAATCTGCTGGAAAAACTACATATGCCATATCCTGTATCTTAATTTTAAGCAAGGTATGGAAAATATATAATCTGAATTCTGCTATTGATATTTTAGAACCAATTTTCCTTTAACCCCTTGAGTGCCACATAAAATAAGGTCACGTCTACTGAAAGGAGATGTTTCATTCAAAAATGATTACAGTTTAGACTTTTCTATGGTGGAGATTTGTCAGTAGCCCTCCACAGACTGTTATAATAAGGACACCCTGAAATGCCAGGCAATGGACGTGCTGCCCCGAGATAAAATAAAAATACACATATTTGAGCTGTAATAACACTTAAATGAAGCATCTCATTTACTCAGCAGTAAAATGTATTTTCTCCATATTAAACAATAATTTCTTGTTAAATTTTAATATGGGACTAGTATAATAAATTACAATTTTGTTTTAATTGTTCAACAGAAATTGTCTTCCAACTAGTGAAACCTCAAATACTGGAGAAAACAGGGTGCAGGTCTTGAAAACTGCTCCTGTCAACCTTTCCCTTAACACTGAGCCTGTGGAGTCTTCCAAGAGAGAACAATACAACAACAGCCTGTCTGAAAGTCCTCAGCCCGCTCCTGCATCTGTGGCCGCTGTGGTAAAAGCTGAGGAGTTCACCCCAGTATTTCTAGCCCCTGCAGTGCCTTACAGAGGTGACGGTGAGGAGCCTAGAGGGGTGATCTTTGAGCCGGCCCATTATGGAGTGCACAGTATCACTGCCCATACGGATTACCTGAAAGACGACCAGCGCAGTACTCCTGACAGCACTTACAATGAAAGCTTTAAGGAAGGATCCAGTGAGGTAAGCCCTTATTCTAATAATCTTATAATAATGAGCCTTTGTTCAAAAGAAAAGTGGATTCTGCAGTCAACCAGCTCCATCATGGTGGAAATGTATTAATTTAGGAACTGTTTTCACATGGGAAAATATTGTTTTCTCTCATTTCTCATATGTCCTGGAGAACATTTACAATGCAAATTCACACATTTTACACAAATAGAAACAAGAAAATAAAAATTATACGTGAACATTTATATACAGTGATATGTCAGATTTTCTTCAAGTAGGTTATTCCAGACTTTCAGAGCTCTGTAGGAGAAGGCAGATCAACCCTTTTCTTTACTTGTAGACATAGTTTCAAAGAGTCAGTGAGCTGCTGGCAGTGGAGTGGAGGCTGTAGGAAGTATGGAGAGCTTGAGGTAGCATGCTGCTCAGGTAGTGTGGAATAATCAGTGACCTGCTGGAAGTGGAGTGGAGGCTGTAGGAGGTATGGAGAGCTGGAGGGAGTATGCTGCTCAGGTAGTGTGGGATAATCAGTAAGTTGCTGGCAGTGGAGAAGAGCTTATATAGGAAGTATGGAGAGCTTGAGGTAGCATGCTGCTCGGGTAGAGCGGAATAGTCAGTGAGTTGCAGTAGAGAGGAGGTTATATAGGAAGTATGGAGAGCTTGAGGTAGCATGCTGCTCAGGTAGAGTGGAATAATCAGTGAGTTGCTGGCAGTGGAGAAGAGCTTATATAGGAAGTATGGAGAACTTGAGGTAGCATGCTGCTCAGGTAGAGTGGAATAATCAGTGAGTTGCTGGCAGTGGAGAAGAGCTTATATAGGAAGTATGGAGAGCTTGAGGTAGCATGCTGCTCAGGTAGAGTGGAATAGTCAGTGAGTTGCAGTAGAGCAGAGGTTATATAGGAAGCATGGACAGCTTGAGGTAGCATGCTACTCAGGTAGTGTGGAATGATCTGTGAGCTGCTGGCAGTGGAGTGGAGGTTATATAGGTAGTATGGAGAGCTTGAGGTAGCATGCTACTCAGGTAGAGTGGAATAGTCAGTGAGTTGCAGTAGAGCGGAGGTTATATAGGAAGTATGGACAGCTGGAGGGAGCATGCTACTCAGGTAGTGTGGAATTGTCTGTGAGTTGCTGGCAGTGGAGAAGAGGTTATATAGGAAGTTCTGTATGGACAGCTGTATGGAGGATGCTACTCGGGTAGAGTGGAATAGTCAGTGAGTTGCTGGCCATGGAGAGGAGGTTATATGGGAATTATATAGAAATGGAGGGAGTATGCTGGTCAGGTAGAGTGGAATAGTCAGTGAGTTGCAGTAGAGCGGAGGTTATATAGAAAGTATGGAGAGCTGGAGGGAGCATACTGCTCAGGTAGTGTGGAATAATCAGTGAGTTGCTGGCAGTGGAGAAGAGGTTATACAGGAAGTATGTAGAGCTTGAGGTAGCATGCTGCTCGGGTAGTGTGGAATAATCAGAGTTGTTGGCAGTGGAGTGGAGGCTGTAGGAGGTATGGAGAGCTGGAGGGAGCATGCTGCTCAGGTAGTGTGGAATAATCAGTGAGTTGCTGCAGTGGATAAGAGGTTATATAGGAAGTATGGAGAGCTTGAGGTAGCATGCTACTCGGTTAGAGTGGAATAGTCAGTGAGCTGCTGGCAGTGGAGTGGAGGTTATATAGGTAGTATGGAGAGCTTGAGGTAGCATGCTACTCAGGTAGAGTGGAATAGTCAGTGAGTTGCAGTAGAGTGGAGGTTATATAGGAAGTATGGAGAGCTGGAGGGAGCATGCTGCTCAGGTAGTGTGGAATAATCAGTGAGTTGCTGGCAGTAGAGAAGAGGTTATATAGGAAGTATGGAGATCTTGAGGTAGCATGCTGTTCGGGTAGAGTGGAATAGTCAGTGATTTGCAGTAGAGCGGATGTTATATAGGAGGTATGGAGAGCTGGAGGGAGCATGCTGCTCAGGTAGTGTGGAATAATCAGTGAGTTGCTGCAGTGGATAAGAGGTTATATAGGAAGTATGGAGAGCTTGAGGTAGCATGCTACTCGGTTAGAGTGGAATAATCAGTGAGCTGCTGGCAATGGAAAGGAGGTTATATGGGAATTATATAGAGATGGAGGGTGTATGCTGATCAGGTAGTCTTGAGCAGTCAACGAGTTACTGGCAGTGGAGTGATGGTTATAGTTAGTATGGAGAACTGGAGTGCGCATACTGCTCAGGTAGTCTGGTAGCTTTCAAGAGGAATGGTTATAAACTAGGCAAGAAAGTTCTAGACTACATCTGGTTTCGAGTGTTAGCCAATTTAGTTCTTTAAACCTATCACAATGATAGGTAATTTACTTACATTGGTAAATAAAGCAACATTAACAAATGTTGAGATTTTAAATATGGCTTTGTGGTATAGAAGCATATAATACAGCCCATAGTCAATGACTGGCATTAACATCTGTTCCACAATACATTTTTTTTTTTTTTACCAGGGGATTTAAACAAAATTTGTGTCTTAAATAGTGCACCTACTTCAGGATAAAATATGGTTGTTAATTTACCAGTGTGACACCATAATTTGAGGCTGTGGTCTAGCCACATACCAAGATATTTGTAGGAGTCAACTGGGCCAGTTTATGATTTGACTTTGTTACAGTGGTTATATTGATATTATGGAGTTTAGGTGTTTTTCACTTTGTACCAAATACCATTGTTTTTAGTCATCTATCTTTCAACTTCAGAGAATTCCTCCTGTAAAACAGACTTGTGAGAAGTTTGGATTTCTAGAACATGCTTTGCAAAATGTGGGCAGTAAATTTATACATAGGGAAAATAGAAGGGGCCTGAGAATGGAAACTCAGGAAGCCCACATGTTCCTTAGAGTGGGATGCAACACTGAATAGTAGATGCATATTTCGTTATGTTAAGGAGGCATTAAACCAGTTTAGCAAATGATTAACTGAGCCTGAGTTTTTGAGATTATTTACCAGAATAAATAAAAATTCCCATTACCTTAAATGGATATTTTAACCCTTTGAATGCCATAGCGGTCTCTAACACCAAGTATTGGGGACTTCTCTAGCATTCAAGGGTTAAAAGTCCAATTTAAATGGGGAATTTATAGCTATAGGTATGTGTCTCATAACCCTTTGAGTACCAAAGGGGTATGCAATGCATTGCAATGTGTTGCATACCCCTCTGGCACTCAGAGGGTTAATGTGTTTAACAGAAACACTTATCTTGGTTAGGAGTCCTTCATACAACATTCAGGTGTATATCTCTGTGATATATTTTTGCATAGTATCTGCATTTGCCTGTATTTGCTCTGCACCATTCTAAGTCTGTATGTAATTTTCATATCCACTCAAACAACAATATAGTAAAGTGGGCCTATCGCTTTTAAAGCCGTTTTGCCTAATAAAGGGACATGAACCCCTGAAAATAAAATTTTGGTTATATAATTTTAAGTATCAAATACTTCATCTAGCATCTGTAAAACTTTGTAATTTTAGGTTAGATTCCTAAAACCTAATGGTAATCTTGCATTACAAAGCATGCGCAGGCTGTCCTGATTGTGTTTATGTAGTGCTAATTAGACTTGTGCAGGGCAAACATTTTCGGTAAATTTGATTTCGGATGAATTTTTTTTTTCCCATTCGGAGGATCCGAATTTCGGATGGGACCTGTTCGACTCGAACAAAATTCAGAATTATTCCAAATTATTCGGGCAAATTTAAAAAAAAAAACACATTAAAATATTCAATAAAAATTAAGATTAAACAAATAAAAATAAAAAAAAATACATTAAAACTAAATTAATAATAATATTAAATCTCTAATGAGACAGGAAGGGGAATTTTATAAACCCTTTACACTTATTAACCCTTTATAGGGCAAATATGGGGTGAGTGGCAGCAATGTAACATGGCTGTGTGATACAAATGAATATACAACAAACACACAAAATAAAGTCCTGCGTCAAACTCCCAGTACTCCTGGGCAGCAGCAATGGCTATAGCATACATCAGCCCAAAATACATAGTACAAAAAGCAAAGAGTCACCTGCGCTCTGTCCCAAATCCCTATGCACATTTAAATAACTCGAAGCTGTAAGTTTCACTCCAATGGCTGTTTGAATGTAAGCTCACCTGCCGCTCCAAGGCAAGCCTCATAGGTGAGTCCATTAGAACAATTAAATTATTTTTAATTACTTTTTTTAAGCTGCACCCATTATGTAACACATAATTACTGTTTTTTTTTTTTTTTGTTTTTTTTAATTTTTGTAATAATAAATGAGAATTTATATATGTATATGTCACATCAAATTAAAACCTCTTGTGCCCTTTAACCTCTTAAGGACTACGTGACGTGGTATGACCATCACGGTCCTTATACCCTTAAAGGGGAACTTTCACCCCGCAATAACTTAAGGTTCACTTATTGCACACCTGGCGACTAGCTGCTTAGTAGCGCTAGTCGCCAGCAATATTACCCGGTTCTTCAGATATCGGCTTTTTGCCGATGGTGACAGGAGCAGGAAGCACGGACGTCTCTTCACAGTGACGTCCGTGCGCCTGCGCTGTCAGTCCCTTTTGCACCACGGTGCAAAAGGGACTGACAGCGCAGGCGCACGGACGTCACTGTGAAGAGACGTCCGTGCTTCCTGCTGCTGTCACCATCGGCAAAAAGCCGATATCTGAAGAACCGGGTAATATTGCTGGCGACTAGCGCTACTAAGCAGCTAGTCGCCAGGTGTGCAATAAGTGAACCTTAAGTTATTGCGGGGTGAAAGTTCCCCTTTAAGGACCAGTGACAGTCATAGCACGTCACGTACTTTTTACTTACAGCACTCTACCGGGAGCACTGTAAGTAAAAACTGGGCCTAAAATTGACCACTCCAAGATCTGAGCAATCTCTCTTAGGCCTCAAAGCGGCACGCCGGTACGTATAACAGGTCACGTGTATTGGCGCGTCGACAAGGATCAAAGCGGTCCTTAAGGGAAGGTAACTTCCCTGGACCGCTGGTACATAAGGCAGTGGAGTAACAATAGGGGTCGCAGCGGCCGCCCCCTGCGTCCCCCTCACCCGCATCAGCAGCTCAGCAGATCTCCCATTCGGCGAGCCGCTCTAGTAATACAGAGCGCTGGGAGATATCATCTCCCAGCCTCTGCATTACTAGAGCGGCACGCAGGAGCTTCAGCTCTAGAGATCTGTGGCAAAGGAGGCAGAGATCTGTTAAGCCACACCGCTAGACCACCAGGACTGGAGGTAGGGGCAATGTGGAGATAAAGGGGAAATGTGGAGATGAAGGGGCAATGTGAAGATGGGGGCATTGTGGAAGGGGAAATGTGGATATGAATTGGAAATGGGGGCATTGTGGAAGGGGCCATTGTGGAGATGAAGGGGGGCATTGTGGAAGGAGCAATGTGGAGATGATGGGGGCATTGTGGAGATAAAGGGGAAATGTGGAGATGAAGGGGCAATGTGAAGATGGGGGCATTGTGGAAGGGGAAATGTGGGCATTGTGAAAGGGGCATTGTGGAGATGATGGGGGCATTGTGAAAGGGGCATTGTGGAGATGATGGGGGCATTGTGGAAGGGGCATTGTGGAGATGATGGGGGCATTGTGGAAGGGGCATTGTGGAGATGAAGGGGGGCATTGTGGAGATGATGAGGGCATTGTGGAAGGGGCATTGTAGAGATGAAGGGGGGCATTGTGGAGATGAAGGGGGCATTGTGGAAGGGGCAATGTGGAGATGAAGGGGGCCAATGTGGTCGGAGGGGGCCCATGGCAATTCTTGCACCAGGGCCCGGTGGCTTCTAGTTACGCCTCTGACTTAAGGGGTTAAAAAATGGTTTATAATATGTGTTTGTGCAATAAATGAGAAAGATAGGAATTATGGTTGAACACACACATAGCAAAAATGCCAAAATAGCTTGTGTCCTTAAGTGGTTAATATCTGCACTTTGGATGAACTGTAAAGCACCTGTTTTACCAGATCTATTTTTAGCAGTATGTAGCAACACTGTAATAGTTTCAGGTGGGAAAGTGACATCCGAATTTCCGAAAATTATACTGAAATTTTGGACTAGGTCCGTTTCAGATTCTGATTTTTTTTTTTTTTTTTTTTTGTGGGCGGATCTTGGCTTATAGAAGGTCCGAATGATGCCGAATAAGCCTTATTCGTCCGAATTCCGAAACTGGCCAAACTGAATTGCACAAGTCTAGTGCTAATGTTACTGTATTGAGATTGGTACACAGAAAGGAAAGTACTATTTAGTACTATTAGAGACAATACAGTACTTATCTTTGAAACATATATATCCTTGCCTGGGAACTCTCTGGATCTGCCTTGTAGTCTCTGGTTTGTAGAGGTAATTACCGTGTCTCCGGGGACAGAGGCTGACTTTGGAGGTGGTGAGTTTCATCTGAAACTCTGCCCACTTCTTCTCCTCCTCTCCCTGTTTCACCCACTTTCCACCCTCCTCTTATCATTTTCACCCGGTTCCGCCCACTTCCTTCCATGTGATAAGCCCTGCCCACCCAGTTAATCCCCATCCCCTTTATGATGATAATCAAGTCATTTACATCACTCTGGTCTGCAGCACATGAGTACTGCCCAGGGGCTCAAGAACAGGAAGTTTCCAGGTATCCGTATGTCAAGATAGCTATGGTGCTTGGAGCCCTGGAAAAGGCAGGAATGGGAGTTCCCACAAAGCATATGTAATACTAGATTGCAGGCCTCAGAATGTATTTATTTTTTCTTTAAAGGGATAGTAATGTTTCATAATAAAAGCAGCTCTAATTGATCTTCATAGTATTTGGGCCTTGGAGAGTGTTATTTCAATTCTGTCAGAGTTGTAGTTCAAGAGTAATTGAATGATAAAGTATCCCCTCCTGCCCCTTTTACTGATGTAACACTGCTCAGCTTAGAGCAGCAGGAAGTGTCCACGTAGATTGCAGAGAGGGACAATCTTCAATTAAGATAAGGGAAAAAGCTAAAAAAAACCTGTCAAGGGGGGCAGGGTTTTCATTGTTCTCACAGTAAGAATATTGACCCTTGATTTCAGCTGTCTGGTCTGTGGACTGGATTCCACATCTGAGGAAAGGTGGCTTACACTAGGTAAAAGTGGTGGGAGGGGGGAACTTTATCACTCAATTACTCTTGAACTACAAAGCTCACAGTAATGAAATAACACTCTCTATGGCTCAATTGCTATGAAGATTAATTGGGGCTACTGTTTTTGTGGAACATTACTATCACTTTAAAGTGGCTAGCATGGATTACTGGGGATTCAAGTGTGTATAACCCCAGTTCATTTTTGGTGCTAATGGTCCTTTAGTTAAAAAGGTTTCTTATCATTATTTTCATACTTTTTTCTAAGATGCATTTTTTCAGAAAGCAACTCTGCTCCTATTTAAGGGCCAAGCAGTAAAAGTTCAGTCAGACAACATTATGATCACTTCTTATTTAGCCCTACAAGGTGGCACAAAGAGCAGCTCATACCTTCATTTCTACAGTCTGATTCTCCAGTGGGCATACCTCGGAACTCTCCGGATTTGCCCCAGATACTCCAGTTTTGATACTGCTTTACCGGGTCTCTGGGGCAGAGGCTGATTTCTCCGGATGTGGAGAGTTTACATTGAAACTCAGCCCACTTCTGCTCTTTCCCCCTTCCCCCAGCCTTCTTTGAATAGCTTTGTCACACTTTTGAGCCCTGGCCCCCCAACTCTCGTCAATCCCTGCCCCTTTTTGATGCAATTTCCGTCATTTTCACACACCCTGCTGCACCAGAGGACTCCCCTCTGGGGAGAGAACAATTGAAAGTTCCCAGGTGTGCCAATGGGCAGGATACAATATCAAGTCTCATATTGAATACAAACCTATACTATGAAAATGCATGTATTATATTATTATACTCCCGCTGCCTGGAGTGTGGGAATACCTTTGTAGTACTAGGCAAGAAAAGCTCTATAGCACACATTATGAAAAGAAAAAAATGTATATAAATATATACATATATGTAATTCTCCAACAGCTTTATGTCTACGTTTTCTGGAACTTCATAATATTGGTGATATGTACCAGTTAGCAATTTTTTTTCTGCTTTCTGACAATTTACAAAGATGTCTATTTTTATGAACTCGGATTCTAGAGATTTCTCAATCATGTTGTAGGCCGCTTTATTGTTCAAAAGGTTATCTTACTAGTGAAACACATCATATAAAGGATCATTTACTATGTAGTACTCAGGTGCTGGGGTTCCGTATTTGTCTTGTGACTCTAAGTCATGTGACCTATGTAAATGCAAATGTAAACGCAACCTCAGGAAGAAACATTTTAGCCGGCGACATGAGAATCTCGCGCTTTTCATGCTGGAAAAGATTCTCATGTTGCCCTTGTAATCACTGCAATATGGTGAATGCACCTTCATGTCTCGAGCTATCTTGCGTGCAGCATTTTAAAAGGATACCTACAAAAAGCCCCTCTTCCCAAAACAAAAGTTTTATTTTTGTGTTTTTTTTTTTTTTTTTTTTTTTTTTTAATTAACCCTTTGAGTGCCAGAATGATTTCAAATGCATTACAAAGCAATCTACTGGATGCCTGTATGGCACTCAAAGGGTTACATTTTAATGTTATGGTACTTTTTGTGTCTCTTTATCTTAGTTATATTGGCCAGATTATACCTTTAGAATGGCAAAATGGCTTGTTTGATTGTTTAACCGTAGTTCCGGGGAAGGAAATATTATGTTTAATTAAAGTACTTTTTTTCATGTGTTCTTAGAAATACCGCAGTTCTTCAATAGGAGCAGAGGAATTTCTGTATGAACAATCCGGAAGGTATGTTTAATGAATCCTATATGATAATTAGCTAAATGTGTTTGTCAGAAGCCGTCATGCTCAGTAGAGACGGCTGTGGGTGCTGCAGTCATGCTCACTACAGACTGCCCGTGCCGCGGCTGATAACGGAGCGGGGTTCCGAATTCAGAGAGGACTACGGTCTGAATTCAGAGCGCCCCGCTCCGTATCAGCTGCGGCGCGGGCAGTCTCTACCATGTATGACTGCACCGCGGCCATTGCTGGGTGGCACTGTGGCTCGTGTACACAGGCTCTTCAACTAGTATATTATATTGTGCAATTTTAATCTACTCTATTTGAAAACAACTGCATCAGGCAAAAAGAAGAAGCATGAGAAATATTTTATGGAACATTTAAAGTAAAAATTGTAGAACAAAAAATTCGATTAAAGTGATAGTCAACCTCTTCTTTTTTCTTTTTTTTTTTTTATTTTTAGATTTACGTATTGTGCAAGTGCATAGTATGTAAAATCAAATTCTTCATCTGTATTTTTACACTTTTAGTTTCCTGACTGGTACTTCTTTGAATCTGTCTCCAAAGAGCTTCTTGCATTGGTCTTTGAAATCAGGTATAATGCAAAAATAGAAAAAAAAGATAGTAATACAATGTGGAAAAGCCTGTCTCTAGAGTATGCAGATCACTGTGCTATAAGGGATAGTTCAGCATTTTACCACTGTCTCTGCTTTCACAGTCCTCAGCAGCTCTCTGGATACTGAGATTCAGGGAGTTCAATGTCAGTGACATAAAAGTGTCAAGATATAGTGTCAAGAGGTTAAAGAAAAATGGTACTTGTGAAATGTACTGGGTCTGATCCGCAAAAGAAAGCAGGATAATTTTGGAGCAAACCAAATGCTCCAAAGGAGACAGACAAAACCTCCCACTGTGATTCTGTAATGTCCTCTATTAACCCTTTGAGTGCCAGAGGGGTATACAATGCCTTGCTTTGTAATGCGTTGGATACCCCTGGCACTCAAAGGGTTAATCTGACAACAGATAAATGGGTTTGAGACACAGCAGCTGCCTTACTAATTAATATATTTTTCCTTTTTATGCCCATTGTAGTACCTTTCAGTACACACTAGAAGCTACAAAATCTCTGCGACAAAAACAAGGAGAGGGGCCGATGACCTATTTAAACAAAGGACAGTTTTATGCCATTACTCTGAGTGAAACAGGGGCCAACAAGTGTTTCAGACACCCAATCAGCAAAGTCAGGGTAAGAGAAATAAATCTTCTGCTGTAGCATATCAAGTTATTAACCCCTTGAAACCAAGGTGGGTATACACCTTATTGTTTTGCAATGTGTAACTCGCCCTCAGATTCTCATGGGGTGAATGTCGGTGATTATTGTTCAAAAGAAAATGTACCAATCCATTATCGCCCTTGACCTTTATTACATATTAGTTTATTGTATTTACTTGGTGTGTGCATACCTGGGAACCTTCTTCTCAGTAGCTCCCGTAGGAGAACTCTATAGGGATGGGGATGGACATGTCCAAATGGCAAGATACTCGTTGTTGTGTAAGTGGGCTTTAATCAGGGCAGACGGGGCTGGGAGGTTTAAAGCTGGGCTGTTCCCTGAAATGGCCAGGGAAGTGGGCAGGACAGGCAGAAATGTTACATTGGAAATCACAGCCAGAGAATTGGCCTCTGTCTCTGGAGACCTGGCAATTCAGTGTGAAAACTGGAATCTCCAGGGCAGATCAGGAAATTTCCCTGGTATGGTTAAAAATCAATGCTTTGGAGACCTTTAACCCTTTGAGTGCCAGAGGGGTATGCAACGCATTGCTTTGCAATGCGTTGCGTGCCCCTCTGGCACTCAAAGAGTTAAACAGTGAAGGGGTCAGTCTGTTTTTATGTGTGTTGCTGCTGAAATAAACAAGTTCTCTTTTGATATTGTACAGCTACACAAACCTTAACCCTTTAAGGACCAAGGCTTTGCATTGCACTGTGCACCACTCTGGTCCAGATTGTATGCATTATGCCTCTCCTGTTACAGCTGTAATATACCAGTATTAGTATAAGATATGTTTTCTGCTGAAGAATGCCTGTGGTACATAAACAAGTGCAACATACACTGTTTTCTGCTGAAGGCCTACAATGGAATGTTCAACCTTAGGAGGAAGTGATTAAAGGCATGCAGGGAAATGTACCTCTTATAAAGGAGTGGCTCTCAACTGGTAGATCCTTCTGTCAAGTGTTTGATGCCAATAGTGTGGCAAGTTTGTACAGGTAGACGCATGTAAAACTGGGAGCTTGGGACTTGGGAGAGATGGGTGGGGTACTACAGTCTGGAAAAACCGATATTGTGAGTAAGTTTGGTATCATCCTGTTGCTAGTTTATTGCAAGTTCAAACACCTAGTGTATAATCCATTGGCTGACTACACATATAAGCGTGTGACTTGTACTGCAAAAACATCCATTGTCTAAAGATGCAGAAGGCCTGTTTTATAAAGCAGGGCCCATATAATGGTGGCACCCTTGGCTACCGTTTAGGCTGATGCCACCCAAAGTAAGTCTTCTTGTTGCCTCTAAGGTGAATAGCCTAGCACTGCTTGGGTAATCCCTTGAATCAAGCCAAGTAAAAGTTGTCCCTTGCCAATCTTGAATACAGTGACCATAGACACACAGTTGTGGGACAAGCCAACTGAACCACAGGGGTAAAATAAACCTTCCCTTTATATGAATGTGATTTTTAACCACTTGGATACTAGGGAGGACTCCAGTGCATTGCTTCACTATGTATTGGAGCAATGCTTTGTAGACCTCTGTAGCATTCAAAAGGTTGAAAGTCCCATTTAAATTAATCAACATTTTTTTGGTCCCCTCTTGTGCAGTTGGTTTGCCCCAGAATTACTCCATTTCATATCAGCACAGGAACCTCTGCATATGGACAGTTTTGTGTAAATGCATGTACCATTGCTTCCCAACCCTATGTTCAGGGGGCTAACAGGCCATATCTTAGGGTTTCCCTGCTTTGGCAATGGTGAGTTTATTAAATGACTGGCCCTCTGATGAACTCTCCTGTACTAAAGCAGGGAAAGCCTAAAGACGTGGCCTTGTATAGGGGTACCATTGTACTGTCTATTGGCACGATCCAAATAAGGAGATATTAGTAGTCCAAAGCACTTCTGCTATATAGGTCTCCCCAGTGCACTGTAAAACCTCAGAGATAGTAACATAATATCAATATCAAACATATTTGAATGCTGGTCAAATGGTAACAGTTACCAGATAATTGTATCTCAAGGTTTTTTTTTTTTTGTTTTTTTTTTTGCTTCATTGAGAAGAAAATAATCTAAGAAAATGCCAAATCGCTTTATTAAAGATGTTCCAATTCATCATAGAACCACTTATGCACCTTCTGCCACTCCAGCTGGTAGTTAAATAACCAAACACTGTCTAACACCCCAGCCTTGTTCTACTGTCCACTAGTAGTCACAGAACCACACATACACTGTCTGACACCCTAGTCTATATATATACTGACACCCCAGTCTTGTTCCACTCTCCCCTGGTAGTCTCATACCCAGCCACCTTCCACACATACACTGGTAGTCACAGAACCACACATACAATGTCACACCTTTTTTTCTTGCTCTTTGAGAACCACTATACCTGCATATTTGTATATTGGTTCCTTAATACGGGAAAACAAAAGTACTCCCAGTGCTGGGTGGTGTTTTATTGAAACGTTATTATAGCTCAAACTTATTTATTTATTTTTTTTAGGTACAACATTTCAATGGCCTGAAATTATACAGCGGTGCTGTTGCTACACCATCTTATGGACAGCTCTGGTCAGTTGACAATAAACCTCGTTAGGATGGTGTAGCAACCGTGCCGCTGTGCAATTTCAGGCTATTGATATATAGCATCTAAAAATTTCAAGTTTCAGCTGGAATAACTTTTGAATAAAAAAAACCCTCTCAGCAGTAGGAGTACCCATGTTTTACACAGGAACATAAACCCTTCAATATATATTTTGCATATTGAGTGTTATTATTCCTTTAATCAACATTATCAAATTGAGTGTTCATTTTATTTTCATTCCACAATGAAACCTTCTCTTGTCTGATCTTTTGTTCTAAAAGTCAAAATATATTCTACCCATACATTCTCCCAGTACACTGCTTCAGCTTAAATTATATGCTTCCGCTCTTTGCTCTTTTGACTCATTACCGAAATGGAACTCTCTACATTTCTGATCTCCTATCCCGTTCCCACTTTCTCTATTGATCTCTTATCTTTGTAGTAACCAGCATTCTCAGCTGTTTCTTCATCCTTTGGGCTATGTCACAAATCTCTAGGAAGAAAGCCTATTTGTGTTTCCCACAGTACGCCTTCAGCTATTGCCTTGACAGTGCTTTTGAACATTTCGTTCTACTTTACTGCTCTCCTTGATTTGGAGTCTGGTCTGGTGTTTGTGCAGCTCAGATGATTAAAACTGTACTCACGTGCAAAAGCCAATGATATCTGTTACCCTCTTGGATGCGAGGGAGGTTTCCTAAACATTACATTGCAATGCTTTGTAAACCAATGGGTTAAGTCAATACTTATCCTTTTTGTGAATTTTCATTTTGCCGAAACCCTTTGGATTTTATATATAAAAGAAAAATAGTGCAATTCTGGTGAATATCAACTGCAATGAAGGGGTCAAATAAACGTTCCTCAAATTCCTATTAATTTAAATATGGCTTTTAACCTATTGAATGCTGAGACCTCTTTAAAGGGTTAGTAACACCTACTTAAAAGTATTTGGTCATGTCTTCTTTATATTAAAGCTAAGAGATTGTGCTATATTTAAGTGCTTACTTTCCTGTAGTTTAAAAGTTATAAAAACAAAAGAATGTGACAAACGCACACCGAGAAAGAACAAAATAAAGTGTTTTGCTTAAAGGGATAGTAATGTTTCATAATAAAAGCAGCTCTAATTAATCATCATAGTATTTGGACCTTGGAGAGTGTTATTTCAATTCTGTCAGAGTTGTAGTTGAAGAGTAATTGAATAATAAAGTATCCCCCTCCCTCCCCTATTACTGGTGTAACAATGCTCAGCCAGAGCAGAAGGGAGGTGCCCAGGTAGATTGCAGAGAGGGACAATCTTCAATTAAGATAAGGGAAAAACCTGAAAAGCTTGTCAATGGGGGCAGGGCTTTCATTGTTCTCATAGGAAGAAGATTGTCTCCTGCTGTTACCTGTCTAGTCTTACAACCAGATTCCACATGTGAGAAGAGATGGCTTACACTAGGTAAAAGGGGCGGGAGGGTAAAATTTGCTTGTGAATATCTCTCAAACCATAAAGGTTTGAGATATAAGACTTATATCATTCTTCATGTTTTTTTTAATGCCTACAAAATAAAATAAAGATAAAATGAAGTAGTACTATCCCTTTAAGACATGGTGGCCTCCCAGGTGCTGCTCAAGCAAAACACTCTATTTTGTTCTTTCTCTGTGTGCGTTCATCACATTCTTTTGTTTTTTTAGTCTCCCTAAGTGGAAGGACATCCCAGGCATGAGTCCTTGCTTCCATGTGCCTGGAGGGGATCAGCTGCACCCCACTGACGAGGTCCACATAGACCGAAACGTACGTCTGTAGTTTTGCCGATTCTCTCGTGCAGAGAGGATTTGCCTGACATTTCAGAGCTTGACTGTCTGTGGGCGGGACCAGTCTTATATGAATATGGAAATTTCCTCTCTGCAATGGCACGTGGGAGTGAACAACGTGACTTGAGCAGCACCTGAGAGGCTTCCATGCCTTGAGCAAACACTCTATCTTGTTCTTTCTCAGTGTGCGTTTGTCACATTCTTTTGTTTTTGTAGTTTAAAAGTTATGCAGAGATAAAGATATACTGCCTGCCCCTTTCTTGCACATCACTGCTGCAGCTCTCTTTGGTCCGGACGGCTGCAGCGAGGGACAAACCTCAGTAAGCAAAGGGAAATCCCATGCCCCTTCATCAATGGGGGGGCAGAATTTCCCTTATACTTACTGAAGTTTGTCCCTCACTGCAGGTGTCGAGACGCATAACACAAACAGAGAATCCATGGGAGGAGTCCAGAAAGGAGTGAGCAGGGGATCTTTATCTTTGCATAACTTTTCAACTACACAACAGTAACCACTTAAATATAGCGCAATCTTAGTTTTAATATGAAGAAGACTTGTCCAAGTAGAAATTACTATCACTTTAACATTAAAGGGCTTAAAGGGATAGTAATACTTCGTTTTAACTTTATTTTATTTTGTAGGCATTAAAAAAACACGAAGAACGATATAAGTCTTATCTCTCAAACCTTTATGGTTTATGAGATATTCACAAGCAAAGTTCCCCTCCCCGCCCCTTTTACCTAGTGTAAGTCATCTCTTTTCAGATGTGGAATGCAGTCCATAGACCAGACAGATAACAGAAGGGGACACTCTTATTCCTATGAAAACAATGAAATCCCTGCCCCCCTTGACAAGCTTTTCAGGTTTTTCCCTTATCTTAATTGAAGATTGTCCCTCTGTGCAGTCTACCTGGGCACCTCCCTTCTGCCCTGGCTGAGAAGTGTTACATCAGTAAAAGGGGCGGGAGGGGGACACTTTGCTTGTGAATATCTCTTAAACCATAAAGGTTTGAGAGATAAGACTTATATCATTCTTCGTGTTTTTTTAATGCCTACAAAATAAAATAAAGTTAAAACGAAGTATTACTATCCCTTTAAAAGCAACATTTAAAACAAAAGGAATTTGGGGAATGTTTGACTCCTAGATTGCATTTGATGTGCAGCAGAACTGTACCACATCTCTTTTATATATCAGGACCTTTATTCCTTTGCATTGTGCAACAGTTGTGAGCAACATGTGGCACTCTAGCTGGTTTGGACTGCCTTAAGTTGGTTGAGGATGACTGAATTTGTTCTCCATAACATGTATAGAATAGTACCTTGCTCACTCACTTCATTAGGCTTTTGCTTTAATAAGCTGTAGTCTTGGTTTAGTTGATGCAACTTTTCTCTTTCCCAAAAATCTACCCCCACCCCTTTCCATTTTATTGATTCGTCTCTCCCTCTCTCACAGTGTACTCTCATCATGTGCTTGTTATGTTCCCTAACCCCCTAGATGAGTGGTCGACAATGTGAGGAATTCTATCTGTTCAGGAATACAGGTCCAAACATCCTTGGCTAGCTGTTGGCTGGCTGGGGATTATGGGAATTGCAGACTCGTACAACTGGAGGGACCTCTGCCCACTACTGTGCTAGATTGTAAGCTCTTGCTGGCAGGACCCTCACTACCATTTTTTTTTGTTCTCTCCAGTTTATACAGTTTGCAGAATGTCGGCGCTCAATAAATAAAACATAATATTAATAATGCAGTTTAAAAGTATTTAATTCAACTTTTTGTCATTTTTATGAATGTTACCTATGCCCTTTTTAATACAGCTGTTTCTGAAACATGCCTACTGCAGGGATGGTCAGAAACCATCAGGGTTGGCAACATGTGGCTCTTCAGTTGTTATGGTTGGCAACATGTGGCACCTCTGTTGTTGTGTTTAAAATCCTATCATCCTCAGCATGACAATGATGATGGGAACTGTAGTCCAACAGCATCTGCATGTTAAATGAGCTGTAGTCCAACAGCTCTAGTTTGCTTTTGCCTCCACTGTGGCTGTTCCTCTGCAACTTCACCCTACGCATCTTTCATAAGAGAAAGGTATTATCCCCTTGAATGCCAGAGATGTCTCAAACTCATTGCTTCTCAATGTGTTGGAGAAGTATCCAGGATATGAGACGTTAACGGAATAAGATGGCAACCCTAGTCAATTGTAAGCATTTTCATTGTAGTATTGACTGATTTGTGACAACAGATATGGTTAAGAATAATATACATATTTATACATTTTTTTTGAATACAGAGCGTGATAATGGTAGTTTTCAGCGAGGATAAAAATCGAGATGAACAGTTAAAATACTGGAAATACTGGCACTCAAGACAGCATACTGCCAAACAGCGGGTCCTGGACATTGGTAAGGTTAATACTTCTATTTATTTATCTTGTATGGAGAAGTGATCAGAAATGTAAACCCTCAGGGTAATGCTCTAGCACAGTTCATCTCAAGCTGGGTTCTGTGGAATGCCACACAGAGTACCATAAAACAAATGAATGGAATGGTGGACAGGTTAACAAAAGTCAGATACTATTTTAACCCCTTGGATGCTAGAGAGGTCTCCAATGCATTTCTAAAAAAATGCTTTTAAGATCTTGTTAGGATCCATTGTAAATTGTAGGGTTACCCAGGGTTTCATTAAAAATGAAAGGTTTATGTGACAGCAGCATATTTAACCATTTGTGCTAGAGACAGAGGTATCCAACAATATCTGGCATTCAAAGGGTTAGAAATGCTGTCCTATCATTTACATGTGAGGCCGCAATCTGTATATTTATTATTTTTGGTACTTGCTTGTTTATCAATGAGAAGTACAAAGACACGCCACATAAATATGTGATTTCTATAACAGACTCTGGCTGGCTTTTCTCATTGATGTCAGTGTAGATATGCTCTTACATTTACAGTGGATGCACAGGGACAAGTGCAGCTGGGACGTTCTGCATCTGTCTAATGGCTTCCTTACACGGGTGACAGAAGTCTAGCAGCTTCCGTCCCTTGTGTTCTTTCAGTCACCTGTGTTCCACCGATGCTCTAGATTCAGGAAGGTGTATCTGATGGTCAGTCTACATGAGCACCAGCCAATATTATTGGCTGGCCGGGCTTGGCCCCCACATTGATCTTCCATTCATTGGAGATTGAAATGCTCAAGTCAGTCTCCAACAAAATTCATGTTAAAGGTCTGCAGGTGTCCCCAAAGGCCACCATGCAGACCTTTATTACAGCATATTTACTGCCTTCCTATGTGAAGCAGTAAAAGTTCAGAGTGCTGGACTTTGGTGCATTCATGAAAAACAATATTCACCTGTGTAGGAGGCAGCATAGACCAGCATTGTAACTTTTCCAACGGACAACATCACCATCGAATCGTGTTGTCCAAGGGAATTATGCCTAAGAACTTTGCCTCCATAATGCTGACAGATGTTTGTACACAGTATTGCAGGTAACATCTAAAACCACATAAACCACCAAAACCAGTTGGTTTGCCCTTTTCTTTTGAACACAAGGCCCTAAGTCCTACATTTAGAATGCAATACGCTATCCTGAAAAAAAAAAGATACGCAAGTCTCAGAAGATGCTTATTTCTTCCTGGCAAACTGCTGAGATCCTGATGGCTGCCAAACTATTGATTGCTAGAACTGTGTCCAATGCATTGTGTAACACTGGAGACATTTCTAGCATCCAAAGGAGCAAAGTCCTCCCCAGAGCTTCTGTTGGGGGGAAAGTGATTTTCCTTTCCTGATCAAAACATAAAGCAGCTCCAATTAATCTTAATAATATTTGGGTCATGGAGAGTGTTATTTCAGTACTGTCAGAGTTGTAGTTCGACAGTAATTGAATGATAAAGTATCCCCCTCCTGCACCTTTTACTGATGTAACACTGCTCACCTCAGAGCAGCAAGACTGCCCAGGTGGATCACAAAAAGGGACAATCTTCAGTGAGCATAAGGGAAAACCTGAAAATCCTATCAAGGGTGGTAGGGGTTTCCTTATGTTCACAGCATGGGACAATCTTCTTAGTGTGATCTGTCTGGTCTGTGGAGCAGATTCCACATCTGAGGGGAGGTGGTTTACACTAGGTAAAAGGAGCAGAAGGGAGATCATTTATCATTCAATTACTCTTGAACTACAACTCTGACAGTACTTAAATAACACTCTCCATGGTCCATATACTATGAAGATTAATCGGAGCTTCTTTTTTTTGTGAAACATTACTATCACTTTAAATTACACTGGGCTTTTAACCCCTTGAATGCTAGCGAGGTCTCCAAAGCAAACCATCTGCAACATAAGGGAAATAAAAATTCCCATTAATTTGTGTCGTTTTTGACACCTTGAATGCCAGCAAGGTCTCCTTTGCTTCAGAATGTGTTGGTGATGTCCAGTTATTGTCCAGTTTAAAATGGTGTGATATTTGGGAATGTTTGTATCCTATGGTCATACATGAGAACTCTCCAAATCTGACCTGGAGACTCTGATTTTTATACTTAAGTGCCAGGTCACTGAGGACAGAGGCTGATCCATAGTACACAATGAGTTCCCTTGTAACTCCACCCACTTCACTACAAGTTCCATCACTCCACTCTCTGTTCTTCCCACTGTGCCCATTTTAAGGACAAACCCTTCCTCTACTCCCACCCACCCCAATCAAGCACCAACTACTTTATGAAGTGAATTGTGTCATTGGGAAACTCCCACCCTCAGACCTTAGTGGACCACCGGATACATGGGACAAGAATGTTCCCAGGTATCCCTATGGTGCAGTTGGTCGCTTTTATTAATCTCAAAGTGTTTTTCTTGTCTTAGAAATCCATATTGCTAAACAAAGTGCATTGTCATCAAGACCCAGTTTGGAATTGCCCTACATAAAAAAACTGGTTTAGGTTGGTTCCCTTTAAAAGATCTCGCCACGCCTTTTATGTGTTTTTTACAAGGTTTCCTCATTCCCAATAAATTTACATAATGTATCATTGTTGCCAGCTATTAGGTTAAATCTCTGATCATGCTCAGTCAGCCTGGGTACACTTTTAACCCCTTAACGACCAGTGATGGTCTTGACACATCACCGGTCCTGACACATTTGTGAAGGTCCTGGCACGTCATGGGTTTCTCCTGCGAGAGATCTGTGAGCAATAGAGGAGTGTGAAACTGTTTCAGGCTCTCGTTCCAAGAGCAGGTATGCGTGATCAGTCATGTGTGCCAACTCACTGAATGACGTCTATGCTGTTCCTAAGGTGCATCCAACTCCATGACTGCTGGTCATTAAGGGGTTAAGGCCCCTTTCACATCAGTGACACCAAAGCAGTGCTGCTGCATTGGATCTGACATCCTTGGTGAAAGGTAACCTGCTGGCCTATAACCTCGTGACCACACCAAAGTCCACCATGTGGCAACTTTTCTGTATTCCCTCAGAAGTTGAACACAGGAGAGAGAGGAGTACAGATAAACAGGTGGCAGAATTGTGGCAGGGGGCTACAATAGTTCTTTTGCCCGTGTGGGGAGCCAAAGGTGCCATATAGAACAAGTAAATAATCCCAAAATTGCCATTGATTTGATTGGGTCTTTTAACCCCTTCAATTCTAGTGAAGTTTACAGTGCATTTAAGGGGTTGAAAGCCCCATTTAAATCATTTCAACATTTCATTTATTTCCTATGGCTTGCCCTGGAATCGCACCTTCAGAAATTACTAACTCTTAGAGCTGTATTTAGCAGCTACAGAGGTGCAGTTTTGGAGCAAACCAACTACACCATGGAGAACAAATGGAAATTTACTTTTAACCTCTTGAATGCTTGAGGGGACTCTATAACATTGCTAAGCAATGTGTTGCATACCTCTAGAAATTAAGCAATTAAAAATACAATTTGAATCAATGTAGATTTGGTGAATTTGTATTTGTCCCCTATGGTTCAGTTGGTTGGGCCCAGAATTGCACCTCTTTAACTTGCTTAATATGGCCATTTTTTTTTTTTTTTTTTTTTTTTTTTTTATACAGGACTTACTTAGGTAGACTATAGTTGGACAGGGATGTTTTGCTATCTGAAAATGTTAGTATTCTAAAGGCCAATAGATGGGATTCTTGATACATTGGCCTCTATTAGATTTCACATTCAGAAGGTTGAAACATAGGCCTAGATTACACTGTATTTGATAAGTGTTCTCTAACATATTCACATTAAAATCTCTGGTGATAGTTGACAACTGCAGTGGAATCCAGGCCATAATGTCTATTCTGGGACTGTGAGTACTAAAGTCAGGCTTAAATGAAGTGTATAGCTGAAGAAGCTGAAAAAAGGCTTGCATCCATCAAGTCCCAGCCCATGCCTAAATACTCCTGTTGATCCAGAGGAAGGCAAAAAAAAAAACATTGAAGCTAAAATTCCTTCCTAACTCCAACTGGCAGTCAGATAGTTCCCTGGATCAACAACCTATCTGCAATGAAGCCATCTGTGATAATTCACAATATTGTTCTGTGCTAGATAGGTATCCATTGCTTTTTTGAAAGCGGTTACAGTATCTGTAAGCACAAAAACATGAGGCAAAGAATTCCATAGCTTTACCACACTTACTGTAAAAAAATCCCTGCCTTTGTTTTAGTCGAAAGTGCATTTCCTTTAATCTTAATGGATGACCTCTCGTTCTTAACTCTGCTCTTTGTGTACATAATTCATTGGATAGTTCTTTGTATTTAATTTGAATACATTTGTAAATGGTAAACAAATCACCCCTTAGATGTCTATTCTCTAATGTATGCAAACCCAGTTTGGCTATTTTGTCTTTATAACTCAGATCCTCCAATCCCATTATCAGTTTTGTTGCATGTCTCTGCACTTTTTCCAGTTCAATGATGTCTTTTTAAGAATCAGTGCCCAAAACTGTACTCCATATTCTAGATGGGGCCTAACCAATGATTTAATTAGAAGTAGAATAATATTAGCATCCCGTGCATCTATGCTTCTTTTCTATGCAGGCTAGTACCCTATTTTCTCTTGCAGCAGCTGAGTGACTCTTCACACTGCTGTTGTCAATCAGTACTCCTAAATCTCTCTCTAATGAGGATTCCCCACGTTGTTTCCCATGTAGAGTATATGTAGCATGTTTGATTCTACAGTCCAAATGCATAACCTTATATTTATCTACATTAAATGTCATCTGCCACATTTCTGCCCATTCACTCAGTTTATCTAAATCCTTCTGCTGCAGAGAAAAAAAACATCCAGCTCTCTATGTATTTCCTTGCACAGCTTTGTGCTATCAACAAAGATTGAGACACTACTTTCAATTCCCACTTCTACATCATTAATAAACAAAATAAAAAGAATTGGGCCCAGGAATGAACCATGTGGCACCCCACTTATAACTATAGACCGACTTGAAAAGGTTCCATTTACAACAACTCTCTGCCATCTATCATTTAAACAGTTCTCATTCCATGTACATATATCACCACCCAAACCAAAGCATTTTAATTTATGCCGTAACCTGTTGTGAGGCTCTGTATCAAAGTAGTAGCTTTTGCAAAGTCCAAATGTCCAAACTACTACTTTCCCTTTCGTTAAATGTAGTGTTGAGCGAGCATGCTCGGCCGATGCTCGGATCGGCTCGAGCATCGCTCTGCTCAGCACATGGCGGTACTCGTACGAGTACCGCATGTGCTCGCCCGCCATGTTCGGGTCTCCTCCCCGCACGTTTCGCGGCTGCTGCGCAGCCAATAAACGTGCAGGGAGGCTCTGACATCAGTGTAATGCCAGCAGCCATGTTGGCTGCTGGCATTACACTGATTGGCTGGCCAGAACCCGTGGTCGGGTGCTGTATAGCACCTGACCAGCGAGTTCGGCTCAGTCTTAGCCAGGGAGAGATGAGGATAGGAAGGGAAAGTCAGTGTAGGGAGAAGAAAAGTGTTGTTGAAAAAAAAAAAAGACCCAAAAGTCCTTTTTAGGACTACTGTGTGTGGGGGCAGCAGTTTATTTTGTGTGGGGGGAAAAAAAAAAAAAAAAAAAAATTCATATATTCTGTTTAGTGTGCAAAGTTGCAGATTAGAGCACATTCTGTTTAGTGTGCAAAGTTGCAGATTAGAGCACATTCTGTTAAGTGTTCAAACTGTAAAATATCAAAGTCACATATTCCATTCAGTGTGCGTCGCCGCAGTTTAGCAGCACATTCTGTGTACTGTGCACAGTTGCAGAATAGGAAGAAATACTGTTAAGTCTTCAAACTGTAAAATATCAAAGTCACATATTCCATTCAGTGTGCGTCGCCCAGTTTAGCAGCACATTCTGTGTACTGTGCACAGTTGCAGAATAGGAAGAAATACTGTTAAGTCTTCAAACTGTAAAATATCAAAGTCACATATTCCATTCAGTGTGCTTCGCCGCAGTTTAGCAGCACATTCTCTGTACTGTGCACAGTTGCAGAATAGGAAAAAATACTGTTAAGTCTTCAAACTGTAAAATATCAAAGTCACATATTCCATTCAGTGTGCTTCGCCGCAGTTTAGCAGCATATTCTGTGTACTGTGCACAGTTGCAGAATAGGAAAAAATACTGTTAAGTCTTCAAACTGTAAAATATCAAAGTCACATATTCCATTCAGTGTGCTTCGCCGCAGTTTAGCAGCATATTCTGTGTACTGTGCACAGTTGCAGAATAGGAAGAAATACTGTTAAGTCTTCAAACTGTAAAATATCAAAGTCACATATTCCATTCAGTGTGCTTCGCCGCAGTTTAGCAGCATATTCTGTGTACTGTGCACAGTTGCAGAATAGGAAAAAATACTGTTAAGTCTTCAAACTGTAAAATATCAAAGTCACATATTCCATTCAGTGTGCTTCGCCGCAGTTTAGCAGCATATTCTGTGTACTGTGCACAGTTGCAGAATAGGAAAAAATACTGTTAAGTCTTCAAACTGTAAAATATCAAAGTCACATATTCCATTCAGTGTGCTTCGCCGCAGTTTAGCAGCATATTCTGTGTACTGTGCACAGTTGCAGAATAGGAAGAAATACTGTTAAGTCTTCAAACTGTAAAATATCAAAGTCACATATTCCATTCAGTGTGCGTCGCCCAGTTTAGCAGCACATTCTGTGTACTGTGCAAAGTTGCAGATTTGCAGCACATATTCCGTGTAATATGAAGAAGGCGGGTAAAAAGGGACGGGGAAGTGGACGTGATCCTGATAGTTCAGGGCGCGGGTCAGGACGCGTAGAAACTGCGCCTGGTGCCAGAGCACAAGACAGAAAGACATCCACCATACCTAGCTTCATGTCTCATTTTACAGGGCGTCGCAGGACATCACTCTCGAGGTCCGACCACTGCGAACAGGTGGTCGGTTGGATGTCAGCTGATACTGCTTCCAGTCGGTTAAGCACCACCCTGTCTTCCACCAAGTCCACTCTCAGTAGCCAAGAGTCTGGTCAACATAATCCTCACTCTGATCATCCTTCCTCCCACCATACACGGTCTGGTCAAAGAAGTGATCCCACACTGGGATATAGTGAGGAGCTCGTCTCATCACCAATCCTTCATTTGACCCTCTCTCCAAGCACGCTTGCAGAGGAACATGACATCTTGTGCCCTGATTCACAACCTCTAGAGGGTACCCAATCACAAGAAGATGACAGATGTGAACGGCATTTAAGGTCAAAGGAAGTAGTGGATGATGATGATGATGATGAGACACAGTTGCCATTAAATCAACCACTATTACTGTCTCAAGACCTTGTTGAGGAGGATGATATACAGTTGTCAATGACTGAGTATGTGGTGGGATCAAGACATGAGGAGGATGATCAGAATGAGGAAGTGGAGGAGGACTTGGTGGACGATGAGGTGACTGACCCCACCTGGGAAGGTGTAGAGCCGAGCGATGACAGCAGTCCTGAGGGTGAGCCATCTGCAGCACCGCAACAGGCTGGAAGAGGCAGTGGTGTGGCTACAGAAAGAAGGCGGACCGCACCAAACCGGCCCGCAAATGTTCCACGGAGCACCCCCTTGCGTAAATCTACCTTGCCAAGGGGTAGGTGTTCCGCGGTATGGCGTTTTTTTAAGGAAAGTGCGGACGACAAAAGAATTGTAGTTTGCAACCTGTGCTACACCAGAATGAGCCGAGGCATGAACACTAGAAACCTCACCACCACCAGCATGATCCGACACATGGCATCCAAGCACCGTAGTAAGTGGGAGGAACGACTGGATCGCCCATCTGTGTCTTCAGGCCACACCACTGCCTCCTCTTCCCCTGTTTTCGGTGCCGGCCAATCGCCTGTCGAAGGCGCAGGCCCGCATACCTCCCGCCCTGCACCTGTACCATCTGAAGCACCATCAGCGACCACATCCACTTCCCTGTCCCAGCGCAGCGTCCAAATGTCGTTACCCCAGGCATTTGAGCGCAAGCGAAAATACCCAGCCACCCACCCACAGGCCATAGCACTAACCTCACACCTTTCCAAATTACTGGCCATCGAAATGCTGCCATTTAGGCTTGTGGAGACTGAGTCCTTCCGCAGCCTGATGGCAGCAGCTGTCCCTCGGTACGCGGTCCCCAGCCGCCACTACTTTTCCCGGTGTGCCATCCCCGCATTACACCACCATGTGTCCCGTAACATCACCCGTGCCCTGACCAACGCAGTTACTGGGAAGGTCCACTTAACGACTGACACATGGACAAGTGCTTGTGGCCAGGGACGCTACATTTCCCTGACGGCACACTGGGTGAATGTCGTGGAGGCTGGGAGCGACTCGGACCCTGGGATGGCACGGGTGCTACCCACGCCGAGGATTGCGGGCCCTACCTCCATCAGGGTTTCCACCAGCACCTACGTTATTGGCTCCTCCTCCTCCGTTTCCACCTCCGAATTCTCTGCACGCAGCGCCACTCCCCCATCAGCCGGTAGCTGGAAGCAGTGTAGCACTGCAGTGGGGAAGCGTCAACAGGCCATGCTGAAGCTGATCTGCCTTGGGGACAAACAGCACACGGCCTCAGAGCTGTTGCAGGGGATTAGTCACCAGACCGAGCAGTGGCTCTCGCCACTCAACCTGCAACCAGGCATGGTTGTGTGTGATAATGGGCGTAACTTGGTGGCGGCTTTGGAGCTCGGCAAGCTCACACACGTACCATGCCTAGCGCATGTATTTAATTTAGTGGTTCAGCGATTTCTAAAAACCTACCCCAATGTGCATGATCTCTTGACCAAGGTGCGCCGCGTGTGTGCACATTTCCGTAAGTCATCTACAGCTTCAGCCGGCCTGTTGAAGCTGCAGCAGCGCTTACAATTGCCAGCTCACCGGCTGCTGTGTGATGTGAGCACGCGCTGGAACTCCACCTTCCACATGTTGGCCCGGCTTTGTGAGCAGCAGAGGGCAGTAGTGGAGTACCAGCTGTTACACGGTCGTCGCCTCTCCGTTCAACTTCCTGTAATCAGAAGTGAGGAGTGGGAATGGATGTCAGACCTCTGTGAGGTTTTACGCAATTTTGAGGAATCGACACAGATGGTGAGCGGCGATAACGCTATTATCAGTGTAACCATCCCACTTCTGTGTCTACTGAAACGCTCGCTGCTCACAATTAAAACTGACGCTTTGCATGTGGAAGAGGTGGAAATGCGGGAGGAAGAGCTTACACAAGGTGATAGCCAGAGCACCCTCACTTCGTCTTCTCAGCGACAATTGGAGGAGGCGGAGGAGGAGGAGGAGGAGGAAGACACGGTTGCCTCCGCTACAGAGGGTAGCCATGGAACTTTAGTTCCATCTCTTCAGCGTGGGTGGGCAGAAGAGGAGGAAGAGGATGAGGAGATTGAGAGTCATCCTCCTGGTGAGGACAGCGAAATCTTGACTGTTGGTACTCTGGCACACATGGCTGACTTTATGTTAGGCTGCCTTTCCCGTGACCCACGCGTTATACGCATTTTAGACAACACGGATTACTGGGTGTTCACCCTTCTGGACCCCTGCTACAAAGAGAATTTCTCATCTCTCATTCCTCCGGTGGAGAGGACAAGCAGAATGGTGCAATACCAGAAGGTTCTTGTTGAAAAATTGCTCCAAAATTTTCCATCTGACAACGCTGGCGGCAGAGTACGTGCTACCTTGGCCAACCGAGAAGGGGAGAAAAGGGGAGCACACAGCAGTTCCGACAAAGGCAGGGCAACACTCTCCAAGGCGTGGGACACCTTCATGACACCCCGCCAGCACCCTCACCCTTATGCGCAGCCTAGTGTCACAAGGAGGGAAAAGTTTTGGAAGATGGTGAAGGAGTACATAGCAGACCGTGTCAGCGTCCTCAATGATCCCTCTGTGCCTTACAACTACTGGGTGTCCAAGCTGGACACGTGGTATGAACTGGCAGTCTACGCCTTGGAGGTGCTGGCCTGCCCTGCCGCCAGCGTTCTGTCTGAGCGGGTATTTAGTGCTGCTGGTGGCATCATAACAGATAAGCGTATCCGCCTTTCCACCGACAATGCTGATAGGTTGACACTTATAAAAATGAACAAGGCCTGGATTTCCCCTGACTTCTCCACTCCACTGGAGGAAAGCCCCGGGGGAACATAAACTCACTTTATATATGTTATTTACAATGATGGGAATACTCTGTATTCCCATTCACCCCTTCCACCCAAAAAACGGGTATATGGTTGACTCTCTTCCATATACCCTGTGATATAATTTTTATATAGGGCCAGCTCACCAGCGGGCCCTGTGATATAATTTTTATATAGGGCCAGCTCACCAGCGGGCCCTGTTTGACAATTTTTGTATAGGTAAGCTCACCAGCGGGCCTTCTCATATGATGTTTTATTGGGTCAGCTCTCTAGCGGGCCCTCTCATATAATGTTTTATAGCGTCAGCTCACTAGCGGGCCTTCGCATATAATGTTTAGGATGGTCAGCTCCGCAGCAGACCCTCACCCATAATGTTTTAGATGGTCGGCTCAGCGCACGTTTCCCTCTTAATCATGGCCTCAGTTCAGAAAAATCAAGGAAATTTTTGGGAGAATTTGCCTCTGCACACGTTTCCCTCTTAATCATGGCCTCAGTTCAGAAAAATCGAGGAAATTTTTGGGAGAATTTGCAGATGATATACAAGTAAATATACAGCAAATACTGTTTGGTAACAATTTTTCGCCTAAAGTCGTTTTTATCTGCCTTTTTGTGTGTTTTACGGTCAGTCTGTAAAAATGGCGTACTACGGGCGAAAGATCGTTCCCAGCAGCGATGTTGGAGTCCAAGATTCATCCAGACATCCTCCCTATGCTGTCCCTGAACCATTTCTGTGGTGTTTCCATCCTTTTCTGCCCTTTTCCTATGGACCAGGCACCCTCCCCTCATCAGAGCAGGGGGTGCCTGGTGTAAAGCTCGAGTCCTCCCATTGACTTCAATGGGGCTCGGGTGCTCGGCCGAGCACTCGAGCCTCCGAGGGTGCTCGGTCAGAGCACCCGAACACCCGAGCATTGGGGTGCTCGCTCATCACTAGTTAAATGCATTTAAGTTAGTCTGACATGATCCATTCTTCATAAAACCATGCTGACTCCTATTGTTTGTCTTTGCATAGTTCTGAATACTGTCAGTTAGTAACCCTTGTAATATCTTACACATTATGGAAGTCAGGAGGCAAATATAGTTTTTGATACCTTTTATTGGCTAACTAAGCAGATTTAAATGCAAGCTTTCAAGACCTTAGGTCTCTTCCTCAGGCATGTTATACAGATAAATATGAAAACATCTCTTAAATACAAGTACACATCACATTGTTTAGCATGGAAATCAGATAACAGAATGCAGTCCAGATCCAGATATCTTTGACCAATAAAAGGTATCAAAAACTATATTTGTCCTGTATTTCTACCGCTAACACGGTACCAACTCTCATCTAGTATGGAAGTCAAGCTCACAGGTCTATAATTTCCTTTCCTTAAAGGGATAGTATTGTTTCATAATAAAATCAGCTCTAATTAATAATCATAGTATTTGCAGAGGGGGACAGTCTTCAATTAAGATAAGGGAAAAAGCTGAAAAAACAGTCAAGGGGGGCAGGGTTTTCTTACTTCTCACAGTAAGAAGATTGTCCCTTGCTGTTAACTGTCAGGTCAAGCAGCCAGATTCCACATCTGAGGTGAGAAGTGTTACACTAGGTAAAAGGGGCAGGAGGGGATACTTTATCATTCAATTACTCTTGAACTACAACTCTGACAGTATTGAAATAACAAACTCTATGGCTCAAATACTATGAAGATTAATTGGAGCTGCTGTTTTTGTGAAACATTACTTTTCCAGTCTCTTTTGGACTTTGTCCTCAGTAAGCCATGTAGATGATGGAGGAAATCCTGTTGTGTTTTCTATACGCCCATAGTCTTTCATTGTTGCTTCCTTTGTATATACTGAAGCTAAGAATG
The DNA here is from genome assembly GCA_037306005.1 of Rhinophrynus dorsalis. Taxonomy (NCBI): domain Eukaryota; kingdom Metazoa; phylum Chordata; class Amphibia; order Anura; family Rhinophrynidae; genus Rhinophrynus; species Rhinophrynus dorsalis. The sequence goes on along the minus strand of CM074723.1, from coordinate 68,806,049 downwards.
TATTGAGGGTGTCAGCCATAACCTTATCCTCCCTAATCAATTCACCTGTCTCAGCTTTAAGATGACCAATATCAACCTTAACTTTTTTTTGTTATTAATATTCTTGCAGAATTGTTTGGGATTTTTCTTGCTCGTTTTCAATATTTCTATCATTTTCAATTTTAACTAGTTTAACTGATTGTTTGCAGAGGTTATTATTATTGATTTCACTTTATTGCCCAATGGTATGTATTGATGCATATATTTGTTGAAGAGCATTTTAAACAAATTCCATGATTCTTGTGCATTTTTATCTTTCAAGATTACATCCCACTGAATATCCTATATAAAGTTTAGCTTTGTAAAACTGGCCTTTTTAAAATTTAATGTTTTGGTTAAACCCTTACTATTGGGTTTCTCCTAACAAATTTCAAAGGATACCATATTGTGGTCAGTACTGCCTAAATTTTCCTTTACCTGTATACTGTTTATTATCAGAATTGTTTGAGAGCACCAGGTCAAGCATGGCCTTTATTCTAGTTAGCTCCTCTTCTAATTGGGACATAAAATTGTCATTAATCATACTTAAAAAAAAAAAAAAAAAAAAAAAAAAAAAAAAAAAAATTCCCTTTTTTTTGTGCTAGAAGTCAAATTTCTCCAGTCAATTTCAGGATAGTTGTGACTACGTTTCCTGACCTAGAGGCCTTTTCCATTTGCAGGAAAAGTTGTGCTTCCTCACAACTTGTAGCAAATCCCCATTCACATCTTTTTATTATGTGTGTCCCAGTTTGTGTATTTCAACCCAACGAACCTCTACATTTTCATTGGCCTCTTCATTTATATCTTCCCTTATACTAGGTTTAAAGGCATGTTTTACATATAGGCATACCACCTCCCCTTTTATTAACCCTATCCCTACTAAAAATTGAATAACCCTCTAGATTGACTGCTAAATCATATGTATCATCTAACCAGATTTCGGACACACCAGTTAGATTATACTGCTTATACACTGCAATAATTTCTAGTTACCCCCATCTTAACAGCCACAGGCATACATTTTATCTTTTTGCCATTCTGAAATATTTCATTCTTTGTAAAATGCATTTGCCTTTTATCAGCCTGTAACAATGGCAGCTCCCTATTAGATGAACTAGCCCATTCCCCCTCTCCACCCCCATGCCCCTTCTCTAATCCCATTTCCTCAGTTATACTACGTTCCCCATCCTGTGTTGCATCACACTCTCCCCTTTTCCCCTTTTCCCCTTTTCTAGTTTAAAGGATCCTCCAACCCTCTAACTCCTAGCACCATGGATCTCCCTTCTGCTAAGGTGCAAACCATCTCGACTATAAAGATTGGCCCAAGAGAAAAAGCTTCCCAGTGCTCTAGGACCTCAAACCCCTCCTGCTTACGCCAAGTCTTTAGCCATGAATTTAACTCCCTAATCTCCTGTTGCCTTTCTAATGCAGCGAGTGGCACCAGTAGTATTTTACAAAATACTAACTTAGAGGTCCTAAATCCCTGAAATCCTCCTTAACAGACCTCTATTTTCCACTGACTTTGCCATTAGTACCAACATGTACCATGACAGCTTTGCAATGTGTTGCGTACTTTCTGGCACTCATATGGTTAAAGAAACCTGGATACCTAAAAATGATCAGGAGTTATATACACTTACATACCCTGTACTTCATGCTAACATCTGCAAAAATACTTTTCTGTGTCCTAAAATCAAGTCTTAAAGGGACAGTAATGTCCCAAAAAAGTTTTATAGTTTAACCCCTTTAGGACCGGCGAACGCGCGCACGGCCAGCACTTGACGCCCATGGGACCTTCACTGGTTCTTAAGTGCCGGACCGCAGTGACAGTCCAGGCACATCAATGGTCATGAAGGGGTTAAAATATGAATCAAATGGCTCCAAACCCTATCTCTCAAACCGCTATGGTTTGAGAGATATAGGGATTCAAAGTTCCCCCCTCCCTCCCCTTCTCCTGATGTCAGTGTGTAGCTGACTGCAGGAGATCCCTGTCCGGGGACCAGCTGGCGGATCTGCAGCAGAGCCGAAATTGCGATTCTTAAAAATAATTAATTCATTGGAAAGATCTACAAAGTGTGCTTGCAAACCAGGCAGACTTTTTAAACCTTTCCAAGGAATTAATTATTTTTAAGTAACGTGATTCGGGCTCTGCTGCAGAGCCTCCTCGAGTCGTACGACTCGATTCTCCTGCTGTCAACTTTACAGCTGACATCAGGAGAAGGGGAGGGAGGAGGGAACTTTGAATCCCTATATCTCTCAAACCATAGTGGTTTGAGAGATAGGGTTTGGAGCGATTTGATTAATATTTTAAACTCTACATAATTGTAAAAACTTTTTGGGACATTACTGTCCCTTTACGTATGATCTGAGACAACAGCCATTGCTGCCTTTTCATGGGCTCCCATTGATTTGTCCAAGATTATTTCTAAATGGTCTGAGATAAGATACCGGCCTTTCCCGATACAAAAGCAGTAGGCACCAATCACAAGCGATTAAAGGAATAGAAATGCCTTAAAATAATAACTAGTAGTATTGTAGCTAAGGAAAAAAGAAATCCATCGGTCCTATATCTCAAACCTTTATGGTTTGAGAGATAGAACATTTTAAAGTTCCCCTCTCCCTGCTGTCAGCTGTAAAGCTGACAGAAGGAGAATAGAGTCGGCCGACTCAAAGCGGCTCTTCAGCAGAGCAGTGATGTCGAAATCTAAAAAGAACTACTTAATTGGAATGGTCTACAAAGTGTGCCTGGTTTGCAAGCACACTTTGTAGACCATTCCAATTAAGTAGTTCTTTTTAGATTTCGGTATCTCCGCTCTGCTGAAGAGCCGCCTGACGGTCCCCGGACCAGGAGCTCCTGCTGTTGGCTAGATGCTGAGGTCAGGGAGAGGGGAGGCAGAGCAGAACTTTAAAACGTTCTCTCTCTCAAACCATAAAGATGTGAGTCATAGGACTTGCACCAATGGATTTCTATTTTCCTTATCTACAATACTACTTGATATTATTTTAAGATATTACTAACCCTTTAACTTCCTTTATCTCTCATAAGAAGCTGCACACACATTATTAAATAAATGCTCTGTGAACATCACAATTTACATATGAATTAAAAAGGAATTTTAATAAATCCTAGGGATGTAACATGGGAATAATTTTACATATCCTAGCTGTGCATGATATTTAAAGTTATAACAACAGGTGTATTATATTTGTGTTTTCCTTTAAAGGGATAGTATTACTTTGTTTTATCTTTATTTTATTTTGTAGGCATTAAAAAAAACATGAAGAACGATATAAGTAAGATATAAGAGATATTCACAAGCAAAGTTTCCCCTCACTGACCAAACCGGACAAGTCTGCCATCTAGCTGTGAGATTTGGAATCCGGTCCGCAGACCGGTCGTGGCTCTACAGCAGAGCCGAGATCGCGAGATATAAGAAGAACTACTTAATTTGAATAGTCTACAAAGTGTGCCTGGTTTGCAAGCACACTTTTTAGACCCTTCCAATGAAATAGTTATTTTTATATCTTGCAATCTCGGCTCTGCTGAAGAGCCACCAGTTGATCTGCAGACCGGATTCCAAATCTGACAGCTAGATGGCAGACTTGACCGTTTTGGTCAGTGAGGGGAAACTTTGCTTGTGACTATCTCGCAAACCATAAAGTTTTGAGAGATAAGACATATTGTTCTTCATGTTTTTTTAATACCTACAAAATAAAATAAAGCTAAAACGAAGTATTACTATCCCTTTAATTTTAATAATTTTAATAATCTCCTGAATTCTGTGGGTACATCTCCTAGGATCCAAGAAGCTTAACACTTTGAGTACCAGAAGGCACTCAAAGGGTTAAGTCTAGTTCATAACTGTATGAGTTTCATTTAATTTTTGTAGACCTGCCAAACAAAACACAAAGCATTTTCTCACGTATTGACACAAACCACAATCCAGCTTTTGGCTGTGGCTTGGCCCATTCTGAAGGAAGATGTTAAAAATGAAGTTCTTTTAATAAACGTAAACCACTGGATAATCACTACTTTTGGAATTCATTTTGCTCTGTGGAATTTTACAGTCTCTTTTTACTTGATAATGTGCTCTATAGGTCTAATTTAGGTTACCATTTTGGTTTTCTAAAATGTGTCATTACACATCATTGGATGTGAATACAGAGGGATGTTATCAGTGTGTAATTTAGTGTTACACTCTAATAATAATTTAATAATGGTTATGGAGGAGTGTATTGCTTTAAAAAGTTATTAAACACTATAAAATGAATATATTGTGAAACTATTAACGCTTTGCGTCATAGGGGTACACAACGCATTGCAGAGCAATGCGTTGTGTACCCCTATGACACTCAAAGGGTTAATTTCTCTTTTAACTCTTTGGATGCTAGCTTGATCTCCATCAGATTGTGATATTTCCCCTGGGGGCCAGAAAAGTGCTGCACTGTCTGCATTCTGAAATGCCATCTTCTGTGTTTCCATTGCAATGCAGTTGAGGAGGCCATGGTTGATGGATGGCCCACGTGAACATCTGACAAACATGATTGGCTGATACACACTGGAGGTTCTGATGAGCACTACAAGTTCCAATGTAGGTCATGTGACAGGCATACCTGGGAACTATCAAAATGAGCCTTTAAAATATTAACCCTGTCTTCATAAAATAGGTTAAACGTGATATGTCACTGCCTTCTGTAAGACAGAGGCAGTCTGATCAGTAATAATTAACTTATACCTTGCTCTAATTTAGAGATCTTCCTACTTATATAGACATAATACAAGCAGGACTTTTCCAACCTCCTTTTTGGGAGAAATAGTACCAATTTAATGACTAAAGAAGCATTTAATTGGTGCAGATCTTGTAGCAGGTAACACTGGACCCTCTCATCAGGATAATTTGCCCTTCACCCTGAGATATGGGTCAAAACCCTGAGTCTAAAGGTTGAGCTGCATCCTGAGTGAACTCAGTAAAGATACAGCATTCTGGATCTTGGCATTTTCATATGAGACAATAGTCACCACTAAGAAAGTCACCACAGGCTACCAGTACACATTTATGTATTGGTAACATTGCTTAAAGGGTTAGTAATGTTGAGTGTTACAAAAAAGTAGGTGAAGATGTAAAAAAACAGGTAATTTGACTTTATATTCCATACACTTGCAGAATATGTTAAATCAGACTAAAAGGTTATTAATGTTGTAAGCATTTGGGAGGATACAAAGGGAAAAATCAGCTCCTGTCAGCTTCCACAGCTACTTAGACAAACAAGGGATGGGTTTACCTTGTGTATATATGTGATTATCTGCACAAACAATAGGTCAGTGGCGGGCAACTAGTTTCAGAACAAAAGCCCCATATGTGTCTCTAAAGTACACCAAAGGCCATATATCATGGTAAAAAATTATAAACAGTTATTGCAAATGTAGGTTAACCCCTTGGATGCTAGAGAGGTCTCCAGCGCATTGTAAAAAAAATGTATTGGAAACCTGTCTTGTACTCAATATGTTAATATGGAACAATGCAAGTGTAAAGGATAGCCTGCTCTGAGGAAGAAGAAGGGGGTACATTGTTTGGGGTTAAAATAGGGTGTGGACTCGCTGTGGTTGAGGAAAATGATATGCTCTTTCCAGAGGACAGCGTGGGGGGTGCAGGAGAAGCTTCCTGTTGACTGTCACTGTCATACATCACAATATGGTTTAACCCCTTAACGACCGGGGAATCCGGAACCGGAAGTGACTTGACGACCACGGAGCAATTTTTTTTTTATTGCTCCGTTGGGTTCCGGACTCCCCGAACGGCGTGCAGCCGCGGGGGGAGCCCGGAACTCGATGACGGTCATAGTACGTCATCGGTCGTTAAGTCAAATCGACCCTTGACGTACTATGACCGTCAAGGGTCGTTAAGGGGTTAAACAAAAATTGGAAATAATTAATTACTAGATGATGTTGAGAAAATTACTTTACACAGGTCTGCTTTCAGCCTATATTCAGTAAAGTACTTGATTTCAAAGAACCTGTAAGGCACATGATAATTTGTATGTGTAATTTGTAATCAAATCTTAAAAAAAAAAAAAAAAAAAAAAAAAAAATACACACAAAAAAATTTAAATCCAAGCCAGTGGCGTGGTGTAAATTATAAGAAAAACTGTTTTTATATATTTTTCCCTTCAATATGCAATTGGTAAATTACTCGTTACATTTTAGGGGTGCGCTGAAAATTCCAGACTGTTAGAGGTGCCGTGAACAAGAAAAACTGAGAACCACTGGTCCAAAGGCACAAAAAATCAAAATGAGTTGGTTAGTTTACTGTGATTAGTATCCACTGCTTTCATATTCAGAATGGATGGTATGCTATCTTAACTCATTTACAATGGACGCCCTGGAAAAGACAGGAATGCTTTCTCCTTTAGAACATAAGAAAAATGAGATTTTAGGCCTCCAAAAACATATAAAGGATTGTAACCCTTTCAGTGCCAGAGGGGTATGCAACACATTGCTCTACAATGCGTTGCGTACCCCTCAGGCACTCAAAGGGTTAACAGATGCTAGTATGATATGCAGGGTGTTTAAGTGTCTATAATTCCAGTTTATATTTAGGTGTTGGCTTTCTTTTACCCTCACACCAATTAGACTTTAATCAAGGCATTTATGGTGGAAGTTTAGATTTTAAAGTGTTAGTAATGTCCCAGAAAAACATGTTATAGTTTTGAAGAGGATGAAAAAATGAGCTTAATGGCGCAGACCCTACAGTATCTCTCAAACTGCTATGGTTTGAGAGATATAAGCATTGAAAGTTCACCCTCCCTCCCCTTCTCCTGACGTCAGCATTTAGCTGACAACAGGAGATCCTGGTCTGAAGATCAGCCTGTGGCTCTGCAGCAGAGCCAAAATCGCTTTATTGCAAAATAATTACTTCAGTGGAAAGGTCTACAAAGTGTGCCTTTGCAAGGAGACCTTTCCAATGAAGTAATTCTTTTGTAATAACGCTCTGCCTCTGCTTCACTCCCTCTATCCAGCCTCCTCTGATGACGGAGGCTTTCAGCCTGTAAGCTGGAGCGGTTTCATTGGCCAGAGATCACTCCAGCTTACAAGCAGAAAACTTCTATCATTGGAGGAGGCTGGATAGAGGGAGGGGAGCAGAGTGACAGACTGCGTTATAGAGCTGGTAACCCCAGTCTGCCCGGAAATGGGGTGCAGACAAATCTTTGCTCATTAGATTTAGGCCAAATAGCAATTTAAAAAAATAAATTAAATCAATATTACACATATTTGCTATATAACCTACCTATTAAGACAAACTTGTATAGGGGGTGATAGATCCCCTTTAAAGGGATAGTAATGTTTCATAATAAAATCAGCTCTAATTAATCTTCATAATATTTGGACCTTGAAGAATGTTATTTCAATACTGTCAGTTGTAGTTCAAGAGAAATTGAATGATAAAGTATCCCCCTCCTGCCCCTTTTACTGATGTAACACTGCTCAGCTTAGAGCAGCAGGGAGTGTCCAGGTAGATTACAGAGAGGGACAATCTTCAATTAAAATAAGGGAAAAAGCTGAAAAACCTGTCAAGGGGGGCAGGGTTTTCATTGTTCTCGCAGTAAGAAGACTGTCCCTTGATGTGAGCTGTCTGGTCTATGGACTGGATTCCACATCCGAGGAATATATATCTTATATCATATATCATGAAGATTAACTATAGAATAGGGTGAATACAACCCAAAAATGTTGCAATCCACAATAAATCGCACTCTGTTATAAAAATAACATCACCTTCATGCACTCATAAGTCAATGACTGCACTTTTCTTATTAATTCCCATAGAATTCGAAAAGTGCAATTTTTTCACACATCCATATCCAAGGGGTTAAAGAGTTTGTTTGTTAGGGTTCCACATAGCTTTTGTACAAATCCACTTGCAAAAATAAGTGTGATAATACCTGTAGTATCGTATTGTGTTTCTATAAAGATATAGAAACATTTAACAGCTATATTTGTAACTTACCTTCATACTCCAAAATACACAAGAGATTCCTAACAAATATACAAGGTTTTATAGGAACTGGAGATATGAAAATGCATTCTGAAACATCGGCTAAAGTTTTCATTTTGGTGGAAATACATTGTATATCCCTCTGGCACTTAAAGGGTTAACTATGGCAGGGCAACAGAATTACTGTGATGGAAACAATTGGCACAAGAATAACAACTGATAAAATAGTAATTAAATAACACAATGAATTAGTAGGAGATAAAAAAAGACAGACAAGTTGTATGTTAACTGTTTGAACGCCAGAGGGGTATGCATCACATTGCAAAACAATGCACTGCACACACCTCTGACACTCAAAGGGTTAAACAAAACCTGTGACAGATTGCCCTGGTGTGAGTTTAGGTGATTCATCCAGGACAGTTATCTGTTAATGCGTATGGTCCTGGACATAACTCACATAAAGCTCAATTAATTCCTCAGTTGGTTTGAAGATTATTTGGCAGTCACAGTATAATTGGCTAGATTTTAACGTAATAAATGAGTCACACAGATTGAAAACATAAGTATACTGTAAATCAGAGTAAAGGTTGAAGGAATAAGGTAATTGGGTACTTACTACAAGCCTCAAGATGAAAAATGATTCCCTTTTTAAAGGGATAATAATAACTAGTTTAAAGTTTATTATAGGCATTAAAAAATATTAAGAACTATGTACGTCTTTATGGTTTGAGAGATATTCAAAGTCCCCCCCCATGACGTCAGCACTCTAGCTGACAGATTTGGATTCCGGTCCACAGACCGGCTGGTGGCTCTTCAGCAGAGCCGAGATCACGATTTTCAAAAAGAACAACTTCATTGGAACTGTCTACAAAGTGTGCCTGGTTTACGGCCAGTCCGCGGACCAGAATCCAAGTCTGTCAGCTAGATGGCAGACTTGACTAAAACATCCAGGAAGAGGGAACTTTAATTTTGAATATCTCTCAAACATAAAGGTTTGAGAGATAAGACTTACATAGTTCTTAATATTTTATTAATGCCTATAATAAATAAACTTTAAATTAGGTATTACGATCCCTTTAAAGGGATCGTAATATTTCAAAATAAAAGCAGCTCTAATTAATCTTCATAGTATTTGGGTCATGGAGAGTGATATTTCAATACTGTTAGAGTTGTAGTTCAAGATTAATTGAATGATAAAGCATCTCCCTGTCGCCCCTTTTACTGATGTAACACTGCTCACCTCAGAACAGAAAGGTGGTGTCCAGATGGCTTGCAGAGAGGGGCAATATTCAATTAGCATAAGGGAAAAACCTGTCAAGGGGGCCAGGGTTTTCCTTATGTTCACAGTAAGAAGATTGTCCCTTGCTGTGATCTGTCTGGTCCAGAGACCAGATTCCACATCTGAGGGGAGGTGGCTTACACTAGGTAAAAGGGGCGGGAGAGGCATACTTTATCATTCAATTACTCTTGAACTACAACTCCGACAGTACTGAAATAACACTCTCCATGGCCCAAATACTATGAAGATTAATTGGAGCTGTTTTTATTTTGAAACATTAGTATCCCTTTAAGTTAGATGCACTTTCTTGTTAACCCTTTGAGTGCCAGAGGGGTACGCAACGCATTGCAAAGCAATGCGTTGCGTACCCCTCTGGCACTCAAAGGGTTAAGCACTGAGATATTCAAGATCTCCAATCCATTGCTTCACAATGCACTGAACACCTCTGTAGCATCTATCAATAAAGCATCTTCCTTTCCAGATTTTGAAATACTTTTTCTCTGTTGTCCAATACAGGTTACTGGTAACTTTGGGTAGGCAATCTGCCCCTTTAAGTAGGCAGGAACAATTGTAGAATTGATTGTAGTGGGTGGAGCCTACCTTCCCTCCTTGGCTGCAGCTAGCCAACCAGCTCCAGAAAGATTTGTTCCTTGGTGAAGACACAGGCAAGAGAACAGTTCTGCTATAGTTTTAGAAAAATTTTAATTTTTCTGTTAGAAATGGAATACCACCATTAGGCGGATTACCATAACTGACAATGCCCTTAAATGTGTCTAGCTCAGTATCCAGGTGCCTTTTGTGGACCTTAAGCCCTGGGGAGAAAATCTTGGGTACAAGTTCTTTCCTTAGGAGTTGTCCACCGAGGCTTCTTCTTGATACATGGTAGTCTGAAGACAGAAGATCTACAGGAAAGGTGACAACCCTTTGAGTGCTGCAGGTCTACATGTCCCACAGTGCCCCTCCACACAGGGGTTTTTCCTTGGAAGTTCTTATTGCACACGCCTGCACTCATTGGGTCTATCTGTATATCTGTTGGGTGTTTTGGAGTAGGTTTATGTGGTAACTTAACCCTTTAGCTGCTACTTTGCATCTTTTGGGGGAGTTATTGTCACTTTTCCTACTGGGTTCAGTGTTTTTTGGGTCTACTAACTTGTTCTAGAGATGTCTCATGTAATTTTATTTCACTGTTTAACTTTGACAAAATTTGAGTTAAAGGCACCTTTACCGCATAGACGCCATTGTTCCATTCACTCTTATGGGACTGCACAGTTAGGGACATATCTCTGCAACCACTCAACACAGCGACTTCAGAGAGGGCTCATTTTAATTGTCTGACCTTGCTCTATCATCATGTTACCATTGCAAGTGTGTTGGGGGGCTCAGGGGGCTTCGGGCACTGTTGGGGTACTTATTCTGGGAAAACTACATTTCCCATGAGTGCTTGCTTCGCGCGCTCGTTTCTGAATGGCTCCTGCTGCGACAGCCATTTTGTGCCTTTTCTAGAATGAGTATCCTACTTTATAGGGTGAAATTTTAATCTTTCACACTGTAATTGGGTGATTCATTATACTAAACTTTTTTGACACTGTGAGAATGTCTATTCCATTGGAGCTTGAGGCCAGGCCTAAGACTAAGGACACTGGGGTCTCTGTGTCCCCTATTGTGCACTGTTCCTCATGTCATTCAGGGTTGCCTAGAGAATTCTCAGGTCATTTATGCCCAGCATGTTCTGATGTCCCTGAGTCTCTCACAGGGACCTCCAGCCATGCATTACAGCCAGTTTGGGTGCAAGAGTTCACGGCTGCTAGGGACCTTAGGTCTACATTGGAACTCTTTCCATCCCAGTTACAGGGGGTCTTCCATTCATGGCAGACCCCCTCCTCAGTCAAATCTTCCCTGTCTAAACCGCAGGGAGTACCTGACGTATCAGATTCCTCTGAGGAGGAACTGTTGGTGGATTCAGATGTTGAGGAATGTTCTGCTGTGGGTTCCTCTCAGTTTTTAGGGACCCCTTTGAGGCTGATCCTGAGCCCTCGGTGGAGGGCCTGATCAGGGCTGTCTTGACTACCCTAAACATTCCTTTAGTTCAGTAGGTTTCTTCAGATCCTTCTGATGTGTTTCAGGAGCCTAAAAAGCTCCTTACTTGTTTTCCACCTAATCCCACTCTTGACCTCCTTATGTCTGATGAATGGAAATCTCCGGACAGGAAACCTTCTGTTTCCAAGAAATTTGCCAAACTTTACCCCTTCTCTGAGGCAGCGCTTGCTCAGTGGGTTCATCCCTCTAAAGTGGATGCTCCTATCTCCAGGCTATCTAAGTCTACTGCCTTGCCAGTTTTGGATGCATCCTCTCTGAAAGACTGGACTGACAAGAAACTTGAGGTTTCCCTCAAGTCAATTTTTGCCACTTCTGGGACTGCCATGCGTCCGGCGTTCACTGCAGCATGGGTTAACTGGGCCATTGCGGTCTGGACTGAACAGCTCACCCTGGCTGTCCATCAGGATGCTCCTACTTGCACCTTCTTGCCAACATATTTGAGGCCCAGCACTATGTTTCTGCCGCCTTATTTGATGCCATCCGTTTGGTGGCTAGGGCTTCCACCATGTCTGTGGTTGCCAGATGGGCTCTTTGGCTCAAAATCTGGTCTGCTCACACTGCTTCCAAGAAAGCCTTGCTCTCCTTGCCTTTTCAAGGCACATCATTGTTGTGGCCAGATCTTAAGGATCTGATTAGTGGGGCCACAGGGGGTAAAAGTACCCTTCTACCTTTGGCCCCCAGGAAGAAAACCACTCTCAAGCGTAATCATTTTTTTCATTCCTTCCAGACTGAGACATGTCCGGCGAACCAGGTGGTTCCCTCAGCTTCGCGTGCCTCCTCCAAGCCCAAACAGCAATGGAGGTCCAAGGTCTCCTCCAAGCCCAAGGCTTCCAAGCCTCCTTCGGCATGACTCACCGAACTCGGGGACCCATTCTGCTGTGGGTGGCCGTTTGCGTCACTACCACAGCATCTGGGAGGATTCAGTTGCGGACCCGTGGGTTTTACAGGTGGTGACAGAAGGGTACAGGATCCCTTTCATCTCACTTCCTCCTTTGGCTTTTTCCCTTCTAAGACGCCTCAGGGCGCAGTGAAACGATGTCTGTTAAACGGCGCTATTCAGGCTCTTCTGGACAAGGATGTTCTAGAGCCTGTTCCAGTTCAGGACAGAGATATGGGTTTTTACTCAAACCTCTTTGTGGTCTCCAAGAAGGACGGCAGTTGTCGTCCCATTTTGGATCTGAAAGATCTCAATTCCTTTGGGATCAGGACTCATTATCACCAGGAGTCCCTAAGGACAGTGATTGCTGCTATGTCCCCAGGGGAATGCCTTGCTTCTCTGGGTCTTCAGGACGCATATCTACACATCTCCATTCATACAGAGAGCCAGCAATATCTCCGATTTGCCTGCGAACGAGGGCATTTTCAGTTTTCTGTTCTTCCCTTTGGTCTGACTACAGCTCCTCAAGTATTCAACCGGGTCCTGGGAGCTTTAGTATCCATCCTCCACTGGGACGGCATCAGAGTTGCTCCTTAAATGTATGACCTGCTTTTGAAAGCCCCTTCTGCGGAACTTCTTCATCAGCAAGTTCAGGACTGCATTCATGCTCTTACCCATCATGGGTGGATCATCAACATGGACAAGTCGGATCTTGTCTCATCCCAGCGCCTGCTCTTCCTGGGCCTTCTCTTCAACACTCAGCAGAGAATGGTGTTTCTCAAGGACTAGGTAGCTCACCAGATCGCCCACAGGGTTTCTGCTGTTTTGGCTTAGGATCCAGTTCCAGCCAAGAAGCTGTCCTCTCTAGTGGGGAAATTCATCTCCTCTATAGAAGCGGTCCCATTTGCCATGGCTCACACCAGGGAACTCCAGAGATTCGTGATCCAGGAGTGCAGGGGTCAGCCGGACCTTCTGAAGACATCAGTTCACTTCCTCTTCATGTGGAACTCGGTTTGTCATGGTGGCTCGACCTCTCCAATCTGCTGAAGGGCATGTCATTCCTAGTTTCCTTCTGGACCACTGTGACAACGGATGCCAGCTTCTCCGGTTGGGGAACGGTCCTGGGTCACCTGAGTGCACAAGGTCGGTGGTCTCCAGAAGAATCTCTCCTTCCCATCAACGTGTTGGAGCTTCGGGCGATATTCCATGCCCTTCATCATTGGACTCCCCAGCTGAATGCCCAGTCTGTGTACAGTCCGACAACGCCAAGACCGTGGCCTACATCAACAAGCAGTGTGGAACAAGTAGTCTCGCCTCTTGGTTAGAGGGCAAGGCTATTTTGTCCTGGGCAGAAGAACACATTCCTGCCATATACGCAGTACACATTCCTGGCATAGACAACTTCATGGCAGATTTCCTCGGTTGACACACGGTGGACACCAGAGGTGTTCTCCCTCATCGACCAGATGGCGATAAGATACAACCGGAAGGTCCCAAGGTTCTGCTCTCGCTGGAGGGATCCTCTAGCGGTGGATGCCATGTCCATTCCTTGGTTATTTCCTCTGGCTTACATCTTTCCTCCCCTTCCCATGTTGCACAAGGTGGTACGGAAATTGAGATTGGAGCGCTGTCCAGTCATTCTGATTGCTCTGTACTGGCCTCGGCAGGCTTGGTTTCCGGAGCTTCTGGATCTATCAGTAGCGGAGCCATTCCGTCTCCCTTGCCATCCGGATCTTCTTCTAATGTGTTACCTGTGGAAGGAGGATGTTCATAGTCTGGCTTTGACAGCTTGGAAATTGAATCCTCAATAATGAAGAAGGGTTTTTCTTCTAGTGTAGTAGCTACTATCCTTAGTGCCCGCAAAACTGTTTCTTCTACGGCCTACCATTTGGTCGACCTTCCTATCTTGGTGTGCTGATAGGGATCTCTCTCAGGATTTTGATCTGCCTACGGTCCTGGCCTTCTTGCAGGATGGTGTGGATAAGGCCCTCAGCTTGAGTTTCCTTAACGTTCAAACTTCTGCTGTCTCTGTTTTCTTTCAGAGGCGCATTGCTATTCTTCCTGATGTCAAGGTTTTCTTCCTGGGCGTTGCTCATACTCGTCCTGTCTTTAAGACTCCCGCTCCTCAGTGGGACCTTAATTTGGTCTTGGACGTTCTTCAACATCCTCCCTTTGAGTCCTTGGCTACTATTCATCTACGCCTGCTGACGTGGAAAATGGCCTTTCTCCTGGCGATCATGTCTGTTCGCCATGTCGCGGAGTTACATGCTCTGTCTTGTAAACTACCCTTTTTGGTGTTTCACAAAGACAAGGCAGTGCTTCGCACTTCTCAGGAGTTTCTCCTAAAGGTGGTCTCTGAGTTCCACATCAGTCAGGAGATTGTGATGCCTTCTTTCTGCCCTGACCCTACCTCTGACAAGGAGAGGGATCTCCACTTGTTAGAAGTTTCAAGTTTTATGTACATTGCACTGAGTCCATTAGACAATCTGACACACTGTTCATCATTCCTGAGGGCCCCAGGCCAGAAATACATGCATCCAAAGTTAATATTGCCTCTTGGATCAAGTCCACTACCCGTAAGGCTTACGAGCTAAGGAAGAAGCCTGTTTCCTTTCGGGTTATGGCTCATTCTACCAAATCTATTGGGGCTTCTTGGGCTTACAAGAATCAGGCCTCCGCTGATCAGTTGTGCAAGGCTGCCACTTTGTCATCGGTGCACACCGTTTTTGAAGCACTACCGTGTTGATGTGCTGGCATAGGCTGACGACAACTTTGGGAGGAAGATCCTGGAGGCAGTCTTGCCTGTCTAGGATCTTCTTCGGTTCTTGGTGCTGCCTTCACTTTTGAGCCCTGTTGGCTCTAGTTCAGTGTGCTGTGTAACAGTTGTTCCCTTGTTCCGTGTCTGTTGACAATTCTTCATTGTTTTGTTGGACGATCTCTGATCTGATGGTTCATATCTGTTCTGGTGACTTTGCGGGCCTTGGGCCTGGTCCTTGTCTGACTTCCCGCCTCTGCGAAACTCAATGGTTGGACATTCCAAAGTTACCAGTAACCTGTATTGGATGACAGAGAAAAGAGGATTTTAGTGTTACCTGTTAAATCCTTTTCTCTTAGTCCATACAGGTTACTGGTCTCCCACCCTGGCAAGGGACCACGCTTGGCTCTCCTGTGGCAGATTGTGGGGGTCCTTAGGGGTCATGCTCACAGAAGTCTTCTTTCCCTTCCACTATCTAGTCAATTATTAGTGTCTCAAATCTTTCTGAAGTTGATTGGTTGGCTAGCTGCATCCAAGGAGGGAAGGTATGCTCCACTTCCTACAATCAATTCTAGAATTGTTCCTGCCTACTCAAAGGGGCGTATCGCCTACTCAAAGTTACCAGTAACCTGTATGGACTAAGAGAAAAGGATTTAACAGGTAAGACTAAAATCCTGTTATTGATTCTTGCATAATATAATAATGAAAGTCTCTTTGTTGTTGATGTTACACTTCATGTATTTGTTCTCTTAATTCTTATGAAAGGTTTGCTCTGCTTATTAATTCTGGCTGTTTTTAAACACTGATTGTTGATGTTTCCCATCACATTCCAGCTCTGTTTGTTTCTTTCTGCCAGTTGGTAATGGAGGCTTGTATTAAGCTGGGATGTTAGCAGCGAGATTAATTCTTCAGCTCTCTAAACTGAAACATCAATGTAGTAATCCCTTAGTTTCTAAAAAGTAAATAAAAATTCCTATGCCAAAGTTAGTATAGAAAAATATGGGAGACCTATTATGAAATTGAACAAAATGTAACTTGCGTTGCTTATTGTTTCTTTTCCAACATGGCTGCTTAGAATCCTTCTTCCAAGGATTTAAATGGAATAACATTGTGTGATTCTTGGGCTTCACATAGGATCCCCTTACTAAAACCAACAACATACACTACCATTCAAACGTTTGGGGTCACTTAGGAATTTCCTTGTTTCTCTTATGGGAGCAGCTTGACCGTATAGTACGTAAGAAGTGCCCATCAAGCCAACCCATATTGTGGGAGGTGCTTCAGGAAGCATGGGGTCAAATCTTTTCACATTACCTCAACAAATTCACAGCTAGAATGCCAAAGGTCTACAAGGCCGTAGTTTCTGCAAATGGAGGATTCTTAGATGAAAGCAAAGTTTGAAGGACACAATTATTATTTAAATTAAAAATCATTATTTCTAACCTTGTCAATGTCTAGACTGTATTTCCTATTCATTTTTCATTGATAGAAGGACATTTCTACGTGACCCCAAACTTTTGAAAGGTAGTGTAGACAATAAGTTGAATGCTCTCGCTCTATTATTTCTTATATAAAGAAGCATTTCAATGCCTATACAAATACCAGCCATTTAGACTTCTGTACTAAGAGGAATTAGAGGAACTGGTTGATCATTCATTTTCTTTCCATTCAAACTCTCTCACCTTCATTATGGGAATGAAATGTAACCACTTGGACTCTAGAAGCTTTGCCAGTACATCTAGAATCAATAAAATGGATTAAATGTAGACTACTAACCATGTTAATCCTAGGCATTTACACACCGTAATACAGTTGTTTGCCATACACACCAAAGGCCATATATGACCCATGTGAGGGCTTATTTACAAAGTTCACAGCCTTCTTATAGCGGAGGTTCATCTCATCTAACAATACTAGAAAAAGTGGCTGATTGGTTGGTAGTCTAGCCGTGCAGCCATATGTATTTAAAAGCATTTTAATTTTAAGGTGGAAGAATTGTCCCCACCTTCAAATGGTGGACAGTACAATTTTGTCTCATTCTCTCAGCTGCAGCTACCTTGTTTGTAACATTTTAGCAGGTCTGAGGCTGATTTACTAAGACCACCTGGAGCATTTTTGGGCAAAGCAAACTGAACCACAGGAGGGCAAAAACACACAATTTAAATGGGTCTTTTTAAAGTCGTCCTTCAATAATTAAACATATGGAGACTAGCATCCTAATACATGTATTACCTCTGTAAAGTGCCACATTCTAAAGAAATATTTTGTCTTAGGAAACCGGAAGTCAGACATCAGTGCAGACATCTTGTCTGCACACCTGCGCTGTCAGTCCCGGTCTCCTCAAAGAAGCACTACAGTGTGCCACAAGGTAACTGGAAGGTGAAAGATTTCTTTAGAATGTGGCACTTTACAGAGGTAAAACATGTATTAGGATGCTAATCGCTGTATGTTTTATCATTGAAGGGCGACTTGTTACTACCTGAAAGTTCAGCTTTAAATCTAAATGGATGGGAATTGTTTGTCCTACTAATTCATGAGCCTCAGAACTACTCCAAATGCTATGTACAAGGTAGCTTATACAGCACACCTTCCCTCCAAATGCTATACCTTTCCTCCAAATGCTATGTACAAGGCTCATATAGCACTTAAACTTTTGAGTGCCAGAAATGTATCCAATCAGGGCTGGTGCTAGCATAAGGCTGTTTAGGCAACCGCCTTAGGTCAACACAGCAGAGGGGGCACCAAAACTGGGGGATCTGCAAGTTTTTGTTTTTTATTATTATTATTATTATTTTTTTTCAATTTATTTATTTTTTTATATATATATATATCTGCCGCGAGCCGGGAGCACAGAGCACTGATTTACGCTACCAAGTGCTCCCTTGTGGTATCTGTCCTGGAGGCTTTGTTCTCGGCAGCAGCCATTGGCTCCACACTGCTTCTTCTAGCACTTCCAGGACACTAAGGTAATCTCATTTCAGAACCGCTGAGATACTAGAAGAGGCAGTGTGGAGCCAATGACTCCTCACTGAAATGAAGAGCAAAACGGGGCTCCACTACCACTACCTAAAAGATTTTTTTTTTTTTTTTTAATGGAGGTAAGGGGAGGGGACATCATTGTAAGTTCTATCAAGCAAACTGCAAAAAAAAAAAAAAAAAAAATGTTGTGGGGTCCTTCCATATTTTAAAGTTTGTAAATTACAAATGTAATTTTTGTGTAATTTCCTATGTGTGGCACAAGGAAAATATTTTGTTCTGCTGTCATCTTGTAATTCTGTTTTAAGTTGCATATAAAATTATAATAAAAATATTAAAATAATATCCTTTTTTATTTTTACTTTTCATGTTTTAATAGTATATACACTAAAGGGATAGTATCATTGAATATGGCAAAAAAATGTATATTGCAGGATTGTGGCATGGTCAGGGGGGCAGGGGACTGTGGCTGGGTCGGAGCGGGGGGGGGGGGTAGGGATTTGGTGGGGGGGGGGCGCATCAAAATGCACCTTCACCTGTGTAGACAAAAATCCTTGCACCTACCCTGTATCCAATGCATTGCAATGCATTGGCTACCTCTCTGCCACTCAAAGAATTAAAGGTGCCAGAATTGCTAACCAGACCTTTTTTATTGTTTCCCTATAGTGCAGTTGGTTAGCTGTAGAATTTCCCCATTGTGTAGTACAGAGTGCCACTGTATCCTTAAAGGGATAGTATTGGATTATTTTAACGAAATTTAATCTTGTAGATATTAAAAAAATAAATCAAATGATGGCTGTCCGATCTCTCAAACCTTTATGGTTTGAGAGATATACGCAGCTAAACTTCCCATCTTCCTCCCCTTGCGCTGACTTCGGTGCTCTAGCTAACAGCAGAAGGATCTGGTACCTGTACCAGCTGGCGGCTCTTCAGCAGAGGCGAAATAGAGCTATTTAAAAATAAATGCTTAAAGGGATAGTATTATTATTGTGTTTGGTGCCACTATTCTACTGTCGTATTATTGTGTGTAGTGCCTCCATTTTACTGTCTTATTACTGTGTGTGGTGCCTCCATTTTGCTGTCTTATTATTGTGTGTGGTGCCTCCATTTTGCTGTCTTATTATTGTGTGTGGTGCCACTATTTTACTGTCTTATTATTGTGTGTGGTGCCACTATTCTACTGTCTTATTATTGTGTGTGGTGCCACTATTCTACTGTCTTATTATGGAGTGTGGTGCCAGTATTCTACTGTTTTATTATTGTGTTTGGTGCCTCCATTTTACTGTCTTATTATTGTGTGTAGTGCCACTATTTTACTGTCTTATTATTGTGTGTAGTGCCACTATTTTACTGTCTTATTATTGTGTAGTGCCTCCATTTTACTGTCTTATTATTGTGTGTGGTGCCACTATTTTACAGTCTTATTATTGTGTGTGGTGCCTCCATTTTACTGTGTTATTATTGTGTGTGGTGCCACTATTCTACTGTGTTATTATTGTGTGTAGCGCCAGTATTCTATTGTCTTATTATTGTGTGTGGTGCCTCCATTTTACTGACTTATTATTGTGTGTTGCCTCCATTTTACTGTCTTATTTTTTACTGTGTGTGATGCCTCAATTTTACTATCTTATTATTGTGTGTGGTGCCTCCATCTTACTGGATTTTTTTCCTTCTACAGCTGACTACAAAGAAAGCTTTAACACTATTGGAAATATTGAAGAAATTGCTTATAATGCAGTGTCTTTCACTTGGGATGTCAATGAAGAAGCCAAGGTAAGCATCCAAGAAATGATTATTACAGTAAAACCTGCAATACAGATTAATCTTATTTTTTTTAACCCCTTGATTGATAGAGGCCTCCAAAGCACAGTACACTGTTTTGAAACGTTTCGGTTTTCAACAAAATCTGATGCCTTGTTTTCTATTACCATTTTATACACCAGTTTAAATTATGAATTCGCGTTGTATTTATCCTATATAATAATTCGCTAAATTGTGTGTAACGCTGCGACATGCGCAGTACACACTGCTGCGCGTGCTGCAGTCATGCGCAGTAGAGACTACCCACGACGCCGCTATTACAGAGCTGGGCGCTCTGGTCGCGGGGTGTGACTCTCCCTCGACCGGGTGGCAATGGCACTGTGGCCCGTGTAACGGCTGTTCAACTAGTTTTGTAATAAATGCTGAAGGAACCAATTCATTAGACAGCCTTTTCTTTGTTGCAGTCATTTCTACAAGCCAGTATATGTAGGCTCCTCACCAATATTACTTAGTTACATACTGTCCAGACTGTGCAGTTCACAGCTGTTCTTTGGATGCGCCTTTCCTAAACTTCTAACTGTGATCACTTTCTGACAATATGGATACAGTTATGTTGTACAGCAATAGTAATGACTGGTGCAGAAATAAAGCCTATTGGACTTCATCATTCTCAGCCTGCCAACTGGCTGGATAGTGGGTAATAACTGAAATAGCTGTCTTAGGGGTTATTTGTCTGATCTCCATATTCACTGTTGGGTCTTGTTGAAATGGGTGACAATTTTGCTGTGATAGTAATGCACCAAAATATGCATCTGCAAAATATAATCATGTTAAATGAGGCTGTTGGCTTGGGAGACTATCACTGCGTATGTTGCAGACTGGTCCTGTGAAGCAACTTTCAATCAACAGTGCATTAACTCTTTGAGTGCCAGAGAGGTAGCCAAAGTATTGCAATGCATTGGCTACAACTCTGGCACAAAAAAGATTAAAGCTTAGTTGTATAGCTTCCAGTGGAATCACAAACCTATCATAGGTATTTTTCTTTTCCATACAATATTATTGCTCCTGTTGATAATGGAAGTGAGTGAAGCCGAGAGAGAGAAACACTTATCTCATGACAATGCACAGTTAAATAAATTATTACTATCCCTTTAAAGTTTGGGGCTTGGCAGACATTTTATTGAAGCCCAGCCCAGGTGTCCCTTCTTATCACAGTCTGTGGTCCTCTAATATTTACAGTTCTGTGGTGGATCACAGAAAACACATGTTGCACACTGATGTCCAGTGATATAAGCGTAAGAGCTATCACGTGATCCCACCCATACATTTGCAAATCTGCTCCAGAGTGACCCTAGCCTATTTTCATCCTCTCTACTCTTTGTACTGGAACTTTATTCAGAATTCAACTTTTAGCTGGTTTAGACTTGCAGTAGTGGAGTGTTTTTCTTTCGTAATCTTATCATTTCATCTTGTAAAAGGCTGAGGTACAAGTATTCCCTCCCTTCTAATTCTGGAGGAATTCAGACATTATTCATTATTTTGGAGATTACAGGCAAGTTAAAAATATATTTAATCTTTGAGATAAATCATTAGATAAGTCCCAGGAAAAGGAACCTGTGACACATGAAGATGAAGGTGTTCTTGGAACTAATGTAGTACATATTTATTTTAAAGGGATAGTAATGTTTCATAATAAAAGCAGCTCTAATTAATCATCATAGTATTTGGACTTTGGAGAGTGTTATTTCAATTCTGTCAGAGTTGTAGTTCAAGAGTAATTCAATGACAAAATATCCCCCTCCCGCCCCTTTTACTGATGTAACACTGCTCAGCCAGGGCAGAAGGGAGGTGCCCAGGTAGATTGCAGAGAGGGACCATCTTCAATTAAGATAAGGGAAAAACCTGAAAAACTTGTCAAGGGGGGCAGGGCTTTCATTGTTCTCATAGGAAGAAGATTGTCCCCTTCTGTTATCTGTCTGGTCTATGGACTGCATTCCACATCTGAGAAGAGATTGTTTACAGTAGGAAAAAGGGGCGGGAGGGGATACTTTGCTTGTGAATATCTCATAAACCATAAAGGTTTGAGAGATAAGACTTATATCATTCTTCATGTTTTTTTAATGCCTACAAAATAAAATAAAGATAAAACAAAGTATTACTATCCCTTTAAAGGGGCAATGTATGCTCTGTACTTAACCCTTTGAGTTCCAGAGGGGTACGCAATGCATTGCAGATTAATGCTTTGTATACCTCTCTGGCACTCAAATGGCTAAATGCTTGGCTGTGCTGCAGACTTACAGGAGTTTATTCCCTGTATCTTACACCTGCCTGTCTTTGTACAACTCTACATACCCACTGGCACCATATAAATAAACATATATATACACACACACACAAATGTCCATCTGTAACACAAATGAAGAGTCTTTTCTTCCCTTTAAACAACTTGTAGAGATATATCCAGCACATTATGAAGGATAAAGAAGCTAAATAAAATACTATATATAAATCAATCAAAAATCTCCTTGAACTCTCGCAGCCCTGGCGATGGACAAACCTGAAACAAATCAGTTTATATTTACAAATGGTTTTGACATAAGTAAAATTATGAGAATAATATTACTTAATAACCGTTTGAGTGCCAGAGAGGTATCAACGCATTGGGTATCCAACACATTGCGTTGCAATTCATAGCATACCTCTCTGTCACTCAAAGGGTTAATGAAACAGCTCTGTCATCTCTGACTAAAAGTAGATCTGTTCCCATGTGTGTGTTACATTCTGTTGACTTCATACAGAAGAGAAATAATACTATTAAGCCATTGTTCCGGCAGCCTGGTCTGATTTCCTTGCTCATCTTCCTATTCAAATAGATGTTTTGTTTGCCTTCTGTGAAAGGCTTTCCAAGCAAAACACCATCTACAGGTAAGTCCGGGATAAACAACTTTTCACTTTCCAGCTGCTGGGAAGACTACAAATCCAATCCACTAACAGCTTGTTGAGGATGACGGGCAGAGTAGTGTAATGGCTGGAAAGCCAAAGGTTTCTTACCCAGACTTATGACGATTCACGCAATGTAAACATGGAGCAATTTGAGAGCAGGCCAGCCTCACTATAGGGGATTTTAACCTCTTGAATGTAAGTGAGGTCTACGTTATGAAGTGTTTGGGAATTTGTAGGGTTTTTTTACCTATGGTATGCTGCAGAACGGATCCACTTTTATTTATACATATGGCCTTTAGGGTTGTATTCAGTAAGATACAAGAGAGCAATTCTTCAGGAAACTACACCATACGCTTATTGATTTAAATGGATATTTTAACCCTTTGAGTGTCACTGGGGTATGCAATACATTGCAAAATAATGAGTTGCATATCCCTCTGGCATTCAAAGGGTTAAACCTTTGAATGCTAGGAAAGTCTACAAGCAAAGCAATGCAATGCTTTGAAGACCTTTATAATATTCAAAAGGCTACTGGCCCCTTTTAGCTGAAAGGGCCTTTTGGGAATGATCTGCTTTCTATGAAGCAAATGGTTTGACACAAAATAGCACCTATAGTCTTTTTCGTATACCCACAACAGCTTGTCTGAAACAATGAGATGGGGACCCCTCTAGCATCCAACTGGTTAAATATTGAACTGCTGTTATGTCAGTTGTACAAGCCCTAGCGGTTATTGTTACTCGGTTACGCGGAGCTCCACCCTGTGTCCAGGTTACACAGTTTTTATTGTGTAAACAAGCAGGCCAGTGTTTACTCATCACAGACGCAAGACCTGTTGTACTTTTTAATTTCGTCAACTTTGCATTGTTCAAACTGGAAGCTGCAATACGATACTGCTGGTCTGATGAAACCACTTGTAAATGTTTGATTTACAGCTGCTTAAAGTGAACCTATCACGTTTGACCCATTAAGGACCAGAGGGGCGTACAACGCAGCTAGTAGTCTTCTAGATTGACTCTTCTATCCAATGCCTCTCATTACCCTTCCACCATAGTTCCCTAGACAAATTCCTTCCAGTTCCCAGTGTACGTCCATCCTGGTTGCTTCCTGGCTCAGCTCGGGAGAAGAAGTCTGGTTTCGCAACCAGCATCTTTACCTAGCTTTACCTAACTTTACCTAACTTTACCTCGCTTTACCTCACTTTACCTCGCTTTGGCTGCAGCAACGAAGTACCTGATGAACTATCACTGCCCTCCAGCCGTGCTCACCAGCTTCAACCTCTCGCTTCAGTGCCTGGGCTAGGACTGTGTGAGTTCCCAGCTCTTCTGATGGTTATCCTCAAACAGAATCGGAGAGAAGGTCTAATGTCAAGCAGGGTCACAACTGAAGACAAGGGAACAAGCTTGTAGAAGGGGTGCCTGCAATAGTGGGCAGCTTGTTTAAAAAAAAAAAAAAAAAAAAAAAGGCAAGAGAAAACAATGAGATGAGAGACACAGAGACACGGCTTTGCACCAATAGGAGCCTGAAGTACAACCATGACAACAATGAAGTCAGGACTGCATTGTGAACCCCAGGAGACTTAAAGGGATAGTAATACTTCGTTTTATCTTTATTTTATTTTGTAGGCATTAAAAAAACATAAAGAACGATATAAGTCTTATCTCTCAAACCTTTATGGTTTGAGAGAGATTCAAAACCAAAGTTTCCCCTCCCTCCCCTTTTACCTAGTGTAAGTCATCTCTTCTCAGATGTGGAATGCAGTCCATAGACCAGACAGATAACAGCAGGGGACAATCTTCTTCCTATGAGAACAATGAAAGCCCTGCCCCCCTTGACAAGTTTTTTCAGGTTTTTTTCCCTTATCTTAATTGAAGATTGTCCCTCTCTGCAATCTACCTGGACACTCCCTTCTGCTGTGGCTGAGCAGTGTTACATCAGTAAAAGGGGTGGGAGGAGGATATTTTGTCACTGAATTACTCTTGAAATACAACTCTGACAGAACTGAAATAACACTCTCCAAGGCCCGAATACTATGATGATTAATTAGAGCTGCTTTTATTATGAAACATTTCTTGCCTTTAAAGGGAAAAAGAATGGGAATCTTAAGCGAGACCCTTGATGTTCCCTGGTTGTCCCACAAGAAGAAACTGAACTAAAAGTCTGAAGTATAGCAGTTGTCTTCTGTCATATGCAGTGCAGCCCTGTAGACCCTCTGTATTGGGTTTGAAAGCTTGGTACAGTAGGTCTGTGAGGACTGAACACAACCCAGGAATTTGTAGCTGAGTGCCTCATACTTCCAGACCTTCCTAAATGACTGTTAGAAGCCATTATGAGGCTTGTAAAACATGATATTCACCTATTAAAACCACTTCATAAACTTTTTTTTTTTTTTCCTTTAACCTCATCCCGACAATGGACTTACCAGGTACGTCCCGCAAAAACTGTCATTTAGTGACAGATGACATACCTGGTAAGTCCCGGAAGTCGGGTCTCCGTGCGGCTGCAAGCCGTTCGGGGACTCCGGAATCATTTAGAAAAAAAGTGTTAGCCGGGCGTTAAGGTGACAGCTGCGTACACACACAGCTGTCACTAAGGGGTTAATACACTGTGGGTATTTTCCTGCTGAGTAAGATAAAACATACTCCCTCTGCTGGTAGATATTTAATTCAAAAAGCATTACAGCTCAGACTTGGTTTTTTCACATTAAACTGCAGTCACCAGGTGGTGCTGTTCCTATAGTTCAACCTCTCCCACAGAATGTATTATTATTATTATTCTTTATTTATATACCGACAACTAATTCCGCAGCACTGTACAATGGGGAATAGACATACAGAGATATTAAATAGTACAGTCAAATGTGGAGAGCAGAAGGGTTAGAGGGCCCTGCTTGTGAGAGCTCACAGTCTAGAGGAAGGAAGGCTAGGCACAGAAGGAGTAGGTCGGACACGGAAGGACTACAGAAGGAGTAGGCTGGACACAGGAGGAGTACAGAAAGAGTAGGCTAGGCACAGAAAGAGTAGGCTGGACACAGAAGGAGTACAGAAGGAGTAGGCTGGACACAGAAGGAATAGGTTGGACACAGAAGGAGTACAGCAGGAATAGACTGGACACAGAAGGAGTAGACTGGACACAGAAGGAGTAGGCTGGACACAGAAGAAAAAAAAATAAACAAATGCCCTTTGCATTCCAATTTGTGATTGTGTTAATAGCTTTAATTAACAGAAAATAGTTTTGAGCTGTAATAATTTTTCAATGAGAAATCTACCAGCTGTAGAAGTATGCTTGTTTTATTCGCCAAGAAAACCCCTATAGCATATGATTTTAATCACTGCTTCCATAAAATTGCATTTGAAAAAGTAAAAAGTATTTGGGTATTTACAGTTTTTGAATTACTAGATGGTTGTGCTGTACTCTGCAATGCATTGGTCATAGGGCACACACAATGATTTTATAGATAGATAGATAGATATAATTGTATTTTTTTGTTACAAATCACAAGTACAGATGATAGTGTGAATAACACTGAAACTGCAGTGTTTTCACTGGACTCCTGGGTAAGTGCAGTTTAGTTATTCCTACCAGGGTGTGGTATAGGTTAAAAGTTTCAGTAAAGGAATGTAAACACTTGCTGGGACTTTGACATTGTTGTAAGGAAAGGTCCTGGTTCTTGGATAAGTTTTATAGACCTAGAAACAGCTAGAGTGCCTATAAAACTGCACTTATTACATGTAAATAAAGTGTCAGTCCTATTCATTCTGAATTCAAGGATAACCAACATCTTCTAATAACCATCATCTTACCTTACTATGGCTAGTAAATCCTTATGGCCCCTTCTCCAATCCGCTAAAATAATAGCAATGTTTTCTTATGGAAAAAACAAAACCTCAGCCTCTTTAAGTTTCATTAGATGATAAACTGAGTATTCACATTTTGATCAAGTATTTAACCCTTTGAGTGCTAGAGGGATATGCAACACACCCAACTGGCACTCAAAGGTTTTTTTTTTGTTTTTGTTTTTTTTTAACCCCTTAAGGACCAGGAAAATCTGAGGTGGATTTCACTTAAGGACCGGAGCAATTCTGACCTTTTTGACTATGCCTTTGTTCAACAGTTTTCCCTCAAAGTACTTTATTTTTCCCAAGAAAATTATATACCATTTTTACGCACAAATAGGGCTTTCTTTTGATACCACACTTATATGGATAGGCCACCATTTATTTTTGTAAAATTAAAGAAAACGGTAAAAAAATGTAAAAAAAAAACACCATTTTTTTTCTCTGGATCATTTGTGCACAATGGGTTAAATTTTTATGGAGACTGCATGAAACGTATGACCGGTCAGTCATACCTACAAAATGGGCAGTTTTAAGAGGTCACTGTCCCCCCTGTGTGAAAAACCCCATGCCCCCCCCCCCCCCATTTTCCCACTTTTTTATTGATGACACTTGGCGGTGTGTATAAATGTATTATCCAGCCACATACAAAATGGAACATATACATATCAGGTACACTAAACCATAGCAATATTACTTACATGCCAGTGAAGTATAATAAACATTGCGATAGGACCAGCTCGACACAGCCCATAGCTTTTTCCCCTTTTTTAAACAAACTCCCACCCTTTCACAGAAAACCTACCCTCCCAAACCCCCTAACTACTCAACACCCTCTCTCTCTTCGCTCGCTCCCCCCAACACACACAGCCAGGCAGCCTCACAACCTCTGAGAAGGTAACAGTTGCCATCCACCCTGTTTATGGCATGGCAGCGCAAAGGGGTTTAATATACATAAATTTAAGTAGAGGTGTGACTACCCAGGTAGTTCCAGTCACTCATTGGCACTCAAAGGTTTAATTGGATGCATTACTAAATGTATAGCGTTCTCTTCCTGCTGATGAAAACAAGGGTACCCTCACTTCAAAGTCCATCAAGGTACCCCAATATCTGGCAAGTCCTAATCTAATGCACCTACGTATACTCAGCCTGGGGCATCCTGGGTTGTGGAGTGAGACAGCATGCATCATATGTCATCAAAACAAGAACTTTATTCTAGCATCATCATTACTTGAAAGAGCCAAACTTTTGCCTAAATGAAGGTCCTTCTTGGGACTGAAAACATTTGGCTCTTCCAAGCAATGATGATGCTAGAATAAAGATCTTCTTTTGATGACACATGATGAGTGCTGTATCACTCCACAGCCTGGGATGCTCCAGGCTGAGTATACTTATAACTGATTAGTGGAGTCACGGGGCTGTGATTTTTGACATGAGCTTCACCCCCCCACCCGCTAACATCTTCCATACTGCCTCTCTTATTAGTAGAGTCGCAGGGGCATGATTTTGACAGAAACTCTCCTTCTAACAGCTCCCATTCTGCCTCTTAATTTGTGGAATCAAGGTGTGTGTGTGTGGGGGGTGATTTTGACAGGATCCCCCCCTGCAAAGCCTCCTATCCCCTCTCCTGTCAGAATTACTGAAGCGACTCCCACCCTTTTGCTGCTTTCACATACCAGTGTCTATTTCTTTGCTCACACTCTAGGCTGGATCCCCTCCATGGGCAATGCAGTGCTATAAATTATATATAAATAAGTTATAATTACTCTTTCCACATGATTTTGGGCTGTCTCTGATAATTTGTTTTACTAAGCAATGTTCTGAGGATGCTATGCCTTAAAGGGATAGTAATGTCTTACATAAATAAAGAGTAATATTGTAGGTAATCCAAAAAGAAATCCATCAATGCCAGTCTAATCTCTCAAACCTTTATAGTTTGAGAGATATAACATTTTAAGGTTCTCCCCTCACTGATGTTAGCTGTAAAGCTGACAGAAGGAGATCCATGTTGGCCGAACGGTCTACAAAGCGTGCTTGAAAACCAGGCACACGTTGTATACCGTTCCAATGAACTAGTTCTTTTTAAATCGCACTATTTGGACTCTGCCAAAGAGCCGCCTGCCTGTCCTGGGACCAGGATCTCCTGCTGTCAGTTTACAGCTGACTTCTGGGAAAGGGGGGGTGGATTTAAAAGGTTCTATCTCTCAAACCATAAAGGTCTGAGGGATCAGACTGGTATCAATAGATTTCTTTTTGGATTATCTACAATATTACTTTTTATTTATGTAAGACATTACTAATAAAGATGAGCGAGCACCCCGATGCTCGGGTGCTCGGGTGCTCTGACCGAGCACCCCCTGATGCTCGAGTGCTCGGCCGAGCACCCGAGCCCCATTCAAATGAATGGGAGCACTCGAGCATTAAACCAGGCACCCCCTGCTCTGATGAGCGGAGGGTGCCTGGTCAATGTCCCCCTTCATCTCCGCTATGCCCCTCTTCCACAATGTCCCCCTTCATCTCCTATGCCATAGCGGAGATGAAGGGGGACATTGTGGAAGAGGGGCATAGCGGAGATGAAGGGGCACATTGTGGAAGACGGGCATAGCGGAGATGAAGGGGGACATTGTGGAAGAGGGGCATAGCGGAGATGAAGGGGCACATTGTGGAAGACGGGCATAGCGGAGATGAAGGGGGACATTGTGGAAGAGGGGCATAGAGTCTATGCCCCTCTTCCATAATGTCCCCCTTCATCTCCGCAATGCCCCCTTCATCTCCGCAATGCCCCCGTACCTCCATTCCCTGGTGGTCCAGCGGAGCGTCTTCGGATCTGTGCCTCTTCCGGCACAGATCCTCTTCACCCGAGCATGTCGGGCGAGCACATGGCGGTACTCGTACGAGTACCGCCATGTGCAGAGCAGAGCGATGCTCGAGCCGATCCGAGCATCGGCCGAGCACGCTCGCTCAACACTAATTACTAACTCTTTAAGAATAAACACAAAGTGGAGACGTTGTGAAGCAAACTAACTTCACCACAGAGGACAAATAACTTCCAAAATCCTATTAATTTTAAATGGGCCTTTTAACCACTTGAATGCTAGAATTCATTGAGGACCTCTCTAACATTCAAATGGTTTAAAGCCCTATTTAAATCAATGTGGCTTTTTATTTGGCCCACATGGAGTAGTTTGTTTCCCCTTTGTCTTAATAGATAAACTCCCATCCTCGCCCTATTGTATTGTGGTGCGTAGACTGTTTGACAACAGCCTTCACACTTTCTTCTTATCTTCCTCCCACAGATTTTCATCACTGTGAATTGTCTAAGTACAGATTTTTCATCGCAGAAAGGGGTCAAAGGACTTCCACTCATGATTCAGATTGACACATATAGCTATAATAATCGCAGCAACAAACCAATCCACCGGGCATACTGCCAGATCAAGGTCTTCTGTGATAAGGTAAGTTAACAATCCTGCCTGCATTCTGGCAGAGAATAATACATTCATCATTCCTTAACTCCTTCAAGCAGAGGGATGGTCTGCAGTGTTGAATTTGCAATTTCCCCTATCGCAGGGATATGCATCATAACTCTTTCTGTGCCAGAGAGTTGCTCTGCAATGCATTTCCTTCTCTTAAGGAAAATTGTAATGTTTTTAAAAGAACAAACAGCTTTTTATGAAATAGAGTTTCTTTGCTAAATAAAATGTTTCATCTCACTGCTAGGATATTTTTACTCAAAAGCTTTATATATATATATATATATATAATACACACACACAGTAATGCTGTAAAGTAAGAATGCTTTCAAAAATAGTCATGTTAATAGTTTATTTTTATCAAGGAACAACGTGCATAAGAAACATCTAAATTAAATCAATATTTGGTGTGACTCCCTTTACGTTCAAAACAGCATCAGTTCCTCTAGGTACACTTGCACACAGTTTGTTAAGGAATATGGCAGGTAGGTTGTTCCAAACATCTTAGAAAACTAACCACAGTTCTTCTGTGGATTTAGCCACCCTCCATTGCTTCTCTCTCTTCATGTAATCCCAGACAGACTCAATGTTGTTGAGATCAGGGCTCTGTGGGGACCATACCATCACTTCCAGGTCTCCTTGTTCTTCTTTACGTTGAAGATAGTTCTCAATGACTTTGGATGTATGTTTGGGGTCATTGTCATGCTGCAGAATACATTTGTGGCCAATCAGATGCCTCCCTGATGGTATTGCATGATGGATAAGTATCTGCCTGTACGTCTTAGCACTGAGGATACCATTAATTCTGACCAAATAGCCACTCCATTTGCAGAAATGCAGCCCCACACTTGCAAGGAACCTCCGCATGCTTCATTGTTGCCTGCAGACACTCATTCTTGTACAGCTCTCTGGTCTTCGGTCCTTCTGCTACAGCCAAATATCTCAGATGTTCCGGAGCACCTGCTGCCATTTTCCTGCACCCCAGTTTCTGCTTTTTTGTGCATAGTTTTTTGTGCTTGGCCTTGTTTCCACTCCAGAGGTATGGCGTTTTTGCTGCAAGTATTCCATGAAGACCACTTCTGACCAGACTTCTCCAGACAATAGATGGGTGTACCAGGATCCCACTGTTTTCTGCCATTTCTGAACTGATGGCACTACTGGACATCTGATTGTGAAGGGAAGTAAGCATGATGTGTCTTTTCATCTGCTGCACTAAGTTTCTTTGGCCGACCACTGCGTCTGTGGTCCTCAGCATTGCCCATTTCTTTACCTTGTTAGCTGAGTTCCTCGCCCAGTTTTATTCCTCCTACACAGCTGTTTCTGTTTCATTTAATGATTGTGTTTCAAACTACATATTACATTGATTATCATACACCTGACTATATACCTAAAAATCCCTGACTTTATGCAAGTGTACCTAGAATAATCGATGCTATTTTAGGTGGTCACACTAAATATTGATTTGATTTAGATTTTTCTTCTGTTCACTCACTGTGCATTTTGTTATTGGTAAAAATAAACTATTATTGTCTATTTTTGAAAGCATTCTTACATTACCCCATTCTTACATTACATTTATATATAATATAAACACATTAACATAGCTGACAAGGCTGAAAAAAGTCCATCAAGTCAAGCCCATGCCAAAACATCCAGAGGAAGGAAAAAAAAAAAAACAGTGAAACCATTTCCAATTTAGCCTCAAGTGAGTAAAAAATTCCTTCCTAACTGCAAATGGCAGTCAGATAGTTCCCTGGATCAACAACCTATCTTCATTGAAGCCATCTGTCATAATTCTCAATAATGTTCTGTGCTAGATAGGTACCCATTGCTTTTTTGATAGCAGTTACAGTATTTCCAAGCACAGCATCCCGAGGCAAAGAATTCCATAGCTTTACCACCCTTACTCTAAAAAAAAATCCCTGCCTTTGTTTTAGTCAAAAGCACTTTTTCTCTTATCTTAATGGATGACCTCTCGTTCTTAGCTCAGCTCTTTTGCATATATAATATATATATGAAATGGTCTTACAACCAAAAAGGATATATTCGCTCACAGGACTTGCTTGTAGCATGAAAATGCTGCGTTTACTCAAAAGTGCCGTAAGTGCACTTAATCTTCTTGGTTGTAAGACCATATCTTGTTTATTCGATACAGTTACAAGTGGTACACAGGCATTATATTTATTTTTTCACCCGATGTAATAGAAGTGCCCATTTTATCAAGTGTAAATATGTATGTGTGTTTGTAAATATGTATGTGTGTGTGTATATATAATATAACATAAAAAAAATTATAAAATGATGGTGGGTTGATTGGATTTATTCTTTAATTTTCAATAATATTTTAGTAAAATATGGAACCAAATTATATAAATGGGACTTAATCCCCTCAGGTGCTATAGAGGACACCTGTGCATTGTTTCACATATCATAGAGGTGAGGGACATCAAGAAGGTTACAAATTGTATTGTACCGCAGTCAGAGTTTCTTCTTAATGATCGGGTGTCCATTCCACCAATTAGCCCATGGCAACTAGCACAGTATAACAATTTAGTTCATTTTGAAAGATCTTTAAACATATCATTATACTTTATACTAGTCCTTTTTTATTTAAAACAATAATTTAAAGGAGATCTATCACCTATGGACAACATCCCCATAATAGTTAGATTATATATCACAAACAACGAAAAGGTATTTATTTTTTTTATTTCGAGCTTTGATGTTGTGTAAACGTAACTTATAAAGTCTGGGCTGCAGCTTCTTCCGCATAGACTGCAGCCCGACGCTCTGCCTCTGCTCTCCTCCCTGCTCCAACGACGGTGGCTTCTGTCTGTAAGCTGGAGCTCTCTAATTGACTAGATATCGATCTCTGCCAATGTGACCGCTCCAGCTTACAGAAAGAAGCTGCCGTCATCGGAGGAGAGAGGAGGCAGAGCGTCGGGCTGTGGTTTAACCGCAGTGAACCGCAGGCTACACGGAAGTAGCTGAAGCCCAGACTTTATAAGTTAAGTTTATACAACAGCAAGCTTGCAATAAAAAAATAAATACCTTTTCGTTGTTTGTGATATATAATCTAACTATTATGGGGATGTTGTCCATAGGTGATAGTTCCCCTTTAAGATCTGTACCTTTTAGTTTTCAGTTTATGCCTACTAGACAGTACTGACTGACACATCTGCCATATACACTTGCCATATCCCACACTGCTCCCCATCCACTCCCTGACAGTCAGTACTAGCCAATTTGCATACACTGACATACTGACAATCATGTAAATCTGTTATGATGGGGGCTCCTTCTGACATGAGAATGTGTACAAGCAACAATTCCACTATTAAGCCCTGTGTGTTTTGAAACAAACTATTTTATTTGGACACATCTACTAAAACAGAGTTAGTTCTTCTGATGAAATGATCACTAACATCCCTCTTCATCAAGGATGGAACTATGGTGGTACAGCCTATTGAAGTGACTGCGTTTGAAGCCCTGCAAAGCTCAAGAGCCTCCCTCCACCCCCAGAATTCCACAGCCATGGTTCCTTTCAACTTTGGAGAAGAGGGTGTCCAGAATGAAGATTCATGTGGTGTCCTCACTCCTAGCTCCTAAAATTGTTTGCATTCAAGGCAATGACCAGATACGGCAGAGCAGCAAGTTTGAGGTTGCCACTTAACTTGTCTCTCTGTTTCAGCTCCCCAGAATGCAGTGCCTGAGACTCGTAACTACAACCTAACGTACCATATTATTCACAAATTCCAATAAGCTTGTAGTTACAGGTGAAACAGCGAGATTAAACTTGCTGACCCAGATTGGATCTTTAACTTGAACACAATAGGCTTAGGAACCAGGAGTGAGGACAACATGTGAATGAGTATGTGTGTTGCAGGTACAGACTTGTGCTTGGAGGGAGAAGGGAGCCAATGTGAGGGCAGGCACATTGGTGGGTACTTGGAGGGTAGAGAGTCTGCTAGCTACTGTCTGAAGTGGCTAAAGTCCTAGATCTTACTTTTGAAACCAGTTGTTGCCCATGATGTAATGATGTCAATCTCCCTATTAATAATAATATAATGAGGGCAGGGGGAAAAAGGATTTTAGCTTCTAGGCTTTCACACCTTCGTTCTACCACTGGTATTGGGAACAGATTTCTGTGGATGTCTATGGAGTAATAATGTTCTGAGCCACTCGTTATGTTTCTTACTGCTCTGGACACATCTGTAGGTTTGCATGAAAATGCTAAACATACTAAAGTGGATAAAGTAATGAAATAATGATTCTATTAAGACAAATTTTTTTAACTCTACTATTTTAAACCAAAGGCAGTGTTTTTAGTGTTTTGTGCATAGTGGTAATACAGAAACAGAATGCATCTAATGGACTTCTGCTTCGTTAGATTTTGGTAACAAACAATAAAATAAATATGTACTTATAATCTGGATCTGTTTGATGCCAATAAATAAAGCACAAATGGGATTTTATAGGATTGTTAAATCAATCAGAAGCATTACTTTTTATCTTGCATTTCCCCTCATCTTAACCCTTCAAATTCCACAGGGGTGTCCAGTGCATTCCTCTGCAATGCATTGCACATCCCTGTGGGGCTCAAATGTTTAAACTACTGAATGCCATTCTTTTTACAGCTCGTTAAAGGGATAGTAATACTTAGTTTTATCTTTATTTTATTTTGTAGGCATTAAAAAAACATGAAGAATGATATAAGTCTTATCTCTCAAACCTTTATGGTTTGAGAGATATTCACAAGCAAAGTTTCCCCTCCCTGCCCCTTTTACCTAGTGTAAGCAATCTCTTCTCAGATGTGGAATCTGGTTGCTAGACCAGACCGATAACAGAAGGGGATAATCTTCTTCCTATGAGAACAATGAAGGCCCTGCCCCCCTTGACACGTTTTTCAGGTTTTTCCCTTATCTTAATTGAAGATTGTCCCTCTCTGCAGTCTACCTGGACACCTCCCTTCTGATCTGGCTGAACAGTGTGACATCAGTAAAAGGGGCAGGAGGAGGATACTTTGTCATTGAATTACTCTTGAACTACAACTCTCCAAAGTACAAATACTATGATGATTAATTAGAGCTGCTTTTATTATGAATCATTACTATCCCTTTAACACATAGACTTTATTAGGTTCTCGTTTGTATTGACAGTATAGAAGGTTAATTAACAAGGTCATTTTGAACCAGAGAAAGCACCTCACCACAAATGACGCAGTTCCAATTTGAGTCGTCGTCTGAGTTTTTGCAACAAAAATTTAAGGAAAACAGAAGGAAGAGTGAATGAAAACTGTGCATATTATTCACCATTTTGATCCAAGACAAAACCTTT
This sequence comes from Rhinophrynus dorsalis, assembly GCA_037306005.1. Taxonomy (NCBI): domain Eukaryota; kingdom Metazoa; phylum Chordata; class Amphibia; order Anura; family Rhinophrynidae; genus Rhinophrynus; species Rhinophrynus dorsalis. The sequence continues at coordinate 68,770,705 of CM074723.1, read as the reverse complement.
ATTTGGAAGCTCTTGATATAAATGAGATATGAGAATTTTAACGTTTTGAGTGCCAGAACAGAATCTAACGCATTTCGGTGCAATGTGTGACTAATGCTCTGGCACTCAAAGGGTTAAACGAACACCTAATAACCCCACCCGTTATCTAGACAGAAAATGATAGTGCTAATATAAAGCAAGTGTTAACCTTAATTTTTTGGAGATATTTTTTTTTCAGTTTTTAGAAGCAGCACACAGCTATGTTTAGTGCACATTCATAATAACGATCATAATGTTACTTTTTATTACCCGTAAAAATAAAATCGAAATGAATAACTGTTCCTGATGGAACTATGAGAAGCGCGTACCTCTGGTCCACAGAACATACACATTCACACTAGTCATGAACAAGTCAGATTCCTGAGCTTGAGATTTCCATTCAGATGTATGGAGAGAACTTTACTCTCTCTCTGTTCCTTATTTTAAATGAGAAATAACAGCTCCAAATATTAACCCCCGAATTATATTACTATGACCAGGAAACACTAATGGCCTCATTTTTCCCTTGTGCCTTTGTTCAAGTGATCCTCTTCAATCAGCCCATGAGGACAGACATGACCGTTTCTGTCAGGACACACACTCTGCCTACTGCCTGTGGCAATCTTAACCCTTTAAAGACCAGTTGGGTGCTCAACATAGTGCTTTGCAATGGGTTGCACACAACTCTGGTACTTAATCATTTGAGCCCCAGAAAGATGTGCAGCACATTGCTTCTCACTGTATTGCATACTCCTCAGGCAGAGGATACAGCATTATGTGGGCTCATGCATTCTGTCTGCTTCAATTTGAAAAAAATGCCAGAAACTGTCATGGCTGCCTCCAACGGCGTAACATCCAGGACTGATTGAAGATCTTCTCTCTTGAACAAGAGCAAAATGCATATGGGCCATTAGGATTGTCTGGCCATAGTAAGGAGAGGGCATATTATTAGGAGATGTTACTTGTTTAAAAACACGCCATGCACAACGAATTGGTACATAGTGACTGAGGTATGCTTTCCCTTTAAGTAGACTTTAACCCTTTGAGTGCAAGAGGAGTAAGCAACACATTGCAAAGCAATGCACTGCCTATCCCTCTGGCACTCAAAGAGTTATGGAAAGGTTTTCTTGAGAGATCAGTGATAAAGGGCAGGTTGTAGCTCTTTATTGCCCCATTTAAACTCATGGATGCTTGAAACCTCTCCAAGGCAGCATGAGCCAATGTGTCAGAGATGTGTCTAGTATCTGATGGGTTAAGTATCTGTACCCTCCTTATATTTGGTGCAAAATTTAAGTGCTTCGCTGTTCCACCTACTTACCTAGCAATATATCTGGGTAGACCTATCACCTTGAATTTTTTTTTACATATTTGAAAACTTCATTCAAACTGCATATGTGTCACGTTAACCAAAAGTCCAGCAAATGTGCTGTTTAGGAGACAATCACACTTTTATTTCTGGGAAAAGTGAAAGTAAAAATATCCTGTTACTATGCAGAGCTTCATTGGCATATAAAACATCACTGGAAACCATCATTTCCTAAAGCTTCATTAGCATATGACACATCACTGGTACTGCACTGGAACCTCAATTAGCATACATCAGTAACAAGTATGAATATCTCCTTAACTGTACACTTGCTCGTGTTTTGGCTAACATGACACATAGGCAGATTTAAGTAAGTAATAATATAGATGAGGGAGCGGCGGTTGACGTGATCTATTTAGACTTTGCCAAGGCATTTGATACAGTTCCACACAAGAGGTTACTGTACAAATTGAATGAAATAGGACTAGGGGAAAATGTTTGTGAGTGGATTGGAAATTGGCTGAAAGATAGAATGCAAAGAGTGGTAGTAAATGGTAAGTTCTCCAGTTGGATAAACGTGATAAGTGGAGTGCCTCAGGGATCTGTCCTGGGTCCTCTTCTTTTTAATTTGTTTATTAATGACCTCCCAGAGGGCATAGGAAGCCATGTATCAGTGTTTGCCGATGACACAAAATTAAGTAAGGTAATAAAGTCTGAACTGGATGTGTCTTCATTACAAGAGGACATGGACAAATTGAGTAACTGGGCAGGCAAATGGCAAATGAGATTCAATATAGACAAGTGTAAAGTTATGCATTTTGGGTATAATAATAAAAATGCAACATATAGTTTAAATGGTGTTTCTCTGGGGAAATCTACTAATGAAAAGGATTTAGGAGTAATGGTAGACAATAGACTTTGCAGTAGCATGCAGTGCCAGCTGGCAGCTGCAAAGGCCAATAAGATATTGGCATGTATTAAAAGGGGTATTGACTCAAGGGAGGAAGATATAATTATGCCTCTTTACAGGTCCATGGTAAGACCCCACCTAGAATATGCTGTTCAATTCTGGGCGCCCTTTATGAAGAAGGACATTATGGAACTAGAGAGAGTGCAGAGGAGGGCTACAAAACTAGTAAGGGGAATGGAATGTTTTAGTTATGAAGAGAGGCTAAAAAAGTTAAACTTGTACACACTAGAGAAACGGCGTCTTAGAGGGGATATGATGACACTATATAAATATGTTCAAGGCCCATATAAAGGGCTTTCAAAAGACCTGTTCATTAACAGAACAGTACACAGGACAAGGGGCCACCCGCTTAGACTTGAGGAGAGGAGATTTAGTCTACAGCAGCGGAGGGGTTTCTTTACAGTAAGGACAATAAAGGTATGGAATGCACTTCCGGAGGAGGTGGTGCTATCAAATACACTAGATGCCTTTAAAAGGGGCCTGGATACTTATTTAAAAGAGCATAATATAGAGGGCTATGCACGTTAGTATTGGGTTTAATATTTAGCTAGGGCTTGTTGATCCAGGGAGAAGTCTGATTGCCATTTGGAGTCAGATGCCTTCTTTTGGGTCAGCGATGGTAAACAGGAATAGGAAAAGGGTTGAACTGGATGGACGCAAGTCTTTTTTCAACCTAAATTACTATGTAACTATGTAATGCAGTTTTCAAATATGCAATCTTGAATCAACGTGAAAGGTTCACTTTAACACAAATGCAAAAAAAAAAAATGTGAAGCAATATTGGAGCAAACCAACTGCATTCTCTGGAAGATAACAGTTGGAACCCCTGTGATCTCTTATTGTGTCAGTCCTATAATTTAGTATGCTATCTCGCATCACCAGATATTCACAAGGTGTGTATTGATATACAAACAAATGTGTCAACTGCTACGATTCTGTAAAGTGGGAGAACCCCCTAATGTCCAAACCAGGGAAAGTGAAAAACTATCAGAAATGTAAAACATATAAAGCTGTATCAAATCAGCCACCCCCTAATAACATGCATCTTCCCATTGTGCTTACCCATTCTTTTTTGTCTAGAGCCGAAATGTTCAGTAGGCATGGAGCTTAATTACACTATGTATATGTGCTAAAATTGGGTAAATGGTTGGGTAAACAGAAGTAATTGCTTAATATAATAAAATCAATGAGCACTTCGTGGATAGGTCAGTACATGATAACTCTCCTCTAAGGGGCAAGACACCAGCCTTATTAACAACCAAAAATTGACCTTATTAAAATAAATAAATAGATAGATAAATAAATGAAAATGATATATTGGAAACCTTAATAATGTTAAAACAGTCTAAAAAATAATCAGAAAAATACCAATGTCCAACACCATATCAAGAATCCAAACACTTCACTAGATCATCAAATTGTGTCCACATCCTTACAATCGGGCTAAAAATGTATTACTTGTAATCAAATAGTCATATGCTGAAGGTATGATGAATATAGGATTATATGGCCTGAGATGCAAACAGAGGTGATATGAATGACGAAGCAGATGAAATCCATTATGCTGCTCTTTACTCTGTGACCTCCTCCACTTTCATATACACAGTGTTCAAAAGAATGAGCACAAAATGGGTACACATAAGTGTGTTCTTTATTTGCCATATAATCAGAAAAGATGACAATCTTTGAGCATGTGTATTTTTAAGGTACGTCAAGTCCCCATGGTAACCATGGTCTGTGGCCCACATGTTCCTTTATTTGGTCACAAGATCCCAATTGTCTCCAGATATATATATAAACCATGGTCTTTGTGATGGACCATTATGCTGTCAGCCATCTTGTCACAGTCTTTGTCAGACTCTGATCAATGCTCTTCATAACTGTATTTATAGAAATATGTATGGAGGATGACACTGTACAGAGTCTATTCAGTACAGTGGAGTCAATAAACAAACAGACTGAAATAATCTCGCTTTTTCCATTCCTGGTCACTGTAAGGTGCTTCACCTGAAACCCCTGGGGGACCACACACCTGTTCCCGCAGACATCCAGGCCTAGGCACCTGGAGAGTGCAATAATAGACACACAGACAAAATGTAGGTGCTAAAATCACACTCCAACTTTATTGCTGTTATGCAAAAGCTTTTACAGGGGTACATATATGGGTGGGTCACATACCCTGGGATGTCACATCCCCAGGATACGTGTCACAACTTATCATTATGGCATATGCAGAATATTATCATAGGTACAATCATAAGTATTATCATAAATCCCCTAGAGGGCACTCTATGATTGAAGCATGGGTCAAGTCTCAAATAAACAATTCCAGTAATTTTGACCATCACCTACTTGGACAGATGCCCCAAGCGCGAGTTATTCTTCCAGTAAGACAATACTACAAAAATGAGGAACTAAAGCAACAGTTTATACTTGGCTAATGCCCCCGAGATGTGCAATATCCCTCCAGAAAACAGCACACCTCAAAAACAATGTTTACTGAAAATCTTATACAAAAAGCAGAAGTAGCAACAATCTTACCATGAAATTATGTTATTTTTCTGTAAATAAAACTTATCAGCCAAACTAAACCATTAACCCCTTCATGTCACATTACCCAGGGCCTACCAGCCTGAACCAATAAATTGGTATATCCTTTCAAAGACTAAAGGCGCCAACTTGGAGTCTGTCTTCAGGAATGTGGGCTTCTCGAGGGGGTTGTGACTAGGGATGACTGACAGATCTCCAGTTCTGAATCTCACGCAATGTGCATCATGGACCGACTGGTTACATTCCTTAACTGACAAGTACTGCTATTCAGGTCCAAACCATAAAAATATCTATTGATCCCAGGGCCACATGGTGGTTTAGAAACACTGGTCTAGATCAACCCAGTTATGTCCCAGATTACATACTGAGCAATGCCTGAAAAATCTACGGAGACCCGATAGGGAAGAAGAAAAATGTTTTTCTTCCCTGGCTTGCCCTGACTTGAATAAACATTTTTTTTTTTTCATGACACAAATTAAAATAAATATAACTTTTTTAGGAAATTATGTGAGACTTGCCCTCTTAACCCCATAGATGCTGGATATGTCTCCAGTGCATTGCTGAACAGTGTGCTAGTGCAGGTGGTTATAGGAGCTCTGGTCCTTAAAGGAATAGTAATACTTAAAATGTAAAAATAAATATGTTGTAGGGTTTATCCCCCTGAGTAAAACAAGAGTACTTCCACTGCTGAAAGGTGTTTCATTCAAAAGTTATTAATTTTTCAAAGTTGAATTTTCTAGGTGCAATATCACAGTGGCCTGAAATTTTACAGTGGTGCTGTTGCTACACAATCCTATGGACAGCTCTGGTCCCGGGACCATAAATCTCCATAGGATGGTGTAGCAACAGCTCCACTGTACAATTTCAGGCCACTGTGATATTGCACCTAAAAAAAATCAACTTTGAAAATTAATAACTTTTGAATGAAACACCTTTCAGCAGTGGGAGTAATCTTGTTTTACTCAGAGGGATAAACCCTACAACATATCTTTTTTTTACATTTTAAGTATTACTATCCCTTTAAAGGGCATGAATCACCTCATAAAATTGTTTTTACCAAAGCTTTTGTTAATAATGTAGTAATAGGAAAGCCATTTTATGTATTTATTGATTTATTTAATAGAAGTACTTTAAAATATATTGTTTGTTGAAGCTTTGCCGATCAGCATAATGTACCATGCTGATTCTTCAACAAAGCTCTTCTTGACTACCTAATCTCCTCCCACCTCCCTCTCAGCTGCCCCAGGAAGCGCGTTCATGCTTCCTTTTGGTGTGCTGTGAACAGTTTCTATCGCTATATGAAGCTCCGATTAGCATTATACTGAGGTTGCAACCTCAGTATAATGCTAACCGGAGCTTGATGTAATGATAGAAGCCATTCACAGCACACCAAAAGGAAGCATGAACGCGCTCCCTGGGGCAGCTGGGAGGGGGGGTGGGAGGGAGAAGAAGAGCTGTGCTGTGTACATTATGTGGAAGTGCACAGCACAGAACATAGTATATCTTTGAAAGTACTTACATAAAAAAGCATCTTTCCTATTACTACGTTATTAACAAAAGCTATGGTAAAAAATGTTATAAGATGGTACATTCACTTTAAATGTAAAAGCAAAATATTACACCATAAGGGACAGATAAAAAAATCCTAACATTGATTTAAGGGGACTTTTTAACCACTTGGATGCTAGACAGTCTCCAGCGCATTTCTTATTTTTATAATATTCATGTTGTCAGGCTCAGAGCAAATGTAACTTTCCTTCATTTGTATACATGTTATGGGGCAGAAATAAGGAGATTTCTGTTATTAAAGCCTTAACGATGTCGGTATGTATCCTCCGAGGCGCACTACTGTATGGTTGGGCCACCTGAGGCCCTCCAGCTGTTTTTGACTACATCTCACATCATTCCTGATGAGAGTTGTAGTACAAAACAGCTGGAAAGCCTCAGGTTGCACATTACACATTACACCGATCGTAATCTATAGTGCATTCCCTGAAGTGCAGCCACATGTGTTAGTCTATCTCCAGTGAAACTGCTCTGTAGGATTCGCACAATCACCTTGTGCCCCTTTATATACAGAATGCAGCAATAAGAGATGTAGCAGGCATAGAATCAAGGCATTATAATGCACATCCCGCCACCCTTACTGTTCTGCTGTATTGAGCTGTGTGTGCATTGTCTTCCCATGACCTTGAAAGAAGCTCCGATATGTGTTGTACAGTTAATTTGTATCATTTGCTTTCTAGGGAGCGGAAAGGAAAATCCGGGATGAGGAAAGGAAACAGAATCGAAAGAAAGGAAAGAGTCAGTCAGCACAACCACAGTGCAACAACCGTAAGTAACTAAAACAGAACTGGAGCAATTCTGTCACAAACCAGCTGCAACATTAATTTAAAAGGGGATTAACCTCTTGCATGCTACAGATGATTCAAACGCATTGCTTTGTGATGCATTTGAGACCTCTAACATTCAATGGGTTAAAAGCCCATTTAAATTCATGGGGATTTGGATGTTTAGTCCCAGAATTAAACCAATTCTCTTAGTACAGAAGCCTTCCTATCCCAGGGGGTTTCTAGAAGTCCTAATTTTAACCCCTTGAGTGCCAGAGACATTTCCAACTTATTTCATATGTAGCATCCATATGTTTAATTATAAATGCAGTGCCATATTTTTGTAGCCTGGATCACGTATTTGCTCCCTAGAGGCTACATTGTGAGCTCTGCAGACCAACGGGAGCGGAACGGGCGTCTGAAATTAGATCTCCCTATCCTGCTCTCAGCAGGTCCTTGTAGATCCTCTGTAACAGGCCTGAAAGCCTGACCCAGCAGGTCTGTGGGGACTGCTCTCACAACCCAGGAATTTTTGGCTGAGAGCCACACATTTTTCTGATTTACATTCCCATTGGAGCAGACATCGTAAAACATGATTATTGCTCTTTAACCATAATGTGCGGCCTTTGGGGGCACTTCAGGGCCACACATGTCCCATGGGGTGCAATCTCTTGGCCTTCACTATTCTAGATGCTTTCTTAATCCTTTGAGTGCCAGAGTGGTACGCAACATATTGCACTGTAATGTGTTGTATACCCCCTGGCACTCAAAGGGTTAATATAATCTATTAGTCCACTTATTTATATAGAAATGTCAGTTATGGAGACACTGGATAAGGAACACTAACATCTAAAATGATCATAGGGTTATATATATACCTGTATTCCATGTAACATAGAATATAACGGACGATCAGAACCACATGCCCCATCTAGTCTGCCCATTTCCATCACTTATTAGCTCCGATTTATTTTATTATTGGAATAGCTATATAGCAATCCCAAGGATTCTTAATTTCATCCAATGTTTTAGCCTCCACCGTTTCTGCTGTGAGGCTTTTCCATGTATCTATCACTTTTCTGTAAACTATACTCCATGCTAGCCTCTGAAAATATTATCTGTTTTCTGAGGCTTAAAATCTCATCTCCTATATGTTGCACTGGTGATTTCACTGTTTCCTTCTGTGGGCTCCCTGATTCCTGTTAACAAAGTAATCCTGATATCTGTCTAAGTTGTTATATAGCTGTATTGTAATGTTTCCCCCCCAAAAAGCAGCTCCAATTAATCTTCATAGTATTTGGGCCATGGAGAGTGTTATTTCAATACTGTCAGAATTGTAGTTCAAGAGTAAATTAATGATAAAATATCCCCCTCCTGCCCCTTTTACTGATGTAACACTGCTCACCTCAGAGCAGCAAGACTGTCCGGATAGATCACAGCAAGGGACATCTTCAGTGAGCATAAGGAAAAACCTGTCAAGGGGGGCAGGGTTTTCCTTATTCTCGCAGTAGGAAGATTGTCTCTTGCTGTTACCTGTCTGGTCAAGAGACCAGATTCAACATCTGATGGGAGGTGGCTTACACTCGGTATTAGGGGGAAACTTTATCATTCAATTACTCTTGAACTACATTGAAATAACACTCTCCATGGAAGATTAATTGGAGCTGCTTTGTGCAACATTACTATCACTTTAAGATAAGGTACTAGTATTTTTGAATACAAGAGCTATGTTTTTTAACCTCAATAAATTAACCTCTTTAACTTTTATAGCTAATTCTGAACATCACAAACCAAATCTACCAAATGGTTACATAATAGGACAGTTTACAAATGCATTAAAGTTTATAATGGTTTTTTTAAGGATTTATTTATTTACATAAATGGTGCTACAGGTAATGGCAATTTCTGTATCTTCATGTGTATAATCCATTAATCCTGACTTTCATTCTGCTATTTTGTTCTAGTAGCTGATGGGAAGTTATCCACTGTACCGCTTCAGAAGAAAAGCGATATTACCTTCTTCAAAACCATGTCCGACTTGGATTCCCAACCGGTTCTCTTTATACCCGATGTTCACTTTGGAAATCTGCAAAGGACTGGGCAGGTATGGAAAAAGCTAGGAAATGGTGAGATAAATGGTTTGATAAAATAGCACACGGAGGAAGGTCTCATCTAGCGGCAACTGACGTAGGTAGGGAACATGAGAGTAATACTACTTTCTGGAACCTAAAGCCGTATGGGCATGAGTTCTAGAGCTTATTAAAGGAATTAACCCTTTGAGTTCCAGAGGGGTATGCAACACATTGCGTACCCCTCTGGCACTCAAAAGATTAAAGCAAAATATCAAACAGTCAAATGGTTAAAACATTAAAAAAAAAAAAAAATCACACACACACAAAGAAATACACCAAGCTGATAATAAAGTGTGACACACTGTGACATTCAGTCCATCTGTACAAGAACTTAGCAGGAAATGCTTTTGGGTGATTGTAAAAGGATCAGTTTCTGCATTTCTTCAAGATAATTGTCATTTAACCTAGTGACGTAGTAAATGGCCACGTGAACAATAGGTGATTCTCTGTTCTGTAAATGAGATGGGGTTTTCTCTCTCTAACTGATATGTAATACATTGACAGCCAGGAAAATAGTTTGCCGTTAAAATTAATCCATAGCAGTGCATGTTTAGTTCACACCTGAGTGCTCAAAGGGTTAAGCAATTGGTTTTCTTACTACATATGTAATTAATTCCCCATTTTTAGGAAACGTGATCATTGCTGAACCATAGATATGTTGGTGATTGTTATTTGAAAGAACAGTCTGTATCCTATACAAATTATCATGTTGTGTACATTTACACTAGTACATTGGAAAGCTTGCAATGTTAGCACAATATTTTGAATGCTGTACTATTCGCAACTACTTATCGGCTCTGCATACTGATTATATAGCCAAATACGAATGCAGCTTGCTACAACCTCTATTCCTTCATGTATTCAGCGCAGAGAAGTTGAGAAGAGATAATCTGCTTATCGGCCTATGGGCCATGGTGCAGATAGTTCACACTAGAGACGATGGACATTGTAATGCGAATCATAGGGTCCAGTAAATTAGCAACCCACATAGGAGGCATCATCGAATAATAATAATACTGATATAGACCAGTCAGCAGCCAAACCTTCCCTTAGAGGGGATCACAAGTGGATTCAGGCATATTACAGGTTCAAAAGAGGTGGTTTGAAGGGAGGCTATGTCACAGTTCCATTCAAGCTGGAACTGAGAACCTAGACTAAAGGTAAACTAGTACTAAGCTAGATCCATATGTGTGCAATAGGGGACAGACCACAGCCAGGCTTTTGATCAACAGAGATGCATTTGATGCAGTGGAGTAACAAAGTGAAAAAAAATGTTCAACTCTGATAAGTCACTTTCTGTATTTGGTCAGGAGTGGATGGTGACATTTACTTGCACTATGACGGATGTGTATATTTTAGCTACTGAAATGTACAGCCAATAATGTAATACCTTGGCATACCTCGATGGTAACCAGATTACGTAGGTCAGTCTCTCTCCCAGAGATATGATTGGCTGCAGTATTATGAAAGATGGTGAAGCTGGCAAAGCTGATTTTTGAGATCAAGATAAAGCATGTGTCCATATGAAACACCCTGAACACTTTCTGGTGAATCAAGCCCTCTCTGCTCTGCCCCATATTATAAGAGTGTTTACATTATTTTGCTTTTTGGAAATATTTACAGTAGTATTTTAATGCAATACTTGGATAAAGGAGAATGATCCTACTCTGTACATGACTTTTTATTATAACACTAGTTGAACAGCCCGTTACACGGGCCACAGTGCCTCAGGCAGCCGGTCGCGGGGCAGTCACCCAGTGGAGACTGCCCGCGCCTCGGCTGATACAGAGCCTCTGGCAGCCGGTCGCGGGGCAGTCACACGCGGTGGAGACTGCCCGCGCCTCGGCTGATACAGAGCTGGACGCTCCTTCGGAGCACCCAGCTCTGTATTAGCCGCGGCGTGAGCAGTCTCCACTGTGTGTGACTGCCGCACGCGCAGCAGTGTCTACTGCGCATGTCGGGCGTTACACACAACTTGGCGAATTATTATATAGGATAGGATAAGTGGTGCAGATTGACTGCATAACATATATTGAGAAGGACAGGGGACTAGTGAGATAACCAGAAATTAGCACTTCATGGTAACAGCATGGAAGTTATCAGAGTTCACTCCGATACAGAACTGAATGAATGTGACTTAATTCTACCAATCTCATTACTGCAGTTTGATTTTTTTTCCCTATGATGCAGTTGATATGCTCTTCAATTATTCCAATTTTTTTATTTTCTGCATATGTCCAATAGTTCTTTATTTATTCAATGTATGTACATTAAAGGAGCAATAAACTTTTTTTTATATATATATATATATATATATATATATATATATATATATGTATAATATAAAGCTCTAGCCTGCGAAGCTCCCTGTGTGCGTGACAGCAAATGCGCAGTAGAGACTGCCGGAACAATGCAGTAATGCACAGTAGAGACTGGTCGAATGCGCTGCTCCAGAGCGGAGTGCTCCGAACGGCTTTCCGCCTGTCTCTGCCCCCGGCTTCAGGGCAGTACGAGTTTTCATACTAGTATGTGTGTGTATATGTGTGTGTGTGTGTGTGTGTGTATGTATATATATATATATATATATATATATATATATATAATAATCAGGGCTCAAAATTTCCACTAGCCAATGGCAGGTGAAAATTTAGCCCTGGCGAGTAGAAATTTAGCCCTGGTGGGTATGTTTTGGCTGGCAGTGGCAAGTAACTTTTCAGGTCTGGCTAGTAGCAAAGGACTTAAAATTATAAGCCCTGTATATATATTATAAAATAATGTATATGAAAACCTATGTTAGAGCTTTTCCTGCTGTGTAAAACAAGTTTGTTTTATTCAAAAAGTTATAACGGTTCAAAGATGTTATACTGTCTGGAATCAGAGATCCACGGAGCTTACTTCCTGAAACTTCTGATGGACAGGAAGTGATTTAGCAACTATAACATTTTATGGAGAACAGTTGTCAGTGACTCACTTTTCCCATAGAATGCAACAGAATACCGGTCTAAAATGTAAACTGTATAGGTTAAAGTTAATGTAAAAAAACAAACAAACAAAAAAACAACTTTAATAATAAAAAAATTCAATAATTCTTTCAAGTCACATCTTCCAACACAATGAGTACCCTTGGGCAGGAAAAGCCCCAGAGTAAAGTTTACTGCTACTTTAAGAATACTACCTTCTAATGAATAATAATCTTGTTACACTGTGACTGTGATTATTGATTTGTTGCGTATCTTTATATATCCAATTACAATTTGAACATCAATCTGAATCAGGATAAATGTTAATTGAATTATACCATATTCATTTCAGTCTTGTCTCATTGATCAGGTGCACTTCTTATTTTGTAACGATTTCCATGTCCTTTGTTGCCTCAGGTTTTCTACAATACTGACGATGAAATAGAAGGGTAAGAACACAAAAATGTTATTACCTAACATACTCATGTCCTTCATAATATTAATTGTTATTTTTCACTTTGTTGTTTCTCCTATTGCTTATTTATTTAACATGCCAGGCCAGACTAGTGTTGTGCCAACATAGTCTTTAGTGTGTATTTTTGTGTTCCCAAATACACAAAAAGATTTGTGTATAAGTTGGGGATACTGTGATCTCCATGGCAACTCTGCTTTTTGATGCTATATTTCAATTGTCCTTTTGCGATTAATATATAGTGGAGCAAAAACAGTAATCGCAATGGGACAAACCACTTTTTTCCATTTTACTCCGTCTATGAAAATCTAAGAATGTCCCAGAACCAGATTACACCAATCCTATAAGGACTTGTTGTAGGACAGGGGTTTAACACAGTATTACTGCGGATTTATAGCAATATAGGCTATATGGAGCAACAGTTATATGGAGTATAACTGAACAAAGCAGTTTGTACCACTGAGATTACTACTTTTGCTCCATTACATAGTAATCACAACGGGACAATTGCAATATATCATCAAAAAGCAGAGTTGCCATGGAGATCATAGTATCCCCAACTTATACACAAATCTATGTGTTTGCGCTTTATCTACTGGGATAGCCCCTTCCTGGCAACCGGCACATCAGGACCTCACAGTGCTACAGTTGTTCTCCCTGTGCTTAGGGTCAGAGCATGGTACTCTACCTTCAGGAGGTGTGTACTGTTGGTGTGAGGATGCTGTGCCATCGCTGCCCCTGCACGGAGTGGGTATTAGGGTGTCAGTTCTAGCGAGAGCCCAGGTGCGCAGCACACATGATCTGAGCTCTAATACTCTGGCTTCTAAACGCCCTTTAGAACCGAATCCGAGGCACACAGGGAACATATATTTTGCTTTTGGGTGCTGACAGAGATGATTCCCATTCACAAGTGTGTCATCCTCAGATAAATCTATATAAATTGATCCTGTTCCTTCCAATATTGTTGAACGCTGCCCTGGTGTCTCTCTCTGCCCTTTTCTGTGTGCTCCACTCCTCCCTGTCCTTCTGCACGCAGAGAAGGGCAGAGAGAAATGCCAGAGCAGCGTTCAACAACGTTGGAAGGAACAGGATTAAGTTATATAGATTTATCTGAGGATGACACACTTGTGAACTGGAATCATCTCTGTCAGCACTCAAAAGCAAAATATATGTCCCCTGTGTACCCCGGATTTGCTCATGACCCCAGAACAGTATTACAGAGAGGAGACTCTGGCCTCAGACCTCCGGCCCTCAAACACCTCTGGACATCTTCCAGTTTGGCCTGATCTCACAGGCTGCACGGTGCTGACGATATTATGTGCAGAAGGGGACAGAGAGATAGCCGGGGCAGCACAGCGATGAGCAAGGTAGTAAGGACCCTGCCTCTCTGTCATCCTGTGCAAGAATATGTAAAGTTTGAATTACCTTTCAAAGCAGCTCACTTGCGATTATGATGATGGGAGGATGATGGGAGTTGTTGTGCTGCTCGTTCTTACATTTCTAAAGGATACCCAAAGCATCTCACTAGCTATTATTCTTATCTGCCAATATTATCTAGTCAGATTTAGGTTTCAGACGCTTTGGGTATCCTTTCGAAATGTACGAACAAGCAGCATTCCAACTCCCATCATCCTCCCATTATCATAATAGCTAGCGAAATGCTTTGCAAGGCAATTTCAACTTTACATATTTTTGCACAGAATGACACGCAGGCGGGGTTCTTGACTGCTGGAGACTGGAACCGGCTAACCTCAGTCAAGCGCATTGATCCATAGGCACCTCACTCTCGCGAGACTTCACCTCCTCCTCCTCAGTGACGCGGCCACCCTCTCCCAAACTGAAAATCAAAGGATTGTGCACATTAAGAAGATAAGTGCGAAAGCACGCTTATCCTTGGATTAAAAGACATGGTGGACATTTTTGGATTTTGGGGAAATTTTAATGTAAAATTTACCACAAACCAGACCATTTCAGAGAATTTGAAAGGTAACACTGTACATAACTATTCAAAACAAGCTTAAAGGGCATTAGTAAAAACAAAATATTACTATCCCTTTAAGTACTACTATCCCTTTAATGCTTGTATGATGTGCAGTTACTATCATGTGCCAGCATTTACTGTACACAATACATTAGTCTACTTCTATTAACTAAACTGGGAAAACTCACTTCTCTAAGGTTCTCATACCAGCTCAGATCTTTAGAGGTATAGTGACTCTTTATTTTGACAAATTTCACAGTGTATAATATGTACAATGAAATTGCATATAATAATAATAATTATTATTATTTTCATCTTCTCCTATTTTTGCAGTAGTATGTCTTTGACAATGTGCTGCCTGGATCTTTTTTTCAAGAGGGCTTTCTGTCCAGGAACATGAAAGCAGGTCTAGAGATACAATGTAAATATGATAAAATGTGAAACAGAAAGCACACAGAGCATTGGGTGCAGCAGGAAGAGTATATCATTATATCACTGTCCTACTTTGCTAATCTATCGACCGTGTTGAAACAAAGATCCAGGTAGCTCACTGTCAGACATAAGTGTTCTAAAAAAAAAAAAAGTATAGGTAATGTGACTGTACAAATTATGCACCTGCAGTATATGTAAAGTTAAAAGAAAGGGTTACTGTCCTTTAAGGATCCAAACTTTGTATACATGAATGGCTATCACTAATTTCCAATCCAAACTATTTCTTGTAGATAGTTACAAGTGTATAATTACTTTCTTTTCAGAAGCAGTGTTTTGATGAAAAGGATGCTTCGTCCCATGGATGAAGAATTTGGTCCTCCTGCGTCAAAACAAATGAAAGAAGGGCACAAAAAAGGTAACAACCTGTACGCCAAGTTAAATGGTATTTGCACCAGCAATAGCACCGAGACAAACCAACTGTAAGTGTGAGTGCTTCCAACACATTGTGTGTGTATAAATATATATATATACACTAGCAAAAGGGGCATGGCGTTGCCCATGGTGATTAAGTCCTCAGAGTGCTTCAGGGGTATTTAAAGCATTGTTTGAGAATTGTTTATGTAGGTTTGCACCAGTGAAAGGGTTGAATGTTTTAGAGGCAAAGAGGTATCCATGCAGAGGAATGTGTTATATACCTCTTTGCCACTGAAGGGGTTTAATGAAAAAAAGAGAATGGGCAATGTGTTATTTTCCTTAAGTGACAAAGCAGTATCCAACACATTGCACTGCGTGGATATCTTTGAGTGTGAAACACTTAACCCTTTTAGTGCTGCAAATGGAGGCAAAATATTGTTAATTATTGTGTTAAATGCCCCTAAAGTACTCAAAGAATTTAATGAGCACGGGCAACACCATGCCCCTTTTGCTTGTGTATATAATATATATATATATATATATATATATATATATATATATATCATATTTAGACATACATAAACATACTGTTAATACAAACAACATATACGCATGCACAGAGAGAAACATACAGATACACACCCATTACATACACAGGTACTGTACATAGCTACATAAATATATACATACACAAGTAAACACAGACGGCCATACATACAGACATAGATTCATACACACACACATAGTGTACATACATACACACACATACTGTAAATACATTCGCAGACCCATAGATGCGCACACACACACAAACACACATATATTCATATACATACACAGAGACACGCTGACACACAATACATACACACACCCATACATACATATACTGTTCATACAGGTATATATACATACAAAGAGACACATGTACATGTACACCCCCACACAAATATAGTATTAATTAGGCTGCTTGTTGGTGGCTGGGAAATAAGTAAGGCTGCATAATTTACCTTGTGTATGGGGTGTGCAGGCAGCTGGAGGAGAGTTTGTGTGTGTGTGTGTGTCCTTGTTCCCTCCCGACCTGGGCTGTACAATGTGAATGTGGCTGTTCCTTGTTGTACACTCCTCTCTCTGATCTCCTTCATGGTAACAGTGAGGAGTGTACAGCAGAGAACAGCCACACTGAAATCACCCAAAAGCAGGAAGAAAGAAGCAGGAGATCAATGGACATTGTGGTGTCGTCCAGGTCCCTTCATGACTGATTTATAGACAGGGGAAGATAAAAGAAGTATGGGGGTGACACCTTAAGGAACTGGGAAGGTGGGAGGTACAGAGGGAGAGACAGTAAGGTACAGGGAGGGAGAGACTGTGAAACCCTTTGATTGCCACAGGGGTATCGAACGCATTGCTTTGGATAACACTGTGGCATTCAAATGGTTAAGAAACAGGGAAGGTGGTAGAGGCATTAAGGAAGAATTAATGTAGGAGGGACATGGGGAGAGAGTCATAATAAAGGTAACTCACTGGCCACAGCGGAGAGGAAACATGGGTGATGCTTCTATGTGATTAACCCAGAGGGGGGGTGTAAGACATAGCAGAGCAATGTGCTGCACATGGCTCCAAGGGTTAATGGAGTGGCACGGCCATTGATATGAATTGCATGGAAGTGGAAGGCAGGTATGGGTAGTAGTTGTTTAGTAAAGTAAGTAAGCAAATCACCTCCACAAACACAGAGGAAAGGTGCTATTTGGAACCAAAGGAAGTCCTGCAGTGAAGTCCAAATCACAGCCCCGAGTATACAGTAAATCTGCAAGTGTAGCCATGTCCCCTGTCTCTGCATGTCCAGATCACCATTGTGGGTTGTTATACTTATGACTGTACACATTGTGGGGTGTTATACTTATGACTGTACACATTGTGGTTAGTTATAGACATGTACCTTAGAACTCCCCAGCCGTTCCAAGTCCGACAGCACTGCACTGCTTAATTCCTTGTATGGTAGAAGGGTAGGCAACGCATTGTGTTCATGGTTATACACACCTAATGCTGGTGTGCTGGGTATGGGCTCCCTCAATAAAAGCTGCTTTTCCTCACCCATTAGTCTGGTGACGGGAGATGTAATCCATATATGTATTTACAAGTAGACAGGTAGAAGCATGACCGAGTCCACAATTAACCATTTGAGTGGCAGGGTTAATAATGCAACACATTGTTTTTCAATGCGTTGTGTACACTACTGGCAGTGAAATGGTTAGCATTTGGAAAGTGCTTATATTAATAATAATGTTGACTCCAAGTGCCTTCCGCATGTTAACCGTTTGAGTGCTAGAGAGGTACACAACACACTCCAAACCAATGCGTTGAGTACCCCCTAGAAGTCAAAGGGTTAATTATGGACTGTGGAACACTTCCACATTGTTGTGTCCCCCACACTTTAGTGTCTGCTCCCTTGGGGCCCAAAGCTCCACCAAATGGCTATGCTCAAAGCATCTTGGGGAAGCCATTGAGTGTATCCACAAAGTGAGCGAGTACAGGGTAGATGGGAAATACGTCCCTGGACTGGTGGTGATAGATACCTAGGATTGGCAAGCAGTGGAAGGGATGCTGGTTCCTTCTTAATCCTTTGAGTGGCAGACTCAGTGAGGAAGGGATTAAGAGTGGAACTGTTAAGGGGCCCACAACAGGCACATAATGGTGAAAGGCATGTTGGTTTAAAGAGCCACATTAATCTCACCATAGAGAAAAAGGAGGTAGCGCTAAGAGCAGTGTGGGGAACCCACTTGTGTGAAGGGAGTGAGTACAGGGAAGAAGAGACAGAGCTCCGTACATTGCTGGTCCGGAAGTGGCTGCTCTGTGCCGGCAACTTTGACCAGGATACAGGAGAGGCTCCGCGTAGTGGGAGAAGCTGGGGCAGACCAGAGAAGGAGGAAATGGTAAATGTTTCTACAGAATGTGCAGTACTTCTCAGTTTTTGACTTTGGGACTGACACATAAGCGATCGTGCAGTCAGTGGATACTGTGCAAATGTGCAGCATGGCATGTTTCAGTTGTTTTGTGGCAAATGTAGAGGGGGGCCAAGTCACTGGGGGGCCAAGTCACTGGAGGGCCAAGTTCATGTAGAGATTTTCACAGGAGTAGCCAGGGGCCTTCGGAGCAGACCGGAGCAGAAGCAGACTATGGTCCACTGCAGCCACTATTAGCCTCCTCCTGCAGAAAATTAATTTTGTGAAGCAGGGAAAGGGAAGATTCCGCAAAATTAGAGGAGGCAGAAATGGTAAAATAAAAAAATACAGGCAGATATAGTGAAAGGGGGAAGGACAAGGACATAGATGATACCTGGACATAGAGAGAGATTGGGCTCCGTTGTGGCATTTGTCATTGGCTCTGTGGTGCTGCTCTTTCCTGAGGCCCAAAGGCCCCTCCGCTGATTTCTTCCAGGGAGAAGGGGACCCAATGAAGCTCACATACCAGGCATTCCTGGGGCTCTGTTTGTTTGTGTGTGTGTATGTCTTTGATACAATGTAGAAGCGAGTGTGTTTGGCTTGTGTGTGTGTGTCTGTGGTGTAAGAGCAAGTGTGTGGGGCTTGTGTGTGTCTCTGTGGTGTAGTAGCGAGTGGCAGACATTTTGTTTCTTTTCTCACTTGGATAGTGGTGAGCGGGCTGGATATTTGGGACAGGCCAACTCCCTGCAGTGATTTTCACAGGAGTAGCAGGGGCCTTTGGCTCCTGCAACTCCTGTGAAAATCACGCCCCCATTGAATCACCCAATGAGAGCAGTAACTCCTCCTTACTGCCGCCCTTGGGTGTGCTTTGCCAGACACAAAGTCTGGCAAAGCACAGAAGAAGCTATGCACTCACGGACTTCAAATGATCTAAATAATTTTAATATATAGCAATGTTTTGGTCCCTCTCAAGGACCTTTGTCAAGCCAACATAACAACTGACTACAGGATATAATGCAGGATTCTGCCATAAGTGGATAGGAGTGTTAAACCAATGTTCACTTAACCTAATTGTTTTAGTGATAGAGGAAGTCGGTTTGGAAACATCGACAAGACGTCTTAAAATTCAAAAAGGCAAAAATGCAGAAGGTCAGTGATGATTACGAATTACATAGTCTGTAGATGGGTCAGTGGACATAATGAACAGAATCAGAAGAGGCCAAAAAGGAGGCCAACACTGGAGCCAGAGGCTCAAACAAGAGGGGCAAGAACAAATGACATCTGCTATATACAACTTGTCGAGACATACCCTTACCATGGGTGAAGAGTCCCTCTTAAATAAAGGGTTATCCTTTATTCCCACTACTAAATATAAAGATCTTGAGGGGGACATTGATTGCTTCAAAATGAATCGCTTAATGCGTTTAAGAGAACAATTTAGTTCACAACCTACAAATATATTATCTAAAAAAATAGGTTTTAAGCTCAGACCTTTGATGTGCTACTAAAGAACGACATGGAATCATCCAAAATTAAACAGATAGAAGTTCATCCTAATCAATTGAAGAGCGTAAGGCTATCAAAACGCTGAGAGATGATCACACCATTTGCATCCATCCTGCAGATAAGGGTGGAACGGTGGTATTACAAAATTACTGTGATTGTAGTAAAGAGTTAAATAAACAACTCAATGAAGGTGACACTTTTCAATGATTGACTCAAGACCCCACTGAAGAAGTGATGACATTGGTTAAAAATCTGATTGAATTAGGTCTGAATAATCATTGGATCACTGATGAAGAAGGCAAATATTTGAGAGAGGAATTCCCGGTTTGCCCAATTCTGTACGGATGACCGAAAATCCAAAAATCCGTTGTTCCCCCACCACTCAGACTTATAGTATCTGCCCGTAATGGCGTGCTCCAACCTGTTGGCAAATTTATTGGTGCTCACTTGCAAACTACAATAGTCTTCCAACTTACATTAAAGATACTCCCGACCTCATTAAGAATATCAGAGAAGCGATATTACCTGAAGGTGAAATATTCCTTATGTCAATGAATGTCGGGAGCCTGTACACTATAATTCCACATGAAGGAGGCATTGATGCAGTGAGACAAACCCTTAGCAGGTCAGATGTATATAGAGGTCCACCAACTGAATTTTTGCTGGCCCTGTTGGAAATTTGTTTAAAATCTAATTTTTTCCAATTTGTGGGGAATTACTATATGCAGAAGTCGGGCACATCAATGGGAGCTGCAATGGCCCCAGCGTATGCTAATGCATACATGCATATATATGAAGAAAAATACATTTGCTGTAAATTTCACCAGCATATTCTAATGTTCAGCAGATTCATAGACAATCTGTTTATTGTCTGGCGCGGATCTGAAGATACACTTCTACAATTTAAAGAATATCTAAACAGATTGAATTCACCAGTTAGGATGACTTATAAACGGGATGCTGAATTCCTGGATTTGCGTATCACAAGAGAAGTGGAAAAATTGGGATATAGCGTATATCAAAAAATCACTGATAGGAATACCCTATTACACCATAGCAGCTTCCATCATCCTGCTTTAAAAAGTTCAGTCCCTAAATCCCAACTCACACGTCTCATTCGGAATAATTCCAAATCGTGACATTCAGATGGAAGAGATGATTAACAGATTTATTGCAAGAGGGTACCCTCGCAATACATTGGAAAGTATAAAGAATGAGTTATCGACAGAAGATTCTTCTAAAAAAACTAAGAAGAGGGACCGAATGATTTTCACAACTAATATACAGTTGCAGCCCAACACTTTCAGAAAAGTGTGTGTTCTAACTGGCATGTTGTCTCAAAGAATAAAACGCTGCCTGAGATTTTTCATGAAAAAACAATGGCCTTAAAGATCTCCTAATGAAGACAGATCCCGAGATGAGTTACAAGAAGAAAAAAGATACCTGGCTCCTGCCTATACAACCTGGCTGCTGTTAGTGTTCTGGATGTACAACGTGTGGATCCATGCGTAAAACCAGGACTTTCACACATCCACACACCAATAAAATGTATTGGATAAAACATCAGATTACCTGTACACGTGACTTCATCATATATATGATTACCTGTCCCTGTGGACTTGCATACATTGGGAAAACTTAAAGAACTTTAAGCGAACGTATGGCAGGACATCGGTCTGCCATCAATGTAGCGTTTAGGCATGAGAAATCAGATTTGTGGTAATTGATCATGTACCACCTCGACGCAGAAGTGGAAATAGAGCTCCACTACTCCTGCAGAGAGAGTGTTATTGGATTTGTGAATTGAATACTTATAGTCCACATGGTTTAAACGAAAATAATCCATTGAGTTGTTTCCTATCAGAGAGGTAAACAAAGATCTGCATATACGTTTGACGCATAGACATATCATAGTTTTATTTGCTCTTTCATTTATTTTCTCATTTTTTCTCTTTTCCTTTTTCTTATTTTTTCTTATTTCTGTTTTTATTTATTTAGTTTTCTTATTCCTTTATTTTTTATTTTTATTATTTTTTATTTTTATATTTTTCTTTTTTATTTAGATTTTATTTTTATCTTTTATTTATTTTTTATCTATGATTTGGTTTGTTTCATTCGATATACTCTTTGACCCATTGGTTGCTGGGCGACAGGAGGCACACAGAGTATGTGCCCGGTGCCGCTTCTGACACCCAGGGGGTCAATTGGAGTAATGCATTAACATGTTAGCTTGTAGCACTGGTCCCACTAGTGGTGTTTATTTCCTTTTTATCTCTGATTCCGCTGCTTTTGCTTTTTATTGCTACTTTGTAGCTATTTTTTATTCACCACCGGGTGGCACTGGTGTTCATTTTCTTATTTTTTTGTTCTCTGTCGGTATCTTTGGATCTCTATGGGGTTCTTCTCGCGGGTTCTGTCTGTCATCTATGACGTCACGTTCCCGGGCATTGGGTTCACGCTGGTGAGTTATCTATTTAAACTTTGTGTATTTGTGGTTCATGTTGGCTTAACAGAGACCATTGAGAGGGACCAAAACGTTGCTATATATTAAAATTATTTAGATCATTTGAAGTCCGTGAGTGCATAGCTTCTTCTGTCTACAATCTGCATTTCTATAGCACCCAGCAAATACACACTTTGATTTAAAGCGAGAGTGCCAAACTTTAATTACTTTATGACACTATATATATATATATGTCAGGGTATCATCCATAGCCATGTACACAAAACCATAAGGATGCACACACTCTCCGGCCTTCATACATGTGAAGATGTGTTTAATTCTGATTCAACATTTCGATCCATTCTACAGACCTTTTATTAAGACCCTGAAAATGGCCCACAGAGAGGATTCAAAAGATGAACCAGAGTGGTCAATATAAATAAACACATCCTCACACTATTAAGTCCTGAAAGTGCTTCCACTCACCATTTTGAACAGAGAGCTAGCCCTCAAGGTAAAATATTTGCCCACCCCAACATAGCGTAATCTCCTATAAGGCATTCACTTTACTTTCTTGGGGCTCAATGCAAATTGCTTGTATTTTTAATTTCCAAGAGTTTTCCATCTAGAGACCCGATTAACTGTAATTTCCATTCTAATAACTTTAATATTTCATTAGATCATCTTGTTTTCAAATATGAATGAAATTAATCTGTTGTTCTGTACTTATTTTTCAGTGCTTTTATATGTGAGGAAAGAAACTGATGAGGTGTTTGATGCCCTGATGTTAAAATATCCAACTGTTAAAGGGCTATTGGATGCAGTAAGTATATTTTCGTCTAATAGTCTTCTGATTTATTTTTATCCATTTATTAAGTAGACTATGGAAAAGCAAATATTAGAAATACATAGTGCAGAAAACAAAAAAGGCGGGCACAGGGGAGTTCCCTAGTGCAATCCAGCAAAAATCTCGTACTACCGCCTTAACACCCCACACTTGGGTACTCAGAAGCGATAGGCTGTCAATCACTTATATGAAAGACAACTGCAGGACAGACTAGGTAAATATACTGACCCAGACACAGGACACTTCATATGGCTCAATATAAGGCTGCTCATCCACTCCTTACTCTCTCCAAGAGGCATAAAGTATCCCAAAAAAGAAAACAGATGGGGGACTGCCCAATAGTGTAATATTGAAAGAGCAATAACAAATGGGTAAAACTATACCAATATACTCACATTTTAGAGTGGTCAGCTGTGGGGATAACCAATGTTGATGAAAAGATGTATGGAGAACTCTCACCGTCTCCACTCAGTGGTTTACAATCAGCTGCTACACGTACTCCAATACAAAAGGCATCAACAAATGTATATTCTCGAAAAATAGTTTAATATAAAACAGGCTCCGATAAAATCAACTGCATATATGTTGAAAACAATGCTAAAAAATGGGCTAAGTTTCGCTGCTGAGCACCGCTTCTTCAATGCCACTAATTTAATATGTATACATGAGTGAAAATTAAGTGGGAAATATTTGTGTGTATGTATATATATATATATATATATATATATATATATATATATATATATATATATATATATATATATATATATATATATATATATATATATATAAAATAGTTTAGATTGGGGGTGTTTTAAACACAATCATTGTGGTAAATATATTTCTAGTATTTTCTTTGTGTAGCCCTATTACAATGAAATTAGTACTACTATGTTTACCATATACAGTCATAAAGCGACTCAGAAATGCAAAATTATTTGTTGTGTGTCGTTGGCATCAAAGGCAACTATGGAGAATCTCAAAATATTTTTTTTCTGTTTCAAAATTATTTATGCATTCAAAATGGAATTGTAATGCTTAATTTCCTTGGAAAATAAAAACATCAAACAAAATTAACTCTCCAAAATGAGTGAACATCTTTAAATGAAAACTGCATCTTGAGAAATTGCCATTTTTTGGGATAGGAAGATGCGGATTCTCTTTATTTGTGTATAATTTTTGTAAGGTTTGTTACCCCCTACATACAACTTACAATGAGTTGGAGTAGGAGACATCTCTAGCACCCAGGGACTTAAATAAGCATTTGTGAGTTGCAACATATGACATGCTTTTTTAACTCTTTATTGCCCCTTAAAAAAACTGCTAAAACCTCATGTAAAAAAAGTGGAGGTCAGCACACAATAAAAATCCCTCGTTTTGCCAAACAATAGTAATGCCTCCTAATGTTTATTATTATCTCACAGCTAGGGGGCAGCACAGTGTAAGGAACTGAAAATAAAATTAAAAAAAAGGCAAAGCAATGCGTTACGTACTGCTCTAGCGGTTTTGGGGGGGGGGGTTCTGTTAACTAACAGATTTATTCAGTTTGCCCATTCCAGTCTATTAAAAAGCCCAGTCTTACACAATCTTAGGAATAGACTGTCTAGGGATTCCCTTACTGTATAATCCTTAGCATGGTCTATGGGAAGTTGTTCAATGAGTACTAGAGTAGTACATATGCACATTACTTCTGAGTAGTCCACAGTCTAATGTTAGAGGATCATGACAATTTAGCTTTGGAGCAAACCAAATGCCCCATAGGGAACAAACATTTATACTGATTTAAATTGGGATTTTAACCCTTTGATTCCTCAAGTAGATACTTTTATAACCATTAAAGGGCCAGTGGGATGCACAACTCATTGTGTATCAATGAGTTGCATGCCCCTCTGGTCCTTAAAAGCGTTAATGACCTTTCTTCAGACCTTAGGAACAGGTACAACAACCTATTATACAGCTTCATTTTCTGAGACGTTTTAAGGTGGTCCTATCAACACCATCTCCACAATGACCATTACTTACAGATCTTTACTACTGTGTTTGTTGTCCTGGGCGTCAGACTCCTAATGAAAGGGTTAATGTTTATTAATCTTAGAATAACACCAGTGGGTAATGTGGGTGGTTTTCCTGGAAAGTACCAGATTTATGTCTGCCATTTGATTCTGTTTCTGTGCTGTTCTAGGTACAGTTTTAAGGTGTGGTGGAATTGAATGTAAAATAGTCTCCTGTAAGATAAATAATCTTCTCTACAGTTCTGGTCAACATTATTGGCACCTTTGAATATTTCATATATCATGTACAATATCTCCTGAAAAAAGTGTGTAATGAAACAGATTTGGTCTATATACACTCATACGTTTGATACAGAACAGCACAGGATAAAACAATAACAATTTAACATTAAAAATTCAAATCCGTTTGAAAAGAAGAACTAAAATGTTATTGCTGTCAAATTAGACTCCCCTGTGATAAATTGTCAGTGCTCACATGGCTAGTATTAGCCAATCAATGATGGCTTTGATGCTTAAAAAGGCCACTTTCATTCCCTTGTCCTTTTTCACACTGATGAAGTAAAGAGAGATGTCTGAGAGCATCAGCAACACTATTATCACCAGACATAAGAATTCTAAAGGGTACAAGTCATCTCCAAAGACCTTGGCATCCCTGTTTCAACAGTTCACAATGTTATTAGGAAGTTTGCTGCTCATGGAACTGTCAAGAACCTTCTGGGATGTGGTCACAGGAGTAAAATTGATCAGAGAAATCTTCAAATGTTGGTGCGAACTGTGGGAAAAAAACACCATGTATGACATATGCACAGCTTAAGACTGACCTGGAGAAATCTGGAGTGATGGTTTCAACCCATACCATACGCCACATACTAAACCAAGAAGGGCTTTATGGGCAAAGGCACCCCACTGATGAAAGCAAAACATAAAAAATCACAACTGATCTTTGCCAAAATCCAACTAGTGAAACCACAATCATTCTGGGACAGATGAAACCAAAGTAGAGCTCTTTGGCAGTGTAGACCAACAATATGTTTATAAGTTACAAAATGAAGCTTATAAGGAAAAGAACTACCTACAGTTAAACAGGGCTTAAAATTTGAAGTCCTTTGCTACTAGCCAGACCTGAAGAGTTACTCGCCACTGCAAGCCAAAACATACCCACCAGGGCTGAATTTCTACTCGCCAGGGCTAAATTTTCACTCGCCATTGGCTAGTGGGAAGTGGAAATTTTGAGCCCTGAGTTAAATATGGTGGTGGATCAGTAATGTTGTGGAAATGCTTGCTGCCTCTGGTGCTGGAGGCCTTGAACGTAATAAGGGAATAATGAAAGATCATGGGTCCTCCAGCAGGACAATGATTCAAAGCACACATCCAAAAGCACAAAATAATGGTTGAAAAGGAAAATTTGACTGTTTTAGATTGGCCATCAATGAGTCCTGATCTGAAACCTTTGGAAAGATCTGAAATCTGCCATTTGGACAAGGAATCCTGAAAACATTCAAGAGCTTGAACAAACTGCAACGGAGTAGAAGAAACTGCCAGCAGACAGGTGCAAAAAGCTTATAAATGACTACGGTAAACATTTTGAGGCTGTCATTGTTGCCAAGTGTTGTGCAATCCAATATTAGGGAAGGGTACCTTTAATACTGTCCAGGCCATAATTTATGTTTCTTCTGTGAAATCACTACATGTTAGTTGAAAAGGCATCTTTTTTTGTTGAATACCTTTGGACATCCCATTGAAATGTTCTGATAATACACCGTAGGTACGTTTCCATTTATTTCTGAAGATATTGTACATGATGTACAGTATATTCAAGGGTGCCAGTAATGTTGACCAGAACTGTGTTTACTGAATGTCAATTGCAGGTTATAGCATTATTTTCTCTTTTACTTAACAGTAACCGATGACCATACCTAACTGCCCTTTTTCTTACTCATTTGTCTAATACTCTAACCAACAACTCCTGCAGCGGTATTTGTTTCCCTTAGTCCTTCCTGGAACTGATAACTGTCCCCCGAAGAAGGTGATGAACCAAGTTCCTTGTGCACTGTTAGTGGTACAGACTAACATTAAAGGCGAAGTAACACCTCCAAATGATAACCTCTAATGACCCCTATGAATTGTGGCCTATGTTCAAAAGATATCCCCTTCAGTCAGTCCTATATGTTATGTCCATAGAGGTGGACATGACAGTTGCCAGCAGGGCCACCTGACCTCAGACTCCACCCACTGCACATGGACCAGAGGGATGTGAAATGCATTGCTTTGAAATATGTTTTACACTGCTCTGGTTCTCAAAGAGTTAAGTAGGCATATTCACTCTGCCACATGACTTCAAAAACTCCACCCACTCCCCATGGTAATCCGAATCCTTTAGCCCCTTGAGTGCCAGAGAGGTACACAACGCGTGTGCTGCATATGTCTCGGACATTCAAGGAGCAGAGAGATCCGTGACTCACTGAATTCACTGTGCACCCCTCTGTTTCTCAGAGTTAAGTATCAGAATCTATGTAATGACAATCCCTTTAACCCGTTGAGTGACAGAGGGGTATGCAACGCATTGCTTTGCAATGCGTTGCATACCCCTCTGGCACTCAAAGGGTTAATGATGGTGTTTGTGCATTACCTTTACCCTTTTAATGCTTCAGATGTCTCCAGCACATTGCTGAGTGTTGTCTTGTAGACTACTCTAGAATCCAAGGGTGTAAACTGTTTTGCAGAGGTGCTATCTTGCTTGCTTTTTTCTACCCAGAATCTTCCATGTCAGTTAATTTTTCCAGTGATCCATCCCATGGCCTGGCCTTCTTATTGCTTTGCCTAGAGTCCTGCAGATTAATGGTAAAAGCTACAAATTCTCATTTCTCATCCCTGTGTTTAAATTCCAGATCTCTGAAAAATATGGTATCCCAGTGGAAAAGATTGTGAAAATTTATAAGAAGAGCAAAAAAGGGTAAGAACACTTGAATTTCAACACAGAGATGCAACGCATTTCAAAGCACTGATTCGCCCATCATCCAGCACACTAAAGGGCACATTTACCAATCTGACAGTAGACCAGTTCTGGAGCAAAACAAATGCACTGTATTTATCAAAGAAAAATGCCCATTAATGTCAGTGGGACTTTTTATTTGATAAATATGGAGCATATTTATCCAGAATGGCTCATCTTTTGCTTTGATGATTGTTAAACTACAGGACTTATGCATAATAGAAAAGACCAGAAATTCTGGTGAAAAATGTGTTTGATACCTCTCTTGAATTTAGGGGGTTAAAGAGCCACGTTTATGTCAGTGTTTGGGGAATTTTGTTTCCTAATCGCCTCTTTTGCTTCTGGATGAGCGAGGTGTGGCTAGAGTATGGTGACTACTGTTTTGTTGCCAATCAGGTTCACTGCCAAAAGCAAAGCCTCAGATTTGTTTTGTCTCTAGTGCGGCAGTGTGGGTGGGATTATATGACATCATGAGACCCTGCTCTGATGTCACTTGAAATCAGTGCACACAATGTGGTTTGTCAGGAGCACCAGAGTCCCAAACCCTAGAGGTACAGACACTGTGACAGACTGTATACTATATGTCAGTGATTGGCAATGTGAGGCCCACCAGCTGTTGAACATCTTTACCATTCAAGGGGTTAAAAACCCAATTTAAATAATTGAAAATGTGGGAACATTTTATTTGTTGCTTTGCAACATAACTGCTTATTTTTTTTTATATCTTCCTAAATATAGTTCTTAGATCCCTAAAATATCATCCTTATATTGCTTTTCTAATGCATGTGTAGAAAGATGTGCTTCTGTCCTAAATAGCCACAGTTTGATTACTTTTCTCTGATCAGCTTTTAATGAGTGCCATGATGTAAAACAGTTGATTTACTGTGAATATGCCTACTTCTCTACTGTTTAGAAAAAGCTGTTACAGATCTGATAATACCGCACTATGACTTCTGAGAAACCTGACAAGCTTATTTAAATAAGCAAGGGTCTTAAGGCCCTAGACAGGTTATGTTTAACCTCTAGAATTCCAAAGCAACTGCCGAAATGCGGCCACTGCATAAGCAATTATAACCAGCGTAACAGTCATGCAGGACTCCTCCTGTTGCCCCCACAGTTACTGATCTACAGCCAATTAGGCAGGGAGTTCAATAAACACAAAACAGGGGAGCCATTAAGGGACTATGCAGCAAAAAAAACACCTGGTCTTAAATTTCCCACAATAAAGTGGGTCCCTTAATGGATCTTAAGGGCTATCAGTCAATTGAATTGCTTCTTGCTGCTTTTTTTGTTTATTTTGAACTAGTAGAATAGCCCATGTACACGGGCCACAGTGCCAGGCAGCAATGGCCGCGGTTCAGTTATGCACAGTCGGTGCACAGAGAGGACTACAGTCTGAATTCTGAACACCCCACTCCATGGGCAGTCTGTACTGCACATGACTGCAG
Source organism: Rhinophrynus dorsalis (assembly GCA_037306005.1). Lineage (NCBI taxonomy): Eukaryota > Metazoa > Chordata > Amphibia > Anura > Rhinophrynidae > Rhinophrynus > Rhinophrynus dorsalis. Next base: position 68,740,953 of record CM074723.1, on the reverse strand, counting down.
CACGCGCAGCCGTCTCTACTGCGCATGACGGCTTCCGACAAACATCCTTAGCGAATTATAATATAGGATGGGCAAAAACACCACTAACTTTATTGAGCAACAGTTTATTTTTTTGCTGGCGTTTTTTCATATCACAGGTAATTGTATAGATGGATCTGTCACTCAAAAGGTTAAATGCATTTAATCTCATTTCATTTTAATGTTGGTTTGATTTTACTGAGGGGAGAAGGATTTTCTTCTGCATTTAAAGTGGGACTGTCATAAAGTGATGATTTTGAAAGATAATTCAATGGCACCTACATTTTTGTTAGCCATTTTCTATTTCAAATAATAGTTTGAGAGATTTAGAATTATTTATTTGCCATTTTATGAGAATGGGCTACTACTTCCTGGTAGGAAGTAGCAGTTGGGATGGGGAGCAATGTGCCAGTGCCTTCCAGATATGCACTAACTGAGAAATAAATAAAGCTAAATATATTACAAACCATTGTCTATATATCTAAAATTGAAAGTTGTTTCTGGTTCGTTGCCCACCGGGGTGGCATGGTGGTAGAGGATGCAGCAAATGAGGGGTGACTTGCCACTGCAGTAATCCACTGAGTTTCTGAACTGCACGGTGTGCCCAATCACAAAGGCAATGCTATGCACCGTTTGTTAGCTTTAAGTAAAAAGCACCAACATTCACTTGTTTGTTACCAAGCGACAGTTCCACTTTAAACACAGAAGCCATGTATCTAACTGTGATCCCTTAATTACCTTTCATAGCAGAATCTCTACCAGGCAATAAATAAACCAAATGAAACATTGTCCAGCTCCTGAGAATTCTCCAAAAGCCCAGCTGTGCAGCTTCAACTTCTTGTTTATGTTCTCATGCCACCTAAACGGCCAAAACATAATTATTGTATTAATCATGCAATTAGCGCATCGATATTTCACTCCAGACAGTAACTTAAAAGGCAATTATGTTTTTCGAAGAGAGCAAACTTCAGAAAAGCATGGGGCTATGTTGTACTGCCAAAATGGCTCCTGTTAGCCATCAGGGGATGGGGGGTGGGGCAGAACACTGAACACCCTCCTCCCCCCGGCTAGTAGTGGATTGGAATGCAACAAATTTTGTGGGTTGCATGCACAGCCTCCATATACCCTTCAGGTTTGAAAGCCCTTATCTAGTGATTATGGAGGTTTTGCTCACAGCGCAATGAGAATAAACAGAGATTTCAGTCTCATATTTCAGTCTCTCTCTCACTGGACCAGTACTCTCTTAACTTTTTTCTGCTTCCCTACTGGTCTGTGGAGGTAATGCATCTTTGATCAATTGATATTTAACCCTTTAGAGCAGGGAAGGGCAAAACATGGCCAGTGGGCCAGATCCAGCCCAAATTCTGGTTTAAGGTTCTCTGGCAGTTCTGCTGTACTAAGAATATGACTTCTGGCTTCCTCTGCACAGTAACGCACCCTCCCAAACACACACACACACACACACACACTCACACCTACACTTACCTCTCACAAAAGGCTTCCCAAGAACACTTCATTGGGAAGAGATTGGAATCTTAGAGATTTGTGAAATATTTTTGTGTTTTGCACTCTTTAACTGGTAGTCTCAGAACTACACATACACTGACTACCAATCCACCCTTGTCTCCTGCCTGCCATAACTTAATTTACTCTGGGGAACCCATTGCACTTCGTCAGGCGCCCCAGGGCTCCACTGAACCTAGTTTAACAACAACTGATTTAAACCGACCATTAAGGTCTTTAAAGGGTTAATGAAATAACAAGGTGATTACATTCTTTACACCTGAACTTGGTACAGCTAGGAAATACTACCAATGTGGAAGTAAAAAAGAAAATGGCAAAATTAGGTGTATTCAGTGAGGTGGAAAATGAAATAGTTTATTCAGATGATCCGTTATGAGAAATAATGTAGCACATTTGACACATAAATTGGCTCCCTCTGTGTGGAATCCCTTGTTTTCTTATAAACACAGATTTTCCCTAGTAACAGTGGATGTTTGGCTGAGGCCAATCAACATATTTTTACATTGATTTCTTTGCTGTTTAGTTACTTGTACATGCAACGTGCCAAGCACATTTGTTTATTTGTTTTAATTACCCACAGAACAGGCATTTCAACGTCTTTCTCACAAACCTCAACATTTCTTTGTATATCTTTCCTATGATGTCCTAAGAAATCATACACAATTTCTGGACATGTTTAAATGCAACTAACGTGAATATGTATATTCAAAGGCAAAAAACTTTCCTTAAAGGGATAGTAATACTTCATTTTATCTTTATTTTACTTTGTAGGCATTAAAAAAAACATGAAGACCGATATAAGTCTTATCTCTCAAACCTTTATGATTTAAGGGATATTCACAAGCAAAGTTTCCCCTCCCGTCCCTTTTACCTAGTGTAAGCCATCTCTTCTCAGATGTGGAATCCAGTCCATAGACCAGACAGATAACAGCAGGGGACAATCTTCTTCCTATGAGAACAATGAAAGTCCTGTCCCCCTTGACAAGTTTTTCAGGTTTTTCCCTTATCTTAATTGAAGATTGTCCCTCTCTGCAATCTACCTGGGCACCTCCCTTCTTCTCTGGCTGAGCAGTGTTACATCCGTAAAAGTGGCAGGAGGGGGATACTTTGTCATTGAATTACTCTTGTACTACAACTCTGACAGAATTGAGTCCAAATACTATGATGATTAATTAGAGCTGCTTTTATTATGAAACATTACTAACCCTTTAAAGAGTTATGGCCTCAATCCAAATGTTGGAGACGGCTGTTTTTTCTGCCAACGGCATTTTTTCCAGCACAGTAAGCTATTCAAATGTCTGTGCTGTAAAAAAGTACCGGCAAATAAAAGAGCCGTTGTGAGGTAAAGTTAAGAGGTGTTTTCATCCTTTGGAAAGGATGTAAACACCGTAAATTGCAATTCAAAAGTTAGCCAAGAACAGGCAATAAGGGACTCAAGTTATTGCAGGAAAGTTAACACCTATTCCTTTTTTAAATTGAGTCCCTTATCACCTGTTTAAACAGCCGACACAGACACTTGAAGTTAAAAAAACCTAAGTCCTCAGTGGATGTATTGATATGGGGCTCTAAGCCCCATATCAATACATCCAAAGGATAAAAAATGTGTCAGACGTTAGCAGGATTAACCCTGTGAGTGCCGGTGGGGTATAATTACCCCGCCGGCATTCATAGGGTTAACCCGACTAAGTTAAAAACATCACATTACATGTAACACTTACCATTAATCCTGATATCCAGCGGAGTCCTCGGCTTCCTGGTCATCTTCTGTCCTTCTTTTCTATCTTCTGTCTTCTTTCTTCTCTTCTATCTTTTCTTCCATCTATAAAAGAAAAAAATAAGTTTGAGTTAAAAAGCATAGATACATTAACCCCATGAGTGCCAGAGGGGTACGCAACGCATTGCAAAGCAATGTGTTGCATACTTCTCTGGGGCCCAAAGGTTTAAAGTACATAGTAGCGTGCCAGTCTTCAAATAAAAATCACCCATATAGAATAATAATAAACATGTTAGGAAATGTTTGCCATATATCTTAATGCCAATGTATTTCTATTGTCTATAAGTAACTAAAAATCCAACTCAGCTTAATATGTTGCTGTCTTCACGGGCCGATGTCTGCACCGATCTGAAGGAATTAGAACTGAGGCTGCCCTTTTATATGGACAGCCTTACTTCTAATTCCCTACAGCCATTGGCTGAAATATTCTTACGCATCTCCCAGCCAATCAGCTTTGAGCAGCTAAATTATTTCTGGCAGTAAGGAGACATCCTCTTCTTGACAGGAATTTTTCAAGAGCATTCAGATGAAAACTATTATTCAAGAAGATATCTGTTCCACAAAGCAATAAAGTATCTCTTGGTTTCACAATGAATCATAGATTAAGGGGAAGGCAAGCACAATGCATTTTCAAACAAATTGTTTATTTAATCTAAAATCCAGCTTTTAATCTTCTCAGCTGCTCTAAGTGCGTAATTTTATGACTAAACGCAGTGAATACAAGGCCCATAGCCCTCTTATTTTCTACTTATAATGCTGCAGTACTTTGTATAATTTAGGGACAACGTTTGGCAATATATTGCTTTGGTTGTTACATCAACAGTATTGGTATTCCATGATTTGTCTGTGAGTTGGGTCCAGAGAAGCAGGTGTTACCCTCTAGTAAAATATCCTATAACAGCGGTAGCCAGCCTTGGGCCTCAAGAGCTACCAACAGTGCATGTTTTCAGGGTATCCCAGCTGGAGCACAGGTGCACTAATCAGTAATTCAGTCATTTTAATTGTTCTGCCTGTACTCATTCTGGGATATCCTGAAAACATGCACTGTTGGTAGCTCTTGAGGACAAGTGTTGGCTACCCCGATCTATACTAAAGGAACACTAACACCAAATAATGATCTGGGGGTTATACATGCTTACAGTAACTACCCAGTACACCATGTTAGCCTCTGTAAAAAATAATCTGTTTTCTAAGCATTCAAATCTAGTCTTACATAAACCCTGTGTGGCTCCCATTCCTGTTTTTGGGGGGGTTTTTTGTTTGTTTGTTTTTTTCTCCAAGGGTTCCCATTACATCGCTATCTTGATAGGGTGTCTTTTGAAGTGATAGTGTTTTACTGTCTGTAAACAAGCTGAGATAATGTACCCGGGCCTTCTGAATAAAAGGCAGTAGGTGCTAACCTCAATACATTAGCAGCATGAGCTCTGCACAAACAAATTGTATCTAAATAGGATACTCTACACATGCATTTTAATGCAAGTTCAGGATTAAATTGTAGGGATATTACATTTTACAGACCTTAGCTGGATATACACGATATTTTATACACAATATTTAAAATTATATAAAACAATTTAATTTTTAGGAGTTGTATTCATTTAAATAACAATATGTATATCACAGAAATATCATCACCTCCCCTCCCCCCGAAGATACAGGAGATATTACAGAAAAGGCCATGGGCCAATGGGTGTCTGAGCTGTTACTTTCCAGGGGCTGAAAACAATCTTAGTGCTCCCACAAATTGTGATGGAATAATTTCTAATGCCCAATGCCACTCTCATATCACAAGAGAAAACAGTTGTCGCTAAGCTAGAGAATGGGCAGTGCTGGCATAGGTGTGCAGCTAGCATATACTCAGAAAACACACTAAATTGATTTTATTGCACAGTAACCAAACACAGGGGTAAATAGAAACAGGAGAACACAACCAACACACAGTGCACTTAAAGGGATAGTAATACTTGCAAATTACTAATCCCCATATTGTAGCTTTGTTAAAAAGAAATGTATTGCCCCCAGTGTCCTCTCTCAAACCCTTATGGTTTGAGAGATGGTAGCGATCAAAGTTCCCCCCTCCCTCCCCCTTTCCTGACTGAACTCTGACTGCAGGGGAAGCTGTCGTACGACAGTCTTATGTGCATCAGGCGGCTCTGCAGCATTGCCGAGATCGCGTTTATAAAAAAGAAATCTTTCACTAAAATGGTCTTCTACGTGAGCTTGCAAACCAAGCACAAGTAGAAGACCGTTTTAGTGAAAGAATTCTTTTTTATAAACATGATCTTGGCTCAGCTGCAGAGCCGCCTGATGCACATAAGACTGTCGTACGACAGCTTCCCCTGCAGTCAGCGTTCAGTCAGGGAAGTGGGAGGGAAGGGGGAACTTTGATCGCTACCATCTCTCAAACCATAAGGGTTTGAGAGATGACACTGGGGGCAATACATTTCTTTTTAACAAAGCTACAATATGGGGATTAGTAATTTGCAAGTATTACTATCCCTTTAAGTGCACTGTGTGTTGGTTGTGTTTTCCTGTTTCCATTTACCCCTGTGTTTGGTTACTGTGCAATAGTAAAAAATCTAGTCCACCTACAGGATGAATCCATGAACTTTGTGGCTCATTAGGGTACATGTCTCAGATTGTCAGAGTCCATAATGCACACACACACTGTAGGCGGAAGGTTCTATTTTCTGCCAATTTCTTCATGCTCTGAACATTCTCACCCATCCCTATTTAGCAGTAAGATCCAGGGTCATATTGACACTCTGATGTACCTGGGTATATCAAGGTGTGCTGCAGGTGGTTTTAGTGCATCATTCTGGGCCAACTGTGCTTATTCTTTGACTTCATCTGATTCTCTGCATGAAGGTACAGAGCAAGTCAGTGTGGGAAATGGTACCAATAGTAACATTCACACAGAAAGTCAAGTGTGTAGGGTCGGACAATACACAATGATTGGGAATGAGAGTGCATCTGGCAGAGCCATTGAAGTGTCTCTTTCATGGACTTTTCCATCATAATCTGTGTGGTGTTCTACTCCCTATTCTCTTTCATGTAGAAGCCCAGTTAAGAGATGAGTGTAAAAGTCAGTAGTGACCCCTCCTGACACAATTAAAATGACCATATCACAGTTGTGGAGCAGCTGTGAATGGCTTTTACTTCTGTAGCAGCAGATGTTTGTTCTGGGTGACATGGCACTAAACATCAAGGTTGGGAGGTTTTCAAGCAGCTGCTGTGGTTGCTTGAGATAGAGGAACGTTCACCTCCTATAGAACAAAAAGAGTCGTTCTCAGTCTGCCCCCAGCAAGCCAGCTGCTGGCTGAATAAAAAAGAGATACAGAAATTTAACCCACAAAATACTGTGCTCGTGCAGTGAACATTAAGTTATCACTAGTGGTCCTGTGCTCTAAACCCAGTAATCCTGCTCCCAGCAGATACTGAATCTGCTAAAATGAATCTGCTGCAATGCAGTAGGACCAAAGCTTTGCATCTGTTGGTTATGAAATTCATAATATATCCCACAATGCTCTACCACAGACTCTTTCCCCTAACGGAATAGTCCTCTTCCACTCACTCTGCCTGTTGAAGGGCACATCTCTATACTGAGATGATAAATGCAGTGAAATAATCACAAATAAGCACATTCCTGTGTCCAGGTGTGTAGCTGTGTGTGCCTATTGGATGGTGATTGTGTTTAAATCTGTACAGGTTTTTGGGGGTGTTTGACTGTATCTGGCATAACTTTTTGAGTACCAGCGGAATAGGTTTTATATTGCCTACTCACCTGGCTCTCACAAGGTTACTGTGTCTGGTTAAAGACAATATTATTCAGTCAATATATCCTGTCCATGGAGACAGGACACATAACAAGACAACTGGCCACAAATTCTGCTCATTGCACACAGAAACCATAGCCCTTTAACGATCAGAGTGGAGTCCATTACATTGCATACCCCTCTGGTCCTTTATCAGTCAAGTAAACTCATGCATGCTGCCTGCTTCAGTTGAGAAAAAAAAATGTCCAGCAACTGTCATGTCTGCCTCCATGGAAATGACATCCAGGACTCATTGAAGATGTTCTCACTTGACGAAAAGCATAAAGGCAAAATGCATATAGCCGTTAGGATTTTATGGCTGTAGTAAGGTAAGGGAGCATTATAATTATTAGATGATAGTTTTCCCTTTAACCTGGCAGATTTCCAGGGATTCTAAGCGAACAAGGTAGTCTAAACAGTTGATGGCTGAAGCACTATGGAATATGCAGTGTATCAAAGGAAAACCTCTGCAGACTCCTCCTGTTTATATCTGTTTTGTTTATTCTTTTAACTCGGCAATTAATCAGTTTTTTAAACCCTTGAGGAACGGAGGGGTCCACGGCACATTGCAAAGCAATGCATTGCATACCACTCTGATTCTCAAGAGGTTAAATAAATGCTACATTAACCTCTTAACAACTGTGGCTTTTTTGCGCCTTAAGGTCAATTTCATATTGCTTCCTTATGTTTAAAGAGATAGTAACATTTAATATGTAAGTAAATATATATATATATATATATATATATATATATATATATATATATATACACACAGCAAGAGTTGGTAGTGGCACTCCCCATTAAACAAAAGTAAAGATATGGTGCACGTCCCATATAATGTATACAAAAGATGTACTCAGCCTGGCCTTTCATAGAAGAGACGGCACTCAACCAACTTCAGCAAAAATGGTTTATTCAGGCACTAACTTCCATACACCAAATGTTTTCGGTCACTAAGGGTGTATCCTTCTGAGTAAAACAAGGGTATTCCCATTGCAGTGTGCTGTATTCAAATATTATTGCAGCTGAAACTTGAACTGTTACAATAGTGCCCTGTTGCTACACCATCATATGGAGGGTTATGGTCAATTTTCTAAATGTTGGGTGGGGAAAAAACAAAACAATATTAAGCGACCCCCCCATCCCTTGTATTGGGGATTTTTGTTTCTAATTTTTATACTCAACATTTTCTTTCCTTTTTTCTGCCTATACCTTTAACCTTCAATAATGGACCTGGCAGTCATATTGGAGTGCGGTCTGCCTCCAGGCTGAGGACACTGTGAATGGAGTCTGCACGTTGATAAAAAGGTCCTGGAAGAAGGACCTTACTGTATTGTAAATCATCGGTGTGGAGGAGGACCTCCCTACAACAAGATCCTTTATTGAAGTTTAAAGGTAGAAGGGAATATTCCAGAATGCTCACCGGATGGGATTTTCTTCCCATCCAGCAGCCAGCCCGAATAAAGGTAGACTCCGAATATAAGGTGAGGTAGCTTTTTCAGGCTAAAATGCCTGAAAAATATGGCACCTTATATTAAAGCAATTATATCATGTGTATGTATGAGTATACAATGCAGTCCATAAGTATTTTGACACAAGTTTTGTTGTTTTGGCTCTGTACTCCAGCACACTGCATTTGAAATAAAATATTGACTAAGAGCATAAAGTGCAGCTTTAGATTGAGGGTATAAACTGTGAATCGTGTAGGAATTGCACTCTTTTTATACATAGTAATTCTATTTTAGGGGACCAGAAGTAACCGAACAATTGGCTGCTCAGCTGTTTCTTGGACAGATGTGTGTTGATGCATCATTAGATCATGCACAAGAGCTAACCAAGGGTCTAGAGATGATTCTAGGTTTGGTATTTGCATTTGGAGAGTGTTGTTGTTATCATCTCACAACATGATGAGGAAAGAAGTGTCAATGCCAGTAAATCAGACCATGAGGCTGAAAAATTGGAATAAATCTATCAGAGACATAGCATAAACTCTGCCAAAATCAACCATGTGGTACTTTAAGAAGCAAGAATCCTCACGTGAGCTCACAAAAAGGATTAATAATAATCAGCACAGTCTGTCTCTGCAGCACTGCATTAGATATTGTGTGTCTGTGACCAGGAAATCACCAACTATGCACATTAGACTTTTAACTGGATAATGGATCATTTCTTTTAAATTATTGTCAAATTTCTGTTCCTATTTTGAGATATTGTAAAGCTAAATCATTATTGTTAATGCTATTTGTTCTTATTTAACTTGTCATATCCTTTTTACATTTAGCATCCTGGTGAATATGGATGACAACATTATTGAGCACTACTCCAATGAAGACACTTTTATATTGAATGTGGAAAGTATGGTTGAGCAAGGCTTCAAGATCACACTGACTGAAATCTAACCTAAGTGTGGACATTGCCTGATGAGCAGCAGCATTTTATAAATAGTACAGAGGATTTTTATAGATCCTCCAGATCCCTGCACTTATCAGAGACATCAGGAACTTGTAATGATTCATCAAGATGAATACACCAGACAACATATCCCTATTTCTTATCAAAAAAGAAAAAAATGGATGACAAAGTGAAATTATTTATTTTATATCACTTTTTAGTGATCTCACTAATCCTCAAACAAGCTGGAGTTTGAGTGGACTAAGATGGAACAGTTTGTATCACTTGCTGTGGCATAATGATGCGGATCCCCATTGTTCTGTTTGCCACAATGCATGTTTGATCTCATCTCGGACACTTCCATTCCAGGAGCATAAACAAGAGAACATATTTGTTCAGGTAACATTTCATGGATTTTCTCATTTCAGCAGATCAACTAAGGGATTACAAGTCACAAATGTTCTGTGGATCAGAAACATCCCAAAACAGTATCCAGAACTCGGACATTTGAGATGACACATCAAACCTTTTCTTGGGAAAGTGTAAAGATAATGTTTAGCCAAAATGAGAACTGCCATAATTCATCTTCTGGTGTTACATCAAGTGGGTGTAAACTGAATGTACAAAAAGAGATTCACATTTCATTTTATGGTATTTTGTAAGTGAGCTAAAAAGGTAGATTTTTTTTAACAATGTACAAATTATTTTGTAAAGTGCAATATTATATTTTCATGTTTTGCCTTGTTTACTGCCCATATGGTGATGAGTTGTTGATGTCTTCTTGTTTTATAACTATCAGAAACATAGTAAAGTTTAATTTAAAATATAGGAATTTGAGATAATATTCATCATTACATGAACACATGCACACACGCTTACAAATGTATTGAGTAATGCATCATGCTGGTATTTGTAGTAAGTCCTCACTAAACCGTACTCTACTCTGTTCCACAACTCCTGAACTAAAAGTCCCAACACAATTGAAAGAGAATCTCTTGAACTTGGCTCTATGTCCAGTAATATGTAGCAAGAGATGTTTCAAATTTGCAGATGTCTCAGGCAGTTGTCAGAACACCTAGTGATAGAATGTACAGAAACTAAAACAGGGATGAGCAGCCTGCTCTTTAGCTGTAGTTGAACTTTAATTCCCTTCATGTCCATCCAGCCAATAGCCAGGAGAGCATGACAGGGGTTGTAGTCCACCAACATCCTGAAAGCTACAGGTTACTCACGTTAGGGCTAAGATAATGTTGATAGCCAAATATGCAGTGTTCTGGAAGGAGTGTAAGAGACAGAGAAGGCAAGAGATGGACTGCCAGCAGTGGCGTAACAATAGGGGTTGCACCTGAACCAGACCCGTCACTCCAAGGGGCCCGGCCACCCCCTGCGAACCCATCAACACTCGCCCACAGCCCTGCCCGCAGCAGCTCAACTGATCTCCTGGCGCTCTAGTAATGCAGAGTGCTGGGAGATGACATCATCTCCCAGCGCTCTGCATAACTGAGAACCGCGCGGGAGATGGAGGTAGGAAATGTACATGGGGCAACGTGAAGATGGGGGGGCGGCAGCAATTTCTGAACCAGGGCCCGGTGGCTTCTAGTTACGCCACTGACTGCCAGCGTGGATTGTCTGTATATAATGGCACGAATCACACACTTTCGCAAAGCAATAAGTGAAATATTTTCATTAAATATATTGTCAACAGTATTTGTAATTTGGACATGGATCTTTGTCAAGATAAATTTCAATTTATACTGTTTTATAAGGACATACATAAAAACACTTTATATTCTATATATTTGCTGTGTGAGTCAATGACAGCTGAAGATATCTTCCATGTTTTTTTATCATGGATCTTCCTGAAATGTATTTACATGATGGTATGTACATAAATATATTTTAATTGTAACTGAATTTATATTTTGCATTACTTTTACCATGGAGATGTAGTATTTTGTTAATACTGCTAATGTGAAATACCTGGTGGCATGAACCCTGGTTCAACAAATATTTGCCTTTTAACTCCTTGGGTGCCAAGGGGTTAACAACCTGTGCACACCTGTGCTCCATTATCAAAGCAACAATTGTTATATTATTTGAGGCGGGGTGTTTGTAATTGTTTTTTATACCATATGCAATGTGAGATCCAACAATGAACTGGCAGTCGTTTCTCTACCTTCATAAACAACAATTTTAAAAATTCTTCCATACAAATACGCCATTGTGATGTTTTATTGATGACATTCAGTCAATATTCTTCAGGTCTCTGTGTCCAAAACAAGCACCAATACACTGTACAGTTACTAATGGCGCACCAGGTTTAAGAACAATCTACTGAGTACTTTTGCCTTACCCCTTGAATGCTAGAGATGTTTCCTATACCGTGTGAAGCAATATTTTGGTAAAGTCTCTCTCATTCAGAGGAGTAATATAGCTTTAATTACAGATTCAATAGAAATTAAGAAGTGTTGAGTGCAAAAGCAAATTAATCATTTATTGAAATCTTTGCATATGGAGGAGTAAATAATGTATACAAGACTCCTATTTCCGTTAAAAAAATAAAGGTTTTCATATTCAAACATAGGCTTATTTCATAAATGTGGTTCTTCTGCCTTTTTTCATATAGTGCCATAAATGTGCACATCGGAAGTGATGGTATATTCCAAAATACAGGATAACAGCTTCTGACTAAAGTATAACCATTGTATGATAAGCTATTAGAAAGTTGATCATTTGTTGCTGTTAAAAATCTACAACATGGTAAACAAACACTGGGGTATTTTTCCAAAAAGACAGGCATGTGGATATGTGAGTGTGTTTGTGTTATGATATAAAACACAGGTGAACGGCTACAGTCAGACTAAAAGGAAAGAGATGCTAAAAAAAATGAAGCAGTAAGCTGGGAGAGTAAACTATATACCAACAATAAACCAACACTGTACAGCAGAGCAATACGCCAGTACATGACAGTAACAGGATATTACATTAGTCCCACTGGGCAATACATCACATGAGAACAACAGAGTATTGTATGCTATGAACCATTACATGAGACCAGTAGACCAATATACCATTACTTGAGAACAGAATAATAATACATGACAGCAGAATGTCAATACTTAGTCCATTTCTGTAATAGGTATTATGCTATTCTTGACATATACTAGTGACAGTGATGTATTTACGCTTTCTGCTTCCCTAGACTAAATAAAGTACATACATATTCTGGCACACCCTCACTGTATCCAGTCCATTCTGCAGGTTACACCCCTTCCCTTAAAGGGATAGTAATGTTTCATAATAAAAGCAGTTCTAATTAATCATCATAGTATTTGGGCCTTGGAGAGAGTTATTTCAATACTGTCAGAGTTGTAGTTCAAGAGTAATTGAATGATAAAGTATCCCCCTCCCGTTCCTTTTACTGATGTAACACTGCTCACCTCAGAGCAGCAAGGTGTTGTCCAGATGGAGTGCAGAGAGGGACAATCTTCAATTAAGATAAGGGAAAAACCTGAAAAACTTGTCAAGGGGGGCAGGGCTTTCATTGTTCTCATAGGAAGAAGATTGTCCCCTGCTGTTATCTGTCTGGTCTATGGACTGCATTCCACATATGAGAAGAGATGGCTTACACTAGGTAAAAGGGGCGGGAGGGGAAACTTTGCTTATGAATATCTCTCAAACCATAAAGGTTTGAGAGATAAGACTTATATAGTTCTTCATGTTTGTTTAATGCCTACAAAATAAAATAAAGATAAAATGAAGTATTACTATCCCTTTAAAGATTCAGACTGCAACTGGGCATAAATCAGGGCAGGCAACATGAAGCCTTCCAGCTATTTTGGACCAACACTCCCATCACCCCCCACCAGACCCTGCTTTTAGCCCTGTGTTGCTGAGTCACACTTTTTAAAGTATTTTTTTTATGTTTTTCTTAAGAAAATGTATATAGGCACACGTCAAAGCTGCCCAGTCTTCTGCCCCTTACAGTTAGCTGCCCTAAGAAGCCTAGGCCTAAATTAATCACTGAGTGGTGGTATCCTGTTCTGGTGATCTAATGTACCAGGTCATGACATAGCTTAAAATCAGCCAACACAGATTCACACAGGCAAAATGGGGAGTAATGCTTGCACCTTTCTTTGTATTATAATACAAGTGGTATTTAAACCAGTATACATCAGTCCTTAACCTCTTTTAGGTCAGGCAATCAACCAATTTCTGTGCGCTTGGTGAGCCTGATGCACAAAGAAAATGCAGGGAAATTCTAGAGCAAACTAGCTGCTTTTTAAGGAACAAATAAAAAAATTAAAAAAAAAAATCCCATTTATTTAATTGGAACGTTTAACCCTTTGAGTGCCAGAAGGGGTAAGCACTCAAAGGGTTAACATCTTGAAATGCTAGAAAGGTCTCTAATAGATAAATACATTGGAAATCTCTAGCATTCACAGAGTTAAAAACCCAATTTAAATCAATGGGAATTTAGGGGATTGATCCATTAATGCACCATTTCTCTTTGTACGTCAGCTTCCATGTTTGTTATGAAATGATTTCTACCATAACACACGCTGCTCTTACACTCACTATCTTTGGCTGGACTCCCAGTGTTTCTGCATGGATTAGAAGAACATTTCAATAAGGAATATGTTTATTCTGCATCCAGTGATGGCAGTACTTACAGTGGGGAATGGGGACCTTTAGTTCTTTCATTCTAATTAAAGGGATAGTAATGCTTCACAAAAACAGCAGCTCCAATTAATATTCATAGTATTTGAGAGTGTTTTATCAATACTGTCAGAGTTTTGGTTCAAGAGTAATTGAAGGATAAAGTTTCCCCCTCCCACCGCTTTTACCTAGTGTAAGCCATCTCTTCTAAGATGTGGAATCTGGTTGTAAGACCAGACAGATAACAGCGGGGGACAATCTTCTTCTTATGAGAACAATGAAAGCCCTGCCCCCCCTTGACAAGTTTTTCATGTTTTTCCCCTTCTCTTAATTGAAGATTGTCCCTCTCTGCAATCTACCTGGGCACCTCCCTTCTGCTCTGGCTGAGCAGTGTTACATCAGTAAAAGGGGCGGGAGGGGGATACTTTATCATTCAATTACTCTTGAACTACAACTCTGACAGTATTGAAATAACTCTCTCCAAGGCCCAAATACTATGAAGATTAATTGGAGATGCTTTTATTATGAAACATTACTATCCCTTTAAAGCCAACTGAAGAATCTTCCTAAAAACATCTGCATCTTCAAAAGCCTGAATGTCTAACCTAGAGGAGAAATCACACGTAACAACAGAGTGCTTGAGCCTTTATAGGACCAGAGGAGTGTGAATAACATTGTGAAACAATGCATTGCACATCTCATAGATTACCATGTGCAGTGAGCAGAGTTTGAGTTCCCGCAAACTTGTCATGTCCACCTCCATAGAGATGATGTGCAGGACTGACTGAAGAAAAAAAAAAATCATAGGCTCCATTTTGGCCATCATAAATGTGTGTGAAGGGGTTATTATTAAGAAGTTAGGCCCATAATTATAAAAAAAACTGGAGTTATTCTGGAATAAAGCAACTGCACCATAGGGGTCGAATAAAAATCCTGTACAATTAAATGTGGCTTTTAACCCCTTGAATGTTAGAGAGCTCCCCAATGCACTGCTTTTCATATAGCCAGAGGTTGGATATAGCAGAGGGAGTCTGAGATAACCATTTTAACAGTAAAGCTATAAGGTATTGTTTGGAACCCCCACGCTTCTAAAACAAAACAAAAAAAAAAATAGTGGTTTGCCCCTTTTGGAGAGGATAGGAGTTGTAGTTCCCTACAGTCCAGAGACCTATAACCTTAGAGTTTGGCTTGTCCATTTAGCAACATCTCTATTGTCTATTAAAGGAAAGTTCACACCTCCTAATAACAATCACCCATTTACCTTACAATGACCTTGTCATCCTAATGTACCCAATGAAATGTACCTTTTGCCTTGGTTCAAGAGAGAGCCTCATCAACCAGTATAGGATGTCCGGTCCATGGAGGTAGACTGACAGTTCCTAGCAGGACCATGGGACCTAACTGTTCACTGTGCACGGTGATCTTATCCTTTAAGGACCATTTGGTTAACATAGTATGAATATTAAATGTGTTGGTACATTACATTTGGGCTGATTACTTAGAAATAAATCATTAGGCTACAAAAGAGTGATTGTTGGAAGGGTTGTTCACAAAAGGGTTCATATATCCATTCTTGGTGGGCCAAGTTGGTCCGCTTCTTGACATTGTGATGCCTCCTAATGCCTCAGTCTTGATCTCATCAGAGACAATCAGAACTTTCTCCTCTCTAAGGCCTAAATTCAATTCATGCCTGTAAAAGGTAGGGCAAAACTAGAGAACGGCCATTAGCAAAAAGTGCTAGCGAGCTATTCAATTGCCCTACCAGCTGAAATCACAATGGACATTAGGCCACAGAAAAGGACTTGTGGCCAAATGTCCATTTTGTGCATGAAGTTCCCAAAATGTTGCTAAATAATGGCAATAATGGGAACATCAAAGGAAAAAGTTAACTATTGGTGCCTGCGATACTTTTAAGCGCCGATCGTTAGCTTATCAGTGTAACACTTGCCTGTCATCCACTGTCCCTCTACTATCTTTCTTCCTTCTTTCTCTAATCTTTTCTAATCTTCGTCTTCTATCTTCTTTCTCTCCATCTTCTTTCTTCTTCTGTTCCATTTTCTCTTCACAGACCTGTAAAATAAATAGAGATATTATAAATGTGCTACTCAAAGAACCCACAAATCTGTGTATAGTTTAACCCCTTGAGGGCCAGAGAGGTATGCAAGGCATTGCAGAGCAATGTGTTGCTTACTTCTCTAGGTCTCAGAGGGTTAAACAATGCACAGATGTGTGAGTGAATATTGTATAACATGCCGACAGTACAAAACATATGTCCCCACTGTGAGGGAATTATGAACAAAGACCGCCTTCATAAATGCCAGTAAGCTTTGAAATGGGGATTGGAGGAATCTGCTTGAAGCTGATTGGCTGGGAGGTGTGTAAGCACACATTCCACCCAATGGCTGTGAGACATTTTGAACAGAGACTGCCATATATATATAAGGCAGTCTCTGTTCATAATTCCCTCGCTGTGGAGGGTGAGTTACAAAGTGGAATGATGCTCATTCTTACTTTCTCCACCTCCGCCAGCAACAGAGGCAGGGAATTAAAAAAGGGCCAATATTTTTATTTATTAAGTTTTCTCCAACACTAAAACATTTTTCGATTTCCTAGCACACATTACTTAAATGCTGAAAAATGGGGACATATGTTTTGTACTTTGGGCATGTTATAGACTATTCACTTGCACATCTGCGCATTGTTTAACCCTTTGAGTGCCAGAGAGGCACACAATGCATTGCATACCCCTCTGGCATTCAAGGGGTTAAACTATACACAGATGTGCAGGTTCTTTGAATCTCACTATAAACAAACACTGGTAAGTTTGTTTTCAGGGGCTGTTGTTTTTACCTTAGTCGGATTAACCCTGTGAGTGCCAGCGAGGCAATTATACCCCACTGGCACCCATAGGGTTAATTCTACTAACACTGGACACATTTATCCAGTCTCTGGATGTATTGGTATGGGGCTTTTAATGGGCCGCACTTTTGAGATCTAATAAGGGACTCTGTAGCCAAAAAAACTGGGTGCAGAATTTCCCGTGATAAAGTGGGTCCCTTGCCGGATCTTAGGGTAACGCATGTGAGTGAATTGCATCTTGTCGTGTTTTTATTTTCTTTGGGAGAAAATGCTGCTAACTTTAGTTATTTTTTGCCAGCATTTTTTTCATAGCATAGGTAATTGGATAGTTTACCGTGCTTTGAAAAATGCCGTTGCCTGTTTTTTTTTAACAATCGGACCTAATTGAATCGAGGTCTAAACCTCCTGAGGAACCTTCCCATAAGCAAAATAAGCTGAAGAGCCCTAACTGAGCACTGTAACCAACCTGTGACCCCCAACCTTACATCAGGTGAAGATATATTAACCTTTTCCCTCAAGGGAACACAGAGACAATGTTTCCATATCTGGGAGCCCTGATTAATAGCAGAGAGTCTTTCCCCGTGTTCTGCTTCAACGCAAAGCCTTCTTCCCCCTTCTTCCTTCCACTTTTACAGGTTTTTCATATATTATTAACTGACTAGTGTAAAAGCCCGTCTACACGGGTCAAGACCAGTAAAATGTTAACCCTTTGAGTGCCAGAGGGGTACGCAAGCATTGCTTTCTCCTCTTGCCTCTTTCTAACCTCCCTTGCCTTTCTACCTACTCTTGCCCTCAATGCCTTTTTCACCACCCTCTTGCCCCATGCCTCTTTGGCAAACTCTCTTACCCCCCCATGCCTCTTTCATCACCCCTTTGCCCCTTCCAACACCCTCTTGCTCCCCATACCTCTTTTTCCACCCTTTTGCCACCCCATGGCCTTCGCCACCCTCTTGCTCCCGCATACCTCTCTCACCACACTTTTGCCCCCAATGCCTCTTTCACCACACTTTTGCTCCCCCATACCTCTTTTGCCCCTCCATGGCTTTCACCACCTTCTTGCTCTCCATACCTCTCTTGCCCCCATGCCTCTTTCACAACCCTCTTGCCCCCCATGGCTCTTTCACCACCCTTTTGCCCCCCATACCTCTTTTGCCCCCATGGCTTTCCCCACCATCTTGCTCTCCATACCTCTTTTGCCCCCATGCCTCTTTCACCACACTTTCGCCTCCCCAATGCCTCTTTCACAACCCTCTTGCCCCCCATGGCTCTTTCACCACCCTCTTGCCCCCCATGGCTCTTTCACCACCCTCTTGCTCCCCATACCTCTTTTGCCCCCATGCCTCTTTCACCACATTTTTGCCCCCCAATGCCTCTTTGACAACTCTCTTGCCCCCCCATGGCTCTTTCACTACCCTCTTGCTCCCCATACCTCTTTTGCCCCCCCCATGGCTCTTTCACTACCCTCTTGCTCCCCATACCTCTTTTGCCACCCTTTTGCCCCCCATGCCTCTTTTGCCACCCTTTTGCCCCCCATGCCTCTTTCACCATGCTTTTGCCCCCCATGCCTCTTTCACAACCCTTTTGCCCCCCATGGCTCTTTCACCACCCTCTAGCTCCCCATACCCTTTTGCCCCCCATGCCTCCTTCACCACACTTTTGCCCCCAATTCCTCTTTCACCATGCTTTTGCCCCCATACCTCTTTTGCCCCCCCATGGCTTTCACCACCCTCTTGCTCCCCATACTTCTTTTGCCACCCTTTTGCCCCCATGCCTCTTTTGCCCCCCCATGGCTTTCACCACCCTCTTGCTCCCCATACTTCTTTTGCCACCCTTTTGCCCCCATGCCTCTTTTGCCCCCCCATGGCTTTCACCACCCTCTTGCTATCCATACCTCTTATGCCCCCCATGCCTCTTTCACCACACTTTTGCCTCCCCAATGCCTCTTTCACAACCCTCTTGACCCCCATGACTCTTTCACTACCCTCTTGCTCTCCATACCTCTTTTGCCACCCTTTTGCCCCCATGCTTCTTTCAGCACACTTTTGCCCCCCCAAAGCCTCTTTCACAACACTCTTGCCCCTCATACCTCTTTTTGCCTAGTTGAAAAGCCTGTGTACAAGGGCCACAGTGCCACCCAGCAACCTCGGCTGGTGGCCGGATCCTGTCTTCTTATTGGCCGTGCCGCAGTCATGCACAGTACTGACTGCCCGAACATGATGTGACTGATATGGAGCGGGCGCTCCGAATTCAGACCGTAGTCCTCTCTGCGCACATTCATGGGGCCAGGTTACTGCAGCTTGTGCGCCTGCACCGTCAGTCTCTTCCGGAGCTGTGCGGGTCAGTGCAATGCCTATGAAGGGTGACGCAGACTGACAGCGCAAGCGAGCATTCAAGATGTCCACGGTGATGTCTGGCTTCTGGTCTTGGAAGCTTAAGGACAACTTTATTTGGGGGCATTTTTGAGAGGTAAAATAATGATTATTAAGCTAGTCGCCACCTGCCTAAGTATTGCAGGGAGACATTAGTTGAGGTGGTAGTTCCGCTTTAAACATGCGGAGACTAGCTTCATAATATTTCTATTACCTCTCAGAAATGCCAGATTCTAAAGAAATCCTTAAGTTTCAGAGACCAGAAGCCAGGCATCAGTGCAGATATCTTATCGTAGAGATGTCTGCGCGCCTGCGTCATCAATCCCTTCCGGTGCCTTATAGCACAGTGCAATGCCTCTTAGAGGAGATCGGGACTGACAGCGCAGGTGCTGATGCCTGGCTTCTGGTCTCCGAAGATTAAGGATTACTTTAGAATCTGGCACTTCTGAGCGGTAAGAGAAGTATTATGAAGCTAGTAGCCATATGCTTAATTATTGGAGGGCAACTTTATACTAAGCGAAAGATCCGCTTTAAATCAGCAGGCATTTTCATTTCTTCACTGTGGTGTAGCAGGTTTCCCACAGAATTGCTCCTCTTTGCCTCTGTGCATCTTGGCAAGTATGTTCCACTGCAGCCTTGTTCCAGTGTCTGCCATTACTGATGTGTCCCCATATCTCTTAAGGACTACGTGACGTGCTATGACCGTCACGGTCCTTATACCCTTAAGGACCAGTGACGGTCATAGCATGTCACGTACTTTTTAGTTACAGCGCTCTACCAGGAGCACTATAAGTAAAAACGGGGCCCAAAATTGATCGCTCCAAGACCGGAGCGATCTCCCCTAGGCCTCAAAGCGGCGCGCCAGTACACGTAACATGTCACGTGTTCCGGCGCGTCGGCTAGGATCAAAGCAGTCCTTAAGGGAAGGTAACTTCCCTGGACCGCTGGTCCTTAAGGGCTTAAGGACCCATTACGGTCCTGGCAGGTCATGGGGTTGGCAAGCCATAAAGACCCATGTTGTGCCAGAACAGTCATGGATTTCAGATCTCCCTGTGTGGATGCACGCCGTGCATTGGATCAGCAAATTTAAAAAAAAAAAAAAAAAAAAAAAAAAAAAAGGTCTGTGCAGGCCGCATGCATGCTCGGCCAGTCCTTAAAGGGTTAAGAAATACTAGGCCATATGTACAAATGTGTTTGTTTCCACTGCAACCATTTAACCCTCTGAGTGCCGGTGGGGTACACAACGCAGAGCAATGCGTTGCATGCCTCATCTGGCACTCATATAGTTATGCCTGCCTGAATCTGACTGTATCTTTGAACTGCTGCTATGGAAACAAGCAACGATACAAAGCATACATCCATTCCAGAAATACAGGTCACACAGTATCCTGTTTTAAAGGGAAACCTTGGAGGCTCATTAGTCCTTGGTTTTCTGTTTTTACCAATATTTTAGGGTTTCTCGTTTATAAAATGGTTATTGCTCAGAACATAAACACTGTTATTTGTTTGCCCACTTGGGAAATAACTATGTGAATAAATGGAATACTCCTTCCGTACAGGAGTAGTAAAACTTTATTATGAAATAAATAAATGGTTGTATAAATGGAATACTCCTTTCTGGCAGGAGTAATAAAACTTTATTTATTTATTTCAAATAAAATCTATATTGTACAGCTTTATTGTACAGTGTTTCCTTCTAAGTCATAGGCGTCCAATGTGCAGCCCGTGGGTCAAATGCAGCCCCACTGACCCCAGGTTTTTACCAGGTATTTTTATATCTAATTTATATCTAAGTAGCGCACATGAACCAGTAGGCGAGCAGGACTTAATCCCCTGCCTGCCAGTACCTACCTGGTCCAAAAAAATCAATTTCTTTCCTTCATTCGGCTCCAGTCCTCGGGACAAATTAAAAGGTCCAATATTAAGTATATCCCTAATTATGCACTGGCACTGAAATTAAAATGAGTGAACAACCGATTAGTGTGGAGGTTAGCAGAGCAGGCTCGCCTAGTCAGTGGTGGGTTCTTGTCCTGGATGCTCTGCATGAGGCAGGAAGACGGAACAGAGAGCTGAAGTTCGCTGTGGACCAGTAAGGCAAGTGGCTGACATGAGAATCAACAGACAAATCCCCACCAGGAATCTCCTCCAAAACTACAGCCGAAGCTTGTATTAAGGAGGTTAGAATAGAACAGCTTTATTGATGAAATCAACTGCTTATATACACTTTTAGAGACACTTCTCAAGATCTGAATCCAAATAAGGCCTTAGAACAGTGGTGTCACAGCTGACCATTCAGGGAAAGTTATTTAATGTCCGCTCAGGTTGCCTCTTTTTGTTGATGAAGGAAGCAAAACAGGAGTCAATCAACATTCCAACCATGCCAAAGATGTTGGCATACAGAAAAAAAACATAAATAAATAAAAATAAAAATAACATAAAAAGGAAAGAAAAAGTGTTCTTCCAATATTCTACCATAACAGTAATAACCCTGTCTGACTAATCCACTTAGAGGCTGCTACAATCCATAAGCTATAATGTGATATATAGCTAAGAAAACTATACCATACCAACACAATACCAATGTGTAATATGAGTTATAACAAAGTAAAGGTAAAATGTCCTTAACAACAAAACATTTGATATCAAGTAGTAATGTCCCTTCTGCACATGGGATAATAGATATAAACAAGTCTTCAAAATATAATTGTATGCCTCTCCTGTCTATGTAAAATGGAAGCAGGGAGAGTACTACAGATTTCTCCCATCTATCAGGTAAAGATGCTTCCAGTATTGGTAATAATAGTAGGCAGATTTTGTGAATAGAGTGTAGTAATCTTTCTCCTGTCTCTATTGGAACTATTTGAGCTATGCAGGAGACGTGTGCAATTGCTATTTCCCATGTGAAAACCACTAGGGATTAGGTTTGCGCATGATTTTGTTGAATTTCTCATGAAAATTCAATTAGCGAATGGCTGCGTATAGTTATTTTTTGTGGGCGTGGCTAAGATTAATGAATCTGTGTGAGTGGAATAGAAAATGCGCCTAATGCAAGAACTTCTATTGCGAATTAATTTATACGTCTGTATACTGTTGTCATAAAATTGATTTTTTTTTATGCGCATTCGGTATTTAGCTTCCTGGATTAGAACATGCGCAAAAATGCCTTTATCCAATGTGAACATTTCTTGCATCGCGCCATATGAGCCATGTGGGCAGAGTCCACAGAATCTCTCCTGTCTATCAAAGAAGTTGTCTCCTGTATCAGTTATGATGGGGGATTAGTGGGTAGAGTACGATGAAATGGGAAAGCCTCTGTTTAAGGTGATGAATCTTTTCAACTCTCCCGTCTTTATTGTGACAGCATATCTGGATGTTGATCGAAGTAGCAGACAGAGGTATAACCTAATCAGTCAATGTTCCATGTAAATGCAGATGGGGAACTGCTAAAGAAATATTATCCAACATTTTTCATGTCATACACTTGACACTTCCCAAGGGAATATATCTTCAGTCAGAATATAAAGGATTTAGCATGGGTTTGAATAACCCATATTCTCTGGATAGCCAATAAGATTAACACTCTTTCTAATGAATAGGCCAATAATGGCCAGTGCAAATTAACACCAACTTATGCTATACCATGTGCCAACATGGAAATCTGCCTATTGAGCAGGTTCCCTTAAAGGGATAGTAATACTTTGTTTTATCTTTATTTTATTTTATAGGCATTAAAAAAAAACATGAAGAACAATATAAGTCCTATCTCTCAAACCTTTATGGTTTGAGAGATATTCACATGCAGTTTCCTCTCCAGCCCCTTTTACATAGTGTAAGCCATCTCTTCTCAGATGTGGAATCCAGCCCATAGACCAGACAGATAACAGCAGGGGACAATCTTCTTCCTATGAGAACAATGAAAGCCCTGCCCCCCCCTTGACAAGTTTTTCATGTTTTTCCCTTATCTTAACTGAAGATTGTCCCTCTCTGCAATCTACCTGGGCACCTCCCTTCTGCTCTGGCTGAGCAGTGTTACATCAGTAAAAGGTGCAAGAGGGGGATACTTTGTCATTGAATTACTCTTGAACTGCAACACTGACAGAATTGAAATAACACTCTCCAAGGTCCAAATACTATGAAGATTAATTAGAGCTGCTTTTATTATGAAACCTTACTATCCCTTTAAGACTGTTGATAACTTGAATAGACAAATAAGGTAGGATTAAAAAAAAAACTGTATTAATAAATACATGTATTTACTCTAAAAGAATATAGTATTTAAGGTATTTGCGTTCAAACTGCCTATATCCCAGAAAGCCAAAATTAAAGTAAAAATATATAATGTATTATTTAACCCTTTCAGTATAAAGGTATTACATATAAAGATCCAGGATGATTCCCACTGGCATAATAATTTATATCGATCTCCCCCATTAATGTTTAAAGGTATATATTCTAATACTGTTAATAAAGATTTAAAGGGGGGTTCTTTATGTTCTTTAAAATATTTTTTGGATAACGGATATTTAATATCTCCCATTAGAATAGCCTTACAACGTTCCATAAATATTTGTTTAAAGGAATAGTAATGTTTAGGTATTACTGTAACATTGATTCTTCAAAAACGGCAAAGTTATGGTTACAAATATACGTAGAAGAATCGATGTTACAGTAATACCTAAACATTACTATCCCTTTAAGTTTCCTTTTAGTGTGTTCTATATAGATTTTCTGACAAGGACATTTAATACACATAGTGATTCCATATTTTTAATTTCATAGGTCAAAGATGTCTGTTCCCACTTGTGGGGAAAGGTGAGGCCTCTTTTAGCAGGCAGTGAGCAAATTGTCAATAAGCACAACAGCATCTATTTATGCCACTGATTTGTAGTCCAGCCAAAACCTACTCCTTGATCTCTGAAATGCAGATTTGTAAGTAGAAGATCCTATAAAGTCCTCAAGGGTATGGGCAGGATACCAATGACCCCATCACTCCAGCTGGGTGGCATGCCATGCAACATGCTAATTGTTATGATATTTAACATTTTATAATAATAGACACATATGTACAAAATATGTAGCAATATTCCAAAAATTATCCTCGACCCCTTGGATGACACATGCATACATCCCAACATTTCAAACTGCCAAAGAGGGACACTTGTGTTTTAGGGGGTGTGGCTGGTGGGCAAGGCATTAAAGATAATTTTTAGGCTATTTCATGACCTATTGACACCTTCTTGTGTAAACTAATAAATGACTTATAACAAGACCAAAGTATTTTATTTACACAGATTAATTTATAAACACGTCTACTGATGTTTACACAAACATTAATGTGAGTTTTATTGCTGTAGAACAGTATGATACATTTATATACACACCACACAGTCTGATTTCCTAAAAAGAGGGACATCAGGGTGGGAAAGAGGGACAGAGGGATTTGGGTCTATAAGAGGGACTGTACCTCCTAAAGAGGGACACTTGGGAGGTATGGACATGGGTCTTAACGCATTGCTTTGTAATGCATTGTAGGAATCTGTAGCATCTTAAGGAGTTGAAGCTGAATGCTAATGGGGATTTACTAATATGATTTTTATGTACTGCATCTATCATCTGTGTGCTAAGCTACACTGAAAATTCTACAATTTGCACTGCTTGTATCAAGGGACAGGTAGTGTGGGAGTATGGTAAATTTGTGCTATTCCATTTCCCTACATTAACAAGGCTCAGAGGAAATCTCTGTAAAACTACTCATTTTTCTTGTGCATGCTATAGTGGTGCCTTCAGGTTTTCTTTTGCATTAAGATTTAAACACTTTTGAGTACATTTGTCACTCAGAGTATTAATGATGGTAAAATATGTGTGCCATTATGAAATGAATCAATTGTAAGTTCAGAAAGTGCAACCACGTGATTTCTATGTCAACTTATAAGTGTGGAAAATGAGTTGTGCTGGTAGATTTGTAAATTCATCTGGTAATTTCTTTACCTAGACATAAGCATTAAACTTATGCCATATTTTGTGCCATGACGATTAATAATGTTATATAATTTATAAAATACATGGCACTTTGGAAAGACTTTGTTTCTTCTAATAAACATGATCAAAGGTGGTGTATGTAAGAGTGGATTAAAAAGACAAATCTTTCAGAATTTCCAAGCACCTAAAATGACAGGTTTGTTTCACTAAAGCCATTTCACTCTGTGAAGTGCTGCTTCCACAGATGTGTCAAATGTATCAATAAGATGAGAGCACATTGCTTGTAATCCTGTTCTTTGCTGCTGCATTGTCTTCTTTCTGAGGTCACAATAACAGAGAGATAGGTCACAATATCCATCATTTTATCAGATGTTCAGCAACCTCAGGAGACATAGGGTTTAGTGCTGATCTTTATTAGATTGACCAGTAATAGGTGCATGTCGACATTACAAAAATTGATGATTGTCATAAACCGCATCAATATATATTGAAGAAGCAAATCCCTCTGGGTGAGAGCAGCAGATCTACACCATAGGATCATTAACCCCTTTGAGTATCAGAGTGGTATGCAACACACTGCAATGTGAACACTAGTACTTAAAGTGGAAGTGACCCTTATAACAACTTAGGTGATTTGAAAGAGCTTTCAAAATGGGAAATATTTACATTAGCTTTTTTTTTTTTTTTTTTTTTTTTTAACTGCACAAGGGCCTTATGAATATAAGAAAAGATGAGCAACTCTGTAGTAAAGGAGCTGTGATATATGGCATAAATAATAATTCCCCAAATTGATGTAAATGGTGCTTTTAACTCCTTGAGAGTTTAAAGACTTATTTAGATAAACTGGAATTTGTATTTGTTCCCTATGGTGCAGTTGATTTGCCCCAGAATTGCTCCACACAGAGACGAGGGATGTTGTGTGTGCTGCTGCTGCTCCTGCTCGACTGCTACAATGGCTGCCTCCCCAGCCTCAGTTTGGTAAGAGAGTACATTGCCTTATGTGAGGCCCTGGCTTTGTGGCCTACCTTGGAGGAATATGTTGCAGGCCTGCTGAACAAAACTTAGGATTCTTTCTGATGAGAAAAAAAGGGACCTCCTGGACTTCATCAAAGAATTAAAGCGGAACTACCACCGCTAAAAAACTTGCCCCCCAATAATTCCCCAGCTGCTCAGTAGTGCTAGTCGCCAGAATTATTACCACGTTAACAAGAATGATCTATTGTTCCCAGGCTGACAGGCAGGACGGAGTGCAGACATCCTTCCATAGTAACGTCTGCACACCTGTACTGTCAGTCCCAGAGGGCTCTAGGAGGTGTTGCTAGGAGCCGTTAGGCTCCAAAAGGGACTGACAGCGCAGGCGCACAGATGTCACTATGGAAAGATATCTGCACTCTGTCCTGCCTGTCAGCCCGGGAACAATGGATAATTCTCGTTAGCGTGGTAATAACTCTGGCGACTAGCGCTACTGAGCAGCTAGTCACCAGATGGGGAATTATTGGGGGGCAAGTATTTTAGCAGTGGTAGTTCTGCTTTAAAGAAAAAGTCACAGCTTGCAAACAGGCAGTGGTGATCTCCAGAGGCCCCATTATTGCTAGATCTTAGCTTTTTGAGCCTGAAAGAATCCTGTTTTGTATGCAGCATGGGGATTGAAAGACTATTAAAGGATGCTAGTATTCTAAGACCCAGCTCCGTCTGGAAACTAAAGCAATGGAACCGGAGCCTGCTACTTATTCAGAAGAATTTACAGAAACCCAAGGCAAGGACATATTCTAGATCAGTGGTTCTCAACCCGTGCCCTCAGTGGCTACTAACAGGCCAGGATTTGAGAATTTCCTTTTAAGAGCACAGATGAATTAATCAACATGAATGAGCCTCTGATAAACATACTTGTGTTCTAGCAGGGAAATTCCTAAGTCCTGGCCTGTTAGCTGTCACTGAGGACACCGGTTGAGAACCTCTGTTCTATAGTACTATCCTGAACAATTATTGGACACTGTGTCGCATGTTCCATTTGACCATGATATATTACAGGAAGAATGTCAGGCTTATATGACTGAAATAATAAACTACATGTACTAAGAAGTCATACATTTAGCACAGTGAGAGGTCCTATAAGACAGAAAATTAATACTGATAAAGAAATCCTGATATCCCTGGATGGCCATTTGGAGCTATTAGAAACAGAAATACATTTTCTGAAGAATTTGCCCAAACAAGTTTCTGTTCCTGGTAAGTCAAAGTCTGAATCCAAGCTATAGAGGCACAAAAGGGATCTGGAAATAGTGGCAGTCTGAGGAAGAACACAGTAGTTTGTGGGTATCAGAGGTGCCCTTTGGTCTCCCTTCACCTGCCAGGTTCTGAATCTCAACTATTTTTTACAATACCTAATGCTTCTTTGAAAGAAAAAATATGGAGTTATCATCAGACAGTGGTTGAACAGAGATCCAGTAGGCTTAAAATAAGACTACTGCTCCCACTCTGTCTAACAAAAATACCAAGAAAAAGAGCAAGAAGAGAAAGTACCCGTTAACTGCTTCTGGATCTGCTACCTGCCCCCCCCCCCCCCCCCCCCCCATGCACATTCACATTCTAGAGAATTTCCTCCAAGTGAATAGGCTGCTGCAGGCATTGTCTTTATGTCTGCTAAGGATCAGAGACTATATTTCCAGGACATCTCCCTAAAATCTTTACTTGGGATAGAGATGTGTTCACAGATGATAATTTATGAGTTGGGTCCATCAGAACTACTGTCTGGGGGAAACAAGAATTAGAACATTGGTTTCTACCCCAGAAATTTATGTTACACCTAAAACTTTGGAAGACTTTATTACTGAATATGGGTTACTCCACTCAGAGTGGAAAAGCCCCCTCCCGGCCTATAGTAGAGCAGGGAAGTGTTTCTATTGACCAGCTGGTTGCCGAAGCAACAACAGACCTCAATGAATTTAAAGAGCCAGATCCCCTTATTGAATCCATTGTCAAAATGTTTCATCTCATCCCTCCATTTTCCAGTATGGGGTCATGTGGGGGATAATAAAAGTACTGCTGTTGGGGCATCTGTTAAATCTAGCAGTAGTGTGTGTGGGTGGATAATAATTGTGCTCCAACAGTTTATGTCCCTTCTGTTTATATTTCTGCCCCTTTGGTCTCTGACACTCCTGCCATGCCCATTTGGCCCAGGGGTGTTGGTGGGAGTGATGGAGTTCTTCTTTGGGTTCCGGTTCTCTCTGGTCCTCCCTCCTGTTTCTGGTACCTCTGAGTCTCCAGTCAGAACATATAGTAATGTAGCCATGGCTGCTGGAAGTACCCTACCTGAAAGACCTGAGCTTCTGGCATTAAGGGCAGTGACTACCCCCATTTTGCTATATGGATAAATACTGTCAGTTTTATGTTTGCTGTAGGTCAGTTTAATCCTGGTCAGCAACATGTCATCCAGTTGTAAAGGTGAGGGGCTTTTGCCATCTTGATATATTTGCCATTATCCATGAACTAGGACAGTGGCAGATTTCCCAGTAGGCAGAGCAGGCAGCTGCCTAGGGATCCAGATTTTGAGGGTTGCCTCAGCTATGCTGGCCACACCTACATTCTGAATTGTGGGTGTGGCTGGAGCAAGCTCACCTCTTTACACACTATTATTTTACCCCTTGGATGCTAGAGAGATCTCCTCATTGGCGATCTCTCTAGCAACCAAGCAGTTAAAACTTTTTTTTTGTTTTTTTTTTTTGTGATTGTCCTTGTGTCTGAAATAGATGATGGAACTGGAATCAGGGCCATGTGAGGAACGGGTGTGTGACCTATGGTGGAGTTAAGGAAGTCTAGAGTTCCTTGTTTATGGGTGTCTGAGATGTAAATCTAACCAGAACTATGGTCTGCAGAGTGTCACATCAGTTTTATTTGGCCCCTAGATTTAGAGATCTTTTGGAAGATCTATATCAGGGAAAAGCAGGTAGTTGGGTCACAGTGGGCACCATTCACTGCCATCCCTGTATATCATCCAGAAGGAAAAAAATGAACATTTCTGCTGAGGTATGAATCTATTCCAGTTAACGATATCCTATTTTTGGTTGGGAGATACAGTACAGTTGTTGATGATGAAGTAAATTTCTAGATGAGGATCTTTTCAAGTTTGGTAATTGGCAGATGCAGGTGAAACTCAAACAAGTGGATAATGTGACTCCAGATTCTGCCAGTTTCTTTCTTTATTGTCTAGTACCAGGTCACCTGCTTTTATTTAGGCCAGCCCAGGGCTTGCTACAAGTATGGTTCTTTTTGGCACCTTAGTATTTGCTTTGATGTTCAGAAGTGTGGGTTGTGCAGTGAAAATGTATATTCAAGCAGTGACTGTAATAAGATCAAGTGTAACCTTTGTGGCAACATCTGGCATGCTATATTACCTAGAATTTGTTTCAGCTTTATGATCTTGAGAGAAAATAACGATTTAGTGCGATTAAAGCTTTTCATTAGTGGTGATTTCAACACCTTCACTAGGTTGAAAGAAGGAGAAGGGACCATAGGTAACTTGGCATATGCTAGTATTCTTACTAGCATGTGTAGGGATGCCAGTCTAGTCAATGGGCATATTCGACACCTCCCAGACAATACTGAGTACGCATTTTTTAGGGGTAGATAGCAAAATAGGAGAGAAAGGGTTGGATCCTTCAGCTATTGAGAACTGATGACTTATTGCATTTCTCAATGTCAGTACAAAAATGTTGCCAAATATTTGATTCAGTTGTTTTGTGTCTGTGTTCAGTCACTTTATTTCTGCTTTTCAATACTGTTCTGTATCTGCATCATTTTTGGCAGTCATTGAAATCCAGGAGGACCTTTAGAGCTATCATCAACCATAACAAGATTAAGTTTTACTGGTTAGGAAAAGAGGGGGAAGGATATCCACTTCTGGATGGTTTCCCGGAGGCTCAGAACCAAATGTAAATATTGAATATTAAATCTGTGCAAGGAGATTATGCCTCTTTGAACCGGGAGGGGAGGTTGACTATTGGCATCTGTATGGTGGAGCTGTAAAAGAAGTGGAATCTGACCTTGCAGGAAACCTTTCAAAACCTTTCTGTTGTAAGCTTCTATTTTTGTCAGTAACGTTTGTCTTTTGCCACTAACTAAGTACTAACATTGCACACTGCTCTCCCACCTACTTGCCACTTTCTGCCATCCAGATAATAACATTCCTCACTGCTCTCCCTCACACCTGAACTCCTGGCCAGTAAGATACTAACAATTCAAACTGCTTTCCCTTGCACCTTCTACTCCATGCCTATCAGATACTAATATTCCACACTGCTCCCCATCTATACTTCCACCCCCTGCCGGAAAGTACCAGCTCACTTGCATACACTCTGAAACTGACAGCCATGCAGATGGATGTTCATGGGAAGTGACAGTTGACAATTCTTTAAAAATAAAATGTTGTTACATACATTTATCTGTAAAGAAAAAAATCTGAATTTAGATACCTAAAATCAAATCCTAAACAATTACATTTGAATTCTAATGTATGATTACAAAGCAGTAGCCCCATAGTACAGAATAACAATTTGTTAATATTTATGCAGCTTGGAATAAGTGATACAATTTAAGACAGATAAATATGAGTTGATCTAAGATTAGTACCCACTTCTCTTCTGCTCAGAAGTACATTTTCATAGCTAAAGAAGGATGTCCCAACCACGTGTTGCAACATTATCTCATAGGTTTGACCTCAACATTTATGAAAAATTGAAATATCCCCAAAACGTGCACTGTCTGTGTCCTTTAGGAATGCAGTTAGACACCATTGTGCTAAGGTGAGCAAGAGCAACCCAGCAGTGGAAGAGTCAATGTGGACTGTGCGGGGCTGCATTAAATAACAGATGCTTCAAGAAGCCATTCACAGTTTAATTAATCCTAACTCTTCCAGTGCTGGGTTGCTTACATGGAATCACTTTGGAGGTAACACTGCTTGGGTGCTGTGCAATGTATGGGTGACTATTCCAGCATACAAAGGGTTAGTGGACATTTTAAGCTGCAAAGACTTTTCTCAGACAATTTGCCCTCAGGAAATATGACTCTCCAGAATCATTACAAATAATACGTTTTATTCTCTAGACTACTGGATTTTCAAAGTACTTTTCTGGCATCCAGACAGTCTAATAAAGAATTTGGGTTCACTGTCTGGTCAAGTGGGCATTTGTGATTACAATGGATCTCAGTACTGATGGACATGTGAGCTGGTAGGAAAAGTCATCATTGTTTAGTGACCCTGCAATGTGTCTTCTGTGCACTGTGACTATACATTGAGGCTGGTGGACTAACTCTGGGGCAAATCATATTAACTGTAAAGAGTTTAGTTCATGTTTACTTCTTCCCTGTGATTTGATTGGTTTGCTGCAGAATTCTGAGAGCCATGGGTATAAACAGATGGAGATGAGTCAAACAGACTTACAAGGATTGTAAGATTATTTGCTAAAATAGAATATAAATATGAGCATAGCGGGAAATTAGTGTCATAGGAATTCCCTTATAACGCCAGCTGAAGCTTTTCATGCTGATAACAGGCCTTCTTCTAGTCTATTTACATGTAATTCATGTGATCCTGGTGTACATGGTTCTCCCCCATCTCCCCCGATTTGTTACTGCTGCTCTCAGAGCTCTGTGTGTTACTTTAGTTTGTGCATTCAGTCATATAGCTCAGCACGGAGCTGGACCTCGATATTTAAGGGGTGTGTGTTTGTGTGATCCTGTTTGGAGTCTTATACCAGGAGTGTGGTGAGCCCCATTAGCCTTCCTGTGTTGCTGTGTCCCTGCTATTCCTCCTTTGATTTTGCTACACCTTTACTCCAGGGGGAAGAGGCACTAAGATGTGATAAATAGGTAATAAAGCAGAGATTTCCCCTGTGAAGTCACTTCTGGTTCCTATGTTATTCTATGGAGCCAATTTACTAAGATTTCTCCAGCTTTGGAAAAGAAGCTATGTGTCCCTGGGGCAGTCCCATGAGTGCTGGGCCCCAGTAAAACCGCAGCCTCTGCACACCCTGTAGATATGGCTTTAACATATTTTATTTATTTATTTATTTATTTTTGCATTACATGCCCTTTAACCCTTAAGAACCAGAGGGTGTGCAATGCATTGATTGTCAACCATATAACTTGTAACCCTTTGACTGCAGGAGAGGTATCCAACGCATTGCAGTGCAGTGCATTGTACCCCTCTCTGGCATTCAAAGGGTTAACAGCAAGCATTGATAGACATCGGAAGGAAAGCAGCCTGAGCCTTGTGATGGCTTCTTTAAGACTGGTTTTCCTGTGGACTGGAACTTCCAAATTGTTAGGCACCTATTGGCTGTCAGTGCAGACAAAGGTATATAGATAGTTCTTGTGTATGGACTCAAAGTGTTAAACCAATAATGGATGTTGGCGTGGTTTTGGTGTCGGCAGCGTTTCATCCTTGGACCCAGGCAGCACAGTGTCTTGGTCCGGCCCTGGCTGTAATGCCTGATCAAGTTGTCAGTGACAGAGGTTCATTTGTCACCGCAGCAGGATGATGATGAGTAGGCTAATGTGCCACAGACCATCCTGGCCACCATTGGACTAGGTTCAGAAAGCAGTGATATGGGATAAAACAGGTTCCACATGCCACACCTACTCTTGGTCCTAGCTGTAGTGCTGATGCTAAGGCAACAGCAGCACCAGCCCTAGCCAGTGAAGGTGATTGTGGAGAAGAAGGCAATTCTTCTCCACCTCTATCCCCATTAAAATCATGGTTGAAGGAATAATTTTCCATTGGGACAGACACAATGCAGTCATGCACTGTGCACCTTGTGTGATAAGGTAGTGAAGAGGGTGAATGTAGGGGACACACCTTGGTACATCTTCCCTCATAAAGCACATACAACATAGATACTACAATTTTTATGTTAAGCATATGAAAGCCAAACACCAAAAAAAGAAATTGAACGGCTCTGTCACGGTACCTCTTGTCCCTCCCCAAGGGCACAAATAAGGTAGGGGAAATCCCAAAGGAAAACAAGAGGAACCCAGCCTGGACATTCTATGACCTGCATCATCATCATCTTCTTGTACAATGGACTGGGTGTGGGAAAATGTACCCAATGTCCCCACCACAGCACCCTAAGGACCCTCTTCCTCCCCCCACCAGCTGATAGCAAGTCTGTAGATGTGAGGATCTAGCAGATCATGCCCACCAATTGCACATGGTGGTGACTGAGCAATGTGGTGGAAAACAATCAAATGCAATGTATCAGAAAGCATCTGTAGGCATTCCAACTCACTGAATAGACTAAGCTATTAAGTCTTTTTGACATAATTTGTCTTTAGCAGAGCCCCAGAACTTCAGGAACTTTTACGAGTGCCTCTGTTGCTAGCTGTTTCACCATGTTGATGGTGTGTCTCCGAATCAGATCTATGGTTGTGCATCAGGCAGGATCTCAGTGAGGATGTGCCTAGAGGTAACCCTGCTTTCACCCTGCTCTAATGCTTCCTACACAGACAACAGAAACAGTTTTAGCTTTTGAATCCTGAAGTATCTCTATAATGTAGACTTCATAGATTGGGGGGTCTCAATTTCTTTTTTACGCTTACCCTTTGAGATATTTTCAGAATGTTCACTACTACTTTCAGTACAGGTGTTGTACTTGTTTGTCTCATTGTCAGATGCAGCATTTGTTTGAACTGTTACACCTTACTCCATTATGCCATCAACACTAAAATACAACTCAAAGTTGTCTGCAGTGTTCTTAGATGGTTTATTAACATTACTACTTTTTATGTGACTTTGACAAACAGCCTCCTCATGAGGAAAAGTATATTATAAATTATTGTACATACTGCAGCAGCCATGGCTGCAGTCAGTCTTTGGATTACCACTTTAATATGATATCCCTGCACTGCTCAAACTCCTTTCCCCCTACCCCTGCCACTAGTGTGTTTGCTGGACATTATTAAACTAGTGTGTATTTTAACAGTCAAGTACACAACAGACCTGATTGTGTGTGATGTCCTATCCTATCAAACTATTTTTAATACATTTTTAATCACTATTTTTAATATTTATTTTAAACAGCTTCTACAAAGAACACAATCCCTGTGTAACTGTTTCTTCCCCTCTTAACCTGTAACTACTGTCTTGAGGATTTCAGCTTCTGCTTTCTTTTTTCCCAGTGTCACTGCAGTCTTTATTTTATTATTATTTTTTTTACAGTACAGATAACAATAGATCTAACTACATGCTGACCCATCTTTTTCCGGCTGTTGAAGGAGTCAGTTGAACTCCTCTGTGTCAATCTTCTAAATATTCCGGCAGTCAGTGACACAAGCTCAGCCAGCTCTGGAAAGTTGGCTAACTTGCCTGTCTCTTCTCTATCACATATGATTTTGTGATATTTGGGGTAAAACTCATTTCTCCCTTCACTCACCCCCAGACTCCCATAACACAGAGGAAAAACCATCAGGAAGGAACTTGGATCACCTGCCTATCTCAGTCAAAAACTATTTTGGCATATTTTGGGTAAACCTCCATTCTCGCTTCACATTCCCGAGACTCCCCGAAAACAAAGAACAATTTTTTTTGCCCAACAGACTCCCTTAACCCCTTAAGGACCCTTGACGTACCAGGACCGTCACGGTCCTTGAACTACTCAAGGACCGATGAAGGTCATGGTACGTCACGTACTTTTTACTTACAGCGCTCTACCGGGAGCGCTGTAAGTAAAAATAGGGCGTGAAATAGACCGCTCCAAGATCGGAGCGATCTCTTTCAAGCCCCATAATGACGCGCCGATACACGTGACAGGTCACGTGTACCGGCGCGTCAAAGTGCCCCTATGCGGTCATTATGGGATAGAAATGTCCCATGAACGCCGGTCCTTAAGGGGTTAAGCAAACTCCATTTTGTTTACCTGTCTTCTCTAGCTTAAAAATTGCACTGCTTTCTCGCTGTCAATCAGATACAGAAATGACATGCTTCAGGAACCCAACACCCTTTTTATTTTATCCCAGAGGGAAAAGAAGAGAAACATTGTACATTAGGGCAAAATTCAGTCTTACTATTGATTTTTGTTCAATGAGGTAGGGTGAAAAAAGTGGATAATCTACAATTTTCAAGGAAAATTTTCTGGTCAATGGGAAGTACCTTTTTTATACCTGTTTTGCTTTTGAGGTGAAAAATATCACCAGTCCCTAAAGCTTTCAAAATCATCTATATTTGTTTTAGCAATATCTTATTTTATACTATACTATATTTAGCGTTCCTTGTCATTTTATGCAAATTATGCAGTACTGGTTCATCAGGTTGTTAGATAACATTCCACTTTCCCTCCCAACTGTCACCGGATGTACTGGCTAATAAATGAATAACTAAATAAAGCAAAATTTCACAAACTATAGTTTTAAGTAAAGAATGATAGATATAAATATAGATTATTTTAATGCCCTTTCATAATCACAAAAGTAATTATAATATGTTGGTTCCATTTTAAGATATCATGGTGTATATGGTGTGATTGTCCCTGTTAGATGTTAGAGCTATCAAAATGAATTCAGATTTAAGCGGATTATTCATATAGAAGGTGGCAGACAAGTGTAAATAAAACCAAGCAATTACTGGTAGAAAGGCTAAGTTCATTGCCAAACACCTCTAAATGTCAGAGCTAATAGTGATGGTTGATTGGTTTCCCAGCCATATAGTGAGTTATCGTATTAAACTGAGCTCCCAATAAATAGATTTGCTGCTCTGTATAACACTTGATTTCAGATGAAAGTAATAGGAGTTGAGGTTTCCACAAAGATTTCCAGTACAGCAAGAATCAATTCAACAAATGTATTATTAACAACAGTGCATTTTTATCTATATGTATATAGCTCTGCGGAAATACCTTTTAATGTAATTGTACCTTTCCAGTGTTTACTAGCCACAGGCTATAAAACAGAGAGCTCTCTCACACATTGAACTGATGCTATTAACCCTTTGCACACCCTCTGGCACTCAAATGGTTAAATAGGGACAATCTTAATTCAGTAAAAGGGTACAATTTGCTGAATACTTTGCCTGTATATAGAGATGACTAAAATGCAATAAAACAACTGGGATTTTTTTGGGGGAGTTATTTGCTATTTAATTTTGATAATTTGATATAAACATTGTTGCATATGTTGAGATGTCATCTATATAACCACTCATTTTTTTCATAGGAAAATGAACTCCAAAAAATGAAATAAGATGGTATAACTTTAAATATAACATACAGCATATGAAAATGAACTATTATTGTAGCATCCCTAAATTATATTCCTAACCTTGCTTTTTTAATGCATGTTGTCCTGTTCAGTGAGCTTTAATTAATGCAGTTTGTGTTTTTGTATTGCTAGATAAAAGGTAGTCGGTTAATTTGTTCTGATTAGTGCCCAGTGTTCAGAAAGGATGTTTTCAAAGCTAAGCCCATTTACAGATTAACCTGGACAATTAACTGGAGCCCTTTCAAAATTCCCCAGTGATTATAAAATGATAGTTCCAATTTAATTGTTAGCTACAGTGCCAACCCATGTAAAAAGACATTTTCTTTTAATAATGCACTCTAGGGGAGAGCTTGAACCATTCTCTGTGACTCTCCATAACAAATGAAAAGCACAGCATCACCTAGTGACCACAACAGAAAACAACATTATAATTCAACCCTTTCAAATGCTTGAGGGGTATGCAAAGCAATGTTTTGCACACTACTCTGGCACCCAAATGCTTAACCTTTTGAGTGTCCGAGGGGTGCGCAACACTTTGCAAAGCAATGCGTTGCATACCCCTCTGGCACTCAAAGAGTGAAATGAAAAATCTCCCAGCCATGGAATTATACTTGTTTAACGAAGCAGGAAAAATGTATAATATGCATTTTGTCACTAAAAAGTTGGCTGCTCTTTTAAGCTCTGGGAGTGCTGATTGTAATATGAAAATATTGGCCCACCACTGGGCCTTCTGGAGGAATTACTTCTGTAGTCTTATAGTCAGAGGCCAACTTGATCAACTTCCAACAGCAAAGCTGTGTGGGAAATACCAATTTAAAGAGACGCTGCCATAGCTAGGATTCCCAGCCTGATGACACTTTGAATAAGAATTCATATTGTTTTTTCGTTTCATTAAATAAATGTAAATGTTTCTGTATTTTCAATATTATCTGAGAGATTGAATGTGACATACTGTAGATTACTTTCCTCTGATTTATTCCAATTTTTAAATAAAATTCAGTTGTGTCTTCTTTGGGAATAATAAATTAGAACCTAAATATAATCACTATTGACTTTTCTGCATTTTATTTATGAAAAATGATGAAGCTGGGTCAAAAAGCTACAAGACACACACAAACACGTTATTTGATAAGTCAGATTTCTTCTCATATGTAACCTTTTT
Organism: Rhinophrynus dorsalis; assembly: GCA_037306005.1. Taxonomy (NCBI): domain Eukaryota; kingdom Metazoa; phylum Chordata; class Amphibia; order Anura; family Rhinophrynidae; genus Rhinophrynus; species Rhinophrynus dorsalis. Next base: position 68,703,156 of record CM074723.1, on the reverse strand, counting down.
ATTAAAACTTTGGGGTCTCCAATACATTGCTAAGCAATGTGCTAGAGCAGTGCTTCACAAACTGAGTTCCATAGAACCCTAGGGTTCCCTGAAGTACAAGGTATTCCACCACAGAACAAATGTAAATAATGGTGGAACAAAGCTGCAGTGACAGAGTATCCGTGGATCTGTGACGTCCAGTGGTATTGTGGATGAATTGTAGTTTTCTTTTAGGTTAGGTTCACTTGTATTAAACACTATACCAGCACTTCTATCAGACAGATACAATCAGGTATCATAAAGTGTCCATACGTGGACACCAGTGCCTATGACATAATTTGAATGTTGACAAGGAAGACCATCATTAAGGTGGAGATAGGAGGGCTGTTCAGACAGAGTCTACTCTTTTCTACTGAGTGAAAGTTTCCGTTTCTGTATGCTACTTTATTTTCTCTCCTAACAATAATGGCAATCAGAGAGAGATGACCCCGAATCAGAATGTAATCTCAGTGCATGCTGGGGCTCTACATCGAATCTGGTGATACTATGGTAATACAGAACACTGACAAGGAGCAAGTCTAGATATACGGCACCAAAACTAGACTTGATGCAGAGCCCCATCGTCCACCACATTTATACTGTGACATGTTGGCTGTCTCTCTGTTCCTTTCTGCTATTTTTGTCAGGAAACAGAATAAATTAGCAGTGGTGGAGCCAAGCTAGGAAGCTTCCCAGTCATAGCACCATAAGGGTCTGTGCTGCTTCCCAGGACCTTAGCCTCCCCCCATCCCCTAATGTATCCATATCTGGTGAAGTCCCAGCAACAAGGAGGGTACGAGTAGAGAGAGACACAGACACACACCTCTGCCACTAAGTTTGACAAATGTCCGAGATGTATCATGCTGGTGCTTAATCCTGCATACAATTACCTATCTCTGCTACTCTATACATGAATAAAGTAGGAGAGCTCCAGCTCATAGGACAGAGCAAATAAGGGTTAATACCTGCCTATAATGTGGTACCTTGGCCTTGTGGCAAGTTTAGCATACTATTGCCATTTTATCAGTCTAAAACCACATCTTTATATAGTGGCAACATATAGGCCATATGCCTCACAGTAAATGGTTAATAGTGAGTAAATATTAATGTGCATCAATATTTTGTGTATTTGCTTTTAGATATTTTGGACAAAATTGGCTGCATTCCACCAATTTTAAATGTGTGCTCTATTTTCCCCATTGGGTATGTGTGTATATATATATATATATATATATATATATATATATATATATATATATATATATTTATTACTACTACTACTACACACTACAGGAACAAGCAAATTCAGCTCCCAGGAACATATTGTTTGAACAGTTAATCCTGCTTTAGAAGGGATTATGGCCAAGGTTAATTGGCAGTAAATTATCTCAGAAGACAAGAGGATGAGATACTGCAAATGTGACTATGCAGGAGGGTTTTCTAGATTTAAATCTCTGACAGAGGAATGGTGTTATTTGAAGAAAATCATGTTTTCTCTGTTGAACTATATATAGCTCCAGCTGCCCTTAATGGATTCCAGCCCTGTACAGCATTACAGTAATAATGACATTGTAGATAATAATCATGCTGTAAAAATGTACAGTTTTCACACTGAAAAACAAAAATCAAATATTTAGAATAGATACAATTGTATAAATGTATTAAGTATAAAATCCACAATTGCTGTACAATATTTATCTTAGACATATTTTTTTAAGGAGACTAAAAACTCAAGGGGGGAGATTCACTAAGGTGTGATAAAGAGGTGATAAAGTGGAGATGACTTCTCCAGTGATATCACTTCCCCAGTTCCTATGTTATTCTATGGAGCCAATGCACTAAGATTTCTACAGCTTTGGAGATCTTAGTGCATACGCGCTATAGAATAACATAGGAACTAGAGAAGTGATATCACTGGAGAAGTTATCTCCACGTTATCACCTCTTAATCACCGCATAGTGAATCACCCCCAAGATGTAACATTGCTTAAAGGGATAGTAATACTTAAAATGTAAAAAAAAATATGTTGTAGGGTTTATCCCCCTGAGTAAAACAAGAGTACTCCCACTGCTGAAAGGTGTTTCATTCAAAAGTTATTCATTTTCAAAGTTGAATTTTTTAGGTGCAATATCACAGTGGCCTGCAATTGTACAGTGGCGCTGTTGCTACACCATCCTATAGAGATTTATGGTCCCGGGACCAGAGCTGTCCATAGGATCGTGTAGCAACAGCGCCACTGTACAATTTCAGGCCACTGTGATATTGCACCTAAAAAATTCAACTTTGAAAATTAATAACTTTTGAATAAAACACCTTTCAGCAGTGGGAGTACTCTTGTTTTACTCAGGGGCATAAACCCTACAACATATTTTTTTTTTACATTTTAAGTATTACTATCCCTTTAAATGCAAAATGTATTGCATGGTTTCTCTTGCTGTGTAAACTAATAGTTCTCCCACCACTGACAGATGTTTTATTAACCCTTTGAGTGCCAGAGTGGTACGGAATGCATTGCAAAGCAATGCATTCCGTACCCCTCTGGCACTCAAAGGGTTAAGACATTAATGCAGCGCAGGCTTTTGAGTGCAGGACTTCCATAGCCTGAAATTACACAGCAGCCTATGGGAGGGTAATGTCATTGAAAATAGTGTAGAAACAGCAACACATTAACATTTTAGGATATGGAAATACTGCACCTAAAAAGAAAGTTTGAGCTGTATTAACTTTTGAAAAAACACATCTCAACAGTATTAGTGCCCTTGTTTTACTTAGTAAGATAAACCTTGCAATACATATTTTTCCCAAAATTAAGTGATACTATCACTTTAAAAATGAAAGGGCAGCTGCTCTAAAGTTAAGGACTTATGAAGATATTTTTAAACTTGTATAATAAGCTTAAAACATTAGTCTTATGTAACCACTTTACCATTCAAATCCGTTTGAGACTAATAGTATTTTAACCCCTTGGATGCTAGTAGGGAGGTTTCCAATACATTTTTTTTTGCATCCAAGTAGGACTGCCAGATCATCCCTTGAAAACTGAACATATATGAAAAATGCATGATGCAGGGCTGCAGTCATCACTGCTGGGCTGCTATGGTTTCCATGTATCCATGCATGGGATGATCTGGAAACCTTACATCTGTGGGGTTAAAAAGTATGATTATTATGCTTTGTTTGAAACTAAAGGGTTCTAGGTTTGAGACGAACATTCAGCAGCTTTTAGGATATGAAACAGGTATACAAAATAAATCTGTGTGCAAACCACTGATAAACCAGTGTCAGTGTGCAAAGCCCAGGCTCCATCTGGCCTGATATCACATTTCACTTACATGCTGGTGGTAAGGAACATGTGTTAGGTGACTCAACTCATTTTGTTAGGTGCACATTTTTGAAGATAAAAGTGTTACTAGATACCACATGTAAGTGAATGACAAATTAATTGCCTTTGTTATTGATTCAAATTTGTGCAAATTTAGCACCTGTTGTGCATTCTACCGTTCGGTAATATGTCACGGCGCAGGTAATGGAATACCTAACTGTGACTTTAAACTGCTGACGGTACTTTTAATTTTGTAATGGCACCAAATGAATCGAGCCCTGAGTGAGGTGCCATGTAGCTGAACCCCTCAGTGCAGCAAGACCTTAGCATAAGAGTCACTTTTTTTTATAGAATTAAAAGTATCGGGGTGCAGCAAGGAGGTGTAGTTCCAGAGTAACGTGACCTCAGCTCTGACTGGCTGTGCACTATATTTATTTGACTAAACTGTATGACTTGTATTGCATACTTTCCTAGACACGGGTGGTTTAAATTGATAGTAAAATATTACTAATTCCCATATTGTAGCCATGGTAAAAAGAATTGAATTGTCCCCAGTGTCATCTCTCAAACCTTTATGGTTTGAGAGATAACCGAATGCAAAGTTCCCCCCTCCCTCCCCCTCCCCTGAAGTCAGCATTGTAGCTGACTGCAGGGGAAGTCTGTCGTACGACAGGCTTGCGGCTCTGCAGCAGAGCCGAGATCGCGTTAGTGAAAGAGAATTATTTCGCTGACACGATCTTCTACATGTGCTTGGTTTGCAAGCACACGTAAAAGACCATTTCAGTGAAATAATTCTTTTTTTTATTGGCTCTGCAGCAGAGCCGAGATCGCGTTAGTGAAAAATAATTATTTCACTGACAGGGTCTTCTACGTGTGCTTGCAAACCAAGCACACGTAAAAGACCATTTCAGTGAAATAATTCTTTTTTTTATTGGCTCTGCTGCAGAGCCGCCTGATGCAAATAAGACCGGATATTCTTGCAGTCAGCTACAACGCTGACTTCAGGGAAGGGGGAGGGAGGGGGAACTTTGTGTTTGGTTGTCACTCAAACCATAAAGGTTTGAGAGATGAACCTGGGGACTATTAAATTCTTTTTAACATGGGTACAATATGGTGATTAGTAATATTTAAGTATTACTATCCCTTTAAGAAAATCTGGTACAGTGATCAGATATTTCCTAGTTCCTGAAAACTTCCAGAGCAGCAGAAATGGAGCGTATCCAAGATGGCCATCCCATCCCATCCTTGGACTCACCTGAACCACTGGACAGTGACCCTGACCTCCACATCACAGCAGAAATTCCTCTCCAGCTAGTATGTCAGATTAATCTATAGCAGTCTCCTCTATGAGGGCCTTGCTAGTTGATTTCAGGCATACTCTGCAGGTGGACTTCAGAACATTGATTACTGACCAAAAGAAAGATGTGGGAGTGAGGCACAGAGGGCCAATGTCCTGGAGGCTCTAGTTAAAGACATTATATCAGATCACAGTGATCTCCATACTTTCTCTCACCATTTGGAATATAAAGTGAACTCCTTGTACAGTAAACAAGCTGATATAGAGGAGAGCTCTAAGTGAAATATTCTCCACCTCTGAGCCATTCCTTAGTCCATACCACCTTTTAGGCCTACATGATTTTGTGAAGAAATTGCTTCAACCTTTGCTTTCCAAGTCCAGGAGATTGACTCACCCTCAACAGGACCCACCGCATCCTAAAAGCTTATCATCTACCCTGTGATAACCTCAGAGATGTCACTATAAGGGTCCATTTCTTTCATGTCAAAGATCAAATATTGCAAGGTGCAAGAACAGATGTGGCTCTGCTACCTGATTTGCAAAATATTTCTAAATCTCTAGATTTATCTGCATTCAGTGTCCAAAATCTGGGACTTATCTTGTGTCTCCCATAAAAGGGGTTTTCCTGTCAAATCTCTGATCACACAAAGGTCTTTGTGTTGCCTGACCAAACCATCTTCACCCTCAAAGAGTGGGGGCTCCTGGTTCCCCCAAAAAGGTTTCTAATCAATGCTCTCCATTGTGATAACCTAAACCATAGTATACAGTGGCAGTTAAGAAACACAGAGGTGCCAAAAACAAGCTATGCTTGTTAAATTTCACTCCCTTTTCTGTGATATTTGCATGCTGAAACCATACCACCTTGCAACCAGTGATTCTGCATTTAATTGGCATAAAGAACACATATGACCCTTGTCTATGTTCCCTGAATCCTCCCCTTGGAAATGGGGAGTTCTTCACCACACACCCTGCTACTGATGTGGAGACAGCAGGTATTTGTACTTATCCTGACCTGCTGATTTGTCAAGTTGCATGTTTATATTTTGGTTTTATCTGTTTTATTGCCATTTTGATTTTCTTTCCTTCAATATTAGATATGTTTTTTCATTCTCTTCCTATAGGGAGATCGTAGATGATTTTATCTCCACTCCTCCCTTGCTCTTGGTAGGTACTCAGTGGGGATTTCTACTATGTTTCACTATGTCCTCAAAAGTGCTCTCTGGCAATGAATTGCTTCAAGGAGGAGGCTGGAGATGTTGTCTGCATTAAGGAAGTCCATATGTCCCAAATACGGAACAGTTAGATTTCCTCTTGTCTTTCCTTTTTACTCTTACTGAAATGTCACAGAGCAGATTGCTTGTAATTGGTGACTTCAGTCAAGTATAAGATCCTATGATAGAGGTCTCTCCCCCCGCCCCCATGTTCTCCACAGAATTCTGTCCTTAGGGCTTCCATTAGGTATCTGGTTTTTCTAACACAACCTGTTTGACAGCTGGAGATGCAAGTTCCCTACCACTGTTACTTCAGGTGGTATCCAGGGCTAAAATAGGCCTCCAACATATTCACACCATCAAGTAAGCATAGAGGGAGGGATGACAAAATTTACTAGAAGCTGATTGGCTGGCAGGTTCAGAAAATAAAAAAAGAAGACATACTGGATGACAGGTAAGTATTATACAGCTATGGGGTATGGGTGTTAGTATAGTGTTAAGGTTAGTATTATTTCACTTTATTGTTAGGGGTATTGTAGGGTTAGCTTTTAGGAGGGTGACTGCTTTTGAGCTCATGCTCGGTGTTTGACAGTGTTAGTGGTTTTCCTTTGATGTTCCCATTTCTCACGCTATTTAGTGTGAGTTTTGGGAACAAAAAACACACTGCAGATATTGGGCCAAAAATCAGGTTCTGTGGCCTGACATTTGTTGTGGTTTCGGTTGGTAGGGAAACTGGATACCTACTGTAACACAGTATGTGTACTGTCTGGTATCCATTTTTGGCCTACAGACAGTTTTACCATTTCACTATTAAATCGAGCCCTAAGTGACCACTTTATTAGGTACAACTCAACTGTCCATCAGCAACATGTCCACCAAGGACAACTTCACATCTGTATCAGACTATATCACATTGCAGCTACTACAGTGTCGGAATGGGAGACGACTGCCTGTGATTATTTAAGAAAAATATTTTTTTACCTAATGAGCTAGCACACATGATCTAATAGGCCAGTATGGGCTAACCATATGCTTGCAGCTACTATTGTGTAACTGAATTCCTACAGTTTTCAAGAATAGTTCAGTCTGTTAAATACCATTTTTCGCATTGATTTGAAAAAAATTGTTCAATTACTATCACTAGCCTATTATGGTGCACATGTATATGAATAACGTTGATTAGACCTTTTATATGCTACTTCACAAATCCAAATGTTTGAATAGCCCACATTCTACAATTTACTATTGTTATCAATAAAAGATTTCTAATGTGGCCCATGACTGGGGAAAAAAACAACCCCCCCCCCCCACACACATACACACAAAAACTACCAAAAAAACAAAACACAAAAGGATGCCCTGATCTAGAGTGCATCAATATTGACCTAAAAAACAACATATGGTCATTGGCAGACCTGTTGCCAGATGCCTTGTTGATCGGAAAAACTGCCAGTGGGTGGCATACAGTCTAGAAAATGGGCCATATATTGACTATATATTGACAGGGCTGAACAACAGTGGAGTGCAAGGGGACATATCAGAAAGTACACTGCATCAGACCTGATCATTGATGATGATATATAGCAGCAGATGATCTCACTGGGTCCCACTCTTGCCATCTAAAACCAAACAGCTGCACTGGGCACAGGAACATAGACATTGACCACTTGAGAAGTGGAAAAATGTTGCCTGATCTAACAAATCCTGGTACCAGTTGTTTCATACAGATGTCAGGGCAATGGTATCATGAGAGTAACATGAGTCAACAGAACCACCTTGCCAGGTGTCAATACTGTAGGCTGGTGGAGCAACATCTGAATGCTAAAGCCTGCCGAGGCAGTGTTGCCTATCAGGTCCATTCCTTTGAGCTCAGTATAGTCATCCTTTAATGGTTACTTACATTAGAACAATGCGGCATGAAACAAGGAATGGTTTCAAGAGCACAAGAGTGACTTAACCACACATCATTGCCCTGCATAGGCACTGAATCTAAACCTAATTAATCATCTGTAGGAATAGGTGGTGCATGTCAGGAACCTAGTTCTGCCCAATCTGAGACATAAGTCTGCCTGGGCTAGAATCCATTTGGAGCGATTCTATCACATTGTGGATTCAATATCTCGGGGCTGTTTTGAGGGTTGTAGGAGGCACTATAGTCTATTAGGTTAGAATACCTAATAAATGTATTCATCCACTTGTATTGGAAAGAAAATGTGCTGACGTATTGCATATAGGCCAATGGTTCGGCATAAACTCTAGCCTTCATCAGGATGAATGATAAAGGCAACAGAGGAAGCCAAACATTGACCTATACGCAATGGAAAAGTGCTTTGTTTCATCTCATTATTACACATACTTTTTTAGATGTGTCCCTGGTATCAAAAGCAAGGGCGGAATGCCCTCTTCTTCATATAGGTAATTTATTTATGTGTACACATTGTGGCACCTTGCACTCATTTAAAGCACACTTCTACACTGACATTAACACTAGCAGTGATAGGATGGTGGAGGAAATCTAGGCTGTCAAATATGGCCAGCCATCATCCTAGACACACGCACAATGATTGGTCCTCTGATGGACTTATGATCAATAGATTTGCAATGCATTAGAGACCTCTGGCATTCAAAGGGTTAAAATCTTAATTTTAATCATTAGGAATTTGGAGGATTTTTACTTCTCCCATAAGGTGCAGTTCAATTGTTCCATAATTGCTCCTCTTCTTTTGAGCATGGATGTGACAGTTCTGTGAGGGCTGGTTACCAACTTACCAGGGTGTATATCAGAAGGCATTGATGAACTGGACTAAGTGCCTTCTGAAGGCAGGTGAGCGCATTCTTATTTGAACTTTCATTTTAAATACAGAAAACTGTGTCAAAACAGAAGGAATCTTACCCCTTTGCAATGAGTCAGAGACCTCTCTAGTATAACAATCAGTGGGAATTTATATTTGTTCCTTATGGTTTGCCAGATAATTACTTCACTTTTCTTTGGCCATATATTCCCTAGTCTATAACAAGCACAAAAAGTTCAATCAAAATGGTCTCAGAACTGTATGTTAAATCGCAAATAAGCCAGATTTAGGGCTGCATTTCAACCTTAGGCACCCCCTAGACAAGGCATCCTAGTTGCCCTTAGCCCCACTCATGACCACTCAAAGTACTCAAATGTCCCCACAACCAGCCCATTGCCTTGCACAGAAAATTCCCATCCTATAAAATAATTCGCTAGGATGTTTGTCACGATGCAGTCATGCGCAGTAGAGACTGCACGCGTTTGGGCAGTCTCTACTGCGAATGATTGCATCTTGTGAGTGAGACGACGAGTAGAGACTACATCACGTGGAGCAGTGAGGTAGCGGCCGCTTAACCCTTTGAGTGCCAGATGCGTTGCGTACCCCTCTGGCACTCAAAGGGTTAACATTACCTGGACTTTGACCAGTGTAAACGGGCTTTTACACTAGTAGTCTATAAAATACAAGTGCAAAAATTATTAACCTGATAGCTGCTAAAGGAGCCCCCAGTGCCCTGCAAAACAGTGCATTCAATATTCTGTCGTACGCAAGGCATTAAAATAATAGCCGGTCTAAGGGCATAATGAAACAAGAGCTAATGTTTGTTAATGGAGAATTGAGATTGCTCTGGCCACTCCCGCAACTCAGAATGCGGGCAGGGTCAACACAGCCGAGGTGCCTCTCAGAATATGGTGCTATAGGCCAATGGTGGGCAACCTGTGACCTTCACAGCTGGAGGGCCTCAGATTCCCTATCCCTGTTCTAGGCAGTTGCCAACTCTACCAAATGGTAAATCTAGCACTGGCCAGACTAGAATATAACATTAACTTTACAGTAACATATAATCTTGTAAATAAGTCTGTAAGTAAAAAATTAGGAGAGAATGTCTGGTACAAGGGCATTGGGATTGAACTAGCCAGGCCCAGCTTGACATGTGGGAGTGGCCAGCATGCCTGTGGGTCTCCTCATTATTAGGCATCTAGGCAGTTGCCTAATCTATTTTATAGAAAATCTGGTCCCGACTGCATACACATTTTAATAAAAGAAATTTGATTTGATTCAGGTCAAGTTCACATTCCAGTATAGCTTAGTAAATCATCATCAGGACAAGACATCTAATGAAAATAACATTTTGAAATAAAAAGAAACAGGTTCTTTTTGCACATTTTTTTTCTCTTTAATTCACAAACAAAAGTAACATTCATTGTAACAATCTGAAAAAGAAAAAAAAAACAATTGAGGACTTGTATTAACCCATTAAGGAACAGAGTGTGCACAATAAATTGGGAAGCAATGCGTTGTACATCCCCTGGTCCTTAAAGGGTTAAGAACTCTATGTGTGCTCTTGAGGTCTCCTTCAGAGTTAACTCACTGAGAGCCAGAAAGGTTTTCAGAGCACTGTGTCATAATACACTGGATACTCCGCCAGCACACAAAAGGTTAATAGAAAGGTAAATGTTACGACTGTCTGCATGAAACAATCCTCTGGGTCAGTATTTAAAGGAACACTAACACTTCACAATAATAATTATTATTACTATTAACAGCATTGATCCATAGTAGACATTAGGATTTTCTCCTCACGTTGAAGGAGAACACCTATTAATAATAGCTCCCACTTACGTTACTATAGCCAGAAAATACTAATGGCCCTTATTAATTTTGTCCTAACTTCTTGATTCAAGAGCTAACATCTTCAATCGATTCTGGATGTCATGACCAAGGAGGTAGCCTGACACTTTCTAGTAGGACAATAGGACCTCAAACTCTCTTTATGTGCAACTTATTGCAAAGCAACGTGCTGTGCACTTCTGAGTGCCAAAGGGCTATGCAACGCATTGCAAATCAACGTGTTGCATACTCCTATGGCACTCAAAGGGTTAAAAGCTTAAACAGGCACATGCACACTGCTTCGGTTTGCAAAAACTAACAGTATGTGTCATGTCTCCATAGGCATAACATCTAGGACTCGCTGGCGATGTAGTCTGTTGAATAAAGTTACAAAGTTACAAAATTTATGGCAGACAATAGGATTTTCTGGTCCCAGTAAGAAAAAAAGGGAGGTTATTATTAGATGTTACATTACAAGAGATCTAAGGAGGGGTTTATTATTAGAATATGTTAGTGTTCCTTAAAGGAGCAGTAAACCTTTTTTAATGAAAAAATATGTGTTGTAGGGCTTTTCCTGTTGAGTAAAATAAGGGTACTCCCACTGCTAAGAGATGCATATTTCCAGTGGTATTACAGTTTAAACTTATGTTTTTTTACATTAGCAATGCCTTCTAGTGGTCAAATTCCAATTAGTTAATCTGTTAGATTCTAATGGAGAGGAAAGTCAGTGACTTACAATTCTCCATAGAATGTTGTAGAAGCTGCTAAGTCACTTCCTGTCAGAACTTCCAGGAAGGAAACACACAGTAAATCCACTTCCTGATTATTTCAACGATTGTAAATGTTAAATAAAACAAATGGCAGCAGTTAGAGTACCCACCCTTGTTTTACTCAGCAGGAAAAGTTCTACAACGTAGAGGTTTTCATAAAATAAAATTTATAGAGCAGTTTGTCTGATTTTGACATTTTCTCTATTTTCGGTTGATAAAACAATTCCAGGCTAAAACACAATTCTATATATTTTAAAATAACATAATACTTTAGCCAGGTGCAATTAATAAGTCCTGTATGAAAAAGAGCACCGTGTCACAAAACAGCTTACAATACAAAAGTCTAACAATTAAGAACAATATTTGTTAAAACATTTACAACATTACATTAGAAAGTTATTTTGATTCAGTTCCTTCAGACAATACTGCTCATGTGTTTGGCACTGAAAATAGTAGCATCACAAAACATATTTCTGACCACAAAGCATTGTGAAAACATCACAAAGCTCTTTGTTTTTTTAGAAATCACAGTGGTCATACAAAGTGATAGTTTTTTCATTCAATGCCCCAAACAGCAAAGGTTAATGTATGTGGGTTTATCCAAGGCTGTCACTGCAGTGCCAATAATAAGCATGCTTTAACCCTTTGAGTACCTGAGGGGTACGCAACGCATTGCTTTGCAATGCGTTGCGTACCCCTCTAGCACTCAAAGGCTTAGATCCCTGGAATCCAAATGGGGTTAACCATTTGGCATCAGAGGTCCACAAGCAAGCATTAAAGGGATAGGAATGATTCATAATAAAAGCAGCTCTGATTAATCTTCATAGTATTTGGGCCTTGGAGAGTGTTATTTCAATACTGTCAGAGTTGTAGTTCAAGAGTAACTGAATGATAAAGTATCCCCCTCCCACCCCTTTTACTGATATAACACTGCTCAGCTTAGAGCAGCAGGGAGGTGCCCAGATAGATTGCAGAGAGGGACAATCTTCAATTAAGATAAGGGAAAAAGCTGAAAAACATGTCAAGGGGGGCAGGGTTTTCATTGTTCTGACAGTAAGAAGATTGTCCCTTGCTGTTATCTGTCTGGTCTATGGACTGGATTCCACATCTGAGGAAAGGTGGCTTACACTAAGTAAAAAGGGGCGGGAGCAGGAAACTTTATCACTCAATTACTCGTGAACTACAACGCTCACAGTAATTAAATAACACTCTCTGTGGCTCAAATACTATGAAGATTAATTGGAGCTGCTGTTTTTGTGAAACATTACTATCCCTTTAAAACTGCTAACTAATGCATTAACTTTATGAGTAAAAAACACGTGTCTACGGGGAACACCCCACTTAAAATGAGTTAGAGAAATATATATATTCTTGTTGAATAAAGCAAAAAGTACTTCCGCTGCCGAGAGATACGAAATTCAAGTTATTAAATTCAGACCTAAAAATGCAGGGTTTTTATTTGCTGTGTTTTGAATGACTTCTGGTCACTGACTGTAATCCATCAGAAATTACTCTCCACAGACAGAAACAGCAATAAGGTCACCTAGTGGTGACATCATAAAGTGAATTTTAGTTTAACCCTTTGGACTTCAATGCACTGCTTCACACTCCCCTCTTGCACTCCAAGGGTAAAACAAACAAAAACAGTTTGAGTTGTAATGTGGAATGAAACAACCCCGGCAGTGGGTGTATCCATGTTTCATTCAACTCGAAACGAACTATAGTTACAGGAAAATATTAACTTTTAAAACAAACTTTAAAAACAAACAAACAAACAAACAAAAAAAACCTATAGGATTGTTTTTTGCAAGAATTTGAAGAGAATGTGCAGAGCATCATCAGATTTACGGAGCAATGCATTGCAGATCCCTTGAGAAATAATGGGGTTAAACAATTTTGGTAGCCAGGAGTACTTGTTGACACTTTAATGGAAATATCTGTATATAATAATAATAATAATGATAATAATAAAAGCAGACATTTAGAATAATTCTTCCTACTTGCACTGAATCCATTTTAACCGTTTGAGTGCCAGAGGAGTATGCAACACATTGTGGAGCAATGCGTTGTGTACCCCTCCGGCAAACAAAGGTTTAACCCATTGAGTGGTAGAGAAATCTCCAAACTATTGCAAAGCATTGCATTGGAGACATCTCTAGAACAAAGGCATTAAACGGTATTAACCCTTTGTGTACCACAGGGGTACGCAAGCAACACATTGCATACCTCTCTGACACTCAATGAGTTAAACCCTGAACAATAGTGTGTCTGAGCGAGTTTCATCTGCTGTACATCAAACTGGCAGGATCTGATCCAAATGGCAAGTTTACTAAGTCAGTAATTAAAGGAAAGCTAAGGCTAAAATGCAGTTTTCTTCATATCAAAGAAAATTCTGCATGATTTGTAGATGTTTATTGTAAACGTTTCCTTACTTAAGATATATGGTATTGCACGTGCCAGGTTTATGGAGTATGAGGAAGACATTTTCCTTTTCAACTTCCTGTTGTGTCTTAGACAAAAGAGCAGGCTGGTCAGTATAGCCTACTGACCAGGAAGTAACATGTGCAAAGAAAATGGCCTCCCCAGGTTGCTGAACTTCTTTCAAGGTATCATAATTTACAAATGCATGTCAATGTCACAAATAATTCATATTTTATCATCAGTTTTCCCTTGGATGCTAGAGATACTTCTAAGATCCAGGGTGTTGAAAACATTTTTTTTTATTGGGAATTAAAAGGATCTCTTTCAAGTCAAAGGGTTAACACATGCAAATTAAGTAGCACTGCAGATTACAGGGCAAGAGCCACTTGAAGAGACAAAAGTAACGGGAATAAGAAAATCTCATGCATTATTTTCACACATACACTATATATTTTTTTTTTATTTTTGGAGTAAAAAAATATCTCCCATGCAGACCCGATCACAGCCATGCAGCACTGAGAGCGACAAGCACGTGGTAGTACAGATCGAAGAACAGGAACACGGAACTGTCAGTTTTGGTAATTCTGTAGAATGGATTAACCCTCTGTGCAAAGCATTGATTCACGATGCTTTGCACCCCCACCCTTGATTCTTAACCCTTTGAATGCCAGAGGGGTGTGCAATGCATTGCTTTACCCTCTGGTACTCAAAGGGTTAAAGTGTTAATAGAGGGTTTGGCAACCTGTGGTTCTCCAACTCTGTTGGAATCTTCACCTCCCATTATCCTCAACCAACCAATAGCTGTTTGGAGGATTACAGGAGTTACAGTTCTCATCAGTTGGGTGGGGAAAGGCTGCCTTTCCCTTGGGGTACAATGTAAAAACTCTTTTTTAGGGGGAATCATCAAAGCTCCGCACTTCGTTACATGACGAACACTAGCATTTTTTGTGACAGTAATGCAATTTCAGAATTTTCAAAGCCACACAGAGAACCAAAGTTTCTGTGCAGTCATTGGAGCAATGTCAGTTTTATAATGAGAAACGACACAATAATTAATACAAAAGGTTGTCAAGGACGATACAAGGTCAAATTGTCAGATGTTCTCAAAGACAGAAACTTGTAGATTTCATCTAAGCTTTGTATAAGCAAAATATGATGTAAACAGCTTTGCATAGTATTACTTCACCCCTTGAATACTAGTGGGGTGCAAAAAATATTGTGGAGCAAGGTGTTGCACACCCCTCTGGTTCTCATGGGGTTAAACTATATATATCTTCCTTAACAAATCATTATTAGAAGAAGTCATCTGTAATCATACACTGAAATAGGAGAGTTCAGACAATCTTTCATATTTATATTTATGACTCTAAATAGAGGTAGGCTAATGTACAAGGAAACCGGATTTATTCTGGGGTAAATCGACTGCACCACTGGGAACAAATAAACTTCCTATTAATTTACACGTGGCTTTTATCTCCCTAAATGCTATAAATGTCTCTAACATATGGTTTCTCAATGCATTGGAGACCTCCCTAGAATTCAAGGGGTTAATTGTTTGAATGCCAGAGGGGAACGCAAATGCATTGCTTTGCTATACGTTGTATACTCCCTAGCACTCAAAGGGTTAAAGGTCCCATTTGAAGGGGCAGTAAAGGGTCAATATAAGATCTTTTTAAACTATTAACAGTGTTCCCATAACTTAACATACACTCTTTTCCCCTCTCTGTTACCCCTGAAGATCAACATGATCTGTGGGGATGGGTGCTGTCAGCATTTTACTTGGCGCTTACAGGAAAGAAGGCAACATTGCTATCCTCTCCATAGAAGCTTAGTGTCAGTGAATCTCTCATCAGTGGACTTCTATGGAGAGAAATCTTCCACACGCATTAAGTGATGAGCTCATGTCACCCAGCAATGCAGATCATGGAAATCTTCACAAGTAACAGACAGGGAACAAGTGAGTTTTAATCAATGGTAAGTCTATTCCCAGGGCCGGAGTGGCCTACCGGGATTCAGGGAAAATTCCCAGTAGGCCGCCTGCACTGGGCTTCCCTGGGGCTGCTTTACCAACAGCAATGCCAATCCACTGTTATTATCATAACATACTAAGGTAAAGAGTTATAAAACATACTTAAAAACACATAATAATAGTGGGGGACCATATAATATCATATAATATAATAATAATGCTCAATTGACAATATGATACAGTCAACCAGTATAAAGTGCTAATAGTATTTAAAAGTGCAAGTGCAATCAAATATACAAACAGATTATTATAATAATCATATACTTATCAAACCAGGCTTCGTCAGGGGATATGTGTTGGGAGAGTGGCTGTTAGTGGGGTGACCATTCCGTATAACTCATTGGCCAGTTTTGATATTCCATCCGTTTTTCAGTCATTATGAGGGAGTGTCACGATTTGGTTTGATAAGTATATGATTATTATTATTATTGCACTTTTATACTATTAGCACTTTATACTAGTTGACTGTATCAAATTGTCAGTTGGCCATTATTGTTATATTATATGGTCCCCTACTATTATTGTGTGTTTTTAAGTATGTTCTATAACTGTTTACCTTAGTAGGTTGTTATGATAATAAAGATTTTTCTATTTTGGATTACTATTGGTTCTGGGTAGTGTGCCTCATTAACCCCTTAAGGACCATTGCCGTACCAGGACCGTCACAGCGTACCAGGACCGGCTGCACGCCGCTCCGGGAGCCCTGAAACGGAATTGCAAAAACAAACCAAAAAACCCCGTGGTCCTCAAGCGCCGGTCCTTGAGGGGTTAATGGATTCTAGTTCTGGGATTTCTTTTTCTCCAGATTAGTGTGTTTGTGATTGTTATTTCCTGAGAGCACCTAACTATTAAGTTATTATTGCCCAGCTATATTTGTCTATAATAGCTTGTGTTGATCTATTGTTTTGTGTGTACTGTGTCACTGGAGACAGGCCGGGTCTAGCCAGTGACGTCAGATGCAGCGTGAAGAAGAGCACTGCGTCTGCGCTCCAGGAAGGCCGCCCACACCTAAGTTAAGCACGCACTACATAGAGAGAGCTGAGCAAGAGCAGAGACAGAGAGTCAACAGACACGACAGGCAAGAGGGGGAAACAGGTACAGGCAGTTCTCCTAATGACCAAATCCAGGGTTCTCTCTCTGCTGGTATATGATTTAGAAGGGAGGATAATCTGGATTTATATAAATGTGTATACTGTAAGACTTTTCCTAATGACTAAATTCAGGGGAGATCAAGAGGGGGAGAAAGGCAAAAGGGGAATCAAGAGAGGCAAGAGGGGTGTCAAGAGCGGGTGAAAGAGGCAGAGGGGGGTCAAGAAAAAGAGGCAAAAGGAGGGGGGATCAGGAGAGGGAGAAAGAGGCAAAAGGGTAGGATCAAGAACAAGTAAAAAATGCTATGGGGCTGGTAAGCAATTTTTTTCCAGGGCTGGTTTTTATTCCCAGTCTGGCCCTGTCTGCTCCCATAGTTGCATACCTCCCAACATTTCAAAAGACCAAAGAGGGACACTTATGTTTTAGGTGATGTTTTGGGGGGCGTGGATGGTGGATGGGGCATTTTCAAGAATTTTTAGGTTATTTCATGAACTATTGACACCTGTTTATGCAACTGAATAAATGATTTAGAGCAAGAACAACGTATTTTATTTACACAAACTAATTTCTAACCATAGAGAGTGAAGTTCTATGTGAGTATATTGCTGTGGAGCAATGTGATACACGGATATACCCAACACACAGTCTGATCTCCTAAAAAGAGGGACACCGAGGTGGGAAAGAGGGACAGAGGGATTTGGGTCTCAAAGAGGGACACTTGGGAGGTATGTAGTTGTGAGCACACTGGCATTTGTTTGCAGACTCTGCCCCTTTAACTCCTTAAGGACCGGCCGCGCAAGCACGTGACGGTCACTTAAGGACCACGGAGCATTTTTTTTTTTTTCACGATCCAATTCCGGACTCCCCGAAATGCATGCAGTCGCGCGGGGAACCCGGAATTCCATGACGGTCCAGGACCGTCATGGGTCCTTAAGGGTATAACAACCCATGACAGTCCTGGACCGTCATGGGTCCTTAAGGGGTTAAATCAAAGTGAATTTGGGGAATTTTATTTGAGCATGTCGACCACAGGCCTCAAGTACCTCTAAAGGTGCAGATCTGAGGACTTCCCTGCCTCAGCACAGACGTGTATATAATGGATCTTTTTACCTTATTAATTCACCTGTGCTAAGGCAGAAAAATCCCTGAACTGCTGGGTGTTCTTGAGGATCAATGTTGAGAAACTCTTTCCTATATCACAATTGTCTTACTTTATGGGGATTATGCACTAAGAATTGATAAAAAGGTAATACAGTGGAGATCAAGCCATAGGTTATTCTATGGAGCCTATGCACTAGGCAGGGGTAGCCAACCCTAGTCCTCAAGAGCTACCATCAGTGCTTATTTTCAGGATATTCAAGTTGGCTCTGTCACTTAATTAGTTTTCAAGCTATCCTAGTGCTTTGGCGCCATGGAATAACAAAGGACTTGGAGATTTTATCAGATTTATCATCGCTTCTTTATCACACTTTAGTGCATCTCCCCTAGTTCTCCTTAGTATATGAAGATCATTGTTTTCTGGACGCGAGAGCACATACGGACACATAAAAACAAACGCGGACACACACACACAACACACGGACACACACACAATTTCATAAGCCAGTAAATCTCATTCATTACTTTATGGAGTTTAATTCACTTTACATAATTCAACAGACATGAAAAGGAGAGAGTTAGAACTGAGAATTTTTAAAGTTCATTAGCTTTGAAAATCTCTGGCAATGTCAGAACGTTTGGTCACGGAAACAAATGTAAATATCATTAGGCAAATTCCCCTGACTTTCTAGAGCCTTGATAATTCCCTCCTTTAGTATGCAGCATTTCCCTTTTGTTAATTCAGTCATGACTATAGCAAATTCATTACATTTAGATAAGGAGTGGGCATCCAGTGGCTCTCCAGCTATTATTAAACAAACACTCCCATCATCTTTAGCCAGCCATCAGAGAATGGTGAGGGTTGTCCTACAGAGAGCCACAGATGTCCAAACCTAATTCAAATGAATTACGAATATGTCTGTCTCCTTGAACTTAACCCTTTCTGTGCCAGGGGTGAGAAAAGTGTGTTGATCTCCTACCCTCTTTGCCTATCAAGGGGTTTAAAATGTCAGGTCTATCCATTTGGATAGAAAACAGGTTCACAACTGAAAAGATGAGTAGGTTCTCTTCCCACAGCAATAACAATAATAATGATGATTGAAAAAAATACAAAACAAAAATAAAAAATATTCTAATTTTAAAGATTTGTTCACCTTTTAACATCAGTACCACCTATATATATATATATTTATATAAACATAAAAAGAATTGCACAGAAATGCAATACCAAGAGCTCTCTTGAATCTGTAGACGTGTACAAATGTATGCAAAAGAGTAGTTACTACATTATACCGGTTTCCTGTTAATAATGAACAAATAACACTTGTGAATTAAAGTAGGCCCAATCGCCCCCTCAGAGCTCCAGGGTTAATATCTGGAAGATCCAAAAACATTTTTTTTTCTTTGTTTTTTTTTTTTTTTTTTTAACTCCTTTCAGTGCCAGAGGGGTATGCATTGTGTATCCCTCTGGCACTGAAAGGTTTAAAGGGGAACTATCACCCCCAAATAAAGTCGTCCCCCAAAAATTGGCCATCTAGTGATAAGCTTATCGATAGTAACATTAGCGAGCAGAATTACAGCGTTAATCACAAATCCTATTTCTGTCGAGACTGATGGCCAGGCAACAGCTCTTTAGAGGCATCTGACGGCCTGCGCCATCAGTCTGTTTTGGTACCTAAAGGTCAAATGCAACACCTCCTAGAGGAGACTGGGACGGCAAGCACAGGCGCACAGATGTCTGGAGACTTTATTTGGGGTGATAGTTCCCCTTTAAACACCAAAGCTGACATTGGTATATATTTTCAGGGGAATCCATTTTATTGTTTCAGCTTATTGTCAGTCGTACGTCTTTAACCCCTTAAGTAACAGAGGGATGTACACCACTCTGATCATTATGTGTTTAAAAAGATAGTCACCTCTAGTTTATATTTTATTTATTCTGGTCATACATAATAAAGTCAAATTGCTCATTTTGTGTGGTGATGTCAGAATCCTTGTAAAGGGTGAAATAAATAAAATCAGATGAGAACTAACACCACAGGCAATCTAACTTTATTTATTCTGCTCTCTCTCTCAGATGTTCACAATTCCTAATTAGTTTATAGCTGAATAATACAGAATAGACCATTACATAACACATAAAGTTCTGATTTATAGAGCCAATTTTTATGTCCGTAAATGTGAATTCACATCAACAGAGAGACTGACAATTAAACAGGTCCATTCCATAGGCATCCAGATTACTGCAAAGGTCGCGGATGTGATTTTCTGACATTTCTATACAGGTTATTAAGGGTCAGACATTTCTTAGTTAACTCCTAACTGCTAGAGAGGTCTGCAATGGATTGCAAAGCAATGTATTGTAGACCTCTAGCTTCCTAGGGGTTAAACGGTATGAGCAAATGTTGCTTTGTGTAGTTTTTTTGTGGTGCTGATAGGTTTAGAGTCATGTAAATGATATGTCAAAAAGCTATCATCTCTATTTATATTAGCCATTTTTATGTAAAACAATAATTGATGAGATATTTTGCTTTATTTGTCAGTTTATGCAAATTATTCAACAGCATTGCCTGGCATGCAAGACACATCCTAACATCCCACACTGCTCTCCCTGTACTAGCCAATATGTATAAACTGACATTCTCATTGAAAAGCATGAAACCTCCTAAATATATTATATATATGTATATATATATATATATATATATATATATATATATATATATATATATATAAAAATGTATTGTGCATTGGAGCATTTCTAGCATCCAAGGGGTTAAAGGGGTGGTATGAATGTCTAAGAGTCACAATCCTATATAATAATTCGCTAGGATGTTTGTCAGAAGCCGTCATGCGCAGTAGAGACTGCCTGAAAGCGCCAAGGCTGATATGGAGTGGGGCCCTCCGAATTGGACCGGAGTCCTCTCTGCGCACCTTCCTAGGACTACGAGAGGACTACGGTCCGAATTTGGAGCTTTCCGCTCCGTATCAGCCGTGGCGTGTTCGGGCACTCTGTACTGCGCATGACTGCAGCGCGGGCAGTGAGCAGAGAGGCTCCGGGCACTAGCCAAGGCTGCTGGGTGGCAGTGTGGCCTGTGTACATGGGCTTTTAAACTAGTAGCTTTATAAACAGCTTGTTGATCATTGTTCTAATTGGACATTATTACTTCCTCTCCCTATTCTGTTCTAACTAGAGATCATCTCTCCTCAGTTCTGAGTTATGAACATCCTCCACATGAAGAAACAGATGTTTTTCATGTTGGTAACTTATTAGAGGAACAGTAACACCAAAACATTATCTGGGGTTATACACATTTAAAAGGATAGCAATATGGAAACATAAATGTAGCTTTGATTATTCTTCTTAATTTTTGCACCATGTAGAACGTTATTACAAACTGTACAATGTGTCGTATAAGAGTCATTGAATTATAAAGTGACCCTCACCCTCACCTCTTTACCTACTGTAAGCCTCCGCCCCTCAGATGTGGAGTCCAGTCATCGGACCAGACAGATCGCACAGAGAGGGACAGTCTTCTGGTTGTAAGCATAAGGCAAACCCTGCCCCCCTGATGAAGGAGGGCAGGTTTTTCCTTAAAGGGATAGTAATACTTAAATATTACTAATCCCCATATTGTAGTCATGTTAAAAATAATTTAATTGTCCCCAGTGTCATCTCTCAAACCTTTATGGTTTGAGAGATAACCAAACACAAATTCCCCCCCCCCTCCCCTGAAGTCAACGTTGTACTGACTGCAGGGATATCCGGTTTTATTTGAATCAGGCGACTCTGCAGCAGAGCCTTGATTGCGTTAGTAAAAAAGAATTATTTCACTGAAATGGTCTTCTACATGTGTTTGGTTTGCAAGCACACGTAGAAGACCGTTTCAGTGAAATAATTCTATTTACTAAAGCGATCTCGGCTCTGCTGCAGAGTCGCAAGCCTGTCGTACGACAGGCTTCCCCTGCAGTCATCTACAATGCTGACTTCAGGGAAGGGGGAGGGAGGGGGAACTTTGCCTTTGGTTATCTCTCAAACCATAAAGGTTTGAGAGATGAACCTGGGGGCTATTAAATTCTTTTTAACATGGCTACAATATGGGGATTAGTAATATTTAAGTATTACTATCCCTTTAAGCTCGCAGACGATTGTTCATCATCACAATCCATTTGGAATGTCTTGCTGCTCTGAGGTGAGCAGTGTTACATAGGTAAAAGTGGCAGGAAGTGGACACTTTATAATTCAATTACTCTTGAACTACACATTATATAGTATTGTAATAATGTTCCACGTGGTCCAAAATATATGAAGAATATTATGATGCAACCTGCATGATACGGCCACTCCTACCTCCACTTCCATTTGTTACTCCAAGGAATGTGGACATACCTGGAATCTTTTCACTATAGAATTCCCAGAGAGGGCCGTCCTATGCTGCCGCTGGGGAAGATAAATGACACACTGCGTGCCAAAAGGGGGCGGGGCTTCACAATTGGGGGGTGGGGCTTAAATAACATGAAAATATTGGAGGAATAGGCTGGGGAAGTAGGTGAAGAGGGTGGGGAGTGGGAGGAACATGCTGGCAGGGAAGAGCAGTTGGCAGAGTTTTAGCCGGAGAATCAGCCACTGCCCCAGAGACCTGGTAATTAACATCTAAATCCAGAGTCTCCAGGGTAAACCGGAGAGTCCCCAGCTATGGTTGTGGACTTCAAGGTTCCCAGGTATCTATTCATAGTCTACATGAAGTCCCCTTTAAATCACTGGACATTTTATGAATCCCCTCTGGTGCAATTGGTTTGCTCCAGAATTACTCCAATTCTACTTATTGCATCAGCCTTCCCATTTCATCTAGCTTACCAACTCTTCCTACTGTCACTTAACCCTCTGAGTGCCAGAGGGGTTTGCAACGCATTGCTTTGCAATGCGCTGCGTACCCCCTGGCACTCAAAGGGTTAATTTTTGCTTTCACTTCACATAAGTATGTAGCTGATATTTAAAGGAAAAGTTGCACGCAATATATTTTTTCAATTTTTGTATTTTTTAACCTCCATATATTTTAAAAAAATTATATAATGGAGAATATTTTTTATTCTGCAACTAGTGCTAATGATATTTTGTAAACTTTATATTTAGGAATGCAAAAAATAACCATACTTGCATTCTGTGTACATCTGACATCAGTAAAGTAATTCAAATACTATTTCAGTACTTACAAAAGCATCTTTCATAAAGCTGTTAAAAGTGTTTCAAATCTGCATAAATCTGTTTAAAATAAGCTATTTATTTTTTTCCCAAAAACCCCAAATATGTGATAATATTGCAAATATTCACAATGAGTTGCAATTCATCAATGAGCTCTATAAAGCAAACTAGGTATACATACTGCACAAGCCTCATAATATCAATGCAAATATCTGGTTTAGGAAGATTCCAAACCAGTGAACGTTGATACAAGCATTTTGGGCAATATTCAATAAGCTTAAAGGAGCAGTACATTTTTTTTATTTTATTGTAGGATGTTTCATGTTGAGCAAAATATGGGTCCGCCCACTGCTGAGAGATGCACATTTCCAGAGATATTACAGTTTAAAACAGCATTTATTTACATTAGCAGTGCTCTCTAGTGGTCAAATTCCAATGAGTTATTCTGTTACATTCTAATGGAGAGTAAAGTCAGTGAATTACAGTTCTCCATAGAATGTGATAGAAACCACCTGTCACTTCCTGTCAGTTAGAACTATCAGGAAGTAAACACAGTAAATTCACTTCCTGATTATTTGAACGTTATATCATTTGAATAAAACAACTGACAGCAGTGGGAGTGACCTTGGCTTACTCAACAGGAAAAGCTCTAGAACATAGGTTTTCATAAAAAGTTTATGCTCCTTTAAGAGGTCCAATTCTTACGTAAACCAACTGCACCATAGGGAACAAGTAAACATTCCCCAAATTCCCCTTTGATTTAAGTGGGGATTTAACACCTTGAATGCTAGAGAGGTCTTCAGCGCATTGCTTCACAATGAGTTGGAGATGCCATCATCATCCAGTTAATTAGAAGCCCTATTTATATCCATAGGCATTTAGGAAATTGGAGAGGAATGCAAGAAACGTGTGAAATCGCTATTTACAGTTTACATTTTAATGGCAAAATGATTAGCACTAAAATGTTACTGAATTGCGCATATTGTTTCTCAGTTAGCGAACGTTTGTTCATTTTTAGCAAATGTATTTCAAAAAGTGGGCATGGCTAAAAGTTTGCCATTTTGTAAGCCGATTAGCAATTCTGCCTAATGCATACATGTGGCTAACTTTGCCGTTAAAGGGATAGTATTGCCAAGTTTTAAAAAAAGCAAATCTTGTAGGCATTAAAAAATTAAACTAAATGCCCCCAGTCCCATCCCTCAAACCTTTATTGTTGGAGAGATATTGTGCACTAAAGTTCCCTCCTCCCTTCTCCTTTCCCTGATGTCAGCGCTCAAGCTGACTGCAGGGTAATCCAGTCCAGGGACAAGTGAAGGCTCTTCAGCAGAGTCAAGATCGAATTTTTGAAAAATAAATCCTTCACTGGAATGGTTTACAAAGTGTGCTTGCAAACCAAGCACACTTTGTAGACTGTTCCAGTGAAGGATTTCTTTCTCAATAACACAATCTCTTCTCTGCTGAAGAGTCTCCGATGATCCCGGGACCAGATTCCCCTGCAGTCAGCTTGAGTGCTGACGTCAGGGAAAGGGGAGGGAGGAGGGAACTTTAGTGCACAATATCTCTAAAACAATAAAGGTTTGAGAGATGGGACGGGGGGCATTTAGTTTAATTTTTTAATGCCTGCAAGATTCACTTTTTTAAAAACTTGGCAATACTTTAGAAGCATTCTCTAATTTTGCTGTTAATTTAGGAGCATGTTTTATTTAGTATCAAGGCGTTAATAGGCTTCTTGCATCAAATGTGAGCAATGGCAAATAGCACATAAATTTATGGCTTTTATAAAATATCGAATGCTCCACTTTCTTACATTCCACCCTTAGTATTTGTCCACTACGGTATAGATAGTTTGCCCCGGAATTTTTTTGCTCTTCTTTTGAATCTAAGTCTACAGAAGCTCCCACAATTCCCAGCAGTATTAATGTAGAGATTACCATGCCGAGTAAAATGAGGACACTCACACCGCCAGCAGATGCCTCTTTCAAAATTTATTGCCACACAATAAACATTTCTGTGAACAGAAGAGGCCAACATTATTACTAGCCTTTCCATGTTTGCATGACACAGTTGCTATTAACCCTTTGAGTGCAATAGGGATTCCCAAAAAGCATTAGCAAAAGATTTGGCTAAATTCTATGGAGAGTTCTGGTAACTAACCAAATCTGTAGACTGTTACAGTGCAACCACAAACCACTGACGGCCATGGAAATCTTTTCTACTGCTCTCTATAGAAGATTTCAGTTTCAGGCTACATCTCTCTATACAATGTGACAGCAAAAGCTCCACCTCTTCACGGCAGATTGAATTGTAAGATCTTTTGAATGAAGCACCCCCAGCAGTAGCAGTGCCCTTGTTTACACAGCAGGAAAAGCCATACCATATATATTTTTATTTTCCAATTAAATTGCAACTGGGCTTTTAGATGAGTCATGGTTTGTTAATAAGCCCTTGGAAGACTGAATCCAGTGCATGAAGGATTAACAGGCAGTCCCTGCTCCAGGATATAAAAACCATTCAGTTTTCCTAAGCCTACAAACCACACTTCTCTATATTTATACTCATCTGGTTTCACACAGCTGTACATTTACTTCAAAAGAAAACATCCATTTGCCCTGTGTGATTTCCATGACCTAGAACATGTGTCCAAAATGAGATGCCATGGCCAAATGTGGCCTGTCTGAGACTTTTAACCCACTGAGTGCCAGAGAGGTAGCCAAAGAATTGTGTTGCTACCTCTCTGGCACTCATCGGGTTATCGAAAATATTGTGTAAAGGGTATCCTACAGTTCTCAAGAATATTTTAATCTGTTAACCCCTTAATCATTTGAGTGTCAGAGGGGTATGGAATGCATTGCAAAGCAATGCATACCATATCCCACAGGCACTCAAAGGGTTAAGGACCAGAGGAGTGTGTAATGACTCCCCTCTGGTCCTTAATGGGTTAAATGGCAGTATTCCAACTACTTGATCAAAACTGATCAATGACTAGCACTGGGCCTCTAGCAAAGGTGGCTTAAAATATAAAACCAATTTTTGTGGCACCTGCTGGGAGCAGAGGAGTAACTAGAAGCCACCGGGCCCTGGTGTAAAAAATTGCCATGCCCCCCCGACCACATTGCCCCCATTGGTCATTTCCACATTGCCCCCAATCATTTGTCCACCTCCACAATGCCCCTATTGACCCCCAGTGTCTGTCTTTTACCACCCTGGTAGTCCATCGGCATGGCAGGATAGGTCTGTGCCTCCTTCTGCACAGTCCTCTATTAGCAGCTGGAGCTCCCGCTCGGTCCTCTCTCCAGTAATGCAGAGCACTGGGAGATGATGACAGAGGGGGAACTCAGCTGCTAATAGAGGTCTGTGCTGAACAAGGCACAGACCTCAGCTAGTTGCAGACACTGTGCTGGGCACCTATTGTTACTCAAATGGCTGTGAGTTTCAGGTGCCCATAAAGGGGTGCATGTACATAGAAGAATTGCAGTATCCAGCAGTGATATTTTAAGATGCTAGGCTCCCAGGCATTTTTATCTTCTGCCTATAACTGTGCACTTCTTTACAAATAAAGTTGTTTAAACCTTTTTTTTTTTTTTTTTTTTAAATGTCCAAAAGATTAATTCACCATTGTTATCAACAAAAAATGATATGGCCCTCACATAGATGGAGTTCTGTTCACTAAAAAAACTTGTTTCCTGAATTTGTAAGCTATGTGTAGCAGTATAATTCAACCGTATGCCTGATAAAGTTATCCGCTTATACAAGACAAATAGCTATGTGAGCTGGTTTATGTCCCATACTCCCAGAGGCTGTCACTACATTACTGCTTCAGATATTTATGGGCTTTTGTTGGAATATTTAAAAGTAATGCAAGCTAAAATAGAAATCATCTCCCCAGAGATCAGAAGAGAGTTTTTGCATGCAAAAGGGAGAGAAACTCCGGTTTAATTTCCCTCTGAATCATATCCTCCAATTTGGAGTTGTAGGATTACACCATGCACGCCATTAGTTAAAAATAGAGATGGGTGACAGGATGCCATGGTGCCACGTGTCCCTCAGCGCAATGGTTCTCTATAAGTGTGCTGTGGCACTTTGGTGTGCACTTGGCACCAGCTCCAGGTGCCCTACATTTTTTATGAACACGTCAACAAAAATGTTAAGTTTCTAATTCATATTTTGGGAAATGATTATATACAACATGCTTTATATTGTCATTCTGTCTGTGAGACCTAGGAATTACTATATATTTATGTATTTTCCCTTAATTAAGCCCTTGATAAATCAGCTATAAAATGTGAGGGGTGTCCTAAAAATTCCAGATTGCATGTTAGGGGCAAAAACATAACAAATCATTGAGAACCATTGCCTCAGAGGTATAACGGAGAACTTCATCCCCCACAGATGGCTCGTGTGCTGCCAGCTGGGGAGAGGGGTGTCAATGATGCAATTTGCGTCATAAAGGGGGTGGTGCTTAATCAAGAGGGCAGGTTTACCAGCCTGGTTATAAAGTGCACTGGAAATGAGCTGAACAGGGTGGGAAGTTGGAAGAACAGGTTGTAAAGGAGAAGTGGGCAGAGTTTCAGAAGAAATTCACCACTGCCGGAGAGACGGTAATTAATTGTAAGAACTGGATTCTCCGGGGCGGATCCACAGAGTTCCCAGGTATGCTCAGAAACAGTAAAACCTCCTAATAATAATGATTCTTTTTATGGGACTTAAAAGGCTGTATTCACAAAAGAAGGGAGGATCTATTCTAGAGTAAACCAACTGTACAATGGGGACAAATATCCTATCCTTTGATTTAAATGGGGTGTTTAACCTTTTGCATACGAGAGTGCTTTGCAATGCGCTGGATACCTCTCTAGCATTCAAGGGGATAAAAGCTCCATTTAAAATAATGAGATTATTGGAGACTAGTTGAACAGCCCATGTACATTGGCCACAGTGCCAGGCAGCAACGGCCGTGATGCAGTCACACTACGGTCTGAATTCGGAGCGCCCCACTCCGTTATCAGCCGTGTCGTGGGGAGTCTGTACTGTGCATGACAGCTACTGACAAACATACATTAGTGAATTATTATATAGGATATTTATTTCTCCCCTATGGTGCAGCTGGTTTGCTCCAGAACTGCTGCTTGTTCCTTTTCTGAATAAGGCCCAAAGTTTCCAGACTTCTCCCACTTTTGTCTGCTAAGGGAACCTTCAATAGGAAGACTTTAACCCTTTGAGTGCCAGAAGGGGTAAGCAACGAATTGCAAAGGGTTAAGGCTCTTGAGTTCTGCAAAAGGAATAATGTCTGCCTCCAAGGACATGATAGTCACTACCAATTAAAGACTGATTTTTTTTTTGTGGACCCCAATCCATTCAGAACTGATTCATAGTGGCCATAAGGATTTACTGACTAAATTAAAGTAAGTTAGAGTTTATACTATCAACCACTAATGTTCCTTTAGTTGTGCCAAGCACAATTTTCAGATAAACCACAATATTTCCTTCTACAGAGATACTGTATTTCAATGACTAAATACTCATTAACCCTTTTGATGTCAGATATGTATCCAATGCATTGCAAAGCAATACTTTACAGACCTACCTAGCATCCAAGGGGTTAAACTCCATCAAACAATGTAAAACGAGAAAATATGCAGGCTGTTGTATGAAAACCACAGGTAAAACGTATAGATAATTAATGTAAACTTAATAAAATGTTGCAAATTATTTCTCTGCATTCCACTAATATTCACAGTTTGAAAAAATATCATGCTAGTATTATTCTGGAATAGTGAAATACTTAAAGGAGAAGTAACACCTCTTAATAATATCTTCCCACTTAACTTATTATGGCCATAAAATCCTAATAGCCCCTATGAATTTCCCCATTTGACATTGTTCAAGAAATAACATCTTCAGTTTATCTGAAATATCATCTCCATGGAGGCAGACATGACAGTTGCAGGCAGTTTTGTTTTTCTTCACTGACGCAGGCTGTATGCATGAGCCTACTTAGTATTATAGTGAGCAATGCATTGAGAAGAAATGCGTCATAAACCCCTCTGGACCTTAAAGGGTTAATATTATTATGTGCAGTGAGTGGATATTGTATCCAATGATCCTGAAGGCAACTGTCATGTCCGCCTCCATGGACATTACATCCAGAACTGATTGAAAAGGTTATCTCTTGAACAAAGATAAAAGGACAACATTCGTAGGAGCCATTAGGATTTTTTTCTGACACTAGTAAGGTAAGTGGTGGATTATTATTAGGCAGCGTTAAGTCTTCTTCAACCATATGAGTGCCAGAGGGGTGCCCAGTGCATTGCTGACAAAGCATTGGACACCCCACTGGCACGCAACAGGTTAAGGGGTTCCTGATATTTCAGTGCTTGATAAGTCAACCCCTATAAGGGCTTTAGTTTCAAAAGAAAAGTGGGGTTACTCTGGGGTAAATCAACTGCACCACAGGGACAGATAAAAATCCCCACTGATACAGCACCTGAGGAGTTAAGTTTTATTAGTCCTGAATGTTTATGTACTGGAATGAGGCTGATGTACTAAGCAGAACTGAGCTGCAACCAACTGCACCACAAATCAAAAATACTAACGCTCACTAATTTATATTGGCCTTTTTAACCCTTGATTGCAGTAGGTCTCCAAACATTTCTAGACCTTTCAATGGCTTAAAACCTCATTTAACCCCTTAGGGACCCTTGACGTACCAGGACCGTCAAGGGTAAACTTTCTTGAAAGACCCTTGACGGTCCTGGTACGTCACGTACATTTTACTTACAGCGCTCTACCGGGAGCGCTGTAAGTAAAAATGGGGCATGAAATAGACCGCTCCAAGATCGGAGCGATCTATTTCAAGCCCCATAATGACGCGCCGATACACGTGACAGGTCACGTGTACCGGCCCGTCAACGTGCCCCTATGCGGACGTTATGGGACGGAAATGTCCCATAATGTCCGGTCCTTAAGGGGTTAAACCAATAGGAATTTGGAGAACTGTTATTTCTTCCCATGTGCAGTTGGTTTGCTCCAGAATGGCTCCGCTTTAGCTTACTGAATAGGATCCAAAGTTCCTTTTATTTTTCAATGCATTGGATACCTCTCTAGCAATCATGGGGTTAAAAGCCACATTTAGACATTTTTTATTTACATCCTGTTGCATGTCTCCCAACATTTCAAATGGCCAAAGAGGGACACTTGTGTTTTAGATGGTGTTTCTGGGGGCGTCGCTTATGCACAGGGCATTACTGAGAATTTTTAGGTTACTGTGTGACCTATTGACACCTCTTTTTGAAACTGAATAAATGTATTATATTTACACAGATTCAATTACAAACACATATACTGAAGATTAACTAAGCATTTACGTGAGTTTCATTGCTGTGGAGCAATGTGATAAACTAATATACACGACACTCACTCTGATGTCCTAAAAAGAGGGACACCAGGGTAGAAGAGAGGGACAGGGGGATTTGGGGCTCAAAGAGGGACTGTCCCTCATAAAGAGGGACACTTGGGAGGTATGCTGTTGTGTAGTTGGGTTTTCTCCAGAATAATGCCACAGTTCTTTTGAAAATAGAGCCCTAAGTTGTGTTTTTCTTGAAGTTGGAATGCGTTAGAAACCTTTCTAGCATCCAAAGGGTTAAATTGTGGCCTCTAAGTAATCTGGCCTCCAAAAGCCAAGAGTAGGTGCCTGGTACAACTTAAAATGTACTGAGGACATGCTGGAACTCTTTCTTACTTCATTTATAAAACCTCTAAGTAAATATACAACCTCGAATAAAATTCTTCCCATAATCTCATGTCAGCAAATATTAGATTTGTTTTGTTATCCACGCCCTGCATGTGTATCACCATATTATTGTAGGTGAACAAATATATACAAATACTCTATCACAACCGTTAAGTTCATAAGAAAAGTGGAGGCATCCTAGGACAAACCAATTGCACAACAGGGGACAAACAACATGTTTAACACTTCACATGAATTTAAATGTGTCTAAATGTGTTAAATGATTGAGAGGTATCCAGTGAATTATAAAGCAATGCATTGGAGACCTCTTCAGCATTCACAGGGTTACATTTTTATTTCTCCCTTATGGTGCAGATGGTTTGTTCTGGACTTACCCCTTTTTTTCCACAAATTCCCATAAGTTAGCAGCTACAGGATTCAAACTCTGAATGACCAATTACTGATATTGATGTCCTTTGTAACAGGTCATCTCAACTGAATTTGTGAACCTTTGTACATAATCCAACAGAGAAAATGTAAAAATAATATAAACTATTGACTGAACCCCTTAGGCCTGAGAAAGGTCTCCAGTGCATGCCACAAAAAGGTATTGTAGTAAAAGATTTGGTACATGAAATCACAAGAAAGTGTCAATGCAGGTTTAATACCAGGGATTGGGGAACTTCCTGAATTTGCCCCGGAAAATGTCATACTTAATTACGATGGGGTTATGCACTAAGGTGTGATAAAGAGGAGATGACTTCTTCAGGGTGATAAATTCTCCAGCTCCAAAATCATTCTATGGAGCCAATGCAGTAAGATTTCTAAAACCTGTGAGATGTTTTACAGGGTTTCCACAGAGTAACAACGGAACTGGAGAGTTTATCACCCTGGAGAAGTGCTTACCGGTACGTCTTTATCAGGTCTTCGGGGACAGAGGCTGAATCTCCAGTTTGCAGAGTTCGCTGGTAACTGCCCACTTCCAGCACAGTTAAAACACCCTCCCCCACCCATTTCAGCAAACGTCTTCACCTATTTCAGCACAAACCCCACCTTTGCACTTCCCAATCCCACCCATCCCATTAAACCCTACCCACATTATGACATAACTCATGTCATTTGGACACTCATCCCTATAATTTCCTTCATAGCCCAGGGGGCTTGGGTGCCAAGGTTCACAGGAATTACATTTTTACTGAGATAATGTGGCAAGATTTTCCAAACATACCTTTCTCTGAATATATGCATCAGTGATAATCATCTGTAAGAATCAACTGCCTGCCATGTGTGAGTTCTTCCATTCTAATTCCATTGAAACCCACACCATAAATGTGTAATTCGCTGATGCAGGGTTGGTGTACAGTTGTAGCACAGTGCCTCTCCATGCATCATGTACAGGCATATTTGCCCAGGTGAGCTACCGCATATGACTTATGGGTTTATATTTACCAAAGCAAATTAGCAATTCTGGAGCAACAAAACTTTTATATATTTGAAAGTAAAGTCTTTTTTTTTTTAATAGGTTAGAATTATTTTGCACCAGGTTTTCTCCAGTTTCACCTTTATAAATGTGCCCCATAGAGGCTGATTTAATTACAAGAACCAGAGAAATTCCGGAGCAAACCAACTGAACCTTTGGTCTTTAAACTGGGGTCTTTAATCACCCGAAAGCTTTAGGTCTCCAATGCATTTAACCCTTTGAGTGCCAGAGTGGTATACAACGCATTGCGTTGCAAACCTCTCTGGCACTCAAATGGTTAAATTAATGGGACTTTTTATTTGTCCCCTATGGTACATATGGTTCGCTCCAAAATTACTTCCCCTTGCCTTTATAGAGAAGACCCAATCAGATTGGCTACAGGTTGGCTACTTCAATTTAAAACCAATGGGATCTTTATTTGCGCTCCTTATTGGTTTGCTCCACTTCTGTCTTTATACATATGCCCCAATGATAGCTAAATAATTATTTTTTTTCTGGTGCATTAATATTGCTGCAACAGTCACCCATGTGAACTAAGCCTAAACCTCAGCAGTACTACAAATGTACTGAAGCCATGTCCAATGTGCATCGTTTTATCAGAATACAGTATAATAGCCAGGAAACCAAACGTTTACTGTACAGTGTCCTGCAAAAGGTAGAAGGGCATTCCCCATTCTTAGTCAGCCCCGATCACGGATATCACAGGAGGAGGGTACATTTGGCCAGGATGAAGTGACCACACCACAACAAATGTAATTTTGGCAAAATGAAATGGGAAGAGGAAGAAAAAAAAAAAAGCAGATGGAATCACATCCAGAAAAACTCAGAACTGTCCAGCACTGCTCGGATCACACTGAAGGAGGCGGACAATGGATGGGTCACTCTTTGCTCCTCTGATGAATTCTTCCAATGATAGTTTTCCTGTAAAGAAGATGATTAGAGAGTTAGCCCAGCATAAGAAACTACTAAGAACTGTTTTGAGACCTGTAATCATACCTGGAAAATTTCAAAATGTACAGACCCTGGCATAATGGACAGATTAACTCGTACATAGAATTCTACAAGATAGGTCCTACCTTTGCTAACCTAGAGGTAATTTAATACGCCCTCATTGAAAAAATGTGATTACCTTTTGTATCTGTGATTATTTTTTTGTTTGGTCAAAATGTTTATATTTTTAAGACAAGCTTTCAAGAGATGCTCTCCGTTTTTCAAGTCAGTGGGACCAATCACAACAGTATTTGTTCTGAAGGAACCCTTAAAGGGCAACCATCATCAGTATAATGACCCATCACCAGATCGACTCCAGTGGGGAGCATTGTAAACCCCTAAGGATCAGAAGAGAACATTTCCCTTTAACATGCTACAACTTAGAGATATCACTGCTTGACTTCTTCCTCTGCTTTTCTGATAAAAAGTGCACCAATTTGGAGGCTAAAGAAGCAGTTAATTGGTGCACATAATGGATACCTCCTGAGTGTCCTCTTAGGAGGGATGGTCCCTCTGAGACCCAAATCCTTCTGTCCCACACTAGTGTCCCTCTTTGTAGGAGATCAGACTTTGTGGTGTGTATATAAGCGTATCACATTGCTCTACAGCAACATGTGATTATAAATTAGTCTGTGCAGATATAATACATTGGTCTTGTTCTAAATCATTTGTTCGGTTACACAAAGAGGTGTCAAGAGGTCAAGAAATATCCTAAACATTCTTGGTAATGACCTGAACCAGCAACACCACCTAAAACAAAAATGGCCTTCTCTGGTCATTTGAAATGTTGGGAAATATGATCAGTAGTAAGTAACAATGGTCTCTCTCACCCAGATAAACTGGCTTTTAATTTTAACCCTGAGACCCCGAGATCTGGTTCAAATCTTAAGTGTTCACAGCTCTGCAAGTTATGTATTAAATAACAGCAAAAATGAATACAGAGGGGGGGCATCCTTTGCTTTTCCAGCTGTTGCTGGATTACAACTCCCATCAGCTGTCCAACAGCAGGTTGAGAGCAACAAGCTGACAGCCACTGCAGTATAGAAGTAAACCAGAAATTATTTATTTATACTGACTGTTGTAATACATTTTCATATATTATTAACCCCTTAGACCCTATGGATATCTCCGGTGCATTGAATAACAATGAGCTGGAGTCGTCTTTAGTAACCACTGGATTAAAAACGCAAACTATGCTGCAGATTCTAAATGTATTCTACTGCAGTGCAATCTGTTATTCTGCCACTGTGTAAGACTACAACTCCCATCATCCTTCTCTGGCCACTGGAAAGGAGAAAGATGAAGTCCATTAAAAGCTGGGAGAGCCACCATTGGTCTATCCCTTCTCTATATCACAGATGCCTCAAGGACCAAAAAGAGAATTAATCAATGGATCGAGGTCCAGATCCTGCTTGATTTACACATATTTTTTATTTGATGACATAATAAAAGTTAGTAAGGATTTACTTCAATAAATGCAGGATTGATACAACTGGTTAATTTGTAATGTCCTTGCTCTTTCACTGGTGTTCATGCTTTTCAGCACTGAACTGGTCTTGGAAGGGTTAACAGTTCTTTGAGATTGAAATTAGATTGGTAATTTATATAGAACTGTTTCCACCTTTCCTTTCTCTTTGTTATGGTCTATTATAGTTAAGACCTGCGGTTCAATATATCAGTCTCAAATATTTATATATTTATACCACTATAACAGTTTCTGTATCACTGATAAATAATGTAATGTCATTATAGGCAAGCATGCTCATAGAAGATACATGAGATAATACAGCATCGAGCATGAAATCCATAGCTACATTAATAGTCTACTTAACATTTTCCTGCATAGACTTGCATACATAGCATAAATACTGGTTCACTTTTAAAAGGTTGCAGGCTCTTTTGCTTGCGACCTTTTAAAAGTGAACCAGTATTTATGCTGTGTATGCAGGTATGTGCAGGAAAATGTTAAGTAGACTCGCATTAACTATGTCACCAAGATAAACATGGCGATCTGAGAATCTCACACTGCATTAAAAGCGCGAGATTTCCAAGCCACGCTATCAAATGTAGCAGTCTAGTGTCAGGTCTGCTCCTAGGCAAAATAAAGGCAAAATAAGTGACAAAGTGAGAGAGACAGTGTCTGTCTTCAGGCCATTAACCCCGCAATACACCATCACATCCAGCGCTGCTCAGGGCTTTCTCTCTGTGAGCAGACTGACAGAGCAGGGCACACAGAGAAAGGGAGAGAGTCCGGAGCAGCGTCATCAACTTCTGGATCAAGGCATCAGCCCCATCAGCACCCCTCTGCCCTGCAGCGCACCGCTCTCCTACCTGGCCTGCGCCCCGGGATGGTGGTTGGGGAGGACATGGTGCCGCTACCTGAATGAACCTAAGAACAGCATCTGCACATTTAACATTAATACACACGTATGCCATAAGAATGAAATATTATGAGATATATTTTAAAATATTGCCATTTAGAACAGCAGGATATATAAGGAATGTGGAATGTTTTTGTGCACACTGCAGAATAAAGTTTGACACAATGTGACTGAGCTCATCAGTTGTACAAGACATAATTTGTCCTCACTGAAAGATTCAGCTAGCAATTCCTTTGTATTAACTGGCTAAGTGAGTCAGGAAAACAGAACATTTTCACTATTGTTTCCTGTTGTGTCTCTGATATCCTCAGCAGGTGTTTGGGGCAACGCTCAGCAAGACTTTTTAAAAGTAAACCGGAATGTGACCTTTCAGTAGGCGACATTAAAATCTTGCGCTGTCATGAAGTACGAGATTCTCATGTTGCCATTTTTTATTATGGCAAAATGGTTAATCTGTCATGTGGTCGCACACTCTTTCCCATGCAACCTTTTAAAAGGATACCATAAATACTGTACCTGCCTCACTGATTAACTCCTTAGATAGTCTCACCTTATTTTAAATTCACATATTATAAAATTTCAGAATATGTACATTTAAATTGTCTGTATATTTTTTGTAATTTTCACTTTTTTTAAATTTTATTTAGACTTTTATTAGTCTTTTGGATCCTCCCTCTAGTGTCTAGATGCATACCTGTGACAACTAGAGGGTGAGTTTTCCATGCAATGTGTAATTAGTTCTTGTACAGCACCTGCAGGAACTATATAATACATATCCGGATTGAACAGATAGATAATTATATATATTTACTGTATATTTATTGTATCTTGCAAGATGCAATAAATACGTATAATCATCTAACTGATCCGAGAGTTTTCTGCTAACACATCTCCACCCCCTGAAAATGTTTATATATCACATATATGGGATTTACTCTGCATTTAGCGATTTATATTTGGGGAATATTTACATTTTGTGCCACTGTCTTGTATGTATGTGTGTGTATATTACTGCCACATAGAAGTTATTTTGACAGGAGTGGTTAGGAGGGTGAAGCGATTCCCCCCAGCTAATCCTTCAAAAATTGCTTCAGCAAGATTCACAGGGGCTGCAATTTTCACAGGAGTGGCAGCCCCCACTCCTGTGAAAATCTCTGCAGCTATACTCACTGCCATCAACGCCCAGCAGTTCCCCAAAGTGCATGGAGCTCTGAATACAACTGGTAACTCCTGCAGCATTCGCTAGTATATATGACACTGAATATTAACAAAATAGTAGTTTTTCCCTGAGGACCATAGTGTGCCCACAGGGGCTGCAAAGTTACCTGGGGGGAGATGCACTAAAGTGTGATAAAGTGGAGATAACTTCACCAGCTAGACAAACTCTCCAGTTCCTATGTTATTCTATGGTGTCTATGCACCAACTCAAGAGAAATAATCTCATCACACATTAGTTTATAACTCACCTTGTGGCACTGTTGTGAATAGGACTGAAAATGTACGGATGGATGTTAATTTTTTTTTGCATTTAAACCAGTCTGTGCTGTTTCATGCTTACCACTGGGTATCTCAGACATAGTATTTTGTAACATATAGTTATTGGAGAGAACCACTGCAGCATTCCCCCCTCTACAGATATCTATAGGGAGGCTCCCTGCAGAGTCAAATAGAAATGTAAAAAATAGATGAAAATATATAAAATAGGTAACTTGACTTAACATATTCTGCAAGTGCATAATATGTAGAGACAACATAAGGAATGTGTTCCACACCCCTCTGGTACATAAAGGGTGAGTAGGATCAATTAAAGATAACATTTTGCAGCAGCTGACAATTTTTAGATTTTCAGGAAGGACCATATTGACAATATTTGAA
The DNA here is from genome assembly GCA_037306005.1 of Rhinophrynus dorsalis. Taxonomy (NCBI): domain Eukaryota; kingdom Metazoa; phylum Chordata; class Amphibia; order Anura; family Rhinophrynidae; genus Rhinophrynus; species Rhinophrynus dorsalis. The sequence goes on along the minus strand of CM074723.1, from coordinate 68,665,624 downwards.
GGTGATATGGCTCCCTGGCCTTAGCGGAGATATCCCATGTCTTCTAATGTGAGAGAGACAAAGAAACAGAGACAAGGACACATACTTTTTCATTCTTCTCAGGCATTTCTTTCACCTTGGAATGACCTTACTTTACTTAAGAGTTTTGTGCTTTGTACTATATGTTCCCATTCTCATCTTTCAAGGTAACAATAAAAAGCCCAGCTCCCTAGCTGCTGTGACTCATACTCTTATCATAATACTTAGGTGTAAAAACATACAAAAGGGGCCAGCATATCTCCCAACATTCCACTCCGCATTAATGTAATGTGTGTGCCATGCTTATAGTTGGACAAGTGGCCGGAAAAAAATAGCATTTTTAAATTTGAGATACCAAAGGTCATATGCACAAATTAAAATAGGAGAAATGACGTGGCACGATACTATATCATCGGGGTCAAATATAATGTTGCAAATGATTTAGATGGCTTTAACCCTTTGTGTGCTAAAGAGGCCTCCTTGCATTGCTTTGCAATTGTTTGACACAACTCTTTAGCATTCTAGTGCATTTAAACCAATGGGAATTAATTTATCACGGTGCCCGTGTATTGCTGGCGACATTTTACAGCTTTGTGTTTGAGTCCTTCTTATTGGCTAGCGTGATATTGCTCCACCCACTGGTAGCCTTTAAGTACTGAGCCCTGTCATTTCTACAGGGCCCTTTCGTGGTGTCCCCGTTGCTAAGAGCTTGTATGACCCGGACTGCCTGACTACTCTCTCTGATTCTGTTCCTGCTCCGTGTACCGACTTGGCCTGGCTGACGTTCCTGCTCCGTGTACCGACTTGGATTGGCTGACGTTCCTGCTCCATGTACCGACCCGGCCTGGCTGGCGTTCCTGTTCTATGCATCGACCCGGAATGGCTTCCGTTCCTACTCTTTGTGCCTACAGCCCGGTGACCTACCTCGTCCAGTAGAGAGTATCTCCTGTTCTCTGTCTTGAGCGTGCTGGCCCAGTTGGTTGCCTCATGTACTGCTTACCGTTCTGGGACTGCGACCCATTTGTGCCTTGCTGCCTCCTTACCCAGGGCTGACGCAGATCTTGTTTGCTCTCTATACGCTTGGCTTGTTATTGCATTGCTACTGAGGTTGGTCTCCTGGATGCCTCAGTTAGTCTCCACTCCTGTCAGTCGACATTAAGCCTGGGCGTCTATTACCAGGGCTGTCCGGTGCTCACCCGGGTAGGAGCTATTCTATTGGCACACTATAAGCTGGCTTGTCACTACTCCTTAACTGAGGTTGGTCTCCTGGGCGCCTCAGGCGGCTCTGTCACCCGGCAGTTGCCATCAAGCCTAGCATTATTACATTTGTTGTCCGGTACCGTTACCTTGGGTCGCAATCTGTGTTGATTCCTGGGCGTTCCGTTATTCCTCCGGTTGCAGTACTGCCGGTAATTCGTGATCCATCCGGGCCTTGCTCACCCTTCCTGGGCCAAGTCGCTATTGTGACACTCATCCGCAGAGAGTGCTCCTTGGGCCTCGTATTAGGGCCTCCCAGCCTCCAGGCCTAATAGCACTTACACATCAGTGTCTCACTGTTTCACACGAACTGTTCCTGACCTGTGTCTGTATATGTACTGCTCTCTGATAGTTATACTGGACCCGTGTAGGTTAACGTTATTTTGTAACCTGTCCTGTGTCAGTATTGATAGTTAACCATTGCTGGACCCGCGAGGGTTACTTTATTCTGTCTGATTTCAATAAAACTGTGTACTGAAAACCGTTACAGAATTTGAAGGAGAAAGGCAAGCAGGAGATATGAGATTGCGGAGAGGAGACTGGCAGTGAGAGGTGATAGGAAAACTCACAGGAAGAGTGGAAGCCACTCTTTATTACTGTGAACTACCATCAGCATCAGTGATTTTATGGATATAACCCTTTGACAGCTAGAGGGGTGCACAATGCATTATGTGTGCTCCAGAGAATCAGAAAGAGGGAGATCCAGATGATTCCAAATTGTTCTGTATGACAACGAGTTTCTCCTTGACTGGGAGGGGTTCCAATGATCAGTGGGTAGGTGCTCACCTTGCACTACAGTTAAAACTGTTCTGCTAGGGGAAGACATGCCTCCATTAAGTACAATATGTGTACAAAAAATGCCCCACCACTGTACCCACCTCTAATGGTATCCTTTTATAAGGTTGCATGCAAAAGAGCATGCAACCATATGAAACAGTTACCATGTCGCCATATTAAAAATGTTGACATGAGAATCTTGCAGTGCATGACAGCGTGAGATTCTCATGCCAGCATGAGCAAGGCAAGGCACCGGAAGGGACTGACCGAGAAGGCATACAGAGCTTCTCTTGTAAGCTCTGTGCAGCCAGATGCCTCTGAATGAAGTATTTTTTCAGCAATAACCTGGATTTATTGAGCTTAAAGACACTAAGACTTCACCTGTCACTAGGTTAGAAATATACTGGGGGCAATATTATTAACATGAAAGTTCTGCTTTAAGGACCATTCACCATCCTAGCACATCATGGAATTCAGTGCATGCCACTAGGGACCCATGAATCCGATCTGCAAAAAAAAGCCTCATGGTTCTTAATTGTCCTTAAGGGGTTAGTATCTTAAATCATCCAATCCCTTTATCAATCTTGCTTCAGGTCTCTGTTCCATCCTATTTTATTTTATGTAACATCACAATCAAAGGATCTAAAGACATTTTTTTTTAACTGTACAATACATTTGCTGAAAGCAATCTACATTGAGTTAACTGCCACTTTGTAACCTATTTTGAAAGGTCATTGAAAATCACCTATATTTTTTTTTAGACATTTTTTATTTACAAACAATCATTTGTAAGATATTTCGCTTTATTTATTTCTCTGTTTATGCAAATGAGCTAGTGTTTCCTGGTAGGAAGTAGCAGCTGGGATGGAGAGCAGTGTTACCAGATAAGCACTAACTGATATAAATACAGTTAAATAGATCATAAACAATTGTTTTAAACTGAGAGAAAAAAAGACCAGTAGAAATATAGGTGATTTTTGAAAGAGCTTTCAAAATCTCCTCTTTGTTACAAAGTGACAGTTCCACATTAACGCTCCACAATTCCATCCTTTGTTATTTTATCTGACATTATAATAAAATGATACTCAGACACATATTCTCTCATTTTGATAAGGATGTTCCATAGAATAACACAGGAACTGAAGAGTCTCTAGACCTTTAGTTATTGGTAAACAGATGCACTGAAATGTTTCTAATGTGAGATTTGTAAGACATCCAATGAATTTAAAACAGGGAATGAATACAGTGGCAATAAATCTATTATTAGGTAACAAATACCATAATTCTCAGCCAACAGATGATAATGGGAAAACAGGTGCAACAGCTGGAGTTCCATTGTTGTCCAGTACTGCTTTATGGTAAGTTCCCACAGGCAAATTTATTGTAGCATTCTGAATGCATGAGAAGAGTGTATTAGTTTGATAACAATGTTATAAGTGGAGCGATTCTGAGACAGACTAGTACAATGTGACAAACTAGTACAATGTAGAGGACAAAAAAAAAATCACAAGTTCCCGTTGATCTAGATTGCCATGAATGCTAGTGAGGTATCCAACACAAAAGAACCTTGAGTAAAAAGTCATCTAGATAAGGGGTCACACAACTGTTTTTCCACAAAGAGAAGAGACATCAAGGATTTTTTGGAAGATTGGTCAGCCAAACAAATCTTGAGCCACAAAGTGCAACAAGCAGCCACTGAAAAGGTTGAGGATTTTACAAGAAAAACTAGCTACATCAATCGCTGCTACCATAAGGTATGCATTTGCCTCAAGAATGTTGTCAAGCAGAATCAGCAGTTCCTCTTTGGGAACACCTCCATGAATGGCATCTGAAAGCTGATTATCTCAGACAGCCATAGCTCGAGTGAACCAGCCTGTAGCAAAAAAGAGTCACAGGTTAGCACCCATGGTCGCAAACTTTGCCTTCAATAAAGAATCTAAGTCTTTGTATGCTTTGTCTGTATAAGAGCCACAGGGTCCTCCAGATGCTGACCAGTGTTCTTAACAAGGTGAGGGATAGGGGATCAACTGCAGGTGGAGAAGCCCCGTGCACCAAACCTCAGCTGAAAAGAGGTACAGGGTAGAGATCCACCTGTTCAGAGACAGTCTTCAGTCAGGCATCCTCCATTCATTCAGAAGGCCTGATCCAAAGTGTGATGAGAAGGAAAATGGGTACCGCCTTTTTATGTCTCTGGAAGATGTCTAGGGAAGAGGAGCTAGAATTAGAGGCCTGCAGAAGCTTGCTGAAAGTGTCTCCAGGACTGCTCTGGTAAGTCCCTCAGCTGAGGGACAAGAGCCCCTTGTAGACATCCCCCAATGACAGGGAGGAATCTAATTCATCCCCATCAGTCTCATCTTCCTCCTCAGAGGAATCCCCAACCAACTGTGACTGACCCTCAAAAATAGGTATCAGATGCCTAATGGGGGACATAGCGCATAAATACCAAGAGTCTAGGGCCTCCTGAACAGATGAGGGTATAGCAGAGACTGAAGAGTTAACCCAAAATGGTTCTTGTTGTGTGGTTGAGAGTTCTGGAGGTGAAGTGGGGACCACAATGTAGGAAGGACATACAGCACCAGAATACTCCTTAGTAAATACAGTCTGGCATAAGTTGCAATGGGTTAAAGGGATTAAAAAGACCCCAGAATCCTTGGCTTTAGATTTACCCCTAAAATAGGACAAAAGTAGTCAGAAAGAAAGAAAAGAAGGAAGAGAAGTGTACTCAGAAGTATATAAAAGTATTTATCTGACTGTGAGGGAGGTAAAATGTCAGGAAGGAGGGAGAGACCAGTCTCTGTGCAGCATGACCACTATGAAGAGCAGGCCATCCAGTTCAATTTAAGGCCACTCTGACCCTGAGAGATGAACAGGGGCAGAGATATATATCCCTTAATAGAATCGTGTGTAAAATAAAGATGGCCACCGCACAGAAATCCCTTCTCAAAGGGGAATGTTCACATTTATAATCCTAAATACAGATAGGTTAACTAAAAAGTGAGCAAGTCAATAGAAAAGCTCTGGGGATAAAGAATCTGACTCCAAAAAGAGGAGAAATGCTCCAAACATATAAATAAATGATACAGAACAGAAAGAGTTAACTAGCCCTTACAGTAAAAGTAGCCATCTAGAACACACACATAATAAATACTGAGAATAGAGTGCAATACGTGCAAAACTACCACCTTCCAGTGGGTGCCAATAGAATAGGAACATAATGACCATAGCACTCAAAAGGTTAACTTACATGCAGTTTCAGTCTACAGACTCTCCTTTGCAATACAGTGAAGAGATTCAAAGAATCTCAACAGTGAGGTACAGACTTTGAAAGTCACGTCAACCTCTAATGGTTTATTGTCCTGAAATGAACCTGTCAACTGGGGAATCCATGAACAAGGAAGTCTAAGAGAACAGTGCCCATGCTTCCTCTTCTATGGGAAGTCCACTTGAAATTGGGAGTAGGAGATGGGGTAAAGTGGAGGGAGTGGGGAATCTCCTCCTCAGAAGCCTGACGTTTTTTGAAGTACCCTCACCTCCTTTGGTTCCTGTGTTCCACATTGGGCAACAGAGAAATGCATGTAGCTGCACTTCCCATTACCTGTTAATGTCAAGAGCAAGTGATGTTGGGAGTAAAAATGAAAGCTTGCCACAAATGACATCTACATGTAAAAATGTAGTAGAATCTCAGAAAAAAAAACAAACCTACAGTGGATATAAGAGGATTTTAGTCTTACCTGTTAAATCCTTTTCTCTTAGTCCATACAAGTTATTGGTAACTTTGGGTAGGTGATCTGCCCCTTTAACTAGGCAGGAACAATTCTAGAAGTGAATGCAGGGGGTGGAGCATACCTTCCCTCCTTGGCTGCAGCTAGCCAATCAGCTCCAATAAGATTTGAGACACTAACTATTGACTACATAGTAAAAGGGAAAAAAGACTCCTGTGAGCATGACCCCAAAGGACCCCCACGGTCTGCCAAGCATGGTCCCTTGACAGGGTGGGAGACCAGTAACCTGTATGGACTAAGAGAAAAGGATTTAAAAGGTAAGACTAAAATTCTCTTTTCTCTGTCGTCCAATACAGGTTACTGGTAACTTTAGGATGTCCAACCGCTGAGTTTCCCAGAGGCGGGAAGTAAGGCAAGGACCAGGCGCAAGGCCCCCAAAGTCACCAGAGCAGATATGAACCATCAGATCAGAGATAGCCCAACAAAACAAATGAAGTGTCAACGGACACTGAACAGGGGTAACAACTCCCCAGGAACTGTTACACAGCACACTGAACTAGAGCCAACAGGGCTCAAAAGTGAAGGAAGCACCAAGAACCAAAAAAGATCCTAGACAGGCAAGACTGCTTCCAGGATCTTCCTCCCAAAACTGGCGTTAGCCAATGCCAGCTCATCAACACAGTAGTGCTTCGAAAAGGTGTGCACAGATCAGTGGAGGCCTGATTCTTGTAAGCCCAAGAAGCCCCAATAGATCTAGTAGAATGAGCCGTGACCCGAATAGCAACAGACTTCTTCCTTAGCTCAACAACGCACCACATCTAACAAGTGGAGATCCCTCTCCTTGTCAGAGGTAGGGTCAGGGCAGAAAGAAGGCACCACAATGTCCTGATTAATGTGGAACTCAGAGACCACCTTTGGGAGAAACTCCTGAGAAGTGCGAAGCACCGCCCTGTCTTTGTGAAACACCAAAAAGGGTGGTCTACAAGAAAGAGCATGTAACTCTGCAACACGGTGAACAGACAAGAACGCCAGGAAAAAAGCCATTTTCCACATCCGCAGGCGTAGAGGAATAGTAGCCAAGGACTCAAGGGGAGCGCGCTGAAGGACGCCCAAAACTAAGTTAAGATCCCACTGACGAGCGGGATTCTTGAGAACAAGACGAGTAAGAGCAACTTCCTGGAAGAAAACCTTAACATCAGGAAGAATAGCAATGCACCTCTGAAAGAAAACAGAGAGAGTAGAAGTCTGAACCTTAAGGGAACTCAAACTGAGGCCCTTATCCACACCGTTCTGCAAGAAAGCCAGGACCGTAGGCAGATCTAAATCCTGAGACATGTCCCTATCAGAACACTGAGATAGAAAGGTCGACCAGACATGATACTAGGCCTTAGAAGAAACAGGTTTGCGGGCACTGAGCATAGTAGCCTCCACACCAGAAGAAAAACCTCTCTTCTTCTTCAACATTGAGGATTCAATTTCCAAGCCATCAAAGCTAGATGGTAACCCTGTAGAAGAAGATCGAGACGGCAAGGGAGCCGGAATGGCTCAGCCACTGACAGTTCTAGAAGCTCCAGAAACCAAGCCTGTTGAGGCCATTACGGAGCAATCAGAATGACTGGACAGCGCTCCAGTCTCAATTTCCGCAACACCCTGTGCAACATGGGAAGGGGAGGAAAGATGTAAGCTGGAGGAAATAACCAAGGAATGAACATGGCATCCACCGCTAGAGCTAGAGGATCCCTCCAGTGAGAGCAGAACCTTGGAACCTTCCAATTGTGTCTTGTCACCATCAGGCCGATGCAAGGAAGACCCCACTTCTGAACAATGAGGGTGAACACCTCTGGGTGCAGTTCCCACTCTCTGCTGTCCACCGTGGGTCGACTGAGGAAGTCTGCCATGACGTTGTCTACGCCAGGAATGTGCACTGTGGATATGGAAGGAAAATGTTCTTCTGCCCAGGACAAAATAGCCTTGACGTCTAACCAAGAGGCGAGACTTATTGTTCCACCCTGTTGTTGATGTAAGCCATGGCCGTGGCATTGTCGGACTGGACCTGGACTGGGCATTCTTCCAGCTGGGGTTTGCAATGACGAAGGGCATGAAATATCACCCCAAAGCTCCAACACGTTGATGGTAAGGAGAGATTCCTCTGGAGACCACCGACCCTAAGCACTCAGGCAACACAGGACCTCTCCCCAGCCGGAAGGAGCCAATCAGAAATGAGTGAGAGAAGCAAGCACTCATGGTAAATGTAGTTTTCCCAGGAAAAGAACCCCAACAGTGCCCGAAGCCCACTGAGCTCCCCAACACACATAAAACATTAAAAGGATGACAGAACAAGTGCACACAATTAATGAGCCATCTCTGAAGTCGCTACGTTGAGCGGTTGCAGAGATATGTCCCAAACTGTACAGTCCCATAGAAGAGAATGGAGCAATGGCATCTATGTGGTAAAGCGTGCCTTTGCAAAATAGAAACTGTGAATAAAAATTACATGAATCATCACAAGAACATGTTAGCAGACCCAAAAAACACTGAACCAGTAGGGAAAGTGCCAATAAACCCCCAAAAGATGCAAAACCTACAGCTAAAGGGTTAAGTTACCACAGAAACTTGCTCTAAAACACAGACATACACATAAACCCAATGAGTGCAGGAGTATGCAATAGGAACTCCAAAGGAAAACCCCCTGTGCTGAGGGGCACTGTGGGACATGTGGACCTGCAGCACTCAAAGGGTTGCTCACCTTTCCTGCAGATCTTCTGTCTTCAGATCATCATGTATTAAGAAGAAGCCTCGGTGGGCAACTCCTGAGGAAAGAACTTGAACCCAAGATTTTCCCCCCAGGGCTTAAGGTCCACAAACAGCACCTGGATACTGAGCTAGCCACATCTAAAGGCATTGTCAGTTTTGGTAATCCGCCTAATGGTGGTATTCCATATCTAACAGAAAAAAAAAATTAGCTAAAACTATAGCAGAACTGTTCTCTTGCCTGTGTCTTCACCAAGGAACAAATCTTAATGGAGCTGACTGGCTAGCTGCAGCCAAGGAGGGAAGGTAGGCTCCACCCCCTGCATTCACTTCTAGAACTGTTCCTGCCTAATTAAAGGGGCAGATCGCCTACCTAAAGTTACCAGTAACCTGTATTGGACGTCAGAGAAAAATATTTAACACCCCTGTTAAAATGCCAGGTTCTTGTGATGTTAAAGAATGAGGCAAAGATAAATCATGTCAGAACTTTTTCCACCTTTAATGTGACCTATAACGTGAACAATTCAATTGCAAAACAAACTGAAATCGTTGAGGGGGAAAAATAAAAAACTCACAATAACCTGCTTTGCACACCCTTAAACTAGTACTTTGTCGAAGCACCTTTTAATTTTATTACAGCAATCAGTCTTTTTGGGTAGGAGTTATTAGCATGGCACATCTTGACGTGGCAATATTTGCCCACTCTTCTTTGAAAAGCGCTCCAAATCTGTCAGATTGCGAGGACATCTCCTGTGCACAGCCCTCTTCAGATCACCCCACAGATGTTCAATTGGATACAGGTCTGGGCTCTGGCTGGACCATTCCAAAAGGTTAATCTTCTTCTGGTGAAGCCATGCTTTTGTGAATTTGGATGTGTGCTTTGGATTGTTGTCATGCTGAAAGGTGAACTTCCTCTTCAGCTTTCTATCGGACGCCTGAAGGTTTTGTGTCAAAATTGCCTGGTATTTGGAACTGTTCATAATTCCCTCCACCCTGACTAAGGCCCCGGTTCAATCTGAGGAAAAACAGCCCCAAAGCACTGTGGGTGTGGTGTTCTTTGGGCGATGTGCAGTGTTGTTTTTGCGCCAAACATACCTTTTGGAATTGTGGCCAAAAAGTTCAACCTTGGTTTCATCAGACCACAACACATTTTCCCACGTGCTTTTGGGGGATTTGATGTTTGTTATTGCCAAGTTCAGCCGGGCTTGGATGTTTTTCTTTGTAAGAAAAGGCTTCCGTCTTGCCACCCTACCCCATAACCCATTCACATGAAGAATACGGGAGATTGTTGTCACATGTAGCACACAGCCAGTACTTGCCAGAAATTCCTGCAGTTCCTTTAATGTTGCAGTAGGCCTCTTGGAAGCCTCCCTGACCAGTTTTCTTCTCGTCTTCTCATCAATTTTGGAGGGACGTCCAGTTCTTGGTAATGTCTCTGCTGTGCCATATTTTCTCCACTTGATGACGACGGTCTTCACTGTGTTCCATGGTATATCTAATGCTTTGGAAATTCTTTTGTACTCTTCTCCAGACTCATATCTTCAACAATGAGATCCCTCTAATGCTTTGGAAGCTCTCTGCGGACCATGGCTTTTGCTCTGAGATGCAACTAAACAAATGTCATGAAAATCCTACTAGAACGGCTGAACTTTATTTGTGATTAATCGGAGTCACTTTAAATGATGGCAGGTGTGTAATGACTTCTATTTAACATGAGATTGAATGTGATTGGTTAATTCTGAACACAGACACATCCCCAGTTATAAGAGGGTGTGCACACCTAGGCAACCAGTTTATTGTGAGTTTTTTATTTTTTATTCCCCCCCCTCAACGATTTCAGTTTGTTTTGCAATTCAATTGTTCACGTTATAGGTCACATTAAAGGTGGAAAAAGTTCTGACATGATTTATCTTTGACACAGGTGGTCTGAAAGAGCTACAACAAATCAACCTGTTAACTTAGCCTAAAGGCTGCAGTTGTAAAATTAAGTTACATGATTGTTCTAGACATTACTTCAATCCTGTCGTGAAAGAAGCTTTCTTGGAAGCCAGTTTGCATCTGAAGCAATTTTAATAATAGTCTCAAAAATGTGTTACAATTCAGACAATTTTCTTCAAATAAAAGGTGATTTTCTTTAGGTAAAGTGACGGCACAAATAAGCATGACTGAAATTGGTTTTAACCTCTTGATTGAAGTAGTAGTAGTTTTCAATCACTTTCTGCAGGAAGACTTGAAATCCAAAAGTTCTAATGAATGAGGTAAAACGTCTACAGCTGTAAACCTGAAAAGCTTGTTTCTTTAATGCCAACTTCAATGGAACACGATTAATCTACTGACTAGGTCTATTTATACTTTATCATCAGGCTTCTTCCTATATTGCTTTAAGGTACTGTTGTTTTAAGCATTAAAGGAACACATGCTGCAATACAAGTTGCTGTTATATGTAATGTTATATGTAATATTATAGATATATTAGGCATAATAAGGCACTCGTAGGACTTCACAATCATGAAAAAGTGAAAAACAATTTATTGTGTGTTCAAGACAAGCAAAATTTTGAACAAAGAAATACTTTTTCATGATTTTGAAGTCCTGTGAACTCTTTATTATTCCTATTTGTTGTAATATGGTCAGAGCCCTGTATATGGCACCCAGGCACATGCATCTGTAACCATGAGTGCTTTCTTTCTACAGCCTATATATTGAATATACATATAGCGAACGCTGCACAACATTGCCTGTTGGATTCAGAGCTCCATGCACACTGGGGAACTGTTTGATGTTAATAATGGTGAGCCTCACTGCAGAGATTTTCACAGGAGTGATCAGGCCATTCCTGGCAACATCACTGCCCTGTGGTGATTCCCTGGGTGCGGGCTCACTCTGTCCCCTGCAGCTCTGGCAGAGTGTAAACCAGAAACAGATAGATTTATATTAAAGAATGATCAACATCTCCTATTAATAACCCCTCCATTTTCTTTTCCATGGCCAGAAAATCCCAGTGGCCCCTATGAATACAGCCCTTATGCCTTGGTTTGAGAGATAACATTGTTAATAAGTTGTGGATGACAGAGGTTTACATGACACAGTAGTTAGCACTTCCACAGGTCTTCAAACTCCATTCGATAAGCTTAACCCTTTAGGGACTACAGGGTTGTGCAACACGTTACTTTGAAATGCGTTGTTCAACCCTCCAGTTCTTAAAAGGTTGTGTACGTTCATGTCTTTTGCCTGCTTCAAGTTGAAAAACTGCCTGCAACTTTTACCTCTGCCTGTATGGATATAATATCCAGGATTGATTGAAGACTGTGTCTTGAACAAAGGGTAAAATTCATAGGGGTCATTAGGATTTTCTGGCCATAGTAAGGTTATTATTAGGAGATGCTAGTTTTCCTTTAAAGTTTCCATACACAGATATAACTAAAACATATATGATAGTGCATATGCTGTATTTCATTAAAGGAGCAGTAAACTTTTTTTTTTTTTTTTTCAAATAAAAAATATATATTGTAGGGTGTTTCCAGTTAAGTAAAATAAGGTTAGGTTACTCCCTCTAGTGGTCAGATTCCAATGAGTTATTCTGTTACATTCTAATGGAGAGGGAAGTCAATGGCATACAGTTCTCCAATTGGAACTATCAGGAAGTAAATTCACGTCCTGGTTATTTGAAAGGTTATAAATTTTGAAAAAACAACTGACAGTGGTGGGAGTGCCCTTGTTTTATTCAGCTGGAAAAGCTCTATAACATCTATGCTTTAACTCCTTAAGGACCAGAGGTCCTGGGACATTTCTGTCCCATAAGGACCGCTTTGATCTTTGCCGACGTGCCGGTACACATGACCTGTTGCATGTATCTTCCTGGAATATCCTCAGAACATGAGAGATTTTTCTCCTTTCCACAGAAGTGCCAAGAGGAAGGAAAATAGCACTTGTTTCTCCAGAAGGTGAAGACCATGTTGTCACAGGCACACACACACACACACACACACACACACACACACACACACACACACACACACACACACACACACACACACACACACACACACACACACACACACATATATATATTTACTGAACCAGAGATGCACTTGCCCATGCCATTCATTGAGTTATTCATTCATTCATAAACATTCATAGTTGGTAACAGCTTTTTTCTTTCATCCAAACACATGTAATTTAAAGTGGGCTGGTCACCATAAGACAAGTTTAGTTTGTTTACAGAGAAACAAAATGTTCCTGTATGTTTCATACACGTTTTTATGTAAAATAAATCGTTTGTGAAATTAACCACTATGTTTTGGTGGTACAGTGCAGCAGTTAACGCTAATTCCCTACACAGTATGACAATTAATTCTGTTCAAGGTCAAACTTCACAATCACTGTGTAATTAGCAATGTCCCCATTGTGTGGGCTCTGTCTAGAACAGGCATTCTCAGCTCCAGTCCTCAGAGGTTACGAAGATGGATGAGAATATCCCTAATTAAGCAATGACTGAGCCACTGATTACTCACCTGTAATTAAGCAGGGATAACTGGAAAAGTTAACCTGTTGTGTGTTCTGAGTACTAATGTTGAAGAAACACTGGTCTACATTCATTCACAATGTGTTGTACTATTAGCTCATCACAAAAACAACATAGCATAAATTGTCACTCTGTGCCACCGACAGAAAATGGTGAGTTTATATGATGATTTAAATCACAAAGAAATGGCCATTTTTACATCTTCGTATAATTAAATAAACGTATCATATGGTGACAGGTTCACTTTAATTTATATTGAATTCTATGAAGGAATGCTAGCTCTTACATACATCTATGAATATCTCAACACCCTCTTTCACATGGTAGCAAGCTACATTTTAGAAGTTCACTTCCTTCTGCTGTGAAAATGGAAACAGTACCATAATTCCAGGCCAGCCAAATGTCTAGGACAATTATAGCCCCTCCCCAACTCTTAGACTAGAACGTCCAGCACCCACAGCCAGACAAAGTCCAGCTCAGGATGGTGGGGAATTTTAGTCCAGCATTTTTGAGTAGGCTATTTTAAAATACTGCAGATAGAGGGCACTCGTCACTAAAAGTGAATAACCAATACAAGGTAAATACATAGAATGACCGAATAATGAAGCCAGGAGGGTAACAAACTACAAAAATAATACACGTTAAAATATTTTATCATTCCTTTGATAAAAAAAAGTATATTTTGAGATGTAATCTACTCACTGAACTGCCTGCATGGTGGACACGACCCCCATGGGGTTAAAAGAGCAGGTACTGTTTATTATGGAAAAAAAACGTATTATAATTCTTTTCCTGCAGGGCACTCTCACTGCTGAGAAATGCTGGATTCCAGAATTATTTAATTTCAAACTGCTGTATTTATATGAAAAGGTAGAAACAGTGCCACATGTGGTCAGACAGTTATTCTGTGTTATTCTGCAGGAAAGGCGAGTCACTGGCTCCTTTTCTCCACAGAATGTGAGATTTTGAACTACAATAATCTTTGAATAAAGAAAATGGCAGCAGTGGTAGTACCCTTGCTTTACTCAGAATATACCCTACAATATATCTTTTTGCATAATAAATGGCTCCTTTGAGACAGAGTACACATTAATAAATATGCCCCATTTTATTCTTAAAGGGATAGTAATACTTCGTTTTATCTTTATTTTATTTTGTAGGCATTAAAAAAACATGAAGAATGATATAAGTCTTATCTCTCTGGTTTAAGAGATATTCATAAGCAAAGTATCCCCCCCCCCCGTTCAGCCAGATCAGAAGGGAGGTGCCCAGGTAGATTGCACAGAGGGACAATCTTCAATTAAGAGAAGGGAAAAAGCTGACAAACTTGTCAAGGGGGGGGGGGGAGGGCTTTCATTGGTCTCAAACAAAGAAGATTGTCCCCTGCTGTTATCTGTCTGGTCTTACAACCAGATTCACATCTGATAAGAGATGGCTTACACTAGGAAAAAGGGGCGGGAGGGGAAACTTTGCTTGTGAATATCTCTTAAACCATAAAGGTTTGAGAGATAAGACTCATATCGTTCTTCATGTTTTTTTAATGCCTACAAAATAAAATAAAGATAAAACGAAGTATTACTATCCCTTTAAATTGCCTGCAACACCCATTGCTTTCAGACCTAGCCATCAAGTATAGTCAGTTGTCTGTCTGCTCGGCCTAGCCTGTCATATTCAGTCCTTTCACCTCAGTCTTTTAGTTCCAGGGGATGTTTCTGTTACATACATACCATCTCGGTTGGTATCCATTTGTCGAAATATTTTGTCTGTTCTTTTTTCTGGTGTTGACTCATCCTCTGGCATTTTCATTACTGAAGAAACCATCTTATAGATAGCCTGCATGGGGAGACAGAAATACATTGTGAGGATCAAGCAGGGCTGGAATCACACAAGCATGCAGAGTGCCTTTAACCTTTTGAGTGCCAGAGGGGTATGTAACGCATTGTAAGGGGTTAAGGATGGAAGAATTATTATTTTTCTCTTTTACAATAATATGCGGAGGAATCATCGGAGTTACGCAAATGGCAGAACACTTCAGTACTATTATGAGAAGTGTAGTTTTCATGATGGAAATGCTGCATTGGAAGGTTCAAAGTAAATGACCAAATGGAGAACTGAATATTCTGTGTGGTCAATGGGCTAGTGTTGAAGGGGTAGCATAAAAAAAAGGTATATCATTTTCATGGGTAAAATAAAGTACTTAGAGGGAAAACACTGTTGAACAAAGACATAGTTGAAAAGGTCAGAATTGCTCCGGTCCTTAAAGGGATAGTAATACTTCGTTTTAACTTTATTTTATTTTGTAGGCATTAAAAAAATATGAAGAATGATATAAGTCTTATCTCTCAAACCTTTATGGTTTATGAGATATTCACAAGCAAAGTTTCCCCTCCCGCCCCTTTTACCTAGTGTAAGCCATCTCTTCTCAGATGTGAATCTGGTTGTAAGACCAGATAGATAACAGCAGGGGACAATCTTCTTCCTATCAGAACAATGAAAGCCCTGCCCCCTTGACAAGTTTTTCAGCTTTTTCCCTTATCTTAATTGAAGATTGTCCTTCTCTGCAGTCTACCTGGGCACCTCCCTTCTGAACTGGCTGAACGGGGGGGGGGGGATACTTTGTTTGTGACTATCGCTTAAACCATAAAGGTTTGAGAGATAAGACTTATATCGTTCTTCATGTTTTTTTAATGCCTACAAAATAAAATAAAGTTAAAACGAAGTATTACTATCCCTTTAAGTGAAAACAATCTCAGATTTTCCTGGTCCTTAAGGGGTTAAACCCCCTCCTTGAAATCAGTAAGAATGATTATTTATCCCGTGTTGTGGTACAGTTGGTTTTGCCTCAGAATTGCTGTGCCTCTGTTGTCATATATACCCTGTCCCCCTCTCATGTCTATGTTTACACCTTCAGATGAGATTTAAACAGGTCTTTTGTGTCAGCTGATCGTGTGTCACTGCCAGACACATCCAGGGGCAGCAGAAGGAAGGAGATCTGCAAAATTCTTGTATTGCTGCCTCCTGGAACCAGCCCCTTTCCACAGCCATGTCTCACTGACACATAGATGGGGAGTGGGAATATGGAGAGGAGAGGTCGCAGGGTGGTAGTGGAGGCGAGTTTCCTGCTCATTCATTTCCAAATCAGTTCAGAGATATCTCCGTAGTAGATTGATACGCTATATCTATCCATCTCTTCCCGTTCTACTTACACACCCATCAAGCCCACCACCATCATGGCATGTACCCTCAGCCACAATGTCTTCCATTTCAGTACTACGAGCACAAGCACTACAAGTCCAATCATCCCCTAGCTAGCTTTTGGCTGTAGGGCTGGGGATGATGGGAATTGTAGTTCTGAACAATTGGCAGGCCTCGGTTTGCCCAACATTGCACAAAGTGCTCCAAGTTACTGAGCTATCTACATTCAGAGTAAGACACAGTAGGGAGAGGAAATGTAAGGAACTGTGGGGTGGATCATTCAGCCTTAATATAATGAAGGAATTAGGAGTGAGTGTATACCTAAAAATAGGTGAACTTTAGACAATGTTGTTCTTTAAAAAAAATTCTTGTTATGGCTCTCTAAATATCATGCTCCCCTGGCACTAGCACTTCTGTGTTTGCATACCTCCCAACATTTGAAATGGCCAAAGAGGGAAACTCTTGTTTTAGGTGGTGTTTATGGGGGTGTGGCTGGTGGGCGGGGCATTGCCGAGAGTTTCTAGGTTATTTCAAGACCTATCGACACGTCATTGTGTAACTGAATAAATTATTTACAGCAAGACTAAAGTATTTTATTTACACAGACTAATTTAGAAACACATAGACTGAAGATTAACTACACATTTATGTGAATTTTATTGCTGTGGTGCAATGTGATATACACTATTCATTCTGATATCCAAAAAAAGAGGGACAAAAGTGTAGAAAAGAGGAACAGAGGGATTTGGATCTCAAAAAGGGACTGTCCCTCCTAAAGAGGTACACATGGGAGGTATGGTGCATGCAGTAGACAATATGTGAAAGATTGTTTCTCTGACTCTACAACAAAACCTGCTTACCAACATAACTGACGTGCAATTTAGTTAGTTTGAAAAATTGTGCATGTCATTAGCTTTGAAAATTTCTGGAAAAATATGAATAGATTGGTAGCGGAATTTGAAAAACCATCACACACAAGCTTCAGATGTACCGACCCTCACACAAGTCTCCAGAAACATCTATGAAGAGTGAGGCATATAATGATTAACCCTTCACAATGCATTGGAACCCCTCTGGCACTTAAGCCTTTCAGGGACCACAATAACTGCAGTACAGATCACAGCATGATGTCTCTCAGGGAGCAGAAGCCTTTACTAAACTTATATACAATTTTACTATAATGTCTAAAGATGCGAGAAAATCATTTACAAGGAAAATCCAGAAATCAAAACGAAGAAAAGAAGAGTGAAAAACATTGCTTGTGTTCGTTTTCCTTCTGGGTTATGAAAGGTTTCCAAAAGAATTACTTGGTATGCATGGAGTTTAACCCATTTGGTGCTAGTATCCAAGGCATAAGCTATTTTTCTTCTAATTCACTACACAAGTTTAGTAAAAATGCAATGAATCAGTAATTAAAAGATACAGATTTTTTTTGTGCAAAGTATTTTAGAGTAGGACTGATGTCAGTCACTCTTTAACCCTTTGAGTGCCAGAGTGGTATGCAATGCATTCCGTACCACTCTGGCACTCAATGGGTTAATAATTTGAGAGCCAAAGGGGTAAGCAATGCATACTGTACCCATCTGGCACTCAAAGGGTTAATACACACAATTTTAAGAGTTTTTGTTTAATAGCCCCCACCTCCTACTCCTTACCCCAACGTCAGCCACTTGTCCAAGAGAGGGGACTGGCACATTTGATCAAGTGATTGTCATGGCAACCTGCCAGGTGCTCGCATGGAGACATTGGTCTTTGAGTGAACAGTTTCAGGATGCATTAAAACAATGCTCACAGAGAAAAATATCTCCATATGACTGAGCTCTGAGATGGGCTGCCATGACAGACAATCAACTTACCATTCAGTAGGGACTGATGACAAGGAAAAGGCTGAGAGGGGGCATTAAACCCTTTAAGCTGGTGTGTATTAAAGCATGTGACTGACATCAGTCAAATTCTTTAATACTTTGTAATGGGGGTGGGGCACATTACTCTCTCTTTAAATTCTTCTCTTACAGTCCAGCATATAAATGTATTCTTATTTCATTATAACAGTTCTGATATTCTACCCTAGTGACAGTCCTGCACATGTACTGTACAGTGCTTGTGCCTTATTTTAACAATACAAAGCCTATAATGTTAGATCTTTGGTGCCCACTGTAGATTCCAAAACATTACAGGTAAAGAGTGAAGGCTGATAAAAATCTGCAACAAAATATATTATGGACTTTACTAAGTGGAAAAAATAATTTGTGTCAATCACGCATTTTACTGCTGTACTGCTACTATCAAAGATTCTTTGCTAAGAGTTTTTGGTAAAGAGGAGGTACAGCTGTGAAATGTGTAAATAGGCCTTTTTATATTTTTATTTTTTTTTATTTTTTATAAAATAGAACTTTTCAGTCTGGGATACTCTGGTTGGAGTTTGGGTTTTCCTGATCCTCAATGCAGCAGTGTAGTAATCTCTGCATGTGTATCTGTCAGTGGTTTGGGAATACCCCTTCGACCATTTTATCATTTTAATGCAATTTATATTTTGTACCCATTTGTTTGAATGGTATAGTGATATAACACCATTGGGTGCCATCTCTCTGTTTTCTTTTGTTTCTTTATATGTTGGTACCGATGTGGGAGAAAGAGTTGTAAAGAGCACTTATATATCTGTATTGGTACAGTCTTCCATACTCTGACTGGGGAAGTTTGATGATCCCTGTCATGCCAAGGCATGAGTTGGCCCTCTGGGTTGTATAATTTGTTTGTTTGTTTGTTGACCTGTATGTTATTCAAAATGCACTAGTCCTAGGTCATAAAATTAGCTGAGTATATAACATCACCAGAAACCGAGTGTTATAAAATATATTGGCCCCTCTGCTCTGATGGGGTTCATCCAGGGGACAGTCAAATATTATGAAATAGAGAGAACATGTATATATAGTGTAAAATGGTTCAGAACAAATATATATTCAGAATGTCCAGGTTTTACCCTTGTGGTGGGTACCAAACATGCCAGGGGGAGGTGTTCCTGCTATGAGTTACAAGAATAGCCACTTTGCAACCAGATAGACCCAGCATGTTTGGTGTCCAGTTATTCTCACAGATATGAGGAATAAGATTATTATAACATTATAGAGCTGCTGTGGGTTGCATGATTTGGGAAGCCTTATGCTTTTTTCAGGCAGAACTGTAGAGCTGTCCAGTAACATTACTGACAGGTCTGATTGAGTGGGCTGTAAACTGTCAGGCCAAACCAGTGACCCTCCCAAGTAACACCCAGGGGGTCTGGCCTTTTAGAAGCAACTGTGGACGCCTATTTAATCCTTTGAGTGCCGGCACTCAATGGGTTAATATGGGTTTGTGGATAAAAAAGGGGAATTTCTTTGTAACAACTGAAGGGGGATACCATCTGAAGTTCCAGCAAGGACCAAAATATTGGTAATTGTATTTAAGGATTTCTTGTGTTTCTCCCATTTTATTTTATGGACAGTTTTGCTTATGTGTAATCTTTATTTGTGTATGTCCTTTACTTCTGTATTTTTGTAACCAGCACTATGAAGCTTTTTTTCAGATTAAATGTTCAATTAATCAGCTCTGTTCTCTAATATGAACTCATTACTCTGAAGGAAGCTCAGGTAGCACATGTGACTAAAGGTTTAATTCTATGTCTGATTATTAAGGTGATTTTGTACTATAATTATGATATTTGGGGTAACCTAAGATGCCCAGATATAAAGTCTTGGTGATGGCAGCAAATTGTAGTACTGGGGAGATAGTGCAGGAGGGATTTCAGCGGTTAATTTGGTGGTTGCTAGGAATAGTAACAGGGAACCAGGGATCCGGTTTTGTTAACCCTTTCACTCCCACACACTCCCCACTGTCTTAGCAGGGCCTATAGCCCTCGCTTGTGACAATCCCAGAGGCATCTTTGCTGAGAATTAGATTATATATTATATATATTACTGTACAGTTTCTAATTCATTCTGTTTGCTAGTACAGGTACAGGGACTAGCATTTGCGAGAGAGAGCAGAGTGGAATGCTAGTCATACCAGGCAATTATATGCAGTGTGTATAAGCATAAAATGGCTAAAAAATATAGGTATAACAGTGGTGCAAATATTTGCTGCTATTTTCACATAACAATTGGCTGAAATTATGTATAAAGGAGTTTGCATAAAAAAAAAAAAAAAACAAACAAAAAAAAAACCCTTTATACCATATGTTCTAAAAACAATTATCAACAATTTGTGGACATGACTAAGGTAAGGTTTTGTCTCAATCAATGTATAAAAATGATTGCATTTTGTTACAGGCTTAAGACCATTTTTTGCTCTTAATTCAGTGGTGGGCAATGGGAGGCAACTGCTGCCAGACTACAACTCCCATTATTCCCCATCAGAGAATGATGGGAGTTGTAGTCTGGCAGCATTTGGAGGGCCTCTCATTGCCCATCCTTGCCCGATATCATTTCCAAGGCATAATCACAGTCTATGTAAAATATATGAAGAAAATGTAAGGATAATGGGAAAAAATACCACAGAAACATTACTTTTGACTTTTTTTTATTGAGCTTTGTAGGAATGTATAAAACTCATGCAGATGCCTTTACCAAACCCATTATTGCACACATACAACGATAGGGTACTGTAAGAAATCTACACAGGGAGCTCCATGCAGGTACAATACAAGTATGTAGATAACAAATCAAAGATACTTTACACCATCATCCAGTATGTGCAGACATGCAAAGCAGACTGTTGCCACAACAAGGCACAGTGAAACAGTTCCACATCACAGAGGTGTAGGCAAGAAGGAGAGAAGAGACTAAGGAGAAAAGATGGTAAAGGGGCAAGGGGGATAGAAGGGGAGATTGGCAGATGGGGGTGTACACCAGAAAACCTATATACTTTGCCATGAGGAATAGACGTGAAACACGGATTAGGAGGGAACCATATTGATCTGCAGCAGCTTGGACCTCTGACAGTTAGACTCATAATAGGCCAGCCAAGGTGACCAAATCGGGACACAGGAGTCCATCCGCTATGTCGAGAGGGCATGCCCCTTGTTCCATCACTGAGTTAGTGTCAGGGGGGGTACTACCTTTCAATACAAGGGGACCAGTCTCTTTGAGGCATTGAATAATGACAGCTATAGGGAGCAGGTACCCTTTGCAGTGAGAGGCTTATGAATGTTGATGGGGAATAGCAAGGAAAGTGGATCAGGTAGAATCTTCCATAGAAAAACAGTAGATAGCGCTGTGCAAATATCTTGCCAGAAGTCAAATTGTTAGTAACACTTTAACAGTCTTAGAAAAAGGTAAACAAAACTCACCCAAATGAGGCTCCTTGTTGGCCCTAAATTAACCCTTTGAGTGCCAGAGAGGAATCCAGTACATTGCAACGCAATGCACTGGATACCTATCTGACAAACAAAGGGTTAAATACAGTTGTTTTATTGAAATGATATCACAGTTCCCACTGTTAGGAACCGATAAATCTGTTGCAGTCACATTCTATAGGGAACCGTAGCCGATTACTCACCTCTCCCATAATACTTGTCTGGACATCAGTTGCACTGCCTGGACACCACAGAGCACTGTTCATGTATATAAACATTTCAAACTGTAAAAACTCTGCATTAACAAATCCAGCAGTGAAAGTACCCTTGTTTAACTCATCAGGAAAAGCCCAGTAACATTATTTTCCATTAAAAAAGTTTAATGAGAACGCTGGCTTACAAATTGTTGAGACGTTATTTATCATCATCGTTTATAAACCTCCGCCATATTCTGAAGGGTTGCGTAATTACAGAACTCGTTATAAACACATGACACATTTAGCAGATAAATACAAACAGTGGAGAGGACTTTGCTCACAAGAGCTTACAGTTACAGTTATATTCTGTGCTTCCTCCAAGCAGCATAAGGTCGATAAATTCCTTCACTGAAAAAAAGGTAACACACACGTAAGGGGGAAATATATATCCTACAAACAAATGTCTGCTTTATGTAAATACTAGTTGAAGAGTCCGTTAAATGGGCCACAGTGCCACTGCCAGCCGGTCGTGGCGCAGTCACGCACAGTAGAGACTGCCCACACCACGGCTGATACAGTGGTAGCCAGTGGCGGTGCAGTCATGCTTAGTAAAGACTGTCCGCGCTGCGGCTGATTCAGAGCGGGACGCTCCGAACTCTGTATCAGCCTCGTCAAGGGCAGTCTCTACTGCGCATGACTACAGCACACTCAGCAGCCTCTACTGCGCATGACTGTGTCGTTACACACATTTTAGTGAATTATTATATAGGATTCTTGTAGTATATTTGCGCGTAATGAGTTTAAGATTTATATGCCTTAAAGGGATAGTAATGTTTCATAATAAAAGCAGCTCTGATTAATCATCATAGCATTTGGACTTTGGAGAGTGTTATTTCAATTCTGTCAGAGTTTTAGTTCCAGAGTAATTCAATGACAAAGTGTCCCACTCCCGCCCCTTTTACTGATGTCACACTGTTCAGCCAGAGCAGAAGGGAGCTGCCCAGGTAGACTGCAGAGAGGGACAATCTTCAATTAAGATAAGGGAGAAACCTGAAAAGCTTGTCAAGGGGGGCAGGGATTTCATTGTTTTCATAGGAATAAGATTGTCCCCTTCTGTTATCTGTCTGGTCTATAGACTGTATTCCACATCTGAGAAGAGTTTGCTTACACTAGGTAAAAGGGGCGGGAGGGGGAAACTTTGCTTTTGACTATCTCATAAACCATAAAGGTTTGAGAGATAAGACTTATATCATTCTTCATGTTTTTTTAATGCCTACAAAATAAAATAAAGTTAAAACGAAGTATTACTATCCCTTTAAGTGTACACCTCAGCACAACAGGCAATAAATCACGATAAGAAATCCTACAGAAAAATACCTCCCAAAATTTCAAATTGCCAAAGAGGGACAACTGTGTTTTAGGGGGTGTTTCTGGGGGCGTGATTGGTGGGCGGGGCATTACCGGGGATTTTTAGGCTATTTCTTGACCTATTGACATCTCCTTGTGTAACCTAATAAATGACTTATAACACGACCAATGTATTTTATTTACACAGACTAATTTATAAACACACATACTGACCTTTAACCCCGTAAGGGCCGGCTGCGCATGCAAGTGGCCAGCACTTAAGGACCACGGACCATTTTTTTTTGCGATCGGAATCAGGGTTCCCCGAACGGCGTGCCCTCAATTCCATGACGTAAATGTATGTCCTTGGTCCTTTAGGGACATCCATCTCGTGACGCACATGTACGTCATGGGTCGTTAAGGGGTTAAACAAACATTAATATGAGATTTATTGCTGTAGAGCAATGTGATACACCTATATACACACCACACAGTCTGATCTCCTAAAAAGAGGGACATCAGGGTAGGAAAGAGGGACAGAGGGATTTGGGTCCTAAAGAGGGACACTTGGAAGGTATGCAGAAATATGGTTCTTTAGAAAACTGTAAGCACTTTCCAGTTATAGACAATAATGTTCCAATAAAGGGGAGAAAAAAAAAGGATATGATAGAAAAGTTAATTTCTTAAGCAAATTAAGAGCCTATTATCCTATATGCATTAACCTTTTGAGTGCCAGAGGGGTGGACACACGTCTGGCACTCAAGGAGTTAAAGGTGGACTACAACAATAAATGGAAGGGTTAGGTGCTCTTTGGCTCTCTGCTTGTTGGCTGATGGTATTTTTAGTCTCAAACAGCTGGAAAGCCCGCCTTCTCCCAATATATGGGCATACCAATGCATTGTGACCTGACAGATAAATGAAAACACAAGATATTTCTTCCCTAACTTATCATATTAATCTCTCCGAGTATCCCAGCCAGGGAATAAAGATACATTTAAATGTCAAGTGCTATGTAAACAATACAGAATTATTCTAGGAGCATCACAAGTCACACAGAAGCCAGGCGCATCATGTCTGTTGTTGACATTTACGTATATGTCATGGCCCAAGATAGAAGAGCAGCCATTAGCAATCAGTACTGGATGTCTTCCCGGACTCAGCCAATAATAATGAGTTTTGGCACACTGAAAATATAATTCAGACCTTCAGGTGCCAGAGAGGTTTTCAATGCATAGCAAAGCTAGGGTTAAAAGCTCTCTCCCCTTGAGTGCCAGAGGGGTAACCAAGGCATTGCTTCTAAAGGAGTTGGACACTCCTCTGGCACCTACAATTATAAACTCAATTCTCCCGATAATTTATTGCTCCTTTAAAACCGTTTGAATGCCAGACAGGTATCCAACGCATTGTGCTGCAGTGCGCTGGATACCTCTCTTAACTCAATGAGATTATGTACAAAGGAAATGAGGAACAATTCTGAGGCAAATCAACACCTTAGGGGAAAATAGAAGTTCTCAAATTTTCTGCTGATTTAAAAGGATAGTAATGTTTCATAATAAAAGCAGCTCTAATTAATCATCATAGTATTTGGACATTGGAGAGTGTTATTTCAATTCTGTCAGAGTTGTAGTTCAAGAGTAATTCAATGACAAAGTGTCCCCCTCCCACCCATTTTACTGATGTAACACTGTTCAGCCATAGCAGAAGGGAGGTGCCCAGGTAGACTGCAGAGAGGGACAATCTTCAATTAAGATAAGGGAAAAACCTGAAAGACTTGTAAAGGGGGGTAGGGTTTTCATTGTTCTCATAGGAAGAAGATTGTCCCCTGCTGTTAACTGTCTGGTCTTACAACCAGATTCCACATCTGAGAAGAGATGGCTTATACTAGGTAAAAGGGGCAGGAGGGGAAACTTTGCTTGGGAATATCTCTCAAACCATAAAGGTTTGAGAGATAAGACAAATCTTTCTTCATGTTTTTTTAATGCCTACAAAATAAAATAAAGATAAAATGAAGTATTACTATCCTTTTAAAGGGGGATTTTAATCTTTGAAATCCTAAAGAGCTCTTCAGCGCAATGTTTCACAATATGTTTGAGGCCTCTAACATATAAGGGTTTAACATATTAAAGGGATAGTAATCTTTCACAAAAACAGCAGCTCCAATTAATCTTCATCGCATTTGGGCCATGGAGAGTGTTATTTCAATACTGTCAGAGTTGTAGTTCAAGAGAAATTGAATTATAAAATGTCCCCCTCCTGCCCCTTTTACCTAGTGTAACACTGCTCACCTCAGATGTGGAATCTGGTCACTTGACCGGACAGCTTCCAGCAAGGGACAATCGTCTTACTGTGAGCATAAGGAAAACCCTGCCCTCCTTGACAGGTTTTTCAGGTTTTCCCTCATGCTCACTTAAGATTGTCCCTCTCTGCGATCCATCTGGACAATCTTGCTGCTCTGAGGTGAGCAGTGTTACATCAGTAAAAGGGGCAGGAGGGGGATACTTTATCATTCAATTACTCTTGAACTATAACTCTGACAGTATTGAAAAAGCACTCTCCATGGCCCAAATACTATGAAGATTAATTGAAGCTACTTTTATTGTGAAACATTACTAACTCTTTAATGGAAAAGGTAATGGTTATATCTTCCCTGCAGTGCAGTTGGTTTTGTCAGAATTGTTCCTCTCCTGTTTTGCACATAAGTCTCACATATAGTTAACGGAGCCTTAAAGGGTCCGAAGAATGGGATTTAGAACATATTTGACAGATTTTTTTTGCCCTGCAGATAATGGAGTGAGATCGGCTCCTCACTTGGCGCCTCTTTTATACAGAAGCATGAGCAGTCGTCTTCTTCCTCTTCTCAAGTTCCAAATGAAGAAGCAGATTAACCAGAGGTGCATCCAACGCACTGTGAAATAATGCATTGAGAGTTTCTATTTTGGCTACAATTAATAGTGTCTATCGTAGTTGCCAGCTATGAATTCTGGCTGAAACATGTACACAGGAAGTGGATGGTGAGTATGAAACGTCATATTAAAAATCTGAGTGCAAGAAGGGTATCCGGAGCATTGCTTTGCAATGTGTTGGACACCCCTCTGGGAGTCAGCTGGTTTAACTAGATATGATACAAACCTTTACTGGATTATTTAATCAAAACGACACATAAAATATGCACATTATATATATTTCACAGATGTATGATGTTTTCCAACTCTGGAAAACTCAGGGGGTTGTCACATAGCTGGCAAATATTTTCTCCTTCCGCCAGGCCGTAGGCAAGTATCTGTGGTCAGCCATATGCGATGGTTCCCAGCACAGCCTACACTTCTGGACTAGCTGTGATTCCCTGTAATGTGAAACTGAAGGATTCTATTTTCTGTATGTGCACTTTTCCACCGTTTAAAAAATTAGACATGACTTAAGGGCAGTTCAGCACCCCGAAGGCAATCTATTTTGCCATGTGGAAAATCTGACCTATGTGCTGCATTTGCTAGAAGCAATATTAGCCAGGCTGTAGGGGGTGCAGCTGTGAAAGACACAAATCACTTTCCCATTGTGTATTGCTTTACAAATACATTGTAAGAATTGTAGCTGGGGAGCTCTGCTTTTGTGTGTTACCTGTGAGGGACCTCCTCTGTAGAGATATGTAGCTCTTGTCACATTTAAACTAGAAACGTTAAACATTAACTAGAAAAGGCTGTATGCAAAATTAAGAGAAATTATGGGTCAAGTCAACTACTCCATACACAAGAAAAAAATTTATAGCGATTTTAAAGGGACATGATCACAAAATTATGAACAGGGCTCCTATCCATGAAAATACGGAGCCTTGTCAGCATTTCTTTGAATCTTTTTCTCTGGTGCGAAAGGTCTAAAATCTTCCAGAATAAAGATAGAAAGGTGCTAAAAAGTGTCTATGTTATCAAACTTCTTAAAACCCGATACAGAGACAATTATCTTGGGAACAGAACCCACCCAGTCTAGATTCCTCAGACTTATTTGTTTGGCAATGAATAAGGAAAGTTGCAATGTGATATCGCCATGGGGACAGTTAAATATCATCTACTTGCCCGGAAACCTCAACTTTAATTTAAATTATGTGTATTTTGGTTCTGACAGAGAAAAGTTGTATCAAATGTATTTCACTTTGACTGCCCCCAATCTTGTTGTTTTGTTTCAATTTGTGTTTGTACCTTTCCATATGCATTCGCTGCCTATGTTCACCTCATACATTGCTCTATAAGTGGTGTATATTGCTCCAAAAAGTTAGCAACACCACCAGTAATTTCTGCCAAGTCCATCATACAGTTCTGTCCTTTGAGGACAGATGACTGCCCTGGCAAGTCATGGGTTAATGACTGCAGCATGCCACGAGCAACTTTTATCAAAGACAGGAGCAGTCAGTTCCAGCCGATCCCTTGTGGCTCGGCACATGTGATTGCTGCTACAGTGATCGGGTGCCAGTGCAGCCACATGACAAAGGCAATGTATGCAAACACTCTCTTTGTAACTGTTCTCTACCTTTCTCCTCTTCACTGTGATTGTGAAGAAGGGAGAAGCAGAGAACAGAGCTCCCAACAGGTTAGATGGCCAAAGAGAGGGCACTTATTTTATGTGGTGGGGGGGGAAAGGAATGTTGGGTAGAGCACGTTTGGTTATCAACAATAACAATAAATTACTCAGAACAAGACCAAAGCAGTTTATTTACACACTAGTGTAAAAGCTCATGTACACGGGCCATGGTCCAGGTAATGTTAACCCTTCGAATGCCAGAGGAGTACGCAATGCATTGCTTTGCAATGTGTTGCATACCCCTCTGGCATTCAAAGGGTTAAGAGGCCACTTCATGCACAGTAGAGACTGCCCGAACGCGCGCAGTCTCTACTGCACATGACGGCTTCTGACAAACATCCTAGCAAATTATTATATAGGATTTTCATTTATAAACCCATACACTGAAGTTTAAGCATTAATGTGAGTTTTATTGCTGTGGAGCAATTTGATACATTTATAAACAAACCACACAGTTCATCTCCTAAAAACAGAGACACCAGGGTGGTAAAGAGGGACATAGGTATTTTCACCTTAGAGGGAGAGCAGCCCCCTAAAAACGGACATTTGGAAGGTATGAACAAAAGTCCATACTTTGTATCCAGTCCCTGATTAAAAAAAATGCACTGAGTACAAAATATCACAGGACCACCTATAAAAAAAATTTTTTCTCCAATTTTTTTTATTGTTATCAAACTAAAATGATGGATTAGACCTATAAATATGCCATGAAAAGAAAGCCCTACTTCTCCTTAAAGATAGCAGTGTATAAACTGTGTGGATGGACTAAATAAATTAGAGGAAAACTATGGCTGAACAAAGGCATACTGAAAAGGACAATATTGCTCTGGTCCTCTAGTGTAAAACAGACATGGCCACCAAGGGGTAAAAAGTACAGCAAATTCGGCTCATTTGGGAACACAACAAGTCTGTGTCATGCTGTGATATCACAGGTGTTAAAGGCTCAAGTTAAATTATCATTATGCTTTATTTATATAGTGCCAACAAGTATTGGGTCTGTTTGGGAGAACGAGGTTGTGATAGGGATATAGGAGGGAGAGTGATTTTGGAAGGGAACGAAAGTGAGGAGAAGTTGTACAGGCTGTTGGTCAGACTTTGCTCATAATGGTTGTTAGTCTTCTCTCAAGAGGTTACATTTTCAGGGAGCATCCAAAGATCTGAAGGCTGGGGGAGAGTCTGATGGGATGGAGGAGGGAATTCCAGAGCTCAGGTGCACCATGGGAGAAGTCCTGCAGGTGGGAATGGGAGGATGCAATATCAGATGTAGAGAGAAGGGCCTGTGCAGAGAGGAGATGGCAATTGGGAGTGTATTTAGAAACAAGAGATAAAATGTACATGGGTGCAGTGTTTGAAACATAGAATTTAACAGCAGATAAGAACCATTCGGTCCATTTAGTCTGCCCATTTACCTACTGTAAAAACCTCAAACATTTTTGGTTCTTTTTCTTATGCTAAGGACAGCCTTATGCCTATCCCATGCATGTTTAAATTCTGTCACTTCTACCACTTCTGCTGGTAGGCTATTTCACTTATCTACTACCCTCCCAGTGAAGTAAAACTTTCTTACAATACGTTTAAACCTGTGTCCCTCTGGTTTTAGACTATGGCTTCTTGTCCTAACATTTTTACTCCTTTGAGTATCTATATACTTCTAAATGCTAACAAGAGCCAGTTTAGGGGATTGTCAAAGGAGAGAAGGATTAGAGGATCGACGTATAAAGTAGATTATTCTGGTGACAGGATAGAATATGTATTTCTTCCCCCAGGTGGAGTAGGTTTGCCCCAAGATTACTACACCATTGACTGTGTGTATCTAGTTAAATCAAGGGTACTACTGTCACAGTCTGAACTGTAACCATTTTAATTTAACCATCTCTCAGTGATGGAAGCAGCCTTATTTGACTGGGCAGGATTAATCTTATGGTGTTTGTTAGAATAAAACTTTACAAATTCTTTAAGATTGTTCATTAATTACTGAATGTTTCTTTGAGCATTTTTTAGGTTACCAGAAGAGTCTTCGTGCTGTAGAAAGAAGTTGCTTGGTGGGCCTTGTGTTGTAATGCATTATAGAGGTTCAGTGCACTTTTCAACACTGGTTGTATGGCTAACACATGCACTGAGCTTATGTGCACCACCTATTTGAGGAGAAGACTTAAAAGGACTAAACAACATAGCCCTGCAATAAGAAGCATGCACACCCTTTCCTAAAACAAAAGAAATGTATTGCCTCCTAGCACGACCTCTAGCTGTACATTGGGAATTGGTAATCTTCTCTTCCTGGAATATGAAGCGCTGAGATTTTCCAAGGTCTATGCTGTCCCATGTCATCTAAATCTATAGATACAAATACTGAAAGCCTGGTATTCCAGGAAATATATTGATATATATATAAATATATACATGTTAATGTTTTTACAAATTCTAGGAATAGTTCACTCATCTGGGAGAACTTCTGAGAATAAAAATGCTACAGAACGTCTAAGTAAAATGACGTTCAGGTTGATAGACACTTGGGGTCACTGGTTCAGGGGATATGAATAATAATTACATCTTTATATTCATTCCTAAAACTTTTTCTATCACATTTTCAATAGCTCTTTACTCCTAGGCTTTCTTCCTTATGCTTTTCATTTAATACTGTCTTGTTATGTGGAATTAAAAGAAAATAGTATATGCAGTAAAGTAAGAATGCTTTAAAAATAGACATGTTAATAGTTTATTTTTCACAATTAATAAAATGTATAGTGAGTGAAGAAAAATCTAAATCAAATCAGTATTTGATGTGACCACACTTGGCCTTCAAAAGTGCATCGATTCTTCTAGGTACACTTGCACACAGTTTTGTAAGGAACTTGGCAGGTAGGTTGTTCAAAACATCTTGAAGACCTAACCACCATTCTTCTGTATATTTAGGCAGCCTCCCTTGCTTCTCTCTCTTCATGTAATCCCAGGCAGACTCAGGGCTCTGTGGGGGCCATACTATCATTTCCAGGACTCCTTGATCTTCTTTACATTGAAGAAAACCCTGCCCCCCCCTTGACAGGTTTTCATCTTATGCAAATTGAAGATTGTCCCTCTCCGAGATCCATCCACACAGTCTTGCTGTTCTGAGATGAGTGGTGTTACATCAGTAAAAGGAGCGGGAGGGAGATACTTTATCATTCTATTACTTTTGAACTACAACTCTAACCATATTGAAATAACACTCTCCATGGTCCAAATACTATGACGATTAATTGGAGCTGCTTTTAGTGTGAAACATTAGTATCCCTTTAAGTGGGAGATTTACTTTGTAGAGGTGGTGATGCAGACAGTGGAAGCTGGGTTTTAAGTCTTTTTTTATCATTTATATATTTTTTAACAGAAGATGCAGGAGGCCCAGGGCGTCGAGGACACAGGTGGGCCTCTGCTATCAAGTTAAGAGATGACTATGGTGGACTTAATGTCAGAACATTAGTGAAATAATTTAATTTTGGCAACAAAGATCTTTACAGAAATTCTGACTAACAACTGGGGGAGACACAATATTTTTTATCTGAATGGGTATAAAAAAATGTTTACGTAAACATTTGGGCAAAACAACTTTTTTGCTGTCCACAAGTCTATTGGTTTATAACTAAACATTTTAGCCTCCAATGTTATTTTTTTTCTGCTTGCAATGTCACTTCCATGTCCAACTGAAAAATATATCACTGCGTATAATTAGACAGGATGGGTGCAGTGTTTTGCATAGCCTCTCCTTTTAATGGTGGAGCCATTACTATTTCTGTCTATGGAGCAGAAACAGCAAAGGCAATGGAAATGTCATGAAAACACTGTACACACACTCTCCAGAAAAAAGTGTTGCACTGTAATAAAATTTTAATGAGACAATGGGAGTAGCATGGTTTTATTAATCATTTGAGTGCCAAAAACAGACTGTGAAGAATTCAAATATTAAAGTCAAACAAAATATGTATTTTTCAAAATACATTTTACTTTTTCTTTAATATCCAATATCATAGTTTCATATTGTAATACACTCTTCTTGTAATATTATTCCAACTGTAAATCAGTTTCTTAGAACACAGGATGCTAATGATTGGTTACATTTCCCACAGTAATTCAGCTTTCGTTGATGTGTTCTGATTCTGACAACAAAAAAAATCAATGTGCAATTAAGAACAGGGATGAAAATGGCTTCTTTTCAGTAAAGGAATCTAAAACTAGGTTACTTAAAGGCCCAAAAACAAATGGCTTTTACAGTTGGTTATTATGTTAGAGGGGAAATATACCCACGGAATAAGTGGCTTATCAAGACAGCTGTTCCTTATACAGCAGTCAGATGTGTCTGCCTGTCTCTTCTGCATTACATCTGCAGTTTCCTGTATACAGCAATCTCTGCTGAAGTCCGTCTCTAGATCATACAATCTCACAATAAACAACGGTCCCAGGTATGAGTATCTCTGGATTAACCGAGTAGATACCGATCACTTAAACAAGTGTAGGCAACCTTTGGCTCTCTAGCTATTGGAGTCCATAACTGCCTTCATCCAAAACCAGCCAAAATTTGCTTACCTCTGACCTAGAAAAAGGATAAATATTTCAAAGATCTCAGGGTCAGGTCAATTTAAAGGCTCCCTGGTTTATAAATTGCAAACTGAAACAACCTGTAGTGGAGGTACAACAGAAAAAATAAACTATATATAGTTATATCTGCCTTCTGAATAAAGGACACGTACCTAGGTAAATTCTTCTGTTAAGCAAATTAAAGGCAACCTATGGCAGGGCTGTCCAAACTTTTTCATCTGTGAGGGCTGCATGGATTTTTATTGATAACAATTAATGAATTATAGGATACTAGTTATAAAACATTTGAATTTATTTAGCAGTAATACAAAAGCTGTACACAAAAGAGAGGATTTTACTGGACTTAACGTTAAATCCTTTTCTCTTAGTCCACGTGGAACACAGGAACCATGGGGAAACTTCCCTTTTCCAAGGGGAAAGGCACTTCAAAAAAGTCAGGGCTTCTGAGGCAGGGACTCTTCTTTGCCTCCAGTTTTATCTGAGCCCTTAAGTTTCAGGTGGGACTTCTGTGTTCCACATGGATTAAGAGAAAAAGGATTTAACTAAGTTCACTAAAAATCTCTTACATTCAATGTGGAACACAGGAACCATGGGGATATATCAAAACATCTACAACGATTCCTGTGAGAGAGAGAGAAAAAACCCTCTACTGGAGACCAGTGTTCCACTGGACTAACTGGTGCCATATAAACCTCAACTGTCAACAAACAACTGAATGAGAAACAAGGTTCAGAACTTTGCTTAGTGGAAAAAAAAAAACAAGTAAAGAAGTCCCTAAATAGGCACCACTGCCTGAAGGACCTTCCATCCACAACTGGTCTCAGGTGAGGCCAGGACATTGACATGGTAATGTTTGGTGAAGGAATGCAAAGATGACCAGTTCACCTCTTACATAGCTGTTCTGCAGAGGCCTAATTCTTGTAGGCCCAAGAGGCACCCACAGATCTGGTGGCATGACTCGGAAAAGAACATGTTTTTTCACAGCACCTACGCCTGGCAGATAGTAGCCTTGATCCGAGAAGCAATGGATACTTTGGAGGTAGCCTGGCCCAAACATGGGCCCTCAGGAATGTCAAGAAGAGAAACTGATTCCCAGAAAGACTACATGTGTTGAACATTGTACTTAAAGGGATAGTAATACTTCATTTTATCTTTATTTTATTTTGTAGGCATTAAAAAAACATGAAGAATGATATAAGTCTTATATCTCAAACTTTTATGGTTTAAGAGATATTCACAAGCAAAGTATCCCCCCCCCAGTTCAGGCAAATTAGAAGGGAGGTGCCCAGGTAGACTGCAGAGAGGGACAACCTTCAGTTAAGATAAGGGAAAAAGCTGAAAAGCTTGTCAAGGGGGGGAAGGGCTTTCATTGTTTTCCTGCAAAGAAGACTGTCCTCTTCTGTTATCTGTCTGGTCTTACAACCAGATTCACATCTGAGAAGAGATGGCTTACACTAGGAAAAAGGGGAGGGAGGGGGAAACTTTGCTTGTGAATATCTCAAGCCATAAAGGTTTGAGCGATAAGACTTATATCGTTCTTCATGTTTTTTTAATGCCTACAAAATAAAATAAAGATAAAACGAAGTATTACTATCCCTTTAAGACAAAGTACTATGTTAAGCCGATGGAGTTCATGCTCCTGTTTGGTAAAAGAAGGAAGAACAAATTCCTGATTGACATGAAAATCCGAGACAAACTTGGAGAAAAAACCTCTGGCAGTATGAAGTACTGCCATGTCCTGGTGAAAAACCAAGAAAGGGGGTTTTACAAAATTGAGCTTGTAGTTCAGCCACTCTGAGAACATAAGCAATGGTCAAAGGAGATGCAAATAAACAAATGAAAGAGGCTCAAAAGCAGGCATCTAGAGAACTCTTAACACCAGGTTCAAGTCCCATCAGAGTGGGATCCATGAAGGTAGGGTAGGCATGAGAAATTCCCTGAACAAAAGTCTTGACATCAGAGGGCAAAGCAATCCGCATCTGAAAAAAAGAACAGATAGGGCTGAGATCTTAACATTAATAGACTGAGACATATGCTGACACCATCCTGAAGACAGACCAGAATATTAGGAAAGCTGAATGGTAAAATGGAGACCAGATCCTATGATAATCCTTGGACATAACAGGCTTCCTAGCCTGAACCATAGTGGAAATAACAGCACCAGAGAAACTATTCTTCAGGATGTTGGCTTCAAGATCCATGCAGTCAAATCAACTTTTTCACTTGACAGTAACAAAGTGGATTTTGAGTCAGGAGATCCAGTCTGAGAGGAAAGTGATGTGGTACTGCGATGGACAGAATGGGAAGATCCATGAACCAGGCCCGACTTGAGCCATCTCCATCTGGATCTTCCTCAGCATCCTGGGAATCAGGAGAAACAGTGGAAGCACATAAGCCAGATGGAATTTCCATGGAATGGATGTCATGTCCAATACAAACCTAGAGGGTCCTTCTTCTTGGTGCAGAAGAGCAGAACCTTCCTGTTGTATGAGACACCATGAGATCCACTGATGGGAGACCCCAGCGATATACAATCTGCCTGAACACGATCAGAGTTCCCAATTCCCAGGATCCAGATATTGGAGACTTAAAAAATCTAAGACCACATTTCCACTCCTGGCATGTGAACTGCTGAGATGGCTGGGACATAAGCTTCTGCCCACTGAAGAAGTTCCCAGATCTCCACCCAGGCAGACTCACTTCTGGTTCCTTCTTGATGATTTATGTAATGTAGGCAACTGCTGTTTGACAGGACACTCACCGGTGCCCAATGGCGAAGCACCAGCTGTATAGCTCATATTTCCAGAATGCTGACTGGAGAAGACTCTCCTTTTCAGTCTAGTGGCCTTGTGCCATCAGATGATCCGGGCTCATTCCTCATCCCATCAGGCTGGTGTACACGGTGACTTACACCCATTCTGGTATGACAAAGGGATGTCTGTAGGAGTCTTGAACAGAAAGTCATCTATGTAATGGACCAATGATATCCCATGAGCATGAATGTGGGCCACCAAAATAGCCATGACCTTTGTAAAGTTCCTTGGAGCAGATGCTAGTCGGAAGAGGAAAGTGGTGAATTGGTAATTACTGCATTCAAAATCAAAGCTCAGAAAACAACAATGCTCTGGATGAATCAGGAGGTGCAGATCGATGTCCTGGAGATCCAGGAAAGCAAGATATTCTTCCAGATGCGATAGCGATAACGTATTCCATTTTGAAGTGCAGACCTAGCACATACCAAGTGAGACACTTCAAGTCCAGTATAAGAAGGTAGCCGCCATCATTTTTTGGAACCAAAAAAAGATTGGAGTAAAATCTAGTGAAATGTTCCTTAGCTGGAACTGGGACCAACTCTTGTTTCTCAAAAAGGGAGGATACTGCGGCTATAAAAAGACACACCCGAAATGGCTCTCGAGGGACTCTGGACAAAAAAAAACAAAAAAACAGTAAGGCGAAAGAGATTTGCGGTACCCTTCCCAAACGACCTGCAAAATCCACTGGCCTGTCAAAGAAGTTTCCCATGAGCCTTGAAAAATATTGAGTCAGCCTCCTATGCGCAAGGATGGACCAAGTAATGTGGAGGTGGGCTTTTCAGCCTTAGGTTTCTGAGCAGACTTCTTGTTCTGCCAAGTCTGTTTAGGCTTCGGGGTGGGGCGGGACTGAAAGCCCTGAGAGTTTTGAATGCTAGGCACCTCAAACTGGCAGGGGGTAACAAAGTCTTCTTGAGAAAAAAGGCAAGTTTAGGTGCCATCTGAGGCAAAAGTGTACTTTTGCCTTCAGTAACATTGTTAAAGACATTGCCTATGTCAGGCCCAGAAAGTTGCTTTCCTACAAAAGGAAGGGACACCAAAGAGTTTGGGAAGATTGGTCGGCGAACCAAATATTGAGCCATAAGGTGAGATGTGAGGCTACTGAAAGGGCTGAATCTTTTCCATAAAACCTACCAGCAGCAAACACAGCCTTGGTAAGGTATGCATTGGCCTCCATGATATTGGCTAGCATGATGAGCAGTTTCTCTTTAGGAACATCCCCCCTAATGGCATCTTACAATTGTTCACATAGCCATGGCTCTACTCACCCATGTTGTAGCAAAATGCATCACAGGGTGGCCCAAATGACCACAAAATTCACCTTCAAGAAGGATCTAAATGCTTATCAGCCTGACCCTTAAGAGCCATTATTAGTGTTGAGCGAGCATGCTCGGCCGATGCTCGGATCGGCTCGAGCATCGCTCTGCTCGGCACATGGCGGTACTCGTACGAGTACCGCATGTGCTCGCCCGCCATGTTCGGGTCTCCTCCCCGCACGTTTTGCGGCTGCTGCGCAGCCAATAAACGTGCAGGGAGGCTCTGACATCGGTGTAATGCCAGCAGCCATGTTGGCTGCTGGCATTACACTGATTGGCTGGCCAGAACCCGTGGTCAGGTGCTGTATAGCACCTGACCATCGAGTTCGGCTCAGTCTGAGCCAGGGAGAGCTGAGGATAGGAAGGGAAAGGCAGTGTAGGGAGGAAAAAAACAAAAATTGTGAAAAAAAAAGAACCAAAAGTCCTTTTTAGGACTACTGTGTGTGGGGGCAGCAGGTTATTTGGTGTGGGGGGAAAAAAACAAAAAAAAAAAAAAAAATATATATATATTCTGTTTAGTGTGCAAAGTTGCAGATTAGAGCACATTCTGTTTAGTGTGCACAGTTGCAGATTAGAGCACATTCTGTTTAGTGTGCAAAGTTGCAGATTAGAGCACATTCTGTTTAGTGTGCAAAGTTGCAGATTAGAGCACATTCTGTTTAGTGTGCAAAGTTGCAGATTAGAGCACATTCTGTTAAGTCTTCAAACTAAAATATCAAAGTCACGTATTCCATTCAGTGTGCGTCGCCGCAGTTTAGCAGCACATTCTGAGTACTGTGCAGAGTTGCAGAATAGGAAGAAATACTGTTAAGTCTTCAAACTAAAATATCAAAGTCACATATTCCATTCAGTGTGCTTCGCCGCAGTTTAGCAGCACATTCTGTGTACTGTGCAGAGTTGCAGAATAGGAAGAAATACTGTTAAGTCTTCAAACTCAAATATCAAAGTCACATATTCCATTCAGTGTGCTTCGCCGCAGTTTAGCAGCACATTCTGTGTACTGTGCAGAGTTGCAGAATAGGAAGAAATACTGTTAAGTCTTCAAACTAAAATATCAAAGTCACATATTCCATTCAGTGTGCTTCGCCGCAGTGTAGCAGCACATTCTGTGTACTGTGCAGAGTTGCAGAATAGGAAGAAATACTGTTAAGTCTTCAAACTAAAATATCAAAGTCACATATTCCATTCAGTGTGCTTCGCCGCAGTGTAGCAGCACATTCTGTGTACTGTGCAGAGTTGCAGAATAGGAAGAAATACTGTTAAGTCTTCAAACTAAAATATCAAAGTCACATATTCCATTCAGTGTGCTTCGCCGCAGTTTAGCAGCACATTCTGTGTACTGTGCAGAGTTGCAGAATAGGAAGAAATACTGTTAAGTCTTCAAACTAAAATATCAAAGTCACATATTCCATTCAGTGTGCTTCGCCGCAGTGTAGCAGCACATTCTGTGTACTGTGCAGAGTTGCAGAATAGGAAGAAATACTGTTAAGTCTTCAAACTAAAATATCAAAGTCACATATTCCATTCAGTGTGCTTCGCCGCAGTGTAGCAGCACATTCTGTGTACTGTGCAGAGTTGCAGAATAGGAAGAAATACTGTTAAGTCTTCAAACTAAAATATCAAAGTCACATATTCCATTCAGTGTGCTTCGCCGCAGTTTAGCAGCACATTCTGTGTACTGTGCAGAGTTGCAGAATAGGAAGAAATACTGTTAAGTCTTCAAACTAAAATATCAAAGTCACATATTCCATTCAGTGTGCTTCGCCGCAGTGTAGCAGCACATTCTGTGTACTGTGCAGAGTTGCAGAATAGGAAGAAATACTGTTAAGTCTTCAAACTAAAATATCAAAGTCACATATTCCATTCAGTGTCTTTCACCGCCGTTTAACAGCCTATTCTGTGTACTCTGCAGAGTTGCAGAATTATAAGAAATACTGTTAAGTTTTCAAACTCAAATATTAAAGTCACATATTCCATTCAGTGTCTTTCACCGCCGTTTAACAGCCTATTCTGTGTACTCTGTACAGTTCCAGAATTATAAGAAATACTGTTAAGTTTTCAAACTCAAATATTAAAGTCACATATTCCATTCAGTGTCTTTCACCGCCGTTTAACAGCCTATTCTGTGTACTCTGTACAGTTGCAGAATTATAAGAAATACTGTTAAGTTTTCAAACTCAAATATTAAAGTCACATATTCCATTCAGTGTCTTTCACCGCCGTTTAACAGCCTATTCTGTGTACTCTGTACAGTTCCAGAATTATAAGAAATACTGTTAAGTTTTCAAACTCAAATATTAAAGTCACATATTCCATTCAGTGTCTTTCACCGCCGTTTAACAGCCTATTCTGTGTACTCTGTACAGTTCCAGAATTATAAGAAATACTGTTAAGTTTTCAAACTCAAATATTAAAGTCACATATTCCATTCAGTGTGTTTCAACGCCGTTTAACAGCCTATTCTGTGTACTCTGTACAGTTCCAGAATTATAAGAAATACTGTTAATTTTTCAAACTCAAATATTAAAGTCACATATTCCATTCAGTGTCTTTCACCGCCGTTTAACAGCCTATTCTGTGTACTCTGTACAGTTGCAGAATTATAAGAAATACTGTTAAGTTTTCAAACTCAAATATTAAAGTCACATATTCCATTCAGTGTCTTTCACCGCCGTTTAACAGCCTATTCTGTGTACTCTGTACAGTTCCAGAATTATAAGAAATACTGTTAAGTTTTCAAACTCAAATATTAAAGTCACATATTCCATTCAGTGTCTTTCACCGCCGTTTAACAGCCTATTCTGTGTACTCTGTACAGTTCCAGAATTATAAGAAATACTGTTAAGTTTTCAAACTCAAATATTAAAGTCACATATTCCATTCAGTGTCTTTCACCGCCGTTTAACAGCCTATTCTGTGTACTCTGTACAGTTCCAGAATTATAAGAAATACTGTTAAGTTTTCAAACTCAAATATTAAAGTCACATATTCCATTCAGTGTGTTTCAACGCCGTTTAACAGCCTATTCTGTGTACTCTGCAGAGTTGCAGAATAGTAAGAAATACTGTTAAGTTTTCAAACTCAAATATTAAAGTCACATATTCCATTCAGTGTGTGTCACCGCAGTTTAGCAGCCTATTCTGTGTACTCTGCAGAGTTGCAGAATAGTAAGAAATACTGTTAATTTTTCAAACTCAAATATTAAAGTCACATATTCCATTCAGTGTCTTTCACCGCCGTTTAACAGCCTATTCTGTGTACTCTGTACAGTTCCAGAATTATAAGAAATACTGTTAAGTTTTCAAACTCAAATATTAAAGTCACATATTCCATTCAGTGTGTTTCAACGCCGTTTAACAGCCTATTCTGTGTACTCTGTACAGTTCCAGAATTATAAGAAATACTGTTAAGTTTTCAAACTCAAATATTAAAGTCACATATTCCATTCAGTGTGTTTCAACGCCGTTTAACAGCCTATTCTGTGTACTCTGCAGAGTTGCAGAATAGTAAGAAATACTGTTAAGTTTTCAAACTCAAATATTAAAGTCACATATTCCATTCAGTGTGTGTCACCGCAGTTTAGCAGCCTATTCTGTGTACTCTGCAGAGTTGCAGAATAGTAAGAAATACTGTTAATTTTTCAAACTCAAATATTAAAGTCACTTATTCCATTCAGTGTGTGTCACCGCAGTTTAGCAGCCTATTCTGTGTACTCTGCAGAGTTGCAGAATAGTAAGAAATACTGTTAAGTTTTCAAACTCATATATATTAAAGTCATATATATCGTGTAAGATGAAGAAGGCGGGTAAAAAGGGACGGGGAAGTGGACGTGATCCTGAAAGTTCAGGGCGCGGGTCAGGACGCGGAGAAACTGTGCCTGGTGCCAGAGCACAAGAAAGAAAGACATCCACCATACCTAGCTTCATGTCTGATTTCACAGGGCGTCGCAGGACATCACTCTCGAGGTCCGACCAGTGCGAACAGGTGGTCGGTTGGATGACAGCTGATACTGCTTCCAGTCGGTTAAGCACCACCCTGTCTTCCACCAAGTCCACTCTCAGTAGCCAAGAGTCTGGTCAACATAATCCTCACTCTGATCATCCTTCCTCCCACCATACACGGTCTGGTCAAAGAAGTGATCCCACACTGGGATATAGTGATGAGCTCGTCTCATCACCAATCCTTCATTTGACCCTCTCTCCAAGCACGCTTGCAGAGGAACATGACATCTTGTGCCCTGATTCACAACCTCTAGAGGCTACCCAATCACAAGAAGATGACAGATGTGAACGGCATTTAAGGTCAAAGGAAGTAGTGGATGATGATGATGATGATGATGAGACACAGTTGCCATTAAATCAACCACTATTTCCGTCTCAAGACCTTGTTGAGGAGAATGTTATACAGTTGTCAATGACTGAGTATGTGGTGGGATCAAGACTTGAGGAGGATGATCAGAGTGAGGAAGTGGAGGAGGACTTGGTGGACGATGAGGTGACTGACCCCACCTGGGAAGGTGTAGAGCCGAGCGATGACAGCAGTCCTGAGGGTGAGCCATCTGCAGCACCGCAACAGGCTGGAAGAGGCAGTGGTGTGGCTACAGAAAGAAGGCGGACCGCACCAAACCGGCCCGCAAATGTTCCACGGAGCACCCCCTTGCGTAAATCTACCTTGCCAAGGGGTAGGTGTTCCGCGGTATGGCGTTTTTTTAAGGAAAGTGCGGACGACAAAAGAATTGTAGTTTGCAACCTGTGCCACACCAGAATGAGCCGAGGCATGAACACTAGAAACCTCACCACCACCAGCATGATCCGACACATGGCATCCAAGCACCGTAGTAAGTGGGAGGAACGCCTGGATCGCCCATCTGTGTCTGCAGGCCACACCACTGCCTCCTCTTCCCCTGTTTTCGGTGCCGGCCAATCGCCTGTCGAAGGCGCAGGCCCGCATACCTCCCGCCCTGCACCTGTACCATCTGAAGCACCATCAGCGACCACATCCACTTCCCTGTCCCAGCACAGCGTCCAAATGTCGTTACCCCAGGCATTTGAGCGCAAGAGAAAGTACCCAGCCACCCACCCACAGGCCATAGCACTAACCTCACACCTTTCAAAATTACTGGCCATCGAAATGCTGCCATTTAGGCTTGTGGACACTGAGTCCTTCCGCAGCCTGATGGCAGCAGCTGTCCCTCGGTACGCGGTCCCCAGCCGCCACTACTTTTCCCGGTGTGCCATCCCCGCATTACACCACCATGTGTCCCGTAACATCACCCGTGCCCTGACCAACGCAGTTACTGGGAAGGTCCACTTAACGACTGACACATGGACAAGTGCTTGTGGCCAGGGACGCTACATTTCCCTGACGGCACACTGGGTGAATGTCGTGGAGGCTGGGAGCGACTCGGACCCTGGGATGGCACGGGTGCTACCCACGCCGAGGATTGCGGGCCCTACCTCCATCAGGGTTTCCACCAGCACCTACGTTATTGGCTCCTCCTCCTCCGTTTCCACCTCCGAATTCTCTACACACACCGCCACTCCCCCATCAGCCAGTAGCTGGAAGCAGTGTAGCACTGCAGTGGGGAAGCGTCAACAGGCCGTGCTGAAGCTGATCTGCCTTGGGGACAAACAGCACACGGCCTCAGAGCTGTTGCAGGGGATTAGTCACCAGACCGAGCAGTGGCTCTCGCCACTCAACCTGCAAGCAGGCATGGTTGTGTGTGATAATGGGCGTAACTTGGTGGCGGCTTTGGAGCTCGGCAAGCTCACACACGTACCATGCCTAGCGCATGTATTTAATTTAGTGGTGCAGCGATTTCTAAAAACCTACCCCAATGTGCATGATCTCTTGACCAAGGTGCGCCGCGTGTGTGCACATTTCCGTAAGTCATCTACAGCTTCGGCCGGCCTGTTGAAGCTGCAGCAGCGCTTACAATTGCCAGCTCACCGGCTGCTGTGTGACGTGAGCACGCGCTGGAACTCCACCTTCCACATGTTGGCCCGGCTTTGTGAGCAGCAGAGGGCAGTAGTGGAGTACCAGCTGTTACACGGTCGTCGCCTCTCCGTTCAACTTCCTGTAATCAGAAGTGAGGAGTGGGAATGGATGTCAGACCTCTGCGAGGTTTTACGCAATTTTGAGGAATCGACACAGATGGTGAGCGGCGATAACGCTATTATCAGTGTAACCATCCCACTTCTGTGTCTACTGAAACGCTCGCTGCTCACAATTAAAACCGACGCTTTGCATGTGGAAGAGGTGGAAATGGGGGAGGAAGAGCTTACACAAGGTGATAGCCAGAGCACCCTCACTTCGTCTTCTCAGCGACAATTGGAGGAGGCGGAGGAGGAGGAGGAGGAGGAGGAGGAAGACACGGTTGCCTCCGCTACAGAGGGTAGCCATGGAACTTTAGTTCCATCTCTTCAGCGTGGGTGGGCAGAAGAGGAGGAAGAGGATGAGGATATTGAGAGTCATCCTCCTGGTGAGGACAGCGAAATCTTGACTGTTGGTACTCTGGCACACATGGCTGACTTTATGTTAGGCTGCCTTTCCCGTGACCCACGCGTTATATGCATTTTAAACAACACGGATTACTGGGTGTTCACCCTTCTGGACCCCCGCTACAAAGAGAATTTCTCATCTCTCATTCCTCCGGTGGAGAGGACAAGCAAAATGGTGCAATACCAGAAGGTTCTTGTCGAAAAATTGCTCCAAAATTTTCCATCTGACAACGCTGGCGGCAGAGTACGTGCTACCTTGGCCAACAGAGAAGGGGAGAAAAGGGGAGCACACAGCAGTTCCGAGAAAGGCAGGGCAACACTCTCCAAGGCGTGGGACACCTTCATGACACCCCGCCAGCACCCTCACCCTGATGCGCAGCCTAGTGTCACAAGGAGGGAAAAGTTTTGGAAGATGGTGAAGGAGTACGTAGCAGACCGTGTCAGCGTCCTCAATGATCCCTCTGTGCCTTACAACTACTGGGTGTCCAAGCTGGACACGTGGTATGAACTGGCACTCTACGCCTTGGAGGTGCTGGCCTGCCCTGCCGCCAGCGTTCTGTCTGAGCGGGTATTTAGTGCTGCTGGTGGCATCATAACAGATAAGCGTATCCGCCTTTCCACCGACAATGCTGATAGGTTGACACTTATAAAAATGAACAAGGCCTGGATTTCCCCTGACTTCTCCACTCCACTGGAGGAAAGCCCCGGGGGAACATAAACTCACTTTATATATGTTATTTACAATGATGGGAATACTCTGTATTCCCATTCACCCCTTCCACCCAAAAAACGGGTATATGGTTGACTCTTAATCTTCTCATCCTCCTCCTCCTCTTCCATATGCCCTGTGCTATAATTTTTATATAGGGCCAGCTCACCAGCGGGCCCTGTGATATAATTTTTATATAGGGTCAGCTCACCAGCGGGCCCTGTTTGACAATTTTTATATAGGTCAGCTCACCAGCGGGCCTTCTCATATAATGTTTTATTGGGTCAGCTCTCTAGCGGGCCCTCTCATATAATGTTTTATAGCGTCAGCTCACTAGCGGGCCTTCGCATATAATGTTTAGGATGGTCAGCTCTGCAGCAGACCCTCACCCATAATGTTTTAGATGGTCAGCTCAGCGCACGTTTCCCTCTTAATCATGGCCTCAGTTCTGAAAATCAAGGAAATTTTTGGGAGAATTTGCCTCTGCGCACGTTTCCCTCTTAATCATGGCCTCAGTTCTGAAAATCAAGGAAATTTTTGGGAGAATTTGCCTCTGCGCACGTTTCCCTCTTAATCATGGCCTCAGTTCTGAAAATCAAGGAAATTTTTGGGAGAATTTGCCTCTGCGCACGTTTCCCTCTTAATCATGGCCTCAGTTCTGAAAATCAAGGAAATTTTTGGGAGAATTTGCCTCTGCGCACGTTTCCCTCTTAATCATGGCCTCAGTTCTGAAAATCAAGGAAATTTTTGGGAGAATTTGCCTCTGCGCACGTTTCCCTCTTAATCATGGCCTCAGTTCTGAAAATCAAGGAAATTTTTGGGATAATTTGCCTCTGCGCACGTTTCCCTCTTAATCATGGCCTCACTTCAGAAAATCGATGAAATTTTTGGGAGAATTTGCAGATGATATACAAGTAAATATACAGCAAATACTGTTTGGTAACAATTTTTCGCCTAAAGTCGTTTTTATTTTCCTTTTTGTGTGTTTTACGGTCAGTCTGTAAAAATGGCGTACTACGGGCGAAAGATCGTTCCCAGCAGCGATGTTGGAGTCCAAGGTGCATCCAGACATCCTCCCTATGCTGTCCCTGAACCATTTCTGTAGTGTTTCCATCTTTTTCTGCCCTTTTCCTATGGACC
Organism: Rhinophrynus dorsalis; assembly: GCA_037306005.1. Classification (NCBI taxonomy): domain Eukaryota; kingdom Metazoa; phylum Chordata; class Amphibia; order Anura; family Rhinophrynidae; genus Rhinophrynus; species Rhinophrynus dorsalis. The sequence continues at coordinate 68,620,893 of CM074723.1, read as the reverse complement.
AGGCACCCTCCCCTCATCAGAGCAGGGGGTGCCTGGTGTAATGCTCGAGTCCTCCCATTGACTTCAATGGGGCTCGGGTGCTCGGCCGAGCACTCGAGCCTCAGGGGGTGCTCGGTCAGAGCACCCGAACATCCGAGCATTGGGGTGCTCGCTCATCACTAGCCATTATATCTGCCAAAGACAGTGAAGTTTTGTTTTAGCAAGGCGAGAGATGTGGGGGATCAAATGCAGGCAGTGCAGCCCTCTGGGTCAAGGCTTCAGCTGAGAAAGGATAAGGTTTGGAAATACGTTTATTAAGGAAGAGCCTTCTATCAGAATTCTTCCATGACAACCTGGTACAGAGAACGATGGAGGGAAAAGTTAGTGATTCTCTCATGTCTTTGGAAGACTTCCAGGGAGGAAGATCCTATATTATAAGGCTCAGAGTACCTTAAACAGCTCTGAGAAGTCCCTTAGCCAAGGGTCTTCCTCATAGGAATCCCCAAAAGACAGGGAAAAATACATGTCCTCCATCAATGTCAAGCTCCTCTACAGAGGAATCTCCAACCAACTGAGACGGACCTGTAAAGAGAACCCCTCGAATAGATGAAGGTATAGAAGCAGCTGAGGAGAGTCTTAACCCAAGTTGGCTCTTGTTCTGCAGTGGAGGGTACCGGAGGAGTAATAGGGGCCACAGTGAAAGAGGGACATAGAATTCCTGAATAAACCCAGTTTGGCATGAGTAAGAGTGTGCTAAATGGGTTCAAGGGATCCCTGCAACTAATGAAATGGTAGCTTTCCAGCCATTATAAAGTAGAAAAATGAAGTTTTCTGAACACTATCCACACTCTGACCATGCAATAGAGCATGGCCAGCTAATCATTTTGAGCCAGCTCTGAACCAGGTGCAAAGATTTGTCCCTGTAAAGATTCACCATGCATTCATATGGAACAAAGATGGTTGCCATGTGGGCTCCATTCTTAAAGGGATAGTAATGTTTCATAACAAAATCAACTCTAATTAATCATCATAGTATTTGGACTTTGGCGAGTGTTATTTCAATTCTGTCAGAGCTGTAGTTCAAGAGTAATTTAATGACAAAGTATCCCCCTCCCTCCACTTTTACTGATGTAACACTGCTCAGCTAGAGCAGAAGGGAGGTGCCCAGGTAGATTGCAGAGAAGGACAATCTTCAATTAAGATAAGGGAAAAACCTGAAAAACTTGTCAAGGGGGGGCAGGGCTTTCATTGTTCTCATAGTAAGAAGATTGTCCCCTGCTGTTATCTGTCTGGTCTATGGACTGCATTCCACATCTGAAAAGAGATGGCTTACACTAGGTAAAAGGGGCCGGAGGGGAAACTTTGCTTGTGAATATCTCCCAAACCATAAAGGTTTAAAAGATAAGGCTTCTATTGTTCTTCATGTTTTTTTTAATGCCTACAAATTAAAATAAAGACAAAACAAAGTATTACTATCCCTTTAAATGGGCCAAATACCAAAAACTAAAGAACTAAATATGAATAAAGTTGAAAATTGCATACTTACATAACAAATTAATAGAAAACAAGCCTAGAGTTAGGCTAACTATAAAGAAAACAGGAGGAAGCCTATAAACAGAGAATAATGAATTATACATTGCAGAAAAGGTTAAAGGGATAGTAATGTTTAAAATTAAAAGCAGCTCAAAATTAATCTTCATAGTATTTGGGCCATGGATAGTGTTGTTTCAGTACTGACAGAGTTGTAGTTCAAGAGTAATTGAATGATAAAGTACCCCCCTCCCACCCCTTTTACTGATGTAACACTGCTCACTTCAGAGGAACAAGACTGTCCAGATGGATCACAGAGGGACAATCTTCAGTGAGCATTAGGAAAAAACCTAAAAATGCAGTCAAGGGGGGCAGGGTTTTCATTATTCTCACAGTAAGAAGATTGTCCCTTGCTGTGACCTGTCCGGTCAAGAGACCAGATTCCACATCTGAGGGGAGGTGGCTTACACTAGGTAAAAGGGGCGGGAGGGGATAGTTTATCATTCAATTACTCTTGAACTACAACTCTCACAGTACTGAAAAAACACTCTCCATGGCTCAAATACTATGAAGATTAATTGGAGCTGTTTTTATTTTGAAACATTACTATCCCTTTAAGAACCCATACTACTGAAGGCAGCAACCTTTGCAAGCACATTGAGCGTGAGAAATATGAAGGATTAAGTGCAATAACTCCATATTAAAGTGGGTGTCAAGTAAGAAAAGGGATATAGCAGTAAGGACAACAGCACTAAAAGGGTTAACTTACAAGTCTTCTGTCTTCAGCCTCCCATTATAGCAATACAGAACCTCACAGAAGTTCAGTAATGATGTATAGACTTCTAAAAAAAAGTCAACCTCCACAGGAAAATGGTCCAGAAATACACCTGTGAACTGGTCAGTCCAACTCCAGGGAAGCCAGTTAATGGGAGCTTGCCTAATGGGGGATTATACAGCCCCGTGTGCAACTTAAAGCGGAACTTTTAGTTTATACTTGGTTGCCATGCATTCATTAAACGCATGGCGACTAGCTTTGAAATAGATGTTCTACCCTTAAAACATAGCCCAGTGTAAAGGAATCTTTCCCGTTTGGAGACTAACGGGCAGGTTAGTGTGGTCCACGCGCCTGCTCCATCAGTCCCTTCCGGTAACCATATGGTGCACTGCAGTGCTACTCAATGGAGACCGGGACTGACAGCGCAGGCGTGCAGACAAAATGTCTGCGCTGTAGCCCGGGTTCCGGTCCCCAAACAGGACCCCCCAAACATGTTTGTTCAAAATATAAGGCAAGCCATACCCTTGGGTCTGGAAGGCTACATCTGGTTCATAGGCCGCATGTTGGTTACTCATGTGCTAGGGTAAAGTTCTCCTTTAAAATATTTCTCAGTATAAATATCAGCTAATCATTAATCATCAGTTAATTAAGGCTAATTTTGCACTGTGATTAAGGCATCAAAAACTCTACATACAACCTTGGATGCTAGAGATTATGCAAGTGGTTAACAATCAAAGTTCTCACTCAAAAGATTTACTACCGGTGTTTCTGTATAAATGACTGATAACACTAATTAATCCATTCATCTCCACACATATTTCTCTAGAGGCACAGCCGGTTCTCCTAGGACACGTTTTGAAATCAGAATTGAAAGTGAAGGCAGCATTGCAATGTATTTGTTAGTTCATAGCAGAAACTGCTGAGAGGCACAATGGGTCACTTGAAAGCTGTGGAATAGCCATGCTGATAAGCAGCTCCGGCTTGAAATTACATGTAATTTCTTCTCCAGTATGGAGCTAAAGTAATGAAACAGCCAGTATTTAGTGGACAACTGCACAAACACAGAATGAGTTGGATAGCTCCCTGGCATTCAAAGGGTTAAGGAAGCTACCATTAACCCTTTCAGTGTCAGAGGGGTACGGAACGCATTGCTTGATTAAGATTTATCCCTGGGAAAAACTGAGCCCCTGAAACTCTGCCCAGCTTATGGTTGCCTACTTTAAACCTGGCCTAGTAGAAATTATTCCTTGCATTAGAAATTATTATCAAAAAAGGATACAGTAAATGGCTAGCCACCTTAGTGACTGCTGTTCCAGCTTCTGTTAGCCAATAACAATAAGCGCGTCAAGGGTATTATGCAGGCAGATAGAAATAAACACACACACACACACACACACACACACACACACACACACACACACACACACACAGTCATGTCAGTTCTATAAATTACAAACAGGTTCAATGTGCCTGTTACTTGCAAACACTATGGTATAATCGCTGTAGAGAACTGAGAAGTGAATTACACTGCAAATACCACAATTAATGCACGCTTCACTGTCGGTTTTCAGCCTTATAGATTATAGAAGTATATTTTCTGTTTTTATTAAGTGAATATGAAAATAGGATATTAGTATTCTTACCTGTTAAATCCTTTTCTCATGTTTGAAAAATGTAAGAAAAATCAGTGGTTGTAGTTGGAGTAGTTTTGTACTTCTGAACCCCCTACAGTTTGTCATCTCATAACACTGGGGTGTCAAACATGACTTGCCTTTACTAAAATTGTTATATTAGCTAGAGAAGTGAAGAAAAGTTTGGCAAAGTGTACCATTTTGGAAAGAAAATAACCCATATGAGGAGTCACTTGCTTTCTACTCTTAGCCTGGTGTGCAGAAGAAATGTTTCCAGAAGGTGGATTATACATATTTTATCTATTTCTCTCTATTATATATATAGTAGTTGAAGTGCCCGTTAAACGGGCCACAGTGCCACTGTCAGCCGGTCGCAGGGCAGTCATGCACAGTAGAGAGACTGCCCACGCTCCTTCGGAGCACCCCACTCTGTATCAGCCTCGTAACGCAAGTCTCTACTGCGCATGACTGCGTCGTTACAAACTTTGTAGCGAATTATTATATAGGATATATCTATATATATCTATATCTATATATATATATATATATATATATATAGTTCGTGAAGAGAGACGGCACTCACAGGACTTCGATATGGTGTAAAATGTTGTTACATTTTTATTGAGATCGACGTTTCAGCTATCAACGTATCCTTTATCAAGATGTTGATAGCTGAAACGTCGATCTCAATAAAAATGTAACAGCATTTTACACCATATCGAAGTCCTGTGAGTGCCGTCTCTCTTCACGAACTGTATGTATCATCCTTTTTCTTTGATGAGCACCCAGGGTGTTGTAATTGATCTACAGTGTGTGCATCCTTCCCCACAACAATTATTATATATATACACCAGAAGTGATGAAAGCAGTCACTCTCTGATTTTAAATTACCCGGGTACACGTTCCCAAGGAAATAATCTATAGAATGCATATAAGTGGGCAGCACCAGTGGGTCTTTTTGGGCAAATTTATCGGCACGTTTATCAAGACAAACAAGAGAGAAATTGACCTGGTTAATAAAGGCTATGAAGGGCCCCAAAGAGGCTAGTGACATCATAACCTGCAGTCAGAACTACACTCCAGCTAGGACCAACCAGATAAAAATATACAAGATGGTGTACAAAAATAAAGAAACATGGAACAAACTGAAGGAATATAACAATATGAAAAATGTACTTAAAGGATGATGTCCATCCCTGCAACACTATCCACTTGTGATTAATAATAACTAGTATTTATATAGCGCCTTTCTCGCAGCGAGACTCAAAGTGTTTCAGTGCACGCTCTCAGAATTAACCAGATCAGCAGCTGTATAATAGATTTTATTATTACCCAATCAGTGCTACTCATTTATCGACCTCGGAAGGCTGAAGGGCTGAGTTGATGTGATTCATATTGCCTTTTCCGATTGCCCTATTATGTATATTAATGTAATTGTATCTCATTACTTTATAACAAGGTGGTGCTGTTTTTTATAGGGATTTGATGTGCTGTGCAGCACACTTCTCTGATTTGTATCACAGTTGTTTTCTGCTTATTCTCCTCTCTATTTTCCATTTCTTGTTTTTTTCAACCCTTTTCTTTTCACACGGGACATTGACTCAGTGTATGCCGATGATCAGTAACACATTTTGCCCCTGATGAAGCCATAATCTATAGCGGCGAAATGCGGTGGGTGGTGTGGGGGATACAGCATTCAAATACAATGTCACCGAAATCTCAGTTGAACATTTAGCACTTTCATTTCTATCTTTCTTACTTTGATCGATCATCTTTCTATGAGACTCAGGGACCTTAGAATAACTGTTTAGTGCCGGCAATCTTCAAGCATTGCTATAGGGTCTCACAATTTACTTCCCTGTCTCTCTCTATTACGAATCTATCCACTGTTGAGGTGACTTACGGATTCAGTTTAACTCATGCAGTGCCGTCTACTTATAAAACAGCTCTAGGATCTCCCTATATAACTCTTGAGTTACCGGTTAATAATTAAACTAAAACGTAAATGTATTACGTTGACAAAAAGATTCTGTTACACTACTAGAGAGAATATACCAAACTAGTCTAAAAGCCCGCACGGGCAAAGGTCTGGGTAACGTTAACCCTTTGAGTGCCAGACGGGTACGCAAAGCATTGCCTTGCAATGCGTTGTGTACCCCTCTGGCACTCAAAGGGTTAAGAGGCAGCTACCTCACTGCTCCACTCGACACAGTCTTGTGTCACCTCACTCACACGATGCAATCATATGCAGTAGAGACTGACAAAACGTGGGAGTCTCTACTGTGCATGACTGCATCATGACAAACATCCTAGCAAATTATTATAAAGGATAATAGGAAAGATAAGTGATACATTCAATAATTCGGAAAAATGAATTTGTATTTTGGCGGTGACTATCCTGAAATGCTGATATCGACTTACTCTTTCCTTTAATGTGTATTTGATTGACATATCATCTACATTTTTAAATTACCCTTGGATTAGGGAAAGGGAAAAACTTTTAATTACAAAAGTAAATGTTATGTTTTAAATACACTGAATAATTGGAGGGCTCATCTGACACGGAACTGATCTCTATTATGACCAGGGATGTATGTAAAAATACTAAACAATACTGCCCCGAGCCATCATTTTTTTTTTGTTTTTTGAAATTTCATACTACACATTGAGTCAGAAATTGGTGCTCTTGGGCACTGCTGTATCATCATGCCATTTGAGCACACATGTCCAATTTTCCCTTTTTTATTATGTTGTCCTGTGGGGTATACCGTCCTTATCCTTGTAATTACCTCTTTTTGCAAATTAGCTTTCATATACCAGCACTGAGGAAATGTTCCTGTCTGTTGTGCTTTGGTTATCGTTAGAATTCATTTCATAATTACATATTTAGTTGATGAATTGGCTAGTACCCTTCATATTGTATTCTGTATGAAGAGGACACACACTGGATACTTTAACCCCTTGAGAACCAGAAAGGTGTGCAAATCATTGCTTTGGAATTCCACAGCCTTCGGGTCCCCAATGGTCTAACCCTTTGGATGCTGCAGATTTACAGTATATCATGCCTAAAGTTAAGGACATCTAGCTAGATAAGTCTCTCTCTCATAAAGGTGTGCAAATCATTGCTTTCCCTTTGAGTGTCAAAGAAAGAGAGAGTTGTTTAGGTAGATGTCCTTAAAGGGATAGTAATGTTTCATAATAAAAGAAGCTCTAATTAATTATCATAGTATTTGGACCTTGGAGAGTGTCATTTCAATTCTGTCAGAGTTGCAATTCAAGAGTAATTAAGAGTAAGTATCCCCCTCCCGCCCATTTTACTGATGTAACACTGCTCAGGCAGAGCAAAAGGGAGGTGCCCAGGTAGATTGCAGAGAGGGACCATCTTCAGTTAAGATAAGGGAAAAACCTGAAAACTTGTCAAGGGGGGCAGGGCTTTCATTGTTCTTATAGGAAGAAGATTGTCCCCTGCTGTTATCTGTCTGGTCTATGGACTGCACTCCACATCTGAGAAGAGATAGCTTACACTAGGTAAAAGGGGCAGGAGGGGGAAACTTTATCATTCAGTTACTCTTGAACCACAACTCTGACAGTATTGAGATAACACTCTCTATGGCTCAAATACTATGAAGATTAATTGGAGCTGCTGTTTTTGTGAAACATTACTATCCCTTTAACTGTAGGCATGATATACTGTAAGTCTGTAGCATCCAAAGGATTAAACCATTGGAGATCCGAGGGCTGTGGAATGCATTCCGAAGCAACGATTTGCTTCGGAATGCATCTGAGTGCTAGAGGGGTACACAACATATTGCGAAGTGATGTTTTGTGTACCCCTCTGGCACTCAAAGGGTTAAACAAATCAAGAGACACTAAATCCCAGGGTATAGTTCACATTCAGACACAAAGAACCTATCTAGATTTACTCTAAAAACTACTGTTTGCCATTTACCATTTACCAGTTTCTTACGGAAAAGAACAGAAGTCCTCAACTATCACCTAAAAATGTGTTTTTACTTATTTTGTTATGTTCTTTTTAGGGACAAACTGCTTCAAATTTCCCTGGAGACATCTCTAGTATTTAAAGTAGTTAATTAAATCTTAAAGTGCATCTAAAAATAAAAAAGTATGTTAAGTAAAAGTCAGTCTTTACTCATTAACTGAAGGGGTTATCACAAGAAGTAAAATTATTACAAAGGCGACAGCCAGCAACATCCATAATAAAATGGTTTATTCAAAAACAGTTCACAGCATCCAGGTAAGTGCAAAAAATAAATATGTAACTTACATACCAGAGGAGGGACTGGCAGCCCTATTCTGTTTTGTTCTTATAGCGTTTCCTCCCAAACCATGCTGAGGCAGATCTAGAATTAATATTGAAACACAGTTGTGTGGTCATGCCTTACTCCTGTATGTAAGTTACACTTTTATTTGTTGTACTTACCTGGATGTTGTGAACTGTTTTTTTATATAAAACCAAAAACAAAACACTTTATTACTTTGAGTGCGGGCTGTTGTCTGTGTTTTGATCTTTGATGCAGAGGGATTGAAGCCCCTGTGAGAATACACTATGATTTCTTACAGTGAGGATGCACTGTGATTTCTTACAACGAGAATGCACTGTGATTTCTTACAACGAGAAAGCACTGGGATTTCTTACAGCGAGAATGCACTGTGATTTCTTACAGCGAGAATGCACTGTGATTTCTTACAACGAGAAAGCACTGGGATTTCTTACAGCGAGAATGCACTGTGATTTCTTACAGCGAGAATGCACTGTGATTTCTTACAGCGAGAAAGCACTGTGATTTCTTACAACGAGAAAGCACTGGGATTTCTTACAGCGAGAAAGCACTGGGATTTCTTACAACGAGAAAGCACTGGGATTTCTTACAGCGAGAAAGCACTGGGATTTCTTACAGCGAGAAAGCACTGGGATTTCTTACAGCGAGAAAGCACTGGGATTTCTTACAGCGAGAAAGCACTGGGATTTCTTACAGCGAGAAAGCACTGGGATTTCTTACAGCGAGAATGCACTGGGATTTCTTACAGCGAGAATGCACTGTGATTTCTTACAGCGAGAAAGCACTGGGATTTCTTACAACAAGAATGCACTGTGATTTGTTACAGCGAGAATGCACTGTGATTTCTTACAGCGAGAATGCACTGTGATTTCTTACAGCGAGAATGCACTGTGATTTCTTACAGCGAGAATGCACTGTGATTTCTTACAGCGAGAATGCACTGTGATTTGTTACAGCGAGAATGCACTGTGATTTCATACAGTGAGAATGCACTGTGATTTCTTACAACGAGAAAGCACTGTGATTTCTTACAACGAGAAAGCACTGTGATTTCTTACAACGAGAAAGCACTGTGATTTCTTACAGCGAGAAAGCACTGTGATTTCTTACAGCGAGAATGCACTGTGATTTCTTACAGAGAGGCTGCACTGTGATTTCATACTGTGAGAATACACTGATTTCATACAGTGAGAATGCACTGTGATTTCATACAGTGAGAATGCACTGTGATTTCATACAGTGACAATGCACTGTGATTTCATACAGTGACAATGCACTGTGATTTCATACAGTGACAATGCACTGTGATTTCATACAGTGAGAATGCACTGTGATTTCATACAGTGACAATGCACTGTGATTTCATACAGTGACAATGCACTGTGATTTCATACAGTGACAATGCACTGTGATTTCATACTGTGAGAATGCACTGTGATTTCATACTGTGAGAATGCACTGTGATTTCATACAGTGAGAATGCACTGTGATTTCATACAGCGAGAATACACTGTGATTTGTTACAGCGAGAAAGCACTGTGATTTCTTACAACGAGAAAGCACTGTGATTTCTTACAGCGAGAATGCACTGTGATTTCTTACAGCGAGAATGCACTGTGATTTCTTACAGAGAGGCTGCACTGTGATTTCTTACTGTGAGAATGCACTGTGATTTCATACAGTGAGAATACACTGTGATTTCATACAGTGAGAATGCACTGTGATTTCATACAGTGACAATGCACTGTGATTTCATACAGTGACAATGCACTGTGATTTCATACAGTGAGAATGCACTGTGATTTCATACAGTGAGAATGCACTGTGATTTCATACAGCAGAGTTGGTAAAGGACTGTGAGCAATTGCTGTGGGTGGGGGTTAACATACCTGTGAACTCCGGTTTTGATACTGCTTTACCGGGTCTCCGGGGCAGAGGCAGATTCCTCCGGATGTGGGGAGTTTACATTGAAACTCTGCCACATCTGCTCTTTCTCCCTGTGTTCCTCCCTCCCCCAGCCTTTTTTTTCAATAGCTTTGTCATACTTTTGAGCCCTGTCCCCCAACTCGTGTCAAGCCCCGCCCCATGATTCACGTCATTTTTCACACCCCCTGCTGCACCAGAGGACTCCCCTCCGGGGAGAGAACAATAGAAAGTTCTCAGGTATGGGGGTTAATATTACCACTGATGTGAATTGGGTTTACTATATGTATCCTTTTTACTCCCCTCCTAGCCCATAATCCTCCCCTCCCCTTAATGATCACAAATCATTTTTTGCAATGTGTTGCGTACCCCTCTGGCACTCAAAGGAATAACAGCAGCAGTCTATGGGCCTGTTGTCATGACAACCTGTTTTTTTGTTTTTTTTTAATAAATCCTGCTGCCGCCGCCACCACCACAATTGTTTTAACCCTTTAAGCATAACAACATCTAGTCTGAGAGCCACCACTTGTGTCCCTCTATAGAGAGAAACTTTTTAAGTGCCTGCAGCCCAGGATCTTCCCCAGCCCTCCTTACTTCAGTCTTGTGTGGCCTCCCACTGAATGCTAGAGCAGCCTCTTAGGCATTAAAGGGATAGTAATGTCTTTTTACAATAAAACGTAATATTGTAGATATTACAAAAATAAACTAACTGATGCAAGTCCCGTCTCTCAAACCTTTATAGTTTGAGAGATATACGATGATAAAGTTACCCCCTCCCTCCCCTTTCACAGATGTCAACTGTAGAGCTGACCGAAAGAGCTTTGAGTTGAGCGACTCTTCAGCACAGCCGAAACAGCACAACCTGAAAGCAAATACTTCATTGGAACGGTCTACAATAGTCTACAAAATGTACTTGGTTTGCAAGCACACTTTGTAGAACGTTCCAATCAAGGGCTTCGCTGGGGGGGGGGGGGCTAAGGGGGCTGAAGCCCCGAGTGTAGTCTTGGTGAGCCCCGAATGTTCTGGCCCAGTGTTTAGCCACAAATGTATTTGATGCCACGTTGCCAAATTGCAGCTCATATACAATAAAAAGCAAAAGCATGCATGGTGAACTGAATATACAAAGGTACTGACAGCATTAGATGTGCCCTGCCGTCCATTACCTTCCTCTCCTAGTATGTCGTACTGTAGCCAGTGAGACAGGAGTGCTTTGAAACTCCTCTATTATTGGTTGTGAGTGTAATGCGCGCTGTTGCTCAGGGTCTGGAGCAGATTCCTGGAGTGGATTAGCGCGCGTCGTGAACTACAGCAAGGAGGAGGCCATGGTCAGACGCTAGCACTGCAGCAGCAAGCAACATCACATATCAGCCTGACAGCCAGCGTGTCACTGACTGCCTATCTCAGGACTAGAGCTTAAGAGTGAGTGAGTGGGGTCAGTGATAACTGTTAAAACGTTGCAAAAAATGTCATGTGGCCACAGCTCATTAACCATGTCATTGTGTTCTTGTTCTTTGAAATCTCATCAAAAACCTACCAGATGCCGATTTATTTTATAACCTCATTCTTGATAATCATTTCTTTTTGTCATGATGAGACCATCAAGCGAAGTAGCAAACCATAATATATCACTACAAATACAAAGCAATACGCAACTACACAAGTTCACACTGCACACAGGGGCCATATGTACAATTTTGGGGTAAACCAACTCCACCATAGGGAAGAAATACAAATTCCCCTTATCTCTATTGATTGAAATGGGGCTTTTAACCCCTTCAATGCCAGACAGAGATCTCCAATGCATTGCAGTGCACTGGAGATCTTTCTGGCATTCAAAGGGTTAAAAAGCTCTATTTAAATCAACAAGAATGTCTTTTGTTCGCTATGAAACATTTTACTTGCCCAAAGATTGCTCCACCTTTGCTTTTGTGCATGTGGCCAATGGTCATTTATTGAAGAATAATGTACAGGCAGTTGTGACAACAGGTCTAGGAAGTTACTGGCGCCAACTATTTAACTTACTGAAAAATCTCGGGTATAATACGCACAATTTTACCCCACTTCACCTTATGTGAAGTGGGGGGTGCGTATTATACCCGAGAGTTAAAAAAAAAAAAAAAAAAAAAAAAAAAAGGGTTGGCAGATACCTTCCCTCCCCGGGCCAAAACGGCTGCCAAACCAAGACTTACTTGGTTCAAATTTAACTCCCCACTGAAGTCCACATCTCTCGCATTGATGAAAGGCAAAATACAAAGCTTCCCAGTGGGCGGTATGCTTCCATGTGCCTCCCACTTCCACCAATGGGCTTTCAGGACCTTCCACCTCCAGCCAATTGGAGTCTTGGTCTGGCAGCGGTTTTAGCCCGAGGGAGGGAGGGAAGCCTTAAAAAAAAATTTAGCACGGGGGAAAACAAGGGTGTGTATTATACATAAGCACTCTTGTTTTCCCCTAAAATCTTTGGTATAATATGCATCTGCGTATTATACACAGGTGCGTATCATACCTGAGATTTTACGGTACATAATATAACAGCATTTTTTTTTAAATGTAATGTGTTCCTAAAGTAGGCAGCCTGTGGACCGCAGTACATACATTCACAGTTGTGCACATGCTCTGTGATACGACCACAGGCCCTGGAAAAATGATGATTGGTATGTGTGCTAGTTCCCATTGGCCATGGGTGCTGCAGAATACCTGACTAAAATATAGGCATAAATCTCAGTGGTTGTAGTTCTCTAACTGCTTGAGTGCCAGTCTTTGGCTAGCCCAATGTTAAAATATTGCGATTTGTTAAAACAATGTCATTTAAACATATTTATAACATTTGCACATCAATCTAAGTGTGGTTGTGTGCACGTGGTTATCGTCAACACTGTGGGAAGCAGCTGTGCCTGACACGCTGTGGAATTTTGCTATGGGCTTTAGCCCCAGATGTTTTTGGAACCTAGAAACGCCCCTGGTTCCAATTAAGTATTTATTTTTAGATAGCGCTATTTTGGTTCTACTGAAGGGCCGCTGGCCGGTCCTGGGACCAGGATCTCCTTCTGTCAGCTTTACAGCTGACTTCTGTGAAAGGGGAGTGAGGGGGGAACTTTATCATCGTATATCTCTCAGACTATAAAGGTTTGAGAAACGGACTTGCATCAATTAGTTCATTTTTGTAATAGCTACAATATTACGTTTAATTGTAAAAAGACATTACTAACCCTTTAAAGTGGAATGTTCACCTTCTATAAAGTCGGCCTCCAATAATTAAGCATATGGCAACTGCCTTCATAATAGTTCCATTAGATCTCAGAAGTGCACTTTGTAGACCGTTCCAATGAAGTATTTCTTCATAAACGTGGCAATTTTGGCTCTGTTGTAGAGCTTCCGTCTGGTCAAATGACCGGATTCTGCATCTGTCAGCTAGAGCGCTGATGTATGAAAAAGGGGAGGGGGGGAGTTTAAATGCTACAAACAGAAAAACTATGAAGATTTGAGACCTGGAAAGTAGATCATCTTAATTCTATTATTAATATCTACAATTTTAGATTTTTATAAGACAGTATTACTATCCCTTTAATCTTCAGTGATTGACGGACAGGTTTGTGCCGTCTGCTCGCCTGTGCCGTCAGTCCCTTCCGGTGCTTTTCGGCACAGTGCAATGCCTCCTAGAGGAGACCGGGACTGAAATCGTACGCGCACAGATGTCTCTAAGACAAGATGTCTGCTCTGATGCCTGGCTTCCAGTCTCTGAAGATTAAGGATTACTTCAAAATCAAGTACTGAGAGCTAATAAAACTATTATGAAGCTAGTTGCCATATGTTTAATTATTGGAGAGCGACTTTATAGAAGGTGAAAAAAAAGCATTGGGCTTAAAAACCCCATTTATATCAGTGGGCATTTTTATTTATTGCTTATGATGCAATTGCTTTGCCATAGAATTGATCCAATTTTCTTTAGTAGTACATGGTACAGACTTTTTTTTTTGTCTCTGAGTAATGTGAGACTGTCAGTGGTGTTGGGAGGATGGACACCTGATTGTGTTGGGTAAGATCTGTTGAGGGGTCATGTGTTTGTGGGGACGGTGGAAACCTGCACAGATTTAGACATATTTTTTGTTGTTGATTGGTTTGTGAAGACAGGGGAAGGGAGACCAGAGGTGCAGATGGGGAGAGACCTGGCTCAGGGAGATAGGGACCTTGAGAGGTGGAGAAAGAGACTTTGTGTGTGTGGTGAGGGAAGAGACTTGTGTAGGGATAAAAATGTGACAGATATGGGTGGAGTGGGAGGAAAAGAACTACGATCAGAAAAAAGACAAGACTGAAGGTGTCAAACTGTAGATATATATGATTCTGTGACTACCAGGACAAGGCTGGAGAAGCAGACACTGTATGAGTAGTTCTATGACTACCAGTGGTTAGTGCACAAGGCTGGGGGTGACAAAATACATCACAGATCCCAACTTTCCCAAAATGTATTTAATAATGTGTATGTACACACAGACTCTAGCAGCTAAATTTGTGGCTCTACATGGAGGAAAATGTTAAATATGCAGCCATCTACTGTATTTGCGTTTGACATGCCTGCTATAAGTGCATTCATAAGTTTTGGGAACAAACAAACAAACCATTTTGATACAAGATGTCCTCCTCCCATTTTCTTCCAACAAAACTTTCACAAATTGCATTTCTGAACAGGTCATTGTTCTAGTGGAGAATCTAATGAATCAAACACTGGATACATTCACATATTGTAAAGATGATATAATCATACCTGAGAGGGGTCCTATGGTGCAGCTGGGAGATATAAATGATGCGATTTGTGTAAAAAAGGGACAGGGCTTACTCATGTTTGGGGGCAGGGCTTAGCAGATGTAGCTCAAAAGTGGGCGGGAAGAATTGGGTGGGGAAGGAGGAGAAGAGAGTGGGAAATGGGAGGTACAAGGCGGGAAGGAGCAGAACTGGGCAGAGTTATTTATGAAACTCCCCACATCTGGAGAATCAGTGTTTGTCCCCAGAGACCTCTCCGGAACAGGTCTGGAGAGCTCCCAGGTATGAATATAATCATGTAACAGACAGACAATGTTGTACTGGAAAAACAATTTTGTTTCTTCAAGGACCAGAGAGACGTACAAAGAAAATGTTGCACACGTCTCTGCCTCTTTAAGGGCCAGAGTGAAAATGTTGCCATTTGGAACACATACCTGTACTATTTCCAGCATTTCTGATTTGCTGATGTATCCGTTGCCATCCAAATCGTACATACTGAATGCCCACTTCAGCTTCTGCTCCAGTTTCCCCCTAGAAGTTACGCTCAGAGCTATAATAAATTCTCTAAAGTCAATTGTCCCATCACCATTGGCGTCAAAAGTGCGGAATACATGTTCTGCAAATTTGGAAGCGTCCCCGTACGGAAAAAAGTTCCCATATATTTTCTTAAACTCCTCCATTGTTAAGTGTCCGCTGGGACAGTCTCTCAAGAAACCCTTGTACCACTCCTGGATCTCGTGCTCAGTAAAGTCTGTGCTTTCTAGTAAATCCTGCATGACCTCAGGGCGCAGTTTGCTGTTCTGTTTCCCCATGTTAATGTGACGTTCTCACCTGCAAGTAAAGAAAAATGTAAGTATTTTACACTCTTTGCGCTCGTTGTTTACACTCTTTGTTTATACCATTGTAGATTACAGATACACACAGATTGCAGATTACTATACACACAAATATAAGCTCTCATCCTTTCACAATCTTTGTTCCTGTGACTTACTATTCAATGTCCTGCTTAAAGGAGTCCTTATGCTTCATTAATTTGGGTCCTATGTTTAAAAGAAAAAAAAATATGAATTCTGGGGCAAACCAAATGCATCATTGGAGAGGATTAAACTTTTCGCAAATTCCCACTGATTTAAATGTAAGTGCCATAGGGTGTTATGTGTGCTGGACACCCTTCAGGCTTTTGGTGGGTTAAATGGTTTTCCAACCTCGAACTTCTTTTATTGGTTATTAGGCCTGGGAACCTCCAAAATAATCTCTCTATAGATGGGCAAAACCTGTAGCCTTCAGGCATTTTTTGACCACAGTTTACACTATCTTCAGTAAGTCACTGCTTCACAATGTGTTGGAAGCTTCCAGCATCCAATGGTTTTACCCTTCAGAGGCAAGCTCACACCTCTGGCACTGAAAGAGTTAGAAGACCAATTTAAGTCAAAAGGGCTATTTTTTTTCGTCTCTCCTGCACGGTGTAGTTAACTTGCCCCAGAATCATTCCACTGCATTGCTTTAAGGACACCAGGTGGGAGATGCACTATAGTTTAATGAAATGAATTGTATCTGGGGATCTCCAGAGATGTACAGAGATCACCCTGTCATGGAGAATACAACAATACAACACACTTTAATCATTAGCATAGGATGTTAGCATAATGCTGGTGATGTGTTGAGGAGGGCAAATGGAGGAACGGAAAAGATGTGCTCTGACTTCAGCACCAAAAACACTACTCGCCCTCCATTAGCCCTTTCAGTTCCTTAAAGGGATAGTAACACTTCGTTTTAACTTTATTTTATTTTGTAGGCATTAAAAAAACATGAAGAATGATATAAGTCTTATCTCTCAAACCTTTATGGTTTATGAGATATTCACAAGCAAAGTTCCCCTCCCCGCCCCTTTTACCTAGTGTAAGCCATCTCTTCTCAGATGTGAGTCTGGTTGTATGACAGTACAGATAACAGAAGGGGACAATTTTCTTTGTATGAAAACAATGAAAGCCCTTCCCCCCTTGACAAGTTTTTCAGCTTTTTCCATTATCTTAATTTAAGATTGTCCCTCTCTGCAGTCTACCTGGGCATCTCCCTTCTTATCTGGTTGAACAGGGGGGGGATACTTTGTTTGTGAATATCTCTTAAACCATAAAGGTTTCAGAGATAAGACTTATATCATTCTTCATGTTTTTTTAATGCCTACAAAATAAAATAAAGTTAAAATGAAGTATTACTATCCCTTTAAGGATATAAAATAAATTTCCCTGCAAAGCGCTGCACACCCCATGGCACCCAAAGAGTTATAAAATATACAGTCCCATGCCCTGACCACCTAACAGATGATTCAAGTAAACACAGAACCAGCAGATCAGCTATTACATGTAAACACCAGACGCTGCCACACTCTGCAATTCAGACTGAATGCCTTGCGGAGTGTGGACGGAGTCTTGTGTTTAAAATCCATTAGCTAATCTGTATCCAATCCACTACTTATGTGTAACAGCTGATTGGTCTGTTGTGTGTCTACTTCATATGTTTGTTATAAGATGAATAAGCCTGCTTCTCTCATGCCCTTAGAGATTAAGGTCCTGCATTGCAAATTTATGAAACAAAGCATTTCTGGCATTAATATCATGACCATTTTAGTTTATGTTTGCTGTAATCTGCAGTTATTAATTTGGAATCTTTGGATTACATTTTAGGACCACAAACTAGAAGGACAATAAAGAGTTAGAAAAAGTATATATTATATCAAGTAGCAAACTTTTGTAATAAAAAACATATTGTAAAAGTTTTCCTGCTGAGTAAAATATAGGGACTTCCACTGTTGAGAATTTTTACAACTAAAATGATTACAAAATTATTATTCTTTTAAATCAAACGGTTAATAACATTGCCAGTTGGATTACTACATTAGAAAACTGTAGTTCAATGTTAAAATAATAATAATAATAATTGAACTGTAATAATGTTTATGTTTTTAAAGAGACACTGTTATAAATGTAATTGGGTTGCATAATTTTAAATATCACGTACTACAGCTATCAACTGTAAAATGTAGTTATTGTATGTTCGATCCCTAAAATCTATTACTTAAAGGGATAGTAACGCTTCAAATCTACTAATCCCCAACTTGTACAACTTACAAAAAGAAATTAAATGCCCTAAATCACATCTTTTAAACCTTTATGGTTTGAGAGAAAATCAATTTCTAAGTTTGCCCCTCCCTCCCCTTTCCCTGACATCAGCGTCTCGCTGACTGCTGGGGATTCCGATCCTGGGGTCATCCGGCGGCTCTGCAGCAGAGCCGAGATCGCGTTAATGCAGAAAAAATCCTTCACTGAAATGGTCTTGTACTTGTGGTTGGTTTCCAAGCACAGGTACAAGACTGTTACAGTGAATGTCTTTTTCTTCATTAATGCGATCTCGGCTCTGCTGCAGATCCACGGGATGGTCGTACAACAGACTATCCTTGCAGTCATCTAGAACGCTGATCGCAGGGAAAGGGAAGGGAGGGGGAGATTTTGAAACTTATTTTTTTCCTCAAACCATAAAGGTTTGAGAGATGGGATTTGGGGCATTTAATTTCTTTTTGTAAGTTGTACAAATTGGGGATTAGTAAATTTGAAGTATTACTATCCTTTTAATATGCATTTTAATGCATATGTAGGCTGTCCTATGTGGACGCTAGAGGTGCACCGAAATGAAAATTCTGAACCGAAACTTCAGGATGCACTTGGCCGAAAACCGAAAATGACTTTTTTCCATCCACCTTTTTTAAAATAGTTTTTGGGATAAATGTATTATATTGGAACCGGAAGTGAGACGGGAATCAGAACATGACCTCTGATGAGGAGAATGACAGATCCGGATGTCATCCGGATCAACTGTTGCGCAATTTTCCTTGAACTGCCAGCACTTTTTGCCAGCTTGCCCACAGCTTCGGTGAAAGTACTTACTATTTCTTGCCTCCACATATTTTCGGCCATTTTTTTTTTTTTACTTCGGCCCAAACATTTCGGCTACTGAAATTTTGTGCACCCCTAGTAGACACATTGGTTCATTGTCTGTGAGAGATAATACTGGTAATGTAGTGAAATAAGCACCCACTGTTTTCTATTCAGAAAGGTCGTTCCCTTATCTCAGCTCATTTCTAGACAGTACAGAACAATCACTTCTTAGACATCTATTATGTCTATAGTAATGGGAGTCCCCACCTAGAAGCAGCACAACACATATACAAGACCAGATTTTAGGACTTATTAACCCCTTAACGTTAGATGACTTACCAGGTACGTCCCGCAGAAACTGTCACTTAGTGACAGAGGACGTACCTGCACGCCGCTCGGAGACTCCGGACTTCTTTGAAAAGAAAAAAAAAAATGTTCGGCTGGCGTTAAGGTGACAGCCGCGTACGAACGCGGCTGTCACTAAGAGGTTAAAACAGACTTTTTTTTTTTTTTTTACACAGGTTAGAATAGACCATAAGGTATTTACAGTTGCATGCAAATGTTTGGACACCTCTGGCCAGATTACATGTTTTGTTGATTTTCTAAGTGAAAAGAAATTAATACAATCTGTGGAGTTAGCAACTTGAACTTTACATATTTCTGCAAATTGTAATGCACAGTTACTGTTTATTTGCTAAATTTAACAGATAAAAAAAAAGAGAGAGAGAAAATGTTGCTTGTACAATAGTTTGGGCACCTTATAAGTCTTCTGCTTTCATTGAAGACCCTTCCCGCCCCTTAGGATGAGCTAATGATATTGTTTTCTCAGCTCCTTTTGTGTCTACAGCTCTCGCAAACCATTTTCTCTCATTGCTCTTTATCTCTGGTATGCTCTACCTCTCTGCCTGCACCACTGCACTTCTCTTGCACTCTTTAAAGGAGCAGTAAACTTTTTTTATAAAAAAATATATATTGTAGGGATTTTCCTTTTGAGTAAAATAAGGGTACTCACGCTGCAGAGAGATTTATATTTCCAGAGTTATAACAGTTTAAACCCATGTTTTTTTACATTAGCAGTGCCCTCTAGTGGTCACATTGTCATTAGATTTTCTGTTAGATTCTAATGGAGAGGAAAGACAGAAAAGTCAGAGACATACAGTTCTCAATAGAATGTAATAGAAACTGCCTGTCACTTCCTGTCAGTTAGAACTATCGGGAAGTAAACACAGTAAATTCACTTCCTGATTATTTAAACTGCTATACATTTTGAATAAAACATCTGACAGCAGTGGGAGTGACCTCGTTTTATTCAGCAGGAAAAGCTCTATAAAATATCTCTTTTCATAAAAAAAAGTTTACTGCTCCTTTAAGTCACTCTTAAAATGACACCTCCTCAACAATGCTTCAGCAAGTTAGAAGGCACAGAATTTGCACATCCAAGGCACTTATTATTTACCCAATGTATTTATTTTACCCTATCCTGAGTAGTACTGTATTATGAACTTATATCTCCCTTAATCATGCTAGATTGTAAGCTTTTGAGCACATTCAGTGTGTCATTTTACAAAGCACTTATAACCCTGTATTGACTAACCCCTTAATAGATATAAACATATTAACTCACACTTTACACATTCTTTGGCAAGAATCACAGCCTCCAAACATTTCTTGCAGCCAGATAACAGTTTTTCTATTCTTGCTTTAGGAATTTTTTCCCACTCTTGCAGAATGCTTCTACTTCAGAAATATTCATAGGTAATCCTGTATGCAATGCATGTCTGAGGTCTATTCACAGATTTTCAATAATAGTCAAGTCTAGGGAATGTGAAGGCCATTACAAAACCTTACGCTTTTGTTTCCTGTAGTTCATGGATGATTTTGAAGTATGTTTTGGATCACTGTTTAGTTGTATTATCCAACCTCTATTCAGCTTCAGTTTCTGCACTGACTATGTAACATTAGCTTCCAGGATTTGTTGATACTTGGTAGAATCCATTCTTTCCTCTAGCTGCACAAGGGGCGGGATGGGATACTTTATTATTCAATTACTCTTAAACTACAATTCTGACAGTACTGAAATAACACTCTCCATGGTCCAAACACTATGAAGATTAATTGGAGCTGCTTTTATTTGAAACATTACTATCCCTTTAAGAACCACAGGGGTGTGCTGTGCAATGCTAGACAATGTGTCGCTCAACGCTCTGTTCATTAAACAGTTAAATGAAGATTCTCCCATCACTGGATGTATTGCTTTACTTGGCAGGAAAGTCCTATACACTTTTTTCTCCTGTCAAAGAAAGTATCACTGTTCCTTTAACCCGTTAAAGGGATAGTAATACTTCATTTTTACTATCAGTTTTAGCCCTTAAAAATTGGAATTAAATTAAACCAGTGGCATCTCTCAAACTTTATGGTTTGAGAGATATCTGCATTCAAAGTTCCCTCTCCTTCTCTCTCCCCTGATGTCAGCTTTATAGCTGACAGCAGGGGAATCTGGTCCCGGGACCTGCGGCGGCTCTGCAGCAGTGGCGAGATTGAGTTATAGAAACAGAAATCCTTCACTGAAATGGTCTTCTACGTGTGCTTGCAAACCAAGAGCAAACCAAGCACATGTAGAAGACCATTTCAGTGAAGGATTTCTGTTTCTATAACGCGATCTCAGCACTGCTGCAGAGCCGCCGCTTGCTCACTGACCGGATTCCCCTGACGTCAGCGTTGTAGCTGACAGAGAGAAGAGAGGGAACTTTGAATGCGGATATCTCTCAAACCATAAAGGTCTGAGAGATGCCGCTGGTCTCGTTTAATTCCAGTTTTTAAGGGCTACAATATGGGAGATAGTAAAAATGAATTATTACTATCCCTTTAAGAACCATATGGGTTTGCGTCACATTCAAACAATGTATTTCACACCCCTTTGGTCCTTACAGAG
This sequence comes from Rhinophrynus dorsalis, assembly GCA_037306005.1. Lineage (NCBI taxonomy): Eukaryota > Metazoa > Chordata > Amphibia > Anura > Rhinophrynidae > Rhinophrynus > Rhinophrynus dorsalis. Next base: position 68,599,135 of record CM074723.1, on the reverse strand, counting down.
TTAATTAAAAAAGTGAAGGATGAATTCCTACCCCCTTGTTTACATTTATGGTCTGCTCAGTAGAAGTAAATACTATTGCGCCTTTTGCCAGTCTGAAGAGTCTTGCACATGAATGGCTCGATATAAAGGATACCAATAAGAAAAATAACATTCGCTATTTGTTTGCCAAATACAACAATGCATATTTTTATCTTCAGAATATTTTGGCATGGATATGTATTTTTTGTTAAAAATACTCAGATGAAATATTTTGCCCATTAGATGCTAAGCACTTCATCATATTGCTTCACAATGTGTTGGTGATTTCGTGCATCCGAGGGGTTAATATACTGGAATGTCTGAGTTTTAGCTGCTTAGAATAAATGATACATGGCTATAAACCACAGCTTTTCGTCTTTTTATAAATGATAATTACTGGGCAGACAGTCCATATTTGTAATGTCACTGACATCCACTGACGTACATAAGAATTATTTTCGTAGTGTACTAGAGGCCATTACACTGTGTGTTAAGGTTCCAAACAAAGCTAGATGTGTTCTTCAGCAATAATTTACATGTGACTCAAAAATTCTAAATGCCTCTGGTGATCAGGCGTGGTGTGTGGTTTGTGTTTTTATATATATTCAGTTTTTTTATATATATATATATATATATATATATATATATATATATATATATATATATATATATAAATCTACAAGAAGAAAGCTCTTCTGGAGTATTTATGCTTTATTATCAAACACCAGCGATTAACCCTTTGAGTGCCAGAGGGGTTTGCAGTGTGTTGCGTACCCCTCTGGCACTTAAAGGGTTAACCTCTTGAGGACCGCTGGGGTGTGCAAAAAGGATTTTCTTTTTACACAAAACTTTCCATTGTGGTCACCAGGTAGTCCTGTTACTATCACTTAGTATAGAGAGTCATAGTCTATGTGGTCAATGTAAAAACAAGTGCTGGAGTCAATCTTCTAGTCCCGTGCCTGCATAGTTAGTAAGAGACTTACTAACCCGCTATTTGTGCCAAGGGGAAGTGTAGTCTATGAGCATTTTGGGACATTTCTTACCTCTTTCTCTTATTTAACATGATTTGTGGAAAAGTTGTAGAAGAAATGGTACAATATATATATGAGAGAGAGAGAGAGAGAGAGAGTTTTTTTGTATGTGCTTTACAGGTCGTCTTTTTGACAGTAAATTAATATACCATCATATATTTGTTTGATCCTATTATTTTTCTTATTGCCCTTTAGATATATTAGTGCAGAAGCGGACAGGAACTGTAATTTCGGTGTACTGGTATTTATATTTTATATATATATATATATATATATATATATATATATATATATATATATATACATATACACACACACACACACACATCTATATCTATATATACATACATACATACATACATACATACATACATACTAGTATGAAAGCCCGTATACACGGACTAAATTGCACCCAGCTGCCCCAGAGCCGGGAGCAGAGACAGGACGTGAGCAGTCCGGAGCGGGGCAGCACTTTTGACGAGTCTCTCGCCGAATGCGCTGATCCTTAGCAGGGAGCTCCAGACGGCTCACAGCGAAGCTCCCTGTGTGCGAAACCACACATGCACAGTAGAGACTATCTACTGCGCATGTGCGGTTACGGCTCACAGCGAGGGACGCATTGTACCACTTTATGTTATAGGATATATCTATCTATCTATATCTATATATATATATATATATACACACACTTTTCTCTGTATGTATGTATATTTACTTATATTTATATTTAGCGCTCTTCTTTACTTTTTAGGAAATGGTATAATGACATTTTCCTGTGCGTGCTATGGGGCACACATACAGGGCTAGCATTGAGTCATTTTTCTCTTAAAAGGATAGTAATTAGATATTACTGCAAGCTTGATACTTCAATATATTTTATATAAAGAAACTTACCTTTCTAACTGCTCATAATTTTACGTGTCCCCCTCCCTCCCCTTTTCCATATGTCGCAATGCCTCCCCTCAGAGCTGGACCAGATGTATCGCAATGAGGGACAATCTTCTGTCACCATAAGGAAAAACCTGTCCTCCTTCGTCAAGGGAGCAGGGTTTTCCTTATATAACTGATACAAGAAGATTGTCCCTTATTGCGATCTGTCTAGTCAAGAGACTGGATTTCAGATCTGCAGGAAAGTAGAGTTACATATGGAAAAAGGGTGAGAGAGGGACACTTTCAATTAAAATAAAACAAAGACAACATCGTTATGAGCAATTGTTTGGTATGTTTCGTTGTAAAAAAGTATGGAGTATAAGAAGCAAGAGGCAAGGAGCCGGCCTGTTTATAGTAGGGGACAGGAAAACTTTGACATTATGGGAGGCTAGATATCCCATCACCCCCAACCAGCCCTACTCTCCAACAGCTGGAAGTCCGAAGATTGACTACCTCTGTGTTAGTAACAGTGCCACCTAGTGTCCAGACAGTTCATCTGTTGTAAACACAATGGGATTACTGCACAAAATAAAAGGGAAATTCTGATGCAAACCAAAAGGATCAAAGGGTAAAATTAAAATTCCTTTTTCTTTTTTTTTTTTAAAGGGGATTTTTAACCACTTGAATGCCACAGGTCCTTGATACATTGCTTCACAACATGTTAGTGACCTAACATTCAAGGTGTTAAAGGCCCCATTTAAATCACTGGTAGTTTGGGGATTTTTTTTATTTTTATTTCTATACTGTGGTGCAGTTGGTTTGATACAGAATTGCTCCTCTTATCTTTTGTGCATTACGCCCTGTTATTGTATTGCTTTCTATGGGAGAGGCTGGCTATAGCTACAGTTCCACAAAGGACTGGGGAGTAACAGCGCTACTACTTTATGACAGTCTGAGCATTACCTATCACCAAAAAATAAAACAAGGGTTCAAATGTAATAAAGCAGGGGCATTAACGCTGGTTACCATACATTTATATAAAACAATAAAATAAAAAGAGGCATGCATGAGTGTGAATGTGTATATGTGTGTGTTTGTGAGAGCATGTGGGAATGAATGTAGGAATGTGTGTGTGAATGTGTGCAGAAGGGGTGCTTATGAGCATACCTGGGACCCTTTTCTTCTCGAGTCCCTGGAGAGAGCCCAGGAGGTTCACTTGGGGTATATAAATTACTTGATTCTCGTCACACAGGGGTGGGGCTTAATCATAAGAGTGTGTGTGTGTGGGGGGGAATCTTACTGGACCTTGACATAAAGTGGGCCGGAAATGGGCAGAACAGAGTGGGAAGGAGAAGTGGGTGGGAGGACAGAATTTCATTAGAAACTCACCAGAGGCGTAACTAGAAGCCACCGGGCCCTGGTGCAAGAATTGCCATGGGCCCCCCCCCGACCACATTGGCCCCTTCATCTCCACATTGCCCCTTCCACAATTCCCCCTTCACCTCCACATTGCCCCTTCCACAATGCCCCCCTTCATCTTCACAATGCCCCCTTCCACAATGCTCCCTTCATCTCCACAATGCCCCCTTCATCTCCACAATACCCCTTCCACAATGCCCCCATCTCCACATTTCCCCTTCCACAATGCCCCCATCTTCACATTGCCCTTTCATCTCCACATTGCCCCTTCATCTCCACATTGCCCCTACCTCCAGTCCCTGGTGGTCTAGTGGAGTGTCTTGACAGATCTGTGCCTCCTTCGGCACAGATCTCTAGAACTGAAGCTCCCGCGCGCCACTGTAGTAATGCAGAGGCTAGGAGATGATGTCATCTCCCAGTGCTCTGTATTACTAGAGCGGTGCGCCGAATGGGAGATCAGCTGAGTGACTGCTGCAGACGAGGGGGTAACAGGGGGGCGGATGGGCCCCTGGAGTGATGGGCCCAGTCGCAGGTGCGACCGCTGCGACTCACCAGCACCAGAGAATCAGCCTCTATCCCCAGAGACTTCGTAATTTACTTAAAAAAATGGTCTCCAGTGCAGATTTTGAGACTTCCCAATTATGCTTATGGAGTGTGCGCATGCGTGTTTATGGGTAATTGTGTATGAGCTTGTGTGTGAATGCATGTTATTCTATTTTTCATTTTCATCGGCCCAACTGTTTGACATTTGCGAGGTGCACCATAATCCAATCCGGCGATGTGTCTAATTGAGTTTGACACCCCAGTATTAAAATATTATGTACTCCTTTTAAGCACGTATACATTATTCTTTGAAACAGCCTTGCAGCTGCCCCCCTTATTTTGCCACCCTATGATGATGCCTACTCTTCCTGGTGCTTGCAGCAGTCTTAAAGGGATAGTAATACTTCATTTTAACTTTATTTTATTTTGTAGGCATTAAAAAAACATGAAGAATGATATAAGTCTTATCTCTGAAACCTTTATGGTTTAAGAGATATTCACAAACAAAGTATCCCCCCCCCCGTTCAGCCAGATAAGAAGGGAGATGCCCAGATAGACTGCAGAGAGGGACAATCTTCAATTAAGATAATGGAAAAAGCTGAAAAACTTGTCAAGGGGGGAAGGGCTTTCATTGTTTTCATACAAAGAAAATTGTCCCCTTCTGTTATCTGTACTGTCATACAACCAGACTCACATCTGAGAAGAGATGGCTTACACTAGGTAAAAGGGGCGGGGAGGGGAACTTTGCTTGTGAATATCTCATAAACCATAAAGGTTTGAGAGATAAGACTTATATCATTCTTCATGTTTTTTTAATGTCTACAAAATAAAATAAAGTTAAAACAAAGTGTTACTATCCCTTTAAGTACAAATAAAAAGGAAAAACCACTCATGTCCTTCCAGTGACTTATGCTTTAGAATAAGCTTCCCCAGCATATGCTGTCAAACAGATTTGTGCTGATGCTTTTCTAGCATGTGTCTTACTAGACTATGTTCACGCAGTAATACTCCAAGGCCTAATTGGGGTTGAAAGCTTTAGAAAACATTAGCCAAGTCCACACAGTAGCACTTTACACTCTTGCATTTAACAGATAACCAGGATCTGTGCAAACCTCAGATGCGTTAACAGAGGCATTAGTCCCTAGAATACCAGAAGGGTCTCTGGAAAGCAATGAGTTGGAAACCTTTCTACTTTCCAATAGGCGATATTGGAACTGTACCTATTAGTTCAGGTGTCTCTTACAGGGAAACTATATCACCTATGCCACCTGCAGACCTTTCACATGAGCTTCAATGGATGGCTGACCCACATTGGTGCCAATGATACTGTCTGGTGCATCAACCAGACACTCCTCTCCAATGTTCAGAATGGTGATGCAATGCAGAAGGTGAATGAAAGTACATGGGTGACAGAACTGTAGCAGTGGTCTGTTACATGTCTGAAACCCATCTGAAACAGCCATTACTGTTTTAATTGCATCTGAGCTCTGTTCTAATCTACTGATAAATGCTTCTGTTTATTACCTGTTAAAGACTAGTGAGCATTATGAGTCATTCAGGTCTACTGAAGCCCATTGTTTGTTTTGAGGTAGTGTGACCTAGATCCAGACATAATTTTGGATCATTATATACTGGAAACTGCAGCTATAATCATAGATTAAATGTGACTGCCCCAGTTTTGGGACTATATCACCTTAGCCCTCATTGTCTCATTAATTTCTGGATACAGACCTCAGTTCTGTTTCACTGCATAACAGCAGGCTGGAACAGGAATCACAGTCTCCGTTTCTTAAGACATGCTGTCTCATTGCAGCTGGCTCTGGTCTTCTAACTCCTGCGTGAGCTTAACCCTGACAGGATGAGATAACCAACCAGCAAGCACAATGCTGGTGATATCACCAGACTGAGATTCATTCCATAGGGACACAGCATTAAGATATGTACAGGTTACAGCTAAGCTCAGAGAAGGGGTAAGAGACAGGAATGAAGGGAAAGGAAGGAAGGTGTTAACAGACCAGTGACTGCTTATAAGAGATATATCTTAAGAGGGCTGGTTTCTGGATGTCTCTGCAGTCTTAGTGAGCTAGTACAAGTTGTGTGCAATTGGGGCAAAACTTCAGGCACTCACTGGGATTTGTACGAAAACAAAAAAGTATGATTTATTTACATTTATAAGTATATTTGGATGGGCATGAACAAAGGGGCCTACACTATCTAACCACTCCTGACCAAATCACTTTAGAGACCTTGCCATACATCGTTCGCTACAGGCAGTGATTCAGACATGGGTGAGCAGGAAGGGTTGCCCTCCTGCTCCTTCATATCCAAAACACTGAACAAATATCTCCTATCCCCTCAATACCACCTCTTCCCAATAAACTACCAGTGCCACCCCCAAGCTCTCCCTTGATGTCACATTGTTTGCACAGAGCTGGGAGCATGTGGCCGACATCAAGCCACTGTCCTCACCCGCACCTCGATCACAATCATATTTTCCTCACTCCATGCCCTCACATGGGATCCCATTAAAGATCAGAGCAATGGGAGTCTAAATGAAGACATTGGGTGGTGGAACTAGGATTGTGATTCAGATGGGAGCGAGAAGAGTAGCTTGATGTCTGACATACTCTCCTCTCCATTAAAAGATCATAATATCAAGGGATATCTCAACAGGATCGCAGGACAAAGAGCTATGAGCTGCCAACATACAGAAGTGAATGGAGAGGACAGCTGGGATAACATTGTATGTGATGCTGTGAATTCCAGTGGGACAGAGGAACAAACCAAGTGTGTCAGATAGTGTATGGTGTATGTTTGGTTCTGCAACTACCAGTGGGACAGGTGTGCGCGTGTGTAATTCTACTAACAGTAGAAAAAGTCTTCTCCCTGCATCTTCTCGCACAAGGAATGCTGTGCACAAATATGCTGGAGGTTGCGCAATTTAGATATGTAAGGGTGCTACTGGCCTATGTGTCCCACCTAATCTGGTCCCAAATGAAATGGATAGTGTAGATGTTCCTAGTGGCTTCTACTGTGCTCCACCTGGCATACTAATAACATTCAATAGACTCCCTTTTTGATAAATCTGTAATTCAATTTTTAAATTATAACAACACATTCAAGTTGTAGATAATATATAGGGAATCTTTTTTGCCTCAAGGATTAAAACAATAGCCAGTTGTCAAAATTATAATTTCCCTATTATATGCCTAGTTGACTAGTAAAAAGGATTTTAGTGAACTTACCTTTAAATCTTTTTCTCTTAGTTCATATGGAACACAGGAAGGGGAAGGAGCCTTGATCAAGAGGTCGTCTAAGTAAGGATTTAAAGAAATCCCTTGGGAGTGGACATAAGCAGCCAGAGTGACCATGATTTTCGTGAAGATCCTTGGAGTAGATGTTAGGCCAAAGGGAAGGGCTGCACTCTAAGGCAAAGCGAAGGAAGCGCTGGTCGTCTGGATGAATCAGGAAGTGGAGGTAAGCATCCTGATAATCTAGAGAAGCTAGGTACTTTCCTGGGCACACTGCTGTGATAGTCTGAAAGGATTCCATCTTCAATCACATGCTTCCATGTAATGGTTGAGGCATTTAAAACCTAGAATAGGATGGCAGGCACCTTCCTTTTTGGGGACCACACAAGGATTGGAAGTAAAAAACCTGAAAAGTGTTGCTGGGCAGGAAATGGAACCAAAACATGTTTGTCCAACAGGAATGAGACAAAGTCTATAAACGGACTCACCAGATCGGAATACGGAGGAACTCTGGACAAAAGGAAATGTTGATGAGGAAGAGACTTTAAGTTTATGCAGTACACTTCCAAAATAATCTGCAAAACCCACTGGTCTGTCAGAAAAGACTTCCAGGCATCTCAAAAAAGATGGAGATGACCCCCCCCCCAAGGTAGGGACAGACCAGAACCCTGTGAGTCTTGAAGGGGTGGACTTGTCAGCCTTAGCCTTCTGAGCAGACATCTTGTTCTGCCAAGCCTGCTTGGGCTTTGGAGCGGGTGGGTCTGGGAGGTCAGAGTGTTGAACCTCATGGACCTCAAATGGGAGGGGGGGGGACAAAATCTACACAACTTTCTGGAAAAAAATTTTTTTTTTATGAAATCTGAGGCTGTAGCTCCTTAGCAACTTCCTCAAGCATAGCCTCTGTGAGTTGTTTGCCCCAAAAGGCAATTGCTCTGGTGACCCAGGCCATAATATTAGTTTGTTGCAGGCAGCCCCAGTGGCTGCAAAGTTCACTTTTAATAAGAAGGTAAGGCTTTTTTTCAGCCTGGTCCTTAAGGGCTACAGCATCTGCCAATAACGGAACTGTGTTTTTAGCTAGGTGAGATATAGGGGGATCAACCTCAGGTAGGGAAGTCTACTGTGCTTAAGCCTCAGCAGAAAAAGGATATAATTTGGAAATATGTTTATTAAGGAAGAACATCTTGCCTGACATCTTCCATTCATCTATAAAAAGCTACTCAGTGAGGAAATACCCCACATCAGAGGCCTTAGAGACCTGGAAGAAAAGATCATGAAGAATCATGACTTCTTACTCTGTATCTATTTCCTAATCAAAGGAAATAGCAATCGAAAGTGGCCTCTAAAGATGGGTTCAATATGTCTAAAGGGGGCATAGGGTGCTATGAATGGAGAAATTGCTGGATAGATGAAGTAATGGAGGCAACAGAGGACATAAGATCTAGCCTGGGATAAAACTCTGATCAGTGAAGGGTCCCGGGGGAACAGTAGGGGCCACATTGCAAAAAAAGACATAGTATGTCAGAATATTCCCTTGGAATCCCAGTTTGAAAAGAGGAACAATGAGTTAAGGGAAGTTAAGGGGATCCCTGAATTACTAGGTTTAGATTTCCCTACGTGTCAAACAAGCTCAGAAAACAACTGCCAAAATCAGGAAAAAGTAGTTCAAAGTAGTGAGAAAAACAGAGAAATCACTCAGAAATTCCCAAAAGGTAAAAATGACTGCAAGGGGTTAAACTTGCAAAGAAAAAAAAGACAGCCTCTACATAGCATAAGCAATGGCTAGAGTAAGATGGCCACTAAGGCACCACCCATCCAATTAAAAAAGCCCTATAAAAGAGAGATTCTGGGAAATGTTTTTTTTCTACATTGTCTACACTCATCAAACTGTGGCTTTTCAGCAGCAAAAACACAGCAAAATATAGGTTTCTAAATATGAACCATACTCATGCCATGGGGAATTGTCAGCAATTTAATTTGAGCCCACTCTGCCCCTTGTATGTCAGATGGTTGCAGAGATATGTCACAAAGAAGATTTCCACTGATCTCTAAGTAACAACGATGGCCGATCTGCCAAAAAAAAGAAAAAAGCCTGAAAATAGTAGAAATGCCTAGAAAATGAATAAAAACTTCCCTGCAATGAGGACTAAAAATTTAGAAGGACGAGGCAGAAACAATAAATAATCCCTGAAATACTAATAGCAGCAGTCACCTTTATTTAATAGGATCTAATGAAATAAAGAAGGAATGCTTGCAATTTAGGCATAGACTGCTCTTCAATTGGGTGCCCAGAGTGAAGGGCATAAAGAAATATCACTGAAATGGTTAACTTTACAGTCTTCTTTCTTCGGGCTCTTAATATACAGTGCAGAACCTCAGAAGTTCAGCTATGATGAACAGATGTAATACAATCAACCTCCACGGGGATACAACTACAGGGAAGCAAGTTAATGGGAACCCACCTAATGTGGGATTCTACAGCCCCACATCTAAGCAGACAAATAAAAAAAAAAAAAGTAAAATCTAAAAGGAGTGCCAGCTTAATCCTCTTCTCTTAAGAGGTCACCTGAATATGAGGACTGGGAGTAAAGCTGGATGAAGAAGGGAGTCTCCGCCTCAAAGGCCCTGCCTTTTTTTTTAATGTGCCCAGCCATCTGTAGGAGAGAAGCTGTATTCCATGGTCCCTGTGTTCCACAGAGGACGTACGAGAAAATGATACAGATCCTAATGTAATATCATAACGCTGTATTAAACATTTGACAAACCTCCAAGGTATTTATGTTTGTTTGTTTTTACTTCCTGTCAGATGCAATTAATCTGCCATGTTTTCATTTTCTTGACTATATAATAAACATTACTCATTCATGTTGTATTAAAACAATTCATAGTTGTTGGATATAGTAACATAGTAAATCAGGTTGAAAAAAGACACAAATCCATCAAGTTAATAAACCACAGAAAGGAGAATTATATAGCTTTCCTGCTGTCAACTAATTTAGTGCTTCAGACCTTCCTGTTTTGCTGCTAATACACATAATAACCCTGTATGTTCCCTTTTGAAAGATATGTATCTAATTTTCTCTTAAAAATATCCATTGTATCTGCCACAACCACATGCAAGGAATTCCATAATTTAACAGACCGACCTTACTGTATAAAAAAAAAAAGAAAAAAAAGCCCTCTGCTGAAGTCTAAACGTCCTTTCCTCCTATCTCAAGGGGTGGCCCCTGGTTATTTGATCAGGCCTTGGAATGAATAGCTCACCAGAGAGATCTTTGTATTGACCTCTCATATACTTGTACAATGTGATAAGGTCTCCTCTTAGTCATCTTTTCTCTAGAGTAAATAAACCAAGTTTGTCTAGTCATTCCTCATATGTCAAGTCCTCCATTCCCTTCCATTAATTTTGTTGCTCTTCACTGTACTTTCTCCAATTGTAAAATATCCTTTTACTGAACTGATGCTCAAAACTGCACTACGTACTAGAGTTGAGGTCTTAACAACGCTTTGCACAATGGCAAAATAATGTTATCCACTCTTGCTTCAATACTCCTTTTTATGCAAGAGAGGACTTTGCTTTGCTACTGTAATTTGACACTGGTCACTGCTTCAGTGTTTGTAGTTTACAAGGATTCCCAGGTCTTTCACTAGCAATGAGTCCCCTAAAATGATTCCATTAAGTTCATAAGTAGCCTTGGGATTTTTTCTTTCCAAATGCATGACTTTACACTTTCCTACATTACACTTCATACTCCATTTGTTTGCCCAATCTGTTATTTTATGTAAATCCCTCTGTAGAGAACAAATATCATGTTCTGTATTTATTACCCTACGTAATTTAGTGTCATCTGCAAATATTGATATTTTGCTTTCTATATATATTTCCAGGTCATTTATAAACATGTTAAAAAGCAGTGGACCAAGTACTGAACCCTGAGGTACTCTATACCTAATCCCTATATATAGATCCTGAGGTATGAGTCTAGATAAACTAAAAACCTTGGATGTAAATCTACTATAAACTTATACTCCGTAAGATCTTAGGGAATTATACCAAACGCACCTAGATTCATTCATTAGCCTATGTGACATAGTATCATTGCTTTGCTTTGATTAGGCATAAGTTAGTCACGAATGCATCGTTGTTACGTCTGGCTCCATCTCCACACATACTGTTGAGATTAATGACATAATATATAATCGTTACGTGGTAACTCTGGGTATATTTCTTGTCAGCAAATTGTACATGGACTACAATCAGATTTACCTATATCTGATTGATTGTCCAGGTACAGATAATACTATATAATTGTTTTTAATTAGCCTATTTTTTAGAAGGTTTCTTTTTATAAGTTTTCTGTTATTTTTATTTTATACTTTATTAAAAGTTAAGTTTTACTTAGGAGACTATTGGGTGTCCATTTCTACCTACGTTTAAGGGTGGAGTCTGGTGCTAATTTCCCTGATTTTCCTTCTTCTTCATTTTTCTTTTCTGACTTATTATCAAATTTCAGTTTTGAGCACATTCTCCTTAATACACACTTACCCCTTTCTACAATATTAGAGTGGTGCATCCTCTTTTTTTTCTTTCTTTGCTGCCAGGCAGTACTGCCCAATCTGATTAAACTGCCAAATAAATAAAGCTAAGTATCTCTTAAAGGACCACTTGACGTGCTATGACTGTCATTTGGTTTTTGCCTTAAGGACATTTTACTTACAGTGCTCCTCCGGGACAGCTGTAAGTAAAAACCGGGCTCCAATACTGGATCGGTCTCTTAGACTCCAAAGCAGCGTGCCTGTATGCATAACACATCACGTGTACGGGCGAGTCGGAAAGGACTAAAATGGTTCCTTAAGGGAAGGTTACTTCCCAGGATCCTGGACCTTAAAGAGTTAACTATCATTTTAAGTAAAGAATGGCTAACACAAATAGACGATTTTGAAGTTTATTTAAAGGGGAACTATCAACCCTATACCAGTTTGGCTAAAAAGTAACTAAATAGAGCGACTAGCTGGAATAATTGCATCATTTATTTCTTTTTTTTAAATGGTGGTTTGTCTGAAAGTAAAGGTTTAAAGATGATCCCGCGCCTTCCTTCTGGACAGACTGTGGGTACAGCTATGCACCGCAGTCTGTCACCCTTCCTCTGTAGTATCTGGATCCAGCCACCTCCCATCACGGGGGATTTTTCCTTATAAAAGATTACACAAGTATTCCAGCTAGTCTCTCTATTTAGTTACTTTTTTAGCCAAACTTGTATTGGGGTGATAGTTTCCCTTTAAAATCACCCTTGTCATTGTAAAGTATTATTTCCACTTTAATAAAAGAGATTAAAGATTATAGTCATGAGGAAAGGCTTTCCAACCTGGCATTGTTTATTCTAGAAATGAGTTCCCTACCAGGTGATATTACCAATATATATAGCGACCATAAAAAGATCAATCTAGGGACCTCTTTATCAGCAGGGTTGTACATATTAAAAGATTTTATCCAGAAGAAATAACATTTCTCCTTCTGAAAATGAAAAGGTTGTTTACTGTAAGAGAAGTAAAATATGAAATGTACCACTGAGAGAGGTGAGGGTGGCAGGTACATTCAGAATCTTCAACCAAGGGTTGAACTTCATGGTTGGTCTCTTTTTTTCTATTTCAATAGCTATGCTTAAAAAAAACAAAACAAATCAAAAAAAAACACACACCCACACACAAAAAAGTCCCACTCACATTGTGCAGAGTTTCAGATACTAAAATGCCACTGCCCAACAGCTTCAGTGACTCAGGTGCTCCATAATGTAATCATAAAGATATATCAAACAGGCACTCATGGGACTTTAGAAGGATCAACATTTATTTTTAGATATCAAGTCAATTTTTGGGTTCAGTACGGAGCTTTATCAAGATGGGTAAGCCAGAATTATTTTGTTATATATTTTCTTTTCAATTTAGGAAAGCCGCGTTAGTCTAGTGGTTTAGACTCCAAATTAAGGAGTATCACAGTATGTAACTATATCTGTTTTGTTGGGCTAGCATTCAGAATTCTGAATGTTCATGCAATATAAAAGGTATTATTACATACTTTGATATTCATTTGGTATGTATGCACACATACCTATACACACAATTACTGTATCAGTCTGCTGTATGAAGTCCTTCTATTTAAAGGGATAGTAATGTTTCACAATAAAAGCATCTCCAAATAATCTTCATAGTTTTTGGGCCATGGAGAGTGTAATTTCAATACTGTCAGAGTTGTAGTTCAAGAATAATTTAATGATAAAGTATCCTCCTCCCGCCCCTTTTACTGATGCACCACTAATCATCTCAGAGCAGCAAGACTGTTCTGATGGATCGCAGACAGGGACAATCTTCAATTAACATAAGGGAAAACCTGAAAAACCTGTTAAGGGGGCAGGGTTTTCTTTATGCTCACAATAAGATGATTTTCCCTTGTTGTGATCTGTCTGGTCCCAGGACCAGATTCTACATCTGAGGGGAGGCGGCTTACACTAGGTAAAAGGGGCAGGAGGGGGATACTTTATCATTCAATTACTCTTGAACTGCAACTCTGACAGTATTGAAATAACACTCCCCATGGCCCAAATACTATGGACATTAATTGGAGCTGCTTTTATTGTGAAACGTTACTATACATTTAAGTTATGAACCATTTGTTCTTATAGGTAGATCTATTCTGTAATAACCATAATAATGCTTATTTATAAGCCGGTTTTCCAATATCTGAAATATCAAATGAAAGATATTATATGAAAACTTTATGAAAATACTGTATTACATAAGTACAAAATGAATATAAAAAATACTGAAACCTCAAGAAGAGGTTATCAGAGATACAGTTTTTTGCATTTAGCTCAACTTGTTAAGCTCTTCTAAATGCAAAAAAACTTTCATTTTTTTACATTACTAACCCTTTAACGTCCAAAGACATACATGTATGTCATAGGTCAATGTGCGATAAGGACCAATGACGTACATGTCCGTCATGGATTTCAGGGCACGCCAATCGGGAGAGCCCTCAATCGGATCCGGGGGAAAAAAAAAAAAGCTCCTTGGTCCTTAAGTGCCTTAAGGGGTTAAAGGAGGATTAACACCTCCTAATAATAATCCCACTTACTTTAATATGGTTAGAAAATCCTAATACTCCCTATGAATGTTGCCCTTGTGCCTTTGTTAAAGAGATAATTAGCACTGGCTGTCATGTCCATGGAGGTGGACATGACAGTTGATGACAGTTTTTTCAAACTGAATTAGAGTGCATAAGCCTAATTAAGATTACCATGTGCAGTGAAGTCCAGTGGTCCTGCTAGCAGCTGCCATTTTCACCTTCATGGATATGATATTGAGGACTAAAGATGTTATCTCTTGATCCATGAGGAGACAAAAATTTCACAGGGGACATTAGGATTTTCTGTGCATAGTAAGGTAAGTGAGGAATTGTTAGTCCTTGTTTAAATACATGGGTCTGAGCAGATACTGTAGTTTACATGGGTGACAATCACTGAATGAGTGCAGCATCTATCCAATCAATGGATGGCCCACATGGATGTCAGCCAATAATGAGTGGCTGACAAGCCTGTGGGCTGGCCATCAGTTCCACCTCTGAAAATGCTCCCACTGCCCCTCCCCCATAATAACCTTGATAGCAACGCTGAGGGAAGCAGAGACAGTACAGGTAAGTTTTACATTGACAACTTCATCAGAACAGTCAAATTGACAAATACAGATGGTGATGATAAATACACTCAAGTGTGGATGACAAGTCTGGAGTTGTTAACTTCTGAAGAACGCTCTGTGCTCTGCCAACGGTGAACTTGAGATTACTTTATTGGATTTGCACCCTAGTGCTTGGATACTCCTTTTCAAACTGAAAAACTTCATGATTTGCCAACACGGGTAGCATAAAAGTGCGAAGACAGAAGAAAAAGCTGATAAAGAGGAACAATGTGGGTTCTTTATATAAGACAATAACAGAAAGATGGAAAACTCTACAAAAGTGCTGAACCCGCCCAATTGAAAATGGACTTCTCGGACGCACTTACTGAATCAATATGTGTCATACTGTAAAAGGCTGTGACAGATTACAATGGGGAAAAAAAATGACATCTATTTACGCTAAGAGCCTGGTCATTTCTCAGCATGAAGATATCCACAGTATGCTCTTTCAAGTCTCAAAAGCATATATAAAAATATCACTGAATGTAATGGCAGAATTCCAGTTGGCTATCAACATATTCCAAATGGTACAGGTTATTCAGAGCAGAAAGAATATAAACAACAAACAAATTATAGAGGGCCATATGCAGAAAACCAAAACTGGAGCAATTCTGCAACAAGTCATTTGTACCCTATGGAACAAACACTCCCAAAAGGTTCACTGATTTAAAGGGATAGTAATGGTTTGTTTAGAGTGTATTTAATATTGTAGTGCTTCAAAAATGAAATAGAATGCCCCCAGTCCTATCTCTCAAACCATAAAGCCTTTATGGTTTGAGAGAAAATCGTACTGAAAGTTCCCCCCTCCCTCCCCTTTCCCTGACGTCAGTGTCTAGCTGACTACAGGGGAATCCGGTCCCAGGACCAGATTAGGCTCTTCAGCAGAGCCGCGATCACATTATCGGCAAAGAACTCCTTCACTGCAGTGGTCTGGTACTTGTGCTTGGAAATCAAGAACATATAGATCATTCCAGTGAAGGAGTTCTTTGCCAATAACGCGATCGCAGCTCTGCTGCAGAGCCGCCAGATGATTCCAGGATCGAATTCCCCTTGACGCCGACGTCAGAGAAAGGGGAGGGAGGGGGGAACTTTCAGTACGATTTTATCTCAAACCATAAAGCACTACAATATTAAATAAACTGTAAACAAACCATTACTATCCCTTTAAGTGGACATTTTAACTACTTGGACACTACATAAGTCTCCAAAGGAAGACCTCAATAACATTCAAGGGTTAAAATCCTCTATTTAAAATCAAGGGTCATTATCATTTCCCAATGTTCCCAAAAAGAATGAAAAAGATAGGTATCTCACATGGCACTCAGCCAAAATAATACCAATATCAAACATAATTATAAAAATAAAAACTGTATTGTCATAATACAAAAAAGCAACTAAGGGTGAATACTAGATCATTGACCAGGTAACCCCTCCCCCATACACCCGACATTAATATAACAATAAAACTACAAAGGTAATCAAGCGTTTGTTGAGATGTACGCTAACTCATTCATGATTACGGCCATCATTCATTTCATCATTTTGTCTATGATATCACAGTGTGCACGTTTTTTAGACTCTGTGTTTCTTTTTACTGGCGCAAGTAGAAACTTCCATTTTTTGGGGACTCCAGGGTTCATTATTTATTTTTATTATTGGTATTTCAATTTTGTTGATTACGTTTGTTGTTTTATTGGTGTGTAGGGAGGGGTTACCTGGTCGATGCTCCAGTATTCACCCTTAGATGCTTTTCTGTATTATGACAACTATATTTTCGGCCTCAGGAAACAGAGAATTTTTACAGATGTGATGTGAGTATAAGGTGTTTAAGTATATAACATCTGATCATCAGTGATTTTTTTTTTTTGTTCAGGAAACAAGATAACACTCAATCTGCACACCAAAGTACCATGGCACCCTGATTGAGAACCTCTGCTTTAAAGGGATAGTAACCCCCCCCCCCAACAAATTGACTGCAAAATACAGCAATGATAGAAACATGCCGAACGCACTTAGTCCCATCTCTCAAACCTTTATGGTTTGAGAGATGTAAGGCAAGACAGACCTCCGGTCCCTCCCCCTTCTCATACGTCTGCTGTATAGCGGACGTCATGAGATCCGGCTTCCAGCACCAGACGGCGGCTCTGCAGGAGCGCTGTCATCTAGATATCTCTGTATTATTACTTCGTGGGTATGGTCTAAAA
This sequence comes from Rhinophrynus dorsalis, assembly GCA_037306005.1. Lineage (NCBI taxonomy): Eukaryota > Metazoa > Chordata > Amphibia > Anura > Rhinophrynidae > Rhinophrynus > Rhinophrynus dorsalis. Next base: position 68,582,071 of record CM074723.1, on the reverse strand, counting down.
CATGTGCCTGGCTTGCAAGCACGTGTTGTAGACCATTCCTATGAAGTCATTATACGGAGATATCTAGATGTCAGAACCGCTGAAAGTCGGCCGACCGGATTCTGCCTCTGACAGCTTTACAGCTCTTCAGGCAAAAGGGGGAGGGACCGGAGGACTGTCTTGTCTTACATCTCTCAAACCATAAAGGTTTGATAGATGGGACTAAGTGCGTTCGGTATGTTTCTATCATTGCTGTATTTTGCCGTCAAGTTGTTGGGGGGGGGGGCTACTATCCCTTTAAATCATCACATATAACTATTTCCAAGTTCCTTGACTCACTAATAAGGTGCTAACCCTAACAAGGCATGGTATTCTATACAAGTCCCTGCTGGCGAGCAGCGACCTTGAAATAGACTACTGTTTTCTTTTCTCCATCTACGCATTGTTGAAGAGATCGAGAACAACCTTGGAATGAAGCCTGTTCTTCTCATTTGCAATGGACTAATAAGTATTATTTAAAAGGCAACAAAAGGTTTGCAAGCATGTCACACTGACATTCCATGTTTAAGGCTGGATTCCCAGCCTGTATATAAATACGGAGCACTAGCACGGTGTCTGCACACTGGTGTTAAGCTGACAGCAGGAGTGCTGGCATTCCAATTGTAACCACTTTCATTATTCACTTTGCTAAGACAAGCTGACAATACAGGCATGAGGAGTAGCACTTTTTAAAAGCAAATTGAATTTTGGGGCTTAGCCACCACATGAAACAAAAGGTCAATTATCCTGGCGGTATTGTAACTATTTATCTAGTACTCAGCTGGGTTCTGGACTAGAACAAAGGGAATACTTTGGCAACAAGAAAACAACTTTAAAGGGACATTATCATCATACAATGAAAAGGGTTCATATCCAGACAAGTATTACGTACGATCAGGACTGGTGCAAGGATTGTTGCCACCCTAGGCAAAACCTAATTTTGCCTCCCCTTGTGTCCTACCCCTTTATGCCCACCCTGTATGTGTTTAAGTGTCAGTGTGTTTGTGTGTTCCCTATATGTGTATAAGTGTCAGGGTGTGTGTGTGTTCTCTATATGTGTATGTGTGTCAGTATGTGTTCCCTATATGTATATAAGTGTGTCAGTGTGTGTTCCCTGTATGTATATAAGTGTGTCAGTGTGTGTGAGTCTCTGTAAGGATATCAGTGTGTAAGTATGTGTGTCTGCTTCTCTATATGTGTATCAGTGTGTCAGAGTGTATGTTCTCTATATGTGACTCTCCACCCCTTTGACTCTCTCCCCTGTCTGACTCTTGATCCCCCCTTTGACTCTCTCTCTCCCTGTCTGACTCTTGATCCCCTCTTGACTGTTGATCCCCCCCTTTGACACTTTCTTCCCCCGTCTGACTCTTTATCCCCTCTTGACCCCCCTTCCACTTACTCTTCCCGGTGCATGTCATTTTTTTTTCTCTCTCTCTCTCTCTCTCTCTCTCTCAATAAATATTGACCAGTGCTTCCCGCTACACGTCTCTCTCTCCCAGTGATTTCGTTTCGGTGCCCTCCCTTGGCTGGCTATTTTTTTAATGTAGCACAGTGATGCCCGTTTCTCTCTCCCCCACTGCTCCTTCAAGAGTGGAGGGGGAGAGAGAAACGGGCATCGCTGTGCTACATTAAAAAAATAGCCAGCTAAGGGAGGGCACTGAAATGTACTTTTTTTTTTTTTTTTTAGACGGACAGGCTAACATTTTCTGGGCTCCCCCTCTGCTATGCCACTGACTTGGGCAGTAAGTGGTGCGTGTGGGGGGGCCCCCGATGCTCCCCCAGAGGATGTGCGCCCTAGGCTTGAGTCTACCTTGCCTATTGGTGGTGCCGGCCCTGCGTACTCTCTGGCATTTTTTATTTTTTTCTTTGGTGTGAAATGTCTAAAATATTTCATAATAAATATAGAAAGAAGCTGAAAAGTGACTACAGTTCTCAAGTTTGTGGAAAATCTGATAACACCATAAACAGTTAAATGCTTTGAGATTAAAACCTACCCAGTCCAGATGACAAATGCAGACTGTGATTGGTTTGTTTCTCTCAATCACACCGTATATTGGCCTTATCACCAATTAGGATCTTGTAAAATCAAAACAGGTGGCTAAATGGTCAAGCGCAACTACTTATATATAAATAAGAAAAGCACATTTATAGCATATTCAGGTCTCAGGCACAGAAGAAATTATTTTTACAAATGTGGACTAGGAAAACAGAATATTTAAAGTGGAACGTTCTCCTTAATTCAAGAATACATATTTAAAAACTGAATTAATAACTGCCTATATGTCATGTTAACCAAAAGGACAGCAATGTACAGTTAAGGAGAGTTTCATATTCATGTCATATGCTAATATATGCTAATTGTGGTACCAGTGACATCTCATACTCTAATGACGCATTTAGTGACATTTCATATGCTAATGAAGCCTTTTTAGTGACGTATCATATACTAATGTAGCTAGGTGCTGTACCAGGACATTTTCACTTTCACTTTTCCCAGAAATAAAGTTGTGAATATTTCCTAAACTAGACGTCTGCTGGACTTTTGGTTAACATGACACAGCCAGTTTTTAATGAAGTTTCAATATGTAAAGAAAATTCAAGGTGATAGGTCCACTTTAAAAGGGTATAAACACTATTCATTTTAAATAAAGGTGTCCAGATAACCCTCTGAGTGCCAGAGGAGTTAGCAACACGTTGCTTACCCCTCTGATACTGAAAGGGTTATGCTGAGTAAAGCAAGACTACTCTCACTGCTGGGAGATTAATTCAAATGTTGTTATAACATAAATGTCCAATTTTGTTTTCTATTTTTACCTTAACCCCTTAAGGACCAGCGGTCCTGGGACATTTCCGTCCCATAATGACCGCATAGGAGCACTTGGACGCGCCGGTACACGTGACCTGTCGCATGTATCGGCGTGTCATTATGGGGCCTGATAGAGATCGCTCCGATCTTGGAGCGGTCAATTTCAGGCCCTATTTTTACTTACAGCGCTCCCGGTAGAGCGCTGTAAGTAAAAAGTACGTGACATACTATGACCGTCATCGGTCCTTGAGTATTTCAAGGACCGTGTCGGTCCTGGTACGCCAAGGGTCCTTAAGGGGTTAAAAGTAGTTTTCTATTGTAGTCACAGGTGTTGCTGTTTCTATCACTTAGAAAGGAGAGTCCGCAACTCAAGCTCTACTACAGAATGTATTATAACAAGATATGCCTTTTGGACACAAAATGAGCTGTTGCTAACAGTCAGTCATCTGGCTAGGACAGTATCATGTGCTTAAAGATATTTCTTCAAAGTATTTGATACTTGTGAGCTAAACGAATGCACCATGCATAAGATATGTGGAATTCCAGACATGGACTCCTTGCTCTCAGGTGCCCAGATAGAACAGCTACACCAATGGTTGGATTTACATCACCGGCGCCTCTAGGCAAGGCACTCTACTCTCCCTTATCCCTGCCCACATCCACACACCCCACTCCTCACATTGCCCCTCCCCCAGTCCCATCCACAGTATCCAGCCATAGAAAATACCCTTGGCCAAAACAAGCAGAAAGAAGAAAGCTTTAACCCTTTGGCTGTTACAGAGCTCCAACACAAAGGGGGTTATGCACCAAGGCGTGATAAAGGATAAATATTTCTTCAGTTCCTATGTTATTCTATAGAGCCTATGAACTAAGATCTTCAAAGCTGGAAATCTTAGTGCATAGGCTCCTAGAATGACATAGGAACTGGAGAGGTGATATCACTGGGAAAAATCTTCTCTGCTTCATTACCTCGTCATCTACCCCAAAATCTCTATCATACAAAGGGTTAAATAATAGCATGTAAAGGGTTATAAAACTAGTACAAGTACACAGATTGTTCTGGCCACACCCACAATTCAGGATGTGGGTGTGACCAGCGCAGCTAACTCACCCTTCAAAATATGGAGCTTTAGGCAGTTCCCTGTTCTGTCTAATGGCAAAGCTGGCCCTGGCTGGGTTCACTTTTAAAAGGTTGCACTCAAAAGAGTGTGCAACCTCATGAAGCATTAACTATGTCGCCCTGATAAAAATGCCAACATGAGAATCTCGCACTGCATGACAGCGCGAGATTCTCATGTCGTGTAGAGAAAGGTCGCATAGCTTTAATCAGTCCTCCACTTCTAAGCCGGTAGCCGGTTTGTGCCAGAACTCCTTGTCATTGCCCCTACTATCCACACATGGCCTAGTTATCCTACATTCAAGTGATAACGTTCAGGTTTTTATAAAAAAAAATTAAAATACTCACACATATGACCCCGTAACTGGAACACCAACAAGTCACCCAATCAGCTGCAGGGCACGTCTTAAAGCCGGTTTATACTCTGGCACTCATCCAGAGGCGTAACTAGAAGCCACCGGGCCATGGTGCAAGAATTGCCATGGGCCCCCCGACCACATTGGCCACCTCCACATTGCCCCTTTCACAATGCCCCTCATTCTCCACACTGCCTCTTCCACAATGCCCCTCATTCTCCACAATGCCCTTCTTTCTCCACAATGCCCCCATTACAATGCCCCTCATTCTCCACACTGCCCCTTGCACACTGCCCCTCATTCTACACAATGCCCCTCTTTCTCCACAATGCCCCCATCACAATGCCCCACATTCTCCAAAATGCCCCTTCCACATTGCCCCTCATTCTCCAAAATGCCCTTTCCACAATGCCCCCATCCCCATGCCCCTCATTCTCCACAATGCCCCCATCTCCACATTGCCCCTACCTCGAGTCCCTGGTGGTCTAGCGATGTGTGACTTTCGGCTAAGACTCTTACCGGAACTCAAGCTCCTGTGCAGTTCTTAGTAATGCAGAGCACTAGGAGATTATGTCATCTCCCAGCATTCTGCATTACTAGAGCGCCGGCTGCCAGGAGATCAGCTGTGCTGCGGGTGCGTGGCAAGGGGGTCGCAGGGGGCGGCCGGGTCCCTGAGAGTGACGGGCCCGGTCGCAGGTGCGACCAATGCGACCCCTATTGTTACGTCACTGCACTCATCAGCAGAGAATACGTGCGAGTCAGAACTTTTTTTTTAAAAACCTGAATGTTGTCACTTGAATGTAGGAGAACCAGGCCATGTGTGGATAGTAGGGGCAATGACAAGGAGTTCTAGCACAAACCAGCTACCGGCTCAGAAGGGGAAGACTGATTAAAGCTAGGCGACCTTTCACTACACAACATGAGAATCTCGCTCTGTCATGCAGTGTGAGGTTCTCATATCGCCATTTTATCAGGGCGACATAATTAATGCTTCATGAGGTCACACGCTCTTTTGCATGCAACCTTTTAACCCACCGAGTGCCAGAGGCGTACCCCTCCGGCACTCAAAGGGTTATAAGGATACCCCCTGGCTGCACATCACTCACAAGGCCCAAATAGTTTGAAACCTATGTCAGGGGTTAGATGTTTTCCTCGTTCAGATAAAGGAATTGAGTGGAACTTCCATGGCTGGGCTGTCATCTGGTCAGATCAGTACATGGTGCTACAGGATATTTATTTTCTTTGTATGGTACTTGAGAGATAAGAGAATGTACACTGGGTAGGATAAGGTCCTTTAGAGTCTCCTATATATCTTCGTAGGCCTGTTCCTAGTTGATAATCTCTGACCATTACTTTGAAAGTATCTTGTTTAACTCAGCAGGAAAAGCCCTGTAACTTGTTTTCTTTATAAGAAATGTACTGCTTCTTTAACCCTGAAGATATGAGAGAGGTCTCCAATGGATTGATATACAAGGAATTAACACATTGAGTTGATTCCTATTAGGCAATTCCTAATTTCCTATTAGACAATTCATGTAAAAAGACTTATAATTGCCTCGTCAGCTAGTGAAGATTATCTGACTCATGCAATTAGCTATATAAAGCATCTAGCCCAGTAGGCTACGGACTGGCAGGCATGGCATTGGTTTTGGTTTTATTTTAGCTCTGGATAAGGTCAGAATATGTCCTAGTGGTTCATCCATTTGTTAAATGACAGACAAAATTCATTGAGATGCTTTCAAACAAATTTGGTGGTAGTGTACATTTCATCAAGTAAAACCTTAAGCAGAAAGCAAGATGTGGGCAATTCAGAGCAGAGCCATAGAGGGAGATACAGTTTCTCAAAATTACCACTGACAAAAAAAAAATAGGGCTTTTAACCCTTTGAGTGCCACAGCGGTATCCAATGCATTGGTTACATCTCTGGTACTCAAAGGGTTAATTCAAATGATCTGTAACATCTCCAAGTATTCAAGGGGTTAAATATTATATGTTTATATATTTGTATTGCATCTGCAGTTACATGTACGTGCAGAATTCCATTGACATCTGTATCTAAAATTGATAATAGTCATCAACATTGGGAATGAGAAACCTTATAGAGTAAATCCTTACTCAGGGCACTGCAGGGATATGTAAGAGCAGAAAATAGGACTGGGATGTGACAGTGGCCAGCTACAGACTATAGCATCAATATAAATACATCCTGGCTGCTGTATAATGCACACCAACCAATGTAAGTCATTCTGATAGTAGGTCAGTGTGCAGGAAAAAGTCTGTGTAAAGTTCACAGCACGGGAAAAGCCATGCAACACACCTGCTAGTGTATGTGTATAATGTATATTATAGATATATATATAGATATATACACATATACACACTATACACATACATACACACTAGCAGGTGTGTTGCATGGCTTTTCCATTGCTGTTGTCTTTTTTTTTTTTTTTTTAACCTTTTGAGTACAAGAGATGTATCCAGTGGAATACATCTGTAGCACTGAAAGTGTTAAATTGTATTAAAAGTCAGACTTAGTGTTGGGGCATCTGGACCCCTCCAGAAGTCCCCCAGCTACTGATTCAGCTGGAGGATCAACAGAGGCGATGCAGGGGGCAAGAAAGCTCCCATGCTTCCATCCTACCAAAATCCTACCCCCCTGCATCGCCTTTATTGCTCTCCCAGCCAAATCTGCTGGGAGATCAGTAGCTGTGAGGCATCAGGAGGGGTCCAGATTCCCCACCATGAGATCTCACTTTTGTTTTCTGTAAGCAGTTGGCTGAGGAACCATGGGGCCTTTCTCATTGCCTCCTCCTAAGTCAGGTAATGTTTGTTTTGGGTTGGATGAGGAGTTCTTCCTTAACCCCTTAAGAACCGGCGCGCATACGCGCGGGCAGCACTTGCGGACCACGGGGCTTTTTTTTTTTTTTTTTTTTTTAATTGTTGCTTCCGGTTCAGGGCTTCCGGAGCGGCGTGCAGCCACGCTGGGAGCCCTGAACTCCATGCCGTGCCAGGACCATCATTGGTCCTTAAGTTCCAGACCGCCGTGACTGTCCTGGCATGACAATGGTCCTTAAGGGGTTAACCAATCAATGTGTTCCAGCCAAGCCCTGACAGCGAACCAGAATCACTGCAATTTATATATATCCATCTATAGTTTTATTGATATAGCACCAACAGGTGTACTGAACACTTTACATGTGGTATAGAGGGGATACAATAAGTGCAGTAGTTAAGTAGTTATACAATCATAAGGGGTAGACTAGGTATGCATACATTAGGATATGAGGTCCCTGCCCCATTGGGATTACAATCTAAATGACTTGCATTTACAGCTGTTGTCACTTAGTAGCGCGCTATAGGTTTAAAAGCTGTTTTATACTACGTTCACTGCTAGTAGAGAACGAGGCTTTGTATTCACAGTGGGGTACATCGAGAAAAGGGAGGCAAAAGTGACAAGCTAACTACACCATAGGGAGCAAAATAAAACATTATATTGTTTTAACCCTTTGAGTGCCAGAGGTGTGTACAACACATTTCTTTGCAATGTGCTGCATACCCCAATGGCATCTAACCCAGTGAATACAAATGAGGTTTTCAACACCTTACAGAAGATAAAGCAACGCAAAACATGGTATATTAAATTAGTGCTAAGCCCCTCAAAAAATGTTGCTAAGTGATTTTCCGTTTTAGGAATAAAGTGCAGAATAATCTGTGGCTTAGTCAGTGCCATTGATCTACCTGTATTATATATCAGCGATATCCTAAAATCTGACCTGTTGTTGCGTCCTGTGGTTGGGAACACTCGGCTCTATCCGGCTCTATCCAGTGAGCTGAAGGTGCAGTAAAACCCAAATACACCATAAGGGACAAATATAAATGAATTCCCATTGATTTAAATGGGCTTTTAACCTCTTGAATGCTTGAGGTCTCCAAGCATTGTTTTGCAATGTGTTGGTAACCTCTCTAGCATTCAAGGGGTTAAAGAAAACCTCGTTCAACCCTTTCCACTCCAGGGGAGTATACAATGCAATGTGTTGGATACCCATCTGGTACTCTAAGGGTTAAATCATTGTTTATTTTCATTTCTGCCCTATGACACAGTTGGTTTGTTCAACAATTGCCCCTCTTTGGTTTATTGAATATGGCCAATTTTTGCTTTTGCTATGAATAAAATAAGAAACTATACATTTCATTTTGAGCACAGCTTGAATTTATGGATAAGAGATTAAGCTCAGCTTCATCTACTATGTATGCAAGGAAAAGCTGAATTGTGCTGGGTGAAATTCTGCATCAATAGTCAAGTAGGATGAGTCACGGACTGCAGAGTCTTCCTGTGAAAGCCCAGCTGAACTGTATAATGCAGACATTCACCCAGGAACAATGCAATCAGCTGTGATATAATAAGCCCTCTTCACTACTCAGAAGCAGGGATCATGCATTGCAGGAAGAGTAACCGTTTATTTTGACTTTACATAATCTGCAAGCGCATAATATGCAAATAAAAATTGCCCATAACTTTTTATTATTTTTTTTCCCCCATCTTAAGTATATTTTTTTTTAAACACATCTCTGTCCCTGACAGAGAGCGGTCTGATTTTTTTTTCTTTTTCAGAAAGCATTCTGTGTGAGGCAGGGAAAACAGACAACAACAATGTAACAATGAAAAAAGATACAATGTAAAATAAAGACAGTGAAACAATGTAGAAAAGTCTGTCTCTACAGCATATAGATCAATCAGTGCTGAAGAGAGACTTACAACATTGTATAAATTGTCCTACTTGTTCTGTCAAAGACAACTCCACGGATTCAGATATTCATTTACTGTATTACCATCAGGGAGATAAAATAGATGAAAAAACACAACATAAAAAGGTATAGGCAATTTGACTTTACATAATACGCACTTGAAGAATATGTCAATTATAAATAAAAGGTTAACCTTCTCCAAGCCTAATTATTTTGCTGCCTTCCTCCACAATATGCATCCCAAGCACAGGACTAGTAAAATGTACAAGAGTTCCAATTGACCATTGTAAATTATACTGTTGTGCCCAAATAAATACAATGTCTAGGGAAAGGTCAACTTTCCTGGTATCAGACCTACCAGTTAAGCAAGGAAAAGGGAACCCCAATTCACCCCCAATAAGACAATGAACTGCATCTTGTAGACAGCTTCCGGTCCTTTGTGATGCAGGTTGCCATAGAAACAGGGCTGCTTTAAGACACTGGTGGGCCCTTGGCAAAGCCCAGGTTAGTGTCCCTCCCCCTTTTACAATGCAGAAAATACTACAAAAAATGCAAAGTAACCTTTTCAAACAGTGACTCAAAGCAATCTTTCTATTGAGTAAAATACAGATCTATAACACTCCATTTCATGTTAGGAGTTATGCCCCAATTTAAAATGCCAGAAAAGATCAAATGAAATACCCCTACCCATATTGTGGAGAAGTCTGTAACTGCCTGCCTGTTGATGGAATGATGACCATTCCGCTGGTGATGTCTGATGCTGCTTGTGGTGGAACATGAGACTTTGGCAAGATATGATATCTGTCTGACAGGAGGTTCTTAATGTTATCGAGCCTACTCTGAGCAGGACCAGAAGAAAACCCATTTATTATGCACCTCCCTGAAGCACTCTTCTTTCTGCCAGACTGCCACTAAAAATCTGAGGGGGAATTACAGAGGCAGCGAGAGCACAGAGAATGAAAAACAGTATGGGATTCTGGGAGTACTCGGCTGCCCAGGGTCCCACCATCACTACCGGTGCAGATCAGCCTGCAATTAGCCCACTGATTAAAGACCACTGAGCTTTTTTTTTTTTAGCAATTTGAATCCTGGGATGGCAGAGCGGCGTGCAGCCATTCGGTCATCCCAGAATTCCATGACGTGTCAGGACTGTCACCGGTCCTTAAGTGCACATCAAGGGCCCTTAAGGGGTTTAAGAACCCCTTCACATAACCCCTGTAGTGGGCTTGAGTGCTTGGCAAAGCATGTCTGTGAGCCACATACCTATGTGCTGTGTTGCAGCAAAAGGGGCCAGTTTTCTAAGCCCCAAATTAATGACAGCTGTTTTGGGGTTACACAATGCAGTCCTGGCCTTTTTATTAAGTCTGCTCTCATAGAAGCATGATTATTGCACCTTAAAGGGATAGTAATACTTCGTTTTAACTTTATTTTATTTTGTAGGCATTAAAAAAACATGAAGAACGATATAAGTCTTATCTCTCAAACCTTTATGGTTTAAGAGATATTCACAAGCAAAGTTCCCCTCCCCGCCCCTTTTACCTAGTGTAAGCCATCTCTTCTCAGATGTGAGTCTGGTTGTATGACAGGACAGATAACAGAAGGGGACAATTTTCTTTGTATGAAAACAATGAAAGCCCTTCCCCCCTTGACAAGTTTTTCAGCTTTTTCCCTTATCTTAATTGAAGATTGTCCCTCTCTGCAGTCTACCTGGGCACCTCCCTTCTGATCTGGTTGAATGGGGGGGGGGATACTTTGTTTGTGAATATCTCTTAAACCATAAAGGTTTGAGAGATAAGACTTATATCATTCTTCATGTTTTTTTAATGCCTACAAAATAAAATAAAGGTAAAACGAAGTATTACTATCCCTTTAAGGCCCATAGAGGGCTGTGAAAAATCATTGCACTGGTCCTGATATGGTTAAGATTCCCAGGTGCAATATGCAGAATCTGTGCCTTGTGGTCCTGCGAGCAACTGTTATATCTGCCTCCATGTGCATGGCATTCAGCACTGACTGAAGAGGTTTTCTCTTGAACAATGGCACAATGGTAAAATGAATAGGAGCCACATTAAGGTTTTCTAACCATAGTAATGTAAGGCAGGAAATCTTACTTCTACTTTAATTTCTATGGGGTTTTTATCCTTTTATCTGCATCAACGTGTTCTTTAATATGACAGCAATTGTATCTAAGGATGCAATCCTTTAACCCTTTGAGTTCCAGAGGGGTATGCAATGCATTGTGGGACTCAAAGAGTTAAATGGGTAGATCTAAAATTTGTAAATGCCAGCTTCAGATCACAAGTAGCGTCAGAGTACCCCAGATTATAGTAAACTAGTGTAAAAAGCCTGTGTACACGGGCCAAGGTCCGGGTGATGTTAACCCTTTGAGTGCCAGAGGGGTAGAGATTGCCTGAAAGCACAGAATGCTCCCAGCACAGAACTCCCAGCATTCTGTGTGTTCAGGCAATCTCTACTGCTCATGACGGCTTCTGACAAACATCCTAGTGAATTATTATATAGGATGTTAGACCACTGTACTGAACTGAACCCACTCTTAGTGGATCTCTTTAATAGTAAAGAGTTAATAGTAAACTATACCAATGATTTGTTGGAGAGCTAAACGGAGGTGGGCAACTTTCCATTAACTCCCTGAACACCAGAGGGATGTGACATGTATTGTGATACCCCTCTGGTCCTCAATGGGTTAACAGGCAGGATAAGGATTATGGGAGTTGTAGTCCAACAACAGCTGCTAAATCATGTTACCCACCCCCAGATATAAACAGTAATTATTTGTCATTTACTAGACTGTGCAATCTCGGCATCCCCTGATAATTAGTCTGTGTTGTTCATTACTTGATATTGTATGCTGGATGGTGTGCCGGATGTTATTCATCAGAACAGATACATTGTAGCTGTATTGGTGAGAGAAGTAAATAATATGCATCGTAATTAATGATTGTTTTACTGGAACGTTTAAAGATGTTAATAGATTAATGTAGAAAAGTCTTATTTCTAGTTGAGTCAAGGAAACAATAAGTAGAGATTTTATGAAATCTGTGGCAGACAACAGGCAGCGGCTCTAACCCTTTGAGTGCCAGAGGGGTACACAAGACATTGCAAAACCCCCTGGCATTCAAAGGGTTAAGGCCGCATGTGACACTCAAATGTTTCTCCTGTGGCCCCCCAGCCTGTTATCTGGCACACTGGGAAGAGATCATTTCCCTTTACCACATCACACACACACCCTATTTTCACCCCCCAAAAAGTATACACCCTCTTTCTTTTGTATCGGAGCATACCAGCCCATACACTGTACCTTAGCCCACTGGGTGATAGAGACCTCCCAAGCATACTAGGAGTTAATCTGCTTCTGTCAACTTCTCTTTCAAAGCATACAATGTGCAGCCCAAGCGCCAAATGAGAACCACCCCAAAAAAGCATACCCCTCTTTCTTTTGTCTCAGAACATACCCCCTTACATTCAAAATGTCTTACTTTAACCCAATGGGTGCTAGAGATCACCAAAACAACCTAGGATTAATCTACTTTTGTCAACTTCTCTTTCATTGGCATCCAACATGCGTCCCATGGGCCAAATGAGGCCCACTTGGCCCCTGAGTATGGCCTACCTGAGATTTTTAGAAAAACATTTTTTTCTTACCTAATTAGCTAGCACACTCAGTATGCTATTAAGACTTAACCACGAGCAAAAGCAGGCGTCTGTCAAATATAGGGCAGGTTTTCTCATGGATTTAGTCAATGACCATATCTGGGATCTCTCCAGAGACTCCGGTTTTAAGACAGTTACTGGGTCTCCGGGGACAGAGGTGGATTCCCCAGTGGAAGGGAGTTTCTTCTGCTTCCCACAGTGTTCCTCCCACTTCCCTCTCACGTCTCTTCCTGCCCACCCTGTTCTTACCACTTTATGACTCAAATACGAGTAAGCACCACCCACTGAATTAAGCCCCACCTCTTTATGATGCTAATCCTGTCACTGACACCCTATTGTCGACAGCAGATGAGCTCTCTCTGGGGACTTAAGATGACCAAGTTCCTACATGTCAATGATAGCCTGTAAACATATGAATTTCTGATCATTAAGACCACGACTGAAAACTTGGATGCCACTACTCTATTTGGAAGTCTTAACCAATATGCGGCCCTTTGGTGAACTTCAGAGACACATAGGAGGCCCGTGGGTAAATGATGGTTTCTGACTTAACTCATTAGATGCAAGTGATGTTTCTAATCCAATGATTCTCAACCAGGGTGCCGTGGCACTTTGGTGTGCCACGGACATCAGCTTAGGGTGCCCCGTGTTTTCTATGAAGACTAACAAAAATGGACTTTTAAATAAAGATTTATAGAAATTGTTATGCACATTATGTTTAATTGTGTTATTATGATTGTAAGACCTAATAATAACTGTATATTTATGTATTGTACCGTCATTATGCCCTTGATAAAGTACATTAAATATGTTAGGGGTGCCCCGAATGTTCTATATTATGTGTTAGGGGTGCCCCGAATGTTCTAGATTATGTGTTAGGGGTACCCCGAACAAAAAAAGATTGAGAACCACTGTTCTAATGTCTTGATTCACAGTGTGTGTTACAGACATAACTAGAATCTGAGGGGTTAAATACATCTTGTCTTTAGCGAGAAATGTCAGCCGCAATTAGCAGCTATACAGCCTATGTGATATTTTATGGCTCTCAGCAATGTAACTATGCACAGTGCGTTTGTACTCCACAGTAATAAAAAAGACTGGTATATTGGAGCTTTGCCCAGCATCATCATTCCAGCTGTTTATTTTAATCCAGGAGGAATATGTGCAAATGGATGAGATAGCGGCCAAGGACCAGCTTTTTATTTGGGTTGCCCCCCAAAAAACTAAATAACCCCTCTACAAGAAGGTTTCACAACATATTACTTATTTTCAGCTACTGTAAAGTTTTTCTTTTGTGTGGTAATAGCATTAATTGTAATCCAACAACATTTGCCCTGTCATTGGATGACCACCTTCCTTTTAGTGAGAACGGTCATTGACAAGGTCATTAAGTTGATGGGGTGGGCACTTCGGAAACAACAAAAAGTTTCTCCAGCGAAAGAGATCTAATTCAGTTTCCTACAAATCTAGTGAATAGGTTTTATAGAGTCACATAGGAATTGTAGGGCATTCCCTCTCAGATAAATGTCTGTCATTTATTGATCCTGAAAGCCAAATCATTCAAAAGAAAGAGTAGTCTTAACCCTTTTAGTGCCAGGGAGGTATCCAACGCATTGCAATGTGTTGGATAACTCCCTGGCACTCAAAGACTTAAAGGAATAGCAAGGTTTCACAAAAACAGCAGCTCAAATTAATCTTCATAGTATTTAGGCCATGGAGAGTGTTATTTCAATACTGTCAGAGTTGTAGTTCAAGAGAAATTGAATGATAAAGTATCCCCCTCCTGCCCCTTTTACCTAGTGTAAGCCACCTCCCCTCAGCAATGGACAGTCTTCTTACTGTGAGAACAAAGAAAGCCATGCCCCCCTTGACAGGTTTTTCCCTTGTGCCAATTGCAGATTGTCCCGCTCTGCAAGCCATCTGGATACCACCCTGCTGCTCTGAGGTGAGTACTGTTACATCAGTAAGAGGGGCGGGAGGAGGATACTTTATCATTCAATTACTCTTGCACCACAGCTCTGACAATATTGAAGTAACACTCTCCATGGTCCAAATACTATGAAGATTAACTGGAGCTGCTTCATTACCATCCTAATTTCTAATACCAGAATTTTATTTTGTCTGTAAAAATGTAAAAGGAGACTTTTTTTAAACTAATTAAAGAATTTTAGAGAAATGGTTGAGCATGGTCAAACTCAACATCAGAACCCAAAATAATGCATTTATTTGAAAATATCAACTCCAATTATGTCTGAAGATTACCGCCAAAGAAAAGTAGAGGAATTCTGGGGTAAACCAACTGCAGAACAGGGGAGATATAAACATTCCCCCAAATGTCCACTGGTTTAAATTGAGGTCTTGAATGATAAACAGGTCTCGGACAAACTTCAAAGACCCCACTTAACCCTTTGAGTGCCAGGGAGGTATGCAACGCATTGCAAAATAATTAGTTGCATACCCATCTGGCACTCAAAGGGTTAAATCACCAGGGAATCTTACTCCCCTGTGGTGCAGTTTGTTTGCTTCAGGATTATTCCACTTTTTGTACATAAAGGGTCATTGTGTTTATAAAGTATGCTTCTTTCCTCAGGTTTCTGACAATATTGCACCCACCTTAAGGACAACTAACATGCCATGTTCTTTAGGATTATCTGCTTCAGCACAGGAGAATACTTAAAGGGATAGTAATACTTCGTTTTATCTTTATTTTATTTTGTAGGCATTAAAAAAACACGAAGAATGATATAAGTCTTCTCTCAAACCTTTATGGTTTATGAGATATTCACAAGCAAAGTTTCCCCTCCCGCCCCTTTTACCTAGTGTAAGCCATCTCTTCTCAGATGTGGAATCCAGTCCATAGACCAGACAGATAACAGCAGGGGACAATCTTATTCCTATGAAAACAATGAAATCCCTGCCCCCCTTGACAAGCTTTTCAGGTTTTTCCCTTATCTTAATTGAAGATTGTCCCTCTCTGCAGTCTATCTGGGCACCTCCCTTCTGCTCTGGCTGAGCAGTGTTACATCAGTAAAAGGGGCAGGAGAGGGATACTTTATCATTCAATTACTCTTGAACTACAACTCTGACAGAACTGAAATAACACTCTCCAAAGTCCAAATACTATGATGATTAATTAGAGCTGTTTTTATTATGAAACATTACTATCCCATTAATTATTACTAATCCCTATATGAAAGTCACCTTAAAAATAAATGTATTGTCCCCCAGTGTCATCTCTCAAACCTTTATGGTTTGAGAGATAACCGCTCCTAAAGTTGCCCTCTACCTCCCGCGAAGTCAGCGATATAACTCACTGAAGGGAAATCCGGTCTTACAATCATCAGGTGGCTCTGCAGCAGAGCGGCGATCTCGTTAACAAAAATCTTTCACTAGAACGGTCTTCTACGTGTGCTTGCAAACCAAGCACACGTAGAAGACTATTTCAGTAAAAGATTTCTTTTTTATTAACGCGATCTTGGCTGTGCTGCAGAGCCGCCTGACGGTCGTATGACAGGATTCCCTGCAGTCAGCGAGAAAGCAGACTACGGGGAAGGGGGAGGGCAACTTTAGGAGCGATTATCTCTCAAACCATAAAGGTTTGAGAGATGACTCTGGGGGCAATACATTTATTTTAAACTAGTTGAACAGCCCGTTACACGGGCCACAGTGCCTCTGGCAGCCGGTCGCGGGGCAGTCGCGCAGTAGAGACTGCCCGCGCCACTGCTGATACAGAGCTGGACGCTCCTTCGGAGCGCCCAGCTCTGTATCAGCCGCGGCACGAGCAGTCTGTACTGCGCATGACTGCAGCACGCACAGCAGTGTCTACTGCGGATATCGGGTGTTACACACAACTTAGCGAATTATTATATAGGATATGACTTTATTATAGGGATTAGTAATAATTAAGTAATACTATCCCTTTAAATGACAGCCTCTAATCAACTCATCTGTGCACAAGCAGGAAAATCCTGAAGACACAGTCTGTCAAGCACTTGTTTGGTCAACCACCTAAGTCTATCGTCTAAGGCACGGGTTGGCCACCTGGGGCACTCCAGCTGTGGAAGACTACAATTCTGATCATACCCAGCCAGTGAATGGAAGTTGTGGTCCTCCACAGCTAGAGGAGGTTCAGGTTACCCAGCCTTAATCTAAGGGCATAGGTTTCATAGAATAACACACTGAAAAACCTGAAAAATCTGTTAAGGGGGCAGGGTTTTCTTTATTAATTGGAACTGCTGTTTTTGTGAAACATTACTATCCCTTTAAGGGGTTATTAATGAAATAGCCATACTTGATATTGTAGGTTAATGTATGCTAATTAAGCATTTTTAGTGATGTTTCATATGCTAATTAAGATTTTCAGTGATATTTCACATGCTAATTCATCACTATGCTGCACCAGGACACTCTCTCTTTCACTTTCCACAGATATAAAAGTGAATATTTCCTAAACTATACATACTCGGGACTTTTGGTTAATATTACACATACACTAGCGGTCAAAAGTTTGAGAACACCTCAATTTTTGCTACTTTTAGTTATTGCCATATAACGTGACAAAAAAACATTAGAAAAACATGTAACATTGGGCATTTCTAAAATCAAGACAATATTATAATCTATTTAGCAGGTTTTTTAGCATTTGTAGATGTGTAAAAGATTTTTGCTGCCAGAGTTAAAAAAAAAAGTGCATTTGTTACATTTGTTTCATCATATTTTATAAATTGTTTTACAGAAAATTTGATGAAACTAACTATCTTTAGAAAGCCCATCTAATGGCAAGAAAAGCAGTATATAATATATGTGGGTACATTAAATGAGTAAGAGGAAAATTACAGCTAAACACAAACACAGTAGAAGTGTTCTGGACCATGGCTGTTTTAACACTTCAAGAGCTATATGTACTAAATGTCGATGTGGTGTCAGTATGATATTGTCGATGTGTTCGAATCACACCGACAATTCAATCTGCACACACACTGACATATTCACAAAAAATTGTTGGATGGAAGGGGAGGGTTGCAGAAGGTCCCTATTAGATTACAGGATTTTCAAAGTGCTGTCGGTGTGGAAGGGATCTCCTCCACTCACACCTCACCAGCACTATGACAATTAGAAACATAGACTTTGACGGCAGATAAGAACCATTCGGACCATCTAGTCTGCCCATTTCTGAACAGTATTCTCTGTGCTTCCCTAGCCAGCCAGTAGGAGAACACAGAGAAGGCTTTCAGCATCATGGACAGCATTGAATGCCATAGGGATGTGCACTGCTCACCCCCGTGGCATTCAAAGGGATAAAATAAACAGAAATAGTACACCACGCACTACACAATGTTCCCCCCCTTTGACATGCCCACCCCCTTAGTATGTCGACATATATTGCATATATTCGACATACTAACTCCATCTGACATTCACATCACTGACTGACATTTAGTTGACAAACCTGTCTTATTCGACACTTAACCCTTTGAGTACCAGAGAGGTAGGAAATAATTCCTTAGCATGTGTTTTCTACCCCTCTGGTACCCAAAGGGGTTAATAGGCAAGGTATGGACTGCATACCTTGCATGTATATGTGTGTGTTAACCCCATACCGACGATGGACGTACATGAAAGTCATTGAAGGTAATGGGGGAAAAGAAGTTCGGCGGGTGTTAAGTGCCGGCCTCATGCACGCGGCCGGTCACTAAGGGGTTAACAATTTATTTTCTGATGTGCCAGGAACGTCACGGCGGTCCGGCACTTAAGGACCAGTGAAGGTCCTGGCACATCATGGAGTTCAGAGCCCTGAAGTGGTAGTAAAAAAAAAAAAAAAAAAAAAAAAAAAAAAAGGCCCGTGGTCATCAAATACTGGCCGCACGTGCCGGTCCTTAAGTGGTTAACATTAATAATATAAACATTAGACCTCAAGAGGTGTGTCATGATCCCTCATGACACTCCCTAACATGAGGCCAACAAATGCCCGTTAATTACATTAAGAGCATATAAACTATGTGAAACATAGCTTATATGTGCTTTTATGCTGATAGCAAAAGATCAGACCTCAAAGTGGGGCACCAGGACCCCTCCTGATAACCCCCTAGATGATCCATGGGGCGACCCCAAAGGCATTTACAGACTTCTTAATGCTGCTGGCTTTACAGCCGCCCGCAGCATCAAGCTCTCAAGGAATGAATGAACCCGGTCACTGGGTTCATTCAAGGTAAACGGAGCACTGCGCTCCCATCATGTAAAAGCCGCATCTACTCTAATTGCTCCCTTCAATGAATGAACCCTGTCACCGGGTTCATTCTTAGAAAGCAGCCCTGCTCTCTGATCATTGAATCAGTTACCGAGTTTGACCCTGGTGACTGATTCAATGATGGGAGCGCAGTTCTCCGTTTACCTTGAACGAACCCAGTGACCAGGTTAATTCTTTCATTGAGAGCTTGATGATGCTGTAAAGCCAGCAGCATCAAGAAGGCTGTAAATGCCTTTGGGGTCGCCCCATGGATCATATGTCCTTTTGGATAGATGATCCATGGAAGGTGTAAGAAAGACAAAATGGATCAAATATGACTTCTAACAGGGTTTTGTCTGTGGAGATATATATCTGTGTTTATGTATGTATACATGTCTTTATCTCTATGGATATGGACATTGTATGCAATTTATTATGTGTGTGTATGTATGTGTGTATGTACACATGTGTATGGTTAAATGTCTGTATTATGCCTTAGGAATATACAATTGGAAATAAGTTTCTTTAATTAAGAATCCAGTGCAATTTCAGCTGTCCCAAACAGCAGGGGGTCACACAATTACACCAATAAATGTTGTTTCAAGTGGCTTGACAGAATGCATTCCTTATTTAGCCATTTGAGGACTCAAAGGAAGCTCTCTCGGTCATATAAGAAAGGAAGGAGGTCAGATGTAAAAACGTTCTCTGTTTGTCAACTAAACAAAGATTTCAGATAGAGGAACACATGCTTCTGATACACCTGTTTCTGGAGCCTTCCCCTATCAGTAATATCTCTGAGGCCACCATGAAATGGCAAGTGGGTGTGGTGAGAAAAGTCAGTTGAGCTAACCAGTTTACACCAGACCTAAGTGATATTAAAAATGGTATAAAGGAGCAGTATTTTTGGGAGGAGACCTTGAGGAGAAGTTCAGGAGCAGAGGAGATGAGAGCAGAGGAGAAGAGAATGAGAGCAGCCTGAGCACAGCAGTCCTGATTCCTGTCCAGATGTGAGCCCAGCAGATAAGAGACCAGAAACCAAGATTTGTGCTGGAGGGTGTGAGGAGATTTTCATCATATAATTTACTGGTATCCAATTCAATTTCATCTTTTCCATACCTGTAATCTATGATATTATTCAATTCATGTATATACCACCCAAACTGTAACAGTATTTTGATTCTGTACATAATACAAACATTTTCAATATTATCCCTTATCTGTGTATGATCTTCGTCATTACCGCCCAAAAGAACAATTGTACCCTTGGTAAGAGGGGCTAGGTAGAATTTCTTACAAAGGGAGGCTATCAGGAGGGGTCCTGATGCTCCCCTTTGCGGTCTTATCTTTTACTATCAGCATAAAAGCACATATAAGCTATGTTTCACATAGCTTATATGCGCTTAATGTAATTATCGGGCACTTGTCCGCCACATGTTAGAGGGGTGTCATGATCCCCCCTTGATGTCTAATGTTTATATTATTAATGTTAAACATATTTTTTAATAAAAAAATAAATGTTTAACACACACACACACACACACACACACATATATACAGGCAAGGTATGCAGTCCAAACCTTGCCTATTAACCCTTTGGGTACCAGAGGGGTAGGAAACACATGCTAAGCAATGATTTCCTACATCTGTGGTACTCAAAGGGTTAAGTGTCGAATAAAAGACAGGTTCGTCTACTAAATGTCAGTCCCTGAGATGAATGTTGGATGGAGTTAGTATGTCAAATATAATAGGATTTTAGTCTTACCTGTTAAATCCTTTTCACTTAGTCCATACAGGTCACTGGTACAATGGGATGTCAGTCCCCTTTAAGTAGGCAGGAACTTTTCAGAAACTTGTACAGGGGGGGTGGAGCCTCCTCTCCCTCCTAGTCCACTCCCTCTGGCACAAGACTCCATATTGATTAGAGACACAAAACTGACCAAAGGTAGAAGAGAGTGAAAACTCCTGTGAGCATGCCCCAGAGGTATCCCACAAAATGCCACAGGAGAACCAAGCGTGGCCCCTTGACAGGGTGGGAGACCAGTGACCTGTATGGACTAAGTGAAAAGGATTTAACAGGTAAGACTAAAATCCTATTTTCACTGTCGTCCAATACAGGTCACTGGTACAATGGGATGTACAAACATTGAGCTGACCAGAGGCGGGAAGAAAAGAGGGGCCAGGCATAAGTCCCCATAACATCCAGGCCTCTAGGAAATAATAATCATTGAGCCCCAAAAAAAAACTGAGGTATCAACGGACACCAACCATGGGTGAAACGAACCCCCATGAACACCCACTGCACACAAACTAGAGCCAACAGGGCTCAACAGCAAGGAAGCACTAGAAATCTCAGAAGAAGAAGATTCTAGACAGGCAAAGCTGCCTCCAGAAACTTCCTCCCAAAGCTGGCATCAGCCGAAGCCAGCACATCTACACGGTAGTGCTTCGAAAAGGTATGCACAGAGGACCAAGTGGCCGCCTTGCATAACTGTTCTGCAGATGCGTGATTCTTGTAGGCCCACGAGGCCCCGATAGACCTTGTAGAATGAGCAGTAACCATGAAGGGCACATGCTGATTCCTTAATTCATAACACTTGCGAATTGTAGACTTAATCCAAGAGGCGATAGGCACTTTGGATGCCGATCTCCCTGCCCTAGGACCCTCAGGAATGACAAACAGAGCGTCAGACTTCCTGATAAGTTCTATGTACATCGCACTGAGCCTAAGACAACGCACCACATCCAACAGATGAAGATCCCTTTCTTTATCTGAGGAAGGATTAGGGCAAAGAGAAGGCACCACAATCTCCTGATTGATGTGAAAATCAGAGACAACCTTAGGCAAAAAACTCCTTAGAAGTACAAAGGACTGCCTTATCGTTGTGAAACACCAGGTAAGGCGGTTTACAGGACAGAGCCTGTAACTCCACCACCCGGCGAACTGAAACGATAGCCAAAAAGAAGGCCATCATCCAAATCAAGAGACGCAAAGGAATAGTAGCCAGCGACTCAAAGGGGGGTCGTTGAAGGACCCCCAAACCAATTGAGATCCCACTGAGGAGCCGGGCTCCGGAAAGTGGGACGAACATGAGCTACCCCCTGAAGGAAAACCTTAACGTCAGGTAGCACAGCAATCCGCTCCTGAAAGAATACAGAAAGAGCAGATGTCTGAACTTTGAGAGAACTCAAACTAAGTCCTTTATCCACACCATCCTGTAAAAATGCTAAAACAGTAGGAAGGTGGAAATCGTGAGATAGCTGCCTAGTATCGCACCAGGAGACAAAGGTTGACCACACCCTATGGTAGATCTTGGAAGACA
The DNA here is from genome assembly GCA_037306005.1 of Rhinophrynus dorsalis. Classification (NCBI taxonomy): domain Eukaryota; kingdom Metazoa; phylum Chordata; class Amphibia; order Anura; family Rhinophrynidae; genus Rhinophrynus; species Rhinophrynus dorsalis. The sequence goes on along the minus strand of CM074723.1, from coordinate 68,559,807 downwards.
CGGGCTTGCGAGCACTCATCATAGTAGAGACTACTGCTGATGAATAACCTTTCCTCTTCAGAATCGAGGATTCAACCTCCAGGCCAGCAAACGGAAACGTTGAACGTCTTCCTTCCACAGATAACCTTGCACTAGCAGATCCGGACGGGAAGGTAGTGGTAATGGATCCGCCACAGACATAACCATCAGTTCGGGATGCCAAGACTGACGAGGCCAGTCCGGTGTGATCAGGACAGCGGGACACCGCTCTGCCTTCAGCTTCTGAATGACTCTGAGCAACAGAGGAAAAGGAGGAAAGATGTAAACTAGGGAGAAGTCCCACGGAATTGAGAAAGCATCCGCCGCTAGGGCCAGTGGGTCCTTTCCTCGAGAGCAGAACACTGGAACCTTCCTGTTGTGTCTGGTCACCATCAAGTCCACCACCGGTGTTCCCCACCTCTGGGTAAGAAGGAGAAATACTTCTGGATGCAGAGCCCACTCTCCGCTGTCGACGGTGTGACGACTGAGAAAGTCTGCCATGATGTTGTCTACGCCTGGAATGTGAACAGCAGAGATAGCCGGCACGTGATCTTCTGCCCAAGACAAAATAGCCTTGACCTCCAGCCAAGCGTCGAGACTTCTTGTGCCGCCTTGTCTGTTGATGTAAGCCACCGCAGTACCGTTGTCGGATTCCACTCTGACTGGACAGCCGTCCAGATGAGATTCCCAATGTATCAGGGCAAGGCGGGCTGCTCTCAGTTCCAGAATGAGAAGATGAGACGGGTACAACCACCAGTCCAGGCTCCTCACGACATGACAGGGAAGAGATACTGACAAGCGGGGATGATCCGGATGATGGCTGCACATGCGAAGAACAAACCTCTGAAGCTCCCTGGTGTGTGCCATGGCAAAGGGAACCACATGTATTGTGGAGATTAATTTCCCTACCAAATTAGTCAACGACAATATTGAGACTCTGTCTAGATGGAGAATCTCAGAGACTCGATTGGCAATCTGATAAGCCACATCTTCCGGTAGAAAAATCTTGCTCCGCACTGTGTCGAAAATTATCCCCAGGAAGAGAATCCTTTGGGAAGGAATCAAATCTGACTTGTCCAAATTCACCACCCATTCGTGGCGAGAAAGAGTCTGAGAAAATGTCTGAATCTGTTGGTGAAGGATCTGAGCAGAGGAAGCCTTCAAGAGTAGATCGTCCATGTAAGGGGTCACTCTCACCCCATCTCGATGAAGTACTGCAATCAGAGCTCCCAGGACTCGTTGAAAGACCTGAGGAGCCGTCGTGAGTCTAAATGGAAGGGCGAAAATTGAAAATGACCTCTGTGACAAGCAAACCTGAGATACCGTCTGCTGTCCTGATGTATAGGAATATGCAGATACGCATCCTGAAGATCCAGGGATGCTAGAAATTCCCCTGGAGACATCGCAGCTATCACTGACCAAAGTGACTCCTGACGGAAGTGAGAAGTTACGATGAAGGTATTCAGAGCTTTGAGGTCCAAAATAGGACGGGCACCCCCGTCCTTTCTGGGAACTACGAACAGGTTGGAATAAAATCCTGAACCTAGTTCCCCTGTAGGGATTGGTTCTAAAACATCCTTGTCCAAAAGATCCCGAATAGCGTCGTTGAATAGACGCTTTGTGGTGGAATCTTGGGATGGACGTGAAAGATGGAACCGAAATGGAGGAAGAGAAGAAAAAGGGATCCTGTAACCCTCCGAAATCACCTGAAGAACCCAAGGGTCCGCTACTGACTCCTCCCATAACCGGCGAAAGAGGCGGAGCCGCCCTCCTACAGCCGGATGCGGACCCAGGTTTGGCGAGTCATGCCGAAGCAGTCTTGGAGGTCGTGGCCTTGGGAGCGGCTCTAGGTTTCCAAGGCTGTCTGGGCTTGAAGGAGGGGCGATGAGTGGACGCACCTGCCTGGGGCGTAGCGCGAGTCTCCGTTTGGAACATAAGAAAGGACCGATTGTGTTTAACTGGAAAATTCTTTTTCCTGAAAACTGAAGGCAACGAAGTACTCTTACCCCCAGTTGCCTCACTGATCATGTCCTTAAGTTCAGCTCCAAAGAGGGACGCCCCTTGAAAGGGAATAGAAAGTAAAGCCTTCTTAGAGGCTGTGTCAGCGGACCAAACTTTAAGCCAGAGCGCACGTCTGGCCACCACAGATGCAGTAGAAGCTCTCGCCATCATGCGCACAGCATTAAAGGCAGCATCAGCAATATAATTGTGAGCTTCAGAGATGTTAGCAAGCAATTGCAACTGATCAGATACTGGAGCATCATGGCGAACCGCTGCAGTGAGCTGTTCAGTCCATGCCGCTATGGCCCTGTTAACCCATGCTACCGCAATGGTAGGACGCATGGCGGTGCCAATGGAAGCAAAATTAGTTTTAAGGCAAGTTTCCAACTTCTTGTATGTCCAATCCTGAAGGGCAGCAGCGTCAAACACTGCCAAAGCAGTAGACTTAGATAGTCTAGAAACTGGGGCATCCACCTTAGGTGGATGTACCCATTTGGCCAGCTGAGCCTCAGGAAAAGGATAAAGTTTAGCAAACTTCTTTGATACTGAAGATGACCTATCAGGAGTCTTCCATTCGGAAGAAATTAAACGTTCCAGAGTAGGATTAGTGGGAAAACATGTAACAGCCTTGGAAGGCTTTTGAAATAAGTCCGTTGGGTCATGAGTAAACTCCTGACACAAGGGAAGGTTGAGGGTATTTAGCACGGCCCTGATCAGCCCTTCTGCAGAGACTTCAGGGTCGCACTCATAGGGTTCCCCAATTGACCTATTGGACTCAGAAATCGCCCCATCCTCAACATCTGATTCGTGAAACAATTCTTCCTCAGAAGACTCGTACCGCTCAGGGTCCCCCTGCTGATTGGGAAGAAGGGTCCTGATGGGAGAGGGGTTCTGCCAGACTTGGAGAGCCCCTTGAACCTGAGAGGGAAAGAGTTGCAGCGTGGATCTAAGATCCCTGGTAGCAGCCTTAAACTCCTGAACCCAAACTGGCTCAATAACGTGGCTGGAGGGCCCCTGGTTGTCCTGACCCTCCAAGCATGTTGGGCACAAATGACCAGAGAAATCCCTGGGCAACTTGGATTGAGAGGAGGAGCATAATGCAAAAGGAGATACTGACCCCCCAACCTCCTTGGTCTTGGGTCTAGCCCCTTGCTCAGATGGAGTAGACATACTTAATATGCACACCAATACAAAATACCCGGTCAGAATGTGTTAAATAATAAAGTTTGAACCCAAAAATGCCCAAAGTTAAACTTATCTGGCACCCAAAGGGTTAAACTGCGGAGGAGAAAGAGAAGGCTCGTTCCCTGCTTAGTGTATCTGAAGAAAGAGAGATCCAAAAATGGCTGCTAACCTAGTAGCCAATAATAAAAAAACGGCGCGAATCAAGCGCTCATGGGAAATGTAGTTTTCCCTTTAAATACACTAAACGGGGTCCGACGCCCCTCAGAGACCCCCAAAACTCTGAATTCGCTAACCAGATAGAAGAGCAAGTGAAGACCAACAGTTTAAGCCCACTCTGGAGTTGCTGTGACAAGTGGTTCCAGAGATACGTCCCAGACTGTGCTGTCCCATAGAGAATAATGGAGCAATGGCGCCTATGCTATAAAGGCGCGCTTAAAGGGATAGTAATACTTTGTTTTAACTTTATTTTATTTTGTATGTATTAAAAAAACATGAAGAATGATATAAGTCTTATCTCTCAAACCTTTATGGTTTATGAGATATTCACAAGCAAAGTTTCCCCCTCCTGCCCCTTTTACCTACTGTAAACAATCTCTTCTCAGATGTGGAATGCAGTCCATAGACCAGACAGATAACAGAAGGGGACACTCTTATTCCTTTGAAAACAATGAAATCCCTGCCCCCCTTGACAAGCTTTTCAGGTTTTTCCGTTCTCTTAATTGAAGATTGTCCCTCTCTGCAGTGTACCTGGGCAGCTCCCTTCTGCCCTGGCTGAAAAGTGTTACATCAGTAAAAGGGGCGGGAGGGGGACACTTTGCTTGTGAATATCTCTTAAACCATAAAGGTTTGGGAGATAAGACTTATATCATTATTCATGTTTTTTTAATGCCTACAAAATAAAATAAAGTTAAAACGAAGTATTACTATCCCTTTAAAGTTGCGGTGCTTTTTTTTTTTTTTTTTTTTTTTTTTTTAAATGATGCACACATAAAATAGTAAATACCCTAAAAGTATACATTGAATATAATAAATGTTAACACAAATGCACCAATAGCCCCAGGACAACACACAGACATTTACATAGTAAATAAACACCCTTTGAGTGCTGGAGTACATAGTGAGAACTCCCCAAATACAGCCCAATAAAGGGACACTGTGGGACAAGTGGACCTTCAGCACTCAAAGGGTGGCTCACCTTCCTGTATCTTCGTTCTTCAGGTAACCATGTAAAATAAAGGAATTAACACAAGTGCCAATTCCTCACAGGGAAGCTACTTGAAATCAAGTTGTTCCCTCTTCAGGGCATAAGGTCCACTAGAAAATCCCTGGATGCTGCACTGGCCACTTCGGGTGAGAGCACGGTCAGCCACGGTTACCCGCCTAATGGTGGTATTCCATATTTGAAGAAAATAATAAAACAACTAAAGTTACTTGAGAGACGTTCACTGCCTGATGTGCATAACACGAGGAACTAATCAATATGGAGTCTTGTGCCAGAGGGAGTGGACTAGGAGGGAGAGGAGGCTCCACCCCCCCTGTACAAGTTTCTGAAAAGTTCCTGCCTACTTAAAGGGGACTGACATCCCATTGTACCAGTGACCTGTATTGGACGACAGTGAAATACAATATATGTCAACATACTAAGTGTGTGTGGGGGGGGGGTGTTGAGGGGGAGACATTATTTAGTGCTTGGTGTACTATTTCTGTTTATTGTAAACCTTTGAATGCCACAGGGGTGAGCAATGCACATCCCTATGGCATTCAATCCTGTCCATGATGCTGAAAGCCTTCTCTTTGTTCCCCTGCTGGTTGGTTAGGGAAGCACAGAGAATGCTGTTCAAACTGTCGTAGCTCTCCCTGCTGGCACTCCATAGGAGAGTACAGGGGAGAACCCAGCCTGAAGCAGGTGAAGTGGGAACTATGATCTCGGACAGCAGAGGCTGCTATCAGAGTCTACTTGAATGAGTCGAAGTGTCACATTATAATATCAACCCCCCCCCTTGCATACGAATGTATCTGATTATGTGTCATTTCCATATGGAAAAGAGCAATTGTCAATTAGAAGAATACTAATTCGTAGACATGTTGGAGGCATGTTGGATTGGTGTCAATGTGGGTATTTTTTTGTTTGAGTTCTGGTGAAGTGATGTCGTAGACACTTTGTGAATACTGAGGATGTGTCTACGACACTGCTCCGACAGAACATCGACATTCGTAGCCCTCTTTGACCTTTAGTGCATCTAGGCCCTACTGTGTTTGTGTTTAGCTGTAATTTTCCTCTTACTCATTTAATGTACCCACATATATTATATACTGTTTTTCTTGCCATAAGATGGGCTTTCTAAAGACACCATTATTTTCATCAAATTTCCTGTAATAAAATATTATGAAACAAATGCACTTTTTTTTTTTTGGCACTAAAAATCGTTTACACATCTACAAACTCTAAAAAAAACCCTGCTAAATAGTTTATAACATTTGTCTTGATTTTAGAAACACCCAATGTTGAAATGTTTTTCTAATGTTTTTTGTCAAACTATATGGCAATAACTAAAAGTAGCAATAATTGAGGTGTTCTCAAACTTTTGACCACTAGTGTAGGCAATTTTAAATAAAGTTTTGAAATAGGCAACCAACAGTCAAGGTGACAGGTCCACTTTAACCCCTTATCATCACATGACATGCCAGGACCATTACGGCTGTCTGGAAGTTAAGGACCGGTGACGAGTCTGGCACGTCACGGAAGTTTGTGATTACAGCACACCTGCATGCTGCACTGTGATCACATATCATGTCCCCAAAAAAATGTGTCTTGGTCCTCCAAAGCATCCCAACCCCCCGATAGTGCGGTCCTTAAGGAGTTAAGCTAGCACACACATACAGACATTTCAGTATTCTCTTCTCCCTTTCAGTAAGCAATATAGGACTATGTGGCCATGTGAGACTAATGAAAGCACATCTGAGGTAATGGAGGGCTTAGATCAATGGCTCTCAGTCTACGGGAAGCATCCACAGCTCACATTTTCAATATATCCCTGTTTGTTCATAGGTGCGTGATCAGTGTTTAGTCATTTGGATTGCATACTTCCCAAGTGCTCCTCTTTAGGAGGGACAGCCCCTCCTTGAGATCCAAATACCTTTGTCCTTTTTTTCCCACCCTGATGTCCCTCTTTTCTCTTTTGAGTGTATACATAAGTGTATCACACTGCTCCACAGCAATAAAACTCACATTAATGTTTGTTTAAATGTATAAATTAGGTTGTATATATAAAATACTTTGGTCTTGCACTAAATCATTTACTCAGTCACACAAAGAGATGTTAATAAGTCATGAAATAAACAAAACATTCTTGGAAATGCCCCGCCCACCACCATCACCTAAAAGAAAAAAGTCTCTTTGGCCATTTGAAATATGGGGAGGTATGGGATTACATTACCTGTGCTTAATTAGCGATATCCGTAAAACCTGATCTGTTGTGTGTCCCGGGAACTGAAGCTGAGAATCACTGGCTCAGAAGTTAATAGTCCACAGCAGCTGTTCAGTTAGTTATGAGCGGAATGTTCTCTCTGCATTCTAACAGGAGATTCCTAATGGGGGTTTTACAACACGTATAGCAGCAGATCCAGGGCCAGTACATCGAAGGTAGGCAATGTTTGACTCTCCAGCTGTTGGAGGACAACAAATCCAATCATCCCTAACCAACCGTTTGCTGGCTGAAAATGACTGACGTTGTAATCCCCAACAGCTGAAGAGCAAGAAGTTCCCTACCCATGCAGGAGTATTCATAGGCTAAACCTTCCACCCTGGAACACGCAGAGAGGCTGATGTACTAAGAAGAACCTGAACAATTCTGGAATCAACTTCCCCATAGGGGACAAATACAAATCCAGCACATTCCCATTCTGATGTTGATTTGAACCAGAATTGTTTCAGTTCTTACTGCATCAGCCTTAGTGAACAGTAAAGATGTAAGGAGGTTGCTGCTTATAAAATATGCAAAGTAAATCTGGTATTAAAATATGTAACCATGGTAACAAAGGATTAGCCATTTTCTTATGTAAGCTTCCCCTGTGATGCCTCATTAACCCCTTGGATGCTGAAGAGGTTTCCAAGGCATTGCTTCACAATACTTTAGACGCTGCTCTAGCACCTAAGTCAGGGGGTAGCCAATTAGTGAACCTCCAGCTGTTGGGAACTACAGTTCCCATCATCCCCAACCAGCCATTGGCTAGCCCCTGACTTAAGTGGTCAACAACAGATAACATTCAGTCTATTGTAGTAAATTTAAAGGGGAGCTATCACACCTATACAAGTTGCTCTTAAATGATATGTTATACAGCAATTATTTAGAGTATTTTTTTTTTTAAATGCTATTTGGGTGAAATAGAAGTACTAAATATGCTGACCCTACTTCTGGATAGACTGTGGGTAAAACTCTGTAACCACAGTCCATCACTCTGCCTCTGCTTTCTCTATCCAGCCTCCTCCTATGACTGAGGATGTCTGAAGCTGCAACCATCTCATTGGCAGAGATCAATATCTAGCAAATGAGATCGCTCTAGCTTACAGGCAGAAAGCCTCAGTCATAAGAGGAGGCTAGATAGAGGGAGAGGAGCAGAGGCAGATTACTAGACTGCGGGTAAAGAGCTTTATCCTACCTCTATCTGGAAGTAGGGTCAGGACAGCATTTATTCCTTCTATTTCGCCCAAATAGCATTTTAAAAAACAAAATTAATGCAATACTGTAAATAATTGCTATATAACAAACAATTTAAGAGCAACTTGTATAGGTGTGATAGATCCCCTTTAAAGAAAAAAATCAGGAACACTACTATAGCCATGTGACTAATATAAACACTGAAAAGGGCCACCAGCCCGTGGATCCGGAGCAACTCCCCACAGTCTCAGCCACAGACGCCAACATACAAGACGACACAGGAAGGCAGTGCGTCAACGGACCCGCTGATCACCAATCACCACTCGCTCCAAGGAATTTCAATAAAAATCAATTTAATTGTATAAAATGTAAAAACAACACTTTGTAAGATGTATAGACACATGGGAGCAGTTGTACATAGTAGATGTTAACTGCCTAACGCGTTTTGTGAATTTCTTACTGATTCATATGACCAATAAGTGACAGATCAGCAGGTCTGTTGAAGCTCTCCCTTCCTGTGTCGTACTGTAGTAGACTGCTATGAGCTTCCCCAACAGATCAGGATTTACATCTTACATTGTTTTGCAGCTCTCTAGAAGCTAAGGATTAAACTGCATAATACATATAAATTGGCCACATTAGTCTATCCCTTTAAGTGTCAGAGGGGTGCCTAACGCATTGTTCTGCAATGTGTCGCACACACTCCAGTCACTTAAAGGGATAGTAATACTTAAAATGTAAAAAAAAAAATATGTTGTAGGGTTTATCCCCCTGAGTAAAACAAGAGTACTCCCACTGCTGAAAGGTGTTTCATTCAAAAGTTATTAATTTTCAAAGTTGAATTTTTTAGCTGCAATATCACAGTAGCCTGAAATTGTACAGTGGCGCTGTTGCTACACCATCCTATGGAGATTTATGGTCCCGGGACCAGAGCTGTCCATAGGATCGTGTAGCAACAGCGCCACTGTACAATTTCAGGCTACTGTGATATTGCACCTAAAAAATTCAACTTTGAAAATTAGTAACTTTTGAATGAAACACCTTTCAGCAGTGGGAGTAGTCTTGTTTTACTCAGGGGGATAAACCCTCCAACATATTTTTTTTACATTTTAAGTATTACTCTCCCTTTAAAAGAATACGATGTACATACCAGGAAACCTATCGGGAGTTCACCCAAAGAAGTGTCATTTTTATCCACATCTCTAGGTCTCAAGTTGAATGGCCAATTTTTCACTATAAGAGTCCAGAGTGACCTACTATAAGATCAGCACCAGTTAACTGCTTCTTTAGTCTTTTAATTGGTGCCATTTACAGTACAAAGGCAAACGTATTGTCTGGTAAGCAATCAAGCACTGAGATATCAAAGCTGTATCTTGTTAACCCTTTGAGTGCCAGAGGAGTACACAACACATTGCAAAGCAATGATTTGAGTACCCCTCTGGCACACAAAGGGTTCAGCATTTCTTGTGGACTGATTATTGCACCTGTAGACTAAAGCAAGCAGTGATATATCTCCTAGATTCTGGGGAACTTTATGGGTTAATATTTCATATATCTCAGGGTCAGCTCATTTTGGAAGTTCACAGACATGATAGTAATACAGTGTAACCAAGGAGATAGGAACTGGCAATCACACAATTGTTCTCAAATAAGATTTCACCTAAGGAAAGGGTAACCTGAAATGCTGTGAACAAGAGTAATACAAGTCATTAGTATTTGAACACAAATGTCCATGAGTGCTGGTTTCTGGAGGGAGAAGCCCTGTTTGTTGCTACAGCACCAGGAAAGGACAGCACTTGGAGAGCAGTAATCATCTCCATCTGTAAGACTTAAAGGGATATAAATTGGACTTTAACCCCTTAAGGACTGGTGTCGGTTCTGGCATGTCACTGGTATTCGTGCCTTAAGGACCAGTGACGGTACTGGCATGTCAAGGGTTTTGTGATTACACCTCTCCTGCAGGAGCTCTGTAATCACTAGGGGAGTATGAAACGGATGTTTCAAGAGCAGAGCATTCCGTTACAGACTTCTTTCTGCGAGCCGGTACATATGATCAGTCACGTGTGCCAGCTCTCCAAATGACGTCTATGTGGTTCATAAGGGTTGGATAACCCCAGAATCGCAGGACGTTAAGGGGTGAAGGAAATATAAATCATGGTAAAAAAACAGGAGCAGGTGTCAGATGTAGGACATTTGGATTGCAATGACCACAACCAAAACTCAGCACAGTGGGTGTGGCCATCAGATCTAAGGCACCTCTCACAATAATACTAGATCAGGGTCACTTAGCCCTTTGAGTGTCAGAGGAATACACAACACTATGCTTTGCAATGTGTTGCGTACCCCCTCTGGCACTCAGAGGGTTAAACCAAGCATGTCTTCATCATCTTGTCAGTTGATCATTTGAGTGCTTGGAGAGCATTCTTTACTCCGTGGCACTCAAAAGGTTAAACACAAGTGAATGTTAACTCAGACACATCCTTTAGAACGATTCACCGGAGATCTGGAAAAACTGCACTGCTGGGGGGGGGGGGGGGTGCTGAGGACAGGTCTGAAAGCCTCACCTCTAGATAACTCCCTACTCTGCCTAGTGGGAAATCTGGGCCCTGCACCCCATATCATTTGATGTACAGGTAACATTAAATCAATGGAAACAATTCTGATTATACACTGGCAGGGATGCAGCCAAGAACAGTATATCGTATGTAGAAAAAAAACATATCAAATCAACTAGCACGAATGGAGCAATATGTACAAAAACTACCATTGCCTCTATTCATGCACTGAAATATATTTTATATTGAAAATAATGGGATTATGCCTCTGGTCAAAACAGTAACAATTCCACTGAGATACCAAGGAAAAGTGGTGACATTACGGTGCAAACCAAGTGCACTATAGGGGCAAAATATAAATTCCAAAAATTAACATGGATTTAAATTGAGCTTTTAACCCCTTGAATGATAGATATCCAATGCATGGCAAATCAATGCTTAGACAACATTCTTAGCATTCAAGTTGTTAACCCTTTCAGGGCCAGAGGCCTGACAAATCTTTTATACACTGAAGGTCAGAAACATTTTCAGCATTTTGCCATCCATTTACGTATGACCACCACAGGTAGCCTTATCCCTTTGAGTGCCATAGGGGTACGCAACGCAACGCATGGAAACCAGATTTTATTTTTCTTCTTCAGAACAAATTCAGATTTTTCACGGCACCTCATATCCTATATAATAATTTGCTAGGATGTTTGTCAGAAGCCGTCATGCTCAGCAGAGACTGCACGTGCTGCGGTCATGCTCAGTAGAGATTGCCCGCACTAGAGTCATGCACAGTACAGACTGCCTGAACACGCCGTGGCTGATATGGAGCGGGGCGCTCCGAATTCGGAGTCCTCTCTGCGCACCTTCCTGTGACAGCTTGATGAGCAGAGAGGCTCCGAGCACCAGCCAAGACTGCTGGGTGGCACTGTGGTCTGCGTACATGGGCTTTTAAACTAGTGAAGTAAATATTGCATTAAGTGACGAGCTATGATGTAATAAATAACATTCCTGATTCCCGTGAGTACCCCATATGTATAATTCACCTACAAGTATGTCCTGCACAGACCCTAATTAACAGGAGAGCAAATGGATATTTTCAGCTCCATGAACTAAAATGCACGTTCTATTGGTTGCATGGTAAAACAACTAAATAATGATTTAAAAACAAATATTTCCTGAAAAGAAAAGAAAAAAAAAAAAAAAAAAAAAAAAAAATCAGAAAATGGTAGATGTTTCTTTCTACATGAAATGATGAGGCAAGGACATTGTGGAAAATAGGGGTTTTCAGAAATTTGCAGTAAAGTCACTCTTTACTGTACAACATTTCAAGCAGACAGTGTAGCAAACAAAGTACAGGTACACAAATGTACTTCCCTGGGGCCCAAAATTGGTTATAGAATATAACAGAGCATCAATTGGCATTTTTATTTAGATAAACAAAATGCACTAAACATGATTTGAAGGCAAAATTCTCTCATAACATCAGTATGTATACATTTCCCGAAAGCAGATATCCACTGCTCCAATTCAGGGTTCACTTGCTTTTCTACCCAAAGACTGGTGTGCAAAAATGTTTACAGAAGATGGCTATAAATGAAAAAGTATGTTTTTTCCTGTAGCATACAATCTGGAAATAGTTGTGTACTTCAGGCAGGGGTAGAAAAGAAAGTGACCTTCATTTGATGTGGCTGTTTTTCTACTTTCCAGAATGGTATACTGTGGGCAATCTTCTTCATTTCTGTAGTTGTTGCAACCATTTAAGTACAAATAAGTCATATTTGAAAAAAATGTAAAGAAAATGAGTATTGTGCTTCTGGCATCTCCTACAGTACATCAGCTCATACCAATGGGATACTGTTTTTTTCAGAATAACAGTAGCTAATGAAGACAGAAAGAAATTCCATAGATTTCCGTACCATTTTTTTTTTTTTTTTTTTTTTTTTTTTAAACACTTGAATCACACCATTTCAACACCATTTCCTACTGTATTCAGCACCTAGCGCCAACCCGAGAAAAATGGTACCCCATTGGTATGGTTAGACATACCACAAAGGGGTTCCAGGTGCACCAAACTACATCTACCTGTTTACGTTTCTAGATTGCCTGCCTGCACTAAAATGGTCATAACCATTAGAACTATAAGGAAAGAACACCATTCTATAGACAAACAATATATGTCCTAGCCCCATTTAGGTCTGTGGACATTTTTATTTGTTTACTATGATGCAGTTGATTTGCCACAGAATTGCACCACTTCCCCCTATGAGTGAAAGCGCCTAATTTTAGTAAATATCTCAAAATAGGAAACAAGCAAAAATATACACCCCCCCCCAAAAAAAAAAAAATTATGTTGCTCATATATAGCCAATATGCCTTTTAGAAAATACATCCATAGCAAAAAAGAAGAGATGTAATATGACTGGATTGTGAGGTATTTCTTATAATTAAAATAAGTATCCATGGTAACTAGGTCTCAGTGCCTGTAGTGTCGGTCTGCCATTGTAAGGTTTTTACTAATTATCTCATTAACCCTTGATACTGTTCTTGTTTGAAGACTAGATAAGAAATAATTCTGAACAGTCAGTCCATTTATTGTAGAAGTAAATTCAATAGAACTACCATAATAAAATGAAGGCAATATGAAGAAAGAAAAACTAGAAATGCAGGCACAAAGCACTTATTCTGTAGGAGATATTTCTATACCAGGAAATGCAGATGGGACATATATCCAGATACCTAGAGCAGTGGTCCTCAACTCCTGTCCTCAGGACCCACTAACAGGCCAGGATTTGATGATTTTCTTGTTAGAGCACAGGTGAGTTAATCAATGTGAATGAGCCTCTAATCACCACACCTGTGCTCTAGCAGAGAAATCCCTAAGTCCTGGCCTGTTAGTGGGTCCTGAGGACCGGAGTTGAGAACCACTGCAATAGAGCCTTGGACTGGAAGAGTCCATTAGCAGGTGTGGAGTTTCATCTAGGTATCTAGGTAGTGACATAACTAGTCATTGGAGGGCCCTAACAAAATTATTTTTATAAATGCATAACAATAACCTATTGGACCATGTGGCAGATGGGGCCCACTTGGATTCTGGGTAGAGGCATAACTCCACCCTCTGTTTTTACACTCCTGTATCTAGGTGGGCAGAGCTTATCCCTTGCAGAAGCAGAAACTAGGCAGAAGTGGGCAGAGCCACTTGTAATTCTGCCATGCTGGTGACTCCCAGGGGTGAACATGGGGCTGTTACTGTATTCAGGAAACTAAAGAATAACAGCTTGGGTGCAAACTGGTGCAGGGCTGTCCAAGTTCAGTCCTCAAGGGCCACCAACAAGCCAAGAGGTAAGGATGTCCTTGATTAAACATAGGTGAGTTAATCAGTGGCTCTTTCATTTAATTAGCCCACCCATGCACAGGGAAATCCTTAACCCTTTGAGTGTCAGAGTGGCACGCAGCGTATTGTGGCACAATGTGTTGCATACCACTCTGGCACTCAAAGGATTAAATCCTGTACTGTTGGTGGTTATTGAGGGCTGAACCTGGAAAGCCCTGGCCTAAAGGACAAATGAAAATCCCCAGTGATTTAAATGGGGATATATCATCCCTCTGATTGCTAGAGTGGTTCACTGCTAATGCTGATAACTGACCCTTACATTCCAAGGGACATTAGATACTCTGGAGAGGTTATCCACATATGTTTCCTGGGACGGTATTGTCCCATTATTCATATATATATATATATATATATATATATATATATATATATATATATATATATATATATATATATTTATACAATGAAGTTTTTATGTTGCATTGGTTAAGTTGTAGATCACCCCTCACCATGGCAATTAAATTGCTCCAGAATGGCTACTGGTTTTCTTTTATCTACCTCAAGTCCTCGCAGGGCAATATAGTACATCCAATGTGTAGATCTCTGTGCATGGAGGGTACTCGGAGCGATACTTAAGAGTGTAACATCAGAATGTTGCCCTTTTGTTAAGGGTGACATTCTGATGTCGCCCTTTTAATTCTGGTGACATGACATTTTAAAGGTCGCCAAATACAGGGCGGCATTTCAATAGGATGCCAGATCTACAACCATTGGCTGGCTGGGGATGAAAGGAATTGTAGTCCACAACGATTGGAGGTGCTTCGACTGACCACCCTAGTCTAGAGCGCGGTAATCTTTTTAATATACAACAGCTAAGATGGCTCAGTACTTACAACTGACTCATAATATAATCTGTACTTTATTAACCCGTAATATTAATGTACTTCTTCAAAGATCACTCACTCTTCCTAATTGTTGGTATCAATCTTTTTCAGTGGTAACCAATCCTGATCGAATCTAGGCCTTTTAGACAAGTATTTATCCCATTGTCTTCTACACACGGACAGCTATAGAGTAATATGTTCAAAACTGCAAAACTAATTCAATAGACTCGTTCCTGAAAGCCTCAAAACATGTTAACATAATATTCTTTTATCGATATTAGATAAGGCTGACACACAAGCCATAGTGATTACAAAGTGCATTAAGCATTTAGGTTACTCCAGCTAATTTAATTTTTTTTTTTATTTGCCATCACTGTAATTGTGCATTTCAGGCTAACAATGGGTGGGAAATGCAATCATCCAATTTAAACTATGAGGCTTCTGAAGAATTGATTTCATTACTCATACAGCTAATAGCTTTGTTTTACGCCATACGTTCTTTAAATCTTGTTTGAAGAGGTTTACATTTGATTCAAGTCCTAAAAATAGGATGACTGAAGTGAATCAAAGGCAACATATTACATTTATTAGCATTTCAGTAAGATGCAAAATAAGGAAAACATATCAGAAGCTCATTACTATGGCAGTTAAGCTTGAATAATAATGGCGATTAGTTTATTACATGCAATTTATCATAATACTGCAACGCTTCGAAAACTAAAGGAAAATTAATTGATGATGAGTTAGTGAGAGCAAAATAGCATCTTAGCACTACGAATGCAATCAGAATCATCCTTATGTTGTTATGTTCAAAAGAAAAGTAGTAATTCTTAGGCAACCAACTTCATCACGGGGAAAAATATAAAAAAAAATGCACATTTTTAAATGAAGATTGTAACCATTTGAATTCTAAAGAGGTCTACAATGTGTTGCGGTTGGTTTGCGCCAGAATGAATGCAGTTTCATTTAAAACACAGAGCTTTATTAATCATAGTAACAAAATAGCACTAGTGCTGGTGAGATAGCTCAGTGGTAAAGTCACTGACTATGGAGCCTGTTCAAACCTCAAGGTTGTAGGTTGAAATCGCAGCAGGGTCAACTCAGCCCTTCATCCTTCCGAGGTCGATAAATGACTAGCATTAATTGGGTAATAATAACATCTATTATTTCACCTGCTGATTTGGTTAATTCCGAGAGCGTGCACTGAAGGAGCTTTGAGTCCCACTGGGAGAAAGGCTTTATATAAATAAGAGTTGTTATTATTATTATTAAAGTAAATTAAGTTGAAAAAAGACACAAATCCATCAATTTCAACCTTTGCCTCATAACCTATACACATGAGAATTATACATCTTTCCCGCAGCCAGATAAGTTAGTCTTTATCAGACCTTCCTGTTTTGCCTACTAATACACTGTATAACCCTGTATGTTTCCTTTTAAAAGAAATGTATCTAATCTTCTCTTAAATGTATCCATTGTATCTGCCATAACCAACTCCTTGAGAAAGAAATTCCATAATTTAACAGACCTTACTGTAAAAAAACCCTTTCCTCTGCTGAGGCACCGAGGCACCCTTCCTTCTGTATATATCATTTCATGTTTGTTGAACTTACTTATTTTATTAGTGATGAAGGGTAGTGACCTATAAAACTAAATATTTCTGCCTCTACCTTCATCTTTCTCATAAATATGTTACATTTTGGAGGCTACAACAACTAAATACATGTAACTAGTCAAATAAATGACTGTGTAAAGCATACCCCACTAGAAGAGATAACAAGCTTGCCTTGGGTGTTTGTCAGACAGTTTCTTTGAAACAATTAACCGTTCAAAGCATTACTTCTCAATGCGCTGGATGCCCGTCTGCCAATAAAAGGATTAATAGATTTGTATTTCTAGTGCAACTGTATCTATTAAGGCAAACTGGAGCTATTCTGAGGCAAACAAACAGAGCCAGGCCTTTCTATTAGGTAGACTAGGCAGCTACCTGGAGCTCCAGATTTTGAAGGGTGCCTCAGCTGTGCTGGCCACACCCACATTCTAAACTCTGGGTGTGGCCAAAGCAATCTTACTATCCCTGCAAAAGTTTTACACTCAATTACCAACTATTATTTAACCCCTTGGATACTAGAAAGATCTCTGAGGCATTGCAAAGCAATGTGTTGAACATCTCTCTCTAGCAACCAAGGGGTTAAAGCTTTTTTTGTCCTTGCTTGATGTGGACCAAGGGCATTTTGTTCCAAAGGAAGCAGTGGATGAGATTGGAGAGGGGTCAGGTGAAGGGTACAATTATGGGTAGAGCTAATGTTGCCTACAGTGCCATGCGTAGGGGCACCTGGGATATAAATTTGGTCCTGCAAACAATACAGTGGACTAACAAACATTCCCACTGACTTAAAAAGGCTCTAACTATGTGATTGAGAAAGAGGCCTGCAATGCATTGAGATGTAATGCGTTTGAGACCTCTCTATCATTGATGGGGTTAGAAGTACCATTTAAGTCAATGGACAATTTAATCTCCCCAACAATGGTGCAGTTACCATGCCCCAGAATTGCACCTTTTAGCTTGATGAATAAGGACCAAAAAGTAAGAGGAAGACATATCCCTTTAAATCAGGGATGCTTATAAACACACACTGCAGGTAGGGCTGGATTTCCCAATAGACAAAGTACGCAAATGTCTAGATCTCCATATTTTGAGGAGCACCTCAGCTGTGATGGGCCACTCCCATTCTGAATTTGGGTGTGGCCAGAACTATCTGATTTATATTAATACCGCTTTATAGGTTACCTGATTAAAATGTATACCACTTTACAGGTATAAATATTTACTACCACCTCACAAAAATTTTTCCCTTAAGAATTACCCGTCTGGCAACTAGCTGCTCAATAGTACTAGTCGCCTGAATTATTACCTCCTTATAGAGAAATTCTGTTGTTCCTGGGACTGACAGTCAGGAAACAGTACAGACAACTTTGCATAGTGACGTCTGCGAGCCTGCACTGTCAGTCCCAGTGTGCTCTAGGAGGCGTTGCTAGGTACCAGAAGGTACCGGCAGGGACTAACAGCACAGACACGCAGACGTCACTATGGAAAGATGTCTGCGCTGTTTCCTGGCTGGCAGTCCCGGGAGCAGTAGGAATTCTCTATAAGGAAGTAATAATTCAGGCGACTAGTACTAGTTAGTCGCCAGATGGGTAATTCTTCGGGTGAAACTTTTTGTTGTGTGGTAGTTCCGCTTTAACACTTTGGATGCCACTGCAGAGCTATAAGTTGGCGAAGCTGCCAACTGGGCTGCAATGATTTATATGTGCTCCCGCACACCACAATTTTCAGAGGCAACCCTGATTTAAAGGGACATGTGGTCACTTTATCAAAAGGTGCAATTCAGTAGCAAACTAACTGCACCAAAGGGTTCAAATAAAGTTCATAAAACTCCTATTGATGTATTTGGTGCTTTAAAGTCCATGAATACCAGAGAAGTCTTACTCATAGCAAAGCAACACCACCACAGTCCTCTCAAGTATTCAAGAGGTTAAAAGTCCCAATTAAATCAATGGGAACTCGTTTCTGCACTAAGGTGCAATTGGCTTGCTCCAAATGGTTCCTCTTTAGACACAAAAAAGGTGCAATTCTGCATCTAATTAACCCACCAAAGGGGAGGAATAAAACTATTCATTAATATAACTTATTGTAGTCTTCAGAAGCTGCAGAGCCACAGGTTTTGCCTCCTGCTGGGCTAGATAAATGTCAGTGCTTGGTACTTTTAAAGGACCTTGTATAAAAGCAAACTGGAAAAACTTGGGGACAAACCAACAGCATCATACGTGACAAATTAACAATCACAAAATACCCACTGATTTACGTGCTTTTTTAACCCCTTGAAGGCTAGAGAGGTCTCTAATGCATTGCTTTGCAATGCGTTGGAGACCTTCCTGGAATTCAGTAGGTGCTCCAGATTTGCATCTCATTAGCTTTGGGAATTGCACCTCACATACGCTCATACCCAGGAACTCTCCAGATCTGCCCCGGAAACTACAGCTTTAGAAGGTAATTACTGGGTCACCAGGGACAGAGACCGATTCTCATCTGAAACTCTTCCCACTTCTCCTCCTTCTCTCCCCGTTCCACCCACTTCTCATTCCCACCCCATTCTGCCTATTTTCCACCCACTTTGACAAAAGGGAGGTAAACCTTGCCTGGCCACTTAAGCCCTGCACACTTTATGGTGCAAAACACGTCATATACCTCCCCCTGGTCGCCTGCACATGAGCACTCTCCGGGGCCTCAAGAAGAGGAAGTTCCCAGGTATGTGTATGCTAATGCAGAAAAGGATGGTATAAATGGGTTGTAATAAATGTAATTTGCCTCAGCGTAACAGATAACTAATGTTACAAACCCAACCTAATAACAAAGAGGACAATATATCAGGGATGATGGTACAATGTAATACTATCCCTGCATTTACTGTTTGAGACATCCAGAGCAGTGCTATGCAAAATATAGTCTGTGGGCTGAATGAACCAACTGACCAACTTGACCCTCTGATTTTAGCGATCAAAGAAATATTTTTTTTCTTTAAAAGTGAAGTAGAGTGGAGTCCATATACCAAACAGTCTTCTCTATTCAACACTGCCCCTCATAACGTCAGTGGGGTCAGAATGAGGAGATGAAATCAAGTTGCCCCAACCCTCTCAAGGTCCCTAAAGATCAATGGTGAATAGAGAAGCCCAGTCGGGATGTGAGGGACCTGCCAGTTTTACTTTTGAAGTAAAAAATGAAAAAAATAAATCTACTAACAATATGAGAGTGAATGTGTGTATGTGTAAGAGAGTGTATGTGTAAGTGTATATGTGTGTGTATGCATGTGTATGTGTGAGACTTTGTGAGAGTACATGTAAGTATGTGAATTTATGAGTGTTTGAAAGTGTTAGAATGTGAGTGTGAGTATACGAGAGTGTGTGTGTGTGTGTGTTTGTGTGTATATACGGGTGTGAATTTTTCACACACTCAAGCAGAGTACTATGGACACCTCCACAAATTCTAACTCTAAAATATTTGCCCACCACTGATCTAGGGGGAGAAGAATGCTAGAGAGGTCTCGAATGCATTCATTCACAAGGCGCTGGAGACCTTTCTAGCATTCAAGGCATTAGTTATCCCAGTTGGATCAATGGAAATTTGGGGAGCTGTATTTTTCCTATATGGTGCAGTGGGTCTGCAGCACAATTCCTCCTCTTTTGAGTTGGATAACTCTCTAGCACTCACAGGGTTAAAAGTAGAATAGTATATCTGGCTAGCGAAATCCAAATGCAAAAAACTATAACAGTATAGTACACCCATAACACATATTGCTATATCAAAGAGCTCCTATGAAGCGCGAG
Organism: Rhinophrynus dorsalis; assembly: GCA_037306005.1. Taxonomy (NCBI): domain Eukaryota; kingdom Metazoa; phylum Chordata; class Amphibia; order Anura; family Rhinophrynidae; genus Rhinophrynus; species Rhinophrynus dorsalis. The sequence continues at coordinate 68,539,799 of CM074723.1, read as the reverse complement.
ATCACTGTATTGATGCTGTTCCTAGTAAGCAATATTGTTCTTCCTATTGTGAGAGAGTGATGAATTGGATCATTTGAGAAGAACGGCTGGCAGCAGGTGATAAGTAGCACATTTTATGTCCGCATGTTCCCTCTCCCTGCTTGTAAATGTCACCATTTGGAAAGCCATTTGTCATTAACGCTCTGTAACAAGTGACGTCTCCACAGCATCCTTTTTCTGTAAAAACATATTTCTGATCAAATTTAGAGGTTTCAGTTTGAAGATTTTAAAAGCCTCCAACAGCTTCCAGGAAGACATTTAGGTAAAAATAAAATGACAAACTGCAGTTTGGCTCAACTGACAATTTAAGCCTTTGGATACTAGAGATCTCCAATGCAGTGCTTCATAAGACATTACAGACCCCTTTAGAACAAGGGGTTGAAAAGCTTTTCCATATATCTTGTATATTTGTGCTGCTGCCTGGCTTACCATTGTTTTGAATTGGCTTAAACTGAGTCTCAGACAGTCAAATGCCACAGCCTGCTTGAATTACACTTACCGCATGGAGTAACTGCGCTATTGGCCTGTTTCTTTCTTTTTCGGCATCTATTAGCCTATAGTTTATTAAGCTCCATTTTTAAGCCACCTGTAATTTTTCTCTGTAAAATATATTTCCAATAAAATGATAATACAGGGAAAAGAAGCTGTTCTCATGTATAATATTGCTTTATTACACATCCTTATGGCATCTATTCTGCCAAAATACATCTACATATCCTCAGATTAACTTACAAAACTGCTAGCCTAGAATGTAGCAATCTGTTAGCAGGTCTGATTATTTTGCAGTAGACCTGCCAATGAAGCAGAGGTAGCACTGTCAATCCCAGTGATAGATGGGATCTGAAAAGTGACCCCATAATGCTTTTCCACTGATCCTGCAAGAGACTTTGATCTGAGAGACTTCTAGTCTCACAGTCCAGTCACGTGGAGAGCGACACAGTCTATTGGGCTGTCTGCACAACTCGGTGAAGATTGTGGCTGTGGGCCTCACACTTCCAGGTTGCTTCCAACCCTCCAGCCAGCCTAGGGGGTCCATTTTCTGCCTCCCTCCCTTTACAGGTTACATGAAACATTTTGTGGCTTCTCAACATAGCCTTATACTTTTTACCAAGTGTGCTCCTCATACAGAAGCAGGCATAGCAAGGCATGACAATTGTAATGTAAGAAGCACTAATCCAGGGGTGAGCAATTATTTTGGCCAGAGCGCATAGCTCTGATGGAAGTTTTTTCAGAGGGCAATAGTTGTGTTGTACCTCCAAACAGAACACAACAGAGTGTATGTGTTAAAAAAATAAACCAAATTACGCCGTTTATATTCTGTGTTTACACACACACTACCAGGACTCACAATGCATCTCTGGCTCCATAGACAGGTCTGTTCCCAGGGGAGTCAGTTGACAACAGAATCTCATTTTTCTATGTCATTTTGCAGTCAGTATAGTGTCATCCTGGATATAACGAAGGATGGATTTCTCTCTCTCTCAGCACAGATGATTGCATTGTATTCTGCACATTTACCTCCATGTTCCACATACAGTTCAAAAATGTGAATGTCTGCTGTGCCAACTGTCCCCTTGTTCAGATGCAGAACTACTAATAAATAGAGGAACATCTCTGCATCTAAAGCAGCTATTTCGCACAGATGTGTCAAACTACAGACAGCTGACCGGATCTGCCCCTCAGATTGATTTGATCTGGCCTTAGGATCTGGATGGGTGCTTTTTTTTTGCATCTGAGGACACATGCATACAGTCATGCTCTCGCAATGGATTTTTTGTTCAGAAATGTGATAAAATGGGGAGATGCACTAAAGAGTGAGAGATCTTAGTGCACTGACTCCATAGTATAACATAGGAACTGAAGAAGTGGTATCAGTGGAGACATTATCATCTTTATCACACCTTAGTGCATAACCCCACAGTGTCATTATACCAGAGCAGTTACCCCTCTGCCATTTTCATACCTCCATCACATCTCTGTCTTTCCTTCTCTATCTGTCTGTCTGTCTCTGCCCATTTTAATACCTGTATGTGAAGCACATCTGGGCGAAGCAAATGTAACATTCCCACTGATTTAAATGGGGTTTTAATACCTTGCATGATAGAGATGTTTCCATTCTAGCACACGGGGTTAAATGTCCATTTTAATTCATTGGCAATTTATTTAATTCCCATTTGCAATCTTCCCCCAATACGGTCTCACCATTGTAAAATAAATACATTCAAAGGTAAATTATTGTATGGAAACAATTTTCAAAACACTTCACATGTCATAAAATACTCTGAAAAACTAGTGCAATGTGTGCCTTTCCCCAAACAGCCAACACACCAACTGGGCATACTGCACCAGGAAGAACTATCCACAATACTCTATCACTTTACATCACTGATGCATTTGTGGACATGCACTGAACTGTACCCTTCTCAGGTTCCCACATGCATAGTTTTAAAATCAGTCCACTGAGGGTATCGTATGGCACTGAAACAGGAAGTGGAATCATTTCTTAAGCCTTTGCGTGTCACTGGGGTGTGCAATGCATCCCTTCAATGAAAAGATGAATTAATTTTCTTGACTTTTTGGGGGATTTTGATTAGAACACGGTCCTGTTCAAGCTTTTTTTTTTTTTTTTTTTTGAATGACAAAAAAGATTTCCATTCAAAGAAGCAAAAGTTGAGCAATTCTGGAGCAATCCAACTGCCAAATAAAAACTCCCACTGATTTAAATGGGGATTTTAACCCCCTGAATGCTAGAGTTTCCTAATACATTGCAAAGGCCTCTCTAGGATTCAATGGGTTATAAGGTCAATGAGCCCTGAATAGGCCCTTAAACATTTTATACTTTAAATATGGAGTGGGCAACCAATAGCCCTCCAGCTGCTGGCTGGCTGAGGATGATGGGAGTTGCAGTCCAGCAACATCAGGAGGGCCCCAGGTTGTCAGCCCTTGCTTTAGAGGTATCAATATCCCAGGAAAACATGATATAATGACATTACCATGACTGTGCTCAGTGGTGTAATCAGGATATCTTGTGGATTTGTAAGTATGAGACTATGTTATGAAGGACAGCTGAAACAGCACAGGGATACGGGTATATTAGGAGACTGGAACGTTTGGACAAATAACTCAACATTCAAGGGGTATTCAGAATGGAGAGAGAGAACGGAAAAGCAGATGTAATACACATTATGGAAAGACCAGTCAGAGACTGAATTATGCTACTTATAGGATGATATAATAGGAGCAACAAGTGGGTGGTGATAATGGATTACAGAATTCTCCAACGCATTAAAAAACAATCTGACTGACCCCACCAATCACAATGGATGTGTTAACTTGTCAGAAATAGGCCTATTTTATAAAGGTGACTTTGCTGCAACAAGTTGCACAGTATAGAGATCATTTTCTATGGCCTCGTTCACACTGGGGATTCTAGTTTAGGGTGCTTAGCGCAGTTACAGCACCAGTGAACTGGAACTATTTACCCAATGTGTGTCTTACATTGCAGTACATCTCAGAGCATGTCACATGTGCCCCTGGAAGGAGCGTGTAGCGAAACGCGCCTTAGGCGGGCTTAGATGCTGGTCTCTTCTATCCACCTTTTTTTCATATTTTGTGAGAAACTTTAGTCTCATGTACTTCATGTTCCATTATCAGTGAATTTCAAACTTTTTTGTGCGCAGAGGTCCTTAACAGGGCTGGAAATTTAAGATGGGTAATGTTATTAGTGACTTTTCAGGTCTAGTTAACAACTTTTGAGCAAACGGAATTCTTTGCCTCCATTCAAGGCACCGTTTTGCCTGAATGGCTACCACAGGGCTCTTTATTTTAAGAGTCTTATAATGATTTTTCTCTAAGTGGTGTTTTTTGGCTATATCCCCATCTACCCATTTTTTGTGACTGGCAATCCGGTTTTATTTCTTTCCAGGCAGTACACTTGTCTAGGGGAGCCTTGAATTTAAACCTGGCCCTGTGTGTGCGTGTTGTCTCCTGGGCTCAGTAGTTTCTACTTACGATGCTGCCAAAAAGGTAGGTGAGAGGGAATGATGGCTCAGCCTCTTAAATCTCATTTTGTCCTCTTCCGTCTACTTCTTCCCTTTCTTTTTTTCCTCCGCTTCCACCTTTTACTTCCTCCTTAGCTCTCCTACCCTCTTTCTTACCACTGACAGCTATTTTTCCAGTCCCTTGCCTGTTTCTCCTACACAGTCTATTTTTGCCCCCTTCCCTCTCCCTGCTCCTCAGTGCTGGAACGGGAGTTGGGTGCAGTGGACAGTGCGCTAGGTTTTGGAAGGAGAGTTAGATTCAGGGGAAAGATGCTTGAAGGGGAGTTAGATGCTGGAAGCTGGAATACCGCAAGTTATTTAAAGGGATGGTAATGCTTCATAATAAAAGCAGCTCTAATTAATCATCATAGTATTTGGACCTTGGAGAGTGTTATTTCAATTCTGTCAGAGTTGTAGTACAAGAGCAATTCAATGACAAAGTATCCCCCTCCCGCCCCTTTTACTGATGTAACACTGCTCAGCCAGAGCAGAAGGGAGGTGCCCAGGTAGACTGCACAGAGAGGGACAATCTTCAATTAAGATAAGGGAAAGAGCTGAAAAACTTGTCAAGGGGGGAAGGGCTTTCATTGTTTTCATACAAAGAAGATTGTCCCCTGCTGTCATCTGTCTGGTCTTACAACCAGATTCACATCTGAGAAGAGATGGCTTACACTAGGTAAAAGGGGCGGAAGGGGGAAACTTTGCTTGTGAATAGCTCTTAAACCATAAAGGTTTGAGAGATAAGACTTATATCATTCTTCATGTTTTTAATGCCTACAAAATAAAATAAAGATAAAATGAAGTATTACTATCCCTTTAAGCTTAAAATCTTTGGACAAGCTGAATTCACATAACAATATAAAGCAAAGTAAGAAAAAAAAACATTAAATGCAATAGGCATCTATTTTCTGAGCTTTGTCCAGCTTTCCTGTTGGTCCTACAAAGCCTGCAGTGCAGCTCTGGATTCTTGGGCAGGTCTGTTGCCAGAGAAGCAGACCTGCTGAGAGGGCCCTATTAAAGTGTAAGTTGGCCTTTACAATGGATGGTCAAAGAATGGGTGTGGAAGTGGGTAGAGCTGGGCAGAAAGTGTGCATAGGAGGTGGGGAGCTGGCGGAGGGTGCAGAATTCTCCGGTGCCTGGGGAAGCAGGCTTATTCATTGGAGTCCCAGTAAATGACATTAAATATTGGAGTTTTAAGGACATATGCAGAGAGGTTTCCAGATGCAGCTAGGCTAATTAAATGAAAATCCTTGTTACTTGTAGCTCCTGTTAGTGAACCCTTCATGAAACCTTATTACGTGTTTCTCTCTAGTGACTACTTTAAAAAGCTAAATTTAATTATTTTAAAGTGTCAACTACCCAAGAGCCTTGCAGATCAGACTATGACCAGTGGCAGTGGTAATGGAGTCCATATGGAACATACATTTCTTACAGCAGCCACTTAATTTACTAGTGTTTCACACTATGTGGAGACTGTCAGCTATGTGTTACTGATACTGAGAAGCGTGCATGCTAACGGAGTACTCTTAGGGACCTACGTGTTTCATCAGTAGTCCTATACCCTTGTGCGCTTTGTCAGTACAGTTGATGTTGCTATTTGACCCCTTTCCATCATCATCAGGCTTGATAGATGACTTTCCACTTTATTTTTATTACATACCCTTGTGAATAAAGAGGGACAACAGATTGCAGTGATATCTTTTTACATGTCATTAAGGTTTGACTGCATGTAACGTACAGTACAGATCACACTCCTGCCCAGTGCAGAGAAGTGATATTAATATTCTGTTTGACTCCATGACCTTCTCTGTGATGTTGAGTCCCATTGAGGCTGTCCACTTATGGAACTCAGAATTTAAATTCCATGTTGAAGAATGAGTTAGACAACCTAGAATGACATTTGATTGGCTGAATTAGATGCAATATGTCAAAATACTTCTGTCTTTAAGAGGAGAGAGAGAGAGAGAGAGAGAGAGAGAGAGAGAAAGAAAAAAAAAATACTGATAGGCCCTCACAAACCGAGACTGATTTCCTATTAGGAGTAGAACAGACAACTGCCTAGAGCTCCAAATTGTAACCCTTTGAGTGCCAGAGAGGTATGCAACACATTGCTTTGCATACCCCTGTGGCACTCAAAGGGTTAAAGGTGGCTCCTCAGCAGTGCTGGACGAGCACGCATTCTTTATTGTGGGTGTGGCCAGTGCAATTCCAAACCCCCTGGACAGGGCATCTGCCCCTAGTTTATGGTGGCTGATTTACCACTTTAACTACTCCTATTCTTTCTACTCGTTTAACCCCTTGGATGCTGTGTGTTGGATAGCTCTCTAGCATCCAAGAGAAATAAAGATCCAAAGAAGGCGCAGAACCAAAATTGAAGCCATATGATAAAGCTGGGTAGTTTAAGAAAGAATACTGCCTCCTGTGGCAAGTGACAGAACAGATTTTACACCAATGACCCACATCGTGTGGGACATCCTCAGGATGTTCTTTTTTTAAGTTTCTCACTAGACGGGGCATCCTATTGCTTACAATTAGATAAATGTACTATGTAAGGGTACATTGTACTAGTGACAGATTAACTGAGAGGTTCACCAACATGGACTTGGGAAGCCAGGATAGGAGGCAAGTTCATAACAGATGCTCTGAAGGGTAACAGCTGATTTACAGCAAAATGCAACACTTGCACAGAGATCTGCCACTAAGGTTACACAAATTAGATTTGAATTGGAATGACAAATGTTCAGACAACATGAATAAAAGGGGCTGTATGGATTTACCAGTGTTGTTGTTTAATTTTAAGCCTGAAAATGCTACTCCTGTACCTATCTTGGCATTAAAGCTTCAACTCTTTGCGTGACAGAGAAGTATTCAAGGCAGTGGTTCACATAATCTAGAACATTCGGGGCACCCCTAACATATTTAATGTACTTTATCAAGGTCATAATGAAGGGTACAGTACATAAATATACAGTTATTATTAGGTCTTACAATCACAGTAATAAAACTAAACATATTGTGCAGAACAATTTCTATTAATCTTTATTTAAAAGTCCATTTTTGTTAGTCTTCATAGAAAATGTGGGGCACCCTAAGAGGATGCCGTGGACAGTGCCACGGCACCCTGGTTGAGAATCACTGATTCAAGGCAATGCATAACTTGCACTCAAAGGGTTAATGCAAGTCGGAGCACAAACCCTACTAGTATCCTAGTAATCAAGTACCGAAAGAGCTCACAGAGAGAAACATATCAAATAAAAAAATATCACTAAGTGTAGCAGTTAATAGCAGGGAAATCAAACATACAAAGCCAATTTAACACAACACTCACATTAGCCCCACTGGGGCTTTGTGTAACTCAGGATCCTGCCCCTCAACTGTTATGATATTGTGTCCTCCTTCACTTGACTCATCCCTTACAAGTCCTTTGTTGTTCTGTTGGTCCCATTTCTTATATTGAAAGATATTGAATGCAATGCTTCATATATGGACTATGGGTAAAGCGTGGTACCATGTTAGCCATAGAAAATGCAGGAGACTAACAGAGTAAAAATTATAACTTTATTGACTAAATGATATGCAATCTTTCAAGACAACTACAATAGGTCTCTTCTTCAGGTATAATAAGAATGAAAGCTGAAAGTACAATACATTACTTAAAAATGCAGTCACATAATTTTAACATCTAACCCCTTGATTGCCAGAGAGGCATCCAAAATATTGCAATACTACATACTGATAACAGTATGCAACAGTATGCTTGGTTTGCAAGCACACCTTTTAGACCATTCCAATGAAGTAATTCATTGTAAATAACGCGGCTCTGCTGCAGAGCCTCCGTGTCGGCCGACACAGATCTCCTGCTGACAGCTTTACAGCTGACAGCAGGAAATTATGAACTTTAAATGCCTGTATCTCTCAAACTATAACGGTTTGAGAGATGCAGTTTTTTGTGCTGTGCTCAACTTTTTAAGGACTACAATTTGAAAATATTTTTAGTGGGACATTACTATCCCTTTAATTCTTTTTATGGCTGAAGAAAAGATCTAGTTGTCTTGAAAGCTGGAATCCAAAGTCACTCAGTTAGCCAATAAAGTTATAATTTTTTACTCTACTAGTCTCCTCCATAAATACGACTGTCATAGACACGCTACCATCGGGAACAATAGGAGAAAATTCTCAAAGGGGGCATCGGGTAAGACCAGATCAATAACAGAGTGCGTACAAACCTTACATGTACAACCATTACACGCATGGTGAATGCAAGGACATGATATCCAGGACTGACTGAACAAGGGCACAAGAACAAAGTTCATAGGGGCTACTAGGTTTTTCTGCCATTGAAAGGTAAGTGTGGGGGGTATTAGGTGGTATTAGAACATCTTTCAGAGGGAATGTTCACAGAACTGCACTAAATTTGCAGACATTTCCACAAGTAGAAAACAGGAGTTTTTGTCCATCCCTAAATAACAGGAGAGAGTTCAAATATTTCACAAGAAATTTTACATAAATGAGGCATTACAGAACAATTTTAACCCCTTTGAGAGCCAGAGTGGGTTTGCAAGGCATCCCACTCAAAAGGATTAACTTTCTGATTTTTAGTTCACAAAATTAGGTCAGTGAATTTGCTGGCACAGTGGTTCGAGCCAATAATGCATTAACTATGCATCTGATGGGCTTCAGTGTGAACTCATTCTGTCACTGCACTGAAGATGCCAACATTTGATTGTTCATGCACAGGCGTACACTACGTATCAGTGTGCAGGAGTATCAGGAGCATCACAAAATTATTTTTGTTAAGCAGAAAGTGGTGTGTAATCTGTATGAGTAGTGAAAACCTAGAGGAGTCACACCTCAGCTGTGAGAATAAGGAGTCTGATGTGTTGAATCTTCCATAAAAGTACCACTTAAAGGGATAGTAATACTTCGTTTTAACTTTATTTTATTTTGTAGACATTAAAAAAATATGAAGAATGATATAAATATTATCTGGCTGAACGGGGGGGGGGGGATACTTTGCTTGTGAATATCTCTTAAACCATAAAGGTTTGAGAGATAAGACTTATATCGTTCTTCATGTTTTTTTTAATGCCTACAAAATAAAGTAAAGATAAAACGAAGTATTACTATCCCTTTAAGAGGAGAAAGGAAAATCCCCATTGAGTTAATGGATATATTGATCCCTTGAATGCTAGAGAGAGCTCCAACATGCTCTCTTTCTCCTATACTATATTCTAGAGTTACTTTCATTTCATTTATCTTAGGACATCAGGCTTAACCCTTTGAGTGTCAGAGGGGTAAGCAACGTGTTGCGTACCCCTCTGGCACTCAAAGGGTTAATCTCCAACTTAGAAAGGACCTTTGTAATATTAGCTGCTATACAAACCTCTAGAAATGTTTCTAACCACCACTCTAGAATTTCAATGGGTTAAAGAAAAAAATATATATTTCTTAAGATTCCTAAGATAAGTAGATGTTCGCATTAGAATCAAAACTCATGCATAGTGTAATATGCGACTCCACCAGCTCGACTCTTTCTCTGACCTTGGATATTAGCCTAAAAGTCATGTGGCAGCATTTTGGGGATGGACTAGAGCAAAGATGGGCAAAATACATCCCCCGCAGGCTGATTTTCCCCAGCCCTCAAGTCTGGATTGCTGTAAAAACAATACAGTTCTTCTGCATTCAAACATATCATTTCAGGTTTTCTCGGCACATGAAGAGTGCGACATTTTATCATAAAGCACAATACAGATAAAATGTAATTCTCTTCTAGCAAGTGATAGATACAATAGTTTGACTAATATTTTCTTTATGTTAAATAATCATCATCTTCAACGTGGTACAATTATAAGCATGAGCATGTAGAGTAATGCGCGGACGCAGTTATGTGCAAATAACTCTTCTAGCAAGGGGATCTTAAAATTCTTAGATTCGCTTAATATTTATAACCCCTACTGTGTATTACACAAATACACAGAATTATACATCTTCCTGTTGTCTGAATGTTTAACATTCTCATTGCAACTGATCTTATTCCCTCTACTACACCCAAGTTTACTCTCTCTCTCTTTCTTTAATGCCATTTAAAAATTTTAATTTTCTGAGATTAACTAAAAGGCAAAGACTATTCAAATGCAAACGGTTCCGCTATTTGATCCTTTTCTCCCAAGAAAAAAGAAGAAAAATATTTCCTTAGGCCCTTAAGGACCTATGACGTCCTGGCACGTCATGGGTTGGCGAGCCATAAGGACCCATGACGTGCCAGGACCGTCATGGATTTCAGGGCTCCCTGCGCATCTGCACGCCATTCGAGGAGCCCTGAGCCGGATGTGCTATTTAAAAAATAATAATAATCGTTCGTGTTCCTTAGGTGCCGGCCGCGCGTGAGGCTGGTCCTTAAAGGGTTAAAGTCAATATGTTCTCCAGAGAACCCGCTTATTGCTTGACCAGTTGCTTTACAACCTGCCCAGTGTTTACTTATATGGGGAACTTTGTCAGTGCACAGGAGGCATTAAAGGGGCATTCTAACCAATGACGACTATGGAAATCTACTCCCCATAGCTTAAAACACACCCATTTCCCGTCCATGTGCCCTGCAGAGTACTGAGTGAAATAAGCCATTGGCCCTTCTGGGAGATTTCAATGACCTGCATTCAAGCCCATTGTCAGAGAGTTCACCAATACATGGATTCAGTGGAGAAGATAGCCATGTTGTTTCCTCCCTGAGAAGAACAGAATAAAATGTGAACATCCCCCAGCCCTCCAAATTGACAATATTGTTTATCAGCAGGCTGGGGGGTGCAGTTTTTCACTGTACTCCTCATTTCCTGCTGTGGTTTACAGAGATGACTACAGCCACCTGGTCAGGAAGTACAAGAAAACATCGCTGATACTTACAAACACCACGTGATATTTCACATTTATGCAGATGTAAAGAAACTAAATTATATAAAGCCTACAATAATATGTCCAATATCAGTGCAACTTGTATTGTACCATGCGTTTCTTTAACCCCTTGGATGCTCAAAATGTGGAGAAATCTCTATTATCCAAGAAGGTAATCTCTTCTGCCACACACATATATCGTAGAGCTCAACATTCTAGTGTAAGTCCTAATAGACCAAGCTTTACAAGCATGTTAACATGGGAACAGGCAGTGCTATCAAAATGACTGGGCCACTGAGTAACAACTGGCGCTCAAGCAGAGCGCTACAGAACTTTCAATGTTTCCTTTAATGAAGCCTTGAGTACTGGATGAAAGAACCACTTATGGTTATACCTTATGTCCCTGTCCAAGTTCAGTCCTCAAGGGCCACCAACAGGTCAGGATTTAAGGATTTTCCTGATTAAACGCAGGCGAGTTAATTAGTGGCTTTTGCAAAGATTATGTTTCCCAGCACCCCACCCTCTGCTAAAAAGGACCAAGTAAAACGTTCTCTATTAGATGGAAATACAGTTGATAAGAGCCTAGCCAGCAAGTCTGCAGAAGCGTGCACAAAATACCTGCACTGCTATGTGGAGCACTGAGCTTTGCTACTGCTCAACCTCGGAGTTATTTTAACGGAATGACCTATTGAACAACATGGGGATCCCCAGGTTCAAACTACAACACCTATAATCCTCAGCCAATCACTTTCTGGCTACAGATGATGACATTTGTAGTCTAACTCCAGCTGGTGAGCCACATGTTGCTAACCTTCAGATAGGAGCACTGGAAGTGTCAGGCTGTCCCTCCTGTTCTTGGCTTGTGCTGGCAAAAGTGAAAGCAGAAGGACTGAGCTAAACAGAAACCGCAAGCCAGATTTGAGAATATTATTTGCATGCTTTGCTTACAACTATATATATATAAGTATTTCCTAATAATTCTAGGGTGAACCCATGGTTTTAAAATCACATTACAAGCCCATATTCTATAAGCTTGTCATTTAAATGTTAAAGTGGAACTATCACCCTATATTAAAGGGATAGTGATACTTAAGTATTACTAATCCCTATAGTAAAGCCGTACTAAAAAAAAAACATATTGCCCCCAGTGTCATCTCTCAAACTTTTATGGTTTGAGAGATAATCGCTCCTAAAGTTGCCCTCTACCTCCCCCTTCCCCGTAGTCAGCTTTGTAGCTGACTGAAGGGAAAACTGGTCATAGATCATCAGGTGGCTCTGCAGCAGAGCCGCGATTGCGTTATCTAAAAAAAACCTTTCACTAAAACGGTCTTCTACGTGTGTTTGCAAACCAAGCACACGTAGAAGACCATTTCATTGAACGTTTTCTTTTTTAGTAACGCGATCAGGCTGTGCTGGAGAGCCGCCTGAAAGTTGTATGACTCTCTTCCCTGCAGTCAGCTAGAACGCTGACTACGGGGAAGGGGGAGGGAGAGGGCAACTTTAGGAGCGTTCATCTCTCAAACCATAAAGGTTTGAGAGATGACACTGGGGGCAATATGTTTTTTTTTTAGTAGGGCTTTACTATAGGGATTAGTAATACTTAAGTATCACTATCCCTTTAAGTCCCCCCCCCCCCCAATAATTAGGCATATGGCGATTAGGTTCTTAACAGTGTTATTATTGGGCAAAAGTACCACGTTCTGAAGTAATCCTGCTTTTTCTGAGACAAATGGCCAGGCTTCTTACTTTAGAGCCGTTTGCGCAGTCAGTCCCTTCCGGTACCTTAAGGTACCATGCAGTGCCTCCTAGAGGAGACTGGAATGGACAGCGCAGGCACGCAGATGTCTCCAAGACAAGGTGTCTGTGTGCAAGCCTGGCCGTCGGTCTCAGAAGAAGAAGGATTACTTAAGAACAAGGTACTTGTGCCCAACAATAGCACTGTTAAGAAGCTAATCGCCATATGCCTAATTATTGGGGGGGGGCTTTATAGATTTGCAGTTTTAAGTCTGTTGAATGAGGTTTTGTTCTGGTGTTGCACTATGCCATACTGTGGACCTCTAGTGATGCCCGGTCATGTGACTGCCCAGGGGAAAGTGCTCCTGAAATTTTCTTTTTTTTTTTTTTAAAAGGTTGGCAAATATGTGTGTGTAACTAACATAGTTGATGAGGTTGAGAAAAGCTCAGTTTTGCCATATAACCTTTGTTTTAGTTGATTCAGATGAAAACTACTGTGTGCTACATTTTCCAAGATATGGGCAGTATGGGATTGTTTGGGCATTTCCAGGTTACTGTTCCTCTGTGAATAAATAAAGACATTATAGTAATAAGGATCAGAAGAAATCAGTGCCAAAAGCTTCCATTTCCTTTTACCTGCTGTAGGGGTAGAGTTATCATAGGATATCAACTTGGGTTATACCAGTAGATATCCTTACTATAAGCATATGATATGATATGTGAAACGTGTTTGAATTATGGTGTATATTTATAAATCTGCCCATTTGTTGAAGCCCCAAGAAGAATGAGACCGAAGCCATTTTGACTTTTCTGCTTCAAAGTGCATGCGTTACCTCCTCCTTTCACTGTATCTCTGCCCATAGCCCGCCAGTCTTGTGCACTGCCTGTGAGGAGTGCATGTAAATTACAACATGTGATGCTATCCTCCTTGCCGGACGCGCGCAATACAGTCTACACACAGCGGATCACTAGTTTAACGTTTTTAAACTGCGACAGTTCTGAAAACAATATTATTAAACCTTTTGTTTGTGTAATGGTTAAATGTGTATTATGATATTCATTTTATAACATGCTGATGCAAAAAGGGTTCATTTAAACTACGTGTTACTTTTATGGACCATCAAATGTTTAAATCTACATATGGATATGTGTCCGCAATATTTCAATTCTGGCTCCTGTTGCTCTTAACCCTTTCAGTTCCAGTGGTGCACGCAATGCATTGCATACCCCTGTGGCACTGAAAGGGTTAACCAAAGCCAAGCCTATGGACAGATTTTGATAAATTAAATAAGCCGCACTAAGAGTTCCAAGGATGCTCGCGTTGATCAGACCGCTTCCCTGTTTGCATGGAAATGTCCTGCTTATTTATATAGTGCAAGCGAGATACATGCACGCGCCCACACTACAGTACAATGACCTGAACGCACAGGAAACTTAGTGCATGCCAGGTCATGTGATCATGAAGGGGAGGACGCAGGAGGGATCGAGAAGACCGGTGGACGTGACAAGGTTACCTTAAAGGGATAGTAACACTTCGTTTTAACTTTATTTTATTTTGTAGGCATTAAAAAAACATGAAGAATGATATAAGTCTTATCTCTCAAACCTTTATGGTTTATGAGATATTCACAAGCAAAGTTCCCCTCCCCGCCCCTTTTACCTAGTGTAAGCCATCTCTTCTCAGATGTGAATCTAGTTGTATGACAGGACAGATAACAGAAGGGGACAATTTTCTTTGTATGAAAACAATGAAAGCCCTTCCCCCCTTGACAAGGTTTTCAGCTTTTTCCATTATCTTAATTGAAGATTGTCCCTCTCTGCAGTCTATCTGGGCATCTCCCTTCTGATCTGGTTGAAGAGGGGGGGAAACTTTGTTTGTGAATATCTCTTAAACCATAAAGGTTTCAGAGACAAGACTTATATCATTCTTCATGTTTTTTTAATGCCTACAAAATAAAATAAAGTTAAAATGAAGTATTACTATCCCTTTAAGGTAACTTGTGTGTCATGCGCAGTACATCTTCCACCAGTCTCCATGTCACAAGGTACCGTTTATTTTAACTTTTATGGGTTTACGATTGTGTTTTATAAAAAAAAAATAATACAACGCTTTACATTGTGTTGCGAACTACATAAAGCCTAATTCATAATGGAGTGATAGTTCCCATTTAAAAGGTTGCCGACATAGAAGTTGTACCCTGGTGGCTGTCCTGGAGTGCACTATAGTGGTGTCTTTTAGTGCTTCTGTTATTGGCTTTCTTAAAAAGATCAGTTACATTATTGATGCACTGCACATTTACATTTCCAGTGCAGAGTATCACCACTGAAAAGCATTAGAGCCCATACTTTTCACTTTCAATCTGCCCCTTCTGTCTTTCTGTGTGACCCTGTGTCCATCTGTGACAGTCACCTTCTCTCTGTAGATAATTCTCTCTTGCTCTCTCTGTAGACATCACTATATCTCTCTCTGTGCACTTTTCTCTAATTCTTTGTCTCTCTCACTCTCTGTCCATCTGTGTGTGTGTGTGTGTGTGTGTGTGTGTGTGTGTGTGTGTCTGTCTATGTTCATCTCTTTCTCTGTCTGAGGATGTTGGGAATTGAAGCCTAACTGGAGAGCCACATGCTACCATGCCTGCTTTAGTCCCTGCTCATTATAGCAGAGGATGTTCTATTGAATCTGGGAACCCCACCCGCACAACTTTTTGTCCAGTAAAATGTCTATTCAATAGTCTGTGGGAGTTTTTTTATCCAATCAGATTGATAGTTTTACATCATTTTGATTTGGAGATTCTAATATCAGCCTATACAGATTACATATTATTGGTATAGCAGCGTGATGACACTTAACAGTCAAGGGTATAATACCAATGTCACAGAACTGGCTGACGGTGTATGGTCCCCTTGAGGAAGATTTAATTATTGCCTGGTCCATTTTCTCCCATACCTTGTAATAATTACCGGTATGCCTTTTGGTGCCGCACTAAAAAAGGCTTCCTTAATGTAGTAGGATAGTACTGCAGGTTATTCCAGCAATGGGGGATATCGCCACCATTTCCAGAATACATCCTATATTATCCTGGGCTTCCATTGTCTGCTGATTCTTCACTCTTCTGGGGTGCATTTCCCCCTTTCACACGCTGCCTATATTCGGACACTATGCAGGGTTATATATTATTATCTGGTCAATGTCCTGTAGAGACGAGATGGGATGTGGCTCATTAACAGCATCCTCTATTTGTCTGTTCTATTGTGATCCTGCAGAGCGATTTCTCTTTCCATTCTACCACTTGTTTTTCTTTAAGCAGCTTTCAGATTAATAATTATATTACTTGTTTACGCTATAGGGATATTTGCATGGGTATACATGTAGACGATAAAGAACCATCTATTTCCATGGCAACCACATCAGTCTGGTGCCAAAACAGGGTTGGTGGAGGTATTTAAAGATGGTTTTGCACAGTTTTGGTTACTCTGATGGGGGTTGAAAAAAAAAACAAAAAAATGTTGGCACTTTTTTTGCTGTTGTATGAATAAAATTCAGGGTTTGGTTCACTGAAATCCCTGAATGTGAGCTTTTTTCTTTTTTTTGCTATATGACAGAAACATAATATAGTTAGGAACTGTTTTGCAAGTAATAGGAGGTTCTGCTTCCCCTATTTTTGTGAGTCTCCAGGGTTTCAGATGAATTTCTAGAAGTGATCACAAATGCATTTTCTGAAGATAGATAAAAGCTATAACCCTCTCACATCATAAGAAAAGAAAAAAAATAATATAAAAAAACACAAGATATTTAGCAAGCAAAAATGAAAACCCGGAGCTGGATTTTCCAATAAGCAGAGTAGGCAACTGACTAGGCAGATGCTTCAGCTGTGCTGGTGGCCACACCTACATTCTGGATTGTGGGTGTGGCCAGAGTATTCTCAATATCCCTGCACAGGCTATTATTTAACCCCTTGGATGCTAGAGAGATCTCCAATGCATTGCAACTGAGGAGTTAAAACTTGTTTTTGTCCTTGCCTGGTATAGGCCAAGGGTATTTTCTGTGCAAAAAAACAAAACAAAAAAAAACAGCGGATGTGACTTAGTGGGGGGGGGGATTATGTGTGCTGCTAAAGACACCTTGAGAGCCATGCCTAGTGGCGCTTGTGAATGTCCTTGCATTCCTATAAATGTGTAAAATTGTTTACTTTATTCTAAATACATTCTAATGCTGGAGATTAAGCTGGTAATCTCTGTTTCAGAGTGATAATGTGACACACAGCTGGTATTTGTATGAGATAGCAAGGAAATTGCACGTTAAAGTTAAATAAGGGCCTACTGATAAAATACTCTATAAAATATTTAGTGAACTAACAAACGCTGTGGTCAGACCACTTTGAAGACAGAGTGAATCTTGGCACATACTATACACGTGAAACTAAGAATAGCTTCTCAGAAACATCTCAGTCAGTTAGTGCAACGTCTTAATCCAAACCTAATCCTAATCAGAAACAGCCGTTTGTGTGGCTCTGCAGAGACAGAGAATCAGATAGGAACACTTCATTTCTTATAGAGCAAACAGTTTAATCAAACAGGGTAAGAGTTACATATGAAATTGATAAAGTCAAGATCAGTTCTACAGAAGAGAAAATACATATTTATATTTCAAATCACTGAAGACATGGGGCCACATTCCAAAAACATTTTAAAGCTCAGGTAATAATGAATTTATTCCTTCTTTTACATGCATGAGAGTTAAAGGAAAACTCTACATAATGATGTTGATGTACAGAGAATATTTGCAGTTCCAGAGTTTTGGGTCCAAGTGTCAGCTGTAAGTTAAAGGGATAGTAATACTTCATTTTAACTTTATTTTATTTTGTAGGCATTAAAAAAACATGAAGAATGATATAAGTCTTATCTCTCAAACCTTTATGGTTTATGAGATATTCACAAGCAAAGTTTCCCCTCCCGCCCCTTTTACCTAGTGTAAGCCATCTCTTCTCAGATGTGGAATGCAGTCCATAGACCAGACAGATAACAGAAGGGAACAATCTTATTCCTATGAAAACAATGAAATCCCTGCCCCCCTTGACAAGCTTTTCAGGTTTTTCCCTTATCTTAATTGAAGATTGTCCCTCTCTGCAGTCTACCTGGGCAGCTCCCTTCTGCCCTGGCTGAGAAGTGTTACATCAGTAAAAGGGGCGGGAGGGGGACACTTTGCTTGTGAATATCTCTTAAACCATAAAGGTTTGAGAGATAAGACTTATATCATTCTTCATGTTTTTTTAATGCCTATAAAATAAAATAAAGTTAAAACAAAGTATTACTATCCCTTTAAGGGCTAGGTGTACATCCATGAATATAAAAGTCATCTAAAATGAATGAGCCTAATCTTCTAGGAGCCTGGGAGTCCAACGAGATTTTTCCAACCCTAAATTCCCATTCATTTAAATGGAAATTTGACCCCCTGAATGCAACAGATCTCTAATGTGTCGTGAAGCAATGTGTTGGACATTTCAGTAGCATTCAAGGGGTTGAAAGCCCCATTTTAATAAACTGATATTTTTATTTGTCCTCCATGATGCAGTTACTGTGATTTAGTGTGATCCAGAATTGCTCCAATTCTACGTCAACCTCAGTGTCAATTTGTTCAAAGGAAAGGCTGGCAACCGTCATCCATACAGCATCCAAGTAGTTCTATGTAGAGTTTGCTTGAAATATATCAATTTTCTGTATCTACAGAACACCACTGAAGCCTGACTTCAGATCTCACCTCTTTACAGACAAAAGTCTTCAATAGTATGAATGAGAAATACATTACAGAAAAGCCTCAGTCATGGTTAAAAGGCATATGGGCTTCTATCTGATTGTGAACTGAAAGTACTCTGCTATAGGCTACAACAGAATTCCAAGACAAGAAAAATGCACCTACCTACAGGGGTGAGAACAAGCTAGGAGATAAAGATAACCTCATTAACCCTTTGTGTGCCAGAGGGGTACACAACACATTGCAAAGCACCAGAAAATGTACAGTTAGTGAGATATTCATACTTGTTATTATATGCTAATTGCACTACCCATGCAATACCAGTGACATTTCATGTGACAATTAAGCTTTACAAAGATGTTTCACATGAAGGTTTCAGTGATGTTTCATATGCTGCTGAAGCTCTGGGTTGTACCAGGAAATGTTCACTTTCCCTTTCCCCAGATATAAAGTGTGAATATCTCCTAAACTCTACACATGCTGGAATTTTGGTTAAGATGACACATAGGTAGTTTTGAATGGAGTTTTCAAATATAATAAGAAGATTTAAACAAAAGACAAACAAACATGATGCTTTGCCAGATCTACAACTTATTTATATTCAGTATCCTGTATGAAAAAGTATGTGAAGCTTTGGATTCAGGACCTGGTAGTACCCTGTTGAGCAGCAATGACCTCAGGTAGCAGTTTACTGTATCTGCTGTTCAGTCTCGCACACTGCTTATAAGGAATTATGGCCTATTCATCCTTAAAGAACTGCTTCAGCTCTGTGACATTTAAGGGCTTCCTTGCATGGACAGCTAGCTATGTCCTGCCACAACATTTTCATGGGGTTTACTTTTGGACTTTGATTATTACATATCAGAATGTACAATTTCTTCTTCAGCAGTCATTCTCTTATAGATCTGCTTGTATGTTTCAGATTTTCTTGTTGCATGACCCACTTTCAGTTCAGCTTCAGTTCACTAGTGGATGGCCTGACATTCTCCTCTAGAATCTTCTGATACACTGCAGAATTCATGGTTATGTCAGCCGATAGCAAGCCGTCCAGGTCCTGAGGCATTAGCAGTGCCAAACCATCACACTCCCACCACCATGCTTGGTGGTTGGATGATGCTTTCTGTTCAAACTCTGTTTCTTTTCTGGCAAACACAGTTTCTTATTGAGGACAGAGACCTTTGACTCATCTGTCCAGAGAACACTGTCCAGAAGTATTTTGCATGATCTGTGATTGCTAGCAAACTTCAGATGGGCAGCAATATTATTTTAGAGAGCAGTGGTTTCTCTCCTAGCTATCCTCCCTTTTACACCATTCTTGCTCAAAATTTTTCTGATTGTTGAGTCATGAACGCTCACATTAACCAAGGCGAGAATGGCCTGCAGATCCTTAAATCATACCCTGGGGTTCTTTGTGAATTTATGGCACCAGGTTTCTCTCTGAGAGAATTTGGGTAGAATAACTGTGGTTTTGAACCTTTTCCATTTGTATACTGTCTGACAGCGGATGGGTGGAACCCCAAATCCTTATTAATGGTTTTTCTCTCTTCCTAGACCAATGATCAGCAATAACTGCCTTTCTGAGGTCCTTAGTGACGTCTTGTGATTTGCCATGACATGCTTCCACACAATAGTATGTGGGCCTCAAACACTCTTTCCTGCAGATCAACTTGGTCAATTAAACACATGACTCAAATAATTCCTTTTAATTCGGCTGATGGGACCAGGGGTTCACTTACCTTGCCTCTTAACCCTTTGAGTGCCAGACTGCAATGTGTTGCGTACCACTATGGCATTTAAAGAGTTAAGTACACAATGTTGCCTACGTTATACATCATTTTGTTTCAGACTGTTTCAGCACACAGACTTGGTTAATATCAACCCTATTAGATATTTAGACAAGTAAAAGTTTTGATTCCTGAAGGCAGTCATGGTATGGAATTACTGTAATTACTATTGGGGGTTTACAAAGTTTTTCTTTACACTGTAAGTAAGTGCTTCTGCCAAACAAAAAAAATTATGGGTTGACACCGGGGTGGACAAAATATATTCAAATTAGTAGCCAGACGTCTCTGGTACAAGCACATTTTGCTTACTTCTAGGGGCACAATTAGAATCTATTGAGTTCTAATACCCAAAGACCTCCATAGACACTGGGCCCCATCACAACTGAACCTTAAGAACCCTCTGTAGTTATTCTCCGGGACTAATACTCAGGTTTGGATGATCGGGTTAACACTGGAAGGTGATCTGAGTGGAAAAAAAAATAAATCTTTCCCTGTAGAAGCACTGAGAAATAACTCTGGAAGGTTCACTGTTACAAAAATTCCTCCCAAACTTTGTGACTTCCAATATTATCATAGACTATGTTTTGACACCCTTGTTATACATATAGCAGATTTTATGTGCTCATTAAATGTATTTGAAACATTTTATTTTAACAGGCTAATAAACTATTTCATTTCCAAGAATGAATAAATAAGCCTTTCAACTGAGCAGTCTTCTCTTTGATACAGTCATACAGGTGGATTGTAAAGGTTTATAAAAACATTTTTTAAAAAAGTAGACAGGATGGCTTCCTGTCAGAAAATGGAGGCTAGATGGGAAATTAAGTAGAAACACCCATAAACAAGATTTCCTATTAGATGATAGCAATCTACTAACAGATTAGACTAGGTATTGTAATCAGTCCTAGTGCATGATAACAGATATACAGTAGAAAAGGTAACATGTGGCAGTGGTATAGAAATACTTTAGTTATTCTAAGAACATAAGCCTCCGTGGCTGTAACATGGATCAGTTCACGGTTTCTTAAAGTAGTAGTAGCTCCTGGAAACTAGACACCTGCCAACACAGTGAAAGATGAGTGATAATGATTTGGATTTTTCAGGTCACTTGATTCACTGGAAAAATCTGTAAATGCTATCGTATTTTAATGTGCAAGTAAATCATACCTCCCAAATGTCCCTCTTTAGGAGGACAGTCTCCGTTTGAGACCCCAATCCCTCTGTGCTTCTTTCTCACCCTGATGCCCCTCTGTTTAGGAGATCAGACTGTGTGATGTGTATCTAACTGTAACATATTGCTCCACAACAATAAAAAACTCATAAGTCATGAAATAACCTAAAATTGTGTATTAATCTGTGCCAACCCCAGCAACACCACTTAAATTAAAAGTTTTCTTCTTTGGACATTTGAAATGTTGGGAGGTATGGTAAGGTAGTCTATGTTGTTTTACTTCCTCTTTAAGTGAGGCCCCCACAAAGCATTAAGAGATAAACTAGTCAAAAACATGAAAAAGCAATTTAAATCAGAGTCTGACCTGCAAACAGTGCATATTGCAGAATTTAACAAGCACTTTTCACCTCTTAGAACTAAATCACACGTTATACCCCAGAGGCTGTAGTCAACTGACTGACAGGAAGTGGAAAGGTAGAGGGATGTGGCGACAGAAACACATATTTCAGGGAAAAAGTGCTACATACAAGGCAATGCTAGGAAGATATATGATATGTCTAACGCTTGCTGTTTGTGGGTCTAACAAACACATAATGTGAAGTCAGAACTGTATTTACATTCCAGGTGCCCCTAGGAAAGGCATCGTAAGCTACCTTGCCTCACCATGCCCACACTCTGCCCACTTCCCAAACCATTGTTATCTGCCTCAGAAAATGCTCTTTGCTTATAGCACACAAATACAAAATGCTTTTAAACAAGCTGGACACTGCTGGGGGATATCATCTGATAAATAAAACTGGGAAAATTAGTATATGAACCATACATTACAGTATTGTGGTAAGTTGTAAATAAGCAAACCACAATAAGCCAGATACAAGTGACTAATAGAGAGGGATCCTCGCACTGGGTTTAGCCAGCAAAGCTACAGCACCTATCACAAAGTGGCACTGTAGACAGCTGCCTACTCTACCTGATGTGTGTGGCCCTTTAGGGAATTCATGGGATATGCCTTTTCATTCAGGTGTCACTTGCTTCTGCTATGGGGCAGGGAGGTCACTGGGTGGCAAGTCCCTAAAAGGAAAATAGAATATGTGCATTGTCCATTCCCCATATTCTATTTTGGCTATAGAAATCACACATGGCCATTCAGTACATAATACTCTCAAGCACCTTCTGTAGCATGTCAGATAAGTGCCAGGGTCAGTGTTTCTAATAGCTGCCATTTAAATAGCTTTCTAGCATGGATATAACAGTATTTTACTGAATACTGAAGGCTTTAAGTTTAACCCTTTGAGTGCCAGAGGGGTATGTAATGCTTTGCATTGCGTACCCCTCTGACACTCAAAGGGTTAAAATACAACTACTACCAGAGCTGGGAGTAGTGTTGACCAAAAAGTGAAATACTGAGCTTTGGTGTATATTTTATTTGTTTGTTTATTTTTTTAATTTAGTTGTCATTTAAATACATTTACTATCTGTGCTGTTATGTGATTTTAGGGTTTGTTTTTTTTACAGTGAAAAGGATGTTCCATTTGTAGCATTCAATATAAAATAAATTATCTTTGACAGAATATAAAAAGTGTCCAGCTGATCATATGCCAAAAAACAGCATTAATTTCACAACACCTATTCACTGGTCATACAGTACAAGAAACCTGGTAATATTTACATTTTACATTTAAGGCCCTATGTTCAAAAGAATTATGGAGAAAACCAACTTTACAGGAGAAATAACATTTTCCTTTGATTCAAATGGGGCTTTTAACCGCAAAAATGATATAGAGGCCTGCAATGCATTATGAACCATTGTGTCAGAGACATCTCTTGCATTCAAAGGGTTAAAGGGATAATAATACTTCGTTTTATCCTTATTTTATTTTGTAGGCATTAAAAAAACATGAAGAATGATAGAAGTCTTATCTCTCAAACCTTTCAGGTTTGAGAGATATTCACAAGCAAAGTTTCCCCTCCCGCCCCTTTTACCTAGTGTAAGCCATCTCTTCTCAGATGTGGAATGCAGTCCATAGACCAGACAGATAACAGCAGGGGACAATCTTCGACCTATGAGAACAATGAAAGCCCTGCCCCCCTTGACAAGTTTTTCAGCTTTTTCCCTTATCTTAATTGAAGATTGTCCCTCTATGCAGTCTATCTGGGCACCTCCCTTCTGATCTGGCTGAACAGTGTTACATCAGTAAAAGAGGCGGGAGGGGGATACTTTGTCATTGAATTACTCTTGAACTACACCTCTGACAGTACTGATATAACACTCTCCAAAGTCCAAATACTATGATGATTAATTAGAGCCGCTTTTATTATGAAACATTACTATCCCTTTAAATACCCCATTTCAAACAATGGTATTTTTATTTATTCCAAATAGAGCAGCTGCTTTACTCCATTTCTTTGTGCATGAACCACTGTGTTCCCTTCTCAATAGATAAACATGTCCTGTTGTCTCAGGAACACAGAGGCAACAGAAACAGAGAAAACCAATTGCACCATAAGGGACAAATGTATGTATGTATACATGTCTAACTTTATATAGCATAAAAAGAAGAAAGAGAGCTCCCAATAGTGCAGCAAAACGAGTAACAGAATGCAGAAAACGTGGAAGAATAATGATATAGCAGGGCTCAAAATTTCCACTCTCCACTAGCCAATGGCGAGTGAAAATGTAGCCCTGGCGAGTAGAAATTTAGCCCTGGTGGGTATGTTATTGTCACGGCTCACCTTGTACGCCGCTCCCCCGGCCGCTTCTGCCTCTCTGCGGCGACGGCGATTCTTCCGATCGCGGCTCTGTCAGTCCGCGCATGCGCAGTGTCGCCTGCCTTCTGGCGGGCGAATGCGCATGCGCCCGGTCCGGGCTTCCATTCCTCCTAACCCCTCCAATCAGTTGCTCCCCTTCAGCCAGCCTTTCTCCCACATTCTCTCCATTGGCTGCCTCTTGTATTTAAACGGGCTACCCCAGGCTTAGGGTGCCCGTTCCACTTGAACTTGCCTTAGGCTTCTGTTCTGGGCTCTTGTGCTGTTTCTGATCTCTGCTCCTGGTATTGACCCTTGGCTCTCCTGACTACTCCTGATCTCTGCTCCTGGTATTGACCCTTGGCTCTCCTGACTACGCCTGATCTCTGCTCCTGGTATTGACCCTTGGCTCTCCTGACTACGCCTGATCTCTGCTCCTGGTATTGACCCTTGGCTCTCCTGACTACGCTTGATCTGTGCTCCTGGTCCTGACCTTTGGCTCCGTTTTACCCTCCCTCTCAGCCTGTTTCTAGTCTGTCCTGCCGGCCTGGTGTCTAACGGTTCCCAGGTATTCCCATCCTGGTTGCACCCCGGCTCAACCGGGGTGGAACAATCTGGTTTCGCGACCAGCACCTCTAACCAGCTTCAGCTGCAGCAAGGGAGTACCTGGCATGCCGTCACCGCCCACTAGCTACGCACCCCAGCTCCGTACTCTAGCATCAGTACCAGTGCCGGCACTCACACACACGGTTCCCTACCCACCGTGCGCGTGACAGTTGGAACGGGCCAAACTCCGGAATGGATCCAGCTGAGATGTCCCGCTTGACTGCACGGCTTGATGAACAGGAACGAGTACCGGCCTCACATGCAGCACACCTGCAGAGCTTGGAAGACAAACTAGACGCTGTATTGGATCTCCTGCGTTCCTCCTCCGCATCGACCCCTGCGGCTGACTCCGCTACTGCCGGCGCCTCCGGTGTTACTACAACACCTCCTCCGGGGTACGTTCCCCCTCGTATCCCGCTTCCAGACAAATTCTCAGGCCGGCCAGCTGACTTTCGTGGGTTTTTGAACCAATGTCAACTCCATTTCCGAACCCTGCCGCAGACCTTCTGTACCCATGCCGCCAGGGTCTCCTTTATCATCTCGCTACTTAAAGGGGATGCGTTGGCATGGGCGTCTCCGCTAGTGGAACAGCACTCATCCCTGCTAGATGACTCCAATTCTTTCATAGCCGCCTTCAGGGCCGTCTTCGATGTCCCTGGCAGAAGCACCTCAGCAGAAACGGCCCTCCTAGCCCTGCGTCAAGGTTCCAGAACCGTTAGCCAGTACGCGGTGGAATTCCGCACGCTCTCTTACGAGACGGAGTGGAATCAGGGAGCCCTAAAGGCAGCTTTCCGGCGCAGGCTCAACGAACGCCTGAAGGATGCCTTGACCTTTCGCGATATCCCGGATGAATTTGAGGACCTCGTGTCTTTGTGCCTGGATCTGGACAGGCGCCTCCTGGAAAGACAGCAGGAACGGGATCGCAGTAGGAGACGGGTACCCGCAGCCGCTCCTCTGTTGGAAGATCGCCCAGTGACCGAGACTCCCATGGAAGTCGGGGGCGTAACCCGCCTATCGGAGGAGGAAAGAAGAAGAAGACGAACCCTGGGCCTCTGTCTGTACTGTGGGCAGGCGGGTCACATGCTGCGACAATGTCCCATCCGCCCGGGAAAAGACATCGCTTAGTCGATTCCCGAGGCGGTCGCCTAAGCCATACCCATCAGCCTCCCCACGGCGGGTCTAGGGTCTTTGTTCCCATCACTATCCAGTGGACCGCTCATTCCATCACTACGGCCGCTTTTGTCGACTCTGGAGCCGCCGGGCTGTTCGTTGATGAAGTTTGGGCTCAAGCTCACAGCCTACCCTGTCGGCCTAAGAAGGCTCCCTTACTGGTCTCCACACTGGATGGCGGACCCTTGGGCACGGGAAGGATCACTCTGGAAACCGAGCCTCTCGTCCTCTCCACTGGGATCCTGCACTCAGAACAGGCGGTGTTTGACTTGGTTTCCTCCCCGTTTGCCCCGGTCGTCCTGGGGCTTCCTTGGCTTCGGCACCACAATCCTGTTTTCGATTGGAAGACCGGCGATCTCACGCGGTGGAGCAAGTCCTGCTTCACGAACTGCCTTCCTGCGAACCCGATCTTCCATCACCCGTCTGTCTCCGCTGCCTTGAGCACTCCAGAAGCATTGCCTGCCGCCTATCATGCCTTCCGGGATGTGTTCTCCAAGGTCCAGGCAGAACGCCTTCCTCCGCATCGTCCATACGATTGTCCGATCGATCTCCAGCCGGGGACCCAACCACCCAGAGGTAGGACGTTTCTGCTCTCTCCACCGGAAATGGCAGCTCTTGCGACCTACATCCAGGAAAACCTAGCCAGAGGCTTCATCCGCCCCTCTACCTCGCCCGCCGGAGTGGGGTTTTTCTTTGTGGGCAAGAAAGACGGTTCCCTTCGTCCCTGTATTGATTACCGCGGACTCAATCGCATTACCATTAAGAATAAGTACCCATTGCCGCTCATCCCTGAGTTGTTCGACCTGCTCCGAGGTGCCACCTGGTTCACCAAGCTTCACCTCAGGGGTGCCTACAATTTGATTCGTATAAGACCAGGGGACGAGTGGAAGACGGCCTTTAACACCAGATATGGGCACTACGAGTACCTGGTTATGCCCTTCGGACTCTGCAATGCGCCGGCTGTCTTCCAAGCATTCGTTAATGACGTGTTCCGGGATATGTTGACCTCCCACGTCATAGTCTACCTAGACGACATCCTGGTCTTCTCATCGACACTCCAACAGCATCGCATGCATGTGAAAGCGGTTCTCCAACGATTGAGGGACAATGGTCTGTACGCCAAACTCGAGAAGTGCGATTTCGAGAAAGACCGGCTCCCCTTCCTGGGGTACATCGTCTCTAGCTCCGGCCTTGAAATGGACCCTAAGAAACTCACGGCTGTCCTTGACTGGCCACAACCACTGGCTCTTAAGGCGGTACAACGCTTCCTTGGCTTTGCCAACTACTACAGGAGATTTATCCGGAATTACTCCTCACTGGTGGCTCCTATCACTGCTTTCACCAAGAAGGGAGCGAACCCACGGTGCTGGTCTAAAGAAGCCACCTCTGCATTCTCCGCTCTGAAGACCGCCTTCACCACGGCACCAATCCTACGGTACCCTGACAATACCCGGCCATTTGTTCTGGAAGTGGATGCGTCCGAACAGGGAATAGGAGCGGTCCTGTCTCAAAGAGATCCAAAGACCAACGGCCTCCACCCATGTTCCTACCTTTCTCGCCAACTAACTCCGGCTGAGAGGAACTACGATGTCGGCAATCGTGAACTGTTGGCCATGAAAGTCGCCCTCGAGGAATGGCGTCACCTCCTGGAGGGATCAGGCATTCCTTTTGTCATCTATACAGACCATAAAAATCTGCAATACCTAGAGACTGCTAAACGTCTCACTCCTCGCCAAGCCCGGTGGGCCCTTTTCTTTTCCAGTTTCCAGTTTACGGTCACCTTCATCCCAGGCACCAAAAACATCAAGGCCGATGCCCTGTCTCGTTTGCATGCCGCTCCAGCTTCCAGTATGCCACCAGAACCCATTCTTCCATCCAGTAAAGTCCTTTCATCGCTATCCACCACTACACTGGCCAAGATCCAAAACGCCCAGAGAGATCTGGATCCATCATGTCCCACGGGACGCCTCTTTGTCCCAGTTCAGTTCCGTCCAGACATCCTTAAGTGGGCTCATCAGTCACCCACCTCCGGTCATCCTGGAATCACTCGTACCTTAGACCTGACGCAACGGCAATTCTGGTGGCCCTCCTTGCCGCAAGACGTGAAGGATTTCGTCTCAGGCTGTCATCACTGTGCCAGACACAAGCGACCTCGCTCCCGACCCACTGGCCTTCTTCAACCACTCCCTATACCGTCTTCCCCCTGAACACACCTCGCCATGGATTTTGTAGTGGATCTGCCTCCATCAAAGAAGAATACAGTGATCCTGGTGGTAGTGGACCGCTTCTCCCGACAAGCGCATTTCATCCCTCTGCCCAAGCTGCCCACCTCTCAGCAGTTGGCCGAGGTCTTTCTCCGAGAGGTATTCCGTTTGCACGGCCTCCCTCACCAGATAGTGTCCGACAGGGGCAGCCAGTTCACCTCCCGATTCTGGAGAGCATTCTGTGCCCGCTTAGGCATCGCGGTGCACCTGTCTTCTGCCTATCACCCCCAGTCAAATGGTCAGACCGAAAGAACCAACCAAGCGCTCAAACAGTACCTACGGATGTTTGTAGAACCCCTTCATGACAACTGGACGGATCTCCTCCCGCTAGCGGAATTTGCCTTTAACAGCTGTCGCCATGAATCACTCCAGTGCTCTCCCTTCTTCGCTGCGGGTGGGTTCAACCCTACGTCACTCCCACTTTCATCCCCTTCTGGCGTGCCTGCCGTAGACTCACATGTGGATGATCTGGAGACACACTGGCAACGGATTCGCTCAAACCTGGTGACGGCGGCAGCCCGGTACAAGAGGGCAGCCGACAAACGACGAATCCCGGGGGCTAAGTTCATGATCGGTGATGAAGTGTGGCTCTCCACCAAGAATCTTAATCTCCGTCAGCCCTCCTCAAAGTTCGGCCCACTGTTTGTTGGGCCCTTTCGGATTCGCTCACAGGTCTCACCGGTGACCTTCGCCTTGGATCTGCCACCCTCCATGCGGGTTCCTAATACGTTCCATGTGTCTCTGCTTAAGCCACTCCGACGCACCCGGTATACCCCTCAGTTGACGTCCGCGCCCCCGGTGCAGGTTGATGGCCAAGAGGAGTATGTGGTGCAGAAAATCCTGGATTCCCGCTTGGTTCAGGGAGTCCTCCAATATCTCGTGGATTGGAAGGGGTACGGCCCGGAGGAGCGTTCCTGGGTTCCCGCCTGTGATCTTCATGCCCCTGCTCTTCGGCGGGCCTTTCATCGTGCCTTCCCCTCGAAGCCGGGTCGTCCGGAGGCCTCCCGTTGAGGGGGGGGTGGTGTCACGGCTCACCTTGTACGCCGCTCCCCCGGCCACTTCTGCCTCTCTGCGGCGGCGGCGATTCTTCCGATCGCGGCTCTGTCAGTCCACGCATGCGCAGTGTCGCCTGCCTTCTGGCGGGCGAATGCGCATGCGCCCGGTCCGGGCTTCCATTCCTCCTAACCCCTCCAATCAGTTGCTCCCCTTCAGCCAGCCTTTCTCCCACATTCTCTCCATTGGCTGCCTCTTGTATTTAAACGGGCTACCCCAGGCTTAGGGTGCCCGTTCCACTTGAACTTGCCTTAGGCTTCTGTTCTGGGCTCTTGTGCTGTTTCTGATCTCTGCTCCTGGTATTGACCCTTGGCTCTCCTGACTACTCCTGATCTCTGCTCCTGGTATTGACCCTTGGCTCTCCTGACTACGCCTGATCTCTGCTCCTGGTATTGACCCTTGGCTCTCCTGACTACGCCTGATCTCTGCTCCTGGTATTGACCCTTGGCTCTCCTGACTACGCCTGATCTCTGCTCCTGGTATTGACCCTTGGCTCTCCTGACTACGCTTGATCTGTGCTCCTGGTCCTGACCTTTGGCTCCGTTTTACCCTCCCTCTCAGCCTGTTTCTAGTCTGTCCTGCCGGCCTGGTGTCTAACGGTTCCCAGGTATTCCCATCCTGGTTGCACCCCGGCTCAACCGGGGTGGAACAATCTGGTTTCGCGACCAGCACCTCTAACCAGCTTCGGCTGCAGCAAGGGAGTACCTGGCACGCCGTCACCGCCCACTAGCTACTCACCCCAGCTCCGTATTCTAGCATCAGTACCAGTGCCGGCACTCACACACACGGTTCCCTACCCACCGTGTGCGTGACAGTTATGGCTTGCAGTGGTGAGTAACTTTTCAGGTCTGGCTAGTAGCAAAGGACTTAAAATTATAAGCCCTGCCTAAAGTACTGTGGACACTGCATACCTTATTATTTGGCTATCTGGAGATGCCCCGGCTTACAAAACCAAGCATTGTAGCAATGACTTAGGATTAGGGATGGGCAAAAATGTTCACCTCAAACTAAAATCTGCAAAAAATGTAACTTTCCGCTTGGTGAATAATTTCCCGTGAAAAGTGTCAATTTTTCGCTTTTTTCCTAGCTTATTCCACTGAAATCAATGGGAATATTAAATTTACACACAACACTTAGCAAATAATATTTTATTTCCCAAAGGCAGATTATAAAAGGGGCATGAGGGTGCCTGTGTTGGTGGGGTGTGGGAAAAGAATCAATTGAACAGGGGATGATTTTTTTGGGGGGGTGTTTATTGGGATTGGGGGCAGTTAATACAAAATAAATACCAAATAAAATAAAACAACATAAGACATTATATAAAAGAGGTCTGAGGAGAGTGCCTGTGTTGATGGCTGGAGTTTGGGGAATGAATCAGTTGAACAGGGAATTTGTTTTGGGGGGTTTCTTGACTGGTATTAGGGGTACAGTTCATAAAAAAGTGAATACATAAAATAAAATAAACAAATATAAGCATACCTGAACTTTCGTTTCTGGAGTCCCCAGACTCTTATAATGCAGCTGGGGACTATAATTGCCGCACAGCTTGGCAAAAAGGGGGCGGGGTTTACCCATGAGTGGGGGAGGGGCAATTGTGTTGAACACCCTTCTTATTCTTAACCCCTTAAGGGCCAATTATGTGCCAGGACCTTCATGGGAAAACTTCCGTTAAGGACCCATGACTGTCATGGAATTCAGGGGTCCCCGCACACCATTCAGGGACACCTGAATCCATTGGGCCAAAAAAAGAATGCCCCGTGGTCCTTAACTGCCAGCTGCGCAGCTGGTTCTTAAGGGGTTTAAGCGTTCAAAAACAAGCACATAGAATATGGGTTTAACATTCAATTGTTTAAACAATGAACAAAAATAGGGACTGCAGTATCCAAGAACAGGGAGCCAAAACTAGGGATTGTCCCTGCAAATCCAGGAAAGTTGTCAGGTATGGCAGTCCAACACAGTCTTTCCATATAAATTAAATAAACTATAAATGAATATTCTGATCACTAGGTGGTGCTGTTCCTACCACTCATTATGGAGAGCCATGGTCTGTGGCTCAAGCCCCCCCATAGAGTGCATTCAAAAAATGCATATTTTAGATCAACTAGTGCTGTTGCTAACAGTTTGATTAAAAAACGTTTAGCTATAGTGACCATTGAATGAAAAATCTCCCAACACTATAGGATTTCAAGATAATAATAAAAAAATACTGCTCCTTTAAAATAACAGGGAGTCACCCAGGATTAGGCAGGATAAGTCTCTGCATCAAAGGAGACATTCAGGAGAGCCCTCTGTTCTTCACAATATCACAGCAATGCGGGCAAATCCCCACTACACACAGTATGAACGTGTAAAGGTTTCCAGCAGTGTACAGTAGTTGAAGACTTAGAGCGGGATCACATGTCATCTAATAGCAAAGTATATATTATCACCACCATCTAGACTGACTAACACCGCTGCTGTGAACCGACGTGCCAGGATTGCGTGTGGTATATATTTAGCTTTGTGACTATAGTGTTAATCTCAAGAAAAGCATGTGCAATGCTAGGCATTCCCTTGTGCACAAAGTGGGCAATTTATCAGAAGAACTCAACCGAAAAGGCACAAGGTTTATTAACAAAATAAAAATGATATTGAAGATATGGGGGAGAGGGATACTTTATCATTCAGTTACTCTTGAACTACAACTCTGACAGTATTGAAATAACACTCTCCATGGCCCAAATACTATGAAGATTAATTGGAGCTGCTTTTATTTTGAAACATTACTATTCCTTTAGCCCACTGCCATGCCAGAACTATCACGGCTGTCTGGCACTTAAGGACCAGTGACGGTCCTGGCACGTCACATACTTTTTACTCACAGCACTCCTGCAGGACTGCTGTGAGTAATAGCGGGGACTGAAATCGATCGCTCCAAGACCGGAGTGATCTCTTTCAGTTCCCCGTTCAGCGTGCCGGCACACGTGATCAGTCACGTGGGCCGGCACATCAAAGTTTTCAATCTGGTCCTTAAAGGACCACACACCCCGACGCCGCTGGTCCTTAAGGGGTTAATATACAAGTACAATTAACTAGTATGTGTGCTTTATGGCATTACTTCCCCTTTAAAGGAAGCACTTCTACCACCAACACCACCACTACCACTAATAACTACACAACAGACACATACATACTTTATTTACTATGGCCATAAAATCTTAATGGCTGCTATGAACTTTGATCTTGTACCTCAGTCCAAGTGATAATGGACCATATCTGTAAAAGCAATATGCAGTATTTATTGGGCAAAGAAACAGTGCTGAAGTGGGAAAATAATTCCCAAACAATATATTACAAACCTAATTACTATTCATGGGCATAAAAACCTTTTTTGAAAGGTGCCATAGCCCACTCAGCTTTGTACTTTTCATTAC
Organism: Rhinophrynus dorsalis; assembly: GCA_037306005.1. Taxonomy (NCBI): domain Eukaryota; kingdom Metazoa; phylum Chordata; class Amphibia; order Anura; family Rhinophrynidae; genus Rhinophrynus; species Rhinophrynus dorsalis. Next base: position 68,507,146 of record CM074723.1, on the reverse strand, counting down.
AGGCAATATGACCATTGTAACGCCGTTGCCTGTGTGAAATGGGCCTAACGGCTTCTGATATTTAAAACTAGCCCTGATGATATCCTACTGTACAGTGCTCATGAATATGTTGGTGCATAAGTCCTAAACATTTTATTATTATTAAAGCCACACCTCCCAAGTGTCCCTCTTTAGGAGGGACAGTCCCTCTTTTAGACTCAAATCCCTCTGTCCCTGTTTTTCACCCTGATGTCCCTCTTTGTAGGAGATCAGACTGTGTGATGTGTATACAAGTGAATCACATTGCTCCACAGCAATAAAACTCACATTAATGTTTGTTTAAATATCAGTCTACGTGTTTATAAATTAGTCTGTGTAAATACAATAATTTGGTCTTGTTATAAGTCACTTATTAGGTTACACAAAGAGGTGTCAATAGGTCACGAAATAGCCTAAAAATTCTCAGTAATCCCCGCCTACCAGCAACACCCCCAGCAACACCCCTAAATCACAAGTGTCCCTCTTTGGCAATTTGAAATGTTGGGAGGTATGTAATAGCTAATCAGTTAGTAATGTAAGCCTGTAAGAACCAGAGGGGTTGTTTAACGTACCAGGACCGTCACGGTCCTTGAACTACTCAAGGACCCATGACGGTCATGGTACGTCACGTACTTTTCAAGCCCCATAATGACGCGCCGATACACGTGACAGGTCACGTGTACCGGCGCGTCAAAGTGCGCCTATGCGGTCATTATGGGACGGAAATGTCCCATGACCGCCGGTCCTTAAGGGGTTAATGCACCGCCTAAGTACCTCTCTGGTCCTTAAAATGTTAAGGAATTTGTTAGGCATGGAGACTGGTGGAAATACTAGCAGGCCATTTCATTCAAGGAATCCACAGGACTATGCTCAAAATACAGATATGTTCTAGAACCACTAATCCCCTAGCCCTTCCTTATAACTGGCCAACGCCTTCCAACTTCTAGTACACCTTTAGTGATAAACATATGTAGTTAAATGTCCCCTTCATAGAAACACATAGGAGAGTGTGACTCTAGTGGTCAGATTTCAATTATTCTGTTAAGTCTATGGGAGAGGGGATTCACTGACAAGCAGTCCTCTATAAAATGTGATATAAACTGCAGAGCCTTCCCTGACAGTTTGAAACTTTAGGAAGTAATCAGTAATCCTGACAGTATGAATGGTCAGAACTTTCAATAAAACAACTGCTTGCATTAGAAATAGTATTGTTTTATTTGGTCGTTAAAGCCCTATAACAAAGGTTTTCATAAAATATGTTTGTTGCTCATTTAAAGCATCTTGTATATTCCTTTCCGGTTAATCATTACAATAAACTCCTTTGCATCTCTTTTGTTACATAAAAAAAAAAAAAAAGTATTTCCGCCATGGCCTGGATGAAATTCATAGGTGAAAATAAACATAAGTTAATAAATATAATAAACATATAGGCATTTTGACTCTCCATATTGAGCACTTGCAGAATATGCAAAGTAAAAATAAAGGGTTACTATCCCTTCAAAATACACAAGCCTTTTTCAAGTGAAAATGTAATTACAGTTTGTCTTCCAAGTAACAATCCCATTATATTAAAGGTACCATCCATCACCTTCATCTACTAATATTGGCCAAGGGAACTGATTGATTAGTCACTGGAATTGAGCCCATCGAGTCATTGTGGTTTATCTACAGACTGACAAAAGGGACTGGCCCTGTACACCTGTCTTCTGCCAATTTCACGCTGAGTTTTATACACATTATCTTCAGTACAGCTGTCACATAGCAAAAATGCCCAGCCATTTATGTGTCGTGTTGACTTAGATTGATCCCAGTCTGTCTGTTCTATGGCACTGCAGCATTTATAGCTGCTGTATGAAGAGTTTCCATGTACATAAAACCATAGTAAAGCTGATCTTATCAGAGGTGCTAAAGTGATCCCAGTTTGCAGTTGTTTATTTTATATGCATCACCTTGGATGGGTCTTATATATAAAGACTATAGAATTGCTTCACTTTGCAACAAACATGTGATTTTTAAAAGTGTTCTATAATTTATGTTAGATACATTTAATTTCCAACTATAGCTTGAGATATTTTATTTCTCAGTCTATGCAGCAGATCTAGCACTTCCTGGTAGGAAGCAGCAGTTGGCAATGCAGATCAGCATGGAATGTTCAAGACCTCCAGGCATGGCACTAACAGAAAATTAATGATAAATACCTATAAATGGACTGCTCGCCTGGAGGGCCAAAATAGCATTGAATACAAAGCAAATCTTCGTGAAAATGATCTAAAATGTGTGCCTTGTTTGAGGCAGTAGACTGTTCTTGTGAAGATTTGCTTTGTATGCATTGCTATTTCGGCTCTCCAGACGAGCAGTCCATTCCGCAGACCACAATCCAAGTTTGTCAGAGCACGGACGTAGCTAAAATGGGCAGGGAGGGGTAAACATTATATCCAGATTACACTAAAGGTATACACGTTAAAGCAAAAAGACTTTGATGCTGTGTTTTATTTATTTAATAACTCCATTATTAAAGCTTGCATAAAAGAAGTATTACCATCCCTTTAAAAAAAGTAGTAAGAAGAACTAAAGAGGAAAACAGAAGAAGACCAGGGTGCAGAAGACCCTGCTGTCCAAATTCAAGGTAAGTGTTTATTGTTAATGCTGGGGGAACGGGCCATGGGATAGTGTTAGGGCTAGTATTTTTTAACTTTATCGTTAATGTTAGGTGTAGTGTAGGGCCAGGGGGATACTGTTAGGGTTAGTGTTTATGAGGGTTGGAGGAGGGTGACTGTGCTATTATAGCTCACGCTCGATGTTTGACACCATGTCAAACATTTAGCATTAACTAATTTCCTTTGATGTTCCCATTATTCATGCTTAAACCTTAAAACAAATCACTCATTGCCTCCTACTCTTGGACACCGGATGTCCGTCACACTTTTTAATTTAATTTAGTTTAAATGATGTAAGGGTTTTACAGCCTCCCTCCAACACCTTCACCTTACATCAGTCCCTTTTACAGTGGTGAGGCTGACCCGGATAGTTGACTAGCATGGCTTAGTTTCCATGGCAACCTGATGGGTGCTCACACACAGAAACATTTGCTTCCATCTAGGCTCTTTCAACAGCACTGACTGTTTTAGCAAGTGCTTGAGGCACCTTCAGTATGTGTGTGCATGTGTGTGTGGGCTGCCATGGCACCAGAGACCAGTCATTTTACCTGGTGAGCTTATTCACTGTAGAAGGGGCGAATGTCAGTAAAAAGGGTGTGGGGGGAAAATCCCTAATCTGTCAGAAACTCTTTAAGGCTGTCGAAGGCAATTCTCTTTAAATAAAAATGTATTGGCCAGGATTTGTGCTCTAATTCTCACTGCATCTCTCGGAATTGTTTTCACAATGAGCTTATGTTTGCATTTTTGAACCCCCGTAGTGCCAGAAAGGTATCCAATACAATACATTGTGTTTCAATGCATTATCTACCTCTCTGGAACTGAAAGGGATAATGGTCATATTTAAGGCATATGGCAAACACGTCACTGAATTAGAGCAGGCCCCCCCCCACTGACACAGCTTCAGGAATCCAAAAAGAACATCAGCCTGCTTTTCATAGCGCTTTGAATACCAGAAGGGTCTGCAGCACATTGTGAAGTAATGCGTTGTGCACCCCCTATGGCCCTAAAAGGGTTAAAGCAGAGACATTCTTTTTAGTAAATAAAGATTTTTTTAAACCTCCATTTAAGCTCAGAGAGCCACAAAAAGCTAATAAAATAAGTTCATGGCTATATTGGCTGCTTAGATAGTCCCCAGTTGTGTCCATGTTTTATTCTATCCAACCTGGCAGTACCAGCCCTACACTGTATCCTGCAATGGGCATAAGGTCAGTGAGGCCGATTTACTAAGAACAGGTGTCATTCTGTGGCCAACAACTATATCGCGGGGACAAAGCCAAATCCCCTTTAATTAAAATGCGTCTTTTAACCCCCTGAATGCTAGAGAGGTTTCCAATGCATTGCTTTGGGTATTTACGGTGTTAAAAGCACCATTTAAATTAATGGGAATTCGGGGATTTTGTAATTATCCCCTAGAGTGGTGTTGGTTTGTCCCATAATTACTTAATAAATCAGCCTCACTACTTCTGTTCAACACAAACATGATATAAAAGGAAGACACAATTCCTTCTGTAATACTCTCAAAACTGCCTTGTAAGGGACATGACTCAGTCTGGTATTAGGTGGTGTTATTGCCAATTCTAAATGGCACCAACACCACACTTGCATATATTATTATTATCATTTATTTATAAAGCACCAACTGATTGTGCAGTGCTGTACAATAATCTAACACTTTCATGGCCAGAGGGGTATCCAAAGCATTGCCAATTAATGAGTTGTGAACCTCTGACACTGAATGGGTTAACAGTAGAATAACCCTTTGCATGCCAGATGGGTAGACAATGCATTGCATACCCCTCTAGCACTCAAAGGGTTAATAATAAGTGGGATCCAATATATACAAGTTATTTACAATCAACATTACAGAAATAATAAGGATGCAATGTAAAACTAAAGGAACAGATTTGTCTCATTTTCATAAAACTGAATCTTGTAGCTATTAAACAACTAAACTAAACGCTCCCACTCCTCTCTCTCAAATCTTTATGGTCTGAGAGATAATCTCAGCTAAAGTTTTCCCCTTTCCCTGACATCAGCGCTCTAGCTGACTGCAGGGGAATCTGGTCCTGGGACCATCGGAGGCTCTTCAGCAGAGCTGAGATCAAGAGACATAAAAAGAGTTACTTCACTGGAACAGTCTACAAAGTGTGCCTGGTTTGCAAGCACACCTTGTAGACTGTTCCAGTGAACTCTTTTTATGTCTCTCGATCTCAGCTCTGCTGAAGAGCCTCCGATGGTCCCAGGATCAGATTCCCTTGCAGTCAGCTAGAGCGCTGACGTCAAGGAAAGGGGAGGGAGGGGGAAACTTTAGCTGTGATTATCTCTCAAACCAAATGAGACAATACTATCCCTTTAAAATAGTCATATAATACAGAAGAACCAGAACACAGAGGATGCACAGAGTGCTTCAGGGATAGTGTTACATTGTATCACTATCCCTGCTTTCACAATACCTGTCAAACAGCTCTGGAAATAAAGGTTCATGGTGCACAATAAAAGGGACAAATGTAAAAAATTAAAAAGTATATGCAATTTGACTTTATTTAAAATGCAATCGCAGAATTTGTAAATGAAAAAAATATATATATATTACCACTTTAAAATGTCAACTAGCTATATAGTGCGATGTTTCATTTTTAATGATTTAACCCATCTGCTGCTTTGGTGTGTCCAAATGATCTGAACCACTGCAGCCATCACTATGGCAACCTGCAGTCATACAGAGAAACTAGACTAAAGAAATCCTTCTTAACAATTCCTAATCCTGACAGAGCTCAGTGTGATCCCCCTTTGAAAGAAATCAATTGCTATTGTATGTGAGAGAAGACTGGCTGGGCCTGCCATTTCACTATAAAGTTTTGTTGCATCAAACATCTGTACTGCACTCCATGGGAAACATTTACTTCCCTCTGAGTGCCAAAGGGGTACGCAACGCATTGCAGAGCAATGCGTTGCGTACCCCTCTGGCACTCAAAAGGTTAAAGGGGCTGGAAGAGTCAGGGTAACGTGCTTATAGCTATAAGTGGTTAATACTGCTAAACAGCTATGGGAACCGAATTCCCATTTCTATCCTTTCCATTCGAGCCTATTGTCAGAGAATCCACCAGCACAGGGATTCATCAGAAAGGACAGCGATTCTGCTTTTTCTTCTAAAAGCACAGAGTGAAGAGTGGATGTCCCAGAGCGCAGCAGTTCCTGGAGATCTGCCGGTAAACAGAAAGGGAATGACAGAGTTTTAAAGGGGATGTATCACCTTATAAAAAGGTGTTACCATCCGCTTTGTTAGTAAAAGTTATTACATGAAATCTATTTTTTTTTTTTTATGTAAATACTTTTAACAATATTCCATTTAAAGCACAGAAGAGCTGTGCTGAAGAATCAGTGTGTCCCATTATGCTGACCAGCACAGCTCTTCTGCACATCGTATTTCTCCTCCCACCTCCCTCCTAGCTGCCCCAGGGAGAGCGTTCAAGCTTCCCTTCAGTGTGCTGTGAACGGCTCGTAGCATTACAGCAAGCAGCGATTAGCATTATACTCAGGTTGCAACCTCAGTATAATGCTAATCTCTGCTTGCTGTAACGCTAGGAGGCATTCACAGCACACCGAAGGGAAGCGTGACCGCGCTCCATGGGGAAGCTGGGAGGGAGGTGGGAGGAGAAATACGACGTGCTGTAGAACTGTGCTGTTCACATAATGCGGAAGTGCACAGCACAGAAGAGGGGATATTTCTACAAATAGTAAGATTTAAAAAAAAAAAAAAAAAACAGCTTTCATATAATAACTTTTATTAATAAAACAGATGGCAACATCTTTTTATAAGGAGATACATCCCTTTTAAAGTGGACCTGTCATCTTAAGATATGATTAGTTAATTTTAAAGAGAGTTAACCCTTTGAGTGCCAGAGTGGTACTCAAAGGGCTAAAAACTGCCTATATATTGTGGTAATGTAAAAAAAAAAGTTTACTCTCTCCAACTACTAGAGAGGTACTCAACACATTGAAAAGCAATGCACTGGACATCCCCTCTGGGCCTCAGAATGGTTAACCCTTTGAGTGTCAGAGGGAAACGTAATGCGTTGCATACCCCATTGGCACTCAAAGGGATCAAGAAAAATGTACTATTCTAAACGTAAACAAGGCTCACTTCTAAATGACTGTGAATGTTACCTCATACTCTCATATAATAATAATAATAGTAAGTTGCTTTTCAGGATGTGTTCCTTTAAATAAACACATGAAAAAGATACAAGACCTGATTGTATAGAATTAGTTCCTGCACTTTGCACTTCCTTCTATATCGGTTTCTACCCCACCTACTAAACACACCTCTGTTACACTCCAAGGTTATGTGTAGTTCATGGTGCTTTGAAAAGAATCTCAAAACACATGCAATATGAACTTTTTACTGAATAGCAAACCCACAGGAAGGACTGTATGTTCAAAAAAAGAAAAGTGGAGAAGATTTGGGACGAATCATATGTACGACAGGGGAGAATTACAACTCAGAGACCTCTCTAACATTCAAGGGCTTAAAATCCCCATTTAAATCAATGGGTATTTTTGGAATCTTTAGTTCTCCCCTATAGTGCAGTTGGTTTGCCCCAGAAGTACCGTAAAATCTCTGGTATAATACGCACCTGTGTATAATACACAGGTGCAAATTATACCCAAGATTTTCGTTAAACGTGTAGTTCCTATGTACAATACGCACCCCCATCTGGAGGCAGCGGGTGGCATCCCTGCGCTCACCGCCCGCTTCCTCTGTGCAGAAATACTGTTTAAAAAAAAATTAAATGCCCACCTTGATAACCTTGAATGTATGGTAGGTCCTGACAGGGCTGCTCAGAGGAGTTCGGGGAGAGGAAAAAGCGGGCGGCTAGTTCAAGAATGCCGCCCGCTGTCTCTGCTTGAGGGGGAATCCTGGTTATCAAGGTGGGCATTTAATTTTTTTTATACAGTATTTCTGCACAGAGGAAGCGGGCGGTGAGCGCAGGGATGCCGCCCGCTGCCTCCAGAGAGGTTACTGGACTTACTATTTTACTTTAATTTTTTTTTACTCGTGTATAATACACACACCCCACTTCACATAAGGTGAAATGGGGTAAAAATGTGTGTATTATACCCGAGATTTTACGGTACTCCACTTTTCTTTTGAGCATACAGCCCTAAAACTTGCAAAGCTCTGTATCAAAGCAGAGAAACATGTGAGTCTCCAGCTGTCATGGGACTGCAATTCCCATCAGTCTCAGCCAGCCACTGATATTGGAAACAGCACATTTTGAAGGTTATTGTTCCATTTGATACTTTAATTGGAACTTGGATCCTCTGCACCAGTGGTCTCATACTGTATTCCTGGAAAGCTGAGAGCAAGCACATTTTGGGGATATTGCTGTTTATTGCACCAGTGTCGTCATCAAAATGAGCTGACACCTGGGTAAGCTCGAGGATATCCCAAAACACGCACTTTCTAGACATCTTAGGAATGCAAATTAAGACCACTTCCACATCATCTTACCAAAGACATTCATTTCTATATTTTAATAAGGTCTATACATTGCTCTCTCTATCATGGAGCAACAGATATTTTTTAGACTGAGATAGTGTAGCTTGCCCAAAAATACTATACTTGTGTTTCAGGATATTTCCCACCAGCTCAACAATGCCAGCAATGCCAGGGTACCCAGCTTTGGTCCTTGAGAGTTACCAACAATACAGGTTTTCAGGATGTCCCTGTTCAAAAGTAGCTCCATAGTGACTGATTGAACTACATGAGCACATGTATCCTGAAAACTTGCATTGTTAGTATGCTACAGACAGGTCTCCAGCGGAGAGCTCATGCTATAGACAGGTCTCCAGTGGAGAGCTCATGCTACAGACAGGTCTCCAGTGGAGAGCTCATACTACAGACAGGTCTCCAGTGGAGAGCTCATGCTACAGACAGGTCTCCAGTGGAGAGCTCATGCTACAGACAGGTCTCCAGTGGAGAGCTCATGCTACATACAGGTCTCCAGTGGAGAGCTCATGCTACAGAGGTCACCATGGCATTTTGCTGCAGCTCTCTTTTCTTCTTCACAGAGTGGGTCACTATAACTGCGGCCTATCTCTGTTCACCAGACCACCATTATTTGTAACACATTTATCATGTTTTGTAAACCTTACCTCAGAAAACTAACTTTATGAAGGCAATGAGGTAGCAGGGGATGAATACAAGCGTTCTATAAACCACATAAGAAAACTGCATGGTGAAAACTTCTTGTTGTTTTCAGAATGACATTCATGGTTTCCATAAATTGGCCTAGATTATGTCACAGCATAATACATCTGACCTAAATGAGAGGAATAAATAAAAATAAACAAAAAAAACAAAACCGATGACCCATTTTCTAAACTGAACCACTAGGCAGAGTACGCAACTGCATAAAGCTACACATTTTCAGGGGTGTCTCTTTAACCTCTTGAATCCCAGCGAGATCTCAAAAAGATTGCGAAGCGGTGTAGCTACAGAGTATAACATAAAGACAGTTATTTGGTTATGGAGCGAATGGTAGAATTGATAACTGCAAAGCAGAAAGGGATTGGGGTGGGGTTTAGAATGAAAAAGAACAAGTTCTGTCTTGGTCATGTTGAATTTAAGATGGAGGTGGATCATCCATTAAGAGATTACCATGAGACACTGAGTGACTCTGGACTGCACAGTCAAAGTAAGGTCAGGGGAAGAGAGGTAGAAATGTGTGTTGTAGATACATACATACCTACCTTCTATATTTTATAATACTATTCAAACTTCAAGAAAGGCTTGGACTCCGTTTTAGCCAATCAGGATATACAAGGTTATAAGATCTGACACTGGCAGGCAACCAGATTCAGCCCGTGGGCTGCATAGGTGTCCCTCATGTCCAACAATGGGCTGCACATCACAGTTAAATCTGCATCTAAGTTGCACTACTAATTTTCTGCAAAATAAGCTGTTACTGATAAATTAAAGGTTATGTGGCTGTGGCACAATGTAGAACTTTATGGACAGTATGCTAATTAACTATGTTCAAGGATAAACTTCCCATTACCTACAAGAAATACCCCAGGGAGTAGAATTTAAACTAGCTGCATTCGCAGCACAGTATGTGGTAATATTGGTAAAGAACATAAGGACATAAACAGCAAAAAAGATAATGGATGATACTGGGATGCTTACAACAAGGACAGGTGTATTAGCAGATAAAAGGTGAGACTGACACATACACATACATACATACAAAAGAAGCTTTGGGCAAACAGAGCAGCACAACATTTCCTCTACCTTATACATGGCTTAACCCCTTAACGACCGACCGTGCAGGCACGCGGTGGTCACTAAAGGGCCACAAAGCTTTTTTTTTTTTTTTTGATTCCGGACTCCCCGAACGGCATGCAGCCGTGGGGGGTGCCCGGAATTCCATGACAGTCATAGTACGTCAAGGGTCGTTAACTTGGATCGACCCATGAAGTACTATGACCATCAAGGGTCGTTAAGGGGTTAATGAGGACAAAGTCCAAGACAGACTGGAAAGGTTAAGGTGAATAATACACCTGGACCCACCCGATGCCATACCCCCAAGGGTACTCTGGGAGCTTAGTTCTAATAGCAAGGCCATTATACTTCACCCTTTGAGTGCCAGATGTGTACACAATGCCTTGCTTTGAAAGACATTGCATACCCCTCTGGCTCTCAAAGGGTTAATATTTAATGAAATCTCATCAGGCATAGTGTCCTGTGATTGGAGGAAAACAGATGTAGTACTATTATTTAAAAAGGAGCAAGATCTAAACCTGGAAATTATAGACTAAGGCCGGGATTCATCACATTGCAGGAAAAGCAGCATATCAAACACGCTGCTCTTCACCAGCACTTCACTGCAATCAGTGATGGATACCTTCGGGTAGTCATCAATGATCTGCGTAAATAGGCCAGTTAGGTCAAAATGTGTATGCGTGTGTTCGCCCCATACATTGTATTGGCAGGGCTCAAAATTTCCACTAGCCACTAGCCAATGGCGAGTGAAAATTTAGCCCTGGCGAGTAGAAATTCAGCCCTGGTGGGTATGTTGTGGCTTGCAGTGGCGAGTAACTTTTCAGGTCTGGCTAGCAGCAAAGGACTTCAAATTATAAGCCCTGGTATTGGGATCCGCCAGGATCAAATTATCTATCTAGCCATCACTTATTGATGAATAAGCGATGGCCAGATCCAATCCGTAAATTGATGAATGGGTGGAAGGTTAATGCGCAAAGAAATCCTCTGATTTTCTTGCGCATTAAGCCATTCACACCTTGATGAAAACCAGCCTAAGTTTGATTTAAGGCCACACACTACTGGCACACAGAGTGTTAAAATGGAGAGCTTGGCAATGTTTCTAACTTCAAAACATAAATGATGAGATCCTGGACCCCATCTTAAACCAGAAAGATGAGGCAAAGACTTTAATTCTTTCCAATATATTTTAAATTCATAACAGTGGTATTTTTCTACATGCTCCTCTGAAAGCTTTTCTCTGAAGGAATATAATTGTTATTAATGTGTTTGGCATATTTACATAGATACTACCTCAGTTTGACTTAATATTTCCTGTATTCTTAGTGTCATACATAAATGTGTGTGCATGTGTGTGTATAAAATATAAATAATGGATGGATGATGGATAGATAGATACATATTTGTGTTAGGTTATAACTAGATAGATAGATAGATAGATAGCAAACTTAATTCTAAAAAAATACCTCTGCTGACCCAGTAACTATTCTGGAAGAAGGCAGGAACAGTTCCAGGCTCTTATGGATGCCTCTTAGTAAATCTTTTTCCATAGCGATGGCTTCAACTATGGAAAAGGTTTCAAAGTCCCTAATGAAATCCTTTTCCTCTACCCTACAACAAAAAATGACCCTACCTGTGAGAAGTGACAGGTATAAATACCCATATCAGTCAATACCAGACCCTTTATACCCAACAATTTTATGACAACATGGAAAACGGACCCTAGTATTGTTTAAATCCTGAGCAAATGAGAAAAAGATCCCAAGAAGGGGATCGATATATAAAAAAAAATATCTCAGGACAAACTTCTGGATATAGCTGGTCCTAAGACAAAAAAGTATTTGAGTTCTCAGAAATGGCTGTGGCTACCATTACCCCTATTATTATTGATGGTCCTCGGTGCTGGATTCAATTTGACTTGTGTTTATTAAGTAATACCAGGCCCCTGGGCCCAAGGCCAACTTTTGGGGTCTTCAGTTATTAAAGACCTAGATAAATGTGTTAACATCTTTACAATACTAGAGAAAGAACAACCCTCCTTTAAAGGTAGGGGTCACTTATCTAGCTGAATGTATCATGGATAAGATACCAATATGATAAATGCCCCTCTACCTCTGCCAGTGCTAGAGGTCCATTCTAGTCCCTTCCTTATACAGGTAAGTTTGAGAGTTGAATCCCATTCTTTCCCAGAAATATGGGTGGCAGGCTCAACCAATATTTCCATCAGTGGCCAAATCTCACTTCAGATCAATAGGTTTTACAATACAAAATATAAGAGTATATACAACAGAATTTTACAGATTCCCAGTCCAATCTCAAATTCCCTATTCTTTCCTCTTCTCAAAGCAGACAAAGGATTAGGCTTTTACCTGTTAATGGATTTGCACACATTCAATTTCTGGGTTCTTTTCAGACATTTCATAATGGAAGGGATTCACTACATTATCTATGCAAGCCGGCATAATTGGACTCCTGACTGCATCTATTCAAGCCATTTTTCCTGGCCCCCTCCATTACAGAGCTCTTCAGAGATTCAAACATCTTCACAGGGGTCTTGATACACAGATCTAGATCTCTTATCTATCGACACAAAGGAAGAACTGATATGGTGGTTAAAATACATGCAGTCTCGTATCAGAAAAGCTATTTTCAGGATGTCCTTTGAAATAGTGATGCCAGTATCATAGGTTGGGGAGCGAGATTCGTGGATCTAAATACAAGGACAGTTGGTCCAAACAAGTATCTGAGCTACACATTGATTGCCTAGAACTTTTAGCACAAGGCAGTCCAACGTGCAGCCCACTTGACTACAGAGTGCTAAAAAAATAATAATAAAAAATTTAAAAAAAAAAGTTTTGTTTTTTTTTATACCTACAATTAATTAACTACAGCACATGAACTACTAGGCCAGTAAATAAATAAATCCATATTTTTGAATAGATGACAGGCTATAATTTACCATTGTTAGCAATCAATAAATAAATGAAGCCCTCACACTTGTGGGTTTTGGATCATGTGGACCATTACTGAAAATACTAGGACGCTCCTGTTCTAGCAGGTTCTTTTGTTTTCAAGAGTTTGGTGAACAACAAGACAAACTGTTGCATTTTGCTACACACATTTCTGCTGTCCGATATTTAAATCGATATATCAGAAAAAAAAAAAAAATCAAATGCCTAGGCAATCAGGAAACACAAGACAGTGGTTCTTGTGACACTATTTTGGCCAACACAACTATGGATTTCTCCTCTTCTGGAATTGGTCATAGAAAACCTTCATCTGATTCCTTCCTTTCCATCACAAATTTCCTTTACTTCATTCATTCATTCATTACTAATTTCCTTTCATTTCTGTTTGGCCAAGGGAAGGCTTATAGAACAATTAATACTTACCATTCAGCTATCTCAGCAGGACATGCACTTAACAAAGTCATACTTATAGGAAGACATTCCAATATTTACAAACTAATGAATGGCATTTGATTATCTACCCCACATGAATCCAGATACAAGTCTTTATGGTACGTTAATGACATCGTAGAACTGTTCAATTCTTGGTCTCCTAATTTTGAAAGTCATTGGCTACATTAACTATGTTATTATTTCTCATCTCCTTAAAAATGGTATCAGACGTTAGGGCTTTAGAGCTACACAACAGGTCCTTTATTCATACTGGAATGAACTTTTGTTATATCTAGAAGGACAAAATCAGCACTTAAAGCTTCCACAGCAATCCCCAACTATGTGTGGTACAATGTTTGCAAATTTATGAAGCTAGAACAACAAATATCCAACGTGACAGTTGCTCTCAATTTTTGATCTCCTTTCATAAACCAGCAGTCTGAAGGTAGAGATACTAATACTTTTGTTGCTCATTCCTCAAGAGGAGCCATGACCTCAAATCATTCTTGACCGGGGGCCAAATGGAGAAGGATATCCTTAAAGCAGCGGATTGGTCTAGAGAATCACCTTTCAACGCTTTTTATTCAAGCCTATGACTCATGTTTCTATGAATATTGTTAATCAGTTTTAAACTTGCCTATTATGAGCCTCCAGTCTTGTACTATAATTAGAAGATTTTCCTAACTTTAGAGAAGGAAAAATCAAGATTTAATTAAAGACACGGAGGTGAATATTAGCCCTCCCTATAGTAACCCTCCTAACATATAATTTGTTTCTGTTTTCTTCACAGTTTGAATACTTCAATATCAGTAAATGAAAAGAACCAGAATTAAGAGGTGGATCATTCGCTGTACTTTCAAACGTTATTATACTTTTATTGATTTTTGTTCACAGATCAAAGAAAGAAGCAGTCAGAACAGTTATGAGACAGTTCATAGGAAGGATGAGCACGAAAGTAAGGAAAATCTTCAACTTTTTTCCTATGAAGCAGTTAGGGCCTTATGCAATAAGCAAAAGAAGAGAATTGTGGAGCAAACTATGGTCTAGATTACACTGCAGCTGATAAATGTTAGTAATGGTATTATCTAAGTCTTCAACTGAAGTCAGTGGAGGAATCTGTATATAAAACCCTTGATAAAATTATCAACTATAATGGAATCCAGGTCTACGTCTCTGACATGGTAGGAATTGCTTGCAGCTTTGTGAGTGAATGTTTATGTGTACGTATCTGTGTGTGGGGGGAGGGTTAACAAGAAATACGCAATTTATACCACAGCTTTAATGTTTAAAATACTAATTCACTGAAATCAAGTACTCACCTGAATGGACTGGACTGCATCCAAACTGGGTGGATAATGGCCCACTTTTGTATCATATCAAATGTTTATTATAGTGGTAAAAAAACAATGATTCTGACTGTAGAACTGACCTTTTGAAGAAACCATCACACAGAACAAGTACCTGTGTACAGATGTCACTATTTCCTACAAGAAATATTAAGTAAGTGGATTCAATGGGTGCCCAAATTAATTCTGACTCCCATCTCACTTGGTGCTAAACTGACCTTTGTGCTGGTTATCTAGTGTCATGCCTGTATATCGAGGTTGAGAAATATCAGTTCAAGGGACTCGGTCACTGATGTAAGCTAAATACTATAATACACATTACACTTGATTATGACCAACTACTGTAAAAGCCAGTATACACAGGCCAAGGTCAGGGTGATGTTAACCCTTTGAGTGCCAGAGTGCTTTGCAATGCGTTGCATACCCTCTAGCACTCAAAGGGTTAAGAGGCCGGTCCTGCTCTACGTTCTGCTGCCGACGCAGTCATGCACTGTAGAGATTGCCCAAAAGCACAGAATGCTCCCAGCACAGAACTCCCAGCATTATGTGTCTCTACTGCGCATGACGGCTTCTGACAAACATTCTAGTGAATTATTATATAGGATGATTGATCTGCGATTGTGTTCTGCATTACATCACGGATTGCACCTGGGCACAGTATCTTCATTTTGTGAAAAAGAGGAAGCCAGTTGAAAGCTTCCATTTGCCAAGTACCCACCTGGTATACTACTGTCTCAATCAGATCAGTGAGAAAAAGCTTTAGTAAACTGACAATGAGAAATATTTGCTGGTGTTTTGTGCAAGTCTGTGAGGGATATGTAATCAGCAGCCCTCCAGCTGGACTACAATACCCATCATCCTCAGATGACCATTTGCTATTACAGCTCCCATCATACCCAACAACTAGAGGGCCACGTTTTGCCTACTCCTGGACTTTATATACAATAAGCTACAATGGATCTTAAACCCAGAGTTACACATAAATTCTAGACATTGTTACGTTATACTTTATTTTTTTTTTTCTAATTCATTCTTCCAGGTGAGGCCCAGGCTTCTCTAAAAATATATATTTCTACAATGCTGTAGAATATATTGGCACTCGAAAAACAATAAAAACGATGTGTTAGAAATTCCACTGGTTGCACAAACAATATTAAAAGAACGCTAAAACCTCAAAATATTTAAAGGGATAGTAATGTTTCAAAACAAAATCAGCTACAATTAGACTTCATAGTATTTGGGCCATGGAGAGTGTTATTCCAATACTGTCAGAGTTGTAGTTCAAGAGTAATTGAATGATAAAGTATCCCCCTCCCGCCTCTTTTACCTAGTGTAAGCCACCGCCCCTCGGATGTGGAATCTGGTCTCTTGACCAGACTTGGTCGCAGCAAAGGGACAATGGTGGGGAGGGGGGGGATGATAAAACTGGAGTTATAAAGAAAGTATCTGTAAAATTGTCTCAAAATGACATAAGAATATGTATAAACATCTAATGACATTTTTTCTAAGTGCTAACTCCAGTCAGTTTACTTTTTTGAAACGTGCAGTAGAAATGGTCTTGGCCCAATAAAAAATTGTGTCCAAATGTATTTATAATTAATCTGTAACTAGAAGTGGATATCATGCCCACAAAGGCAGACATCAATTGTTGCAGGATACTGCCCCCCCCCCCCGAAGGCTTCTTAGAAACAAAAATACTTTAAAGGAAGGAGGCTGGAGTCCTAGATTCCTGCCACAAAGAATCAGGTCTGCTCACTGGAAGAGATTTTTGGTTCTAATTACTGGAACGCTTACAACTAAAAATTAACTGGGTTTATATACACCTAATTTCGCCTGTACTTCATTCTAGCATCTGTAAGAACATTTTTGAGGCATAAAATCTGGTCTTAAATATGCTCTTAGGGAGCAGACAGTCCTGCCTTTTCGAGGGCTCCCACTGATTGTCCAGGATTTCTATGAATGGGCTGAGATAAGAACAATACAGAAGCAGTAGGCAGTACCGTAGCCACAATCAATTAACTAACATTCTCCAAGTACAAACAGAAACAAAATTAAATAAATGTTCTCTGGACAGGGCAATTTACACACCCATTAAAAAGCAAGTTTAGGATTATGGGGGGTGTAACACGAACAGTTCATTTTTACATATGCTAGCTGTATGTGTTATTTAACCCTTTGAGTGACAGAGAGAGATGAAATGCATTGGATCTATCTGGCACTCAAAGGGTTACAGTTATATAATCCTACTTTTTTAATGTTAGTGTTCTTCTAAAAATTAATTTTGGGGAATCAGTCCACACAGAAGTCATTTCTGTTCAGATTAAAGTGAGGGTTTAAGGCAGACATGTCAAACTCACATACAGTAGAGGGCCACATACTCAATATTTCTCTCCAAAGAGACTACAACATTGGCTGCTAGCGTCCATGTACACGTGTGTACATTATATATAAAGAACAGGCTGCGCACTCATCCATACTTTACATGACTTTATTTCAAAATACACATAAGCAGGGTTTCGGTCCCCAAATAGGTGCCTTTTTCAATCTATGTTGCAGTGTGCAGCCTATCCTTTGTTTAAATTTGATTCTTCTACACCCGGCATTGGGGTGAACACTGATGGACGTGCCAATCTTACTATCTATATCTATCAGGCAGAAAGGCAGCACTGGTGGGACTTTATGGAAAAACAAACAGTAATCTTTATCTAGCGGTAAATGTTTCACTCCATAATGGGAAAGAGATGTCAGCGCTACTCACTCTAGTGATACTGTAGGGTGGGACGGAGAGAAGAAAGAAAACATATCTTGTATAACTATCTATTCCTAATGAAATCATCCTAGATTTTCTCCAGCGGCTTGTCCATATAAAAGGATATATGCACTCTCCGGTCAGTGGTGGTGTATATGCATAACCGGGAACTTTGATGTGTGGTCTCCTGTGGTGCTGGGGGTGGTGGAGAATGACGTGAATTGTGTTAAAAAGGGCAGGGCTTAATCAATAGTGAGGGCAGGGCTTAATCAATAGTGAGGGCAGGGCTTAATCAATAGTGAGGGCAGGGCTTAATCAATAGTGAGGGCAGGGCTTAACGGGAGTGAAAAAAAGGGGTAAAAATAGGCTGGGAAAGGAGGAGAAACAGAATGGTAAAAAGCAGACGTGGGCAGGGTTTCAGTAGAAACTCCCCACATATGGGGACTCGGTCTCTGCCCCGGAACCCGGTAATGCAGTGTCAAATCCGGAGTCTACAGGGCATATCCGGACAGTTCCCAGCTACGTGTATATGCAAATCAGGAAAAAAAAAAAAAAAAAAAAAAAGTGTAGGCGGGTAGGACAGCGTACGTATTCCTCTAAATTTAGTATAAAAGCTTTTAATAAATCACACACACAGAAATAAATATATAACATAAAAATGTTAAATATTTATTTCTGTGTCTGTGATTTATTAAAATCTATTGTACTATACTTAGAGGAATACGTGCAAAACATTGACCGTTCATTAAAGATTACTGTTTGCTTTTCCAAAATGTCCCACCGGTGCTGCCTTCTGAAGTTAGTGTATTATAGGACTCTACAGATGGGCATTATAAGTACATAATAGTGAGTGCTTCCATCAATCACCATTAAAATTGTGTGTATGTATATATACACACACACACACACACACACACACACATCCAACAACAACACATACATTAACCCCTTAAAGACCCTTGGCGGTCCTGGCACGTCATGGGTTCAGGAGTGATAAGGACCCATGTCCATCATGGAATTCATGACTGCACGCAGTTCAGGGAGCTCTGAACCGGATGTTGGGGGGGGGGTGATCCATGGTCCTTAAGTGGCGGCCAGGTAGCGATCGGACGGTCCTTAAGGGGTTAAAATCATATATGAATGTGTGTATGTTGGGAACAATGTTAAACTCTGACACCCCATCCTTGGTCCGCTAGTGACCACAGAACTACCCATACACTGCACGTTTGCTCTCTCTCTGTCTCGATTCTGGGCTGTAGGACACTTAAGTTTCTCTCTACAGAGAGTCTTATCCTGCCGGCTATGGGTCACATGTTTGACATGCCTGGTATAACCCCTTAA
The DNA here is from genome assembly GCA_037306005.1 of Rhinophrynus dorsalis. Taxonomy (NCBI): domain Eukaryota; kingdom Metazoa; phylum Chordata; class Amphibia; order Anura; family Rhinophrynidae; genus Rhinophrynus; species Rhinophrynus dorsalis. The sequence goes on along the minus strand of CM074723.1, from coordinate 68,488,349 downwards.
CGCCATGTGACGTACTATGACCGTCACGGTCCTTAAAATACTGAAGGACCGATGACGGTCATAGTACGTCACGTACTTTTTACTTACAGAGCTCTACCGGGAGCGCTGTAAGTAAAAATAGGGCCTGAAATTGACCGCTCCAAGATCGGAGAGATCTCTATCAGGCCCCATAGTGACGCGCCGATACACGCAACAGGTCACGTGTACGGCGCGTCGGCGTGCATCAACGCGGTCCTTATGGGATGGAAACGTCCCAGGACCGCCGGTCGCTAAGGGGTTAAGGAGTTAGTGTTTCTTTAATACTTTAAAGGACTAGAAGGATGAGCAACCTATTGCATAGCAATGCATTGCACACCTCTCTGGTCCTTATAGGGTTAAAGGGGCGTTCTTGGCAAAAAAATGAATAGGGTCTGTACCCTTTTAAATATCTATTCCTAACCAGAATATGTAAAAATTATTTCTTAGGTGCATAAACCCCAAAATATATTTTCCTATTCATCTGGAGGCAGCTGTGCGTTTGTCCCCTCTTACTTTGTGTAAATGATTACAGCAAATGGATGGCATGATTCAGGTAAAGAAACAAGAGAAGCGTTTCAGTGAACCAAACTAGGCACACCATAACCTCAAAACAAAGATCACTGATAAGTGATTTATCAACTTTTTGCAATGCGTTGCTTACTCCTCTGACACTCAAAGAGTTATCAGGCTTGCTAAAATGCAGCTAAAAGCGGCTAACTTTTAACCTTTTATTTTGATCTTGCACCAAAATAGTATTTGTTTACATTGTGGAGCATGAATGTATATAATACATTTTGACAAATTTAAGCACTTTTCAGTTTTTAACGATTATGTTCCTTCAACCATTTGAGAGCCAGAGAGGTATCCAAAGCACTGCACCACAAAGGGTTAATTAAGCAACTCTGAAACTTCAAAAGCAGAGGCTAGTATACACAGAAAGGAAACCAGCAGTAAAAGGAAAGCAAGATGAATATAATTACAAAATATAAACAGGAGAGAATGGGCGGGGGGGGGCACCCTGTGCACTGAATATCCAAATCTCACTCACACAGTCACCAGATAACAAGTAGGGGACGAACAATCACATTTATGATTCTAAAGAGCAACACCTCTGGATTAATTAAACTCCCGCAGTCACGGTATACTAGAAGTCTTCAATATTAAAGTGACAGAAATGTCTAAAATAAAATAGATCCGAGTCTTCATTATGGTAAGCGTAACAATTTGCAGTATGTTTAATAAGTTACTTTGCTGTTGTTTTAAAGGGATCGTAATGTCCCAAAAAAAAAATATTCAATTTATAGTCCTTAAAAAGTTGAGCACAGCACAAAAAAAACACATCTCTCAAAACGCTATGGTTTGAGGGATGCATTTAAAGTTCGTGATTTACTGCTGTCAGCTGTAAAGCTGTCAGCAGGAGATCCGTGTCAGCTGACACGGAGGATCTGCAGCAGAGACTCAATCGCATTATTTACAATGAATTACTTCATTGGAATGGTCTAAAAAGTCTGCTTGCAAACAAAGCACACTTTTTAGACCATTCCGATGAAGTAATTAATTGTAAATAACGCAATTGCGGCTCTTCTGCAGAGCCAAACCAAGCACACTTTTTAGACCATTCCAATGAAGTAATTAATTGTAAATAACGCAATTGCGGCTCTTCTGCAGAGCCAAACCAAGCACACTTTTTAGACCATTCTAATGAAGTAATTGTGGCTCTGCTGCAAAGCCTCCGTTTTGGCCGACACAGATCTCCTGCTGACAGCAGGAAATCACAAACTTTAAATACATGTATCTCTCAATCCATTGTGGTTTGAGAAATACGGTTTTTTGTGCTGTGCGCAACTTTTTAAGGACTATAAATTGAAGAATATTTTTTTGTGGGACATAACTATCCCTTTAAAGATATTCAATGTAAAAATGTCAGCCTCCCGCCCCCTTCTGGCCATGTCACGCTCATATAAGCGTGGTCCAAACGGAGATTGGTGAGGGATAAAGTGCAGTAAGCAAAATAAAATCCTGCCCTCCTTTGTCAAGGGGCACAGGGTTTTCCTTATACTTATTGATTAAGTTTGTCCCTTGCTGTGTCCGTCCGTCCCCACAACCGGATTGCAGCTCCAAGCGGAGGCGATTAGAAGGGCCGGGACGGGGATCCTTTCACGTGGAATCTCTCTAAAACTACAGCAAAGTAAGTTATTAAACAAAGCGCAAATTGTTATACTTACCATAATGAAGAGATCTACTTTATTTTAGACATTACTATCCCTTTAATGTATAGTCTGCTCTTCTTTCAATCATCCTCCAACAATGGTGAAAATACACAGAACTGACAACAAAAGAGATGGTACCCAATAATGCTATACACCATCAACTTAACCAGTAAATGTAAAATAAAAATAAAAAAGTGATATTTTTTATAATTGGCTGGAGACTTTGATAAAGCAAAGTTTGCAGCTGCGGAAAACGTAAGTGGCCCATATTATATATTATTGTGTTTAAAACGTTTTTTTAATATTTCATGATTGGAGAGCAGCTTTCTAGTTCCAGTGTAATCTTGAGTGTGTATCTTGGTGTATAGGGAATATTACCTCCCTGAACATTATATGCGAGTGTAATTTGTATATTTTACATTTACTGATTTAATTTGATGGTGATGAACTACTGGGCACTTCTCCTTTGTTTTCTGTTCTAAAATGAATAAGTGAAGGCCTCTTAGGATGAAATGCTAAGAATAGGTACATATAGGCATGATGTATTCACTCATTACAATACAGGAAATGCTTTACATTACAGAGATTCTAGATTTTGCTGAAAAGGAAAGATCAGCTCAGTCCTTCTTATATTCTAATTGGCTGATGGTCTTGTCCTATATTTACCATATTATTGAGCACAAAGACCTCAGTGACACTTGATTTGAAATTACTGTACAATCTGTCATGCAGCAAACTGACTGCCTGAATGTAATTTATAAATACCCAAGCCAGATAACAGTAATAATATCATTTAAAACGGAACAGAAAGTTTACAGAATCTGTTCCCTTTTTTTTAATGCGAGAAAGCACTGAGTTGGAAAACAAAATGGTATGTATTTACAATGATAGTAAGAATAATATTATTTTGTATTGTAGATGAAAAAAAATATTCTATGACATTACTATCACTTTAAGGGCAATGGTTAATCAAATGTTTAAAGGGGAATTATACCAGTAGAGATCACATAAGTCATGAATATATAGTTCAAGTAATTCAAAATAACAAGTGAAACATATAAACTATCCCTAAAGTTCTGCAACAGGAGGTGTGCTGAACTCCATCTTGTCTGTTACAACATAGATTTGGTCCCTTACAAGCAGGAATAGTCAGTCTTTCCTATATATGCTGGTTCATGTTTTGATTTGGAAAAGACTGATTAACCATTTGAGTGCCAGAAAGGCAATGAGTTTGATACCTTTCTGGCACTCAAAGAGTTAAAGTGATAGTAATGTTTCACAAAAAAAGCAGCTGCAATTAATCTTCATAGTACTTATGCCATAGGGAGTGTTATTTCAATACTGTCAGAGTTGTAGTTCAAGAGTAACGGAATGATAAAGTATCCCCTCCCGCCCCTTTTACCTAGTGTAAACCATCTCCCCTCAGATGTGGAATCTGGTCTTAAGACCAGACAGCTCACAGCAACAGACAATCTTCCTACTGTGAGAACAATGAAAACCCTGCCCCCTGGACAGGTTTTTCCTTATTCTCACTGAAGATTGTCCCTCTCTGTGATCCATCCAGACAGTCTTGCTGATCTGCCCGCCTTCTGGCATTTTAAGGGTTCGCCATTTGATCACCACAGAAGTGGTAATACACATATACACACACACACAGTCTGATCTCCTAAAAAGGGGGACACCGGAGTGGAAAAGAGGAATTTGGGTCCTAAAGAGGGAGACTTGGGAGGTATGAGTTTGCGTTTTTGCATCCCGTGGAATAGGAACCTACTGGCCTGTGAAATGTAAAAACATGTCAGACACATAGAAAATCATTCATCTTGATGTAATTGGGACTGCAGGCAGTATATACTCCCAAACCAGATTTTTAACCCCTTGAGGACTGGAGTGGCATACTACACATTGCAGTGCAATATGTTGCACACCCCTCTGGTCCTTAAGGAGTTTTTTTTTTTTTTTTTTTTTTTTAGAAAATTAGAAAAAAAAAAAAAAAAAAATCAGTAAAGGGAAGGCTTGATAAACGACAACAGTAAAATGTATCATTTTTCCCAAAAAACAAAAAGTCAATGAAGCAGCAAAACACAACTATCATATTAACACAAAGCAGAGATTATGCAATTACTTTGTCAGCATACCAACGCTTTTTTCAGAGGAAAAAACAAATATCTAGAGAGGTTCCCCATGACAAACACAAGCAATGTATGCATTATCCCGTTAACCCTTTGAGTGCCAAAGGGGTACTGAATGCATTGCAAAGCCCTCCCTTACACAGTGCTAGCAGTTTGACAACTCTGAAGTCTGAACATATCCTCTGTCTGCTCCCACAGCTGCCCACTGGGGGAATGGAAAGGATTCACTAATACTTACAGTGAAAGTGACGTTTCACAATAAAAGCAGCGCCAATTAATATTCATAGTATTTGGGCCACGGAGAGTGTTATTTTAATACTGTCAGAGTTGTAGTTCAAGAGTAATTGAATGATAAAATATCCCCCTCCCTCTCCTTTTACCTAGTGTAAGCCACCTGGGACCAGACAGATCACGGCAAGGGACAATCTTCTTACTGTGAGCATAAGGAAAACCTTGCCCCCTTGACAGGTTTTTCAGGTTTTTCCTTATGCTCACTGAAGATTGTCCTTCTCTGCAATCCATCTGAACAGTCTTGCTGCTCTGAGGTGAGCAGTGTTACATCAGTAAAAGGGGCAGGAAAGGGGATACTTTATAATTCAATTACTTTTGAACTACAACTCTGACAGTATTGAAATAACACTCTCCGTGGCCCAAATACTATGAAGATTAATTGGAGTTGCTTTATTGTGAAACATTACTAACACATTAAGTAACACAAATAGTATTGCTCACTAAACCCGTTCAGGGTCATAGGAATATTCAATGAATGCCCTTATGGCACTGAAGAGGTTACAACATTAACAGATATTGTCAGAATTCATTTATCATTGAGAGAATGGCAGAGAAGCTATAACACATCCCAGATTCTCTGCCAATCTGTAAATGATAAGTTAATGCTGGAAACCTCTTTTAATGTTGTAACCCTTTCAGTGCCACATCTTGACACTAAAAGGGTTAAAGAATGGCAGCTGCTGTCTCAGCTCTCCAGAAGAGACAGAAAGCCATCATCTGGCTCCGCAGAAAGCTACAAGGAGATCCCAACATCACCAAATTCAGGAGGCTATGTTGAGACTGTGAACTCCGACAGCAGAGGCAGCTATCGGACATTAGTGCATGCAGCGATATGCCACATTAACATATAAACAGACCCACCTGAATATGACAATTTCTCATTCACCTGCATTTCCATATGCAAATGAGCCACTGTTGAAACAAACTGCAAACTTGTCAAAGGCAAGGCGGATTGTGTTGGATTGGTGGCGGATTCACAGGGATATAATGGCAAAGACACCTTAGTGCACGCTGCTGAAATGCCATTGATGCCACTTCACCATATCACCTTTTAGTGAATCTCCCCCAGTTGTTGTTGGACTACAGCACCAATCATCCTGCGGATTATGGGAATTGTAGTCCAACAGCTGAAGGGTCACATGTTGCTGTTATTTTGCCCAGTAGCAAATATTGGACCACATGTATAAAAGTAAAGTGGAGCAATTTTGGAGCAAACAATCTGCACTACATGATTTTCATTGATTTAAATGGGCCTTTTAATCCCTTGATTGCTAAAGAAGCCTTTAATGCACTGCAAAGAAATGCACTGGAGACCTCTCTAGTGTTCAAGGGGTTAAACACCACATTTAACTGAACTGCAATAAACATCTGTCCATTTTGCATTTATATGTAAGGCATAGTACGAAAGGGTGTTTTTAATGCAAAAAAAAAAACACATAAAATAGAACAGAGTGTATCCTATGAGTCTTCAGATGAGCTTTTATCCCAGGCCAAGGCAGCTGGCTGGAGATTTTAAGCGCTGCTGTATTAACGCATCAGAAATGTACAATGGATTTCAACAGACTCACATTAATATTGCATGCTTTCAGATTGTTTTCAAACCTAGACTAGCCAAACCTGATCCTAGCCTAAAAATCCCATTGCATCCCTCTGTCCTGATTTGGGCAATTAAGTGTAAAGGGAGAGGGGGGTTGGTTTGCAGGAAATGAAAACACCCTCTCCGTTTGCCCTAGTTTTTTGTCTGAGAAAAGTTTAATTCACACCCCCTCAGAAAAAAAAAACAATATGCAAAAATATGTAACTGCAGCTAGACCACAACTGCAAGTTAGTTCAACTGTATCTCCTCCTTGCAAAAAGACATTTCATTTCGTGCAAAACCTCATCACTCAAAGGGTTAAAATGGATTACATTACTGCTTGTGCACCTTATGGTACCCAAAGGGTTACATTACCCCTCGCGCACTGCAGGTCTACGCGGCAATCTGCAGCACAGCAGACACAAGACCTCTGGGGAGAAATGGGTTAACCCCTTTCAGCGCCAGAGGGTATGCAACGCATTATTTATGCAGGTGTACTAATCGGCTAATGCCTGCAAAACTGGAGCAAAAATAACCCTTGTTTTTCCCATAAGAGTTGCCTAATGTACTATTCAGCTGCAGTGAGGCAGATGTACTAAGAAATGGTGCAGTTCTGGTCCAAACCACCTACATTACAGTGGAGCAAAGAATTATTCCTAAAGGCTTCATTAATTAAAATGGAGTTAGAAGTCCCATTTCAATCAATGGGAATTTGTACTTGTTCCACTCAGGTTCAGTTGGCTTGGCTCCACTTTTCTCGATAAATCAACCTCAGTTAATCTGGAGTCTGGAAATTCACAGATTTTTTTTTAACCCTTTGAGTGCCGAGGGATACGCAATGCATTGCAATGCATTGCGTACCCCTCTGGCACTCAAAGGGTTAAGGGATAGTACGCTTAATATGTAGAAATAAATAAATAAATATATATAATTTTGCGCGTTTTACCCTTCTAAGTAAAACAAATGTACTCCCACTGCTGAGAGATGTTCTATTAAAAAGTTATTGCAGATCAAACTTTAAATTTTTAGGTGCAGTATGAAAGTGGACTGAAATTTTACAGTGGCGCTGTTGCTACACCATCCTATGGACAGGTCTGGGTCAGTTGACCATAAATCTCCATAGGATGGTGTAACAACATCGCCACTGGGAAATTTCAGGCCAGTGAGATACTGCACCTAAAAAAATTTATGTTTGAGCAGCAACAGATTTTGAATAAAACACCTCTCAGAAGTGGAAGTACCCTTGTGTTACTCAGGAGGATAAACTCTACAATATGTATGTTTCTACATATTAGGTGTTACTATTCCTTTAAAGGGATATTCATGTTTCATAATAAAAGCATCTCCAGTTAATCTTCATAGTATTTGGGCCACGGAGAGTTATTTCAATACTGTCAGAGTTGTAGTTCAAGAATAATTGAATGATAAAGTATCCCCCTCCTGCCCCTTTTACCTAGTGTAACACTGCTCACCGCAGAGCAGCAAGACTGTCCGGATGGATCGCAGAGAGGGACAATCTTCAGAGATCATAAGGAAAAACATGAAAAACCTGTCAAGTGGGCATGGTTTTTCTTATGTTCACAGTAAGAAGATTGTCCTTTGCCGCAACCTGTCCAGATTCTACATCTGAAGGGAGGTGGCTTACACTAGGTAAAAGGGGCGGGAGGGGGGTAATTTATCATTCAATTTCTCTTGAACTACAACTGGGACAGTATTGAAATAACATTCTCCATGGCCCAAATACTATGAAGATTAATTGGAGCTGCTGTTTTTGCGAAACATTACTATCCCTTTAAGGCTGCATGTATTTAACCCCTTAACGACCCTTGACGGTCATAGTACGTCAAGGGTCGATTTGACTTAACGACCGATGACGTACTATGACTGTCATCGAGTTCCGGGCTCCCCCCGCAGCTGCACGCCGTTCGGGGAGTCCGGAACCCAACGGAGCAATAAAAAAAAATTGCTCCGTGGTCGTTAAGTCACTTCCGGTTCCGGATTCCCCGGTCGTTAAGGGGTTAAATAATCTATGTCACAGGTATGGCAAATTAATCACTTCTGTAGTATAACGCACCTCAGTATCTCACACGTATAATGGAGGTTAAATAAATCTAGTTCAGAAAATAAAAAGAATGAGTGCCAGAAATAGGAACATTTGCTACATTGGACAATTCGTGGCTGATCCCCATGGAATCAAAGTCGTTAATTTCCAGAGGCATAGGCATGTTTGAGTCATCTCCCAAAGAATCACTTTGAAATTCATTGGAAACATTACTAGCATCTAAGGAGTTAAAATAAAAGAAAAAAGTATCCCAGAGTTCAAAACCTTTCATGCCCTGAATTCTTTTCCAAAGGATGTATTCTAAGTTTATATTTCCTATGTTCATGCTCTTCATGTTTACGTTAAACTCTACGCTATGAAAACAACGTATCTAAATGTAGGAAGTCGTGTCCTAAAAAACAATAAATCCCATGATTCTTTGGAGAACTGATGGCTATCCAGCCGTACTGCACTGTGGAATATGTTGGTATTAATAAATTATATATTTCAATTGTCACAAACTTTATTTTATATCATTTATTTTTGCAATCTGCCTGTACATATGCCATGATTTAAATATGAAAGTGTCATTGACATAATCTCCATATCTAAAACAACACTCCAAGGGAGGAGGTAAGAAGAGAGGAAATATAATTAGTTCATAAAATCCATAAAGATTACATGGGGAAAATGCTATCCACACAAATTATCATATGGCTGTCTATGCTATATTATAATGTTATATAACGTCTGCAATTTGTTAACCTTTTCACTCTCCCCTCTGGCACTCAGAGGGTTAAAATATTTCTCTTTGGATTTTTCAGGGAGCAAGTGCTGATATGATTTTGTTGTAATGCCAGTGGTGAGCTATTGAGGCTGATTTACTAAGAACCAGAGCAAACCAACTGTACCCATAGGGGACAAATAAAAATTCCAATTGATTTAACCCTTTGAGTGCCAGAGGGTTAGCAACGCATTGCTTTGCAATGCATTTGCATACCCCTCGGGCACTATAAGGGTTAAAAGGAACATCTAGCACCTTGAATGCAAGGACGGTCTCCAATATATTGGAAATATTTAATTGTCCCATATGTTGCACTTGTGTACCCCAGGATTGCTTCTGGGGGTTATGTGCTAAGGTGTAATAAAGGGGTTATAACATCTCCAGTGAGATCACTTCTCCAATTACTATTTTACTCCATGGAGATTATGCACGGAGATATCTCCTACCTGTGAAATCTTAGTGCAATAGGCTCCATAGGATAACATGGTAACTGGAGAAGTAATATAATTGGAGAACCAATATCCAGTTTATCACACCTTAGAGCATCCCCCTCCCCTCCAGGTCTTTTAGTAAATCAGCTTCTGTGTATTACCTCAAAGTAGAACAAATAATGAAGGCAATTAATGGTACCATTACTATATATCACATCAGTATAGGATTCCATTCCATGCACAAATTGAGTAATGATTTATTTCCTACTTTTCTCATAAAGTGAAATTCAGAACATATTTATAAGGGTCCTAGAAAAGTAAATTCATTGCACAGTAGGGGATAAAAAAAATGAGGTTTTAATCCCTTGAATGTTGGAGAGGATTCAATGCAATGCATTGGAGGCCTCTTTAGAATTCAAGAGTTAAAAGATTTTATATATAAATATATATATAATATACAAACACATACATAGAGAATTTGTTACCTCTGTTTAAGATGGTGTACCCTATAATTTCTTCTTTTGTTCTTGGGTTCTAATTAAAAACTCATTTGAATGCCAGATAGAAGTACCCAACACACTGCAAGGCAATGCGTTTGAATACCTCTCTGGCACTCAAAGGGTTAATCTTTGAAATCTCCCTGCAGTTACTGTATATCTCAGTGTGGATGGATAGCCCAGGCACTGAGCCCTTTAAATTACCAATTTAACCCTTTGCGTGCCAGAAAGTTATCGAATGCATTGCAGCACAATGTAGATGATACCTTTCCGGTACTCAAAGGGCTAAAGAAATCGGGATTTTGGAGAATTTGTATTTGTACCCTATGATGCAGTCAGTTGCAAACCAGAATTACTCAATTCTCATATATATATATAATGTCCACTGATTTCTAACTAATTTCTTAACCCTTTGAGTGCCAGAGCAGTAGGCAACGCAATGCAACGCGCTGCCTACCCTTCTGGCACTCAAAGGGTTAAATCTGCATGCAATTACTTTTGAAGTAAGTGAACTCAGTCACCCTACAGTAGGCATGGGCAACCTGAGTCTATCCAGCTGTGAAGGACTACAACTCTCCCGTCATCTCCAGCCAGCCATACAGATGATGGATATTGAAGTCCTCCAACAGCTGGAGGGCCTCAGGTTGCCCATCACTGCTCAACAGACTTTTGTTTCACAGATCAGATTGATTGTTACATAAAAACATTGACAAGTAATACAGCACTGCAGGGTGTGAAACAGTTTCTATTTGGCTCAGTAATGAAACTGTTGCACACTACATGTAAATCCGTGTGTGCAAAGCTTTAGTTACAGAGTTTAGCAAATGCAAGAAAAGAAGTATGCAGAAACCATTTACTCACACAAACCAAACGACTTTTCCACTTCCTCCTGATCTGTGCAGCTGAAAAATCCCTAGACAAGAACTCACTTTGCCCTGGATCTGATTCCAGCTACATGTGTCCACAGAGGAAAGTTGACTAAAAAATAAAATGATGGTTTACTAGACTCTTACAATGCAAAGACAGGACAGGGAAGTCTGTGGGGTTACCAGACGAGATGGCAGGTCAGATGGTTAATACTCCATTCTCCAGCAGCCGTGAGAAGCAGCAGTTGCAGCAATAGGAGCCAGAGTACAGATACTGTGGGTCCACCATGCAACACATTCACAAGCCTCTGAGCTGTGTGGCTTAATCCACAGCCCCGCCTCCGCCTGACGTCAGGATCAATGTCACATGGCCACATGAAAGCCAAAGAGAGCACTGGTTGCCGTAGCAACTACAGTAGTGCACTGAAATTATTTCAATAGGTCGCTTGGCATAGTTGGCTATATGTGCAAAAGAAAAATGGTGCAATTCTAGGACAAACCAGCCACACCATTGAAAGCAAATTAAATTACCAGAAATAACATTGATTTAAATAGGGCTTTTAACCCTTTTGAATGCTAGCGGGTATTCAACTTCACACTTTAACCCTTTGAGTTCCAGTCCAGAGGGGTACGCACTGCATTGCAGAGCAATGCGTTGCGTACCCCTCTGGCACTCAGATGGTTACATTTATGGGAATTTAGGGAATTATAATTTGATCTCTATGGTGCAGTTGGTTTGTCCCAGAATTTAGGCACTTTTGTTTTTGTGCATACTAGCACTGAAGCTGGTTTACTTACAATGTGGTGCCACTTTGGGGCAAGCCAACTTCATCATGGGGTAAAATAAAAATCTAATTTAACCCTTTGAGTGCCGGAGGGGTATGCAACATATTCATATGCAATGCAATGTGTACCCCTCTGCCACTCAAAGGTTTAATTGAAACGGATTTTTAACCCCTTGAATGCTAGAGAGTGCGCCAACAGACTACAGAGATCTCATATTTATTCATATTTGAATGAATGGACTCTTTCCTTTGGTGCATTTGGTTTGCTCCAGCCCTCCTTAATACATCACTGTGTACACAATGAGATGGCTAGAGCTATGCCAGGCTGCCCAAACCCCTCTCTTGTGTGCACTTTCTGAGTCATGGGCTGATGGTAACCAATCTACTGTTAGCTGTTGCTTTTTGACGGATGGCTTTCTAAGACTCTCTGAACTGTTACACTGTACCCAACACAGTATGTGGTGGGGAATGCACAAATTTCATTTAAAGGCAATTACCACATTTTACTAATAGGGCCGTATGTTTAAAAGAAAAGTGGAGGAGTTCTGGAGTAAACTATTTTCACTAAAGGGTAGAACTAAAAAATCCAAAAATCCCCATTGATTTAGATGAGGATTTTTAAATGTTGAATGCTAGATAGGTCTTCAACTCATTGCTTCGCAATAATTTAGAGACCTCTTTAGATTTCAGGAAGTGAAAATCCCCGTTTAAATCAGAGGAAATTTTTCAATTCTCCCCAGTAGTGCAAATGGTGTGCCACTGAACTCCTCCACCTTTGTTTTGAACATACAGTCCTAAGGCTACTCTTTTGCGATCATACTTAGTAGAAAGCCCAGGGCTGCACTACACAGTCACAAAATGGTTCTTACCAGCCATTTGAAGGTCAGAAAACTGACCCCCCTGGCTATAAGGCAGCCTGAAAGTATGAGACCCTTAGACTTATACTCCTAGTTTGTATGTGCAGTCTCCATACAGACCTTCTGTGTCTAGCTTTCATGCCCGATAAGAGGGTCTATGGGAACCTGCATCACACAGGGCATGAAACTGAACTAAGAGACTTCAAACTTGCATTTGAGTCTCTTCCCACCAGACCATTGGGGATGAGGATGCACCTCGGGTCTCTTTTCAGACCCCCATTCTCCTCCCGCGTTCATCAACCAAGGATAACTGCAGCTTCAACTTCATCAGCAAGTCTGCTCCAATGGAAGCAGATTATCCAGTGAGGCATTATATGATTGACAGTTGCCCTTTAATAGTTTGAGTGCTAGGCTGGATCATAATGCATTTGTATTGCACACATAGATTTAAAGGACCACTAGCTAGTTCCCCCAAATTTGTCACTTTATGATTACAAATGGCCTTATAACCCTCCGCTTATATTCTTATGGCGAGGAATTTAGGGGTGTATTTACTATGGATAGGAGAAACCAGAATACTAGCAGGTCTTTATGTCAACAGATAATAAAATGTTCAGACATAGTTTCATGTGTACATGATTGTCCCATTGAATAAAAAAAACCTGCACATGTCCAGACAAAACAAAGTTCATATTTTGCATGAAACATGGTCTTTCAAAAGATGTGAACCACCTTATGTGAAACAGGTGGTTTGGTTTTACATTTAACCAATCAGAAAGCTAGAACTGTGTTCATGTAATTTCATTAGGAAAAATAAAGAGTTTACTTGCCATCAGAAATCAGTCAGAGCAGGTTTCTGTCTGAGGGTGAATGAGACAGAACTTCATTAGGCAGGTCTGCTGGATGTCTCTCCTCCTCCTTTTTTCCTCCCACTTTTCCCCACTCTCATTCCATCCACCTTCCTTTTTTTCCTCTGTCCTGCCCACTCTCGTTCTCCTGCACCTTCTCACTCTCCCAGTAATGTTGTCTTCCTCCTCTCACCTCCCAACCCTTTCTCTCTCTCACCCTAGCTTTCCTGCTCCCCATTTCCCATCCTTCCCTGTCCCTACCTCACCCTGATAACCCCTTTCTAATGTCCTTCTGTGATTCATTTTGGATCAATTTAGACTCTCAGGCACAAATTCCTGGGTTGTGTACATATTCTCCATAGTCCTGTTGTGTCAGTTTTTCAAGTCTGACACAGAGGGTTTAAGGAAACCTGCATTGATCAAGGCAGGAAACTGTCCTGCACAAAGTAGCATCATGGGATCGAAGAGCATCGGTGATCTCAGATGCCCCTCTTACCACTCCAGTTGGTCTACCAGGGCACATACTGCAGCTTCAGCCTATTTGCAGGAGCACAGATATGCAAAATGGTCAAAAAATGTAGCCACTTTTGTGTGTGTACATATGACACACTGAGGATGGAGTATGTTTTCAGTTAATGCTTTAGTAAATAGACCCAAATTTCCATCCTGTCGGAGTTGTATATTGCTAAGCACTAATGCATTTGTACCAGATACCAGGCGCTCAATGATCAAACCTATATTTAAAGTGTTACTTTTGAAAAAGCTTTCAAAAGCACTTATGTTATTATTTTTTATTTAAAACTAGCATAAATGACCCAACGTTGCCTTGAGTTTGCATTTGTGTGTGTTTCTGTGTGTCTCTCTCTCTCTCTGTTTCTCTCTCCTGGGTGTGCATATTTATATATGTAAATAATTTATTGAGTGTAAAGGTTGTATTTCTGTCTCTTTAAAGTGATAGTAATGTTTCACAAAAACAGCAGCTCCAATTAATTTTCGTAGTATTTGAGCCATATAGAGTGTTATTTCAATACTGTCAGATTTGTAGTTCAAGAGTAATTGAATGATAAAGTATCCCCCTCCCCCTCCTTTTACCTAGTGTAAGCCCTCACTCCTCAGATGTGGAATCTAGGCTATAGACTAGACAGCTCACATCAAGGGTCAATCTTATTACTGTGAGAACAATGAAAACCCTGCCCCCCTTGAAAGGTTTTTCAGCTTTTTCCCTTATCTTAATGGAAGATTGTCCCTCTGTGCAATCTACATGGACACACCCTGCTGCTCTTAGCTGAGCAGTGTTACATCACTAAAAGAGGCGGGAGGGGAATATTTTATCATTCAATTACTTTTGAACTACATCTCTGATAGAATTGAAATAACACTCTCCAAGGCCCAAATACTGTGATGATTAATTCGAGGATTTTCCTAACACAGTGATGGAAAGTCAGAATTTTATTAAAGACACGGAGGCGAATATTATGCAATTTCTCCTTCTTTTACTTCTTAGCAGCAAAGGTTCAAACAAACTATTTTGAAAGAAAAAACCAAGAATGTTGAACAGGTAGCCCCGCCCACAAATAAGATCAACCAATCCCTTTAATGTCCAGGTGAAATATCAGTTAAAACATATAGAACTTCTTCCTCTTTCTTTGGTAAACTTGTAAAGCCAGATGTGGAACCTTTAAAGTCGTGTCTGAACTTAACCGGTAGTTCTTTTCTTAACAAATCTTCAGGTAATAAAACCCATTAGCCTGTGAAAATATAAGAGACAGGGAGGGTTAAATCAGGGAGGGATAATATTCGCCTCCGTGTCTTTAATAAAATTCTGACTTTCGTCACTGTGTTAGGAAAATCCTCGAATTTTATGGCAAGACCCGGAGGCTCATATTATGCAATTTTAAAGCTGTGTAATAACATTATTAGATGCATGGTCAACAGGTTTAAAATAAAACGTTTTAAAAGTGGATTCGTTGGACCAGTCCGCCGCTTTTAGAATATCTTCTAGTCTTCCACCATATAGGAAGGATTTGGAGGCCATAGCTCCTCTAGAGGAATGTGCACCAAATCTATCCGTATCTACACCTGCAGCGGACATGATCCATCTAATCCATCTAGCCAAAGTGGCCGAAGACACAGGTGAATATGGTTTTATAAAAGAAATCAATAGTTGTTGAGATTCAAGAGTTCTAAAGCCTGACATAGCTTTTTCATAAACCTTTAAACAATTAACTACAAGTCTGGCCAAGTCTGAAGGAAGGCATCCACGGCTAGAGCCTCCGGATCTGGTTTCCAGCTGAAATATTTCGGTAATCGCGTGTTCAGTCTGGAAGCGAATAAATCCAGTGTTAATGGTCCCCAAAGACGGACCAGTTTCTTGAAAGTTCGACTGTGGA
The DNA here is from genome assembly GCA_037306005.1 of Rhinophrynus dorsalis. Lineage (NCBI taxonomy): Eukaryota > Metazoa > Chordata > Amphibia > Anura > Rhinophrynidae > Rhinophrynus > Rhinophrynus dorsalis. The sequence continues at coordinate 68,472,626 of CM074723.1, read as the reverse complement.
GAGTCCAATCTCTGAAGTCCCTGAGGTACCTGGAATTCCAATCCGCAATGGTGTTGGAGAGGCCAGGGATATATTCTGCCTGGATTGAAATGTTCTTGTCCAGGCAGAAGTGCCAAAATTCCTTGGCTGGAGTGGCTAACATTCTGGATTTTGTCCCTCCTAGGTGATTGATGTACCGGACTGCTGAAACATTGTCCATCTTCAGGAGAATGCAGTAGTTCGACACATTCTTTGTGAAGCTCTTTACTGCAAATGAGCCTGCTAATAATTCTAAGCAATTGATATGCAGGTCTTTCTCTATTGTTGACCATTTCCCCCCTGTGGTAATTTGACCGCAACGGGCTCCCCAACCTGAAGTGCTTGCGTCTGATTCAATGACTATTTCTGGAGACATGCCAAAGATTGCTCTTCCATTTCATGCCTCCATATGTTCTAGCCACCAGAGGAGTTCCTCTCGCGCTTCTATTGACAGCGGAATCATGTCTGAGTAACCGAGACCCCTGCGTAAATGTTGAGTTTTTAGTCTCTGAATTGCCCGGTAGTGTAGTGGTGCGGGAAAGATCGCCTGTAGTGTTGAGCGAGCATGCTCGGCCGATGCTCGGATCGGCTCGAGCATCGCTCTGCTCGGCACATGGCGGTACTCGTACGAGTACCGCCATGTGCTCGCCCGGCATGTTCGGGTGGCGGGGATCTGTGCCGAAGGAGGCACAGATCTGAAGACGCTCCGCTGGACCACCAGGGACTGGAGGTAGGGGGCATTGCGGAGATGAAGGGGGCATTGCGGAGATGAAGGGGGCATAGCGGAGATGAAGGGGGACATTGTGGAAGAGGGGCATAGCGGAGATGAAGGGGGACATTGTGGAAGAGGGGCATAGCGGAGATGAAGGGGGACATTGTGGAAGAGGGGCATAGCGGAGATGAAGGGGGACATTGTGGAAGAGGGGCATAGCGGAGATGAAGGGGGCATAGCGGAGATGAAGGGGGACATTGCGGAGATGAAGGGGGCATTCGGAGATGAAGGGGGCATAGCGGAGATGAAGGGGGACATTGTGGAAGAGGGGCATAGCGGAGATGAAGGGGGACATTGTGGAAGAGGGGCACAGCGGAGATGAAGGGGGACATTGTGGAAGAGGGGCATAGCGGAGATGAAGGGGGACATTGTGGAAGAGGGGCATAGCGGAGATGAAGGGGGCATAGCGGAGATGAAGGGGGACATTGCGGAGATGAAGGGGGCATTCGGAGATGAAGGGGGCATAGCGGAGATGAAGGGGGGCATTGACCAGGCACCCTCCCCTCATCAGAGCAGGGGGTGCCTGGTGTAATGCTCGTGTCGCCCCATTCAATTGAATGGGGCTCGGGTGCTCGGCCGAGCACTCGAGCCTCCGGCGGTGCTCGGTCAGAGCACCCGAGCATCGGGGTGCTCGCTCAACACTAATCGCCTGTATTGATGCTGATAAAAGACCTACGATTCTTGCCAACATTCTCAAAGAAACTGTTTCTGATTTCAGAGTCTGTTTGATTTCCCGACGAATGTTCTTTAATTTGTTGCGAGGAAGACGTAGTGAAGAATTTACAGAGTCTACCACGAAACCCAGAAATTCGATAACTTGAGATGGTTGAGTTATCGACTTTTTCCAATTGATGAGAAATCCTAGGTTTAAAAGGGTTTGAAGTGCCAATTGTAGATGGGCCTTGAGGGCTTTCCGATCTTGGGACATTATAAGAATGTCGTCCAGGTAAATTATTAATCGAACACCCCTGCTTCTTAGGAAGGAAACCACTGGTTTCATAATTTTTGTGAAGCACCAGGGGGCCGATGACAGGACGAATGGAAGGCATGTAAACTGCCAAATCGTCCCTTTCCAAACGAATTGGAGCAGATTTTGTTGATCCCTGGCAATAGGAATAGTCAAATAGGCATCCTTTAGATCCAGTTTGACCATCCAGTCTGATGGAATTAACAGATCTCTGAGGCAATGAATGCCTTCCATCTTGAAATGTCTGTAAAATACGAAAGCATTCAGATTTCTTAAGTTTATTACTGTACGAACTCCTGATTCCTTTTTGTGTACCAGAAAGAGATTGCTGATGAAACCTGGTACTGATAATGGGGCCTGTACTATTGCTCCTTTTTTCTGGAGCTCTAGGATTTCTAAATCCACTAGAAGAAAATCCTCTTTTGAGAATCGAATGGAGGGTGGAATCTCTGTTTGGTAGGGATTTGAATAGAACTCTATGCGGTATCCTCGAATCGTTTGTAAAACCCATTGATCTGAAGTTAAGAGAGACCAATCGTGGAAAAAATGGGTGAGTCTGCCACCCACTCTTTCCTCGTTTAGTGGAAAGTTTATACTCACCTGAAAAGGGTCTGGAACGAGAGGATCCGCGAGAGCCCCTTCCTCTCCAGATTCCGCCACAAGTGGGAAAGAAAGGGTTTGGGTTCTTATTTTCTTGGTAAAAAGATCCCCTTGAAGAATGGCTAGGGTCTTGGGAATTCCTAAATTGTTGTCTCGAGGAATTTGAATATTGGCCGGGAAGTCGACCTCTACCCTTCCCGGCCCTGGCAAAAACCCGTTTGTTAAAAACCTTTTTAATAGATGATTGGGCTATGTCCAGGGCCGTGAAGGTGCCGACAAACTTTCCCAGTTCTTTAACAAAGGAATCCCCGAAAAGGAGACCATTGGCATCTGGTCCTGATTCCCTATCTGCCATTTCTGATAGTTTAGGATCGATGCGGAGAAGGATGACTCTGCGTCTCTCCGAAGACAAAGCCGTATTGGCATTCCCCAAAAGGCATAGTGCTCTTTGGGTCCAACCTCTTAGAATATGGACATCCACCTTAGATGATGAGGATAACCTTAGATCCAGGTTAAATATTTTTGCGAGTGGTCCCATAACGTCCAGGAGTTTATCCTGACATTGTTTTAAAGAATGCTCCAGACCTTTTCTGGGGTCTCTCCCAGATTTGGCTATAAAGCGTGCCATTTGAGGGTCTAGTACTGGAGTGTCACATGACTTAATTGAAGGTCTAGGGCACTCGGAACGTAATTTGTTCCTGGCTTTTGGTTCCAGAGATTTACGTGCCCAAAATTCAATATATTGTGCCACATGTTGTTTTGGCACCCAGTCGGATGATCTGGGGTGTTTAATGTAGTCAGGATTAAACAGGGGATTACCCTGTTCATCTAAGATAGTATCTACCTCCATACTATTTTTGTCTCCTGAGTCCAAACCCAAGTCCTCATTATATTCAGAATAGGATGCATCTGAGGATTGACTAGAATGGGTTTTCTCTATCTGAATCATCAGAGGATGATAGTAAATTAAAGGAATCTGGTTTGGACCGTTTCTTTTGTCGTTCCACCGGTTTTCCATCCTCCCGGAGTGAGGTTCTATTGTGTGGGGATGACCCACAATTCATATTGCCAGATTTACTTGGCAAGTCAATTGAAGAGCTTTTGTGCTCTGATTCATTGAGACAATGTTTAGTTTTTCTTTTTCTTTTACCCTGACTCTGAGGTTGATTTGTTATTCCAGAGGTATCTACTGGAGGGGTAATAGAAAAAGAAGAAGACTGATGTTGTAGGAAATCTGTGAAAGATTTTGTTAGGGAGTCCGTCATTTGCACCATACAGGAGGATATGGCAGTAGAAATAGTTTTATTTAATGATTGGTCAATTATATGTTGAATATGATCTGTTTTTGAAGCCACAGCCATATCCTCTTGTGAATCAGAGCAAATGGATGCATCATCCCTGTCAAGAAAATGTTGTGTCAATTTTTTGCCTTTTAAAGGAGTTTGAGGAGGTATTACTTTTTTCTGGGACATATTAATTAAATGGCCAAATATAAAATAATAGTATTCTGGTTAAAGATATTAGAATATTAGAGAGGCAACCCAAGGGTTAAATTGGGACAAATTGAAAAGAATTCACCACAGAAGTTAAATTCTTATAGGAGCGTTTGCTATAGCTGCCGTCTGTCAGGCGGTGAGTAGAAGAGTGAAATTCGGCGCCGTTGAAAGCCGCGCATGCGCAGAACGGGTGATGGAAGAAAATGCCCAAATCCAAGATGGCCGCCGCGCCGAGCGGTTAGATGAATGCTGAGGGAAAAAAGGAAGACATAGCTTGAGCGGCGATGTCCTAACCGTTAAAACTATCGAGTAAGGTATTCTAAGTTTAGAGAGGCATTGAGAGGGGAAAGGATCAAATTAAATTCACGCCGTTATGGCGCTCCAACGGCCCGAATTAAGACAATGTAGATAAGAGGAGCAATAGAAACAGTAGAAGACTGGGGTAAGAGGGAAATATATATAATGTAATATAAAGAGTTGGACAAACTTAAAATAGATTTAGATGCTGAATTGAACAAGCAGGTCAAACAGGTAGAAGGGAACAGAGAATTATTTAGAAAAATATTTAAAGAATTATAAATTGAAATAAACAGTGACAAATCTTAATATAGCTAAAATATTGCAGACAAATTTTCACATATACTTATCTGCCGCTAAGCAGCAAAGAAAGAGGAAGAAGTTCTATATGTTTTAACTGATATTTCACCTGGACATTAAAGGGATTGGTTGATGTTATTTGGGGGCGGGGCTACCTGTTCAATATTCTTGTTTTTTTCTTTCAAAATAGTTTGTTTGAACCTTTGCTGCTAAGAAGTAAAAGAAGGAGAAATTGCATAATATTCGCCTCTGGGTCTTGCCATAAAATTAGAGCTGTTTTTATTATGAAACATTACTATCCCTTTAAGTGTGTGGTTCTATGCAATCTGTGGCCCTCTGGCTCTCCCATTGGCTGCCTGTTCCAGGTTAAGTCCCTACCTTGGAGAACCCGGGATATGAAAGAGGGAAAGCTGAAGACTAATTTGGTGAGGGTGTGCACACAGCATGGAGTCAATCACCTCCACAGTACATATTCATCATTTTATAAACCAGAGGTTGCTCTCCTGCTGGTGTTACACCACAGTTTCCATCATCTTGAGCCAGAAGCTACAAGGATAAAGACAATAGGTGTCATAGAATCACACCACCTGGCAAGACACATGTTGCCCAATTGATATACTATAAGTCTTACAAAGAGTCTTGCCTGGAATCCTACTGAAATGGTGATGCCTACAAAGCGAATGTCATTACGGTGCTCTCACAACGTTGTTTACTTCATAATGGCACCTGCAAGATGTCACCCTTCAAAGGTAAGTATCTGTTAGGACTGGTTAGATTAGCATCTGTTCACTTAGGTTTGGGGTGTTACTGTTAGGTTAGCGTCAATATCTGTTAGGTTTAGGGACTGTATCTGTTAGGTTAAAGGGATAGTAATGTCTCACAAAAACAACAGCTCCAATTAATCTTCATAGTATTTGGGCCATGGAGAGTGTTATTTCAATACTGTCAGAGTTGTAGTTCAAGAGTAATTGAAGGATAAAGTTTCCCCCTCCCACCCCTTTTACCTAGTGTAAGCCATCTCTTCTCAGATGTGGAATCTGGTTGTAAGACCAGACAGATAACAGCAGGGGACAATCTTCTTCCTATGAGAACAATGAAAGCCCTGTCCCCCTTGACAAGTTTTTCAGATTTTTCCCTTATCTTAATTGAAGATTGCCCCTCTCTGCAATCTACCTGGGCACCTCCCTTCTGCTCTGGCTGAGCTGTGTTACATCAGTAAAAGGGGCGGGAGGGGGATACTTTGTCACTGAATTACTCTTGAACTACAACTCTGACAGAAGTGAAATAACACACTCCAAGGTCCAAATACTATGATGATTAATTAGAGCTGCTTTTATTATGAAACATTACTATCCCTTTAAGGTCAGTCTCTAGAATGTCACCAGCTTAGTACTGTATTGTATTGTATATTTTTATTTATATTGCACCAACCAGTGTACTTGGCACTTTACAGTTTACATTTAGTATAGAAGGGATGCCTCGTAATCTTACAATCTAAGTATAGGAAGGATGACATAAAGATACGAGCTGGTTGAGGAGGAAGTGCAGTTTTTGACATATGAGATAATGTTTCCCTGTTACGGTAGTACTATATTTAAGAGGTGCTCTTTTAGCTTTGATTTGAAGTTGTTAAAGGGACAGTAATGTCCCATAAAAAAATTATTCTCATGTTGTAGTTTAAAAAAAAATAAATATTTGAAGCAACTCCCATCTCTCATACCGTTAGAAAGATATAGGCATTGAAAGTTCCCCCCACCTCTCCTTTTCCTGATGTCAGCTGTAAAGCTGACAGCAGGACATTCGAGTTGGCCGACTCGAGGAGGGTCTTCAGCAGAGTCGAAATCACATAGTTTAAAAAGAATTACTTCATTGGAATGGTCTACAAAGTGTGCTTGCAAACCCGGGAACACTTTGTATACCTTTCAATGAAGTAATTATTTTTAAATAACGTGATTTCGGCTGTGCTGCAGAGCCGCAGGCTGGTCCCCAGTCCGGGATCTACTGCTGTCAACACAGCGCTGACATCAGGAGAAGGGGCGGGAGGGGGGAGTTTTCAATGTGAATATCTCTCAAACCATAACGGTTTGAGAGATGGGAGTTGCTTCAAATAATTTATATTTTTTTCAACTACAAAACGAGAATTTTTTTTATGGGACATTAATGTCCCTTTAAGGGTTGAGGCTTGGCGAATGGTGTGTGGTAGGGAGTTCCAGAGTTAGGGAGCAGCAAGGGAGAAAGACTTCAGTTGTAATACAGAAATAGTGGTTAAAGGGGCAGAGAGTCGTGCACCCTGCGTGGTGCGTAGTGGACGTGCAGCTATATGGCGGGATATCAACGATGAAATATAAGGTGGGGACAAGTGATGGAGAGCCTTGAAGGTAATGAGGAGGATTTTGAATGTGATACGCTGCTGGATAGGAGTGATATGGTTAGCAGGAAGACCAATAAGTATAGAGTTGCAGTAGTCCAGGCGAGAAAGGATAAGAGCATGCATGAGCGTTTCTGTTGTAGAGTGAGAGAGGAATTACCAGATTTTTGCTATATTCCAAAGAAAGAAGCGACAGGTTTTGGTTACTTCATTAATGTGGGTGGTGAAGGAAACAGAAGAGTTCAAAGTTAGCCCCTGGCAGCGGGCCTTGTTTGCAGGTTAAATTGTGGAGCCCTCGACAATTATAGAAAATTGAAGTATTGTGCAGGATTTAGGAGGGAAGATAAGGAGCTCAGTCTTAGACATGTTAAGTTTTAAGCAACAATAAGCCATCCAGGAAGAGATAGCAGTAAGGCAATCTGAGACCCGCTACTGTATTTCAGGTGATATTGAGGGAGCGGAGAGATATATTTGTATATAGATGGTAGTTAAAGCCAAAGGATTTTATCAGTTGCTCCAGGGAGAGTGTATGCAGAGAAAAAAGAAGAGGTCCCAGAACAGTGCCAATTCTTTGAATCCAGTTATTAACCCTTTAACTGCTATTTGTCTGTTGTTAGTGGTGTTTTCTTTGGAATTCTCTCTGTATGTGCTAGGCTTGTCTTTTGTAAATTGGAAGTATTCACTTCCAATAGACAAAAGAAACTTCTGGGTGTGGCACCTATTTTAAATAAGTGAATTAACCCTTGGAGTACCTATAGGTTTTATATATGTTGCTATAGTCAAAATTGTGATATATGTTGCATGAAGTTGGTATACTTGCTAGACATATGTTATTGGATTAATTATAATTATATTCTTGGCATAATCTTTCATTGACTATATTAACCCCTTAGCGACAATGGACGTACATGTACGTCCTCTGTGGCTGTCACTTTTAAAAAAAAAAAAAAAAAAAATGTTAGACGGGCGTTAAGTGACGGCCGCGTCTGCACGTGGCCGTCACTAAGGGGTTAATTGCAATGTATATATTTATATAACCCCTTAACGACAGATGACTTACCAGGTATGTCCCGCAGAAACTGTCACTTAGTGACAGAGGACGTGCCTGGTAAGTCACGGAAGTCCAGGTCTCCGTGCGGCTGCACGCCGCTCGGAGACTCCGGACTCGTTTGCAAACAAAAAAAAAATGTTCCTCGGGCGTTAAGGTGACAGCTGCATACGAACGCGGCTGTCACTAAGGGGTTAATATTTGAAAAATATTTGAAATCAGTAGATAATTAAATTATAGTGATTTAAATTTGGGATTCTATACCAGTTATTCCCTAAATTTGATGATTATTGATATATGATACAAGGAATTGTTAGAGGAATTATTTAATTCATCTCACAATACCCCTTACATCATAATTAGCACAGTCTATACAGTTTTGGGGCAAGAAGTATTCATATACATTGCTGCCAACTGTATTTAGTAACTGTAGGATCAATTAATCTTTTCTATGCTACTGAGTTCAATTATTGTTATTTAATACCTCTGAATATACCTATGTGTGGTTAACCCTTTCACTGCTGGTAATCCTCATGGTAATAAGTGTGGTTTGGTTTTCTATGTACCTATTATAATTGCTAATCACTTATATTTTTCATTGCTGCTGATACTTAATAAAATATATATATTTTTGCACAAATATGAGGGATTGATTATTATTATGATTATCAATTCTTTACTGTGAAGTAGCGTGTCAATACATAATAAAGTATAAAGTTCTCAAATTATTTTATTGTCATTTACCTATTAAAGTGAAGAAATCCAACCTGAGTGGTTCTCTTGTTTTAACCCTTTGGATGCCTTCATATAAATAGTCTGACAGGAACTAACATGGATGACAGAGGATTGAGGAGGTGCGATGGTATAGGATCAAGGGAGCAGGTGGTGAGTGGCGATGTGGACAGCAAAAGGGAGACCTCTGATTCTGTGACCGAAGTAAAGGAATCAGATAAGTAGGATGGAGGATCAGGAAGATACAATTGTGGAGATTTAAAGGGTGGGATTGTTTGGTGTATTGTATTAATATTGTGTGTGACGAATTCTGCAAAGGCTAGAGGGGTTAGGGAGGGGAGGTAGAATGATGGATGGGAGGAGCAAAGGAGAGAATTGAAGATACAGAAGAGATGGCGTTGGTTAGATTTGTGAGTACTGATTAATGAGGAGTAGTAGTGTTGTTTGGCAGAGGATAGAGCAGTATTGATGCAGGACAGGAGGAATTTGTAGTCGGTAAAGTCTGCGTGAGAGTGTGACTTCCTCCACAAGCTTTCAGAAGTGCGGGTACAGGAGCAGAGAAAGCGTGTTTGTGAGTTGAGCCAAGGGCGTGGGTTTGAGAGGCATTTGTGATGGGTCTGGAGGGCGGGGCATGCAGATTAAGTGATGAGGAGAGGAGTTTGTTTTAGTATTTAGTATAAGTCTATCAGGTTCAGAAAGAGTGTTGAAGGTGGAGAGGTTTGAGTGCAATGCAGAAAATAAGGCAGACATGTCTAATGAGCGAAGGTTGCGGGTGTAGTGCGGGTCCGTAGTTGGTGGGGGAATAAGGGAAAGGGTTGTAGAGTAGGTTATAAGATGGTGGTCGGATAGTGGGCAAGGAGATATGGAAAAATCTAGTAAGGAGCAGTTCTTTGTGAAAACCAAGTCGAGGGAGTGACCGTCTTTATGTGTGCTAGAGTCAGTCCATTGTTGAAGGGTGAAGGATGAGAATAGTTGAAGCAGGTGTGAGGTCCAGGAAAAGGAAGGATGATCAATGTGACAGTTGAAATCCCCAAGTATGAGATGAGGAGTGTCAGAGGATAGAAAGAATGCAACCCAGCACTCAAAGTCACTGTTAGGTTAAATTATGGTGAGTCTCTGTTAGGTTTGGGATGGGAGGTCAGCTTTAAAGTGCCAGAAGGGTGTGCAGAGCATTGATTTTTCAATGCATTGTGTACGCCTCTGGCACTCAAAGGGTTAAGTTAGTTGTTAAGTCATGGTAGTTAATTCTGGTTGCTGTTTTGATGCTTTCTGTTAGCAGTGCGACATTTCAATAGTGAGAGTCTTCACCCCACCTCTCCTCTTCTGAGGCATTCTGGGAAGGGAAGGGTCAGGGCCCTTTGTGTTACTTTAATATATACCTGGGATTGGGCAGCCTGCAGCTCTCAGGCTAGTGTTGGACTACAACTTCTGACAACTGAAGAAGAAGTACACTGCAAAGAGCATAGCTGCTGTGTATGTATTTGTTTATATATGTATTTGTGTGTGTGTGTGTGTGTGTGTGTGTTCATGAATGCATGTATATGGGTATGTGTTTGAAGTGCATGTGCATGAGAGTGTGTATTTATGTTCTTGTTGGGGGGGTTGAGTAGTAATTTGGACTGGCCTGGGAAATCCTTCATACAGCCTGAGACTGGTGTCAGTGCAGTCTGCAGAGGGGAGAAATTTACATATCTCCTCCTTCCTGCTGCTGGTTCACTATGAAAATATTGAGGTCAACAGGGTGAATGTGAATGGTGAGTTAAAAATGTTGCCGGAATCAAAATGACGACTTCGATATGATATCAGCATCAGAAAGGCAACTTCAAAATGTTTTAGCTACCCATAAACAAATAGTGTCCCGGTGACATGCCAGGACCGTCACACCGGTCCAGACAATATGTTTGATGTTAGTGTAGAGAACACTAATATCAGCCAACACTAATAAATCTCCTTCCTCCCATTCGAGGCCCTCAAAATGTTGGATGACGTCACAACTGTCCTTAAGATAAGATGGCATATTGGGCACCATGACCTGAAGATAGAGGTCCACGTACAGCAACAGGTTCTGACGCAGAGAACCAATCCCTGAAATAATAGGACACCTTGGTGGATGGATAATGTTTTTATGAATTTTTGGGAAATGATAGAATGTCGCTGTATGTGGAAACTCCATCTTCAGGAAACTGTATTCATTCTTATTAATAATGCCATTCTTAAGACCGTCATCCAACAAGTTGATTAACTTAGATTTAAACTTGTTAGTCAGATCACAGCTCAACTTGCCATAGAACTCACTATCCAACAACAAGTTATAGGCCTCTTTCATATAGTCATCATAATTTTGCAGAACCACCCCTCCTCCTTTATCTGCTTGCCTTATGACTAGTTGGGAGTTCCCTTTTAGTTCTTCAATAGCTCGTCTTTCTCTCTTATTTAAATTATCTTGCTTTGTTGAAAGATTCATGCTTTGTATTTCTTTTCTAACTAGATGTTTAAATGTGGTTATACATGATCCTTTTTGGACTGCTGGGCAGAAATTGGACTGTGGCTTTAAATTCATATTGAACTTAATGTCTCTCGGTTCCATCGCATTTAAATTATACATACTCTGCATATTCACCATAGACAGGATGTCAGTATTAGTTAGATTGGCATCCCATATTGGTATCTCCTGCTTGTTTCCATTTTTCATAGCATAAAATCATTTTAGAGACAGACGTCTAATAAATTTCTCCAGATCAATGAATAAATTGAACCTATTAATTTTTGAAGTAGGTGCAAAGCTTAAACCTTTAGACAATAGGGATATCTGACCCATCATCAATGAAACATTGGATATGTTAAATATCCCCATTTGTTTCAATTCTTCTTTAGATCCCAAGCCTGTCTGCTGAGCTAGCAATCTCTCTTCTCTATGATTTTGTTTCTGTTTTAATATTCTTCCTCCTCTTCTTCCCCGTAAATTTCTCCCTCTTCCACTGATTCTACTATAACTCTACTTTTTACCCCCCTTCCTATTTGGGGGAACCCCAAAAAATTTTCCCGGGGATTAGAGCAATGAGGATTTGGGGACTTAGCGCTAGGGGTTCCATATGTGTCTCTACCCCGACCTCTCCCCCTTCTCTTATCCTCATACCCCCTAAAGCTTCTTATGTATCAGGAACTTCACTGACCACATGTCTTTTTTTCCTTTTCCCCATTTTCAGCGACTTGTCTTCCTTTTTATCAGCAAACCTCTGTGTTTCCTGTTGAGTATCGTTATTAACTATTTCCTGTTTCTCTTTCGATATAGTGACTACAGAATTCCTTTTTTGCTGTCTATTCCTTGTCTCCCTAGAATGATTTGTTGTAGTTATATTATCATTTTTCTTTTCTTTTTTAGTTAGCCACAGTGTATTTCTCCCTTCTCTATAGTCCCTTACGTTTCTTTGAAACTTACTTTGTTTTGTTTTGATTATATTTACATCTAGTTCATTTATTTTTTTATTAACTTTATCTTCATATTGTACGGCTACAATTTATCTTTATATATACCCTTTTATATCTAACTTTATCTTCATATTCATATTGTACGGCTATAATCTTAACTTTATCTTCATATTCATATTGTACGGCTATAATCTTAACTTTATCTTCATATTCAAAAAAATCTTTACGTTTCATTACTTTTTCTAACACAATTTGAGCTTCTTCGATTTCTTGTTCCAAGTTACAAAGTTGATTGGACTTATGGTCAACAATAAGTTGCATCAATTGAAATGAGCAATTATAAAGGACACGCATCCAATCAGATTTGAACTTCTCATCCTTAATTTCAAAGGTAGGGGCTTTGTTAATACGTAAGCCCCTTGGTATAATTTGGTGTTTTACATATCTTTCTAAACCCATGATTACGCATGCACATGCTTCTTATTCTATTTTGAAATTTTAGATTGATTGTTATATTTATTTTGTCTTTACAAGTCTTTCATTAAAGTCTTATACATTTTTTACTGTATATTTGGTATTTGATTTATTTCCCTGATACAGTTTTTTGGGGTAGTGGGAGAAGTAAGGAGACTAAGATATCATTTGTAATTTATAAGTTCTATTGGATACTGTGTATACTTTCTTTTGTATTCTTATAGGGCTCACTCTGTCACATGTGAGCTAGAGCTGACTCCTAAGACGTGTAGATACTGATATCTATCCCAACTGCCACTCCCTAGTGTCCAGTACTTGACAAAGGGGGTAGGATTTCCCTTTGCTTACTAAAGTTTGTCCCTCGCTATGGCCATTGAGTCACATGACCCGATTACAAATTCAGATGGAGGTGGCCAGAAGGGGCGGGCGGGCGGGCGGTGGATCTTTATCGCCGCATAACTTTTGAACTGCACAAAAGTAAGGACTTAAATGTAGAGCAATCTCTTAATTTTAATATAAAGAAGACTCGGCGAAATACTTTTAACTAGACATTACTAACCCTTTAAGTAGATAAGAGATGGAGATTAGAGGGATCTGTTGCAAGAGGTTATACAGTCTGCACTAGAGAGAGTAAATAGGATTGTGAAACAGGAGGAGTAAGGGCCACATGGGTTAGTGTCCTGCAGTCACAGAAATTGCCAGCTCAGAGAGTAGATGATGAAAGTGCTTTGTGGTTTAGTGTGGTCCAGCAACATAGGTGGTGTATGCTGGGGAAGGTAATTCATAGGCTGGATAAGCTGCTCTAGGCTCTGATAGAATGTTGTACGCTGAAATAATCACTGTGTAAGCCAAATTAACACATTTGCAGCATTTAAAATTGCTAGATGAAGTATTAACATCTTTGATATTACACATCTCCATTGCCCTGAGAAGAGATTATTAGGGCAATTACATAACTTTCAAGGGGTTGAAAGTGCATTTGTGAGTGTGAAGTGAATCAGTGGTGCCATTCTTGGCTATTTGCTGGTTTTGACCTGATGCCTCTCTGGATTTTCATGTGTATCTTCAGAGTTCCAGGTCATAACCAAGTTAAGCCACATTGTTAGTCAATGCTGGTTGAGGCTGTGTTGAGGATCTTGGATGAGAATCACGAGACTCTTGATGATTTCAAACAAAGTGGATAATATATAGGCACTCCTCCGAAATGAAATGAAAAAGTACCCAAATTATCAAAAGTTTAAACATGTATTAAATATACTCTAAAATATAAATTATTCTCCTGTGTAAGGACAAGCAAGCCCTTTCCCCCATCCCTATTGCCAAGCAATGCCGTCCCCTGCTGGCCTCTATGCTGCTAGCGCGCTTCTTTGATGTTGCTCTTGTTTGACCCTAGCTTGGCTTCCGTGTATCCTCCGGCTCGATCCTTGGCTTTGCCTGTTTACCTGCTCCGGTATTTGACCAGTGGTTCTGTCTGACTACCTGATCCGTGTATGACCCTGGCCTGTCTGACTACCCGCTCCGATCTGACCCCGATTTTGGCTGACTACCCAATCCGGTATTTGACTGTGGCTCTGTCTGACTACCTGCTCCGTGCTTATCTCTGGTACTGTCTGAGTACCTCTCTGTCATTATCGGCTTCTGTTGCCTCTCACTCCATACAGCCTAGCGTGACAGTTACCTCCCTGGTATTGTTGCAAGCTGCCTTCCGCTCAGCAGCCTCAGAGTTAGTCTCATCTCTGGTACGGTCTTGGCAGTCTACGCTCCTTGCATTCCCAGACTCGCCTACCTTGAGACTATTACCTAGTCTGTGACCCGGTCCCGCTCTAGTTGCCTTGATTCCTAGCTCTCTAGGTTTCCACTAACTCGCTCTGTGTACACTGGCTAGTTCTTCTTCCAGTACTGCCTTGGCAACTAAGTGGACACAGGTTACAGCCCAGCTCCTGGGTAGTGGACTGTGCACTGCCCTCACACCTGTTCCTAAGAAGGTTGGGGAAGTGTGTTTGCTCCTGCTTATTGATTTTAAATAAACTGGTTAAATTCACCTGTACCTGTGTCATGTACCATTTGTGCTTTGGCTGCATTCATCATATTTCTTGCCTTCAGCAGCTTTTATAGCGGTTCATCACGCACTCCGTGCTCTGCAGCTTCAATCAGTACTTGAGATGTAACCAATCCTTATATTGCAGGCTTCTCTGATTTCACTCAATCTCCATAGAAGTAACATAAAGACACATCGCCACATCCTTGCATTTGGTACAGACCACCATTAGGCACACAAACATGCATGTGTCAAAGGAAGAACACATTGGGCTCCTCTGCATTGCTTACTAAAGTGTCACACACCACTAGAAAAGGTAATGGAACACATTGGATGGGCTGCAGCGTGAAGACAGACTGTGAAGGAATCTCTAGCCCACTCAAGATCTCTGTGGTGACATGGCCCTCAGCACAGGGCTACACCACAGGTCCTTTACCACCTTGAGCAATAATAACTCCAGATCAAGCTGATCTTCCCAGCGGCAAGCTTTATTAGATACTCCACTCATCCCACATCATACAATTGTTACGGTTTTTATGACACTCAGACCAATAAGTGAAAATAAAACACACTTTATTAAAGTGAATAATGATACTCACGCCCTCTAGAGGCGGTAGGTAATATACAGATAATGTAAACTGAGAGAATACAAGGAAAATAGTATATGGACATAAATGCAAGTCAGTATGCCCTAGGATGGTATAGGCCCCAAAGGGGTTAAAGTCCAAATATACTCAGTCTCAGATGTGGAAGTTTGACACGCCCTTGATGTTAAATAGGCTGTGCTGTACAGACGAAGTTCATCAGGTGCAGAGGAACGAGCTGCCTTGCCAAGGTGGTAAATGATAAGCAGAATGGGTAACAACTTAGCCCCCACGGGCGTAGCTACAGGAACTGCTTTAGTATGTGCAAGTGCGAATAGCCCCTTAGGGCAATATGGAAATCGGCCTGCAATGCAAGAGCTAAGAGCCTCCTCAAGTGTAATCGAATGCAGTAATGCTAGAGCCAGAACCACTAGCCCCCTCGGGCTTAGTACCGAATAGCCAACACTGAACCTCTCTGCCAACACTCTGGGTATACGATCTCGTCGGTAACCAACACCGGAGAGCCTTTAGCGCCCAAACGGCCCAAGCTTCGTGAACACTCTGCAACGTAAGACTAGAGTTGCCGACGGAGAGCGGCCAACTCAGCAGCAGTATCACTTGTAATAAGGCTTGTACTGGAGATATAGAGAGTGAATATGAGGCAGCACTGCAAGAGTTAAAATGCACGTTTACTCGAGGCTTCAGCGCTACTGCAAGGCTCTGTAACGTTACTCGAGGCTACAACGCTACGGTCAGGCTCTGCAAGGAGAGGAAGGCCCACAGAATACACACAGCTCTGCACTAGAACGAGACACAGCACTATCGAAGGAATCACCAGGCTAGGCAATGGCACACTCGTGGGCAGCAAGGACTGGAAAATGTCGCGACGGCGACAACTGGAACGCAGGTCACTGGAACAAGCTGGAAGTTGATCTTCGGAGCAGGAAGTCAGCCGGACCGGGTCATACACAGGCAGGAACGTCAGACTAGCCGGGTCAGGATCCAAGGGTGGTCCGCAGACGAGCCGAGTCATACACAGGCAGGAACACTGGAGAATAGTCAGGACAAGCCGAATCGGTACACAGGAACTCAGAACACAGGAACACAGCAAAAGCACTACTGGCTCAGGAACACCACGAAAGGGCAACTGACCAGAGAGATAGCCAGGTATAAAAAGGTCATCAGGAGGCGGGTCAAACTCAGTCAGCAAATCAGTGACATCCACAACAGAGAGTGACAGGAATCACAGGCACTGTGATAACAATAAAATGATAATATGAATGGGGCATTGGAACACAGCTTAGACCTTTGGTTTACTTTTAAAAGGCCGCACGCAAAAGAGCATGTTACCACATGACATATTAACCATATCGCCATAATAAAAATGGCAATATGAGAACCTCGTACTGCATGACAGCGCGAGATTCTCATGTTGCGTACTGAATGGTCACATCCCACTCTTGCTGAGTGTTGCCTCAGCTCTATCTCCCCTTCTCTGCGTATCCAAACTAATAATAAAGACACACTCTCTACCTTTAGACTTCACCTGGAATTGGTTCCTGTCATCCCCGGTCTGGCATCCTGAGAAGCTGCCTAGAGTTGAGATTTTAACTTAATTGTGCTGGGACACAGACTTTTGGTAAATCCGTTTCAGTGAACACATGTTGCAGTCACCAGGCAGTCAGCGTCATTTCAGGAAACTACATGAGAATCTCACTTTCATGCAATGGGAGATTCACATGTCGCCATTTTAACCATGGCGTCATGGTTAATGCGTCGTGTGGCCATACAGTGTTTTCTATGCGGCCTTTTAAAAGGATACCAGACCTTTGAGGTTGAGAATAATACAGTGCATACATTTCATTTTTCACATATTCTGCAATACAGAGCAGGAACATATTAATTTTATTTTACACATTTCCAAGCATTGCACTTTTTACATGGTTTACAACTTTATTGGTACATCAAGATAACACCTGGTGGTGGACTGACTCTTGTTCGTTCCTCAACTCCAGGCAATTCCTTGCAAACCACAAAGTGTCCTTTACACAGTACATGATGCACCAGGATTTCTGAATATCGTCCAATGTGCGTGTGCCTAGGAATAGTCCATAAAGGCACCAAATAATAAGAGAGGTGATTTCTGTCAACTAAGCCTAATAGTTCAGTTTCCAGGACTTCCGATAAAGCCTGTGCAGGGCAGTCTCCTCTGCCACAATGTACTTGTGGCAATATCTGTATCTGTACAGCCCCCTGGCATGCCTGAATGACCTGAGTGGGAGGCCTCCCTGTATGCTATGCTCTTCTGTCTGTTTGCCTGCCTGTTTGATGCCACATTTGTCCTAACAGGCTCTGCTGTGGCATCTGGGAGCCATGGAATTGACTTCATTATGTCCTTAACTCTGATGAGTTTATGGATAGCCCACGGGGTCCACGAATTGGGAATGACTCCTTCCAGTTTTTTTTTCCTTACAGCCTAGACCTGTTTCCACCCCACATAACCCAAACAGAACAAATTAACTGCTTCCCACACAGCCAAAGTCTCCAGTTTTTACCCCACGTTCTTGAAGGTCCTCTTACTTGGGAGATCCAAATCAATCATTCAGTACAATGCCAACAGATTCCAACTTGAATTCATCCAATTAAAACCCTGCTGTCAATCTCCAAAGCACACAATGAGCTGATTCAGTCTTCTTAGGCAGTCCCACGAACCCTGAGGACTCCCGGTGTTGTCTTCCATTATTCTCCAAAACAATGAGGCAAACTTGTGAGTCATTATTTCAGTCATTGTGCTTAATCAATGGAATCGTATGCAGTAAATGCATTAACAGAAAATATAAATAAACTTGATTTAGCACAACACACACACAAAACCCCACAATATGTCATTATATATAATTAATACCTATAAAAATCCCACCCGCACATTGCACAAAACATTAATGCAACTTCATATTACAAAACAAAATGTTCCAATTTTATTCCATATAGACAGGAAATACAAGCAGGCATCTGTACTAGTAAGGTAACAGATTTTATTAGGATGACTACGAAGAAAGTAGTACCCATGTCCTTAATGTCCGGATACCCTTATAGAAGGCCAGAAATTGTACTCCCAATGCTCTAAGCTGCGCTATTTAAAAGTTAAATAAATGTACACTTTTTTTAAGTTTAAGTTTAGCATTTCTTTCTGCCTTGCTGTTTAACCTTTTGCGTGCCAGAGAGGTATCTAATGCATACTCAACCATTCGATTGTTTAACCCCTTAAGGAGAATCCGCACCAAGATCTGACCGGACGACCACGGAGCAATTTTTTTTTATTGCTCAGTTGCGTTCCGGACTCCCCGAACGGCGTGGAGCCCGGAACTCGATGACGGTCATAGCACGTCATCGGTCGTTAAGTCAAATCGACCCTTGACGTACTATGACCGTCAAGGGTCGTTAAGGGGTTAAAAGAATTGAGTGTTATAAGCTCTAAATAGGTGTTTTAAGCTAAGTCAGGGAGATAAGAATAGCAAAAACAAGCAGATGAAGAATTGCACATTAAAACAGCAGTCTAAAGACAACATTTACCCAAAATTATAATTACACAAAATATAAATCTATATTTAACTACTTTAACCCCTTAATGTCCGGCCAGCGTGAGGCATGGATAGCCGATAAGGACCACGGGCCATTTTTTTAATGGACATAACTGGGAACACTCTGGATTTGCCTGGAGACTCCAGTTTTGGTTGCTAATTACCAGGTCTCCGGGGCAGAGGGTGATTCTCTGGATGTGGGGAATTTCTAATGAAACTCTGCCCACATCTGTTCCTTCCAGTGTATTCCTCCCACTCCCCAGCCTCTTCTCATCCTTCCCCTGACTATTCCTCATACCTTTTTTATTTTATAAGCTCCACCTCCACTCACAATTAAAAATCGTGTCATTTTTCTCTCCCAGTGGCACCACAAGACTCCCCTCTCCGGGGAGTCCACAACAAATAGTTCCCAGGTATGTTAATGGATTCCGGAGTCGTTGAGCGACATCCCTGCACGGAACCCCCAGAAGTTCATGACGTGCCAGGACCATCACCGGTCCTTAAGTGCCAGAAACAGTGTGATGGTCCTGGCATGCCAAGGGTCATTAAGGGGTTAAGGAACAATATAACCATACCTGGGAACTTTCAAAATGAGCTGACCTGAGATTGTGTAAATATTAACCCTTAAATTTCCCACAATATAGATTATCCGCGATATATCCCTCATTGCTGTAATCGAGAGTCGCTCCATTCAGCATTCATGGAGACATTAATACACAACAACTTACAGATATCACTTCATGAACATACACAAATCAACCAGAACTTCTCCCTCTGCCTTTCTGGTACAAGTGGCACCAGTTTAGAGACTAAAGAAGCATTTAACTGGAGCAGAATATATAACAGGCAGCACTGAACTCTCTCACCCTGAGATTTTGGGCCTTCACCCTGAGACCCTGAGATTTGGGCCAAAACCCTGAGTCTCAGGGTCAAACCCTGAGAGTTCCCAGGTATGAATATAACGTAAAGTCAAAAAGGTTTGTACTCTTTTCCATGTCATATAGTTCTATTTTTCTTATTATTATTTTTTGTTTATTCATTACTAGTGTAAAAGCCCGTGTACATGAGCCAAGGTCCGGGTTGATGTTAACCCTTTGAGTGCCAGAGGGGTGCGCAATGCATTGCTTTGCAATGTATTGCGTACCCCTCTGACACTCAAAGGGTTAAGAGGCTGGTCCTGCTCTGCGTCCTGCCGCCAGGGGGGCAAAACCGGAGAGTTCCCAGGTATGACTATAAGATAATATACATCACGCCCAAAGCCTTAGACTAATATTACACTACAATAAAATTGCACTGCAGCTCCAGTGTGATGTCAGGATCAAGGCTCAGTTCTGTTTCTAGTGCTTAGAGCACTGCCTGGAAGCCATTTTCTTGTAGTCCAGCAGAAGCATCACATTATGTCACGGTAGGCAATGGGCAGTTCTGTTTCTAGTGTTTAGATTCTTTATTCATGGACTTTGTATTGTCCCTGAAGGGGGCTGCCTGGGACAAGGGACACACACACACGTAAATTCCGGGACTGTCCCTGGCAATCCAGGACATGTGGTCACCGTAGAGGAAGAGGGCTTTTAACCACTCAAATGCAATGCTTTGGAGACCTCGCTAGCATTCAAAGGGTTAACCCTTTGAGTGCCAGAGAGATGTTCAAAGCATTGTGTTGCAAACTTGCAATACATTGGCTACCTTTCTGTCATTCAAAGGGTTAAAGGCCCCATTTAAATCCATCAGACTTTTGGACATATTAATTTGCCCTCTATGGTGCTACTGGTTTGCGTGAGAATTGAGTAACAGAGAGGTATTCAATTCCTTGTGTTGCAATACATTGGTTACCTTTCTGGCAAGTCAAGTGTTAAATTGTGCATATGGCCCGTTGTTTTAAACACACAGGGAAAATAATAACAAATGAAAACTATATGTACTCCTCCTTACCTACAAAATGGTTATTTTTATTGAAGAGGATATCACAGCTATATTATACATCACTGAAAAATAATATGTGTTTGAGAGGTTGAAGTGATTTAAAGGAAAGTCAACAACTAAAAATGTAATCCTATATAATAATTCACTAGGATGTTTGTCACAATGCAGTCATGCGCAGAAGAAGATGTTTGTCACGATGCAGTCATGCGCAGTAGACGATGTTTGTCACGATGCAGTCATGCACAGTAGAGACTGCCCACGTTTGGGCAGTCTCTACTGCGCATGCTTGCATTGCGTGTGTGAGGCCATACAAGACTGCATCGCGTGGAGCAGTGAGGTAGTGGTCTCTTAACCCTTTGAGTGCCAGAGGGGTACGCAGCGCATTGCAAAGCAATGCGTTGCATACCCATCTGGCACTCAAAGGTTTATCATTACCCAGACCTTGGCCCGTGTACACGGGCTTTTATGCTCTTTTTTTATATTTGATTATTACTTTACACTGATATACTCTTATTTTTGATGGAGGCTTTAGAGATGCACTTATTCAGATACTCACTAGTTTTTTTAATTTTTTTCAAGGACTTTTAGCACATAATCAATTAATTATTTAAAGTAGAGCTCACCTATTTTTGATCATCAATATACAGGTAGGTGTCCTTCATACAACAGTCAGTTAATCCTTGAGGACCAATAGGATGTGCAGATGCATTGCTTCTCAACGCATTGTATACCCCTCTGGTCCTCAATGGTTTATTGTATTTATAATTCTTTTTTATTTGCATGATATCTGCCGAGACATGCGTTTCCTGTGCACAGTTTTAGGTCTGTATTCAGCCTTTACCTTCACAACAAATAATAGAATCAATCAATTTGAATGATGGTGGCCATATAAAAAGAGACATCCTTTCGCCATTACAGACAACAGCAGACTTCGAATGTTAAAAAAAAAGAAAAAAAAAGAAAAAAGTAGCTAGATATAGCTTTCTGATTTGTAAAAAACAAATTCTTAAAGGGATCACTGACAAGTGAAGAAGAAGACTCAGATATCAACTTTAATAGAGGTATTACTATCACTTTAAAGGGATAGTAATGTTTCACAAAAAAAGTATCTTTTCATAGTATTTGGACCATGGAGAGTGTTATTTCAATACTGTCAGAGTTGTAGTTCAAGAGTAATTGAATGATACAGTATCCCCCTCCTGCCCCTTTTACTGATGTAACACTGCTCACCTCTGAGCAGCAAGACTGTCTGGATGGATTGCAGAGAGGGACAATCTTCAGTGAGCATAAGGGAAAAACCTGAAAAACCTGTCAAGGGGCAGGGTTTTCCTTACACCCTCAGTAAGAAGATTGTCCCTTGCTGTGATCTGTCTGGTCAAGTGACTAGAATCCACTTTGGAAGGTAGGAGGCTTACATTAGGTAAAAGGGGTGGGAGGGGTATACTTTATCATTCAATTACTCTTGAACTACAATTCGGACAGTATTGATATAGCACTCTCCATGCATTCGGATTTCAAAGTGAATTACTGGGTCTCCGGGGCAATGTGTGAATCACCGGGTGGGCAGAGTTTAAGTAGAAACTCTGCCCACTTGTGCTCCATCCCGCCTGGTTCCTCCCACTCCCC
Organism: Rhinophrynus dorsalis; assembly: GCA_037306005.1. Lineage (NCBI taxonomy): Eukaryota > Metazoa > Chordata > Amphibia > Anura > Rhinophrynidae > Rhinophrynus > Rhinophrynus dorsalis. The sequence goes on along the minus strand of CM074723.1, from coordinate 68,450,376 downwards.
GCCCTCTTACATCCATTTTGCAGGGGTTTTTGTGTTTTTTTTGTCCCGCCCCCCACGCCTAAGCCCCACCCCTTTTATGATGCGATTCGCGTCATTTTCCTCCCCCTGGGCACTGACAGGGTTACCCTCCGGGTAGCCCTGTTTCAAAAGTTCCCAGGTATGCTTATAGTCCACCACAGGCATCACTTCCTGTCACACAATCAATAGACAGTTGTCTGTCTAGTGTTTAGAACTCTGTAGTGAGCCTGATTAACCCCTTCGTGTCCTGTGACGTACCCGGTCCTGGTACGTCACGTACTTTTACTCCTGCAGGAGCGCGGTGAGTAATACCGTGGACTGAAATTGATCGCTCCAAGACCGGAAAGATCTCTTTCAGTCCTCCTTTTGATGTGCCGCCCCACGTGATCAGTCACGTGGGACGGCACGTTGAACGCGTCTATCTGGTCCTTAAAGGACCAGACACCGCGGGATCGTCGGACCCTAAGGGGTTAAAAGAACACTTTGAGCATTGATGTCCAGTGATGTATACTAACCCCTCTCACATAGCTGTCCTAGAGCTGGAGAGAAGTACTCTCGTCACCACAATGTCCCTGAATGGCAGAATGGAAATGTGATCACTGTACCTCCCCCCCATTTACATTTGTATTTTTCCCCTGTGAGAGTGGGTTGGATTTGCCGCACAATTGCTCCCCTTTTTCTTTGTGCATGACCCAATTTATTAGTTAATGACACAAGAAACATGAAAACTGTTTTCTTTTAAATGTTACTAACCTGTTATTGCCATGTTTTACAGCTGTAGCAAAATTGCAATTTCTACACAAATGACAGAATTCCCTTTACACTGTTTTGTGTTAAGCTCTTGGATGCTAGAGAGGTCATCAGTGCATTGCTTGGGAATGCATTGGAGACCTTTCCAGGGTCCAAGTGGTTAAAATAATTGTAAGGAAAAAAGCTCCCCATTCTTATATTCACATAAATAGTGACATGCTAAACAATGGGACAAAGCTCTTTTTGCTGTGCTGAATAGAGACTACTGAGACAGGCTTATTTCTACTTGAGAAACTGCCATACAATGACAAAGTAAGTGAAAATGGCAGACTTAACAGGCATTGGGGATGTGATTGTAAGATAAGATGCAGTTGAAAGAAATATGCTATAAAAATAGGAAACTGGAAGTTCTATGTGTATGTCCATAATATTGAATATTAACCCTATGAGTGCTAGAGGGGTATCCAGCGCATTACAATGGCATTCAAAGGGTAAATAGAAATAGCCTGTAGCCTTGGTTGTTAATATTGGTTGTTTTTAACAAAATTTAATATTTTAGATATTCAAAATATTAAAGCAATGAGGTATGTCCTATCTCTCCAACATGTTTAGTTTGAGAGATATAAGCATCTAAAATTCCCCCCTCCCACCCCGTCAGCGCTCTAGAAGGAGATCCTGGTCCTGGGACCGGCCAGCGGCTCTTCAGCAGAGCCAAAATAGCGTTATATAGAAAGAAATACTTCACTGGAATGGTCTACAAAGTGTTCTTGCAAACCAGGCACACTTTGTAGACCATTCCAATGAAGTATTTCTTTCTATATAATGCTATTTCGGCTCTGCTGAAGAGCCCATGGCCGGGGACCAGGATCTCCTTCTGTCAGCTAGAGTGCTGATGTCTGTGAAAGGGGCGGTGGGGGACTTTAGATGCTTATATCTCTCAAACTATACATGTTTGAGAGATGGGACATTCCTCATTGCTTTAATATTTTTAATATCTAAAATATTAAATTTTGTTAAAAGCAACCAATACTATCCCTTTAAACTGAATATAGGTATAGAGATAATTATCATCTAACGATTAGAGTGAAATTCCAGGATAGCACAGTAAAAAGGAAACTCTAAACCACTGATTCTCCACTAGGGTGACATGGCACTTTGGTGTGCCACGGACACATACACTTAGGGTGCCCCATCTTTTCTATGGAAAACCTTAACAAAATGCGAATACTGAGTTTCAAAATGTATATTTCTGGAAATTGCCTGCACAATATGTTTATTTTTGTTATTCAGATTGTGAGACATAAAAAGTCATATATTTATGCATTTGTATCCCCATTACGTTCTTGTCAAATGACCTATAAAATGTTAGGTGTGCCCCAAAACTTCCAGACTGCATGTTAGGGGTGCCTTGAACTAAAAAGGTTGAGAACCACTGATCTAAACTGAGAATAAAGAGTAATAAAAGGTATACAAATAAGACACATGGTATCAAGTGTAAAAGTGCCTGAGTGCCAGATAACGCTGATATATTACTGCCGGTGAAGTCGGTCCTCACAGCACTGCTCCAAAATGTAATCATTGCTGGGAAGGTTTATTTTAGAGGTTCAGCATTATGATCTTCATCGGAGCTTTATAGAGAAAACGTCATAAGATCCCAGGGAGGATTGAAACATAGTGAATGTCCCCCCAGATTTAACAGTGAATAGGCATTGTACATTCACCCCATATTCTCCAGAACTGTGCACTGTGCTCTAGATGAGGTCTAACTAGTTATCTATAAAGGGGCATTAGAACCTCTGTTCTGCTGTTTTGTTTCTATTACCACTCTGCTAAACAAACTTTTATCCAACAGGACTTACTTTGCAAACAGCACAGTTAACCACTAAACCACTGAAGTGGAAAAAACGCGTCTCTGATTCTTCTCCAACCAGCATTAACCACTACAACATCTACCTCTACTGATCATCAGTGGACTACTTCATTTAACCCTTCATTGACTCCTACCCTCATCAAATATTTCACAGCTCTGCAACTTACTCTGCTCACCCTCCCTGGCACCTACACCCCTGCACCCTGGATTGACCCTTGAATGCCAAGTCACCTGCACTCCCCTGGACTACAATCTGTTGCACAAACTCCTCTACCGCCCCACACATTAACCCCACTATGGCCAGTTTGGCTCCTTGTTTTTTCATTACCATTCTCACCTGCTTTAGATTCTCCTCCTCCTGTGTCCACATTAAGTGTCACTCCATCACATTGCACCCTCACTTCTTCCCTCACCACTTCTTTGTTCCCATGAACTTCTCTCATTCCTGCAGTCCCTCTCACTACCATCTCCTTCAACTGCTGCCAAAAAGACCCACTGCTTCAGATCTCACTCCCATCTTATGTCCCTGTCCCTTCTCCTCCTGCTCGCCGCAGGTGACATCTCACCTAACCCAGGCCCCCCTTCCATTCTCTCCTGTAATGCAACACTCACTTACACATGCAACATCCACAACCTAATAACTGTACCACATCACCTAACCTCCTCCCCCGCTTTTGTTTTGGTCTCTGGAACGTCCGCTCTGTGTGTAACAAAGTAACAGCCATTCATGATCTGTTTATTTCTCACTCCCTAAGCCTACTTGCCATCACTGAACATTGACTCACATCATCAGACACTGCCTCCACTGCCGCACTCTCACATGGCCTTCACTTCACACACACACCTAGGCCTGGTAAAAGACAGGGGTGAAGTAGGCATCCTGTTGTCCCCTAACCATACGTTTCAGGTAATCCCCACTGTTCCCTCTCTCTCCTTCCTTACCGTTGAAGATCACACACTTTGCCTCTTCTCTCCCTTCCCCCTGCGTGTTGCTGTCATATACAGCTTTGCAATGGGTTGCGTACCCCTCTGGAACTCAAAGGGTTAAATGTTTATCCTCCTGAGTAAAATAAGGATCTCCCACGGCTGATACATGTTTTATTCAAAAGTTATTGCAGTTCAAACATGAATTTGTTTAGGTGCAGGATCTCAGTGACCTGAAATGCTACAGTGACGCTGCTGTTGTTACACCAACCTATGGAGGTTTATATTCAACTGACCAGAGCTGTCCATAGGATGGTATAGCAAGAGCACCACTGTTACATTTCAGGCCATTGAAACACTGAACCTAAATAATTCAAGCTTGAGCTGGAAGAATTTTCTAATAAAACAACTCTCGGCAGTGGGAGTGCCCTTGTATTGCTTAAGATGATAAACCCTACAAAATATGTTTCTTTACATATTAAGTGTTATTTTCCCTTTAAGTGCCAAAGGGGTGCATTTCAACACAATACATTACACCAGGGCTTAAAATTGGAAGTCCTTTGCTACTAGCCAGACCTGAAAATGTAGTTGCCACTGCAAGCCATAACATACCCACCAGGGCTGAATTTCTACTCGCCAGGGCTAAATTTTCACTCACCACTGGCTAGTGGCAAGTGGAAAGTTTGAGCCCTGCATTACACACCCCATTGGCACTCAGAGCGTTAATACTTTTCACAAGTGGAAACTGCAGTCATATCAAATGTAATAAGAATGCTGGGACTTATTTATGTAAGTAAAGAGGAGTAATTCTGGACTAAACCAAGTGCACTATCGGTGACAAATCAAAATTCCTAAAATTCCCGTGGACTTGAACACAGCTTTTTAACCCAGTGAATGCTAGAGAGGTCTCCATCGCATTGGTTAATTTAATTTAATTTAACAGGAGTTTTTATTTGTTCCCTATGGTACAATTGTTTTACTCCAGAATAATTCAGTTTGCTATTATAAATATGGCCTAAAGAGTTTAACCCTCTGTTAGACAAAGAGGCTGATGTTTTAGAAAGAACTATGGAATTTGTAGAACAAACCAGTGGCACCACAAATACAAATTCCCCAAATCCTATCGAGTTAACCCTTCGAGTTCCAGGGAGATATCCAATGCATTGCATTGCAATACTTTGGATACTTCTCTGGAACTCAAAGGGTTAAGTGTGTGTGTGCGCGCGTGTGTGTGTGTGTGTGTGTGTGTGTGTGTGTGTGTGTAAATAACCCCTTGAATAATGAAGAGGCCTCCAAAGCAGGGGGTTAAAAATCTAATTAATAGGTGATAGCAATACTTCCTTTATGGTGGCTATAATATTGTAGGTATTAAATAAATAAAATAGAAAAGCATAACAAAGTGCTCACCAAGTCACAATATAGCAAAAAATGGAAAAGACTGCAAACAATATATACAATAAAATAATAATAGTTGGCACCATACAATGATATATGGAATACAGAGTAAAATATTGGTGGGTTGACTCACAGTTCGGAGAGGAAAAAAGACAAAGCCTCCATATGCTGGATGCTGTTAAAGGCTATGTCACGCTAAGTCCGCAACTGTCCACAAAGCGTAAAATAGAAGCAACTCACAGTTTGGAGACAAAAAAAGACAAAGCTGCCAGATGATTTTTTTACATTAAATAAATAATCCATCTTTGTATTTTTTTGCCATAACTTTGGTAGTTTAAAGGGATAGTAATACTTCATTTTATCTTTACTTTATTTTGTAGGCATTAAAAAATAGGTCATGCCAAACTAATCTTTTCAGCTTCTATGAGGAGGTAAGCAGCAACCTTGACAATGGCAAGGCAGTAGATGTAGTATATCTAGACTTTGCAAAGGCATTTGATACAGTACCACACAGAAGGCTGGTGTATAAAATAAGGAAATTGGGGCTAGGAGATAACCTTTGCAATTGGATACAAAACTGGTTGAAGGATAGGGAACAGTGTGTGGTTGTAAATGGAAAATTCTCCAGTATAGTTAAAGTGGAGAGTGGAGTACCTCAGGGTTCAGTATTGGGTCCGCTGCTTTTTAACATGTTTATAAATGACCTGGAAATAGATATAGAAAGCAAAATATCAATATTTGCAGATGATACTAAATTATGCAAAGTCATTAATTCAGAACAGGATATTTTCTCTCTACAGAGGGACTTACATACAATGTCAGATTGGGCAAACATGTGGAATATGAAGTTTAATGTGGGGAAGTGTAAAGTCATGCATTTGGGAGGAAACAATCCCAAGGCTACTTATAAACTTAATGGAATAATTTTAGGTGGCTCGTTGCTAGAAAAAGACCTGGGTATCCTTGTCAACTACAAACTTGGAAACAGTGACCAGTGTCAAACAGCAGTAGCAAAGGCAAACAAAGTCCTGTCTTGCATAAAAAGAGGTATTGAAGCAAGAGTGGATAACATTATTTTGCCATTATACAAATCATTGGTAAGACCTCACCTTGAGTATGCAGTGCAATTTTGGGCACCGGTTCTGAAAAAGGATATACTAGAACTAGAGAGGGTACAGCGGAGAGCAACAAAATTAATTAAGGGAATGGAGGACTTGACATATGAGGAACGACTAAACAAACTTGGTTTATTTACTCTAGAGAAAAGACGACTAAGAGGAGACCTTATCACATTGTACAAGTATATGAGAGGTCAATACAAGGATCTCTGCGGTGAGCTATTTATTCCAAGGCCTGCTCAGGTGACCAGGGGACACCTCTTGAGATTAGAGGAAAGGAGGTTTAAACTTCAGCAGAGGAAGGGTTTTTTTACGGTAAGGTCTGTCAAATTGTGGAATTCATTGCCCAGGGAGGTAGTTATGGCAGATACAATGGACACATTTAAGAGAAGATTAGATACATTTCTTTCAAAAGGGAACATACAGAGTTATACTGTTTATCAGTAGGCTGATCAGGAAGGTCTGATAAAGACTAATTTAATTGGTAGCAGGAAAGCTATAAAATTCTTAGTTACTGAGGTATGAAGCGAAGGTTGAACTTGATGGACTTGTGTCTTTTTTCAACCTAATTTACTATGTTACTATGTTACTATATAAGTCTTATCTCTCAAACCTTTATGGTTTATGAGATATTCACAAGCAAAGTTTCCCCCTCCCGCCCCTTTTACCTACTGTAAGCCATCTCTTCTCAGATGTGGAATGCAGTCTATAGACCAGACAGATAACAGCAGGGGACAATCTTCTTCCTATGAGAACAATGAAAGTCCTGCCCCCCTTGACAAGTTTTTCAGGTTTTTCCCTTATCTTAATTGAAGATTGTCCCTCTCTGCAATCTACCTGGGCACCTCCCTTCTGATCTGGCTGAGCAGTGTTATATCAGTAAAAGGGGTGGGAGGAGGATATTTTGTCATTGAATTACTCTTGTACTACAACTCTGACAGAATTGAAATAACACTCTCCAAAATACAAATACTATGATGATTAATTGGAGCTGCTTTCATTATGAAACATTACTATCCCTTTAAGAGTAATCGTGATGCAACGTTTACCCCTCCCGCCCCTTTTAAGTACGTCACTGCTTTATCTGTCAGACTTGGATTCTGGTTCTGGACAGAGCATCTGGAGAGCCGAAATTGCAGAACCAGAATCCAAGTCTGACAGATAGAGCAGTGATGTACATAAAAGGGTAGGAGGGGTAAACTTAACATTGCGATTACACTTAAAGGGATAGTAATACTTCATTTTATCTTTATTTTATTTTATAGGCATTAAAAAACATGAAGAATGATATAAGTCTTATTTCTCAAACCTTTATGGTTTAAGAGATATTCACAAGCAAAGTATCCCCCCCCCCGTTCAGCCAGATCAGAAGGGAGGTGCCCAGGTAGATTGCAAAGAGGGACAATCTTCAATTAAGATAAGGGAAAAACCTGAAAAGCTTGTCAAGGGGGGAAGGGCTTTCATTGTTTTCATACAAAGAAGATTGTCCCCTGCTGTTATCTGTCTAGTCTTACAACCAGATTCACATCTGAGAAGAGATTGCTTACACTAGGTAAAAGGGGCAGGAGGGGGAAACTTTGCTTGTGAATATCTCTTAAACCATAAAGGTTTGAGAGATAAGACTTATATCGTTCTTCATGTTTTTTTAATGCCAATAAAATAAAGTTAAAACAAAGTATTACTATCCCTTTAAACTAGCAAAGTTATGGCAAAAAATACAGATGGATTCTTTATTTATATAATACCTACAATATTATAGCCACCATAAAGGGAGTATTACTATCCCTTTAAATGAACAGGAATTTTTGTTTGCTCCCCATGCCGCAGATAGTGTCCCCAGAATTGCCCTGGTTCTTGTAAGTACATAAGTCCCAAAGGCTTCATGGATCACTAGTTTTCTGTAGATATTTTGCAGCTCCTGTGAATTTGTAGGAAATCAACCATCCGCAGCTTGTATTGTCAATGCCAGATACATTTATCAGGACTGGCGAGAAGTGTTTTAAAAGGTTTGATGGTATTGTTTTACAAGATGAGTGTATTTCACATAAACTGAGGGAACAATGTCTGGTTTACACGGATTAATGTAATTTAATTAGGGAAAAATGCTTGATCAACTTGCCACAGTTTTCAATTAAATCATGCACAAGAAAGGTTTGGCAATGGAAAGGAAAAAAAGCACATACAATACAACAAGGCTTCTTTGTTCATGTATATTTATAGAATACTTTTCTCTGGAAGTAGTAGACCATGACTCAAAGGCTGAACTCCTTCCAAGCAAACAAGCGCTTAATTTATTGCATTGTCTTACCTGTAAGAAACACGTACGAGGACAAAACAAGAGGAGGGTTTCCAGTTTCCCAGAACCCCCACCTTCACCCTCTACTGCCCCCTATCAGAGACACAGAGATAAAGAGAAAAAGAGCTTTAGCACTCCAATAACAAGAGACGTCTGCTACTGTTATGCATATGACTGTTATTGGACTATCATTTCCCTTAAACTTAGCCGTCCAATGGCTGGCTGAGGATACAGGAAGTTGCAGTCCATCAGTAGCTGGAAAGAAGCAAATTGTCCAAACCTGACCCATGCAAAATCCACTACATTTGGGGTTTTAAGAATTAAACAAAACCTTGTCACTGTTATTTACTACCTTTACACCTTTTGGAAACACTCACCGTTTCATATTCAATGCTTAAAGGGAGAATATTCCTCAGATATGACCTTGATTACTTTGTAGTTAAAAACAGAGCAGATCCTAGCTTGAAAGATTACAGATAAGTGAATATAGTCAGTGCAGAACTGGAAGATGATCCTCTCAGCATGGACCCGGTATACACAATATGCAACAAATGAAGAATACCAGCAGCAAGGCTTAAAATGTAATGGCACATAGCCAACATTTATTGCGCATAGACTGAAATGTTTAAATAGCACAACATTCTGGGATACCCTTCATCAGGCGACTACAGAAAGGAATAACTAAAGTGCGCTCTTAAAAAAATTAACATACAGTGAAAGTAATTTATGTGAAAAAGCTGCTACAAGATAAAACCCTTCTTTTACCTAAGGAGAAATAAATATAACTCAAACAATCCCAACAAAAATATCTTTACCTATAACTAAAAATAGTAAAACACTGTATCTAAGTTACAAATGAATGTCCAGATAAACAGAGTGTGTAAACACCGTAAATGTATTAATAAACACCATTAACCCTTTGAATGCGTACCCCTCTGGCACTCAAAGGGTCATATAGCAAAGGGAGAAGAATCCACCGTCTCAATCCCCTTAAATCCAATCAGTTAAAACATTCTATTTAAAATTGTTCAAATATCCTTATTATAATGGGTTAAAGAGATAGTAATACTTTATTATTGCTATCCCCCATATTGTACATATTTTTAAAATAATTTAATAGCCCCCAGGTTAATCTCTCAAACCTTTATGGTTTGAGAGATAACCGAAGGCAAAGTTCCCCCCTCCCTCCCCCTTACCTGAAGCTTTGTACTGACTGCAGGGGAAGTCTGTCATACGACAGGCTTGCGGCTCTGCAGCTGAGCCGAGATACCGTCAGTGAAGAAGAATTATTTCACTGAAATGGTCTTCTACGTGTGCTTGGTTTGCAAGCACATGTAGAAGACCGTTTCAGTAAAATAATTATTTGTCACTAACGTGATCGCGGCTCTGCTGCAAAGCTGCATGATGAAAGTCAGACCGGATATCCCTGCAGTCAGTACAACGCTGACTTCAGGGAAGGGGGAGGGAGGGGGGAACTTTGCCTTCGGTTATCTCTCAAACCATAAAGGTTTGAGAGATGAACCTGGGGCTATTAAATTATTTTACAAATATGTACAATATGGGGGATAGTAATAATAAAGTATTACTATCACTTTAAATTCTATCACCTATCCACACACAGTGTTTTAGACTAAGGGCTGGATTCTATTGCAGGTGCTAATTTTATCTCTGCTTTTATCGCCAGTTATATCTCTGCTTTTATCGCCAATTTTTAGACTTCAATAGCAAAATGTTTGATAAAACTGGTGTTAACATTTATCACCTGCAATAGAATCCTGCCCCAAAGCGGTCCGATCCACCGTGTTCCATTACAGGTGATAGAATGCAATCCAAAATAACACTTGAATTGTCTGCGTAGGTCTGCAACGAAACAGCAAGTGGTGGCACTTCAGGGGCCCCAAAGAGAGCCAACACAAAACAGTATATTATAAGCTGTATTGAATAACAGAATCGCGTCTATCAATTCAACGGTATGAATACAAAGATTTCTCTCAAAAATAATACACACAAAAAATTTAAATATCTAACAAAAAAATAGTATTGTAGTAAGGAGCGCAAAAGGTTCATCAGATTCTAAAATATCTTTAATTGGAGGTCTTGGCTAACATGACATTTTAATATCCGTTATCCTACAGCCCTGGACACAACTGTGCTGCAAACCACTGGAGAGCCTGGTATCCTTCATCCAACCTCAGCTCTGTCTGGACCAACACATCCAACTTGGCCATCCATTCCACCTGGGGCTGAACCCCCAGGAATGGCGTTCTCAAGTCCAACTGGAGCATGTATCTTTCCTCGGCAGTTGGAGGATCTTTCCACAGTAGTCCTGTTCCAATTGGAGAAGCTCCCTCCAGAGCTTGCGGCGGCTATAATCTCTTCTAATCAGCTCATCCTGTTATACCTCCGAGGATGCAGAGCCTCCAGAGCACACTTGGAGTTCCGCCACCTGAAGCCGAGCCACCGCTGCCAGTACAGTGGGGATCACCTCTTCTGGGGGGCTGGGTCCATACAGAGTCAAGAATCATCAAACCTCCCTCTGAAGATCCAACATATCTGGTACTGGAGCTAAATCCCAGTGGTGGCTTGAATGTCCCATAAGTTAGGAAACATCCCACCGCTTGCCACCAATATGACGGATACCTGTACTCAGACTGAGTAGCTCTGCCAAAACTGTGCTTCCTTAACCCAGGACACTCTCCTCCAGTCAGGAACCAGGATCATATCGCCATTCACCCAGTCACTTAGGCAAGACTCAGTGTAGGGTGAACACACTCTGGATACAGCAGGCTTTACCTCAAGCATCAGACAACACCAGTGTCTTGGGGTTAGAATAACAACTGACTTTATTTCAAGACATAGTGGACATTTTATATAGTTCTTGGGGACAAAATACACAAGGGGAATGCAAGTTTTTACAAAAGGTCAATGGGTGGAGGGTGGTTTCAGTAGGGGTGATGGGACAATGGGTAGGCGATACCAGGATACAATGGGCCAGACCTGAGTGAATTAACTGTACAATGGGACAAAGGAATAGAGCTGGGTACAAGTGTTACAGAGAGGCCACAATACACAAAACAAGGTAAGGTACTGAAACATAATTTACATATTAGTCTTTTGGGAGGTCTGATATCCTTTGGATTGACAAGGCTGGGAAAAAGTGTTCACTGGGTTTCTTCGACATCCTGTACCCCCAATAAGTACAGGGTGACTTAGCCCCAAGAGGGGACTGGGGAGCTGGTAAAGAATCCTCCATGGCAAGTGGCAAACAGGGCAGAGATTAGTCTCAGGGGGAGGCCATACCCTGTTCCAGGGCTAGGGCCATAGTCTGTGGGCAGGAGGCTGGCCCTCAGGTCCCTCCAGGAACCAGGGGCCCGGTGGATCCTGTGACATAACCTCTGAAGTTCCCATAAAAGCATTTTTAAGTTCAGAACAGTTTTCTAGTATCTGGGAGGTTCAATCTCAAACTCAGTTACTGGATTAGAGGAGCAATTATGGATCAAACCAAATTCAATAATGGAAACAAGAAACAGGAAATCTGTAGGTGCTTGGGTGCCTGCTTGTAGCCTATCCTATATAATAATTCGATAAATCGTGTGTAACGCCGCGTCATGCGCAGTAGACACTGCTGCGCGTGCTGCAGTCATGCGCAGTAGAGACTGCCCTCACCGCAGCTGATACAGAGCGGGGCTCTCCGAAGAAGCGTCCCGCTCTGTATCAGTCACGGCGTGGGCAGTCTCTACTGAGCATGACTGCACCGCGACCGGCTGGCTGTGGCACTGTGGCCCGTGTAACGGGCTCTTCAACTAGTATTGATAATATTCCAGCCTATAATTACCTTTGCGCTAGAGTTTTCCCATCCTCTCTTTTCTTCTAAAGTCCCTATCAATTTTGGAAGGACAGTTTGAGTTAGGCAGGACATGATACAGCTCTCTCCTTGGTAAGGATGGGAACATGAACCATTGACCTGTGACCATCTAAGCATTGAGGAGGAGTATGTACTGGGAGAAGGGCAGGAGAACAGGATATACCCGACTGTGGGTTTGCAAGTACAAGAGGCTGGTGTTGTCTTAATATTGTGTGAGTACCCAGTGATTACTAGTCCAAGGTTTGAATGAACTTCTGAAGTATTGCACTTAGAGGCGTATGTGCTCCTAATGTTTTGTGTACTTTTAGAGGCAGACAATTCTTGGACCTCCAACTGGTGGGAACTATAACTTCAATCATCCCCAACAAGCCAATGTTGGGTTGGAGATGATAATAGTTATAGTAATTGAATTCCTCATAGTAGCCTGAATCTGGCTAAACATAGCCACACCAGTATTTGTTAATCTGAAATTAATTAGAACAAATAATAAAGGATTTATACATTTATTTTGTATTACATGTTTTTCTTCACTACCATTTTTTCTCCACTGCAAACCAACTTGAAAAAAAAAATCTTGAAAATAAATTGTTAAGAAAAAATAAGGAAAAATGCTGTTCAGAAAAATGCAAGTTATTGAATGAAAATCAAAATAATCTAAAGGTGCAATATTATATAAGCATAAAGGAAAAGATAATGATCATAATGATTTTTACAAAATTGTTATGATTATTACAAAATTGTTATGATTATGGTGTGTCAATTATATGTCTGGGCACACAGAATAGTAAATTCTTCAGCATGTTCAAAGAGAAAGAAGATTACAAGTTACTGAGGATTTACATGATGTGTTATTTGTGAGTTAGTTTATAATGTGGGAACCAATTCTTTAAGCCTCTTTCACATCAGTCCCTGTGTTGTGCAATAGGAGATGGTGTATTTATGGATTTAAAAACAGAATCCACACAGTTTTACTAAATAAGAGCGTACTGAGGTTTCTAGGGAATATTTAAATAAAACCATCTGATAAAGGCCATAGTTTAGTTATCTGGCAAATACACATGTATTTAGCAAATTAGCAGAGGCTAAAATGTAATTGATGAACACTGATTTATCAATGATTTTGCTAGTTAACGCCACAATATCTCACAGCACCTTTTCCTAACAAAGACTAAACATTATTTTTTACATGTTAATAAGGAGCTGGATTTTTTTTTATTTTCTATTAAGGCTTACTTCATAGGGATATGTGCTATGTACTGTTTTTAAAGCACAACATGGAAAAAATAAGTTTTTTTGAAGCACATGATTTTTTTCTCTGACACAGGAAGTTAAAGGGATAGTAATTAGGGATGGGAGAAAATGTCCTCAAACTGAAATCGGCACAAAATGGCACTTTCTGCTTGGCGAAAAAATTTCCTCCAAAAGTGCCATTTTTTTCTCTTCTTCCTGCTTTTTTTGCCTAGCTCATTGCATTGAAATCAATGGGTAAAAAAATGTTTCTCCACCTCCGAAAAGTTTTCTACAGACATATAAAAGGGTATCAGGCTCTCACAGCAGCCATTCTGTGTTTGTGAGAGGAGAGAGCAGCATGTTTTTGAGCTAGAGAAGATAGGCAAATAAAGGGGAATTGAAGCTTAGTTTTATGGAATCATTTAGATAGAACATTTGTTCTCTGTAGTAGGGGAGTCTAGGGGGAACAATGGGGATAAGAAGGGAGGGAGGAAGTTGACCCAAAATACCCCAAAATTTAGTGTGACTGACTGGCAAGACACAGGCAGCTGGGGTCCAAATTGCTTGCTGATTTTACTTTTATTGTCTCTGTGGTGGTGAAGTCTTAAGCGATATTCAAGCCGAAAACACTGCTCATCTCAGAGCAGCAAGACTGTCCAGATGGATCAACGGGAGGGACAATCTTAAATTAGCATAATGAAAAACCTGTCAAGGGGGGCAGGGTTTTCCTTATGCTCACAGTACGAAGATTTCCCCTTGCTGTGAGCTGTCCTGTCAAGAGACAATATTCCACATCTGAGGGGAGGTGGCTTACACTAGGTAAATAGGGCATGAGGGGGGGGATACTTTATCATTCAATTACCCGTGAACTACAACTCTGTGTCACGTCCTATTGGTTCCGCTCTGCCTCACCTCTGCTTTCTTTCTCCTCCGACATCTTACCAGTCTCTGTGCCATGTTCTGGACAGCCAGCTCTGCCTCTCTTCACTCTGGTTCCCTTCTGCGCTTCCCTGCCTCTCTACTTCTCTCTCTATCTGCTATGTCTGTGGCGTTTCCTCGGCTGGCTTTTTCTCTAGGCATGCGCAGGGGTGGCTTCCGGAGAATAGCCTTAAAGGGACAGTGCCTGCACCCTACCGACGTGTTAGTATAGCATCTGTAGTAGTGCAGCCAGCCTTGTCTGAGTGAATTATTTCTGTGTATGACCCAAGCATATCCTGACCAAGCCTACATTTATTGATTCTTGCCCTGGTTTATGTGTGTATGACCCTGCCTGGCCCTGACCTGATCTTGCCTGCTGATTTGGTACCATTCACTGTGATATTCCATGTATGACCCTGCCTGGCCCTGACCTGATCTTGTCTCCTGATTTGGTACCATTCACAGTGATTTTCAATGTATGACCCTGCCTGGCCCTGACCTCTTCTCTGTCTGCTGATCCAGACCCGTATTGTCTTAGCCAGCCTCAAGACTACTACTGCTCTCTCTTGTTCCTGACTCCATTGTATCACCAGGTCTGCCCTGTGTGTTCTCCATTCCTGCTGGAGTCTGTATTCTCCCTGGGGATCGGGGTTGTATAGATTGTCAAAGGGGATCATCGAGGGACTCCTTCGGCTCAACTGAAGGGGGGCCAATCTAGCTTTGCGACTAGCACCTTTATACGGCTAGGCCTCAGCATGGTCCCCTTTGGCCAACCTATATACCCAAGCCCTGTTCCCAAGTGTCACACCCTATCATCTTGCTCGTCTATCCCTTTGTTGGAGGAGTCCTATCTTCCTAACTTCTACTCTGTAGGCCTCCAGTTGAGGATATTCCTATCTGCATCATCACACTCTGACAGTATTGACATAAGTTCTTGTTCAATTTAACACCTATGTGTTAGCTGAATTATGCTCTCACAGTCCTCACAGCGGTTTTGATATCATTTGGAAGCTTCTTGTTCCACTCAGGCAGCTCCTCAGAACAACTAGACAGAAGTTTGGAAAGTATGGAAAAGACAAAAAAGAGGGTGCCCAATAGTGGCTGTTATTCCAGTAACATATATATTGTCAAGATATTGAATATACTCACAAGAGTGATGGTTGAAGAGGGGCTTATACCCCGCAACAACAATACAAGTTTGCAGACATATTTCCCTGTCTTTGCTCAGGTATCCTTTAGTTAGGAAACAGGAAATCCCACGACTACTGCTCTTGTATCTCCAAAATTATTTATTTAAAATTCTTCTGATGTATCAAACAACACAAAAATGAATAAAGAAGTTTAAAACAAAGGCTTGCTATATTAAATTGGATTGACGTTTCGTAGTCTGAACTGACTACTTCCTCAGAAATAGCATAAGCCAAAATTACAGAAGATTACACCATTCTTTTGAGTATATTCAATATCTTGACATTATATATGTTACTGGGATAACAGGCTTTATTATGCACCCTCTTTTTTGTCTTTTACATAAGTATTAAAATAACACTCTCCGTAGCCCACACTATGATGATTAACCAGAGCTGCCCTTTTTTGTGAAACATCACTATCACTTTAAGGGTTTAGATTACCTGATGATATGGGCAGAGTTTGTCACATGTGAAAGAGACCTAACAGGCTTGATTACACTACAGCAAATTAGCACTTTGGAAGCCTCGTGGACAATTTTTTTAAAAATATTTTGCTATTAAAATATTTTCTGTTTTGTCCTAAATGATTTATTCAGTTCCTCAAAGAGGTGTCAATAGGTCATGAAATAATCTAAAAATTCTTGATAATGCCCCGCCCACCAGCCACACCGCAAAAGTATTTATCTTTGGCCATTTGAAATGTACTGCTGTTTTACTCTACAACTGTACTTAGTACATGTGGTCTTTTCCTAAGTCAGATATAGTCAACCTTTGACTCTAAAGCTGTTTGGGATGATAGGAGATGAAGTCCTCAGCACCTTGAGAGATAAAGTTTGTCACATTAAAGGTGCGTGAAGTAAAGGATTTGCTTTGATACACATAAACAGCTAGTGACTGTTGAGTGCATCTATGTTTCCTGTGGAAGCTTCCTGTTTCACTATTGTGTTCTTTTGCACTTGTTTTGTCTGAGGGGTGGCTGGCACCACTGTATGAGAGGAAGAAAAGACAGTTATTGAGAAGAATGCTTGATATGGCATTTAAGAAGTGAGCAGGATTGTATTAGCACAAATCCTGACTGATATAATATTTTATTTATATCATGTATGAATTCTACAGAGCGCAGTTCTAGATACTAGAGAGGCCCCAAGGCTTAAAGGGATAGTAATGTTTCATAATAAAAGCAGCTCTTATTAATCATCATAGTATTTGGGCCTTGGAGAGTGTTATTTCAATTCTGCCAGAGTTGTAGTTCAAGAGTAATTGAATAATAAAGTATCCCCCTCCCGCCCCTTTTACTGACATAACACTGCTCAGCTCAGAGCAGCAGGGAGGTGCCCAGGTAGATTGCAGAGAGGGACAATCTTCAATTAAGATAAGGGAAAAAGCTGGAAAACCTGTCAAGGGGGCAGGGTTTTCATTGTTCTCATAGTAAGAAGATTGTCCCCTGCTGTTATCTGTCTGGTCAAGCAACCATATTCCACATCTGAGGTGAGCAGTGTTACACTAGGTAAAATTACTCTTGAACTACAACTCTGACAGTATTGAAATAGCACACTCTATGGCTCAAATACTATGAAGATTAATTGGAGTTGCTGTTTTTGTGAAACATTACTATCCCTTTAATGCAGTGTTATGACACAAGAAACTGGCACTGCAGCTCGTATTTAGCATCAGAAAGTAGGTCTCAGTTCTCCAGTTAGTGCTATTTTTATGTAGCCCAGCACAGTGATCCCTATTTATCACAGCAACCAATGGGCAGCTCACTTTTTATGGTGGTCCATAGAAAGTACAGGCTGCACACTGTCCAGTGATGTCAGTGGGGGGTAATGTGATACCATGTGACCCCACCTTTGCAGCCATACTAGAACTGAGGAAATTTATTTTACTGCTTATGGAAGACTGATATACTAAGACACAGGAATACAATTCTGTAGCAAACTAACAACACCATAGGGGAACAAATGAAAATTACCCAAATTCCCCTTGATTTATATAGGTTCTAACCTCTTGAATGTTAACAAGGTCTCCAACACATTGAATTTTAGTGTACTGGAACACCAGAATTGCACCTCTTTGTACTTAATGGGAACCTCACCTTAGTTAAACTTGTCTTCCTATTACAGTTCCATGGTGTCAATTATAATTCTAATTTTAAATCTGTAGTGGCCAAGATATTAGCTTTTAAAGTTTGACTGGCACTGGTTATAAAGGATGGAGAACATGAATATGCTCAGTCTTTGAATGAACAATGACTTGGATGCTTATTTGCAAGAGAGTGTGCCAGGTCATATGTAGGAATGCTCGTTCATCGGAGGAGGAGAGAAGGAAGCAATACATGGGGTGGGGAACAGAGCAAGACTGACAGGGTGAAGGATGGATCTGAACCCTCAGCCTGAAACAAACTGACATTGCAAGCCTCACTCTAAAAGATAATATCTAGGCCTCCACAGATTTAAAGTGTTAGTAATGGCTGATTTTAACAAAATGTTATATTGTAGATATTTAAAATATACATTCAGTGATATCCGTGTTGTCTCTCAAACATGTATAGTTTGAGAGATATACACTTAAAGTTCCCTCCACCCGCCCCTTTCACAGACATCAGCACTCTAGCTGACAGCATGAGATTCAGGTCGTGCGACCTGACGTCGGCTCTCCAACAGAGCCGAAATATCGTTATCTAGAAATAAATACTTAATTGGAATGGTCTACAAAGTGTGCCTGGTTTGCAAGCATACTTTGTAGACCATTCCAATGATGTATTTCTAGATAACGCTATTTCAGCTCTGCTGAAGAGCCGCCGGCCAGTCCTGGGACCAGGATCTCATGCTGTCAGCTAAAGGCTGACATGTGTGAAAGGGGCAGGTGGGGGGAACTTAAGAAGCGTATATCTCTCAAACTATACATGTTTGAGAGACCAGACTTGCATCAGTTCATTTATTTTTTTTTAATATCTACAGATTTTTACAGTGTTAAAATCAGCCAATGCTATCCCATTAAAATGAACATTATTAACGGATTACATCTTCAACACCATTGAACTGTAATAGAAAGACTAGCTTGCCTAATGGCGAGAGTTCCCCTTTAGTACATCAGCCCCACTGTCCCTGAACTGGAAAAAGGAAATGTCCCCTGTACAGCAATCCGAGCAGGCATCGCGCTGTGTGTGTGTGCATCAAAATAAACAGAAAGAAGGTAATATTGTTTGGAATCTCTCTGATTGTTACTTTTGTTGATTGTACTTATGGATGAAACAAACAAACAAACAAAAATGTTGCATTTTATTACAATAAACAAAGTCACGTCTATTTATGTTTCACTAATCATGTCTTTGTATTTCAATATAAACTGAGATTAAGTAGATAACATTTCCCTCTGGTATTAAAGAGAGACAAATAGTCCTGTCAACAAAATACCAAACTATTTACATTATTATAACTTGGTTTGAAACAAGCTGTAATTTACTTGGGGTTTTTTGGTTTGATTTTAGGAAATTATTGATTGGCCTACAGACTTTCTCTTATTAACCCACTAAGTACCAGACGGGTATCCAATGCATTGCAAAGCAATGGTCCTCAAAGGGTTAAGCACACTGGGCCAATTTATTAATGGGATAGTAATGTTTCATAATAAAAGCAGCTCTAATTAATCATCATAGTATTTGGACTTTGGAGAGTGTTATTTCAATTCTGTCAGAGTTGTAGTTCAAGAGTATTTCAATTGACAAAATATCCCCCTCCCGCCCCTTTTACTGATGTAACACTGCTCAGCCAGAGTAGAAGGGAGGTGCCCAGGTAGATTGCAGAGAGGGACAATCTTCAATTAAGATAAGGGAAAAACCTGAAAAACTTGTCAAGGGGGGCAGGACTTTCATTGTTCTCACAGGAAGAAGATTGTCCCCTTCTGTTATCTGTCTGGTCTATGGACTGCATTCTACAGCTGAGAAGAGATGGCTTACACTATGTAAAGGGGGCGGGAGGGGGAAACTTTGCTTGTGAATATCTCTCAAATCATAAAGGTTTGAGAGATAAGACATATCGTTCTTCATGTTTTTTAATGCATACAAAATAAAATAAAAATAAAACAAAGTAGTACTATCCCTTTAAGGCAAAGCAGTGCAATTAAGGGCCAAATTAACTGCACTATAGGGTACAAGAAAATCCCATTGATATAATTGGGGCTTTTAACCCCTCATATAGAGAGAGAGGGGTCACTAACTCATTGTTTCCCAGTGTGTTGAAGACCTCTATAGCATTCTATGAGTTAAAACCCCATTTAAATCAATGTGAATTTTAGGAATATTTGGTTGCCCCTACGTTGCAGTTGATTTTGGAAAGAATTGGATCACAATAATAATGAACTAACAGCTGTTTATGATCTGTTAATCTGACACTGAAACCTGGCTGACATTGTCAGTCACTGCCTCCATTGCTGAACTTTTATATTGCGGCCTAAAATTCACCCACACCCCTAGATTTGGTAATAGATAGTGGGTGGAGTAGGTATCCTGTTGTCCTCTAACTACATATTTTAACTAATCTTTTCTGTTCCCTCTCTCGTCTCACTTCCCCTGAAGCTCACACGCCACCTTTTTTCTCTTTCCTTTCCTTGCTTGTCTCTGTCTTGTACAGACTTCCTGGACCTACTACCCAGATCCCTGATCACTTTGCTTCCTGTCATTCTCATTTTCTGCCTTCTGACATCCCTATTCTCATCCTGATGGACTTAAAAATCCCTATAGACAAGGACATTCACAAACATTTTGGGGGGCAGGAGCTCAAATGAAAAACGGGCTCAAGCCCCCTTTGGTGTCTATGTGTGCACGTGCCTGCCTATAAATAACCCCAACACCCCCTCTGATGTCAAACTATTCCCTTTAAAAGCCTAGTTTGGTCTATCACTTTGGTCCAACTCTTCCACACATAGTGACAGTCTCTAATGTTCCTTTTTCTCTCTCTCTCTGACAACTACCTCCTAACTGGCAACCTCATTATGCCCCACATACCATACCATACAGGATCCTTTCATCCATTTTTTCTTATGCTAACAGAAGATTATCCCTTGCTGAGATCCATCCTGGACAGTCTTGCTGTGCAGCTTTATACAGGTAAAAGGGGAGGGAGGGGGCCACTTTATAATTCAATTACTCTGGAACTACACATTGAAGAGAATGATAATAACGCTCTACATGGACCAAAAACTATAAAGAATAATTGGATCTGCATTTATTTTGAAACATTACGATCCCTTCAAGGCAATCAAATCTTCTTCCAAAGTAATAGTTGATAAATATTTCAGGAGATGAAATCTCCATTTATTAAATGATCTAAGCAACTGCCTCACATAGAATAAATCTAATACCTTACCTAGACTCAGCAACTGGCTGTTGCTGACTGTAATACCCATTCCCCACTAAGGAAGGTGAGAGTGAGGAGTGCCATCGTACTTAGGGTTCTGCTGACATGAGTTATACAGTTTTAGATTTGCTCTATGGACAATATTTTAACAAACTGGCTCATCTTTTGATCACTCTCTCTACAGAATTGCGGATTACCAGCACAAGCCAAGAAAACTAGCAAAAGATCAATATGTAACTGACAACTTGAACAGTAATTTGTCAAAACAAACCAACTTTTGGAAGGTTATTAAAATATTTACAACCCTCCTAACCATTCTCACCTCTCAGCTATAAAGATAGGCAAAAACAATGCAATACTTCATATCAATAGCTAATTGTCACGGTTTTATTGAACACTCAGACAATTTGGGGAAGGTAAAATTCAGCTTTATTAATAAATAAAGGTCCTTAAGTAGACAGTGATTGAGGACTTCTGGATCTGACACAGGTCAGGGTACAATCAGCAGCAAGTATACACAAATAAATGCAATGAAAGAGCGTGGAACTGGAACAGGAACTGGAACTTAACCTCAGCAGTACCAACAAGGAAGTGCCCACAAGTGGAGGTAAGTACTGCAGGGCAAAATCCCTAATGGAACAGGGGAAACAGAGCGAGGCAACAGGACTTGCCCAGAAGACCAGGCAGAGGATAGCCCAAGTGGCAGGCGCAGACTCCCACACTCGGAGGTTATGCCCAGAGGCAACCGGAGCAGGCACAGGCTGTATAAGTAACGCAACAGGGGCAACAGTAAAGGCGCAGGCAGTGTAGGTAGCAAACGGAGGCAACCGTAAGAGCACAGGCTGTATAGGTAGCGCAACCAGAAGCAACCGCAAAGGCACTGGCTGTATAGGTAGCGCAACCAGAAGCAACCGCAAAGGCACAGGCTGTATAGGTAGCGCAACCGGAGGCAATCGTAAAGGCACAGACTGTATAGGTAGCAAACGGAAGCAACCACAAAGGCACAGGCTGTATAGGTAGAGCAACCGGAGGCAATCGTAAAGGCACAGGCTGTATAGCACAGGCTGTATAGGTAGCAAACGGAAGCAACCATAATGGCACAGGCTGTATAGGTAGAGCAACCGGAGGCAATCGTAAAGGCACAGGCTGTATTGGTAGTGCAACCGGAGGCTATCATAAAGGCACAGGCTGTATAGGTAGCAAACGGAAGCAACCGTAATGGCACAGGCTGTATAGGTAGAGCAACCGGAGGCAATCATAAAGGCACAGGCTGTATTGGTAGCAACAGAAGCAACCGCAAAGGCACAGGCTGTATAGGTAGCGCAAACGGGGCAACAGTAATATCCAAAGCCTGGATCGGTACACAGAGAACGGTAGTCAGCCAAAGCCTGGATAGGTACACAGAGAGCGGTAGTCAGCCAAAGCCTGGATCGGTACACAGAGAGTGGTAGTCAGCCAAAGCCTGGATCGGAACACAGAGTGTGGTAGTCAGCCAAAGCCTGGATCAGTACACAGTGAGCAGGAGTCAGCCAAAGCCTGGATCGGTACATAGAGAGCGGTAGTCAGGCACAGCGAAATCGGTACACAGATAACGATAGTCAGGCAAACCGGGTCGTAAATGGAATAGGCAGCGAAGACAGGAGCAAGGTCAGACAAAACCGGATCATACATGGAACAGGATACACAGCAACACACGTCTGGTCAGGAATACCACGAAAGGGCACCCAAGGTAGAGGGAAGAGAGTTTAAAAAGGCAATAGCTGGGCAGAGCAGAGCCCAGTATCCAAAAATAAGCAGCAAGCACCGACAGGAAGTAGCAATGTTGACAGACAAGAAATCACAGCACCGTGATACTAATGCAACTATTTCACTGGATGTGCCACCTCCCTGATTACACAAAACTAAAATACATTTGAAATAGAAACATGCATTGGATAGTTTCCTGCACCTTCCCACTGGGCCAACAGTAGGGATGGACAAAAACTTTCACCTCAAAATCATAACAGGTGAAAAATGGCACCTCCGGCAGAGCATTACATTTTCTGCGAAAAGTGAAATTTTTCTGCTTTTTTCTACCTAGCTCATTGCATTTAAATCAATGGTTATGCTGAATCCCCCCTCTGTGGGCTAAGCTTCCCTTATTTTCATGCAGGTATAGTATAAAATGGGTGTCAGGTTCCCACAACATGTCATTCTGTGTGTGTGAGATAGAGATAGAAGCACCGTTTTGTAGTTAGTTAGGGTAGGCAAATAAAGAAAAGTTGGAGTGTAGTTCATGGAGTCTTGTAGGCAGGTGATTTGATCACTGTGTTTGGGAAGTCTGGGGGGGCTCTGGGGGAGTGTGAAGGGAGAAAGGAGATTTACCCAAAAAACAATATTCTAACTCCCCAGTCCCCACATTATCTAAAGTCATGAAACAATGTGTCCACAAGCAACAAGAATTATTGACTGTCCAGCTCCCCCTCCCCCTTCAGTCAGGCTTCTGTCCACATCATTCAACAGTCACAACCCTCCTAAGAGTATGCAATGATACATAGAGTGGCATGGAAAATGATGAATGTACTGGAACTATTTTCCTTGATCTTGCAAATATTCTGATATATAAGCTCAAAGCTTTGGGATTGGGTAATCATCCTTTAAACTGGGTCCAATTCTATATTTTCAGACAGAAAGGAATATGTATCCATTGCTTACAATGTGTCCCTTCAGCTCAAAGTAACACTTGAGGTTTCCCAAGGTTTCAGTCTTGCCCGTTTTCTGGTTTCCCTGTTTATAAGTGATCTGCCTATGGTTTGAAGTATCTTCTGTGCACATGTACACAGATGACACTATAAACTACATACAAATCCAAACATCACAATTTAAAGCAGTATTACAGGGTGATTTATCTGAAGTTGAAAGATGGATTCCTTAAAAGAAGCTGAACTTAAACACAGGCAAAATGGCCACAATTATATTAATACAGAATGCAAATTACTTTAACGTCACAATTTAACTACTTTAACAAAATGTAATTGTAACTTGGCCCATCTGACGCCTACAAATATTTTATTATGTGGCTTGACCTCAACCTAACTTTTGGTCTTCACATTGATAAACTAACATCCAGATTTTATGCTAAAATTGGTGCTCTGTTTAGATACAAATCCTGTCTATATCCCCTGTAAGAAAATGTATTGTTCAACAGATGTTAATTCCAATCATAGTCTACAGAGATGTAACATATGCTTCTGCTCTACAAATCCATCTTGGCAAACTAAACAATCTGTATTATATATTATGCTGCTTTGTCCTCCAGTGTAATTACCTTACCTGTTAGGTTTGTTAGCTTACTGGAGCTTACCTCTAAGCGGATGGTGCTGCCCAGAAGTTAGTAGAAAGCTGTTTAGTCTGAAATAACAGGTAGGAAGCCTAAACTGCGGAGTGATAGGGAAGCAAACCGTAGTGCAGAGAGGATACAGCAATAGGCCCAATACAGGCCAGACAAAACTGGATGCAAAGTCCAGGAGCAGGCCAACGTTCAGGGCAGGTGGAACAGGTGCAGAGTCCAGTAACAAGCCAGAGGTCAGGGCAGGCAGAACATAAGCAGAGTCCAGTAACAAGCCAGAGGTCAGGGCAAGCAAAACACAAGCAGAGTCCAGTAACAAGCCAGAGGTCAGGGCAGGCAGAACATAAGCAGAGTCCAGTAACAAGCCAGAGGTCAGGGCAAGCAAAACACAAGCAGAGTCTAGTAACAAGCCAGAGGTCAGGGCAGACAGAACACAAGCAGCATCAGTAACAAGCCAAGGTCAGGGTACCTGTGGGTAAGTCCAGAGAGTAAAATGCCTAGGATATGCAAGGCAACAGAACGTCCAGAGAGAGACCTGGGGACAATACAGGAAGTCCAGATGCAGAGGACAAAGGCAAGCCAAGGTCAAGGATCTGGATATGGAGAGCTTAAACTCTAGAATCGCACACAGGGACTTGAGCTAACAACTGAGCATAAAGTCCCGGTATCACAGGGCTTATGAAGGCGGTGGTGCATAAGGACGCACGTTGCGTATGCGCACAGCCGCTAGAAAGCCATTACACCTCCCATCAAGTGCTAGCAAGAATGGGACAACGGATAGGACCGTGACACTACACTCATTGGATAGCACTTGCATTTAGATGTTCCCTTCACCTTTCTTCCCTTGTTTATAACCCCTTCTCTGGAAAGTTACCAGACTACCTGGGCCGTATGCTCTCTCCAGATTTCCATACTAACTATAACCTCTGCTTCACTGCTAACAACTCACTTTGTATCCCACACTGCAAGAAAGAAGCCAGTCAACCTGCCTTCTCTCTTAGAGCTCCAAAAGCCTTGAATAACCTACCCAAAAAATCAGATCTCCTCCCAGTCTAAAATCACTAAAAAATAATGATTATTTGTATTTAAAAACAATATGTAATTGCATATAATATATAAATATATACATGCACACTTTTTTGTCTGTTTGTGTAAATATGTAACTTTGCACTGTCAAAGCTCTTCAGTACATAGTGAAAAATTACAGAAATCAAAACATATTCTTCCTGTAAAACATTTTATACTTAAAAAAAACTAAACTCCACAAGAGCTTAGAAAGAGCTTAGAAAGAAATCTGCATACGCTTGATCTGCAACATTGTCCACTTCCATGCAAACTCTCCTTAACCCAGTTTCTATTATTACTTGCCCCGGCTTCTTAATACAACAGCACTCTCATAACAGCCCATAGCAAGGCTGCACCTGCAACGTTATGCCACCCCGTAGAACCCCATCACAACACAGACATAATACCTCTAAAGGTGCTCATAAAATGCAGGAAAACACTGGAGGAAATCACGCTCCTCAGCAGACTTTGTACACTACTAGTGTTGAGCGAGCATGCTCGGCCGATGCTCGGATCGGCTCGAGCATCGCTCTGCTCGGCACATGGCGGTACTCGTACGAGTACCGCATGTGCTCGCCCGCCATGTTCGGGTCTCCTCCCCGCACGTTTTGCGGCTGCTGCGCAGCCAATAAACGTGCAGGGAGGCTCTGACATCGGTGTAATGCCAGCAGCCATGTTGGCTGCTGGCATTACACTGATTGGCTGGCCAGAACCCGTGGTCAGGTGCTGTATAGCACCTGACCATCGAGTTCGGCTCAGTCTGAGCCAGGGAGAGCTGAGGATAGGAAGGGAAAGGCAGTGTAGGGAGGAAAAAAAAAAATTGTGACAAAAAAGAACCAAAAGTCCTTTTTAGGACTACTGTGTGTGGGGGCAGCAGGTTATATTGTGTGTGGGGGGAAAAAAACAAAAAAAAAAAAAAAAAAAAATATTCTGTTTAGTGTGAAAAGTTGCAGATTAGAGCACATTCTGTTTAGTGTGCACAGTTGCAGATTAGAGCACATTCTGTTTAGTGTGCAAAGTTGCAGATTAGAGCACATTCTGTTTAGTGTGCAAAGTTGCAGATTAGAGCACATTCTGTTTAGTGTGCAAAGTTGCAGATTAGAGCACATTCTGTTAAGTCTTCAAACTAAAATATCAAAGTCACGTATTCCATTCAGTGTGCGTCGCCGCAGTTTAGCAGCACATTCTGAGTACTGTTCAGAGTTGCAGAATAGGAAGAAATACTGTTAAGTCTTCAAACTAAAATATCAAAGTCACATATTCCATTCAGTGTGCTTCGCCGCAGTTTAGCAGCACATTCTGTGTACTGTGCAGAGTTGCAGAATAGGAAGAAATACTGTTAAGTCTTCAAACTAAAATATCAAAGTCACATATTCCATTCAGTGTGCTTCGCCGCAGTTTAGCAGCCTATTCTGTGTACTGTGCAGAGTTGCAGAATAGGAAGAAATACTGTTAAGTCTTCAAACTAAAATATCAAAGTCACATATTCCATTCAGTGTGTTTCACCGCCGTTTAGCAGCCTATTCTGTGTACTGTGCAGAGTTGCAGAATAATAAGAAATACTGTTAAGTCTTCAAACTAAAATATCAAAGTCACATATTCCATTCAGTGTGCTTCGCCGCAGTTTAGCAGCCTATTCTGTGTACTGTGCAGAGTTGCAGAATAGGAAGAAATACTGTTAAGTCTTCAAACTAAAATATCAAAGTCACATATTCCATTCAGTGTGTTTCACCGCCGTTTAGCAGCCTATTCTGTGTACTGTGCAGAGTTGCAGAATAATAAGAAATACTGTTAAGTTTTCAAACTCAAATATTAAAGTCACATATTCCATTCAGTGTGTTTCACCGCAGTTTAGCAGCCTTTTCTGTGTACTCTGCAGAGTTGCAGAATAATAAGAAATACTGTTAAGTTTTCAAACTCAAATATTAAAGTCACATATTCCATTCAGTGTGTTTCACCGCCGTTTAACAGCCTATTCTGTGTACTCTGTACAGTTGCAGAATAATAAGAAATACTGTTAAGTTTTCAAACTCAAATATTAAAGTCACATATTCCATTCAGTGTGTTTCACCGCCGTTTAACAGCCTATTCTGTGTACTCTGTACAGTTGCAGAATAATAAGAAATACTGTTAAGTTTTCAAACTCAAATATTAAAGTCACATATTCCATTCAGTGTGTTTCACCGCCGTTTAACAGCCTATTCTGTGTACTCTGTACAGTTGCAGAATAATAAGAAATACTGTTAAGTTTTCAAACTCAAATATTAAAGTCACATATTCCATTCAGTGTGTTTCACCGCCGTTTAACAGCCTATTCTGTGTACTCTGTACAGTTGCAGAATAATAAGAAATACTGTTAAGTTTTCAAACTCAAATATTAAAGTCACATATTCCATTCAGTGTGTTTCACCGCCGTTTAACAGCCTATTCTGTGTACTCTGTACAGTTGCAGAATAATAAGAAATACTGTTAAGTTTTCAAACTCAAATATTAAAGTCACATATTCCATTCAGTGTGTTTCACCGCCGTTTAACAGCCTATTCTGTGTACTCTGTACAGTTGCAGAATAATAAGAAATACTGTTAAGTTTTCAAACTCAAATATTAAAGTCACATATTCCATTCAGTGTGTTTCACCGCCGTTTAACAGCCTATTCTGTGTACTCTGTACAGTTGCAGAATAATAAGAAATACTGTTAAGTTTTCAAAATCAAATATTAAAGTCACATATTCCATTCAGTGTGTTTCACCGCCGTTTAGCAGCCTATTCTGTGTACTCTGTACAGTTGCAGAATAATAAGAAATACTGTTAAGTTTTCAAACTCAAATATTAAAGTCACATATTCCATTCAGTGTGTTTCACCGCCGTTTAACAGCCTATTCTGTGTACTCTGTACAGTTGCAGAATAATAAGAAATACTGTTAAGTTTTCAAACTCAAATATTAAACTCACATATTCCATTCAGTGTGTTTCACCGCAGTTTAGCAGCCTATTCTGTGTACTCTGCAGAGTTGCAGAATAATAAGAAATACTGTTAAGTTTTCAAACTCAAATATTAAAGTCACATATTCCATTCAGTGTGCGTCACCGCAGTTTAGCAGCCTATTCTGTGTACTCTGCACAGTTGCAGAATAGGAAGAAATACTGTTAAGTTTTCAAACTCAAATATTAAAGTCACATATTCCATTCAGTGTGCGTCACCGCAGTTTAGCAGCCTATTCTGTGTACTCTGCACAGTTGCAGAATAGGAAGAAATACTGTTAAGTTTTCAAACTCAAATATTAAAGTCACATATTCCATTCAGTGTGTGTCACCGCAGTTTAGCAGCCTATTCTGTGTACTCTGCACAGTTGCAGAATAGGAAGAAATACTGTTAAGTTTTCAAACTCAAATATTAAAGTCACATATTCCATTCAGTGTGTGTCACCGCAGTTTAGCAGCCTATTCTGTGTACTCTGCAGAGTTGCAGAATAGTAAGAAATACTGTTAAGTTTTCAAACTCAAATATTAAAGTCACATATTCTGTGTAAGATGAAGAAGGCGGGTAAAAAGGGACGGGGAAGTGGACGTGATCCTGATAGTTCAGGGCGCGGGTCAGGACGCGGAGAAACTGTGCCTGGTGCCAGAGCACAAGAAAGAAAGACATCCACCATACCTAGCTTCATGTGTAATTTTACAGGGCGTCGCAGGACATCACTCTCGAGGTCCGACCACTGCGAACAGGTGGTCGGTTGGATGACAGCTGATACTGCTTCCAGTCGGTTAAGCACCACCCTGTCTTCCACCAAGTCCACTCTCAGTAGCCAAGAGTCTGGTCAACATAATCCTCACTCTGATCATCCTTCCTCCCACCATACACGGTCTGGTCAAAGAAGTGATCCCACACTGGGATATAGTGAGGAGCTCGTCTCATCACCAATCCTTCATTTGACCCTCTCTCCAAGCACGCTTGCAGAGGAACATGACATCTTGTGCCCTGATTCACAACCTCTAGAGGCTACCCAATCACATGAAGATGACAGATGTGAACGGCATTTAAGGTCAAAGGAAGTAGTGGATGATGATGATGAGACACAGTTGCCATTAAATCAACCACTATTTCCGTCTCAAGACCTTGTTGAGGAGAATGTTATACAGTTGTCAATGACTGAGTATGTGGTGGGATCAAGACTTGAGGAGGATGATCAGAGTGAGGAAGTGGAGGAGGACTTGGTGGACGATGAGGTGACTGACCCCACCTGGGAAGGTGTAGAGCCGAGCGATGACAGCAGTCCTGAGGGTGAGCCATCTGCAGCACCGCAACAGGCTGGAAGAGGCAGTGGTGTGGCTACAGAAAGAAGGCGGACCGCACCAAACCGGCCCGCAAATGTTCCACGGAGCACCCCCTTGCGTAAATCTACCTTGCCAAGGGGTAGGTGTTCCGCGGTATGGCGTTTTTTTAAGGAAAGTGCGGACGACAAAAGAATTGTAGTTTGCAACCTGTGCCACACCAGAATGAGCCGAGGCATGAACACTAGAAACCTCACCACCACCAGCATGATCCGACACATGGCATCCAAGCACCGTAGTAAGTGGGAGGAACGCCTGGATCGCCCATCTGTGTCTGCAGGCCACACCACTGCCTCCTCTTCCCCTGTTTTCGGTGCCGGCCAATCGCCTGTCGAAGGCGCAGGCCCGCATACCTCCCGCCCTGCACCTGTAGCATCTGAAGCACCATCAGCGACCACATCCACTTCCCTGTCCCAGCACAGCGTCCAAATGTCGTTACCCCAGGCATTTGAGCGCAAGAGAAAGTACCCAGCCACCCACCCACAGGCCATAGCACTAACCTCACACCTTTCCAAATTACTGGCCATCGAAATGCTGCCATTTAGGCTTGTGGACACTGAGTCCTTCCGCAGCCTGATGGCAGCAGCTGTCCCTCGGTACGCGGTCCCCAGCCGCCACTACTTTTCGCGGTGTGCCATCCCCGCATTACACCACCATGTGTCCCGTAACATCACCCGTGCCCTGACCAACGCAGTTACTGGGAAGGTCCACTTAACGACTGACACATGGACAAGTGCTTGTGGCCAGGGACGCTACATTTCCCTGACGGCACACTGGGTGAATGTCGTGGAGGCTGGGAGCGACTCGGACCCTGGGATGGCACGGGTGCTACCCACGCCGAGGATTGCGGGCCCTACCTCCATCAGGGTTTCCACCAGCACCTACGTTATTGGCTCCTCCTCCTCCGTTTCCACCTCCGAATTCTCTACACGCAGCGCCACTCCCCCATCAGCCAGTAGCTGGAAGCAGTGTAGCACTGCAGTGGGGAAGCGTCAACAGGCCGTGCTGAAGCTGATCTGCCTTGGGGACAAACAGCACACGGCCTCAGAGCTGTTGCAGGGGATTAGTCACCAGACCGAGCAGTGGCTCTCGCCACTCAACCTGCAACCAGGCATGGTTGTGTGTGATAATGGGCGTAACTTGGTGGCGGCTTTGGAGCTCGGCAAGCTCACACACGTACCATGCCTAGCGCATGTATTTAATTTAGTGGTGCAGCGATTTCTAAAAACCTACCCCGATGTGCATGATCTCTTGACCAAGGTGCGCCGCGTGTGTGCACATTTCCGTAAGTCATCAACAGCTTCAGCCGGCCTGTTGAAGCTGCAGCAGCGCTTACAATTGCCAGCTCACCGGCTGCTGTGTGACGTGAGCACGCGCTGGAACTCCACCTTCCACATGTTGGCCCGGCTTTGTGAGCAGCAGAGGGCAGTAGTGGAGTACCAGCTGTTACACGGTCGTCGCCTCTCCGTTCAACTTCCTGTAATCAGAAGTGAGGAGTGGGAATGGATGTCAGACCTCTGTGAGGTTTTACGCAATTTTGAGGAATCGACACAGATGGTGAGCGGCGATAACGCTATTATCAGTGTAACCATCCCACTTCTGTGTCTACTGAAACGCTCGCTGCTCACAATTAAAACCGACGCTTTGCATGTGGAAGAGGTGGAAATGGGGGAGGAAGAGCTTACACAAGGTGATAGCCAGAGCACCCTCACTTCGTCTTCTCAGCGACAATTGGAGGAGGCGGAGGAGGAGGAGGAGGAGGAAGACACGGTTGCCTCCGCTACAGAGGGTAGCCATGGAACTTTAGTTCCATCTCTTCAGCGTGGGTGGGCAGAAGAGGAGGAAGAGGATGAGGAGATTGAGAGTCATCCTCCTGGTGAGGACAGCGAAATCTTGACTGTTGGTACTCTGGCACACATGGCTGACTTTATGTTAGGCTGCCTTTCCCGTGACCCACGCGTTGTACGCATTTTAGACAACACGGATTACTGGGTGTTCACCCTTCTGGACCCCCGCTACAAAGAGAATTTCTCATCTCTCATTCCTCCGGTGGAGAGGACAAGCAAAATGTTGCAATACCAGAAGGTTCTTGTCGAAAAATTGCTCCAAAATTTTCCATCTGACAACGCTGGCGGCAGAGTACGTGCTACCTTGGCCAACCGAGAAGGGGAGAAAAGGGGAGCACACAGCAGTTCCGAGAAAGGCAGGGCAACACTCTCCAAGGCGTGGGACACCTTCATGACACCCCGCCAGCACCCTCACCCTGATGCGCAGCCTAGTGTCACAAGGAGGGAAAAGTTTTGGAAGATGGTGAAGGAGTACGTAGCAGACCGTGTCAGCGTCCTCAATGATCCCTCTGTGCCTTACAACTACTGGGTGTCCAAGCTGGACACGTGGTATGAACTGGCACTCTACGCCTTGGAGGTGCTGGCCTGCCCTGCCGCCAGCGTTCTGTCTGAGCGGGTATTTAGTGCTGCTGGTGGCATCATAACAGATAAGCGTATCCGCCTTTCCACCGACAATGCTGATAGGTTGACACTTATAAAAATGAACAAGGCCTGGATTTCCCCTGACTTCTCCACTCCACTGGAGGAAAGCCCCGGGGGAACATAAACTCACTTTATATATGTTATTTACAATGATGTGAATACTCTGTATTCCCATTCACCCCTTCCACCCAAAAAACGGGTATATGGTTGACTCTTAATCTTCTCATCCTCCTCCTCCTCTTCCATATGCCCTGTGCTATAATTTTTATATAGGGCCAGCTCACCAGCGGGCCCTGTGATATAATTTTTATATAGGGCCAGCTCACCAGCGGGCCCTGTTTGCCAATTTTTATATAGGTCAGCTCACCAGCGGGCCTTCTCATATAATGTTTTATTGGGTCAGCTCTCTAGCGGGCCCTCTCATATAATGTTTTATAGCGTCAGCTCACTAGCGGGCCTTCGCATATAATGTTTAGGATGGTCAGCTCTGCAGCAGACCCTCACCCATAATGTTTTAGATGGTCGGCTCAGCGCACGTTTCCCTCTTAATCATGGCCTCAGTTCAATAAAATCAAGGAAATTTTTGGGAGAATTTGCCTCTGTGCACGTTTCCCTCTTAATCATGGCCTCAGTTCTGAAAATCAAGGAAATTTTTGGGAGAATTTGCCTCTGCGCACGTTTCCCTCTTAATCATGGCCTCACTTCCGAAAATCACGGAAATTTTTGGGATAATTTGCAGATGATATACAAGTAAATATACAGCAAATATTGTTTGGTAACAATTTTTCGCCTAAAGTCGTTTTTATTTTCCTTTTTGTGTGTTTTATGGTCAGTCTGTAAAAATGGCGTACTACGGGCGAAAGGTCGTTCCCAGCAGCGATGTTGGAGTCCAAGATGCATCCAGACATCCTCCCTATGCTGTCCCTGAACCATTTCTGTGGTGTTTCCATCATTTTCTGCCCTTTTCCTATGGACCAGGCACCCTCCCCTCATCAGAGCAGGGGGTGCCTGGTGTAATGCTCGAGTCCTCCCATTGACTTCAATGGGGCTCGGGTGTTCGGCCGAGCACTCGAGCCTCAGGGGGTGCTCGGTCAGAGCACCCGAACACCCGAGCATTGGGGTGCTCGCTCATCACTATACACTACAAATTCACTTTCCATTCCTACAGATCTGTCCTCTCTCTGGGGAAGTCATATTTTTCCTCACTAGATTCTAATCTGTCCTCTAACCCCAAACCCCTCCTCTCAACCTTTAAATCTCTTCTATGCCTAACAACAAAACCCCTTCCACTAATGTATCTACCCAGGATCTTGCTAACCACTTAAGGACAAGATCAACAGTGTCAGACATGTCATCACATCACTCCCTTCTCCTACATACTGGGAGAGTAAAAACAATGTCTTCATTGGACAAATGAGTGGCATTCAAATGTCAGATTTCAAGACAACTTAGGTTTCTTTGTCAGGCATCTTATGATGTAGATTGTACTTTCATGCAAGTTCCTGATTAATTTGAATTCCACTGGAGGTAAAACTCATATCAACACTATATTTGTAAGTTATTCTTTAGACTCCAGTAGAGCCATCTCTTTGTACTTTCCTGTGGGTGTATTTATATGTTAATTTGGCAGTTTGCCACATGCACTATGCTTCAATAACAGCCTTTGCTGGCAGGGTTCACATTCCCAACTTCGCCAACCTGTGATTGGCAAAGTGAGATTTTACTATAGCTCTATATCGAGCCAAAGGCCAAGTTTGCTGTCTCTCCTGGATAGCAGAGACTGCAGCTGCTCTCCATTAACCTATTTTAGTACCATAGGTATTGCTTACCCTTTAGCACTGAATTGGTTCCTACATTAAAGCAATTGCCAATGTGGATTTCTGCCGTGAGAAAACTGGCAGACAAGTAGTAAAATAAAACAGTTTCTCTGTCGGTTCTGTATTGATTTAATCTGCTGTTTAGCGAGGATATTCTCCTATCAGTTTATACAGTTAAATACAGGACTCACAGTTCACTCTGCAACGAATTGCTTTGCTAGTTCTAGTGTAGTAATGTCTGTCCTACATAGAAATAAGCAATACAATATAATTGCATTTATTGAAATCTTCTCTTAAATTTTATTTTAAATGTATAGATTGTGTCTAATATTACCGCATCCTTTAGAGATGATTAGATGCATTTCTAGCAGAAGGGAGCATAGACGGTTATACTTTGTATTAGTAGGTAAAACAGGAATTTCTGGTAAAGAGAGTAATACCCATTTAGAAGTTGGAAATCATTATATCATTCATGTTTTCTTAGTTATACTGTGGCAAAGGTTGAACCTGATGGATGTGTCTTTTTTCAACTTAATTTACTGTGTAACTGTGAAATAAATATTTAAGAATTATGTAAAATAATGGTAGCTACCTAGGTGACTGGTACTCTACCAGTCTCCTGTTTTTTTCTACAGCTAACACGGTACCACCTTTTACCTACATTACAATGGTAGATAACTAAGGACAATTCTAGTAAATAAATACATAAATAGATAAACAAATAGAGTGGCAGTGCACGTAAAATATGCACAAAGACAAACCACTAAGTAAAAGGGATGGAAATAAAAAACACTCAAGTTAAAATATGGCTAGACTCTAAATTCATGAAACAAACATGTTAAATAATGAAGCAGTCAACAGAAAATCTTATCCTAAATAGATGTAGGAGACCTATGGAGGATGGAATACATAGACGGAGGAGGACTGAAAGGTCACTAATGAATAACTAGATAACAATGAGACAGAACAAAAGCAATGAACAGTGGGGGCTATAGTAATGTGTATGGTTGGGTTTAGAAGGAAAGCGATGGTCCTGAATAAGGATTGATACCCTCCCATTGAAATGGATGCTTACTAGAAGTGATCTAGATCTGTGCCCATCAACCATATAATGCAGCAAACCAAATTCACCCCAGCTATAAGCGGTAACTGGACGTATTCTTTACAGCATTGCCCGTCAATAAATTCACTGAAGCTGCATTAGAAGAGGACCAGTGAATTTGCAGTTCTGGGTCACTCTCCTCTGCTCCCCTTAGAGGAAACCCTGGCTACTATCTCAGTCTCTTGATTTTTGAATAGAAATCACCAAGACAAAGCATCATGGTTGCAACCAGCTTCTGTATAATAGAACTTTGGTTAATAAACTGAATTGCTGCTGTCAGTCAAATGCATCAAAGAAATATATAATCAGTCGACTGTTCCCCTTTCAAATTTTTCCCTTCCCTGCAATTTATCTCAACTGGCTACTATCTCCCGTTAGAGGAAACACTGGCTACTATCTGAGTCTCTTGATTTTTGAATAGAAATCACCAAAACAAAGCATGAATGCAACCAGCTTCTGTATAATAGAACTTTGGTTAATAAACTGAATTGCTGCTGTCAGTCAAATGCATCAAAGAGAATATCAAATCAATTGATTGTTCCCCTTTCAAATTTTTCCCTTCCCTCCAATTTATCTCTATTTTTACATATGGAAACTAATGTACTAAGAAAAACTGTGATAATTCTAGAGCATACCCACTACACCCTAGAGTGCAAATAAAAATTCAAATAATGAACATTGATTTAATGGAAATTTTAAAGTGGAAATGTCCCTTTGTGACAACTAGGTGCTTTGAAAGAGCTTTCAAAAACAAACTATATTTATGATAGGCAAGTTTCATTTAAAACAATAGGTTATAAAATATTAAGCTTTTTATTTGTTATTTAATGCATGCCTGGATTCAAACATTCCACATAGCTCTGTATTACCAACTGCTACTTCCTACCAGGAAGTACTAGTTCAGCTGTATAAATTAACAAATAAATAAAGTTAAATATCTCAAGCTATTTGTTACAAAGTGACAGTTATACTTTAATCCTGTGAATGCTAGAAAGGGATCCAACACTTTGCTTCTCAATGCACTGGATACATCTCTAGTATTCAAATGTTTAAATGTCCAGTTTAAATCCAATGGAATTTTTATTTATACCCAATTGGTTTGTCCCTTAATTTCTCACATTCATCTTTGTAGATCATCTTCATTGTGTGTGTGTTTGTGTATTTGTAAACTCGGTGACAAAATTTCTAGTTCATTAATGGAACCCAATGACCTGAATACAAACACAGAAGAGAGCTGGGAATCTAGTAGTTACCTTCATCCAGAGCAGCCACTTGCCCTCATGGGATGAGTCCTTGGGTTTTTGTGACTTCCTGGACTTGCAGGTCTGTATCTACCAGTACTGGATGCAGAGATGAAATTTGTGTCATAAAAAGAAGTGATCATGAATAACATACTGGGTGTTGTGTTTGTAACAAACCAGAAGTCAGGAGTCAGAACTGGCCATTAGGTGCAAGATACTGTATACTAAGCTGAAAGAGTATCAGAATGGCAGAGGTCATGAAAGACATACTGGGTGCACTCTAAGAGAAAGGACAAATGTCAAAATTGGCAGAGAAGGTTCAAAATAAGTAACACACCATAAGTCATGGCAATCTGACAAGATTCAGAGTCAGAGACAAGCCAGAGGTCAGAGCAAGCATAAAGCTAGTAATGTCAAAGACCAAGCCAAGGGGTCAGATGCCAGGAAGTTTGCCCAGATCAAAAGGCAAAGCTAGACAGGGCCCATGGCATGTAACAGATTAAAGGTTCAAACATAGAGTAAATACACAGGGGACAAGGTCTGCATGAGATGGGATAAACAGGAGCAGTGGCTGACAAGATTAGGACACAGTAAATGGTCACTGGACAGTGCCCTCAGAGCCATGGGAACAGAGCTCGCATAGCTTATAACCCACATTTGTCACTCAGTTTGCCCTGCACATCATGGATATCTGCAGAGTTGGATAACATCAGTTCCTCAGTTGACACTCGGGCAAGTGAAGAGAAGACTGTGGTACTCTCCGTAGAAGCCCTGTTTTGTCAAATCTGTCATCATTGTGCTTCTATGAAGAGAAGAGAAAGCTCCCTTTAGTGCAGAATGAGGCACTGATTTCAACCAGAGCTGCGGGTATCTCTGATCTCCTGGTGGAACTGAATGCAAATGTGAGTTATAAGCTTATAGGAGCTCTGTTCCCACAGCTTTGAGGTCAAAGCCAGTGATTCAAAAGTGTCTTTTATTGACCATATACTTCCACTTAAAGGAAGGGTGCTAGAAAAAAGCTGAAAATTAGGACTCAAATCCTAAAAGGGGTTAAGGTAAAATGGAGTACAGGATCAAATCTTAGGAACATGGGCAAAACTAGGGTCATAATGCAATGGACATCCAACATGAAGCATGGACTGCAGGGCATATAGAGTCCAGGAAATCTTCAGACAAGCTATCTGTATTCAAGATTATATGTATGGGCAAAAGGAGCTGTTTTGGGGCTGCACAGCACAACCCAGATCTCTTTTATCATGTCTGATCACACAGGAGCAGATTTAGTAAAATGAGGCAGTAATTCTTTAATGATGTTTGCCACATTGAAATTAACATCATGGTTAATATACAATATTAGCTGTGATATTAGCTGTAGTGTTTCTGATTTTCTTTTTACATGGAGCTGCAGAGTTGCTCTAAACTGGCACCTTCCTTACATCAACGTGCAAGTCAGATACTTTCCCAAACATAAAGGGGCAGTGTTGGGTCAATAAAATACTTAAACTAGCACTGGCAGTGCTCTCTGTGTTAAGGGAACTAAGTTCCCATAGCTTAGAACTCATAGGTTCTCTTCCGGTTTGTTGTGCAGAATACGAAGATGTGCACAGATGGATGAGCTTTACTGGTCATACATGGGAACCATCTCTTTCCTCTACATAGAAGTCCACTAACAGCAAATTTGCTGATACAGACTTCTATAGAGATGAGCTCAGAGTAAGGCACTGATGTAACCCAGTTGTGCAGATCTCCGTGATCTGCACAACAATCTGGGAAAGAATGGGTGCATTCTAAGAACTTGATTGCCATAACTGAAAGGACACAACCAACAGTTTAAAATGGTCTTTTAAAGTCCTAATGTGCAGTGAATGAAGTTTGTGTCTTGTGAGCCTTCTTGCAACTGTCATGTCTGCCTCCATGGACATGACATCCAGGACTGATGGAAGATGTAAAAGATCTTACCTCTTGAACAAAGGCACATGAGCAAAATTCATAGAGGCCATTAGGATTTTGGGGCCATAGTAATGTAAGTGTGGGAGGTTATTGCAACGAGGTATTAGTTCTATATTAACTCTTTGAATGTGCATTGCTTTGCAATGCATTCCGTACCCCACTGGCACTCAAAGAGTTAAGAATGTTACAGCCCATGAACTGCATTTATTTAATTATATGGTAATCAGTTAACCTTTTCAGTTCCAGAGAGGTAAGCAAAGCAATGTGTTGGAGACATCACTAGCATACAAGGTGTTAAAAGAAAAGTTGCACATTCCTTTTATTTGATTACTGTGTGAAAAAGCGCTCAAATATATTTATAGTTTTTGGATAAAAAAAAGTTAGAAGAAAGTTAATCTGATCCAACTGCTATCATTACAAATGTGTAAATGGTCAAATTGGTGAATTCCCAATGTGGCCTTCAAGCTCAAATCGTGTTGCATCACCCTATGTCATTCATAAAGACACATAATCCACTAATCCTTCAGCCATCTGGAACAGAAAATGGTAAGATTACTTTCAAAGCTCTTCTTGTGGAAGATATAAAAGTTTGTCAGCTGGTTTGAAGCAGCTGTTTTATGAATTAAATGCACCTCTTGTCCATTTATGAGAATTTCCCATAAACAAAATGTCCTATTATATGTTTATTTATACTCACTTCTTATGTTATAGTGTTACATTCTGTAAAACATGATATCATTTATGCACACATCAGGCTGTAATGTCCTTACTGCTGTACAGGAAAGCATAATGCGTGTTGTTCAGAAGGTTCCCGTCTATATAACAATCACATCGTAAAACTGATCAAAGTAAGAGGCATATAAAATCACTGTTTTCAAGATTGCAAAAGCAATGTTCACCCACTGAGTCCATCTAAGAAAAGAATGCAAAGGAAAAAAAGTGGTGTTTATTATAAGTAAAAACACAAGCGATTGCACTTACAGACAGGTATATGATACAGCGCTTGACACTCTCCTGGGTACCAGTTGTTCTGCTTTAGAACTGTGTCCTCAGTCCCCACCTAGTCCACCTTTGAGCTGCAAAGTCTTGGCACCTATTGTTCTCAGCACTATATGAGCTGAATAGCACTCCTGATGGATGTGGGTCACAAAGAATGTATAGGAGGCTGGGCCACCTGTGTACATCTGTCATCTGATACAATAGTAAAATCACCACGCTTATCACAGGCCACACTCACTGAGTGTCTGAGGGGCAAAATAAGGGGTTGCAAACAGTAAACTAAGTATACCAAGATACTTAAAGGGATAGTAATACTTCATTTTAATTTTATTTTATTTTGTAGGCATTAAAAAAACACGAAGAACAATATAAGTCTTATCTCTCAAACCTTTATGGTTTAAGAGATATTCACAAGCAAAGTTTCCCCTCCCTGCCCCTTTTACCTAGTGTAAGCCATCTCTTCTCAGATGTGAATCTAGTTGTAAGACCAGACAGATAACAGCAGGGGACAATCTTCTTTATATGAAAACATTGAAAGCCCTGCCCCCCTTGACAAGCTTTTCAAGTTTTTCCCTTATCTTAATTGAAGATTGTCCCTCTGTGCAATCTACCTGGGCACCTCCCTTTTGCTTTGGCTGAGCTGTGTTTCATCAGTAAAAGGGGCGGGAGGTGGACACTTTGTCATTGAATTACTCCTGAACTACAACTCTGACAGAACTGAAATAACACTCTCCAAAGTCCAAATACTATGATGAGTAATTAGAGCTGTTTTTAATTATGAAACATTACTATCCCTTTAAGCCCTTGGATGCTTAGCAATGTGTTAAAGTTGTCTCCAGGATCCAAGTGGTAAAAGGGTCAGGATAGCACCAGGGGAATGGGCTTGGATATGGCTGGGTGTACACTTATATCAGAGCTGCAATACAGAGAAAATATCACTTCTGGATTTCCCTGCAAAAGGAAGAGTAATAAAATTTCTCACAAAGCACGAGTTTTACCAGAGCCGCGAGATCCAGAATTGCTTCTCTTTGTAGTAGCCCAGATGTTAATCAGAAGTAAAAGAAACAACCAGACATAATCCTCTGTCACTTTCATTCATGTCTCAGTCAGGAAGGTGGATTACTAATGGAGGAGGGGTATTAATCAGGGGTTGTACACACACCTAAACATGGCATTCTGACAACATTTTGGGCCATACAATTGTCCACTTTAGACATAGCTATGACAATTTAGTTCCCATAGTATATTTTCTTTTTTCACACTGTAAATCTCCATGCTGGGTGATTCCAGCGCTTCACTCTGTGGTTTTGGGAGAGCAATTAGCATTGCTGCCCTCTGCATTGAAGCCCCGTATTGGAGAATTCGCTAACAACTTGATTCAATGGAAATTATAGAAATCTCAAAAAAAGAGTTGAGTGAAGCTCTGTTGTCACCCAGCCTTGCATCTCATGGAGATCTGCATTGGAAAGAAGGAGCATGACAGAGTGTGGGAGTCCACTCACAGAAATCAGTGTCTCAGATTTCCTACAGTTCTGGTCCTCACCTGACCAATCCCTCCTGTCCTTTTTATATATGCTTCAAAAAGTTGTGCCCTTTAATAAGGCCAGTGCTATAGCTCTGACTACAGAGCCTGTTCAAACCTCAAGGTTGCAGGTTCAAATCCTGGCAGGGTCAACTCAGCCCTTCATCTTTCTGAGGCTGATAAATGAGTACCATTGATTAGCTAACAATAACACCTATTTATTACTCAGCTAATGATTTGGTTAATTCCCAGAGTGTGCACTCAATGCACTTTGAGTCCCACTAGGATGAATGTGCTGTATTAATACAAGTTATTATTATAATAGATTATTTTGCCAATTCTGTATGGAACCTGCATCCTTGTTTTTCCTGTGACTTTTAATGTACAATACTTCTGTTGGAGTTGCTCTCACCTTTTGCTGCAGTGGCCACCCAGCTGTCTGCATTATAGTTTCTAATACCTGTTGCAGCAAGAGCTAGTCAAGCCAAATTCTTCACAACAACAACATCTTGTTCAATTTTGGCTTGACTAGCTCTTGCTGTTGTTCTGTTGCCGTCTCTGTCTAGCACCTAAAGATACATGTGTCTAGTACCACATTCTCACAACTGCAGTACTGTCTGCTCTCTGTAAACTACCTGAATAACTGGGTGAGCATATTCCTGCAACACTTATGGCTCAACTGGGAGTTTCAATTGCTAACAAGTTAACTATCAGTATTAGTTTCAGTCCTTGCTAAGGTAGGAGGAAAACCATGAAATGACACTGAGTAGGTCATTAGTTACTTTTGTAAGATCAGTCTCAGAAGAATTTTAAATGGGAAAGGTAGATTGTCAAGGATCATAACGTTTGTTAAAGGAGAAATGTTGTGCAAGATAGTTGTAAACAATATATGTAGCTTGGAGGCAAAAGGAAGTGGGATGGTTTCTTTAGGAAAGGTGTGAATAGCACTTTAAAAGAGGATGGAAATATACCAGAATTTAGTGACAAACAGTAAGTGGGTTAGTGTTGGGAATACAGTAACAGAGAGAGGACCAAAAAGCTGTGAGGGAATGCAGTCAAGTGGGCAGGTAGTGAGGTAAGAAAGATGAGAGAATCCCAGCAACTTCATTCTCAGATACAAGGGTAAAGGAACTTATTTGTGAGTAGATTAGATGAAGGTCAGATGTGGCATACAATGACTGAGAAGATTAAATATCTTTTGTAATTTTGTGACTATTGCTCTTGAAATAATAAGATCTTGAGAGGGGAACGTAGTTCTAGAAAGAGAAGGAGATGGACATGGTAGAAAATAAAATGTAGCAAAAAGTCTTTGAGGATTAGACGAGAGAGAGGAAATGAGAGACCACTAGTAAATTTGTTTGGCCATGGAGAGTGCTAATCCATAAAACGATAGAACACATTTATAATGTATTAAATCAGATGCTGATTATGACTTTAAACAATGGTGTTTAGCAGTTCTTGAACACTTTTTTTAAGATACCTGGTTAATGTGGTATGACAGAGTTGGAAATTAGTATGTTGTGACATATCGTGGCAAGGGCTACCTTATCAAGGGCCAAAATTAGAGTTAGAGTTGCTAGATCAGGGCAGGATAAGGTGGAGATGAGGATAGAAGAGTCTGTAGTAGGTCAGAAAGTATTTTAGTCCACAAATTATGTAGGTTTCTGCATGTGTTATTGGCTATTGAAGGGGAGTGAGGTGTTGAGGAACAGTAAAGTTGCAAGTCAGAAGGTAGTGATTAGAGAGAGAGAATGGGAGTTTGAGAAGTCTGAAACAGAGAAAGGTATGAGAATACAAGGTTAAGGGAATTGCCTTAACCTTGGTGTCTTGGTCCATTGTGAGAGACTGAAGGAGGAGGTTACTGAAAGGAGATTAAAGGCTGTAGAAGCATTGGGGTTGTTGATGGGAATGTTATAGTCTTCAAGAATGAGGAAGGGACTACAGAGAAAAAAAACTGGGGAAGCAAGGCAGAACATTATGTAAAAATTGTGAGGGTGATACGAGGGGACAATAGATGAGAATTGAATGCAAAAAGTGGAAACAACTAGGTGGATTAAGTGGACCTCATTGGAAGAAAATTGAAGGGAGGGGATAGGAGAAAGAGATGGTAGGAGAAATGAGAGAACTATATGCCAATTCCTAGCCTATATCTGAGACTGTGAGTGAGCGAGAGAACTGTAGACCACCATATGAGAATGCAACAGATGATGATGATAGCCATGTTTCCATGATTGCAAAGGAGTTTAAAAGAACTGAAGTTGCTTGTTGCAGACTCACTATGCATCGGTAGCATGGAACAGGTAAAAGATTGGTGCTGAGTTTGCTAGTAAGGAGTTTAGAAGTATGTATTAGAAGGAGGTTGAAAGAAAATAGGTAGGACTGAGATTTGTAGGACCCATGAGATTTTGGTTTGATTTGGGGAGAGGGGCATGTGACTTAATAAAATATTTAATGTGCATTAAATAGAGGGGATGATAGAAATGATGGTGCAATATGTATTGTGTGATATGTAGGATGATCTCAGAAAGAAGATGGCAATTTGATGATGAGGGAGGAGCAGTTCACAAAGATGAACACTAGTAAAGCACATAGTGAAAAGGGAGGTAGCAGCCGAAATCAGCTGCAGTTTGTTCTCCAGTAGATAGCAGGTTGGCCATCAACTGAGAGGTGTGTGGGGATATCCTCTTATATTTCTCCATCTGATAAACTTGTGTTTAACTCTGTGTAACTCATCCAGGTCACTTGAAGATATTTCACTTGAAGATAATGCACAGAGCCTTATTAACGCTAATTTGCTACCCAACAGATAGATTTATGGAGCAACAGTCATCAGCAATGCAGTGGGGCAATTAACTAATCAAAGACTGGCTACAAGAAAAGACAAACAAAATCAGGTTCACACCCTCATGATTTGATTAAGCTGACTACAAAGATCACATATACAGGCAAAGAATGGTTAAATAAATTAAGAAACATACCTTACAGTTGCAGAATGAATAAAGCACACTCAGTTGGGAAAGACTAGGGTAGCAGATGCTGGATGCATAACTAATAATGGCAATAAACCCTATTCAGATAGGGGAGGGCTGGATTAGCAGAGGCTGGTCACATACCTTGCAATTTCAATAAACCACATTCAGCAGGGCAAAGG
Organism: Rhinophrynus dorsalis; assembly: GCA_037306005.1. Taxonomy (NCBI): domain Eukaryota; kingdom Metazoa; phylum Chordata; class Amphibia; order Anura; family Rhinophrynidae; genus Rhinophrynus; species Rhinophrynus dorsalis. The sequence continues at coordinate 68,406,452 of CM074723.1, read as the reverse complement.
CCGGGTATGTTCATACAAAACAGATATGAGCTGTAGTAACGCTTGAAAGAAGGGTCTCCAAGCAGAGGGAGTACCCTTATTATAGTAAACAGAAAAGGTCCATATTTGTTTTCATAATGAAACTTTTGTATTGCACATTTAAGATATATTTACTTTGAATGAAATAGATGGGGTGATCATCCTCCTTCCAGTATTTACACAGCAGCTCGAGCAGCTTCAGAAACAGGGAGAGAGCTCCACATGGATCCCTCTGTCTTCATTCATGTCTTTATACTTTAAATGGTGGATCCCTATCTCACCCTTCCTTAGGGTGGCAAGTTGTAGCCTTGAGACCGTTCCGTTGAACTCTATGAGGAAAGGCTTTCCCACAGAAATGATAAATTATTTAAAATTTACAGTGAACTGCTTTTGGTTATATTTCTAATAGAAAAGAATGAATGATAATAATAACCTAATATATTTTGGAATTAAATACCTGACATCTATTTGAAGTTAAATCTCTTCGGAGAGACAAGACAGAAGCAGGCGGATGGCCTCTCTGCAGCAGAAGAAAAATAGCTGATGACAAGTAAATCTTTGTCTAGCTTATTGCTCTGATTTAGGGATTATTGCATACTAGTGGAATCTATATTATCTCAAGGAAATAAATGTTATTTGCTATGCATACCACAAAAACAAAAAAAAATTAAATCAGGATATGAATCACAATTTCCATAATTATGTTTGAGTCTACTGATTTTTTAATTGCCTTCGAAAATCCTTCTTATATAATGATGTTCCAGAGCAAATCAATCTTTAGTACAGGGATAGGTAGCCTTTAGCACTCAAGCACTGGCTGTCAGTAGATGATGGGGATTCAACAGCTGGAATGTCAAACATTGACTCCTGTTTTAGAACATGCATGATTGGCTCAGGGGACACTTTGTCATCATCTTACCAGATGTGGGGGCATCCAGTGATGAGATGAAGGGACCAGCAGGCAGTTACTTCTGTGACTTGTTGTGAGGTAGGATTGACAGGAGACCAAAACAGGAAATTAAACTTTTGAGTGCCAAAAGGGTATTCAATGCATTTCAAAAGCAATACGTTGCGTACCACTCTGGCACTCAAAAGGTTAAGAATTCTGTGCCTCTTGGACTATTGAAGATGAATTTTTCCCTAATAATAAGTGGCTCTTCATATGTTTAACAAAAGGCAGTGTGCTTCAAACAGCAATATGCTATTTCTTTCCCTTTTTTTTGTATTTAATCTTTTGCAGACTACTGCTAGTTAGTTTCAGTTTACAATCTGTGAAAGGCGCAATCAACCCACACTAAGCATTTAAGACTACTGCAGAACATTGAGGGAGATTTATAAAAGTGGAGTTAATCAAAAGAAACATTAAAATGTCTGTAAGGTTGTCTTTGGTAGTTATTTTTATGGTCATTAGAATACTTTATAAATACCAACACTCATAATAAAGAATAAAGACATTTTAAGGATCCATTCACAAAAACGAACAAGAAGACTTATCTATAAACCTCCCCAGGGGTGGGCTGGCAACTTGTGGCTCGGGGGGCAAATACAATCAAGGGGCCCGTTTCTATTGTTCGAGCCCACTGTCCCAGCCCACCCCCCTTTTCTTAGCTTTAAATTTGGCCTTAATGTTGCAAAGTAAGGTGAGTGATACCACAGAGCTTACAGTTAAAATGAGGCTACACTACTGATATTACAGAGCATATAATTTACCCATTTGAGTGCCAGGGAGGTATCCAACGCATAGCAATGCGTTGATACCTCTCTGGCACTGAAACGGTTAAGTAAAGCAACATTAGTGATACTATATAACTTACAAGGGAAATGGGTTAAGCTACAGTGTAGCTCCGTTTGGATTGTCGCTCTGGTATCACTCGTGTAGCTCCTTTCGCAGCAGAAGGTGGGAGATTGAGGCAGTGGCCCAACAGCCCAGACATGTGACCAGCCCAGGGGGCAATTGCCCTCCTGCCCCCCAGGCCAGCCCTCCCCTGAACCTTCCCATTGTTTCTTGTGAGGAGGTGTGAATTAAAGATATATCTCAACAGATATCATTATATAAACTGCAGAAACAATGAATAAAATATATAAATATATAAATAGATATAACTGACTGCTCTGTAAAGACACTGACCTAGGTAAGTCCTTCTGTTAAACACATTAAGATCTAGTACAGGTAGGTAGAGAGACAGAGAAGAATCCAGTAGCTTTACCTAGAGAGACAGATAGGCCTCAGGAGGCTCCACAGTCAGAATGGTTAGCCTAGTTAGGATTCGGATTTAAGGTCTGGGATATGGATTTTAGGGATGATGTACCTGGCTGTGAAAGATGTGAATTAGAGTAGTAGTAGTAGTAGTAGAGTGAATTAGGGACAGATAGACTGATGTACTAAGAAGTGGAGTAAACCACCTGTACCATCAGACAAATATAAGAATTCCCATGGGTTTTAAATAGACATTTTGATCCCTTGAATGTGGGATGGCATCTTTGCTTCAGAATGCATTACAGACATTTCATGGCATTTAAAGTGATAATAATGTTTCACAAAAAAGCAGCTCCAATTAATCTTCATAGTATTTGGGCCATTGAGAGTGTTATTTCAATACTGTCAGAGTTGTAGTTCAAGAGTAATTGAATGATAAAGTATCTCCCTCCCGCCTCTTTTACCTAGTGTAGACCACCTCCCCTCAGATGTGGAATCTGGTCCCTTGACCGGAGAGATCACAGCAAGGTACAATCTTCTTACTGTGATCATAAGGAAAACCCTGCCCTCCCCCTGCCGACAGGTTTTTCAGGTTTTTCCTTAAGCTCACTGAAGATGGTCCCTCTCTGCGATCCATCCGGATATTCTTGCTGCTCTGAGGTGAGCAGTGATACATCAGTAAAAGTGTCAGGAAGAGGATACTTTATCATTCAATTATTCTTGAACTACAACTCTGACAGTATTGAAACAACACTCTCCATGGCCCAAATAATATGAAGATTAATTGGAGATGCTTTTATTGTGAAACATTACTAGCCCTTTAAATCAATGGAAATTTTCCATTCCTCCCCCCCCCCCCCAATCTTGGTGCAATTGGTTTACTCCAGAATGACTCGGGAGGGGGAAGACGACAAACTAAGTTTCAATACAATAGTAAAGTCTGTCTGGTACTGTGTGGAGATCACTTTGCCTGGGAGAATGAGACATTTTACCATATGCACCAAGAATTAGGTATGTAAAGGTAATAGAAAGATATATGATGTTGGAACGAATCTGCTGATGCATTGTCATGGCATGTCTGCATAGCAGTGTATTTTAAAGTGACAGTCAACCTCACAAGAATGTGAAGAACTGTGATATTTGGTAAACTGCAGGTTAATCTGAGGCTGCAGAGAAAGTTATGTAAAAATCCACAATTCCACATGGGGAAGGTGAAATCATTTCTGTCACTTGGACAGAGCATTGCCAGCAATTAGAGCTTAGCACACATGGTGAATAACCCCTTTAACATATATACATGTCTGCAGGATTACTTAAATGGCTTGTTAAGGTGGATTTCAATATGAGAATAAGCAATTAACAAAGGAGATATTTAAATATTTAAACCTGGATAAAGCAGGGTGATGTAGGTACAACTGAGTTGTGATCCCATGAATAAGATATCAAAAGCAGCTTAGTGCATGATATCACCAGACTGGACTCATCTATGTTTAGAGCCCCCTCCCTCCCCATTTCTTGGTACATCAGCCTCAGAAGTACAGAATTAGCAGAGTGGTAGTGGGAGAGACCAGGCAGTCTTCATGGGATTTCCTAGGATTTCAGCTACTCACAAGCACACTGGTTCTATGTGGGCTTAAAATGTCAGTCCCGGTCCCATAGTACCAGTCACCAATCAGAGGATGGAGGCTCCTCCTCTCTGGTCTTAAGGGAGCACTGTGGGATTGACCATGTGACTCATTAAATATTGACCCTTGAGTTACCCGGGGCAGATAGCCAGTGTTTTAGCTATTTTAGGGAAAGGGTATATTTTTCCTTTAACCACAGGAAGATCAATTATAATCACTGATCCACTATTTACCCACATGTAATCCAAAGAGGATATGCTTGTGACGTAGATGAGTTGCTTAATACACCAGCTGTAAGCACTTGTTTAAACCTCAGGGTCTCAGGCTTGAACCCTCTCCAGACCGATGCAGCCTGTCATCATTCTGTGGTTAATGAAATGATTAACATTGAATTGTATAATTATAACAACTATTTGTCAGCTGCCATCATTTGGTTAATTCTGTCTGTGCAAGTATTTTCAGGTCTCATGGGGAGAAAAGCAGTATATAAAAACCAAGTTGTTAATGTTGCATCCTAAAAATCTAACCTGTTTGTGGGCTAATAGTAAATGAGAATGTCCTATGACATAGTTGGTTTGCCCCAGAATCGATCCATTTCTGTATAGCACATCAGCCTCTCTGTGCTAAGCAATGTACTTTTTTGCATTGTGTTAATGAATATTTCAGAGGTTGCCAATTGAAATGTGAAGTTTTTATAAAATTGCTTGCTTGCTGTTTGCCATCTGTGAAAATCTGTTTCTTTAAAGCACAGGACCTTGGAGTACCAGACATAGTAGAGGTATGCTCAGCTCTTTAGAATTCTGTTTCTAATCTCGTCTTTCTTTGTTTTTTCCAGTCAGTGAACTCTCTGAACAGACAGAAATACTCAACTTATTAATGATTGATATATAGAAAAGCCGAAGAAAGGCTACCATAGCATTTATGTAGTATACTGTAGCTTTAATTTGGGTCACTTTTCATCATAATCGCATAGAAAAAATCTTCTTCTAGTAACACATTCCACTGCTTTGTAGGCTGAAAGTGCTGATATTTATTTAACACTTTGTATACTAGGGAGGTCTTCAACTCATTGATTTGCAATGTACAGGGGACTTTTGTAATATCCAATGAGTCAAAAGTAAATTTTTTTCATGAATCAAATCATGAAACAATTATAATTTATAACAATTTTTTTCTGAAACTCTTGGATCATAGAGAGGTCTCCACTGCTTTGAAAGCAGTGGTATCTAAAGGGTTAAATAATGACAATTAAATGAGTATATAAGCCGGTAAATAAGTTACAAAATAATGGTGGACAGAGAAAGAAATCTAGAATGATAATGTCTATGCAGCTTTCTGTGACTATGAATGGAAGTGATGTAGATTGGAACATTCTATATCATGCATTTGCAGTGAGATAACCCAGTATTCCATATAGCATGAAAAAAGGGGACAGCGCACAAGAGATCTGAGTGTTGCGTTCAAGAAAAATATATACAGTAATGTGCAAAGGTGTTAGGTGTGAAAAATGCTGTAAAGTAAGAATGCTTTCAAAAATAGACATGCTAATATTTTATTTTTATCAATTAACAAAATGATAGTGAGTAAACAGAAGGAAATTCTCAATCAAATCAATATTTGGTGTGACCACCCTTTGCGTTTAAAACAACATCAATTCTTCTAGGTACATTTGCACAAAGACAGGGATCTTGTAGGAATATAGTCAGGTGAATGAGTAAACAATTTTTTTTTTACATTGCAAAACAGTACCTTATGGTGATCATTGATGTATGTATTTTCAGTGCCACTGTAGTTCAAATAGTGTATCACAGAATAGGAATGTCACGGCTCCTGGATGTCCACCCATCAACGACAGATGTACTATCATGTGCCGAGTTCCAAATTCCTGAGGAATGAATATATGAGAGTACCTTATGATAGGGGTTCCAGGTGAGGCCACTCATCATCGATGAGTATCCTATCCCCCATCTTCCCCTCCTATTGCTGAGGCATGTCCTGAAACGGACCACGTTTTCACACCTCGAACCAATAACCTCCACACTCCTATGGATTAGAGCTGTACATGGAATATGAATCACCATAATTGTATAGTACTCCAAGCGATGTTATCATTTCAACTATATTCCCACAACCTCCATGTCCAAGTGGATCAGAGCTTTGTATGGACCATATATATCAGATAATCCAGTATGTTCTGCTTCAGTCAGAATATTGGTAAATCATAAATCCTACAGCCTCCACTAGAACTACAGCAGCACTCAAAATGCATACATCAATGATCACAGCGGAGAGCAACAAAATTAATTAAGGGATTGGAGGACTTGACATATGAGGAACGACTAGACAAACTTGGTTTATTTACTTTAGAGAAAAGACGACTAAGAGGAGACCTTATCAGATTGTACAAGTATATGAGAGGTCAGTACAAGGATCTCTGCGGTGAGCTATTTATTCCAAGACCTGATCAGATGACCAGGGGACACCACTTGAGATTAGAGAAAAGGAGGTTTAAACTTCAGCAGAGGAAGGGGTTTTTTTTACGGTGAGGTCTGTTAAATTGTGGAATTCATTGCCCAGGGAGGTTGTTATGGCAGATACAATGGATACATTTAAGAGAAGATTAGATGCATTTCTTTCAAAAGGGAACATACAGAGTTATACTGTTTATCAGTTGGCTGATCAGGAAGGTCTGATAAAGACTAATTTATTTGGTAGCAGGAAACCTATAAAATTCTCAGTTACTAGGATATGAGGAAAAGGTTGAACTTTTTCAACCTAATTTACTATGTTACTATGTTACTATCACCATAAGGTACTGTTCTTGCAATGTTAAAAAACAAACAAACAAACAAACAAACAACAAAAAAAATGCAGTAATTTCTTGGTATGTTTACTAGCTGAATCGGGTATATCAGTTCCCAGCATAAGGGCTGTATGGACTTAAAAAGCTGTTATGACACATCGTCCCTATGTGGAATGAATGGCTGCAGAATAAGCAATGTCAGATTGTCCCACCTGACAAATGATGTTTAGATTTGGACGACTGGATGAGCATATTATCTACCATGTCAACTTATATATTACTAACATTAAGAATTATCACTATCTTTAAGTTACATTATTATACATGCATTAAGATGGATTCACTTTAGTTAGAACCAATGATTTATATACAGGCAAACTACAGAATCTTTTATATGTCTATAATAAATGCTTTATTTCCTTGTATTAGGGATTTGAGACATCATAACCTACTTCTAGTGTTCAGATGTCATTAACACTTTAACTATGTGGCTATCTTGATTACTGCAGAGTTGAGAAATGCTTCACAATGCGCGGGCGTCTCGCTACTGCAACAATGCATGTATGGTGTCACTGTTTCCCTAATTCGATTTACATTGTATCCCTAGTTACTTTCCTCCTATCTTTCAAATATGAGAGCATTGACATTGCACATATCAGGAAATAACGATAGTTTCTATCACTGTGAGTAACTTCGGTATTCCATGTATCGGTTGGATTGTTTATTTCCAGATTTATGGCTGTGTATAGGAACATATATGCATTGTATTTTTGATGTTAGCTCCATATGGCTTGTTTTTAAGTTATTTGATGTTTTTAACGGTTTCCACTGTGGGTCAAGGGTCAGATACACACTGTTGGGTATAAAATGGAGGTCATTTACATGTGGAGGCTGTCTTGATAAAGATACCAAGAGGGGATCGAAACATTGATTAAATAGAGTTTTTTTTTTTTATTTTCTCACAAGAAGTCCTGTGAGTGCTGATTTCTTGTTACACACACACACATACATCCATACATATATATATAATGCTAAACATACTCTACACTGTGGGAAATATAAATGTTTTTCCGCCCCCCCAAAAAAACATATGCCCCCTACTTAGATACAGGGACCTATTTGGAAATATTACTGATGCTGCGTGGATACACAGGTATTGTAAGATATGGATATCTAATATATCTAAGCAGTAAAGCAAAGGGTACCATGTAAAGAATATTCAAGTACCATAAGTACATCCTAAGAAGATAAACCCATCAAGCCTACACATACTGAGTGGTAATAAACGTTATGGATGTTAATTTAGCAATAACTGTGTGCTTAATGTAATAGGCAAATAACTGTTAATCTCTACTTGTGGGGACAATATATTCTATGTTCATTACGATTATATCTGTTATGTTTTGAAAGGCCAGACACCCATTGCAATGTCCAGAAACTGAGTATTTTCTATTTTTCTTCAAAAGCTTCTCTTCAAAGGTCTAGTAGTGTATCCTACATATTGTAGTCTGCATTTACATTGGAGTAAATAGACAACATAATCTGAGGCTCAGTTAATGAATTATCTGAATGGAAATGAATCACCAGTAGTGATTAAGTGAAAGTCTGATTCTTGATATGTCTACAGGTGGATGTGGCCACATCTGAAGGTCCCCATCATGAGAGATCCATCCTAGATATACTTCATTCTGGTCCCTGAATTGTTCGTATTGATTGATGGCAAGGCTGGTCTGCTCTTTAGATCAGAAGGTTGTCTCTATACAAACTTCAGTTTTGATGGAAGAATCTTCTACAGTGTTTTGTCCCCCTCGGAGTCCTTCCAGTTCTTACATATAATATTTTTGAATTTCCTAGATGAAGCAGTATACCTGGTAATAAAGGGGATTTTGGATATCTCTGGCTTTTCTCTTCATTCATATAGACAAAAGACATTGTGCAACAGCAGAAAACTCACTCTCTGATTGAAAGATAATGTAGAGTAGATTCATTTTTATATGTATCTTAGCTTATACATCACATCAATGATACTCTGATTGTGTTCGCTCAATTTGAGCAACTATCGACTCATGGGGTACCCCAGAAATGTAAATGTTCAACAGTGAGACGCGTACTGGTGGGCGATGGGGTAACGCATGAGTTGCCTTTATCCTGGGTACACTGCAAGTGAACAGAATATTTGACTTTATGTAATTTTGATAATATACACCAGGTTATTCCTTGATTGTCTTTTCTTGTACATCTAATTGTACTGTCTAGATATGGATTGCCTTTAACTTGTTTCTGATTGGCTAAAGATTCCTTAAATAGAGGACCTTCCATTTTTGGTGTCCTCTTTACTCCAGCATCTTGGTGAAGGGGCAGAAGATACCCCAAAACATGTTGATTGCAGTACAGGAGCAGTATTATATAAAAATTCTATGAACCACAAGGAGGGGACTAGAGGAAGGCATATCTAAGCAGGCTGACCAAGGAATAAGCTACTACTTGTACCATTGTACCAAGTATTCATCCAGTGATAATTGCATTGAGAGGCAACTTGGCAAATGTGTCTTGTAAGCATTTAGGCACTAGAGGTTAGAGGAGTGTTCTTCTTTCATTCTTCTTACTTTCTCCATTCTCACCAGCCGGTTATGTGCTTCATTCTATCCACCGGTATTATGTATTTGATTCATCTGACTCATCGTTGGTCCCTGCTAGCACACCTTCTCATACACTTTTAGTCCCACCAGAGATCACCACGGCCTGAGAACGATACAATCAGTATCAGTTAGAGTTTTCCATCTCACTTCTTATTTTTATTATCGTATAGTGTCTAATTTATGTTATTCCATGTTTTATTCCTGTTACACTTTGTAATAAATGTTTTTTTATATAGCTGTTGTGTATTTGTCTGACACTAAGTTACTACACTTATTTGGCCTTTTCTAGGATTTTATATTGACATATGTATTTTTATTAAAGTCTACACTCAGATCTCTTGTTCACTGCCCTCTTTTTTTCTTTTTATCTACATGTCACTGTCCAAGTGAACTCCGGGTTATTACCAGTGGTACAGAGAACTGGAAAGAGGTCTCTCTCACCCATTCAGTGTACCTGTCACGTATCTTTTCCAACTAACTCATAAACATCACTACTGCATTTATTAATGGACATTTCATTCTGTTCACCCATTGACTGCCTTCTACTTATCATCTGTTATCACTTGGGATCCATCACTAATACATACTGTTCCATCAATTACTGATGCCATCAGACTGTATGTAAGGTTTTTAAAGTTTTCAAAGTATTCAAGGACTTGATTTTGATTACTATATTAAAGGTTGTCATTTTATTATAATTTCTACAATTTGCAAGTATTGTTTCAAACTAGTATACCACGATTTCAGTTTGACTATGATCTTGTTACTACCATTCTATATCACATGCCGTACCAATTCCAGTGGACCATTATCTTACCACATTCATGTTTGGATTATTTCAGGTATCTGACGAGTCCCATCCAATAACTTAGGGGAGTGATTTTCTGGATTGTTTTAAAGCATTTCTTTTTATTTATTTATTTATTTATTTAGTTCTTGGATTACATTATTTGTTTGCACTGTTATCATTATATTGTCACTGCATTGCATTTTTTTTTACTATATAACAGTGTCTTGTTCAGGGGGTTAGTTGGGGGTGTTTCTAGATTGGTCATACAGTACTACTTTACCAGTCAGTAGTGTCATACATCTGCTGGTGTACTTGTGTCACATCATATTAACTCCAGTGGGCGCTATTGTATCTATATGTTGCATATAACATGATCTACACCCATTATCTGCTTGTTTAGTCTATACATTGCTGCCATTTCTACCAGTAAGGCAAATGGAGTAGTTATGTTGTCTTGTCTATGTTCAAACAATGAAATCTTGAAGTTGTTGAATGCTATAGGTATCTTAAGGACTGTTACAGCAAACAATGACATAGAGCCTACAGTATATGTTTCTAGAAGTTTAACCCTTTGCGTGCCAGAGGGGTACACAATGGGTTAAAGTTTAATATTCCAGTTATTTCAGGATGAGATCATTTTGAAAGCTCCAAATAATTAGGTCTTAAAGGGCAATAAAGGCTGAATTGGAAGTGGCCTTGTAACTAAAGGAGGTTGTCTAACACATTTGGCAGCACATTTGCTTTATGTAAAAATGCTACCTTTCATACACTGATTGCCCTACAAATCTCTGTGATCTTCAGGGCTGGGCAACATCAGCAGCTCATTTGGCACTTATGGTGGATTGGAATATTTATGTCTTCTACATAAAAGCAGACAATGAGCTTCCATGGAGAGGACAGCAATGGTGTTAACTCTCCATCGAGTGAGGTGGTGACATCATCCAGTGATCCATGAGTGAAAGGGAGCATTTTATGTTTTGAGAGCAGAATTTCCATAGCTCTTAGACAACCTCCTTTAGTTATAAGACCATTTCCTATATACCTTCTACCACCCTGTAAGTTACTGGTACCAAACACATATGATATAAGGTTAACCCCTTGGGCACTAGAGTGGTCTCCAATACATTGTGAAACAATGCGTTGGAGACCTCGCTACCACCCATGGTGTTAAATGGTTTGATTGTTTGTGTTCCACTAAAAGGATTAAAAGCATAGTAAATGGTTTGAGAGCCACTTCTCTAGATTAATGTCCAGTAGAAGTTTCTTAAAAGGGAAAATAAAGTTACATTTGAATACATACTTGTTGTAACTAGTTATCGAACCTTAATTAAGACAGCTCTATTGATCTTCTTAAACTAAGAAGAGATTAATTTTGTGAAATAAATTCTCCCCGTCATTTTTATGCAGATGAACTTCCAAAACTGCCACACAAATTAAGGTTTGATTCAGTGTGATAGGTAAATGACAGTAGGACAATTTGCCAAATCAAAGAGAATTGCTTTCTTTCTCTCTCTCTCTCTCTCTCTCTCCTCTGTTGTTGCTGGGCAGAATAGCCTATACCACTAGTAGATATGAGACCCTTGCATCACCAGATGGACACACTATATTGAAGGCAATGTTGTCTATGCTTAATTAACCTATTATCTGGGTTCCATTTAGAACAATCCAAAACATATACTGTATTGGAATAATTCCGCATGTGAATTTACTGTATATATAATGATATAGTTAATGCACATTAGAGTCATTTGAGCTTGGAATAAATTACAGTCAATATTTCATTCTATATGTATGTTTTGACAAATCACAGATTCACCAGATGCACATACGAAGATGCTATTCTGCAGTGAGCACTTTCCATTTATAGTTTACTTTTCATGTGGAATCTGTTAACCCTCTGAGTGCCATGATGTCCATATCCCTCAGGACTCAAAGTGTTATGAGTATAATCTAATAGATCATGTGTAGATCATGTGTATGTATGTAACGCAGATATGACATTTGCAGGCTAGAGGGGGTGAAAATTAAAACTATGAACCCATTTTATTTCATTGCTAATGCTAGAGCTCTTAAAGGGATAGTAATGTTTCATAATAAAAGCTGCTCTAATTAATCATCATAGTATTTGGACTTTGGAGAGTGTTATTTCAATTCTGTCAGAGTTGTAGTTCCAGAGTAATTCAATGACAAAGTGTCCCCCTCCCACCCCTTTTACTGATGTAACACTGTTCAGCCAGATCAGAAGGGAGGTGCCCAGGTAGACTGCAGAGAGGGACAATCTTCAATTAAGATAAGGGAAAAACCTGAAAAGCTTGTCAAGGGGGGCAGGGCTTTCATTGTTCTCACAGGAAGAAGATTGTCCCCTGCTGTTATCTGTCTGGTCTATGGACTGGATTCCACATCTGAGAAGAGATTGTTTACAGTAGGTATAAGGGGCGGGAGGGGAAACTTTGCTTGTGAATATCTCATAAACCATAAAGGTTTGAGAGATAAGACATATCATTCTTCATGTTTTTTTAATGCCTACAAAATAAAATAAAGTTAAAACAAAGTATTACTATCCCTTTAAGATGCAATATTCTATCCAGAAAATTTGCTTGTGGTGGAAAGAGCATGAAAAAATTAAAAAAAGGGGTCATATTTATTAATTTGTTCTATGGTTCTGTAAAGTTTCTCATGTAAGTGGTTCTCAGACTCAATACTGTGGAATCCCAAGATGCCCAGAACAAGTACAAGGTGTCCCACAATGTAACTGTAGACAATAGAAAAATACAGGTGTGTCAGACAGTATATGTGTGGTTCTGCAACTCGGTGGGTATTGGAAAGAGGCTGGAACTGCAGGCAATGTTTGTGTGGTTCTGTGAATCAGTGGATCAAGGCTGGGGCATCAGACAGTGAATGTATGGTTTTATGTCTACCAGTGAACAGTGAAACAAGATCGGGGTGAACCAGGGAATAAATACAATTAGAGAACCATGTGCAAACCACCAGGGTCCAGAAAATATTAGGGACCCATGCTGACAATCGAAAAATGTTTAGGATTTTTAGTAGTTTGAAATAAATTGTTGGAAAAAATAGTTTTGCACTAGGTCTCTTAATCATTAGGTCCACTACTTGGGTGTCCTAGTGTACGTGTGGTCCTTTGACTACCAGGGGGACAGTGGAACAAGACTGAAGTGTCAGGCAGGGTATGCTTGGTTATGTGACTACCACTGAACAGTGGAACAAGGCTGGGTATCAGCATACCTGGGAACTTTCAGTTGAGGGCTACCCGGAGGGTAGTCCTCTGTTCAGCAGGGGGTAACAAAATTGACGCTAATCACGTCAAAAAGGGGCGGGCTTAACTCGAGTGTTGGGGGATTTAACCCTTTGAGTGCCAGAGTGGTACGGAATGCATTGCTTGCGTACCATTCTGGCCCTCAGAGGGTTAAATGTCACACAGAAGGCTGGGGACGGAGGCACAACGGGAGAAAAAACAGATGTGGCAGAGTTTCAATAGAAACTCCCCACATCCAGAGGAATCAGCCTCTGCCCCGGAGACCCGGTAAAGCTCTGTCAGAACCGGAGTCTCCGGGGCAAATCCGGAGAGTTCCCAGGTATGGGTATCAGACAGTGTATGTGCGGTTCTGTAACTACCAGTGAACAGTGGAACAAGGCTGGAGTGTCAGACAGGATATCTGTGGTTCTGTGATTACCAGTGGTTACTGGAACAATGTTGGGGTGTCAGACTGTGTTTGGTTGATTCTGTGGCTACCCAGGGCTAGGTGTCAGACAGTGTATGTGTGGACTGTGACTACCAATAAACAGTGGAACAAGGCTGTAGTGCTGTGTATGTGTGGATTGTGATTACCAGTTAACAGTGTAACAAAGCTGGAGTGTCACAGTGTATGTGTGGACTGTGACTGCAAGTGGACAATAGAATAAGGGGTGTTAGAATTCTCTCTTGTATTCACATGTTTAAAAGCTTCATTTACAAAAAAAAAAAAAATGATCCTTGCATCCCCACAGCATAGAACAGTTGGATTTCTGCAGAATTACTACTTTTTTGCTTTTCTATTTGAATTACAGTACGAATTATCAACATTCTCAACCAGCAATGACTTTACTGCAGCTGTAATGACGACATCCCAGTCTGGAGCCCATAAGCTGTGCATGATGAAACATAGAATTATTAGGAGTTTTCTAGGTCATAATGTCAGCTGACACAAGGAAGAAAACATCAAATTTAAACATTTAATTAGGAAATCATTTTCCCAAGGGAATGTATCTGTATTCTCTTACCCAATGTAAGTGACTGTGGTCATGACAACAAGTCATTAAGTTCACATCTATTAGACCTAGTAGCTGTCTTAATATTCTTGTAACAAACAGGAATATCTTGTTTTATTATTTAACCTTTAAGTGGCAGTAAGGTGGGCATAACACTGCACTGCTACTTAAAGTGATAGTAATGTTTCACAAAAACAGGAGCTCCAATTAATCTTCATAGTATTTGAGCCATAGAGCGTGTTATTTCAATACTGTCAGAGCTGTAGTTCAAGAGTAATTGAGTGATAAAATTTCCCCCACACCCCTTTTACCTAGTGTAAGCCACGGTCAATCTTCTTACCGTGAGAACAATGTAAACCCTGCCCCCCCTTGACAAGTTTTTCAGGTTTTTCCCTTATCTTAATTGAAGATTGTCCCTCTCTGCAATCTACCTGGGCACCTCCCTGCTGCTCTAAGCTGAGCAGTGTTATATCAGTAAAAGGGGCGGGAGGGGGATACTTTGTCATTCAATTACTCTTGAACTACAACTCTGACAGTATTGAAATAACACTCTCCAAGGCCCAAATACTATGAAGATTAATTAGAGCTGCTTTTATCTCTTTAACAACCCCCCTTGCACTTTTTTTGTTTTTGGGGTGGTGGCGGAGGTATTCAGTCCTCTGTAGCTCCAATCACTTTGGTTTGGTGAATAGGAGTAAAGACTCCCAATACTTTGTTTATTGGGATGAGAATCTTAAAGCAGAAAGTGGTGGTGGGGTCTTCAGAGCATGAGATTTGAGGTGGTGGCGGGGTAAATTAATAAATATGAGGGTCTTTAAAGCCCATCCTCATGTGCACTGTGTTGGGTAGTTATCTTAATGCTACCAGGTAGAGTAGAATGACTCATATATTTATCAAGCTCCCAGTTTTAAGTCAAGCAGGGAGGGTAAGGCGGTGCTTCACTGCCAAAATATTTAAGCTCTTGCATAATGGACATTCATTGCTCTTCAGATTAAGGGCTAGATTTAAACGCAGCCGTTAGCCAAAAAAAAGACTAACGGGTGTCTTAACATGCAGTAGGCCATGTAATGAACTGCTAACGACAGTTCATCTAGTGTACCGGCCGCTACACTAACGTGTGTTCTGACCCGCAGAAACAAAAAAAACGCTCCACTTTGCCATTCAATAGCCTGCGTTAGCTGAAAAAGATCCGATGAGGGACTCATTTCCGCCTAAAATTTAAGACCCAGTTTGTTTGGCCGTAGAGTCCCACATCTGATCTTTTGCCAGCTAACGCAGCTGTCAACTGGCAAAAAAAAACACAAAGTCCTCAGTGGATGTATTGATATGGGGCCCCAAGACCCACATCAATACATCCAAAGTGCCTGAATTGTGTTAAAACTTAGTAGAATTAACCCTATGAGTGCCAGCGGGGTATAATTACCCTGCCGGCATTCATAGGGTTAAGCCGACTAAGTGAAAAACATCATCACATGAAAAGTTACACTTACCATTAATCCTGATGTCCAGTGGAGCCCTCAGCTCCCTGCTCCTCTTCTGTTCTTCTCTTCTTTCTTCTACCTTCTTTTCTTTTGTCGCTTTTTTCTTCTATCTTCTCTTCCTTCTTATTTTCTCTCTTCTTTCTTTTCTCTTGCTGTCCTGTAATAGAAAATAGTGTATAAGCACATCTTTGAAACAAGATATAGTGTAACCCCTTGAGTGCCAGAGGGGTATACAACGCATTGCAAAGCAATGTGCTGCGGCCCTCTCTGGCCTCAACGGGTTAATTAAGTGCCACAAAATAAACATTTACAGTGCCATATTAAATTGCCAAGTAAAATCTGCCCCCCAGAGAACATGTGCGCATGGTCAATATCCCTGAAACAAAGAATGTTGCCTTAACTTTAGTATGTGTCTCTGCTGCTGTGCGTGGCCGCAGAGGCGGCGGCAGCGGAGACAGTGCCGTGAGCCACTGGTTCCTTCCTTTCGGGGTGATGTCGGTTCCGCAATGAGGGAACCAGAGCAGAGACTGCCCTATATATGGACAGCCTCTGATCCAATTCCCTTACAGCCACTGGCTGAGATGTGCTGACACACACACATCCCAGCCAATCAGTTTGAAGCACAGTTGCTCGAATCTGATTGGCTGGGAAGTGTGTGTGTCAGGACATCTCAGCCAATGGCTGTGAGGGAATTGGATCAGAGGCTGCCCATATATAGGGCAGTCTCTGCTCTGGTTCCCTCATTGCGGAACGGACATCGCCCCGAAAGGAGGGAACCAGTGGCTCACGGCACTGTCTCCACTGCCGCCGCCTCTGCGGCCACGCACAGCAGCAGAGACACATACTAAAGCTAAGGCAACATTCTTTGTTTCAGGGATATTGACCATATGCACGCACATGTTCTCTGGAGGGCACATTTTATTTGGCAATTTAATATGGCACTGTATATGTTTATTTTGTGGCACTTAATTAACCTGTTGAGGCCAGAGAGGTCCGCAACACATTTCTTTGAATGCGTTGTATACCCCTCTGGCACTCAAGGGGTTACACTATATCTTGTTTCAAATATGTACTTATACACTATTTTCTATTACAGGACAGCAAGAGAGAAGAAAGCAGAGAGAAAATAAGAAGGAAGAGAAGATAGAAGAAAGAAGCGACAAAAGAAGCGAAGGTAGAGAACAGAAGGAGACAGACAGTGGATGACAGGTAAGTGTAACATGGATCAGTTAACAATTGGTGCTTGGCAATATGTCAGGCACCAATAGTTAATTGTTTTTTAATGTTACGTTCCCAATATCGCTGCTCTTAGCGGCGTTTTGGGACGTTAACTCACAAAATGAACGTTTAGCCACAAGACTGTTTTTGTGGCTTAACGTCCTTTGTGATCACAGCAGGAAGGGCCTTTGAATACCACTTTAGACATTTTATTTTGTCAGACGGTATTCACTTTAGCCCTACTGGCTATGCTAACACCTGCCTTTAAATCTAGCCCTTAGACTGTCTATAAAAAATATTTCAGTTTGTAGCAACATTTTTACAATAATTTATGTTTATTTATTATAGCAAAGGTATATATAAAGATGTCTCATGAAGCACATTGAAATCCTGCTCTGTATGGTGGTTGTCATCACCTCATTTACTCATCTGCACAGCAGGACCTGATCATACTTCTCATAATACATAGTAACATAGTAACATCTATTAACATAGATGACGAGGCTGAAAAAAGACATCTGTCCAACAAGTCCAGTCCATGCCAAAACACCCCTGTTGATCCAGAGGAAGGCAAAAAAAAAAATCTGAAGCCAATTAGAATTTAGCAGCAAGTGGGTAAAAAAAATCCTATCTGACGCCAAATGGCAGTCAGATAGTTGGCTGGATGAACAGCCAATCTATACTAAAGCCATCTGTCATAATTCTCAATATTGTTCTGTGCTAGATAGGCATCCATTGCTTTTTTGAAAGCAATTACAGTGTCTGCAAGACCAGCATCCTGAGGCAAAGAATTCCATAGTTTTACTGTCCTTACTGTAAAAAATCCCTGCCTTTATTTAGTTGAAAGCTCATTTCCTCTAGTCTTAAAGGGCTAGTAATACTTACTATGTAAAAAAATAAATAATGTAGTGTTTATCCCCCTCATTAAAAAAAGGGTACTCTCACTGCTGAAAGGTGTTTTATTCAAAAGTTATTACAGCTCAAAGTTGAATTTTTTAGGTGCAATATCACAATGGCCTGAAATTGTACAGTGGTTCTGTTGCTACACCATCCTAAGGACAGCCCTGGTCCGTAGACCATAAATATCCATAGGGTGGTGTAGCAACAGCGCCACTGTACAATTTCAGGCCACTGTGATACTGCACCTAAAAAATTCTACTTTGAGCTGTAATAACTTTTGAATAAAACACCTTTCATCAGTGGGAGTACTCTTGTTTTACTCAGGGGTATCAATCCTACAACATATTTTTTTTACATATTAAGTATTACTATCCCTTTAATGGATGACCTCTCGTTCTTAGCTCAGCTCTTTGCTTAAATAATTAATTGGATAGTCCTTTGTATTGACCTTGCATGTATTTGTAAATGGTAATCAAATCTCCCCTCAGCCGTCTCTTCTCTAATGTAAACAAACCCAGTTTGGCTAGTCTCTCTTTATAACTCAGATCCTCCAATCCCTTTATCAGTTTTGTTGCATGTCTCCACTTTTTTCCATTTCAACGTCTTTTTTAAGAACTGGTGCCTAAAACTGTACTCCATATTCCAGTTGAGGCCTTACCAAGGATTTATATAGAGGTAGAATAATATAAGCATCCCTTGCATCAGCACCTCTTTTTATGCAGACTAGTACCCTACCTAGCAGCTGAGTGACTCTGCGCACTGCTGTGAAGTCTATCATCTATCAGCATGCTTAAATCTTTCTATAAAGAGGATTCCCGAAGTTGTTTCCCATACAGGCTCTTCTGCCACTGGAACCTGAACTTCAGGAACAATAATCTCCATTTCACTGATATCCTCCTCGTGCCAACGTTCACCTACTCACTGCCACCTTGGTCTTTTGGCAAAGAGATGGAAGGTGGCAGTGTGCAGGAGAAAGCTGACATGAGGAGTAGACGGGTGAGGTATTTTGAGGTTTTTGCGGACCAACTGGAGCACCTCTGGGTTAAAGCATGAAATAACAGATTGCGTAAAATCCACATTATGGAAAGCTTTAAGGGTTAATATCTCAAAGATCTCAGGGTCAGTTCAGCCTGAAAGCTCTGAGGTATGTGAATCAGCTGATCAGTGGGTAGCCGGCTCAGCTGGTTCAGTGAGTAGAGAAGGGTAGCGAAGCTATGATATATAGCTTATCTGCCATTCTCTCAGTTTGGAACCCTTTCAGTTCTACAGGGGTGTATAATGCACAACTGTAGGATACTGAAAGTATTAAGAGAGGGCAGCAACTGTCTCTGCTCTATAGCAGAGACAGTAACCTGTCCGCTGGTTCCATAGGGATGTATTGGGAGATCCTAATATCGCCAGCCTCAGGTTGGGGATGTTGGGACAGTGAACTCTGACAGTAGAGGCAGGTATCGAATCTCAGTGCATGTGGTGAATAGCCACATTTAAATATAAACACACCCACATGAATATGACAGTGACTCATTAACCTGCATTAAATATGGAAGTGAGCCATTGTTGATGTGTTCAGTGCAAAACTGTAAACCTACCTAAGTCATGGTGGATTTATAATGATGAGGGCAGATTGGTGGCAGAGTGAAGGGGATATGATGGTGATGACATGTTAGTGCATATTGGCTATCTGCCTTCGACACAGATCTGACACATCCACCACCTAAGCCCTTATCAAACTTTAGTGCATCTCCCCCCAGATATTTTATTTAGAATAGTGGGCTCTTTGATATAGTGTCAAAAGTGTTCAAACTTATATATGACTGTCTATATTTCCACTTAATATTCCACTTTTGAACTATTCCTAAGCTGTTTTTAGGTCAAGTGCCTAAGATTTCCAACAGTATAAACTGTCTAGCCAAATATTCAATTTAACTTCATTTTTAAGCAAAAACTTGAGCATGTCCTCCAGTCTCAAATGGTATAAAATACCATCAATCATCTTACAATGAAACTGTACATTTTGCTCTGACTTAGAAGTCTGATGTTTTTTCTCTACAAGTAGATAAGTGGGATACAAAAATAATTTACTGTCCTTTCACAGAAAAATGTGTGGCGTGCTCTCTCTCTCTGTTTTTCTCAGATTTATAACTTCTGGATAAAAGTTACATTGAAAATGAAAACAGAGCACTAGATATTTATAGATCTTTCTATGCTTTCCTGGGGAGCTAATATTTCCTGAAAAAGATGAAGCTCGTTATTCATTTGTATGATACAGTGGGCTTTATGTATAAAGGCAGACAAGAGCAATTTTGGAGCAACCCAAATGCATAACAGGGGACAAATAATATAATAACATATGTTGTTAAGGCTGAAAAAAAGACATGCATCCATCAAGTTCAGCCTTTGCCATAGTATCTTTGTTGATCCAGAGGAAAGCAAAAACTATACTGAAGTAATTTCCAAATAATCCCGAAGTGGGAACCAAGAAATCCTTCCTGACTTCAAACAGCAGTCTGATATTTCCCTGGATCAACATCCTATCTGTGTTGAAATAAACTATAATGATTCTCAATATTGTTCTGAGCTAGAAAAGTAACCAGTACATTTTGAAAGCATCTACAATACCTGCAAGCACAGCATCCACAACCGTACTGTCCTTACTGTAAGAAATCCCTGCCTTTGATTCATTCTTCTGGTCTTAATTAATGACCCCTTGTTTTTTTGCTTACCTCTTTCAGTAAATAATTCCCCATAGACTTCTTTGTATTGGCCTTGAATATATTTGTAATTGTAATCATTTAGATGTCTATTCTCCAAACAAACCCAGCATGGCTAATCTCCTTTAAAACTAAAATCTTCTAAGCCCCTTATTAGTTTTGCTGCACTACTCTGGAATTTTTTTCAGTTCAATAATATATTTTTTTAAGAAGTGGTGCCAAATCTGTTTTCCATTATCAAGATGAGGCCTTATCAAGGGTGTATAAAAGGTAGAATTATATTCTCATGATACATCTATAACCCTTTTATACGTGATAGTATAACTTTGGCACTTGCAGTGGCTGAGTGACACTGCACAATGCTGTGAAGTCTTTTGACTACCAGCACTCCTAATCTTTATCTAACAATGGGGGAGATGCACTATGGTGTGATAAAGAGATGATAAAGTGGAGATGACCTCTCCAGTGATATAGCTTCCAAATTATATGTTATTTTATGGAGCCTATGCACTAAGATTTCTCAAGTTGGAAAAATTATATCACACCACTTTATCACCTGTTTGTGACACCTTAGTATATAACCTCCAATTAATCCATAAGTAGTTTAGTGTATCTGTAGTATGCCTGTTTCTACCACTGAAATGCATAATCTTTACTATAAATGTTCAATATTACAGATAAAGACAAACTGGAACAATTCAGAGCAATCTGCAAATTAGGGGTCACATTATGATACCCTTGAATTTAAAAGGGGGCTTTAACCATTTGAATGCTAAAGAGGTCAACAACATATTGCTCTTTAGTATTCATGGGCATAAAAGCTTCACTTACATCAAAGGGAATATGTATATGCTCAGTATGGTGGAGTAGATTTGCCCCATAATTGCTCCACCTTTCTTTTGTACATATGGCTGTTAGTGTAGTATTGGTCCTTGAATGCTTACATCATTATGAGCAGTATTTTCTAAGCTGCAGAATTACCCATGCTGTCAGTTTCAGTTTTGATGATCTGATCTTGAAAATTCACTTATTTACCAAGGTGTGAATAAGAGATGTCACTTGCAAATTGCATTGAAAAAAAATCGGTGGGAGACCCAGCAATGCACTGGAGATCTCTAGTTGATCATTAAGATCATATTAATGATATTAAAGGGGTCCCACTGTTCTTTGTTCTCCATTTTAATCAGGAGAACTTCATATATATACACAGTGCCTCTGGTCTTAATTTGTAAGAGATATGAAAGACCCTAAAAAAACCCTCCTGAGCTCCATCTTCTATACTATAAAGAAGAAGTGGTCACGTGACTACAAATTCTACATATGTGCCACACACACCCAGAGGCAGCAGCTAGGAGAAGATCTGCATATCTCCTCCACACTGCCTGAGCCTGACATACACAGTCACCAAAAATTGCACATACCCCAGGGCAGCAGCTAGCAGGAGATTTGCAGATCTCCTCTACACCTCTGCCCCTCACTCTTCCTCCACTTCTCCCTGCCCTAAGCTGCGCTAAGAGGAGACTGAGCTCTGTTGTCCACATCCCAGACATATCTCAGTCTCCTCTCAGGTCCTCCTCTTAGTGTTGCTTAAGGCAGAGAGAAGCGGAGGAAGAGCGCTGGGCAGAGGAAGAGCCCAGCACAGGGCCGAGGTACATATAGTTATAATAGCTATTATATCATTACCAAGACGTGGCTCAAAAATATAGTGCATGATTCCTAGCATCTAGCAACTGGGCATATTGTATGGCATTATACAAAACTTTTGTCAGAGGGGTATCCAAAGCATTGTGAAGCAATGCTTTGGATACCCTATGGCACTCAAAGGGTTAAAAAGAAGCAACTCTGAGGGATATTTATTTATTTTCTAACTAGCAGTATGGGATGGTGTTTCCTGTTTGTTTTTTAAGCAGTGCTTTACACTTTGTGTGGCAGAGGGGTGTGCAATGTATTTCACTACAATGCATACCCCTCTGGAACTCAGAGGGTTAATGTGAGCCTCACTGACACAGGACTGTATATATAATCATTCTCCCTCCCCATCTCTTTCTGTGCCTTTGCCTCTTACTGCCATAGGCAGACCCATTATGTGTGAAATATGTCTGATTGTAAACTCGGTGAACAGGGCTAATACTTAAACTGTGATTGGTGTAATTCAAAACATATATACATTCCCTTGTAAGAATGTGAAGAGATCCATAAAGCTCCCCTAGAGAAGAGGACAGTAGATTATTATAATGTCTCTCTAAACCACATCACTTAATAACAAAAGCAGTAGCAGAAAGAGCTAATATTTGTTACTATAATGTACAGTTTCTGCTCTCCTCCTTGCCTCTTACTGTCCCCTTACTGTGCTCTTCCTCCTCTCAGTGCAAGAGGCTGAGAGGCGGACCAGAGAGGTGACTGAGATCTGTCTGGGATGTGCACTACAGATCTCAGTCTCCTCTCTGGTCCTCCTCTCAGCCTTTAGTGCCAAGAGGAGGAAGAGCACAGTAATGGGGAAATAAGAGGCAAGGAGAGGAGCAGAAACTCATGGCAGTAAGGAGCAAAGGGGAGTCAGTGTAACGGTTTGTTTGACACACAGACACAGTGGTTTAGGATAAAACACAGTTTTACTGAAAAACAATAATGCAATAACCCTCACAGGTCCTGTAGTATTTTATCAGAATAACACAGACACAAGACAGGTTACATATACATATGCCTTCACAGTATAAACATAGAGTCCATAACAAAGTATACTGACACAGGTCAGGCAGAATACGAAGGATTCCCAGGGTATTTGTACGGCATGGGTTAATGGCCTTCAGCGAGTGTAAACAGTCCTATGTGAAGAGAGGTCTGTGAAGGAGCTCACTTAGGATAGAGAGCTTAAAGGGATAGTAATACTTCATTTTAACTTTATTTTATTTTGTAGGCATTAAAAAAACATGAAGAACGATATAAGTCTTATCTCTCAAACCTTTATGGTTTATGAGATATTCACAAGCAAAGTTTCCCCCTCCCGCCCCTTTTACCTACTGTAAACAATCTCTTCTCAGATGTGGAATGCAGTCCATAGACTGGACAGATAACAGAAGGGGACGCTCTTATTCCTATGAAAACAATGAAATCCCTGCCCCCCTTGACAAGCTTTTCAGGTTTTTCCCTTATCTTAATTGAAGATTGTCCCTCTCTGCAGTCTACCTGGGCAGCTCCCTTCTGCCCTGGCTGAAAAGTGTTACATCAGTAAAAGGGGCGGGAGGGGGACACTTTGCTTGTGAATATCTCTTAAACCATAAAGGTTTGAGAGATAAGACTTATATCATTCTTCATGTTTTTTTAATGCCTACAAAATAAAATAAAGTTAAAACGAAGTATTACTATCCCTTTAAGGATGAGTAACGCCCAGTAAATAGGTTAGCAGACAAACGTGAACTGCCAGAGCAGTATCAGAGACTGAGCAACATAGAATACTGCCGTAGCAGTAACGGAGACCAGGCAACTTGTATTCTGCCATAGCAGTAAACGGAGATAGCCCACTAGCACTCTGCCGGAGCAGTAATGGAGACTAGGCCACTGGCACACTGCTGTAGCAGTAACAGAGACTAGGCCACTTGCACTCTGCAGGAGCAGTAACGGAGATAAGGCCACATGCACACTGCTGTAGCAGTAACAGAGACTAGGCCACTTGCACTCTGCAGGAGCAGTAACGGAGACAAGGCCACTTGCACACTGCCGTAGCAGTAACGGAGACTAGGCCACTTGCACTCTGCAGGAGCAGTAATGGAGACTAGGCCACTTGCACACTGCCGTAGCAGTAACGGAGACAAGGCCACTTGCACTCTACAGGAGCAGTAATGGAGACTACGCCACTTGCACACTGCCATAGCAGTAACGGAAACAAGGCCACTTGCACTCTACAGGAGCAGTAACGGAGACAAGGCCACTTGCACTCTGCAGGAGTAGTAACGGAAACTAGGCCACTTTCACACTGCTGTAGCAGTAACGGAGACAAGGCCACTTGCACTCTACAGGAGCAGTAACGGAGACAAGGCCACTTGCACTCTGCAGGAGTAGTAACGGAAACTAGGCCACTTTCACACTGCTTTAGCAGTAACGGAGACAAGGCCACTTGCACTCTGAAGGAGCAGTAATGTAAACTAGGCCACTTGCACACTGCCACAGCAATAACGGAGACAAGGCCACTTGCACACTGCCGCAGCAATAACGGAGACAAGGCCACTTGCACACTGCCGTAGCAGTAAGGGAGACTAGGCCACTTGCACTCTGCAGGAGCAGTAATGGAGACAAGGCCACTTGCACACTGCCGTAGCAGTAATGGAGACTAGGCCATTTGCACTCTGCAGGAGCAGTAACAGAGACAAGGCCACTTGCCCTGAGGTTGCAGCCAACCGGGAGCGTCACAAATGCCTAACCAATAGGAATGTCGCCGAGGCAACACAGAAGCAGCCAGAGTAGGAGCGTCAGCCAAGCCGGGTCGGTACACGGAGCAGGAACGTCAGCCAAGCCGGGTCGGTGAACAGGAGCAGGAGAAGAAGAATGGTCAGGCGGTCCGGGTCGGTTCACAGGCAGGAGACGATATGCAGAGTAGTCAGACAGGCCGGGTCGGTACACTGGGAATACTGAGAGCAGGAACAAGCACTGGTACAGGAACACCATGAAAGAGCACCGGAGAGGTGCCAGAACCCAGCATATAAAGGCCATACTGGGCTGGTCAAGCACAGTATAGCCAATAGGAGTGAAGCAGAGTGTAGACTGACAGAATGTCACAAGAGAAGCATGGGCACCGTGATAGTCAGTAAGAAGCAAAGGCACAAAAAGGCACACCGTCTCAATCTTCCGTTTTGTGCATATTTCACTTCTATATGCCGAGCTCTCTCACTTACACATACTATCACTCTCACAGTTTTCGAGCTGTCTCTCTCTGTCTTTCCAATGGACTGCCTGTCAAGCGATACTCTCTTTCCATTGGTTATTGCTGGTGTCACTCAGACAGCTGAGGAGGAGCAGTGAGCGCACTGGAGTAGGTCAGTCTGCCTCTGGAGGAGAGGAGGAACACATCCCTCCTCTACCTGTCTTACTGGTCAATGATTTCAGCACAGCACCCCTTTACCACTTTCACTACCAGACACCTAGCCAGCACTTTCCAATGGAATGTGTTGGATACCTCTCTAGCACTACAAGGGTTAACCCTTTGAGTGCCAGGGGGGGTATGCAAGACATTGCGATGTACTGAAATGGCAATCACTCATCCTTTCACCCTACATCTCTCACACACAGGGCCTGTCTCTCTGCTCTCATCCGTGTGTAATGACAGATACAATAATATGTACGTGTGTGTGTGTACAGTATGCATGCATGTATGTGTGTGTCTATGTATCTGTACATGTCTATGCATGTTTCTATGTATATCTGTCTGATAATATGTAGTGGTGGTACCATGTTAATAAAATATGCATTGCATAGAAAGGAAAGATTGGGGAGAGAGAGAGAGTCTGGATGGGGTTGTATTTCCCTTTAAATATCATATCAGATGAGTCAGCTTCTAAGGGTAAGTTCCCACATGCATCATTATCAGAGAATGCATCGAAAGTGCATGCATTTTGGAAATATTTATTTGCTCATTATGGTGGAGTAGATTTGCCCCATATGTGCTCCTTTTGTTTGTATATATGGCCATTTTATGCATGTACTAAGCAGCAGAAATATCCATGCAGTCAATTTTTGATTGATTTGCTTTTGATAATGGCTGAATAAAATTCACTTATTTACAAAGGGGTGAAAAAGGGATGTCCCACCACTCCAATTTCATAAGGAAAACTTCACACATATACAGCATGCCTCTGGCCTTAACCTGGGAGAGAAGACCAGGTAACTGTAGGAAAAACCTCCTGAGCTTCATTTCTTCTAGGGGAGAGAGTGTGTAGTAGTGGTACCATGTTCAATAAAATGTACACTGCACAGAAGGGTAAATTTGGAACAGATGTGGAACCTGCGCACACACATGTACCAGATAACGGTGTCTACCTCATCATGTGTGAGTGAGTGATCTATCAGTAGCTGGAGAGAGCAGGTTTGGGAGCATTGCAAGAGGGTGGTGGCAATGAAGTCTTAACCCAGGAACTGGATGCACAGGAGGGTCTAGACAATCTGAAGTCGTGAGCCAGGAGTCGGATGAAGCAGTAGGCAAGTGGCATGTCGAATCAGGCTGGGGTCATACACTGGGAGTCAGAAGGGCTGGAAGGTTGAAGTCACGGTCGAAGTCATGCTGAGGATGAAAGCCAGAAATCAGATGAACAGGTATCAACTGGGGAGTAGTAAATAGGCCGAGGTCAAAGACTAGAATTCAGATGAAATCAGGAATCAAGCAAGAGATCGGAGACAAGCCAAGGTCAAACATGGATAACAGGAACTAACTGCTACATGGAAGAAGCTCGAAGAACAAGCATCTATCTGCACGGAAGCCAGGTAGATAAGCACGGCACAACCAGTAGGAAGATTCTGGAGATTCTGGAGAACGGACATAACAGAAATGTCCCAACACAGGATTTTATATAGGTGAGACAGCTCTAAGAAAACAGATGAATTGTCAAAGGTCCAGTGTGAACAGGAAATGACACATTTCTTCAAAACTGGTCACAGCAATAAAGATCTCAGGGTGACTGTACTGATGGGAAATTGTCAGACACTAAGACACAGAAAGATCTGTGAGTATAAATTGATGACCAAGTTTAACACTGTGACCTGAGTCCTGAACCACAAATAAGCAATTTACGTCACATTATTCCCCACAATAAACACATTTTGGGACCTTTGGAGCATGTTGCACATCCCTCTGGTGTTCAAAGGGTTAAGCCATTCATTCCATATACTTAGTCATCTTTGCCTGCAAGTAATAAACTTTCCACGCACAAACAATGAATATTTTACAACTTGGCCAGTTACAAAGAGATGCCTCTACTGGAGCCTAAGGAATAATTTACATAGGCACTGTGAAAACGATTTTAACTCCAGTGAATTAACATTTAAATGGAATTTGCATGAATATATAACCTGTCATGTATATGGTATTCAGCCTTCATTCTAAACATGCCTGATGAAGATACCTACATTTTCTTAAGAACTTGCATTCTAAAGGTACTCTGACAATAAAGGTATCACTTTTATGTGTCCAGTCTGCTGCTTAAAATATCATATCAGATGAGCCAGCTTCTAAGGTTAAGTTCACACTTGCATCATTAACAGACAATGCATGAGATAAGTGGATAGATTTTGTAACATTGTGTCTTATTTATAAAGGTAAAATGGAGCAAATCTAGATCCAAACAACTGAATAATAGGGGACAAATAATATTGAAAGTGGGGTTTCAAATCATTGAATTCTAGGCAGGTCTCCAAAGGATTTCTTCAAGCAGTGGAGACCTCTCTAGTATTCAAGGGTTTAAAACACCATTTAACACCATTCAACTCAGTGGGGATTTGGAAAGCAATATGCTGGAGACCTTCCTGGCTTTCAACTGGGTAAAAAGACTATCTAAAGGGATAGTAATACTTTGTTTTATCTTTATTTTATTTTATAGGCATTAAAAAAACATGAAGAACGATATAAGCGTTTTATCTCAAAACTTTATGGTTTGAGAGATATTCACAAGCAAAGTTTCCCCTCCCGCCCCTTTTACCTAGTGTAAGCTATCTCTTCTCAGATGTGGAATCTGGATTTAAGACCAGACAGATAACAGAAGGGGACAATCTTCTTCCTATGAGAACAATGAAGGCCCTGCTCCCCTTGACAAGTTTTTCAGGTTTTTCCCTTATCTTAATTGAAGATTGTCCCTCTCTGCAGTCTACCTGGGCACCTCCCTTCTGATCTGGCTGAACAGTGTTACATCAGTAAAAGGGGCGGGAGGAGGATACTTTGTCATTGAATTACTCTTGAACTACAACTCTGACAGAATTGAAATAACACTCTCCAAAGTACAAATACTATGATGATTAATTAGAGCTGCTTTTATTATGAAACATTACTATCCCTTTAAATGAAAGAGAATTTTATGAATGTTCTGTTTGCTCCAGAATTGCATCACTTTGCCTTTATATAAAAGGCTAATTCTATCTTATGAGGTTGTTATTCACATGGGAGATTTACACAACGCATTTCATTTCAACACAGCTTGCTGCAACTTCGATCTGGCAGGTGCATATTACCTCTGTCAAACATGTACTATGAATTGCAATGTGAACATAACGGATGTGCAATGAAGCATAGGTAGCTGTATGTTCAGAGCAATTTTTACGTACATTATGCAAACACGGTGGTGTATCTAGCCATTGGAGGGACCCGGGGTAATATTTTTTTGGGCCCCCCAACCTAAAAATATTCGCCATGGGCCACTTTGGATACTGGGACTATGCACAACTGCACCTCTGCATACCATGTAGTTACTTCCCGTTGCTGAGATATAGTAGCCAGATAGCCAACAAATTACTGTAGCGCTGGCTTAGTAGCATACTTAGTTATACTTGGATTTTGCAAAAGCCTTTGATACAGTGCCTCACAATAGGTTATTGCATAAATTAAAAGGCTTTGTTTTGGGCGGTGTTATCTGTACATGGACTGAGAACTGGTTAAATGATAGATGGCAGAGAGTTGTTGTAAATGGAACCTTTTCAAATTAGTCTAAAGTTATAAATGGGGTTCCGCAGGGTTCAGTCCTGGGCCCAATGCTTTTTAATTTGTTTATTAATGATCTAGAAGTGGGTTTGAAAGTAGCATCTTAATCTTTGCTGATGACACTAAGCTATGTAAGGAAATATGTACAGAGTTGGATATTTTTTTCTCTGCAGATGGATTTAGATAAACTGAGTGAATGGGCAGAAAAGTGGCAGATGACATTTAATGCAGATAAATGTAAGGTTATGCATTTAGGCTGTAGAAACAAACATGCTACATATACTCTAAATGGGAAACAACTTGGGGAATCCTCATTAGAGAAAGATTTAGGAGTGCTGATAGATGATAAACTTCACTGCAGTGTGCAGAGTCACTCAGTTGCTGCAAGAGCAAATAGGGTACTAGCCTACATAAAAAGAGGTGCAGATGCAAGGGATGGTAATATTGTCCTATTGGTTAGGCCTCATCTAGAATATGGAGTACAGTTTTGGGCACCAGTTCTTAAAAACAACATTGTTGAACTGGAAAAGGTGCAGAGACGTGCAACAAAACTGATAAAGGGATTGGAGGATCTGAGTTATAAAGATAGACTAGCCAAACAGGGGTGATATGATTACCATTTACAAATACATTCAAAGTCAATACAAAGAACTATCCAATGAATTATTTACGCAAAGAGCTGAGCTAAGAACAAGAGGTCATCCATTAAGACTAGAGGAAAGGCGCTTTTGACTAAAACAAAGGCAGGGATTCTTTACAGTAAGGGCGGTAAAGCTTTGCCTCGGCTTGTTGTACTTGCAGATAATGCAGCGTTCATAAAACAATAGGATGCCTGCCTATCTAGCAGAGAACAATATTGAAAATTATGACAGATGGCTTCAAAGCAGATAGGATGTTGATCCAGTGAAATATCTGACTGCCATTTGGAGTCAGGAAGGAATTTTTTTTACCCACTTGGGGCTAAATTAGAAATTGCTCCAAAGTGTTTTTTTGTCTTCCTCTGGATCAACAGGGGTGTTTTTGGCATGGGCTGGACTTGATGGACGCATGTCTTTTTTCAACCTCATCAACTATGTTACTATGTAGTTTGCCTGAATTATGGTTAATACTTAATTCTGAGTATTACTCAAGTGATAAAAAAGAGTGATACATTGATGCTTGAGTCTGCACTCTGAAACCCTCAGAGACTGAGCTGGAGAAAAATCGATGGAATACAGACTATAATTTATGAATACTCATTTAGGAAGTAGCAGTAATGCTGGAGAATAAAAGCTAAGACATTGTCATTTATATTGAAGAATAACACATACTGGCAAGAGAAAAGTGTGGGCTTTCTCCATTACACCTTCAGTCTATTCCTGCCTCATTCTGAATAGTTTCAGAATCATTTTGTAGTTTGTAAATGTTCTTTGAACAATCTGCATACCTGGGAACTTCTTTGCCTGGCCCCCCTGGAGGAAGCCCTGTGATGCTGCTGAAGGCAGAAAAATGACGCGATTCGCGTCATAAAAAAAGGGCTGGGCCTTAATCGCGAGTGGTGGTCTGGACAAAAAACAAAAACAAAAAAATACCCGAAGCAGACTCGGGAAGGAAGAGAAAAGGCCTCGGAGAGGGAGGAACAGGATAGGAAGGAGCTGATGTGGGCAGTGGTGTCCGTAGACATTTTTCCAGAGGGGGGGCAAAGCCATAATATGACCCCCAGGCCAGCCCATCTAGCTCCTTTATTTATATGGAGGGGGGTAATTGTAGGGGGGGGGCAAGTGCCCCCCTTGCCCCCCCCTCCGGACGCCCATGGATGTGGGCACAGTTTCATAACAAACTCTCCACAACGGGAGAATCAGACTCTGCCCTGGAGACCCGGTAATTCAGTCAAAACTGGAGTCTCCAGGGCAAATCCAGAAAGTTCCCAGCTATGACAATCTGAAACTCAGATGCACATATAACAGAGGTCCTACCCAAACATATAGTGACACGTGCAAAGTCGAAAGAGGAACAATTTTAGGGGCAAACTAATTGTACCATAGAGGACAATCAAAAATTCCCAAAACCTCATTGATTTAAATTGGGTTTTTATCCTCTTCTATGTTAGAAATTTCCAGTTTATTACAAAGCATTCAAGGTGTTAAAGTGCCATTTAGGTCAAGGTGGGATTTTCATTGCATGCCCGTGTGGTGTAACTGGGTTGCTTCAAAGTGCAGCTGTTGGAGCTGGAGCATAACACTAGTGGAGATGGTCTAATGGATTCATAATATCCCCCCCACCACCAGGAAGTTGCCTTTTCTGCATCATGAAAAAACAACCTTGCTGAGCAAGCTATTAGATACGCTGTATGCAACTCTTCATAGAGTGGTCATCAAACACTGACCTATCTCGTCTCACTGGAGCCTGCTGTTACTGCAGGGAAGAGGCATAGTAGATCTTCTGCTCATCTCCAGATATAATCAGATAATGATGCACTGGAGTGTTATCTACCATCCAAAGGGATGGCTACAAGTTACACTAATACTGGATATCTGAGAAAAAAACAACTAATGAAAGTAAACTATGTATTTCTATGGTATTAACTCACTGACAAAAAAAAAAAAACAACTACAACCTGACTCCCAGCCATTGATAAAATAAATAAATTCCTTTCATGTTTAGCTGTTTGTCCTTAAATAAATATTAGCCATAGTGGCAGTCACCCCTTGTATGCTACAGATGAAGCAATGTACTGGAGAAGCCTCTAGCATCCAAACGGTTACAGTTCTGTGGCCTTTAGAACATATGATCTTGTGCTGCCACCACAGCTCAAACTGAAAGTTAACGAGAGTCACATTACATATAATCTGATAATGAACCATCAGGGGATTTGCTGCTGGGGGATTTCCTATAATCCTGCTCAACACATTCATTAAGAAGGCTAAAAATAGGTAAAATATGGTTTATGTTTGTATAGCCGCATTTATTTATGTTATGTACTGCCATACCACAATCGCATATTTAAACTAATGAATGTGTGCGGCACACAGCAGTGTGCTACTAAATGACGGTAAATCATAGCTTGTCCAGGTTCCAGTTAATGAGGGGCTTAAAGGGATAGTAATACTTTAAATGTAAAAAAATATATATTTTGTAGGGTTTATCCCCCTGAGTAAAACAAGGGTACTTCCACTGCTGATAGATATTTTATTAAAAAATTATAACAGCTCAAACTTGAATTTTTTAGGTGCAATATCACAGTGGCCTGAAAATTTACAGTGGTGCTGTTGCTACGCCATCCATCTGATCTGGTCTGTAGACCATATACCTCCATTGGATGGTGTACCAACAGCACCACTGTAAATTTTCAGGCCACTGTGATATTGCACCTAAAAAATTCAAGACTGAGATGTTATAATTTTTTAATAAAATATCTCTCAGCAGTGGGAGTACCCTTGTTTTATTCAGGGACATAAACCCTACAACATATATTTTTTTACATCTTAAGTATTACTATCCCTTTAATCATTACCTAAAGAAGAGCAATTCTGGGGCAAACCAGCTGCACCCTAGGGGACACTTAACTTTACCAATGATTTAAATGGGGCTTTTAACCCTTGAATGCTACAGAGGTCTACAATGTATTGCTTTGCAATGCAGTTGAGCCCTCGCTAGCATAAAGGGGTTAAAGGATAGTAATATTTCACAAAAACAGCAGTTCCAATTAATCTTCATAGTAGTTGAACCATGGAGAGTGTTATTACAATACTGTCAGAGTTGTAGTTCAAGAGTAATTGAATGATAAAGTATCCTCCTCCCGACCCTTTTACCTAGTGTAAGCCACCTCCCCTCAGATGTGGAATCTGGTCTCTTGACCGGACGGCTTGCAGCAAGGGACAATCTTCTTACTGTGACCATAAGGAAAACCATGCCCCCCTTGGCAGGTTTTTCCTTATGCTCACTGAAGATTGTACCTCTCTGCGATCCATCTGGACAGTCTTGCTGCTCTGAGGTGAGCAGTGTTACATCAGTAAAAGGGGTGGGAGAGGGATACTTTACCATTCAATTACTTTTGAACTACAACTCTGACGGTATTGAAATAACACTTTCCATGGCCCAAATACTATGAAAATTAATTGGAGCAACTTTGGTTTTGAAACATTACTATCCCTTTAAGAGTCCCATATGAGTCAATGACAGTTTGAGGAGATTTTTTTGTCCCTTTGAGTGCAGTTGGTTTACCCCAGAATTCTATATCTTTAGTTCCAGTTTAAGGACACCATTGTGAGTGGCTTTTAATATTTGCTTGTGTGTGTATAAGTTCATATATGTTTGTGTCCGTGCTTGTGCATACGTGTATGCATATGTGTATGTGTGTGTGTCCATGTATGTATGTGCGTCATCGTGTGTGCATGCACGTGTTTGTGTGCATGCATGTTTATGTGTCCGCTCGTGTCTGTTTGCACGCGTGTATGTGTGTTGGTGTGAGTACATGTGTCTGTGAATGTACGTGTTGGTGGACGGGGGAAAAGAAAATGGGGGTGAGGAATTGGAAAGAGTGCTGGAGAATGGCAGTAATGAAGAATGCCAGGGAGGACAGGAAAGGGAGATAGAAAAATGGGGATAGACAAGAATAGGCACACACACACACGCGCGCACACACACACACACACACACATACACATATATATCATGTGCTATTATCAGACTTGCTGTTACTGATTTGGCATTCATATCTTTCTGGTCAAGAATTGTTATATAGTATCCCATTATACATCAGTAACATCAGACATCCATCCCTGAGATCTTTCTTGTCCCAAGCTTAGTTTCAATTGAAAGCATCTTTCCTCTAGTCTTAATGGATGACCTCTTGTTCTTAGCTCAGCTCTTTGAGCAAATAGTTCATTGGAGAGTTATTTGTATTGATCTCAAATATATATGTAAATGGTCATAATATTAAACTTTAGATTTCTGTTCTCTAATGCAATCAACCCAGTTTGGCTAGTGTCTCTTTATAACTCAGATCATCCAATCCCTTTATCAATTTTGTTGCACGTCTGCACTTTTTCCTATACTCCATATTTTAGATGAGGCCTGTATTTGTATCCTGTGGATCTATACCCCTTTTTATACAGGTTAATGCCTTCTCTGACACCAAACCCCTCTGTCAATCCCTACACTGGCTCCCATTAGCATACAGAATTAAATTCAAAATTCTGGTGCTTACTTATAGAGTCCTCACTAACACCGCACCCCCTATATTTCATCTCTCATTTCCAAATACACTCCCTCTTGCCATCTTCGCTCTGCACACGACCTTCTGCTCTCCACAGCTCTTATCACATCCTCCCACTCCTGCCTACAGGACTTCTCCCATGCTGCACCTCAGTTCTGGAATTTCCTCCCCATCAGACTCTCCCCCAGCCTTCAGATGTTCCCTGAAAACTCACCTCTTCAGGGAAGCCTATCAACTGCCTCCATAAACATTATCACTAAGAATCTCCCCTTGCCTGGACCACTGCACTCAACAGCACTTCTCACTCCCACCCACTGACTGGCAGTTCATGTGGCAGGAGACACTTACACACAATAACACTTACTCCTTCTGTGTCCAACCTTCCTTCCTCTAGACTGTAAGCTCTCACGAGCAGGGTCCTCTGATCCTCCTGTTCTACACATCTGATTGTACTATTTAATACCTCTGTATGTCTATTCCCTACTGTAAAGCACTGCGGAATTTGTTGGCGCTATATAAATAAAGATTAATAATAATAATAAATGCCATATTTGTTCTTGCAGCAGCTAAGTGACACTGCACACTGCTGTGATATCTATCATCTATCAGTACTCCTAAATCTTTCTCTAACGAGCATTCCTCAAGTAGTTTCCCATTTAGTGTATATGTAGCGTGTTTGTTTCTATAGCCCAAAAGCATAACTTTAACATTAATCTACATTGAAACTTATCTTCCACTTTTCTGCCCATTCACTCAGTTTATCTAAATCTTTTTGCAGAGAAAAAGTATCCTGCTCGGTATGTATTTCCTTACACAGCTTAGTGTCATCAGCAAAGACTGAGACATCTAGAGAACAGGTAAGATCTGGCAGAGTGTCCAAATTATATGTTTTGCATCATAAAGTGGGTGTGGCCTGATTGCACTTGTCAGGACTGGGATAAGTAGAGGTGTAGTTTGTCTTTAGAATGGATGGAGGGGGAAGTACAGGGAGGAGAGTGACCGAACTGGCAGTGAAGTGGGTGAAGTTAAAAGGAAACTCAATGAGCTCTGAGAATCAGCCTGTCCGGACACCTGGTAATTAAGCATAAAAACTGGAGTCTCTGGGTTAGGTCAGGACAGTTCCCAGGTATAAGGATATCTATATAATGAAAAGTATTTGATGATTTTAGGTTGTTGGAATAGTCTGGTCTGACCTGTGGCTCTGACTATTTGCTCCGTACACTCCTAGCGTGCCTGACCATTAGTCTTGGTGTTCCGTAGCTCAGGCCTGCTCTCACTCCATGTTGCCTCCGGTCGCATGACGCGAGGTGGAGACTTGTGCATCCTAGACTGTTCCCACTGGTGCTCCACCTGTACCTCTGTCCTAGTCTCCAGTATCTCGCAGTAGTGCAGTGAACAGCACAGTGTGCAGCTCTGGGTAGGAGCCTGGGTCCTATCACGCTGTGGTCTGGGGTTGTGTGGGCTAATACTATTATTGCTGCACATAATAAATAAAGGTGGTTATATATTTTATGATTGTGTCTGTCCTTCTTTGCTGGAAAACAGTGACAGCTGGGAGGTCAGTTTAAGATAAAAGCAATAGGAGAGATGTGCATTAGAGAAAAGACATCTAAGTGGGACATGATCATTATTTAAAATATATATTCAAGACCAGCAGAAAGCACTTTCTGGAGAACTCAGTACTGAAAGAGCTGGGCAAAACCAAAGGTTCATTCTTTAAAATTAAAGGAAAGATACTTTTGACAAACAAAAGTAGGGATTTTTTTTTGCAGTAAGGGAAGTATGAATGGTTACATTTGTTACAAAGGTTATATGATTTTGATCCACGAACATATCATACCACATTTTTGAGTCAGGAAGGATGTTTTTTAATATCAATTAAACAGAGGCATAATTTGAAGTGATTTCAATTATTTTTTTTTTGTTTTGTCTCTGGATCAAGCTTGAACCTGATTGAAGCAAGTACTATTTCCATTGCATCAACCTGATCAGCATATGACTGCTTTGTCAAAAATGAAATCAAAACTTGGTGATTTTAGTTTTTCAACTGATGTGACTGTTGCATTTAAAGCAAGACCAAAGTATTTTATTTACACAGACTAATTTATAAACAACTATATATATATATATCTTCTTCTATATATATAAGATAAAGCCTCATTTCATAATGTATGTCTCCTCAGGAGACACACACACACACACACACACACACACACACACAGGGGTGGCTGTAAGGAGGAGTTACTGCTCCCACTGGGTGATTCAATGGGGACGTGGTTTTTACAGGACTATCCAGCCTGCCCACCACTATCCATCTGAGGAAAAAAACAAAATGGCTGCCACTTGCTCCTACACCACAGACACACACATGCCCCACTCACACAGCACCAAAACACACACACACACACACACACACACATGCTCCACTCACACACACAGCACCACACACACAGCACCAAACACACACACAAAGCCAGAAAGAAATATGGCTGACACACACATAAACAGTTACTCACTCTGACTCCCAGTGGCCTCAGCAGGACCTGTAGTACAGCCACTGAAGGGAAGCTGCAGCACTAGGGGGACAAAATGGCACTCAAAGGGTTAAGGTAGGCCCTCATTGCTCAATTATTTCTTGACTGTCATCATTGCCATGCAAGACACAGGACAGGCAGCCATCAGGTTAACACTTAACCCACTGACTGCCACAGGGTTGTGTATCAAGTTTTACCCCTCAGGGAATCTGTTCAAACCCCTTACACTGTAAACTTGCATTTCCCTCCCACTTCTGCTCCTTCCCCAGCCTATTCCTAACACTTTTTACACACTTATGTTAAGCCCCGCCCCCACTTGCGATTAAGCCCCTCCCACTTTTAACCCAAACTGCCCAATTTGTCTCTCCACATCAGCACCACATAAGTCCCCTCCAGGGACTCCAAAAGTCAAAGTTTCCAGGTATGAATACACTTCCCACTACTATTTAACTCTGACACCTCTCTATACCTTAACCCTTAGAGTGCCAGATGAGTGCACAACGCATTGCAATGCCCTCTGGAATTCAAAGGGTTAACACGCTGGTATAACACTACTTTTATTTTCTGCTTTCCATTTGCACAACCCAAACACACACATAATACTGCTATTCTGGCTCAAAGTAAAGGAGAAATAAAATACAACATTGCATACTTCCGAAGTGTCTATGTGTGTGTGTGTGTGTGTATGTCTGTTGCATGTCTGTGTATATCTGTTGCGTGTCTGTGTATGTCTGTTGCCTGTGTGTGTGTGTGTGTATGTCAGTTGAGTGCCTGTGTGTGCATGTGTCTGTTGTGTGTGTGTGTCTGCTGTGTGTGTCTGTAGCATGTGTGTGTGTGTCTGTAGCGTTTGTGTGTGTCTGTAGTGTGTGTGTGCATGTGTCTGTAGTGTGTTTGTGCATGTGTCTGTAGCGTGTGCGTCTGTAGTGTGTGTGTGCATGTGTCTGTAGCGTATGTGTGCGTGTGTCTGTAGTGTGTGTGTGTCTGTAGCGTGTGTGTCTGCAGTGCGTGTGCGTGTGTCTGTAGCGTGCGTGTATGTGTGTCTATAGTGTGCCTGTGTCTGTAGCGTGTGTGCGTGTGTCTGTAGCATGTGTGTGTCTGTAGCGTGTGCACCTGTGTATTTAACTTGTGCGCGTATGTCTGTTGCATGTGTGTGTGTATATATCTGTTACATGTGTGTGTATGTCTGTTGCATGTGTGTGTGTGTGCATATCTGTTACCTGTGTGTGTACATATCTCTTACCTTTGTGTGAGCATGTCTGTTACACGCATGTGTGTCTGCACATGTATGTTGCGGGTGTGTGTACATCTCTGTTACATATGTGTGTCCATGTGTGCATCTCTGGTCTGTCTGTGTGTGCGCGCATGTCTTTTGCATGTCTCTGCCGCTCACTGTGTGTATGTGTCTGTATGTGTGTTGCATAGGTATGTGTTTATCAGTGTGTCTGCATTTCACACACTTACGCCCAACGGTCATAACATGACAGACAACGCCATCCCACATTGCTAGTATATATATATATATATATATATATGTTTAAGCAAACATTAATGATTGGTATATTGCTGTGGAGTCATGTGATACACTTATATACATATCACAGTCTGATCTCTAAAAAAGACAGACACCAGGGTGGCAAAGAGGGACAGAGGGATATGGGTCTCAAAGAGGGACACTTGGGAGGTACACACACATACACACACACACACACTCATTCATTTACACACGCACACTCGTTCACTTACACGCACAAGCATACATACACATATACTCACATACACATTCTTTTTCTGTCTGTGATTGAAATGGAGCTTTTCATTATTTGTCCCCAGTACACCTTTCTAGCATTCAAGAGGTTGAAATTCCTATTTAAATCAATGGGGATCTCTATCCTCAAAAATAAATAATTATTTGTATTCAAAAACAACATGTAACTGTATATAAAAAGATTGGGGTAAATAAGTAACTTTGTAAGAAAATAAATATTTTTTCCCCCTCAGCAGGGCAGTGAGAGCAAGCTATAAAAGGGAAGCACCACCTTAGAGGGGAAATGAGGTTACGGCGGGGGAGGAGAAGACACTAAAGGCATAGTTCATCTAGGGCAAACAGAACCCTTGGGTTGGCCCAGGAGGTGTCCAGTACCCCCTTTACATAATATTAGTCCCCTATGGTATACTTTGTGCCAGAGTGGCACCATGGGGGTTATACACTAAGGTGTGATAAAGATGTGATACACAGGAGAAAGCTTCTCTGGTGTGCTAAGCTCTCCAAGTCCTATGTTATTCTATGGAGCCTATGCACTAAGATCCCTCATGTTGGAGAGATCTTAGTCTGTTATTCCATAGAATAACATATGATCTGGAGAGTTTAGCACACTGGAGAAGGCATCTTCACGTCATCTCCTCTTTATCACACCTTAGTCGATCTCCCCCATCAGTTCTTCTTAGGATATCGGCTTCCCTGTTACACCTCCATCTCACCCAGGCTCTTTCCAGATCAGTCATTATTTATTTCATAGGGCTGGACAGATAATTTGAAAATGTTGTGTTTAATACAAAAATTGTAAGCGTTAAGCTAGTTTGCTTGCCTGTGTTGCCAGGACTTTCACACCTGCTGCACACGACACCACGCTGTGTCCAGGTCAGTGGGAGAATTGCTTCTCTGTGGTGTTCATGCCCTCCTCATTTCACACCAAGATATGGCAACTCAGTGTGCATGTATGCTAGGTGATGCTTCATTAGCTCTGTCCTTTAGTTTGTCAGCTTGTCATAAAAATGATAGGGATTCCTCTCTCCATATCAGAACAAAAACATGATACTGAACGCAGCTTCAGCATCTGTTTTCCGGCTTAACCACTCATTTCTTCCTGTTCTGCTCATTGAACCGCCTGTCAATTAAGTTTATGCTAGAAAGGAAAAGAACGGTATGCAGTGGATTTGTACAAATAACCATCATTCTACTTCAGTCTCCATGAGTCAGAAACATAGAAATCATGTTTTACTGGGAATACTCAATCCACCACACTGGGCAAAATATTTTCCAAGGCAAAAGTAGACCAGTTGTGAGGCAATTGAGAGACTTTTTCAGCACTCAAGTGATTAAAACTCCCTTTTATATCAATGGAGATTTTAAATCTTTAAGGACCATACTGATGTACAGGCATTGCAAACCCTGTGCAGTGCTTCCTTGTTTGACCGGCCCAGCTAGGCATCACCAAGGCCTACAGGGCTGTAAAAGAACACGACCACCACAAGTCCCTAAGTGTCCCTATGTGCACCTAAACATCCTCCCCACACTCACCCTAATCCTCTTTAACCCCTTAAGGACCAGCGGCCCAGGGGTTGTTTGCACCAGAGCACCAAGGCCGTTTTTTTGTGTGCGTTTGGAGAGCCGATACGATTGAGCGATCACACTTACTGGCTCGTTGTCGGAGAGGCTGAAACTGACTGCTCCCCCTGTGAGCACAGCACATCTGCAGACATCACCGTCACTGATCCTTAACAAACGGACTGTCATGACGGTTCTGGCACATCAGTCGTCATTAATGGGTTAAAACCCGTGATGCCAGGCAGCTTGCAATGGATTTCTATGCAATGTGTTGTAAACTGTCTGGCATCAGATGAGGTTAACTCTCCCACAAACAAGCTTTAACCAGGCCCACCACTGACCCCTCCATTGCTGGACTGGCTGGTTTTAAACTTGGTGAAATGAATAATTCAATAAATATAAGACCAGATGGCTTTACATTTTTTGGGGGGGGGAGTTAACATTAGAATTATCCCCCAGCTCTCTATCCTGGTCAGTTCGGGATGGAGAGTCTCTTAAAACTAAAGGGGGTCAAGGGCACTTTCATTCTTTCCTTTAATGAATCGAACAAACAAAATGGGGTACATTCACTTGATTTTTTTTAAAAGTAAAAATACAATAAAATATATTCATATTGGGTAATACATGAATATGAGGTGAACCTGTCGCAGTTAGACGTAGTCAGGCAGCGGTTTCTCTTTAATCCTTTGAGTTGCCTTTGTAAGTGTTGGATACACACTGGCCCTCAAAGGGTTAATCATATTAAATGATCTGACTTTAAGCCATGCAGGAAAAATGAAGAGTTAACAGAATGTAGCATACATGTATAATATATTCCACTTTAACCCCATGAATGCTAGAGACCCCTTCAAAGCAATGCAGTGGATATGTCTGTAGCTTAAAGGGGGTTAATACTCAGGTACATAGCCTGTAGTTGTTTTCTAGACAAGAAGATACTGGGAGGCAGATTTGCTAAGCAGGAATAATCATAGGTCAAACCAACTGTACCATAAGGGATGAATACACATTTTCTTTGATTTAAATAGGGCTTTTAGCCCTTTGAGTGCCGTTGTGGGTACACAATGCAGTGCAGAGCAATGAGTTCCATACTCCTCTGACAATCAAGGAGTTAACAACTTGAATGTGAGAGAGGTCTTTAACACATCACAATATGTATTGGAGACCTCCCTTGCTTTCAAATGGTTAATAGTAGAGTTTAAGCCTTTGTGTGCCAGAGGCAATACAAGGGTTAAATCAATGGGAATTATCATTTTTTTTCCTTATGATGTAGTTGGTTCCATCTATTCTACTTAGCAGATCAGTCTCTTGGGAGGAATGCTTTTTCTTCAATTGCTTCTGTCAATAAAGGTGCCTGATCAGTACAGTGATACAGTGATAACGCTGCTAGGAAATGCTACAGGTCAGTGACTCACCATGGGATGTAACCAGATCATTTGTTCCAGACAATGTGGTAGATTTATTGGACAACTCTCTGGCACCTAAATAAGCAAGTTTATATTTGTCACATTTATCAAAAGGCATCATCTGTCAGAAGGCACCAAAACTGACATCAAAACTAAACATAAAATAAATTGCTTACTTTCTGGTTTTCTTGTAGCATAACATTAGTTAAAGTGGAACTTTCATATGGTTAACAAAGCACCGCAAATCATAGTTACATTAGCGATATTCACAGACTTATACTTGAAAATAAAACAAATTGCTGAATTAACAAAAAAAGAACCTTTTAACCAGGCAGGCACCTGGGAACAGTGTCCGTCCCCTTCAGCTCCACGATTGGCGAGCTGACTTATGTTACTGGAAGGGACTGACATCGCTGCAGGTGGGGAGAGCGCCTCCTGCAAGATCCCAGCCTGTGCCTGCCTGGTTAAAAGGTTATTTTTTTGTTAATGCAGCAATTAGTTTTATTTTCAAGCATAAATCTGTGAATATCGCTAATATAACTATGATTTGCCGCTCTATGTTAATCATATGAAAGTTCTGCTTTAAGGTAACACTTTAGAGATAGATTAGGCAATGACACTGAGTCAATAGTGGCAAGAGTAAGCCTTTGAAAATGTATATTTTCTTTCATCTAAATGATCAAATGCAGACACACAATGGTATAGATTAGAATTCCAAAGTCACAGGACCATATGCACATAGCTGGATTTCCCATCAGGCAGAGTAGGTGACTGCCTACAGCCAGAGCCGGATCACAGGCAAGGCGCACAAGGTGCCTGCCTAGGGCCCAGCCAAATGAGGGGGGCCCGGAAAGCCTCATTCAACTTGAATGAGGCTTTCCGGGCCCACCTCATTTGGCCGTGCGATTCAACCCCCTCTCCCGCAGCTTACCTGATTTCCCACTCGGCGCGCCGCTCTAGTCATACAGAGCGCTGGGAGATGACATCATCTCCCAGCCTCTGCTTTACTAGAGCGGCGCGCGGGAGCATCAGTGTTCAAGAGATCTGTGCTGAAGGAAGCACAGATCTATCAATTAACGCCGCTAGACCACCAGGGGAATGTGAAGATGGGTGCGTTGTGGAAGGGGAAATGTTGAGATGAAGGTGCAATGTGGAGGTGACGTGGAGATGAAGGGGACATTGTGGAAGGGGCAGTGTGGAGATGAAGGGGACATTGTGGAAGGGGCAGTGTGGAGATGAAGGGGGCATTGTGGAGATGGAAGGGGGCATTGTGGAGATGGAAGGGGCAATGTGGCGATGAAGGGGGCATTGTGGAGGTGGAAGGGGCAATGTGGAGATGAAGGGGGCAATGTGAAGATGAAGTGAGCATTGTGGAGATGAAGTGAGCATTGTGGAGATGGAAGGGGGCAATGTGGAGATGGAAGGGGGCAATGTGGAGATGAAGGGGGCATTGTGGAGATGAAGGGGGCATTGTGGAGATGGAAGGGGGCATTGTGGAGATGGAAGGGGCATTGTGGAGGTGGAAGGGGCAATGTGGAGATGAAGGGGGCAATGTGGAGATGAAGGGGGCATTGTGGAGATGGAAGGGGGCATTGTGGAGGTGGAAGGGGCATTGTGGAGGTGGAAGGGGCATTATGGAGATGAAGGGGGCATTGTGGAGATGAAGGGGGCATTGTGGAAGGGGCAATGTGGAGATGTAGGTGCAGTGTGGAGATGGGGGCATTGTGGAGATGGAAGGGGGCAATGTGGAGATGAAGGGGGCATT
Source organism: Rhinophrynus dorsalis (assembly GCA_037306005.1). Lineage (NCBI taxonomy): Eukaryota > Metazoa > Chordata > Amphibia > Anura > Rhinophrynidae > Rhinophrynus > Rhinophrynus dorsalis. The sequence goes on along the minus strand of CM074723.1, from coordinate 68,362,906 downwards.
GTGGAAGGGGCAATGTGGAGATGAAGAGGGCATTGTGGAAGGGGCAATGTGGAGATGAAGAGGGCAATGTGGAGATGAAGGGGGCATTGTGGAGATGGAAGGGGGCATTGTGGAGGTGGAAGGGGCAATGTGGAGATGAAGGGGGCAATGTGGAGATGAAGTGAGCATTGTGGAGATGGAAGGGGGCATTGTGGAAATGTAGGTGCAATGTGGAGATGGGGGCATTGTGGAGATGGAAGGGGGCAATGTGGAGATGAAGGGGGCATTGTGGAAGGGGGCAATGTGGAGATGAAGGGGGCATTGTGGAAGGGGGCAATGTGGAGATGAAGGGGGCATTGTGGAAGGGGCAATGTGGAGATGAAGAGGGCATTGTGGAAGGGTCAATGTGGAGATGAAGGGGGCATTGTGGAGATTGGGGGGCAATATGGAGGTGGCCAATGTGGGTGAGGGGGCCATTGTGGTTGGGGGGCCCATGGCAATTCTAAGGGGCAGAAAAAGAGTGGAGAACAGATTAGGGGAAGGAAAATAGTGAAAAATAGACTAGGGGGGGCAGAAAAGAGTGGAGAACAGACTAGGGACCAGAAAAAATAGTAGAGAACAGACTAGAGGAAGGAAGAGAGTGGAGAACAGACTAGGGGTGCAGAAAAAGAGTGGCAAACAGATTGAGGGCAGAAAAAGAGTGGAGAAATGACTAGGGGACAGGAAAAGAGTGGAGAACAGAGCAGGGGCAGAAAAAGAGTGGAAAACAGATTAGGGGGTTAGAGAAAGAGGGAGAAACAGATTGGGGGCTTCCCCTCATTATGCCATTCCTCTTTCCTTTCTACCCTCCTTTTGCCCTTGCCATCATTAGCTGTGTGGTATCAGTGGGGTGGCCCCATTTTGATTGTAAGCTGTGTGGTATTACTGGCGTAGCCCCATTTCAATTGTAAACTGTGTGGTATCACTGGTTTAGCCCCACTTCAATTGTAAACTGTGTGGTATCACTAGTGTAGTCTGATTTCAATTGTAAGATCTGTGGTGTCACTATAGGCAATGGGCAAATCAAGAAATTATTGCGGCAAGAGTGTGGGGAGGGGCAAACTGGCAGGGGGGCCCAATTTGGGATCCTGCCTAGGGCCCTATGGAGGCTTAATCCGGCTCTGCCTACAGCTCGAAATTATGAGGGGTGTACAGATTGTGCTGGCCATACCCACATTTTGCATTGTGGCCAGAGCAATCTCAATGTCCCTCCACCAGTTTTATATCCCTTTACAGGATAATAAATAGATGCTAGAGAGATCTCAAGCTCATTCTGGAGTGATACCTCAGAGATCTGTGTCTCAACCAAGGGGTTAAAATTTTTTTGTGGTTCTTGCTTGTTGTAGGCCAATGGTATTTTCTGTGCCAGGAAACAGTGGATAGAACTGGGGGTGGGTCATATGAGTGGGGGATGTCCATGGGCAAGGCTAAGGGTACCTAGAGTGCCTTCCCTTCTGTCTACTCATGCTCATGCAGAAAGAAAAGCTGAGCAAGTGTCTATCAATATAAAAAGAAGGTTGCACTTTACAGATGATGGAATAAGCTGCGCTCAGGTGGGGTAAATTAAAACTTCACCTTTATCAGGCATAGGAAAAACAGTGGACATCTGCAGTTTGGGAATAAAAGAGCAATGCAGTAGCAGGATATTAACATACCTCCCAAGTGTCCCTCTTTGAGACCCAAATCCCTCTGTCCCTCTTTCCTACTCTAGTGTCCCTCTTTTTAGGATATCAGACTGTGTGGTGTGTATATAGGTGAATCACATTGCTCCACTGCAATAAAACCCCCATTTATGTTTGTATAAACTTCAGTATGTGTGTTTATGTAAATAAAATATGTTGGTCTTGCTCTAAATCATTTATTCATTTACACAAAGAGGTGTCAATAGGTCAATTAATAACCTAAATATGTTTGTTAATGCCCTGCTCACCAGCCACGCCCCCATCAACCCCACCTCAAACAAAAGTGTTCCTCTTTGGCCTTTTGAAATGTTGAGAAGTGTGCAGTAGCCCTTTATTTTGACTTTACATAGTCTGTAAGTACAAAAAATATACAGACTAATTGTTTATACTTATATATTTTTTTCATCTCACCTGTTTTTTTTTCACTTTCATGTCCTAGACCGTGAGGTACTTGGTTCTCGGTTTCTAGAGTGTTATCTGGTCAATAGAACATCAAAGCAGAATGTAATAGTGTCTCAGTCTTCCTGCAGCACTGACTGCTCTGTGTGCCTTCTTTTTTTTTTTTTTTTTTACATTGTTATCACTAGACCTGCTTTCACATTCCCTGATAGAAAGCTCTCTGCAAAAGTATAAAAGTGTAAAAAAACAGGTAAAAATTAAAAAAGAAATATTAATTTAAAGAAAATAGACAATCTTGACTGTACATATTATGAACTTGAAGATAACTAGTCCTTTAAGTGTAAAAGAACAAAATCAAATCCTCATTGATTTAATGAGTGCTAGAGATGTCTCCAGTGCATAGCGAAGCAATTGATTTGCTCCACTTTCTTTGTGCATAGGACTTTCTGGCTCCTATTGTGGAATAAACCAACTGCATTATAGGGGCCAAATTCAAATTCCTAAATTCCCATGGACTTAAATAGAGCCTTTTAACCCCTTGAATGCTAGAGAGGTCTCCAATGCATTACAAAGCAATGCATTGGAGACCTCTGTAGAATTCAAGGGGTTAAAAGCCCAATTTTATTTAACACGTTTTTTCTTTTTTGTCCCCTATGGTGCAGTTGGTTTACTCCAGAATAACTCTGGAGTTAACGCAAGCTCCGTTTACCATTCTACTGAGGTTGCAAACTCAGTATCATGGTAAACGGAGCTTGCTGTCACGTTAGCCCAGAAAAATGCAGCTCCGAAGGGAAGCGCGAATGTGCTCCCTGGGGCTGCTGGGAGTGAGGTGGGAAGTCCAGCAGCTCAGTGCCGCCACAGAATGCGAATGTGGCACATTTCAAGCGATTAATATCTCCACTCTTAGGTAGGTAAGGAAGTAAATAAAGCCAGAGCTAATATTGTTTTACTGTTTAAAAGTAATGGTCAAAAGTTTTGGGTATGTGACTGTTCCCCTTTAACATATGAAAAGTCACTGGTACTGCCTGGGTATCTCCCCAACTGTACATTTACTGGACTTTTGGCTAACACGACACAGTATTTTATCAGACATGCAAATGTGCCACATTAACACCTTAGTGACCAGCCGCACACACACGAGGCTGGCACTTAACGCCCGCAGTGCATTTTTTTTTTTCAAAAGATTCCAGAGTCCCCGAACGGCGTGTAGCCATGCAGGGACCCGGAATCCGAGGACGTACATGTACGTCCTCTGTCCTTAAGGGACATCCGCTCAGGATGTACGTGTACATCCTCGGGTGTTAAGAGGTTAATAGAGATATAGCATACCAGCTCACAGTTGTTGAGACTCAAGCATATGCCTGTCACCAACTAACAATGCATGCAAGGTACTTTACCTGTTCCTGCTTAGGTGTAAACTGTCTGCACTTTTCTGTCCTCCAAAGGCTAGATAAAATTTGTAGACCATCTATAAAAATATAAAATAAAATGTAATAAAAATATAAAATAAAATAAAGTGAAAGTAGCCATTCTGCTAAAAATGTATAAACTTTATCCAAACCAACTCCAGGCTCTATGGAATGCATTTTGCAGAGCTCAGGCTGCTTTATCAACCTTTAAGGCCTGTGATAATGATCAAAGAAATATAACGGCTGCAAACAAATCTATTTAAAAATAATAAGTTGCCGCCTGATAGGTCTGATCCATCATGGGGGCTGGAAGAAACAAGTTAAGTCAAAGGTATGGCCTTCCAAATCTCAAACCCATGGTAGACCCAATCAATCAAATCTAGCAACAATAATACCTATTTTTAATATTACAAATATGTACAAAATAGTGCGAAGTCCACCTTGCTTTCACCGCTGTTGTTGGCTCTTCGCTAACTAAACTCGGCACCTCTAGATGCAAAAAACTTCTCAATAGACAAAGTTCTATATCCTCATTCAAACACAGGTGAGAAAAAAGTGAGGTACTACATAGCCGGATCTCGCACCAATCCCCAATATGAAGAGAACAATAAAATATAAATAATATAAATAATCACAGGTTGTCAAACACCAAAAATAACAATAGTGAAAATAAGTATACGTAACATCTTAAATGCTTTCCTACCCAAAATAAACAAGGGAGAACCACATGTTACCTAGAGGGGACACTGCCGATCCCAAAATGACCGCATATGGTCAAACAGTATGGACCACATGGTGTGCCGAGGAGGCAACATCATGGAAGAAAAATATACAAAAAATCCTCCTGTTCCATATTATATACAATCAATAATAATAAACAAAAAAACAGTAGGTATAGAACACATCCAAATTAATCTCCTGCCTAAATGAAAAGAGAGCACCACATGTTTCCTACAGGGAACACTGTCTATCCCAAATGTCTATCACATTTGTCTATTCCATTGGGAAAACATCTGGACTCCCCGGTGCACTGAGATGGAAATGTAATAAAAAAATGCTAAAACTATCACATAAAAATAAATGTATATTCAATAATCATAATAGAGGCACACCATCCATACCAAAGGGTCAAGAGGAACTGTACTCATTATATCCAATCGCTCAACTGAGCGATTCGAGAAACCCATGACTTAGGTCAAAAATATATACATATGAATGGCCTGTGGGGACATCTCGGATACGCTACTGTTTAAAGGAATAGTAATGTTTCACAAAAAAAGCAGTTACATTTATTCTTCATAGTATTTGAGACATAGAGAGTATTATTCCAGTACTGTCAGAGATGACGTTCAAGAGTAATTGAATGATAAAGTATCCCCCTCCGCCCCTTTTACCTAGTTTAAGCCACCTCCCCTCAGGTGTGGAATCTGGTCTTGAAACCAGTCAGATAACAGCAAGGGACAGTCTTCTTCCTATGAACATAAGGAAAACCCTGTTCCCCCTTGACAGGTTTTTCGTTACGCTCACTGAAGATTGTCCCTGTCTGCTATCCATCCAGACAGTCTTGCTGCTCTGAGGTGAACAGAGTTACATCAGTAAAAGGGGCGGGAGGGGGATACTTTATCATTCAATTACTCTTGAACTACAACTCTGACAGTATTGAAATAACACTCTCCATGGCTCAAATACTATGAAGATTAATTGGAGCTGCTTTTATTGTGAAACATTAATTTCCCTTTAAGAGGGTGGAAAAAAGAGAGAAACTTACCCTTGGTGCCCCAGAAGAAAATCAGATTGTGACTATCCACTAAAAAAGATAAAAAAAATAAAATGATGATAGCTATAAAAAGTGACACATATAAGGATTGTCTATCACAGGGCTTATAATTTTAAGTCCTTTGCTACTAGCCAGACCTGAAAAGTTACCCGCCACTGCAAGCCAAAACATACCAACCAGGTCTGAATTTCTACTCGCTAGGGCTAAATTTTCACTCGCCATTGGCTAATGGCGAGTGGAAATTTTGAGCCCTGGTCTATCACATAGACTGTTTTTAATGGAGTTTTCAAATATGCAAATATGGTGAAAATTCCACTTTAAGACACATTGGCCCATATTTATCAAAGCAAACTGGAGTTATTCTGGAATAAATCAATTGTACCGTAGGGGACAAATAAAAATTCCTGTTAAATTAAATTGGGATTTAACCCCTTGCTATCAATACATTGGAGACCTCTCTAGTATTCAAGGGGTTAAAAAGTTCTGTTCAAGTGCATTGGAATTTAGGAATTTTTATTTGTCCCCCGTTGTGCAGTTGGTTTAGTCCAGAATAACACCAGTTTTCTTTTATAAATAAGGGCCATTGATCTATACTTGAGACAAAAGTACAATTACTGTGCAACTAAAACACAGTGGGGGAGATTCATTAAGCAGTGATAAAGAGGTGATTAAGAGGTGAAAAAGTGGAGATGACTTCTCGGGGGAGACTCACTAAGCGGTAATATAGTGGAGATTACTTCTCGGGGGAGACTCACTAAGCAGTAATATAGTGGAGATGACTTCTCAGGGGGAGACTCACTAATCAGTAATATAGTGGAGATGACTTCTCGGGGGAGACTCGCTAATCAGTAATATAGTGGAGATGACTTCTCATGGGAAACTCACTAATCAGTAATACAGTGGAGATGACTTCTCGGGGGAGACTCTCTAATCAGTAATATAGTGGAGATGACTTCTCATGGGAAACTCACTAATCAGTAATACAGTGGAGATGACTTCTCGGGTAGACTCTCTAATCAGTAATATAGTGGAGATGACTTCTCGGGGGAGACTCTCTAATCAGTAATATAGTGGAGATGACTTCTCATGGGAAACTCACTAATCAGTAATACAGTGGAGATGACTTCTCGGGGGAGACTCTCTAATCAGTAATATAGTGGAGAGGACTTCTTGGGGGAGATTCACTAAGCGGTAATATAGTGGAGATGACTTCTACAGTTTATCACTTCTGTTTTATTCTATGGAGCCTATGCACTAAGTTTTCTTTAGCTTTGGAGGTCTTAGTGAATAGGCTCAATACAACAACATAGAAACTTGAGAAGTGGTAAACTGGAGAAGTCATCTCCACTTTATCACCTCTTTATCACTGCTTAGTGAATCTCCCCCATTGTATTAAAATGTTCTATTTACTGGCAATTGAAATGTGAGTGAATACATCCTGAACTGCGTTCACAATGTAATGTATTAATTTCTCTTTGTTACGTTAATACAATCTTTTTTTTATTTGTTTTCTTCCTATTTTTTTCTGAAGTCCAACTTTACCCCTTACACAATAAGTGCGCCTTCCTTTTTAATCACGTCTTATAGGATGACTAACAGCTAAATTTATTGGTCTCCTAGCCTATCTGCTGTGAGATCAATAGCTGGGGGACATCACTACAGGTCCTAATGCAGGCTGGGATGTGGGACACTGGACACACACCAAAAATGAGAGACATGGGGTTACCGTAGCATAGGGCTTGGATATACCTATGTGTCTTATTAAATAGACCCAAAGAAAAGTTAGCATTGCTAATAAAATGTTTCAAGACATTTAAAGCTGCATGCATTTCTATGTAAATTTATTTTAGATGTGGTGCAATTTTGTTTCAAGGAATCATTTTTAGCTCATTAAAAAAAAATGAATTAATAGATTAAGTGAATTAATTATCTGGCTATGATTTTCGGGTACTGGTTTATTAGACTGACCACTTTCGAGAAAATAAATAACTTCAAAAATCTATGTTTATTTTAGCCATTTTTTATTTCAAATAATAAATTATGAGCTATTTAGTTTTATTTATGTGGCTGTTTATGTATTTGTCTGCCCAGGACTGACAGTTGGGATGAGGTTCTGTGTGGAATGTTAGTATCTAGCCTGTAAGGGAGTGGGAGTTAGGATGGGGGCAGTGTGGAGCGTGAGTATCTGGTTGGCATGGCTGCCAATACTAATTTAAAGTGAAGAAGATAAAGAGCTCACAAACTACTGTTCTAGATAAAAAAATGGCTGTATATCATACAGGTAATTTTAAAAACTTTTTCAAAATGACATATGATTTACAATGAGTCAGGTCCAATTTAAATTGGGCTTTTAAAGGGATAGTGATGTTTGACAAAAAAGCAGCTAAATTAGTCTTCATAGTATTTGTGCCATGGAGAGTGTTATTTCAATACTGTCAGAGTTGTAGTTCAAGAGTAATTGAATGATAAACTATCCCCTCCTGCCCCTTTTACGTAGTGTAAGCCACCTCGCCTCATATGTGGAATCTGGTCTCTTGACTGGATAGCTCACAGTAAGGGATGATCTTCTTACTGTGAGCATAAGGAAATCCCTGCCACCCTTTGACAGGTTTTTCCTTGTGCTCATTGATGATTGACCCTCTCTGCAATCCATCCAGACAGTCTTGCTGTTCTGAGGTGAGCAGTAAAAGGGACAGGAGGAGGATACTTTATCATTCAATTACTCTTGAACTACAACTCAGACAGTATTGAAATGATGCTCTCCAGTGATGTATCACTGCTCACCACAGAGAAGCAAGACTGTTCGGATGGATCACAGAGAGGGACAATCTTCAATGAGCATAAGGAAAAAACTGAAAAACTTGTCAAGGGGGGCATGGTTTTCCTTATGTTCACAGTAAGAAGACTGTCCCTTGCTCCAACCTGTCCGATAAAGAGACTAGATTCCACATCTGAGGGGAAGTGGCATACACTAGGTAAAAGGGGAGGGAGGGGTCTACTTTATCATTCAATTTCTCTTGAAATACAACATGGACAGTATTGAAATAACACTCTTCATGACCCAAATAATATGAAAATTAATAGGAGCTGATTTTTTGAGAAACATTACTAGCCCTTTAACCTCTTGATTTCTAAAAGTTCTAATTAAAAGAGAATTTCTAATTGTCCTTTGTGGCACAGGTAGTTTGCACATGAATTGCTTCAGTTCTTCTTAGTATATATATTGACCTTTGTAAGTATAGATTTACATTCTGCATTGCAATACAAAACTGACTATTGTAGCAATGGCTTAGAATGGGATAGGAGACAACTGGCTGTCCAGCTGTTGGGAACTACAAATCTCATCATCCCCCAGCTATCCATTTGCTGATTAGGAATGATGGATGTTTTAGCCCCCAACAGCTGGACAGCTCTCCTTCCATGGGTTAACATCATATTTCTCCTGCCTGACTGATGGTTAATATTCCCTGCTGAGTATTACAAAAGAGTGATAAATAGATGTCTGAACCTGCACTCTGAACTCCATAGAGATTGATCTGGTGATAAACAATGGAACGGAATCTCCATCATTTATTTATTTTCGTTTTGGAAGGAGCAGCAATGCTGAAGAATAAAAGATAAATCGTAATTTATATTGAAGAATGACACTGGCAAAGGAAAAGCATGGACCTTCATTACACATTCAGTCTAATCCTGCTTCATTCTGAGTCATATCAAAATCATTTTATATTATTTTATAGTTTCTAAATGTTCTCTAAAACTATCTGGAACTCAACTTCACATAAAACAGTGGTCTTACACAGACTTTTGGGGACACGTCCACAAAGACAAAAGTGGGGAAATTTTGGGGGCAAACCAGCTGTAGTATAGAGGAAAATTACAAATTCCATTTGATTTTACTTGGGCTTTTAATCCCATAAATGTTAGAGAAGTTTCAAATGCATTACTTTGCAGTGATGTGTTGGAGACCTCTATAGCATTCATTGGGTTAAAAGCTTCATACAATTGATAGATTGCCAGGGCAGTACAACGTTTGGGCTTGGCCATCCGTACCCACTATGCAAGCCTGTATGTTGCCCCACCAAAATGTGGCCAACACATTTAAAAAAACAACAAAAAACAACAGACCTCCTGAGGAGCATCAGGACCCTTCCTCATGACACCCCAGCTACTGATCTTCCAGATGATACAGCTAGAACATCAGTAGTGGTGATGCATGGGAGAGGCACGGCTTCCCTACTTCCATCCTAACAGAACCTCGGGGTAAAATCGGGGAAAACCTCCCACATTACCAGTTCTGATGCCCCACCCCCATGAGGTCTGAATAGACATTAAATCAATAAATAAAAATAAGATGTGAGCTAGGGGGATGCCCAATGTATTGCTTTGCCATGCGTTGGACACCCCACTAGAATTCACACAATCCCTATAATCCCTCCTGATCTACATACACTGTCGGACCCCATCCCCCTTCAAGCCTGGTTCCACTGCCCGCTGGTAGTCCCAGATCTCCATGTGTACTATCTGATCCAAAATGCAGATAGAAAAATACAGTTCATGTGGAAGCTAACACTTCCATACACAACAGTAAATCCAATAATAACAATAGAATCTTCTGCACCTAGCTGAAATTGATTTCTGTTGTCACTAATGTAGAGTACTGACGTGAATTCTTCTCTTCTCATATAAACAGTGCAACAACAATCCAAAATGACCGCATCATTTTCAAAAAATGTTAAGTAAATGTAATCATAAAATCAAAAAATGTACCTTTATTTTTCCAATTAAAATACATCATGGCATTCTGAGTCGGTAAGGTGTTGAAAAGAAGGTAGAAAATCAGGAGTATACACATGAGTAGGTGCAACGCATTTCACGTACTGAACACTTAATCATGAGAATCCACTTTCTGGAAACATTTGTGCATACCAGGCTAGGGGCAGGAAGGTAGAAACGTAAGTGACCCCTTATCTGATGCAGTGGGATAGCTACCTTCAGAAATTATATAGTTATTGTGCTAATTTAGATTAGTTTAACCATTTGACCAGGGAAATGTGCATTTTAGTTCATAAAGTTGAAAAATACCATTATGAGCTTGTGTTAAGTAGGGGTCTACACAGGCCATGCATATAGGTAAAATTATACATAATAGGTATTTCTGTATTCATAGGATTCTGGACTTTAAAGATAATTGACATTTTTGCAACCAACATAAATGTTATCAATATATAGTTAATGATATTAGCAAAATAAGTCATTTATACATTTTCGTTTTATATTTTGAAATCATAGCTTGTTGCACAATTCATGAGGTGCCGTGAAAAAGCCAAATAAATTGTTTAAAAAAATTGATATATAGTTTTTCATACATAACTACAAAGTTACCAGTGATAATCATGCCAGGGGTCACAGGGGTCGCACCTGCGACCGGGCCCGTCACTTCAGGGGCCCGGCCACCCCCTGCGATCCCTCCACCTGGCGCCCGCAATCTCCCTCAGGCATTCTAGTAATGCAGAGCGCTGGGAGATGACATCATCTCCCAGCGCTCTGCATTACTAAAAGGACCTCGCGGGAGCTTCAGGGAGGTAGGAGATGGGGGCATTGTGAAGATTGAGGGGCATTGTAGAGGGGGTCAGTGTGGTCAAGGGGGCCAATGTGGTGGTGGGGAGGGCCCGTGGCAGTTCTTGCATCAGGGCCCGGAGGTTTCTAGTTACACCTCTGAATCATGCCTAAATAGATGGATAGCCAATATGCAGTGCCACCAAGTCCCATGTCTCTGGCACTGAAAAGTTAAATATATACAAATGTTTATTTGTTCGTTATGGTGCAGTCGGTTAATCCCAGAATTGCTCCAATGTTGAGTTTGTGCACATGGCCTCTGGAGTGAATTAGCATTCTTGCTGGATCTGGAGGTTGTACATTTATTTCACCCATGTTCTCATTTGGAGGATTTGCGGAAGTTTTTCAGAGCATTCTTGGAGAGAAATCTACTTGTTTCTGCTCCTATCAAACTGAACTCATTCAATATTACTCAGTGGAACACTTTTTTGTGTACGTGATTTATTTTTTGTCCTTTTTTTTAATAGTGAGAATGTAATTGCATAAAAAATATGCAATGGCTAGTATAGTAAACTTGGTTCCTTTATTGGATAACTGGACAGCTTTAGAGTGCAACTTTTAAAGGCAACTTAAAGGGATAGTAATACTTCATTTTAACTTTATTTTATTTTGTAGGCATTAAAAAAACATGAAGAATGATATAAGTCTTATCTCTGAAACCTTTATGGTTTAAGAGATATTCACAAACAAAGTATCCCCCCCCTGTTCAACCAGATCAGAAGGGAGATGCCCAGGTAGACTGCAGAGAGGGACAATCTTCTATTAAGATAATGGAAAAAGCTGAAAAACTTGTCAAGGGGGGAAGGGCTTTCATTGTTTTCATACAAAGAAAATTGTCCCCTTCTGTTATCTGTACTGTCATACAACCAGACTCACATCTGAGAAGAGATGGCTTACACTAGGTAAAAGGGGCGGGGAGGGGAACTTTGCTTGTGAATATCTCATAAACCATAAAGGTTTGAGAGATAAGACTTATATCATTCTTCATGTTTTTTTAATGCCTACAAAATAAAATAAAGTTAAAACGAAGTATTACTATCCCTTTAAGTCTATTTGGCTCTCTCTAAAGCTATTAGTTAGCAAATACAGTTATCACCTTTAGTTTATTAGTCTCCTGCTCTATCCACAGCTTTACCCATGGATAACACAGGACCATCCTTTATTAAAAATATGGAAACCTATTTTTCTATTTCAGTTTTTTTTCTCAAAAAGCACTTTATTGAGTAAAAAAAGTGAACAATTCAAGAGTACTAACCCAAAGATGTAACAGTACAAAAAAGAGCAGTACAAAAACAGAATGAGAGGTCTAATGAGCAAACTAGAACCCGAAAGGGTGGATTGAATGAATTATAAACTTAATATTGATGTATCCATGTCAACATCTTTAGGAACATAACACCCCCCATGAGTGAGAAGTGAGTAGAGGGCTAAGGTAATGCCAGAGAAGGGGGGGGGAGGCAGAGAGAAATGAAGAGAAGAGGAATAGAAGAAATAGGGAGAGGAAGAATAGAGAAGGGGGCAAGAGAAAGAGATAGAGACAGAGAGAGGGAAAGACAGTGACGGGAGGGTTTGGGGAAAAGGTGTAGAGTAGACTGGACCAAGTTGGACCTTGTGGCTGCTAAATATATCAAGAAAACGCACCCACCGGTGGATACATAAGCAGGTCAGTGAAAATTAGAGTGTATGAATAAAGACAGATCTATTGGTCTTAGTCAAAATCGAACCACTGGCCCCGTACAGCGAAAAATGCTGTTTCCATCCCTATAGTAAGCTCATGGGTATTTTCCATAGCCACCATATGTCTCACCCTCTGTCGCCTCCCTGTCCTTTTCCAGGAAGTTGAGGCATTGGCCCAGTTGGCCAATGTAATTCCAGAGCTCCACAATCTCCTCATGAACAGCTGATTTGAGCTCCGTGATAAGCTCTTTAAGATCCTGCTTCATGTGCTATGTCCTCTGTCATGAGATCTGTTGGAGGGTAATGCTACTAGAGTGGGCAAAGGGATAATTGCGTTGTGGGGACTGGGTGCAGCTGAGTTACATAGAAAAATGAGCTGAGGAGTCAGAGGTGAGTAAGGGCATGGAGGGAGAAACTCTTGTCATTTTTGTTAGTTGCTGCCTCAGCCTCTGCTTCTGTTTCTTTGATGTCGGCATATGAGTTGTTAATACGTAGTTCTGTAGGAGTGAATGAACACAGAAAGTAAGAAAAGCAAGCTTAATAAAGAGAAAAAGGCCCTGGTCTGTCACTCCAATTATGTGTCCATTGTGTTCAGTGATGTCTCCTCCCCTCCCATTTCAAAAACTGTAATTACTAACTTCAATAGTTTTTTGTGCAAAACAGAGCCAAAAGAGGAAAAAATTCCCAATCAACTATTCTTTCTCTTTTATAAATCGAGGACATTGAGAAAATGTGTGCCCCTAATGATGAATATTAGTATTTGGAAACATCCCTTACCTTTGGATACAACCATATTGGCTGCTTAAGGCATTGTTATAGGAATAGTAATGTTTTATTCAAGCTTATTATGTTAGTATTATATATTAGTTTATTTTTATTTATCTATTATTTCTTTCTCTCTACTTACCTTGAGAGCAATTCAGTTTTTCTTCCACTTTCAGTGATGTGGAAGCTCTCTATCTGCTGTTTGTAAATCAAGTCTGTGACTTAGTTGAATCTGCTAAGCAGGGGATGTTGGTAGGTACTGGCAGAATGTGTTCAAACTATGTTTAAAGCTCTGATTCTTGACCCATCTCACAGCATGTAATGGTGTAACACTCTGTTGGTTTTCTTAATGGTAATAAGGAAATTAGATGCAAAATACAGTAATACTGCATTATTAGTTGACCTCATCAAACATTGGTGCAACACAAACTGTCAGATGGGTGGAAGAGGGTTTCAAACCACTGTAAACTTTATTGAACCGTTTAAACGTTTATGAAAATCCTCTTCTCGCAGCCATCACACATGCCACTCAATTCCTCACACTTGGAAATCCCTCATGTTTTTCATTTCTTCCGTGCTCTGCCTTCTCCTCATGGAAAGCCTCAGTATGGAAAGCCTCAGTGACATCACCCTGCCCTGCAGGTATTCCAAATTGACACCAGACAGAAACAACAGCTTACAGCACTGTCTCACCTTAGTGTTTAGCAATATATGTGTATGTATTTAATAATACATTATTAATTATTTACCATTTTTATTTTTATAATATTTTTTATGAAGTGTTCATGGAAAGAATACGTGCAACTGAAGTGAGCAGCAAGGAATGAGAGGGGTCTCCAGTCCCCCAAACATCAGACAAAAGCCCAAAGTGCAAACACAAAACAAAATTCAAACCTGCGCTCCTCCAGCCTAATTAAGAATAGTGTGCCCTGTATTGGGCATATATAATAATACTGTTGATAAAATTGAGGTTCTAGTGCCCACATTTTTGGCCAAAAAAGGGGTTAAGCTCGCCAACCCCGCCAAGGTACCTCAAGTATTTTTTATTTTATTTTATTTTGTCTAGATAGGGATCTCAAGTGTTCAGAGTAGGTACTTGCCATACTTCAGGTACCTTGGCAGGGCTGGCAAGCTTACCCCCCTTTTTGGGCAAAAATGTGGGCACTAGAGCCTCAAATTTATCAACAGTATTATTATATATGCCCAATACAGGGCACACTATTCTCAATTAGGCTGGAGGAGCGTAGGTTTGAATTTTGTTTTGTGTTTCCAAATTGACACCGCCTAGACAAGTTACAACGGCACCTTTAAAGGACCCTTTTCTTTTGCTTGCCTTTGTGGCTCTCTGTAGGTCTCAAACCAGGGAAGTTATTCTCCCCAGTGGACTACATGTGGCTCCTAACTGAGGCTTCCACTCCAGATTACATGCCCATATCTGCCAGGAGCTGTCACACAATAGGCCACAATATATACACCCATTACTGGATCCACCTATACTAATGACAGTCCAAGATCATCACTAATTCAGGGCGAAATTCAAGAAGGACAAATTACACTCCATGGTGCAGTTCCCTGCTATACTACTAAAACAATAGTGCTAAAATATATATATAATTACCATTAAATTATAGACCTTTCAAACTAACTTAGAAGATGCATTATGGACCTGAAATCATTTACAAATAGGTGAAGCATCATTTTAGTGCTTGCTGCAGATTATGATTATGAAGACGCATTAGATGACATAGTGCTTTTGGTGACTTCACAAAGGATTAGTTTAATCTGCATCAACCAGGGCACTAAAATAATGCATCACCTCCCCAAAATCTTTATAAATTATCTCAGTTCTATAATGTATCTTCTAAATTAGAAGGTCTATATTGGAAAAGTGTCACAAGAAAATCCAAGTAAAACAAATCTGCATGTATTCTATTATATCCATGCCTCGAGAGCAGACAATTGTTTACTGAACTGATTGGTAATTCAGTAAAAGAAGACAATCATGTATCAGGATTGATTCACTGACAGAAACAAGCAATGTTCTACTCACATTGAATTCCAAATAGTCAACATATCTGTGAAGCGAAAACCCACGCAAGATTTTCACTAACCAAAATCTAAAGTAAATAGGCTGTTAAAGGGCATCTCATTTTTGTAAATCCCTCTTGCTAACTAGCTGAATTGGATACCCAACTAATGAGAAAATAGTAATAAACCAGAGAGCAAATAATTAGTATATTGCTACAAAAAGACAGAATATATTGCTGCTCTTCCGATGAGCTGAGAAAGAAACTGGAATTTTATGATAGCTTAACCCCTTAGCGACTGGCGGTCCTGGGATGTTTCCGTCCCATAAGGACCGCATTGAACCACGTGGACGCGCCGGTACACGTGACCTGTTGCGTGTATCGGCGCGTCACTATGGGGCCTGATAGAGATCGCTCCGATGTTGGAGCGGTCAATTTCAGGCCCTATTTTTACTTACATCGCTCCCGGTAGAGAGCTGTAAGTAAAAAGTACGTGACGTACTATGACAGTCATCGGTCCTTGAGTATTTCAAGGACCGTGACGGTCATAGTACGGCACATGTCGTTAAGGGGTTAAACAATTCTTTACTGTTTAAAGGTATACTAATGTTTCACAAAAAAGCAGCTCCAATTAATCTCCATAGTATTTGGGCCATGGGGAGCATTATTTCAATACTGACAGAGTTGTAGTTCAAGATAATTGAAAGATAAATTATCCACCCTCCCGCCCCTTTTACTGATGTAACACTGCACCCCTCAGAGCAGCAAGACTGTCCGGATGGACCTCAGAGAGGGACAATCTTTATTGAGTATAAGGAAAACATGAAAAACCTGGTTAGGGATTTCCTTATGCTCACTGTAAGAGGATTGTCCCTTGCAGAGCCGGATTAAGCCTCCACAGGGCCCTAGGCAGGATCCCAAATTGGGCCCTCCTGCCAGTTTGCCCCTCCCCACACTCTTGCCGCAATAGTTCCTTGATTTGCCCTTTGCCTATAGTGACACCACAGATCTGTTCTTCACTATTTTCCTTCCCCCCTGGTCTGTTCTCCACTCTTTTCCTTCCACTAGTCTGTTCTCTACTATTTTTTCTGGTCCCTAGTTTGTTCTCCACTCTTTTTCTGCCCCCCTAGTCTATTCTTCACTATTTTCCTTCCCCTAGTCTGTTCTCCACTCTTTTTCTGCCCCCCTAGTCTGTTCTCCACTATTTTCCTTCCCCCTAGTCTGTTCTCCACTGTTTTTCTGCCCCCCTAGTTGGTTCTCCACTATTTTCCTTCCCACTAGTCTGTTCTCCTCTCTTTTTCTGCCCCCTAGTCTGTTCTCCACTCTTTTCCTTCCCCTAGTCTGTTTTCCACTCTTTTTCTGCCCCCCTAGTCTGTTCTTCACTCTTTTTCTGCCCCCTAGAATTGCCATGGCCCCACCAACCACATTGGCCCCCTCATCCACATTGGCCACCTCCATATTGCCCCCAATCTCCACAATGCCCCCCTTCATCTCCACATTGCCCCTTCCACAATGCCCCCTTCATCTCCACAATGCCCCTTCATCTCCACAATGCCCCTTCATCTCCACATTGCCCCTTCCACAATGCCCCTTCATCTCCACATTGCCCCTTCCACAATGCCCCCTTCATCTCCACAATGCCCCTTCCACAATGCCCCCTTCATCTCCACAATGCCCTCATCTCCACATTGCACCTTCATCTCCACTTTTCCCCTTCCACAATGCCCCCATCTTCACATTGTCCCTTCATCTCCACATTGCCCCTTCTGCAATACCCCTGGCCCTACCTCCAGTCCCTGGTGGTCTAGCGGCGCGGCTTGACAGATCTGAGCCTCCTTCGGCACAGATCTCTTGAACTGAAGCTCCCGAACGCCGCTCTAGTAATGCAGAGGCTGGGAGATGATGTCATCTCCCAGCGCCCTGTATTACAAGAGCGGCGCGCCGAGTGGGAGATCAGCTAAGCGACTGCTGCGGGCGAGGGTAGTGAGGGGGTTGTTACGCCACTGGTCCAGAATGAGGCTTGCCGGGCCCCCCTCATTTGGCCGGGCCCTAGGCAGGCGCCTTGTGCGCCTTGCCTGTGATCCGGCTCTGGTTCCTTGCTGTGACCTGTCCGGTCAAGGGACCAGATTCCACATCTGAGGGAGGTGGCTTAAACTAAAAAAGGAGGGACGGGGATACTTTAGCATTTAATTACTCTTGAACTACAACTCTGACAGTATTGAAATAACACTCTCCATGGTCCAAATACTATGAAGATTAATTGGAGCTGCATTGTTTGCAAAACATCACTATCCCTTTAAAGAGGAACTATAGTAGTTTTTGAAATATGTGTATTTTAATATGTTTAACAAAAGAGTGCTAAAGACATCTCCAATGCATTTCTTCTGAATAGTGTGAATGTACAAACCAACCAGTTTTATGCACTTGAATGCTGGAATGCACCTCATGCACTTTGGAGCAATACACTAGAGTTCATATTCCATCATGCGTGTGCTTTGTTAGTACATAGTAAGAAACAAGAAGGAGTTGCTCCAAAAAATCTTTGATTCCCACACTGCCTTCCCCTTGGCGCCAGCTGTGCAAATGGAAAAACGTTTGGTGTAAATTGCATAGTACATGGTTGATAGTCAGATGCAGCACCAGGAAATCAATTCCAGTGACAGATTCATATTAATACGATTCATATTAATACACACCCCTAATGTGTGACATCTCTAGCATCAAAGGTTAAAGGGATAGTAATACTTAAAATGTAAAAATATATATATTATAGGTTTTGTCCTCCTAAATAAAATTGGTGAAGTCCCACTGCTGATGGATGTTTTATTCAAACATTATCGGATCTCAGACTTGAATTTTCTTTAGATGCAGTATCTCAATGGCCAGAAATGTTACGCTCTGTTGCTATACCAACCTATGGAGGTTTATGGTCATCTGACCAGAAGTGTCCATAGGATGGTGTAACAACAGCGCCACTGTGAAATTTGAGGTCACTGATATACTGCACCTAAAAAATACAAGTTTGAGCTGCAATCACTTTTGAATAAAACACTTCTTAGCAGTGGGTGTACCCTTGTTTTACACAGGGTAATAAACCCTATAATATATATTTTTTCTAGATTACTATTCCTTTAACCCCTTAATGACCAGAGGGGTGTGCAATGCATCATTTTGCAATGCATTGCACACCCATCTTATCCTTAAGGTGTCAATACAGCTGTCTAGTATAGTGTATTTGTATATATGTACTATGAAAAGAAGCACAGCTTTTTCCCTGTGTGAAGAGAGAGATGATGCACTGTCTGCTTCTTCAGCCTCATTGTACTGTGCACTGGTAGTCATAGACCCATGCACATACTATCTGCCACCCAGCCTTGTTATATAGTTATACGCACACATGCACAAACACAACCACACCTCTTACCTCATCCAGTGGTGTATATAATAATGAATCTATGGCTCTCATGGTGTCTTGTTCCTCTGCAGCTCTGTGTCCTCCATTGCCTGCTCTGTATGACAGTATGTTGTTCATTTTTTATGTTCCCTCCACTCTGATTTTCTCCCCACCCTGTTATACTGTGCCTGTACCAGATGAGATAGTCAATATAATGCTCTGTGATGGTTAAGTAACATATTTCCTACATTTGTAGTGGAAGTAGGTTACTTAATGATCACACAGTGTTACAGTGACTCAGTATCACGGTAGGTAGAAGATAAGAGTGGAAGTGGATTAGTTAAAGATCAGACACTATTCCAGTGACTCCACAGCCCAGTATAATCACAGTATCACAGTGAGTGCAATTTGATGCAGATCTGGGACCAGAGGACACTGAACTGCAGAGGGACAGGAAGGTTTGGGTTAGTATGAGAAGGAGTGTTTCTCCACATGATATGGATAGGCCATGCCTTAACCAATTCACTGCACAAATAGGCAGTTTGATTGACTGGGTGTGGCTACACAGGGAATGCCTGGCTCAGGAAATGCATTCCGTACATATTATAGTGCCTGTGCATTAATTATACCATTGTAACTCCACACAGGAAATGCTTCGATTGAAGCATGTGGGTGAAGGCCAAGCATTTCCTGCTGGTGGTTTAGGTTGTACTGTTGTAATGTCCCTGTTGCAATGTTTGGAGTAATGTATTGTGGGGGCTCCACTGACACAGTGCATTACTCCACCCACTGACAGCATCGGGGTATGGCTAGCAAAGATCCAGAAATGGATCATGTGACTTTTTCTCCATTCTAATTTGGACAGTGATCACAACCAATACCAGTCTTTCCAGATGGGGAGAAATTGTATCTGAACCCATAAGGTCAAGGTCTATGGTCTAAGGGCATTCTACAAAGCCCTCATGACTTTGACAACTCTTGTGAAGTACCAAAGAATTCAGATGCAGTCCAGCAAAGCTTCTTCTTTATCTATAAATTGATAAGCAAAGCAGTCTGGTTGGAGATCCAATATATCTTAAATTGGGCCAAGAGGCAAGTTCCAGCACAATTAGCAATTTACATCCCTGTGAGAAAACCAGGAGACAGTTTACCTCAGTAGTGGGATGACAATTGACCCAGGCATGTGGGAGTTAAAACACATTTTATTTGAAGCATTAGTACTAAATCAAGAGACTCCCAGGTCATAGCAATAGATGCCATGTCAGCCTGTGGACATAAAACCTATCACACCTGTTGTTCTGCCAGCCATGATACCAAGGATCCTCGCAAAGCTCACATCATTCTCATAGCACCTGCATAGTCATAAAGGAAGTTGTTAAATTCTAATCTAGAGCTCTCAGTAGCAGAACCCTGGCACTGAATGCCCCATATTTCATCAAGCTTCAGCTAACCTTGTTTTAACAACATAGATATTGATGCTTAAATGCTGAGTTTGAAGGTGTCATCCAAACCAGGTTGACAGCATGGAAAAAGTGTCCGCCAAGATTTTGTCACAGAGTCTGGAGAACTTATTTTGCCTATCGTGTACAAGTCCAATCACTTTTCTTTCAGTATGTCTTTGTCTCTCTATTTCTTTCAAACAGAACATGAGAAAGATCTAAAGCTCAGCTCCCTGAAGGTCCAAATATTTCCTTATCCATATTGATCTAATATAAAATTGCAGAGATTTCTGTGCTTCATACATTTCTGTATGTGGTATCAAATATGAGTCCCTCCTGTTTGGGACCTGAGCTTGGTTCTTGAGGTGTTGCAAATTGTTCATCTTGAACTTTTGTCTTCATCCTCTCTTAAACATTTTATTTTTACTACAATTTCTTAAGCTTGGTGCTATCCTCAACTTATCTTTCATCAAGATACAGCAGTTTTGAGGACATTTCCAAATTTCCAAACCAAACAAGTTGATGTCTACTATCAACATTAATCAAGAGTAAAACTTACTTTTTCTATATCTCAATCCAGCTAGCAATAAGGAGGAACAGTTATTCATGTTAGATGTGTATAGGTGTCTTAAACACCATGTCCAGATCATTAAAATATTCCAAAAGTCTGAAAGATGCTAGGAAGGGCAGACATGCTTCCAAGGATGGAGGTTATTCAGGAAGGCATGATAAAGAGGGCATAACACTGTGATCAAGTGGAGATCACTTCTCCAGTATTCTACATTTTCCAAGTCCCATGTTATTCTATGGAACCTATGCAATAAGATATCTCAAATTAGAGATATTTTAGTGCTTTGGGCTTCTTAGAATATCATAGGACTTGGAGAGTTTAGAACACTGAGGAAGTCATCTCCTCTTTATCACTCCTTAGTGCATCTTCCCTCCAAAGTCTTTCTAGTGGCAGAACAGCAGCCAGTTCAAGCCACACCAGGGTTGCCACTGTGATCTTTTAAGGGTAATAGGGGCATATGTATCAAGTGTTGCTAAAGGTTCACTGACTAATTTCATAAAAGTTTCTTATTAGCAAATATAACATGCCCATAAGTATCAAAGCTGGCAAGGGCTAATAACTGCCTGCTATTTAGTGAAAGCTGAATTGTCAGTTTTAGATCATAAGACAACCTGGTGTGTTATTAATTACTGTTGTCCTTAATAAAAAAATCGAAACATTTTCACTAAACAATGCTAAATAATTTGCAAAGAGTGGCTAACTCAATTGTTTTAAAACTATTCTGAAACTGTACAAGTTCACTATTTTCAGTTTCATCACTATTTCCTTTAATAATAGGCACTAATGTTCACAAAGCCAATTCTTAACACAAGTACAGCTTTGTGGCACATTGATACTCATGACCCATAGTGATAGGCCCATGTCTCATCCGCAGTCACTGTGCAGAATTCCATCTACTTCATTCTTGACAAATGCTTGAACTGAATATTACGGATTTTTCCTGGTGAGCATACTCAATCATTACTTGTATTATATAAGGTGAAAAAAGACAAAATGTGGAAATACTGATTTAATTTTTATTTTCTATTATTCACTTCCCACATGTAGAGACCAGTTTGGAATCATTAGTCATATTAGTCATTGGCCATTTCTCAACCATTAAGACATAACTTTTCAATAAAAGAAAAAAAAAAAAAAAAAGAAAAAAAAAAATATATATATATATATATATATACACACACATAAATACGTAGAGATGGGCACTCCAATACAAAGTGTTTGTTTGTATTAAATTGCCTCATTGCTGCTTCCAAAATTAATACAACAAATGGATGTGGTGAGAACAACCAACATGGAATAAAAAAACACTCATATGTCTTCTATATGGAAAAAACCCTGTAAGGTTTAATTTTTAGATAGACATTTCTGCTCATACAAGAGTCTTTCTCAAGACAACCTAACGTGCAAATACTTAAATACAGAGTACCTTGTTAGAGTCCCCGTCTCAAAGCAATTAGCACACCTGTCTGATGTAATTTAATTGGTCTCCCAAGTTTATAGAGAAGGTGTGTTAATTAACTTGCATATTAAAGCAAAACAGCTTGAGAAAAATGAATGGAAAAATAAAATTATGATAATGACACAATGATCCCTTAATTTGTTTTTTTAAAGGTCATTGTACATTATTATCATTTTATTTTTCCATACATTTTTCTCATGCTGTTTTGCTTTAATATGCAAGTTAATTAACACACCTTCTCTATAGACATGGGAGAGCAATTCAATTACATCAGACAGGTGTGCTAATTGCTTTGACAGGAGGACTCTAACAGGGTACTCTGTATTTAAGTCAAGTATTTGCAAGTTAGGTTGTCTTGAGTGTCTTTAAGTACTTTTTTTTGTCCACGTTGGTTGATCTCACCACATCTATTTGTTACCTTTCACTGACAAAGCTGTATACATACCCTAAAAGGAAACCATAAATGTCCTCCTGGCAGAGTTACTGGGGATACAGGTGCAACAAGCTGTGGAAGACTATCAGTATGCTGCATGCCTGAGTTGCAGAATTGTAGCAGCCCGCGCAAAGCAAGTGAAGCCCACAGTAGCAACACGCACAGCCGAGTGACATCACCCTGCCTCTTGCATGTCCTCGGCTCTCGTGAAAAGTGAGCACTACACAGCCAGTGTAAATGTCAGCTGAGCTCCCAGCCCGCAGGTGAGCACAGAGACTCAATGGGCGGGACGGGGCCTGTGGAGAGCAGTGCACTTTAATTTCTAGAGGCCCCCAAGTCTGCATGGGGGGGCCTTTGCTACGCCACTGTCCCTCGCGGCAAATATATATTAAAAAAAATTGGGAAAAATATTAAATTTGCAGCGCCCCGTTTCAGCGCCCCTCCGCTGCGGTGCCCTAAGGCAGCTGTCTAAGCTGCTTTATGCTAGAGCTGGCGCTGCTGACACTCATTATTGAACAGAGCAATATAGAAGTAACCTCATAGCAGCTAATCATACAACTTATAAGGGACACATTGAGAATAAGAGACTATGGTGTAGTTGTTTTTAAAAGTCTTGAAAGTTAGCAATTAGTATTACTTTGAGACATTTTAAGAATAATACCAAACTTATACAAGGAATACTATGATTATTTTTATTGAAACCAATAAAAGTTATGTCTTAATGGTAGCGAAATGGCCAATGACTAATGATACCGAACTGGTCTCTACATGTGGGAAGTGAATAATAGAAAATAACAATTAAATCAGTATTTCCACATTTTGTCTTCTTTGATTTTGTTTATTAACATATTAGACTTGCGGTGTCTTAAATTAAACACAATTGTTTCTGTATGGGAAATATTTTCATAATTTATTTAAGGTGAGCAATACTGGCATGTCGTGGATTTGGTGCTTTACCAGGGGAGTCAACCTTTTGCACTCCAGCTGTTGGGGACTACAATTCCCATAAGACCCAACCAGCCTTTAGCTGGGAGTTGTAGTCTCCAATAGCCAGGGTACCAAAGTCTGCCTTAACCAACTCTATACTGCATTTGACCTTGAAACAGTTCCTGGAAATGGCATCACCCAACATTTCCTTTTGTGTTAAGCTAACTGCCCTGAATTTCTATAGGTTTGATGATCCCCTTGTTAATGGGAAATATCATCAAAGCTCTGGAAAGCCAGAAAATAGATGTCATGGTCTTTAATGGTTTTCTGTGTACAAACACTTGCAAATTTTCCAGAGATTTTCAGAGCTAGTGAAATATAATAATTCAGTATTCAGTGTTTCAACAATTTCCATTGTTGGCATAAATGTACAGAGGGTGATTATTTAGAAAAATAAATACAGTAGTTTGAATAATGCACTCTAATTTAGGGGAAATGCTACTGTAGTTACTGGATGAAGGGGTAAAAATCCTGGGAACTCTCCGGATCTGCCCCAGAGACTCTGGTTTCCAGACCGAATTACCGGGTCTCCCAGAACAGAGTCTGGTTTTCCAGCAGGGGTGAGTTTCTTCTCCTTCCTACTACTTCCCACCCACTCATTCTCCTTCCCACCCTATTCTGCCCACTCCCGCCCACTTCATGACATATTTATACATAAGCGCCACCCATCCAATAAGCTGCACCCTCTTTATGATGCAAATTGTGTCATTGACATCATCTTATCTGAAGAACATGAACACTCTCTGGGGGTTCAAGACCTGTTCCCAGGTATGGTCATGTTAAAGCCTCTGTTCTAGTTGCCAGCTTGTACTACTTTCCTAGCTAGTAATTATATAATTGGACTACACTTATTGGACTTTTGGTCTTTTGGTAACCTAGCAATTCCCCTTCTTTAAACAATGTCTTTTTTCTTTTAACCTTCCAATATTGATTCAAAAGGATTTATAAAAAAACCCCAACTTTATGGATTATGAAAGAGCTTTCAAAATTACCTATGGTATTTTTCCCCTGTTTTCTTTTAGAGAAGATAGTTTGGGATTTCTTTAGCTTTATAGATTGTTAATTAAGGCATAAACTGCAGCTACATCCTGTCTTAGACCTCCATTACCTCTCCCACTCAACAATACATATTCCTTTTAGCGCTAAGGGAGGCGGGCAATGCATTGCTGTAGTGTCAGTGAGTAGAGATAATGTAGGACCGAGACAGGAAGTTCCTGCATGACATGCCTTAAAGCATAATCTATTAATTTAAATAACCCCAAAACTAGCTTTCCATATAGAAAAATGCCCAGTACAACATATATGTAAGTTTTAATGTTCTTTCAAAATTATCAAAGATGTTTTTAGGTGGCAGATTCCCAGAGGCATTCTTGTTC
The DNA here is from genome assembly GCA_037306005.1 of Rhinophrynus dorsalis. NCBI lineage: Eukaryota > Metazoa > Chordata > Amphibia > Anura > Rhinophrynidae > Rhinophrynus > Rhinophrynus dorsalis. The sequence continues at coordinate 68,337,874 of CM074723.1, read as the reverse complement.
ATTGTCTACTTACAAGTATTAAACCGGAACTATCAGGCATACAAAAATGCCTCCCGATTAATTTTTACTATTGAGAAATACATATAAATCCTTTGATAATCCTTATTAGGTCTGGCATTATTTAGAAATTTAAGTTATTAGGGGGACATTTATAAAAATTGTTCTTATATGTTCTTTGTGAAGTATACTTAAACTGGCCTTATTCCTTATTATGATAGCTGATATTTATAAAGCAGAAATCAAGAGTTTATAAATGTGGCGTAATAGTGCGTTTTTTTGTTTGGACTTTTGTATTTTTGTGCGGACGTTTGCATGGACTTACGTCAGAATTAAGAACAGGTCAGACATGGCGTTAATATTGTGGCGATAATTGTGTCACTAAAATGTCGCAACCAGAGACATTTCTTTATAAATTCGCTGCAGCACTTTTCTTACAATTACGAATGCCACTTTTTAAAAAAAGACAACTACATGGCGTTACGCTCTCCTAATGCTTCATTATCATTTTTATAAATAGCAAATTCATTTTTAACGCCATTTTCATGCTGAAATTCACTTAACTCCACTTATATAAATGTCCCAGTAGGAGGCAGGCATCTTGCTGAAGAGACATCTGCGTGCCTAAGCTGTCCATCCCTGTCTGTACCTTAAGGTACAATGCAAGTCCCCCTAGCCAATCATTGAGACAGGGATGGGCAGCACAGATGCACAGATGCCTGTTCGGCAAGATGTCTGTTCTTTTAATAACTTAAATTTCTAAATAATGCCAGACCTAATAAGGATTATCAAAGGATTTATATGTATTTCTCTATAGTAAAAAATAATGGGGGGCACTTTTGTATGACTGATAGGTCTGCTTTAAAATCCCTTTAGCCCCTTGGATTCTAGATATATCTCCAGTGCATTGCAAAGCAATGCTTTGGTGATGTCTCTAAAAAATGTTTTATAAATTTAATTCCAAAATACCTTTCTAAGTTTCATTTTCTCTCATGTCCATTTGTACTTTATACTGTTTCTATTCTCTCCTATCACAGAAGACTGAACTGTTGAACCCATCTGCATTGACTCATTGTGTCTCCAGAAGATCATCTTTATTCCCACAGACAGCAGACTCCCTGTGTTGTCATTCTGTAACCAAGAGATCAATGATCTTTCAACCCCTCTTCATCACTTTCCTTAACAAAATGTGTACCAGATATCCTGCTCATACCTTTCTTAGCAGACCTCCGAGTGTTTATAAAAACATCAAATTATTTATCTTGGCCTGTTGTTCCAGTTACAGCAATGATTTCTCCTTAGTTTTATTTATGTTTTTTTACTCTCACTTTCAGGAAACCAGCTAAAAATATCCCTAAGTACATAGATTGTGTCTTCCTATTGAGGAGTGTTCCTTACAGGTTGCTAACAAAATTGTATAGGAAGAGGAGATTAAAGGAAGGGATAGTAATGTATTAGTATGAAACATGTGGGTGTATATATTATATATAAGGATTTTTATGAGTGACTGGAGGTCTCCAACACATTGTTTGGTTGGTTTATTTGAGAATTCTTCCACTTTTCTTTTGAACATAAGGTTCATGAATGCAGAATATAATAAACACAATTCTAGATGCATATGATATCTTACACTGTTTACTTTCCCCTGTTCTGAGTTCATCATGTTCATATTCATTACAGAATAGTCACTGCTAATTGTGTCATTGTTTACCAAGGGGTTACCTAGATTTATTGTATGTTTGCTCTAGTATCAGTGTATAACATTTGGGTGTGGGCAGAGTGCAGTGCCATACTGATATTTACTGTATTATTCATGTTCCATCACAGGAGGAATGGGGAAACCTGTATCTGTCCAGCTGTTTGACTGATTGTCCATGTAAAAAAGTACCTCCACATTTGTAAATGATCTGTTAAGACTAAAGTATAACTTGATGATAAACTTAGGAATGATTGGCACCTTGTAGCTCTCTATATGTTGCTGGATTTTAAAGGGACAGTAATGCTTCACAAAAACAGAAGCTCCAATTAATCTTCATAGTATCTGGGTCGTGGAGAGTGTTATTTCAATACTGTCAGAGTTGTAGTTCAAGTGTAATTGAGTTATAAATTATTTATTTATTTAGAAAATGTTTTACCAGGAAGAATACATTGAGATTTCTCTCGTTTTCAAGTATGTCCCCCTCTTCCCCATTTTACCTAGTGTAAGCCACCTCCCCTCAGCTGTGGAATCTGGCCCTGGGGCCAGACAGCTCACAGCAAGGGACAATTTTCTTACTGTGAGTATAAGGAAAACCCTTCCCCCCTTGACAGGTTTTTCAGGTTTTTCCTTATGCTCACTGAAGATTGTCCCTCTCTCTGCGACCCATCCGGACAGTCTTGCTGCTCTGTGGGGAACAGTGTTACATCAGTAAAAGGCTTGGGAGGGGGATACTTTATCATTCAATTATTCTTGAACTACAACTCTGACAATCTTGAAATAACTCCCTCCATGGGCCAAATACTATGAAGATTAATTGGAGCTGCTTTTATTGTGAAACATTACTATCCCTTTAACTCCTACCATCTTCAGCCAGCCAAAAAAAGATGTATGAATAACACTTATCCTGGGACATTTGAGAACCTGAAATCCAGAATGGTACAAATTGTGAAAAAGAAAAAATGTTATATTTTTTTCAATTGCTAACTTTTATAGGAAGAACTACACATAAAACATGAATGTTGCTGTTCTAAAACCATAAACATTTGCTAGTGGAACGTAGAAAAAAATACACTTCAGGACAGTTGTCAGTCACTTTACTGATAACAATATTTCAACAACATAGAAGTCTGGACAAAACGTCTTTGTTATGTTAGGAAATATCCACAAACCAGTGGTATTTTTTGAAAGTACAAGGTCTGCTGTAAAGAAAAGTGGATCATTTTTGCTTTAAAGCTGTCAGCAGGAGATTCGTGTCGGTCGACACAGAGGCGCTTGAGAAGTGCCGAGATCTTGTTACTTACAAGGAATCCCTTCATTCGAATGGTCTAAAACGTGTGCCTGGTGTTCAAGCACACGTTTTAGACCATTCCAATGAAGGTATTCCTTGTAAGTAACGAGATCGCAGCACTTCTCAAGCGCCAGCGTGTCGACCGACACGAATCTCCTGCTGACAGCTTTACAGCTGTCAGTAGGAAACAGTGAACTTTAAACGCCTGTATCTCTTAAACTATAGCGGTTTGAGAGATGCTGTTTTTTGCACTTAGCTCAGCTTTTTAAGCTCTTCTAAATGCAAAAAAAACTTTTTTTTGGACATTACTAACACTTTAAACATTTTTGTAGTTTTTTAAATATAGCAAAATATAATTCTGAAACAGACATTAAAAAATAAAGAACTGTTTTTATGTAATGATTGTGTTTTTGGGGGTTTTTTATTTGTCATTTACGTGCCAGACTGTGAAGTTTGTTTTTTAGTTTTTGGATTTAGAGAGTGGTGGTCCTTGTCAGCCTGCATAGAGGTCAATACATGTTCCTGTCTCTCCAGTTGTGTGCCATTTGCATTGTAGTTTTTCATCTTTTGCTAAAAAATGTTACTGCTCCTTTAAGTTACTAGTAGAAACCGGTGTACCTATACATTAATATTGATACTAAGTTAACTCCTTGGATCCTGTGGAGGTCTCCATTGCATTGTGAAGCAATGTGTTGGAGACCTCTTTAGCATCCAAGGGGTTAAATTGTTTAATTTGTTGGGTTCCCAGAGATTTTGCACAATGTTCTACCACCGCAAAACATTTGATAACCATTGTTTAAAAAACTAATAGGGCCATTAATTCCTATAGGTACAATTCCCATATCACACCTTGACTTTTTGAAACTCCTTTACCAGCTAAGGTGTTAATGGAGACCATTTTGGAATATTAAACTGCCCATGTTCTCATTGAGATACAAATGCTGAACTACTGGACAGTAATCCTGAGTCTTGTGAAATAAGGTTGATGGACACGTCCAAGAATCACAATGTGGGTGAGTCTATTAATATGATTCCACTATAAAATAAGTCCTAGCATCAAACTGTATGCTGAAAATTCCCCCATAAGGCTTCCTCTTTCAAGGGCTGCAAGTCCAGGGCTGGATTTACATCTTAGGCACCCCTAGGCAAGGCACTCTAGGAGCCCGTAGCTCAACCCATGACCACACCCCTACTCCTCCCATGAACTCATCCTCAATCTTATCTGTTTCCCCGGTACATAAAAATTCTTGGAGTATAATAATCAAGAACCAAAAAAAGCTTTAACCCATTGGTTGCTAGAGAGCTCTCCAACACATTGCTTCAAAATGCTTTGGAGATCTCTCTAGCGACCAAGGAGTTAAATATTAGTCTGTAAAGTGGTATATAAACTGGTGCAGAGATTTGAGATTGCTCTGGCCACACCCACAATTCAGAATGTGGGTGTGGCCAGCACAGCTGAGGTTCCCCTCAAAACTTGGAGCTCTAGCTAGTTGCTTACTCTGCCTATTGTGAAATCTGGCTCTGCACATGGCAGTGTATGGGCAGTTTAGGGAATTCCTCTGTGCTTTGTTTAATGACATGTTTAATGTCAAGTATTCATTGATGGACCTAGTGATTGAAAGCCCCAATTCATTGCAAGCAACTACAAATCCTAAATATTTTCTACTGTTACCATTTAATATGGCCTCCCAAACATGTCTGGGCCCTGATGTTTTGCACCTGCCGCTCAAATAGTAGTTTAGCCCTATAAGTACAAAGGTACAGAGGAAACTGTGGTAACTTTAGTCTATTTCCTATCACATGCTATAGGGGTGGCGTCTGCACATATAACTTATTACTGCTGGCAGAGTGATCATCACAAAGTGCTCATATGCGATAGTGAATACCCTGGAGACAGCACAGAAAATAAACTATGCTGATGAATACATACATCCTCCCAATTCCTGTTATCAAGGGTGCAGATGGTGCAGTTGTGCTGGGGCCTGGCATCCAAGCGGATCCCACATGGTTCACTATTTTCTAGTTATACCTTTGTGAAAATATATCTGTGTTAGAGGGACCCTGAAATGATCAATTAAGCCATTGCCAGTTATTATTGTTCATTAACTGATACAGATGTACTGAATACACCAGAAGTTATGGAGCAATTTATGGAACAAATCAACTGCAAACCAAACCGATGTACTAAGAAGAATTGGTGCTATGGAGCAATTCTGGAACAAACCAGCTGCACCAATGGGAACATAGCTGGAGCGATTTGTTATTGCAGTTTATTCTAATATTGTGCAGCACCACAGTGGGGCTGGTAAAATGGAATCAATTGATATTTGCGTTGTGCGCCTATCACAGGAACTTCATCAGAGTGTACCTATTATGCCTCCTAACATAACTAAATGTGCCAATCAAATTGAAACGTGATTGATTCAAGTGTCTAAATGTTTAAAGTAACAATGCTTAATTAATATGAATCCATCATACATCATTTAATGTTAAAGGGAAATATTAATCAAGTAACAAGATTTAGTTTAAGAAACATACTGAAATAACTATACTGAAGTTGGTATTTTTTTCTGCTTTTTGTAGTTTTTGCATAAAATCCTATAATCCACTGCTGTAGGCTGTTATGCAAATTTGTCTCGGCTCACCATCACCTAGCTTTTGTCTAAGGAGCTCTGTACAGCTGCTGTAAAATCTAACATCTGTTCGACACCTTCCCTTCGCTGTCACTCAGGTATCCTCCCAGGCTGTCTCTGTTTGTATGTTAACCCCTAGGAAAAAAAAGGTGCTACAGTGTTAACCAGTAGGTTAGATGGGATTCAATGTACTAAGATCCCTAACCTGAAGAAGGGACCTTAGTGTCCTGAAAGCTTGCACTTTCTATGGTCACAGTTATCCATTAACCCTTTGAGTGCCACAGGAGTACAGGACACGTTGCAAAGCACTGGAACTCAAAGGGTTAAAAGGTATCACATTTACATCACACTTGTTAGTTATTTGTATAAGAGTACATTGAATCACATCTATGTTAATCCCACATACATTGTGTAGTTTACCAGAAAATAGCACCTTCTACACTAGGCTTTTCAGCAAAATGGAGAGGGGTGAGAGTGGGAGAGAAGATTGCACAAATAAAACGGAATAAAAAGACAGAAATTAGTAACAAAACACAAAATAACTCAACTAGGTTAATTACTGATATTGTGCAATGTTGTATTAGAGCTCAATGCAACACTAGTTTCCTAGTGAACATACCTGGGAACTTTTTCTTCTGTCCTCCCCGAAGCAGGAGGCCTGTGGTGCCATTGAGGGAGACAAATGACGCAATTTGTGTCAAAAGGGGTGGGGCTTAATCGCAACTGCAGGGCAGGGTTACAGAAACCTGTTAAAACTATAGGTAATAGGCCGGGGAAGGAGGAGAAGTGGGTGGGGAGTGGGTGGAACTGACAGGGAAGGAGCACCAATAGGAAGAGTTTCTTAAGAAACCTCATTCTTCCCAGAGAATCAGACTCTGCCCCGGAGACAGAGTCAAAACCAAAGTCTCCTGGGGAAATCCAGCTATGCTAATGAAGTTTCCTCTTTAATAAATATATAATACATACAAAACATTGTTAACAGTTAATCCCTAAAGGTATGCCCCATACATCAACAATGATGCATGGGACATGCCCTTAGGGTAGACACTTATTAGACACTTGAATCAGTCACGTTCCAAGTTGACTGGTATGTTTAGTTATATTAGAAGGCAGTGGTAGACTCAGATGAAGTTCCTGTCATGGGCACAAAATGTAAATATCGATTGTCTCTTTTTACCAGCCCCAGTGTGGTGCTGCACAATATTAGAACAAACTGCTATAACGGATCGCACCAGCTGTGTGTGCCACCTTTTTGTCTTTAGATTTTACATGTTGCCATTGGTGTAGCTGGTGTTTTCCAGAACTGATCCATAGCTCCAATTCTTCTCAGTTGATTTGTTTAATTTAAATGCAACAAGGAGGCAGTTAAATTTAAAGTGACAGTGCTTCAAACAAAAAAGTGACTGCACTATTGTGTAGGTGATATCAAAAAACACATGATATATTGTTAGTACATTGTAAATGCAATAGATTTTCCAAAAGACAGAGGATGAGTGGCACACCAATAAATAATGTGCTACCCACCCATCCGTGGACCACAAGGGGACAACAGTTATCGTGCCTATCAAAGTAACTAACAGACCACATGTTTATTTCATATGCCTAAGTGTATGAATAGGAACTTAATATGTATATAATAAAAAAATCTATAAAAAGTGAGCACGCTTAATAACACTTGTGCATATAAAAAATACCTAAATGTTGTATTCAATATGTGGGTTTAAAGTGCTAAATTGTAAAATGATACACTCATCATAATTAATTAAGTGCTAACTAACGTAAATGAATGTACAAATAGTTCACAAAGGGCTTGATTTAACTATGATGCAACTCCCATTAATATCAGCAATAATGTGTTTCTCAGTAAAAACTGCAAGAGCGATTATTCCAACAACATCACTCTTTGCAATAATATCAGCTATAATGTAATACTCAGTAGCAGCTGCAAGAGGGATTAGTCCAGCAATATCACAATTCACAATAATATCATCAATAATGTAATACTCAGTAGCACCAGTGAGAGAGATTAGCTAAACTACAATTCCCAATGACATGTCTCTGCAATGGCAAAAAAAATGACAAAAATAAATTAAAAAAAATAATTTCTAGAATCTAAAAGGCAAGAAAAAAAATATTGCCTTGTCTGTTTTTACAGTGGCTCATTTGCAAATGGAAATGCAGCTTAACCCTTTAAGGTCCCTTGATGGTCCTGGCACGTCATAGGTCGGTGATCCATAAGGACCCATGACGTGCCAGGACCATTGGGTGAGCCCTGAATCCGATTCAGAAAAAAAAAAAGGGCCGTGGTCCTTAAGCGCCGGCCTGGTGAGAGATCGGACAGTCCTTAAGGGGTTCAGGAGCCATTGTCCTATTCCTGTGGGCGTTTTTACATGTTAATGTGCACTTCTCCATATGCACTATGGTCCAATAGCTGTCTATGCTGTCGGAGTTCCCAGTTCCCACTTTGACTACCTGGAGCTGGTGAAGTTGGGATGTTTCTATAGCTCACTGAGGAGTGAGAGGACAATTTACTGTCTACTAGAAATCAGAGACAGCAGCTGTCCTCTTTTAACCCATTCATTGCCTAAGAAATGAGCATTGCATACTCCTGTGACACTAAATGGATTAGAACATTAAAAGCCATTGCCACATTTGGTTTATACACTGATAGAACTGGCAGAAATTATCTGTCATTCTCTACTTACTAAAACAGTTGATAAGTGGGCTATCCATCATTCAGATGAATCAGGTAAACAGAGGACTCACAAGGCACTGCACTGCAGAGTGCCTTGCAAGTCCTTTGTTTACCTGGGGCAATGTGTTGAAGATCCTTCTGTCATTCAAGGGGTTAAAAATATCTCTTCAATCAATGGGAATTTAGGGAATTTTTTGTTCCCTGTAAGTCAATTGCACCACTTTTTCCTTAATACAACAACCTCAGCAATTATTTTAACCAGCAAAGAATTTATAAATAAACCCATGCAATGTCATGCTGATTTCCCTCAATTAATTTTGTGTCAGTACTGTTTTTTTTAAATGAACAAAGAGGTTTAAAATAGCATTTTTACCAGTTTAAACATTCTCTTTACAAATGTTCCATGATGTCATCTTGTTTTGTATATAAGGTCTCTGTCCTTATTTATTTCCATGTATGGTTCATCCATGCATCTGTTGATGTCTCACTTCCTTCCAGATATCAGAGCTACAATTGATCTACTCTGTCAGACTCTTTGATTTCTTGTATAGACCTAAAAATATATTATGTTTATCAAAGGGATAGTAACCCTGTATTCTGACTTTACATTTTATGCAAGTGCATTACACATAAAGTCAAATTGATTAAGCTTTTTATTACCATAAAATCTCAGGTATAATATGCACCTGTGTATAATATGCAGGTGTGAATTATACCTAAGGATTTTAGGAGATGTAAAAGTATACATGTATAATACGCCCCCTTAATTACCCCCTCTTCCCTCCATCTTCCAAACAAAATATATACAATCCTGGTTCTGCTCCTTTCCCTCTCCAACCACCACAAAACGAGCCCACCATCCCCTTCATCACCTCATCTCCATCACGTTGACCCACAGTCAAGCTAACAGTAGTGCCCTGTGAGGATATTCAGTCCCTTAAAGGGCAATACCATAGTTTGAAAGATTCAGTCCACATGCTTGATTCTCTGTCACCCAGTCTTCCTTTCCCATCAGCCAGGCTTCAGTTTAAGTTAAAGAGTAGTGTTGAGCGAGCATGCTCGGCCGATGCTCGGATCGGCTCGAGCATCGCTCTGCTCGGCACTTGGCGGTACTCGTACGAGTACCGCATGTGATCGCCCGCCATGTTCGGGTCTCCTCCCCGCACGTTTTGCGGCTGCTGCGCAGCCAATAAACGTGCAGGGAGGCTCTGACATCAGTGTAATGCCAGCAGCCATGTTGGCTGCTGGCATTACACTGATTGGCTGGCCAGAACCCGTGGTCGGGTGCTGTATAGCACCTGACCAGCGAGTTCGGCTCAGTCTTAGCCAGGGAGAGATGAGGATAGAAAGGGAAAGTCAGTGTAGGGAGAAAAAAAGCAAAATTGTGAAAAAAAAAGAACCAAAAGTCCTTTTTAGGACTACTGTGTGTGGGGGCAGCAGGTTATTTTGTGTGGGGGGAAAAAACAAAAAAAAAACATTTTCATATATTCTGTTTAGTGTGCAAAGTTGCAGATTAGAGCACATTCTGTTTAGTGTGCAAAGTTGCAGATTAGAGCACATTCTGTTTAGTGTGCAAAGTTGCAGATTAGAGCACATTCTGTTTAGTGTGCAAAGTTGCAGATTAGAGCACATTCTGTTTAGTGTGCAAAGTTGCAGATTAGAGCACATTCTGTTAAGTCTTCAAACTAAAATATCAAAGTCACATATTCCATTCAGTGTGCGTCGCCGCAGTTTAGCAGCACATTCTGTGTACTGTGCAGAGTTGCAGAATAGGAAGAAATACTGTTAAGTCTTCAAACTAAAATATCAAAGTCACATATTCCATTCAGTGTGCTTCGCCGCAGTTTAGCAGCACATTCTGTTTACTGTGCAGAGTTGCAGAATAGGAAGAAATACTGTTAAGTCTTCAAACTAAAATATCAAAGTCACATATTCCATTCAGTGTGCTTCGCCGCAGTTTAGCAGCACATTCTGTGTACTGTGCAGAGTTGCAGAATAGGAAGAAATACTGTTAAGTCTTCAAACTCAAATATCAAAGCCACATATTCCATTCAGTGTGCTTCGCCGCAGTTTAGCAGCACATTCTGTGTACTGTGCAGAGTTGCAGAATAGGAAGAAATACTGTTAAGTCTTCAAACTCAAATATCAAAGTCACATATTCCATTCAGTGTGCATCACCGCAGTTTAGCAGCCTATTCTGTGTACTCTGCACAGTTGCAGAATAGGAAGATATACTGTTAAGTCTTCAAACTAAAATATCAAAGTCACATATTCCATTCAGTGTGCGTCACCGCAGTTTAGCAGCCTATTCTGTGTACTCTGCACAGTTGCAGAATAGGAAGAAATACTGTTAAGTCTTCAAACTCAAATATCAAAGTCAAATATATTAAATTCAGTGTGCTTCGCCGCAGTTTAGCAGCCTATTCTGTGTACTCTGCACAGTTGCAGAATAGGAAGAAATACTGTTAAGTCTTCAAAGTAAAATATCAAAGTCACATATTCCATTCAGTGTGCTTCGCCGCAGTTTAGCAGCCTATTCTGTGTACTCTGCACAGTTGCAGAATAGGAAGAAATACTGTTAAGTCTTCAAACTCAAATATCAAAGTCAAATATATTAAATTCAGTGTGCTTCGCCGCAGTTTAGCAGCCTATTCTGTGTACTCTGCACAGTTGCAGAATAGGAAGAAATACTGTTAAGTCTTCAAAGTAAAATATCAAAGTCACATATTCCATTCAGTGTGCGTCACCGCAGTTTAGCAGCCTATTCTGTGTACTCTGCACAGTTGCAGAATAGGAAGAAATACTGTTAAGTCTTCAAAGTAAAATATCAAAGTCACATATTCCATTCAGTGTGCGTCACCACAGTTTAGCAGCCTATTCTGTGTACTCTGCACAGTTGCAGAATAGGAAGAAATACTGTTAAGTCTTCAAAGTAAAATATCAAAGTCACATATTCCATTCAGTGTGCGTCACCGCAGTTTAGCAGCATATTCTGTGTACTCTGCACAGTTGCAGAATAGGAAGAAATACTGTTAAGTCTTCAAAGTAAAATATCAAAGTCACATATTCCATTCAGTGTGCGTCACTGCAGTTTAGCAGCCTATTCTGTGTACTCTGCACAGTTGCAGAATAGGAAGAAATACTGTTAAGTCTTCAAAGTAAAATATCAAAGTCACATATTCCATTCAGTGTGCGTCACCGCAGTTTAGCAGCCTATTCTGTGTACTCTGCACAGTTGCAGAATAGGAAGAAATACTGTTAAGTCTTCAAAGTAAAATATCAAAGTCACATATTCCATTCAGTGTGCGTCACCGCAGTTTAGCAGCCTATTCTGTGTACTCTGCACAGTTGCAGAATAGGAAGAAATACTGTTAAGTCTTCAAAGTAAAATATCAAAGTCACATATTCCATTCAGTGTGCTTCGCCTCAGTTTAGCAGCCTATTCTGTGTACTCTGCACAGTTGCAGAATAGGAAAAAATACTGTTAAGTCTTCAAACTCAAATATCAAAGTCAAATATATTAAATTCAGTGTGCTTCGCCGCAGTTTAGCAGCCTATTCTGTGTACTCTGCACAGTTGCAGAATAGGAAGAAATACTGTTAAGCCTTCAAAGTAAAATATCAAAGTCACATATTCCATTCAGTGTGCGTCACCGCAGTTTAGCAGCCTATTCTGTGTACTCTGCACAGTTGCAGAATAGGAAGAAATACTGTTAAGTCTTCAAAGTAAAATATCAAAGTCACATATTCCATTCAGTGTGCGTCACCGCAGTTTAGCAGCCTATTCTGTGTACTCTGCACAGTTGCAGAATAGGAAGAAATACTGTTAAGTCTTCAAAGTAAAATATCAAAGTCACATATTCCATTCAGTGTGCGTCACCGCAGTTTAGCAGCCTATTCTGTGTACTCTGCATAGTTGCAGAATAGGAAGAAATACTGTTAAGTCTTCAAAGTAAAATATCAAAGTCACATATTCCATTCAGTGTGCGTCACCGCAGTTTAGCAGCCTATTCTGTGTACTCTGCACAGTTGCAGAATAGGAAGAAATACTGTTAAGTCTTCAAAGTAAAATATCAAAGTCACATATTCCATTCAGTGTGCGTCACCGCAGTTTAGCAGCCTATTCTGTGTACTCTGCACAGTTGCAGAATAGGAAGAAATACTGTTAAGTCTTCAAAGTAAAATATCAAAGTCACATATTCCATTCAGTGTGCGTCACCGCAGTTTAGCAGCCTATTCTGTGTACTCTGCACAGTTGCAGAATAGGAAGAAATACTGTTAAGTCTTCAAAGTAAAATGTCAAAGTCACATATTCCATTCAGTGTGCTTCGCCGCAGTTTAGCAGCCTATTCTGTGTACTCTGCACAGTTGCAGAATAGGAAGAAATACTGTTAAGTCTTCAAACTCAAATATCAAAGTCAAATATATTAAATTCAGTGTGCTTCACCGCAGTTTAGCAGCCTATTCTGTGTACTCTGCACAGTTGCAGAATAGGAAGAAATACTGTTAAGTCTTCAAAGTAAAATATCAAAGTCACATATTCCATTCAGTGTGCGTCACCGCAGTTTAGCAGCCTATTCTGTGTACTCTGCACAGTTGCAGAATAGGAAGAAATACTGTTAAGTCTTCAAAGTAAAATATCAAAGTCACATATTCCATTCAGTGTGCGTCACCGCAGTTTAGCAGCCTATTCTGTGTACTCTGCACAGTTGCAGAATAGGAAGAAATACTGTTAAGTCTTCAATGTAAAATATCAAAGTCACATATTCCATTCAGTGTGCGTCACCGCAGTTTAGCAGCCTATTCTGTGTACTCTGCACAGTTGCAGAATAGGAAGAAATACTGTTAAGTCTTCAAAGTAAAATATCAAAGTCACATATTCCGTGTAAGATGAAGAAGGCGGGTAAAAAGGGACGGGGAAGTGGACGTGATCCTGATAGTTCAGGGCGCGGGTCAGGACGCGGAGAAACTGTGCCTGGTGCCAGACCACAAGAAAGAAAGACATCCACCATACCTAGCTTCATGTCTAATTTTACAGGGCGTCGCAGGACATCACCCTCGCGGTCCGACCACTGCGAACAGGTGGTCGGTTGGATGTCAGCTAATACTGCTTCCAGTCGGTTAAGCACCACCCTGTCTTCCACCAAGTCCACGCTCAGTAGCCAAGAGTCTGGTCAACATAATCCTCACTCTGATCATCCTTCCTCCCACCATACACGGTCTGGTCAAAGAAGTGATCCCACACTGGGATATAGTGATGAGCTCGTCTCATCACCAATCCTTCATTTGACCCTCTCTCCAAGCACGCTTGCAGAGGAACATGACATCTTATGCCCTGATTCACAACCTCTAGAGGGTACCCAATCACAAGAAGATGACAGATGTGAACGGCATTTAAGGTCAAAGGAAGTAGTGGATGATGATGATGATGATGAGACACAGTTGCCATTAAATCAACCACTATTACTGTCTCAAGACCTTGTTGAGGAGGATGTTATACAGTTCTCAATGACTGAGTATGTGGTGGGATCAAGACATGAGGAGGATGATCAGAGTGAGGAAGTGGAGGAGGACTTGGTGGACGATGAGGTGACTGACCCCACCTGGGAAGGTGTAGAGCCGAGCGATGACAGCAGTCCTGAGGGTGAGCCATCTGCAGCACCGCAACAGGCTGGAAGAGGCAGTGGTGTGGCTACAGAAAGAAGGCGGACCGCACCAAACCGGCCCGCAAATGTTCCACGGAGCACCCCCTTGCATAAATCTCCCTTGCCAAGGGCTAGGTGTTCCGCGGTATGGCGTTTTTTTAAGGAAAGTGCGGACGACAAAAGAATTGTAGTTTGCAACCTGTGCCACACCAGAATGAGCCGAGGCATGAACACTAGAAACCTCACCACCACCAGCATGATCCGACACATGGCATCCAAGCACCGTAATAAGTGGGAGGAACGCCTGGATCGCCCATCTGTGTCTGCAGGCCACACCACTGCCTCCTCTTCCCCTGTTTTCGGTGCCGGCCAATCGCCTGTCGAAGGCGCAGGCCCGCATACCTCCCGCCCTGCACCTGTACCATCTGAAGCACCATCAGCGACCACATCCACTTCCCTGTCCCAGCACAGCGTCCAAATGTCGTTACCCCAGGCATTTGAGCGCAAGCGAAAATACCCAGCCACCCACCCACAGGCCATAGCACTAACCTCACACCTTTCCAAATTACTGGCCATCGAAATGCTGCCATTTAGGCTTGTGGACACTGAGTCCTTCCGCAGCCTGATGGCAGCAGCTGTCCCTCGGTACGCGGTCCCCAGCCGCCACTACTTTTCCCGGTGTGCCATCCCCGCATTACACCACCATGTGTCCCGTAACATCACCCGTGCCCTGACCAACGCAGTTACTGGGAAGGTCCACTTAACGACTGACACATGGACAAGTGCTTGTGGCCAGGGACGCTACATTTCCCTGACGGCACACTGGGTGAATGTCGTGGAGGCTGGGAGCGACTCGGACCCTGGGATGGCACGGGTGCTACCCACGCCGAGGATTGCGGGCCCTACCTCCATCAGGGTTTCCGCCAGCACCTACGTTATTGGCTCCTCCTCCTCCGTTTCCACCTCCGAATTCTCTACACGCAGCGCCACTCCCCCATCAGCCAGTAGCTGGAAGCAGTGTAGCACTGCAGTGGGGAAGCGTCAACAGGCCGTGCTGAAGCTGATCTGCCTTGGGGACAAACAGCACACGGCCTCAGAGCTGTTGCAGGGGATTAGTCACCAGACCGAGCAGTGGCTCTCGCCACTCAACCTGCAACCAGGCATGGTTGTGTGTGATAATGGGCGTAACTTGGTGGCGGCTTTGGAGCTCGGCAAGCTCACACACGTACCATGCCTAGCGCATGTATTTAATTTAGTGGTTCAGCGATTTCTAAAAACCTACCCCAATGTGCATGATCTCTTGACCAAGGTGCGCCGCGTGTGTGCACATTTCCGTAAGTCATCAACAGCTTCGGCCGGCCTGTTGAAGCTGCAGCAGTGCTTACAATTGCCAGCTCACTGGCTGCTGTGTGATGTGAGCACTCGCTGGAACTCCACCTTCCACATGTTGGCCCGGCTTTGTGAGCAGCAGAGGGCAGTAGTGGAGTACCAGCTGTTACACGGTCGTCGCCTCTCCGTTCAACTTCCTGTAATCAGAAGTGAGGAGTGGGAATGGATGTCAGACCTCTGTGAGGTTTTACGCAATTTTGAGGAATCGACACAGATGGTGAGCGGCGATAACGCTATTATCAGTGTAACCATCCCACTTCTGTGTCTACTGAAACGCTCGCTGCTCACAATTAAAACCGACGCTTTGCATGTGGAAGAGGTGGAAATGCGGGAGGAAGAGCTTACACAAGGTGATAGCCAGAGCACCCTCACTTCGTCTTCTCAGTGACAATTGGAGGAGGCGGAGGAGGAGGAGGAGGAGGAGGAAGACACGGTTGCCTCCGCTACAGAGGGTAGCCATGGAACTTTAGTTCCATCTCTTCAGCGTGGGTGGGCAGAAGAGGAGGAAGAGGATGAGGAGATTGAGAGTCATCCTCCTGGTGAGGACAGCGAAATCTTGCCTGTTGGTACTCTGGCACACATGGCTGACTTTATGTTAGGCTGCCTTTCCCGTGACCCACGCGTTATACGCATTTTAGACAACACGGATTACTGGGTGTTCACCCTTCTGGACCCCCGCTACAAAGAGAATTTCTCATCTCTCATTCCTCCGGTGGAGAGGACAAGCAAAATGGTGCAATACCAGAAGGTTCTTGTTGAAAAATTGCTCCAAAATTTTCCATCTGACAACGCTGGCGGCAGAGTACGTGCTACCTTGGCCAACCGAGAAGGGGAGAAAAGGGGAGCACACAGCAGTTCCGACAAAGGCAGGGCAACACTCTCCAAGGCGTGGGACACCTTCATGACACCCCGCCAGCACCCTCACCCTGATGCGCAGCCTAGTGTCACAAGGAGGGAAAAGTTTTGGAAGATGGTGAAGGAGTACGTAGCAGACCGTGTCAGCGTCCTCAATGATCCCTCTGTGCCTTACAACTACTGGGTGTCCAAGCTGGACACGTGGTATGAACTGGCACTCTACGCCTTGGAGGTGCTGGCCTGCCCTGCCGCCAGCGTTCTGTCTGAGCGGGTATTTAGTGCTGCTGGTGGCATCATAACAGATAAGCGTATCCGCCTTTCCACCGAAAATGCTGATAGGTTGACACTAGTGTTGAGCGAGCATGCTCGGCCGATGCTCGGATCGGCTCGAGCATCGCTCTGCTCGGCACATGGCGGTACTCGTACGAGTACCGCATGTGCTCGCCCGCCATGTTCGGGTCTCCTCCCCGCACGTTTTGCGGCTGCTGCGCAGCCAATAAACGTGCAGGGAGGCTCTAACATCGGTGTAATGCCAGCAGCCATGTTGGCTGCTGGCATTACACTGATTGGCTGGCCAGAACCCGTGGTCGGGTGCTGTATAGCACCTGACCATCGAGTTCGGCTCAGTCTGAGCCAGGGAGAGCTGAGGATAGGAAGGGAAAGGCAGTGTAGGGAGGAAAAAAAAAAATTGTGAAAAAAAAGAACCAAAAGTCCTTTTTAGGACTACTGTGTGTGGGGGCAGCAGGTTATCTTGTGTGGGGGGAAAAAAAAAAAAAAAAAAAAAAAATATTCTGTTTAGTGTGAAAAGTTGCAGATTAGAGCACATTCTGTTTAGTGTGCACAGTTGCAGATTAGAGCACATTCCGTTTAGTGTGCAAAGTTGCAGATTAGAGCACATTCTGTTTAGTGTGCAAAGTTGCAGATTAGAGCACATTCTGTTTAGTGTGCAAAGTTGCAGATTAGAGCACATTCTGTTAAGTCTTCAAACTAAAATATCAAAGTCACATATTCCATTCAGTGTGCGTCGCCGCAGTTTAGCAGCACATTCTGTGTACTGTGCAGAGTTGCAGAATAGGAAGAAATACTGTTAAGTCTTCAAACTAAAATATCAAAGTCACATATTCCATTCAGTGTGTTTCACCGCCGTTTAGCAGCCTATTCTGTGTACTGTGCAGAGTTGCAGAATAATAAGAAATACTGTTAAGTTTTCAAACTAAAATATCAAAGTCACATATTCCATTCAGTGTGTTTCACCGCCGTTTAGCAGCCTATTCTGTGTACTGTGCAGAGTTGCAGAATAATAAGAAATACTGTTAAGTTTTCAAACTCAAATATTAAAGTCACATATTCCATTCAGTGTGTTTCACCGCCGTTTAGCAGCCTATTCTGTGTACTGTGCAGAGTTGCAGAATAATAAGAAATACTGTTAAGTTTTCAAACTCAAATATTAAAGTCACATATTCCATTCAGTGTGTTTCACCGCCGTTTAGCAGCCTATTCTGTGTACTCTGTACAGTTGCAGAATAATAAGAAATACTGTTAAGTTTTCAAACTCAAATATTAAAGTCACATATTCCATTCAGTGTGTTTCACCGCCGTTTAGCAGCCTATTCTGTGTACTCTGTACAGTTGCAGAATAATAAGAAATACTGTTAAGTTTTCAAACTCAAATATTAAAATCACATATTCCATTCAGTGTGTTTCACCGCCGTTTAGCAGCCTATTCTGTGTACTCTGTACAGTTGCAGAATAATAAGAAATACTGTTAAGTTTTCAAACTCAAATATTAAAGTCACATATTCCATTCAGTGTGTTTCACCGCCGTTTAGCAGCCTATTCTGTGTACTCTGTACAGTTGCAGAATAATAAGAAATACTGTTAAGTTTTCAAACTCAAATATTAAAGTCACATATTCCATTCAGTGTGTTTCACCGCCGTTTAGCAGCCTATTCTGTGTACTCTGTACAGTTGCAGAATAATAAGAAATACTGTTAAGTTTTCAAACTCAAATATTAAAGTCACATATTCCATTCAGTGTGTTTCACCGCCGTTTAGCAGCCTATTCTGTGTACTCTGTACAGTTGCAGAATAATAAGAAATACTGTTAAGTTTTCAAACTCAAATATTAAAGTCACATATTCCATTCAGTGTGTTTCACCGCCGTTTAGCAGCCTATTCTGTGTACTCTGTACAGTTGCAGAATAATAAGAAATACTGTTAAGTTTTCAAACTCAAATATTAAAGTCACATATTCCATTCAGTGTGTTTCACCGCCGTTTAGCAGCCTATTCTGTGTACTCTGTACAGTTGCAGAATAATAAGAAATACTGTTAAGTTTTCAAACTCAAATATTAAAGTCACATATTCCATTCAGTGTGTTTCACCGCCGTTTAGCAGCCTATTCTGTGTACTGTGCAGAGTTGCAGAATAATAAGAAATACTGTTAAGTTTTCAAACTAAAATATCAAAGTCACATATTCCATTCAGTGTGTTTCACCGCCGTTTAGCAGCCTATTCTGTGTACTGTGCAGAGTTGCAGAATAATAAGAAATACTGTTAAGTTTTCAAACTCAAATATTAAAGTCACATATTCCATTCAGTGTGTTTCACCGCCGTTTAGCAGCCTATTCTGTGTACTCTGTACAGTTGCAGAATAATAAGAAATACTGTTAAGTTTTCAAACTCAAATATTAAAGTCACATATTCCATTCAGTGTGTTTCACCGCCGTTTAGCAGCCTATTCTGTGTACTCTGTACAGTTGCAGAATAATAAGAAATACTGTTAAGTTTTCAAACTCAAATATTAAAGTCACATATTCTGTGTAAGATGAAGAAGGCGGGTAAAAAGGGACGGGGAAGTGGACGTGATCCTGAAAGTTCAGGGCGCGGGTCAGGACGCGGAGAAACTGTGCCTGGTGCCAGAGCACAAGAAAGAAAGACATCCACCATACCTAGCTTCATGTGTAATTTTACAGGGCGTCGCAGGACATCACTCTCGAGGTCCGACCACTGCGAACAGGTGGTCGGTTGGATGACAGCTGATACTGCTTCCAGTCGGTTAAGCACCACCCTGTCTTCCACCAAGTCCACTCTCAGTAGCCAAGAGTCTGGTCAACATAATCCTCACTCTGATCATCCTTCCTCCCACCATACACGGTCTGGTCAAAGAAGTGATCCCACACTGGGATATAGTGAGGAGCTCGTCTCATCACCAATCCTTCATTTGACCCTCTCTCCAAGCACGCTTGCAGAGGAACATGACATCTTGTGCCCTGATTCACAACCTCTAGAGGCTACCCAATCACAAGAAGATGACAGATGTGAACGGCATTTAAGGTCAAAGGAAGTAGTGGATGATGATGATGATGATGAGACACAGTTGCCATTAAATCAACCACTATTTCCGTCTCAAGACCTTGTTGAGGAGAATGTTATACAGTTGTCAATGACTGAGTATGTGGTGGGATCAAGACTTGAGGAGGATGATCAGAGTGAGGAAGTGGAGGAGGACTTGGTGGACGATGAGGTGACTGACCCCACCTGGGAAGGTGTAGAGCCGAGCGATGACAGCAGTCCTGAGGGTGAGCCATCTGCAGCACCGCAACAGGCTGGAAGAGGCAGTGGTGTGGCTACAGAAAGAAGGCGGACCGCACCAAACCGGCCCGCAAATGTTCCACGGAGCACCCCCTTGCGTAAATCTACCTTGCCAAGGGGTAGGTGTTCCGCGGTATGGCGTTTTTTTAAGGAAAGTGCGGACGACAAAAGAATTGTAGTTTGCAACCTGTGCCACACCAGAATGAGCCGAGGCATGAACACTAGAAACCTCACCACCACCAGCATGATCCGACACATGGCATCCAAGCACCGTAGTAAGTGGGAGGAACGCCTGGATCGCCCATCTGTGTCTGCAGGCCACACCACTGCCTCCTCTTCCCCTGTTTTCGGTGCCGGCCAATCGCCTGTCGAAGGCGCAGGCCCGCATACCTCCCGCCCTGCACCTGTAGCATCTGAAGCACCATCAGCGACCACATCCACTTCCCTGTCCCAGCACAGCGTCCAAATGTCGTTACCCCAGGCATTTGAGCGCAAGAGAAAGTACCCAGCCACCCACCCACAGGCCATAGCACTAACCTCACACCTTTCCAAATTACTGGCCATCGAAATGCTGCCATTTAGGCTTGTGGACACTGAGTCCTTCCGCAGCCTGATGGCAGCAGCTGTCCCTCGGTACGCGGTCCCCAGCCGCCACTACTTTTCCCGGTGTGCCATCCCCGCATTACACCACCATGTGTCCCGTAACATCACCCGTGCCCTGACCAACGCAGTTACTGGGAAGGTCCACTTAACGACTGACACATGGACAAGTGCTTGTGGCCAGGGACGCTACATTTCCCTGACGGCACACTGGGTGAATGTCGTGGAGGCTGGGAGCGACTCGGACCCTGGGATGGCACGGGTGCTACCCACGCCGAGGATTGCGGGCCCTACCTCCATCAGGGTTTCCACCAGCACCTACGTTATTGGCTCCTCCTCCTCCGTTTCCACCTCCGAATTCTCTACACACAGCGCCACTCCCCCATCAGCCAGCAGCTGGAAGCAGTGTAGCACTGCAGTGGGGAAGTGTCAACAGGCCGTGCTGAAGCTGATCTGCCTTGGGGACAAACAGCACACGGCCTCAGAGCTGTTGCAGGGGATTAGTCACCAGACCGAGCAGTGGCTCTCGCCACTCAACCTGCAAGCAGGCATGGTTGTGTGTGATAATGGGCGTAACTTGGTGGCGGCTTTGGAGCTTGGCAAGCTCACACACGTACCATGCCTAGCGCATGTATTTAATTTAGTGGTGCAGCGATTTCTAAAAACCTACCCCAATGTGCATGATCTCTTGACCAAGGTGCGCCGCGTGTGTGCACATTTCCGTAAGTCATCAACAGCTTCAGCCGGCCTGTTGAAGCTGCAGCAGCGCTTACAATTGCCAGCTCACCGGCTGCTGTGTGACGTGAGCACGCGCTGGAACTCCACCTTCCACATGTTGGCCCGGCTTTGTGAGCAGCAGAGGGCAGTAGTGGAGTACCAGCTGTTACACGGTCGTCGCCTCTCCGTTCAACTTCCTGTAATCAGAAGTGAGGAGTGGGAATGGATGTCAGACCTCTGCGAGGTTTTACGCAATTTTGAGGAATCGACACAGATGGTGAGCGGCGATAACGCTATTATCAGTGTAACCATCCCACTTCTGTGTCTACTGAAACGCTCGCTGCTCACAATTAAAACCGACGCTTTGCATGTGGAAGAGGTGGAAATGGGGGAGGAAGAGCTTACACAAGGTGATAGCCAGAGCACCCTCACTTCGTCTTCTCAGCGACAATTGGAGGAGGCGGAGGAGGAGGAGGAGGAGGAAGACACGGTTGCCTCCGCTACAGAGGGTAGCCATGGAACTTTAGTTCCATCTCTTCAGCGTGGGTGGGCAGAAGAGGAGGAAGAGGATGAGGATATTGAGAGTCATCCTCCTGGTGAGGACAGCGAAATCTTGACTGTTGGTACTCTGGCACACATGGCTGACTTTATGTTAGGCTGCCTTTCCCGTGACCCACGCGTTGTACGCATTTTAGACAACACGGATTACTGGGTGTTCACCCTTCTGGACCCCCGCTACAAAGAGAATTTCTCATCTCTCATTCCTCCGGTGGAGAGGACAAGCAAAATGTTGCAATACCAGAAGGTTCTTGTCGAAAAATTGCTCCAAAATTTTCCATCTGACAACGCTGGCGGCAGAGTACGTGCTACCTTGGCCAACCGAGAAGGGGAGAAAAGGGGAGCACACAGCAGTTCCGAGAAAGGCAGGGCAACACTCTCCAAGGCGTGGGACACCTTCATGACACCCCGCCAGCACCCTCACCCTGATGCGCAGCCTAGTGTCACAAGGAGGGAAAAGTTTTGGAAGATGGTGAAGGAGTACGTAGCAGACCGTGTCAGCGTCCTCAATGATCCCTCTGTGCCTTACAACTACTGGGTGTCCAAGCTGGACACGTGGTATGAACTGGCACTCTACGCCTTGGAGGTGCTGGCCTGCCCTGCCGCCAGCGTTCTGTCTGAGCGGGTATTTAGTGCTGCTGGTGGCATCATAACAGATAAGCGTATCCGCCTTTCCACCGACAATGCTGATAGGTTGACACTTATAAAAATGAACAAGGCCTGGATTTCCCCTGACTTCTCCACTCCACTGGAGGAAAGCCCCGGGGGAACATAAACTCACTTTATATATGTTATTTACAATGATGGGAATACTCTGTATTCCCATTCACCCCTTCCACCCAAAAAACGGGTATATGGTTGACTCTTAATCTTCTCATCCTCCTCCTCCTCTTCCATATGCCCTGGGATATAATTTTTATATAGGGCCAGCTCACCAGCGGGCCCTGTGATATAATTTTTATATAGGGTCAGCTCACCAGCGGGCCCTGTTTGACAATTTTTATATAGGTCAGCTCACCAGCGGGCCTTCTCATATAATGTTTTATTGGGTCAGCTCTCTAGCGGGCCCTCTCATATAATGTTTTATAGCGTCAGCTCACTAGCGGGCCTTCGCATATAATGTTTAGGATGGTCAGCTCTGCAGCAGACCCTCACCCATAATGTTTTAGATGGTCAGCTCAGCGCACGTTTCCATCTTAATCATGGCCTCAGTTCTGAAAATCAAGGAAATTTTTGGGAGAATTTGCCTCTGCGCACGTTTCCCTCTTAATCATGGCCTCAGTTCTGAAAATCAAGGAAATTTTTGGGAGAATTTGCCTCTGCGCACGTTTCCCTCTTAATCATGGCCTCAGTTCTGAAAATCAAGGAAATTTTTGGGAGAATTTTCCTCTGCGCACGTTTCCCTCTTAATCATGGCCTCAGTTCTGAAAATCAAGGACATTTTTGGGAGAATTTGCAGATGATATACAAGTAAATATACAGCAAATATTGTTTGGTAACAATTTTTCGCCTAAAGTCGTTTTTATTTTCCTTTTTGTGTGTTTTATGGTCAGTCTGTAAAAATGGCGTACTACAGGCGAAAGATCGTTCCCAGCAGCGATGTTGGAGTCCAAGGTGCATCCAGACATCCTCCCTATGCTGTCCCTGAACCATTTCTGTAGTGTTTCCATCTTTTTCTGCCCTTTTCCTATGGACCAGGCACCCTCCCCTCATCAGAGCAGGGGGTGCCTGGTGTAATGCTCGAGTCCTCCCATTGACTTCAATGGGGCTCGGGTGCTCGGCCGAGCACTCGAGCCTCAGGGGGTGCTCGGTCAGAGCACCCGAACACCCGAGCATTGGGGTGCTCGCTCATCACTAGTTGACACTTATAAAAATGAACAAGGCCTGGATTTCCCCTGACTTCTCCACTCCACTGGAGGAAAGCCCTGGGGGAACATAAACTCACTTTATATATGTTATTTACAATGATGGGAATACTCTGTATTCCCATTCACCCCTTCCACCCAAAAAACGGGTATATGGTTGACTCTTAATCTTCTCATCCTCCTCCTCCTCTTCCATATACCCTGGGATATAATTTTTATATAGGGCCAGCTCACCAGCGGGCCCTGTTTGACAATTTTTGTATTGGTCAGCTCACCAGCGGGCCTTATCATATAATGTTTTATTGGGTCAGCTCTCTAGCGGGCCCTCTCATATAATGTTTTATTGGGTCAGCTCTCTAGCGGGCCCTCTCATATAATGTTTTATAGCGTCAGCTCACTAGCGGGCCTTCGCATATAATGTTTAGGATGGTCAGCTCCGCAGCAGACCCTCACCCATAATGTTTTAGATGGTCGGCTCAGCGCACGTTTCCCTCTTAATCATGGCCTCAGTTCAATAAAATCAAGGAAATTTTTGGGAGAATTTGCCTCTGCGCACGTTTCCCTCTTAATCATGGCCTCACTTCAGAAAATCGAGGAAATTTTTGGGAGAATTTGCAGATGATATACAAGTAAATATACAGCAAATATTGTTTGGTAACAATTTTTCGCCTAAAGTCGTTTTTATTTTCCTTTTTGTGTGTTTTATGGTCAGTCTGTAAAAATGGCGTACTACGGGCGAAAGATCGTTCCCAGCAGCAATGTTGGAGTCCAAGATGCATCCAGACATCCTCCCTATGCTGTCCCTGAACCATTTCTGTGGTGTTTCCATCATTTTCTGCCCTTTTCCTATGGACCAGACACCCTCCCCTCATCAGAGCAGGGGGTGCCTGGTGTAATGCTCGAGTCCTCCCATTGACTTCAATGGGGCTCGGGTGCTCGGCCGAGCACTCGAGCCTCCGGGGGTGCTCGGTCAGAGCACCCGAACACCCGAGCATTGGGGTGCTCGCTCATCACTATTAAAGAGGAACTTTCATCCGATTAATATAAATCCCCAAATCATAATTACATAACTACATTAGCGATATGCATAGACGTAGTTGTATTTTCAAGAATAAATGCTGAATTAGGGAAAAATAGAACCTTTTATGCAGACAGGAACCTGCTAGGATCTTGCTGTAGGCGCTGTCTGCACCTGCGCTGTCAGTCTCTTCCATTGCCTTAAGGCATAAAGGCATTCAGCTCACCAATCGTGGAGTTGAAGGGGACGGACAGGGCAGACGCCGAGATGCCATCTCTGCAAGATATCTGCTCTTTTCCCCGCTGCTGCCTGTCTGCCTAAAAGGTTCTATTTTTCTTTAATGCAGCAATTATTCTTGAAAATACAACTACGTCTATGCATATCGCAAATGTAATTATGATTTAAGACTCTATATTGATCTGATGAATGTTCCGCTTTAACTTGCATGCAGCCCAGCCAGTCAAGGTCAGTGGGGTCCTACATTGCCTCTGTCTACCTGCTGTGTTCAGTCCTACGTAGAGCTGCACGGAAACATAGGGCCTGGGTTCATTCAGAGTAGGGTATACAACGTGTACTCACTGCTCCAAATAAATGTCATTTATACGCACCTCTTACCTTCATCTGGGCAGAATATCATAATGACTACAATTATCTTCGGCCCGGATTAACCCATTTGAGTGCCAGAGGGGTATCCAACGCATTGAGAAGCAATGCGTTGGATACCCCTCTGGCAGTCAGAGGGTTAAGTGGGAGGTTACTATTATGAGGAGTTAATGTTTTTTTTAATGCAAATAACTGATCTAGATATGACATCTGTTTAAAGGTGTATACTTTTCAGCAAATCTGTTGAAGAACCACAAATACCTATACTGTAATAGGAGTATACTTTTGTTGAAACAAACATCACATGCCTCCTGATAGAGATTCATTAGTTAAAGGTTATCCGTTTCTCTGTGACATTTCTAAGTGAGTCAGACAATGAGGACATGTTGTGACATCTGACTAGTCATCAGGCTCAGTGAGGGAAAGCTCTGCTTGGAAATATTAATTAATGTCTAGTCTTGGCCTGCTGAGTTCATAGGCACTAGTGTTGAGCGAGCACCCCGATGCTCGGGTGCTCGGGTGCTCTGACCGAGCACCCCCTGAGGCTCGAGTGCTCGGCCGAGCACCCGAGCCCCATTGAAATGAATGGGGCGACACCAGGCACCCCCTGCTCTGATGAGGGGAGGGTGCCTGGTCAATGCCCCCTTCATCTCCGCTATGCCCCCTTCATCTCCGAATGCCCCCTTCAGCTCCGCAATGTCCCCCTTCAGCTCCGCTATGCCCCTCTTCCACAATGTGCCCCTTCATCTCCGCTATGCCCCTCTTCCACAATGTGCCCCTTCATCTCCGCTATGCCCCTCTTCCACAATGTCCCCCTTCATCTCCTCTATGCCATAGAGGAGATGAAGGGGGACGTTGTGGAAGAGGGGCATAGCGGAGATGAAGGGGCACATTGTGGAAGAGGGGCATAGCGGAGATGAAGGGGCACATTGTGGAAGACGGGCATAGCGGAGATGAAGGGGGACATTGTGGAAGAGGGGCATAGAGTCTATGCCCCTCTTCCACAATGTCCCCCTTCATCTCCGCAATGCCCCCTTCATCTCCGCAATGCCCCCGTACCTCCAGTCCCTGGTGGTCCAGCGGAGCGTCTTGTGATCTGTGCCTCTTCCGGCACAGATCCCCGCCACCCGAACATGGCGGGAGAGCACATGGCGGTACTCGACGAGTACCGCCATGTGCCGAGCAGAGCGATGCTCGAGCCGATCCGAGCATCGGCCGAGCACGCTCGCTCATCACTAATAGGCACCACTGCTAGTATACAAGTTGTATCAGTAAATATAAACAACAACAAAAGTGGTGGTAGATAGATAGATAGATAGATAGATAGATAGATAGATAGATAGATAGATAGAGATACTTATATGATAGTGTAAGGTGCACTGGATTTTGCATTAGAAGAGAAATCAGTGAGCTGGAAATTGTGTATAGATCAGGACTCAAAATTTCCACTCGCCACTAGCCAATGGCGAGTGAAAATTTAGCCCTGGCGAGTAGAAATTCAGCCCTGGTGGGTATGTTATGGCTTGCAGTGGCGAGTAACTTTTCAGGTCTGGCTAGTAGCAAAGGACTTCAAATTATAAGCCCTGGTATAGATAATTTAGTATATACTTATATTTCTCTGTATATTCAGGATGATAAATATAAGAACTCTGGAGAAATCCAACTGCATCAAGGGGATGAAAGAAAATTGTCATTGATTTAAATGGACTTTAACTCTTAATACTGAAAAGATATATATTGTGTGGTTTATCCTGCAGTTTAAAACATGGGAACTCCTACAGCTGAGAGGTGTTTTATTCAAACATTATTGCAGCTCAAACTTACATGTTGTGGGTGCAGTAGCTCACGACCTGAAATTCTATGATAGAACTGTTGCTACAGGAGTCTATAGACAGCTATAGTTAATGAACCATAAACCTTCATAAGATCATGTAGCAATAGAGCCACTATCAAATTTCAGGTCATGGAGGTACTGCAACCACAAAATGCAAGTTTGAGCTGCCATACATTTTTAATAAAACATTTCTCATCAGTGGGAATTCACTTTACTCAGCAGGAAAAAATCCTTCAATATGTATTTTTTTCAATCTTAAGCATATCTATCCATTTAAAATGGAATTGTAACCCCTTGAATGTTAGATAGGTCTCCAACTTATTGCAAAACAATTAGTTTGAGACCTTTCTAGCATTTAAGGGATTAAAATGCCATGTTTAACTATGTGGTGCAGTTGGTTTTTCGAAGAATTGCTCAGAGTTGTTTCCGGAATACAGCCTTTGTTATGTTCTGTTTAACAAGACCTTCCTGCTTTCTGTGGAGGACGTGAGGATGTACTGTTTGTTGACATATTCATCTACCACTAGACCTGAGGTGGACAAAGTGAGGTCTTCTAGATACTGCTGGACTACAAAGCCCATCACCAGGGCTGGATTTCCTAAAAGGCAGAGTAGGCAACTGTCTAGAGTGCCAAACTTTGAGAGGCGCCTCAGCTGTGTTTACCACATTCACATTCAGAATTTTGGGTGTGGTCAGCGCAATTACAGTGTCCATATACCCATTTTATATCCTATATCTGGATTTTTTAATATCTGAAAAGGTCATTGCTGCTGCATGCCATTCTGAGAGTTGAAATCTATGTTAGCACGCCACTCTATTGTCAGGGTAACCAACCTGTAGCTCACTAGCTGATAGATAGAATAATTTCCATCATGACTAATTGGGGATGATGGGGGTTGTACTCCCCGACAGCAGAAGAGCCAAAGGTTGCCTACCCCTGGCCTATAGCTGTGTACGTCAGCTCCAACTATGAATGTTTTTTTACATAAAACATTTAAGTGTAAATTATATATTTAGTCAATTCATTTGAAAGAGATTTAATCCATTGAGTGCAAGGAGGTATGCAACACATTGTATACCCTGAATTGGGAGAACGTTCTTGGACTTCCAGACCAAGAACATCCTCCCAATTCAGCTATATACAGTCTGTCAGCTTTAATTATAAGGAGCACCCTTTAAAAAGAACAATGTAAGTGTTATTTGGCTGAAGTCTGGTCACAAATGATGTCTGGACAATCATCTTGTCCTGCAAACTTGGTTTTTTGACTTTTGGAAAGAAGAAACCAGTACAAACGTGGTTCTGTTAGCTAATCACGCAGGACAGGAGGAGCATGTGGACACAGGGTGGCTGGAATTCAGTCAATAAGGACATCCTAGTTCCTTGCAATTGAGGCCGGCAGAATGCACCTGCAGGAAACTGAGAATTGAAATTAGTGGAATTTTGGATCAGGGAGTCTGGCAAACAGCGGTCATGCCCACCTTAAACCAGAAGAAAATCAGAGAGACCATGAAGGATTTAAAGTGATAGTAATGTTTCACAAAAAGCTCAGATAAATCTCCGTAGTATTTGGGGCCGCGGAGATACTGTCAGAGTTGTAGTTCAAGAATAATTGAATGATAAAGTATCCCCCTCCCACCCCTTTTAACTAGTGTAAGTCACCTCCCCTCAGATGTGGAATCTGGTCCTAGGACCAAACAGCTCACAAGGGACAATCTTCTTACTGTGAGCATAAGGAAAACCCCGCCCCCCTTTGACAGGTTTTTCAGGTTTTTCCTTATGCTTTGACAGTATTGAAATAACACTCTCCACGGCCCCAAATACTATGAAGATTAATCGTAGATGCTTTTTTTTTTTTTTTTAAACATTACTATCCATTTAAAAAAAAAAAAGAACAAGGTAAGGGGGGCATTTATTATTGAAGTATTTAAATCATGAAATGGGGTTCATTTGGGAGGGCTGCTATAATTATTATTATTATAAGATGTTTCATAACACTGAACTTAACCGCTTAACACTTTGAGTGCCAGAGAGCTATCACAATGAATTCGATACCTCTCTGGTTAAGGACCAGGACGGTGTGCAGCAATAGGCGATGCAATTTGTTGCGCGCTCCTCTGCCCTAATAGGGGCAACATCCCGTGACCACATTTTAAGATGCCATTAAGAAGAAACTCATTTTGTACAAATGAAATGACAGTGCTGAAAATGAATGTGGATTTTAACATGAATATCCTGCTAAATTGCCCACTTTTTCTTTTTAATTAGAGTCCTGCCTATATTTTCTGTCCACTGGTAATAACCACCTCATTATTCAGTGTGATGTGTTGGAGAAATGGATCATTGATTGCTGAAGTATTTCAGCTAACAATTTAGCTTAGCTCATGCAAGGCAATGTATTAGACTAATAGACTTATAGACTATGGTTAATTAAAATGCCTGTTTCTCATTTATTTTCCTGAACTGATAAATGTATGATTAATTATAAGATGAATGAACAATGGTTCATATCCTGTCTGTAAAACTGAATTAAACTATGTGCTTAAAGAGACAAACTCTTTCACATATTATTCAAGAGCAGAGTCAAATTTCTGATAATTTTTATTATTTTTCTTTTCATGTGCACTTATTTTCATACTTTTATGTCCTTGACAGTGAGCTCCATGAATTTCTGTTTTCAGAGATATTTCTGTCAGGGACTTTGAAATCAGGAAGAGAGACAAAATGTAACACTAGATGTATAGCAGTCAGTTCTCTGTATGCTGGATTTAAAGGGAATGTATCACCTAAAAAATATTTTTACCATATGTTTTGTTAATACAGTAGTAGTAGGAAATCTGTTTTTTTGTTTGTTTTTGCAACCTCAGTATAACCCTACCCGGAGCTTGATATAACGATAGAAGACATTCACAGCACACTGAAGGGAAGCATGAATTCGCTCCCTAGGGCAGCTGGAAGGGAGTTGGGAGCAGAAGTGTTCTGCTGGGCATATTATGCCTAAGTGCGCAGCAGAGAGGAGGCAATATCTTTAAAAATACTTACTTTTTAAAAGTTTTCCTACTGCTACTGTATTAAAATGTATGTTAAATATTTTTTTATGTGATACATCCCCTTTAATAGACTGGAAGATAGTATTACATTGTATCACGATCCCTGATTTCAAACCCCTGACAGAAAACACTCTGGAAACAGGCATTCAGGGAGCTCACTATCAAGGACATAAAAGAGTGAGGAAAAATAGGTTTTATGCACAAAAGATAAAGAATTCTTGATAAAACCGCCTGAACCATAAGGGCGATATAAGCATTTCTAAAATTATCATTGATTTAAATGGGGATTTTAACCCCTTGAATGCTAGTAAAGTCTCTATCACATGCTTCTCAATATGTTGGATACTTCTCTACTACATGTAGTGTTAACCCTTTGAGTGACAGAGAGGTATCCAATGTGTTGACACCTTTCTGACAATCAAAGGTTTAAAAGCTCTATTCCCAGCAATGGGAAGTTTTATTTGTCCTCTGTGATGCTGTTGGTTCGCTCCAGTATTATTGCAATTTTCTTTTGTGCAAAAGACCATAGACCTTTATACACAAAGTAAAAGAGGAACAATTCTGGAGTGGACCAACTGCATCACAAGGTAGAAAAAATATTTCCGGTAATTCCCGTTGATCTAAATGGGGCCTTTAATTATCTGAGTGCCAGAGAGATATACAGTGCAGTGCATTTCAAAGTGTTGGATACATCTCTGGCACTCAAATGGTTAACCCCCTAAAAGCTAGAAAGATATCCAAACGCATTGCCATGCATTGGAAATCTCTGTATCATAAAAGGGATGGGGGTTCAGTTGTCCTCTATGGATCAGTTGGCTTCCCCCAGAATTGTTCTTCTGTTCTTTTGTGCACGAAACCCTATGTAATTATGTACATTTATACCTGTTATAGAATACCCAGTGTAATCAGAACAGCCTGAAAGTCTCAGTACTAAAGTATGTTATGACAACAACCAGAAATTGTTAGGGAACAAATGTACTTAGCAATTTCCTGGCTGAGAGGTAAGGGTGAGATTTATGTCCTGCTCTAGTAGTAAACACAATTGTTCTTTCCTGAGGGCGGCCTGCAAAACTACTACAATATCATAACACGCCACACTGGAGCAGAGCATTATTCTGGGGTAAGGTCATAAATAACTGAAATCAGTGTTTACCTGATAAACTCCACCAGGGTGACTTCATTCTTTTCTAGTGATAGTAAAACACACACACACATACAGACACACACACACACACACACATACAGATATACACACACACACACACACACACACACACACACACACACACACACACACACATGCATACAGATATACACACAGACAGACACACACATACACACACACACATACAGAAATACACACACACACTCATACAGATATACACACATGCACACACACACACACAGACACACACACTCATACAGATATACACACAGACACACACACACACATATACAGATACACACACACGCGCACACACACACATATAGACACACATACACACACACACACACACACTCATACAGATATACACACACTCACACACACACAGACACATACAGACACACTCACAGATATATGATTTGATGCACCATGAGAAACAGTTCTGCCTGTTTCCCTTATTTAATACTTAGATTCAGTTAATATTTGTCCCAAGATTAAATTTATTTGTCACTATTATATCTGCTTTAAGACTCTTCCATGTATCCAATTCTAACACCATTTACATAAAGTATTTTTTCACATATTTTCTATTACTTTCCCACCCTCCATTTCCAGAGCGTGTCCTTCTGTTCTAATCTTTTTTTTTTCTTCAGAAAAACATTCCCCATGAAAATTATTTAACTCCTTTATTTTTGTTGCCTTCTATTCTCCAAACAATACATGTTAAGGTCAGGGTAGGATATATCTATGGCAGACATGTCAAACACAAGTGCTGTTGAGGGTTGCATACTCACAATCTCTCAGGAGGGCCACACCATTGGCTGCTGGGGTATCTATCTATCTATCTATCTATCTATATCTCTGTCTGTATCTCTGTCTGTATCTCTTGATCTATATATCCCTATCACTATATATATATATATATAGCTATTTTATTTCTATATATATCTCTAGTTCTTTATCTTTCTATCAATTTATCTATCTATTTATCTTTATACCTATCTAAATAACGGCGGGTAGTTCACGAGTCCAGAGGTCATAGGGTATAAAATGGGGGATGGTTCACTGTGTTTGGTATCTTGACAAAGATCCTGGAATGGGATCGAAACGTTGATCTTCAAATAAATAACAATTAGCACAGAACAGCAGTCCTGTGTGTGCTGATTTACATCTATAGACTATCTATATAACTCTATATTTCTGTCTTTATCTCTCTCTCTTTCTGTCTATATCTCTATCTCATTCTCTAGCTGTATCTTTATCTCTCTCTTTCTGTCTATATCTCTATCTCAGTCTCTAGCTGTATCTTTATATCTCTCTCTTTTTCTGTCTATATCTCTATCTCATTCTCTAGCTGTATCTTTATCTCTCTCTTTCTGTCTATATCTCTATCTCAGTCTCTAGCTGTATCTTTATCTCTCTCTTTCTGTCTATATCTCTGTCTCAGTCTCTAGCTGTATCTTTATCTCTCTCTCTTTCTGTCTATATCTCTATCTCAGTCTCTAGCTGTATCTTTATCTCTCTCTCTTTCTGTCTATATCTCAGTCTCAGTCTCTAGCTGTATCTTTATCTCTCTCTTTCTGTCTATATCTCTGTCTCAGTATCTAGCTGTATCTTTATCTCTCTCTCTTTCTGTCTATATCTCTATCTCAGTCTCTAGCTGTATCTTTATCTCTCTCTTTCTGTCTATATCTCTATCTCAGTCTCTAGCTGTATCTTTATCTCTCTCTCTTTCTGTCTATATCTCTATCTCAGTCTCTAGCTGTATCTTTATATATCTCTCTCTTTCTGTCTATATCTCTATCTCAGTCTCTAGCTGTATCTTTATCTCTCTCTTTCTGTCTATATCTCTCTCTCAGTCTCTAGCTGTATCGTTATATATCTCTCTATTTCTGTCTATATCTCTGTCTCAGTCTCTAGCTGTATCTTTATCTCTCTCTCTTTCTGTCTATATCTCTATCTCAGTCTCTAGCTGTATCTTTATATATCTCTCTCTTTCTGTCTATATCTCTATCTCAGTCTCTAGATGTATCTTTATCTCTCTCTTTCTGTCTATATCTCTATCTCAGTCTCTAGCTGTATCTTTATCTCTCTCTTTCTGTCTATATCTCTGTCTCAGTCTCTAGTAGTATCTTTATCTCTCTCTCTTTCTGTCTATATCTCTATCTCAGTCTCTAGCTGTATCTTTATATATATCTCTCTTTCTGTCTATATCTCTGTCTCAGTCTCTAGCTTTATCTTTATCTCTCTCTCTTTCTGTCTATATCTCTATCTCAGTCTCTAGCTGTATCTTTATCTCTCTCTCTTTCTGTCTATATCTCTATCTCAGTCTCTAGCTGTATCTTTATATATCTCTCTCTTTCTGTCTATATCTCTGTCTCAGTCTCTAGCTGTATCTTTATCTCTCTCTTTCTGTCTATATCTCTATCTCAGTCTCTAGCTGTATCTTTATCTCTCTCTTTCTGTCTATATCTCTATCTCAGTCTCTAGCTGTATCTTTATCTCTCTCTTTCTGTCTATATCTCTGTCTCAGTCTCTAGTAGTATCTTTATCTCTCTCTCTTTCTGTCTATATCTCTATCTCAGTCTCTAGCTGTATCTTTATATATATCTCTCTTTCTGTCTATATCTCTGTCTCAGTCTCTAGCTTTATCTTTATCTCTCTCTCTTTCTGTCTATATCTCTATCTCAGTCTCTAGCTGTATCTTTATCTCTCTCTCTTTCTGTCTATATCTCTATCTCAGTCTCTAGCTGTATCTTTATATATCTCTCTCTTTCTGTCTATATCTCTATCTCAGTCTCTAGCTGTATCTTTATCTCTCTCTTTCTGTCTATATCTCTGTCTCAGTCTCTAGCTGTATCTTTATCTCTCTCTCTTTCTGTCTATATCTCTATCTCAGTCTCTAGCTGTATCTTTATCTCTCTCTTTCTGTCTATATCTCTATCTCAGTCTCTAGCTGTATCTTTATCTCTCTCTCTTTCTGTCTATATCTCTATCTCAGTCTCTAGCTGTATCTTTATCTCTCTCTTTCTGTCTATATCTCTATCTCAGTCTCTAGCTGTATCTTTATATATCTCTTTCTGTCTATATCTCTGTCTCAGTCTCTAGCTTTATCTTTATCTCTCTCTCTTTCTGTCTATATCTCTATCTCAGTCTCTAGCTGTATCTTTATCTCTCTCTCTTTCTGTCTATATCTCTATCTCAGTCTCTAGCTGTATCTTTATCTCTCTCTCTTTCTGTCTATATCTCTGTCTCAGTCTCTAGCTTTATCTTTATCTCTCTCTCTTTCTGTCTATATCTCTATCTCAGTCTCTAGCTGTATCTTTATCTCTCTCTCTTTCTGTCTATATCTCTATCTCAGTCTCTAGCTGTATCTTTATATATCTCTCTCTTTCTGTCTATATCTCTGTCTCAGTCTCTAGCTGTATCTTTATCTCTCTCTTTCTGTCTATATCTCTGTCTCAGTCTCTAGCTGCATCTTTATCTCTCTCTCTTTCTGTCTATATCTCTATCTCAGTCTCTAGCTGTATCTTTATCTCTCTCTTTCTGTCTATATCTCTGTCTCAGTCTCTAGCTGTATCTTTATATCTCTCTCTTTCTGTCTATATCTCTGTCTCAGTCTCTAGCTGTATCTTTATCTCTGTCTTTCTGTCTATATCTCTGTCTCAGTCTCTAGCTGTATCATTATCTCTGTCTTTCTGTCTATATCTCTATCTCAGTCTCTAGCTGTATCTTTATCTCTCTCTTTCTGTCTATATCTCTATCTCAGTCTCTAGCTGTATCTTTATATATCTCTTTCTGTCTATATCTCTGTCTCAGTCTCTAGCTTTATCTTTATCTCTCTCTCTTTCTGTCTATATCTCTATCTCAGTCTCTAGCTGTATCTTTATCTCTCTCTCTTTCTGTCTATATCTCTATCTCAGTCTCTAGCTGTATCTTTATCTCTCTCTCTTTCTGTCTATATCTCTGTCTCAGTCTCTAGCTGTATCATTATCTCTGTCTTTCTGTCTATATCTCTGTCTCAGTCTCTAGCTGTATCATTATCTCTGTCTTTCTGTCTATATCTCTATCTCAGTCTCTAGCTGTATCTTTATCTCTCTCTTTCTGTCTATATCTCTATCTCAGTCTCTAGCTGTATCTTTATCTCTCTCTCTTTCTGTCTATATCTCTATCTCAGTCTCTAGCTGTATCTTTATCTCTCTCTTTCTGTCTATATCTCTATCTCAGTCTCTAGCTGTATCTTTATATATCTCTTTCTGTCTATATCTCTGTCTCAGTCTCTAGCTTTATCTTTATCTCTCTCTCTTTCTGTCTATATCTCTATCTCAGTCTCTAGCTGTATCTTTATCTCTCTCTCTTTCTGTCTATATCTCTATCTCAGTCTCTAGCTGTATCTTTATCTCTCTCTCTTTCTGTCTATATCTCTATCTCAGTCTCTAGCTGTATCTTTATATATCTCTCTCTTTCTGTCTATATCTCTGTCTCAGTCTCTAGCTGTATCTTTATCTCTCTCTTTCTGTCTATATCTCTGTCTCAGTCTCTAGCTGTATCTTTATCTCTCTCTCTTTCTGTCTATATCTCTGTCTCAGTCTCTAGCTGCATCTTTATCTCTCTCTCTTTCTGTCTATATCTCTATCTCAGTCTCTAGCTGTATCTTTATCTCTCTCTTTCTGTCTATATCTCTGTCTCAGTCTCTAGCTGTATCTTTATATCTCTCTCTTTCTGTCTATATCTCTGTCTCAGTCTCTAGCTGTATCTTTATCTCTGTCTTTCTGTCTATATCTCTATTTCAGTCTCTAGCTGTATCTTTATCTCTCTCTCTTTCTGTCTATATCTCTGTCTCAGTCTCTAGCTGTATCATTATCTCTGTCTTTCTGTCTATATCTCTGTCTCAGTCTCTAGCTGTATCATTATCTCTGTCTTTCTGTCTATATCTCTATCTCAGTCTCTAGCTGTATCATTATCTCTCTCTTTCTGTCTATATCTCTATCTCAGTCTCTAGCTGTATGTTTATCTCTCTCTCTTTCTGTCTATATCTCTATATCAGTCTCTAGCTGTATCTTTATATATCTCTCTCTTTCTGTCTATATCTCTATCTCAGTCTCTAGCTGTATCTTTATCTCTCTCTTTCTGTCTATATCGCTGTCTCGGTCTCTAGCTGTATCTTTATCTCTCTCTTTCTGTCTATATCTCTATCTCAGTCTCTAGCTGTATCTTTATCTCTCTCTTTCTGTCTATATCTCCATCTCAGTCTCTAGCTGTATCTTTATATATCTCTCTCTTTCTGTCTATATCTCTATCTCAGTCTCTAGCTGTATCTTTATCTCTCTCTTTCTGTCTATATCTCTATCTCAGTCTCTAGCTGTATCTTTATCTCTCTCTTTCTGTCTATATCTCCATCTCAGTCTCTAGCTGTATCTTTATATATCTCTTTCTGTCTATATCTCTGTCTCAGTCTCTAGCTTTATCTTTATCTCTCTCTCTTTCTGTCTATATCTCTATCTCAGTCTCTAGCTGTATCTTTATCTCTCTCTCTTTCTGTCTATATCTCTATCTCAGTCTCTAGCTGTATCTTTATCTCTCTCTCTTTCTGTCTATATCTCTGTCTCAGTCTCTAGCTGTATCATTATCTCTGTCTTTCTGTCTATATCTCTGTCTCAGTCTCTAGCTGTATCTTTATCTCTCTCTTTCTGTCTATATCTCTATCTCAGTCTCTAGCTGTATCTTTATCTCTCTCTCTTTCTGTCTATATCTCTATCTCAGTCTCTAGCTGTATCTTTATCTCTCTCTTTCTGTCTATATCTCTATCTCAGTCTCTAGCTGTATCTTTATATATCTCTTTCTGTCTATATCTCTGTCTCAGTCTCTAGCTTTATCTTTATCTCTCTCTCTTTCTGTCTATATCTCTATCTCAGTCTCTAGCTGTATCTTTATCTCTCTCTCTTTCTGTCTATATCTCTATCTCAGTCTCTAGCTGTATCTTTATCTCTCTCTCTTTCTGTCTATATCTCTATCTCAGTCTCTAGCTGTATCTTTATCTCTCTCTCTTTCTGTCTATATCTCTGTCTCAGTCTCTAGCTGTATCATTATCTCTGTCTTTCTGTCTATATCTCTGTCTCAGTCTCTAGCTGTATCATTATCTCTGTCTTTCTGTCTATATCTCTATCTCAGTCTCTAGCTGTATCATTATCTCTCTCTTTCTGTCTATATCTCTATCTCAGTCTCTAGCTGTATGTTTATCTCTCTCTCTTTCTGTCTATATCTCTATATCAGTCTCTAGCTGTATCTTTATATATCTCTCTCTTTCTGTCTATATCTCTATCTCAGTCTCTAGCTGTATCTTTATCTCTCTCTTTCTGTCTATATCGCTGTCTCGGTCTCTAGCTGTATCTTTATCTCTCTCTTTCTGTCTATATCTCTATCTCAGTCTCTAGCTGTATCTTTATCTCTCTCTTTCTGTCTATATCTCCATCTCAGTCTCTAGCTGTATCTTTATATATCTCTCTCTTTCTGTCTATATCTCTATCTCAGTCTCTAGCTGTATCTTTATCTCTCTCTCTTTCTGTCTATATCTCTATCTCAGTCTCTAGCTGTATGTTTATCTCTCTCTCTTTCTGTCTATATCTCTATCTCAGTCTCTAGCTGTATCTTTATATATCTCTCTCTTTCTGTCTATATCTCTATCTCAGTCTCTAGCTGTATCTTTATCTCTCTCTTTCTGTCTATATCTCTGTCTCAGTCTCTAGCTGTATCTTTATCTCTCTCTTTCTGTCTATATCTCTATCTCAGTCTCTATCTCTATCTTTATCTCTCTCTCACCACTTTTCCAAGCTTCACTCTACTGCAATTTAATTAGAAAAGGTCAATGTTTTAATCCCCACTGGGATCTTTGTGAAAAAAATATATACAAAAGTGTTAACGGAAAGTAATAAAACAAACAAAATAAAGTCATATAATCATGATATATATAAAAAACTTGGAAGAAAAATAGTGCATAAAACATCTACAAACAATAAGCAAAACAATCTCCATATTAATAGTGTCCACACCCCATTTACATATGGCAATAGGGTGGCTATGTAACACCCCACCTGGTACCTTTGCATACTGGTGAGGGTGTTACATATAGCACCTCTCTGGCTTTGAGAGCTTAAAGTGTCTGAGAGACTCAATGTCATTGATTTAATTTCAGTAAAAGGGATAGTAATATCTTTTTAAAACAAAACTAAATATTGTAGATATTACAAAAATAAATTAGAGCAAGTCCCATCTCTCAAACTATAAAGGTATACAATGATAAAGTTCCCCCCTCCCTCCCCTTTCATAGACATCAGCTGAAAAGGTGGCAGAAGGAGATTCGAGTTGTGCGACTCGAGGCAGCTCTTCAGCAGTGCCGAAATCCCACTATCTAAAAACAAATACTTAATTGGAAAGGTCTACAAAGTGTGCCTGGTTTGCAAGCACACTTTGTAGACCATTCCAATTAAGTATTTATTTTTAGATTGTGGTATTTCGGCTTGGTTGGTCCTTGGACCAGGATCTCTTGCTGTCAGCTTACAGCTGACATTAGTGAAAGGGGGGGGAGGGGGGAACTTTAGCCTTCTATAACTCTCAAACCATAAAGGTTTGAGAGATGGGACTTGTTCCAGATAATTTATTTTTGTAATATCGACAATATATATATATTTTTTTTTTAAAAAAGACATTATATTTGGGCCATGGACAGTGTTATTTCAATACTGTCAGAATTGTAGTTCAAGAGTAATTAAATGATAAAGTATCTCCCTCCTGCCCCTTTTACTGATTTTACACTGTTCACCTAAGAACACAAAGGTGGTGTCCAGATGGCTTGCAGAGAGGAACACCCAATTAGCATAAGGGAAAACCTGAAAAACCTGTCAAGGGGGTCAGAGTTTAAATTGTTCTCACAGTAAGAAGATTGTCCCTTGCTGTGAGCTGTCTGGTCTTAAGACCAGATTCCACATCTGAGGGAAGGTGGCTTACACTAGGTAAAAGGGGTGGGAGGGGGATATTTTATCACTCAATTACTCTTGAATTACAACTCTGACAGTACTGAAATAACACTCTCCATGTCCCAAATTCCATGAAGATTAATTGGAGCTGATTTTATTCTGAAACATTTCTATCCCTTTAAAGGGATAGTAATGGTTAATTTTGTTTAATATTGTAGGCAGGGCTCAAAATTTCCACTCGC
Source organism: Rhinophrynus dorsalis (assembly GCA_037306005.1). Lineage (NCBI taxonomy): Eukaryota > Metazoa > Chordata > Amphibia > Anura > Rhinophrynidae > Rhinophrynus > Rhinophrynus dorsalis. The sequence continues at coordinate 68,298,457 of CM074723.1, read as the reverse complement.
CACTAGCCAATGGTGAGTGAAAATTTAGGCCTGGCGAGTAGAAATTCAGCCCTGGTGGGTATGATATGAATTGCAGTGGCAAGTAACTTTTCAGGTCTGGCTAGTAGCAAAGGACTTCAAATTTTAAGCCCTGTTGTAGGCATTAAAAAAATATTAACAACGATGTAAGTCTTATCTCTCAAACATTTATGGTTTGAGAGATATACCTTGCTAAAAATACCTCGTGAGAGAAGTCAGAGGTCTAGCTGACAGCTAGACAGTTCCACTTAAGTATTTATGTTTACATCACACAATTTCGGCTCTGCTGAAGAGTCTCCATCCGGTCAAATGACCGGATTCTGTTGCTGTCAGCTAAAGAGCTCACAAGGTAACTTTAGCAAGGTATATCTCTCAAACCATAAAGGTTTGAGAAATAAGACTTACATCGCTGTTAATATTTTTATAATGCCTACAATATTAATTAAACCTAAAACTAACCATTACTACCCCTTTAAATCTCTTGATACTGGGCTGCAGTGCAGAAAGGTTTCTCTCTATGGAGGGTTTCACATTGACAGCTTGCTGGCCTGGTGTTTTGGGCCCATAGGCTGCATGCAGCCTGCAGGCCGCATGTTTGATATACCTGCTCTAAAGTATGATAAATGTGAGATCTATGTTCCACTGAGGTAAGTTCTTGACCTCCTAGGCTATTCCTCCAGTTGAAGGCACGGGTGGCCAAGTCTTTTCAGTCATAGGCCACATGATCAGAAATTCATATTTCTGAGGGCTATACTCATTTTCTGTTGATAACAATATTGAATTTTAGATTCTGATTTTTTAAACAAAAATAGGGATTTTTTAGCAATAATACATAAGCCGTACAAAGTCTGATTAACCTTATTTATACAAAGACCTTGTAAATAGCCTTTAATTTACTTCATATACTGTATTTACTTTAAAAAAAGAAATGGATTCCTATCTAGTACAGAATTTTGAGAATTATGACAATTGGCTTGAAAGTTGTTGATCCAGGGAAATATCCACCATTTGGAGTGACAAAGTATTTATTTCCAATTTAGGGCTTAATTGGAATGGATTAATTTCTTAGTTTCTGCCTTCCTCTGGATTAATAGGGGTGATATGGCATGAACATGTATTTTTTTAAGCCTCATCAACTATGTTACTATGTATGTACTTCTGATGATAAGTAGGCTGGTGTATTAAAAGAGTCAAAGCAATTCTGGAACAATCCAACGGTTCCATAGGAGACAAATGCTAAATTCCTCAAATTCTAATTCATTTTACAGAGGCTCGTAAATGCACTTGAGTTTGAAACTGAATTGCTTTGCAGTGCTGGAGACCTCTCTAGCAATCTATGGTTAAAAGTCCCATTTACATCAATAGGATTTTTTTTTGTTACAAACGCTACAGCTGGTTTGCCGCAGATTAACTCAAGTTCTTTTTAGCAGTAGGGATTGGTGGGATTTTTTGACTGAAACAGATGAAAAATGGCATTCTCACAAAAAGTGCGATCTTCATCGTTTTTTACACCTTTCTCATTGTGTTGAAATCAATGGTAAGAATGAATATCCACCCACATGGAAAGTTTCCCTTCCTTTCCTGCCAGGATGCAGCCATTCATTCTGTTTTTGTTAGCGAGAGAGAGAAAAAGCAACACCATTTTGGAAGATAGAGAAGATACACAAATAACGTGGAGCTGGAGTTTAGTTTAGAGAGTCTGTGAGGCAGGTACTTTTTTCTCTATGTTAGTGAGGTCAGAGGAAGTGTGAAGGGAGAAAAGAGATTTACTCAAGATACCCCAAAATCCTGTTTCACTGAGAAGACACTGGCAGGTGATCCAAGTTCTTTACTGAGCTGGCTAAGCCTCTGTGACTGACAGATATAATTTACAGACTGACACCAAAGAGACAGACAAGTACAACTGACAATGACTCCCGCAACAACTAGAAAAAGAAGGAAAAGCATATTATTATATTATATAATCTTGATTAAGATTGATCCCCATCTTGTACAGTAAAACATTGTGAAAATCCCTCTAAATAGAAAAGTAAAAAAACATTGTTTGAGACTTCTAAAAGCCTAGAATATAAAAGTAGTGCGGACAAAGTGACAATGCTGATAATGACTTAATGTCATGCTTCCCTTGGTTCTGTCTCGTCCATTGTCCATTATGGATCTTATTCCTTTTCCTGTCCCTCTGGATTTTCTGGTTTTCTCTCTTGCTCCATAGCCTTTATATAGCATCACTTCCTGTCTGCTGATGCTCGATCTTAGCGTTCCAGTTTGTGTTCTAATGGTTCCAGCATCCTTGTTTCTTGAATTGTTTGATTCCTGGTTGCTGACCTTGGCCTTGTTTACCAACCTCTCTTTTGCCTTCTGCTTCTATACCTTGCTTCAGCGGGTTCTTCTCTAGACTGCTGGTGCCTGTTCCCCTGTTGCTGTTCTAGCCTGGAGAGCTGTTTTTCAGGCACTACCTCTACTGGCTCTCCCTGCTGCGGCCTAGTCAAACCCTCCTCTGCCCTAGAACAGTGTAAGTCTTTTGTCTCCTTGATTCAGCTGTCAGTTTTACCTCAGACCCAAGGTACATCTCTAGCTTTCCCACTAGGTAGCTACTATACCATAGGAGGTTATCCTGGGTGCGGGCCGGTTCCTCCGGTTGTTACTGATATGGTCTTGTGACCAGCAACTCTAATTCAGCCTAGGCTGCAACAAGACCTCCTGGAGGTAGTCTATGCAAGCCACCTCCGCTCCCCATCCAGTGCAACCAAGCTTCTAGTCTACTGGGATAAGATTTCTGTCCTCTCTGCTTTTAGTATCTGCTCCTATTACCCCATGTAGTGTTTGCCTATGTACGCCAGCACCACTCTCCATTCTGAACACCCTAGATTCTAGACTAGTGGGGTAACCTTCCAGTCATCTCCCTGTATTCAGTCTCTGTTCCAGCTACCCAATGTATTGTTGCCTTGGGTATTCCATTGCATATTAATAGCTATCTGCTCATACTCTGCGGAGTTCTTCTACAGAGCCAGATATCAGATAGCTTACATTTGTTTCTGCCAGCTTACATTAAGATCATGCCATGATGACTGATCGTGCAGAGTTCTCAAAAGTTGTATCCAAAAAGGGGCCAGATTGGAGCAACACTCTGCACAGATCAAATGGTTGGATCAGAAACTGGATTCCATGGACAGCATGTTGCAACATATCCAACAGAGATTTGAGACTTCCTTGCCTACTCCTGCAGTGTCTTCTTCTTTGTCTGCCACTGAGGTAATTGCCTCACCATTTCAGTCCCGACTGCCCCTGCCAGACTGCTTTGACGGCTCCCCTAAGGAACTGAGGGGGTTCCTCAGTCAGTGTTATCTTCATTTCTACAACCAGCCAGAAGTTTACACTTCTCATCAGGCACAGACCACCTTCATGATTTCCCTCCTTAAGGCTTCTACTCTCATTTGGATGTCCCCTCTCTTGGACTTATCCTGGACAAATCTGACACCTTTGAGGCAGCTTTTTTGCTCTGTTTTTGAGACACCTGGGTGTTAAGCTGTGGCCAAGCCTGTCATCCAGGACTGCTAGCAGGGGTCCAGACTCTTTTCCAAGTACGCAATTGAGTTTCGTACCTATTTGTATGATACTGATTGGGGAGACAGCTCTCTCAAAGCTTCTTTTCGGTGGGGTCTTTCTGATTGTCTTAAGGATGAATTAACCACACTGTCCATTCCCAACTCCTTAGAGGAACTCAATTCCTTATGTGCTACACTTGAACATCGCATTCAGGAGAAGATATCTGAATGTGACAGAGATCAAATCCACAGTCCTATTCAACAGCCTCTGGTTCATCTGGCTTCCAAGTTCCAGTCCCCTGCTGCGGCTACTGCTGCTGCTGACACTACTGGTGAACCTATAAAGCTTGGACGTGTTCTTCATCTCCCAGAAGGAGATCTTGAATACCAGCAGTAATGTCACTAATTAAGATATTGAAAAGAGCAGGCCCTATAACTGACCCCTGTGGCACTCCACTAGTAAACCATCCTTCCATTCCAAATATCATTGGTTAAGATGTGTAGTTTCCTGCGCTTCAGCCAATTATTTATCCAATCAACCACCTTTGAGTCCTGTCCCAAGCCATAAATCTTATGAATCAGTTTCTTATGTGGCACAATATTAAAACATTACTAAAATTTAAATATGCTACGTCTATCACTTGACTAACATAATCAAAAAATTCAACCAGATTTGTTTGGCAAAATCTTCCTGCTGTAAAGTTATGCTGCCATGGATCTTTCATATCATTAGTGTCACGGCTATTCAGAGCACTCAGGAGTCAGAACATGTATAATAAAACAACCTTTATTCAAGACAAAGAACAAGGTATAAAAGCAGACAATAGGAACAGGCAGTAGGTCAGCAGATAAGCTAGCACTACTATCAGGAATAGTAGGCCGCTTAGGATAGACCTCACTGCTGAGACTAGGCCGAAGCCACTGGTAGTCTCTGCTGGAACTTGGACTGGAACAGGATCAGCCACATATAGTCTTCTGCAGGAACTGGAACAAGTAACTTCGACCAGGAAAGCGTAGATACCGGACTCACGCCTGCAGTCAGTATAGACGGTAGTCTAGATACCAGACTCATGCCAGCAGTTGGTAAAGATGGTGGTCTAGATACCGGACTCACGCCTGCAGTCGGTATAGATGGTAGTCTATCAGAGCCCCGGGACTGCACCAGATGGATGTCTGCGGAAGAGAGGCAACAAAGGAGGCAAGCCGGACAGAGCCACAGGACAGCACCAGATAGGATCGTCAGACAAGCCTGGTCATACACGGAGTGATAGTCAGCCAGAACCACAGGTCTGCACTAGAATGGTTGTCGGACAAGCCAAGGGTCATACATGGAGCGGATAGTCAGAGAGAGCCACAGGTCAGCACCAGATCGGTTAGTCAGACAAGTCAGGTCATACATGGAGCGGTTAGTCAGCCAGAGCCGCAGGTCTGCACCAGAATGGTTGTTGGACAAGCCAAGGGTCATATACGGAGCAGATAGTCAGACAGAGCCACAGGTCAGCACCAGATCGGTTAGTCAAATAAACCAGGTCATACACTGAGCGGTTAGTCAGCCAGAGCCGCAGGTCTGCACCAGAATGGTTGTCGGACAAGTCAAGGGTCATACATGGAGTGGATAGTCAGACAGAGCCACAGGTCATCACCAGATCGGGTAGTCAGACAAACAGGGAATATACGCAGAGCTAAATAACACAACTGCACTGGAACACCATGAAAGGGCAACTGGTGTGGTATCCAGGCAATTTTTTGCTCTAAGAGGTGGAGCAAAAAAGGGTACTGTCTCCTTAAATTAGCCGGGTCACAACGTCACTAGGGAATCCCTGTGATGCTTGACCGCACTCTGCTGGGCAGAAGAGAACTCAACGCTGCAGGAGCCACATGGAAGAGACAGCGGCCACTGGAGCAGCAGCTATGGAAAGCGGAACGCTTACAATTAGACTCCAGATATGAAACAATTCTTACTTGCAGTAGAGTTTCCATTACTTTTCCAACTACAGATGTCAGCTTAATGGGCCTTACTGACTTTTTTTGAGAGTGACACTACATTAGCAATTTTTCAGTCACCTAGAACTACTTCTGTCAACAGAGATTGGTTACAAAGCTCAACTAGAGGGGCTGCAAGCACAAACCTAAGATCTTTTGATACTCTTGGATGAATCTCATCTGGACCAACTGATGTATCCACTTTCAACTTTGATAAATCAATAACTCCTCATACTCTGGAAACAGACTAGTAGGGTCCTCTTTTTCACAATTTTTCTGTAAAGATTGAACAGAAATAATAATTTAGATATTCAGCTATTTCCTTATCTCCACCCATATTAGTAGAATTTTCTGACTGTAATATTATCATGGCTCCTTTCCTTTTTTTCTTTTTTCACTATCTAAAGAAAGTTTTGTCACCTTTTTCTCTTCTGATTGGGATTTTGTATACCTTATAATTCTCTTAGCATCCCTCTGTTTAATCTTTCCTATCTTCTTATGACTGAGCCTGCCTCTATTTCCTGTATACACATTTTTTTATCCTTAACAATACCTGTCACCTCTCCAAAGCACCAGGTTGGCTTTCTTTTTCTTTTACCCCTGTTTACATGTTTGAGGTAGAATTCAATTGTAGATAACTTTTTTATTGTTCTCATTGTTCATGCACACCATAATGCAATCTTCTTTCTGCTAAGGAATTGTTTATGTGTTTACCCATAAGAAATAAAATCTGCTCTTCTAAAATCTAATACTTTTGTTTAGGTATGGTTTGCGAGAATCAAATTAGGCATTGTGTCCTTGTGAGTTGGCTTCTTCACCAATTGTAAGAAGAATGCCCCTCGCAAGAAATCCAGGATGTCCCTTACTCCTTGATGATTGGGCAATGGGAACCTGCCGGTCCACATCTGGCATATTAAAATCATCCATAATTGTCACATCATCTTTCATTGATATCTCTGTTATTTCCTAAATTGATGCCTTATATAATGCTTCATCTTGTCCTGAAGGCCTATAAATTACTTATATCCAAACAGCTTTATTAAGGGTTTCAATAGTTGCCCATACACTTTCTAATGTTTCCTCATTAGTACCCTTTATTAAAGTAGACTTGATGATATCCTTCACACAAAGAACAACTCATCCTCCCTCCTTTCCTTGTCTGTCTTTTCTGTATATTTTGTACCCATATATAATTATGTCCCAGTCATGAGATTCATTGTACCAAGCCTCAGTTATAGCTCCCACCAGTGTAATTTTATTGGCGAATTCATATATATATATATATATATATATATATATATATATATATATATATATATATATACCTTTATTATCCTAGAACAAAGACATTGTGTGACCTGACTGCTAGGCAGAATGGAACTAAAAGTAATATAATATCTCTCACTCTCTAAAACTGCTTTAAGCACTTTGTTTCCTAACCACAAAGTATCTAGGGTAGCTGTGAAGAAATTTAGCTCTCAAGCACAGAACTAAATGCAGGTAGGCTTGTTAAAATTACACATTGCAGTAAATGGAACGTTGCTGTTGCTGAAAGTGTTCTTATCCAGAGAATCTCACAATAAATTATAGAAAGACTAGGTCCGTGTAACCCTTTCAATGCCATTGCTTTGCAATGTGTTGCGTACCCCTCTGGCACTCAAAGGGTTAAGAGGCCACTACCTCACTGCTCCAAGAGATGCAGTCTTGCGTTGCCTCACTCATGCGATGCAGTCATATGCAGTAGAGACTGCGTGAATGAGGGCAGTCTCTACTGAGCATGACTGCATCGTGACAAACATCCTAGCAAATTATTATGTAGGATTAGTACATGGTCTAGTGGCAATGAGGGCTGTATTCAGGAGACTAAAAGGTGCAATTCTGGATCAAACAAGGTGTACCACAGGGGGACAAATACAGATTCCTTTGATTTAAATTGCAAATTTAAACCCTTGAATGCCAAATTTGTATCCAACCCATTGTGAAGTTCCATCAATCAATGGAAATGTTTTATTTGGGCCCCAGGAAGCAGGTAGTGTGCTCCAGAATGGAACCTATTTAACTTATTGAATGTGGCCCTTTTTTCTGTTAACTCTTTCAGTGCCATTGTCTTGCAATGTGGTGCTCACCCCTCTGGCACTCAAATAGTTAAAGGAGGAAAATCTATTAAAATGTTAATTTCTTTGAGAACTACAGGGGATATATAGTTCTTGCTTTGCAACAGTGTTGGACAGCTCAGCAGAACACGAAGGGTTAACTCTCGCAATAATAACTTTTCAGTTTTGAGACATGTAGTGTGAAGAACTGCATCAATTATGGAGCAGACCGACTGAATCATAATAGATCCCAAATTCCATTGAGTTAAAGGGATAGTAATACTTAATAATTACTAACCCCTATATTGGAGTCATATTAAAAATAAATTAATTGCACCCAGTGTCATCACTCAAACCTTTATGGTTTGAGAGATAATCTCTCCTAAAGTTCCCCCCTCCCCTTTCCCCGAAGTCAGTGTTCTAGCTGACTGCAGGGAAGCCTGTAGTACAATCATCAGGTGGCTCTGCAGCAGAGCCGAGATCACATTAATAAAAAAGAATGATTTCACTGAAACGGTCTTATACGTGTGCTTGGTTTGCAAGCACACGTAGAAGACCGTTTTAGTGACAGATTTTTTTTTTATTAACGCGATCTCGGCTCTGCTGCACAACTACCTGATGATTGTAAGACCGGATTTCCCTTCAGTCAGCTACTACTCTGACATCGGGGGAGGGGGGAACTTTAGGAGCAATTATCTCTCAAACCATAACGGTTTGAGAGATGACACTGGGGGCAATACATTTCTTTTTAATATGACTGCAATATATGGATTATTAATAATTAAGTATTACTATCCCTTTAAGTGTGAATTTGAAACCCTTCAGTGCTACAGAGTTCTCCAACACATTGGCCGAGATTCACTAAAGGTCGAGAGGGCTCCAAATGTCCTGTTGGAGCAGTGTAGAAGGCACATGGAGAGTATGCACTAAAGTGTCTTCCACATCACATCCCAATCAGTCAGACAAAAATCTACCCACATCCATCAGACATGCCTTCACCAGGTTTACCAATTTTCACTCAGCACATTGACAATGGCATATTTCCATATGGAAATGTTTATATGTTAATGTGGCAATTCACCATATTCACTTAAAGGGATAGTACTACTTTATTATTACTATAATTATTTTACAAATATTTTACAAATATGCAGAATATGGGGGATAGTAATAATAAAGTATTACTATTCCTTTAACTCCTATAGCAGCCTCTGATGTGGGAGTTCACAGTCTCAACTTTGCCTACCTGAGGCTGTTGAAGTTGAGATCTCCTTGTACTTACCTGTGCAGTAACAGCCCTCAATCAATCAGAAGCAGGGAGGGTTGTGAACTCGTGTCGATGTGGAAGGGATGCTCTCCATCACACATCACCAGCAGTAGGCAACCCTGAAGTCTAACAGCATTCTCTCTGCTGCCCCACTTGTCCAGAAGGGGAGTGAAGATAATCCTTTTAGCACCATGGACAGCATCACTCCCTTATCCCTTTGAGTGCCATAGGGATGTGCATTGCTCACTCCTATGACACTCAAAGGGTTAAAAATTACAAGAAGCACTACACAGTTATCCCCTTAGCTCTGTATCATATATTATACACATTGTGCACTCCCAAGACAACAAGGCTGGGGTCAGGCAGTGTTCATGGGGATTTGTGGCTACCACTTTCCCCCAGCCTTGTTCCCTTGCCCACTGATAGCAATAGAACTCCATGTACACTGCCTGGCCCCCAGCCTTGTTCCCTCCTACCCAACACGGTCATTCACAAAAAGCCGGTTGAGTCATTCATCCTCTTCAACTACACTTTTAATGAATTAATGAACTCAACTAGCTTTTTTGTGAATTACGGGGTTGAGTAGGAGGAGTCCTACTTGAGATGGTCAATGATAGAAAGTAGCCGGCTAGAGTAGGAGGTAGAGGAAGGCAGTAATTGTCTTCCTGGTCACTGAATTGATCACCTATCCTATTGGATAGGCAATCAATGCCATGAGGGGCATCAGGAGGGGTCCCGATGCCTCCCCGCGAGGTCTGATTTTTTTAAAATCTTATTTAATCAGCAATTACACAAATATTAAATGTGTGAGGGAAGAATATGTAGCATGAAGGAGGCATGAATTGTTGGATTTTACAAGGGGAGGCAGCATATGGCGAATACAAGGGGCATCATATGCCGTTTTTACAGGAGGAGGCAGCATATGGCGAATTTTAACTGTGTAAGAGGAGTATATGTCAAATCTTAACTGTGGGGCAGCATGCTGAATATAAGTATTGTGGGGGAACATCACCATTGTGTGTTAGCCCCACATACACTGACTGACCCCCTCCAGCCTTCTTCCCTTGCCCAGGCAGTGGCCATGAGGATTTGTGGCTAGCAGTAGGCACGGGGAAAAGGCTGGAGAGGGTCAGACAGTGCACATGGGAACAAGGCTGGGGGGCACAAATCCTATGGCAATCAAAGCCATAAGGTAATGATGCTGTCCATGGTACTAAAAGTGTTATCCTCACTCCCTATGGATGCTGCCTGACCCCAGCCTTGTTCACTTGGGAGTGCACAATGTGTATAATATATGATTCAGTGCTAAGGGGATAACTGTGTAGTGATTCTTGTACTTTTTAACCCTTTGAGTTCCATAGGAGTGAGCAATGCACATCCCTATGGCACTCAAAGGTATAAGGGAGTGATGCTGTCCATTGTGCTAAAAGTATTATCTTCACTCCCCTACTGGACAAGAGGTGCAGCAGAGAGAATGCTGTCAGACTTCAGGACTGACATAGTACTGGTGATGTGTTAGTGAGGGCATCCCTTCCACATCAAAATTAGTTAGACAATCCTCTTTAATTCTGCAAATGAAAGTGAATTACTTTGAAGTTCCAAAACTATACTGTTAACCTTTTGAGTGCCAGAAAGACATCCAATTCAGTACGTTGCATTGCATTGAATACCTCTCTGGCACTAAAATGTTAAATTTCCACAGTTTTTTTTTCTTTTTTAATTCAGACCCAGAATTAATCCAAAAAATGACTCTTGCATCCAAGAGGTAGTAACAAATTGTTGGCAAATGGCCTGTAGTTCTGAGTGCTTTTTGTATGTATCAAGAAATGCATTAATTATACTTTTGATTTTTTTTTTTTCATTTTCAAGGTTCCCTGCGTATTGATTTCCATTGATTGTTTTTCTATAATTATCATTTCCATTAATGCTTAACTCTGCTGACCTTAAGTGCTGAGGCAAGGCCAGAGTGATGTCAGTGTTCTCACAAGACATTACTATAGGAGCGGTGTAGGCAAGATGTAGACTACAAGGATGATGGGTCTCCAAAGCTTGTCTCACCCAGTTCTACTACATTGTAGATTGAGTGTGGGTGTAAGTTTGTGTCAGTGAAAATTAAAGAAAGAATTGCTAAAAAAATATGTTGATACAAGAATACACTATAGTTCTCCCATCATGAATTGTTCTTGCAGGCACTAACTACACTAAGAAAGCCTGAGGCACAGCCTGAAGCACTGTGGGTTTGCAGCTCTCACCGGGAATAAACTCAGCCCAAGATTTTCTTTTTCAAACAGATTTTGAATTCAAAATTCACTTGGGTCATCCTTAGACCTGACACATGTCATCTTCAGCATCAATACACTCACACTCTTAAATGTCACAGACTGCATTGGCAGAAGCGTAACACAAAATGCAGGGGCCCCCTTTCAAACTCTAAAAAGGGGCCCAATGCACTGTGCCCATTTATGCCCCACCCACAATTATGCTGTACCCCCAAATTCCCCAACTTCAACAATAAATAACAATATAAAGATGAGTAAGAATGATTTAGATTTCTTTAGTACACATATACCAACAATGTACAGGTTTATAAAACACAATTACTTACATAGGATCTAAATGTGTAGAGTACAATCACTAGTGAGAGGGCATCACCAAAATTAAAATGTCACACATGAATTATTTTTAGACTAGTGTTTCTTACAAGAAGAAGAGATTTATGGCAATCAAGTTAAAGGGACAACAACATGTAAGGATGTACATGCCTGGTGTCACAGACAAATATCATGGATGCCATGGTAGATTATTTTGTTCTCTGCAGCCTAGAATCCAGTCTTGCATATATTCTGGGGGAGCAGCCATTACCACCCTTTCCATTGCTCCAAATGATTGTCATCCCTTATCTTTAATACAGAGCAGTGCATCTTCCTGTAGACCAACATATCAAACAAGTTGTGGACATCTGCAATACTCAAGGAGTTAAGGAACAACAGCATCAGAACATGAACATGAGGTCATATACGTTTAATCCCTTCAGTGCCAGAGGGGCAAGCAGTGTACTGGACAGAAGTGTGTTGCTCAGCTCTCTTCTTAAATATATGTACTTAAGTAACATATGATTGCCCATCCCTGTCCAGCACTACACACAGTTGTCAATGTTACCTTATGTCATATATCCCCGGCCAGCTTTAACCTTTTTCATGCCAAAGGGGTATCCAAGACTTTGCTTTGCAATGCATTGGATACCTCTCTGAAACTCAAAGGGTTAAACTTTAACCCAGTAGTCAATATTATCTTTTGTCACAATTTAACTCCTTAAATTTCAGATGGGTGTCCAATCTGCATTGCTTTGAAAGGCATTGGCACCCCTCTGATCCTCAAGAGGTTTATCAAGCATGATGCTCAGTCTCGTACTTGATTAACCTCTTGAGGATCAGCAGAGGTGGACAATGCCTTGAAAACCAATGCACATGTCACATTCGACACCCAACTGATATTTAAGGGGTTACATTGTGACAAAAAATAACACTGTCATTGAATACTGGGTTATGGTTTAACATTTTGAGTACTAGGGGTTAACTTAAACATGATATTAGTAACCGGGGATGGACTATCTTAAAAAACAAAAATTTCTGTACTACATATACAACACAACACTATACATACATTTCTGTACTTCATACACAGCAATATACGTACATTTCTGTACTACATATACAACACTATACATACATTTCTGTACTTCATATACAGCAATATACGTACATTTCTCTACTACATATACAACACTATACATACATTTCTGTACTTCATATACAGCAATATACATACATTTCTGTACTACATATACACCAATATATTGCATATATTTCTGTACTACATATACAACAATATACATACATTTACAAGGGATTCCTTGTAAGTAACGAGATCTCGGCACTTCTCAAGCTCCTCCGTGTCTACAGACACGAATCTCCTGCTGACAGCTTTACAGCTGTCAGTAGGAAACAGTGAATTTTAAACACCTGTATCTCTTAAACCATAGCGGTTTGAGAGATACTTTTTTTGCATTTAGCTCAGCTTTTTAAGCTCTTCTTAATGCAAAAAAAACTTTTTTGGACATTACTAACACTTGAAGTCTAAGGGGAAAACTGGAGATAAAAGCAGTGATAAAATTAGCACCTGCAATAGAATCCAGTCATAAAAAGTTAGGGTTTAAATACATTCAGTGTACAGGTGTATATGCTAGTTTTTATGTGGGCAAGCCTAAGAATCACATGTCTGTAATAACATATAATACACCAATATACAGTATATTAGTGTATATATGTTATGTGTGTATATGTGGTTTTTAGGATTGCCCACTGGCTCTACTAACCTATACACCAGTTGTACACTCACTGCATGTATTTATGTATGTGTTAGTAGATATGTTTAAAAAAAGTATTAGCCTGACCAGGGTTGTACAACCATAAAAACCCCATTTCTGTACACCACTATATATGATTGTATACAAATGAGATTCTTATGATTGCCCAACCCTGGCCAATACTTTTTTTTTACTACTAACAAAAACAACAGTGCACTACACATATTTAAACCCTGAATTTTAAGTTTTTTTTTAAATATATGCTGCTGGTGGAGTACACTTTGTGTGTTTGTTTCTTTAAAGGGATAGTAATGTTTCATAATAAAAGCAGCTCTAATTTAATCATCATAGTATTTGGACTTTGGAGAGTGTTATTTCAATTCTGTCAGAGTTGTAGTTCAAGAGTAATTCAATGACAAAATATCCCGCTAACTGAATTCAATGACCCAGTAATCCCCTAACTTTAATCGAAGGTCACTTTCAGTCAGGATGGCCCTTCTGCTATTTGCTCTGTGCAGCCATTCTATTTTATCAGTTTGAGTGCCAGATGGGTGCGTGCCACATTGCTCACACCTCTGACATTCAGAGGGTTAAAAGAGAACTAATACCGCCTAATAACCCCCTCATTATCTAACTATAGCTAGAAAATCCTAATGCCAGCAGTTGTCATGTCCTCTCCCATGGACATGAGATCCAGGGCTGACTGAAGATCTTATCTTTTGCACAAAGGCAAAATCCATAGGGGCCACTGGAATTTTCTGGCCATAGAAGGTAAGTAGGGGTTGTTATTATTAAGAGGCATTCCTTCTCTTTTACAGTAACACAGTGGGCACTAGCAGGAGAGTTTCTATGTTCACAGCAGCCCTGAGATGTGGGTAGAATTAAATTCATTATTAATGTGATATGCAGCCCAATTGCACCATTACTGTTTGGAAGGGCAGGAGCGCATTACACTGTGTTAAGCCTTTTGTTTGCAAAAAAGATTTAGGGTTTTTAAACATAAGACCCAGAGTCTTAGTCTGGCTGCAGTTGGAGGACCTCACTCTGCCCATCCCTGGTGTAGACAGAGCAGATAACCACACAGAGGAGCTTCAGCTGGACTGGCTACACCCACTGAGGCTTATGTAAGAGAGCAAGCCAACTGCACCACAGGGAACAATTAATAATACCCATTGCTTTAAATAGGGCTTTTAAACCTTTTCATAATAGAGAGGTTAACTCATTTATTCTCCTTAGTTGTATAAATTCCTTCCCTTAGTAATGTCTCTGCAGTGGGTTTGACCTTAGTAACATAAATAAACCAGGACCAGGCTAATTTAAGCTAAATTAACAAACATTACTGAAGAATGCAGGAACAGCAGGATTAAGAACACTGCCAGAACCTAGGTACAACATACAGACATCATACACATGTGACTTGCACTCCAATTCCTATTCTGACTTCTGGAGCACAAATTCAACCACAACTCTCAGGTTCTCCTACTGTAGGGGGCTGATCAACCAATCCAAGAGTCAGCACACTACCCAAGGAGATTTGACCCAGCTAATTGGAAGATGGGGGACAGTGGAATTGTTAGGTACTGGTGTTAATCTGGGCTAAAGCTCCCACTGACTGAGAATCCGGGATATTGAGAGGTATTGGTTGAGAGAGCAAAAAGCTTCAAAACTTATACCTAGATTATGGGTCTTGTTGCCAGCTTGGGACATGTAATCATTTTACTATTAATGTTAAAATTGTGCTCTACAGTTCAAAAATAATGAATTAGATTGGCCAAGTCCACAGACTTTTGTTAAACTTATATGTCTCTTGCTGTTTATGCTCTCTTTCAATTTAAATAACAAAGAGCCTCACCTTAGGCAGTCTGATTAATGAGGTTGACTCATACTTTCCCATAGACCAGCTCTGCTGGTGACGAGTCAGAGGATCACCCGGAGACCTATTGTTCACTGAAAGTACCCTTGTGTGTGCCCTGAGGTAATCTTATGTCTGAGTACATGCAAACTGAATGGCATCTCTGCCCTTTCTACTGAGAGAGCCCACTGAGCTGTATCCAGGACACCTGCAAAATAGCATGTATGCCATCTGTGGTGACGAAATGGTGATTCAGACTGCACAGCCAGGCACGTGTGGTCAGTGTACATATGTGGACAAAAGGGCACATAGGTATACAGGAACATTTTGAGTAAAGCAACATTCAAAGAACAGGAAACCTGTCTTTATTTAGACCTCTAATTCAGTTTAACTAGAGAAAACCTGGTTAGAGTGGTGTGTTACAAGCCCGTGAATGATACGGGAGCCAATCTCGTATCTTGGATGCTGGACAGGTCTCTAGTGCATTATGAAGCAATGTATTGAACACCTTGCTGGCATCAGAAGGGTTATTAGCTTGTTTTTGCATTTTTATGGTATTGGCTATCCAGCAGTGGATGGACTGGCAATGGGGTCCTGTAAGGACTGGAATGAGGATATGGTGGTAGGGGCTAAGGTTAGGTAAGGTGCCATAGCTATAGGTTGTTGAGATGTACTTCCAGACCTTTTCACTAATATTGCAGCCACTGCAGACAGGTTATTGTCTCATTTAAAGCCAAGTGTAACTGTATTATTGCTATTATTACACTTGTATTTGTTTTTATGACATCACTTTGAAACATTAGCACTCTGACTCTGATGATTGTATAGCTGATCATTTTCAATCTAGAGAAGAGGAATAAAAGCCCCCTGCAGATTCAAAATGCTTTTAGTTGTTTGCTGGGCATTGGACTGGGATTGTACCTGAGCTTCTCCTACAGGTTCTCCTGCTTTCTATGTGCAAACAGTGAAAAAAAAATGGTCTGGAACTGGGAAAAGGAATGAAGTGTCAGAAAAACAAGACATGGAGATAGTGATAGTTGATGGCTAGTTGGGTTCTAATGTTAGTCTTCAAAACAGATTTGGCAATTGCATTCATAATCCCTTGGATGTGAGAGAGGTGTCCAACTCATTGCTTTGCAATGCACTGGAGACCTCACTAGCATGCAAGAGATTAGTAAGAGATTGAAAAGAGTCAAACTCTGCATGAGTTAAAAGAAAGCTATACATTTGAATTGTCAATTTATTTGTCCAATAGAAAGGCTTGCTTAAAGGGATAGTAATACTTAAAATGTAAAAAACAATATATGTTGTAGGGTTTATCCCCCTGAGTAAAACAAGAGTACTCCCACTGCTGAAAGGTGTTTCATTCAAAAGTTATTAATTTTCAAAGTTGACTTTTTTAGGTGCAATATTACAGTGGCCTGAAATTGTACAGTGGGGCTGTTGCTACACAATTCTATGGACAGCTCTGGTCCCGGGACCATAAATCTCCATAGGATCGTGTAACAACAGTGCCACTGTACAATTTCAGGCCACTGTGATATTGCACCTAAAAAAGTCAACTTTGAAAATTAATAACTTTTGAATGAAACACCTTTCAGCAGTGGGAGTACCCTTGTTTTACTCAGGGGGATAAACCCTACAACATATTTTTTTTTACGTTTTAAGTATTACTATCCCTTTAAGATTTTGCCCTCCATAAGGCATCCAGTTGTATCTATTTACATGTTTTCTTGCATTGAACTCTGCTGTAGTCTATAACTGAACCTTGAACTTTGACTAAGTTTCCATGCCCCACTGGAATCATGGGTGGGCCCCCACTCAATGGCAAACCTCAGTCATACTGATAAAGGATGTTGTTTATTGAGTGAAAATAAAAACTAATTACAGATTTAAAATGGTGCATAGAAAATATAAAAAATTGCATTAACCACGCAAAAAATACAGAAATAGCTCTAAGTGACTGCTGTATATAGGGCTCCTACCTAGGTAACTGATACTGTTAGACACATTGAGACACTTCTTTCCATAGGAATGTGCCACAAGTGGACAAGGGCAAATATAAGTTTTCTAAATAGATTAGATGGGACGGGGAAACAAGCAGAAGAGTTCAAAGAGTAACAAGTGTGACTATTAATCTATCCATGAAAGCCTGATAAAAGTCAGTTAAAACTTCATGGAGATTTGGATGCTATTGTAAACTCTTTAGTGACTGACTCACCATGTTTTTCACTGAGTTCAATAAATGAATAATGCGTCTGGTCCTGATGACGCATAACAAATGATAATTTGGGACCCAGGAGCTTACTTCAATAATAGCCAGATGATCCAGATCAATATGTTTAATCTTCAATGACTCAGATACCTCAGGGGAAGTGACACAGGAATGGCAGAAGAGTAAGAGTTGTAGTATTATTTTAAAGGAAACAAGAGCTCTACATGGATATTGCAGACATAAAAGCTAGACACAGAGAGTGGATGTATCATTGATCCTGTGGGCAGGCTACTGGAAGGCTGAGATGCCAGTTATAATAAAGGTTAAGCCCAGATTCCCTGCTCTTTGTCCCATGTTACAAATCCCCAACCACCAAGCCCATGCCATAAGGCTGATGGGGAAGTAAAGTGCCTACTAAATAAAGATAAGCTCCAGCTCTTCACCCTCTTTCAGCAGTCCAAACCCTTTGTGGTCTGCCACCATCAGTTTCTATGTTTCATAGGATACTATTGCCAAAGGCTTTAGATGGACATCATGGAATCCTTTCTGAGAATCAAAGGGAACCAGTGGCTGTGGCAAGTGATGGTCCCCAGGGAATGAGATAAACGTCTGTGAATGTGACAATATGGGGCAAGACGAAGGTCATGTTCTGATGCCCCCTTATATTGTTGTTTTAATTAATATACTTTTCTCAAGTGAATTCGGCCCAATCCACAGGGCCGGATTTGCCATAAGGCAGAGTAGACATCTGCCTACAGGCGCACCCCACAGAGGGGCGCCTGTCACTGAAATCAAATTTTTTTTTAATATATTTTTATTCACAGTGCTCGCGCTGCGCACAGTGGCAGCAGTAACCAGCCGCATATTAAGATCTGTGCCTTCTTCGGCACAGACATTTATGCTGTTGCTCCCTCGTCTGCTCTTTAGTAATGCAGAGCGATGGGAGATGACATCATCTCTCACCGATCTGCATTATTGAAGAGAAGACCGCGCGGGAGCAAAAGCATACAGTCTGTGCAGAAGGAGGAACAGACTTTTCCTGATGCTGCACCACCAGGGAGGTATGAAACGGATACTGGGGACAATGTGAGGATGATGGGGGCAGTGTGGAGATGATGGGGGCAATGTGAGGGCAAGCTGGAGCTGATGGGGGCAAACTGGAGATGATGAGGGCAAGTTGGAGATGATGGGGGCAATGCAAGGGCAAGATGGAGATGATGGGGCAATGTGGAGATGATGGGGCAAAGTGAGGGCAAGTTGGAGCTGATGGGGGCAATGTAAGGACAAGTTGGAGCTGATGGGGGCAATGGAGATGATTGGGGCAATGTGGAGGCAAGTTGGAGCTGATGGGGCAAGTTAGAGCTGATGGGGGCAATTTGAGGGCAATATGGAGCTGATGGGGGCAATATGGAGCTGATGGGGGGGCTATGTGAGGGCAATATGGTTATGTGGGGGTAATGTGGAGATTTGGAGCGTTGTGTAGGTGTCCAGTAGAGATGGCCAATGGGGGGGCGCTTCAGATTTCTGTGCCTACAGGCTCCTGAGATGTAAATACGGCCCTGCCAATCCAGGCTATTTATTTGGTTATTTCAGTGAACCCATCATCCCCAACATAATTTGGCTGGTTGGGGATGATGGAAATTGTAGTTCCCCTACAGCTGGATGTTCAACAGTTGACTACCCCTGGTGTAAGGGTAAGAGCAAATTAAATGGACAATATATAAAACAAAGGCACAGAGTAACAGAAGAAGGGTTAAGGGACCATAATTATAATCCAAAGCAAACATTTTAAATTGGGCCAAGCAAGAAAAGACATGGGATGCTCTAAATATCCAAAACACCTAATCTTAAAGCATGTGAACCAGAGATATCACTTCTGCAGTTCCTCGATTATTCTATAGAGTCTATGCACTAAGATCACAAAAATTGGATAAATCTTAGTGCATTGGCTCCCTAGACTAACATAGGAACTGGAGAAGGGATATAACTGGAGAAATCATCTCTGCTTTATCATATCTTTATCACACCTTAGTGCATAACACCCAAGGACACTCTCAGTCCAGATGACCAGAATATATTGTAGTTGTAGAGAGAAGTGATGGAAAATTATAGAAAAGTAAATAGGTAGATGCATTTTTTGAAACACTGGACTCCTTACATTGTAAGTTTTCCAGTGGTTTATCAGAAACATTTTTGGGACCATTTGAATTTGCTGAAAATTGCTGGAGAATGGATCTTTGAGATCAATTTAAACAATGTGGAGATTCTCTGTAAATAACCAAGCTGTTTTTCTGTCTCTCCCCTTGGCAGAGGGCTAAGCTGACCTCGCAAATATCATCTGGAACTTAGGTGGTGCTTTTGTTGGACTTCAACATTTATATGACATTTGATATGTAATTAAAGGGATAGTAATGTCTACATTAAACTTTATCTCCGAGTTTTCAATAAGGTTTTTATAACATATATCGCTATGTTTAATTACTTACATGTTTGTATTTCATAAGATATTAACTCTGAAACTATCCCCCTCCAGCCCTTTCTGGCTACATCACGCTACCTCTTTCTCTCTCTCTCTCTGGTCCGGAAGGATGCAGAGAGGCACAGTCTTCAGTAAGCAAAAGGAAAATCCTGCCCTCTACCATCAAGGGGGTCAAGGTTTTCCTTATACTTGTTGACATAAAATTGTCCCTCGCTGCATCTGTCCGGTCCCATGACCAGATAACAGAGCTAACTGGAGGCAGCCAGATGGGGAGGGGGATCCTTTCAGATATAATATCTTATGAAATACAAACTTGGAAGCAGGGCTGGTGCAAGGATTTTTGCCACCCTAGGCAAAACCTCATTTTGCCACCCCTTGGCTCCACCCCTTTATGCCCCACCCCTTTATGTGTATACATGTCAGTGTGTGATCCCTATACATATATAACTGTCAATGTATGTGTTCCCTGTATGTGTTAAGTGTCAGCGTGTTTGTGTTTTCCCTATATGTGTATAAGTATCAATTTGTGTGTGAGTCTCTGTAAGGGTATCAGTTTGTGTGTGCTTCTGTATATGTGTATCAGTGTGTCAATGTGTATACTTGTCTGTATGTGTATCAGTGTGTGTGTGTGTGTTTATCTCTATGTGCATCAGAGAGTGTGTGTGTGTGCGCGCGTGTATCAGAGTGTGTGTGTGTGTGAGTTATATGCCACCACCAGAGCAATAAAGAGTTTTATATATATATATATATATATATATATATATATATATATATATATATATATAAACCACCTCTTGATTCCCCCCTTTTGCCTCTTTCACCTGCTCTTGATAAGTTGCCTCTCTTTACCCCTCCTGCAGGGGCGGACTGACCATCGGGCAATTCGGTCACGGACCGAGGGCCCGTGACCGAAAGGGGCCCGCCACAGCCACCAGCAATGAAAATGTAACCTCTACCATTTATTTGCCTGCTTGCATGTAGAGGCCTGCTGCACCTATTAAAACGTGCCGCCCACAGTGCGCACCACTTCATGACTGAGGCCTCATATTGCCATACATGCCATGCTGTCTGATTATGCCCAGTACATAGCCAGTGCTACCCAGTCAAACCCAAGAAGAAGATGCACGCATCCGATCATCCGATCTGGCTTGCTGCCAGACTCACTCACTGTCGGGCTGGCAGCAAGCTCTTCAGACTGTGCCTCTTCCTCTGTTCTGCGCATGTCTGTGCGACATGCGCCTGATGTCATCACGGCCCGCAGGGGCGCGTGATGATGGGGGGGCAGAGTGGGAGTCTGAGGGACATCAGAATACTTGCAGCCTGCCATGTAGGACACGCAACAGGACCAGTGGATTCATCTCAGACTGAAGTGACTCACCAGGAGGGCCCAGAAATCCGCAACAGTGACACTGACAGGACAGAAGACCCACCACAGTCCACAGCAGGGAAGCCAGTAACACTGGATGGCTTGGGGTGTACTGGATGGCTTGGAAGAGTTACTGGATGTCATTGGGGGGCTACTGCATGGCCTGGAGGGGGTTACTGGATGGCCTAGGTAGGTAATGGATGGCCTAGGAGGTAATGGATAATCTGGAGGGGGGTTATGGATTGCCTTGGGGTTATGGGTGGCCTGGGGGTTAATGGGTGGCCTTTGGGACACTGGATGGGGGGGGGGTAATGGATGGCTTAAAAGGGTATTTGATGGCCTGGGGGGTAATGGATGGCCTGAGGGGGGTGTTATGGATGTCCTAGGGGGGTACTGGATGTCCTGGCGGGGGTACTTGATGGCTTGGGGGGTACTGGATGGCCTGAGGGGTTATTGGATGTCCTTGGGGGTACTGGATGTCCTGGGGTACCTCCCCAGGCCATCCATTACTCCCCCAGGCCATTCACTACCCCAGGTCACCACACTTTTTCAAATTACATATGAAACATTGTACTCGCTACAGGCACAGCCACCAGGCCAGACATCCAGTACAACCTCAACCTATCCAGCAAGTTGCCAAGCAGCCTCCAGCCAACCTGCAATAAGCTAGCTGGCAGTGTAAGATTAGTTTTATTTTTTTTTTTATTTTTATATATGTATGCCATAGAGTGGGGCCAATGGTGACATGGGGTGGGGCCAATGATATCATGGGGAGGGGCCCACACCTTTTTTTGGACCAAGGGCCCTGGGTCCTGTCAGTCCGCCCCTGCCCTCCTGATCTTCCTTTTGCCATTCTCCCCCTCTTGATACCCACTTTTGCGCCTCTCTCCCCTTGACCCCACCCTTTTACCTCTTGGTCCCCCCTCCTTTTGCCTCTTGGTTCCCCCTCCTTTTGCCTCATGATCCCCCCTCTTGACCCCCCTCTGAGTCTTTCAACCACTCTTGATTCCCCCTCTTGCCAAACTGCCTCTCTTTACACCTCTTGATCTTCCTTTTGCCATTCTCCCCCTCTTGATCCCCCATTTTGCCTCTTTCTCCCCCTCTTTCCTTAATCCACCCTTGACTCTTATCTTGATCCCCTCTTTTGCCTCTCTCTCTCCCCTTCCTGATTCCCCCTTTTGCCTCTTTCTCCCCCTCTTGATCACCCTCCTTTTGCCTTTTTCTCCTCTCCCCCATTCTCCCCCTCTTGTTCCCCCATTTTACCCCTGTTGTCTTTTCATCCCCCCTTTTGCCTCTTTCTCCCCTTTTGCCATTCTCCGCCTCTTGATCCACCATTTTTGCCTTGTTCTCCCCCTCTTTGCCTCTTTCCCCCTCTTGCCTTCATCCACCCTGAACTCTTGTTTTGATTCCCCCTTTTGCCTCTTTCTCCCCCTCTTGATCTACCCTTTTTGCAGGTTTCCCCTTCTTGCCTAAGTTTCCTGTCACTGTGACTTCACCTCACCGTGACTCTCACTCTCTCTCACTTGCTCTCTCTCTCTCTCTCGCTCGCTCTCTCTCCTCCCGCTCAGGATCAGCTGTCCATGGATTAAGTTGGGTCAGGGTCCAGCCTACCTGGTGTGCAGACGCAGTGCTTTTCACGCTGCGTCTAACGGCATGCTTTAGGTGGCAGCGCTCGCTCTTTTCAGAGTAGTGCTTCTCTCTCCTCTTCTCACAGCAGCCCCCATGAAATATGTGCCCTAGGCCGGCTCCTACCTCGCCTATAGGTGGCGCCAGCCCTGCTTGGAAGTAATTAAACATAGCAAAATGTTAAAAAAACTGTATTGAAGACTCGGAGATAAAGTTTAATGTAGACATTACTATCCTTTAAATTTTTGTTTTGAAGCTTTCTGAAAACAAAAGGGAAAATGGGAGATTTACATTATGTTCTCCTTTCTCCTCTTTCCTTTTCATTTCATCCTTTTATTGCTTTTTCCCATTCTTGATTAAATATAAGCGCTTTATCTATAACTAGTGTAAAAGCCTGTGTACACGGTCCAAGGTCCAGGTAATGTTAACCCTTTGAGTGCCAGAGGGGTAAGCAACGCATTGCCTTGCAATGCGTTGCGTACCCCTCTGGCACCCAAAGTATTAAGAGGTCGCTACCTCACTTCTCCACGCAATGCAGTCTTGCGTCGCCTCACATCACACGATGCAGTCATGCGCAGTAGAGACTGGCCAAATGAAGGCAGTCTCTACTGAGCATGACTGCATCGTGACAAACATCCTAGCGAATTATTATATAGGATGAATGTATTATGCCAGATATTGATGCATCACTTTGTAATTTTTGCCCTAGATAGCACCATGTTTCCATACTGGATGTTATGCTTCAATAGAAATTATCCTATATAATAAAAGGCCAGAAAGCTTGTCACTATGCAGTTATGCGCAGTAGAGACTGCCCGCGTTCGGCCAGTCTCTACGGTGCATGATTGTATGGCGTGAGTGAGGCAGCGCAGTCACGTG
Organism: Rhinophrynus dorsalis; assembly: GCA_037306005.1. Taxonomy (NCBI): domain Eukaryota; kingdom Metazoa; phylum Chordata; class Amphibia; order Anura; family Rhinophrynidae; genus Rhinophrynus; species Rhinophrynus dorsalis. The sequence goes on along the minus strand of CM074723.1, from coordinate 68,274,768 downwards.
GAGCAGTGAGGTAATGGCAGTACACAGAGCAGGTCAGGGTAATGTTAACCCTTTGAGTGCCAGAGAGGTACACAATGCAAGGGTTAAGAGGCCGGTCCTGCTCTGCGTACTGCCGTTATCTCACTGCTCCATGGCCCGTGCACACGGGCTTTTACACTAGTTTGAATAATAAAATAATAGGACTTATTATTTTTCCCCAGTGGTACAGTTGGTTTGTTACAGAAATATTTGAGGGGAGAGATGCAGTAAAATGTGATAAACAGATCATAAAGAGGAGGTATCTTACCAAGTGTAATGAGTCCTCCAGTTATTCATGCACTAACATCTAGAATTGGAGAGTTTATCAAACTGGAGACGTTAACTCCTTTTTATCACCTCATTTTTTTTTTTACACCTTAGTGCATTACCTCCCCCTGGGGGTGTGAGTGTGTATGTGTGTTGGGAGGTCGAGATGTGTTAATTTGTGATAAAGAGGAGATAAACTTTACAGTGAAATAAACTTTACAATTCCTACATTTTTGTATGGGGCCTATGCACTTAGATTTTTCTCAGCTGGAGAGACCTTAGTGCCAAGTTCCATACAATATCATGATAATTTTATTACAGTTTATTACACTGCAGAGTGTATCTCACCTTTATCACATCTTATTGCAGAGCCCCCCATCTTCCTAAGTACATCAACCTCATTGCACATCTAGCATCAGAGGTTAACCCTTTGAGTGCCAGAAGGGTACACAACGCATTGCTCTATAATGCTTTGCCCTCTGGCACTCAGATGGTTAATATAATTATACATAGCAAGATAAAACCTGCATGTATCGTGCTGTTATATCACACAGACTTTGATTATTGCTTAATATCTCTGCACACTATAAACGTTTTATTTTCTATAGGTTCAATATAGGTGCAAGAATGTTTAAATAAGCAGTAAGATTTTTTTATGAAACCCTATGTGTTATAGAGCTTCTACCTGACAGGAAGTGACTCAACAGTTTCTATCACATGCTATGGAGAAATGTTAGTCACTGACTTTCCTCTCCTTTAGAATGTAAAATAAATACTAATTGGAATTTGATCACTAGAGGGCACTGCTAATGTTAAAAAACATGGGTTTAAACTGTAATAACTCTAGAAATATGCATCTCTCAGTATATACTCTTATTTTACTAAACAGGAAAAGCCCTATAATATATATTTTTTCATAAAAATGTTTGCTGCTCCTTTAACCCTTTGAATGCCAGAGGGTTACAGAATGCATTGCAAAGCAATGCATTCTGTACCCCTCTGGCACTCAAAGGGTTAACCTTCTAAGGGCTAGATGAGTGTGCAATGCATTGCTTTTCAATGATTTCCAACAAGGCATGACAAATTTGGGCTTTCAGAAGTTTACTGGTCAGGTAATGTTATATCATTTATCAAGTTAAAGCACACATTCATCCAAAGACAACATGTGATATCTCGGCATGAATCTACATTGTATTCTGGCAGGAATAATAAATCTTTATAAAATGCTTATGAGTATTAAAATACTTGCCTTATTGCCAAATGCCATGTGCCCCACAAGACAAATATCAAATATCAAATGTTTGTTCTGTCCTCGGATCTGTTCTGTACCTGACCATGGCAATGTAAATAAAGCCTGAAGACAATGAATAAATGATAGGAAAAGAGATGTGCAAAGGTTCATGGGACTAACTATAATGTCAGATTCTGTTTGCTGGATAAATTAAATAACAAGGCATTAGAAGAAAAGCAGGGATAGCAATTTGATGTTTTCCTCAAAAAAACATTTGTGTAGTAAATCAGGGTGGATGCAATCTTGGCTCTTTTTTTCTCCAACCAAGTCTCTTCTCTGCTTTACAGTAGAACAGAGCCAATGAATTAATGGTTTAAACCTTTAAGGGCTGGAGAGCAGGGCCAGATTTTCCAGTAGGCAGAGTAAGCAACTTGAGCAATGTGTTGGAGATCACTCTAGTAACCAATGGGCCGAAGCTTTTTTTCATTCTTGTTTGTTATAGGCCAAGGGAAGTTTCTGCTCCAGGAAACAGTGGATGGGACTGTGGGCGGGGTCATATGGGGAAAGGGGGTATGACCATGGGAGGAACCATTACCTTGTCTAGGGGTTCCTGGGATGTAAATCCAGCCATGCTGGCGAGATTATCCAACACAATTCCTCTCAAAGGGTTAAAAAGGAGTGAGTTCTGGCACCATTTTTGAGGACTACATATTGTATATAAAATACCATTTGTCTGAAGACCTCTATGGCATTCAAGGGCTTAAAAGACCCATTTAAGTCAATGGGATTTTGTGGAATTTTTGTTCCCCCGCCATAGGGCAGTTGGTTTGCTCCAGAATTGTTCATATTTTGTTTTCTGCAAGTTCCTTGTAGTGTTATTTGATTTGCAGGCTATGCACTAGAGGGAAAAGTGCCCAATGACTCCTGTGACAAAAAAATATTACTGGACTATGAGAAAATAGCAGCCAAGCCCCAAGAAAAACAATAGGGCCATGTATATTTACAGATTTGCACAAATCCTCTGCAGAGGGAATGTTGTAGCAGCCCTCGTAGCCCCACCATTGCTGTGTTAAAAAGGGGCACCCTGATGGCCAGCTGGCCCATCAGGATGGGCTCCTCATGCTATACGTCTTTATTTTTTTTTCTGTAGATAGTGGAGCACAAAGTTCTATCCACAGTTTCATACAGTCTTTCCACACACTGCCTCTTCAACCAGGGTCACCTCAGTGCAACCTAGAAGTTTCTTGTTGAGAGCAGAGCCATGGTGCACTCCACTACCTACAGAAAAAAGACAAAGTGGGTGAGAGATGGTATATGGGTGGAATTGTGACTATCATTCAAACAAGGTTGGGGTGTCATATAGTGTGTGGATCTGTGACTACAGTGGAACCAGGCTGGGGTGTCAGATAACGTTTGTGCAAACCTGTGACTACCAGTGAAACAAGGCTGGGATGCCAAGCAATGTATGTCTGGATCTGTGACTATCAGTGGAACAAGACTGGGGTGTGAGACAGTGTATGTACGGTTCCATTACTTCCAGTGGAGACTGGAACAAGGCAGGAGTGTCATACAGTATATGTGTGCTTTTCTGTTTACTAGATATGTCATTGACGACCAGTGAAACAAGGATATGGTGTTAGACAGTGTTATGTGTGGTTCTTTATCTACCAGTGGGACAGTGGAACAAAACTGGGGTGTCAACTGGGTATGCTGTGATTACCAGTGGGCATTGAATTAAGGATGAGGTTTCACAGTCTGTCAGTGATTCCGAGACTGCCAGTGGACAGTGGAATAGGGTGGAGTGACAGTGAATGTGTGATTCTGGGATTACCAGTGAATGTGTGTGAAAAAGGCTGAGGTGGCAGAAAGTATGTGTGGTTCTGTGTCTAACCGTGTCCTGTGGAACAAAAATGTGGCCTAAAACAGTGTGTTTGTGGTACTGTGGCTTTGAGTGTTTCATTTATACCCTGGAGCCAGTCCTATCACTTCATCCAGAGCAGTGGTTCTCAATCTTTTTTCAGTCAAAGTAACCCTAACATGCAATCCGTAATTTTTGAGGCACCTTTACATATGTTATGTAAATTGTCAAGGTTATAATGAAATTTACCTTACATAAATATGCAGTTATTGTTAGATTCACAATCATCATAACAAAAATAAACATATTGTGCATGACGATCTCCATAAATATACATTTTGCAAAACAAGATCATTGTGCAAAACAACGGGTACATTAGGTTGATGTTCATGGCACACCAAAGTGCCACTACACCCTGGTTAAGAACCACTGATCCAGTGGCATCCTAGCCATAGTGTGCTTTTTGATGTGCCTCTGTAATTCAGCTATTGCCATGGTACTGGTCTTTTCAGTCTGCTTCTGTGATCATGGCTGTCTTTTTCCAGATGCATGTACAGTCTTCTCCAGTGTGGTATTTATACTGGCACAGAAAGCCTTTCACCTTGCTCATGCCAGGGTCCTCTCTGGAGTTCATGTCTATGCATGCTGTTACCTGACTGGATCTTGTGCCACCTGAAAAGACCTTTGGCTTTGTCCATAACAATGAACCTGTGCTGCCTGCTCAGACCTTGGACTTTGACCACAACCATGAACCTGTGCCACCTACCCAGACGTTTCTTTTTATCTACAGTTATGGACCTGTGTCTCCTGCCCAGACTTATGACTTCGTCTATGACCTTGAAGCTGTGCCACCTGTCTAGACTTGTGGCTAGTAACCTTAACTTTGCTTCTGACTACATCCATCAGCTTTATTGATTAATTTCACTGAGCATTGTGATCTGCTGTGAGGACCCTGCTACCAATTGTAGTGTAAGGGCAGTTATTTTGACCCAGTTCCTGTTCAGCTGGTTCTGTGTATCCAACCACACAGTCAACTCCTTTCACTTGGTTAGTAGAAACAGCCACTAACCACCATCTCTAGCACAGATCCCCAGCATTGCACTCAAGCCTCCTTGGTAGCTGTAGGTCCTACAGGTAAGACTCAGCCAGAGAGAGAGATCATTTTCTTTACAGAGTGGAACAGAGGAACAAGACTGAGATGGCACACAGTGTAGGTATAGTAGTGTTATTATCAATGGGACATTGGAGCAAGACTGAGGTGTCAGACAGTGAATGTGTGGTTCTGTGACTACCAGTAGGAGAGTAGAACAAGGCTGTAGTGTCAGGAAGTAAATGTGTGCCTCTTTGACTACCAGTAGGACAGTGAAACAAGTCTGGGCTGTGAGATAGCAAATGTGTGGTTCTGTGACTACCAATGGAATATAGGAACAAGGCTGAGGTGTCATACAGTGAATGGATGTTTCTGTGACTTCCAGTTGACAGTGGAACAAGAGGTACTGGATATACCAAAAAAAATGTCTTTGTGACCAAAATATTTCTACACTTGAGAGTCCTCCCTTCAAAACTGCACCTCAAAAGGTCTAAAAATATTCTTGCCTCAGACTCTACAGCTTTTTTGGCCATGCCAGAGCAATCCCAGTACCTCTGCAATAGACACCAGCTAAAAGTTAATGGCAGCCAATTTATTTACCAGTAAATGTAGCGCTGTATCATACATTGTATATATTAACCAGTGTAAAAGCTCGTGTACACAGGCCAAAGTGCATAAGACAGTAGAACTACACCTCCCAGCATTATGTGCATTCGGAGAGAGTCTACTGCGCATGACTGCATTGGACAAACATCTTATCACAGTGCCTGTGATTCCTGTCACTCTCAGTTGTGGCTGTCACTGATTTGCTGACTGGGTTTGACCCGCCTCCTGATGACCTTTTTATACCTGGCTATCACATCTGTCAGATGCCCTTTCGTGGTGTTCCTGAGCCAGTAGTGCTGTTGCTGTGTTCCTGTATTCTGAGTTCCTGTGTACCGATTCGGCTTGTCCTGACTATTCTCCAGTGTTCCTGCTTGTGTATGACCCGGCTCGTCTGCGTACCACCCTTGGATCCTGACCCGGCTAGACTGACGTTCCTGCTTGTGTATGACCCGGCTTGTATGACTGCCTCCTACGTGCTCCGACCCGGCCCGGCTGACTTCCTGCTCCGAAGATCGACTTCCAGCTTGTTCCAGTGACCTGCGTTCCAGTTGTCGCCGCCGCAACATTATCAGTCTCTGTTGCCCGCTTCAGTGTGACTGCCTTGCCTGGTGTTACCCACGTCTAGTGCTGTGCCTCGCTACCTGTGCAGAGCTGTGTGTGAATCTGTGTGCCTTCCTCTCAGTGCAGAGCCTTCCAGTAGCGCTGAAGCCTCAGTAAACGTGCTTTTTAACTCTTGCAGTGCTGCCTCGATTTCACTCTCTCTATCTCCAGTACGAGCCTTGATATCCGTGATACTGCTGCTGAGTTGGCTGCTCACCGTCGGCAACTCTAGTCCTCCATTGCAGAGTAGTCACATTGTTTGGGTCGTTTGGGCGCCTAAGGCTCTCCGGTGTCGGTTACCGGCGATATCCGTAATATAGAGTGGTGGCAGTAAGGCTTCAGTGTTGGCTTATCCGGTACTACGCCCGAGGGGGCTAGTGGCTCTTGCATTCATATTCCAGCATTCGACTAAGCTTGAGGAGGCTGTTAGCTCTTGCATTGCCGGCCAGTTCCCATTACGCCCGTGGGGGCTATTTGCACTTGCACAAACCAAAGCAGTTCCAGTAACTACGCCCGTGGGGGCTAAGTGGATTCCTATTCTGCTTAATATCCAAACACCTTGGCAAGGCAGTTCGGTCTTCAGTACTTGATGAACTTTGTCTATCCAGCACAGCCTTTTAACATCCAGGGCGTGTCAAACCTCCACATCTGAGACGGACTGTTATCTAGACATTAACCCCTTGGGGGTTCATATCATCCTATTGCTTACTGTCTTGCATGTATATCTATTGTGCTATTACTATTGTAATATCTCAGTTTACTTGATCTGTGTATTACCTACCGCCACTAGACGGCGAACTTGAGCATTATTTACTTTAAATAAAGTGTGTTTTATTTTCACTTACTGGTCTGAGAGTCCTAAAAAACCGTTACAGTACGAAAGGGCCATGACCTCAGACGGTAAGGGTGAGAGTAATACTCAGAACATCCACTGGAGAATGGATGTCCATGAGCAGTGCCTGGACCAATTGGCACTGGCTCTACAGACGTTACTCGAACGTACAGTACATTTGGACAAGTCTGGTCCTAATCCGGTGGTCCCCCCAGTCTTGACACCGGAGAATCCGTCTGTAATTCAAGAGGGTTAACGGCAGCGGCGCCGTTACCCTTAAGATATGATGGCGAACCCTCCCTATGCAGAGGTTTCATTAACCAGTTGGAGATATTTTTGGAATTGGCACCCCCAGGCATTTCCTAACGACCGTAGTAAGGTCGGCCTTATGATATCTCTGTTGACGGGCAAAGCTTTGGCATGGGCAAATCCGTTATGGGAAAATGCCAGACCCTGCACACTGAACTTTAGAGATTTCGTGATGAAGTTCAGACGTGTGTTTGAGTTTCCTGGCAGGTCTGCCTCTGCTGCCAAAAGGCTGATGGAGATTCAGCAGGGCGAACGCACTCTGGGCGAGTATGCTATCGAGTTCCGGACCTTGGCAGCAGAGGTGGGCTGGAACGATGAGGCCTTACTTGCAGCCTTTACCCAGGGTCTTGCTGAACAGATTAAGGACGAGATAGCCGCTTGAGATGTACCCAGCGAGCTGGACGAGTACATTGACTATGTCATGTTAATAGACTCCCGCATCCGGGAGAGACGCTTGGCTAAAAGGACTAAAGCAAAAAGTTATGGCCAGAACAATTTCCTTAACCCACCCACACCACCCGTTCTACCTGAACGACCAGCTGACAGCACTGAACCTATGCAAGTAGGTTTTACTAGGCTCACTAAGGAGGAGAAGCTGTATCGTAGGAGGCAAGGCTTATGCCTATATTGTGGCAAACCGGGCCATTTATTACGCAATTGTCCAGTAAGGCCGGGAAACGAACGCACCTAGGGTACCTTGGGGGACAGGCCCTAGGTGGTGTAGAACAGTCCCTAGATACTAGCACCACTAAACCCACCATCCAGGTGGCATTTGCTTGGGCAGATAAGGTTATCGAGGTCCTAGCATTGGTGGACTCCGGGGCAGCCGGCTACTTCATGGATCAGTCCTTTGCTGATTTGCAGGGCATTCCGTTATGTAAAAAGGACTCTCCTGTGGCAATAGAGGCCATTGATGGCAGACCCCTGGATCCTGCTTTCATTACGTTCGAGACAATCCCAGTGACAATGACTGTGGGGGCTTGTCACAGGGAGCAGATACGATTTCTGATCATTCGTTCCCCGCATCATTCAGTTATTTTGGGGTTTCCATGGTTACAGGCACACAATCCCCAATTTGACTGGCAAAGGTGTGAAGTTAACTCTTGGTCTGAGTACTGTAACAAGAATTGTCTCTCTCTTCCTGTTAAGATTATGTGTACCTCTCCAGCTGTGCCAACAGAATATGGGCAATTCAGTGACGTATTTAGCAAAGGAGAGGCCAGCGCATTACCTGACCATAGGCCATATGATTGCGCCATTGATTTGCCTCCAGGTGCGGTGCCCCCCAGGGGACGCACTTACCCACTGTCTTGTGAGGAAAATAAGGCTATGGAGGAGTATATCGCAGATGCCCTGGAGAGGGGAATCATTCGTAAATCTACGTCTCCGGCTGGTGCCGGATTTTTTTTTGTTAAAAAGAAAAATGGGGAACTCAGGCCTTTCATTGACTACCGTGGCTTGAATAAGTTGATGCCTAAGAACGCCTATCCCATTCCACTTATTACAGAATTATTCGACAGATTAAAGGGCTCTTCGATCTTTACTAAACTTGATTTGCGAGCCGCCTATAATCTAGTCAGAATTAAAGAGGGTGAGGAGTGGAAAACGGCGTTTAATACCAGAACAGGGCATTATGAATATCTGGTGATGCCATTCGGCTTATGCAATGCACCTGCAGTATTTCAGGAATTGATTAACGATATTTTACGTGACCTGCTCCAGTCCTGTGTGGTAGTATATCTAGATGATATATTGATTCACTCTGCTAACCTTTTCCAACACATTAAAGATGTCTCAGAAGTCTTGCTCCGACTTCGTAAGCACAAGTTATTCTGTAAACTAGAAAAGTGTGAATTCCATACATCTCAAGTACCATTCCTGGGGTTCATAATATCCAAAAGTGGCATTGCCATGGATCAGGAAAAGTTGGCAGCGGTTCTGCAATGGCCTCGGCCTAAGGGGTTAAAGGCCATTCAACGATTCTTAGGTTTTGGTAACTATTATAGGAAGTTCATCAAGACTTTTCCACGATTGTAAAACCACTATCAGATTTGACTCATAAGGGCGCTTCTCCCTCTCAGTGGTCTGAGGCAGCTCAAGACGCATTTGTTACCCTGAAATCTGTCTTAGCATCTGCTCCTATACTTTCCCACCCTAATCCCTCCCTGCCGTTTACTTTGGAGGTTGACGCTTCAGAAGTTGGGGTTGGGGCAGTGCTCTCCCAACGTCCTTTGGGAGGTGGCACCTTAAAGCCTTGTGGGTTTTTCTCTAAGAAATTGTCCAGCGCCCAGAGTCATTACGAGATTGGCGACAGGGAACTGTTGGCCATCATACTAGCTCTGAAGGAGTGGTGACACCTCTTGGAAGGCACTCAGACTCCAGTACTAATTCTTACTGACCATAAGAATTTAACCTATCTCTCCGAAGCCAAAAGACTGTCTTCTCGACAAGCCAGGTGGGTGCTGTTTTTGTCCCGATTCAATTTCCTAGTATCCTATCTTCTTGGCTCGAAGAATATCAAGGCTGATGCGTTGTCACGTCAGTTCGCTTCTGACACTGAGAGGGAGGAAGTCCCGGTACCCATCATTCAGCCAGATCAGATCCTGGCTACTATTCGTACCACCATAACCTCACCTCTGGGGGAGGAGATACTGGCATCACAATCACGCGCACCTCCTGAAACCCCAGTGGGGAAGTGTTTCGTAGATGAGTCATTCCGTGTCCATCTGTTGGAAACTTATCATGCTTCTAAAGCGGCTGGGCATATTGGTAGGGACTAACTAGTATGGTCCCTCTCGCAGCTATTTTGGTGGCCTACTTTGAGAGCCGACTGCGCCGCGTTTACGGCAGCTTGTACCACTTGTGCCCGTGCCAAGACTCCTAGGCATCTCCCTGTGGGCTTATTGCAACCGGTGCCTAACGGAGACCGTTCTTGGTCTCATATATCCATTGACTTCTTGGGAGAATTACCGGCCTCTAGAGGTTACACGTTCATTCTTATGGTGGTCGATAGATTCTCTAAGATGGCACATTTTGTGCCTCTGACTGGCCTTCCATCGGCCCAGGAATTGGCTATAGTTTTTGCCAGAGAGGTGTTCCGTCTGCACGGAGTACCCAGAGTGATTGTCTCCGACTGTGGGAGCCAGTTCATTTCTAGGTTTTGGAGGGCATTTTGTGGTCAGATGGGCATCCAATTGTCATTTTCCTCTGCCTAAAATCCCCAGACGAATGGGGCCGCTGAGCGTGCCAATCAGGGACTGGAGCAGTTCCTGCGCTGCTTTGTCACCGATCATCATTATAATTGGGCTGACCTGTTGCCATGGGTGGAGTTTGCCAGAAACTGTGCGGTTAACTCATTGTCCGGGAGCTCCCCGTTTCTCGTTAATTATGGTTTCCAGCCTTGTCTGCTCCCGGACTCCTTTCAGGCGCAGCAGATTCCTGCTTTGGACGAGCATTTGCCACAACTTCGTTCCACTTGGGCACAGGTTCAGAGGTCCCTCAGTCAGTCATTCAGGCGGCAGCAACGGCACGCTAATCGCAGACGCCTTCCAGCGGTCTCATTTCAGGTTGGGGACAGGGTATGGCTGTCATCCAGAAACCTCAATTTACAAGTGCTGTCCAACAAACTGGCTCCCCGGTTCATTGGTCCATTTAAGATTATCCGCAAGATTAATCCGGTTTCTTATGCTCTGGAGCTTCCACCCTCAATGCACATTCATAATGTGTTCCATGTGTCACTCCTGAAACCCATGGTGTGCAATCGTTATACTACTACGCCTGTGATTCCTGGGCCGGTGGACGTCCAGGGCCAAGAAGAATATGAGGTCCAGAGTATTATTGATTCCAGGAGATTTAGAGGAAAGCTGCAATATTTGGTTCATTGGAAGGGCTATGGCCCTGAAGAACGTTCTTGGGTTGATCAAGGGGATCTCCATGCACCTCGATTAGTACGCAGCTTTCACTCTAAATATCCTTTGAAACCCAGACCTCAGACAGGGAGAGGGGGCCTTTGAGAGGGGGGTACTATCACAGTGCCTGTGATTCCTGTCACTCTCAGTTGTGGCTGTCACTGATTTGCTGACTGGGTTTGACCCGCCTCCTGATGACCTTTTTATACCTGGCTATCACATCTGTCAGATGCCCTTTCGTGGTGTTCCTGAGCCAGTAGTGCTGTTGCTGTGTTCCTGTATTCTGAGTTCCTGTGTACCGATTCGGCTTGTCCTGACTATTCTCCAGTGTTCCTGCTTGTGTATGACCCGGCTCGTCTGCGTACCACCCTTGGATCCTGACCCGGCTAGACTGACGTTCCTGCTTGTGTATGACCCGGCTTGTATGACTGCCTCCTACGTGCTCCGACCCGGCCCGGCTGACTTCCTGCTCCGAAGATCGACTTCCAGCTTGTTCCAGTGACCTGCGTTCCAGTTGTCGCCGCCGCGACATTATCAGTCTCTGTTGCCCGCTTCAGTGTGACTGCCTTGCCTGGTGTTACCCACGTCTAGTGCTGTGCCTCTCTACCTGTGCAGAGCTGTGTGTGAATCTGTGTGCCTTCCTCTCAGTGCAGAGCCTTCCAGTAGCGCTGAAGCCTCGAGTAAACGTGCTTTTTAACTCTTGCAGCGCTGCCTCGATTTCACTCTCTCTATCTCCAGTACGAGCCTTGATATCCGTGATACTGCTGCTGTGTTGGCCGCTCACCGTCGGCAACTCTAGTCCTCCATTGCAGAGTAGTCACATCGTTTGGGTCGTTTGGGAGCCTAAGGCTCTCCGGTGTCGGTTACCGGCGATATCCGTAATATAGAGTGGTGGCAGTAAGGCTTCAGTGTTGGCTTATCCGGTACTACGCCCGAGGGGGCTAGTGGCTCTTGCATTCATATTCCAGCATTCGACTAAGCTTGAGGAGGCTGTTAGCTCTTGCATTGCCGGCTGGTTCCCGTTACGCCCGTGGGGGCTATTTGCACTTGCACAAACCAAAGCAGTTCCAGTAACTACGCCCGTGGGGGCTAAGTGGATTCCTATTCTGCTTAATATCCAAACACCTTGGCAAGGCAGTTCGGTCTTCAGTACTTGATGAACTTTGTCTATCCAGCACAGCCTTTTAATATCCAGGGCGTGTCAAACCTCCACATCTGAGACGGACTGTTATCTAGACATATCATCCTATTGCATACTGTCTTGCATGTATATCTATTGTGCTATTACTATTGTAATATCTTAGTTTACTTGATCTGTGTATTACCTACCGCCACTAGAGGGCAAACTTAAGCATTATTTACTTTAAATAAAGTGTGTTTTATTTTCACTTACTGGTCTGAGAGTCCTAAAAAACCGTTACACATCAGCATTCAGGCAGTCTCCACTGAACATGACTGCATCGGCCTGTGTTTGGGGAGTCTCTACTGAGCATGACTGCATTGGCCTGTGTTTGGGGAGTCTCTACTGAGCATGACTGCATCAGCCTGTGTTCGGGGAGTCTCTACTGCACATGACTACATCGGCCTGTGTTCGGGGAGTCTCTACTGCACATGACTGCATTGGCCTGTGTTCGGGGAGTCTCTACTGCACATGACTACATCGGCCTGTGTTCGGGGAGTCTCTACTGCACATGACTGCATCGGCCTGTGTTCAGGGAGTCTCTACTGCTCATGACTGCATCGGCCTGTTTTTGGGGAGTCTTTGCTGCGCATGACTGCATCGGCCTGTGTTCGGGGAGTCTCTACTGCACATGACTGCATCGGCCTGTGTTTGAGGAGTCTCTACTGCACATGACTGTATTGGCCTGTGTTCAGGGAGTCTCTACTGCACATGACTGCATTGGCCTGTTTTTGGGGAGTCTCTACTGCTCATGACTGCATCGGCCTGTGTTTGGGGAGTCTCTACTGCACATGACTGCATTGGCCTGTGTTCGGGGAGTCTCTACTGCACATGACTGCATTGGCCTGTTTTTGGAGAGTCTCTGCTGCGCATGACTGCATCGGCCTGTGTTCGGGGAATCTCTACTGCTCATGACTGCATCGGCCTGTGTTTGGGGAGTCTCTACTGCACATGACTGCATCGGCCTGTGTTTGGGGAGTCTCAGCTGTGCATGACTGCATCGGCCTGTGTTTGGGGAGTCTCTACTGCACATGACTGCATTGGCCTGTGTTTGGGGAGTCTCTACTGCACATGACTGCATCGGCCTGTGTTTGGGGAGTCTCTACTGCACATGACTGCATTGGCCTGTGTTCGGGGAGTCTCTACTGCGCATGTCTGCATTGGCCTGTGTTTGGGGAGTCTCTACTGCACATGACTGCATCGGCCTGTGTTTGGGGAGTCTCTGCTGCGCATGACTGCATCGGCCTGTGTTCGGGGAGTCTCTACTGCACATGACTGCATTGGCCTGTGTTTGGGGAGTCTCTACTGCACATGACTGCATCGGCCTGTGTTTGGGGAGTCTCTACTGCACATGACTGCATTGGCCTGTGTTCGGGGAGTCTCTACTGCACATGTCTGCATTGGCCTGTGTTTGGGGAGTCTCTACTGCACATGACTGCATCGGCCTGTGTTTGGGGAGTCTCTACTGCACATAACTGCATTGGCCTGTTTTTGGGGAGTCTCTACTGCACATGACTGCATCGGCCTGTGTTTGGGGAGTCTCTACTGCACATGACTGCATTGGCCTGTGTTCGGGGAGTCTCTACTGCACATGTCTGCATTGGCCTGTGTTCGGGGAGTCTCTACTACACATGACTGCATTGGCCTGTTTTTGGGGAGTCTCTACTGCTCATGACTGCATCGGCCTGTGTTTGGGGAGTCTCTACTGCTCATGACTGCATCGGCCTGTGTTTGGGGAGTCTCTACTGCTCATGACTGCATTGGCCTGTGTTCGGGGAGTCTCTACTGCACATGACTGCATTGACCTGTTTTTGGGGAGTCTCTACTGTGTATGACTGCATCGGCCTGTGTTTGGGGAGTCTCTACTGCACATGACTGCATTGGCCTGTGTTCGGGGAGTCTCTACTGCACATGTCTGCATTGGCCTGTGTTCGGGGAGTCTCTACTGCACATGACTGCATTGGCCTGTTTTTGGGGAGTCTCTACTGCTCATGACTGCATCGGCCTGTGTTTGGGGAGTCTCTACTGCTCATGACTGCATCGGCCTGTGTTTGGGGAGTCTCTACTGCTCATGACTGCATTGGCCTGTGCTCGGGGAGTCTCTACTGCACATGACTGCATTGGCCTGTTTTTGGGGAGTCTCTACTGCGCATGACTGCATCGGCCTGTGTTCGGGGAGTCTCTACTGCTCATGATTGCATCGGCCTGTGTTTGGGGAGTCTCTACTGCGCATGACTGCATCAGACAAACATGCATTTGGCCTTTTGTATTATAGGATTTGACCAATTTACATACCCCTGTAGTAAAGAATTTATTTAATAACTTCTTGAAGTCTGTATTTTGTAATATATGGGTGTTTCCAAAACCAGGCAAAAGTGAATGGAGCTGAGGGTGAGGCCATGTTTTGGGCCTCAATTAAAGGGAGAACTTGGACATTAGAATATTGCTATTTAACCAGTCACCAATTAAAGGGAGAGCTTGGACATTAGGAGATGGCTTTGTAACCAGTCACCAATTAAAGGGAGAGCTTGGACATTAGAATATTGCTATTTAAGCAGTCACCAATTAAAGGGAGAGCTTGGACATTAGGAGATGGCTTTGTAACCAGTCACCAAAATACACAACTGTAAAATATAGTTTGCTCACTACCCCTCCTTAGCTGCAAGTAAGATCTCCAGTGAAGTGCATTGAGCTTTCAATGGGTTATGTAACCCTTTGAGTGCAAGAGCGGTATGCAACGCATTGCAAAGCAATGCGTTGCATACCACTCTGGTACTCAAAGGGTTAACCCATCGGTACAGTCAGCACATTTCCTTCGAGATGATGTCTCACCATATCCAAGTTTAATGTTTTATTTTTACCGTGGATCACTGTTTTAATATTTTATGTCCTGAAGCTTTATTAAAAATTTACATGTGAGAATAAAATGTGTCCTGATTTTGGTGACATTTCTCTGGCTGCTATTCTCAGCGAATGCTTCTGAGAGGCTACTGCCTGGAAGAATTAGCTATAAATACAATATGTATAAAATATCTATCTATTTATCTATCTATCTATCTATCTATCTATCTATCTATCTATCTATCTATCTACATATCTATACACAATAACTACCTTTTTATACCCAAATACTTATGCTCAGGAACTGATACATTGATTCTAAAATTGTTTTTTTCAACTGCACAGCAATTATAATTAATAATGTCGACATTGTCCCCTGCATGCAAGAAGTCGTTCAGTGTGCGAGTCCATGTCGACAAGTGAGGAGGGGAGAGAGGAAGTGGGCAGCAAATACAAACTTGCCACCCGCTTCCTCCGATGTCTCTCTCCCCTCCTCCCGCTTCCTCCAATGCCTCTCTTGTCCCCAGCATTTTTATGCTGCGGGCTTCACAGCCACCCGCAGCAATGGCACTTTCATGAATTAAGATGAGGGAAGCGCTGCAGTCAGAGTGCAGCCTGCTCCCTCAATTGTATTTTAACCCTTTGAGTGCCAGAGTGGTATGCAACGCATCCCTTTGCAATGTGTTGCGTACCACTCTGGCACTCAAAGGGTTAACTTAGATCACATCCATTTATAATGTTCTACCTCCTGTGTCCCATTGCTATTAGTACTTTTGCTCCACTCTCCATTTGAAGGAGAGTGGAGCAAAAGTACTAATAGCAATGGGACACAGGAGGTAGGGCATTAAAAATGAATGAGATCTAGCTAATACTATGTTTAATAATAGTCTTTTAATAAAAAAAAGTTTAAAACACACACACACATATATACAGGC
The DNA here is from genome assembly GCA_037306005.1 of Rhinophrynus dorsalis. Lineage (NCBI taxonomy): Eukaryota > Metazoa > Chordata > Amphibia > Anura > Rhinophrynidae > Rhinophrynus > Rhinophrynus dorsalis. The sequence continues at coordinate 68,259,093 of CM074723.1, read as the reverse complement.
AAGGTATGTAGTCCATACCTTGCCTATCCTTTGGGTACCAGAGGGGTAGGAAACATGCTAAGCAATGCTTCCCTACCTCTCTGCTACTCAAAGGGTTAATTGTAGAATAAAAGACAGGTTCCACTACTATATGAGTCAATAAGGTGAATATGGGATGGAGTTAGTATGTCGAATATATGCAATATATGTCGACATACTAAAGGTGGGGTGTCGAAAGGGGGGGGCATTGTGTAGTGCTTGGTGTACTGTTTCTGTTTAAACCTTCGAATGCCACAGGGGTGAGCAGTGCACATCCCTATGGCATTCAAAGCTGTCCATGGTGCTGAAAGCCATATCTGTGTTCCCCTACTGGCTGGGTAGGGAAGCGCAGAGAATGCTGTTCAGAACTGTCCACGTGGATTTCGGATTTTCTGACTGAACGTTCTACTAAGGAGTGCTGTGATTGGCTGTGGTGCTAGGTAACATTTTTATCGTGTGTTTTTAGGTAAGATTTTCTATGCGACGCAGGTTTAAAGTTAACGTGTATTTTGTTGGTCATCACTTGTTAGCCTTTCTGGGTAAGGAAGATTTGAATCTCATGTTACCCAGTCTTGCTTAACTCGTGAAGGCAGTGTTTTTCTTCACGTTGGTTTTAACGCCAACATTTGGATCAAGCCCTTAGTGCTTAGACTCCATAGAATAACATAGGATTTGGAGAAGTGATATCACTGGAGAAGTCATCTCTGCTTTATCACCTCTTTATCACACCTTAGTGAATCTCCCTCCTGGAGTAATTCTGGAGCAAACAAACTGCACTATACGAAAGAAATAAAAATTGACAGTCATTTAAATTGGGCGTATAACTTGTAGAATGCTATAGACTTCTATAGCATTAAAGGAGCTAAATCAGTGGTTCTCAATCTTTTTTTGTTTGGGGCACCCCTATAACACATAATCTAGAACATTCGAGGCACCCCAAACATATTTAATGTACTTTATCAAGGGCAGAAGGGTACAATACATAAATATACAGTTATTAGGTATATGATCATAATAACAAAACTAAATATATTGTGCATACAAATTTCTATAAATCTTTATTTAAAAGTCCATTTTGGTTCATCTTCATAGAAAACATGGAGCACCCTAAGATGATGTCCGTAGCACACTAAAGTGCCACAGCACCCTGGTTGAGAATCACTGAGCTAAATAAAAGCCCCATGTAATTCATCAAGATTTTGGGTAGTGATGCTGCATTTTTGACCAAGAATTAACCCATTTCTTTTTAGTGGATAATTTTCAGTATTATTATTTGCAATTCACTGATGGGAATTACTGTGAAATCTCAGGTATAATACGCACCTGTGTATACTACGCATGTGTAAATTATACCCAAGACAATGTATAATATGCACCCTTGTTTTCCCTCCTTCTACCCATGAAAAAAAATGTGTTGCTTGTTTGCTTCCCTACCTGCACCAACCTCAATATTCTCCCACTTTCCCTTTCCTCTACTCACCCCCTCTGGAGGCATCTTGGATATCCCTGTGAGGACCTGTGTGCCCTCTGAGCCCACTGAACAGAAGTCCCAGATGCCTCTGGAGGGGGTGAGTAGAGGCAGGGGAAGGTGGTAGTATATTGTGGTGAAGGGAGGGAGGAGGGGAGCAGACATGAGGATGCATATATTTTTCTCTCGTGCATAATACACCCCCCCCAACTTCACATAAGGTTAAAAGGGGTGAAACTGTGAGTATTGTAAGTGAGATTTTATAATATTTACACTTCAGACCACTGAATTGTGTAAATGCTGGAGACTGGTAGAGTACAACACAGAATCATAGAATTTAGTCTGCACAGTCTGCCCATTTCCCTACCTAATAAAATACAGCCTTCCATCCTTCTCAGAATAGACTTATGCTGATCCCAGACATATCTGTATTCCCTAACACCTTTTCTGTAAAGTAGTACTTACTCAAATTACTTTCTGCTGCTAATGCGTCTTCCTATACAACCAAGAATCTGGTTTTCTTTTCCCATGACTTTACTGCACTGCTTTCCTTCTTTCAAGTCATCTGAATTAATAACTCTCAATTCGCTTTCCTTTGATGCTGTTATCAGCACCTTTGGGTTTCTGTGTCATACATGCATTATCTTGCATTTTTCAACACTAAATTTTAAATTATATACTCTTGACCCTTATTCCAGTTTTCCTAAATCATAAATGCTTTTATTAAGTAATTGAGTAGCTTGAGAGTGTAAGCTTTCAAGACCACATGCCTGATGAAGAAACACGTGGTCTTGGAAGCTTGCACTCTAAAGCTACTCAGTTGGCCAATAAATGTATCACTTTTACTCTGCTAGTCCCTTGCTTTATCTATGGCTAACACAGTACCAGTCTTTACCTGTATAAATGATGGAACCTAGTTACGTTTGTAAAACATGACAAACATCTTAGTTTTATGGAAGAAAGATTTACAGAACTGTAGCTGAGCAGATAAGCTGTAGGCCACATGCAAAACCTTGGGGTGTGTTTATGCATTAAAGGTATAATAAAGATGTGATAAAGAGGCAATAACGTCTCCAGAAAGACAAACGCTCAAATTCTTATGGTTTTCAATAGAGCCTATACACAAAATTATCCACTCTTTAGCACACCTTACTTACACCTTAGTGCATGTCTTCCTTGAGCTACCTAAGCAAAATGTTAACAGTATGAATGATTTTCAGATAATCTTGGTACAAGTGCCCTAATGCTGGTAGACAGCTACCTTGAGCACCATATTATTAAGTGTTGCCTAAACCTGCATTCTTAATTGTGGGTGTGGGCAGAGCAATCCCAGTTTCCCTTGGATCATTGTGACCAGTTCATAAGTTTACACAAGGCATTCCTTTTTCATGTATTTTATAGGCTAAGAGTATTTTCTATACCAAGCAGCAGTGGGCCGTGCTGGGAAATGGGTTGTTGAAATGTGTGTGTGGCGGAGGGGAATGGTCATAGGTGGTGATAAGGGCACCTTGGGTGCCTTTCTGGTAGGGTGCCTTAGATGTAAAACCAGCCCTGTATTGATAGGTTCTTTTTAACCCCTTGGATGCTAGAGAGGTTTTGAATGCATTTTAAAGCATCAAAGGTGTTAAAACAGATTCCATTTTAGTTTTCTAAATCTATTCAGTAGCCTGAAGGGACAAAAAGTACATCACTTCTTACCCAGACCTGAAAATGTCAGACCATTATCAAATAAAGTCAAGACAGCCCCTCATATATAATCAATACATTGCTTAGAAGTGACACTCTATACTATTTTTTTTCTAGCATTGACTTAAATTTCACAGGGATACATTGCATTATTTATGTTTGATGATGGACAATGCAACACATCAGTTTCTGGGTCAGACACTGTGCAGGTGATTGGCTGTCAAACTATCATCCTGTCAGTGCAAATCAACATCTTAATAAATAAGCAATCAAATGTCCTGTTTATCTTCCTTTGTTACGTGTGAAAATGAGAGTGTACAGAGTACAAAATTAACTCTTTGAATGCCAGAGAGGGCTTCAATGCATATCAATTCAGGCCTAGCACTATGACCTCCAATACCAATTTTAATAAGCTGCTTACATTAAAAATCCCCCCACCTTAAAGCTGCATGTACCAAAAGGATGGCACTATATAAATATTTCTTCCACATTCTTTCTTACACAGTAGCTGAAAATAATATAATTGATTGACTATCCTCCCTCCCCTTCCCCTGACATTTGCCTGTTCTCCTTAGAGGGGGCTGACGCGCTTGATTGAGTAGGTCAGCCCTTTCACAAGAGAAGACACTGATCTACTCTCTTGAGCATGTCAGCTTCTGCTTCTATGAAGGGCTAACGCACTTTCTAAATTGCTGAAGCACAGATGCCAAGGTAACCCAACTCAGAGCTCCCTCAAACAGAGGCAGTGTGAAGTGTTTTAATGCACTCTGAGCACTATCAATTTTCAATGCATTTTGAAGCATGTCACATGGAGACAAATGTCCCCATGTGAGTGAGCGCTGACTCTGGTTACTAAGGCAACCAATGACAGTCCACTAAATGGGTTAGCCAATACACAGGGGAAGGGGCTGTCATCAGGGAAGGGGCATTCATTCATTAGTTAAGTTTGAACAAAACAGCAGGTATACATGGTTACCTCTGCACCAGATGAGTTTCCCACTCAACACTGTACAATCATTGTAATGTACTTCCGGTTGTTGAGATAGGAGAACCAGCTGTGGCCAACCTGAGTGAGTTACCAGGACCTGGGGAGTGCAGGATGGGGAGCAATGCTACTGAGCAGAGACAGTGAATGAATGTACCCTTGCTGCGGCACGGGCTGGCCGCAAGGCCGCATGTCAGGATGAGTATACGAAACACCATGTGAAATTGCTATCAGGAGAGGTAGCAATAAAAATGTAACCTATTGTGCCCAAGACAAAAAATTAAAATGGAGTTTTGTTTTGACATTTTTTTACAGTTTTCTTTAATTTTAATAAAATAAATGGGGCATTATCCATATAAGTGTGGTATCTAAAGAAAGCCCTAATTCTGTGTGGAAAAATGGTATATAATCTGTGTGGCTGAAATAAAAGTTTTAGAGAAAAAACACTGTTGAACAAAGACATAGTCAAAAAGGTCAGAATTGCGCCGGTCATTAAGTGCAATCCACCTCAGATTTTCCCGGTCCTTAAAGGGTTAAGCCCCAATTGGGTAAAAAAAGGCAGTTAGTTCCCTGCATCAACAATTTATCTGCTTTGAAGCCAACTGTCATAATTTTGAGAACTCTATTTGATTCCTATCATACAGTTAGCTACCTGCAGAATTGCTACTATTTTTGTCAGTTCATTCACCTCATTCTGTTAAGGCAACATGTGGTTGCAGAGATATTAAATACCTATGGTTTTATGGTCGGTTATCAATTGTGAATATTGTGAATATCTCTTCAATGTTATTTTAACAGGTGGACCTGTACTAATTAACTACCCTGTATTTCACCTTTTGAGTGCCAGAGGGGTGTATAACACATTGCTTCACAATGCGGTGTGTAACCCCTGAAGCATTCATAGTGTTAAAAGGTACTTTCCAGCTTGTCAGTCTTTAGTAGAAATGATTTAACTAGGCAAAAAGCAAATGTTATGTACAATGTAATCAAATGTCTTTTTTCCTTCTCTGTTTTTTGAATCAATGTGCCAAAATAAGGAGACAGGCATTTTTAATTAAAAACACAATTTAATATCCTCAGATGTGCTCATTAATTTGTTCAAACTGAAAAGTTGATAATATCTCTAGGTTAAAAAGTGTTCTCTAGAGTTACGCAAGGTATATGCCAATATTTGATTAAATGAGTTTATTTTCTGTCTAGCTCCAGATTTTTCCATCAGAACACATGCAATTTAGAAAACATCAAGCATTTGATTCAACAGAAGTATCTTATAAGCAGTACCTATTGCTCGAATGCTGTTACATCATAGGTTTTGAAAGTATAACAGAAACAATTATGTAAATTTGGTGTCTGGATGAAACCATCTGTTTTCCAAGACCAGACACTTGTAAAAGTAGTGTTTCAAATAGATTTTCTATAACCGTTTAAACCGATTAGATTTCCGGAAAACTGATGAAGTGATGTCAGAAAAGAACTCAAAAAGAGCAGATTCCTGTCCCAGCGACTACTTGTCTGAAGAAGGTATGAGAACTGCTGAAGAGGTGTACTTCCATTTACCGAGAACAAGGCAGGACTGCAGAAGCAGTTTGTGTGTTCGGTTTTGCATAGGGATTGGGAAGCTGAGTATTTTTTCATGTGACAATGTCTGTGAAATAAGAGGCAATTTCTATGGAGGAAGAAGAGTAATGTAAAACATAATGACTGTGTATCACATGCTAAATTACAGATCTAGATACGGTATATGTTAAAGGACTTTTCCTGCTGATCAAAACAAGTATACTCCCACTGATTTTTTCATTCAAAAGTAATTCCTGCTCTAAGGTAATATTATTTTATTTCAAACTGTTAGAAATAGCACCAACTGGTGTAAAAATGGCTATTTTTTACAATGTGCTCTGTGGGAGAGTTTGAGTCATATTCTAAGACTTTTTATTGTAGGTGATAGCAACAGTATCACCTGTGGGAGAGTCACAAAGTTGTGATGAAGAGTTAGTAAAGAGGAGATAACGTCTCCAGTAGTGATGAGCGAGCATGCTCGGCCGAAGCTCGGTTCGGCTCGAGCATCGCTCTGCTCGGCACATGGCGGTACTCGTACGAGTACCGCATGTGCTCGTCCGCCATGTTCGGGTCTCCTCCCCGCACGTTTCGCGGCTGCTGCGCAGCCAATAAACGTGCGGGGAGGCTCTGACATCAGTGTAATGCCAGCAGCCATGTTGGCTGCTGGCATTACACTGATTGGCTGGCCAGAACCCGTGATCGGGTGCTGTATAGCACCTGACCAGCGAGTTCGGCTCAGTCTTAGCCGGGGAGAGATGAGGATAGGAAGGGAAAGTCAGTGTAGGGAGAAGAAAAGTGTTGGAACAACATATAAAGACCCAAAAGTTCTTTTTAGGACTGTTGTGTGTGGGGGCAGCAGTTATATTTTGTTTGGGGGGGCAAAAATAAAAAAAAAAAACGTCACATATTCCGTTCACTGTGCCTAGCCGCAGATTAGCAGCACATTCTGTTTAGTGTGCAAAGTTGCAGATTAGCAGCACATTCTGTTTAGTGTGCAAAGTTGCAGATTAGCAGCACATTCTGTTTAGTGTGCAAAGTTGCAGATTAGCAGCACATTCTGTTTAGTGTGCAAAGTTGCAGATTAGCAGCACATTCTGTTTAGTGTGGAAAGTGTAAAAAATAAACGTCACATATTCCTTTCACTGTGCCTAGCCGCAGATTAGCAGCACATTCTGTTTAGTGTGCAAAGTTGCAGATTAGCAGCACATTCTGTTTAGTGTGCAAAGTTGCAGATTAGCAGCACATTCTGTTTAGTGTGCAAAGTTGCAGATTAGCAGCACATTCTGTTTAGTGTGGAAAGTGTAAAAAATAAACGTCACATATTCCTTTCACTGTGCCTAGCCGCAGATTAGCAGCACATTCTGTTTAGTGTGCAAAGTTGCAGATTAGCAGCACATTCTGTTTAGTGTGGAAAGTGTAAAAAATAAACGTCACATATTCCGTTCACTGTGCCTAGCCGCAGATTAGCAGCACATTCTGTTTAGTGTGCAAAGTGTAAAAAATAAACGTCACATATTCCGTTCACTGTGCCTAGCCGCAGATTAGCAGCACATTCTGTTTAGTGTGCAAAGTTGCAGATTAGCAGCACATTCTGTTTAGTGTGCAAAGTGTAAAAAATAAACGTCACATATTCCGTTCACTGTGCCTAGCCGCAGATTAGCAGCACATTCTGTTTAGTGTGCAAAGTGTAAAAAATAAACGTCACATATTCCGTTCACTGTGCCTAGCCGCAGATTAGCAGCACATTCTGTTTAGTGTGGAAAGTGTAAAAAATAAACGTCACATATTCCTTTCACTGTGCCTAGCCGCAGATTAGCAGCACATTCTGTTTAGTGTGCAAAGTTGCAGATTAGCAGCACATTCTGTTTAGTGTGCAAAGTTGCAGATTAGCAGCACATTCTGTTTAGTGTGCAAAGTTGCAGATTAGCAGCACATTCTGTTTAGTGTGGAAAGTGTAAAAAATAAACGTCACATATTCCTTTCACTGTGCCTAGCCGCAGATTAGCAGCACATTCTGTTTAGTGTGCAAAGTTGCAGATTAGCAGCACATTCTGTTTAGTGTGGAAAGTGTAAAAAATAAACGTCACATATTCCGTTCACTGTGCCTAGCCGCAGATTAGCAGCACATTCTGTTTAGTGTGCAAAGTTGCAGATTAGCAGCACATTCTGTTTAGTGTGGAAAGTGTAAAAAATAAACGTCACATATTCCGTTCACTGTGCCTAGCCGCAGATTAGCAGCACATTCTGTTTAGTGTGCAAAGTGTAAAAAATAAACGTCACATATTCTGTTCACTGTGCCTAGCCGCAGATTAGCAGCACATTCTGTTTAGTGTGCAAAGTTGCAGATTAGCAGCACATTCTGTTTAGTGTGCAAAGTGTAAAAAATAAACGTCACATATTCCGTTCACTGTGCCTAGCCGCAGATTAGCAGCACATTCTGTTTAGTGTGCAAAGTGTAAAAAATAAACGTCACATATTCCGTTCACTGTGCCTAGCCGCAGATTAGCAGCACATTCTGTTTAGTGTACAAAGTTGCAGATTAGCAGCACATTCTGTTTAGTGTGCAAAGTTGCAGATTAGCAGCACATATTCCGTGTAATATGAAGAAGGCGGGTAAAAAGGGACGGGGAAATGGACGTGATCCTGATAGTTCAGGGTGCGGGTCAGGACGCGTAGAAACTGTGCCTGGTGCCAGAGCACAAGAAAGAAAGACATCCACCATACCTAGCTTCATGTCTCAGTTTACAGGGCGTCGCAGGACATCACTCTCGAGGTCAGACCACTGCGAACAGGTGGTCGGTTGGATTTCAGGTGATACTGCTTCCAGTCGGTTAAGTACCACCCTGTCTTCCACCAAGTCCACTCTCAGTAGCCAAGAGTCTGGTCAACATAATCCTCACCCTGATCATCCTTCCTCCCACCATAGAGGGTCTGGCCAAAGAAGTGATCCCACACTGGGATATAGTGAGGAGCTCGTCTCATCACCAATCCTTCATTTGAACCTCTCTCCAAGCACGCTTGCAGAGGAACATGAGATCTTGTGCCCTGATTCACAACCTCTAGAGGGTACCCAATCACAAGAAGATGACAGAAGGGAACGGCATTTAAGGTCAAAGGAAGTGGATGATGATGATGATGAGACACAGTTGCCATCAAATCAACCACTATTACTGTCTCAAGACCTTGATGAGGAGGATGATACACAGTTGTCAATGACTGAGTATGTGGTGGGATCAAGAAATGAGGAGGATGATCAGAGTGAGGAAGTGGAGGAGGACTTGGTGGATGATGAGGTGACTGACCCCACCTGGGAAGGTGGAGAGCCGAGCGATGACAGCAGTCCTGAGGGTGAGCCATCTAAAGCACCGCAACAGGCTGGAAGAGGCAGTGGTGTGGCTAAAGAAAGAAGGCGGACCGCACCAAACCGGCCCGCAAATGTTCCACGGAGCACCCCCTTGCGTAAATCTCCCTTGCCAAGGGCTAGGTGTTCCGCGGTATGGCGTTTTTTTAAGGAAAGTGCGGACGACAAAAGAATTGTAGTTTGCAACCTGTGCCACACCAGAATGAGCCGAGGCATGAACACTAGCAACCTCACCACCACCAGCATGATCCGACACATGGCATCCAAGCACCGTAATAAGTGGGAGGAACGCCCGGATCGCCAATCTGTGTCTGCAGGCCACACCACTGCCTCCTCTTCCCCTGTTTTCAGTGCCGGCCAACCGCCTGTCGAAGGCGCAGGCCCGCATACTCCCGCCCTGCACCTGTACCATCTGAAGCACCATCAGCGACCACATCCACTTCCCTGTCCCAGCGCAGCGTCCAAATGTCGTTACCCCAGGCATTTGAGCGCAAGCGAAAATACCCAGCCACCCACCCACAGGCCATAGCACTAACCTCACACCTTTCCAAATTACTGGCCATCGAAATGCTGCCATTTAGGCTTGTGGAGACTGAGTCCTTCCGCAGCCTGATGGCAGCAGCTGTCCCTCGGTACGCAGTCCCCAGCCGCCACTACTTTTCCCGGTGTGCCGTCCCCGCATTACACCACCATGTGTCCCGTAACATCACCCGTGCCCTGACCAACGCAGTTACTGGGAAGGTCCACTTAACGACTGACACATGGACAAGTGCTTGTGGCCAGGGACGCTACATTTCCCTGACGGCACACTGGATGAATGTCGTGGAGGCTGGGAGCGACTCGGACCCTGGGATGGCACAGGTGCTACCCACACCGAGGATTGCGGGCCCTACCTCCATCAGGGTTTCCGCCAGCACCTACGTTATTGGCTCCTCCTCCTCCTCCTCCGTTTCCACCTCCGAATTCTCTGCGCGCAGCGCCACTCACCCATCAGCCGGTAGCTGGAAGCAGTTTAGCACTGCAGTGGGGAAGCGTCAACAGGCCGTGCTGAAGCTGATCTGCCTTGGGGACAAACAGCACACGGCCTCAGAGCTGTTGCAGGGGATTAGTCACCAGACCGAGCAGTGGCTCTCGCCACTCAACCTGCAACCAGGCATGGTTGTGTGTGATAATGGGCGTAACTTGGTGGCGGCTTTGGAGCTCGGCAAGCTCACACACGTACCATGCCTAGCGCATGTATTTAATTTAGTGGTTCAGCGATTTCTAAAAACCTACCCCAATTTGCATGATCTCTTGACCAAGGTGCGCCGCGTGTGTGCACATTTCCGTAAGTCATCAACAGCTTCAGCCGGCCTGTTGAAGCTGCAGCAGCGCTTACAATTGCCAGCTCACCGGCTGCTGTGTGACGTGAGCACGCGCTGGAACTCCACCTTCCACATGTTGGCCTGGCTTTGTGAGCAGCAGAGGGCAGTAGTGGAGTACCAGCTGTTACACGGTCGTCGCCTCTCCGTTCAACTTCCTCTAATCAGAAGTGAGGAGTGGGAATGGATGTCAGACCTCTGTGAGGTTTTACGCAATTTTGAGGAATCGACACAGATGGTGAGCGGCGATAACGCTATTATCAGTGTAACCATCCCACTTCTGTGTCTACTGAAACGCTCGCTGCTCATAATTAAAACCGACGCTTTGCATGTGGAAGAGGTGGAAAAGCGGGAGGAAGAGCTTACACAAGGTGATAGCCAGAGCACCCTCACTTCGTCTTCTCAGTGACAATTGGATGAGGCGGAGGAGGAGGAGGAGGAAGACACGGTTGCCTCCGCTACAGAGGGTAGCCATGGAACTTTAGTTCCATCTCTTCAGCGTGGGTGGGCAGAAGAGGAGGAAGAGGATGAGGAGATTGAGAGTCATCCTCCTGGTGAGGACAGCGAAATCTTGCCTGTTGGTACTCTGGCACACATGGCTGACTTTATGTTAGGCTGCCTTTCCCGTGACCCACGCGTTATACGCATTTTAGACAACACGGATTACTGGGTGTTCACCCTTCTGGACCCCCGCTACAAAGAGAATTTCTCATCTCTCATTCCTCCGGTGGAGAGGACAAGCAAAATGGTGCAATACCAGAAGGTTCTTGTTGAAAAATTGCTCCAAAATTTTCCATCTGACAACGCTGGCGGCAGAGTACGTGCTACCTTGGCCAACCGAGAAGGGGAGAAAAGGGGAGCACACAGCAGTTCCGACAAAGGCAGGGCAACACTCTCCAAGGCGTGGGACACCTTCATGACACCCCGCCAGCACCCTCACCCTGATGCGCAGCCTAGTGTCACAAGGAGGGAAAAGTTTTGGAAGATGGTGAAGGAGTACGTAGCAGACCGTGTCAGCGTCCTCACTGATCCCTCTGTGCCTTACAACTACTGGGTGTCCAAGCTGGACACGTGGTATGAACTGGCACTCTACGCCTTGGAGGTGCTGGCCTGCCCTGCCACCAGCGTTCTGTCTGAGCGGGTATTTAGTGCTGCTGGTGGCATCATAACAGATAAGCATATCCGCCTTTCCACCGACAATGCTGATAGGTTGACACTTATAAAAATGAACAAGGCCTGGATTTCCCCTGACTTCTCCACTCCACTGGAGGAAAGCCCTGGGTGAACATAAAGTGACTTTATATATGTTATTTACAATGATGGGAATACTCTGTATTCCCATTCACCCCTTCCACCCAAAAAATGGGTATATGGTTGACTCTCTTCCATATACCCTGTAATATAATTTTTATATAGGGCCAGCTCACCAGCGGGCCCTGTGATATAATTTTTATATAGGGCCAGCTTACCAGCGGGCCCTGTTTGACAACTTTTTGTATAGGTCAGCTCACCAGCGGGCCTTCTTATATAATGTTTTATTGGGTCAGCTCTCTAGCGGGCCCTCTCATATAATGTTTTATAGCGTCAGCTCACTAGCGGGCCTTCGCATATAATGTTTAGGATGGTCAGCTCCGCAGCAGACCCTCACCCCCTAATGTTTTAGAGGGTCACCAGCAGGCTATTAATCCTAATTTTTCAAGGGTGTGTATGATGCCCTCCTTTATGTGTAATAAAGGGTGTATTGGAGTGACATTTCAGTCTAATTTTTGGCAGCCCTTTCACTTAGTGCATAGGCTTTATGAGTGTTGGACCACTACCTGAACTATTGTACCACAATGTGAATGAGGCCCTCCATTTTGTGATATACAGGTTGTATCGGAGTGCCTCAGGTCCTCCCATTGAATTAAATAGGGCTGGGGTGTTCGACAGAGCAGAAGGTAGTTCTTGGCTTCATCCACTAAGTCACTTCGTCACTTTTACTGAATGGATCAGACCCCACTGTTCCGACTATAAATTTTGGACTTAACAAGGGCAAACGAACATGTTGTAAAACCTGTGGTAGCTGAGGCCTCCGTTCCTGAATGCTGTACCTTACCCGGGCCATAACCACGTTGAACACCTGCTTTACTCTGCGCACGTTTCCCTCTTAATCATGGCCCCAGTTCCGAAAAATCGATGACATTTTTTGCAGAATTTGCCTCTGCGCACGTTTCCCTCTTAATCATGGCCCCAGTTCCGAAAAATAGATGAAATTTTTTGCAGAATTTGCCTCTGCGCACGTTTCCCTCTTAATCATGGCCCCAGTTCCGAAAAATCAATGAAATTTTTTGCAGAATTTGCCTCTGCGCACGTTTCCCTCTTAATCATGGCCCCAGTTCCGAAAAATCAATGAAATTTTTTGCAGAATTTGCCTCTGCGCACGTTTCCCTCTTAATCATGGCCCCAGTTCCGAAAAATCGATGAAATTTTTTGCAGAATTTGCAGATGATATACAAGTAAATATACAGCAAATACTGTTTGGTAACAATTTTTCGCCTAAAGTCGTTTTTATCTTCCTTTTTGTGTGTTTTACGGTCAGTCTGTAAAAATGGCGTACTACGGGCGAAACATCGTTCCCAGCAGCGACGTTGGAGTCCAAGATACATCCAGACATCCTCCCTATGCTGTCCCTGAACCATTTCTGTAGTGTTTCCATCATTTTCTGCCCTTTTCCTATGGACCAGGCACCCTCCCCTCATCAGAGCAGGGGGTGCCTGGTGTAATGCTCGAGTCCTCCCATTGACTTCAATGGGGCTCGGGTGCTCGGCCGAGCAGTCGAGCCTCTGGGGGTGCTCGGCCAGAGCACCCGAACACCCGAGCATTGGGGTGCTCGATCATCACTAGTCTCCAGTTATATCAATTCTCCAGTTCCTATTTTATTATATGGAGACTATGCACTAAAATAGCTCAAGTGGGAGAAGGCACCTCCTTTTTATTACTGCTTTATCACCCCTTAATGTATCTCCCCACTGATGACAGAAATAGGCAATTTAATTTTAAGACAAAAAGACATGTAAGAACTATAATACATTTTAAATGAAATATCTATAGCAGTGGGAGCACCCTTGTTTTACTCAACAGTTTGAGAACCCTTGTTTTACTATCCAGTGGGAGCACCCTTGTTTTACTCAGCAGTTTGAGTACCCTTGTTTTACTATCCAGTGGGAGGACCCTTGTTTTACTCTGCAGTGGGAGTACCATTGTTTTAATCTGTAGTGGAAGTATCCTTGTTTTACTCTGCAGTGGGAGTACCATTGTTTTACTCAACAGTGAGAGTACCATTGTTTTAATCTGCAGTGGAAGTATCCTTGTTTTATTCTGCAGTAGAAAGAACCTGGTTTAACTCAGCAGTTGAAGTACCCTTGTTTTATCCTAAGTGGGAGTACCCTTGTTTTACTCTGCAATGTGAGTACCCTTGTTTTGACATCCAGGAAGAACCCTTGTTTTACTATCCAGTGGGAGGACCCTTGTTTAACTCAGCAGTGTGAATACCCTAGTTTTACTCAGCAGTGAGTGTACCCTTGTTTAACTCAGCAGTGGGAATACCCTTGTTTTACTCAGCATTGGGAGTACCCTTGTTTTACTCAGCATGAATAATACCCTAGTTTTACTCAGCAGAGAGTGTACCCTTGTTTAACTAAGCAGTGGGAGTACCCTTGTTTTACTCAGCATTGGCAGTACCCTTGTTTTACTCAGCATTGAGTGTACCCTTGTTTAGTTCAGCATTTGGAGTACCCTACTTTTACTCAGCATTGGGAGTACCCTTGTTTAGTTCAGCATTGGGAGTACCCTGCTGTTACTCAGCATTGGGAGTACCCTTTTTTTACGCAGCATTGGGAGTACCCTTGTTTAGTTCAGCATTTGGAGTACCCTGCTTTCACTCAGCATTGGGAGTACCCTTGTTTAGTTCAGCATTTGGAGTACCCTGCTTTCACTCAGCAGTGGGAATACCCTTGTTTTACTCAGCATTGGGAGTACCCTTGATTTACTCAGCATTAAGAATACCCTAGTTTTACTCAGCAGAGAGTGTACCCTTGTTTTACTCAGCATTGGCAGTACCCTTTTTTTTCTCAGCATTGGGAGTACCCTTGTTTAGTTCAGCATTGGGAGTACCCTGCTTTCACTCAGCATTGGGAGTACCCTTGTTTATTTCAGCAGTGTGACTACCCTCATTTTACTCAGCAGAAAACACTCTTACCTTTTGCATCTAAAAGATCAGAAAACACATTTCTTTTTCTAATGCCTCATCTTCCCACAGACACTTGTGCTATATTTCCACATGACCTTATGTTCATATGGGCAGTATATTTTAATTTTCTTTGCTCCTAAACATAAATGTGATTAAACCCCTGAATGCAAGAGAGGTCTCAAACACATTGTTTTATAGACTCATAAAATATTTTACTAGTTAACATTCATATAAGTGTGTGCTGCACAGCCAGAGCCTTTCATTTTGTTCATTCAATTATCTGTTTGATAAAGAAAATCAGGATTAACTCTTTATGAATCAGTCGTGTGCAACACATCACTTCTAGTTACATCGGGCACCCTTCCGGTTCTTGAGGGGGTTAATGATACAAATCATAGGGTCTTATTCATTAAAGGGATAGTAATGTTTCTGTAAATGTAGTTGCCCGAGTCTTCTGTATATTAAAAGGAACAGATTGCGCTATGTCTAAGAGCTTACTACTTTGTAGTTCAAAAGTTAAGAAGCACTGAAGATCCATCGTCTGCCCCTTTCTGGCTGCCACCCTCTGGATCTGATTGGGTCATGTGATTCTGACAAAGGTTCTCTGGGATGGCCCAAATCTTAAATGCATCTGCAGAGAGGGACATTCTTTATAAGTATAAGGAAAATCCTGCCCCCCTTGATGAAGGAAGGCAAGATTCCCCTTTGCTTATTGAAGTTTGTCCCTCTCTGCAGCCGTCCAAACCAGCCTGAATCTTCTGAGTGACATGGGGAGAAGAGGCTGATGGTGGATCTTCAGTGCTTCATAACTTCTGAACTACAAAGAAGTAAGCGCTTAGACATAGCTCAATATGTTCCTTTTAATACACAGAAGACTCGGGCAACTAATTTTAAATTGAGAATACTATCACTTTGAGCTAAAGCTTGCTGAACAAGGCCCTAGGATGTGTTTTTTGGATCATATTTCTTCATTGTAAAAAAAAAAAAAAAGAATACAGTTTCTGGACTAATATGCTGATGTCTCTTATGAAGGGTCAGAGAGCACCAATCAGAGATGTTCAGCAGGAGACTCATGGGCTCAAGCAACCTCCCAACACCTTTTCTACCGCCTTAACCCTTTGAGTGCCAGAGGGGTGCGCAATACATTGCTTTGCAAAGCGTTGTGCTCCCCTCTAGCACTCAAGGGGTTAATCATTTTCTCTGGTGCAGTGACAACACCACACACATTTTTGTTTTGTTGTTTTACTCTTAATTCAAATAACCTCTTATTTTCCTCTCAGCTCACCACTCTTCATACAAGTACTGTCCCTCAATTCCATCAACTACTCTCAAGCAAAACTTCAATCCTTTGCCTAGCCAGGATTTATCCAAAGATTAGGACTAGCAGAATACCCATTTGAGTATATGGGAGCTGCATTTGTGATACTTGGGGTGCAACTGGTTGCATGTCTCTGACGTAAATGCTCTATAACCTGATCACATGATTACAATGTAAAGTCAGGCAATATATAAAACATTGGATACCTGTCTGGCACTCAAAAGGTTAAATGGTTGAAGAAAGAAGCAGGTTTCCAGTGACAGCTCAAGTCACTGCAGGGAGGTAATACAATCTGCTCCAGCACAGTCAAGTGAAATAATTTCTTTGCCTACGTGCAGCAGTAACTTTGAATTGGGTTTGAGCAGGTAAGAAGATTGTAATTACTCAGGCCCCATACTACCAGTCATTGATCAATCTTGAAGAAGAAGCCTTCAGATGACCTTACAGTAATTGGAACAGGCTCTAGTAAGGGGCTTGATAAGTATCCACTTTTGGGTCACTGGAACAAATGAGCTAGAAACTTCCACTTTTAATTAAATTAGTGTAGTGTTGGGGGTTTACTAAACCATCAACCTGGAAGTTACACCTTACAACTAGTGTTGAGCGAGCATGCTCGGCCGATGCTCAGATCGGCTCGAGCATCGCTCTGCTCGGCACATGGCGGTACTCGTACGAGTACCGCATGTGCTCGCCCGCCATGTTCGGGTCTCCTCCCCACACGTTTCGCGGCTGCTGCGCAGCCAATAAACGTGCAGGGAGGCTCTGACATCAGTGTAATGCCAGCAGCCATGTTGGCTGCTGGCATTACACTGATTGGCTGGCCAGAACCCGTGGTCGGGTGCTGTATAGCACCTGACCAGCGAGTTCGGCTCAGTCTTAGCCAGGGAGAGCTGAGGATAGGAAGGGAAAGTCAGTGTAGGGAGAAAAAAAGCAAAATTGTGAAAAAAAAAGAACCAAAAGTCCTTTTTAGGACTACTGTGTGTGGGGGCAGCAGTTTATTTTGTGTGGGGGGAAAAAAAAAAAAAAAAAAAAAACATATTCTGTTTAGTGTGCAAAGTTGCAGATTAGAGCACATTCTGTTTAGTGTGCAAAGTTGCAGATTAGAGCACATTCTGTTTAGTGTGCAAAGTTGCAGATTAGAGCACATTCTGTTTAGTGTGCAAAGTTGCAGATTAGAGCACATTCTGTTTAGTGTGCAAAGTTGCAGATTAGAGCACATTCTGTTAAGTCTTCAAACTAAAATATCAAAGTCACATATTCCATTCAGTGTGCGTCGCCGCAGTTTAGCAGCACATTCTGTGTACTGTGCACAGTTGCAGAATAGGAAGAAATACTGTTAAGTTTTCAAACTAAAATATCAAAGTCACATATTATATTCAGTGTGCGTCACCGCAGTTTAGCAGCCTATTCTGTGTACTGTGCACAGTTGCAGAATAGGAAGAAATACTGTTAAGTTTTCAAACTAAAATATCAAAGTCACATATTATATTCAGTGTGCGTCACCGCCGTTTAGCAGCCTATTCTGTGTACTCTGCACAGTTGCAGAATAGGAAGAAATACTGTTAAGTTTTCAAACTAAAATATCAAAGTCACATATTATATTCAGTGTGCGTCACCGCAGTTTAGCAGCCTATTCTGTGTACTCTGCACAGTTGCAGAATAGGAAGAAATACTGTTAAGTTTTCAAACTAAAATATCAAAGTCACATATCCCATTCAGTGTGCGTCACCGCAGTTTAGCAGCCTATTCTGTGTACTCTGCACAGTTGCAGAATAGGAAGAAATACTGTTAAGTTTTCAAACTAAAATATCAAAGTCACATATTATATTCAGTGTGCGTCACCGCAGTTTAGCAGCCTATTCTGTGTACTCTGCACAGTTGCAGAATAGGAAGAAATACTGTTAAGTTTTCAAACTAAAATATCAAAGTCACATATTCCATTCAGTGTGCGTCACCGCAGTTTAGCAGCCTATTCTGTGTACTGTGCACAGTTGCAGAATAGGAAGAAATACTGTTAAGTTTTCAAACTAAAATATCAAAGTCACATATTCCATTCAGTGTGCGTCACCGCAGTTTAGCAGCCTATTCTGTGTACTGTGCACAGTTGCAGAATAGGAAGAAATACTGTTAAGTTTTCAAACTAAAATATCAAAGTCACATATTCCATTCAGTGTGCGTCACCGCAGTTTAGCAGCACATTCTGTGTACTGTGCACAGTTGCAGAATAGGAAGAAATACTGTTAAGTTTTCAAACTAAAATATCAAAGTCACATATTCCATTCAGTGTGCGTCACCGCAGTTTAGCAGCCTATTCTGTGTACTCTGCACAGTTGCAGAATAGGAAGAAATACTGTTAAGTTTTCAAACTAAAATATCAAAGTCACATATTATATTCAGTGTGCGTCACCGCAGTTTAGCAGCCTATTCTGTGTACTCTGCACAGTTGCAGAATAGGAAGAAATACTGTTAAGTTTTCAAACTAAAATATCAAAGTCACATATTCCATTCAGTGTGCGTCACCGCAGTTTAGCAGCCTATTCTGTGTACTGTGCACAGTTGCAGAATAGGAAGAAATACTGTTAAGTTTTCAAACTAAAATATCAAAGTCACATATTCCATTCAGTGTGCGTCACCGCAGTTTAGCAGCCTATTCTGTGTACTCTGCACAGTTGCAGAATAGGAAGAAATACTGTTAAGTTTTCAAACTAAAATATCAAAGTCACATATTATATTCAGTGTGCGTCACCGCAGTTTAGCAGCCTATTCTGTGTACTGTGCACAGTTGCAGAATAGGAAGAAATACTGTTAAGTTTTCAAACTAAAATATCAAAGTCACATATTATATTCAGTGTGCGTCACCGCAGTTTAGCAGCCTATTCTGTGTACTCTGCACAGTTGCAGAATAGGAAGAAATACTGTTAAGTTTTCAAACTAAAATATCAAAGTCACATATTATATTCAGTGTGCGTCACCGCAGTTTAGCAGCCTATTCTGTGTACTCTGCACAGTTGCAGAATAGGAAGAAATACTGTTAAGTTTTCAAACTAAAATATCAAAGTCACATATTCCATTCAGTGTGCGTCACCGCAGTTTAGCAGCCTATTCTGTGTACTCTGCACAGTTGCAGAATAGGAAGAAATACTGTTAAGTTTTCAAACTAAAATATCAAAGTCACATATTATATTCAGTGTGCGTCACCGCAGTTTAGCAGCCTATTCTGTGTACTCTGCACAGTTGCAGAATAGGAAGAAATACTGTTAAGTTTTCAAACTAAAATATCAAAGTCACATATTCCATTCAGTGTGCGTCACCGCAGTTTAGCAGCCTATTCTGTGTACTGTGCACAGTTGCAGAATAGGAAGAAATACTGTAAAGTCTTCAAACTAAAATATCAAAGTCACATATTCCGTGTAAGATGAAGAAGGCGGGTAAAAAGGGACGGGGAAGTGGACGTGATCCTGATAGTTCAGGGCGCGGGTCAGGACGCGGAGAAACTGTGCCTGGTGCCAGACCACAAGAAAGAAAGACATCCACCATACCTAGCTTCATGTCTCATTTTACAGGGCGTCGCAGGACATCACTCTCGAGGTCCGACCACTGTGAACAGGTGGTCGGTTGGATGTCAGCTGATACTGCTTCCAGTCGGTTAAGCACCACCCTGTCTTCCACCAAGTCCACTCTCAGTAGCCAAGAGTCTGGTCAACATAATCCTCACTCTGATCATCCTTCCTCCCACCATACACGGTCTGGTCAAAGAAGTGATCCCACACTGGGATATAGTGAGGAGCTCGTCTCATCACCAATCCTTCATTTGACCCTCTCTCCAAGCACGCTTGCAGAGGAACATGACATCTTGTGCCCTGATTCACAACCTCTAGAGGGTACCCAATCACAAGAAGATGACAGATGTGAACGGCATTTAAGGTCAAAGGAAGTAGTGGATGATGATGATGATGATGAGACACAGTTGCCATTAAATCAACCACTATTACTGTCTCAAGACCTTGTTGAGGAGAATGTTATACAGTTGTCAATGACTGAGTATGTGGTGGGATCAAGACATGAGGAGGATGATCAGAGTGAGGAAGTGGAGGAGGACTTGGTGGACGATGAGGTGACTGACCCCACCTGGGAAGGTGTAGAGCCGAGCGATGACAGCAGTCCTGAGGGTGAGCCATCTGCAGCACCGCAACAGGCTGGAAGAGGCAGTGGTGTGGCTACAGAAAGAAGGCGGACCGCACCAAACCGGCCCGCAAATGTTCCACGGAGCACCCCCTTGCGTAAATCTCCCTTGCCAAGGGGTAGGTGTTCCGCGGTATGGCGTTTTTTTAAGGAAAGTGCGGACGACAAAAGAATTGTAGTTTGTAACCTGTGCCACACCAGAATGAGCCGAGGCATGAACACTAGAAACCTCACCACCACCAGCATGATCCGACACATGGCATCCAAGCACCGTAATAAGTGGGAGGAACGCCTGGATCGCCCATCTGTGTCTGCAGGCCACACCACTGCCTCCTCTTCCCCTGTTTTCGGTGCCGGCCAATCGCCTGTCGAAGGCGCAGGCCCGCATACCTCCCGCCCTGCACCTGTACCATCTGAAGCACCATCAGCGACCACATCCACTTCCCTGTCCCAGCGCAGCGTCCAAATGTCGTTACCCCAGGCATTTGAGCGCAAGCGAAAATACCCAGCCACCCACCCACAGGCCATAGCACTAACCTCACACCTTTCCAAATTACTGGCCATCGAAATGCTGCCATTTAGGCTTGTGGACACTGAGTCCTTCCGCAGCCTGATGGCAGCAGCTGTCCCTCGGTACGCGGTCCCCAGCCGCCACTACTTTTCCCGGTGTGCCATCCCCGCATTACACCACCATGTGTCCCGTAACATCACCCGTGCCCTGACCAACGCAGTTACTGGGAAGGTCCACTTAACGACTGACACATGGACAAGTGCTTGTGGCCAGGGACGCTACATTTCCCTGACGGCACACTGGGTGAATGTCGTGGAGGCTGGGAGCGACTTGGAACCTGGGATGGCACGGGTGCTACCCATGCCGAGGATTGCGGGCCCTACCTCCATCAGGGTTTCCGCCAGCACCTACGTTATTGGCTCCTCCTCCTCCGTTTCCACCTCCGAATTCTCTACACGCAGCGCCACTCCCCCATCAGCCAGTAGCTGGAAGCAGTGTAGCACTGCAGTGGGGAAGCGTCAACAGGCCGTGCTGAAGCTGATCTGCCTTGGGGACAAACAGCACACGGCCTCAGAGCTGTTGCAGGGGATTAGTCACCAGACCGAGCAGTGGCTCTCGCCACTCAACCTGCAACCAGGCATGGTTGTGTGTGATAATGGGCGTAACTTGGTGGCGGCTTTGGAGCTCGGCAAGCTCACACACGTACCATGCCTAGCGCATGTATTTAATTTAGTGGTTCAGCGATTTCTAAAAACCTACCCCAATGTGCATGATCTCTTGACCAAGGTGCGCCGCGTGTGTGCACATTTCCGTAAGTCATCTACAGCTTCGGCCGGCCTGTTGAAGCTGCAGCAGCGCTTACAATTGCCAGCTCACCGGCTGCTGTGTGACGTGAGCACGCGCTGGAACTCCACCTTCCACATGTTGGCCCGGCTTTGTGAGCAGCAGAGGGCAGTAGTGGAGTACCAGCTGTTACACGGTCGTCGCCTCTCCGTTCAACTTCCTGTAATCAGAAGTGAGGAGTGGGAATGGATGTCAGACCTCTGCGAGGTTTTACGCAATTTTGAGGAATCGACACAGATGGTGAGCGGCGATAACGCTATTATCAGTGTAACCATCCCACTACTGTGTCTACTGAAACGCTCGCTGCTCACAATTAAAACCGACGCTTTGCATGTGGAAGAGGTGGAAATGGGGGAGGAAGAGCTTACACAAGGTGATAGCCAGAGCACCCTCACTTCGTCTTCTCAGTGACAATTGGAGGAGGCGGAGGAGGAGGAGGAGGAGGAAGACACGGTTGCCTCCGCTACAGAGGGTAGCCATGGAACTTTAGTTCCATCTCTTCAGCGTGGGTGGGCAGAAGAGGAGGAAGAGGATGAGGAGATTGAGAGTCATCCTCCTGGTGAGGACAGCGAAATCTTGACTGTTGGTACTCTGGCACACATGGCTGACTTTATGTTAGGCTGCCTTTCCCGTGACCCACGCGTTGTACGCATTTTAGACAACACGGATTACTGGGTGTTCACTAGTGATGAGCGAGCACCCCAATGCTCGGATGTTCGGGTGCTCTGACCGAGCACCCCCTGAGGCTCGAGTGCTCGGCCGAGCACCCGAGCCCCATTGAAGTCAATGGGAGGACTCGAGCATTACACCAGGCACCCCCTGCTCTGATGAGGGGAGGGTGCCTGGTCCATAGGAAAAGGGCAGAAAAAGATGGAAACACTACAGAAATGGTTCAGGGACAGCATAGGGAGGATGTCTGGATGCACCTTGGACTCCAACATCGCTGCTGGGAACGATCTTTCGCCCGTAGTACGCCATTTTTACAGACTGACCGTAAAACACACAAAAAGGAAAATAAAAACGACTTTAGGCGAAAAATTGTTACCAAACAGTATTTGCTGTATATTTACTTGTATATCATCTGCAAATTCTCCCAAAAATTTCATCGATTTTCTGAAGTGAGGCCATGATTAAGAGGGAAACGTGCGCAGAGGCAAATTCTCCCAAAAATTTCCTTGATTTTCAGAACTGAGGCCATGATTAAGAGGGAAACGTGCGCTGAGCTGACCATCTAAAACATTATGGGTGAGGGTCTGCTGCAGAGCTGACCATCCTAAACATTATATGCGAAGGCCCGCTAGTGAGCTGACGCTATAAAACATTATATGAGAGGGCCCGCTAGAGAGCTGACCCAATAAAACATTATATGAGAAGGCCCGCTGGTGAGCTGACCTATATAAAAATTGGCAAACAGGGCCCGCTGGTGAGCTGGCCCTATATAAAAATTATATCACAGGGCCCGCTGGTGAGCTGGCCCTATATAAAAATTATATCCCAGGGCACGCTGGTGAGCTGGCCCTATATAAAAATTATATCCCAGGGCATATGGAAGAGGAGGAGGAGGATGAGAACATTAAGAGTCAACCATATACCCGTTTTTGGGGTGGAAGGGGTGAATGGGAATACAGAGTATTCCCATCATTGTAAATAACATATATAAAGTGAGTTTATGTTCCCCCGGGGCTTTCCTCCAGTGGAGTGGAGAAGTCAGGGGAAATCCAGGCCTTGTTCATTTTTATAAGTGTCAACCTATCAGCATTGTCGGTGGAAAGGCGGATACGCTTATCTGTTATGATGCCACCAGCAGCACTAAATACCCGCTCAGACAGAACGCTGGCGGCAGGGCAGGCCAGCACCTCCAAGGCGTAGAGTGCCAGTTCATACCACGTGTCCAGCTTGGACACCCAGTAGTTGTAAGGCACAGAGGGATCATTGAGGACGCTGACACGGTCTGCTACGTACTCCTTCACCATCTTCCAAAACTTTTCCCTCCTTGTGACACTAGGCTGCGCATCAGGGTGAGGGTGCTGGCGGGGTGTCATGAAGGTGTCCCACGCCTTGGAGAGTGTTGCCCTGCCTTTGTCGGAACTGCTGTGTGCTCCCCTTTTCTCCCCTTCTCGGTTGGCCAAGGTAGCACGTACTCTGCCGCCAGCGTTGTCAGATGGAAAATTTTGGAGCAATTTTTCAACAAGAACCTTCTGGTATTGCACCATTTTGCTTGTCCTCTCCACCGGAGGAATGAGAGATGAGAAATTCTCTTTGTAGCGGGGGTCCAGAAGGGTGAACACCCAGTAATCCGTGTTGTCTAAAATGCGTACAACGCGTGGGTCACGGGAAAGGCAGCCTAACATAAAGTCAGCCATGTGTGCCAGAGTACCAACAGTCAAGATTTCGCTGTCCTCACCAGGAGGATGACTCTCAATATCCTCATCCTCTTCCTCCTCTTCTGCCCACCCACGCTGAAGAGATGGAACTAAAGTTCCATGGCTACCCTCTGTAGCGGAGGCAACCGTGTCTTCCTCCTCCTCCTCCTCCTCCTCCTCCTCCTCCGCCTCCTCCAATTGTCGCTGAGAAGACGAAGTGAGGGTGCTCTGGCTATCACCTTGTGTAAGCTCTTCCTCCCCCATTTCCACCTCTTCCACATGCAAAGCGTCGGTTTTAATTGTGAGCAGCGAGCGTTTCAGTAGACACAGAAGTGGGATGGTTACACTGATAATAGCGTTATCGCCGCTCACCATCTGTGTCGATTCCTCAAAATTGCGTAAAACCTCGCAGAGGTCTGACATCCATTCCCACTCCTCACTTCTGATTACAGGAAGTTGAACGGAGAGGCGACGACCGTGTAACAGCTGGTACTCCACTACTGCCCTCTGCTGCTCACAAAGCCGGGCCAACATGTGGAAGGTGGAGTTCCAGCGCGTGCTCACGTCACACAGCAGCCGGTGAGCTGGCAATTGTAAGCGCTGCTGCAGCTTCAACAGGCCGGCCGAAGCTGTAGATGACTTACGGAAATGTGCACACACGCGGCGCACCTTGGTCAAGAGATCATGCACATTGGGGTAGGTTTTTAGAAATCGCTGCACCACTAAATTAAATACATGCGCTAGGCATGGTACGTGTGTGAGCTTGCCGAGCTCCAAAGCCGCCACCAAGTTACGCCCATTATCACACACAACCATGCCTGCTTGCAGGTTGAGTGGCGAGAGCCACTGCTCGGTCTGGTGACTAATCCCCTGCAACAGCTCTGAGGCCGTGTGCTGTTTGTCCCCAAGGCAGATCAGCTTCAGCACGGCCTGTTGACGCTTCCCCACTGCAGTGCTACACTGCTTCCAGCTACTGGCTGATGGGGGAGTGGCGGTGTGTGTAGAGAATTCGGAGGTGGAAACGGAGGAGGAGGAGCCAATAATGTAGGTGCTGGTGGAAACCCTGATGGAGGTAGGGCCCGCAATCCTCGGCGTGGGTAGCACCCGTGCCATCCCAGGGTCCGAGTCGCTCCCAGCCTCCACGACATTCACCCAGTGTGCCGTCAGGGAAATGTAGCGTCCCTGGCCACAAGCACTTGTCCATGTGTCAGTCGTTAAGTGGACCTTCCCAGTAACTGCGTTGGTCAGGGCACGGGTGATGTTACGGGACACATGGTGGTGTAATGCGGGGATGGCACACCGGGAAAAGTAGTGGCGGCTGGGGACCGCGTACCGAGGGACAGCTGCTGCCATCAGGCTGCGGAAGGACTCAGTGTCCACAAGCCTAAATGGCAGCATTTCGATGGCCAGTAATTTTGAAAGGTGTGAGGTTAGTGCTATGGCCTGTGGGTGGGTGGCTGGGTATTTTCTCTTGCGCTCAAATGCCTGGGGTAACGACATTTGGACGCTGTGCTGGGACAGGGAAGTGGATGTGGTCGCTGATGGTGCTTCAGATGCTACAGGTGCAGGGCGGGAGGTATGCGGGCCTGCGCCTTCGACAGGCGATTGGCCGGCACCGAAAACAGGGGAAGAGGAGGCAGTGGTGTGGCCTGCAGACACAGATGGGCGATCCAGGCGTTCCTCCCACTTACTACGGTGCTTGGATGCCATGTGTCGGATCATGCTGGTGGTGGTGAGGTTTCTAGTGTTCATGCCTCGGCTCATTCTGGTGTGGCACAGGTTGCAAACTACAAATCTTTTGTCGTCCGCACTTTCCTTAAAAAAACGCCATACCGCTGAACACCTACCCCTTGGCAAGGTAGATTTACGCAAGGGGGTGCTCCGTGGAACATTTGCGGGCCGGTTTGGTGCGGTCCGCCTTCTTTCTGTAGCCACACCACTGCCTCTTCCAGCCTGTTGCGGTGCTGCAGATGGCTCACCCTCAGGACTGCTGTCATCGCTCGGCTCTACACCTTCCCAGGTGGGGTCAGTCACCTCATCGTCCACCAAGTCCTCCTCCACTTCCTCACTCTGATCATCCTCCTCAAGTCTTGATCCCACCACATACTCAGTCATTGACAACTGTATAACATTCTCCTCAACAAGGTCTTGAGACGGAAATAGTGGTTGATTTAATGGCAACTGTGTCTCATCATCATCATCATCATCATCCACTACTTCCTTTGACCTTAAATGCCGTTCACATCTGTCATCTTCTTGTGATTGGGTAGCCTCTAGAGGTTGTGAATCAGGGCACAAGATGTCATGTTCCTCTGCAAGCGTGCTTGGAGAGAGGGTCAAATGAAGGATTGGTGATGAGACGAGCTCATCACTATATCCCAGTGTGGGATCACTTCTTTGACCAGACCGTGTATGGTGGGAGGAAGGATGATCAGAGTGAGGATTATGTTGACCAGACTCTTGGCTACTGAGAGTGGACTTGGTGGAAGACAGGGTGGTGCTTAACCGACTGGAAGCAGTATCAGCTGTCATCCAACCGACCACCTGTTCGCACTGGTCGGACCTCGAGAGTGATGTCCTGCGACGCCCTGTGAAATCAGACATGAAGCTAGGTATGGTGGATGTCTTTCTTTCTTGTGCTCTGGCACCAGGCACAGTTTCTCCGCGTCCTGACCCGCGCCCTGAACTTTCAGGATCACGTCCACTTCCCCGTCCCTTTTTACCCGCCTTCTTCATCTTACACGATATATATGACTTTAATATATATGAGTTTGAAAACTTAACAGTATTTCTTACTATTCTGCAACTCTGCAGAGTACACAGAATAGGCTGCTAAACTGCGGTGACACACACTGAATGGAATAAGTGACTTTAATATTTGAGTTTGAAAAATTAACAGTATTTCTTACTATTCTGCAACTCTGCAGAGTACACAGAATAGGCTGCTAAACTGCGGTGACACACACTGAATGGAATAAGTGACTTTAATATTTGAGTTTGAAAAATTAACAGTATTTCTTACTATTCTGCAACTCTGCAGAGTACACAGAATAGGCTGCTAAACTGCGGTGACACACACTGAATGGAATAAGTGACTTTAATATTTGAGTTTGAAAAATTAACAGTATTTCTTACTATTCTGCAACTCTGCAGAGTACACAGAATAGGCTGTTAAACGGCGTTGAAACACACTGAATGGAATATGTGACTTTAATATTTGAGTTTGAAAACTTAACAGTATTTCTTATAATTCTGGAACTGTACAGAGTACACAGAATAGGCTGTTAAACGGCGGTGAAAGACACTGAATGGAATATGTGACTTTAATATTTGAGTTTGAAAACTTAACAGTATTTCTTATAATTCTGCAACTCTGCAGAGTACACAGAATAGGCTGTTAAACGGCGGTGAAAGACACTGAATGGAATATGTGACTTTGATATTTGAGTTTGAAAAATTAACAGTATTTCTTACTATTCTGCAACTCTGCAGAGTACACAGAATAGGCTGTTAAACGGCGTTGAAACACACTGAATGGAATATGTGACTTTAATATTTGAGTTTGAAAACTTAACAGTATTTCTTATAATTCTGCAACTGTACAGAGTACACAGAATAGGCTGTTAAACGGCGGTGAAAGACACTGAATGGAATATGTGACTTTAATATTTGAGTTTGAAAACTTAACAGTATTTCTTATAATTCTGGAACTGTACAGAGTACACAGAATAGGCTGTTAAACGGCGGTGAAAGACACTGAATGGAATATGTGACTTTAATATTTGAGTTTGAAAACTTAACAGTATTTCTTATAATTCTGCAACTCTGCAGAGTACACAGAATAGGCTGTTAAACGGCGGTGAAAGACACTGAATGGAATATGTGACTTTAATATTTGAGTTTGAAAACTTAACAGTATTTCTTATAATTCTGCAACTCTGCAGAGTACACAGAATAGGCTGTTAAACGGCGGTGAAAGACACTGAATGGAATATGTGACTTTAATATTTGAGTTTGAAAACTTAACAGTATTTCTTATAATTCTGCAACTCTGCAGAGTACACAGAATAGGCTGTTAAACGGCGGTGAAAGACACTGAATGGAATATGTGACTTTAATATTTGAGTTTGAAAACTTAACAGTATTTCTTATAATTCTGGAACTGTACAGAGTACACAGAATAGGCTGTTAAACGGCGGTGAAAGACACTGAATGGAATATGTGACTTTAATATTTGAGTTTGAAAACTTAACAGTATTTCTTACTATTCTGCAACTCTGCAGAGTACACAGAATAGGCTGTTAAACGGCGTTGAAACACACTGAATGGAATATGTGACTTTAATATTTGAGTTTGAAAACTTAACAGTATTTCTTATAATTCTGGAACTGTACAGAGTACACAGAATAGGCTGTTAAACGGCGGTGAAAGACACTGAATGGAATATGTGACTTTAATATTTGAGTTTGAAAACTTAACAGTATTTCTTATAATTCTGCAACTGTACAGAGTACACAGAATAGGCTGTTAAACGGCGGTGAAAGACACTGAATGGAATATGTGACTTTAATATTTGAGTTTGAAAACTTAACAGTATTTCTTATAATTCTGCAACTCTGCAGAGTACACAGAATAGGCTGTTAAACGGCGGTGAAAGACACTGAATGGAATATGTGACTTTAATATTTGAGTTTGAAAACTTAACAGTATTTCTTATAATTCTGCAACTCTGCAGAGTACACAGAATAGGCTGTTAAACGGCGGTGAAAGACACTGAATGGAATATGTGACTTTGATATTTTAGTTTGAAGACTTAACAGTATTTCTTCCTATTCTGCAACTCTGCACAGTACACAGAATGTGCTGCTACACTGCGGCGAAGCACACTGAATGGAATATGTGACTTTGATATTTTAGTTTGAAGACTTAACAGTATTTCTTCCTATTCTGCAACTCTGCACAGTACACAGAATGTGCTGCTAAACTGCGGCGAAGCACACTGAATGGAATATGTGACTTTGATATTTTAGTTTGAAGACTTAACAGTATTTCTTCCTATTCTGCAACTCTGCACAGTACACAGAATGTGCTGCTAAACTGCGGCGAAGCACACTGAATGGAATATGTGACTTTGATATTTTAGTTTGAAGACTTAACAGTATTTCTTCCTATTCTGCAACTCTGCACAGTACTCAGAATGTGCTGCTAAACTGCGGCGACGCACACTGAATGGAATACGTGACTTTGATATTTTAGTTTGAAGACTTAACAGAATGTGCTCTAATCTGCAACTTTGCACACTAAACAGAATGTGCTCTAATCTGCAACTTTGCACACTAAACAGAATGTGCTCTAATCTGCATCTTTGCACACTAAACAGAATGTGCTCTAATCTGCAACTGTGCACACTAAACAGAATGTGCTCTAATCTGCAACTTTGCACACTAAACAGAATATATATATATATTTTTTTTTTTTTTTTTTTGTTTTTTTCCCCCCACACCAAATAACCTGCTGCCCCCACACACAGTAGTCCTAAAAAGGACTTTTGGTTCTTTTTTTTTCACAATTTTTGTTTTTTTCCTCCCTACACTGCCTTTCCCTTCCTATCCTCAGCTCTCCCTGGCTCAGACTGAGCCGAACTCGATGGTCAGGTGCTATACAGCACCTGACCACGGGTTCTGGCCAGCCAATCAGTGTAATGCCAGCAGCCAACATGGCTGCTGGCATTACACCGATGTCAGAGCCTCCCTGCACGTTTATTGGCTGCGCAGCAGCCGCAAAACGTGCGGGGAGGAGACCCGAACATGGCGGGCGAGCACATGCGGTACTCGTACGAGTACCGCCATGTGCCGAGCAGAGCGATGCTCGAGCCGATCCGAGCATCGGCCGAGCATGCTCGCTCAACACTAGTGTTCACCCTTCTGGACCCCCGCTTCAAAGAGAATTTCTCATCTCTCATTCCTCCGGTGGAGAGGACAAGCAAAATGGTGCAATACCAGAAGGTTCTTGTCGAAAAATTGCTCCAAAATTTTCCATCTGACAACGCTGGCGGCAGAGTACGTGCTACCTTGGCCAACCGAGAAGGGGAGAAAAGGGGAGCACACAGCAGTTCCGACAAAGGCAGGGCAACACTCTCCAAGGCGTGGGACACCTTCATGACACCCCGCCAGCACCCTCACCCTGATGCGCAGCCTAGTGTCACAAGGAGGGAAAAGTTTTGGAAGATGGTGAAGGAGTACGTAGCAGACCGTGTCAGCGTCCTCAATGATCCCTCTGTGCCTTACAACTACTGGGTGTCCAAGCTGGACACGTGGTATGAACTGGCACTCTACGCCTTGGAGGTGCTGGCCTACCCTGCCGCCAGCGTTCTGTCTGAGCGGGTATTTAGTGCTGCTGGTGGCATCATAACAGATAAGCATATCCGCCTTTCCACCGACAATGCTGATAGGTTGACACTTATAAAAATGAACAAGGCCTGGATTTCCCCTGACTTCTCCACTCCACTGGAGGAAAGCCCTGGGGGAACATAAACTCACTTTATATATGTTATTTACAATGATGGGAATACTCTGTATTCCCATTCACCCCTTCCACCCAAAAAACGGGTATATGGTTGACTCTTAATCTTCTCATCCTCCTCCTCCTCTTCCATATGCCCTGTGCTATAATTTTTATATAGGGCCAGCTCACCAGCGGGCCCTGTGATATAATTTTTATATAGGGCCAGCTCACCAGCGT
This sequence comes from Rhinophrynus dorsalis, assembly GCA_037306005.1. Taxonomy (NCBI): domain Eukaryota; kingdom Metazoa; phylum Chordata; class Amphibia; order Anura; family Rhinophrynidae; genus Rhinophrynus; species Rhinophrynus dorsalis. The sequence continues at coordinate 68,228,471 of CM074723.1, read as the reverse complement.
GCCCTGTTTGACAATTTTTATATAGGTCAGCTCACCAGCGGGCCTTCTCATATAATGTTTTATTGGGTCAGCTCTCTAGCGGGCCCTCTCATATAATGTTTTATAGCGTCAGCTCACTAGCGGGCCTTCGCATATAATGTTTAGGATGGTCAGCTCTGCAGCAGACCCTCACCCATAATGTTTTAGATGGTCAGCTCAGCGCACGTTTCCCTCTTAATCATGGCCTCAGTTCAATAAAATCAAGGAAATTTTTGGGAGAATTTGCCTCTGCGCACGTTTCCCTCTTAATCATGGCCTCACTTCAGAAAATCAAGGAAATTTTTGGGAGAATTTGCCTCTGCGCACGTTTCCCTCTTAATCATGGCCTCACTTCAGAAAATCAAAGAAATTTTTGGGAGAATTTGCCTCTGCGCACGTTTCCCTCTTAATCATGGCCTCACTTCAGAAAATCAAGGAAATTTTTGGGAGAATTTGCCTCTGCGCACGTTTCCCTCTTAATCATGGCCTCACTTCAGAAAATCAAGGAAATTTTTGGGAGAATTTGCAGATGATATACAAGTAAATATACAGCAAATATTGTTTGGTAACAATTTTTCGCCTAAAGTGGTTTTTATTTTCCTTTTTGTGTGTTTTATGGTCAGTCTGTAAAAATGGCGTACTACGGGCGAAAGATCGTTCCCAGCAGCGACGTTGGAGTCCAAGATGCATCCAGACATCCTCCCTATGCTGTCCCTGAACCATTTCTGTGGTGTTTCCATCCTTTTCTTCCCTTTTCCTATGGACCAGGCACCCTCCCCTCATCAGAGCAGGGGGTGCCTGGTGTAATGCTCGAGTCCTCCCATTGACTTCAATGGGGCTCGGGTGCTCGGCCGAGCAATCGAGCCTCCGGGGGCGCTCGGTCAGAGCACCCGAACACCCGAGCATTGGGGTGCTCGCTCATCACTACTTACAACAAAGGTTTAAAACCACTTTTTAAACCCAAACCACCAGTTGACCTCTCTGGAGTACCATCTGCATCCTTTAACTTCTTGATGTACCAACATAGCCAAGGTACCCCCCACCCAAACCGGATCAGTCAAGTTTACACCATCACTATTATAATAACACATCCACAATGAATAAACACCAAGTGTGGTATCTTTGGTTCATGGACACATTAGCTAGAGACTGAAATAAAAATACTGTATAAATATCAGGGTTTTTTTAATAAATATTGCCAGTATCTTTATATTTACTGTATATGTGTTATTATTGCACAGAACTCTGTTCATTCACTGTGGATGTGTTAGTTTAATAGTGATGGTGTCTGACTGACAAATTCATTGGGCAGTGCCGGATAGTTTTTTATCGTTTTTGCATGTTTTGAGGACATTTTTTGGCTGAGGTCCTTTTCCAGGCAGAAGCCAGTGGTTCTTTTTGACACTGCTCTCCATATAGCAATAATCTGTATATTTAAATGTTTACACATTTATCTATAGAAACAAAGTTAGTCTGACAATTTATTTTATTATGAGACATTGCTTTCAAGCTGGATAAAAAGCAGATTTTTCAGCCAGCTTATGCCATTTTAGTATCTCCATACCTTTAGTCAGTAACCGGTACATTTTACCATTGACATTACATATTTTTTAGTCACTTTGACTTTCAAGAATAAGGTAACCTAATGCCTTTCTTTTGAGAAAATCACCTTTGTAAAAAGAGCAACAATTAATCCATTGTATACAAGTGAATATGTGTTGGAGAGCTCTCTCGTTAAAGGACATTTAATGGAGCAGTAAACTGTTTATAAAAAAAAGAAAACAACACAAATTTCACTCCCACTGCTGGGGAGTTATTTCAGTTATTACAGGGATTTCCATGTTAAGTAAAACAAGGGTACTCACACCGATGAGAGATGCGCATTTTCAGTTAATACAGTTTAACTTTTGTTTTTCACAATAACAGTGCCCTTTAGCCCCTTAGTGACAGGCCGCGTGCGCACATGGACGTCACTTAACACCCAGCTAACATTTTTTTTTTTTACCAAATGATTCCGGAGTCCCCGAACGATGTGCAGCTGTGCGGGGACCCGGATTTTCGGAACGTACCGGGTACGTCCATTGTCACTAAGTGACAGTTTTTGCGGGACGTACCAGGTAAGTCCATTGTCCTTAAGGGGTTAATGATTAGATTTCAGTTAGTTACCCTGTTGCATTCTATGGTAGAGATGAGTCACTGTCAAACAGTTCTCCTTAGAATGTAGCCCCTGTCTAGTCTGGGAAGTGGAGAGGAGGTCCTGGACAAGCTAATATGACCATGTGCAGTACGGAGGACACATAGATGTACATTCAGCTAACAGGCTAGTGTATGATAGTGTGTCTTTTTATATAAGGTGCTGTGTATGTAATAGTGCCTATTTCCCCTTCCATGTGTTGTTTTTCCTCCCTTCTGTGTGTCTCTTTCTTTCAGTCTCTTCAGTGTGTCTGTCTTTTCTTTACATGTGTCTCTTTTCCCCTTCCATGTTTCTCTCTCTTTCCCCCTTCCAGGGGTCTCACTTTCCCAGTGTCTCTTTCCGCATTACAAAGTCTTCCTTTCCCCCTCCATGTATCCCTCTCCCCCATTACTTGTGTCTCTCTTCCCCCCTCCCAAGTGTCTCATTTCACCTTCAATGTGTCTTTCTTTGCCCTTTACATGTCCCTCTTCCCCCTTCTTATGTACTTCTTTTCTCCTTCCATGTATCTCCTTCCCCCTTATTTGTCTCTCTTTCCACCATGTCTCACCCTCTTACACGTCTCTCTTTCCCCTTTATTTATCTCTCTTTCCTCCATGTCTCATCCTCTTACACGCCTCTCTTTCCCCTTTATTTATCTCTCTTTCCTCCATGTCTCATCCTCTTACACGCCTCTCTTTCCCCTTTATTTATCTCTCTTTCCTCCATGTCTCATCCTCTTACACGCCTCTCTTTCCCCTTTATTTGTCTCTCTTTCCTCCATGTCTCTCCCTCTTACATGTATCTCCTTCCCCCTTATTTGTCTCTCTTTCCAACATCTCTCCCTTTTGCATGTCTCTCTTTCCCTAATGTCTCACTCTCTCCCTCTTACATGTGTGTCTCTTTCACCTATATTTGTCTCTCTTTCCCCTTACATGCATCTCTCTTTTGCCATTTCATTTGTCTCCGTCACCTTCCTTGTCTCTCTTTCCCCATTAGAAATTTATATTTTCTCCTTCATGGGCCTCTTTTTAACCTTCATGTGTCTCTTAATACCTCCTCCATGTGTTTCTGTTTCCTGCCATATCTCCCTCTTGTCTCCTTCCATTCCAGGTCTCTCTCTACCCCCCTCCCCCATGTCATGTCCCATAATTGGCCATTTGTCATTAGGAGTACTACTTGGTAAAGGCTTTCTTAGAGCCCCTTCCGATTCAAAGATTTGAGAAGGCTTCTGCATTGAGTGCTGAAACATAAATAAATCATCAAATGTGTTTTCACATTACCTTATAGTTGAGCCCACTGTTTTCAAGGATACACATGTGGGCCCTTACAATTTACTTTCCTGGTGGGCTCTACATGTCTGGTCTTAGCCAGAAACCAAAAGAACTAACATTATTGCAAAAACACACATTTATAATTTTGTATTTGATAATTCACCAACTTTTCAAACACATTAAAGTAACCAGTGGGGAATGGAGAAACATTGCCATACAGAAACAATATGATAGGATTAGGATTCTGGTTACAAAATCATTTCCTTGCTTGATACGGGATACTTGCTTTCATCCACAGAGTCCTGTTGCATTCACCTACGGAATTAGACCTTGTCTGCCACAAGACACTAATGTCACATCTTTTTTACCTGGTTGCCATTCCCCCTCTCAGTTTATTGGCAATCTGGGCATTTTAAGTATCACCTGAACTCCGATATCTCGCTCGTCCTATGAGCTGCCTGAGAATCAGCGCTCCAATTGCTTCTCTTCCAACTGTGTTATTCCCTGCCTTGACTAACGGCTTGTTACTGACTTTTGAAATCTGCCTTATACCTATGATCCAGAACTTCAGCAGTCAGCTATTACTTAGAATTTCCAACCATTTGCGTGCTGATATCCCTTTCTCAGCTTCCTGGCTAGACCAGCTTGTCTTGTCAGTGCGGCAGGTGCTTCATGCAGTACTCTCATCTATAGACATCCTAGCTCCTACTTTGTGCCTTCTTGCCAGTTTTCTTAAAGATGTCGACATCCTTTAGTGTTTCTCTTCCAATACTTATTCTGTGAAGCCTGCATTAGAATCCAGTTTCTGAGTGAGTAGCTGAGTCTATCCAGATCTATACCTGGTAGATACCTGACTAGCAGTCAGAAAAACCTTTGGTTTTAGCTACAGCAAGGACCCAGTTAGGATTATCGAAACTCATAAGCTATGCTCCCCGCTCTGTCCTTAAGCATCTACGAGTTGGTCACTTATATCCTGTTCAAATCTGACAGTTACCAAAAACATAGCCCACTCCCTCATAATGTCTTGACTCAATGATGAGCACTCTAACTGCAATTCCTACTGTAAGACTGCTACCACTTCAGTTCATCATAAACACTGAGATTAGGTTAATTCTTCTCACTTGTTGCACTTATATAGCCCCACACTGTCAAACACTGCACTGGCTCCCTATATCCACAAGAATTGCATTTAAAATATTTAATCTCCTAAACAGGACACTGCAAAATAGCCCTCCACCTTTCATCTCTAAATTCACCCCAAACCACTTCTAATGCTCAGTAGACAATCTTCAGCACCATCACCTCTCAATCTTGACCACAAGATTACACCAGAGCAGCTCCCTGCCTCTGGAACTCAGGGCCACTCTCATCAGATTCAAATATAGTCAAATTGACTTTGTTTGCCTCCTGTATTTCTATGACTAACACTATACCAACTCATCTTTTACTCTCCATCAGACTCTCCAAGTTTTGAGCCATTCAACCACTCGCTTAAAATCCATCAATTCAGAGAAAGTTATATCAACCAACATCTCTTACTGTTCCAAAGCCTCCGCTACAGAATCTTTATGTTATCCTGGACCTTTCAGACTCTGCAGTTGGCCAAATCCTCTCCTTTTTCTCTAACTGAATGAAATCCCTTAATGTACATTGTCAATTGCTTCCTTCTCCCTTTTGATTGGAAGCTCTCACGAGCAGGGTCTTCTCCACCATTTGTCTTCTTTGTTTGTAATACGTTCCCCCATTGTACAACACTGTGGAATATTCTGCACTTTGTAAATTAATGACAACATTCATAATTTAGAATATAATTGAATTCTTCAAAAAACTATTTGTATTACAAACAAATATTTAGTACAATATATAGGCAGTTTGTAATTATCATATTAATAAAACTAATTTTAAGGTGGCGGTACACTTTAAACTGTAAAACTGTAAAAAATAACCTATATAAACATAGATGTACAGTTACTGTTCCTAGAATAAAAGAACCATCTCCTTAATTATATATAAAACAGATTACCAACAGGCCTTAGTGAATACAGAATCTATCACTCTGCTTTGCATTGATGTCTTCAGCTCTGAGCAATGATAAAAGAGGGATACGAATTAGATTAGCTTCAAAGGAGTCATTGCTTATTAGCTTTCACAGAAATAAAGCAGACCGGTCATTTTTTATGCTTAATTTAATTTAGTCTGGGTTTTTAATGTTAATTGAACTTAATATCTGAAAACTCAAGATTGCAATAATGGCTTTTAATGGTTTACTACAAAAGGATATGATACGGTAAAATCCCCATCTGTAAAATAGACATGCTCTTTCTCTGTAAGCGTCTAAATAAATCCTATTTTATAACAAGCAGACCAGGAACATTAAGCCGTATTTAGTAAGTTAAAGGGATAGTAATGTTTCATAATAAAAGCAGCTCTAATTAATCATCATAGTATTTGGACTTGGAGAGTGTTATTTCAATTCTGTCAGAGTTGTAGTTCCAGAGTAATTCAATGACAAAGTATCCCCCTCCCACCCCTTTTACTGATGTAACACTGCTCAGCCAGAGCAGAAGGGAGGTTCCCAGGTAGATGGCAGAGAGGGACAATCTTCAATTAAGATAAGGGAAAAACCTGAAAAGCTTGTCAAGGGGGGCAGGGCTTTCATTGTTCTCATAGGAAGAAGATTGTCCCCTTCTGTTATCTGTCTGGTCTATAGACTGTATTCCACATCTGAGAAGAGATGACTTACACTAGGTAAAAGGGGCGGGAGGGGAAACTTTGCTTGTGAATATCTCTCAAACCATAAAGGTTTGAGAGATAAGACTTATACCATTCTTCATATTTTTTTAATGACTACAAAATAAAATAAAGTTAAAACGAAGTATTACTATCCCTTTAAAGAGGTGCAATTCTGGGGAAAACCAACTGCATCATAGAAAACAAATGAAAATCCTTACTATTTTAGCCCATTGGGTGCCAGAGGGGTATGCAAAGCATTTCTCTGCAATTTCTTTGCAAAGAGCTGGAGGCCAATCAAGCATTCAGTGAGTTAATATCCCTATTTAAATAATTGAGAATTGCATTTGTCCCCATGGTTTAGTTGGTTTGCCCAAGACATACTGCAGCTCTTCTTAGTACAACAGCCTTAGGAACAAAAAAAAAATAATCTCTCTGTTATTCCCTTAAGGAGAAAAGAGGTGTGTAACACATTGCTTTGGGTTAAGTAGTTATGAAAAGTGGCATTTTTTTCCCCATCCCCCCTCTATACATGTTACTACATCACTAGTAACATAGTAACATAGACTGTAAAATATCAGCATAGACTAAAGGATCTGAACATGTATAGTTTGGAGGAGAGAAGAGAGAGAGGAGATATGATAGACACACTCACATACATGAAGGGATTCAACAAAGGGCAGGATGGAAGTATATTTCAAAGGAATAAAAATGTTAGGACAAGAGTCCATAGTCTAAATGTAAGAAAATGTTACTTCACTGAGAGGATAGTAGGTAAGTGGAATAGCCTACCAGCAGAAGTGGTAGAAGTTAATACAGTGACAGAATTTAAACATGCATGGGATAGGCATAAGGCTGTCCTGAACATAAGAAAAGACCAAGGACCAATTTTAATAATTGCACTGGAGATCTCTCTAGCATCCAAAAGATTAAAGGAGAATTAACGACTACTCCTAATACACCCGTACTTATCTTTCTTTGACCTGAAAATCCTAATAACTCCCTTCCCATTGAATGTCACCCTTGTGCATTTACTCAAGAGATAAAGGGATAGATGTACAAATTCACCACTGACACCAGTATTAGCTAGCAAATACTCCAAAGAGGAGTAATGAAGCACTCAGCCCCCGGAGGGGAGGAGGACCACTGACACTTGTACTGGACTTTCTGGGGCATGCGGAACACAACTATCTGGGGCTTGAGAATGTGATATGCTTGTTGATCATGGGAATCCTATAAATATTTAATTTTTGAGTGTCATACAAACTTCATTAAAGATAATAATTTTAGATGTCTGCCTTCTGTGTATGGACAGATTTGCTACAAGGTCTAAGGTGCCACACATTTACATTGTTACTTTGACCCCAGTGGGGTAAAAATGATGGTCACACCTACAACCGGGCCCATCACTCCAGGGGCCTGGCAGCCCCCTGCGACCCCCCTGCCGCTCACAACTAGGTAGCAGCTGACTGGCTTCTTACACACTTCAGTAATGCAGAGCGCCAGGAGATGATGTCATCTCCCGGCACTCTGCATTACTAAAGAGACGACCGCTCGGGAACTCAAGCAGTAGAGAGGTCTGTGCCGAAGGTGGTTGTGGTTTGAAAAGTCTTATGGGCCTTTAAGATTTTCTTACCACAGCAATGTAAATATTGTAGTTATTATTAGGAGGTGTTAAGCCTCTGAGTGCCAGAGGGGTAAGCAATGCATTGCGTACACCTCTGGCAATCAAAAGTTAATTCTCCTTTAAGGAGGAAGAATGGCAAAAGTCATACATCTGTTAGCATTGTTCCTCAGTAAGGGTTTAGACTCATACTCCTTTTTACCATTTGAGTGCCAGGGTCTTCCCAATGCATTGCTTTGGAATGCATAGGACACCCCTCAAGCACTCAAAGGGTTAAAGGGATAGTAATATTTCACAAAAACAGCAGCTCCAATTAATCTTCATGGGCCATGGAGAGGGTTCTTTCAATACTGTCTGAGTTGTAGTTCAAGAGTTATTGACTGATAAATTATCCCCCTCCCACCCCTTTTACCTAGTGCAAACAACAACCCCTCAGATGGGGTGGGAGGGGGATACTTTATCATTCAATTATTCTTGAACTACAACTCTGACAATATTGAAATAATGCTCTCCACGGCCCAAGCACTGTGAAGATTAATATAGGAGCTGCTTGTGACTGATGAGTGGATGGTGCTCTTACAAACCCACTTTTCTATTTTAGCATCAACAAGCAATGAAGACATCTCCATGAAATCAATGACTAAATGTTGTATTTGAGGCAAATATAGCTTTTGATACCTTTTATTGGCTAACTAAGCAGATTTAGAATGCAAGCTTTCAAGACCTTAGGTCTCTTCCTCAGGCATGTTATACAGATAAATATGAAAACATCTCTCTTAAATACAAGTACACATCGCATTGTTTAGCATGGAAATCAGATAAGAGAATTCAATCCAGATCCAGATACTTTGATCAGTCAGTGGTAAATTGCACTCTTCCTCTGAGGCTTCAGAGGTATTTACGATGCTCGTGGGTCTGTTGGAAAGGTCAACCTACTAAGTGATAATGTGACAAAAACTCCTTTACCTCCCATACCTTTCTGTCCCTCTGAGTACGTAACTGTCCCATCAGTACAGTTAACTTAATGTCCCTGACACTGGGCCATTTTGACAAAAATGTTCTCCCACTGGTGTCTCTGTGAGGGGAACCATTGTAAACTTCTTCCCTCCTTTTGGGATAACTGGGACACCTATTCTGCAGAAAGGCTTTAACCACTCCCCGGGGAGAGTTTTCTCCTATACCTCCAGATCTTCACCGCCAGAATACAGGTCACAAGCGCTTGGAGCAGTGTTAAATGAATAGATACAACCCAAGTATTAAAGCACAAAACCCTACTAACTTTATTTAACAACCAAAGAACTTTTATACTAAGAACTGGGAGGGTCTGCAGAGAGGAAAATTACAAGCTTCATCTAGTGTATTCTCCAAATGTCATACAAATATGGTCAAGAGGAAAATGAGGTAGGAAGGGGGTATGGAGCACATTTAGTTAACGTTATCATGCATCTCTTGGTTCTAATGAAAATGTAATTAAGGACATTCTATAACTATATGCAACAGTAAAAATCATACTTATCTCTTTTCTACATCAAGGCCTCTGGGAAGGGCACTAAGTAACCTTCTGCATGTAGAACAAGCTGCTAGTTAAAAGTATAATTTAACCCCTATTGCTCTTGTTAGTGTATTAAAGCCTACTTATAAATGTCAATTTTAACCCTTTCACTCTGTCTTTTTGTTATTAACACTGGATCTGTGAGAATAAAACCTCTTATGTAGTGCTTGTCCAGTTTCTCCCACATACAGAGCTGTTGGGCATTTTGCAGACATGATATGGTATATTACATTGGATGATTTACAGGTGAAGGTACCATTGATCTTATGGTGTAACTGGGTGTTTGGAATTGGTATCTTGTCCATGGTGTAAATGTGTGCACAGGTTTCACATCTCTTTTGTAGGCAGGGAGATGTGCCATTTTTCGTATTTTTTTATCTGTATAACATGCCTGAGGAAGAGACCTAAGGTCTTGAAAGCTTGCATTCTAAATCTGCTAAGTTAGCCAATAAAAGGTATCAAAAACTACATTTACTATCAGTTTAACTGTCACTAACTGTCACTTCGAATGTAAATGTAGATATCACAACCAGTTAAAGGGATAGTAATGTCTGAACCCCTTCCCAAAAATGGACTTACCTGGTACGTCCCGCAATAACTGTCACCTAGTGACAATGGACGTACCAGGAAATCCAGGTCCCCGTGCGGCTGCACGCCATTCGGGGACTCAGGAATCATTTTGTAAAAAAAAAAAAAAAAAAATGTTAGTGTGTGCACGCAGCCTGTCACTAATGGGTTAAAACAACTAATATTGAGAAAACTAATATTGAGAAAAGAAATACATCAGTGCAAGTCCTGTCTCTCAAGCCTTTATGATTTCAGAGATAGAACGTTTCAAAGTTCTCCTACCCCAGCTGTCAGCTTTACAACTGACAGCAGGAGATTTGAACCGACTCAAGCGGCACTTCAGCAGAGCCTTTATAACGAAATCAAAAATAAATACCTCTTCGGAACCCTCTATAAAGTGTGCCTGGTTTCCCCAGACCAGGATCTCCTGCTGTCAGCTAGACGCAGACTTACGGAAATGGGGATGGAGAAGAAAACTTTAAAATGTTCTATCTCTCAAACCATAAAGGTTTGAGAGATAGGACTTGCACCAATTTATTTCTGTTCTCAATATCTACAATATTAGTTCTTATTCTTTTAAGACATTACTATCCCTTTAAGTGACAATTAACTGCCAGTGTCACTATCAGTATAACTATCTCTAATTGTAACTACCATTTCAACTATGAATTTAACTGTAAATGTCACTATCAGTTTAACTGTCACTAGCTGTCACTTTGAATTTATGTGTAGATATCACAACCAGTTAAAGGGATAGAAATGTCTTAAAAGAATAAGATCTAATATTGTAGATATTGAGAAAAGAAATACATCGGTGCAAGTCGTATCGCTCAGGCCCTTATGGTTTGAGAGAGAGAACGTTTTAAAGTTTTTGTCTCCATCCCCATTTTCGTAAGTCTGTGTCTAGCTGACAGCAGGAGATCCAGGTCCGGGCAAACCAGGCACACTTTATAGACCGTTCCAATGAAGTATTTGTTTTTAGATTTCTGTGTAAAGCCTCAGCTGAAGTGCCACTTCGAGTCAGTCGATTCAAATCCCCTGCCGTCAGCTTTACAACTGACAGCAGGGATAGGAGAACTTTGAAACATTCTATCTCTCAAACCATAAAGGCTTGAGAGGTAGGACTTACACCAATGTATTTCTTTTCTCAATATCTACAATATTAGTTCTTATTCTTTTAAGACTTTACTATCCCTTTAACTGGTTGTGATATCTACATTTAAATTTGAAGTGACAGTTAGTGACAGTTAAACTGATAGTGACATTGACATGTAAATTCATAGTTACAGTTAGGGATAGTTAAACTGGTAATGCCAGTTCGTGATAGTTCAAATAGTAGTTAAAATTAGTGATAGTTATACTGATAGCAACATTGGCAGTTAAACACAGAGTGACAGTTATTGTCACTTAAAGGGATAGTAATGTCTTAAAAGAATGAGAACTAATATTGTAGATATTGAGAAAAGAAATACATCGGTGCAAGTCTTATCGCTCAAGTCCTTATGGTTTGAGAGATAGAACATTTCAAAATTTTCTTCTCCATCCCCATTTCCGGAAGTCTGCGTCTAGCTGACAGCAGGTGATCCTGGTCCGTGCAAACCAGGCACACTTTATAGACTGTTCCAATGACGTATTTGTTTTTTGATTTTGGTATAAAGGCTCTGCTGACGTTCCTCTTCCAGTCGGTCGATTCAAATCTCCTGCTGTCAGCTTTACAACTGACAGCAGGGATAGGGGAACTTTGAAACATTCTATCTCTCAAACCATAAAGGCTTGAGAGATAGGACTTGCACCAATGTATTTCTTTTCTCAATATCTACAATATTAGTTCTTATTCTTTTAAGACTTTACTATCCCTTTATCTGGTTGTGATATCTACATTTAAATTCGAAGTGACAGTTAGTGACAGTTAAACTGATAGTGACATTGACAGTTAAATTCATAGTTACAGTTAGGGACAGTTAAACTGAGAATGCCAGTTTGTGATAGTTCAAGTGGTAGTAACAATTAGTGATAGTTATATTGATACAGACAGAGACACCAGTGGGAGAACATTTTTGTCAAAATGGGACATTAAGTTAACTGTATTGATGGGACGGCTCCGCACTGAGAGGGACAGAAAGGTATGGGAGGTCAAATTAAAATATAATGCTATTTGTAATGGTCTGAATAAGGACAGAGAGTTTTTGTCACATTATCACTTAGTGGGTTGACCTTTCCAACAGGCCCACGAGCATCGTACAGTAAATACCACTAACGCCTCAGAGGAAGAGTCCAATTTACCACTGACTAATCAATGTATCTGGATCTGGATTGAGTTCTCTTATCTGATTTCCATACTAAACAATGCAATGTGTACTTGTATTTAAGAGAGATGTTTACATATTTATCTGTATAACCTATCTGAGGAAGAGACCTAAGGTCTTGAAAGCTTGCATTCTAAATCTGCTTAGTTAGCCAATAAAGGTATCAAAAAGTATATTTGCCTCCTGTATTTCTTCGGTTAACATGGTACCAACTCTCATCTGTTAAACTTTATATTGGATGAAAAAAATGCTGCAGTCATTTGAGATGGGAATTATATGATTAGAGTGGTCTAAGGATAAACTCTAATGTTCTTTCACTTTACCTTCTTACATGAGCACCAAAATGAAGAAAAATGTCAGTATTTGCTCAGCTCTTATCAGCTTTTACTCCCAGGAATGATTGCAGCTCTAGGGTAGAAAATGGTGGCTCTTCACTCACTTGAAAGTCAAATCAACTTTTATTTATTGTCAAGGGGAGGGAATGACAGGGAGAGATAAATATCCTGCTCCTACCAACAGCTATTTGGTATGACTAAAGGCGGTATGCAGGGAGAAATGTATGGGCAATTCTGGAATAAACCAGCCACATCATAAAGGGAAATAAAGAGTTACTTTATTTTAAATATCACTTTTAAAGATGCAGCATCACGTAGGACAATATTCAGATAAATGCAGTAGTGTGTTAAGGGAAGCAAATAAATTAGGGCTGCATTTTTATTTTTGTCCTCATGTCACTTATTCCTTTAAAATATAAAACAAAATGGTTTAACCCCTGTGGGTGGCAGAGGGGTGCGCAACACATTCTTGTTTTGCTATGGCAGTGGGCAATGGGCAGACCCTTTGCTCTCAATCCCTCCTCCTCTGGGGAAATATACTGCTAAAATCCCTTCCTGCCCCCTCATTTAATGAGTCTCCTTTATATTTTCTTCTGTGAGTTTGTCTGTGATGTCATCAGCTGGTGGTTTAAAGGTATAGTAACACTTATAATAAAGTGCAGCTAGGAGTCTTCTTTATTGTATTTGTAGCACTTAGAGATATATTTCAGTACTAACAGGCTTGTAGTTCAACTGGAATTGAATCGGAAAGAAGCCTTCTCCCACCCCTTCTGGCCTCCTCCCCTCAGATGTGTAATCCGGTTGCGGGACTGGACAGTGCGCTGCTTTCATTCAGTAAGTAGATGGAAAACCTGTCCCACCTTGACAATGGAGGGAAAGACTGTCCTTATGTTTACTGAAGATTGTTCCTCGCCGTGCTTCATACAGGCCACACTTGTGGCGCGATGCAGGAAATGTGTGCAATCGCTATTTCCCGTGCGAAAACCACTAGGGAATAGGTTTGCACATGATTTTGTTGAATTGTGCATGAAAATTCAAGATTAGCGAACGGCTGCATATATTTTTTTTTGTGGGGGTGGCTAAGATTAACGAATCTATGTGAGCGGAATAGCAATGCGCCTAATGCAAGAACTGCTATTGCGATTTAATTTATACGTCTGTGTACTGTTGTCGTAAAATGGAATTTTTCATGCGCAATTCAATAAGCATTCGGTATTTAGCTTCCTGGATTAGAATATGCACAAAATCTATCTGCGCACAAAAATGCCTTTATCTGATGCAAATGTTTCTTGCATCGCACCATTAGTGACAGAATGACACAAGGGAAAGGGGCAGGAGACTGATCCTTTCGGATTAATTAGCGGTTGAACTACAAAATTGTTAGTACTGAAATATATAGCTACTTGCTACAAATAGAAAAAGAAAGACTCGGAGTTGCACTTTATTATAAGTATTACTATTCCTTTAAACCCTTTGAGTGCCAAAGATGTATCCAATGCATTGCTTTGCAATGTGTTGAATACCTCTCTGGCACTCAAAGGGTTTAAGGATGAACTGGCCAGAAGGAAGTAGAAACCAGCTGAATTTAGAGGGACCAGAGAAATTCATACAATGGTGAAAATATCAAAAACTAACTATATAATGTGTTTAAGGATACAAAGGAGTGTCAGGCAAAGCTCACTAATGATGTGTTAAGAAAAGTAATAGCAACAGCGCCACCTGGCTTCTAAAAAAAATCTTGAACTTAAAAAATTAATATTTGCCTGGTAATAACATTCGACTAAAGCACCAATAAAAGCACCTTTGTTTTACTCATCAGAATGAACAACAATATTAATACTTTCATAAAAAGGGTTTAATGCTTCTTTAAAGAGATAGTAACATCTGAAAATTAATTCATTGTCTATTATTCATTGTACTTTTTTTATAGTGAAAAGTGCCAGTCTAAGTGTCCTCACTGTTGTAGTCAACGTTTAATTTTATTGTAAGTGCCTCCTCCTGCCCCTTTTACATACCTCACGGTGCCTCCCCTCAAATCCAGAATCTGGTCAGAGAACCGGACAGATTGCAACGAGGGACAATCTTCTGTCTATCAGTATAAGGAAAACCCTGGGGAGTGGGGTACTGGGTTTATATCTTTATTGAACAGGCACACTACTGCCCTACCAGTAGATTGCACACACTGGTGGGAATGGGAAAGAAGGCAGAGAACCAGGCTTTACCTTTTTTTATTATCTTTCTGTCAAGATGCCCTAATGAGGTATTTCACTGACCCTGTCAAAGTAAGACAACCCCTATTTCATTAGGCTATTATCTGGGATTTTATTTTATTAAAAGGTCTTGGTCTGAACTAAAGGTAGGCCTTAAAAAACAGTACTGGTAGAGTCAGATAAGTGCATATGAGTGTGATAAATCTGTTTGGAGGAGTTCATCATCACTTTTGGGCCCTGTACAGATGATGAGGTGCAATATGAGTGGAGAGAGAACAACCTCATGTAGACACATGATAGTAACATGTGCTTGAGAGTTAGAATATGATAGTACCATTTAATCTATGCAGAATTTCACAGGTTGCCAGATATTGTATATACCAGTTTCAAAATGTTATCCTTGCATAGCTGAGATGATAATGTTATGTTTCTTCTTTTCATACTTTTACTCTGCTTTTCTCAAAAGGTCAGTTTAATTTCCATTTGAACCTTGAGTAAGAGCCAATTTATAATTTGTCTTTTTTGTCTACTTTTCCTTCCTATCGTGAAACATTTTTTCCCCTCTAATGACCTAAGCTGATAATGTAGCTGTGAAGAATTATTATGCCTTATAAAGTAAAACTTGTATGGACTGAGTAGTGAGTTGCTAAGACTTGGCTGGTTAATTTACCTGGAAATAGCACATTTCTCATTTTTACAGATGACTATTTTAATGAGGAGTATCACATACCATTAAAAACATTCCAGTTTGACATTTGCAGGAGACCTTTTCCACATTCACCTAGAAGTACAAGTATGTTTGAAACTATATGAAATGAAAGCACAATATCTGTCTCTGCCAAGTTCACTTGTATAACCAAGAACTAAAGTACATTAATGCTTAAAATACTTTACTGCACTGTTCTGTAGAGCATACTTTAACAATTTTAGACATATGTATAAAACTTTCCAGTTGACATAGCAGTAAGATAACTTTTATAAAGCAGAAAAACTTGTCACTGGCTCTCTAAACACAGCCACACTCTAACTGGCCCATGGGGGGTGTATGTGCACAGAATCATGTGACAGAAAGCACCAATTGGAATGCAGCAGCTTTCAATGCCAGATATCCCTGTTCAGTGTATAATAAGAATCATGGGACAGAGGAGATCAGTAGTCTATTGGGACAGGGAAATTCAAACGCAAACATTTTGTTCAAAATTTTTTTTTTTTTTTTTAATCTGTAAAATGAAAGTTTTCAAAGAGATAACAATAACTTTTTTAAATATGTAACACTGAGAAATGCAATTGTAGAAAACATGGTCTTAAAAGTGTCTAAGGTCAAACTGACAGTAAAAGAAAATCATACATCCCAAAAAAATTACTGTATTTATTCCAGAAAAACAATCTCCTTCAAAAAGTGGAGAAATTCTTTAGCAACCAGCTGCACTACACAGAGAAATAAAATAATCCTCAAATTTACATTGATAGAAATGGATCTTTTAATACCTTGAATGTCAGAGAGGTCTTTAGCATATTGCATCATGATGTGTTGGAGACCTCTAGCATTCATGGGGGAGTTTCACTAAGGTGTGATAAAGAGGTGATAAAGCAGAGATAACTTCTCCAAGCCCTATTTTATTCTTTAGAGCCAATTCACTAAGATTTGTAGAACTAGAGATCTTAGTGCGTAGGCTCTACAGAATAACATAGGAACTGGAGAAGGCTATCACTGGAGAAGTCATCTACTTCTTTGTCACCTCTTAGTCACGCTTTACTGCATAACCCACATGGAGTTTAAACGTCCATTTTGAATCAATGGGAATTTTTTGGTTCCCTACTAGTGTTGAGCGAGCACCCCGATGCTCGGGTGCTCGGGTGCTCTGACCGAGCACCCCCTGAGGCTCGAGTGCTCGGCCGAGCACCCGAGCCCCATTGAAATGAATGGGGCGACACCAGGCACCCCCTGCTCTGATGAGGGGAGGGTGCCTGGTCAATGCCCCCTTCATCTCCGCTATGCCCCCTTCATCTCCGAATGCCCCCTTCAGCTCCGCAATGTCCCCCTTCAGCTCCGCTATGCCCCTCTTCCACAATGTGCCCCTTCATCTCCGCTATGCCCCTCTTCCACAATGTGCCCCTTCATCTCCGCTATGCCCCTCTTCCACAATGTCCCCCTTCATCTCCTCTATGCCATAGAGGAGATGAAGGGGGACATTGTGGAAGAGGGGCATAGCGGAGATGAAGGGGCACATTGTGGAAGAGGGGCATAGCGGAGATGAAGGGGCACATTGTGGAAGACGGGCATAGCGGAGATGAAGGGGGACATTGTGGAAGAGGGGCATAGGGTCTATGCCCCTCTTCCACAATGTCCCCCTTCATCTCCGCAATGCCCCCTTCATCTCCGC
This sequence comes from Rhinophrynus dorsalis, assembly GCA_037306005.1. Lineage (NCBI taxonomy): Eukaryota > Metazoa > Chordata > Amphibia > Anura > Rhinophrynidae > Rhinophrynus > Rhinophrynus dorsalis. The sequence goes on along the minus strand of CM074723.1, from coordinate 68,211,301 downwards.
AATGCCCCCGTACCTCCAGTCCCTGGTGGTCCAGCGGAGCGTCTTCGGATCTGTGCCTCTTCCGGCACAGATCCCCGCCACCCGAACATGGCGGGAGAGCACATGGCGGTACTCGACGAGTACCGCCATGTGCCGAGCAGAGCGATGCTCGAGCCGATCCGAGCATCGGCCGAGCACGCTCGCTCATCACTATTCCCTACAGATTTTTCTCTGGTTTCTTTCAGAATTCCTCCACTCATTTGTACATATGGCCCAAAATGTCTGTATATCAAACAGAACTTCTTAAATGGGTACACTAAGATGGAAATGTATTCAGTGTGGTGCGTTGCAGATTAACAATGATACATATACAAAAGAAGAAATGAACTGCAGTAAATCAAAACTCACAGCAGGTGTGATTATACCTAACTATTTTGATCACTGCCATTCATCAGTTTAACGCAATTGAGGAGTAGAAGTTTTATTTGATTTCAAACTTAACCTTTGCTAGTACAATTTTAAAAACTGTATTGGTGTAATTAAAAATATAGGTTGTGTGAATGAATCCAATGTTTCATACAATTCCAATAAAAACATCAGTCGCAAGGGTACAGCAACCCTGCTCCAAATCATTTAGTTTAGAGAGAGACATTCAGACAGTCCAAAATATTTTTTCACCTTAATTAGTTACAATGAACTACATAAATCATTAGTAAAGAATGATAGAAAGAAGAACGGCCCCTAGAGCCTTTTTATGAGGGGCGAGCACTAAAATCCTTCCAGAATTTGGATAATCCAGGCCAGTAAACCTTCCCTAAGTCACATTGGAAAAGAGGCAGACAGAAAGGCAGGGCCGGATTTATAATAAGGCAGAGTAGGCATCTGCCTACAGGCGCACCCCACAGAGGGGCACCTGTCATTGGGTTCGTTGTTTTTTTTGGGGGGGGTTTAGCCTTGCTGTGCATCGGCGGGGGGGTAATGAACTCCTCATTCTCTCCCCTTTGCGCACAGTGGTCGGATGTGAGACATGAGTGACAGAACTTAAAGAGCAGATCTGAAGCTGGAGGAGCATTACTTCTGTCTTCTCACTTGCCGGAACTGCCCCGCCCTCTCCCAGACGCTGCAGGGAGCCCACGAACAGCACAGCCATAGAGGAGCTGCCTGTATACAGTCGGTCACACTTTTTGCACTTGTTTTGGGGGGGGGGGAGGGGGCGCTTCAGATTTCTGTGCCTACAGTCTTCTGAGATGTAAATCCTGCCCTGCAGAAAGGATGGTTGTCACCAGTCCAAAAGGCAAAGAAATAGCATTGAGTAGTAAAAGAAATGCAAATTAAGAATTTCTACTACAGCTTGTGAAGCAGAGTCTGAGATAACCCTCTAAATTTCCCTACACATTTCGCAGCTCTAACAGGCAGGTTTCTGAGGGGATACAAAAGTTAAGAAGCCGCTTGGTGTCTCAGTATTTAAGGACCCAAAATAGGGGCGGCTGTGTATGACGTATTAGGACTCCTTCTCCTCAATTCTCATTTGATTTTAGATTGAGAGCCTCTTTTTATGCCTATCAATCAACAAAGTATACAAGTTTCTTCTCCGGGGTTACTAGTTTATTTACTGGACATTTTTGACAAAAATACATAATTATGTGTACTAGTTTCTGAAGCAATTCCTCTGATTTTCATGTCTATAGTATGTTGCTTGTGTAACTTACATTATAATCACAGGTTACTAAAAACACTAATGTGTAAGAGACACAAGTAGATATAATACAGTCTAATGATACTAGTGTTTTTATATTGTATTATTAAATTATTAATGCCCAATTTGCAATAGAGCTATAAACACCAGCTCATTAGAGTCTTTGACTGCATCATTATTTATTATGCGATCATGAGACTACAGTGTTAGGGCACATGTTGTATCTTCCATTTTTAGGCAAACTTTGATGCAGGTTTAACTTTATGTATTATTAGGTTATTAATGCCCAATTTATAATAGAGCTCAATATACAGGTTCATTAGATCTCTTAAAAGCTCCCTTATTTATTATGTGATAATATCTCCAAGGGCTCTGATATTAGGGCACATGTTTTAAAGGCAAACAAAATCCTGTCTTGCATAAAAAGAGGTATTGAAGCAAGAGTGGATAACATTATTTTGCCATTATACAAATCATTGGTAAGACCTCACCTTGAGTATGCAGTACAATTTTGGGCACCGGTTCTGAAAAAGGATATACTAGAACTTGAGAAGGTACAGCGAAGAGCAGCAAAATTAATTAAAGGAATGGAGGACTTGACATATGAGGAACGACTAGACAAACTTGGTTTATTTACTCTAGAGAAAAGACAACTAAGAGGAGACCTTATCACATTGTACAAGTATATGAGAGGTCAATACAAGGACACATTTCTTTCAAAAGGGAACATACAGAGCTATACTGTTTATCAGTAGGCAGATCAGGAAGGTCTGATAAAGACTAACTTATTTGGTAGCAGAAAAGCTATATAATTACTGGGTTATGAGGAGAAGGCTGAACTTGATGGACTTGTGTCTTTATTCAACTCAATTTACTATGTTACTATGTTACTTTGTCTCATTACTATTACTTTTAAGGGCAATCACCTTTAGGTGAGACAACTAGAAATTCAATATATTGGTATTGAAACCAAATAAATAATCTATTATATATAGAGCTTAAAGTCTACTGAATGAGTTCAACAGCATTCGCTGTTGAACTCATTCAGTAATCTTTAAAAAAATACTGATTTACTAGTAGTCTGACCTAATGGTGATTGCCATAAAAGTTCTTAGATTGGTTCTGGCATGCTGCTCAGATAGTCTTGTAGCTTTTCAGAAAAGTGCTTATAAACTAGGCAAGAAAGGTGAAAAGTACTTCTGGATTCAAGTGCTAGCCAATTAAGTTCTTTTAAACATGTCAAAGTAATGAGTAGTGTACTTGCATTAGAAGACAAAGCTGCATAATGAATTATACAGAATGCTGAGTTTGCTAAGATAGATTTGGGGTGCAAAAACATATATTACATCTCTGTAGTCTACGAGTGGCATTAACATCTGTTGGGCAATACATTGTCTTACCAGGGGATTTAAACATGATTAGTTTCTAAACAGAACACCTACTTTAGGATAAAGTTTGGATGTTGATTTATCACTGTGAAGGCCAAAAGTGAAGATGGGGTCAAGCCACATACCAAGATTTTTGTAGGAGTCGCCTGTGGACAAGTTACAATGGCTAAATGGCTATTGTGGAGTTTAGGTAATTTGTACCAAATATCATTGTGACTGTTTTGTTAGTGTTTAAAGGGATAGTAATACTTCTTTTTATCTTTATTTTATTTTGTAGGCATTAAAAAAATATGAAGAATGATATATCTTATCTCTCAAACCTTTATGGATTGAGAGATATTCACAAGCAAAGTTTCCCCTCCCTCCCCTTTTACCTAGTGTAAGCCATCTCTTCTCAGATGTGGAATGCAGTCCATAGACCAGACAGATAACAGAAGGGGACAATCTTCTTCCTATGAGAACAATGAAAGCCCTGCCCCCCTTGAAAGGTTTTTCAGGTTTTTCCCTTATCTTAATTGAAGATTGTCCCTCTCTGCAATCTACCTGGGCACCTCCCTTCTGCTCTGGCTAAGCAGTGTTACATCAGTAAAAGGGGCGGGAGGGGGACACTTTGTCATTGAATTACTCTTGAACTACAACTCTGACAGAATTGAAATAACACTCTCCAAAGTCCAAATACTATAATGATTAATTAGAGCTGCTTTTATTATGAAACATTACTATCCCTTTAAGAACAGTTTGTTTTAGTGATACATCTTTCAACTTAAGACAAATCATAATGTAATATTGTGTAGATTATAGTGTTGTTTGTATATATGGGCAGAGAAGCTGCTTTGCAAACTGTAGGCAGATCATTTATGAATAGGGACATTAGAAGAGGGCCAGGAATGGAGTCTTGGAAAGCCAAATTTTACTTTGAGCGGAAGAAAAGTACTTTCAGCAACAAATACATACTGCATTCTGTCTGATAAATAGGATCAAAACTAGTTTAAAAAATGATTACCCAAGTCTGAACTTATTTATCAGAATAATTTAGTCTATTGTTTAAAAGGCCTTTGCAAAATCTAGAAAATAGCATTAGTAAGTTCACCATGTTCCATGCCACTCTGGGTATTATTGCATACTTCTAGGAGGGCTATGACTGTTGAGTGATTTGGTCAAAAGTCATATCAAAGTGGTGAAAAAGCTGGACAGTCATTAATACTTGCATAGTTGCATGTATCTGGATAACAAGGAAGCATTAATTAGGGATTCAATGGAATTGGTGATGATTGAGGCACTGGGCTTTTTCATAATTAGTTTTTATATGTGTAATTAGAGAGGTGGCACATTCAGCAAATTAGTTGATGAATGTATTAGCTATTTGATAGGGGCATTGTATTGTTTCATTGCTTATTTTTATGGTTGTGGGGTAAAAACGTTAGGGGTGTTGTAGCGAATTTTAATTCCAAAAGTTGCCCAGTTTGATATGTTGCCATTCAAGTTGCCAGTAAAATATTGATCTTAGCTAGTGATGAGCGAGCACCCCAATGCTCGGGTGTTCGGGTGCTCTGACCGAGCGCCCCCGGAGGCTCGAGTGCTCGGCCGAGCACCCGAGCCCCATTGAAGTCAATGGGAGGACTCGAGCATTACACCAGGCACCCCCTGCTCTGATGAGGGGAGGGTGCCTGGTCCATAGGAAAAGGGCAGAAAATGATGGAAACACCACAGAAATGGTTCAGGGACAGCATAGGGAGGATGTCTGGATGCATCTTGGACTCCAACATCGCTGCTGGGAACGATCTTTCGCCCGTAGTACGCCATTTTTACAGACTGACCGTAAAACACACAAAAAGGAAGATAAAAACGACTTTAGGTGAAAAATTGTTACCAAACAGTATTTGCTGTATATTTACTTGTATATCATCTGCAAATTCTCCCAAAAATTTCCTCGATTTTTCTGAACTGAGGCCATGATTAAGAGGGAAACGTGCGCAGAGGCAAATTCTCCCAAAAATTTCCTTGATTTTTCTGAACTGAGGCCATGATTAAGAGGGAAACGTGCGCAAAGGCAAATTCTCCCAAAAATTTCCTCGATTTTTCTGAACTGGGGCCATGATTAAGAGGGAAACGTGCGCAGAGGCAAATTCTGCAAAAAATTTCCTCGATTTTTCTGAACTGGGGCCATGATTAAGAGGGAAGCGTGCGCTGAGCCGACCATCCAAAACATTATGGGTGAGGGTCTGCTGCGGAGCTGACCATCCTAAACATTATATGCGAAGGCCCGCTAGTGAGCTGACGCTATAAAACATTATATGAGAGGGCCCGCTAGAGAGCTGACCCAATAAAACATTATATGAGAAGGCCCGCTGGTGAGCTGACCTATACAAAAATTGTCAAACTGCGCCCGCTGGTGAGCTGGCCCTATATAAAAATTATATCACAGGGCCCGCTGGTGAGCTGGCCCTATATAAAAATTATATCACTGGGCCCGCTGGTGAGCTGGCCCTATATAAAAATTATATCACTGGGCATATGGAAGAGAGTCAACCATATACCCGTTTTTTTGGGTGGAAGGGGTGAATGGGAATACAGAGTATTCCCATCATTGTAAATAACATATATAAAGTGAGTTTATGTTCCCCCGGGGCTTTCCTCCAGTGGAGTGGAGAAGTCAGGGGAAATCCAGGCCTTGTTCATTTTTATAAGTGTCAACCTATCAGCATTTTCGGTGGAAAGGCGGATACGCTTATCTGTTATGATGCCACCAGCAGCACTAAATACCCGCTCAGACAGAACGCTGGCGGCAGGGCAGGCCAGCACCTCCAAGGCGTAGAGTGCCAGTTCATACCACGTGTCCAGCTTGGACACCCAGTAGTTGTAAGGCACAGAGGGATCATTGAGGACGCTGACACGGTCTGCTACGTACTCCTTCACCATCTTCCAAAACTTTTCCCTCCTTGTGACACTAGGCTGCGCATCAGGGTGAGGGTGCTGGCGGGGTGTCATGAAGGTGTCCCATGCCTTGGAGAGTGTTGCCCTGCCTTTGTCGGAACTGCTGTGTGCTCCCCTTTTCTCCCCTTCTCGGTTGGCCAAGGTAGCACGTACTCTGCCGCCAGCGTTGTCAGATGGAAAATTTTGGAGCAATTTTTCAACAAGAACCTTCTGGTATTGCACCATTTTGCTTGTCCTCTCCACCGGAGGAATGAGAGATGAGAAATTCTCTTTGTAGCGGGGGTCCAGAAGGGTGAACACCCAGTAATCCGTGTTGTCTAAAATGCGTATAACGCGTGGGTCACGGGAAAGGCAGCCTAACATAAAGTCAGCCATGTGTGCCAGAGTACCAACAGGCAAGATTTCGCTGTCCTCACCAGGAGGATGACTCTCAATCTCCTCATCCTCTTCCTCCTCTTCTGCCCACCCACGCTGAAGAGATGGAACTAAAGTTCCATGGCTACCCTCTGTAGCGGAGGCAACCGTGTCTTCCTCCTCCTCCTCCTCCTCCTCCGCCTCCTCCAATTGTCGCTGAGAAGACGAAGTGAGGGTGCTCTGGCTATCACCTTGTGTAAGCTCTTCCTCCCGCATTTCCACCTCTTCCACATGCAAAGCGTCGGTTTTAATTGTGAGCAGCGAGCGTTTCAGTAGACACAGAAGTGGGATGGTTACACTGATAATAGCGTTATCGCCGCTCACCATCTGTGTCGATTCCTCAAAATTGCGTAAAACCTCACAGAGGTCTGACATCCATTCCCACTCCTCACTTCTGATTACAGGAAGTTGAACGGAGAGGCGACGACCGTGTAACAGCTGGTAATCCACTACTGCCCTCTGCTGCTCACAAAGCCGGGCCAACATGTGGAAGGTGGAGTTCCAGCGCGTGCTCACGTCACACAGCAGCCGGTGAGCTGGCAATTGTAAGCGCTGCTGCAGCTTCAACAGGCCGGCTGAAGCTGTTGATGACTTACGGAAATGTGCACACACGCGGCGCACCTTTGTCAAGAGATCATGCAAATTGGGGTAGGTTTTTAGAAATCGCTGAACCACTAAATTAAATACATGCGCTAGGCATGGTACGTGTGTGAGCTTGCCGAGCTCCAAAGCCGCCACCAAGTTACGCCCATTATCCCACACAACCATGCCTGGTTGCAGGTTGAGTGGCGAGAGCCATTGCTCGGTTTGGTGACTAATCCCCTGCAACAGCTCTGAGGCCGTGTGCTGTTTGTCCCCAAGGCAGATCAGCTTCAGCACGGCCTGTTGACGCTTCCCCACTGCAGTGCTACACTGCTTCCAGCTACCGGCTGATGGGTGAGTGGCGCTGCGCGCAGAGAATTCGGAGGTGGAAACGGAGGAGGAGGAGCCAATAACGTAGGTGCTGGCGGAAACCCTGATGGAGGTAGGGCCCGCAATCCTCGGCGTGGGTAGCACCTGTGCCATCCCAGGGTCCGAGTTGCTCCCAGCCTCCACGACATTCACCCAGTGTGCCGTCAGGGAAATGTAGCGTCCCTGGCCACAAGCACTTGTCCATGTGTCAGTCGTTAAGTGGACCTTCCCAGTAACTGCGTTGGTCAGGGCACGGGTGATGTTACGGGACACATGGTGGTGTAATGCGGGGACGGCACACCGGGAAAAGTAGTGGCGGCTGGGGACTGCGTACCGAGGGACAGCTGCTGCCATCAGGCTGTGGAAGGACTCAGTCTCCACAAGCCTAAATGGCAGCATTTCGATGGCCAGTAATTTGGAAAGGTGTGAGGTTAGTGCTATGGCCTGTGGGTGGGTGGCTGGGTATTTTCGCTTGCGCTCAAATGCCTGGGGTAACGACATTTGGACGCTGTGCTGGGACAGGGAAGTGGATGTGGTCGCTGATGGTGCTTCAGATGGTACAGGTGCAGGGCGGGAGGTATGCGGGCCTGCGCCTTCGACAGGCGATTGGCCGGCACCGAAAACAGGGGAAGAGGAGGCAGTGGTGTGGCCTGCAGACACAGATTGGCGATCCGGGCGTTCCTCCCACTTATTACGGTGCTTGGATGCCATGTGTCGGATCATGCTGGTGGTGGTGAGGTTTCTAGTGTTCATGCCTCGGCTCATTCTGGTGTTGCACAGGTTGCAAACTACAATTCTTTTGTCGTCCGCACTTTCCTTAAAAAAACACTATACCGCGGAACACCTACCCCTTGGCAAGGGAGATTTACGCAAGGGGGTGCTCCGTGGAACATTTGCGGGCCGGTTTGGTGCGGTCCGCCTTCTTTCTGTAGCCACACCACTGCCTCTTCCAGCCTGTTGCGGTGCTGCAGATGGCTCACCCTCAGGACTGCTGTCATCGCTCGGCTCTACACCTTCCCAGGTGGGGTCAGTCACCTCATCGTCCACCAAGTCCTCCTCCACTTCCTCACTCTGATCATCCTCCTCATGTCTTGATCCCACCACATACTCAGTCATTGACAACTGTATATCATCCTCCTCATCAAGGTCTTGAGACTGTAATAGTGGTTGATTTAATGGCAACTGTGTCTCATCATCATCATCATCCACTTCCTTTGACCTTAAATGCCGTTCACCTCTGTCATCTTCTTGTGATTGGGTACCCTCTAGAGGTTGTGAATCAGGGCACAAGATGTCATGTTCCTCTGCAAGCGTGCTTGGAGAGAGGTTCAAATTAAGGATTGGTGATGAGACGAGCTCCTCACTATATCCCAGTGTGGGATCACTTCTTTGACCAGATCCTCTATGGTGGGAGGAAAGATGATCAGAGTGAGGATTATGTTGACCAGACTCTTGGCTACTGAGAGTGGACTTGGTGGAAGACAGGGTGGTGCTTAACCGACTGGAAGCAGTATCAGCTGACATCCAACCGACCACCTGTTCGCAGTGGTCGGACCTCGAGAGTGATGTCCTGCGACGCCCTGTAAACTGAGACATGAAGCTAGGTATGGTGGATGTCTTTCTGTCTTGTGCTCTGGCACCAGGCACAGTTTCTACGCGTCCTGACCCGCGCCCTGAACTATCAGGATCACGTCCACTTCCCCGTCCCTTTTTACCCGCCTTCTTCATATTACACGGAATATGTGCTGCAAATCTGCAACTTTGCACAGTAAACAGAATGTGCTTCTTAACTGCGGCTACGCACAGTGAATGGAATATGTGACTTTGATATTTTACAGTTTGAACACTTAACAGAATGTTCTCCTATTCTGAAACTTTGCACAGTAAACAGAATTTGCTTCTTAACTGCGGCTACGCACAGTGAATGGAATATGTGACTTTGATATTTTACAGTTTGAACACTTAACAGAATGTTCTCCTATTCTGAAACTTTGCACAGTAAACAGAATTTGCTTCTTAACTGCGGCTACGCACAGTGAATGGAATATGTGACTTTGATATTTTACAGTTTGAACACTTAACAGAATGTTCTCCTATTCTGAAACTTTGCACAGTAAACAGAATTTGCTTCTTAACTGCGGCTACGCACAGTGAATGGAATATGTGACTTTGATATTTTACAGTTTGAACACTTAACAGAATGTTCTCCTATTCTGAAACTTTGCATAGTAAACAGAATGTTCTTCTTAACTGCGGCTACGCACAGTGAATGGAATATGTGACTTTGATATTTTACAGTTTGAACACTTAACAGAATGTTCTCCTATTCTGAAACTTTGCACAGTAAACAGAATTTGCTTCTTAACTGCGGCTACGCACAGTGAATGGAATATGTGACTTTGATATTTTACAGTTTGAACACTTAACAGAATGTTCTCCTATTCTGAAACTTTGCACAGTAAACAGAATTTGCTTCTTAACTGCGGCTACGCACAGTGAATGGAATATGTGACTTTGATATTTTACAGTTTGAACACTTAACAGAATGTTCTCCTATTCTGAAACTTTGCACAGTAAACAGAATTTGCTTCTTAACTGCGGCTACGCACCGTGAATGGAATATGTGACTTAGATATTTTACAGTTTGAACACTTAACAGAATGTTCTCCTATTCTGAAACTTTGCACAGTAAACAGAATGTGCTTCTTAACTGCGGCTACGCACAGTGAATGGAATATGTGACTTTGATATTTTACAGTTTGAACACTTAACAGAATGTTCTCCTATTCTGAAACTTTGCACAGTAAACAGAATGTGCTGCTAATCTGCAACTTTGCACACTAAACAGAATGTGCTCTAATCTGCAACTTTGCACACTAAAAAGAATGTGCTGCTAATCTGCAACTTTGCACACTGAACAGAATGTGCTCTAATCTTCAACTTTGTACACTAAACAGAATGTGCTGCTAATCTGCGGCTAGGCACAGTGAACAGAATATATGAAGATTTTTTTTTTTATATCTCTGCCCCCCCACACAAAATAAACTGCTGCCCCCACACACAGTAGTCCTAAAAAGGACTTTTGGGTCTTTTTTTTTACAAATTTGCTTTTTTTCTCCCTACACTGACTTTCCCTTCCTATCCTCATCTCTCCCTGGCTAAGACTGAGCCGAACTCGCTGGTCAGGTGCTATACAGCACCCGATCACGGGTTATGGCCAGCCAATCAGTGTAATGCCAGCAGCCAACATGGCTGCTGGCATTACACTGATGTCAGAGCCTCCCTGCACGTTTATTGGCTGCGCAGCAGCCGCGAAACGTGCGGGGAGGAGACCCGAACATGGCGGGCGAGCACATGCGGTACTCGTACGAGTACCGCCATGTGCCGAGCAGAGCGATGCTCGAGCCGAACCGAGCTTCGGCCGAGCATGCTCGCTCAACACTAATCTTAGCTAGTTTTGTTTCCTTTATGCAGGTATTTCACAATTGTCTGTAGACAGTGTGATCATAAGCAGAGACAGTTTGTTTAAATTCTGTCCATAATGTATCTCTAACACAGTTTAAATGAAGGAGGTCAGCTGAATTGTAAGGTAGATGTCCACCCCTTACCTTGACAAAAGAAAGTCCTTTTTTTAAATGGGAAGCTGCCTTTTTTATGGATTGAGGGTCAGGGTTAGATTCTACATTATTTACCAGAACAAGTAATACAATTAAAATCAGCATGTAGTAAGAATGTGTCTTGTTTGATTTGATTACTGGTGCTGATTGTATTTGTTTTCAGCACCAAAATTCAAAGGATAGTGTATAAGTATGCAGAAATCCATGGCGGATTAGTATGTTATGGTGAAATTCTGGAGTATGATGTGGGGCTAAAGGATAATCTATGTTAAAAGTGGCAGATTTAAAACAAATAGAATAGCATGTTCACTTTGATATCCATGGCCCCTGGATTGAAGGGAGACGAGACAAGAATTAAGAAAACAAGTGAAATGTCAAATCCAGATGAGATTGTTTTGAAAGATAATTGCTAAGTTCTTTCTCCAATTTTATCTCCCATGTTTTCTGTTTACTTGCCTGTTGTCTTTGGGTGGTTAGCTGGAGCTGCCCTCCTCTCTAAGGGCTCGATTCAATTGTCCCCGTTAGGCCCAAAATAACCTCGCCAGCATTTTTTCAAGCATGGTAAGCAATTCATTTACCTGTACTATGAAGAAATGCTGGCAGAAAAAATAGCATATTGGGCGCTAAATTTAGTGCCCATTTGACCTCATAGAAACATACTCCAAACAGTGGAATATGTAATTAAATTGACTGTGTTAGCAGTAAGATACTGTAAGGGACTCACAGATGCATCAACTGAATGTGTAAAAAAGTTAAAAAACTAAGTCCCCAATGGATGTATTGATATAGGGCCCTAAGCCCCATATCACTACATACAAAGTACACCCAAAGTTAGTAGAATTAACCCTATAAGTGTCAGTGGGGTTAATTCATCTAAGTAATGTAGCAACAGTCCTGGAAAAGTAACACTTAATCCTGATGTCCAGAGGTGTCTTAAGCACCCTGGTCAGCTACTGTCCATGTTCTCTTTTCTTTCTTCTCTCTTCTTTCTTCCTCTGGTCCATCTTCTATCTTCCATCTTATCATCATGTGCCTGTGAAAAAATTAGGAGGTATCAATAAATGTTCCAGAAAAAGAATCCACACATCTATGCATAGCTTAACCCCTAGAGTGCCCGAGAGGTATGCAACGCATTGTAGAGCAATGCATTGCTCACCTCCCTGGGATTCAAAGGGTTAAACAATGCTTAGATGTGTGGGTCAATATTTTAGAAAATGGCAACGTTGAAAAAAAATTGTCCTCATGAATTATTGGCCAGTCTGCCAATCTTCAAGCTTTTTCAACTTTGGAATTTTTTAAACTAATGACCCGCACATCTAAGGATTGCTTAATCTTTTGAGTCCCTTTTGAGTCTGCAGTGTGTTGCATAGCTCTCTGGCACTCAAGGGGTTAAACTATGTATAGATGTGTGGGTTCTTTTTATGGAACATTTATTGACAGTTCTTAATTATTTCAAAGGCATATGACGAGAAGATGAAAGACAGAAGAAATACCAGATGAAGAAAGACGATGGAGAAGAAGGAAGAGAGAAGAAAGAAGATAAGAAAAAGAAAAAGGAAGATAGAAGAAGAAGGACAGTGGATGACAGGTAAGTGTAACACAGTTAAGCTAACCGTTTGACAGGCAATGATCGTTAACTGTTTTCCTTTGATGTTCCCATTATTGCTGCAATTTAGCAGCCTTTTAAGGCACAAAATGGATGTTTGGCCACAAGACCTTTGCTGTGGCCTAATGCCCATTTTGTTTTTAGCTGGTAGGGCAATTGAATTGTTCGCTAGCACTTTCTGCTAATGGGCCGGTATCCAATTTTGCCCTACTGGCTGTTTTACTGAGCTCAATTGAATCGAGCCCTAAATCTCTTGTTCAGCTCTTATACTTAGAAAAAGGTGTACTTTGACAAAGCAAACTATGACTGCCTTCTAGATATGATTAAGTGAGTGAGGCCAATTACATATTATATTGTATAGAGGATAAACTGAATGCAGTCAGGTATGACACCATAAAAACATCTGATATTAAACAGACACAACGAGACACAGAAACAAGTAGGAAAGAAAGTGAGTATGTACCACAACAGTTAACACAGAATGTGGAGGTAGAAACAGAATTTTAGGTACAGTGTGTACACACCATGTATTAACACAGAATATGAAGGTATAAGCAGTAGTGTTGAGCGAACGTGCTCGGCCGATGCTCGGATCGGCTCGAGCATCGCTCTGCTCGGCACATGGCGGTACTCGTCGAGTACCGCCATGTGCTCGCCCGCCGTGTTCGGGTGGCGGGGATCTGTGCAGGAGGAGGCACAGATCTGAAGACGCTCCGCTGGACCACCAGGGACTGGAGGTACGGGGGCATTGAGGAGATGAAGGGGGCATTGCGGAGATGAAGGGGGACAGTGTGGAGATGAAGAGGGACATTGTGGAAGAGGGGCATAGTGGAGATGAAGGGGGACATTGTGGAAGAGGGGCATAGAGTCTATGCCCCTCTTCCACAATGTCCCCCTTCATCTCCGCTATGCCCCTCTTCCACAATGTCCCCCTTCATCTCCTCTATGCCCCTCTTCCACAATGTCCCCCTTCATCTCCGCTATGCCCCTCTTCCACAATGTCCCCCTTCATCTCCTCTATGCCATAGAGGAGATGAAGGGGGACATTGTGGAAGAGGGGCATAGCGGAGATGAAGGGGGACATTGTGGAAGAGGGGCATAGAGGAGATGAAGGGGGACATTGCGGAGATGAAGGGGGACATTGCGGAGATGAAGGGGGGCATTGACCAGGCACCCTCCCCTCATCAGAGCAGGGGGTGCCTGGTGTAATGCTCGTGTCGCCCCATTCAATTGAATGGGGCTCGGGTGCTCGGCCGAGCACTCGAGCCTCCGGCGGTGCTCGGTCAGAGCACCCGAGCACCCGAGCATCGGGGTGCTCGCTCATCTCTAATAAGCAGGATTTTAGATGCAGGGAATACATACATTTGAATGAAAATTAGAAAAATGATAAGGAAGACTGCCAACATATTTCTAAAACAAACATGCTGGGTGCTGTTGGTGCATAGGCTACACAGATTAACATTATAACTGGAAAGTTTATATTTATTATTAGTATGATTATTATGATTATCCTTTTGGTAGGAGACTGTTTGAGCAAAACTGATACCTTTAATGGTTAATTTAGTAGCTTCAGAATGCAATCTTTCAAGACAACTTAGTTCTCTTTGTCAGGCATGTTAGAATGAAGGTTGAAGAATACAAAATACATGACACAGGTTATACATTCATGCAAATTCCTGGTTAATTTCAATTCCACTGGAAGTGAATCTTTTATGACCAGTGTCTGTGTAAATTATTCCTTAGACTCCAGTGGAGGAATCTCTTTGTAGTTAGCCAAGTGCAACAAAATGTGTTTCCCTTTTGATGTGACAACATTACAGTAAATTTAGTGAGAAGACGTTTTCAGCCCAAGATGGCTAAGTGTTTGGAATTAGGCACATGCACACATAGACACCAAGGGGGGCTTGAGCACATGCCCTTTTTGTCCAAGAAAAAAAAATGCCTCGCTGCCCGCGCTAACCCCCCTACCGCCCAGTCAGGTCTGTGCCTCCTTCAGGACCGACCTGTAAATGCTGTGCTCCCTCGTCAGCTCTTTAGTATTACAGAGCGCTGGGAGATGACATCATCTCCCAGCGCTCTGCATGAAGAGAAGACTGCGTGGGAGCTCCAGCAGCTACAGGTCTGTGCCAAAGGAGGCACATACAGACTTCTCCTGCCGCTGGACCACCAGGGAAGAGGTAGGAAACAGACACTGGGGGGCAATGTGGAAATGATGGGGCAATATGGATCTTATGGGGGTAAGATGGAGATGATGGCAATGTAGAGATGATGGGGCAATGTATGTGAGGGTAAGTTGGAGCTGATGGCAATATGGAGCTGATGGGGGCAATATGGAGTTGATGGGGCAATATGGAGATGAAGGAACCAATGTGATGGTAAGTTGGAGCTGATGGTGCAATATGGAGCTGATGGGGGCAATATGGAGTTGATGGGGGCAATGTGAGGGCAAGTTGGAGCTGATGGGGCAATATAGAGCTGATGGGGGCAATGTGAGGGTAAGCTGGAGCTGATGGGGGCAGTATGGAGATGATGGGGGCAATATGGAGATGATGGGGCAATGTGGAGCTGATGGGGCAATATGGAGCTGACAGGGGCCAATGTAAGGGCAATATGGAGATGATGGGGAGCAATATGGAGATTAGGAGCATTGTGGAGGTGTCCAGTGGATATGGCCAATGGGGGGGTGCTTCAGATTTCTGTGCCTACAGGCTCCTGAGATGTAAATTATTTTCTTTTTTTAATATATATTTTGAATAAATAATTATGAGAAATGCCTTTTTTTTCATTTGAACCCCTGCCCCCTAAATGTCTATGAACTTCCCTGTTTGGAAAGTATAGGTTAACATGAGTGCCAGATGGGCATTCAATGCTCTGCTTTGCAATGCACAGTATACCCTCTGGCACCCAAAGGCCCAAAATATGTTATCTTTTGTGTGTGGAATAATGTGACATACATTCCTTGTCACTGCACAGGCCACAGTTCAGTCTGTTAACCTTGGCCATCAGTTTATACTCCCAGCTCTTTCTGTCTTCTGTTGCTGAAAGTTTTCCATCAGTACCATGTGCAGTAGAATGAATTCACATTTGGTGGGAATGTGGTATGGGTACCATGTCTGTGGTACATATGTGTACACAGGTTGTATATCTCTTTTGTAGACAGGGTGAAATACCATTTTCTATGTGTTCTTTCTGTGGCTGTTTGTATTCCAGGAGATTTCTCCTGAGTACAAAGGTAGCTCTCTTAATTTGGATGTCTGTGACCTTGGCATTATATTCATCACTGATAAAATATCTTTTTAAGATGTTTATCATAGTCAGAAGTCTCAGACCATATGAGATTATACCTTAGGACCTGTCTGCAAACAACAGAGTTGTTGTATATTTGGGATGGAAACTGTTATTTCTGAGATAATTTTGCCTATCTGTTAATTTGCGTACTGAGATGTCCAGATGGAGTCGTTTCTCATACTGATAGGGGTATCCATAAATTAGTTGTTGTGGGTTAATGGCTGAGTTTAAGATTAATGGTAGGATGGAAAGCATTGCAATTTTTGTGAAATGACAAAAGTTCATCTTTGCTGGTAATCCAAATGATTAAGATATAATCTATGAAGTGGAGGCACACCAGAGGCTTTATGTGGCATGCGGACAAGAAATATTCCTCCAATTTCACTATGAATAGGCTGGTTTATTGTGACACCGTGCATGTTCCCATGGTATTTCCATCTTTTGTATATATAGGTCTTGACCAAATGTGAAATAGTCATGCTTTTGTATTCATAGCAGCAGACAGTTTGTTTAAGAGATTGGTCATGTCCTGTATGTAAGTGGGTTTTCATTTTTTTACCAATGGTCTCAGAATACTCTCCACCAGCCAGAGGTTTTTTATGCGAGTGTGACAGTTTTAGAAACACTACATAGTAATCTTATGTTCTGGTACAACAATAAGGATAAAGTAAAAGCAGAGATCCTAACCTTCAAAGCGGGAACAGGCACAAAGGACCTGGAAAATACACTGCAGATATACTACAGGAAAATACAAAAACCTCTTAAAAATAAAACTAAGAAACTACACAAGGAATAGAAAGTAACAGACATTAAAGGACAACAAAAGCACAATAATTAAATCTGCTGACTATATATAGAAGAGCCACACAGGCAACTTATGGATAAAAGACACTATAGCATCTGAATGTACAAAAGAGCTTAAAAAATTATGAAAGTGATCCCTTCTATACTAGAGACCACTTGAAGGAAGAACCAAGGGTTCTTAAAATACACAAGGAAGTGAATTCCTAGAAGTCTGATAGTATCTGGAACTGATACACTCAAAAAAAAATCTATGGCTGGTTGTAAAGGATTCTGAAGCCACTGGTCCAAAAGCACACAGCTAGATACAGCATAAGACCAATCTCTCAAGCCAACTTTCTGACATTGGCTCCATCTCAATTGTAACACATAATTGTTTCACATTTGGGCAAGAACTCTGCATACAAAAGATGGGGACGAGTATGGCGCTACAATATGCAAATCTATTCATGGCAAAATTGGAAGAGGCGTTCTTCCTCACATGCAAAATAAAGTCTCTGGTCTACATTGCTACATAGATAATATCCTAATCATTTTGACTGCCAGCGAGCGGAGATTAACTTTTGTCATTTCACCATTCTAACATGTCTGACAAGGAGACCTAAGTTGTCTTCAATGCTTGCATTCTAAAGCTAGTTTGTTAACTAATAAAGGTATCACTTTTACTCACTTTTACTCTACCAGTCTCCTGCTTTTTCTACTGCTAATACAATACCATCTTTTACCAACATTTTGTCACAGAAGACTATTCCCATTCTATCCTGGCAGCATCAAAGGTGGAGCCTGAAAGATTTGCAGTTATTTATCGCTCAAGAAGATCCACTCTATAGTGAAGCTGGTTCTATGTTCCCCTTGCCCTAGCAAGACTTGCCATTTGTGGAGATGATGGGCATCTTTACTAGTGCCTGAATGTAGATAAAATTACACTATTTAATGTACTAATTCCTAATTTCTTTCATGGTCTAGTTTGGTGCTTCTCAGTACTTGGTAGCCTGTGGTTCCTTGGAAATGTACAGAGACAAATGTAAATAATGACAGACGAAGGAACAAGACTGCAGTCATAGACATCATATGTATAGTTTTTGTGAGTACCAGTGGACCTGTTGGAGATTAAAAAGCTGCAATACTTTTCTATTAAATTAGTAATACACACTGTAATCTAGCCCCTTCTAAGAAAACAAATTACATGAGAGCAATCATTTAAAAATATTTGATAAGTGATACTATGTTATCCTCTACCAAGTAATGCATTGGAGATTTCTCTGTGATTAAAGAGATGGAATGTCAGTGTTCTACAGAGATTCAACTTCACTCTAAAGGTTCCCAGCAAACCAAATAGTTTGGAAACCATTGGTCTAGCTTTCCTCACAGTTTGAATAATGTCAGAATTTTAGCAGGACTGTTTATGTGATCGACCACAATTCTAACAGCTGCAGGCAAGCATAAAGAAAAGGATTCAACTGCACATTCCATTTCTCCTTAAAGGGATAGTAATACTTAAATTACCATTAAAGGTATCAGTTTTGCTCTAACAGTCTCCTACCAAAAGGATAATCATAATAATCATACTAATAATAAATATAAATTTTCCAGTTATAATGTTAAAGGGATAGTAATACTTAAAATGTAAAAAAAATATGTTGTAGAGTTTATCCCCCTGAGTAAAACAAGAGTACTCCCACTGCTGAAAGGTGTTTCATTCAAAAGTTATTAATTTTCAAAGTTGCATCTTTATGGTGCAATATCACAGTGGCCTGAAATTGTACAGTGGCGCTGTTGCTACACCATCCTATGGAGATTTATGGTCCCGGGACCAGAGCAGTCCATAGGATGGTATAACAACAGCGCCACTGTACAATCTCTGGCCACTGTGATATTGCAGCTAAAAAATGCAACTTTGAAAATTAATAACTTTTGAATGAAACACCTTTCAGCAGTGGGAGTACTCTTATTTTACTCAGGGGGATAAACCCTACAACATATATTTTTTTACATTTTAAGTATTACTATCCCTTTAATGCTTTCCACTTGTCACTGACCTGACCACAGGGGTAAGTCAGGACAAAATATTTTCTAAAATATAGAGTGACTGCAATGAAAATGCAATTTGAAATCTATTTATTGTATACAGGCTCCTTCTTTTCTACAATCCTCTTGCTAAGGATGATGGTGTAGGGTTAATTTATAGACATAAAGATGTGATGTTGAATATATACAGACCTTACACAGCAAATGATATTGTCCATGTGCGCTCAATAAATTGAGTGTGTTAAAAGTTGTGTAGAATGACAGTTTCCTCTGTAAATGGCAGACTGCCAATGAGCAGTTCAGCTAATATGCTTTGCTGAAGACATTTTTTATTTTGTTGAGAGATATGGGAATCAGGCTGTTTGTTTTTAGATACGTAGGTTATGATGGGCTATATAAAAGCAAAAATAAAGGATTTAGAAGCATCTATTAAAAGATATCACTTCTCCAAGTCCTATGTTATTTTATGGGGCCAATGCACTAAGCTTTCACCAACTTTGGAGACCATAGTGCATAAAATTATATCACTGGTGAAGTCACTTTATCTCCTCTTTATCACTCCTTAGTGTATAAGGTGAAGCAAGATTGTCCAAATTACTGTAGGAAAAAAACCTCTGTAGCCTGCCTGCTGCCCTCCAGTGCCCCACACTGTCTCCTCCCATCACACACGCCCCCTCACCGAAAGCTCCCATCATATACCAACCTCCTCAGCCAAAGCACCCATCACATGCCTGCCCCCCCTTACCCTAAGATTAATGTTCCATCACATACCTGTTACAGTTACCTCAGTTCCAGCGCCACAGTCTGCAGCGATGCTGGATACGTCAAAACATCGCTTCTGCTTCCACCCATGTGTCACTCACGGTTCAGGGTCTGGGCACGCTTGGCAATGCTATTGGCCGTCCATGTCCCCTGGCTAAGCTGTTTTGTCGCTCCATTGACGCAGACATGAATCGGGAGAAGGACGCATCCTGGCGAGATGCATCATCCGCAGGCGCAAAGTAGCATTATAACACAGGGCTCTATTTATCTGTTTTGTGTAGTTCCTCCTCCCAGCTACTTCCTGGGTTGGGCTTTAAAAGGGAACTGAATGCTAACTCAGTTGCCCTTGCGTTGTTGTTTAGTACAGTTCTATTTCCCTTGGGCTCTATGTATGACCTGGCTTATCTGTCCATCCATCCTGGTACTGACCTGTGGCTCTGTCTGACTATTCTCCTGCCTACTCCCTGTGTAGCGGACACCCAATCTGGTGCAGACCTGTGGCTCTGGCTGACTACCTGACCTGTGTATGACCCAGCTTGTCTGACCATCCAACCTGGTGCTGACATGTGGTTCTATCTGACTATTCTCCTGCCTACTCCCTGTGTATAGTGGACACCTAATCTGTTGCAGACCTGTGGCTCTGGCTGACTACCTGAATAGTGTATGACCTGGCTTGTCTGACCATCCAAACTGGTGCTGACCTGTGGCTCTGTCTGACTATTCTCTTGCTTACTCCCTGTATTTAGTAGACACCCAACCTGGTGCAGACCTGTGGCTCTGGTTAAGACTTTCCTTCCTGTGTCAAAGAGTGTGCCTGGGTTCTCCCCTCGTTGCATTCCTTAGGGGAGTTTGCCCTCATTGGACTGACGGCAGGCTGCATTAGTTTTATCTCCCTTCCCTCTACCATCTCTGGGAGATTCATTATCCTACTCACTGACAGCAGGCGTGAATCACTTTGTTTTTTGCTGCATTTCCTGCTTACTTTCCCATATTCAGCGACTACAGGGGCGTGGGCCTGTCTCTGGTAGGGGCATTCTCTAGTAGGCAGACTCATGTTGCTTATAGAGTTACTGACCTTAAGTGGGACCTCTACTCCTCCATGTTATTTCTTGATTGCTATTGCTATTATTGTAATTACTCTTGTTGATATCATTCTAATAAATTATTATTTTTACTATACCGTTCTGACTCCTGATTTGTACTTGGCAAACCGTGACAATACCTCACTGCATGTCCCCTCACCCACAACCTACATCACCCTATCTCCTCACCCACAGCTGCAATCAACCCCTCCTAAATTACAGCTTCAATCACATAACCCCCTTCACCTAAAGCTCTTACTGTAACATACCCAGCTCAATGCTCATTTTCCAGTCCCTGCACTTGCTTTTTCTTGCATGCACAGGTATAGAGGGGGCAGTATGTGATGGGAGCTGTGGGTGAAGGGGTGAAGATGGGAGCTGTGATTAAGGAGGGGAATGCTAATATTTACGTGGGTCAATAACTGCCAATGGGACGTGTTTGTGTGGGTCTGGGACCAATGGGACAGTGGTACAAGATTGGGGTGCTAAAAGAGCATATGTGTGATTCTTTGGTTAGCAGTCAGACAGTGGTACAAGAATGAGGTGTCATGCAGTATATGTTATGTAGTGGCTGACACTGGGACGATGGTACAAGACTGGGGTATCAAGAGACTATATGTGTGATTTTGTTGTTACAATTGGGACAATGGAAGAAGGCTGGGGTGTCTTATTGCATATACTTGCCACCAAAATGACAATGTGGGGCAATGTACCAAGGCTGGGAGAGTGGAAGAAGGCTAGAGTGTCATACAGTGTATTATTGAGTTTATGACTACTTAGATAACAGAAAAAAGCTGGCATATCAGTGTATGTGTAGTTCTGTGTCTACCAGTGGACAATAGAAAACTCTTAGGATGTCAGACAGTACATGTAAGGGTCTGTAGCCTCCCAGGAGACAGTAGAATGTTGGTCCCTCCCCCCTGCCTCTTCATACACTGGTGTTACTGTGCTTATTATACCTGATAAATCAATATATAAATAGATGCCTTTGCAATAATAAAAGCCCTTTATGTAAAACATACTCAACTTGATTAAATAATACATAAGTATATATAAACATATACAAGCAATAAGAGAACCTTAGGTAAATTATGTTTCTTAGATGTAAAAGCAATGTTAAGAGTGTCGGGGGTAGCTGTATTATGTGCAACCATATGATAAATAACAATACCATGTCAATAATGTAAAAAGGAAAACTCTTTAAATGCATTTCTTATTTCTAACAGCAACCATGTTTATTTGTAGGTTGAATAGCAGTTGTTCAGATTTTTTTTATGTTGGAAGGACTATTAGGTGTCTTTACCCTTTGAATGCCAGAACAGTATGCAATGCATTGCTCAACAATGTGTTATTTACCCCTATGGCACTAAAACTGTTAAAGAAACATCTCAGTCAACTGGAGGCTGAAATCCATTTTGAAAAGAGACTGGCCATATAAAAATTCCTTCACTGGGACTTAGGCAATGGCTTGGAAGGTATGAAGGGGGAAGCCTGTGCCACTAGACATTGCTGCTGCCAGCGATACTAGCGGAGGCAGCGGAAATATCCTACAGCATGGGAATGTCTTTTATTTATGGAACATAGACATGACTAATTTATTTTAAAATGGAATGGCTGAATATTATTTTTAAAGGTTATGCCACACTGCATTTAACCCTTTAAGAGCCGGAGAGGATGGTGCCAGATGTCTCAAACAATTGGAAGTATCCAGTGCCATTAAATAGCAGACACTGTAGCATTGGTGCCAATTTTACCCTGATGAAGTGGTAAGGTCACCATGAAATTTGTTGGGCATACCCAACCTCTTTGTTGTCATCCATAGCCAGTGTCTCCCTACTGTGTACAGGATAGCTCACAATGATGGCCGAAACGTTGACCTTCAGTTAATATTAACACTAATTTTTTCACCTTAAAAGACCTGTGAGTGCTGCCTCTTTACTGTATTATTACTGCTAATGGAATTTTGCACCCAGGCATGTGTTTTTGTTTTTTTCTTAAGTTCAGTCAAGAAGAGTTGGTGTTGTTGCTCTCCCTCATGAACAGCTACAATGCCCAGATGTACATTCCCAAAGTAGTATGCAAAAGAAGAGTGGCAGCACTTCAGGGCCACCATACTATTACCACTGCTAAAAAAAATAGGTGTTGTGTTTTTTGAAGTCAGGTTTTGTTTTCCTATTACCCGAGTTGTGAAAACAAAACCAGTTGTAATTATACGCACCGCCAGTCAAAAAAAAAACATAAGAAACAACATAAAACAATGCGCAAGTAGCATACTATTACCTACGGTCAGTATTACCGCGTGTTTTGTGGTTACATTTTCTGTCGGGAATCCTGCGCCTCAGAGTTGAGGTGTAGAAGCCACAACGACGGTTTCAAAACTATCGTTGTTCTAACAAAAGCAGTGCAGAATACACTTTACATCATAGAAATCCGACAGTGCCTCCTCTTCGACATATTAACCCCCCCTTTGAAATTCGACATATAGTGCCACCATGATCTTCTTTCTCTATTTCAATTTGACAACTATTACCCCTTTCAACATATTAACCCCCCCTTTGAAACTCGACATATAGTGCTCCCATGACCTTCTTTCTCCATTTTAATTTGACAAATATTGTTCACATTTGAAATTGTTTATTCTCCATTTTAATTAGACATGCCCTGTTGTATATGTATTGCATAATTAACCATATGAGTGCCAGAGAACTAGCAACGCATTGCATTGCAATGCGTTTGCTACCCCTCTGGTACTCAAACGTTTAATAGCCAAGGTATGCAGCTACATACCTTGCCTGTATATGTGTAATAAATGTTATTGTATTTTGTATATTGTATTTTATTTTAAAAAATAGTTCAGACCTCAAGGGGGTCATCGGAACCCCTCCTGATACCCCCCCCCAGCATTGATCACCTATCCAGTAGGATAGGTGATCAATTCAGGCAACATATGTTATATGAGCTTTCTTATTAAAATTATTGTTAGATTTATTAAAATATATAGTTCACACATAGAGGGGGAATCAGGACCCCTCCTGACACCCCCTAGCATTGATCATCTATCCAGTAGGATAGGTGATCAATGCAGGTGACAATTGCAGACGTTTTTAATAAAGCGCATATAACCTATGTGTAACATAGGATATATGTGTTTTAACTAATATACATTCATTTCAGACCTCGAGGGGGATTCAGGACCCCACCTGACATCCCCCCCAGCATGGATCACCTATCCAATAGATTAGGGGATCCATGGGGTGACAAGGAAGGCATTTGCTGCCTTCCTTTCTTACTACTGTAGCGGCTATATAAGCCGGCACCTGTAGAACCCTGTCACCTGGTTCATTCATAAAAGCGCAGGGCTGCACTTTTATGAATGAATCAATCACCGGTCATTCAAAAACTTCCCCAAATTTTTATTGAGATAGGTAATTTATAATTTTCTTTTAACATAATGTAAATAATGATACCTTTAAGGTTTACAATTTGCTATTAAAATTGTGCAATGTTTCAGTGATGCACTCAACATTCTTTGAGATTAATACAAAGAACTGAGTAAAAAACAAGAGCTCATCCAATAAAATTGACAATTAAGTGCATTTTAATAAGCAAGTAATATATCAGGTTAACAGTACTTATTTCCAAATAACTTGGGCTTTATTGTCTTTATTCAATATATATCAATGGCAAAGTACTTACCAAACTCCTCAGCAGCTCCAAGAGCTCATCAAAAGTTAAACAGCATATGTGATATTTGTATGTGGTGTATTAAGAAGAACTGGGATTATTCTGGGGCAAAGTATACCAAATAAAATCCCCATTGAGTTAAAATCATATTAACTCATTATATGCTAGAGAATCCCCATTGCATTGGAAACTTGTCTAGCAACTGGAAGCACCTCTATGTTCTGGCATAACAGAGCAAATTCCCCAGTCTGGGGGAGTTATTGGATCAGCAAGTACTGTTTATCACAAGGCTGAATGTACACAGGTGTGCTGTCAAAAATGTTCTCAACCCTTTGAGTGCCAGGGAGGTTGCAATGCGTTGGGTACCTCTCCAGTGCTCAAAGTTAAAGGGTTAGTAATGCCAAAAATAAAGTTGATCCTATATGTTAGCTTTTGCAAAAATAAAGTATTTGCAAAAAGTCCTATCTCTCAAACCTTTATGGTTTGAGAGATATACTTAGCTAAAGTTCCCCTTCTCCTGTAAAACTGACGGAAGGAGACCTGTGTCAGCTGACATGAGGAGGCTCTTCAGCAGAGCCGCAATAGCATGATTTAAAAAGAAATACTTCTTTGGAACGGTCTAAAAAGTGTGCTTGCAAACCAGGCACCCTTTGTAGACCTTTCAAAAGAAGTATTTCTTTTTAAATTGCGCTATTGCGGCTCTGCTGAAGAGCCACCTGTAGGTGCCCGGACCAGGAACTCCTGCTGTCAGTTTACAGCTGACGTCAGGAGAAGGGGAGGGAGAGTGGACATTTAATGGAGGATATCTCTCAAACCATAAAGGTTTGAGAGATAGAACTTTTTCCAAATATTTTTGTAAAATCTAACATATAGAATCAACTTTATTTTGGGCATTACTAACCCTTTAAGCAAATAATATACCAGATTTCCCTTCCTCTTTTAGCATAGAATTGAATGCATATCAAAGAATATAATGCTTAACTGTTGAATGTGTTGTGCACCCCTCTGGCACTCAAAGGGTTAATCATCAGAGGAAATTGAAGGTACAACAATAAGTCTATGGGTTAACTATTCATCATAGCGAATTACATATACATCTCCAACACAATGCTTCTCAGTGTATTGGATACATCTCTAACATACAAGGGTCAAAATAATTTGAGTTTTACAGCCTGTATGTGCCTCTGATACCGTGACTGCTATTTTCACATCATATAGAGCAACAGATGTCCATTGCAATGTAAGGCTTATTCTCATTGCGTTGATTTGGACAGTACATCAAAAAGAAGTATTTGTAACATTATGTAAATTCCTGCATACAGTGAATGCCATCAGAACAGAAGCAGTGAATGTGACAGCAATCATTTGTCATAGCTTGCTGCTCTCCGGGGAAATCCTTTCCATCTGTCAAAGTACAAGAGAATAGCATGTGAGATGATTTTTTATCATACAACTGCCATCTCAGGAACTAATTATTGAGTTTCCTTAGTGATGACAGGTGCTTGGTTTTCCAGGGCTTTCAATTAAACAGTCTTTCCTTGTGGAGACAAAGAAAGCATTTTCTAAGCAGGACACTGGCAAAATAAAAGTGATACCTTTTATTGGCTAACTAAGTAGCTTTACAGCACAAGCTTTTAAGGGATAGTAATGTTTCACAAAAAAAAGCAGCTCCACATAATCTTCATAGTAATTGGGCCATGGAGGGCATTATTTCAGTACTGTCAGAGTTGTAGTTCAAGAGTAATTGAATGATAAAGTATCCCCCTCCCACCCCTTTTACTGATGTAGCACTGCTTACCTCAGAGCAGCAAGACTGTCCGGATGGATCACAGAGAGGGACAATCTTCAGGGAGAATAAGGAAAAATCTGAAAAACCTGTCAAGTGGGGGCAAGGTTTTCCTTATGCTCACAGTAAGATTGTTGCCCATTGCTGCGACCTGTCCGGTCAAGAGACCAGATTCCACATCAGAGGGGAGGTGGATTACATTAGGTAAAAGGGGTGGGAGGGGAATACTTTATCATTCAATTACTCTTGCACTACAACACTGACAGTACTGAAATAACATTCTTCATGGCCCAAATACTATAAAGATTAATTGGAAATGCTTTTTTGTGAAACATTACAATCACTTCAAATACTACTTAGGTTTCTTCATCGGACTTAACTGGTCTTAAAAGCTTACACTCTAAAGCCATTCAGTTAGCCAATAACGGTATAACTTTTACTCAACCAGTTTCTTACTTTTTCCACGGCTAACATGGTACCACCTTTTATCTAACATTTGCTAAATCAGAGAAATGCCTATAGTACTTATTATAGTTTTACTCAGTACTCCAAGTAGGTGCAGGGGGGTGCACCTCCCCTAAATAGTATCCTGTCACCCATTACATACTACGGTTCCCTATCTTGGCTGATGCCACAGATATCATCATGCATGGCCACTTCCAGCTTGTAAGAGAAGAACAGCAAAACAATATCTTGGATACCCCTTTGTCAATAAAATTGTTCACTATCAGCATGTGTTTCATGAATCATGATGCAACAGCTCCTGTTCCAGGCAACACTGGGTTAAATGCACATAAAATAGCAACAACAAACATTCAAAGAGAATACATTATTCCTGCATTATTCATATCCCTCTATCTATGTTGGCTGTCTTTTGCCAAGTTCTTGTTTTCAGAGTTGGCCTCAAGGAATAACTCATCTAAATATCCAAAGAATATGACTTGCAGCAACACATTGACTCTTCCAAGACTTTGATAATCCTGATAAATGTTGTTTCATTTCTTTCACATAATGTTACAGACCGAGAAGCTGATGTACTAAGACAGTGGTTCTGAATTTTGTTTTCCACATGACAGTGAAGGCACCCTTAACATACAATCTGGATTACATATAAGGTTATATATATCCTATATAATGATTTGCTAATGTATGTTTGTCAGAAGCTGTCATGCTCAATACAGATGGCTGCGCATGCTGCAGTCATGCACGGTACAGACTGCGCGCGCCACGGCTGATAACGGAGCAGGGCATTCCGAATTCAGACCGAAGTCCTCTCTGCTCCCCTGTCTGAATTCGTAGCGCTCTGCTCCATTATTAGCCGCGGCGCGGCCAGTTTCTACTGCGCATGACTGCACCACGGCCGTTGCTGCCTGGCACTGTGGCCCGTGTACATGGGCTGTTCAACTAGAATATATATATATATATATATATATATATATATATATATATATAGTGTCACACAGCATACACAGCACCTTACAGTAGCAGTATGCAACAATAACTAAATGGGGATAAATAAGTGTCACATTCATAGAAACAATAGGAAAAGAGGTCCTTGCCCCAAGGAGCTTACAGTCTAAACTGTCAATAGGAGACAGACAACAAGGTATGAGGGTGTCAAATGCTGTGAGTTAAAATGATGATTTTGCTTAAAGGCAGTACACGATGCTAGTGCTCCAGAAGATAGGATATCAGGATAGACCTAAAGACAGAGGGGGTGAATCAGGATGTACTGAGAGAGGTATGGAGTTACAGAGGTAAGAAAGGAGGTAAGGAGAAAACTGGGAACATAAGCAGAGATGAGGGAGAGCAGTGGGGGGGGGGGGCAGCAGTGTGGAGCTTTAAAGCTAAGAGGAAGGACTTTGTAAGTGATAGTGCTGAATGGGAGTTATGGGAGCATCTGAGAATGATGTAAGCAAGTTCAAGTTTTTGGTGTATGGTGTTTCATGCAGCTGAGCTTAGGACAGATTACATAAGGGTAAGATGAGAAGCTGGGAGGCCAGTTAGTAATATATTGTGCTAGTCTAAGTGGGATAGAATGAGAGCATGCACAAGAGTTTTAGTAGATTTTTTGGCAAGTAACGTGTTTTAGCAATATTGCAGAGGAAGAAGCAACAAGTTCTAGCCAAGGAGTGACTGTAAGGGGAGAAAGAAAGGGAAGAATTAAATGTTGCCCCTAGGCAGCTTGTGGAGCTAGATGAATGTCCAATCCCTCAACTGTAATTGTGAAGCTGGCTGTTAGGTGAGATCTTGGAAGGAAATTGGGAAGATGAGAAGTTCGGTTTTGGACGTGTTTGTCTTAAGATGAGGATGAGTCATCCAGGAGGAGATGGCCAAGAGGCAGTTGGAAATTTGTAACTGAATCTTAGGTGAAAGATCAGGCGTGAACATATAAATGTGGGTATCATCAGCATATATATGATACTTAAAGCCAAATTAATTAATAAGTTCACCATATGAAAGAACATGCAGGAAGCAAAATAGAGGACTCATGACAGAGCCTTGAGGCATCCCCACAGACATAGGGACTGCAGAGGAGATATTATAAAAAGAAGACACAAAAATGAAACATTGGAGAAATAGGATTAGGAAAGCCATGAACCATCTTGATTGTGGAAGCCAAGTTGTGAAGAATCTGAGCAAGAAGGGAATGGTTACGTGTATCAAAGGCAGAGGATAAGTCAAGTAGTATGAGTATAGAGAAGTGGCTTTTGGAATTTGCAGTCTGGATATCATTGGCCACTTTACAGAGGGCTGTCTCAGTTGAGTGTTCACAATCAGAATTAGAATAACAAAAATAAACATATTGACGGTGAGGTACTAAGCCATTTTCCTTTGCATTGTGGGCAGAAAGCACCCTTTATGAACCATACCTTTATGTACAAAGGTAATTCAAAAAATTGAATCTCTGTGATCACCTCAAACACAAATGTAGAGAAATTTGACGTTTGACAGATGAGTAACAGAAGGGGGGCTTGGCCCTTCCCATATCCCTTCCTGACCCCTGTACCCCCTAATGTCCCAAAACAAGCCCCCACCTGAATACATACATATAAACACATTCCTCAGCTCCTCCATTGCCATGCAAGTTCACAATGAAATGCAATGTAAACTCCCTGGCAATAAAGGGTTTAATGTACATTATTATTAATAGAGACTATAAAAACTATCCTCCACCACAACCCTCTGTCCAAATTTAGCACCAAATGATCCCCTTCATTCCTGATGGGCTTGTATTAATCAAATTTATAACAGAGGAGTTAATGGTTAAAAAAAACAAAGTAATCACTTGATTTTATTTATGATTGAAGGGCATTAAAAAAATATGAAAGGATGAAGTCATCCCACCATCACTCCATCCCGGTCATATCAGGATGGAGACTGTATAAATACCTCTCTTATTTCCCTCAATACCACAGTAGAGGTAAGGTGATATCACTGCGTTTATAATTGCATTATACTAAACACATGTTCACAGATTTGAGGCAGACGTGGGTTATTTATTTGGCAAGGTCAAGATCTGATGTGAAGACTTTCCCTTTGTTTACTTTGTATATGTAGGAAATATATAGTTTTTTTCAGCTCTCTTAACTACACACATATGTAAGTATTTGAATACTGTTAATAAATGTTATTTTGATCTCACCAGGAATCTGTATTTTTATATAATTTGGGAGGTTTTGGCTCTTCTATTGGTCGGTGGCTCCCTGTCCAGGTGATAGCTGAATTAGGGAAGTATAAATACCCCCTTATGTCTCTCACAAGGGTTTCGTTCACAGTAGAGGTAAAGTGGTATCACATCATTTTAATTGCATTATATTAAACAAATGTTCACAGATTTGAGGCAGATTGGGATTTGCCTAAATATGGGGTGCCTTGATGGGGCAGGAAAGCTTATTGTGCTTTTGGCCAAAAACATATAACTAATCCCCACAGGTTATTAATTTGTAAAGGTCAGGATCTAATGAGTAGATTTTCCTTTTGTTTAGGACGGAGAGTGTGATTAACATAATATGGGGCCCAGGGAGAGCCTCACCTGTACATTCACCTATATTTTTAAAGCAGATATAAACAAAATAAATGAATATTCATCCATACATTATATATATATATATATATATATATATAT
Organism: Rhinophrynus dorsalis; assembly: GCA_037306005.1. Taxonomy (NCBI): domain Eukaryota; kingdom Metazoa; phylum Chordata; class Amphibia; order Anura; family Rhinophrynidae; genus Rhinophrynus; species Rhinophrynus dorsalis. The sequence continues at coordinate 68,181,156 of CM074723.1, read as the reverse complement.
ATATATATATATATATACAGTAGTAGTAGTAGTAGGTGGAATGCACACACTGTAGGTAAACTAAATAAACCTGGGTGCTCATCAAAAGTGGAAAGATGATACATACAGTTCATGAAGAGAGACGGCACTCACAGGAATTCGGTGAAAAGTAAAACGCTGTTACATGTTTATTGAGATCGACGTTTCAGCTATCAACATAGCCTTGATAAAGGCTACGCTGATAGCCGAAACATCGATCTCAATAAACATGTAGCAGTGTTTTCCTTTCACCGAATTCCTGTGAATGTTGTCTCTCTTCATGAAATGTATATATATATTCAGGGCTGTTTTGCTAATAGAAGTTGATCAAGTCAGACAGGGTCCCAAGAGGGCTTTTGCCCTTCTGATTATTCCCTGCCTGATCCAGGGATAAAGAAGCAGATTTATGGTCCACCTACTTCTCTTGCACCCAATTCACCAAAGCAGGGCTGGCTGCTCCTCCAGCAGAGAGAGAGGTCTGTTCTTAATGCATATGCCCATACATATACATTTGATACTCAATATTCCCATATTTACAAAGTCTTTATACAAAAAAGAAGTACCCTGAAAGGGTGTTTGCTCACACCAAAGTGCTATGGCGCCCTGATTGAGAACCACTGTGTTGAGATATCGCTAAAGGTGCTCTCACAGTGCTGTAGCCTATGTTATACATTGTATGGTTGCTAGAAGTGTAAGTAGTTTTGTTTGTTGCAGTGAGCAGTTTTTTTCCTCTCAAATAAAGATACAGAAGCTAGAAGTACCTGTGTGTTTTTTTGCCTCCATATTTATATAACTTGTTTATATACCCGGTTATCCTATCCTAATAATACAAATGGCAACAGGTTATGGGCCCAGGAAGGATGCAGGAAGCCGATGGAACATACTTTGTTTTGATGGAGATGAAAAGAAATATGAACTTTGGGAGAATAAATTCTTGGGACATCTGAGGTTAATGAATCTCAAAACAACCATCCTGAATGTGCCTGCAGACACTGAAGATGAGGATGAAGATAGCAGTAAGAATGAGGAAGCATATGCTGAATTAATCCAGTTTTTAGATGATAAAAATTTGTCTCTGGTTATGAGAGAAGCAGTTGATGATGGAAAAAAAGCACTTCAAATATTGAAAGACTATTATGCAGGTAAAGGAAAGCCCCGCATAATTAGTTTACACACTGAACTAACATCCCATCAGAAGGCTGTAAATGAGAGTGTGACTGACTATATTATACGTGCAGAGACAGCCATTACAGCACTGAGAAATGCTGGAGAAACATTAAGTGATGGACTGTTGATTGCAATGATTTTGAAAGGTTTGCCTGAATCATTTAAAATGTTTGCCATCCACATTACACAGGGTGATGAAAAAATAACTTTTGCAGAGTTTAAAGCACAGTTGAGAAGTTTTGAGGATACTGAAAAATACAGCACTACTGAAAATAATGATAATGTATTAAAAGTGAGTAACACAACTCCAAGATTTAAAGAGACAGACAACCCTAACATTGTTTGTTACAGTTATGGCCAAAAAGGACACAGGGCAAGAGTATGTTCAAACAATCAAAATAAATATCAATCACTGTGGTGTAGCTATTGCAAAAGCTCAACACACAAAGATACAAACTGCAGACGCAAAAAGAAAGACAATGCCAGACAAGCAAATGATGACGCTGATGACAGACACTCCTTTGCTTTTAAAATTAGAGATGACCAACTAGATGGCTTAAAACCAAAAGGGTTAATGGTTGATACAGGAGCAACATCCCATATAATTACTGACATCAGAAAGTTTAAAAGCTTTGATAACACTTTTAAACCAGAGAAACATTCAATGGAACTCGTAGATGGAAAAAAGACGACTGGTGTGGCACTGAGAAGAGGCGATGCAGAGGTGGGTTTGTTTGACAGGTAGCCTATGTTATACATTGTATGGTTGCTAGAAGTGTAAGTAAAGTTTTGTTTGTTGTCAACTTCCCCTTCCTGCTGCAACAGAAAGAGAAGCAGTGAGCAGTTTTTTTTCTCTCAAATAAAGACACAGAAGCTAGAAGTACCTGTGTGTGTTTTTGCCTCCATATTTATATAACTTGTTTATATACCCGGTTATCCTATCTTAATAATACAAATGGCAACACTCTATACTAACACATGAAGCAATTCTGGGGCAAAACAACTGCACCAAAGGAACATGTATAAATTCCAATTCATTTTAAAGGGGCTTTTAACACACTGAATGCTACAGAGACGTACAACATATTGTGAAGCAATGTGGTGGAGGCCTCTTTAAGATTCAAAAATGTTAAATACCCATAGAAATCAATACAAATTTTTTTGTCTACTGTGGGGCAGTTCGTTTTCCCCAGGACTTCTTTGATTACACTCACATACTGATATAAACAACTCCCTAATGTTAAGGCTTCAGAATTGTGTAATTGGTACAGGAATTATGTCACGGTCAGTGTTAAAAACTGGATTTGATCAGTGTGTGTGTGTGTGTAAACATTTTCTGAGCTTATGTAGGGATACTGGATAGTCTCCAAGACTCAATTCACAATATTCCACATATAAAAAAAAACTTTACTCATTAAAGAGATAGTAATGTTTCATAATAAAAGCAGCTCTAATTAATCATTATAGTATTTGGACTTTGGAGAGTGTTATTTCAATTCTGTCAGAGTTGTAGTTCAAGAGTAATTCAATGACAAAGTGTCCCCCTCCCACCCATTTTACTGATGTAACACTGCTCAGCCAGAGCAGAAGGGAGGTGCCCAGGTAGATTGCAGAGAGGGACAATCTTCAATTCAGATAAGGGATAAACTTGAAAAGCTTGTCAAGGGGGGCAGGGCTTTCATTGTTCTCATAGGAAGAAGTTTGTCCCCTGCTGTTATCTGTCTGGTCTATGGACTGCATTCCACATCTGAGAAGAGATTGCTTACACTAGGTAAAAGGGGCGGGAGGGGAAACTTTGCTTATGAATATCTCTTAAGCCATAAAGGTTTGAGAGATAAGACTTATATCGTTCTTCATGTTTTTTTTAATGCTTACAAAATAAAATAAAGTTAAAACGAAATATTACTATCCCTTTAAGTTAAAGAGGTGCAATTCTGGATTATACCAATTGCGTTATAGTGTTGAAATTAAAACTCCACAAATCACCATTGATTTAAATGTTGATTGTAACTCCTTGAAAGCTAGGATTGTAGATTAGACACACAGTAGTGAGTCTGATTATCTGTACTACAGTGTGTTCTGTGCTAATAAAATGTTTGCTTTTTTTCACAGTGTTGAAGCTCCTTGATGTCTTGAGTAAAGAGCATCTTAGAGAGATCTATGTAATGGCTATGAATATATTTGTAAATAGTATTCATGTTCCCCTTGGACACTTCTTTTCTAAAGAATGCAATCCCAGATTGGGTGGTCTCTCTTCATATCTAAAATCCTGCAATCCCTTTATCAGTTGTGTTGCATATCTATGTATTTTTCCAATACAGTAATGCCTTATTTAAGAACTGGTGTCTGAAACAAGACAAGATGATATTTTATCAAAGATTGATGAAGAGTAAGAATTATATTCCCATTTTGTACACTTATACCCTGTGTTATACATGAGAGCAGCTGAGTGACACTGCACTGTTGTTTAGTCTATTGTCTACAAATACTCCCAAATAATTCTCTAACAAGGGATCCCTAAGTAGTTTCCCATTTAGGATATATGTTGTATGCTTTTTTCTCCAACACAAATGCATAAACTTATCTATATTAAGCCTAATCTGTGCCTCAGTTTATTTGAATCTTCCCTCAGAGAGCGAAAACATTCAGCTCATTGTATATTTGCTTACATAATTTAGTGTCGTCATCAAAGACTGAGACACCCATTTCAAGATCATTAACAAACAAAAAATTAAAACATCATTAGGATCAGGACTGAACTCACAGGCACTCTACTTACACTGTAGACCAGATTAAATAGGTTCCATTTACAACACCTGTCTGTGTTATATCATTGAACTAGTTTGCTATGCATGCACAGATATCGTCTCCGAAGCTGAACCCTTTTAATGTACACAGTAAACTCTTGTGACTCATGTGTGAAAGGTTTTTTTTTTTAAAAAAAATCCAAGTATACAACATCCACAGCTACACTCTTATCCAATTTACCAATTACCTTTTAACAGAATACAAGTAAATTAGAGTGACACAGTCTGTCATTGATAAAGGATAGATGCTGATATTGATGGTCATCACAAAATCCTCCTGATTACTGTCTGATAGCAAACCTTCCAGTATTCAACTCACAATGGAAGTAAAAGTTACAATTCTATCATTTCCAGGTTTAGATCTTGCATCTTTTAAATATGGTTACTCTATCTGCTTTCCTCCAATCACATGGCACTATGACTGATGAGAGAGATTTAATAAATATCTTATATTATAATTCGCTAAAAAATGTTTTCACTATGCAGTAATGCACAGTAGAGACTGCCTGTGACACGGCTGATATGGAGCATGGTCCTCCAAAGTCAGACCGGAGTCCTCTCTGTGCACCTTCAGGTGTGCAGAGAGGACCCTGGTCTGAATTCGGAGCTCCCCGCTCGGTATCACCCGTGTCTTGGGCAGTCTCTACTGTGCATGACTGCATCGCGACCGGCTGGCACTGTGGCCAGTGTACACGGGCTCTTCAACTAATTAAGTATAATGGCTTTGCTATTACTGAACTAAACTCTCTATATACCTCTGGGAGGTGCCATCAGGTTCAAGTGCTTTTTTCACCTTAGCTCTTTGAGTGCCAATGAGGTACACAATGCATTGTGAAGAAATATGTTGCAAACCCTTCTGCCACTCAAAGGGTTAAGCTTTGCCAGTCTCTCTTTAGCTTTGTCCTCAGTAAGCCATTTACATGTTAGAGTAAATGCTATGATTCGCTCTGTTTTCCCAAAGCCTCTCATTGTTTATAAAACCTTCTCAAAAATCCCATATATTGAAGATGCAAAAAAAGAAAATTGTTCTATCATCCACCTCTGGTGGAAATGTCCACTAATGCAGCACTTGTGGAACTCCTAATTCAATTAATCAGAGCAGTTGCAAATTAAATTCATATGGCCCCAGATTCATATTGTCAAACCACAGTTCAGTTCCACCTTTCAAATAAAAAAATCCTTCATCTTTCATCTCGATTCATCCAAAGCCTTAATCCCCTCACACTGGAGGAAATGAACCCACCAACTGTAGAGGAATGCACAGCAAGAGTCAATGAAATTAGAAACATGGAGGATTGAACCCAATAGTAACAAATTCAGACATGATCAATTTACAGTAACTTTGTTTCTCTGGGATGAATATGTAGAGTCTAGCAAATCCCCCAATACAAGCTTGCAACACACAGTAAGCATTTTCCCACCAATACTCATGTAAGGTTCCCTGCAGGAACACTCATACCCTTGTCAATGTTAGTCTATGTTTAATTCAGAAACTGCAAAAACTTTTACATTTCAATGAAGGCCATTGTTTAACTGGTGGCAGCATATTGAGGTGGGTGGAAGGAGAGAAGTGACAATAAACTAATTTATTTTGGTGGGTAGAGGGAGGGAAAACAAGGGTACGCATTATCCATAGGTACTTTGGTTTTCCCCTAAAATCTTGGGTTAAATTTAGATCTGAGTAATATACACAGGTGCACATTTTACCTCAGATTTTTCGGTATGCTAAAACATTTTATAAAGTTTACATAAAAAAAGGTAAATGTTTACTTTCAGTACACAATAAATACTACACATATGCAGCACAATGTAACCACTGATATATATTAATGTTACATGTAACCTTTGCTGTTCGGTATCCCTTGGATTCTAGACGAGTCTTCCAACTCATTGAGAATCAATAAATTGAAGCCCTCTCCAGCATAGATGTACTCTAAATGATGACTGAAAAAAGTATTAGCTCATTTAGATCACAGCTCACACATACAGGGCTCGATTTAAAGGCAACCGTTAAACCAGCCGCTAAGTGAAAAAGGCACATCGCTCGCAAATAATACAGGAGTTACGGCAGATTCAATAACTACTCTACGAGAATAGCTATCGAGCGTAGGCACACAAAAAACACGTAACACAAAACCCGTTGTCGCTCATGTTAATGCACAACGGGCGGACAAATCACACGATAACTGAGCTCCAAACAACATGTAACATAACGGCTGCCGTTGTCAAGCAACCATGATTGATGCCAAAACAAATTCAAACACACATCCAATCCCAAAGCCCCAATGTATCAAATAACTTCAAATACACCTATATATACCCAAAAATAACCGCCACACACTGTCTGTTATCGAGTTCTTCAGAGCCAGATATCAGGACCCAGGAGCGGAGGATAGTCATTAGAGAGAGGGAGAGAGGCGCGTTCATTGGAGGTAGAGGAGTTTTGCAGTTTGGAGAGAGGAGAGAGGTGCACTATATATACACATATCACACTTTTGCACATATTACATACACACATACAAACACAAACACATACACATACATACACATAGTCCTTTTATTTCATAACACCTTACACATTTTACTTTTTATTTTGACAGTGTGAATCTGGGAGTGAAAGTGTGTGACAGAGAGTGACTGGATCGAGTGTGTCTGTGAGGGCCTGTGGGAGTGCCTGGGTGTGACTGGGTGAGTGATGTCAAGGAGAGGAGGACAGGAGAGAGGGATGGGGAGAGTAGTGGAGGAGGAGGAAGGTCAGGAGGGGATCCCTCAGCAGAGCAGGGGTGGGAGAGGGAGATCCGCAGGGCGGAGGGGGACCAGGCCCACCAGAGCAGGAACACGCAGGACAGGGACAGAACCTGCAGTGGGACGAGGGGTAGTTCCTGGGGAGCACCCCACACAGGCAGGGTCAGACCAGGCAGGGCACTCCGGCTCTGAATCCTCCCATGCCGGAGCTGATGAGGGCAGGATCAGGGATCCCAGATATAGTGAGGAGGAGAACACGGCTCTTGTGGAAGCTGTCCTGGAGAGGCAGAGTGTTCTCCACCCGACGGCAAAGGTCCCTGGCCTGGCAGCGCGGAGGAAGGCAGCCTGGAACCAGATCTGCAGCCGGGTGAACGTGGTGGCAACATGCAGGCGGGACGTGGAGTCTGTGAAGAAGAGATGGGGCGACTGCCGGAGGGTGGTCAAGAACAAGATGTCTGACATGGCCAAGCAAGCCCGAGGCACCGGAGGTGGCCCATCTGTGCCCATCACATTCTGCGGCTGGGAGGAGATGGTGCGGCAGAACATGTCCCCGACCATGATCGAGGGGGTCGTGGGAGGAACTGACACTGGGGATGAGAGGAGCCTCCACACTACCGGTAAGTGCAACACTACAGAACAACACACTACAGCAACCAACACCAGCTGCACACACACTCACACCTCAACACATGGCCATCACTCAGCCATACAACTGCACCAACACAGCACCATGAGGGTTAAAAAAAGGACACAACACCTGGACAAATGGCAACGTCCAACTTGGGACAAACCTGTCAAAGTCCTACTTCAACCCTCCTGTCGCTGTGCTCATTACACACAATACACAAACCTTCATTTTCAAATTGTCGACTGTCATAGATCATCACTGTTCACACACAATGTCACCCATGTCCCCACCCCCACCCTAACCCCTTGAGTGCTAGAGGGATCATCAATGCATCGATCAACAATGCATTGGCAACCCCTCTGGGACTCAAGGGGTTAACCTGACAACAAACAAGTCAATAGGACAACGATCACATGCTACACAGGGGACATTCACTAAGCGGTGACAAACACATGGTGGACACAAAGTAACCCTCACACACCCTCACTTCACCAGTACCAGTGTTAGTCCATGGAGAATATGCCAAAACAAGAATCAAGTTCATAGGGTCCCATTGTACAGACTCCATGGAAAACACTGGAAATGGGGAAAGGAGATCACTGGAGAAGTCACCATCATGTTCATGTCATCGGTTCAACATCACCGCTTACTGAATCACAAAAGGGGGCATCAGATCACACATCACAGTGTCACACAGAATAAATGCTTGTAGGTGCAACACACAGGCCGAAAACTATTTTACAGAATTCAAGCTGGAAAAAGTAGGCATTGGTGTTGTGGCTGCAATCATTTACTCTGACTTGAAATGACATATCCCATATCTGATTCCCACATGGATCCACAGGGGTGCTGATGCCATGGATCGATGGTACACCAGCATCTCTATGCAGGATACATATGGGAAACAAATAGCAAACATTGTACCTTGGTCACCAACAGGCCATGACTGATGGATATCTAGGACTGAGTACGGTTGCCTCACACAGAAGGATGGATGGTCTCATACACAGAGAAAAAACAGGCCTCAATCAAAGATATCCCTCACTACTGGCTGGATTGTTGCCCTTAGGATTCAAATGTTACTAAATATGTTCCAACATGATGTGAACACAGAGATCACTTCACTGGATGTGATTGCCTTACTGGCCAGATATGTGCACCCATCACATATCAACCTACATTGCTATCATCCAAATACACATACATAGTATATCACACTCTACGTAGATGGGATATACGAGGTATGTTCATATCCATCATATCAATACAATGTCTTGTTGGATGGGTGCACATATATAGCCAGTAAGGCAATCACACCTAATGAAATGCTCTCTGGCATCACATCTTGGAAGGATATTACTCCATCCATATGAAGGGTACATATCCACATACATATATGACCATTTCTACTTGTGTGTCACTGTAATGGGATAGCAATGGGTAATGTCATCATGATGTCATATCATTGCCATCGTTAACAGATGTGTCTTGATCTAAGTCCCATCCCTCCAACACTCATGGTTATACAGATATTGCTCCATGTGACAGGTGAAGATATCCATCATTTGACCACACGGAGGCTCTTCAGCAGAGCCAAAGTCACAACATATCGAGAGAAATACCTCTTTGGAATGGTCCACAGAGTGTGCTTGTAAATCATGCACACCCTGTGCACCATTCCAATTAAGTATTGTTCTCTAAATGGGTTGATTTTGTCTCTGCTGAAAATCCCTCGTGTGGACAAATGACTGAAATCTACATCCGTCACATAGAGCAATATCTGAACAACCAGGAGGGTAGGAGGGATAGGACTAACAGAGAACAACATCTGTTCCCACAATGTCTACAATCTGACATCAAGGTGGACTTAACCTTTGCCACCCCCCTGGAGGGATAGCCATCCCTACAAGTTGTGAAGACAAATATATGTTGTTGGATCCCCCCCCCCCCCGAGTTAAACAATGGTATTCCTACTGCTGAAAGGTGTGTTGATGCAAAAGGTATCACAGCTCAGACATGGATATGTCAGGGGCAATATCCCAGTGGCCTGATATTGTACAGTGGTGCTGTTACTACACAATCATATGGACAGCTCTGGTACAGGGACCAGATATCTACATGGGAGGGTGTAGCAACAGCCCCACTGTACTATTTCTGGACACTGTGATATTGCACCTCAAAATGAAACCTTCACCCGTAATAACTCAAACAACACCTTTCAGCAGTGGGAGTACCCTTGTTTACCCAGGGGGATTAACACAAACACATATATTTTTCTTCACCACATATCAAAGTAGAATTGTCTCCACAAACATATGGCTAAGGTCACTAATCACAACATCTTCTTCCTCCACACAGCTTACGGCCGTCAAGCCCAGCGGGAGACAGTGGAGGAGGCTATGTCACCCCCCAGTGAGGAGGACACAGAGGAGGGGACCAGCCGGTGGTCACCTTACCCACCATCACCATCCCCTCCAACACAGGCTGCATCACCACCTACTGCACCACCACAGGCTGCATCACCACCTACTGCACCACCACAGGCTGCATCACCACCTACTGCACCACCACAGGCTGCATCACCACCTACTGCACCACCACAGGCTGCACCACCCTTTCCAGCTGCACCACCACAGGCTGCACCACCCTTTCCAGCTGCACCACCACAGGCTGCACCACCCTTTCCAGCTGCACCTCCCCAGTACAGTGGCTGGATGCCACAGGAGGAGAGGTGGACACATCCATCCACCTCCACCAGCTACTACCCTCCATCAGCAGCACCACCACCGCCAGGGAGGCAATGGCTGCCAGGGACAGTGGCCAACACCCAATATGGGCCATATGCCTCCCAGATCAACCCACCCTCCTGGATGGCTCCACAGCATGCCCCAAGGTATGATCCGAGGTGGGGTCCCACCACCTATCAGTGGCCACCATATGACCCTTGGCCACTGGACTACACACACCTGGGCCTGATTGGTGAGCCCCAGCGCCCCCTACCCAGGGACATATTCACACCTCCACCAGCACACACATCTCTGGGCAGCTCTGCATCACTTGATGTGGTGGGCATATGCCCATCATCTGCACCAGCCACTCCAACAGCAGCCACAGCACCCTCAACAGCAGCAGAGAAGGAAAGAGCACCCTCAACAGCAGCAGAGGAGGAAAGAGCACCCTCAGCAGCAGCAGAGGAGGAAAGAGCACCCTCAGCAGCAGCAGAGGAGGAAAGAGCACCCTCAGCAGCAGCAGAGGAGGAAAGAGCACCCTCAGCAGCAGAGGAGGAGGAAAGAGCACCCTCAACAGCAGAGGAGGAGGAAAGAGCACCCTCAACAGCAGAGGAGGAGGAAAGAGCACCCTCAACAGCAGCAGAGGAAACAGCAGCACCAGGGACACCGGGCACATCCACCTCCAGGACCGCACGCCTCACAGGCATGGAGGCGGAGTGTATGGCCCTTCAAAGAAGACTACTCCGGTCCAGTAGAAGTACAGACAGCAACATCACCAGGAGCAGGAGGCAATCCAGGAGGAACATTGCCCAATTGGAGACCAGAATCCAAGCTCTGGAGTCGGAGGTGGCCAGGGGGAACACACTACTCCACCAGCTCAGGACTGGTCTCATGGACATGATGACACAGGTCCTTGTGGAGTTAAGGGAGATCAACCGCAGAGAGAACCTGAGGATGGAGAGGTCGAACTTGCGTTCCACCGAGGGGTCTACTGCTACCACCACCCCCTCCAGTGTTACCCCTGAAGCAACACCTAGGGGGCAGAGGGTTACCAGGAGATCCACAAGGGCATCCACCTCTGGCACCCAGGCCAAGGCCCCCCACCCAAAGAAGAAAAAATGAAAGGCCCAACCTGTTAAGTTTCCCTTCAATAAAGAAAACATTTTTTTTTTAATTCCAGTCTGATCTGTTGTGTCTTCAGTTATGGATTGGGTGGCAGGGTTGTCTCCAATGCATTGCCATACAATGCAGTGAACACAACCTCTGCCTATGTGAAATGTTATTGGGATGCTACAACATGGGTTCACACACACACCGTTGTACAAATTCAACTTGTAATACATCCCTGGAGCCATATTACACCACTGTGTTATATGGCGGTGTTGTGTGTTGAATTTGAACAACAAAACATACCCCTTAGCACAACAAATTGTACAACACTGAACATTCGTCTACTTCATATGTTGTGTTTAACCCTTTGAGTGCCAGAGTGGTAGACAACGCATTGTAAAGAAATGCGTTGGGGACCACTCTTGCACTCAGTGGGTTAATGGGATAACCAGACAAACAGCTCTGTGATTTAGCAGGGACATTATAAGCAGGATAGATAAATGGGACATGTATCCATGTTGTCTTGGATTCACACACTCATTGTGCAACTGACTTACTGGAGAAGCCAATGTTTTTAACCTAGGATTTCAATGTGTAGCACACACATTGATATCCTGGGCTGAGCATTGGGGTCTCCTGTAAGTTGAGTTGCTGTTTCCCTAAGGGTGTAACAGACTTCACCAGTGATAACACATGTCCACTTAGTCTGGTTGTTCGTTAGCCCATGTACTGAGATATGTCAAAGTGGAGCCAAATCTCAGAACATGGATTATACTGAGCAATACAGATACTGTGGACAGGTATTCACTGTGGAAGTATGTCCCCTGTATCACCTCTTCATCACTCCCACAACACATTGGTGCATCACTGCCACCATCATCTGTTTACATGGATACATCACAGAGTCCAGTCACTGGCAAACAAGTGGTGGACTCCTGTGATGTGGGTGATGCCTTTCCATGTATGGGGCATACTCTACCCTGGGTGTGGTAACACATTGACATATGTGTTCTCAAATATATCCGCCTACAGACACAGATAGAATGGTGATGGTTCATCTTTATTGTGTCTCAAAGTACATTAGAATGTACATGTGTTTTGTGTGTGTATTGCCTATATGCATTGAACACCTGTATGAGAACACTAAATGTACTTTGAAACTAAATCGTAATACTTCAGTAACACTGCTGCCCTGCTCATGTGTTGTCCATGAGGTTTGACAACTCTGTAGCTGAGCATCCTGACTGTACAGGTTAAAACACTCAAGAATTAGTGTTTTCTGTGTCTCTATGAGAATGTTCCAGTAGAGGTTTGTGTGAACCTCAGGTCAAACTTTGCATCACCAACAACATCACCATAAACAGCAAGGGGTGATCTTCATGAAGGTGTTGTCAAGACATCAATCCAGTCACATGGAAGATCCTCAGTTCAAGGATGGATCATGTTACGGATGCCTGCGGGACAAGAGGACAGGATTTGGAGCAGTAGACCTGAACTGATCATCAAGCAACAACAATTTAGTCTTTTTCATCCCCTCAGTTTTCACAGTTACAGGTGAGTGCACAAACCATTGCTTGACAATGTGTTGTGTACTCATCTGTAACCAATTCTGTGGGGAACTAAGGACATGTGCATCAGTCCTAGGGATATGTGCCCCTGACATGTATACACACATTAACAAGTGTTCTGAGAGCTCCATGGAAGTAATGACATTGTGCTGCCACTGTGAAAGTGACAGTGGCAGCCCAATATCATTTGTTCCATGGAACTGTTAGGACACATTTGTTGATGTGTGTATTCATGTCAGGGGCACATACGTCTGCACACTCACAGGTCTGCATGGAGTCCGTGGTAATCTGATCTACGTCTCATGAGCTCTACATTGTGTGCCCATACCACTGTACATCCACCCGTGCTGCTCTTCTCAGCTGTAGCACAGTACAGGTCCCATATTGAGTCTGATGTCCCTTCTAATGCATATCATTAGATAATACTCTTTCGCTACTGGGCTAGCATGGTTGTTCAGGCTATAATCATGGCATATCCAGTTAGTTGCTGTCAATCAAGCCGTGTAAGGTGATGAACATGGGTAATATGTTGTACCTTGTTTATCCTGGGGGTGTGCGTGATATCCTTGGGGTCTGTATGTCAACGTGGAGAGTGGAATGGAGGATGGTTGCTGAGTCCACACACACAATTTTCCACGTCCACTGCCAGTGCAGTGCTGTGTCACTGTTCCTGTGGGGTGAGACAGAACAAAATGTGCAGTGTGGTTAGTGTCACAGGACTGATGGGGGACTTGCATGGATTGTTTGCATGCATGTGTTATACTCACAGGTGAAGTATTCCGTGATGAGCCTGTCTCTGATCTGTGCCCCTCTCATAGTCTCCTCCACATGCCCGATGTCCATGGCCACTTCCTGTATGGGGGGGTCCGGGATGTGCTCCAGCAGCCTGGTGTCCACTGCGATGTTGTGCAGTATTGCGCACGCCACAATGATGTCACACACCTTAGCCGGTGCATACTGCAGTGCTCCCCCAGAGTGGTCCAGACATCGGAATCTTGACTTGAGGAGCCCAAATGTCCGCTCAATAGCATTCCTGGTTCTGGCATGAGCCTGGTTGTAGCTTTCCTGGGCATGTGTTTGGGGATTGGCCAGAGGGGTCAGTAGCCAGGACTTGCATCCATAGCCAGCATCACCTGTGTAATGTGAGTGACATGGTGAAACAGGGAGCACATGTTGTGTGAATGATGTTTTGTGTGGTGGACGTAGTAGCTGTGGGTCAGGTGCATGCTGAGCTGAGTGGTGTGTACGCCTGTGTATGTGGTGTGATTTTGTTTTGTGAACTCACCCAGTAGCCATCCCCCTGTAAAGGTTCCATTCTCAAAATCTCTGTGGACTGAGGAGTTTTGTAGAATGTATGCATCATGTGTGCTGCCAGGATATTTTGCACAGACATTCATGATCCTCATGTTGCTGTCACACACCATCTGCACGTTGATGGAGTGGAAGTTCTTCCTGTTGATGAATATCTGTGCGTCACGTGCTGGGGCCTTAATCCGGACATGGGTGCAATCTATAGCACCCATGACCCTGGGCATGCCTCCCTTTGCGTAAAAGGCCTGCTTGACGTGTATCCAGTCCATGTCGGTGGTGAGAAAATGTATATAGGTACTGGCCTTGCTTTTGAGGGCTGGCAGGACCTGGGCCAGCACTCTGGAGAATGTGGCCTGTGACATGCCAGATGCGTAACCCTCAGTGGACTGGAAGGCCCCGCTTGCCATGAAGTGTATGGCACAGAGTAGTTTCTGCAGGCCAGTTAGGGCATGGTTGTGGATGTAGATGGGATCCACCTGCTCCTTGATGACCTCATACAAGGCAATGATGCTGTCAGGCCTCAACCTGTAGCGATCAATGACCTCGTCATCAGCCATTCCAAAGAGTGTGACCCTTGGGCGGTATACCCTGGGCCTTGGTGGTCGTCTATACATCCTGTGCCCTCCAGGTGGGGATGGACTCCTGTGTGGCTGCTGAGCCAGAGCCTCCTCACTTGCAACAGGTGAAGGCTGTTGATGAGGTGTGCTTGGAGTTTGCTGATGTTCCCTAGCTCTCTCCCTTGCACGCCTTCTCCGCAGTCTTCGCAACAATATGTAACCCAACATACTGTTTGCTCTCTCTATCTGTCTTTATCTCTCTCTCTCTCTCTCTACCTCTCTCTCTCTCTCTCTCTATCTCTCTCTCTCCCTCCCTGAGTGGAAAACAAGCCACAAGTGAGTGTGTTGAGTTGTCCCTTTAAGTACTTGCTAGGGCGTTGTGTAGGTGTGGTGATGAGGTGAGTGCTGACCAATGGTGAGTTGTTTTTGTCCAGGTAAGTGTTAGCAGGTGTGTGTGTGTTATAAGATGTGGTGTGTTGTGCTTGTTCTGTGTGTGCCATTTGCGGGCGTGCAGTTGTGGGGTGCAGGTCGCGTGTTGATGTTGCCCAGGTGAGCTTGTATTTGCAGGGTCCGCTTTGTGTGATGACCCCCATTGTTCCGTGCCATGTTGTGTTGTTGTTTTTTTGTGTGTCATTGTTCCTGTGGTGTTGGTTGTTGTTGTGTGTGTAGTGATTTGTGTTGTGTGTGCATGTTTTTGTGTTGTTTTGGCATTGCACGGGTTAATTTTCCCATTTACATGGTTGTGCGGTAAGCCTTTTGTGTGTTTTCCTCTGTAACGGGTGTTTAGTTTTGGCCGTTAAGTGTCTAACGTGTGTGGGAAGTCGGTCTTAACTTTTAGCCGTTAGGTGTGTCTTTTTTTCAGCCGTTATCAGTACCGCAAGCCTTTGAATAGCTCTGGGGTATCTTGTTCCATGCGTCTGAATGCACGTAAGTGTATCGGCCGTAAGGATTCTGCAACTGCCGTTAGCTGTTGTTTAGACGGATCTTTGAATTGCAACATGACACTTAACGCACCCGTTAGTGATTTTTTTGGTTAACGGCTGCCTTTAAATCGAGCCCACAGTGTGGTGCTGTGCATCTAATGTATTTGAGATAATTATTTAAAAAATGTCAACTTTATTGAAAATTCTCTGCATGTAAAAGGTCCATGTGCCTGCATACAATCGCCCACTCTGCTTCCACCCTCCCCCTAATTACAAGCACCCACTGAAAAATTTCAAAGCTGCCATGCATTATGGAAATGCAATGCTTTAATGAAAATAGAAATTTTCTTAATCACAATTCCAATCCATCAATTTATCTCTGATTTAATTGAGCTAATATAATTATTATTGATATGTTCCCTTTAATGAGTGCTCTAAACCACTTGAGCACTGTGTTTCTCTATAAGCAAACTTTTTAATTTACGTGCAATAGACAAAAACTGTCTTATTAATTAAAGTAGAACTAACACCTTCTAATAATAAAAGCCTATCTTCAATCAGTTCTGAATGTCCGTGGAGGCGGACCTGACAGTAGCTAGCAAGACAATAGGACCTCAGACTCTGCTCACTGCACATGACAATCTTAACCCTTTAACCCTTTGAGTGTCAAAGAGGTATCCAATGCATTGCGTTGCAATGCATTGGATACCTCTTTGGCATTCAAAGGGTTAAGGGACAGGGAGTTATGTAACACATTGCTTCACAATGTGTTGAGAACCCCTTGGTCCTTAACCCCCGTGGCAATTCTTCAGGTAAGACTCAGTGACGGTCCTGGCATGTCATGGAATTCAGGTGTCCCCGTGTTGCTGCTGCATGCTGCTCGGGGACTCCTGAACAAAATACGTGGAAAAAGATGCCCGTGGTCCTTAACTGCCGGATGCACACAGCACGGACAGTTCTTAAGGTGTTAAACGGTTAACTAGGATCTATTTGAAAAAAAAAAACTGCCAGCAACTGTCATGGCTGCCTCCATGGACCTGACATCCAGGACTGACTGATGATGTTATGTCTGAAACAAAGTCATAAGGGCAAAATTCATAACAGCCATTAGTAAGGAAAGTGTGTGTGTGTGTGTGTGTGTGGGGGGGGGGGCTATTATTAAGAGCTATTAATTCTTCTTTCTTGATCCTCTCAATCCATTGGAGCCGTCTTTAGCACCCCAGAGGGTTAAAAACTATTTCTTATTAACATTACATTTATAAAGTAACATGCAAATCAAAGTCTTTTATTTACACATTTTAAAGTCTATTCTTTATTAATATTTTTAAAATGGAACTGTCACTTCTTAACAAATAGGTCATTTTGAAGTAAATTTAAAGAGCGCCTATATTTGTCTTAGCCTTTTATTTAAATCAGTAGTTTATGAGATACTTAGCTTTAGTTATTTGGAAGTTTATGAAAATGAGCTAGTACTTCATGGTAGAAAGTGACAGTTGGGAGGGGGAAATATAAATAAAGCATAATGTCTCATAAACAATCTTTTGTAAGTAAAACATGTCGTAAATATAGGTGATGTTCAAAACTCTTTCAAAATCACCAAAAGTTCAATTTAACATACATGGTTCATTTTAAGTGGCAATTATAATTTGTTAAGTCTACAATGGGAATAGACAGTTAAAAAAAGCCTATTACTGTGCAGCCCCAAAACTGTTCCTGTCCACCATTTAGGTTGTCATAAAACGGCCCTAGTTGACCGGCAGCATGCTGGACCACCACCCAGTCACAAACTCTGTGGAGTTCCCTTTAGACTTATAACATCCATTTGTAAAACCCATGTGGGTTAGGCTCTACAGGGACTGTGGGTCAGGCTGAGGTGTCTCAGTTCAGAGTCTACCATTATTTCAGTGAGGGAGATCATGGGGTATCATTTCAGACCACCATTCCGCACTCTCACTGGTCGGCTCACAAAGCATCTTGGCTTTTTCAGTACATCTATTTATGATTGTTGCCATTTAAATGTGCTTAAAATGTATCAAGCTGTGTGTGAACAGATCTTGGACTTGCTATGTAGTTTGAAGAAAGATAAATTGGGTATTAAAGGGATAGTAATGTTTCACAAAAACAGCAACTCCAATTTATCTTCATAGTATTTGGGTCATTGAGAGTGTTATTTCAATACTGTCAGAGTTGTAGTTCAAGAGTAATCCTATAATATAAAAGGCCAGAATGTCTATCCGATGCAGTCATGCGCAGTTAAGACTGCCCAAATGTACATACTGCTGGGAGCATTCTGTGCACTCAGGCAGTCTGTACTGCGCATGACTGCATTGCATGCGCTGCCAGTGAGGTGGCGGCAGTACGCAGAGCAGGACCAGCCTCTTTACCTCAATGGACCTTGGCCCGTGTACATGGGTTTTTACACTAGTTGAATGATAAAATATCCCCTTTCCGCCACTTTTATCTAATGTAAGCTGCCTCCTCCACCTGGTCTCTTGACCAGACAAGTTGCAGCAAAGGACAATCTTCTTACTGTGAGCATAAGGAAAACTCGGCTGCCTTGACAGATTTTTCAGGTTTTTCCTTATGCTCACTGAAGATTGCCCCTTTCTGCGATCCATCTGGACAGTCCTGCTGCTCTGAGGTGAGCAGTGTTACATCAGTAAAAGGGACAGGAAGGGGGATACTTTATCATTCAATTACTCTTGAACTACAACTCCGACAGTATTGAAATAACACTCTCCATGGCCCAAATACTATGAAGATTAATTGAAGCTGCTTTTTTTGTGAAACATTACTATCCCTTTAAGGTTGCCAGGTGGTACAAAAACAAATTAAATAAACTCCAAGTTCTGAAGATAAATATAATAATGAGGCATTATGGCCACTGGGACACCAGGTTTATGAATGCTGAGCTCCTAAGTAGCAAATTACTTGGATATTAAAATGTTCTCATTTCTGCCACAGGGACCAGTGCAATTAAATACGCTTAAGGGAGGGAGATGATCAGTTAAATAATGTGGCTGCAAACTAATGTTTCAAAAGGAGCAAGAGAAAAAGCACTCTCGCTGTTTTTTTTCTTACAACTACATAAAAGGAGTGAAGGGACTCCAAAAAGAAAATCTCATACACGAGGCACACTTTCCAAAGTCTGTTAATACCAAAATAAGTTTTATAAGTACACAAAATACATTCAGTAGCTTAAATTTAAAAGATAATAAAATCAGAAGGAGGGAGATACTTATAGCCATAAATATATGATGAACAGCCTAAATGTCTAAGATGTAATGTAATTGCAATGGATGTCCCCAAAATTATTTACTCTGACTGAAAATAGTAAATATTTGTTGAAATACTGTGTTCTATTACAACAACTATTGTGTATATTATCTATGTGTTATATACTGTTCCGTCAGTAGGTGGTGCTGTTTTAGATTTCACTGTTCACTGTCTTTATGGTATCTTCTTGTTTGTCTTCAATAAAAACTGCATGGAAGGCTGCAGCCATGTTTTAGCGCAGATAAGACTGTATACACTTTATTTTCTGTAGAGCTTTAAAGAATTTCCAATAATATCACACCTTAATACACAAAAAGTGATACCTCTAATATCTACATATTAAAGTGTAAGTGCTAATATAAAAAAGTTAAACCATTAAAGTGCATCAAGCAAATACTTATTAAGTGAACAATCCGAATAGAACACAGTGGAAGATGGCACAATAAGAGTCAACCCTCATGTCAACCATCCAAATCAAGGGATGTCCCCTGGCAAAGCCACTTGTGGCAATACGCGATGGTGATATTTGTATTGTTCACTTGATATTTTTTAACAATTTATTTAAAAATGTTTTGTATTAAAAAATAGACATTTTTAGATGAACAAATAAACATCCAAAACATACAGACATGAGCGATTTCTTTAACCCCTTAAGGACCGGCTGCGCACGCACGCAGCCATCACTTAAGGATCACGGAGCATTTTTTTTAACTCATCTGATTCCGGACTCCCCGAATAGCGTGTAGCCACGGAATTCCATGACGTACATGTATGTCCTTGGTCGGCCGGCACTTGAGGACCACGGGGCTTTATTTCTAAGTTCCGGTTCAGGGCTTCCGGAGCGGCGTGCAGCCGCCCCGGGAGCCCTGAACTCCATGCCGTGCCAGGACCGTCACTGGTCCTTACGTGCCAGACCGCCTAGATGGTCCTGGCACGTCAATGGTCCTTAAGGGGTTAAAGTATGTTTTGGATGTTTCTAAAAAAATGCCTATTTTTTAATTCAAAACATTTTTTAAATAAATTGTTATATAGATTTTGATAACACGTTTGAGACATCCTCTCTCATTTTTTGTTTTTAAATATCCCTTTGGAAGCAGGCTGGAATTATACAAGGAGGGACAAGCTTATATTATCTGCAAGTGATTATCCACACCACTGTATTTTTGCAGATGCCGTCGAGACCAGCTCCATGAGTGCCATCAGTTGATGTTATGGATATGTGTAATCGGCGCTCTACATTTTAGTATTTCTGCTTGCACTTTATTTCTTTCAATAAAAGCAATAAACCCTGAGAAATAGCCTTGACTACTTGATATTAACCCTTTGGGTGTCAGAGAGATATCCAATGCATTGCGTTGCAATACGTTAGATACCTCTCTGGCACTCAAAGAGTTAAAGGACAAGTAAACCTTCAGCATGAAACATTTTAATTGAAACAGCATGATTCCATGATTACCAATATGCACTGAAGATCGCTGTTGCAGGCTAAGTATGCTTGCTTGTGTTTACGCTTGTATGTTTCAGACTAAATATATTTTCTGTTATAAGAAACAATAGGTGGTACTAGGGGTGGAGTAAAGTCAAGAACAGGTTGTGGCCATGGGTTGGGCTTAGGGCACAATGGATGCCATAGAAGGCATATACACTCAGCATCCAAAGCACGCTGTCTTGGGGTCATACTTGATTCTAAACTAACCTTCTCCCCCCATATCCAAGCTGTCACTAGAACTTGTCACTTCTTCCTAAAAAATATTGCAAAAATATGTCCGTTCCTCTGCCTATCAACAGCTAAAACACTATCTCAGGCACTTGTTCTCTCTAGACTTGACTACTGCAACATTCTACTCTCTGGTCTTCCTGCTTCTCATCTCTCTCCACTTCAGTCTGTTATCAATTCAGCCGCAAGAATCACCACATTTGCTCCCAGATACCTTCCATCTCATCTCCTCCTGAAATCCCTCAACTGGCTACCTATAAAGTACCGTATTTCTTACAAGATTCTCCTCCTCTCCTGTAAGTCACTCTGTTCTTCAGCACCCTCTTACATTTCTGCCCTTATCTCCCGCTACACCCCTTCCCGTCCCCTACGGTCTTCTCAAGGGTTCTTCCTGTCCTCTCCCTACACAAATCGAGCCATCTCTCGACTACAATCTTTCTCACTGGCTGCTCCTCGACTCTGGAATGCCCTCCCCATCACCATTCGCCAATCATCCACAATCATCACTTTCAAGCAACTCCTCAAAACCCACCAGCTCAGGGAGGCATCTCAATAGCAATGTCCTCCTTCTGCACACTGACAGTCACATCAGAATCCTTCTGCACTTCTTTCACCACACCTTGTACCTGCGCTTATAATACTCCTCCTAGTGTCTCTGTTTGTCAATATGAATTCAGCCTAGATTGTAAGCTCCTTGGGGCAGGGTCCCTTTCCTAGAGTATGATTCCCTTGCTGCACTTTCCCTCACAAATAATGTAATGATTGTACTTAACCTTAATGCTCTTAACCCCAGTTCTGTCGTTTTTGTATTGTATTATTTCAACTTCTGTTAAGCACTGTGTACATGTATGGCGCTATATAAATAAAGATACATACATACATACAAGGAGAATAATGAAGTCTTACTCCTCTCCAAAACAGAGACCCACTGCAGCAGATTCTAGTCATAGCAATCTTCCATACCTTCCAAGTCTTCCTCTTAAGCAGGGGGAGTCCACCTTTGATACCTGAATCCTAATCTCTCTTTCTTACCACCCTGGTGCCCCTCCTTTTAGGAGATCAGACTGTGAGGTGGATATAAGTGTATCGCATTGCTCCACAGCAATAAAGCTCTCATTCATGTTTGCTTACATTTCAGTGCATGCATTTGTATATTGATCTGTGTAACTAAATACTTTTGTCTTGCTCTAAATCATTTGTTCATTTGCACAAAGAGGTATCAATACATTATAAAATAGCCTAAAAATTATTGACAATGCCCTGCCTACCAACCACATCCCCGGCAACAAAATGTTCCCGCTTTTGGTCATTGGAAATATTGGGAGGTATGGTCTTCCTAGACATAATATTATCATTATTAGCAAATGTCATTCTTCTCTTTTGGGTACTTTGCAAAGATGTAAATCCCACCCTGGTAACATTACCACCACGCCTAGGCAAGGAATAGGGGAAATGATGGTATTTTAAAAGGTTGAATAAGGTGCAGTATAATCATAATTTGCCCAGGTATTGTGGCTGCTTGGTGATATATATTCCATATCTGTTAGAACAGACACAGCAGCAACACCAAAGGATATTCAGGTGCTTAGACATAAAGATACAAATGTTTGAGTCCCTTCCTATGCTGAACACCGGAAACTGGATGTGTTTTCTTTACTGAAGAAGGCAGGAGACTATAGATGTATTGGTGTCTCTCAACCCCAAGCACATAGTAATTGGGGTCAGGGGATCAATATATCCATTTTATTTTTTAATTCCTTCACCCAACAATAAGAGTTAAGAGCATAGAGGTGTGTAACTAACACCCATTCTTGCTGTTTAATCCCCACCTTTTTCAAGCCTTGTTATACCGGTGACTTTAGTGTAGCATTTCAACACTGTACTATTTGACCTAAAATAGAACAATGGGCCCTCAGTCAGTCAGTTTTCATGGGTTTTTATCGCCTTGCATGATGCAGTTGAACTTAGCTTGCTGCAGCTTTCCTGCATTCACTGTAGAATGGAGGGAAGTTGTGGCAAGGATGAACTGTACACTGCTTATGGGTTTATGTGTAAATCATATCTAAAGAGAACACTGGATTTTGCAATACTCATTGCAGCCTCCATTGAATGGCCAGTCAATGGGGGCATTAGTTTTTCGAGTATAGTTCACTCAAATGAGGGCTAGGCAGCAGTCACAGATGCCCCCCAACCCTTCGGAGAAGGAATTTCCAGGGGAAAACATGGCAGTACCTTAAATAACATAAGAAACTGAAACACGTCACTATCTCTTTCATGTTCTAAATGCCTGGGCGAAAATATCCTTACAGAGACATAAGTAATCACCAAAACTCTCTTCAAAACAGTGTTTTCAGACCTGGGTAGTGTAACTATGACTAGTAAATGACTTCTTCCATTCATCTCCACTGGGTATCAGAATTACCATTGTCCGTAGGTTAGAGGTAAGATCAGATTTATATCTCATGTGTTTGAGGCAAAGCACCCTTAGCCCTTCTCATGGACACACCCCCAGTCCTCTGAATAATGGGAATCTGGCTTTAGTTAAAGGGATAGTAATACTTCGTTTTATCTTTATTTTATTTTGTAGGCATTAAAAAAACATGAAGAACGATATAAGTCTTATCTCTCAAATCTTTATGGTTTAAGAGATATTCACAAGCAAAGTATCCCCCCCCAGTTCAGCCAGATCAGAAGGGAGGTGCCCAGGTAGACTGCAGAGAGGGACAATCTTCAATTAAGATAAGGGAAAAAGCTGAAAAGCTTGTCAAGGGGGGCAGGGCTTTCATTGCTCTCATAGGAAGAAGATTGTTCCCTTCTGTTATCTGTCTGGTCTATGGACTGGATTCCACATCTGAGAAGAGATGGCTTACACTAGGTAAAAGGGGCGGGGAGGGGAACTTTGCTTGTGAATATCTCTTAAACCATAAAGGTTTGAGAGATAAGACTTACATCATTCTTCATGTTTTTTTAATGCCTACAAAATAAAATAAAGATAAAACGAAGTATTACTATCCCTTTAAAATAAACGTTTTGGTCTAGTCTTTGGAGATAAAAGTATTTTCTCTAATTAATACAACTATACATTTGCATCCCAACCTAAATGAGGAAACCTCACAAACAACAACACAGCTTCTTTAAAAAGCAATTCTGTTCCTTAAAACATCTGTTTTTATTACTCCTTTACGTTAACACCTCAATAATTTTGATGGCAAAATGTTGCCACTTCTGCAGTGTATAAATTAGAGAAATTAGTTATTTTACTGCCATGTGGATAGCAGCTGAAATGAAAAAAGTCACATGCGGAAATAATGTCATAAATGACGAACAGCATAGATTTTTGTATATGTTTGATGGTTTTGGGCTTAAAAAATGAATGGAATCATTCAAGTAAATATTACAATATCATATTTTTGTGATTAATTTCCTCTGTTTTCTTAGAAATCTTCAACAGTAATAATAAGATTGTACTGTTTGTACTGTTTCATGGGTTGGCAATCTGAACTTCTCCACTGTTGTTTGACTACACGTCCAGTCATCAGGATGTTTGTAGTGTCTGCCAATCCACTGCATTGAACACAGTTGTCAATTGAATATAAAGGGGAGATGCTCTAAGGCACGATAAAGATGTGATAAAGCAGAGATGACTTCTCCAGTTACAGCAGTACTCCAAGTCCTATGTTGTTCTATGGAACCAAAGCTTTGTAGCTTTTACTACATAGGTTCTATAGGATAACATAGGAACTGGAGAAGTGATGTCACTGGAGAAGTCATCTCTACTTTATTACCTCTTTATCACGCCTTAGTGTATAACCCCCAATATTTTGAGACTTTTGCCTCGACACATGCAAAAACCAGAAAATACTTTTTCCTGCTCTTATTCTAACGGCAATGCATTTAACTCTTTGAGTGCAGAGGGTTATCCAACACATTGCTTTGTAATGCATTGGATACCCCTATGGCACTCAAAGCATTTAACACCATTTTATTACATGAATAATATACACAAAAGTGAAGTGGACTAGCATCAAACATGATGTATCTCTTTGCTTCCTTAATTAGGGTGATTAAAGTTGAAGTCTGAGGGAAAACATGAAAAACAGGTAAATTGTATACCTCCCATTCTGAAATTGCCCTTAAGTCATATTAGTGTTAACCCTTTGAGTTCCAGAGGGGTACGCAATGCATTGCATTGATTTTACAATCAAATCACTAGGGACTCTTAAATACTCCAGTACTAGATCTTGAAAAAACAATCTGGTTTATAGACTTAGAATCCTGAAGAATGCCCCTAGGTGATTATGTTCCGTTGCAATATTATACTTATGTTGCTTAGTTTGCTTCGTATCATTCTGTGTACATTGAATGTTTGTATATTTAAATTATGTAATGTACCTTTAAATTTCAATTAAAATATCCCACTGAAATTAAAGATAATTCCCCCCACACACCCATTCTGTGGTGCTCATCTTTAACTTGATGGATAACATCCTAAACCACCATTTCAGGCAAAAAAAAAATGAGAAACTGAGAAATTTCAGGAAATCTGGGGGAAAATGCCCTAAGATACGATATAATGGGGAAATATGTATGCTGATGTTTGGGAATTAATTCACCTTGGAGAACAGGACATGCTTTACCATATTCGCTATGAATTAGGTATGTAAGGGGAGGGGGAGAAACACTGATCATTAGCATATGATCTTTGCATAAAGCTGCAGATGTGTTCTAATGGCAGGTTGTAAAATAAGAGAATGTTAAAGTGACAGCCAGCCTCCTTGTTAACCGTACATATTAGAAATCAAAATAACACAGACTGTCATAGTTTGAAGCACAAGGTAGCAGATGCACAAGTCTCAGAGTTCTCACTATGCAGATTGCAAGCACAAATTTAATGTTTCTTTTTTTTTCTTTGTACAGTAAAATTAGTGAAACAAGGAAGAGAAGAAGACAGAAGAAAAGAAAATGCGTACTGCATTTTTTACCAGACACAATTTAATTGAGCCCTATGAATACACGAATAATATTACACCTGTGTTGGCCAAAGTGCACTCTCAATTTTTGTGTAGTCTACCCACGCATTGAAGTTTGCACAGACATGCCAACAAATAAACAACAAACGATGAACTACAGTTCATAAAACAATTGATGGAAAAAGACTCCGAGGTTACTTTAGACGTAAATTGGTTGGCTTTGTCCACAATGAATGTACAGGTCAACCATTCAGAGGATGTGCTTTTATATACTCCTTCAATTTTTCTATTTGAAATAACTATAATAACAGAAGGGTCAATAATCTGGATAGTACTTTGTGTTTATTGATCATTACATGAATTATTAAAGTAACTGGGAGCTAGAACATTTTTAAGAGTTCTATCTCTTCTATGAACTACTTTGGGATGTTTGGGAAGTGTATGTTTAATAAGAGGATCGTTTAAAAGTATGGGCTTGTGCTTATTGAATATTTTATATCTTTAGATGAAGTAAATAAAAGAGGACAATCTGCAAAATGACTATTGTTATTGCTGATTTCCTTGATTAGATTAGATAATTACGGTACTCTTTTTTTCAAAGTCTTCATAGAAAAACACTGGCACCCTGGGGTAACCTTTGAAAATATTGCACTCGAAATAACGTGCAACGTAAAGGAGCATTAACCATGGCGCCTTGATGAAAACGGCAACATGAGAATCTCGCCTTGCATCAAAAGAGCAAGATTCTCATGTCATGGCATTAAACATAATTTCTGCATTGCTGAGTCTGACTCAAGCTTCACCCCAGGTACCTTGCTTTGACCGATTATGATGATGATGATACCGGCTGCCCCTGCCACTTCTCTGCACAATCCCCCCCCGGGCTCTCTCTCCCCATCTCTGCATGCAGAATGACAGGCCAGAGCAGAGCATGCAGAGAATGGGAGAGAGAGACTGGCGAAGCACTCTGCAACATGCTGAGAAGGGCCAGCATGCACTCCCTAAACAGAGGAAAATGTAGGGGAAGCATACAGTGCAATCACACAAATATACTAATATGCAATCAGACTAATAATGAAGACAGAAATCACAGCGCATAATTGACCAGTGAATCATCTCGCCCTCTCTGCAACATTTTGGAATCCCCATTGCCTGGGGATTACATTGGCCGCTGCACCCCTTGGATTTCAGCAGCTATCATTAATCAGTCAAAACAAGGTACCCGAGGTAAAGCTTGACTCAGACTCAATGTAATGCAAAAACTACATTTAATGCCGCAACATGAGAATCTCACGCTTTTGATGAAGGGCTGATTCTCATGTCGCCTTTTTAATCAAGGTTAATGTATCTTTATATTGCACATTCTTTTGTGGGTGACATTTTCAAAGTGAACCCTAAGTGGGAACCCATAGTATACCAAAGTGCTACAGCAACCTGTTTGAGAACCACTGATATATGTACATCAGTGCCAAATGAATTATGTGCCAAGCAGCAGCTCACAGACATAGGATCATTTGTAGAATAAACAAAAATTGAGCAAATTTGGGCAAACCAGCTATGTCCCAGGTGACAAACTGCCCATTGATTGAAATTAGAATTTAAACTCCCTTAATGCTAGAGAGGTCTTCAATGCATTGCCAGGCAGGGTTAAAGACCCTGTAGATAAATGTGAATTAGTATTTTTTCACTATCATGCAGTTAGTTTGGCCCAGAATTTAACCACTTTTGTCTTATGCATATGGTACAAAACTCAGATAATAGATGCACTTGTAGTATTCCAAGAGATTGCAGCTGCTTTTTTCCCGATTGTATGTTCATAAACTTAAAGGGATAATAATTAGTGTTGAGCGAGCACCCCGATGCTCGGGTGCTCGGGTGCTCTGACCGAGCACCCCCTGAGGCTCGAGTGCTCGGCCGAGCACCCGAGCCCCATTGAACTGCATGGGGCGACACGAGCATTACACCAGGCACCCCCTGCTCTGATGAGGGGAGGGTGCCTGGTCAATGCCCCCCTTCATCTCCGCTATGCCCCCTTCATCTCCAAATGCCCCCTTCATCTCCGCAATGTCCCCCTTCATCTCCGCTATGCCCCCTTCATCTCCGCTATGCCCGTCTTCCACAATGTCCCCCTTCATCTCCGCTATGCCCCTCTTCCACAATGTGCCCCTTCATCTCCGCTATGCCCCTCTTCCACAATGTCCCCCTTCATCTCCTCTATGGCATAGCGGAGATGAAGGGGCACATTGTGGAAGAGGGGCATAGCGGAGATGAAGGGGGACATTGTGGAAGACGGGCATAGCGGAGATGAAGGGGGACATTGTGGAAGAGGGGCATAGAGTCTATGCCCCTCTTCCACAATGTCCCCCTTCATCTCCGCAATGCCCCCTTCATCTCCGCAATGCCCCCGTACCTCCAGTCCCTGGTGGTCCAGCGGAGCGTCTTCGGATCTGTGCCTCTTCCGGCACAGATCCCCGCCACCCGAACATGGCGGGTGAGCACATGGCGGTACTCGACGAGTACCGCCATGTGCCGAGCAGAGCGATGCTCGAGCCGATCCGAGCATCGGCCGAGCACGCTCGCTCAACACTAATAATAATGTTTCACAAAAGCAGCAGCTCCAATTAATCTTCATAGTATTTGTGCCACAGAAAGTGTTATTTCAATACTGTCAGAGTTGTAGTTCAAGAGTAATTGAATGATAAAGTATCCCCCTCCTGCCCTTTTACCTAGTGGAAGCCACCTCCCCTCAGATGTGGAATCTGGTCACTTGACCAGACAGTTCACAGCAAGGGACAATCTTCTTACTGTGAGAACAATGAAATCCCTGCCCCCTTGACAAGTTTTTCAGGTTTTTCCCTTATGCTAATTGAAGATTGTCCCTCTCTGTGATCTATCTGGACACCACCTTTCTGTTCTGTGATGAGCAGTGTTACATCAATAAAAGTTGCAGGAGGGATATATTTTATCATTCAATTACTCTTGAACTACAATTCGGACATTATTGAAATGACACTCTCCATGGCCCAAATACTATGAAGATTTCTGGAGCTGCTTTTATTATAAAAAAAAACATTACTATGCCTTTAAGAGTTTTTATTGCAGCTCAAACTTATTTTTCTCAAACTTTTAAGAGACAGCACCAACTGGGGACCATAAGACAATTTTTTTAAATATAATGCTCTCTATGGGATGCTTTGAGTGAATGAGTCCGGCTCCCAATATTAAGTGATGCGAACAACAACACCTAGGGAAAATGCAATACAGACACACATATGTACTAAGAATTAGAGATACAAGGGTAGGGGGAGAGACTCTGATCATTAGCATGCCATCCTGGAGTAAAGATGTCAATGTATTGGGGAGGGCATTGGAGAGCAGGGAAGATTCACAGAGACTTCAGCAAGAAGAACAGCAACCCTCATTCTGCCAAAAATCTTGAAACCCTTACTGACCTCCTGGATGAACTGCAAAATGCTGTTTTTATGTTGCTGTTTATTACTGCACTTCATCTTTTTTATTAAATATTGAGCACATTGTGCGCTGATTTTCTTTTATTGATTCCGTTCTGAAAACACTGAATTTCAAAGCTGAAAGTAGAGATGTACGGGGGCTATAATTATGACATACAAAACCATGCTCATGCTCAGTTCTTGCATTATTTCCCAGACACCTTAGAGCAAGGAGTTGAAGTCTGAGAGAAGCTGGAGGGCTTCATGATGCCCATAACTGCCACAAATGATCTATTAAATCAAAGCTAATCATTTATATTGCTCATAGACTACTATATCATAATGTATCCATTGACAGCAAGACAGAAATACACACTGACACTACAAAAATGAGGTTATCAGATAGTCTTCTTATTTCAATTAGATATGTAGAATTTGAAGCTGATTTCCCCTCAAAGTATATTCAGAAATCCCTTTATCGGTGGTGGGGGGTGGATATTCCGGTTTTCCTAAGAGTGATTAATAGGTTTCAGCAGAGTAAAATAAAGTGACTATGAAAGAAAGGTAGTATTTGTTTTTTAAATTGAGCTCAGGGCTGCCTGGCGAATTCACTTCTGCTGGAGATGTGAGTGGATGTGTTTTTGCCAAGCATCACCACTGGCTATACAGAGTGCAGAGCTGCATCCACTCACCTCGCTGGACACACTACACATGGCCAGTGTCTTGCTTGGCAAATTCAGATCAGATAGAAATGTGATCGGATGTGACTTCACCAAGCAGTACTGCTGCTTTGTGCAGTGTGTCTGGCGATGTGAGCGGATGTGACTCTACTCTGTAAGGCCAGCGGTGCATATGACTTCGTCAAGCAGCACTGCTGGTCTAATGCAGTGCAGAGTCACATCATGACTTATATAAGGTCAATTAGATTGTATAACTAATGTAACCTCTCACTTTGAATAGCTGCATAACTTGGGACCCTTGTTGTCATATAACAACTACGATACACTGTTTGAGTGTCCCCTCACTATCTCAATTGATTGCATAGGTACATCGATAGTATCTAATTAATATATCAACCTTGTTACTTTACTGTTACTCTGCTATTGTTATCTGATAAATAGCTTATACTTAATTGTCAATATAGTTTACATCTTACAAAGTCAATGTATAAAATTGGATCTAAATACATGGTCTGGTTAAGCTTAGCAGTTAATTCACTACTGTATATACTGAAAATGATACATCAGTGGTGCTATTATTTGACCACTTAAGTGAACAGCGGTTTTATGAAATAGGGTTATCATCATGTAGACATAAACCAAACAAAAGAAAAAGGGAATCTTATAGATACTTGAATAGGGCACAATAGTGATAGAGTCACAAAGAAAGTTTTCAAGACTTTTATCGCTTGTGGTGAAAGTAATAAAACATAACTTTTATTGTTATCACTACTTACTAAAACTCAAACATAAATTAAAAACAAAAAAGAGCCCACAATGCATTGGGGAAACTGTATATAAACTGAGATATATGTTTACCTCTCTCTTATAAGTAACATCAAAGAAACAGATAAAGGGATATATTTGTTAACCCCTGTTTGTCACGTCTTTCTCCTTAATAGCACCATAGAAATATAAGGGGATATTGTTATTAACCCCTATCTCTTCAGAATAGTGATGCTAAGAGGAGCTCTTAAAATAAACCAGCCCCAACAAACCACATGTACGTCTAAATGTATAACTTTCATGTGTTCGTCTAGTGATGCAGTAATGGAAGGTACATAGTATAGAAGCTGGTAGCAAACTGGATTTTTCGTAACGGGGTAAATCTACAGCTATAGATTCTACATTCACTATCCCCAGTGCATAGTGGCGACTACAGTAGTTAAAAGAAACTAATGGCACTCCATATTATATGCGGTCATGCAGAGTTTAATGACCGATAGGATAGCAGCATAGATCGAAGTTAACCTAAATGTGTCAAGGTCTAATCTATTCTTAACATTTCTCTCTGTTTTTCATTGGAGAGTGCCGCAGAGAGACGCCAAAGCGCGTTTCACCATCAGGCTTTATCAAGGCTAAGTGAAAATTTGTCTAATCGCAGTATAAATACCCCCAGTGTCCAATCATGTGTAGCTAAAAATATTCAAATTGTGTAAATTATCATCATGTAGAAATTATGCTAACAAGATCTTTGAGCAGACATACTGTTCAGACACTGAGCAGACACAGTGTCTTGCAATTTAATAGGATCCAGAGGTGCAGCTTGGCAAAGCATCCGCTGACATTCATTTGTATCCGCCTTAGCTATATCCTTTTCATGTAGTCACACTAGGCATGTTGCACTATATGCGATATAGAGACACTAAATCCTTAAATCTACTCACTTCCCCTTTGTGAGTGAACTACTGACTGTTCCACTGGCTTTCCAAATGCGACTTCTGGAAAGACTTGGATATCTCATAAAATACTAAATATATTTTTACACAACTTTTTACTACTTTCAGTGCCACATGTTTATTCAATGAAAACCCTATGGTACTAAAAGGGTTACAGGAGGGCATCTGCCATCTTTGCTCCTTAGCAGAGGCAGCAAACTGTCCCCTGGCTCCATAGGGAGCTACAGGTATATCCCAACATTTCCAACTTCAGGTAGGCGACTTTGGAACTGTGAACTCTGACAGCAATGCTAGCTGACAGAGATTAGTGCATATAGTGAACAGCCACATTAACATATAAACACACCTTGGCCTCAATGCTATTACCAACGCTAAAAAAAAACAGGTGTTGTGTTTTTTTAAGTCAGGTTTTAGCATCCTATTACCCGAGTTGTTAAAACAAAATCAGCGATAATTATAAGCACCTCCAGTCAAAAACACAAACATAGAAAACAACTAAAAACAATATGCAAGTAGAATACTATTACCTATGGTCAGTATTACCACATGTTTTGTGGTTATATTTTTCTGTCAGGAATCCTGCACCTCAGAGTTGAGGCGTAGAAGCCAAAATGACGGTTTCAAAACCATTGTTGTTCAAACAAAAGCAGTGCAGAATACATTATACATCATAGAGATCTAACATAGAGTGCCCCTTCAACATATTAACCCCTTCTATGAAATTTGACATATAGTGTTCCCATGACCTTCTTTCACCATTTTAATTCAACAAATATTGTTTACATTCAACATATTAAACCCCCCCTTTGAAATTCAACTTATGTGCTCCCATGACTTTCTTTCTCCATTTTATTTTGACTTTGTTTCTTCTCCAATTTAAATTGACATGTCCTCATTGTATATGTATTGCATGACCAACCCTATTAGTGACAGAGTGGTAGCTATACATTTCAATGTGTTTGCTACTCCTCTGTTACTCAAAGGGTTAATAGGCCAGGTATGCGACCGCATACCTTGCCTGTATATGTGTAATAAATGTTATTTTTTATTGTATTAAAAAAAAGTTCAGACCTCAAGGAGGGCATCAGAACCCCTCCTGACACCCCCTAGCAATGATCACCTATCCAGTAACCCCTACATGAATATGACAATGGCTCATTAAACAGCATTTCCATATGCAAATAAGCTATTGTTGAAGTGCAAAAACTGTAAATCTAGCACAGGCATTGAGATGCATGGTGATAATGGCTGATTAGTGGCAGATTGATAGGTATATGATGGCAAAACACGTTAGTGCATACTGGCGATGTCCCCTCAACACAAATTCATTAGTGATGAGCGAGCACCCCAATGCTCGGGTGTTTGGGTGCTCTGACCGAGCACCCCCTGAGGCTCGAGTGCTCGGCCGAGCACCCGAGCCCCATTGAAGTCAATGGGAGGACTCGAGCATTACACCAGGCACCCCCTGCTCTGATGAGGGGAGGGTGCCTGGTCCATAGGAAAATGGTAGAAAAGGATGGAAACACCACAGAAATGGTTCAGGGACAGCATAGGGAGGATGTCTGGATGCATCTTGGACTCCAACATCGCTGCTGGGAACGATCTTTCGCCCGTAGTACGCCATTTTTACAGACTGACCATAAAACACACAAAAAGGAAAATAAAAACGACTTTAGGTGAAAAATTGTTACCAAACAGTATTTGCTGTATATTTACTTGTATATCATCTGCAAATTCTCCCAAAAATTTCCTTGATTTTCTGAAGTGAGGCCATGATTAAGAGGGAAACGTGCGCAGAGGCAAATTCTCCCAAAAATTTCCTTGATTTTCAGAACTGAGGCCATGATTAAGAGGGAAACGTGCACAGAGGCAAATTCTCCCAAAAATTTCCTTGATTTTCAGAATTGAGGCCATGATTAAGAGGGAAACGTGCGCAGAGGCAAATTCTCCCAAAATTTTCCTTGATTTTCAGAACTGAGGCCATGATTAAGAGGGAAACGTGCGCAGAGGCAAATTCTCCCAAAAATTTCCTTGATTTTCAGAACTGAGGCCATGATTAAGAGGGAAACGTGCGCAGAGGCAAATTCTCCCAAAAATTTCCTTGATTTTATTGAACTGAGGCCATGATTAAGAGGGAAACGTGCGCTGAGCTGACCATCTAAAACATTATGGGTGAGGGTCTGCTGCAGAGATGACCATCCTAAACATTATATGCGAAGGCCCGCTAGTGAGCTGACGCTATAAAACATTATATGAGAGGGCCCGCTAGAGAGCTGACCCAATAAAACATTATATGAGAAGGCCCGCTGGTGAGCTGACCTATATAAAAATTGTCAAACAGGGCCCGCTGGTGAGCTGGCCCTATATAAAAATTATATCACAGGGCATATGGAAGAGGAGGAGGAGGATGAGAAGATTAAGAGTCAACCATATACCCGTTTTTTGGGTGGAAGGGGTGAATGGGAATACAGAGTATTCACATCATTGTAAATAACATATATAAAGTGAGTTTATGTTCCCCCGGGGCTTTCCTCCAGTGGAGTGGAGAAGTCAGGGGAAATCCAGGCCTTGTTCATTTTTATAAGTGTCAACCTATCAGCATTGTCGGTGGAAAGGCGGATACGCTTATCTGTTATGATGCCACCAGCAGCACTAAATACCCGCTCAGACAGAACGCTGGCGGCAGGGCAGGCCAGCACCTCCAAGGCGTAGAGTGCCAGTTCATACCACGTGTCCAGCTTGGACACCCAGTAGTTGTAAGGCACAGAGGGATCATTGAGGACGCTGACACGGTCTGCTACGTACTCCTTCACCATCTTCCAAAACTTTTCCCTCCTTGTGACACTAGGCTGCGCATCAGGGTGAGGGTGCTGGCGGGGTGTCATGAAGGTGTCCCACGCCTTGGAGAGTGTTGCCCTGCCTTTCTCGGAACTGCTGTGTGCTCCCCTTTTCTCCCCTTCTCTGTTGGCCAAGGTAGCACGTACTCTGCCGCCAGCGTTGTCAGATGGAAAATTTTGGAGCAATTTTTCAACAAGAACCTTCTGGTATTGCACCATTTTGCTTGTCCTCTCCACCGGAGGAATGAGAGATGAGAAATTCTCTTTGTAGCGGGGGTCCAGAAGGGTGAACACCCAGTAATCCGTGTTGTTTAAAATGCGTATAACGCGTGGGTCACGGGAAAGGCAGCCTAACATAAAGTCAGCCATGTGTGCCAGAGTACCAACAGTCAAGATTTCGCTGTCCTCACCAGGAGGATGACTCTCAATATCCTCATCCTCTTCCTCCTCTTCTGCCCACCCACGCTGAAGAGATGGAACTAAAGTTCCATGGCTACCCTCTGTAGCGGAGGCAACCGTGTCTTCCTCCTCCTCCTCCTCCTCCTCCTCCTCCGCCTCCTCCAATTGTCGCTGAGAAGACGAAGTGAGGGTGCTCTGGCTATCACCTTGTGTAAGCTCTTCCTCCCCCATTTCCACCTCTTCCACATGCAAAGCGTCGGTTTTAATTGTGAGCAGCGAGCGTTTCAGTAGACACAGAAGTGGGATGGTTACACTGATAATAGCGTTATCGCCGCTCACCATCTGTGTCGATTCCTCAAAATTGCGTAAAACCTCGCAGAGGTCTGACATCCATTCCCACTCCTCACTTCTGATTACAGGAAGTTGAACGGAGAGGCGACGACCGTGTAACAGCTGGTACTCCACTACTGCCCTCTGCTGCTCACAAAGCCGGGCCAACATGTGGAAGGTGGAGTTTCAGCGCGTGCTCACGTCACACAGCAGCCGGTGAGCTGGCAATTGTAAGCGCTGCTGCAGCTTCAACAGGCCGGCCGAAGCTGTAGATGACTTACGGAAATGTGCACACACGCGGCGCACCTTGGTCAAGAGATCATGCACATTGGGGTAGGTTTTTAGAAATCGCTGCACCACTAAATTAAATACATGCGCTAGGCATGGTACGTGTGTGAGCTTGCCGAGCTCCAAAGCCGCCACCAAGTTACGCCCATTATCACACACAACCATGCCTGGTTGCAGGTTGAGTGGCGAGAGCCACTGCTCGGTCTGGTGACTAATCCCCTGCAACAGCTCTGAGGCCGTGTGCTGTTTGTCCCCAAGGCAGATCAGCTTCAGCACGGCCTGTTGACGCTTCCCCACTGCAGTGCTACACTGCTTCCAGCTACTGGCTTATGGGGGAGTGGCGCTGCGTGTAGAGAATTCGGAGGTGGAAACGGAGGAGGAGGAGCCAATAACGTAGGTGCTGGCGGAAACCCTGATGGAGGTAGGGCCCGCAATCCTCGGCGTGGGTAGCACCCGTGCCATCCCAGGGTCCGAGTCGCTCCCAGCCTCCACGACATTCACCCAGTGTGCCGTCAGGGAAATGTAGCGTCCCTGGCCACAAGCACTTGTCCATGTGTCAGTCGTTAAGTGGACCTTCCCAGTAACTGCGTTGGTCAGGGCACGGGTGATGTTACGGGACACATGGTGGTGTAATGCGGGGATGGCACACCGGGAAAAGTAGTGGCGGCTGGGGACCGCGTACCGAGGGACAGCTGCTGCCATCAGGCTGCGGAAGGACTCAGTGTCCACAAGCCTAAATGGCAGCATTTCGATGGCCAGTAATTTGGAAAGGTGTGAGGTTAGTGCTATGGCCTGTGGGTGGGTGGCTGGGTACTTTCTCTTGCGCTCAAATGCCTGGGGTAACGACATTTGGACGCTGCGCTGGGACAGGGAAGTGGATGTGGTCGCTGATGGTGCTTCAGATGCTACAGGTGCAGGGCGGGAGGTATGCGGGCCTGCGCCTTCGACAGGCGATTGGCCGGCACCGAAAACAGGGGAAGAGGAGGCAGTGGTGTGGCCTGCAGACACAGATGGGCGATCCAGGCGTTCCTCCCACTTACTACGGTGCTTGGATGCCATGTGTCGGATCATGCTGGTGGTGGTGAGGTTTCTAGTGTTCATGCCTCGGCTCATTCTGGTGTGGCACAGGTTGCAAACTACAATTCTTTTGTCGTCCGCACTTTCCTTAAAAAAACGCCATACCGCGGAACACCTACCCTTTGGCAAGGTAGATTTACGCAAGGGGGTGCTCCGTGGAACATTTGCGGGCCGGTTTGGTGCGGTCCGCCTTCTTTCTGTAGCCACACCACTGCCTCTTCCAGCCTGTTGCGGTGCTGCAGATGGCTCACCCTCAGGACTGCTGTCATCGCTCGGCTCTACACCTTCCCAGGTGGGGTCAGTCACCTCATCGTCCACCAAGTCCTCCTCCACTTCCTCACTCTGATCATCCTCCTCAAGTCTTGATCCCACCACATACTCAGTCATTGACAACTGTATAACATTCTCCTCAACAAGGTCTTGAGACGGAAATAGTGGTTGATTTAATGGCAACTGTGTCTCATCATCATCATCATCATCCACTACTTCCTTTGACCTTAAATGCCGTTCACATCTGTCATCTTCTTGTGATTGGGTAGCCTCTAGAGGTTGTGAATCAGGGCACAAGATGTCATGTTCCTCTGCAAGCGTGCTTGGAGAGAGGGTCAAATGAAGGATTGGTGATGAGACGAGCTCCTCACTATATCCCAGTGTGGGATCACTTCTTTGACCAGACCGTGTATGGTGGGAGGAAGGATGATCAGAGTGAGGATTATGTTGACCAGACTCTTGGCTACTGAGAGTGGACTTGGTGGAAGACAGGGTGGTGCTTAACCGACTGGAAGCAGTATCAGCTGTCATCCAACCGACCACCTGTTCGCAGTGGTCGGACCTCGAGAGTGATGTCCTGCGACGCCCTGTAAAATTAGACATGAAGCTAGGTATGGTGGATGTCTTTCTTTTTTGTGCTCTGGCACCAGGCACAGTTTCTCCGCGTCCTGACCCGCGCCCTGAACTATCAGGATCACGTCCACTTCCCCGTCCCTTTTTACCCGCCTTCTTCATCTTACACGGAATATGTGACTTTAATATTTGAGTTTGAAAACTTAACAGTATTTCTTCCTAGTCTGCAACTGTGCAGAGTACACAGAATAGGCTGCTTAACGGCGGTGACACACACTGAATGGAATATGTGACTTTAATATTTGAGTTTGAAAACTTAACAGTATTTCTTCCTAGTCTGCAACTGTGCAGAGTACACAGAATAGGCTGCTAAACGGCGGTGACACACACTGAATGGAATATGTGACTTTAATATTTGAGTTTGAAAACTTAACAGTATTTCTTCCTAGTCTGCAACTGTGCAGAGTACACAGAATAGGCTGCTAAACGGCGGTGACACACACTGAATGGAATATGTGACTTTAATATTTGAGTTTGAAAACTTAACAGTATTTCTTCCTAGTCTGCAACTGTGCAGAGTACACAGAATAGGCTGCTAAACGGCGGTGACACACACTGAATGGAATATGTGACTTTAATATTTGAGTTTGAAAACTTAACAGTATTTCTTCCTAGTCTGCAACTGTGCAGAGTACACAGAATAGGCTGCTAAACGGCGGTGACACACACTGAATGGAATATGTGACTTTAATATTTGAGTTTGAAAACTTAACAGTATTTCTTCCTAGTCTGCAACTGTGCAGAGTACACAGAATAGGCTGCTAAACGGCGGTGACACACTGAATGGAATATGTGACTTTAATATTTGAGTTTGAAAACTTAACAGTATTTCTTCCTAGTCTGCAACTGTGCAGAGTACACAGAATAGGCTGCTAAACGGCGGTGACACACACTGAATGGAATATGTGACTTTAATATTTGAGTTTGAAAACTTAACAGTATTTCTTCCTAGTCTGCAACTCTGCACAGTACACAAAATGTGCTGCTAAACTGCGGCGAAGCACACTGAATGGAATATGTGACTTTGATATTTTAGTTTGAAGACTTAACAGTATTTCTTCCTATTCTGCAACTCTGCACACTACACAGAATGTGCTGCTAAACTGCGGCGACGCACACTGAATGGAATATGTGACTTTGATATTTTAGTTTGAAGACTTAACAGAATGTGCTCTAATCTGCAACTTTGCACACTAAACAGAATGTGCTCTAATCTGCAACTTTGCACACTAAACAGAATGTGCTCTAATCTGCAACTGTGCACACTAAACAGAATGTGCTCTAATCTGCAACTTTGCACACTAAACAGAATATATATATTTTTTTTTGTTTTGTTTTTTTCCCCCCACACAAAATAACCTGCTGCCCCCACACACAGTAGTCCTAAAAAGGACTTTTGGTTCTTTTTTTTCACAATTTTGGTTTTTTTCCTCCCTACACTGCCTTTCCCTTCCTATCCTCAGCTCTCCCTGGCTAAGACTGAGCCGAACTCGATGGTCAGGTGCTATACAGCACCCGACCACGGGTTCTGGCCAGCCAATCAGTGTAATGCCAGCAGCCAACATGGCTGCTGGCATTACACCGATGTCAGAGCCTCCTTGCATGTTTATTGGCTGCGCAGCAGCCGCAAAACGTGCGGGGAGGAGACCCGAACATGGCGGGCGAGCACATGCGGTACTCGTACGAGTACCGCCATGTGCCGAGCAGAGCGATGCTCGAGCCGATCCGAGCATCGGCCGAGCATGCTCGCTCAACACTAAAATTCATCACAACATCACCATTTTAAGGCCTTTTGGAGCCTTAGTGCATCTTGGCCCTGGTGATCAAAGGAGAAAATTGCAATTTTAAGCGAAACAAAACAAGTTTGTACTGTAATAACATTTGAAAAAAAAATTTCCCAGCAGTAGAAGTTCCATTGTTCAGCAAGCAAACTGTGATAATGTATATTTAGTTTCACCAAAAAAAAAAATGTGCTGCTCCTTTGAATGGACCTTTTATCCTCTGGCACTCAAAGGGTTAATACCAGACATGTCTTCAGCATAATAACACACTGACATAGTAACATAGTTGAAGATGCTAAAAAAAAGACATGTGTCCTTCTAGCACAGTCCATGCCAACCCTCCCCCCTTTTGATCTAGAGGAAGACAAAAAAATAAAAAAACACTGAAGCCATTATGAAGAAAATAATTAAACACCCCATTAGCATTCAAGGGATTAAAAGCCCTATTTAAATCAATATGTATTTTAATTTGCCCCATGGCACAGTTGGATCACTCAAAAATAGTTCCTACTTTTATTTCCTCATACCCTTCCCCCTCAGACCAGGGTCATACAAGTTTTTTCCAGTCATGGGCCACGTAATCAGAAAGCCTAAAGTTTGAGGGCCACATTATTTTTTATTGATAAGTAGCAATACTGATATGTAACAGGCATCTATTCTTGGACTGTATAGTAGTGGCAGGCAGGGGATTGGCCTAATATTTCATGTGTGCTACTTAATTAGGTATAAAATAGTTTTATAGAAATCTCAGGCGGGCTGCACACTTAAGTCAGACGGGCTACACCTTGGAGTCAGGCGGTCTGGATTTTTCCCACAGGCCACATG
Source organism: Rhinophrynus dorsalis (assembly GCA_037306005.1). NCBI lineage: Eukaryota > Metazoa > Chordata > Amphibia > Anura > Rhinophrynidae > Rhinophrynus > Rhinophrynus dorsalis. Next base: position 68,141,343 of record CM074723.1, on the reverse strand, counting down.
ATAGACACCCATGCCCCTACACCCTTGATCCAATGTCCAGCATGTATCAGCATCACAAATTCACCTGCACTGAAAATCTGCAGTCAGAATGCAAATAACAATAAGTTCATTTATAGCCAAACTAGTCTCAAAATGTTTCTACATAAATCTTTTCTCTGTGCAGTTAACATCCAAGTAAAACAGTAAAGTCAAACAGAATACAAGCTTTATTGACAGGAAAAGATGTGAGAAAAGTACACAAGTACTTGTTAGTGAGTAACTTGGCCAGGAAACAGTAAACGTTCTGTAGATAATCTCATTTCCAGTGAGTTATCCAAAGGGAAATCACAGAGCTTGAAAGGAAAATACAACAAGAAGCCTTTGTAATGAGCCAGAACACAGTCTGTCATTTTATACAGGGAGTTCCTGGATTTCTTGTCTTTTACAAGCACCAATATATTAACAGTGCATGGAGGACAAATGTGCTGTAAACTGTACAGTTGATTTGTAAAAGGGCAATATAATACACATAATAGTGCTGTAAGGACAGGAGTAGTGTTGAGCGAGCATGCTCGGCCGATGCTCGGATCGGCTCGAGCATCGCTCTGCTCGGCACATGGCGGTACTCGTCGAGTACCGCCATGTGCTCGCCCGCCATGTTCGGGTGGCGGGGATCTGTGCCGGAGGAGGCACAGATCTGAAGACGCTCCGCTGGACCACCAGGGACTGGAGGTACGGGGGCATTGCGGAGATGAAGGGGGCATTGCGGAGATGAAGGGGGACAGTGTGGAGATGAAGGGGGACATTGTGGAAGAGGGGCATAGAGGAGATGAAGGGGGACATTGTGGAAGAGGGGCATAGCGGAGATGAAGGGGGACATTGTGGAAGAGGGGCATAGCGGAGATGAAGGGGGACATTGTGGAAGAGGGGCATAGAGGAGATGAAGGGGGACATTGCGGAGATGAAGGGGGACATTGCGGAGATGAAGGGGGGCATTGTGGAAGAGGGGCATAGAGGAGATGAAGGGGGACATTGCGGAGATGAAGGGGGACATTGCGGAGATGAAGGGGGGCATTGACCAGGCACCCTCCCCTCATCAGAGCAGGGGGTGCCTGGTGTAATACTCGTGTCGCCCCATTCAATTCAATGGGGCTCGGGTGCTCGGCCGAGCACTCGAGCCTCAGGGGGTGCTCGGTCAGAGCACCCGAGCACCCGAGCATCGGGGTGCTCGCTCAACACTAGACAGGAGTAGGCGACCTTTTTTTCTCTCTAGCCATTGGCTGGTTGGGGAAGAAGATTTGCAGTCTCCCAGAAATAGAAACTACAAGAAACCAATGTCTGGTTGGGCTCATGAGAGCTGTAGATCAGCTGAAGATCCACAAGTTGCACATCCCTAATATAGGACAATTAACCTTGTAGAAGGAAACTGATACATGCTTACACATTGGAGCTAGAGACATCTCAAATACATTATGAAGCAATGAACTGGAAACCTCACTAACATCCAAGGTAATGTATTCCACACTTTTAGACTGAAACAAGAGCAGCAGCATCATCCACATCAATCCTATGCCATGAATCCAACTAGTACCCCCTTCTCTTTTTCATGTAATTCACTGTTCCACTTCATTTGTTTCATTCACTTTACGGCTCTGTCTCTTATATTATGACTCATTAACTATTTGTTTTCTTCACCTTCCTGCAAAATTCTACCCAAGCTTATTTCAGCGCTATCCACTGTTTGTTCTTTCTGTAATGCAACACTTTTCTAATTGTTATTCCTCTCATGCACCATCCTACTGCCTCTTCTTCTTCTCATGCACAACACTACCGCTTCTTCTTCAACTTATGTACGCTGCTACTGCCTGTTTTTCCTCTCATGCACACTATACTGCTTGTTCTTCCTCTAAGGTACCACCCTGCTGCCTGTTCTTCCTATCATGCACCAACCTTCTGCCTGTTCTTCCTCTCATGCACCACAATACTGTCTGTTCCTCCTCTCATCAATCCCCCTACTGCCTGTTTTGTCTCCCATGTACACATTACTGCCTATTCTTCCTCTAAGGCACCATACAACTGCCTGTTCTTCCTCCCACACACCACCCTACTGCCTCTTCTTCTCATGCACCAACCTTCTGCCTCTTCTTCCTCTCATACAGCACCCCTACTCCCTGTTCTTCCGCTAATGCCCACCGTACTGCCCGTTCTTCAACTCATGTACCTCGCTACTGTATGTTCTTCCTCTCATGTACCACCCTACTGTCTGTTCCTTGTCTCATATACCCCCCTACTGCCTGTTTTGTCTGCCATGTACATGTTACTGCCTATTCTTCCTCGAAGGCACCACACTACTGCCTGTTCTTCCTCTCAGGCACCACCCTACTGCCACTGTAATGTCAGTCACCCACCACTGCCACCAGCACTACCAGTCACTTGTTGTTTCAGACTACCAACCAGACCACCAATACCACCAACACCACCAGGAACAATTTTTTTCAAGGCTAACCTTGCCATAAGCTTCAGTCTGTTAGTTTTTTTCTAGGCTTAACTTGCTCAATCACAATTTTGTAGGACAGACAAGGTGCACAGTAATAGCACCTGATTTCTTGGGGGACTGTTTAATATTTTCAGCATGCTTAATTTGTGCAGATGTTCCAAGGTGTGTGATCCCAGTCCTACCCCCCGTACTACCTTTTTTCACATACTGTGCACACTGCAGTTGTTGATAACTGCATATTCTCAGTCCCACCATCACCACCACTACTACCACTGCATAATGGGCATGGTAGACACACCGCATTATCCCCATCCAGTGATATTTTCCCCCATCAGCTCCAACTTGCCCCCATCATCTCCACATTGCCCTCACGTTGCCCCCCACCAGCTCCAACTTGCCCCCCACCAGCTCCACTTTGCCTCCATCAGCTCTACTTTGCCCCCATCAGCTCCACTTTGCCCCCCTCATCTCCAACTTGCCCCAGTCAGCTCCACTTTGCCCCCACCAGCTCCAACTTGTCCTCCATCAGCTCCACTTTGCCCCCACCAGCTCCAACTTGCCCCAGCCAGCTCCACTTTGCCCCCACCAGCTCCAACTTGCCCTACATCAGCTCCACTTTTCCCCACCATCAGCTTCAACTTGTCCCCATCAGCTCCACATTGCCCCCTGTGTTCGTTTCCTATCTCCCTGGTGGTCCAGCAGCCTGGCAGGAGAGGTGCCTCCTTTGGCACAGACCTGTAGCTGTTGGAGCTCCTGAGCGGTCTTTTTTTCAGTAACGCAGAGCACGCTGGGAGATGATATCATCTCCCAGCACGCTCTGCATTACTAAAGAGCCAACAGCCGACTAGGGAGCTTGCTGTGTTGTGGTGCCGGACAGGGGAGTTCTGCTAGCTGGAAAGGCGTTCCTACTCTGGAAAATGTACAGGAATGCCTTTCCCACGCATTACTGCAGGTCTCGAGCCCTGGGTTAAAGAGACAGACAGGAGATTTCAGTCATACTCACTATTAATGGATAAGAAGGAACACAAATCAACATCCACAGCAAGAGCTATGAGTGCATCTGCTGCTGTTCAAAGTGCAGAGCAGGTGACCCCTACTGCTAGCACCATTGAAACATCAGTCGTTATAATAGTAGCAACCCCTCTGTCTATGAAATCTCCAGTATGGAGATACATAGCTCACAATCAAAAAGCAGACCATGTAGCTATCTGTTATCACTGTAAAAAAACATGTGATAAGGAAGAAAGAAGGATCACGTCTCGGCACATCCTCATTGAGATTCAACCTGAACTACAGCCACAAGTTTGATTGAGACATACAACAACAGCATGTCATGACTAGGATAAGCATTCCTAAAAGGGCATGGGGCAAAGGGGTACATAATAGTAATGTTGTAGACTTCTCAGGGAGTGGGACAACATTTTCTTCTGTAATAATAATACCCATGTCTGCTGCTGTTGCGCAAATGGAAAGCACTAAGAAGGATGACTTTGTGTGGAAGTGACAAAAGTCATATAGTCATCATACCCTCTGCAGCCACCTCCAACATAACTAGCCACGTCATTAAAATAATTAAGTTACACAGTTCTTCTTTCATGTGCTGCCAACCCACATTTACCAAGTCCTTAGCAAGAAGTCAAAAACATCAAAAACATTTTCCAAATATAAGCCTGTACAGACTTGATAAAATGTTGCTGGTTGACATGCTGACATATTATTTTGTTGAAAACAGAGATTTGAAAGAACTGATGGCCTGTGTTACACCTTGCTGGAATATCCCAAGCTACAGTTAAACAGAATGGCTGTGCTAATGTTGTGCAAGTTGGTAATTAGTTGGTAATTTCGTCAAGTCTTCTGTTGCTGTAGGCTTCAGCCAGCTAACAACCTTTACTTTCAAAATGTGATTTCTCCACTTGAACACTCAGCAGCAGTAGTGTTATAATGGGAATTCGTGCAGCTATTGAAAGCACAGACAAAATAAATAATAATGTTATAGTGGAATGATCTCACAGTCCCTCCTAAAATATAAAGTTTAATAATTGTTTAAGATTGGACTGAACAGTACCCTGTATGCCATTTATGTATGTACTCTGAATCAAAATATACTATTTCTCTTGTTTAATTTTAAAATTAAATTAATAATTTGCATATACAGTGATGACATTGAATTAGACTCAACATCATTCAACAACACAAAGACAGTTGTAATGAAAATGAAAGGTGGGTGTGGATGGTGGTGAATAGATACAATAATGAGGAATAAAAAGGAATGCTAGACAAATTATATGCAGTGACATGCATGATTCCAACATAACTTTGTGCTATTATTTATCAACTAGTGTACAAGCCTGTGTACACAGGCCAGGGTCCGGGTGATGCTAACCCTTTGAGTGCCAGAGGGGTATGCAATGCATTGCGTACCCCTCTGGCACTCAAAGGGTTAAGGTGTCGGTCCTGTTCTGTGTACTTTTGCCGGCGCATGCGATGCAGTCATGCACAGTAGAGACTGCCTGAACACACAGAATGCTCCCAGCACAGAACTCCCAGCATTCTGTGCGTTCGGGCAGTCTATAGTGCGCATTACTGCATCGTGACAAACATTTTGGCCTTTTATTATATAGGATCATTCATCAGTGTTCACTGAACTGGTCCAAACTGTGACAGATATTGGCAGCTGTGCAGATACCTTCTCCTTGTCTTACTCAGTGCAGCTTTTTCTACATGTGCTGTATGCCTTTTTTTTTCCACTTTTGATACTTGATAGACGTGTCCTGCCGTCATTAAATATATAACATGCTGCATTAAAATATCTGCATCTCACACTCCTCTGTCTCTCAAAGGGTTAAGAATTAATAGTTTTCATCCACAAAAAGAAAATACCTTGTATTCAATGATGGGAGATGTTTCCAATAAATTTGTCACTATTTTTATTATCGACAGATATACAGAAACCATTGTCTGTTTTTTTTACATCAAGGATGATACCGTCACACAGACGCAGAAATATTCTTATTTAATGTCTAATTCTCAGAACCCAAGGATAAAAATAACTTTGTGTTCTAAACATATCATCTCTACAAAGCTACATACAGAAGGTCTTTTTATTTCTCTCTTAATGCGTTATTTCCTTTTCCTTGTGCACTTGAGGTCAACGTCTCTGCACATGTTAGTTTCCAGAGAAACAGGAGAGTGAAAAAGGGAAGGAAAAAACAAAAAAAAACATATTTATTGGAGCTGTTACTGATTTTAACCATTTGAGTGCCAGAGGGGTGTACAACACATTGCTTTGCAATGCTTTGTGTACCTCACTGACACTCAAAGGGTTAATACATTTTATAGGTCTTGCAGAGGACCTTAAAATGGCCAAGAGGCCCCTCTTACTAATTCATACTTATATATTATTAATGAAAAAAAAATTAAAATGACTGACAACAATTAAATAAGTAATTATGTGGGGAGAACGCTTAGGATTTCCTAATACTCTGTGTTAGTGAGTTCACATTATTGGGGAACCTTCTTTTCACAAGTCTCTGGGTGGTCCACTAAGGCATGGGGGTGGGAGTGTCCAAATGATGCAAGTTTTGTCATAAAGTGGGTGTGGCTTGATTGGCGCTGGTTGGACTTGGATTAGGGGGAGCAGGGTTTGCCCTTAAAATGAGCTGAAAGTAAGTAGAATAGGGTGGAGAGTGACCAAAGCTGGCAGTGAAGTGGGGATAGTTACAAGGGAGTTACAAGGGAATTCACTGAGCCCTGAAAATCACCCTCTGTCCCCCGAGGAGCTGGTATCTAAGAATGAAACCCAGAGTTTTCAGGTCAGATCTGAAGAGTTCATTGAAACTGTCTACAAAGTGTGCCTGGTTTGCAAGCACACTTTGCAGACTGTCCCAATAAAGTATTAATGTTTAGATTGAGCGTTTTCAGCTCTGCTGAAGAGCTGAAATCCGGTCAAATAATGGGATTCTGCAGCTGTCAGCTAGACCTCTGACTTCGTTCAAACAACCAAGAAGACGTAACTTTAGCAAGGTATATCTCTCAAACCATAAAGGTTTGAGAGATAAGCCTTACATCATTTTTCATATTTTTTTTATGCCTACAATATTAAATAAAAGTAAAAATTAAGTATTACTATTCCTTTAATCTTCATAGTATTTGGGCCATGGAGAGTGTTATTTCAAACCTGTCAAATTTGAAGTTCAAGAGTAATTGAATGATAAATTACCCCCTCCCGCCCCATGATAAAGAGGTGATAAAGTGGCAATGACGTCTTCAGGGATATGACTTCTCCAGTTATTATTTTATTCTATAGAGGATATGCACTAAGATCCTCTCTGCAAAGTAACTTGCTAAAGATTACACAATACCTCTCCCATCCGTTGTTCAGATCCAAACTTCTGCACTCCTTATCTCCATATTGCTGTATGTAGCTACTTTTGCCAGAAACTGTTACACCTCTCGTCTCAGATGTAATAATCAGGTTCTCTTACGTAAATATTATAGACGTGCTAACAACTTGCGGTCCCCCAATCCAACACGTTTCGTCTCCTGTAAGGAAATTTCTTCAGGGTTTTACTGGAGCAATGTGTATAACACATCAGATACCATACTTAATATGGTTGCTGCATACAGTGACTTGTATATATATATTTTTTACATCCTCATTTTTTATCTTTTTGAGCTCATTATTTTTTACGGTGATATCACTGGTTAGATTTGCATCACATGATTTATTTGCCTCAACTAGGGTATTTCATATATTTGTATTAATAAATATTGTTTTATTTTAATATATTGTTTGTATATATGTTAATTTTACATTTTTATTAGGGGTAATCTAGCGCTCTCCTCATTTTTCTTTTCGTCTTGTGCATTATATATATATGTATATATATATTCCTGCATATATATTCATGCAGACGTTTTTTACCATATCATGTTTGTGTCAAATGTAAACTATCTTTCTTCTCAGGTTATGATATGCATTACTTATATGTCGGTGATATAGCTCAGTGGTAAATTCCCTGAGTATGGAGCCTTTTCAACCTCAGGGTTGCAGGTTTGAATCCCAGCAGGGCCAACTCAGCCCTTCATCCTTCCGAGGTCGATAAATGACTACCATTGATTGGGTAATAATAACACCTATTATTTCAGCTGCCGATTTGGTTAGTTCCGAGAGCGTGCGCTGACAGCGCTTTGAGTCCCACTGTGAGAAAGGTGCTATATAAATGCTATTTATTATTATTATTATTACTTATTGGATATAGCAGTGGTCCCTAGGGTGGTAGATGGTAGCAACCCTTCTACACATCCCTCCTCCTCCTCCCCATCTGTGCTGCTATTAATACCTTTGTCCTTTCTCTGTCATAGTTTTTGGATCCGGAGTGAAGTATCTCCATACTGTGGACTTCATGGAATGAGGGGTTCCTGAGGGGCTGCTACTACTACAGGGACCAGATGTTGATGCAATTCTACTGCTACTACTACTAGGTGTCAAAGGGGTAGCACATCCAGCAGCAGCAGCAGAGGCAATCTTCATAGCTAAGGTTGTGGATGTTAATAACCTGTGTTGCTGTTGCTGTTATTGCTGGTTACTCAATACAAGTGTGTGTGGCTGAATGGGACTTGGAAGCGGCAATGATGCCGATGATGACTGACACAATGACTGTGCACTTTTTGCATCTTTTCTTGTCTAGAGTCAGAGTTTCCAATGGTTTTGTCAAACAGTAGTGGAAAACTGAGCCTTTGCCTTTCTACTAACTTTCATCTCTCTCACTCTCTATTTCATCTGTATCTGAAGGAGAGGAGGATGCTGGAGGGATATATTCTACATCTGCATCATCATCATCAGCCATCATTAGGTCATCTTCAGCATCAGCATCACCTGCCATTTCTTGCTCACTACCCTTATATTCCTCTAAGCTTTTAGATGTGTCAAACAATGTCTGTTTACTTTTACTTTCACAAAGTTCGCTACTACTTTGAGGACAGGTGTTTTTGGTGCTTGTTTGTCTCACTGCCAAATGCAGCAGTTGGTTCAGCTGCTACACATGCCACCATTATGCCATTTACATAATCAATACTAGAATGCATCTCTTTGTCATTGTCAGTGTTCTTCTTATATTTTTTTTGTACCGGCACTGGTGGTGGTGGAACATTTGGTGGGACCTTGACAAAATGCATCCTCCCTGAGAGGAGAGGGGTCATCCTCATTTATTGCACATATTGCAGCAACCATGGCTTCAGTTAGTTTTTGAACCACCACTTTACTCCCACATCCCGGCACTGCTCCACCTTTCACCCTCCCCCTGCCCCTTGTGCATTTACTGGGCATTACTAAACTACTATGTGTATTTTTACTCTCTGCAGTACACAACCAATGAAGTATGATGTCTTGCCTTAGCACTCATCTGCTGTCTATCAAGTCTGCCTCAGTTACACAGCTCACATCAGGATCCCAGTCAGCTGTCTGTTACCTACTATATTTATTTATTTTTATTTATTTTGTTTTATTAAGTTGTTTATCCTATCTTATCTAAGTATGTAAATATATATATGTTACTAAAAAAACAAAATCATCAACATCTTTCCCCAGATTTCCCAGCACAGAGACAATAATAGCAAGATCAGCAAGCAAATTGTACCCCAGCTGCCTGTGTCTTACCAGTCATTCACACCGAATTTTGGCGTATTTGGGATCAACCTCCTTCCCCATTACAGATAACAAATGTCTCTCTAAGCTAAGCTTCATTTCCACTTTAGTTCCCTATCTTCTCTAGCTCAAAAACATGCTGTGATGGCTCGATGTATCTGCTAATTCCATCCTCCTGTTTTAAGCTGGTGGATGCCAGGCAACATGAGCATATGTGGATGTATCACAGGAATGGAAGCATTTATGCAATTGCTCATCATATGTTCCATCTTTACAGGTGTCCATCAATGATCCTTTTGAGAAGCTAGTGAAGAGAAGAGTATGAAATATGGTGCCTTTCCCATTGCTTTATGAATTTCAGCTTAACTGAAACAATTCTGGGGCAAATCCACTGTACCATAGATAAAACATCAAAACTATCAAAACTGTCCCTCTACAGTGCAGCTGTTTTGCCCGAAAATTGCTACATTTCCTCTTAATATATAAATATATATTAGATTAATTGTACTCTTGTTCTTTTATGGACAATTCTATTGTTATGTAACAGTTTTTCTTATAAAGTCCACTTTTGTACATTGTACTTGCCTCTTCTTGCAAAATAAAAGTAAAAATAAAAAATATAGTAATAAAAATAAGAAAATAAACAAATGAGGATTTAAACACGTGTGGACTGTTTTGACATCATCAATAGAAGAATTCATTTTGTCTTTACACAGGACGCATATTACTAAGGCATTAGAGATAATAAGGCACCGGTAAGATGAAGAGGGATATTCACTAAGAGGTGATAAAGAGGTGATAAAGTGGAGATGACTTCTCCAGTTTATCACTTCTCCAGTTCCTGTGTTATTCTATGGTGCCTATGCCCTAAGATTTCTTCAACTTCAGAGATCTTAGGGCTTGATCCAAATGTTGGCGTCGGTAGAAAAAACTGGCAACGGTGGTTTTGTACCACCAGTAAGCAATGCAAATGTTCCCACTAGTAAGAAATAATGACAGTTCTGAAACACATGTCGCCCGTCGCCAGAACAGCAAGATCTTGCCCATAGAGGATAATGTACAAGCGAAGCCAGGAGCCCTTCAAATGTTGGAGTTAGGGCTAACGCGAGTTAAATTGCAACATTTCACTCCAGAAATCTAACGCCTATTTTTTTTGGAGAACATCACACAAGTCAGAGTAGAAAAACACCGTCAGGCAAAATAAAACAGAGAGTTAGGGATAACATGAGTCTGCACTTCCCTACCCAGCCAGCAGGGGAACACAGAGATGGCTTTCAGCACCATGGACAGCTACACAATGCCCCCTTTCGACATCCCCCCCTTTAGTATGTCACATATATTGCATATATGCGACATACTAACCCCATCCACATCCACCTCAGGGACTTCCATGTAGTGGATAAATCTGTCTGATATTCAACCTTAACTCTTTGAGTACCAGAGAGTTAGGAAAGCAGTGCTTAGCATGTTTCCTACCCCTCTGGTACCCAAAGGGATAATAGGCAAGGTATGGACTACATACCTTGCCTGTATATATATGTGTGTGTGTTTTAAACATTTTATTATTAAAATACTATTATTACACATATATTTACTTAGATTCATTCATTTGTGATGCCCTACTTCCTGTGTCCCATTGCTATTAGTACTTTTTCTCCACTCACCTTCAAACACACACACATATATACAGGCAAGGTATGTAGTCCATACCTTGCCTGTATATAGCAGTGCACATCCCTATGACATTCAAAGCTGTCCATAGTGCTGAAAGCCATCTCTGTGTTCCCCTACTGGCTGGGTAAGGAAGCGCAGAGAATGCTGTTCAGAACTGTCGACGTTGGTTTTCGATTTTCTGACTGAACTTTCTACTATGGAGTGCTGTGATTGGCTGTGGTGCTAGGTAACATTTTTATCGTGTGTTTTTAAGTAAGATTTTCTATGCAACGCAGGTTTAAGGTGAACGTGTATTTTGTTGGTCATCGCTCGTTAGCCTTTCTGGGTAAGGAAGATTTGAATCTCATGTTACTTGGTTTTGGTTAACTCGTGAAGGCACTTTTTTTCTTCACGTTGGTTTTAACGCCAACATTTGGATCGAGCCCTTAATGCATAGACACTATAGAAAAACAAAGGAACTGGAGAAGTGATAAACTGGAGAGGTCACCTCCACCTCTTTATCAGCTCTTCGTGAATCTCCCCAGAAATGTTGGAAATATTCAGTCAGAAAAACAAGGAAAGAGAGTGAAAGTGAGACATGAAAAAAAGACAAACATGACATTTACTAAGTAATTAAAAGAATGTTAGTATAATGCAAATTCTAATGAGTTTCAAAGTCATTTTGTGTAACCTGTAAGATTCTCAATCTAAGTTTTTGCAGGAAATCACAAGTTAGACAATTCTTAATGAAATCTAAAAGTGAGTCTAATGTATGATAGGTCTCTAGAGTGGAAATTATTATAATGCTTTCAAATTATGTGCAGTATCAACCCATTCAGAAAGACTCGCTCAAATTTATACAGTCATAACATTTTTACAAGGTTTTGTAATTTTCATTACCCTCATTTTGTATTTTTCTTCATTTTCTTTTTTCTTTATTGCTTTTCTTCCACACTCCTTATTTTCATGCTTTAATATTGCTAATACTATCTCTTATTTTCAGAAATACACATACATTGATGTTCAATATTCATTAGAAAGGGAACCATTGAGACTATACTGTTGTGATTTATTACTAACTATCATTGTAAAATATTGTATTTCATCATACTTGTTATAATTGTTTAGGTAGTTTAATGTTACGTTTAATCTATGATATGAGTTTGTCTATCTCCGTGTTAGCAGGATGTTTGATAATTCTGCTCTTTCAAAGTTCTACTACCATTCAAAAGTTTACATAGAAACATAGAATTTGACGGCAGATAAGAACCATTCGGCCCATCTAGTCTGCCCCTTTTCCTACTGTATAAACCTCAAACCTTTTGTGGTTATTGGTCTTCTCTTACATTAAGGACAGACTTATGCCTATCTCATGCACACTTAAATTCTGTCACTGTATTAAAGTGTTAGTAATGTTCACAAAAACGTTTTTTTGCATTTGGAAGAGCTTAAAAAGCTGAGCTAAATGCAAAAAAAACGTATCTCTCAATCCGCTATGGTTTAAGAGATACAGGGGTTTAAAATTAAAGTTTGATCTCTCCTACTGACAGCTGTAAAGCTGTCAGCAGGAGATCTGTGTCGGTCGACTCGGAGGCGCTTGAGAAATGCCGCAATCTCGTTATTAACCACAAACCCCTTCATTGGAATGGTCTAAAACGTGTGCCTGGTTTTCAAGCACTTGTTTTAGACTATTCCAATGAAGGGATACGTAGTATGTAACAAGATCGCGGCTCTGCTCAAGCACCTCCGTGTCAGCCGATACGGATCTCCTGCTGACAGCTTTACAGCTGTCAGTAGGAGAGATCAAACTATAAATGCTCTTCTAAATGCAAAAAAATTTTTTGTGGACATTACTAGCCCTTTAACTTTTGCCACTTCTGCTGGTAGTCTATTCCACTTATCTACTAGCCTCTCTGTGAAGTAAAACTTTCTTACATTACATCTAAACCTGTGTCCTTCTAGTTTTAGACTATGGTCTTGTCTTAAAATTTTTACTCCTTTGTTCAATCCCTTCAAGCATTTGATTGTTTCTATCATATCCCCTCTCTCTTCTCTCCCTCAAGCTATACATGTTCAGATCCTTTAGTCTATCCTGATATTTCTTTATCTGTAAACCAGCCACCATTATTGTAGCCCTTCTCTGAATTTTCTCTAGAGTATCTATATCCTTCTGGAGATGGGGTCTCCAGTACTGTGCACCACAGAAATTACCTTGTTTTCCATGAAAACTTTGATCAAATAAGTTACAAAATGAAAAGGACTTTGACAAGGTTAGAATTAATGATTTTTTTTATTTTAATAATATTTGTGTCCTTCAAACTTTGCTTTTATCTTAGAATACTCCATTTGCAGCAAATTTAGATATTCCATTAAAAATCAGCCGTTTCCAGCTACAATAGTCATTTACATTATTAACACTGTCTACACTGTATTTCTGATCCATTTGATGTTATTTTAATGGACAACATTTGCTTATCTTTCAAAAACAAGGACATTTCTAAGTGGACCCCAATCTTTTGAATGGTAGTGTACGTCAGTGTGATTTTCTTTGAACATCGGAGAAAGGTTAAGAGGAAGATCAGAGTAGGAAGGGGAGGGAACCAAATACATTCTCCACATAGACAAATTCAGATAATGATGAAAATATAGTAGCCTACTATGGGAGATCAGGTTTCCAATGCTGCATTTATAAAGAAAAAGTATTTTTTGTTTTTTTTGTGGGTGGCATTGCACCTTTAATATCACTTATACACAGTTGATACCAAGATGCACTTGTCCAATCATTCCCTCAAATCCGAAACTCAGTTCAATGTCTCAAACTATCTTTTTAAGGTGTCCTACTAAATGACTCAGTGATATTACATTTTCTGTTATATTTTATAGTACTAATATTGGACTGTTTAAAGTAGTGCCAGTCAATAAGTTGCTGAGGATGATGGGAGTTGTAGTCCCCAACAACTAGAGGTCCGGCAATTAAATACCCCTGTCTTAAAGGGATAGTAATACTTAATATGTAAAAAAATATGCCTGAGGAAGAGACCTAGGGCTCGATTTAAAGACAGCCATTAATATCACCATTATTGCGAAACGGCACATCGCTCACAAATAACACAAAATTTACGGTGGATTTAATAGGTAGTCTACGAGAATAGCTAACGAGCCTAGGCACAACAAAAACACATAACACAAAAACCTGCTTCGCACCTTTTTTCGCATCAACGTGCGTCCCAATCACCCACTGAAACACAACTTAAGTCAAAATGTAACATAATGGCCATCGTTGTCTAGCAACCCTGATAGATGTACAAACAAAATTCAAACCTACAGCCAAGTATCAAAAATGTTCAAATACACCTATATATACCCAAAAATAACGGAAACACCCTGTCTGTGTTTCGAGTTTTGGTGAGCTAGCTCACAGGACCCAGGAGCAGAGGATAGAGATTAGAGCGAGGGAGAGAGAGAGAGAAGCATACAGAGGAGTAAGGTAGAAGGATTTTGGAGAGGAGAGATTTACATTTAATTAGACATATAGCATACTCTTGCACATAGCACATACATCCAAACAAACACAAACACATACACATAGTCTTTTTTTTTTATAACACTTTACACATTTCTTAAACTTTATTTTTACAGTGTGAATCTGTGGGTGAAAGAGTGTGACAAAGAGAGAGTGGGACCGAGTATGTCTGTGAGGGCCTGTGGGAGTATCTGAGTGTGAGTGGGTGAATGATGGCCAGGAGAGGATGACGGGAGAGAGGGATAGGGAGAGTAGTGGAAGAGGAGGAGGAAGGTCAGGAGGGCATCCCGGAGCAGAGTAGGAGTGGGAAAGGGAGATCCACAGGGCAGAGGGGGAGCTGGCCCAGAAGAGCAGGTATACGGAGGGCAGGCACAGAACCTGCAGTGGGACGAGGGGTACCTGTTGGGGACCACCATACACAGGCAGAGGCAGCACAGACAGGACACTCTGGTTCTGATTTCTCACAGGCTGGAGCTGAGGAGGAGATAATCAGGGATCCTCGCTACTCCAAAGAGGAGAACAGGGCTCTCATGAAGGCTGTCCTGGAGACGGAAAGCATCCTCTACCCTAGGGAGAAGGTCTGCGGATGGGAGGAGATGGTGTGGCAGAACCTGTCCTCTGCACTCATTGAGGGAGTCCCTGGAGGATCTGACCCTGGGGAAGAGAGGAGCCTCCACACTTCCGGTAAGTGCAGCATCACATAACCACACACACCACATCAAACCACACAACCATCACACACAAACACAGTCACATCCCAACATATGCCCATCATTCATCCACACAACTGCACCAACACAGTACCCTGAGGGTTAAAATAGGACACAATACAAGGACAACTGTCAAGGTTCAACCAGGCCCAAACCTGTCCAAGTCACAGGTCAACCATCATGTTGCTGTGTTGAACACCTACACAATCCACACAAACCATGCTTATAAAAGTGTTGTATGTTAAATATCATAACTGCTCCAACACAATGTCACCCATGTTCCCACAGGGAAACCAGAACATAACCCCTTGAGTTCTAGAGGGATCATCAATGCATTGCTCAACAATACTTTGGCAACCCCTCTGGTACTCAAAGGGTTATCAAATAATAAGAGCACGAGTCGATAGGGTAAAGATTACATGCTACACAGGGGACATTCACTAAGCGGTGAAAAAAAGATGATGGAGAGAAATTAACCCTTACATACCCTCACTTCCCCAATCCCCATGTTAGTCTGTGGAGAATATTCAATAACATGATTCAAGTTGCTAAGGTCACATTTGATAGACTCCATAGAAAACATCACAGATGGGGACATGAGATCACTGGAGAAGTCATCATCATTTGCAATTCATCAGGTCTTCATCTCCGCTCACTGAATCACAAAGAAGATGGATCAGGTCACACATCATAGTGCCACTGAGAATAAATGGGTGTATGTGCAACACACAGGCCTAAAATAATTACCTGGAATTAAAGGAAAAACAAGTAGGCCTTTGGGTTGTGTATGCAATCATTTACTCTAACTTGAAATTACATATCTCACAGTTGATTCCCTCATGGATCCTCTGGAGTGCTGATGCCATGGATGGATGGTACACCAGCCACTATTTGCAGGATACACATGGGAACCAAATATTAACCATTGTAGTCTGGTCACCAACAGGCCATGAATGATGGATATCTCTGAGTATGGATGGCTCACTCAGAAGGATGGATGGGCTTATCCAGAAAAAAACAGTCCTTAATCAAAGATATCCTTCACTACTGGCCTGATTGTTGGCCTTCAGGACTGAACTGAAACAGACCTCATGGACTGGATTCTTTCAAGTTCATCAATCTGTGATTGCCAGGGTGGTATCCCATGCATAACAATGCAATTCATAGGATACTATCATGATCACCAGAGAGTCACATGTAAACAACCTCAAAATGTTGTATTGTACGGGATAAACTAATAAGATAGGGATGAATAACAGATGAATCACACTGCAGATCTGTTAAAAAAAGATATGTACACAAAGAAAAATGGTCTGATATCTATGTGCATATGTATCTTTCATATGGGTACAAATATATTCTAAAAAGATATGAACCCAGAAATCAGTTCAGTATGTGTGATTGCCTTACTGGCTATATATGTGCAACCATCAAAACCTTGTATGGGATAGTAATGGTTAATTGCACCTTGATGTAATATTGCAGGCATTGTAAAGAGATGTGGATCAATGTAAGCAGGGGCGGGCTGACAGGACCCAGGGCCCCTGGTCCAAAAAGAGGTCTGGGCCCCCTGCAGAAATCTCCACATTGCCCCTTCATCTCCACAATGCCCCTTCATCTCCACAATGCCCCTTCCACAATGCCCCCTACATCTCCACAATGCCCCTTCCACAATGCCCCCTTCATCTCCACAATGTCCCCATCTCCACATTGCCCCTTCCACAATGCCCCCTTCATCTCCACAATGCCCCTTCCACAATGCCCCCTTCATCTCCACAATGCCCCCTTCATCTCCACAATGCCCCTTCCACAATGCCCCTTTCATCTCCACAATGCCCCCATCTCCACATTGCCCCTTCCACCATGCCTCTTCATCTCCACACTGCCCCTACCTCCAGTCCCTGGTGGTTTAGCGGCGTGGCTTAATACTGTGCGAAGTCCCGCGCACCTCTAGTAATGCAGAGGCTGGGAGATGATGTCATCTCCCAGTGCTCTGTATTACTAGAACGGCGTGCCAGCGGCCATTGTTGGAGAGCTGTTGAGCAGCGCTGGAAGCGGCGGCGGGCACCCTTCGGTCACGGGCCCTCGGTCCGTGACCGAATGCCCGTATGGTCAGTCTGCCCCTGGATGTAAGTCCTATCCCTCAAACCCTCATGGTTAGACAGATATTGCTCTATGTAACAGCTGGATATTTCAGTCATTTGACCAGATGGAGGATCTTCAGCAGAGCCAAAATTGCTCCATTTAGAGATGTAAACTTCATTGGAATGGTCTTTGCAATGGTGTTTGCAAGCACACTCTGCAGACCATTCCAATGAACATTCCATTTCTAAATGGTGCAATTTTCTGTCTAACCATGAGGGTTTGAGGGATAGGACTTACATCGATCCACATCTTTTTACAATGCCTACAATATTACATCAAGGTGAAATTAACCATTACTATCTCGTTAATCCTATCATTGCTACGTTTACTAATCACACCATCTGATTTATCCACACAGCTTACAGGCCTCCAGTACAGCAGGAGCCCATGTAGGAGGCTGAATCACCACCCAGTGAGGGGTATACAGAGCAGGGGACCTCCCGGTGGTCACAGTACCCACCATCCACACCTTCTCCAACACTGGCTGCTCCAGCACTGGCTGCTCCAACACTGGCTCCTCCAACACTGGCTGCTCCACCTGCAACAGCACCTGCTGCACCACCACAATACAGTGCCTGGATGCAACAGGAGGACAGGTGAATGCATCCCACCACTTCCACAAGCTACTACCCTCCAGCAGCAGCACCACCACCAGGGAGGCAATGGCTGCCCGGGACAGTGGCAACCACCCAATATGGGCCATATTCCCACAAGATGGAGCTACCCCCCTGGTTGGCTCCCCAGCATGAACCCAGGTATGATCCCAGGTGGGGGCCAAGCACCTACCAGTGGCTGAGGTATGACCCTTGGCCACTGGATTACCAACACCTGGGCTTGATTGGGGAGTCCCAGTGCCTCTACCGAGGGAACACTATACCCCCCCACCACAGACATGATTTTGCATCTCCAAGTCCCTACATGTGGTAGGCACACACCCCTCATCTGCAGAAGCCACTCCACCAGCAGGTACAGTACCGCCAGCAGACACAGCAGCAGCAAACTCAGCAGCCTCAACAGGAGACTCAACAGCAGATTCAGCAGCAGACTCTCCATCAGCAGCAACCCCACCAGCAGAGTCACGAGGCACATCCACCTCCAGCATTGTACTCATCAGGGGGGTAGAGGCGGAGTGCCTGGTGCTACAGAGGAAGCTGCTCCAGGAATGCCACAGGACTACCACAAACATCACAAGGCACAGAAGGGAATCCCAGAGGAACACCTCAAGAATCGAGGCGAGCATACATGCCCTGGAGTTAGAGCTCATGGTACTGAACACACAAGTCCATCAGTATTAAACAGGGATGATGGACATGATGGGGCAGCTGCTGGTGGAGTTCACAAACCACAACCACAGAGAGAACCTGCGTGTGGAGAGGGAGCTGCGGTCGATAGAGGGGTCCACTGCACCCACCACTCCCTCCAGTGTGACCCCTGAAGCTACACCTAGTGTGCAAAGGGTGACCAGACAGTCAGCCAGGGCATCAACATCTGGCACCTAGTCAAAGGTCCCCCCCAAAAAAAGAAATAAACAGCCCAAGTTGTTATTTTCCCCCATAAATAAAAAATTGTATCCTGTCTGATACGCTTTGTGTTTAGTGATAGTTTGGGTGGCAGAGTTGTATCCAATGCATTGCCAATCAATGCAGTGAACACAACTTCTGCCTAGGTAACATGTTTGTGGGATGTTACAACATGAGTTCACACACCGTTGTACAAATTCAACTGGCAATCCATCCCTGGAGCCATATAACATGACAGTGTTATATGGCCATGATGTGTGTTGAATTCGAACAAGAAAACATACCCCTTAACACATCAACTGGTGCAACACTGAACATTCATCTGCATCAATTGTTGTGGTTTAAGGGGTTAACCAAACATCTATTTGACTTAGCTGAGAGCTAACAAGCAGGATAGATGATAGAACATGCAGTCAGATATGTGTGAGTCTAACTCTTATTGTGAAACTGACATACTGGAGAACCCAAAGGTCACCCTAGGATTTCAATGTGTGTGCTACGCATTGAACTCCAAGGGGGAGCATTGGATCTCCAGTAAGTCAGTTTCACAATAAGAGTTAGAATGAAGCCTAAGTTCCTGGAGAACCCAATGATTGTACTAAGTTTCAATGCGTAGCACACACACATTGAAACCTTAGGATGAGCATTGTGTTATCTAGTAAGTTATGTTGATGTTTTACTAAAGTCGTAACAGACATCACCAGCGATATCACTTGTCCACTTAGTCTTTTTTTTTTTTTTTTTTTGGTAATGTAGCCCATGTACTGAGATATGCCAAACCAAAGCAATCTCAGAACATTGGTTATATTGATCAACATGTAAACCATGGACATGACTTCACTGTTCAGGTCATGTCCCCTGTATCACCTCTTTATCACTCCCAACACACATTAGTGAATCACTGCCCTCATCTGTTTGCATGAATACATCACAGAGTCCACTCACTGCTAAACAAGTAGTGGACTCTTGTGATGTAAGTCATGCCTTCCTATGTATGAGGGATACTCTAGCCTTGAGTGTGGTTCCACATTGAGACATGTCTAATCCAACATTTATTCATACAGACAGATTAAATAGTGATAATTCTTCTTTATTGTGTCTCAAACTACATTAAAACATACATGTGTTTTCTGGGTATATTGCCTACATGCATTAAACACTTGTATGAGCACCCAATAGGTACATTTAAACTAAATATGCATACTTTTGAAACAGTACTGTACTGCTCATGTGTTGTCCACAAGGTTTGACAACTCTGTAGATGAGCATTCTTACTATACAGGTTTGATACCTGGATGTTAGTACACACATTAATTCATGTTGTCTGTTTCTATATGAGAATGTTCCAGTAGAGGTTGCTGTAAACATCAGGTCAAACATTGCATCACCAACACAATCACTTGAAACACCAAGGGGTGAGCTTCATGGAAGTGTTGTCAAGACTTCAGTCCAGTCACATGGAAACTCCTCTGTTCAACGATGGATCATGCTATGGATGCCTGTGGGATAAGAGGACAGGATTTGAAACAGCAACCTCCAACTGATCGTCATGCAACAGCTTCAACATGATTATCCACTTAATATTGTCTGTTACAGGGGAGTACACAAACCATTGCTTTGTAATGTGTTGTATACTCGTCTGAAACCCATTATGGGGAGAACTAAGGGGATGTCAACCAGCCCTAGGGCTATGTGCCCCTGTCATGAATACACACATCTACAAATATGTCCTAATAGCTCCATGATACAAATATATTTGGGCTGCCACTGTGAGAGTGACAGTGTCAGCCCAAATATATTTATTTCATGGATCTATTAGGACATATTTGTAGATGTGTGTATTCATATCAGGGGCATATATCACTGCATACACACAGGTCAGCATGGTGTCCCTGGAGACCTGATCCACATTTCATGACTTCTCTCTTGTATAACATGCTACCACTGTAGATCCATCCCTCTGGTGCTCTTTTCAGCACTAGCAAACTACAGGTCGCATGTTCACTCGAATGTCCCCTTAACCCCTGATGTGACAGAGTATTATCCAATGCATTGCACTGGATGAGACTCTCTCACTACAGGGGTACCATGGTTGCAATGGCTCTGATCATAGCAAAACACTTTAGTTGGTGCATATGGAGCCGTGGGATAGGCTGAACATGGTTACAGTGTTGTACCTTGGTTTCCAGGGGGGCATGCATGATATCATTGAGGTAGCAGTATCAACATGGACGACAGAGTGTCAGATGTCATTGGAATCCCTAGCCCCAATATGACTCGTTCATGGAATGGTTGATATTGGTGGTCCATATTGCAGCCAGTGTCAGAGCTGTGTCACTGATCCTGTGGAGTAAAATAGAACATGTGTGTTGTGGTGAGTGTGTATGCATGGATTGTGTGCATACATGTATTATACTCACAGCTGAAGTGTTCCCTGATCAATGTGTCTCTTAGCCACATCCCTCTTAGGCCTTCTTCACCCTCGACAATGTCCAGAGGGTCATCAGGTATGGGTGGGGGCTGGACATCTTCATCAAGTCTGGTGTCCATCGCGATGTTGTGTAATATAGCACATGTCATAGCGATGTCGCAGACTTTGCCTGGTGCATACTGCAATGCTCCCCCTGAGTGATCCAAACACCTGAAGTGGGATTTTTTGTTTGTATTGTATTGTATTGTATATTTTATTTATATAGCACCAACCAGTGTACTTGGCACTTTACAGTTTACATTTGATATAGAAGGGGTACAATAAGTGCAGTCATTAAGTGCTTATAAAGACAATCATAATCGGAACAACAGGTGGGTATATATGAGGATGAAAGGTCCCTGCCCCATAGAGCATACAATCTAAGGATTTTAGGAGCCTTAAAGTTTGCTCAGTGGCATTCCTTGTTCTGCTATGAGCCTGGTTGTATCGCTCCTGGGCATCGGTTCAGGGATTTGCCACTGGGGTCATTAGCCATGATCTGCAGCCATAGCCTGAATCACCTGTGAACAGTGAGTGACATGGTTAGACAGGAAGCACATGTTGTGTGAATGATGTCTTATGAGGTGGATGTGCTAGCTGTGAGTGAAGAGCATGCTGAGCAGTGTTGTATGTGCACGTGTGGATGTGGTATGATCTGGTATTATTTACTCACCCAGAAGCCATTCCCCTGTATAGGTTCCATTTTCAAAGTCTCTCTGTGCAGATGAGTTTCTGAGTATAAACGAATCATGACAGTTCCTGGGATATTTTGCACATTCATGATCCTCAAGTTGCTGTCACACACCATCTGCACGTTCATGGAGTGGAAGTTCTTTATGTTGATGTAGATATGTTCAGCACATGCTGGAGCTTTGATACGGACATGGGTGCAATCTATTGCACCCATGACCCTGGGCATGCCTCCCCTTGCGTAAAAGCCCTGTTTAAATGTATCCACTCCATGTCAGTGGTGAGGAAATGTATACCGTACTGGCCTTGCTTTTGAGGGCTGGCAAGACCTGGGACAACACCCTGGAGAATGTGGCCTGTGACATGCCAGATGCATAACCTTCTGTAGACTGGAAG
This sequence comes from Rhinophrynus dorsalis, assembly GCA_037306005.1. Classification (NCBI taxonomy): domain Eukaryota; kingdom Metazoa; phylum Chordata; class Amphibia; order Anura; family Rhinophrynidae; genus Rhinophrynus; species Rhinophrynus dorsalis. Next base: position 68,119,114 of record CM074723.1, on the reverse strand, counting down.
GCACCACTTGCAATTAAGTGTATGGCACACAGGAGTTTTTGCAGGCCAGATAGGGCATGGTTGTGGATGTAAATCTGACCCACCTAATCCATGATGACCTCATACAAGGCAATGATGCTGGGCGGCCTCAACCTGTAGCGATCAATCACCTCGTCATCGATAGACCCTTGGGCGGTATACCCTGGGCCTTGGTAGTCATCTTTATATCCTACGCTGCTCCAGGGGTCACTGTGGCAGCTGGGGAGCATCCTGTTGCTGGGGAGAATCTTGTTGCTGCAGCTGTGCATCTGCAGGCAGGTGCTGTCCTCCAGGTGGTGATGTGCTCCTGTGTGACTCTTGAGCCAGAGCCTCCTCACTTGCAACAGGTGAAGGCTGTTGATCAGGTGTGCCTGGGGCTTGCTGGTGTTCCCTAGCTCTTGCCCTTGCATGCCTTCTCCGCAGTCTTCGCATCAATAAGTAACCCAACATTCTTATTGTTCTATCCCTCTATCTCTGAAAACCAAGCCACATGTGAGTGTGTTGATCTGTCCCTTTAAGTACGTGTTAGGGCATTGTCTAGGTGTGGTGAAGAGGTGAGTGATGACCAATGGGAAGGTTTTTGTTGTCCAGGTAAGTGTGTGCAGGTGTGTCTGTGTTTTAAAATGTGGTGTGTTCTGACTGGTGTGTCTGTGTCAGTTGTGGGTGTGAAGTTGCGGGGTGTCTGGATTGTCTGGTGATGTTTCACAAGTGAGCTCATTTTGCATTGGCAGGTGTCCATGTTGTGTGATAACCCCCATTGTTCCGTGCCATGTTATGTTGGAAGTCCTTGTCCCTGTGGTGTTGCTTGGTTTTGTGTTGTGTGTGACAGTGATTTGTGGTTTCTGCCAATGTTTTTTGTGTTATTTTGGACTTGCACGGGTTAATTTCCCATTTGCATGCTTGTGCGGTAAGCGGTTTGTCTGTTTTACTATGTAACAGGTTTTTGGGGTTTTTTACCTTTAAGTGTCTAACGGCTCTTAACTTTTACCCGTTAACTGCATCTTTTTTTCTACCGCACTCCTTTGAATAGCTCTGGGGTATCTTGTTCCATGGGTCTCAATGCATGTAAGTGATTTGTGAACTGCCGTTAGCTGTTCTTCAGAAGGACCTTTAAATGGCTTACAACACGTTAACATACCCGTTAGTGTTTTTTTTTTTTTAATAACGCCTGCCTTTAAATCTACCCCCTAAGGTCTTATATGCCTGAGGAAGACAAAGGTCTTGCATCCTAAATGTGCTTAATTAGCCAATAAAGGTATCAACAACTATATTTGCCTCCTGTATTTCTACGGCTAACATGGTACCAAATCTCATCTGTTAAAAGACTATGTTGTAGAGTTTATTCTCCTGAGTAAAACAAGGATACTCCCACTCCTGAGCGATGTTTTATTCAAAAGTTATTACAGCTCTGATATTAATTTTTAGGTGCAGTATCAGTGGCGTTGTTGCTACACCATGCTATGGACAGCTCTGGTCAGTTAACCATAAATCTCCATAGGATGATGTAGCAACAGGGCCACTACACAATTTCAGGCCACTGTAATACTGCACCTAAAACAATTCAAGTCTGAGCTGTATTAACTTTTGAATAAAACACTTTTCAGCAGTGGGAGTACCCTTTTTTAATCAGGGGGATAAACCCTGCAATATATATTTTTTTACATATTAAATATAACTATCCCTTTAAAGAGTCATGATGAATAAAGTGACATTTCCTTTGTTCCTTTTTTCTCCACACATGCTCTATCTAAAATCTCTCTTAAATTAAGGTATGTTTTATTCATCTCACATACCTGTGCAAAACAACTCTCATATACATCCTTATCCTATACAGACTGAACTAGTGCTATTACCTTCCTTTATACAGTCTGCTGGTTAATCTCAATAGCTCAAATTTATTTATTTCTAAACTCAGTGCACTGGAGACATCCTTACCACCCATGGCATTGTCTGCTGTACAAGAGCTGTAAAGTATGTGATAACAAAATAAGTTCAATACCAGGACAATAAATATATGCCCAAAATGATATTTTAGTTATTCAATAACAAAATACCCCTTAAGCAAATATAATTATTTTTGAAACACTCTGTAAAACAATCCCCCTTTCTTGGCCAACTCTGCTATCAGGTCTTGTTTATATGTCAGGTTCCAAGATCCCAGTCTATCCTTTCACAGGATATCACTGTATAAAAATTCTTAAGCTTTATAGGAACATCTGGTAAAAGATGTAATACTTCAGACGACTGGAATGGTTTGAGACTATGAATGAATTGCATGTTGTGCAGTGCAGTGGAGAAAACTTGCTGTGATATTTAAATCCTTTAAATCAGTGTTTCCCAGCATTAGTGTGGAGACATATTTACGTGTAACAGCATCAAACTTAATTTTTCACACCTTCCTACATAAATGTCTTAAGTTATATTGTTTATCCTGCACAACCGTGTCCTAGAAATTCCATTTTTAGCTATAAACATGTCATAATTGAAAAAATGTTGGAAACCACTGCTTTAGATTAACCTAAAAATGAACTGGGATTTATAATACACTTACATAGCCTGTACTCCATGCTAAGATCTGCAAAAATAGCTTTTTATGAGGCCTGATATCAGGACATGGATATGTTCTCTGTGGTGGGTATTCCTAGTAACATGATTGATGAGGCTGAAAAAAGACATGGGTCCATCCAGTCCAGCATATGCCAAATCACCCCTGTTGATCCAGAGGACAGCAAAAAAAACAACAACATTGAAGTCATTTCCAATTAACCCGTTGAATGCCAGAAGGGTATGCAACACAATACGTAGCCTTGGAGACTCAAACGGTTAAGCCCCAAGTAGGTAAAACAATTCTTTCCTGACTCAAAATGGAAGTCAGATATTTCCATGGATCAACATCCTATCTGCTTTGAAGCCAACTTCATTTTGTCTTTTGGAAGGCTCTCTGATTACAGTTACCATAACAAGTCTGATAGGTGTCTCTGAAATCATAGCGCTGTATTGAGAAGGCTTGAGACAAGATAACAGTCTGAATACAGTAACTTAATAACTTAACTGACCAAACTCTTTTCTCTGTTAGAAACAGCACAAACAAAATTAATCAGATGATCTCTGAATAGGGCAGTTTACACAATCATTAAAAAAAACAATCTTCTAATGATTATATTTTATGGTTCTAGCATAAATAATTTTTGCTGATGTTAGGTGTCACTACATGATACATAAAGTTAAATCCACCAATCCCATTTTTAGGTGTCAGTGATCCTTTAAACACTTGATGACCAGAGGAGTGTGCAAAGCATTACTTTATCTTGGTTCAATTTTTGTCGAGACTCGATTGTAGTCTTAACAACAGCAGTTAAAGGTTTATTAAAGGAGTGTAACAGGCTGTAGGCCTTTACCTGCAGACTTTTTTTAAAACCCTGTTGAGAACTAGAAAGATGGAAAAGCACGGGCATTTGCTAAGTTTGCACTTTGCTGAGGTAGCAGGGGTTTTGGCTTTGCATCTTCAAAAGTAGGCGGCTCACCGATTGGCTGCTACCGTCAGATGACGGGTTTGAAGGGCCTCCATAGCATTTGAATGGGGAAAGTAGGAGGCCCAGGGATTGGTCACCCCGCCAGACGTAACTGAGGCTGCCATTGGTTGGGAAGATTGTAGAGTCCTGATTGGTTAATGTACTCTGCCACTCCAATTCCTATTGGCTAGGAATTGAAGGGGCAGAATTGAATTATATAAAAGATGTTGTTGACTGTGTACAGTCCTTTTGCCCCTTTGTTCCTATGTTTACATATCCATTGTTCACTTTTGTATTGTGCCCCACCACCTTTGTTCCCCTGTTGTATCCAGCCCATAGTTTATTGAATTAACTCTGTATAAAACAGCTGAGTTCCACCAATAAAGGGAGTTAGTCTTTGTTCACTAATAAGGAGTGCTGTGTTATTATTCTGAATGGTAGAAAGGGCCCCCTTTGCCCCCCATTCATTAGTCTTCTGTTCCAGCATTTCCAGTGGATTATTCAGCTACAGATTTCCAGCTTATTTGATCCAGCATTTCCCCCTTACTTGCTCCAACCATGCTTCAGTGGTTCCGGCTCTTATGGTGAAGTTACCAGGACCAGCTACCCATCTTGTAGTTGACATAAGGAGGGCTATGTTCCCGAAATCAAGCCTGCTTCAGCCATCCATCCTGAGTCACTAGAGCTGCTACCCTTCTGAAGCCGCGTTTAGGAATAAGGGGACCATAGCACGACAGCCCAAGTCAGGACGAGGACTTGGGTTTCGGTTACAAAAAGGATAGTATTGCTTCATATAATGTTTGACTCAGAATGTTGAGCAGTAGTGCTGCTCGTTGCTCCTACACATGAAAATTTGCTAGTTATAGACATGTAATAATATTTTGAAGATGCTCCCTCCCACCTCTTCCTGAGCTAAGCAATATTGACTGAGATCCAACAGTGGATCACAAAGAGGGACAATCTCCACTCAGTTTTTCTTATACAGAACTAGGAAAGATAGTCCCTCACTGTGATTTGTCAGGTCCCGGGACCGGTTTTCAGATCTATGGGGAGGAGGCTTGCTATTAGGGAAAGGGGCGGGAGGGATCATCTTCAAAATACTATTACACTGTAACTAGCATGTTTTCACGTGTAGGAGCATCTCACAGCACTTCTATTACATATGCCCAACGTTCTGAGCTTACATTATATGAAACAATACTATCCCTTTAAGATTCTGCTGACCACACTCTGTGGCCTTTTTTACAATATCTAAAGCAAAGTCAGGATGAAAACAGCAGTCATGGAAATACTTTAGTTGCTTTGAGTTAGGGCAGCTCTCCAGCTGTTAGAAAATACAGCTGCCATCATCTCCCACCAGCAGATATTGACTTTTTTCCTCAAAAGTCTGTCTTGGGCTTTCTGTTTTACAATTATATTCAGCAGATGTAACATCATATTGCTTTCATATGGTTTTTTTTAGCTGATTTTGTTAATATTTATTGTCTTGATATTACATACCTCCCAACATTTCAAATGGCTAAAGAGGGACACTTGTGTTTTAGGTGGTGTTGCTGGGGGTGTGGCTGGTGGGCAGGGCATTACCAGTACATTTTAGGTTATTTTATTTACACCTCTTTATGTACTTGAATAAAATATTTAGAGCAAGACCAAAGCATTTTATTTATACATACTAATTTATAAATACATATACTGAAGTTTATACAAACAGTAATGTGAGTTGTATTTCTGTGGAGCAATGTGATACATTTATATATACACCACACAGTCTGATCTCCTAAAAAGAGGGACATCAGGGTGGGAAAAGGGGACAGAGGGATTAGGGTTTCAAAGAGGGACTGTCCTTCCAAAAGAGGGACACTTGGGAGGTATGATATTATATCTTTATTATGTTTTTATATTAAATCAAAGAGCGGCACCTTTTTTCCTAAAGTTTGGACACTTGTGCAGAGACAGGATCTTTTTCTCTGCAGGCTTATTCTGTTGGGAGAAGGTATAAGCCTCTGTCCAACCATTTTAATTGTGAGTATATTACTTTTATATATTCCATTAAGATCTATCTGGATAACAGGCACTATTGGACACCCTTTTCTGTTGTGTTTCCCATACATCATATTGCTTAAAGCAGAGAAGTTAACTGATGTACCTTCAGCTGTTGGGGACTACAGCTCTCTTTATCCACAACCATCCAATCAATGGCTGGTTAGATTGAAGGGGCTGGACTTCTCAAAAGTCAAAGTAGGCAACTGCCTAGAGCTCCACATTTTGAGGGGAGCCTTAGCTGTGCTGGCCATACCCACATTCTTAATTGTGGGCGCAGCCAGATCAATCTTAATGTCCCTGTGCCAGTTTTATACCCTTTACAAGCTATTATTTAACCCTTTGGATGCTAGAGAGATTGGAAATCTCTCTAGCAACCAAGTGGTTAAAGTTTTTTGGGGGATTTGTCTGTTATAGACTAAGAGTATTTTCTGTGCTAGGAAATAGCATATTGGTCTGGTGGTGGGGCCATGTGAGAAATGGGGGTGTGGTCATGGGTGGGGCTAAAGGCACCTAGAGTGCCTTGCCTAGGAGAGTCTGGGATGGAAATCCAGCTGTGTTGATTCATCTGAATTGTAGTCTCCAACAGCTGAAGAGTTACAGGTTGGCTACCCCAGTGTCAGGACGTTTTACTGTAACAAAATAAGGCAATGCTCTGTGCTAAGTTTTTAGATGTATATTTTTCTCATGCAAAGGTTGCTCAAAGAAAGAGGATTAATTATTGGTCAAACTGATTACACCAAAAGGACAAAACATTTGACATTGATTTAAATGGGGTTTTTAGCTGCTTGAATGCTTGAGAGGTCTTCAAAATATTGCCATACCTGGGAAAAGACTCCGGATTTCAAACTGAATTACCGGGTCTCCGGGGCAATGTGTGAATCACCTGGTGGGCAGAGTTTAAGTAGAAACTCTACCCACTTGCGCTTCATCCCGCCCGGTTCCTCCCACTCCCCGCCCTCTTACCTCCATTTTGCATGTTTTTTTTGTCCCACCCCTGCAACTAAGCCCCACCCCTTTTATGACACGAATCGCGTCATTTTCCTCCCCGGTCGGCACTGACAGGGTTACCCTCCGGGTAGCCCTGCTTCAAAACTTCCCAGGTATGCACATTGCAAAGCAAGGCACTGGAGAACTCTGTAGCATTTAAAACCCCATTTAAACCAATGGCAACTTTTATTTCTCCCCACAGTGTCATTGTTTTGTCCCAGTAAGTGAATAGGAAACTGAGAATGGACACTCCTAGAGCAGTGATGGTGAACCTATGGCACGCATAGGCCTGTGTGGTGGCATGCGGCCTTATCCCCAAACGGAGCTGCTTTGCTCCACATTTTAAAAAAAATATAAAGGAACAAGCGGGGAAAGGCTCCAGAAATGCTACCGTATTAAAAAAAAGCAATACATTGAGCAGGGAAAGACTCTGGAAATGCTCCGGATTACCCAAACGTATTACCTGCTATTGGCGGATGAGAGGGTGATGTCACTGGGCATGCGTGATATAACTTAGACATCACTCAGCTCCGTATCTCTGTGATGTCTTATGATGAGCGGGAGAAGTCAGCAGGGCGGGCAGATCAGCGACGGCAGAGCGAAGCAGTGAACCTGCGTTGCTCACAGTGTTCGCAAGTTTTGTTAGACATCAGCTTGCCAATTCATTCCCTTCCCTTGATTTATTCCTAAAACCCTTTCATTGTCAAATGAGAACCAGAAGCCTGGGTAACACATTTCTCCACAATCAGCATCAAAGGGGCCCAAAAAAATTACATTCTTCTTTTAACCCCTTGAATGCTGACTTGGGCTCCAGTGCAACTTTTGTCACTTTGTGTTTATGTTCAAGCTATGTATGAGGAACAGAAACCACCATTTTTAGCAGGAGACCATTGGTTACTGTTCCTCATACATAGCTTGAGCTTGAGGACAAGGTGACACAACTTGCACTGGAGCCCCATTCAGTATTCAAGGGGCTAAATGTAATTTTTTTGGGCCCCTTTGATGCTGATTGTGGAGAAATATGTTACCCAGGCTTCTGGTCCTCAAAGGGTAAATATAAATCTCTCAACATTAAACTCATTGCAGGTCTGTCCATTACAGAGGTAAATATAAATCTATGAACATTACACTCAAATTCCAGGTCTGTCCATCACAGAGGGCAACTTTAGGAGTGATTATGGTTTGAGAGATGACACTGGGGGCAATACATTTATTTTTAGTATGACTTTAATATAGGGATTAGTAATAATTAAGTATTACTATCCCTTTAAGCCCAATGCCTCCTACATAAAGAAATGCACTTGTAAGATAAAAACTTGAGATTGACATATAATCACCACAATTATCACTCTTGTGTCAATATTCAGCCACTGGAGTAAACCAACACAACTCTTGACTACTGAGAGCCTCAGGAGTCACCCTCCAGATTACAACTGGTACCTCTGTTTTACAAAGATTCCCTGCTCTGGTAACTCAGCTTTGGTTCTTCTCTCCCCGGGTTCATAGATATCCCAAACTGGCTTCAATGACACACAATACTTTCTTTCTCGCCAATGCAACAATGTATCAGACTTTGTATATTGATGATGCAAAGTTTGATACATTGTTGCATTGGAGAGAAAGTACTGTGTGTCATTGAAGCCAGTTTGGGATATCTATGTCAATAGTGACAGGCTGAAGAGCGACACATGAGTGATAATTGTGGTGATAATATGTCAATCTCAAGTTTTTATCTTATAAGTGCATTTCGTTATGTGGGAGGCATTGGCCCTAAATAAAGACTGCTTTTAGATTTGTTCCTGTGTTTTGCACCCTCTATTCTGCAGAAATCGTTGGGTATCGTGTGAAGGAGGATCACATTGGCTGTGTCTGTGACTCAGGAGACCTGAAAGCAAGAATTTATGAAAAATAAACAACTGTGAAGATTGGAAGTGGCTCAGTTGTGAATTTCTCATCCACTTATCCTTTCATATTATAGCTTTTCCAGTGTGAAGGAGGATTTGTCTGAATCTATTACTACTTAGAGTGGAATGGTTTGTTGATTTCTAATTCACATTATTAGTAAATATTTAATCAACTACTGTTCTCAATATAGGGGCGCTCTTTGGTGGAGTATAGTGGTCCGCCTTGTAGCTTTATACAGGTGTACTCCTAGATCTCATTTTTAAAATGTATATTAATGTTAGCCATTTTTATTAAAAACTATAGTTTAGGTGGTATTTAGCTTTATTTATGTGTCAGTTTATGCAAATTAGCCAGTACTTCCTGCTGGCAAGTGACAGTTGAAAGGATGAGTGACTGTGTCTGCGTGCCTGAGAACATTTTGTTGTGGACTCCACAGAGAGGGGCGTCCTGTGGTGCCGCCGGGGAAGAAAAATGCTTAATTTCAAGTGAGGGCGGAGCCTATAAAATGAAGACAAAGTACAATAAATAGGCTGGGGAAGGAGGAGAAGAGGGCAGGAGTGAGAAGTACCAAAAGTGGCCAGATTTTCATTAGAGACTCCCCACATCCGGAGACTCAACCTCTGCCCCAGAGACCCAGTAATGCAGAGTCTCTGGGGGAAATCTGGAGAGTTCCCAGCTATGTGTATCTGATACATCAGGCTAATTTGTATAAACTGACAAATAACAATGTAACATAGTAACATCGTTGATAAGACTAGAAAAAGGCATGCATCCATCAAGATCAGTATATGCCATTTCATCCGATTTGATCCAGAGGAAGGCAAAAAAAACCACACTTAAGCCATTTCCAGTTAAGCCCCAAGTGGGTAAAACATTTCTTCCTGACTCCAAATGGGAGTCAGATATTTCCCTGAATTAACATCCAATCTGCTTTGAAACTAGCTGCCATAACTCTCAATATTGTTCTGAGCTATATAGGTATCCATTGCTTTTTTAAAATCAGCTACAGTATCTGCAAGCACAGCATCCTGAGGCAAAGAATTCAACTGCCCTTACCGTAAAAAAGTTCCTGCCTTTGTTTTATTCAGAAGTGCTTTTCCTCTATTCTCAATGGATAAACTCTTGTTCTTTTATCATCTCTTTCAGTAAATAGTTCCTAAGAGAGTTCTTTTTAATGACCTTGAATATATTTGTAAATGGTAATCATATCACCCCTTAGATTTCTCTTCTCTAATGTAAACAAACACAGTCTGGATAGTCTCTCTTTATAAATCAGGTCTTCCAAACCTTTTATCAGATTTGTTGCAGGTCTCTGCACTTTTTTCCAGTTTAATAATATTTTCTTTAAGTACTGGTCCCTAAAACAGGACTCCATAGTCTAGATGGGGCCTAACCATGGATTTATATAGAGGTAGAATAATATTTCCATTCCGTGTGTCTATATCCTTTTTATAAAGAACAGTATTACTATCCTATTGCCTCATGCAGCAGCTGAGTGGCATTGCGCACTGCTAACATTTCCTAATCTATAGTTCTAAATGAGGAATGGCTAACATTAATGTTGGTGATTTTGAAAGCTGTTTAGTTCCACTTTAAAGGAAAAGTAAGCCTTTTATTTTATGAAGACCTATATGTTAGAGTTTTTCCTACCGAGTAAAACAAGTGCACTGCCGACTTGTTTTATCCAACAGCTATTATTGTTTTAACTGTCAGTTATGAGTGGAATTCATCAAGCTGTGAAGGAAAATCAGAGGATTTCCTTGAGAAATAGCCATTTGCTGATCATACCTAGCCATCTCGTATTCATGAACAAGTGATGGCCAGTATGACACATCCTCTGAATACTTATGTGTGTTTACCACCACAATATCGGCATTTACGCTGTTATTTTGTTTCATTGTCTCTCTCTTTGACACCCAAGTCCCTCTTTCCCACCCTTCTGTACCTCTTTTTAAAGCGGAACTTTCACCCAAATAAAAATAGATTTAATCCGATGGCTCTCAGTCTACTATTTTTAACGGCTATATTTATTTTAACAAAATCGGCATATTTAGAAAGTTATTTAATGTGAAAGAAATACCTGGTGACGTCCTTCCGCTGCACACTACGGTACACTTTGCACCACTCTGCTCTCCAGCCCATTCCCTTGCCAGCCAGAGCCCAGTAATAAGCCTGCATTGCATGTGTAGGACATGCGCATATGGGCTATGGCTGGCAAGGGGATGGGCTGGAGAGCAGAGCGGTGCAAAGTGTACCGTAGTGTGCAGCGGAAGGACGTCATCAGGTATTTCTTTTACATTAAATAACTTTCTAAATATGCCGATTTTGTTAAAATAAATATAGCCGTTAAAAATAGTAGACTGAGAGCCATCGGATTAAATCTATTTTTATTTGGGTGAAAGTTCCGCTTTAAGAGATCACAATGTGTGGTGAGACTATAAGTGTATCACATTGCTACACAGCAATAAAATGCTCATTTTATTTGTATACACTTCAGTATATGTGTTTATAAATTAATCTGTGTGAATAAACTTGCTCTAAATAATGTATTCAGTTACACACAAAGGTGTCAGTAGGTCATGAAATAACCTAAACATTCTGACTAATGCCCTACCCACCAGCCACACCCCCAGCAACACCACCTAAAACAAAAAAATGTCCTTATTTGGTCATTTGAAATGTTTGGATGTATGGATGTCATTCTAAGCCTCAAAGTACCTAGACTACAGCTTTCACCACCAGAAAACATGTGGCAGCCCTTTAAGCCTTTAACACTTTAAGAACCATAGGGGTGCTTTGTAATGTGTTACCCACCTCCCAGCTTGTTAATCTTAAGTATTAAAATGTTTCTGTATATAAAGGTACAATATATTATATAAAAATCAAGAATAAGAATAAAAGTCCTTTTGACATGATCAGTCGGGTCCCCCCAAGCAACTTCAATGAAATAGTTAAATGTGGCCGCACTATAATCTTTATGTAAACATTATAAGTCAGGCAGAAATGTTAGGTTTGTGAAGCAAAACATAATGGGTCATAAGTGCAAAAGAAAAGTGGTGGAATTCTGGGGCAAATCAATTGCCCTATAGGAGAGAACTAAAACTCACCATTCATTTAAATGGGGATTTTTAACCTCATATTTCATAGAGTTCTCTTGCAATTAAGGGGTTAAAATACCCTCTCAAATCAATTAGAATTTTTTAAATGGATAATGGATGTAAATGGACAATTCTCCAATACACTTAAGGTGGAGAGTGGAGTACCTCAGGGTTCAGCATTAGGTCCGCTGCTTTTTAACATGTTTATAAATGACCTGAAAATAGATATATAAAGCAAAATATCAATATTTGAGATGACACAAAATTATACAGGTTAATTAATTCACAACAGGATATTTGCTGTCTACAGAGGGATTTACATAAAGTGTAAAGTCATGCATTTGGGAGGAAATAATCCCAAGGCTACTTATGAACTTAATGGAATAATTTTAGGGGACTCATTTCTAGTGAAAGACCTGGGTATCCTTGTAAACTACAAACTTGGAAACAGTGACCAGTGTCAGACAGCAGTAGCAAAGGCAAACAAAGTCCTGTCTTGCATAAAAAAGAGGTATTGAAGCAAGAGTGGATAAGATCGTTTTGTCATTGTACAATTCATTGGTAAGACCTCACCTCAAATATGCAGTAAAGTTTTGGGCACCAGTTCTGAAAAAGGATATAGTAGAACTGGAGAGGGTACAGCGAAGAGCAACAAAATTAATTAAGGGAATGGAGGACTTCGCGTATGAGGAACGACTACACAAACTTGGTTTATTTACTCTAGAGAAAAGACAACTAAGAGGAAATCTTATCACATTGTACAAGTATATGCGAGCTCAAAACAAGGATCTCTGTGGTGAGCTATTCATTCTGAGGCCTGATCAGGTGACCAGGGGACACCCCTTGAGATCAGAGGAAAGGAGGTTTAGACTTCAGCAGAGGAAGGGGGGTTTTTACAGTAAGGTCTGTTAAATTGTGATTATGGCAGGTACAATGGATACATTCAAGAGAAGATTAGATACATTTCTGTTCTGAGGTTTGAAGTTACATCAGTAAAAGGAGCAGGAGGGGGGTACTTTATCATTCAATTACTCTTGAAATACAACTCTGACAGTAATGAAATAACACTCTCCATGGCCCAAATACTATGAAGATTATTTGGAGCTGCTTTTATTTTGAAACATTATTATCCCTTTAAAGTGGAACTTTTACGTGTAATCAGTGGTGTATTTAGGTTTTGTGCTGCCCTAGGCCTGACTAAACTCACCACCCATGTTAATTTGCCCCACCCCTTCCTGTCCAGACCACATCTCTTCCTGTTAATGATCTACCCCTCCTCTAAACCACATCCCTTCCTATTTTGGCCCAACCCCTTTCACATTAGGCTCCACCTTTTCCTCTTTGAGCTCCACCTCTTCCTGCCTGTATGCTGATATACACACACAAACACACTCACAGACTCACATACATACACACCCACACACTCAAATACACATTTATTCACACAGATGCAAACATACACTCACAATACAGCAGGGTGGATAAAGTGAAGCCCTCAAACTGTAAACCAGACAACAATGCCCATAGATGGGGAAACATACATTACCTACAGAATGCATTCCTAAAGAACCCTAATGGTCTTGTGATGTTGTGAACTAGTAGAGCTATGGGTATTAAACATTAAAAAGCATCTTTATTAAGTAATTGTTAAAATAATAAAACAGAAAAATGTGAACACAAATAAAGTGAATATAACTAACTTGTTTAGACCAGGGCTATACAAGCATAGATATATTGAATGAAAAATGTCAATGGATCAGCGAATGACGTGAAAATAAGACATTGAATAACAGACAAAGTACAGTCCTATCCGATGAAAATAGTGAGAGCAACTGCCCACTATTCAAATCCAGTGCATTATTCAATTCCTTATTTTCACATGTTATTTTCTAATCCATTGATACAGTGTAGGGCAGTGTTATAGACTTCCTAACACTGCTTTTTTTAATTATATTCACTTTGTGTTCATGTTTTTCTTTATTATTATTTTAACAATTTCTTAATAAAGATGAGTTTTAATATCCATCTCTCCACTTGTTCACATCATAAGACCATTAGGGGTTCTTTAGGAGTGCATTCTGTAAGTAATGTCTTTTTTTCTCTGTCTAATAAGATTACACCATGCCATATGCCCAAGGAAGTGGAGCAATTCTGAGTTGAACCAGTGCACAAGTGAAAAATAAAACTTCCAAGCGTTGCAATAAGCCAAGCTCTCATTGCAGTCAGGGACATTTTTATTTGAATAGAGCACTGGTCTAAAGTTAGTGAGACTTACTGATTTCTGGCACATTACCACTTATTACTGCAGTCAATCGATCAGTCTGTACTTGGCTGGACAGCGGACTACAGCATGTAATAAGCGTGTATATGGGTAAACTGTGTTGTGATTCACTTAGCCACATATGGTGGGTACAGACAAGTGAATTAAACATAAGGCATGCAAGTGTGAGAAAGGCTCAGAAAGCCAAAGGGTTCAATTAGCTTCTGGGCCTGCTGTGGCCCTTACCATGTACGCCACAGCCTCTGCCAACTTCCACTGGGACAAGTTCAGCTCCAGAAAGGAAGAGTGGGCATGAGCTCTCTTAGCTTATAGCTCCACTGCTCCACCGATGCGTGACCAATGTTGCCCGTCCCTCCCTCCCATATGTGTGCATGCGCCAGGATCCGAATATAGGAAGAGTCCTGACACTTAACACTAAGCAGTGCGCTCTGCTAAACAGGGCCAAAGAAGCCACATGTTCGGGTGGCAGGGGCAGCTTTTTCTGCCACCCCCTGTAAAGTGCAGCCCTAGGCCTAGGCCAAGATACAGCACTGCATGTAATAAACCCTGTCTCATATTATTAGTGTAATTGTTTCTAAATCGTAGCACTTTTTTTTGTCCATAGTTAACGAGAAATTCACTGTCAAAATTAGATTCCTGTGCCCACTTCCGAATTCTACGGCACAGGGTAACGGCAGCACAGCAGCAGGACTTCCCAGTCCTAAAATTCTCCTCCCGACCAGCTCTACCAGGAAGCACATTCACGCTTCCCTTCATTCTGGTGTACCTCACGTCCCATGCTCAGTATAATGCTACACGGAGCTTACTGTAATGATAGAGGTGAGGTACACCAGCACAGGCATCCTCTCCATACCTTTCGGGCTGTTGCTGTTGGAATGAGGGAATTTTGAGCAGAAACTGGAATTTTATATGGCCAGTCTGTGTTCAAAGTGGATTCTAGCCTACAGTTGGCTGGGATGTGTTCTTACGCACCTCCCATGCAATCAGCTTCTAGTGGGTGGATGACAAAACCCCTAGAAGCTGATCGAGGGTGGAAGCGGTGGCAGCGGGGTCATTTTTAACCCTTGGAAGGGTTTTTATCTATTGACAAAAAGAATGGTTTTCTTGAACCAGAATGGCAGCATATTCTTTTTAACAGATATGCCAGACTGCATTTAACCCATTGTGTGCCTGTGAGGTGCCCATCTAGCACTCAAAGGGTTACATTGTGCTTATCTTTGAGGAATTTTTCTTTTTTTTTATTAAAGATCTTGCATTTACATTGTTTCCTTTTTCAGCTACAGATTGGACAGCAGAAAGAAGACAGAAGAAAGAAGACAGAAGATTATAGAAAACAGAAGAAGAAGATGGACAGTAGCTGACCAGGGTGCTGAAGACTCCTCTGGACATCAGGATTGCTGCTAAGTTTTTATTGTCAGGGGCTGTTTTTTAACTTAATAGGATTCTACTAGCATTTCACACATTTTGGGATTGCTTTGGATGTATTGATATGGTTTAGGGCCCCATATCAATACATCCTCTGGTGACTTAGGCTTTTTTAAAACTCTTTTCATGTTCAATTCCTGTGTCGGCACTTTTGCGATGCATTAAGGGACTTTGGGCTGGATTCTATTAGGAATGCTAATTTTAGCTTTTAGTGCCAGGTTTCCCCATAGACTTCAATAGGAAAATGTTTGATAAAATGGGAGGTAACATTTAGCACCTGCAATAGAACCCAGCCCTTTGCACCCAGAAAAACCGGGTGCAGATTTTCACATGTTGAAGTGGGTCCCGTAATGTATCTTCGTGCTAATGCATGGAAATGAATGGTATATATTGGTGTTTTACTGTGTGCCCGAGGTGGGGTTTTTTAGGCGGTATTTCTTCATAGCAAGGTAATTGTTGACCGTGCTTGAAAAATGCCATTGGCTGTTCTTTTTGTTGTCGGACCCAACTGAATCGATCCCTTTATGTCTGTAAATATACTTGTCTTACATATCATTTGAATTAATTAGTGGGATTTCACCCGTGATTCACTGTTTGTTTTTTATAAAGAAATAAAGTTTTGACACCCCTGACGGTTAGTGAAAATCGGGTGTTCCAAGGTGTATTTCTGAGATTCTAGATCAATGCCTTAAAGGAGATCTATCACCCCTATACGTTAGTCTTAATAGGCAGGTTATATAGCGAATAGGTGTAATATTGTAGTATTTTCTTTTTTAAAATCACTGTTTGGCTGAAATCTAATGAGTAAATACTTCCCTGCACCCTACTTTCGGGCAGACTACGGTTACCAGCTCTGTACCGCAGTCTTTCAGTCTGCCTTTACTCCCTTCCTTCTGTCCAGCCTCCTCCAATGACGGAGGCTTTCTGTCTGTAAGCTGGAGCGCCCTCATTGTCCAGATATCGATCTCTGGCCAATGAGACTGTTCCAGCTTACAGACAGAAAGCCTCCGTCATCAGAGGAGGGGAGCAGAGGCAGACTGACAGAATGTGGGGCAGAGCGCAGGGAAGTATTTACTCATTAGATTTCAGCCAAACCGCGATTGTAAAAAAGAAAATACTGCAATATTACACCTATTCGCTATATAACCTACTTATTAAGACTAACTTGTATAGGGGTGATAGATCTCATTTAATAGGCACACCATGATACTTTGATGTTCCAGGATCTGAAGATTTTGGTTTGTTTGTTTTTTGTGAAGATTTGGATGACAATGTGAATGCTGAGTTTCAAGTGGAACTTTCTGTATACTGTTTTGTTTTAACTGATTTTGCTTGATTTGTTTGAGTTATTCTGAGTTGCTAATTATATATGTCCTCCTCATTCCAGACTGTGTGTAGGGGTGCCTTCAGCATAGAAAATCTGTTCTAGACGTCATTTACTAGTTTCTATAATAATTCTAAATAACCTTTTGAGTGTCAGAGAGAAATGTCAGTTGCAATGTGTCGAATACCCTCTGGCACTCAAAGGGTTAAGTAGTTAAATAAACAGTGCTGGGTAAAATAATACCGGATCTTAGTAATAAAGATAAATAGGTGCAATTCTGGAACAAACCAGTTTGATAACTCGGGGGGAAAACCAACTACACCAAAGGGGAAAATTAGATATTCCCATTGATTTAAATTTGAAATGGGGACTTTAACCCCTCATATGATAGATACATCTCCAATACAATGCAAAGCCCCATCTAAATAAAAGGAAAGGTTATTTATTTCCCTTCCCCCATGGTAGAGTTGGATCTTTCCAGCATTTTTCCTCTTCAGCTTGATGAATTAAGCCCACTGTCATAGACTGAACATGTCAGTTTAAAGTGAGCCACAGAATAGAAATGGTTACTAGCAAAGAGTAAACTTGTAGTAGTGTTGAAATAATTCTATATATTTTAAGACAAACTCTCAACAGATCAGGTCTCTTCTCCCTTAATCAGAATTAATAGACCTGAAGAAGGGAGTTGATCTCTCAAAAGCTTATCTATAAATATAAACCGTTAGTGCAAATAAACAAGGCGTCACCAAATACCAAGTACTCATATCAGTGACCTAGTAATGTATGAAGACAAAACCATATTTCCTACTGGATGGAGTAGGCAACAGCCTATAGTGCCAAGTCTGGATGGAAGCCTCAGCTTAGCTGGCCACACCCACATTCTGAGGAGTAGTTGTGACCAGAACTATCCCGATGTCTTGCACTAGACCTACTTCTATAGTGGCCAATTTAATTACTATTTTCCACAGTCCTTTACAGGAGATTTTATAAACCCTTAGATGCTAAAGAGATCAATGGGTTAAGAGATTGGTAGACACTGTTAAGTAATAGGATGAGAGTTTTTTCTGTGATGGGATCAGTCGATGGGGCTCCGGGTGGAGTCACATGAAGAATGAGTTTGTGACTGTGAGACTAAGGGAACCTTAAGTACCTTGCCTTGGGGTAAATTAAATATAAATTTGGCCCTCATAACAAAATAAATTGGAGAAATTCTGGGGCAAAACAATTGCACCACTATTACATCAAATGAAAAGCTTCACTAACTTCAGTGGAAATATATAACTGATAAAAAATAATATGATTGTTTTGCCCTATAATTGCCCTAAATATATATTTCACAGTTTGCTAGAGAATTTTCTATTACGTAGTTTTACAACAATGGCATTAAACATTTTAGAAAAGCTTTGTATTGGTCATGGATGGAAACTCTTTGCTAAATGTTCCATGAAAGCCTATTTATGCTGAAAATAAATGTCTTTGCTTTCAAATTCTCAAACAATGGAGTTTTCTTTTGTTCTATTAATAATAAAATGAACTCAGTGGAATCTATTGATGCTTAAGGCATGTTTTTTTCCGCTACATCAAATAGATTACATAAGTAACCCATAACTTGAAATGAAAGAAATAAGTAAGAGTCAAATTATTCTTCACATCAATTTTTTGAAGACTAAAGAAGTCTAGAAGCCATGGTGCAAAACTATGGGGGGTTTTATTTGATTTTTTAGTAGCAGTACAGGAAGTTTGGGTAGTTGACTTTCCTTCACACTGGAATTTCTGCAAAAAGGGATACATATTTCTCATTTCAGCCTAATTCCTGTTGGTAGGAAAATCATGAAACGCTTAACTGCTGAAAGATAAGTCCAATGATATTGGTTGGGCAAACACTTCACACAATGGAAGAGATTCACTAAGGTGTGATAGAGAGTAGATAAAACAGAGATTACTTCTCCAGTGATATTATTTATCCAAGTCCTGTGTTATTTTATGGAGTCTATGCACTAAGATTTCTCCAACATTGGAGATGTTAGTGTACAGGCTCTATAGACTAATGTAGGAGAAGTGATTTCACTGGAGAAGTCGGGGGGGATGCATTAAGTTGTGATAAAGAGGTGATTAAGAGGAGATGACCTATCCAGTGATAACACTTCTCCAAATCCTGTGCTATTCTATGGAGCCTATGCATTGTGATTTTTCAAGTGGAAGAGATCCGAGTGCATTGCCTCCTGAATAACATAGGAACTGGAGAAGTGATATCACTAGAGATCACTGCTTTATATCCTCCTTATAACACTTTAGTGTATAACCCCAGTCACCTCCCCTCTATCATCTCTAATGCGTCCCTTTCCATGTTCAAGAATGTATGTGCTACTGTGCACACATGTGAGCGCCCAAACGCTCACACACACACACACACACACACATATAAACACATGCTCACACAGGCACACACATATGTACACACACACGTACACATACGTGCATGTACACACACATATACACATAAGTGCACTTACACACACACACATATACACACATGGGCATGCACACACATATACACATGCACAGATGCGCACACACACAGGCACACACATGTACACACGCATATGAATGCGCACACACAAGTGATGTAAATGGAGGTGGCCTTCTCAAGGGAATTCTACTGGAGATGGAAAGCCTCATTTTCCTCCTAATCTGCACATATCACTTACAGAAGTTAAGTAGAAGTGAAATGAAGAGTTGCGGCATACCCTTAATTTTTATACATCATGTAACTCTACGGTGCCTTTTTATTTGTTTGAATTCTATATTGCCTATCATATAGTTATTACATACTGTATGTTATTAATGATGTCATTTTATAAATCCCACAATTGCTGTGCAACAAGGCTACAAATCTGTAAGACTCTACAAGCGCTCAGAGACTTTTTCAGTTTGTGCTATATCATTCAAGATTTGGTCAGACTTAAAGGAGAGCTAACAGCTCCTACTAATAAACTCCCACTTACCTTACCAGAAAATTCTAATGGCCCCTATGAGTTTGCCCTTTAGCCATTATTCAAGAAATATCATCTTCATTTAGTCCTGCATATTGTGTCCATGAAGGAGGAAATGACAGTTGTGGGGAGTTGTTCCCAAACTGAAGCAGACAGAGAGCCTGAGTCTACTTAACCCTGTAACACGTTAATATCCGGAACAGGACCATCAGTATCAGGTTCTCCTTGGTGTTTCCGCACATGTGATCACTGCTACATTGTGAGGAAGAGAGAAGCAGAGAACACAGCTACCAAGAAGATCACATGGCCAAAGAAGGCTATGCTTTTTTTTTAATTGGTGCTGCCGGGGGCAGAACTATGGGTAGAGCAGGTTTGGTCACTTGATGCCCAATTGCCACCTCTTTGTGTTACTGACTAAATGATTTAGAGCAAGACAAATACACTTTATTAACATAGTCAAATTTATAATATGATTTTAGTCTTACCTGACAATCCTTTTCTCTTAGTCCATAGGGAACACTAGTACCATGGGGCTGAGCTTCTCCTTTGGAGCGCAAAACACATACAAAAAATCAAGGTCTTGTGGGTGGTGGCTCACAGCTCTCTCACTAGCTCAGCCCAGTCCCGCCTCCAGTTTTGATGTAAGCAAACCACACTAATGAGTGACAGTAAGAGGAAAAAAAAGAAGGAAGCTCCTGTGAGAAAAAGACTCTAGATGGACTCCCATAACCAGACAGGCAGTATTAATAGAGGTTCCATTCTCTGGGTGAGAGACCTGCGTTCCACATGGACTAAGAGAAAAGGATTTAACAGGTATGACTAAAATCCTATTTTCTCTATCGTCCAATATCGAACAAAGTGTCATGGTTTGGCTCATCTGCTCTAACACTACGCTGTTGATTACTGCTGCCTTTCCTTACCTGTGTTTCCATGGTTACTCACCTGACTGTTATCAGCCAATTCCTTCCAGGCTATTTAAAGCAGCTAGGCTCACTTCCTCCTTGCCCTTGTGTTTGCTTCTGGCTGCAAGTGTGTTCTACTGAGTTCCTGATTATCCATACATGACCAGGCTTCCTCTGACATCCCATCTGGTTCCTGACTCCTGGCTTGTTCCTGACATCACTGATCTCCATATTCCTGACCCGGGCTTGTCTGAGTACCTGCTTTGGTTCCTGACCCCAGCTTGTCTTTTGATTTACTCTCCTGGATCATGAATTTGCTTTGTTTGCTTTGGTTATTTTAATAAAGTTGTTTTGCACTTCTCATTTTTGTGTCTGTCTAGTTCCTGGTCCCTAACACACAGGTACCATGGGGATATACCAACAAAAGGCTCCCAGAGGTGGGAAGTAGGAGAAAGGACTTTATGCCTGTCCCTATGATACTGGAGTTCTCTAGGATTATCCAGAACTGGAACAGCCAAAACCACACCAAGTATCAACGGACACTTAAAAAGTTGCACAGCATACGAACAAGAGCAAACTGGGCTCAAACAATTGAACAACAGTAATGCACAGGAAAAAATGGGTCCTTAGCCAGGCAGAACCATCTAAAGGACCTTCCTGCCAAAGCTGGCTTCAGTCAAAGCGAGAACATCTACACGATAGTGATTAACAAGGAGGACTAAGTCGCAGCCTTGCACAATTGCTTCTCAAAGGCCTGATTCTTAAAGGCCCAGGAAGCTCCAACAGACCTGGTGGAATGTGCTGTAACTCTGAAGAGAACAGGTTCCTACGAATGGTAGGCTTGATCCAAGAAGCAATAGTGACCTTGGAAGCAGCCTGACCTGCCCTGGAACCCTCAGAATTGACAAATAAGGAATCAGTCTTACAAAAAGAATCTGTGCGGTGCACATAAAACTTAATGCACCGAACCACATCCAGCAAGTGGAGATCCCTCACCTTGTCAGACTTTGGGTGAGGACAAAACGAAGGCACGACAATCTCCTGACTGATGTGGAACATCTTAGGAAGAAATTCCTGAGAGGTTAGAAGAACAGCCTTGTCCCTGTGAAAAACCAAGAAAGGTGGCTTGCAAGACAAAGCCTGCAGCTCAGCAATCCTGTGGTCTGAGACCACAGCCAGAAGAAAAGCCATTTTCCATGTCAACGGATGCAGAAGATATGGATGTA
The DNA here is from genome assembly GCA_037306005.1 of Rhinophrynus dorsalis. Taxonomy (NCBI): domain Eukaryota; kingdom Metazoa; phylum Chordata; class Amphibia; order Anura; family Rhinophrynidae; genus Rhinophrynus; species Rhinophrynus dorsalis. Next base: position 68,097,400 of record CM074723.1, on the reverse strand, counting down.
AGGGACCCAAAGGGAGGCCATTGTAAACTCCCAAAACCAGATTGAGGTCCCACGGAGGCATGGGAGCCTTAAAGGTTGGGAAAGCATGAGTGACCCCAAGAATGAACACCTTGACATCTGGAAGAGTGGCAATACACCTCTGGTACAACAAATAAAGAGCAGAAATCTGAACCCTCAAGAAACGCAAGCTGAGTCCCTTGTTTACACAATCCTGGAGAAAGGATAGAACCACCGGAAGGTCAATGTCCTGTGAAGACAGGTCCCTGTCCACACATCAGGAATGTAAACTGGACCAACCCCTATGGCAGGCCTTAGAGGAAACAGGATTCCTAGCATCAATCATGGAAGAAATAATTAAGATGTGGGCTTCAACATCCATGCCGTCAAAGCCAGTTTTTCCACATCCTCTTCCCATAAGTAGCCCTGAAGGAGGAGGTCCAGTTTGGGTGGCAGTGGAAATGGATCCCGAATACAAAGGCTCACCAGTTCTGCAAACAAGTCCTCTTGGTCCAATAAGGAGCAACCACAATCAAGGTTGCACCATCCATCCTCATCTGCTGAAGTAACCTGGGAATGAGAGGAATCGGAGGAAAGACATAAGGGAAGTGGAAGTGCCACAGAATCAAGAGGATCCCCCCAGTGGGAGCAGAAGGACAGAACCTTCCTGTTGTTCCTCATGGCCATCAGGTCAATCAGCTGCAGTCCCCACCATTGCACAACTCAACTGAGAGGTCCAGTACACCAGCTGATCCAAAGAGACCAATTCCAGTGCCACGTCTGGATGACAAGTCTCTGGAGTTCCCTGGGGTTCCCTGGGGTGTACCTGAAAGTAAGGTACCACTTCTATGGTAGACACTAGTTGGCCCAGAAGCCTCATGTTTTCCCTGACTGTAGCCAAGGGCCACTCCAAATCCTGAGACACATCCTGCATAATCTGCAGGATCTTGTCCACTGGCAAAAAAACCTACCTTATGCGGGTGTTGAACCTCATGCCTAGGAACACCTGCTCCTGGGACAGCACAGGAGAAGACTTTGACATGTTCAGAATCCCCCCCATGGTGGACCAGGATTCAAGCACATTATTGGGCTTGTTGGGCCAAGAGCTCCTCTGAAGGAGCCTTGATCAAAAGATCCTCCAGATAAGAAGTCATGGAGATGCCCCAGATGTGAATTTATGCTGTTAAGGCCCCCATGAAACATCTGAAGAGATGAGGCCAGTCCAAACGGCAGAGCAATGAACTGGTAGTGCTCAGAGCCTAAGGCAAAATGCAGATAGTGTTGGCTGTCTGGGTGGATCAGGATGTGGAGGTACACATCCTGAAGGTCCAGAAATGCTAGATAATCCCTCATGTACATCACTGCGATGACAGAGTGCAAGGACTCTATATTGAAGCATGCAGTCTCCACATACATGTTGAGACAATTGGGACTGGATTCAAATGCAGGAAATAAATGTTACCTCCCATTTTATCAAAAATATCCCTATTGAAGTCTATGGGTATACCTGGATAAAAGCAGATATAAAATTAGCACCTGCATTTGAATCCAGCCCTTGGGGTCCAGATTGCAGCTGTCTTCCTTCTTCGGAACCACAAACAGGTTGGTGTAAAAACCTAAACTCTGTTATTGGAGAGGTACTGGATCCAGAACCTTCTTGTCCAGCAGTGACTGCACTGCATCCTGGAACAACTTTAACGTGGCCGGTACGCTAGGGACTTTGGACTTGTAGAAAAGAAAGGAAGGAAGGGATTTAAACCTATTCTGTAGTCTTCTGAAATTACTCACAAAACCACTGGTCTGCAATAGATTTCAGACATCCTGAAAAAGGTGAAGAAGCCCACCCACGGGAACCTGCGGTCCAGGATTCAGCGAGTCATGCAGAAGCTGGCTTGACATACTTAGCCCTTGAAGCTGTTTGCTTGCACTGCCACTGCTGTCTGGGCTTAGTGGAGGGGGTCACTGATTGGAGGTCTGCAAAGTTGAGAACGATTATTCTGAAACAAATAAAACTATCAATAGTATTCTAATTTTAATAGCTTTAATTGTTCTAGAATTCATTTTAATATTTGCTTTTTTTCTTATGCATAGAAAAGAGAAACAACCCTGAGGCAAATCAGCTGCTTTGCAATGAGTTGGACACCTTTGTAGCATTTGATGGGTTACAAACCTAATTAAATTGAACAGGAGTTTTAACAAGTTTTATTTCTCCCCTATGGATTGCTCCAAGATAATCTAAAAAGGAATGCATATAACATACAGCTAAAACCACTATTTTATTGATATATTTCTCACACACAACACAAGTCATACTTACCAGACCTCCTACAATACAGCATCCATCAACCTTTTGGTGCTGGTAGCTTCAGATTCCTCTTCACCCTGATTCCTCTTCACCAGGGACTTTTCTTCTAATTGGCCCCTTCTGTGTATAATACATCCAAACTCTTCTCAGCATTCCAAGTTGATAGCTATGTTCTTACATTCTTCATAAGTTCTATAATAAAGTAGAAGTCAGTTTTCTAAGAACTTATTGTCTAGAACGAGTTCCAGACAAGCAATAGTCTATGGATGGGGTAAGGTGTCCAACCTGTACCATGACAAAAAAACATAAGAATTATAAAATAATCAAATTCTATTCACCTAAAACTGCTTAACAACTATATTCATTTGGTTCCAGTAGCATTGTTGAAATATGGTTGCTCCAGGCTCACTATAACCAAAATGAAAACATTTGTAAAAACGATATCACATGTCAAGGGTGAGATACCGATACACATGTATATACAGGAGAATAACTGAATAACTCTCCATAGCCCATCAGGGTGAGTCACACAATGCACAGACAGTTTAATTATATGTCTGGGAGCCAGTGATCCAGAGTGTATAGATGTATATATATATATATATATATTTATTTTTATTTATTTTTTTTTTCACCTAGGCAACTCCTCTATTTTACTGGCTTATTTTAGAGAAATCCCTTCCTTATTGCAACAAGTCTACACTTTCCTTTTATTACAAGACATATGAGACTGAAGGTTTGTTTATAATTGCCATGATATAAATTATTCAACTGCAGGTTTCTAAGCACTTTCTTTTAGATTTGGAATGGCCAAGTAAAGGCAATGCAGTTAGATAAAGTCCATTAATGCAAAGTTCAGTCCACACGTCTGATGGCAATTTGAATGTTTTATAACTCTGCAGTAATATAGCAAGCCTTGCATTTCAGTCTGTACAAAAGTACAAAAGCAATATGGATCTCACAGCTTGTCTACTGCCAGCTGAAAGCAAAACATCAGCTTGAATATTTTTACTTTATATCCACTAAGATAAAACAAATGAGATCATGTGCTTTAAGCTCTTTAACTTGTGTTGGAACTGGAAATGAAACATGAGCATTATCAGGTCAGTTCTCTGCTGCACACTGGATGAAATGAGGCAGATGACATTTTATGTGTCCTACCCCTGGGAGAGGAACCTAGATGATACCGTGAAAAAGTGAAAGACTCCTCCAGTTATCATTGTACTGGAAAATAACCAGGCATAGAGATCCCACCGATACACATTATCTAATAATTATAATAGGATTATCAATTACTGATCACCACATTGTATAGAAAAAAAGACAACAGTCTGAAAAAGCCTTGGATGCTATAGACCAGGGCTCAAAATTTCCAAATTTCCACTCGCCATTGGAGAGTAGAAATTCAGCCCTGGTGGGTATATTTTGGCTCGCAGTGGCCAGTAACTTTTCAGGTCTGGCTAGTAGTAAAGGACTTCAAATTATAAGCCCTGCTATAGACATATACAATGCATTGCTTCACAATGCATTTCATAGGTCTCTGACATCCAAGAGATTAAAGGGACTCAATTTTATGTACAAATGTCAATAGACCTCACTTTATGATCACTTTATATTTTGTTTCCTTCACATAGTTTGGAAACAAATTTTCCCTATATTGCTCAAATTTAAATAATATGTCATCTCAGAACCATGTATTATTCACAAACACTATCCTTCCGAATGCTGGGATAATTATATTCTTCACAATTGTTTAAGGCTTTTTTTCCTTGTGTGGTTATTATATGATTAACCTTTCTGTAGCCAGGGCATCTGGAATGCATTACTTTGCAACAGAGAGGTTAATCATAAGGCATGATTTTACTTAAAGTTAACCCCTCAATTTAGTTTCCAATGTATAGTATAGCTACCCTGTGAAATGAGGGATTAAATAGGTTTTTGTTAAAATAAAGGGTTAAAATATAGCTGCTTCAACAGCCTAAAGTTGTTGAACAAGAAATTGTAAGAGACCTCAGAAATACAGATTGGATGTAAAACATTTGCTTGAAAGGCTGTTTCTGTGAATCATTAGATCAGCTGATTAAATGTCCATTAACCCTTTGAGTGTGTTACACACCCCTCTGGCACTCAAAGGGTTAAAGCAATCTCCTGAAGAATCTGAAATTGTGATGGACTGAATTTTAGAGAGGTTCCTAAAAAGCATTTTTTTATATGAATATGGCTCCTAATGAGTGTCAGAGGGGTTTGCAGTGCATTGCATATCAGTGCAACCCCAGCCTTTGCCTGAGAAGCGCTCTAATCAGGGAGTCAGATAAGCTGACACAGTTAATGTGCTGAGATTAGCACCCATTGCTTTTCTATTTAGTACACCTTTTCACTTATTACTGATAAGTGTGCATATTATAATGCTCCATCACTGCTAAAAGACATTATCAATACTGCTATAGTAATGGGGTCAGGGAATCTTACACAAAACATGAATGGATGCCTCTACTAGGCAGATGTAAGAGTAGATTTTAGATCTCAAGTGAAAGAGAGGGCATTTTTACAGATGCTGTCTTAGGATACAGGGCATTTTAGTAATATAATCTCAAGCATCCAAGGGGGGTTACTCAATAGTCATTAGATATTTTGATGTTTTTTACTCTATTACTCTTGAAATCAATATGTTCATCTTAATTTTGAGTGAGAGTTACAATGAACAGTGTAGACCAGTCTGGCAAGGGATGATGGATTTACCTGGGAACTTTTGAAATGAGCTTACCCTGAGATCTTTGAAATATTAATCCTTAATGTTCCTAAGAAAGTAGGTTTGTGGGCGTGGCTTAGATGCCAAAGAACAAGGATGTGTGATTCAGGAACTCCATGCCTGGGGATTTAATTTTAGCTCATAAATAGCAATGCCAAGCGCTATTGACTCCCTGTTCAAATGGGAACTAAACCCTAACCCATCTGACCAAGCCTCTGAGTGGCATTCAAAAGAAGTACCATGATCTCCAAGGATACTTCTCACTGAGAATAGAGGAGCCTTCCAAACAGAACTGTACTGCCAATAAAAGTGCGGGAGAACATATACATACGCAATGGCTCGAAACAGACTCTGCAGACATGAACGAAAGGTCCGATGCAGATCAGGCCATGATCACAGCATCTCTTGCTGAAACCTTCACCAATCAAGATATTCAAAATCTACTAGCTGACCTCAAATCAGTTCTATCTGAGGCGCTACGAGAGATCCAGTTTGGAAGACCATGTAGCAATGCTGGAAGACAACAATACCAAATGGTAGCCCTTCTTTAAAGAAGCCGCTTTCAAAATTGATACCCTTCACAAACGAAATTTTGACCTGTTGGTCCTTCTGAATGATCTAGACAGTAGAAACTGGAGGAACAATTTATGCCTGAGAGGCATCAGTGAAAATGTCTCACCTGACACTCTGCTAGACTTCTTGCTGCAGTTCTTCCGACATGTCACTAAAATGCATGACAGCCAGGTGTTTCATCTAGATAGAGCAGACAGATCCTTAAAACCTAAAGGATCTCCTAATGGCACACCACAAGATATCAAAATAAGGAAAAGGTTGTAACAGCCACTTGTGGCTCTCACCTTCTATCCTATGAGGGCAACTCCATAACATGCAATAACAATCTCTCACCCATTATTGTAAAATGGGTAATAGATTTATGCCCCTTTACTTCAGCTTTTCAACAGAAGAACATCAAATATAGATGGGGCTACCCTTTAACATTAATGGCTCCAGTAAATTCAAATAACGCATACCTTATATTTTGATGGTGACTGCAGATGGTGAACATCTGTCATCTTGCTTAGAAGACTCGCTTCACCTGACATGGAAACCAGATGGGCTCCTGCAGGCAAGAAAAGCAGGTCCTCAATCTCTCCCACAGCCGGGACACCGGGCCCTTTATTCCCTCTTTTCTGTTAGACTCAGGGTTTGGATGGGTCTCTCATCCCCATCCACTGACCAGAGTACTACTTCCCACCCATCTGGGTTTTCTACCCCACCTAACCTGCTTTCTATTTCCTCTTCCCCATCCCTGCCCAGTCCCCTTTCCAAGGAGTCAGATTCAAGTCCACTTCCATTCCCTTTGAAGGGGTTCCCTAGAACAACAATGAGACCACCTTACCCAGACCCCATGTGTAAAAACATATTGCTGTTCTAAGTTTGAAGGGCTGTAACTTCCCTCATAAGCAATTTTTTTCACTACAAGACCTCTGGCGTCTGGGGGGTGAGGTTGTCTTCCTCCATGAGACGCACTTTAAGAAGGACAAAGAAATGAACCTCTGTGGCCGGCACTATGCTGAAGCACACACAAGCTCCTCTTTAACAAAAAGCATGGGGTGGCCATACTCTTTAGCAAGCATGTACCATTTTCTCTGTCATCAATTAAGAAACGTAGTGATGGTAGACACCTTTTTTGTAAAAGGCACAATTGGCGACTTAACCTGCATTTTTGCCAACATTCATGCTCCTAACTTCTACCAGCTTGTTTTCTTGACTTTGATGGTTGAGAGAGGGCAATGTTTCAGGAAAGGGTGCTTGTGATGGGGGTGGACTTCAACCCTCCCCTACACCCAGGTACAGACTGCTCCGTGGGCATCTCATCCCACTCCCAAACTTTTATTAGGAAATGAAATCAAGCCTTCCACTCCCACAGATTGATTCATGTCTGGCGTCATTGCCACCTGGATACTAAGGATTATACTTTCCATTCTCAGGATTGAATATCTCTTTGTTCCCTACTACCACATGCACTCCGTTCTCTCCTCTACAATAGATAACATTACTTGGTCAGACCATGCCCCAGTGACTGCTGTTATTAAACTCCAAGTCAGGGTAGATACACCCCGACTATGGAGGCTGTCATCAGTAAAAGATAAGATAGAGGAATTACTCTCCAGTTATATTAGGGAGAACTAAAATGATGAGGTTTCCCCACTCTCTATATGTGAAGCAGGGCTCAAAATTTCCACTCGCCACTAGCTAATGGCGCGTGAAAATTTAGCCCTGGCGAGTAGAAATTCAACCCTGGTGAGTATGTTATGGCTTGCAGTGGCGAGTAACTTTTCAGGTCTGGCTAGTAGCAAAGGACTTAAACTTTTAAGCCATATGTGAAGGACATAAATGTGTATTGCGTAGGGATTCTTGTAATGGAAAGCAACATTAATCCAATATAGATTCCCTTATCTGTGATGAACAAACTCTAGAAACCTCACACAAGGCCTCATTAGCAGTTACAGTACTATCTCAACTCCTACAACTATAGAGGCCACTTTCTGGCGGTTCTACAAACAGTTATACAACACATAACACACATTACCAGTGACACCTGACTGGGGCAGTGGGATTCATGATATCTTCATCAGGCTCATCTCCAAACAACTTAATGAAGAAACTTGCCAAATTTTAGAATCCGACTTCACTGAAGAAGAGGGGAGTAGTATGATTGATTCCCTACCACCTGACAAAAGCCCAGGTCCCAATGGCTTTTAGCAAGCCTACTACAAAATCTTTAAATCACGTCTGGGCACTATGTTGACCACCTCTTTCTCGTCCCAGTCTGGTGCCATTGAACAACAGTTATGGAAGCTCACATCCCAGTCATACCAAAACCAGGGAAAAATGAGTGCAAGAATTAGAGACCCAGCCCTTTATTAAATATGGATACTAAAATATATGCCAAACTCTTGGCGGAAAGGCTTAAATTATTCCTTCCCTCACTTATACATCAAGATCAAGCAGCCTTTGCACCCAAGAGGAAGCCAGAGATAACACTAGAAAGCAAATTAATCACATACACCACACCTTCTTTAATAATATCCCCGTCGTATTGAAAACCATGGTTGCTGAGAAAGCTTTTCATAGAATCAACTGAGAATATAATTTCAGGGCCAAATTAGAGGATTATGGGTTGTATCCTTTCACTGTACCTAAACCCCAGTGGTGAAATCAAAGGGAATGGGCAACTGTCTGACTGCTTCCTCATCTCCAATTGCACCAGACAGGGTTGTCCTATTTCCCCACTACTTTTTATCCTCATCATGGAAACTCTCACCTAAAATGTTGATAGCAACACCAATATCAGAGGTATAACATGGGCAGGCCAGGAATACAAACTGTCGATGTTTGCAGATGAAGTATTTTTATCAGCTACTCACCTCAGCCTTTATGTCGAATTATCATGCCTTTTTGTCTCTGTCCAACTTCAAGATTAATGTCTCAAAATCTGACGCTTTACCCATCCGACTCGAAACATCACATCTGTATCGCCTCAGGGATCTTATTCCCTTCAGATGGAAGACGTGCTCGATTCAATATCTTAAGGTTTAGGAACAGTTATACACTGCAAATTTCCCCCTAATTAACTTTCTTCAACATAATCTACTTAAACGGAAGCCTCTAAACATTACCTGGTTAGGTAGAATTCAAGCTATCTTTACGTCTTTCAGACTATATCCATCGAGTATCCCCAAGGGACTGAACCAACTGCTTTCTAAATTTATATGGAACTCTAAAAATCTTTGGATTCACCTTTTCGGGGCAGATCCCCTCTGGGGGCTTAGGTTTACCGAGCATGCTCAAAGGTTTTCATGCAACATTATCATCAGTCCCAGATTGAATACATAATAAACATCATAAAGCATGGGTACTTATCGAAACCTCATCTCTGGCTCTCTCAGACCCCATAATGGAATTCTTTCTACCTCGATATAGTGGCACTGATATATCCCCCATCGTACCCCAATCCTTGCTTTGGGTTTGGTCTATTCTTAGATGTTTCCTTCTTCTCCCTACCTTCCCCACTTTCAATACCATTTCATCTTTGCAATACCTCCCATTCCCCTGACTCATCATAAAACCCCCTCTGGTCTTCCATCCCGGACTTGTGTTTCTCCGATCTCATGTCAAGAGGACATATAGTACCATTTCAATCCCTGAGCTCTCATCTCACACACCCCCTATCGAAATATGGAGGTTTCTTAGAAACACTTTTTATGTCTCCCTGACTTCCAATTGTGTTCCAACTGGGATCTCGCTAAGTTTGAGTCTTTACTCCAGCATGAGCATCCATCCAAAAGACAATTCCTGGGCATGATTTATAATATTTTGATAGAGGATCCCCATAAAACATAACCAAATTATGCCCTTAGGTGGCAAAGGGAGTTTGGTGTGTGCCTCGGCGAGGGTGTTTGGAGGATAATCTGAAGCTCCAACTCTCATTCTCTTAGACACTGGAGATGAAATAAAAATTCCTATTCTGCTCTCTAAGCCCAAACTGCTGGACATGTGGAATCTCTAAGGGGACTTACTTTAACATATGGGGGGGACTGCCCAATGATTTTGCATTACTGAGAGAATTGTCTGTCTCATATTGGCAGATACTTAAAGGTATCTCTTTCCAGGGACCTGCTTCAGATATTCTTTTTCAAAGATCTACCCACTCTTCCACCTGTCCTCAAAATCCTACTGTACACTATGCTTAATACAGTAAAATTCTGATTCCTGCTAGCTGGAAGCAATCCACCCCACCCACTTGCTCAGCTTGGAAGTCGAGAGTGAGGTATCAACCCCTATTAACTTAGATGACCTTAGTTAAATGAGATAGAGATCCAAGCTCTGCACGGGCCCTTCTAGATAACTGGTTCACAGATGAGGGCAGGTACCCTGAATCTATTTTGATTTCTCATCTATGGACCACTGATCCTGCCTTCCCACATTCCTGTTCGCCCTACATTCTCTAATGAAATCCATACTCTCCTCTCCTGCCCCCTCTACTTTCCCTTTTTGAATTCTCATCCTTTCCCCAATTTTTTATTCTATTGTTACCCTCTGCTTTAACCTCCTAGCTGGATAAGGGTTTTTCATACCTGCTGATAGTATACATTTTAGTTCTAATTACATACTAGCCATAGGTAGTAGACTTGTGCACGACAAAAATTTTCGGTAAAATTCTATTTCTGATTAAACTTTTTTTTCATTCATCGACTACGCAATTCGGATCCGACCTGTTCGACTAGGACGAAATTCGACAAGAGTCAGAATTATTCAGCAACTTTAAAATACTTTTAAAAATACAATAAATAGGATTGAATGTAGCAAAAAACTCACAAGAGTGTTATAAAGGTGATACCTTTTAATGGCTAACTGAGGACATAACAAGTGAAGCTTTCATGACACTAAGGTCCCTTCTTCAGGAATGGGTTAACCTCACCTTTTTTCAAAAATACAATAAAAAATTTAAATTACATAAATGGAACCATTTCCAGGGTCTAAATGAAGATGGTGGAACAGGGTAAGGTGGGCATTTAGCCTTATGGTACTATGGATGAAGTAGCTAAATTATGGATGTAGCAATAAGGCACCCTGCCAGCCTACATAATTCACATACACAACTGTGAGACTGGCCGAAGTGTCATTCTGAAAATTATTCAAACAAATCCCTACTATTACTTTTAATATTTTACACAGGAACAAAGGTGACTTTCCCTTGCGGACGTAATAATGTACTAGGCCTGCCTACAGAACTGTGAGACTGGCTGAATTGTCACTCTGAAAATTATTCAAACAAATCCCTATTATTACTTTTAATATTATAAACAGGAACAAAGGTGACTTTCCCTTGCATTGTGTCAATAAGGCACTAATGCTGCCTGTCTGCCTATGCCTAATGCTACCTGCCTGCCTATACAACAACTGGACACTCTAGTATCTCCTGCTTCTTCTCTCTCTCAGCTCCAACAAAGCACTAAGAGGAAATGCAAGCTGTCTGGGTGTCTGTATCATTAGTCCAACCCCCAACATGAAACAAAGAAGCTAACTGGAATAGAAACAAAGTGGGAAAGTAGCGCATGAAACGGAGAAGCTAATTGGACTAGAGACATGGAGGGAAAGTAATCGCTCGCGGGTAGTAGTCGCCGAATTTCTGAAATTTTCGACAACATTCGGAGCAGGGCTGGTCAGATTTGGATTTTTTTTAACAAACGACCCTTGCCTTTCGGATGACCCGAATGTCACCGAATGACCCCTTTTTCGTTGAATTAAGAATGTCGCCGAACCAAATCGCACAAGCCTAATGGATAGTCTCATGTGACATGTTTAGATTTGACATCATATGACTGTTGTGTTTGTATTATTGTTGAAACTGTATCTGTCTCCATGGATGTTATTTTCCTCTGTATCTCTCATTCTGATCCAATAAAAACTTAATTAAAAAAAAATAAATAAATAAAATAGGTTCTAGGTGCTATTTCAATGTTTGCTGTAAGAGACGATCCAATCAATTGTCGAGAAACCTTCAAAGAGATAGTAATATTTGCTGATAAATTTGAGCATACATCATAGTTTTTTAACAATGTAGAGCTTTATTAGAATGCTATAACTGGTCTAGTTCATGTGAAATTATATTATAACGTTTACCTGGGTAATGCTTCCTCCCCTCAGATTTGGAATCTGGTAATCGGACTGGGCAGCTGGCAGCAAGAGACAATCTTCTTACTCTAAGTATAAGGAAAACCCTGCCCCCTTGATGAAGGAGGGCAGGTTTTCCTTATGCTTAAAGAAGATTGTCCCTCATTGTGCTCCATCAGGACTGTCTTGCTGCTATGAGGGGAGTTAGTGCTATGTAGGTAAGAGGGGGACACTTTATAATATAACTAGTTTTAAAGCCCGTGTACACAGGCCAACACTGGAGGCGATGCAGTAATGCGCAGTACTGACTGCCAGTGCAGCAGCTGATATGGAGCGGGCAGCTCCTAATTCAGAAAGCAGTCCTCTCTGCGCACCTTCCTGGGACCAAGCGGTCCCAGGAAGGTGCGCAGAGAGGACTCCAATCTGAATTCAGAGCGCCCTGCTCCGTATTAGCCGCAGCGCGGGCAGTCTGTACTGCGCATGACTGCAGCACACACAGCCGTCTCTACTGAGCATGACGGCTTCTGACAAACATCCTTAGTGAATTATAATATAGGATTTCACATAAACTAGACCAGTTACAACATTCTAATAATGCTCTGCATTGTTAAAAAACTATGATATATGCTCAAAGCTTTATTTGTCTGCAAACATTGCTATCTTTTCTTAAACACTCAATAGAAAAGTAGAACTTCTCCCTATGCCTTTCTGGCACAAATATCACTAATATGGCCATTAAATAAGGAGTAAATTGGTGTAAATTATATAGCTGGAAACACTGAACTCTCTCAACCTGAGAATTTGTCTCTTCACCCTGAGACTTGGTTCAAAACCCTGAGTCTCAGGATCAAATCCTGAGTGTTCCCATGTATGAAGATGGGAGTTGTAGTCCTCCACAGCTGGAGGGCCTCAGGTTGCCCATCCTTCATGTAGACACTTTTAAGCAGACATGTTCATTCACAGTTTCAAACTGCAATATGTTTTATATTTATTTCTTATGGATTACGCCTACAGCACTGACCTACTAAATAATACCATTCTGTGGCTCATCAAAAATAGAATAAACAAGGCAATGAAAAAGAACAATCAGATCAGACACGACTTAAGGCAGACACTGCTTCTATTGTCTGTTCCATTTTTTCTCTTCCCTGGCAGCCAATTAGAAGGGACAAGATAAATATTTATGGAATGTCACAGAACCAGGCAGTGTTTCAGGACTCTATAAACTGCCAAAAGGCTATGGCATGCAAAACAACAAGCTAAAATAATCATTTTAATTTAAATTGCATTAGTTAAAGTTTTTGCAATTGTTATTTTGTATCACATTGACATTTCTTGTCATATTAAGAAAATTTCAATGCAACATAGGGCAATTCTGGCAGACAAACGGCACCATGGGGAACAAATAATTTTCCATTGATTTAACTAGGGCTTTCAACTCACTGAGTGTTGGTGAGGTTTCTTCACATTGTGAATCATTTAAGGGAATAAAAGCCCCAATAACATGAATGGAATCTGATTTTTGTCCCCTAATGGGCTGGAGACCTTGTTAGCATTCAGTAGTTTAAATGTGTAATTTAAATCAAGGAATTTTAATTTGTTACACATTGTGTAGTTGATTTGCTCCAGCATTACTCCTCTTTTTGTTTAAATATCTAAAATGTAACATTTTGATGAGCTCTGTAATAGAGGAAGCAGTCATCTTGGTGAAATGCTGAACCTCCTGACCTTAAGGCACACCCCCAATTCAGAATCACCAATCAGCAATCACAAAAGCACAAGAAGGTGTGTTATGGGATGGTACCGTTCAGATGAGTGGTTATTCCAAAGCTCATAAAATATTATACACACTGTTTAGAGGCTATAGATCAAATAAACTAGAAAAACAGACTTGCACTCCCTCATACAAATGATTCAAATGCGCACCCTGTATAGTGCATATATTATACCACTGTGTAAATAATCATTCAGATAATGAGGTTTTGTTTGCATAATTTGGCCAAAAAATGTCTCAGCCGGCTTACCCCATCAAGGCACCTCATTTCAATCAAGTCCTTATCTATAAATAAAATTTAACTCTGAAGAAATATTTTGATTAAATGCATCAGCCTTGATCCTATCTAAAGTTAAAATCGCTCTGATGAAATCCAGATAAAAACATAAACAAACAGATAAACACATATAAAAACCTTATGATTAGACTCAACCTTTTGCAAACCAATGTGGACCCACAGCAGTCCAGTGGTACCCCAAGAGGACAGAGAGTACACCAGTCTCCTTTATAGGACTTTCCACCTACCCCTGCAAGCCATACAGGAATTGCACATTACCTTGATTGCAATAGATACAAAACAAGCAGACCAGACATATGGCCACACTTTATGCCTTTAAAAACCTTCCTTTGAGATCAGATAAAATGTAGCTATCACACCTATGGAGGATATTTAAACTGCCTCCATGTAGATTTTTCCAGCTCCATATTCAGCTGCTCCTCTGGATAAACAGGTTGATCCCTTTAAAATAAAGTGAACCACAACCAAAACAACAGAAAAAAACACAGCAAGGCAGTCTCATAATCAAAGTAATGTGTACATGTATATTCATTTCTACATCTACTCACTTGTTGTCGCGGTTATCAAGGAAAACCCAAGAGTCAGACAGTATAGTTAAAATTCACCTTTATTAGAATCATAAAATAAAAGAGCAATATTTATATATATATATATATATATATATATATATATATATATATATATATATATATATAGCAAGTAGCAGAAAGGAGCAGAGGATGACCAAAGAGGCAGAGACACTCTATCAGAAATAGGAGGCTGCCTCCAAGTCGCGAGATAGCAGAGACTATGCCGAAGCCAATGGTAGTCTTAAGTCTCCTAGGAAATACTGAATAGACCTTGAAGATCTCCCACAACGAAGGCAACAAGGGAGGTCACCGACTCACACCTGCAGCCAGTAAGAATAGGCCCGTCTCCCATAAAGGATGGCAACAAGGGAGACACTGACTCACGCCTACAGTCAGTATGAATAGGTCTGTCTCCCATAAAGGATAGCAACAAGGGAGAAACTGACTCACGCCTACAGTCAGTAACCTGGAGTCTGCCAGAGCCATAGGTCCACGAGTTTAGAGGCAACACTGAGAGGATAGTAGGACAAAGCCTCAGGTCAGCACCAGATTGGATAGTCAGACAAGCAAGGGTCATACACGGAGAGGGCAGTTAGTCAGAGTCATGGGTCTGCACCAGATAGGATGTCCATGAGTCTAGAGGCAACGCCAAGAGGATTGTAGGACAGAGCCCCAGGTCAGCACCAGATAGGATAGTCAGACAAGCAAGGGTAATACATGGATCAGGTAGTCAGCCACAGCCACAGGTCTGCACCAGATAGGATGTCCAAGGAATAAGGAGCGTACACAAAGAATGGTCAGACAAAGCCACAGGTCTGCACCAGATAGGATGGTCAGACAAGCCAAGGTCATACACAGGGGATCAGGAACTCAACTACTAGAACTGCACAGGACAACAATGTAAGGGTAACTGGATAAGGATCCAGTACCCTTATATACCAGCAAGGAAGTCTCTGTGCTCCAGCTCCTGCTGGGCCATGACCTGCTCAGTATTTTCCATTGTGTTTAAGGCTCTGAGCTGTAACTCCATCCTGGGGATGGTGGAGGCCGGAGTTTCGGCAGCTGAGGTGGTTGCAGAGACAAAGAGTGAAGGTGACGGTGAAGCTGAGCTCTGGAGCCCTGGCTGGAGCGAGTCACAACTGCGGTCTTACCAGTTCCAGACTCTGAAAATCCTGTGGCTGCAACACAGAGACCCGAGGGCGGAGGAGCTGATTGATAACAAGGAACCTGTGGTTCTGACTGACACAAACTTGGTGCATACTGCACTCAAGTGGGATTTGGATTATCTTGAAGAAAACATAGGAAATGGGAACTTTTCTGTGTACAGTGCCAAAAGCCACAAGTTTCTGTATTACGATGAGAAGAAAATGGGCAACTTCAAGAACTTTAAGCCTAAGTCTAGGAGAGAAGAGATGAAATTCCCAGAGTTTGTGAAGAAACTTCTAGACATACAACAGCAATGACAGGTTATATCTGCAACAAACCTTGAACGATACTGTGGGATTATTTATTTATTTCGAAAATGTTTTACCAGGAAGAATACATTGAGATTTCGTTATCAAGTATGTCCTGGGATGAAAGATTGTGGTAGATTTCTTAGGCTTTAACTGGAACTGGATTAATAAAAACAGGCAAAGCATGGCTGGGGACAGCTGATGTCTAACTTACTGCTGATCGGAATGGAAGGGAATGTGACACCAGCATACTATGATGAGCAGCAAAACTTCTTTGCGCAGATTAAAGGCTAAAAATGCTGCATCCTCTTTGCTCCTGAACAGTTTGAATACCTTTATCCTTATGCTGTCCACCATCCCTGTGACTTCTCATACCACACCACTAAACAAAAGAAAGATGATAACCCACCACATCAAAGCAAGTAACTTGCCATTCTATCCCTAACTTAGTGTGCACAAATGTTTCCACAAGGTGGAGCTAAATATGCATTTTAAACATTCCCACCACTTCAAATGTATTAAAATCTTTAAAAACGACAAACTTTCTTCCTGTACTCTTTAACTATTGCTTGTCCAAGAAAAATGATAACCCATTGGTTATTGTCAGAAGCACAAAGCAGTACCATTTTGGAAAGTAGACATTCGTGTGTATCAAATTTGGGTATTTTTGCTTTTTTACCTCTAGGCTGGTGTGCACAGTTATTTCCATAATGTGGGAATTTTTTTTAAAATTTATACCACTAAGAAGGTGCTAAAATCTTTGTAAAGCATGGTATTTCCTGCTGTATTCAGTATTTTTTAACAGCCCAAGAAAAATGGTACCCTATTGATATGACATACCATTGATAGTACCAAAAGAACTGACACCTGCCACTTTTCTTTTTTGAAATTACCACCTTGCCCTTAAATAGTCATATGCCATGGCTATGGCCATTGAAGATAAGAATAAAAGGGCTGTAATGCATAACATTTTGGAAAGTAGACATTCATCAACATCAGATAAGGGGTCACTTGCCTTTATACCCCTAGCACAACTCTTTTTTTGTGCTACAGGAAAAAACTCATGCTTTTTTACACTTCAATCACTTCAAAGATGCTAAAATATTTTTTACATTTTAGTCACTTCAAAGATACTAAAATATTTCAACACTATGGAATTTCATGGAATTTTCAGTACCTAATGCCAGCCTGAGAAGAATGGTACCCCACTAGTATGGACTATATACTGTACTGGGTGCCAGGAGCATGGTTACTGGGGGAACAGGCAGTATATGTGCAAATCCATGACTACTGGTGGAACAAGACTGGGGGGGGGGCAGAGTGTGTTTGAAGGGGTCTGTGATTAATAGTGAGCAGTGGAACCAGGCTGGAGGGATCAAACAGTGTATGTGGGATCTGTGACTCACAGTGGACAGCAGAACCAGGCTTGGGGATCTTACTGTATATGTCTGGATCTGTGACTAGCAGTAGGTAATGGAACCAGGCAGAGGCAGTCAGATGGTTTATGTGAGTGGGCTATGACTACCAGTGGGCAGTGCATCAGAGGACAGGGAGTGTATATGTGAGTTCCAAAGGGGTGTCAAATGTGACATCCCTCTGGCACACATTATTATTATTATTATTATTTTATTAATGTATTTTTAAACCCTTTGAGTTTCAGAGAGGTATCCAATGCATTTCAGTTGGCGGTGACAAGAATCGTCACCACCTCCACTAATCATGTTGTTAGAACAATTAAATTATGCAGTTCTTCTGTGTGCTGTCAACTCACCCTTACTGAGTTCTTAGCAAGAAGTAAAAAATACACAAAATTAATCCAAAAGAACACCTGTGAAATGGAACCTTTTCCAAATGTTGGGGGTGAAGAAGCTGCCCAATTCTTTTGTTGACAACAGAGGTTTTAAAGAATTGATTTCATGTATTAAACCCCACTGGCATATCCCAAGCAGCAGTTATTTTTCAAGAGTTGTACAAGCAAGTGGTTAGTGTGGTGGGCAAATAGATTCTGCCTGCTAACAATTTTTCCAAGACTTATGTTGCTGTAAGTCTCAGCTATAAACTTTTACTTTCAGCTATAGATCTTTCCACTTCAGCACTCAGCAGCAGTAGTACTGCAGAGGGAATTCTTGCAGACATAGAGAGCATATGCAGACAATGGCATAGTTATTGCAGGAAATTCACGGTGTGTGTTTCCTTACATTGTTTTGTGCAATAAAGATTGAGACACTGTTTTCAAAATCCACTTCATGGTAATTAATAATCACATTAAAAAGCATTGGTGGCATGACTGAACACAGAGGTACTCCATTTATAACTTCAAACCAAATTTAAAAGGTTCCATTTACAACAACACTGGATCTTCCATATTCAGTTTATGCCCAAGTGTCTTGTGTGGCATTGCATCAGATGCTTTATCAAACCACCATGTCCAAGTTACCACCTGCCCTTTCAAGGAATGCAAGGAACTTAGTTTCAGATGAGAGTTGGTACCGTGTTAGCCGTAGAAATACAGGAGGCGAATATAGTCATTGATGCCTTTATTGGCTAACTAAACAGATTTAGGATGCAAGCTTTCAAGACATCTCAGGTATCGTCCTCAGGCATGTTAACATGCCTTAGGATGAGACCTGAGATGTCTTGAAAGCTTGCATCCTAAATCTGTTTAGTTAGCCATTAAAGATATCAATGGCTATATTCACCTCCAGTAACTCAGTTTGACTATCTATACTATTTCATACTAATGATATAGTGTTCATCATGTAATTCTGGGGACTATCATTTAGTAACACTTCAGTATCTTCCGACTGTTGTCTATAATTCCTAGATTTTGATCTTGCCACCTTTTGCCATGGAGGAAATGATGTGCTTCTCTCTGTTTGCCCAAAGTCTGTCATTGTTGCTTCATTATACAGAAGAAAAGAATGTATTTAAAGTGTCAGCCGTAACCTTCTCCTGAATAATTAATTCATCAGTTACAACCCCAAAGCATAATAAATCCACCCCTATGCTTAATAGTGGACAAGATGTTCTTTTCTTCAAATGCTTCTATTTTTTCTCCAAACATACCTTGGTGATTCTAGCCAAATATTTCCGTTTGAAATTCATCAGACCACAGCACTTGGTTCCAAAATGCCCCTGGCTTATCTAAGTGTTGCGCTGCATACTTCAGACATTGACTTTTGTGATGAGATCACAGGTAAGATTTCCTACTTATGACTCTCCCACACAGATCATGTTTTTTCAAGCAGTGCTGCACAGTGGACTGGGGCACCACTACTACTTTGACAGCTAAACTTTCTTGCAGGTACTTTGCAGAGATATGGGGGGTTTGTTTTGCATTCCTGACCAGTCTACGAACAGTTCTATCAAAAAATTTTTCTTGGTCTTCCAGATCTTGCCTAAACTTCAACAGTTCCCCTTAACTTCCACTTCTTAATAACATTTCAGACAGTGGAAATTGCAAGCATGAGGAGTTTAGATATTGTTTTATTGCATTCCCATCCTTAGTAAGACTCAATTATCTCTATTTTCCGATCCTTGGCCAGCTACTTAGAGGAACCTATGGTTGTTGAGTGTAAGTACAACATCTTGAGTAGGGATGGGCGAAAGCTTTCACCTCAAACCAAAATTGGCAAAAAAATGGCACTTTCTGCTTGGTGAAAAATTTCCCACAAAAGTGCCATTTTCCTGTTTTTTTTCGCCTAGCTCATTGAATTGAAATCAAAGGGAAGAAAAACATTTCCACACCACATGAAGGTTTTCTCTACTTTTCTACAGCCATATACAATGGTGTAAGGCTCTCACAGCATGCCATTCTGTGTTTGTGAGAGGAGAAATCAGCATGTTTTTGAGCTAGAGATGATAGGCAAATAAAGGGGAATTGAAGCTTAGTTTAGGGAGTCTTTTAGGTAGGACATTTGTTCTCTGTATTAGGAGAGTCTGGGAGCACTCTAGGGAGAAGAAGGGAGGAAGGAGGTTGTCCCCAAATACCCCAAAATTTGGTGTGACTGACTGGCAAGACATAGGCACTTGGGGTCCAGATTACTTCCTGATTTAGCTTATATTGTCTCTGTGCTGGGGAAGTCTGGGGAAAGAAGTTGTTTTTTTGTTTTTTAGTTATATATATATTTTTGGACAACTTGAAAAAAAATTAAATTTAAAAAATAAATACATAAATAATTAAACAAATAAATATATTAGATGTCAGACAGCTGACTGGGAGCCTGATATGAGCTCTGTGACTGAGGCAGAATTGATAGACAACAGACGACATTGAGAATTTTGTTGAGGGCCAACGTAAGACATCATACTCCATCAGTTGTGTACTGTAGAGTGTAAAAACACACCCAGTAGTTGAGTAATGTCCAGCAAATGCACAAGCCAGAGAGGGAAAGGTGGAGCAGTGCAGGGATGTGGGAGTAAAGTGGTATTTCAAAAACTGACTGCAGCAATGTTTGTTG
Source organism: Rhinophrynus dorsalis (assembly GCA_037306005.1). Lineage (NCBI taxonomy): Eukaryota > Metazoa > Chordata > Amphibia > Anura > Rhinophrynidae > Rhinophrynus > Rhinophrynus dorsalis. Next base: position 68,077,113 of record CM074723.1, on the reverse strand, counting down.
CAGCATGTGCAATAAATGATGATGGCTCCTCTCCACCCGGGGTGGATGCAGTTTGTCAAGGTCCCACCAATCACACCATGCCAGTTCCCTACCACCACTAACATACACATCTGCCACATTGTAGGTTGTACTTTATTTTATTTTTTAATCACTTGACATAATCATAAATACGTGCCAGTGTCACTTAAGCAGGAAGTTAGTGTTGTGGGCAAAGGACAAATGTACTCTGCATGCTAACACATTTTTCAAGGTATACGTTGTTGTAGGACTCCCAGCTATTTATTTCTCCACTACAGCCCACAGAAGACGTTATATTGTACTGGGAAATGTTGCATCATAGGAAACATATGTGAAAAATGGAACAGAAGAAAGATGTGTTGGAATTTGAGAAAAATGTGTTAGAATAGGAGAAAAAATGTGCTGGAATAGGCAAAAAGGAGGAAAATTTTGCATTGGAAAAAAGGAGAAAGCTTTCATGGAAAAAGAGATAAAGCGTCCATTTTTTGTGAAAAGTAATGCTGGAAAATTTTCTCACTTTTCCCCCAACCCTAAACCTAAGAGTTGCAAAGAATCAGGGAATCTATTAAGCTTTGGAATTGTCATCACTTAAATTAGACTAAGGCCTGACTAGTCAAATAAGTTCTGTGGCCTTACATAAAATAACAATAGTGGATCAACTGGAAGCGTCGCCAAACATTTGTACATGACCCATTTTCTGTTTTACTTTTATCAATCTGTTAAATTCAGTAAATAATTAGTAACTGCGCATTACAATTTGCAAGAATACGTCTAGTTTAAATTTGTTTGCTGCAGATGTTGGTGCCCAAACTATTGTATACAACTGTATATTATATGTCAATTTTCATAATTAGGGTTCACTGCTCTTTTAAAGGTGAACTATCCCCAAAGGAATAAATGGCCCTTAATGAGATACAAAGAATTTCCTGTGTAGGAGTTCTTCATACACCATCCAGTTGTCATTCTATACTTTTTTGTTTGCATTGAACTGTTTCTGTATCAGGACATTGGCCTTTCATTATTTGGCAATGCTTACATTGTTCCCAAACACCATGAGAGGGTCTTTTCTCTACAGAATTTCTCATTCAGACTGTTGAAGTCTATTGTCTGTTGTGAGGCGGTGCCAAAAATTCAGACTAAGGTCCAGATTCATATCCAATATACATCTCTTTGCAGCAATAACTGACAAATCTCAGCAGTTATTTATTAATAATTGATCATGTTCCCTTGCCTTGTGTATGTGAGGCAGGGAAATCCAATAAACATATGGCATAAGTGTGATAATTCCCACTAAACACATGCACACAGCATATGTGTACGTCCTCTCTGTAGGTTACAGTGGAATCTGCCAGACTGAACATTACACATGGGAATGGTGGCTATGCCTGGTAACTAACCGGTCATTGATGAATATGCAAGCGCTAGATATCATCTGGCCATTCATGAATTGATAATGCACAAGGATATCAGAGGTTTTTCTTGTACATTCAGTCATGGGTGGATGAATGGTTGCATGGGTGGATGGATGGACAGACACACATACATACTCAGACCAACAAATAGATAGATCCTATCCACTATATAGAACAAAAACTGGAGGTGTGCGGCAAACTCCGGGATGGCGTGTGCATTTGTCATATACCTGCTGTGTTGGGATTTGAAGCCTAGCGTGTCCACAAGGACTTGCCTAGTGCAGTGCAGGAAACTAAACCACCAGGTGCATCACTGAAGTGACAGGGAAGGAAAGAGTATGACTGTCCCCTTTCAGGTCTGTTCTGCATTCTTGTTGTTCTGCTGAACTCACAGTGCAGCCCTGACTTAATCAGCAGGTATTTTCTCTGGAGATAGCTGCCCTTTAACCTCTTGAATGCAAGAGGCCTAATCAATGAAATGCTTCACTATGCATTCATGTTGCACCCTTTTGGCACTCACAGAGTTAACTACCAAATGGGTACACAATACATTGTGAAGAAATAGGTTTCACACAACCTTAGTCCTTAAAGGGTTAAATTAGAGGATTTTAGCTTACTAAGCATATATATTTAGCATACACTGGCATGAGCTATTCTGCATTTTTTTTACTGAAGCCTGACACGTATTGTTCAAGCAAACAAATAAAGAAATGCATGTCTACTCTCCAGGCAACCATACAAATAAATTCCTGTATGCTATCAGAGGCTTATGTAAGAAGGATGCTTAATTGCACTAGTGGTATTGTTCGCTTGTTGATTTAAGTCTACACTGTTATGGAAAGCACGGCGCTGCCTTCACAGCACAACCTGGAAATGTATATTTGCATAAATAAAGAACACAGCCGAAATAATTATAGGAAGAGGAGATTTTTTTTTAAATATACAACCACGCAAAACAGCATTTAGCTGCAGGTATATATAAGCCTCCCTGGCGATTGCCTAGCAACCTCACACTGCTTGACTGAACCTGCTGCTGAATCTCTGAGAACGACAAAGAGCTGGTTACATCGAGCAATCCTTCTCGCAAGCAATGCAAGGCAGATCTAATTAAGAGTAATTCTTTCCTTGCAAATCGTATATCAACAGCTTAAATCATTTTCAAGGAGTTTATTCATTATGTAATATAAAAAAATCAGTAAACAGTATTTTCTTTATTCCAAATGTGGCAACACCACAAATAATGTGCACATAATCATATCTTCTAGAAAGTTTTTAGCTTTTGAATGCCAAATTGGTAGGCAATATGCATTGCAGAGTAATGTGCTTCCCATTCATCTGCCACCTAAAGGGATAAAGTTTTGTATATTTAAACCATTGAGCACTAGCTGTATGCACAATGATTTGCTCTTGCAATGGGTTGTGTGCTGCTTTCTCACTCAAAGGAATGTTCAACCCATTGCAAAGCAATTGGTTGTCCACACTGATGGCACTCAAAGGGTTAAATGGGCAATGGTGCCTGAGGGGATGAATCATGCATTTCTGAGTAACATGTTGCTTTGGTGCTTTGGCACTCAAAAGGTTAAAGCTCTGTCTGTTTAACCCTTTGAGGGCCAGTATCACATGGCCCTGGAGTTAACTGTTTCACTTCCATGGGGGTCAGGATTGGAAATCTAGTGCCACTTGTTCAACATTTCCTAGAGGTGGGAGGTGTATGTAAAACAAATTAGGATGTCACTGAAATAAAGCAGGGCCAACAAAGGTGTATAAAATGTCTTACCTGTCTTTCCATCACAGTCCCCATTGGTAGCACACACACACCAGAGAGAGGCCCACCCTCAGATAAGATAGAAAACTACAAAGATTTCCCTCCTAGCCATCCCTACTCGGAGACAGAGCAAAATCAAACACAGCAATGATGCTTAGAAAACTATTTTTAATACAAAAATATACCACCAGGGGGGAAGTCTGCATACTATCTATGGAAACTGTGAAGGAAAAGGAATTGACAAGCAAGAAATTCTGTCAGGTCTCCTAGTAGCACACACCAGAGAGATATTAGAGCTCTAAGTTATAACAGACTGAAGAATATTTCTGCTAAAGTTATTCTCTCCCAATATAAGAAGGTTGATCCTGTAGTGCCATGTGAAGATATCAGTACTCCTCCAAATGGTTCTGTACATATCACCTGCACTGAAGACTCCACTTTTTCTGGTCCTGAGATAGCAATGACCCTGGTAGAGTGATATTTGTTCTGTACTAGAGGTTTTTTCTTCTGGGCTATGTAAACTTCAGAAATAGCATAACCTAGCCATCTGCATATAGTAGGTTTCAAAGTTTTGTATCCCATGTAGTTCCTGAAAAAGTACTGTCTTTTCCAGGGAGGTCTCCTTCTTGGTCCATTTCCTAATGACTCATAGCTGTAGTTGAGCCCATGGTACTTTTTCTATAGGAGCTGACATGTCCCAGGATTGACATTAGTTGACACAGTGACATCTGGGAAGGTTGGGTTATCTTGATTTGAAACAATCTTTTTTTTTTTCTGGAAGGAGAATGGTTTTGCCTTGTTCTGAATCCAGGAGGAGACCCAGAAACCTATTTTTGAGGCCTTGAAGTAGTTGAGGTCAGTCTTCCAAATATGGAACTACATTGAGACCATGTTTTATCAGGTGTACTGCTGCTCCTGACATCTGTGAAAATTTACAGCACTGAGGATAGTCCACAAGGATGTCCTGTGAATTGGAGATGCTGAATGGTGCAATTCTGAAGGAAACCAAGTGCACAACAGAAAACAAATACATTTTCCACAAATTACTATTTAAAGAAAGCCTTGAAGCCCGTGCATGCTGTGCTTTGTTTCACAATGCATTGGAGATATCTTTAGTATTCAAGAGGTTAAAATCTCCATTAATGCAAAGTGAAAGTTTCTTACTTCAATGTGGTGCGGTTGGTTTGTTCTAGAATGGTGCCACTTTTCTTAGTACTTCAGCCTTTTTGTATACACTTGTCTTCTTTGATTACTATCTCAGGGTTGTGAAACTATGCCTTTTGGGAATGTTCACAGTGGCTTTGATGGCTTCCATCGCCAAGCATTCTTGGAATATAAATTTGTTCGGAAATTGACAGTAGCCATAAATGCCCTATTAACTTGGGACCAAGAACGTGAAGGCATAGGTTCCTCTGAAACTGCAAAGGGACTGGGCCAGAATTTTGGCTGCAACTAGGTTTTGGATTGATCTGAAAAATATTTCCCTTTCAGTTGACTTAGTGTGACTTGAGTGACTACAAATCTATTTGAAGGGAGAGAGGAGAACCTATGTTGTATTCCTCTGAAATTACTGTCAGCATCCAAGAATCAGCTGTGATTTCTCTGTCTTGGTTTAAAAGTATATTGTAAACACAGTACACAGTAACATAATAACATAGTAATTTAGGTTGCGTCCATCTGGTTCAACCCTTTTCCTATTCCTGTTTACCATTGTTGATCCAAAAGAAGGCAAAAACACACAATATAGCATTTTCAAATTCTACCCTGAATGGGGGGAAAAAATTCCTTCATGATTCCAAATGGCAATCAGATTTCTCCTTGGATCAACAAGCCTTGAGTAAATATTAATCCCAGTACTAACGTACATAGCCCTCTATGTTATGCTCTTTTAAATGAGTATCCAGGCCTTTTTTAAAGGCATCTAATGTATTCAATAGCACCACCTACTCAGACAGCGAATTCCATACCTTTATTGTCCTTACTGTGAAGAAACCCTTCCGCTGTTGTAGATTAAATCTCCTTTCCTCAAATCTAAGCGGGTGGCCCCTTGTCCTTTGTACTGTTCTGTTAATGAATAGGGCTTTGGAGAGCCCTTTGTATGGGCCCTGAACATATTCATATAGTGTTATCATATCCCCTCTAGTGTTGAGCGAGCACCCCGATGCTCGGGTGCTCGGGTGCTCTGACCGAGCACCGCCGGAGGCTCGAGTGCTCGGCCGAGCACCCGAGCCCCATTGAATTGAATGGGGCGACACGAGCATTACACCAGGCACCCCCTGCTCTGATGAGGGGAGGGTGCCTGGTCAATGCCCCCCTTCATCTCCACAATGCCCCTCTTCCACAATGTCCCCCTTCATCTCCGCAATGTCCCCCTTCATCTCCGCTATGCCCCCTTCATCTCCGCAATGCCCCCTTCATCTCCGCAATGTCCCCCTTCATCTCCGCTATGCCCCCTTCATCTCCGCAATGTCCCCCTTCATCTCCGCTATGCCCCTTCATCTCCGCAATGCCCCCTTCATCTCCGCAATGTCCCCCTTCATCTCCGCTATGCCCCCTTCATCTCCGCTATGCCCCCTTCATCTCCGCAATGTCCCCCTTCATCTCCGCTATGCCCCCTTCATCTCCGCAATGTCCCCCTTCATCTCCGCTATGCCCCCTTCATCTCCGCAATGCCCCCTTCATCTCCGCAATGCCCCCTACCTCCAGTCCCTGGTGGTCCAGCGGAGCGTCTTCAGATCTGTGCCTCCTTCGGCACAGATCCCCGCCACCCGAACATGCCGGGCGAGCACATGGCGGTACTCGTACGAGTACCGCCATGTGCCGAGCAGAGCGATGCTCGAGCCGATCCGAGCATCGGCCGAGCATGCTCGCTCAACACTAATCCCCTCTAAGACGCCGTTTGTCTTCCTCCTAAAAGCAAGTCAGAACCAAGACTGAGATCCGTGAGAGTCATAGTCTTGGGGGACTTGGACCCCTTAGTGGAATATGATGTTGAGATGCATTTGCTGGGTTTGTAACTTTCCTTGAAACTTTTTTATGCTATTTGAATCTCTTGTCTTAAGGAAACAGTTTCTTCTGTTATCCTTTTCTCTATAAGGGAATCCAATTCTTTGCCAAATAAGAAAGGCTCAAAGGACATGGCACACAGTTTATTATTTGAGGATAAATCCACTACCCATTGTTTAATTACCAGTGCAGTACTCTATTGTTGGAGGGAAGCCCACCCCCTTCCAGCATATGAAGTTCGACAATGCTACCAGAAAGGGTCAAAGGCAGGAGACAGCTTCTGGAGTTCCAGGGAGAAGGCCAAAGGCCAAAGGCGGTAGCCCTGTTTAATCAATATGCTGTTCAGCCGCTTTGAAGCAGACCCAGCAAAGGATAGCAAAGAAAGGTATTTGCTTCCTTTCCCTGAACTTACCTTCCAGAGGGAATGTTACCAGAGTCCTCAAGATATTCAGATGAGCACCATAAAATAAACATGGTGCAGACCCCAAAGACAGAGTGGATGGCTGAAAAGATGGTCTTTCTTGTAGATTTTATATGGGATTACAAACCAGAGAAATGCTTTGCCCCAAAAGAGAAAAGTGCTAAAATGGGCAGTGGAAATTCCTGATGTTTTTTTTTTTTTTTTTGCTTTTTTCCACAGTGACCCTGACTGCACAGGTAGCCATAAAACTACACACACTTATCACCTTCACTGGTAGCCATATAACTACAGATTGACACCCAGTCTTGTCCCACTGTACTGGTAGCCACAGAAACATAGTGACCCCTCCATCCTTGTCCCACATCACTGGTAGATATAGAACCTCACTCACTGACCACCAGCTTGTCCCACTGTAGTCTGGAGCATGGTGGGAAACAGAAGGCCCTCCTTCTACTTCCAGAGTACAGTTCCCATCTTATCCCCCCTGCCAGCCATCATCTGTAGTATGGAAATAGCTGGAGATTCTCCAATTGGCCACCAGCCCCATTTTGTCTAAACATAGCTGCAGAACCACACATAATGACTTCCCTCCCATCCTTATCCCACTTCACTGATAGCTATAACTACACATGCTGTCCCCCCAACCTTGTCCGCTGCGCCAGTAGCAAGGGAACCACAAGTACTGACCTCCCAGGAGCCCCAGCCTTTTTCAACTGCACTGGCAGTCACAACAAAACACTCTGAGTATGCATAGCTGAAGGAATTCTTAGGCATAGGAGGAAAATGGCAAAGTTCTTGCAGGAAATATATTGGCGTTATTGAACAGGAAGTAATTTTATGGATTTTCAATGTCAGGTAAATTTTGCGGGCAAAGTGGAAAATTATGGGTTTTTCTGCAAACTTTCCCTGAAGTAAAAACATTGAACCTTTTACCCATCTTTTTTGGATACAGGGCCTCTCTCTGGTAGGTGCTACTGGGAAACCTGAAGGAAAAATATTTGGATGTATGAAATTTGTTTCTAGTAGTGACAATAAAAAAAACATTTTCAGTGGTTGACAGCTTTGATAGGGGTCCAGCAAAGCATTGTGTAACGGTTTTTTAAGACTCTCAGACCAGTGTGTGAAATAAAAACACAATTTATTAGAATAAGATAAGGCAGAAGTACGCCCTCTAGTGGCGGTTGATATACACCAGCAGTAGGGACTGGTAGATACAATTGTAAATGCACAAATGAATTACATGTACAAATACACAACAGTAGAATAGAATATACCCACAGAGGGTTAAGTCCTTGATAACAGTCAGTCTCAGATGTGGATGTTTGGAACGCCCTGGGTGTTATAAGGCTGTGCTGGAGACAAAGTTCATCATAGGCTGAATACAGGACTGCCTCGCCACGGTGTTCAGTAAGAAGAAGCACAGGAATCCACTTCGCCCCCTCGGGCGTACCTACTGGAACTGCTTCAGCTAGTGCAAGTGCAAATAGCCCCCAGGGGCGTGATTGGAACCGGCCTGCAATGCGAGAGCTGCCAAGCCTCCTCGGACTTAACTGGACACCGGGATAAGACGCGCAAGAGCCAACATCCCCACGGGCGTAGTTACCGGATTTGCTAATGCTGATGCCTGTGCCTGCCGCCACTCTGTATAACGGAATCGCCCAGTATTACAAGAGAGAGAGTCTTAGGCGCCCAACCGGCCCAACGGATGTGAATACTCTGCAAGGATGTACAGAGCTGCCGACGGAGAGCGGCCAACTCAGCAGGAGTATCACCGAGAACGAGACTCTTACGGGAGTAGAGAGAGAGTGGAACCCAGGCGGCACTGCTAGGGTTAAATAGCACTTTTACTCGAGGCTTTTCAGCGGTATAGCAAGGCTCTGCAGTATGAGGGAGGCGATCAAACGCACAGGTAGATACACTGCACTGATCGGAGTACACCAGGCAAGGCAGTCACACCAAAAGCTGGAACAGCAGATAGAAATGTCGCGGCGGCGACAACTTGAACGCAGGTCACTGTAGCAAGCAGGAGTCGATCTTCGGAGCGGGAAGTCAGCCAGGCCGGGTCGGAGCACGCAGGAGGTAGTCATACAAGCCGGGTCATACACAAGCAGGAACGTCAGCCAAACTGGGTCAGGATCCAAGGGTGGTAGTCAGACGGGCCGGATCATACACAAGGAGGAACACAGGAGAATAGTCAGGTCAAGCCTAGTCGGTACACAGGAATCCAGAACACAGGAACACAGCAACAGTATAACTGGCTCAGAAACACCACGAAAGGGCATCTGACAGATGTGATAGCCAGGTATAAAAAGGTCACCAGGGGGCGGGCCAAACCAACACAGCAAATCAGTGTTTGCCACAGATGAGACTGACAGGAATCACAGGCACTGTGATACATTGTCATGCCTACAGAGTAACTTGCTAAAATAGGATAGCAAGGCAAACAATTTATTCTTATACTGTTCTACAGTTAGTGTTTTAATTGTATGTAGCTCAATGCTATTTTCCTAGTGTTCAGAGCAATGCTGTGGATAGAGTGTTCTATTAAGCACTGATAATGAGTAATTTCTAATACGTTTATGAATAGACTCACCTGCTTACAAACTATGGCGGCCTGCTGTGAGTGGGTGGGAGGCCATGAAAAGCTGAGATCTAGAGAGCTCTGGGCCACTGTACCTTGCTCAAGGGAAGGTTCATACTTTAGTACATATTTCCAGCAGCTTCTCGGGAACAAAAATGTCAGATTAACCTCAGTTAGCCTTTTGCTTCACGTTGAGGTTAAACAGATGCAGAAACAAGCAAGTTCATACTTGGATCACCAAGACACAAACACACATACATAAACATGCACACCTATGCACACACATACAGTCAATATATATATATATATATATATATATATATATATATATATATTTTAGTTTTACCTGAACAAACCCCCCCATTCTGTGTTGGTCATTTAATGTGTAAATGATGAGAGCAAATCACAATACAAAGATACCCTCTTTAAAGGGATGGTAATGTTTCATAATAAAAGCAGCTCTAATTAATCATCATAGTATTTGGACCATGGAGAGTGTTATTTCAGTTCTGTGAGAGTTGTAGTTCAAGAGTAATTCAATGAAAAAGTGTCCCCCTCCTGCCCCTTTTACTGATGTCACACTTTTCATCCAGATCAGAAGGGAGGTGCCCAGGTAGACTGCAGAGAGGGACAATCTTCAATTAAGATAAGGGAAAAACCTGAAAAGCTTGTCAAGGGGGGCAGGGCTTTCATTGTTTTCATTGTAAGAAGATTGTCCCCTTCTGTTATCTGTCCTGGTCTATGGACTGCATTCCACATCTGAGAAGAGATGGCTTATACTAGGTAAAAGGGGCGGGAGGGGAAGCTTTGCTTGTGAATATCTCTTAAACCATAAAGGTTTGAGAGATAAGACTTATATCATTCTTCATATTTTTTTAATGTCTACAAAATAAAATAATGTTAAAACGAAGTATTACTATCCCTTTAAGTTCTAAAAGAACCCACAGGGCCTCTACATAAACAGCAAAGACTTTAAACAGGTAAGTAGAAGATTAAGTGGACTAAAGCGCTAAGATCTATAACAATAATATTATATCATATATAAATGGCTCAAAGATAATTATAGCAATATACTACTATATAAATATATATTAGAAGATTTATTTATAAACAATTCTGCAGATTCAAAACAATCACTGTTTTAAAACACAATATTAAAATATAACATAAAAGTCCCATATATTATTATTTAAATGGAGCGTTTTTGGTTATATAACCTGCGGGTGGGGTATATCTCCTCCCATCTATTGCACCAAGTCTCTTATATTCGATTATATCTACCTCCGTCAGTGTAATAATAATAATAATAATAACTAGTATTTATATAGCGCCTTTCTCCCAGTGGGACTCAAAGCACTTTCAGCGCACGCTCTCGGAATTAACCAAATCGGCAGCTGAAATAATAGATTTTATTTTTACCCAATCAATGGTACTCATTTATCGACCTCGGAAGAATGAAGGGCTGAGTTGACCCTGCTGGGATTCGAACCTGCAACCTTGCGGTTGGAATAGGCTCCGTAGTCAGGGACATTACCACTGAGCTGTATTCAATCTTTTGAGTAGTATTGATGGGAAGATTATTTATTTCCCAACTTTCAATTCCTCTGTGCACGTGAGCAGACGTTGAATTCTAGTATAAAGACTTTAAACAGCCCTATTGCACTGTACACCTGACATCACATATACAACCTGCAACCAAAATCAGAAACAACCTCCAGCAGAGACCTTAGACATGCCAAAAGCACAGCATGGTTACTATGTTACAGCATAATAACGTTGACAAAACCATAAATATATCTACATCATTATGCATTGTTACAGTCCATCCCTAATTAATGCAACCATGAAAGAACTACAGGGAAATCAACTCATATGAATCCAATCTAAGGTGCAAAAACCATCTGGCCCATTAAACACCTCATACCATTAGTGTTGTCATACTGCCAAAGAGACAAACACAATTGTCTAATATATATAACATAACTCTGATTATCAAACATCATATACTGATGTAACCATAGCAATAACAATAAAATACTAATTAATTACAAAAACAAAATGTAAAGAAAAGTGAAATTAAAAGTGTTAATAGCTGACTATTCATTTTGGACTTTTATTTAGGGGTGGGCGAAAAGTGGGAAAAATTTCCTGCATGACTTTTTTGTAAAAACTTGCTGATTTTTCGCTTTTTTCATGAAAGTTTTCTCCTTTTCGCCTATTTTAACAAATGTTTTGCATATTTTAACACATTTTTTGCCTATATTTCCTATAGGTACTACATTTCCCACTGCAATATTACTTCTTCTGAGGGCTGTAGTTTAGTAATAAGTTGCTGAAAGTCAAAGTTGTGAGTCCTACAGCAACATATGGCTTGAAAAATGTATTAACATGTAGAATGCATTTGTCCTTTGCCCACAACACTAACTTCCTGCTTACAGGACACTGGCACATATTCATGATAATGTCAAGAGATAAAAAAAAATCCACCAGTGTGACAGATATGTATTGTAGTGGTGGTGATGGTGGTGGGGGACTGGCAGGTATGGTGTGATCTGTGTATGTGTATAATTTTTACTATTGTCATGTTTGCATCAAATCTCTATCCTCCTTCTCAGATTATTGACACACATTACATGTCGCTCAGTGGTCTCAAGTGAGGTAGATGGTAGAAACCCTTCTTCACATCGCTCCTCCACCTCCTCATCTGTGCTGCTGTTAATATATTTGTCCTGGCTTTGTCTGCCATGTGTGGTTTCTGCTACCTGATACTCAGATTGTATGAGGTGTTGGTTCATTTTTAAGAATGTTTGTGTCCCAACATTGCTGCTTGATAACTGTGTCCTGCGGTCATTGACAATGTAACCAGTTGCAGTGAAAACCCTCTCAGACTCAGTGCTTGCTGGGGGACAACTGAGGGTTTCCACTGCAGTACATGTCAATGCTAGCCACACACACTGCTTTGTTTGCCAGTAGTCCATGGGGTCATTGTTTCTACCTAGAAGATAGCTATCCTGCAAGTATGCAGAAACCATTTCATATGCAGTGGGACCACTTCTAGGAGCTACACGGTGTTCCTGGGTGTCAGTTACCAACCCATATTCAGGGAGCAAGTCCCAAAGAGATGTGCTGCCACTACCACCACTACCAATGTTGGGTTTTTGCCACCCCTGATGTTACGAAATGCAATATTCTTGTTGATGATGTAGCTACTTTTGCTGGTTGAAATGCTTTGCTGCCTTCTTTTCACTATACTGTCTAGATGTTTGTTATGCCCTCACTTTCTCCCTCTCATCCTCCACAATGCAACCCTCCACTCAATCAATAAGCATGTCTAGATATTCTTTGACAGAATGCGATTCCTTAAAGAGCAGTTGCTGATCATCATGATTCCTTGTTGTGACAAACAGCTGATGGCCCTTTGGCAGAAATTCAGAAATTTTGGGATTTAAGTGGCAAGAATGTATTCCTCTTTGCTTTTAATGGATGATATGCAAGGATCTTGTTCAAAGCACACTAACATGTCCTTTATCAGCTGGTACATGTATGTGTTGTCATTCTGGTAAGAATCCTCAGCCATGCTCCTCATTTTTTTCTGCAATAAAAATATCAGTGGTAGAATTTCACTAATTCCTGCACCAATGCGACTCACTAACATGGTTGCCTCCTCAAAGGGTTTCAGTAGCTCACATACATCGTTCATTACTTGCCATTGGCCAGGTGACAAAGAGGCTCCCTCCAAAGCCTTCCAGTTTTGCATGGTGTACTCGCTAATGGCCTTATTCTGCTCATACAAACACTCTAGCATGTACATTGTGGAATTCCACCTGGTAGGGACCTCCATTTTCAGCTGGTGATGGGGCAGGTTGTTACTCTCTTGTATGAAATATAGAGTGTTGCATGCACTGTAGGAGCGACTAAAATGGGCACAGATTTTGCGGGAAATAGTAATCATCTCTTTGAGGGTTTCAGATTCTGCCAGCAATCTGGTCACCACTAAATGTAGCACATGGGCAAAGCAGGGCACATGCACCATACCAACGATTCTCAAAGCAGAGATTATGTTGTGCCATTATCAGCAGACATAAAATCAGCTTTTAAGGAGCGGGGGTACAATCCACTCCTCTATCACCTGCTCTAGCTTACTTAGTACATCTACAGCTTTGTGGGACTGTCTCTCAAAATTCTGCATGCACAAGGTGGCATGACAATGGTATGGGCTATCCTGCTGCTGCCGCCACACTTTAATCACACTGCCACAACCAGAAACACAATTACTGGCTTTCACCTGATGCTGTAAGCTAGTGTTGTCCACTGTTGGTGCTGGGAGGGAAACCCAGTGAGCAGTCACAGTCATATAGTTTGTGCTCTGCCCACTTGTCCACATATCTGTTGTCAGGTAGATTTTCTTGACATTTGCACTTTTCAGCCCTTTACCCACCACACTAACCACCTGCTTGTACAATTCTGGCACAGCCATCCTGGAAACATAACTATGGCTTGGGATATTCCAGTGTGAAGCTACACATGACATCAGTTCTCTGAAACCTCGCCATTTCACAAGCGTACTTTGGGATTGTTTTTGTAAAGTTTTTGACTCCTTTCCAGGAACTCAGTGAGTGTGGGTTGGCAGGACATGGCAGAAAAAGCCTGAAACGTTATTGCTTTAAAATACAACTAGAGGAGGTGGTGGCGGTAGAAGCAGTATGTGTGGGCAGTCTATGACTCTTTCCATCTCCTACAGCAAAGCTAGAGCCCTCATACTCCTCTGCAGCAGGAGCCATAGGTGTTATTTGGACTGAACAAACTGTTGACACTGGTAGTAGAATACTTTTTGACACATAAATAACTTCACTACTTCTTTTGTCTGCCCTAGAGGCCTGGGAACTTTTTAAAGTGCTTCTGCTGCTGCTTGTTGTGGCCCCTTTGGCCTACTGATAGTGTGTCTCCCAGTCAGACCTGTGGTTGTGCTTCAGGTGGGATCTCATAGAGGAGGTGCCTAGGTGTGAGCCTTTTTTCCCCCTGCTCCCGTGCTTTTTGCACAGACAACAGATAGCAACATGCCTAGCCTGAGGATCCTGAGTGAAGTATCTCCATACTGTGGACTTCATGGACTGAGGGGTTCCTGAGGCACTGCTGCTACTACTACTACTGGGGCTAGATGTTGATGCAGTTCTATTGCCATTACTACTAGGTGTCAAAGGTGCAGCACTTATAGCAACAGCAGCATCAGAGGCACTCATCATATCTAACGTTGTGGATGTTAATAACCTGTGTTGCTGTTGTTGTTGTTGCTGCTGCTGGGTACTCAGAACAGGTGCATGTGGCTGAGTGGGACTTGGACTTTGAAGAAGCGATGATGCTGATGTTGACTGATAGGGTGATTGTATGCTTTTTGACATCTCTGCTTGTCCAGGGTGAAACATTCCAGTGACTTTCTCAAACAGTTTATAGACAGGCACAGTGCTCCTTAAAAGTGGTGGAAGATTTAGGCTTTGTCTTTCTGCTAACTTTATTACCATGTCACCCTCACTATCAACTTCATCTGTATCTGAGCAAGAAAAGGATGCTGGAGATATATATTCTAGATCTTCATCATCATCAGTCATCATTAGGTCATCACCTGGCAGATCTTGCCCACTACTATCCTTATATTCCTCTAAGCTTTTAGAGGTCTCACACAATTTCTTTTTACTTTTACTATAACAAAGTTTGCTACTACTTTGAGGATGGGTGTTATGGTGCTTGTTTGTCTCACTAACTGATGCAGCAGGCTGTTCAGCTGCTATACCTTCCTCTATTATGCTATTGCCAACATCATCAACACTTGAATGCGACTTGCAATCTTCAGTGTTCTTCTTATATGGTTCTTTATTTCTACTTGCACTGGTGGTGCTGGAAGTTTTGCTCGGACCTTGACAGACTACATCCTCCCTTGTAGGAGAGGGATCATCATCACTAGTTGCACATGCTGCAGCAACCGTTGCTGCAGTCAGTTTTTGAACTACTACTTTACTCTCATGTCCCTACAATATTCCACCCTTCCCCCTCCCCCTGCCCCTTGTGAGTTTGCTGGACATTACTCAGTTATTATGTTTTTACTCTACACAACACAACTGATGTAGTATGATCTCTTGCCTAAGCCCAGGCAGCTGTCTGTCACTGTCACCTAATATATTTAGTTATTTATTCTTTTTTTAATTTTTTTTATTCTTTTTTATTTTTTTTTTTGTATTTTTTTAGTTGTCCACCCTGTCTTATCACTGCCACAGTCGATCCCACAAAAAAATTATAACTGGAAAATAAAATCAGCAACTTCTTACGCACATCCCAGCCAATCAGTTTAAAGCACAGCCACTCAGAACTGATTGGCTGGGATGGAAGTGAGACTGCCCATATATAAAGGCAGGCTCACTTCCAATTCTCTCAGTGGGTAACGAGCATCGGCCAGTGAGGAAGAAGACGGGGGGGGTCTGTGCTGCCTAATACTGTCTCCGCTGCCGCCGCCTCCGCAGCCGGACACAGAGGCGGCGACAGCAAACAATATTAAACACTAAGCTAAGTATTTTGTGGAAATTCTTTTATCATGGCATTATTTATCATGGCATTATTTTATCATGGCATTTATGGAGACATTTATTGGGAACAACTTGGACATTGTATATTAATAACTAGCAGCATATTTATGGAACCGGACAGTACTAATACATTCTTTAACCCTTTTGAGTACCAGAGAGGTACGCAACGCATTGCTTTGCAATGCGTTGTGTACCCCTCTGGCACTCAAGGGGTTAAAGTATGAATTAGTGTGACTCTTATTTCTGCATTGTATTTCTAACTTTTTTTTTTTTTACAGCAAGAAGACTGAAGAAAGAAGAGCAGGATAGAAGATACAGGAAAGAAGAGAAGACAGAAGGAAACAGACAGTGGATAACAGGAAAGCATAAGACGTATCAGTTAACCATCGGTGCTTGGCAGTATATCAGGGACCGATAGTTGACTTTTTTACTGTTATGTTCCCAATATCACTGCTTTTAGTGGCATTTTGCGAACTTAAAACACAAAACGGACGTTTAGCCACAAGACAGTTTCTGTGGCTTAAAGTCCTTTGTGGTTTTAGCTGGTAGGGCCTTTGAATACTGCATTAGACATTTAATTTCAGCCGGTATTCACTTTGGCCCTACCTGCTATTTTACTGCAAACCTTTAAATCTACCCCTTAGTCCTTCTCAGGCATTTGCCAATCCCTGTTCAAATGCTTTCCCATACTCCCATTCACTGGGAGGTTATGTTACACAGAGAACAGAATGTGTCCTGGAGTATCCTCCCCTCTCAACCAATCACCATCTAGGTGGAGGGATGATGTTACATGCATTGATTTCCATGTGGACTAATTTAGTGACCATCATGCATTTATAAATCTCTGTGTTTATTCAAAGCACAGCTAATATCATTCAAAACTTTGATTTAAAACAACTGTCCATATTTCTGTTTTTCTGAGAGCCCTAATAGAATCGTGCCACTGCTACGCAGTTCTCAGTGCAGGGATTCCCCTACAGAGTCAGCTCACCAGAGGTATGGTTCAACACTAGTGATGAGCGAGCATGCTCGGCCGAAGCTCGGTTCGGCTCGAGCATCGCTCTGCTCGGCACATGGCGGTACTCGTACGAGTACCGCATGTGCTCGCCCGCCATGTTCGGATCTCCTCCCCGCACGTTTCGCGGCTGCTGCGCAGCCAATAAACGTGCGGGGAGGCTCTGACATCAGTGTAATGCCAGCAGCCATGTTGGCTGCTGGCATTACACTGATTGGCTGGACAGAACCCGTGATCGGGTGCTGTATAGCACCTGACCAGCGAGTTCGGCTCAGTCTTAGCCAGGGAGAGATGAGGATAGGAAGGGAAAGTCAGTGTAGGGAGAAAAAAAGCGCGTTTGAACAACAAAAAGACCCAAAAGTCCTTTTTAGGACTACTGTGTGTGGGGGCAGCAGATATATTTTGTTTTGGGGGGCAGAGTTTAAAAAAAAAACGTCAGATATTCCGTTCACTGTGCCTAGCCGCAGATTAGCAGCACATTGTGTTTAGTGTGCAAAGTTGCAGATTAGCAGCACATTCTGTTTAGTGTGCAAAGTTGGAGATTAGCAGCACATTGTGTTTAGTGTGCAAAGTTGCAGATTAGCAGCACATTCTGTTTAGTGTGCAAAGTTGCAGATTAGCAGCACATTCTGTTCAGTGTGCAAAGTTGCAGATTAGCAGCACATTCTTTTTAGTGTGCAAAGTTGCAGATTAGCAGCACATTCTGTTCAGTGTGCAAAGTTGCAGATTAGCAGCACATTCTTTTTAGTGTGCAAAGTTGCAGATTATCAGCACATTCTGTTTAGTGTGCAAAGTGTAAAAAATAAAAGTCACTTATTCCGTTCACTGTGCCTAGCCGCAGATAAGCAGCATATTCTGTTTAGTGTGCAAAGTTGCAGATTATCAGCACATTCTGTTTAGTGTGCAAAGTGTAAAAAATAAAAGTCACTTATTCCGTTCACTGTGCCTAGCCGCAGATAAGCAGCACATTCTGTTTAGTGTGCAAAGTTGCAGATTAGCAGAACATTCTGTTTAGTGTGCAAAGTGTAAAAAATAAAAGTCACATATTCCATTCACTGTGCCTAGCCGCAGATAAGCAGCATATTCTGTTTAGTGTGCAAAGTTGCAGATTATCAGAACATTCTGTTTAGTGTGGAAAGTGTAAAAAATAAACGTCACATATTCCTTTCACTGTGCCTAGCCGCAGATTAGCAGCACATTCTGTTTAGTGTGCAAAGTTGCAGATTATCAGCACATTCTGTTTAGTGTGCAAAGTGTAAAAAATAAAAGTCACATATTCCATTCACTGTGCCTAGCCGCAGATAAGCAGCATATTCTGTTTAGTGTGCAAAGTTGCAGATTATCAGCACATTCTGTTTAGTGTGCAAAGTGTAAAAAATAAAAGTCACATATTCCATTCACTGTGCCTAGCCGCAGATAAGCAGCATATTCTGTTTAGTGTGCAAAGTTGCAGATTATCAGCACATTCTGTTTAGTGTGCAAAGTGTAAAAAATAAAAGTCACATATTCCATTCACTGTGCCTAGCCGCAGATAAGCAGCATATTCTGTTCAATGTGCAAAGTTGCAGATTTGCAGCACATATTCCGTGTAATATGAAGAAGGCGGGTAAAAAGGGACGGGGAAGTGGACGTGATCCTGATAGTTCAGGGCGCGGGTCAGGACGCGTAGAAACTGTGCCTGGTGCCAGAGCACAAGAAAGAAAGACATCCACCATACCTAGCTTCATGTCTCAGTTTACAGGGCGTCGCAGGACATCACTCTCGAGGTCAGACCACTGCGAACAGGTGGTCGGTTGGATTTCAGGTGATACTGCTTCCAGTCGGTTAAGCACCACCCTGTCTTCCACCAAGTCCACTCTCAGTAGCCAAGAGTCTGGTCAACATAATCCTCACCCTGATCATCCTTCCTCCCACCATAGAGGGTCTGGTCAAAGAAGTGATCCCACACTGGGATATAGTGAGGAGCTCGTCTCATCACCAATCCTTCATTTGAACCTCTCTCCAAGCACGCTTGCAGAGGAACATGAAATCTTGTGCCCTGATTCACAACCTCTAGAGGGTACACAATCACAAGAAGATGACAGAGGTGAACGGCATTTAAGGTCAAAGGAAGTGGATGATGATGATGATGAGACACAGTTGCCATCAAATCAACCACTATTACTGTCTCAAGACCTTGATGAGGAGGATGATATACAGTTGTCAATGACTGAGTATGTGGTGGGATCAAGAAATGAGGAGGATGATCAGAGTGAGGAAGTGGAGGAGGACTTGGTGGACGATGAGGTGACTGACCCCACCTGGGAAGGTGGAGAGCCGAGCGATGACAGCAGTCCTGAGGGTGAGCCATCTGCAGCACCGCAACAGGCTGGAAGAGGCAGTGGTGTGGCTACAGAAAGAAGGCGGACCGCACCAAACCGGCCCGCAAATGTTCCACGGAGCACCCCCTTGCGTAAATCTCCCTTGCCAAGGGCTAGGTGTTCCGCGGTATGGCGTTTTTTTAAGGAAAGTGCGGACGACAAAAAAATTGTAGTTTGCAACCTGTGCCACACCAGAATGAGCCGAGGCATGAACACTAGAAACCTCACCACCACCAGCATGATCCGACACATGGCATCCAAGCACCGTAATAAGTGGGAGGAACGCCCGGATCGCCAATCTGTGTCTGCAGGCCACACCACTGCCTCCTCTTCCCCTGTTTTCGGTGCCGGCCAATCACCTGTCGAAGGCGCAGGCCCGCATACCTCCCGCCCTGCACCTGTACCATCTGAAGCACCATCAGCGACCACATTCACTTCCCTGTCCCAGCGCGGCGTCCAAATGTCGTTACCCCAGGCATTTGAGCGCAAGCGAAAATACCCAGCCACCCACCCACAGGCCATAGCACTAACCTCACACCTTTCCAAATTACTGGCCATCGAAATGCTGCCATTTAGGCTTGTGGAGACTGAGTCCTTCCGCAGCCTGATTGCAGCAGCTGTCCCTCGGTACGCAGTCCCCAGCCGCCACTACTTTTCCCGGTGTGCCGTCCCCGCATTACACCACCATGTGTCCCGTAACATCACCCGTGCCCTGACCAACGCAGTTACTGGGAAGGTCCACTTAACGACTGACACATGGACAAGTGCTTGTGGCCAGGGACGCTACATTTCCCTGACGGCACACTGGGTGAATGTCGTGGAGGCTGGGAGCGACTCGGACCCTGGGATGGCACAGGTGCTACCCACGCCGAGGATTGCGGGCCCTACCTCCATCAGGGTTTCCGCCAGCACCTACGTTATTGGCTCCTCCTCCTCCGTTTCCACCTCCGAATTCTCTGCGCGCAGCGCCACTCACCCATCAGCCGGTAGCTGGAAGCAGTGTAGCACTGCAGTGGGGAAGCGTCAACAGGCCGTGCTGAAGCTGATCTGCCTTGGGGACAAACAGCACACGGCCTCAGAGCTGTTGCAGGGGATTAGTCACCAGACCGAGCAGTGGCTCTCGCCACTCAACCTGCAGCCAGGCATGGTTGTGTGTGATAATGGGCGTAACTTGGTGGCGGCTTTGGAGCTCGGCAAGCTCACACACGTACCATGCCTAGCGCATGTATTTAATTTAGTGGTTCAGCGATTTCTAAAAACCTACCCCAATTTGCATGATCTCTTGACCAAGGTGCGCCGCGTGTGTGCACATTTCCGTAAGTCATCAACAGCTTCAGCTGGCCTGTTGAAGCTGCAGCAGCGCTTACAATTGCCAGCTCACCGGCTGCTGTGTGACGTGAGCACGCGCTGGAACTCCACCTTCCACATGTTGGCCCGGCTTTGTGAGCAGCAGAGGGCAGTAGTGGAGTACCAGCTGTTACACGGTCGTCGCCTCTCCGTTCAACTTCCTGTAATCAGAAGTGAGGAGTGGGAATGGATGTCAGACCTCTGCGAGGTTTTACGCAATTTTGAGGAATCGACACAGATGGTGAGCGGCGATAACGCTATTATCAGTGTCACCATCCCACTTCTGTGTCTACTGAAACGCTCGCTGCTCACAATTAAAACCGACGCTTTGCATGTGGAAGAGGTGGAAATGCGGGAGGAAGAGCTTACACAAGGTGATAGCCAGAGCACCCTCACTTCGTCTTCTCAGCGACAATTGGAGGAGGTGGAGGAGGAGGAGGAGGAGGAGGAAGACACGGTTGCCTCCGCTACAGAGGGTAGCCATGGAACTTTAGTTCCATCTCTTCAGCGTGGGTGGGCAGAAGAGGAGGAAGAGGATGAGGAGATTGAGAGTCATCCTCCTGGTGAGGACAGCGAAATCTTGACTGTTGGTACTCTGGCACACATGGCTGACTTTATGTTAGGCTGCCTTTCCCGTGACCCACGCGTTATACGCATTTTAGACAACACGGATTACTGGGTGTTCACCCTTCTGGACCCCCGCTACAAAGAGAATTTCTCATCTCTCATTCCTCCGGTGGAGAGGACAAGCAAAATGGTGCAATACCAGAAGGTTCTTGTTGAAAAATTGCTCCAAAATTTTCCATCTGACAACGCTGGCGGCAGAGTACGTGCTACCTTGGCCAACCGAGAAGGGGAGAAAAGGGGAGCACACAGCAGTTCCGACAAAGGCAGGGCAACACTCTCCAAGGCTTGGGACACCTTCATGACACCCCGCCAGCACCCTCACCCTGATGCACAGCCTAGTGTCACAAGGAGGGAAAAGTTTTGGAAGATGGTGAAGGAGTACGTAGCAGACCGTGTCAGCGTCCTCAATGATCCCTCTGTGCCTTACAACTACTGGGTGTCCAAGCTGGACACGTGGTATGAACTGGCACTCTACGCCTTGGAGGTGCTGGCCTGCCCTGCCGCCAGCGTTCTGTCTGAGCGGGTATTTAGTGCTGCTGGTGGCATCATAACAGATAAGCGTATCCGCCTTTCCACCGAAAATGCTGATAGGTTGACACTTATAAAAATGAACAAGGCCTGGATTTCCCCTGACTTCTCCACTCCACTGGAGGAAAGCCCTGGGGGAACATAAAGTCACTTTAGATATGTTATTTACAATGATGGGAATACTCTGTATTCCCATTCACCCCTTCCACCCAAAAAATGGGTATATGGTTGACTCTCTTCCATATACCCTGGGATATAATTTTTATATAGGGCCAGCTCACCAGCGGGCCCTGTGATATAATTTTTATATAGGGCCAGCTCACCAGCGGGCGCTGTTTGACAATTTTTGTATAGGTCAGCTCACCAGCGGGCCTTCTCATATAATGTTTTATTGGGTCAGCTCTCTAGCGGGCCCTCTCATATAATGTTTTATAGCGTCAGCTCACTAACGGGCCTTCGCATATAATGTTTAGGATGGTCAGCTCCGCAGCAGACCCTCACCCATAATGTTTTAGATGGTCGGCTCAGCGCACGTTTCCCTCTTAATCATGGCCCCAGTTCAGAAAAATCGAGGAAATTTTTGGGAGAATTTGCCTCTGCGCACGTTTCCCTCTTAATCATGGCCCCAGTTCAGAAAAATCGAGGAAATTTTTGGGAGAATTTGCCTCTGCGCACGTTTCCCTCTTAATCATGGCCCCAGTTCCGAAAAATCTATGAAATTTTTTGCAGAATTTGCCTCTGCGCACGTTTCCCTCTTAATCATGGCCCCAGTTCCGAAAAATCTATGAAATTTTTTGCAGAATTTGCAGATGATATACAAGTAAATATACAGCAAATACTGTTTGGTAACAATTTTTCGCCTAAAGTCGTTTTTATCTTCCTTTTTGTGTGTTTTACGGTCAGTCTGTAAAAATGGCGTACTACGGGCGAAACATCGTTCCCAGCAGCGATGTTGGAGTCCAAGATGCATCCAGACATCCTCCCTATGCTGTCCCTGAACCATTTCTGTGGTGTTTCCATCATTTTCTGCCCTTTTCCTATGGACCAGGCACCCTCCCCTCATCAGAGCAGGGGGTGCCTGGTGTAATGCTCGAGTCCTCCCATTGACTTCAATGGGGCTCGGGTGCTCGGCCGAGCACTCGAGCCTCCGGGGGCGCTCGGTCAGAGCACCCGAACACCCGAGCATTGGGGTGCTCGATCATCACTATTCAACACAACTGGTTTGTGATATCATCTTCCCCAGGCACATTCAAGGTACTAGCTTTTTGTATTGGTTTAGTTGGATGGATAGATAGATAGATAGATAGATAGATAGATAGATAGATAAGAAATATTTTAACCCTGTATTCACAAGCAGCCTATTTGGTTCCTTCTCCTACTCCCCTGGTTGTCTCTGGCTTATTTCACTTGTAGTTTTCAGCCCTGTTTTCTTGGCCAGGTTTTAGGGGTTTTTTCTTCTATAGAATTTCCTGAGCTTTACTCTCTTTAGTTTGTTCCCTGGGCTGTGTGGTACTTTGACCTGTGTAGTTCCCCAGCACTCTCACATCTCAAATACAGTCATCCAGACCCTTCACCAGCTCAATCAAAGAGGGGGCATCTGACTTGCAGTCAGCACCAATGACTCAGCTTCAGCTTCAGGAAGGCTGGGTTTTGGAAGTCTGTGCCTACTAGCTACAAACACTAGCATCCCTCTTCAGAAACAGTGTTTGGGGGAAGCACAGTGTAATCCTCCTACTCTGCCACCCAGAATCCATGACACCATAATTGTAACCAACTTCCATAATTCTCTTTGTTGTTCTGAGCGGGAAAGGTATCCAATACTTATGAAAGTATGTACAATATGTGCAAATACAGCCTCCTGCAGCAATGAATTCCACAACCTTACTACCCTTACTGTTAAAAAGCCCTGCTTTTGTTTAGTAGAAATCACCTTTCCTCAAGTCTTAAAGGATGTCCCCTTGTTCCTCGCTCAGTTTTTTTTGAGAATTTATTTATAGCCGTCACTTCTTCATATGCTCTATATACTTTTTAGGGGATTAACCTCTACATTTAAAAATTTCAAATCATGTGATGCATATTCAAAACACCCTGCTTTTTATTTTTATTTTTTTTACTCTTTAAACTGACAGACTGTCCTTTGTGTCCCTTTTAATGCCTTGAGGAATATCTTGATGCTGAAAGTACTGAATTTCCTGCTTATAGTTTCCTTTAATTAATTGTCTTAATTCAGTGATGTCTGAGCTTTCTATATGAACAAAATATTGTTTATATAGTATTGCCACCCTACTAACAATCTGTAGGGGGGTTTATATTCAAAAACAAGAGCACATACATTTGTTTTATTTAATTTCTTAAGTATGAGTGAAGTGTGCAGTTCTTTGATCTGTAATCTGTTGATCACGCATCTGGACCTTAAAGGGTTATTTTTTATATTCTTTAGTTCTGATCAAGTCACTACGGCTGTACTCAGATTTCTCTTTGCTGCATAAAGTGACAGTCAACCTCTTTTTTTCACTTCATGTGTTCGACACTGCATATGTTGAGTTAAATTGCCTGTACTTTCTATTTTATTTATTTATTTTTACACTTTTATGTCCCTGACAGTGAGCTCGCTGAATTTCTGTTTCTAGAGAGCTTTCTGTCAAGAATTTTAAAAGCAAATATAGTGATACGGCAGGGCTCAACATTTCCACTCCCCACTAGCCATTGGCGAGTGAAAATTTAGCCCTGGCGAGTAGAAATTCAGCCCTGGTGGGTATGTTTTTGCTTGCAGTGGTGAGTAACTTTTCAGGTCTGGCTAGTAGCAAAGGACTTCAAATTTTAAGCCCTGGATAAGGTATAACTATCCATGTAGCATGGAACACTCAATTCACTGTATTTTATAGGCTGGAGGTAGTCCTTTCTAATTCAGGGAGTGTTACATTGGTGCACTCTCTCAGTCCCTGACAGAAAGCTCTCTAGAAACAGAAATGCAATGATCTCACTGTCTGGGATGTAAAAGTGAAAAAAAGTAACTGAAGAATATATAAAGTCAAAAGGGTGGGATACTGTCACTTTAACAGAATGCATCTTCTTGGAAGATGGAAAGTTCTACAGCATATATTGGAGGCCTCTTTATAAACAAAGAAAATAAAGCAACCAGGGTCAATATTATTATTATAATAGGGGAAAGTGGGCAATAGCCCAGGGCATACTAGTGGAATCAAGGAGAAACTCTTGATTGTTATTAAAGTTACCACATCATCCCTTTAACCCTTTGAGTGCCAGAGGGGTACGCAACACATTGCAAAGCAATGCGTTGCTTACTTCTCTGGCACTCAAAGGGTTAAAGGGATAGTAATGTTTCACAAAAAAGCAGCTCCAATTAATCTTCATAATATTTGGGCCTTGGAGAGTGTTATTTCAATACTGTCAGAGTTGTAGTTCAAGAGTAATTGAATGATAAAGTATTCCCTCCTGCCCCTTTTACCTAGTGTAACACTGCTCAGCTCAGAGAGGCAGGGTGGTATCCAAGTGGATTGCAGAGAGGGACAATCTTCAACTAACATAAGGGAAAAACCTGCCAATGGGGGCAGTGCTTTAATTGTTCTCACAGTAAGAAGATTGTCCCTTGCTGTGAGCTGTCTGGTCTGTGGACCAGATTCCACATCTGAGGGGAGGTGTCTTACACTAGGTAAAAAGGGAGGACGGGGATACTTTAGCATTCAATTACTCTTGAACTACAACTCTGACAATATTGAAATAACACTATCTATGGCTGAAATACAATGAAGATTAATTGGAGCTGCTGTTTTTGTGAAACATTACTATCCTTTTAAAACTGAACATAATAATAATGTAACAAAAACAGATAGAGGACTCCCAATAGTGTAAAACTGTCATTGCAATGTAATCAGAACCGTTAGAAAAGTACTCACGTTAATCAGTGGTCAGACTGATGGTACCAGCAAGTCTGACACACAGGATTATGGATAATTTGTATTTATACATTTATAAACCCTTCTCCTTTAGGGTATCAGTGCATGTAGATTTAAATCCAATTTAGTTCAAGTAGAGGCAGCTGAACTTTCATGTAAAAATGCTCGTTTATTTTAAAATCATAAAATATATTAAATGGCTGTAATCTAAAGATTCTGATTTCATTGCATTAACAGTGTTACCCTATTGGTTGCTCTCTGTCTGCTTTTGTTACATGTCTATACCATTTGGGAGAGTGACTTTCGAGAGAGCAGCTGTATATTTCTAGCTGTGAGATATAGACAATGTACCTGGGGACAGTCACTTACCCAGACGCTATTATGCAGGGACTGGCATATGCTATACCCCAGTCAATATCTTAGTGTGTAGATACCAGAGGGGTGTTGGTGGTACTACAGCATATCTGTGTTGATCTACACAGTGGCGCCTCCTGTTTTGTTTCTCTTTTCTTCTCTATATAAGAAAATGCAGTCTGCAGGGCTGCAGTAATTACTACAGTCCCATAATGCCCTCTATACAGCTCCTCAGAATTAATTCTTCATATGTGTTCGGCTTTAAAGGGATGAGGTGGTAATCTTAATTGTCACATTAAATAGTTTATAGCCCTCTGGGTTTCCCTCTGCCCACTGATCTTAGGTACTCAATGTGTGAAGCCAGTAGGGAAAACTGAACATTGTTTAGAAGGTGGCACTAATAAAAATGTATATATTGTACAGATATTATAGGTTAAGCATTTAGCTCTGTTTGAACCTAGGTGTGAGCACACAACATTTTATGAGGTCCATCTGAAAAAATTGAATTTACAACACAAAGGGTGGCGCTATATGGAGAGTGCCAAATTCACCATGTAATTGCTGCCTAGACAAAGGACCTACACTACTGCAGTCTCAAAACTTGACAATGTAGGCAAACACTATCCTGCGTTAAACTGTTGATAATAAAAAAGAAGTAAAAAAACAAAGAATAATTTCAAATCATGATTGGGTAGACAATAAACTATGCCGACAAAATGGATATAAACCAGATGGATTTTTATTGATTGTTCCTTATGTCATGCAAACACGACAGAGAACACCAACCATATATTAAAAAGTAAAAAATGGAAAGAAGTTACAAATAAAACATACATGATGGGTCATCTAACAGTTGTACTTATTCCAAATGATTATTGGCTGTACAAAGGTATACCCAAACTATTCTCTTATTAAAAATTAACCATCCACAGCAATAACTGCAATGTGTTTATTTAGAGGACAATCTGCCTTTATCTGAGTTCCGAAACTATGTTATCTCATGTCCCAAATATACTGTGGCCGACAAGAAGCAGGAACAATATGTTTTGTGTGTTCTGTCATGGACATATGACATAAGGCACAATCAATAAAAATCCATCTGGTTTATATACATTTTGTCGGCATCGATTATTGTCTATCCAGTTGTGTTTTGAGATTGTTAATTTTTTTGTACTTTTTTATTATCACCAGTTATAGCGGTGGATAGTATTTGTATACAGCATCGAAAAAAATTCATATTGAAAGTATAGTGCCAGACAGAGTTTAAAATTGTGTTTGCTGTGGTTAACCCTTTGAGTGTAAGTGGGGTGCCCAACACATTGCTTTGTAATGTTTTGGACACCCCTGTGACACTCAAAAGTTTAAGAATGATAGAAAAGCAACTAAAGCTGCATGTCTATTATACCATTTTTTTTGCATGAAATGTAAATTGTTGTAAAGAAGCCTAGTCATTTTTCTAGTGCATTAACCCTTTGAGTGCCAGGGGGTATGCATTGCTTTGCAATGCGTTGCGTACCCCTCTGGCACTCATGGGGTTAACAAAACCACAGCTGCCTCTATTAAGCACACTACCCATTTGACCTGTGATTTTTTCATGTCCAATTTTATGAAACAGACCTCCTACTAAAGGGATAGTAATACTTAAAATGTAAAAAAAAAAAATGTTGTAGTGTTTATCCCCCTGAGTAAAACATGAGTACTCCCACTGCTGAGAGCTATTTTATTCAAAAGTTATTACAGCTCAAAATTGAATTTTACTAGGTGCAATATCACAGTGGTCTGAAATTGTACAGTGGCGCTGTTGTTACTCCATGCTATGGACAGCTCTGGTCCCGGGACCATAAATCACCATAGGAGGGTGTAGCAACAGCGCCACTGTACAATTTCAGGCCACTGTGATATTGCACCTAAAAAATTCAACTTTGAGCTGTAATAACTTTTGAATAAAACACCTTTCAGCAGTGGGAGTACTCTTGTTTTTCTCAGGGGGATAACCCCTACAACATATTTTTTTACATTTTAAGTATTACTATCCCTTTAAGTTAATTTAATGAAAGTTCCAAATTGTGTAAAGGTAAAACGAATGTAGGTATTAGGTAACCTCTAAGATGCTAGATACGTCTCCAATGCTTTACAGATCAATGCGTTGGAGACTAGCATTCAAGAGGTTATGGGGGCCTCCTCTACTCTGTACTTTGTCCAATTACCAGCAGTAGCAACATATTGGGGGAGATTCACTAAGCGGTGATAAAGAGGTGATAAAGTGGAGATGACTTATCACTTCTCCAGTTCCTGTGTTATTCTATGGAGCCTATGTAGTAAGATTTCTTTGACTTTGGAGATCCTAGTGCATCACTTTATCACCTCTTTATCACCGCTTGGTGAATCTCCCCCATTGTGTTACAATGCATTAGATACCTCTCTGGCACTCAAGGGGTTAAATCAGCCCTGAAAGCAACCTTTATAGGATCACAAGAATCCTACCACATATTTATTCTGCACATTTATTGACTATACGGCTCCATCTCACAATTGTTAATATAATTGGATTTAGCCGGCTAGAATAAAAATAACGGTGAAAAGACAAGAGGCTTCAAATTATGTTCTTTTAAATCTGGCTTTCTGTAAAGCAGCATAATTATCGTAGATTTCTAAAATGTGTCTCCTGAAACTTGTTTTTTTGCCAGATGCATTATAAAGAAGCTTCATCCACCCTGCAAGGCTCCCAGAGGACCTCAAGACTGACACAGTGAGACACAGAAAATGACAAGAAACAAGTAGGCAGTTAAATCGAGGCTGTCACCTGATAGTTCCTTTATATGGGTTATGTAACATATCCTAAGAAATCAAAAAATGTACCTGAATATGTTTCAAGGAATAGTAAACCCTAAAACTAAACTAGTAAGGATAGGCTATGTTTCCCTGACCAACACACAGACTTCCAAAATAACTCACCCAACCCTTTTCTGATTCCGTCTGGGTTTTCTCTTCTTCCAGCATGATCAGTGACTGATAATATGGGGTCCAATTAGGGTCAAACTTTCTCTCTGCTCAAACCCAAATTCTGCGCTTTGTATACTCACAGCAATAATGTTGGGTTTGATAGGGAAGATGCTTGTCCATGCTCAAACCCAGTATTACCATTCCCCAATCAAGCTGGAAGAAAAGGAAAACTCCCTGCAGTTATCAGCACAGGATTGGCTGAACTACTACCAGGGGAGGGCTGGCCTGGGGGGCAGGGTGGCAATTTCCCCCCAGGCCGGTCATATGTCTGGGCCTGTGGGCCACTGCCTCACTCAATCTCTTTCTTGCTGCTATAAACAGAGCTACACTAGTGATACCACAAAGCTACAATCCAAGTGGAACTACACTAGTGATACCATAGAGCTTATAATTGACATGGAGCTACACTAGTGATACCACAGGGCTACAATCCAAATGGCGCTACACTAGTAGCATAACCCATTTATCTTGTAAGCTTAATGATATTGCTATTGTAGCTTTACTTAAATTGTCAGCTCTGTGGTATCACTATTGTACTCCATTTCAACTGTAAGTTAACTCCGTTGTATTACAATTGTAAGTTATGTGGTATTTCTTACCTCACAACAGGGTATGGCCTGGGACAGTGGGCTCAAACGATAATAGAAATGGGCCATTTGACTGAATTTGCCCCCCAGGCCACAAGCTGCCAGCCCTCCCCTGACTACTACAAAAGCATGTCTGGAAAATATGGTCAACCCACTATTCCATTAAGAGAGTTTAGTTGTAGGGGTTTTTTTTTACCTATAATTATCACTGTCTTCAAATGCAAATTGAACAAAAGAGAAAGTGTGGAATATCTTAACAGCTATATTCTATCTTAAAAAAATTAGCTTGTGAACCTAACTTTTTTTTTACCATTTTTTTTTACCATTAGCTGAGAAAATGACCTACTATATGTTACTTTAAGAGTTTTCTTTAATAAATAAACCAAGTGGATGCTAGTTTGTTTCCCAGAAGGACTTATCTAGGCAGCGGTCATCCACACAGCAGTCAGGTACATCTATGTAATGTATTTGAGAATTTTAGTATCTCAGAATGATTACATGGAACTTAGGAATCAGGGACTGACTAGAGATATAAGGACATATGTTTGAATTTGTCAGTGCAGCCATCTGACATTGGCCTCTAACACCAGCAGCTGCATTTAAGGGTATGCACCACAGCATATGATAGCTGTAATGCATTGAGACAGAAACTCTGCCAGAGTTACATTTTCATATCAGAAAGCTCTAAACGCTAGTCCCATAGCATGCACAGGGAAACTGACAGTGAAGGAGACCAAGTTCTCTACTCCATGTTAATACACAAAGTAGATGTTACTTTGTCCTCCCCTTGGTGTAAGCTGGATTAAGGGGAGGTTTTTTAGAGTGCACAGCTTAATAAATTGGGATGCTCAGGGATTTAACAGCAATTCCAGCTCCTGATTTAATGCCTAATTGAAGTTGTACACTTTTTGCACCAGGGTCCGCTAGTTACATCACTGGCATACTATTTATTTACTTTATTTATTTAAAGGGATAGTAATACTTGAAAATAATTTTATTTTATATTGTAGCCCTTTAAAAACATTAAAAATTATGTAAGTATTATCTCCTAAACCTTTATGGTTTGGGAGATATTCATATGTAAAATATAGTATAGTTCACTTTTCCTTGCTGTTTCAGCCAAGTCTGCCATCTAGTGGACAGATTTGGAATCCGGTCCACAGATCAACCGGCAGCTCTTTAGCAGTGCCGAGTTCACGATCTTTTAAAAGAACTACTTCATTGGATCTGTGTACAAAGTGTGCCTGGTTGCAAGCACACTTTGTAGACCATTCCAATTAAGAAATTATTTTTAAAGATCGTGATCTCGGCACTTCTGGAGAGCCGCAGCCAGTCCCAGGACCGGATTCCAAATCTGAAGGCTAGAGCAGTGACATCACTCCAGGGGAAACTTTACTTGTGAATATCTCCCAAATCATAAAAGTTTGGGAGATATAAGGCTTAAATCATTTTTAATGTTTCTTAAGGGCTACAATATCAAATAAAATTATTTTCAAGTATTACTATCCCTTTAAAAAAATTTTTACCAGAAAGAATACATTGAGACAATCTGAGTCTTCCACCCTTTATCCTTAGATTATGACTTATTTTTCTGAAAACGGTTCCCTCCTGAACTACATTAAATCCGTTAAAATAAATCCCCCCTTTCCCTCTTGTCTTCCAGTTCTGTACACATTAAGGTATTTGAGTCTATCTTGGGTACTTAATGTTAAAGGGATCTTAATACAGTACTTATAACAAAGTACAGCTTCTAGTCTTTTTAATTTTATTTGTAGCACATAGCGCTATATTATATACTAACAGGCTTGTAGTTCAACCGCAATTTAAACAGAAAGGATGCCCCTTCCGCCTCTTTCCCTGTGTCACACTGCCTCAAAGTCTGGTCTGGATGGAGTGCAGTGAGGGACAATCTTCAGTAAGCATAAGGAAAATCCTGCCCTCCTTTGTCAAGGGGGACAGGGTTTTCCTTATACTTACTGAATGAAGATTGTCCCTCGCTGCAACCATCCTGACCCATGAGCCGATTATAGATATGATAAGAGGTGGCCAGAAGGGGTGAGAGGAGATCCTCTTGGATTCAACTGAGGTTGAACTACAAGACTGTTACTATTGAAATATAGCGCTATGTGTTACAAATAGAATAAGGAAGACTCGGACCTGCACTTTAATATAAGTATTACTATCCCTTTAAAGTAAAATAATATGTATCCAGTGATTCAATCTCAATATTGGGACTTTCCTCAGGGACAGAACTTTGAGTTTCCTGAAACTACTATGCTAGGCTGGTGTACTTAGAAGACCTGCATCAATCCTGGAGCAGACCGACAGTACCAGAGGGGAAACTGGAAATTCCTCAAATTCATATTGATGTAAATGGGGAGTTTAAAACCCTTGAATGTTAGAGATGTCTCCAACACATTGAGAATTTTTAGTTGTCCCATATGGAAGGGGCTGGTTTGCCCAAAAATTACTTTGGGGGAGGGGAGTGGGAATGTATTAATGTGTGATAAAGGGGCGATAAAGAAGATAACTTCTCCAGTGAGATGCTCTCCAATTCCTAGGTTATTCTATGGAGCCTATACATGAAATCGAAGAGATGTCAGTGCATAGGCTCCATAATATAATGTAGGAATTGATGTGTTTATTTTACTGGAGAAGTTATCTCCTCTTCATCGTACCCTAGAACATGTGTTCTTGGTCTTTCTACATCTATGCTATCACTAGCATACTAAACGTCTACTAAGTTCCTGGGGTACTGTGAGATTCCTGATCCACCAAAGAGTTACAGCCTCATGCACAAAATTCAGTGGATTTATTCTACAGCAAACAAAATGCACTATAGAAGAGAAATATAAATTTAAAACAGGCTTTTAAGCCCTTGAATGCTGTAGCGGACTACAACACAGTGATTTGCATGCATACACAGAGACCTCTCTAGCAATGAGAGGGTCAGACCCTTGAGTGCCACGTTTGTACGGAATACAACTCCAGGCCACAGATGTATCCCATACATCCACTTGCCCCCTCGTTCCCCCCAAACCTTTAATTAAAAAAAAATGGTTCAGACCTTGTTTGGAAGAAAGGGGACATCAAGATGTTCCTGATGCCTCCCACCTGACACCCCAGTATTTTCCATTAGTAGTGATATAATTCCCTAGCCTTGTTCACCTGGTAGCTATGCTCTTGGTACCCACTATTGTATGTAAACCAATACCAGTGGTGTTGTACCATTATGTACAAAATACAATAGGAATTTCGCTGTAACTTTTAAGTGATTGAAGTGTAAAAAAGTAAATTTCTGGGAACAGCTATTCACACTATCCTAGGGGTAGAAAGACATGTGACCCCTCGTTTGATGCAGCTGGTTGTTTACTTTTCAAAATGGTGTCCTTTTCCCACCATTCCATAATTTCTGTAGTTGTTATAACTATGTTAGCACAGGCAAGTCATATTTGAAAAATGAATGAAAAATATAGTTTGTAGTTGGCATAGTTTTGTGCTACTGGCACCCCATACAGTATGTCAACTCATACCAATGGGGTGACATTTTTCTTGGAAGAGCAGTAGATAATGATTACAGTAGGAGAGTCTATGTTTTTCAAAGCTGAAGAAGGTGCAGAAATTTAAAATAGCTCATTTTTTCCTGTAGTGCCGCATTTTGGAAATATTTGTGGGCCCCAGGTTGTGGGTAAAAAGGCAAGTGACCCCTTATTTGATGCTAGCAAATAGCTGCTTTCCAAAATGGTATGTTTGCTTAACCCTTACCTATATGGGAAAAAGGTAATGCAAATGGAATGCCATTTTACTCAGGCTGGTAGTAGGTACACAATACAGTAAGGAATGTAGTCGTTTTCAAATATTTTAGTATTTTTGAAGTGATGGAAATGTTCCAAAAAATGTATTAACGTGCAATCTTTTGGAAATGTTTGAGCACACCAGCCTAGGGGTAGAAAGACATACAACCCTTCATTTGATGTGGGTGAATGTCTACTTTACATAATTGTATGCCTTCAACTCTCTAATAGTTATGACCATTTTAGTGCACCTAGAAAATAAAAAAGACAAGAAAATAGAGGAGAGCATTGAGCAGCTCCAATCTCAAATTGACAACCTTGAAAATAGACAGCATGGGCTAACATTTACAGGGCTACTGCTGTCGTGTACTTTGTTCCTGATCTGGCTTGCTTCTTCCTGTCTGTCTTGACCCTGGTGGTTTCTATCTCCTTGACCTCCAGTCTGATTTCAAATATCCTGTTCTCTGTTTTCTCAGTTGAGCTCCAGGCCTCAATGTTGCTGTACAACAACTATGTCTATACTGCAGGTGGGTTATTTCTTCAGTATCCTTTTCTACCTCAGTTGGTAGCTGTTGTTCTCTGGGTTGTTATCTGGGTTGCAGGCCGGCTCCTCATCAGTCTTATTTCCCTGTTTATATTTGCTGTACTGCCCAGTATATATTAATTTAATCTTAACTACAAGTTTGCATACACCTGTACCCTGCAGTTTATTTAACCCCTTAACGACCACTGCCGTGCCAGGACCGTCACGGCTAGCCAGCAATTAAGGACCAGTTACGGTCCTGACATGTCATGGAGTTCAGGGCTTCCCACGTGGCTGCATGCTGCTTGGGGAGCCCTGAACCGTAATTTTTTAAAAAAATGCCCCGTGGTCCTCAAGTGTCAGGCACCCGTGCGTTCGCCGGTACTTAAGGGGTTAAAAAGCAGATGTGTTTTGCACATTATATCAAAGTGTATTATTTGTGCCAAGCAACAGTGCATACTGCTGAAGTGTGGAAGTCATGTTACTAATGGTAGTGTGGTCATGGGCAAAGCTATGGAGGCCTAAGATGATTTGCTTGGTGGAGCCAGAGATATAAACTTGGCTTTTCTTGCATATTGTGTTTTTTATCCATTTTAAAGACTTTTTCTTGCCCTAAACCTGCATCACAGACCCATGTAAAATAAAGCAGACACAGAACAGCACCAGTTACCAGACTTAGGGAGGGGCGTTGAGGGGGCATTTGGCCTAAAAGAGATATCAGGGGCCCCATCATCTAAATCAGTGGTTCTCAAACTGAGTTAGTTCCTTTGTATCCTTGGGTTTCTTGAGGAAGTGTGTTTGGGTTACATAGAGCAAACTTCAGTAAATTCTGGCTGCGAAATACTTTAAGCTGTTTCATTATTTTTGTAAGAATGCAACAAAACTAAAGCCCCCTAAGGTTATTTGTTTCATGCAATAAAATGCAGTTCACAACACTGATTGATCAAAAATATAACTGTAAAAAATTGTTGAAATCCAGGGTTATAGTTTGTTGAAATTTAACTTCTCATCTCCCATGCTTTACTTCTATTTTATGAGTTTTGTGCTTTGTTTGATGTCAACAACAATGCAGAATTAAAGTTCAACTGACTATAACCTTGAATTTCTATGCTTTTGTACATAAATGAGGACAACAACTAGGGGAGTAATTGTAGTGGTTTAGAAGGTGCAGTTCTGATGGGACTTGGCATACAAGGGGGCCCATCTGCCCCAATGTTCAATAGGTTCTTTTTATGCCAAAGGAGAATATTTTAACCTTAGGGAGCACAAAAAATTGTTTCCACATAGCTCTCCAATGGCTAGTTACACTGGCTACAATGCTATCTTTAAAGGGATAGTAATACTTCATTTTATCTTTATTTTATTTTGTAGGCATTAAAAAAACATGAAGAACGATATAAGTCTTATCTCTCAAACCTTTATGGTTTAAGAGATATTCACAAGCAAAGTTTCCCCTTCCCGCCCCTTTTACCTAGTGTAAGCCATCTCTTCTCAGATGTGGAATCCAGTCCATAGACCAGACAGATAACAGAAGGGAACAATCTTCTTCCTATGAGAACAATGAAAGCCCTGCCCCCCTTGACAAGCTTTTCAGCTTTTTCCCTTATCTTAATTGAAGATTGTCCCTCTCTGCAGTCTACCTGGGCAGCTCCCTTCTGATCTGGCTGAGCAGTGTTACATCAGTAAAAGGGGCGGGAGGGGGATTCTTTGTCACTGAATTACTCTTGAACTATAACTCCGACAGTATTGAAATAACACTCTCCAAAGTCCAAATTCTATGATAATTAATTAGAGGTGTTTTTATTATGAAACATTACTATCCCTTTAACATACACTTTGTCTTTTATTTAATAAAATAATAAACATAGCGGGGTAATCACTAAGAGAAGATGAGAGAAGTCATTCTAGTACACAAATCACTCAAATTCCTGTTATTCCATTGAGCTTTCTTTTCATGTTAAAAATATCTTACATTTTAATCTTATACAGGGTATGGAGGAGAACACAGAGACAGTTTGGATAACTTGGATAACTTTATAATATGGGAATATGATGGTCACTCATATAGGTGTGAACTATAGACCCCCTGGACAAGCAGAGGAGTTAGATCTACTGCTGGTCACAAAAGTAACTAAGATGACAGTGAATGGGATTATCTGAAATGTGTTTTATAAAAAAGGCAACAGAGCATTGCATTGGACTTGTTAGTAAGGGTAAAAGAAAAAGAAAACATCTGTAGTACTCTGCAAAAGTGGCAAACATAGTAAAAATGGAAAAAAGCATTTAGAAAATATAAGCAGACGCAGAAGAAGGTGTCTGTATAAGGCTATGCTGAAGGAGGCTAAAAGCAGTATTAGATATGCCAAAGACTAGGACAGGTTCCACTTGCCAGCGGCAGCAATACTCCTGGTCCTAGTTGCAGTGCTGAATGTGAGACAGCAGCAGCAACAGCAGCAACATTATCCGCTGCCACAGAAAGTGAAGGGGAATGTGGAGGTCAATAAGAAAGAGGCCATTCTTCTACACCTTCCCCATGAATTCATGGGTGGGACTATTTTACTGTTGGGGCAGCCACAGTGCAGTCATCTGCAACAGCACTGTGCACAATTTGTGACAAGACAGTTAGAAGAGGAAAGGAGGGAACATACCTTGCACAAGCGCCCTGATATCACACATGAAACACAGACACCATGACATTTACATCAAACATGTTAAAGCCAAACACCCACCACAGAAATCAAGCACTGCTGTTGCTGTACCCCCTGACTCTCCAGAAAGGCAACAAGAGGCAAGACAGAGATCAAATAGGAGGAAGAATAGAGCAACCCAGGCAGAAACTGGAAGTTCCATGACGAGTGAAACAACTTGCTCGTCATCACATTCTAGGGTAACTACATCTTCTGCCAATCCACGTTGCTCATCGTTACCTACCCCGCCAAATAATAGCCACTCTGTTGATGTTAGGATGTGGCAGTTCGTCTCTTCCCATTGCACACTGTGTGGTGCACTGACCACATATGCCAGTGTGGTGGTATAGAATCAAAAGCAGTGCATCAAGCGACATCTGAGGAGATTCCATCCCTCAGAATATGCTAAGATTTTGGCAGGGAGGGTTCATAATTACTATTAAACTGTCAGCAAGTTGTTGTGTCATTAGCGGGGTCTAGACAAGGGGTATAGTGACAGCGGCAGTACTTGGTTTCGGGTGTCATGGTGTTTGGATACAGTCGTGCCCCTAGATGTTATTTACTACACAAACACTATGAACATTGCAGTTGCTGATAAGAGCCACAGTTCCTGCTTTCAAGGAAAAAAATATATTCTAATAACAACACACCCATGATTTTGGAGGAGGGGTAGGTGGAGAAGATTTAATGGCCAACTTGTTCTTTTCTCCACATAGACTAGGGGCTACTTATTGTGCTGCTACTGCCTCAGGAGCATCACTGGAGCCAGTCGTGGCAAGTGGAACCTTCATCATCCATCTTCCATGTTACTGCTATTGTTGATCCCATTCCCTTTCAGCTGCCTAATCATCGTGCTGCTTGAACAACTCAGCAGCAGCAGTAAGAACAGCAGTTGCAGTTTCCACAATTATGGACTCAGGAGAACATTTGACAATGGCCTGTGGCCACTGGCCAACATGACCTGCTGGCACTAGGCCAGTAGGGCATTTTTATTTTTTTTTTTTCTCAGGGCTTGTGCATTTAAAATAAATAAATAAATAAATAAAAAAACATAGTCCTACAAAAAATAAATGATTTTTGGAGGGGGTTGTGTCTAACAAGCCTAAGTCCTACAAATCAATGTTTCCTTAGGGCTTGTGCCAAACAAGCTTCAGTCCTACAAATCATTGTTTCCTTAGGGCTTGTTCCAAACAAGCTTAAGGCCTACAACAAATCTAACAAATCATCCTCTAAAAAATATTCTATCAAGTCAAGTATCAGTCCACCCCAGTGGCAGCTTATGTCAGGGCGTTCCTGCCTTAATTTATTTTTTTATTAACTGTCCCCCCAATACCAGCCAAGAAACCCCCCAAAAAATTCCCTGTTCAACTGATTCGTTTCCCAGACTCCACCCACCAACACAGGCATCCTCGTCAGACCCCTTTTATACCATGTCTTATGGGTTGTTTTTTAATTTTATTTAGGATTTATTTATTAACGGCCCCCCAATCCCAGTAAACAACCCCCAAAAAATCATTCCCTGGCCAAATGATATTTTCCCCAAACCCTGCCAACACAGGCACCCTCATGCCCCTTTTATACTATGCTTTTGGTAAATTAAATAATATTTGTTAAGTGTTGTGTGTAACTTCAATGTTCCCTTTGATTTAAATGGAATGAGCTAGGCGAAAAAAGTGTGAAAAATTGGAAAATTGGTACTTTTCATGGGAAAGTTTACACCAAGCGGAAAGTGCCATTTTTTGCGGATTTCAGATTGAGTAGGAAATTTTCGCCCATCCCTAGGTCTGGATGTAAAAATAGATGAATGGATAAGGCAACGACTGAGTGACAGGAAACAGAGTATTGTATTCAATGGAGAATATTCAGAAGAAAGTTACTAGTGGGGTACCTCAGGGATCTGTACTGGGGTCCATTCTTTTTAATATTTTTATTAGTGATTTTGCAAAAGGTCTTCAAGGTAAGGTATGCCTTTTTGCAGATGATACAAACATATGCAACAGGGTAGATGTTTCAGGGGGAATAAGCCAAATGATTTAGGGAAATTATAAGAATATACAAGAGTGTGGCAGCTTTAGTTTAATGTTGATAAATGTAAAAATGCACTTGTGACATAACCATCTAAAAGGCAGAATATAGTATTAAGGGTAATATGCTATCAGAGACAACAGAGCCAAGGAATTTGGGAGTAATTATTTCTTATGACGTAAAGGTAGGCAGGCAATGTAACAATGCAGCGGGGAATGCAAGTAGGATGCTGGGTTGTATAGATAGGGCAATTCCAATCCAGGTTTTGGTAAGCACACCCAAATAAAAAAAACACACATTTAAAACTGCTGGAGTGCAACCAATTTTGACCAAAATAGCTAAAAGCAAATATACAAAGTATTGGTGCACATCCAAATTTTCATCACTATTAACCCT
Source organism: Rhinophrynus dorsalis (assembly GCA_037306005.1). Classification (NCBI taxonomy): domain Eukaryota; kingdom Metazoa; phylum Chordata; class Amphibia; order Anura; family Rhinophrynidae; genus Rhinophrynus; species Rhinophrynus dorsalis. The sequence goes on along the minus strand of CM074723.1, from coordinate 68,038,172 downwards.
TTACTCTGCAGCATTGTGCCTGCATATCACTACTATATTAAAGATGAGGATTTAGTTACATTATATGGCCATAGAATGCTAAGCTTGCCACCAACGCCAAGGTACCTCATTTTGGCAAGTCCCTAACCTTAATATGCTTTGTCTTATGAGCTGAATCTCTCCTACTTTAGGCATATACTAACCTTAATGTACTTTATCCTGAGAGTTGAGTCTTGGTCAGCTTTACTCATTAATGGAGAGAGACTCTCTGACAGGCATTATATAGTGTCCTAGAGACAATGAGCTTTGCACCTGGGGGTGGGAGGGGTGCTTAAACCAATAGAAGCTGGTCAAAACTTCCAAAAGTACAATTCCAATCCAGGTTTTGGTAAGCACACCCAAAGAAAAAAAAAAACACACATTTAAAACTGCTGGAGTGCAACCAATTTTGACCAAAATAGCTAAAAGCAAATATACAAAGTATTGGTGCACATCCAAATTTTCATCACTATTAACCCTTTACTCTGCAGCATTGTGCCTGCATATCACTACTATATTAAAGATGAGGATTTAGTTACATTATATGGCCATAGAATGCTAAGCTTGCCACCAACGCCCCCAGGTGCAAAGCTCATTGTCTCTAGGACACTATATAATGCCTGTCAGAGAATCTCTCTCCATTAATGAGTAAAGCTGACCAAGACTCAGCTCTCAGGATAAAGTACATTAAGGTTAGTATATGCCTAAAGTAGGAGAGATTCAGCTCATAAGACAAAGCATATTAAGGTTAGGGACTTGTCAAAATGAGGTACCTTGGCGTTGGTGGCAAGCTTAGCATTCTATGGCCATATAATGTAACTAAATCCTCATCTTTAATATAGTAGTGATATGCAGGCACAATGCTGCAGAGTAAAGGGTTAATAGTGATGAAAATTTGGATGTGCACCAATACTTTGTATATTTGCTTGTATAGATAGGGGCATTAGTAGCAGAAAATAAAATGGTCATGCCGCTTTGCAGATCTCTGGTTAAACCTCGCCCAACGTATTGTGTACAATACTGGAGATCTCCAGAAGGATATAGATACTCCAGTGAGAATTTAGAGAAGGGATACTAAAATGGTAAATGGTTTACAGGAAAATAAATATCACAATAGACTAAAGAACCTGAACATGTACAGGTTGGAGAGGGGATATGATAGAAACATTCGTATACATGAAGAGAGTCAACAAAGTGCAGGAGGGGAGTACATTTCAAAGGAGTAAACATGTTAGGACAAGAGGTGATAGTCTAAAACAAGAGGGAAAGGGGTTTAGAGGTAATGTAAGGAAGATATACTTTACTGAGAGAGTGGTAGATAAGTGGAATAGCCTACCAGCAGAAATTGTAGAAGTTAATACAGTGACAGAATTTAAGCATGCATGGGATAGGCATGAGGCTGTCCTTAATGTAAGAAAAGACCAAGGCCCAAAAAAAGGTTTGAGGTTTTTACAGTAGGAAAAATGGACAAACTAGATGGGTCGAATGGTTCTTATATGCAGTCAAATTCTATGTTTCTCTCTTAATACCAGCTTCAAGCTTTGGACCTGAAGTTGTTGGAGTCTACAAGTCCCATCATCCTCAATCAGCCAACTACTTGTTGTGGATGATAGGAGTTGTTGTCCCCAAGACCTGGAATCTCAAAGTTCACCGCTGCTGTTTTAGTGCTTTGGCATCATAGAATAACATAGGAATTAGAGATTTGTACTACTGGAGTGACTTTTCTCACATTTATTTCTCCTTAGTGAAGTGGTGGGCAACCTGAAGTGCTCCAGCTTTTTTGGACCGCAATTCCCATCATGCCCAGCTGAAATTGGAAGCTGTAATCCTGAACAGTTGGAGGGCCTCGTGTTGCCTATCAGTACTCTAATGCAGCTGAGTAGTATTCCTAGGCAGCAGAGGAAAAAAACTAGTGTCAAAGAACATGTCCTGCAGTGTTTTTACAGATAAACACTAATGGCATGTTGTTCCCTAAAGTGTACACAAGTTTCATTTGCATACAGAGAACAAAAATGAACCTATATTCCGACTAGCCATTTTCCTGTTTTTGAGAAATGAACCTTGATGTTTTAGTGGCCCTGTGTCAATTCCTTCCACAGTATGCTATTAGCTCTGTTTGAGGCCAAACATATACCTTGCTGTGCTATTAGATATGCCCAGGTGTGGGTTCTGTCTAGACTCATTCATAGTACAGTGTATGGTATTACTGGGCCAGCACATAAACTAATTATCATAGAGTGCCAGCAATAAAATGTCAATTTCTCAAAAACTATTTATATTACAAATAACTGGTTGGCATAACAAACAAGCCTATTTTAAAGTGATAGTAATGTTTCAGAAAAACAGCAGCTCTGATTAATCTTCATTGTACTTGGGCCATGGAGAGTGTTATTTCAATACTGTCAGAGTTGTAGATCAAGAGTAATTGAATGATAAATTATCCCCCTCCCGCCCCTTTTACCTAGTGTAACACTGCTCACCTCAGATGTGGAATCTGGTCACTTGTCCGGACAGGTCGCAGCAAGGGACAATCTTCTTATTCTGAGCATAAGGAAAACCCTCCCCCCTCCCCCAACAGGTTTATCAGGTTTTTCCTTTTGCTCACTGAAGATTGTCCCTCTCTGCGATCCACCCGGACAGTCTTGCTGCTCTGAGGTGAGTAGTGTTACATCAGTAAAACGGGCAGGAGGAGGATACTTTATCATTCAATTACTCTTGAATTACAACTCTGACAGTATTGAAATAATGCTCTTCATGGCCCAAATACTATGAAGATTAATCAGAGCTGCTTTTATTGTGAAACATTACTATCCCTTTAAGGTAACAGAGTGATATCAGAGTGTTTAACCCCTTGGATGCTAGAAAGGTCTCCAATCCCATAACATGCAGATTTTTAACCCTTTGAGAGTCAGAGAGGAACCCAACGCATGTGTTGCAATATGTTGAATACCACTTTGGCACTCAGAGATTTCAGAACAAGCGAACACATTTCTGCAGAATACAGTGCAGAGCAAACTTGGACTGGTGAACAAAATACATTTCTTTGCTCAATCTCATTTTCCATTACATTTAATTAGTGACATACTTTACAAATGTGCAGTGAAGTGCTGTCAGCAGTTCAGGATATGATTCTGTTCCTCTAAATAAAACTGCAAAACACACACAGACATTTTAGACATTATTTTATTATAGTTTTTCAACAATAGACAATAGGGCAAATTATGCTTTGTTTGGTGCGAATATTTCTTTAGCTGGAGGTGAATGTCAACTATGTTTTTCTACTCTCAATTGCTAATATAAATTATATTACAAAACTAAAATGTTCACACTAATCAAGGCTTTGGTTTTTGATGTTACCCATTTTATTTATACAAACTATTTATACTTTGGGATTAAGAATGTAGGAAATCCTACTCTTTTCCTCAGGCAAGCAGTTCTGAATTACAAAGTTTGTGCCAAACAATGCCGATAACCAAAGGAGGTATGGACTGCCCATTATGGAGTTGTGGGTGTGAACTGAGCATTCCCAGTGCCTCTGCACAAAACACCCATTCCTGGTCCATGATTGATGATTTACTTACCAGTTTACTGACGTTTTAATAGCCATTACTTAACCCACGGGATGCTAGAGTGTACTGATGGTCTAAAGTTTTCACTTCAAATCAAAACATGCAAAAAAAATCAGTTCCTGCCTTCTGTGGGAATTACCGGGAAAAGTGCAGACGAGGGGAGCTGGAGTTGTATTGTTTAAAGAATATTGGTAGCAGCCAGTTGTTCTCTGGACCGGTGGGGTGCAGGGAGTGTGGGTCTAATCTGTAGACAGAAACAGGGACAGTGTAAAAACAAATACTTTTGACTGATAGGTGACAGTCAGTGACAAATACTAGAGAAAGATATGTATATCAGACATTATTTTCAGGCAGACAACAGACAAAAAATTATTTCACACTCAGACAAGGAAAATACAAACATATATTGGTTCTGCTGCTGTGATGTGTTGATATGTGCAGACACATTGAAACTAGCAGCTCAGTGTCAATCGTGTTTTGGTGCCATAGCGGAGGAGGATTTAGAATTAGGACTGGTGAGACTAATTGCTGTGCCACATCGTGTCAGGGATACCCTGCCACAAATTAGTGGTGAATGTTCTATAAATACTCCTAAAAGGAAAATAAAAAACAATTTTTTAGACTTTAGGAAAACTACAAGAATATGAAAGTAATAGTGAGGAAGAGAAGCTGGATGATGCTGATGTAATTTAGATTATGTACCTCCATGTGATGATATGGCAAAAAATAGCTGTATATAAATGGAAAAGACTCAGGCCTTGATTCAGTTCACCCCGCTAAAATTGCCTACTGCCTGGTACACACACAGTGTCAATATCGATATTCATTTCCCCTACCGACAGAAACCACAACGAACGTTGGGCCATACAATCAGACTTTTGGCCAAACGTCCTTCATGCGTTTGAAGTTTGCAAAACCCAAGCTAAATAGCGTGAGTAATGGGAACATCAAAGGAAATGGGCTAACAATCAGCTCTTGACAAACTGCCAAGCACCAAGCATGAGCTCAACACAGTCACCCTCCCAAACACTAACCCTACACTACCTCCAACAGCGAAGTGCAACAATACTACCCCTTACACTAGCCTAACACTCTTAGCTGTATAACACTTGCTTGTCATCCACTGTCCTTCATATGTCATCTTCTATCTTCCTTCTTTTTCTTTCTCTTCCTCTTCCTTCTTCTTCTCTTCTGTCTTATTCACTTCTTCCTTGGAACAAATATATACCTGAAAAGAACAGAAAATTAACATGAAATATGCTTAACAAACATAATTTTCCAGTATGTGGTTAACTCTTTGACTGCTTGAGGGGAACGCATACCTCTCTGGCACTCAAAGAGTTAAAGTAATGCATCTAGTCCTTGTCAACTAAAATCAGCATTCTCCCAAAATGAAGAAAATGGTTACAAATCCATTGTACATTAAGTGTGGGTTGGCAGGACATGGCAGAAAAAGCCTGAAACTTTATTTCTTTAACAAGATAACTAGAGGAGGTGGTAGCAGTCAGGGGAGGGCTGGCCTGGGGGGCAATTGCCCCCTGGGCCGGCCATATGTCTGAGCCAGTGGGCCACTGCCTCACTTAATCTCCACCTTGTTGCTATAAGTTATGTTATACTAGTGATACCACAGCACTTCCAACTGAAACAGAACTACACAAATTATATCACAGAGCTACAATCCAAATGCAGCTACACTAGTAGTATAATGTATTTCCCTTGTATCTATAGTATCACTAGTGTAGCTTTGCTTAAATTATAAGCTCTGTAGTATCAGTAGTGTAGCCCATTTCTACTGTGAGCTACGTGGTATTGCTTTACTTCATGACATTAATGCCACTTTTAAAATTAACAAAAGGGTGTGGGCTGGGACAGTGGGCTCAAACAATAGTAGAAATGGGCCACTTGATCGTATTTGCCCTCCAGGCCACAAGTTGCCAGCCCTCCCCTGGTGGCAGTAGAGGCAGTATGTGTGGGCAGTCTATGACTCTTGCCATCTCCTACAGCAAAGCTAGAGTCATCATATTCCTCAGCAGGAGTCATAGGTGTATTTTTGACTGAACTAACTGTTGGCACTGGCAGTAGCACACTTTTTGACACATAAATAACTTCACTACTTCTTTTTTCTGCCCTAGAGCCCTGGGAACTTTTTAAAGTGCTTCTGCTGCTGATAGTTGTGGCATCTTTGGCCTTCTGATAGTGTGTCTCCCAGTCAGACCTGTGATTGTGCTTCAGGTGAGATCTCATAGAGGAGGTGCCTAGATGTGAGAATACTTTCCCCCTGCTCACATGCTTTTTTTTTGCATAGACAACAGATAGCAACATGCTTAGCTTGAGGATCCTGAGTGAAGTATCTCCATACTGTGGGCTTCTTGGAATGAGGGGTTCCTGAGGTGCTGTTGCTACTACTACTACTGGGACTAGATGTTGATGCAATTCTACTGCCACTACTACTAGGTGTCAAGGGTGCAGCACATACAGCAGCAGCAGAGGCATCTGTAGTATCCAACATTGCATATTTTAATAACCTGTGTTGCTTTTCCTGCTGCTGAGTACTCATCACAGGTGTGTCTGCTGAGTGTGGCTTGGACTTTGAAGAGGCGATAATGCTGATGATGAATGACAAGGTGACTGTGTACCTTTAGAAATCTGTGCTTGTCCATGGTCAGACTTTCCAATGGTTTTCTCAAACAGTTTATAGACAGGCACAGTGCTCCTTAAAAGTGGTGGATGATTCGGCCTTTGACTTTCTGCTAACCTTATAGCCAGGTCATCATCCTTGTTCTCAACTTCATCTCTATCCATACAAGAGAAGGATGCTGGAGGGATATATTCTACATCTGCATCATCATCAGTCATCATTAGGTCATCCTCAGCAGCATCTGACAATTCTTGCCCACTACCCTTACATTCCTCTAAGCATTTAGAGGTCTCAATTTTTTTTACTTTTACTGTAACAAAGTTCGCTACTACTTTGAGGATGGGTGTTTTGGTGCTTGTTTGTGTCACTATCTGATGCAGCAGGTGGTTCCGCTGCTACACCTTCCTCTATTATGCTATTGCCAATACCAGCAACACTTGAATGTGACTTGTTGTCATCTTCAGTGTTCTTCTTATATGGTTCTTTATTTGTACTGGCACTGGTGGTGCTAGAAGTTTTGCTGGGACCTTGACAAACTGCATCCTCCCTTGTAGTAGAGGAATCATCATCATTTATTGCACACGCTGCAGCAACCATTGCTGCAGTCAGTTTTTGAACTACTACTTTACTCTCACATCCCTTTAATGCTCCAACCTTCCCCCTGCCCCTTGTGCATTCGTTGGACATGACTCAACTACTTTGTGTGTTTTTCTCTACAGCACACAACACAACTGATGGAGTATGATGTCTTGACCAGTCAGCTGTCTGTCACCTAATATATTTAGTTCTTTATTTCTTTATCCTTTTGTATTTATTTTTTATTTTTATTTTTTTTTAAGTTGTTCACTCTGTCTTATCACAGTGTTAACAAAAAAAAAATTATAACTGAAAAACAAAATCAACAACTTCTTTCCCCAGTCTTCCACACCCAGCACAGAGACAATAACATCAAGATCAGAAAGCAAATAGGTCCCCAGCTGCCTGTGTTCTGCCAGTCATTCACATGGAGTTTTGGGGTATTTGGGGTCAACTCCTCCATCCCTTCTTCTGCCCCACTGACTCTCCTAATATAGAGAGCAAATGTCCCACTTAAAGATTCCCTAAATTAAACTTCAATCCCCCTATCTTCTCTAGCTCAAACAAGGTGCTGCTCTCTCCTCCCACAAACACAGAATGGCAAGCTGTGAGAGCCTGACACCCTTTTATATGGCTGTAGAGAAAACTTTTGTGTGGTGGACAAAACTTTTTCTTCCCATTGATTTCAATGCACAATGAGTTGGTTGAAAAAACCAGAAAAAAGTGCCATTTTTTGCCAATTTCAGTTTGAAGCAAAAATTTTCACCCATTCCTATTCATAGTATTGGTAATTGAATTGCTCACCACACTTGAAAAAATGCCAGTTGGTAATCTTTTTGGCAATGGGGGAATTGAATCAATGCCTCAGTCATCTCATACTAAAAAAGGAGCAATATAGCTGTTAATAAACTGTTTGAGAAATTAACTGGAAAGTCTAAACAAGTAAACAGGGCTACAAATACACAATGATCATCTCTGTCATCATCAACATCACCACAGTCACAGTTTCCAAGTCCAACATCCAACCAATTATACTCACTATTATTGTCTAAGCAGCAATACAGGCCAACATCAATCACCCTAGCTATGAGTGCTTCTCCTGTTGTTCAACAATTAACCATGGTAGTAGTGATTATGTAATAAGCAGTAATCACTAAGGAACCCCTCAGTCTATAAAATTTACAGCATGGAGATACTAGACTCACGACCCAAAAGCTAAACATGTTGCTGCCTGCTATTAAAAATATATGAGCAGAGGGAAAGCAGGAACAAACAGGAACATCTTTACTTTGATCCAACATAAATAACAACCATAGGTCTGACTGGGAGACATACCTACAGAACATCAGAGGTGAGATGGACTAGCAGAAATAGTAGTAGCAGCACTCCTAAAAGTGTACAGGGCAGAGAGGGACTTAACAGTAACACTGCTGATATCTCAGACGTTAGGCAATATTTGATCAGTAAACATAATACACATGACTCATGCTGCTGGTGTGCACATGCAAAGCACAGAGGAGGATGACTCTGAGACCAAGTTAGGTAGAGATGACAACAGTCACAGAGTCCCCAAGAGTGCCACACCCACCTTCACCACCACCACTAATGGTATAGCAATTAAGTTACAGAGTTTTTCTTCTAGGCGCTTCCAATCCACACTTTGAGTTCTTAGAAAGAATTACGAAAATGCACAAAAATAATTAAAAAAAAATTGATAACCCTTATCAACAGCAACTTAATCTAGGACTTTGTTGAATGCATGAAATAATACGCCCCAGTCTTAAACTGAGCATAGAATCCTAATAGCCTCTATGAATCAATCCTGGGATTGGTTTTCCAAAATGAATCTTTATTAAATAAATATATATCACCTCCACAGAGGCAGACATGATGCTATTGTTGCAGGTCTCAAGGACTCCAAACCCCTCCCACTGGAAGCTTCCTCAAAAGCATTCATCAGGTGGAGACTGAAATCCTGGAGTCCTTCAGGAAACATCATGTCTGCCCTCTGTGGAAATGATACCTAGCACTAAATATAGATTAATTTAGGAAAAACAGTCAACACACAATTTATTATTTCATCCATATTAAGGAAGCTAACGAAGTGACTATAACAAGAAAGTACAGAAAAAAAGCATTAACCTCTTGGTTACTAGTGAGAGCATCCAAGTGGTAAAATAATAACCCGTAAAAGGGTAAAAAAAACTGGTGCAAGGACATTGTGATTGTTCTGGGCACACAATACAATACAACTAATGTATCCCTCAAAATTTGTAGCTCTAGGCAAATGCTTATTCTGCCTAATGGGAAATTTGGCCCTGGACACATTTGGTTTGCTCCATACTTGCTCCAGATCCTCTTAGTGTATAAGCCTGGTAAAAATAAAAAGTCACTGACCAGTATCCTATTGCACTGGTGAGTAGTAAATGTCAAGCATCACAACAGGGTGTTTAAAATGTCGCTTGCGTCAACATGGTGCATTTAAAATGTTGCTGTTTAAAATGTCACCTTATTAACATAACATCTAGCATTATGCAGCTGAGCTTTGAATGATTGTTAGTAATATAGTTTACAATTTACAAGTAGTTTAGTTAGGACAGGGTTAGGGTAGGTAAGGGCAGTTTATGGGTACAGTTTTTGGGGGTAGTTTTTATTTGGTGGTTTTTAGGGAGGTCAGGTTAGGGTCAGGGCCAGATTTACATCTCAGGAGCCTGTAGGCACAGAAATCTGAAGCGCCTCCCACCCCCCATTGGCCATCTCCACTGGATACCTCCACAATGCTCCTAATCTCTACATTGACCCCATCATCTCCTTATTGCCCTCACATTGCCCCCATCAGCTCCATATTGGCCCCATCAGCTCCATATTGCGCTCACATTGCCCCATCATCTCCATATTGCCCCCATCAGCTCCACATTGCCCCATCAGCTCCATATTGCCCCCATCAGCTCCATATTGCCCCGATCATCTCCATATTGCCCTCACATTGCCCCATCATCTCCATATTGCCCCATATTGCCTCCTTCTGCACAGACCTATAGCTACTGTTGCTCCTGAGGGGTCTTCTCTTCAGTAATGCAGAGCGCTGGGACATGATGTCATCTCCCAGCGCTCTGCATTAATAAAGAGCCGACGAGAGAGATCAGCAGCTACAGGTCTGTGGCATAGACCTCATGGGGCGGGGATGGGGTTAGTGAGCGAGGCAAGGCTAATTTTAACCCTTTGAGTACCAGAGGGGAACGCACTCAAAGGATTAAAACAAAAAACAGGTCCCAATGATAGGCGCCCCTCTGTGGGGTGCGCCTGTAGGCAGATGCCTACTCTGCCTTATCATAAATCCAGCCCCGGTTAGGGTAGAGTTAGGTAGATCATTTGAGGGTACTGTTTTTTATAAGGCAACATTTAAACTTGTCATAATGTTAGTCACTGTTCTAATAAGGCAACAATTTAAATGTGGCATTTTGACGAAAGCAACAATTAAAACACTCTCGCTCAGAAATCTACAACATTTTGATACTGTTGCAGATCAAAACGTTAGAAAGATTATTATTTTTTTGTATTTATTGCAAATTTTACGTAGAAATGAGTACAATCACTATTAAACAAAAATCTTCATTAATTTGACACTGTAATAAAAAAATGCAAAGTGTTTATTGCCAGTAATTAATCTTGGCAGCAATGCTTAGAACAAACTGAAATCTTCAGAAAGCCCGGGCAAAGATCTTGCCAAAATGTAATTACTACAATCAATTCAGAAAATAACATGGGCTAAAACCAGGGATGTTCTCGAAGATCACATTATTGCACAAATGAAACTTTTCATATCTAATTATAGATATTTCTTTTTTTCTATTGGGATGATTAGGAGGCATTCACAAGGGTATGTGTGATGCAGCTGTTATTAATTAATGATAAAATCCCTTCCAATGCCATCATTATAAAACTTTTTAGATTTTTTTTCATATAAATGTTTGACAGTGGAATGCAATCAGTGCTTACATTTAATCAAATCTGTAATCAATAGTTCCACTTAAAGGGATAGTAATACTTTGTTTTATCATTATTTTATTTTATAGGCATTAAAAAAACATGAAGAACGATATAAGTCTCATCTCTCAAACCTTTATGGTTTGAAAGATATTCACAAGCAAAGTTTCCCCTCCCACCCCTTTTACCTAGTGTAAGCCATCTCTTCTCAGATGTGGAATCTGGTTGAAAGACCAGACAGATAACAGAAGGGGACAATCTTCTTCCTATGAGAACAATGAAAGCCCTGCCCCCATTGACAAGTTTTCCATGTTTTTCCCTTATCTTAATTGAAGATTGTCCCTCTCTGCAATCTACCTGGGCACCTCCCTTCTGCTCTGGCTGAACAGTGTTACATCAGTAAAAGGGGCGGGAGGGGGATACTTTGTCATTGAATTACTCTTGTACTATAACTCTGACAGTAGTGAAATAACGGCCCAAATACTATGAATATTAATTGGAGCTGCTTTATTATGAAACATTACTTTCCCTTTAAAATTATGCTCTCCCTTTACAAGCAGTAGAGATATGCAGCTATGCAAATTGTTGTATTCCATTGGCAGTGAAGAGGTTAAGCCTTTGCATGCCTGAAGGGTATCAATGCATGGCTTTGAAAGGTGATGATCGCATCTTGACCACTCAAAGGGTTAAACTACATAAGGTTTTCATAATTTAAATCCACATTAAAGTGGCCTGTCACCTGCCTAAGACACATTTTGTTTGCTTTGTAGAAAATGAAAAACTGCTTATGTTGACCAAGCCCCAGGTCAATGAGGAACCTAGCACCCCAGTATTAAAGGGCAATTATCATGTAAACAGCACCCTCTGGGCAGGTATTCTCCTCTTGAGGCCACCACTGCAGCTCCTATAGACTGCTAGGGACTGTTTTCTAACCCAACCTCAACAGTGTATGAGGCTCTAGAAGGAACCAGAGAGGCCTGTTACATTGAGTTACAAACTTCCACTTTGTGTTCAACACCCCATGCCAGATGATGGCAGGTCTGTTTTCTGACATCCCCACCCCCCAGAGGTTGAACGGAGTCAAGCTGACACTGCACAGTGCATCACTTTACCCTCATAAGAGCAGTCTTAGTAAAATCTTTTGATTGTCCTTTAACGTAGAAGTCTGGTCACCTGATCTATATCTATAACTTACACTACTTCAGATCCTGGCATATATTTCCCCATAGCCCTGGAACTCCCTCTTGGCCATTGTGTGCAGATTCCTCTGCTCATCCTCATGGAGGTAAGATGAACAATCTGGGAGTGATCAGACAGAGATCAGAATCAGACAATGAAGGAATTTCTGTCAGCACTACATCTAAAAAACTAATCCCACCTCACCTTCCCCCATTGTGTATTCCAGGGAATCCTTTCAGCACTGATGATCTCCTCTAGTGGACCATTACCCAAAAGGCTAGTGCATGTGCCCAGAGATAACACTATCTCTGTGCATGTCAGATCGCCTGGCTCCTTACATACAGTACTGTTTTCGGGTCACTGCTACTGGCTAGCCCCATCTCCAGGGCCGAGTATTGTGCTAAATCTGGAGCAGCCATTCCAAGTGATTCAGACAACAGTGTGTGGGGAAACTCGCTGGGATCTTTACTGAATTGGGACTATTGACAGGAAACAGGTTTCTGATGGTGTCTGGTAACAGTGAGCAGTGCACTGGGCAAAATCTCTTCTGAACATGTGCTGTGCTCTCTGCCACCACTTACACCAGGGTCATGAGTCATGACACCACTGCTGAGTACAAAGAGCTTTATCCTTCTACTTATCCACAACCAACCAATCGTGTTATATCACTAGGTCTAAAGTGGCACATCAATAAATCTCCAGGGGTTTTGCTAAACACTGGAATATGTTTGGAACTGATCCCGTTTTGAAAGCTAATATAGGTGGTAATCTACATTGAAGAACCTCTACTTTAAAAAATATTCTAATATCCAGTATATTTTGAAGGAAGACAGAGAATCAGTCCATGTGCAAAAATAATATTTTCATGTTCTTCAGGGTAGTTTTAATTGTAACAAGAGTTGATGTTTAACTTGAAGCTATACTGCAAATAAAGTAAAATCCTTTCAATCCATAGTCACAGGAGAGACATTTTCCATCAAGCTCCTCCTGTCAAGACACTGCCTTATTATGCATAATAGGGGTGCTACTCACTTAATATTAACTCCTGATTAGAAAATTGCACCTTTGGATAATTGTAATAGATCAGAATGGCTAAATATTAGAGAGCCTTTCTGGACTCTTTGATTACAAACAATGGGGGTTATGCACTAAGGTGTGATAAAGAGGTCATAATGTATAGATCAGAGGTTCTCAACCCGTGCCCTCAGTGGCCACTAACAGGCCAGAACTTAGGAATTTCCCTGCTAGAACACAAGTGTGGTGATCAGAGGCTCATTCATATTGATTAACTCAACTGTGCTCTTAAAAGGAAATCCTCAATCCCTGGCCTGTTAGTGGCCACTGAGGGCACAGGCTGAGAACCACTGGTGTAGATGGCTTCTTCAGTGATATTGCTTCTCAAATTCCAATGTTATTCTATGTGCTAAAATCTCAAAAGTTGGAGAAATCTTAGTGTATTGGCTCCATAAAATAACATAGAAATTGGAGAATTATATCACTGAAGAAGTTATCTCCACATTATCACTTCTTTATCAAGCTTTTGTCGGGCTATTTATATGAAGGTATCCAAAGGGTTAAACAGAGAACCACTCAGGTTGGATTTCTTCACTTAAATAGGCAAATGACAATATAAAATAATTCGAGAACTTTATCTTTAATATGTGTTGATACGCTACTTCACAGTAACGAATTGATCACAAGAATCAATCCTTCATATTTGTGCAAAAATATATATTTTATTAAAATACAATATATATACAAGTATCAGCAACAATGAAATAATTAAGTGACTAGCAATGATAATAGGTATACAGAAAATCAAACCACACTATTTAATCATAAAGATTACCAGCGGTGCAAGGGTTAACCACCTATAGGTATATTCAGAGGTATAATAACAATAATTGCATTCAGCAGCATAGAATAGGTTAATTGATTGTTACAATTAATATAATACAGTTGGTTGCAGGGTCTCTTAATACCTCTGCCCCAGAAACTGTATAGACTATGCCAATGATGATGTAATGGGTATTGTGAGATGAATTAAATAATTCCTCTAACAATTCCTTGTATCATATATAAATAATAATTAAATTTAGAGAATAACTGGAATAGAATCCCAGATTTAAATCACTATAATTTAATTATCTACTGAATTCAATATTGAATACCTCTGAATAAAATATATAAATTGCAATTAATATAGTCTAACCAAATCACACAAATAATCTACTTAGAATTACTTCATGCAACATTTATCATAATTTTGACTACAGCAACCTATATATAAAACCTATAGGCACTCCAAGGGTTAATCCATACGTTTAAAACAGATGCCACACCCAGCAGTTATTTTGTCTATTGAGATAATACCTTCAATTACAAAATATAAGCCTAGCACATATACAGAGAATTCCAAAGAAAACACCACTAACAGCAGACAAATAGCGGTTAAAGGGTTAATAGCTGGATTCAAAGAATACCCTGTATCAAATATTAACTATTATAATCTTCCCAGAACCACAAAATATTACTCTAGGAATACCAAGATTAATATTAGCTAATATAAATAACCCACGCTATATACTGTATTACACTGATTGGCAATTTATAACATTTCCCAATAATTATATATAGATTCTATTATTTCCAGAATTTAATAGCTAAATCTAGCTTATTATAAATTATCCCAAATGGTTGGCCAGTCCATTTAAGACAATTTAAAACTAAGTTCTTCAAACAGAAGAAAAATTATAAAATTCTGGATTAAATGAATCTAAATGAATAAATGATATAGTTACCAATCCAAGTTTCTTAGTATTTCTCTGTGAGATGGCAGGATCAGCAAAGCCTTCTTTTGTCAGGAATCACCCGCAGTACTTATTCAGGAAGTCACCTTTTCTGTTTCAGCCAGTTAAGTTGAGTCAAAGACCCTCTTTTAGGAAGTCAAAAAGACCTCAACTAACAGTATCTGGGGATTATATTGACAAATTTTGCCTTATCAGTTATCCCCACCTTTTTCTAATGATTGGATAAAGATCCATCTCATTATACCGTGACATCACCGGTCTGCCCTGATTGGATATTAATATATCCCTAATTATTCACGGAATGCGGATATCCCCGTCATAATGCTCTCAAGACTCTAGGTGGAGCTCTTACTCTACTTTAGAATTTTACCTATAATTAGTTTTATGTCAGATCATGTGGCTTTCGTCAAGACTGAGAAAGGTCAAAAGGGTTATCAAAAACCTCATAAACTAGTCATTTTGCTCTGTCTTTCACACAAGGGAGTCTGTCTCTCTCAGCCACATTGGCTCCAACTGACTATCAATCTGCCATTCAATTGTTTTTCCTCCCTACCTTGGACTAATGGCCCATAGTTCACATATGATGTAATTTGAACACATTTTAAACAGAATTTCTAGAATTAGAATTAACCCTGTATGGTTCCCCAGGACAAAGTCTCTGACACTTTATTGCATCTAACCCATCGAGTCCTGAAGGTCTCAACAAGTGCATCCTATATGGGGTCTAAGAAAGATGCGTATGTGTGTGTGCATGAATGGTGTATCTACATTTAATATAAGTATATTTATACTATATGACTATATGCAGTATTGTTATGTGATATTTATGTGGAAGTCAGCTAAGTATTTATATATTCTTGTCATATAGTGATAAGACTTATCCGGCATTGTCAGGTTTTTATAGGGGAGCATTGTGCAATTATTATATAGTCCATTTTTTGTAGATAGTAAATGTAAAAAAAATGTTTTTGATCAGTGGTGCGGGATTATCTTTGGCTTTTGGATACAGATTTCCTGATTGGTGTACTCCATCTAATAGATATGCACTTTCTTTGTTTATGTTTGTCCCATTGTAGATTTATTTATAGACATCTGAAAATTAAGCGGGTCTCTGTGTGAACTTGTCAATATTCAAGAAAAAGTTTTAGAAATTACATTTTGAATTTTAAATAGTGTTTCAATAATTTAATTATTATCAAAAATGCATAGGTGCTTAGTGCGCATGTTTATTACACTGAAATGTATTGTAAAACACCAATTTCTCTAGATTTTTTCACACACTTTTCATCCGATTTCAAGGCTATTATACATTATCATGATGGAGGCATATTTTTTATAGAAATTGTTTTTCATATGTCACATATTTACATTTTTCAGTTTCCATTTTCTTATTTATTTAGATGTATTTCTTTAATATTGTCATGTTTTTCCTTTTATATTTTTCACATTCATCCATTTTATTACATTTGTAGTAATTTTTATTCTGATATCATTATTGTATATTGTATATTTTCTTGCTTTGATATGATTGTTTTATTTATGTTGGGGCACTGAGAAATCATGATTCCCTCCATTATAACTTAGTTGTTGTATTTTCCCAGTGTCCACCACTTAAGATTCCTTCTCCTCAGGAAATCTCATTTTAACTGTTATTTCTTTCTTGTTATATTCCTTTGATGGCTTAATTGGCTGATCAGCAAGCATGTATCCAATAAGCTGATTGGAATTCATGAATGTCTGTTTGTGATATACATATATCATGGAATTCATAACTTTGGCCAGAATTGATGAGTCTAACCAGCTGATTGGTGATTATCAACTGCTCATGTTTATTCAGCATATATTGGTGTCTTATGTGTTCCCTGTAATTCTCCACCCTCCCCTGTGCTCTGCCTTGGTTCTAGGGTTGGGTAAGGGATCTTTTATCGCATATAGATGATATGAGTGGTAATCTCAGTTTTTTGGATTCCAATAGGTTATTTTCAATCCTATAGGAAGGATATAGGGATGGCAGTGAATAGTTCCAGGACTTGATCAATGATGGTCCTGAAGAAATGACATTCTACCCATGAAATGGTTGAATAATTGTTTTATTCTAAGTTTTAAGTATTCTAATTAGCAAAATGTATTTTTCATTTGCACATGCTGCATTGGACATTTCTGTTTCACGAGATGTCAACCAAATCAGGTGATTTCCACAAGGATGCTGCATCATCAACTGGTGTTCAGTTCATTAGAGAACAGCTTTAAAAGAAATGTGTGTATCATCGTAATATTGGATATTGTTTTATAATGTACTCTTTCCTTATCCACCGGATTGTAAACTGATATAGCTCCCCCTGGTTGGTTTATATTTATTACTCTGTTGCTGTTTCAAAACCCTTTGAGTGCCAGAGGGGTATGCAATGCATTGCTCTGCAATGCATTGAGTACCCCTCTGACACTCAAAGTGTTAAAATACATTTAATGATATATACTTCCCCTTTTTTGAGTGGTATTGAAAGAAAATAAATTACTTTTCATTCAGTACTGTGCTAGGAAACAAAGTGACATCACAAAAAAGGGACCACAATAAAATAATTTTAAAACTAAGCTTTTTAGAGGTATACATGGGCGTCCGGAGGGGGGCAAGGGGCCCCCCCACCCACCCATAATTACCACCTCCATATAAACAAAGGGGCTGGATGGGCTGGCCTAGGGGTCATATTATGGCTTTGCCCCCCCCCCACCGGAAACATTTCTACGGACACCTCTAGAGGTATAGATGAGGAGTAGGTGGTTCTGTAGCTGATAGATACTATAACCCAATCATCCCTGACTGGTTGAGAATTGTGAAAATTGAAATCCCCAACAGCTAAAGAAAGAAAAGTTGCCTTCACCTGGGATTGGTAGATTTTAATGTAGATTTATGTTTTTGGGGGGTTGGAGAGGTCATGTTTAAGATTTCACATATCATTATGAATAAATCTTGGTCAATGGGAATTATGCAATTATGCGTATGTAGGGATGCTTGGTTCTATTAATCTCAGTGAAGCAGATATATAACACACTGAAGCAGTTTTGAACTTCATCAATATTTTTGTCAGCGCTACAAAAAGGACTAAAAAGCCAGTGAATTTATACAGCTTTCATGTATGTGTGAATGAGCAGAGATGCTCATAATGTTATCTTAAGTTTTACCATTTTGCAATAGTTTTGTTGTTTAGAAATGGGAAAAGCTAACTGGTTCAAAGCTACAGAGTGAAAACTTTATTCAAATTGCCATTCTCTTAATTGTAAGCAGGGTTTTTTAATTCTTACATAAATTCATTATTGCTATTGGTAGTAGAAAAGTATTACAGACATGAAGTAGCATACAACATGTACCTGCATGTGAGATTACTCTAATATGTGTACATGGGAAAGGGAGAGCAGGGGAAAAGGAAGAAGGAATGTGTAGGGAGGGTAAACTGAGAATAGATGGGGAGGAAGGGAAGAAATGTGGGAAGCATACAATACAGATTTAAGCCACTGGTGATCCCTGGGCAAAGTATAAAGCAGTGGGCCTCTTAACCCTTTGGATGCAAGGCAAGCATGTAAAACTCAAAAACAGTCGAGAGCCACATACTCAACAATATTGGCTGGCAGGGTTTTTGAATGTATGCATGTGTGTGTGTGTGTATATATATATATATATATATATATATATATATATATATATATATATATATATATATATATGTATATATATACTGCAAGGAATCAGCACTCACAGGTCTTTTGGTGGAATTCAAATGAGCTTTATTTTGATGGACGTTTCGATCCCTGTCAGGGATCTTTATCTTGAGAACGATACACAGTCGTGTGAAAAAGAAAGTACACCCTCTTTGAATTCTATGGTTTTACATATCAGGACATAAGGACAATCATCTGTTCCATACAAGGTCTAAAAATTAGGTAAATACAACCTCAGATGAACAACATGTGACATATTACACTGTGTCATTATTTATTTAACAAAAATAAAGCCAAAATAGAGAAGCCATGTGTGAAAAACTAAGTACACCCTTACTACTTCCATAGGAATTAAGATGCTAATTAGCAGACAGGTGTTGTTAATCAAATGCCCTTGATTAATTGATAATCAGCAAGTGTGACCACCTCTATAAAAGCTGAAGTTTTAGCAGTTTGCTGGTCTGGAGCATTCAGGTGTGTGTTAACACAATGCCAAGGAGGAAAGACATCTTAGAGAAGCAATTGTTGCTGCCCATACATCTGGGAAGGGTTATACGGCAATTTCCAAACAATTTAAAGTCCAACATTCTACAGTGAGAAAGATCATTCAAATGTGGAAAGCATTCAAGACAGTTGCCAATCTTCCCAAGAGTGGACTTAGTTTTTCACATATGGCTTCACCATTTTGGCTTTATTTTTGTTAAATAAATCATGACACGGTGTAATATGTCATGTGCTGTTGTTCATCTGAGGTTGTTTTTACCTAATTTTTAGACCTGATAAGGAACAGTTGATTGTTATTATATTCTGATATGTAAAACCATAGAATTCAAGGAGGGTGTACTTTCTTTTTCACATGACTAAGTCCTGGGAGAAGTTCCATTTTTTTTTACTAAAACACATCAGCGATACAGAGTCTTTTATTGTGACGTAGATAAGGTCAGCACAACTATATAGGCTTCCTCGGTGGCTGCATGGAACACCGAAGTTCAGAGGTGTTGCATTTAAATATATATGGTAGCATGTGGGTCTTTATGCAACTTTTTGGTGTAACAATCAAATTTTGCTTCCCGGTCTTTCCCCCATTACATGAATATGATTTGAGATCTCATTTTTCTATATATTGATTGGAGTGATGGGGGCACAGGGGAAGAGAGATCAAAGTCATAGTTTGCCTATTGCACCAAAAACCCTTGGGCTGGAACTGATAGAAGATTTTGGTCTCTTTTGTAATAAAGCTGCAGTTTTGCTGCTTACCCAGTAAGTTTCAATTGGCCTACTTTTTTTTTTTTACTTGTCATAGCAAGTCATCGTGACCTTGTCAACTTTGTAAGCTACTTAATCATATGAGTGTCAGAGATGTCTAAAACATTGCAAAGCTCTCAAAGAGTTATAGACACACTATCACCTAAAAATGAAGTGGAGTTACGTACATTTAAAATGACAGTCAACCTACTTTTTGACATTACATATACTGCAAGTGAATAATATGAACAGTCAAAGTACCTACTTTTTAAACTTTTATGTCCTTGAAAGGAAGTAGTCTGGATTTGTTAACAGAGAGTTTTCCTGTCTGGGACTGTGAAAGGAGAGTGAATACAGCAATGAAAAAAGATACAATTAAAAAAAAAACAAAACACTGAAACAATGTAGAAATGCCAGCCGCTAATTACAACACACTGAGCTCAGATTTATTATTATAATTTTTAGGCTGTCTTTAATAGGGATTTTATTTATTTATTTATCACCGGTTCTATTATATATATATATATATATATATATATATATATACACATGCCTTTTATTGTTAGTATCATGTATCTGTTCACCCTGATGATTTTAATTGTTTTTTCTAATACTGTCGGTAATATTAATTTTTGCCCAACAAATCATACTCCTTTTTTGGATACTCATTTCTTTTCTTTTGGTGTATGAAAGCAGTCATAACTAGTAATTTGAGGGCAAATGTGCAAACAATGTTTTGGGTCAATTAATACAAAAATATTCCATCGGGGCATAAATACAACCTGTTGGGTACTGAGACCAATATACATACCTGGGAACTTTCAGTTGAGGGCTACCCGGAGGGTAGTCCTCTGTTCAGCAGGGGCTAACAAAAATGACGCTAATCGCGTCAAAAAGGGGCGGGGCTTAACTCGAGTGTTGGGGGGGATTTAACCGTTTGAGTGCCAGAGTGGTACGGAATGCATTGCAAAGCAATGCATTCCGTACCACTCTGGTACTCAGAGGGTTAAATGTGTCACACAGAAGGTTGGGGACGGAGGCACAACGGGAGAAAAAGCAGATGTGGCAGAGTTTCAATAGAAACTCTCCACATCCGGAGGAATCTGCCTCTGCCCCGGAGACCCGGTAAAGTTCTGTCAGAACCGGAGTCTCCGGGACAAATCCGGAGAGTTCCCAGGTATGCCCATATACCCCCTTGACACCAGGGCCCCCTAGTAGCTACAGCCCTGTAGAAAGGGCTACTGTCAGTGACAAAAGGCACCCATAGGGAGCAATGGCAACAGTGTCATCTTAAAATTGTAGACCAGAAAAGAACTTCACTCAAATACTAAAAATTGAGCTATAATAACTTTGAATGAAACATCTCCCAACAGTGGAAGTATAATGCATGTTTTTCCATTTTAGATAATGCTTTTCCTTTATGACCTACTACTTTCTGGGGTATTCTGCTCTGTGACATAAAGTTAAAAGAAATAAGCAAGTATAAAACTAATGGTTTTTGATATACAGAGAAAAAAAATATATTTCTTATACACTTTAAAACCTATCTCATTTTGAAACTTATCTAAGAATTGAGGTTTTCAAATCTTTTCAAACCATATTCAGTTTCCATGAAGTAATGTTAAAATGTATTTGACTAATAAAAACTGACACAAAAAAAATAATTCTACACTTTACAGTGAGCTTCTGAAACTAGCTGTGGTTTCAAATCATTAAAAACATGATAGTGATATAGCTTTCTGCCAAAGGATTAAAAACATGTTATTAGCATTTACAATATTGTGATGCATTCAAAGGAAAAATAGCAGTGCGATTTATGTTTAGAGAACTGTTCCTTATAAAGTCTCTCTAAATAGGTCAGTTACATAATGTCAAAATTTATATTAGCCTTTTTGGAAATATTAACCATTTGAGTGCCAAAGGGGTAAGCAACGCATTGCTTTGCAATGCGTTACATACCCCTCTGGCACTCAAAGGGTTAACATATGCAGTAGCAGTGAAGTCAACCCCTTAATACATTGCATAGCTCTCAGGCAATCTACAGAAAAATGGCTGATACAACATATTAGTAAGTTTAACCTTTTGACTGCCAGAGGTGTAGCCAATGCATTGCAGCACAATGTGTTTGATACCTCTCTGGCATACAAAAGGGTTAAATTGCAGCCAAATATCTGTATATGCTGATGGCCAAGTAACTTCTCATTCACTGTACTTTTGCTCACATCAGAGCTGACACACAAATTTCCCTTAAAGGGATAGTAATGTTTCATAATAAAAGTAGCTCTAATTAATCATCATAGTATTTGGACTTTGGAGAGTGTTATTTCAATTCTGTCAGAGTTGTAGTTCGAGTAATTCAATGACAAAGTATCCCCCTCCCGCCCCTTTTACTGATGTAACACTGTTCAGCCAGATCAGAAGGAAGGTGCCCAGGTAGAATGCAGAGAGGGACAATCTTCAATTAAGATAAGGGAAAAACCTGAAAAACATGTCAAGGTGGGCAGGGCTTTCATTGTTTTCATGGGAAGAAGACTGTCCCTTCTGTTATCTGTCTGGTCTATGGACTGCATTCCACATCTGAGAAGAGATGGCTTACACTAGGTAAAAGGGGCAGGAGGGGGAAAAACTTTGCTTGTGAATATCCCTCAAACCATAAAGGTTTGAGAGATAAGACATATCGTTCTTCATGTTTTTTTAATGCCTACAAAATAAAATAAAGAGAAAACGAAGTATTACTATCCCTTTAATGTTTATACTGTTTTGGTATCTAGTCGAGATGTGAGAATTATAAAAAGTACGAATTAGGTAATAAACAAGCAGAAACCTACCTAATCTGATTTTTCATGGGAAGACCCAGTTAATCCATGTGTGTGTTTCTGTGAGTTATTATAAGTTTGTAATTGCTTTCCTAAACGAAACCTGAAGGAATGCATTTTTGTTTATTTATTTAACTCCTTAACATCACATGATGTGCCAAGACCAGTGACGGTCCTGGCACGTCATGGAACTTTGGGACGGCAGCGTAGCTGCATGCTGCTCTGCCATCACAGAATTCATTGTGCTCTACATTTACAACTCTCCTTTCCTGCCAAAAAACAAGACAAGAAAAAGAATGTGGTTTGAGGCACATAAACCAATAACAAATTAGACAAGGAATATATCCAAAATATAAATGTACTATTTGAAGAGCCCGTT
Organism: Rhinophrynus dorsalis; assembly: GCA_037306005.1. NCBI lineage: Eukaryota > Metazoa > Chordata > Amphibia > Anura > Rhinophrynidae > Rhinophrynus > Rhinophrynus dorsalis. The sequence goes on along the minus strand of CM074723.1, from coordinate 68,015,241 downwards.
ACACGGGCCACAGTGCCACTGCCACTGCCACCCGGTCGCGGGGCAGTCATGCGCAGTAGAGACTGCCCACGCCATGGCTGATACAGAGCTGGACGCTCCAAAGGAGCATCCAGCTCTGTATCAGCCGCGGTGCGGGGAGTGTCTACTGCGAATGACTGCAGCACGCGCACCAGTGCCTACTGCGCATGACATGGCGTTACACACGTTTTAGCGAATTATTATATAGGATTATTAACAAATTAACAAATTCATCAGACAGTCAGGACTGGCACATTAAAGTCAATTCTATTGAACAAGGTTATAAAGGGGATTCTCTCACACGTCTTTACCATGTGATATTGGGCTTCAGTCCACTCTTCTCTGACAAGCATTCACGCCACTCACAGGTTGCATTGTAATATTTGTCAAACAACAGAGTCTGGCTAATTCAAACATAGTCTGGTGTCAAGAAAAGATACATAGGAGTGATACTCTCACCCATCTTCATCAATCAACAGGGCCTTTAGTAATGTAGTGTTTCACAAGTAGCCGCCATCACATCAAGAAGTTCAACAACAAATTACAGCATGTTCCAATAAATACATCTCATGTCCACGTCAGTAAAGCTATTAACATGATTCCTTTGTTAAGGATGAGCAACCGTTATTTTGTCCCCTAGATGTAAATCTTTTTGTTCTCCTTTCCTGACAGCCTGTACTAGTTGATATGCATTAACATTAGTGTTGAGCGAGCACCCCGATGCTCGGGTGCTCGGGTGCTCTGACCGAGCACCCCCTGAGGCTCGAGCACCCGAGCCCCATTCAATTGAATGGGGCGACACAAGCATTACACCAGGCACCCCCTGCTCTGATGAGGGGAGGGTGCCTGGTCAATGCCCCCCTTCATCTCCGCTATGCCCCCTTCATCTCCGAATGCCCCCTTCATCTCCGCAATGTCCCCCTTCATCTCCGCATAGCCCCTCCGCTATGCCCCCTTCCACAATGTCCCCCTGGAAGGGGGCATAGCGGAGGGGCTATGCGGAGATGAAGGGGGACATTGCGGAGATGAAGGGGGCATTCGGAGATGAAGGGGGCATAGCGGAGATGAAGGGGGGCATTGACCAGGCACCCTCCCCTCATTGTGGAAGAGGGGCATAGCGGAGATGAAGGGGGACATTGTGGAAGAGGGGCATAGCGGAGATGAAGGGGGACATTGTGGAAGAGGGGCATAGCGGAGATGAAGGGGGACATTGTGGAAGAGGGGCATAGAGTCTATGCCCCTCTTCCACAATGTCCCCCTTCATCTCCGCAATGCCCCCTTCATCTCCGCAATGCCCCCGTACCTCCAGTCCCTGGTGGTCCAGCGGAGCGTCTTCAGATCTGTGCCTCCTCCAGCACAGATCCCCGCCACCCGAACATGGCGGGCGAGCACATGGCGGTACTCGACGAGTACCGCCATGTGCCGAGCAGAGCGATGCTCGAGCCGATCCGAGCATCGGCCGAGCACGCTCGCTCAACACTAATTAACATATAAATAAATCAACCTAAATAGCTCACAGACTATTTTTTTAAATAAGAAATATGGATATCATAAATATAGATGATTTTGAATGCTCTTTCAATATCACCTATTTGTTACAAAGTGACAGTTCCACTGTAAACCTACTGTGAGGTGGAACAGGTTGGTGATGTGTTTATCATGTGTGTGAGGTTAAGGTTAGAGCAGTGTTTCTCAGCAAGGGTGTTTGATTTGCCCTAGACACCAGCTTAGTGTGTCATCTTTTTTCTCTGAAGACTGATAATGTAATGGTGGACAACATGAGGCCATCTGCTGCCAGACTACAACTTTCATCATTCCCCACCAGCTCAATGATGGGAGTTGTAGACTGGGGACATCTGGAGGAACTTATGGTGCCCATCCCTGCTTTGGTGCATACCCTGAAGTGAAAGCTAATTTCTACTACATATAAGCAGTTGCACGGGCAGATCCATATATATACCGCAATACATGCGCATACATCATAGGCGTACATACCCAACCTTCTTTCTTCCTTCTAGCCCAGTGGCTCTTAATCTTTTTTGGTCAAATTACCCGTAACATGCATTCTGGATTTTTTCATGGTACTGTACTTCTAACATTTTATAGGTAGTTTGCTAAGGACTTATTGAAAGTAAAATATATTAATATAAAATTGTTCTTAGAACTCCAAATCAGAATGGCAAAAACTAGTGTGTTGTGGGGGCAATTTCCATAACTAGAAATTTTAAACACCATATTACAATTTTTTTTCCTTGATAAAGATATAATATTGTGATATAATCTGTAGACTTGTGCACGGGCAAAATTTTCGGTAAAATTTGAATTCGGACGAATTTTTTTTTTTCTAATTCGGATGATCTTAATTTCGGACCGGGCCTATTCGATTCGGACGAAATTCTGATCCATTCCGAATTATTCGGCCGAATTTAACATGGGTTAAATTATAGCAGTGCGCCTCCATGCACGCTGCTATCATTCTTTGCAGACAGGGTGTGCATTTAGAAAAAGATCCATCCCAAAAACGGACATTGTCGTACATTGAAAGTCTGTGCATGTCACCTCTACTCTAGCATGGGATGCCAGTCACAATGCAAACGTCGAACATCGAAAACCCATGCCTGTCATTCAGTTTAGCGTGTTCGAACATCGAAACCCCATGCCTGTCCTTCAATCTAGCATATGTTTGAACATCGAAACCTCATGCCTGTCATTCAATTTAGCATATGTTTGACATCGAAAACCCATGCCTGTCACATCCTACTCAACATAAGTGGTCGACTCGAACATGGACAAACTACATGTCACATTCTATGTTAGTACATGGGTAAAGATTAAGGTTTCATTTTCTGGTACCAGCCTCCTACCCTACTGTCCCTCTTTAGTACCCAAATTCCTCTCTCTCGTTTTCCTATCCTGATTTCCCCTCATATCAGATAACTCTATGTGTATATACATTGTAGAGTTTCATACTACATCAAGAATAAACATCAATGATTGTAATGTGATAGATGTAATGTGTTAACCCTTTGAGTGCCAGAGTGGTACGCAATACATTGCAAAGCAATGCGTTGCATACCACTCTGGCATTCAAAGGGTTAAAAAGAAAAATTGAGACATTCTGTTGTGAACAAACTGCAACACAGGAGAGAAATAAAAAAAAATGCTTGGCATCTATACTGAAGAGGGGTCCACAGCATTGTCTTAGTATAGCAATATCACCGTTTTCCGTGAGTGTGCAATACAGGGCTCTACGATAATTGCTGGGCATTTCCCAATGTCATAATCAGGGGATGATGGGAGTTGTATTCTAACTACTGTTAGGAAACACATAAGTGATGCACATTCATCTCCCACCTAGAAATTATTTACACACGAGGCAACTCCCCCAAGTAATACCTAGCCCCTTTCCAAGTGAAAGGACTTCCAGAAAGGCTTCAGATCTCTTAGTGACTCACCTGTTATTGCCAGTCAGCGGGACCCAGAGAGTAGGAGGGGGTGATGCTATGGCTGCACGGCACGGTGCTCTTAGTTGGTCACTTGTCGCAATGTTGAAGCCAGCACCTTCTGGGTGGAGACACCTCACAGCAACCCTGTTCAGGACACATCATGCACTGTTGTGCACTCATACTAGGGATCCCAAATGTTTAGACTCATTTCGTACAGGGGGCACCCTCCTGTATTTGTAAAACCTCTCTAGCAAATCTGGGACGGTACAGGAACAAATATTACTTGCTCTTGCAGTGGCAATAACTGGAACTAATGCTGGCTGCCTACCTATGCCTAGCCTAATGCTACCTGCCTGCCTACGCAACAACTGTACACTCTCTAATCTCTTCTCTCTCTGAGCTCCCACAACCCAATGAGGAAATGCAGGCTGTCTGTCTGTGTGACTGTGTCATTAGTCCAACCCCCATCATGAAACGAAGAAGGCTATTCGAATACAGACAAAAGAGGGAAGTAGTGCATGAAACGGAGAATGGAATTGGACTAGAGACATGGAGGGAAAATTATGGAGGGAAAGTAATTGAGCGCGCACAGGAAGTACAAAAAAGTCCTGGTCAAAAGTAGTCAAAACTTTTGGAAATGTGTCGATTGCCGAAACTTCCGAAAGTTTCGACGAATTTCGGACCTGGGCTGTTCGGAGTCGGATCATTTTTTCCGAATGACCCTTGAGTTTCGGATTGGCCGAATGTCTCCGAATGACCCCATTTTCGACGAAATCCGAATGTCTCCGAATGAATTCGCACATGTCTAATAATCTGTATCTCCACTTTGATACCAGTTGTGTTATCATGACACTTATGTTCCACATGTAACATACTTTTGGCTGAATCCATATTTAATGTAAACATTTAGGTTGTATGCTAACATTTTTCATATTTGATATCTCATTTTTTATTTCTACAGCTTCTTGTTATCTAAATACATATACCTTATTATTCAGAAGTCAAATTGGTTTTATAATTTCATTATGGAAGGTAATTCTCTATTTTATAATTAGTTAATAGGTTTTATTTTTATTGTAGAAATATAATTAAAAAAAATCAATGCAATTCTCTTAATAAACCCATGCTGTTACAATTAGTAGACCAACATATTAGCTGGCATCTGAGAATTTTACATAGAAACAAGACTATAATGAAGTAAGACTTGAATTACAGGAATATTTTCATAAACATAAATATATTAAATGAATTATAAAGAAACAGTCTGGATAAAAAGACAGTCTCACATGTTTAATAACTTGATAGGATTGCATAGCATGATGTCTGTGTTAGGCATACACTGTGTGGTGTCCAACTGGTGTTAGTTTAGAATAGACCCACCCTCTGATTGGATCACAACTTCTGTGCTTTGTTTCTGGGTTTGAGTTATCAATTAACGTCATTGTATGAGGGCTTTTGTCACTGTGTTGAGAAACATAGTAGTGTGAGAGACCAAATACAGTCAATTACTGATCATACAAATACAAATATTTATGGTTTCTGTTCCCAGGATAATTAGAGAATATAGAGCATACTAACTGTCCTGCCAGCTGTAGTTTTTACATAGGACACATACAAGCATAGAATGTCATGGCACATACCAAAATGTCAAATTAATTATTTCCAATTTCCATATATATGTCACAAATTCCCTTTCTGATAGCTTTTATTTATCCCAGTTGAAGGCTTAGTGGCTCAGCAGTGTGCTTATAGGAACCTGAAATCATCATACCTGCATCATTAGGCTGTAAAGGATAAGTTTATCTAAGAGATGGAGGCATTGTGATTTCCAGGCCTCTCTTCACTTACCTCTATTTAAGGTTAATGGTATCCCCATTGGGCTTTGTTCCCAAGAGAGCCTGGTAAATGTAGGTCATTCAGCATCTGTCATACCTGTTTGACACCTAAGAAATGATGCCTCAGTTGAGCTCTGGAAATAGTTGTTTTGCAGGATTTTTGGAAAAGACTGACATAGAGCCTGCCTTTAGACTGTTGCTTCTGCACCCTTCCAATTTCAAGTGTAGGGGTTGTTATATTTTTTTTGGGTGGGGGCAGTCTAATTGGTTTTGCCATATCTCTCACATAGTTTCAAAGGTTCAGTACATTTATTCAGTGGGCGCTGGAAAGTAGGACTAACTTCTAATAATTTTTTATGACAAGGCTAGTGGGTTCTCAGGTATGTGCTCACGCAGTAACAGTCACAGAAGTGGGCAAGCTATTTTTCCAGCTACTCTAGCAGCAGTAAAGAAAGAGGACAGGTAGAGTAGACATAGGTGAGAAAGGGGGATGAGCTAGAAGTATTAGAAAGGTGGCTTTAGGTATTGGTGGAATTATTCATACTTATTTCTCTTTATCTTTTCCATCTAGAAGTGTAAGTAGAAGCCACCGGGCCCTGGTGCAAGAACTGCCATGGGCCCATCCCAACAACATTGCCCCCCTTCAACCTCACTGGCCCACACATTGGCCATCTCTCCTGGCCACCTCCCCATTGTCCTCCATCTCCACATTGCCCCCAATCTCCAAATTGCAATCTCCACATTGCCACCACAATGCCCCCATCTCCACATTGCCACCACACTGCCACCCATCTCCACACTGCCACAACACTGCCCCCAAACTCCACATTGCCACTACGCTTTCCCCATCTCCACATTGGCCATCTCCTACCTCCCTGGTGGTGTGGCAGGAGTCAGGAGAGGTTTGTGCCTCCTTCCGCCTCGACTTCTATGCAGATGGAGCTCCTGCGTGGTCCTCTCATAATGCAGAGTGCTGGGAGATGATGTCTTCTCCCAGAGTGCCAGCTCTCTTCATTACTAGAGTGCTGGAAGGAGATCAGGTATCAGAATGTTACAGGCGCTAGGTGCTGGGGTTGCAGGGGGTGGCCGGTCTCTGGTGCGACCCCTGTGACCCCTATTGTTACACCACTGTTTCCATGCTTCATTAGATCTGCAACAGGAGTAGCATCCATTACAGAAGAGGTCACGTTTAGGCAAAAATGTCTTCCATGCAGCTAGCCTCCATCTAGAGTCAGTGTGGTGGAACAGCAGAGTTCCTTAGATGTCAGGTGTGATGTTTAAGCATCCGATTAAGGACATACTCATAGTATACACAGCACTGTGCACTGAATGTTGTGAGTAACAGATGCATGGCAGTAAATAACTTCCTATGTTCATTCCTCTATTCTTTTTAGCAAAAGGATGGGGACCAGATTCCCCCTCTAGGGTAGTCATGTCAAACACGTGGAATATATGTGGCCCCCTGTCTGCTAACTTGGGGCCCTACATAGAGGGAACCCCTTTAAGGTATCCTTTTAAATGGGAGCATTTTAAATATCGTGCGGCATTAAACATGTCGCCTAGATGAAAATGGCGACATGAGAATCTCGAGCTGCTTATAATCGTGAGATTCTCATGTCGCCTCATTAAATGCCGCACACCTAATTGTACTTGTACTGCCCACCTGCAAATCTTAGCATACCTGTCTTTCCAGCTTTGCCCACTGATCTCTTCAGATTGTGGTCTCTCAAGCAGATCTCCCCTTATTGTTTTTCTCTCTGCCTTGGACAGTAGACTGTGTCTCAGTGTACAGAGCGATGTGACACAGGGAGCAGGGGTAGCGGGTGTTTGAGCTGCCCATCTCTGAAGTGATAGGGGTGGTTGGTCTCTATGCTACACATCTCTCTATTACACTGCCAGGAGTCATGGGTCATAGTGAGGCCTCTGTATCACGGTGCCTGTGATTCTGCGACAGGGCGACATGTTTACTTCTGGGTTTTCCCGTGCACGGTTCTTATTGGCGATTGGGCGTTGGCTCCATCCAGGGTTAGCCTTTTTAAACTCTCTCCTGCCATCCTTTCAGCTCCCTTTCGTGGTGTACCTGTACCTAGCGTTTGCGTTGCTGCTTGTTCCTGCTCCATGTATGACCCGGCTCGCCTGACTACTCTCCTGTTGCTCCTGTGTTCCGATTCCATTGCTGACTAGGACTGGCTGACTACCTCCGTGCGTACCAACCTGGCTTTGGCTGAGTATCCGATTCCATTGCTGACTAGGACTGGCTGACTACCTCTGTGTGTACTGACCTGGCTTGGGCTGAGTATCCGATTCCGTTGCTGACTAGGACTGGCTGACTACCTCTGTGTGTACTGACCTGGCTTTGGCTGAGTATCCGATTCCGTAACTGACTAGGACTGGCTACTACCTCTGTGTGTACCGATTTTGTAGTTCTGGCTTCAGACCCATCAGGGTGAATACCCTGTGTTCCATTCTGCCTACTCTCACTTGCAGTAATACTGCTACAGCGCTTGCTTGGCCTGTCACTCCCGAGGTCATCTGGGAGACTGTGTTGCGAGTAGCTCTGGCCACTTGCCAGTATCTGTCTGTGCTGCCTTCGCTATCCCTAGCGTTCTAGGCACTCGGTCACTTGCCAGTGTCCTATCTGTGTTGCCTCCACTATCCCTAGTGTGCTAGGGACTTGGTCACTTGCCAGTGTCCTATCTGCATTGCCTCTGCTATCCCTAGCATTCTAGGGACTTGGTCACTTGCCAGTGTCCTATCTGTGCTGCCTCCACTATCCCTAGCATTCTAGGGACTTGGTCACTTACCAGTTTCCTATCTGCGTTGCCTCTGCTATCCTTAGCATTCTAGGGACTTGGTCACTTACCAGTTTCCTATCTGTGCTGCCTCCACTATCCCTAGCATTCTAGGGACTTGATCACTTGCCAGTGTCCTATCTGCGTTGCCTCTGCTATCCTTAGCATTCTAGGGACTTGGTCACTTACCAGTTTCCTATCTGGGTTGCCTCCACTATCCTTAGCATTCTAGGGACTTGATCACTTGCCAGTGTCCTATCTGGGTTGCCTCCGCTATCCCTAGCATTCTAGGGACTTGGTCACTTGCCAGTGTCCTATCTGTGCTGCCTCCACTATCCCTAGCATTCTAGGGACTTGGTCACTTACCAGTTTCCTATCTGTGCTGCCTCCACTATCCCTAGCATTCTAGGGACTTGATCACTTGCCAGTGTCCTATCTGCGTTGCCTCTGCTATCCTTAGCATTCTAGGGACTTGGTCACTTACCAGTTTCCTATCTGGGTTGCCTCCACTATCCTTAGCGTTCTAGGGACTTGGTCACTTGCCAGTGTCCTATCTGGGTTGCCTCCACTATCCCTAGCATACTAAGGACCCTGTCACTTCCAAGTGACCTTTCTGTGATGCCTCCGCTATCCCTAGTCTTCTAGGGAGTTGCCCTGCAGTTACCCACCATTATAGTAGGGCCTTTCCGCAGGGGCTGTTGTGGTTTTCCTTGTTCCAGTGACCTGTCAAGGGATCAAGCCAGCATAGTCCTACTGTTATTATTGACTACTGATATTTCTGTCCATCTGACCTGTGTCAGATTTGGCAAGCACCATGGTACTGACCTCATCTGGACCTGAGCAGGGGGATTGCTTTTGTCATTTATTTTCAATAAAGCTTTTCTTAACCTAACCTAATTGCCTGAGTGTTCTTACAAAACCAAGACACTCTGTCAGAGATGGGAGCTGTGCTGTGGACAGTGCAGAGGTGTTCCGGGTCCACCCCTTTCTTCCCAGTTCCAGTGTTGTGCTTCCCTGTTGCCTGGTTACTGGTCCCAGTTCAAGACCCTGGAGAGAAGAGGCTGGAGTTGGGAGACTTCGATCTTCTCCCTTGTGCCCCCTATAACCCTCTGCTCATTGAGGCTCGTGTACTATGAAAACGTAATGCAATTCAAGAGCAAACTAACTGCACCACAGGAAACACATAGAAATTCCTACTGATTCCCTTGGGGTGTTTAACCATCTTTAGCATTAATCTCTTGAGTGCCACTCTGGCACTCAAAGAGTTAAATGGGTTAAAAGATCCAATCAAGAGCGGTGTGTCTGTACAGAGTTGTCTCTCCTGGGCTCCCCCTTCCACACACCGAAGAGATCCATGGCCAGAGCCAGAAAGACAAGTATGCTAAGATTTGCGGGCAGCCAGGCAGTACAAGTATAATTAGGTATGAGGCATTTCATTCAGGCAACATGTTTAATGCGGCGTGCAGCCATGTAATATTCAAAATGTGCCCATTTTAAGGTGTACCCCTTTTTAAAAGCCCTGCAGCCCTCTATCTTCTCCCACTCTCCATACCTGAGCCTATTGTTTTTTTATTTAATAGATGCCAAAATTCCAAAGAAATCTGTAGCAGAGCCGGCCCTTACATGGGTCCCGGTGGGTCAATGGGACCCAGACGGCACTTTGACAGGGGCGGCAATTTGCTGCCCCAAAGTCATGTTTTTTCGGACGCCAGTAAGCTCTGTCATTAGCTTAACGGCAGTCAAGCTGCTGCGAATCAAGTCGTATCCACTCACTTCCTGTGTGCAATGCAGACACTTAAAATGTTTATTATATGCTGCCGCCTGCCGGATGTCTGTCCAGGACCATCACTGCAGCATTTTTTTTTATCCACCTCTGGTGCTTACCGATGTGTGTGACCTCACTATCACCCTGGGACCACACCAAATGATGACGAGTGGCAATGCACGACACTACGAGTCAGCCAACTGTTGCTGCCGGCAGCTGTGAGAAAGAGTGATGCCAACATAATGCTGCTGGCATCGCAGGCAGGACAGCCGCGTGAGGAACTCGAGTGTGAGTGAGAGTGATCGGAGGGCTGGAAGCAGCAGAGCATGGTTGGTGGACCTAAAGACTAGAGAAAAGGGTAACAATGGGCCAAATGTTTGGAAAAAAAACCCAAAACATTTAAATATGGAGCTATATAGTTGTCAATGTTTGTCATGAATGATAATGAAAGTAGATATTTATTATAATTTAATTTTTCAAAATAAATAAATACAATTGATGTCCATTTCCAAGTATGGACTACCAGAGAAGCGCACAACACAATGTAAAACCAATGGGTTGCACACCTCTCTAGACCCCATTATTGTGTGCTCTGTACTTTTAACAAACTGTATAATACAGAACACACAATATTGGGGTCCAGAGAGGTGTGCAACCCATTGGTTTTACATTGTGTTGTGTGCTTCTCTGGTAATCCATACTTTGAAATGGACATAAATTGTATTTATTTATTTTTGAAAATGAAGTTATAATAAATATCTGCTTTAATAATCATTCATGACAAATATTGACAACTATATTTCTCCATATTTAAATGTTTTTTTTTGTTTGTTTTGTGTGTGTGTGTGTGTGTGGGGGGGGGGGCTGGGGAATCTAAGGGTGAGCCATTTCTGAAAGTTCCCAGGTATATCCATGGCCTGTGTTCCTGTTGAGGACATGATGTCACTTGGAGGATAGGTAACAGAGCGGAGTTGAGTTGGGAGGTAGATGGCAGAAGATCCACTTCTTTAATGTGGAGGGTAGCAGAGACTGAAATGCTGACATAATGGGGAGCTTGAGGGAGGCCTTGAAAACTTAATGGCGATGGAGGGGAGTGAGGAGAGAAGAGGAAAGGACAGGGAGGCAGTGGCAAGTCATTTACACTTGCCAGAGAGGAGCACGGATAGGAGCAGTAATAGGAGGGATGGATTTTAGCGTGTGGCCAGTGGAAAAAGGAAGGGAGCGGAATCCAAAGGCATGGTAGGTCAGTCAGTCATAACAGTACAAATTACTCTTGTGCTGATGAGTGGGGTGGTAGGGTGGCGAAACAATAAGTTGTATGGAGCAAACCAACTGAAGTGATGTGGCTGGTGGGAGGGTGGTGAAAGATAAGGTGTGATGGAGGCAATGGGGTGGAGAATGAAGCCAAAGGGAGGGTGGGAGTTGGCAGGCTAATGAATAATGAGTTTAAAAACAAAAAGATATTCATGTGAGATGTACAACATTAACATTTAGTGAGTGGGGTAGACCATTATTGTAAGGATTCTGCAAAGGAAGTGAAAAAAATATGGAGTGCATAGAGTGGCAAGAAGTAAATACATTAAAGTGGCATAACTCATGGAGAACTGAAATAGGGGAGACACAGGGCAATTGCAAGGGATATTAAAATTGGGATCCATTGTGAATATGAGGAGACTGCAAGCAGGCGGAGACTGCAAGTGCAGGACAGAGACTGAATGGTGGCAGTGCGAAAGTAGTTGTATGAGAGACAACGTATATGGGAACAAAAGGCTGGTTTGGAGAGATCAGACAAAAGAGATTAGGACTCCAGTGAGCTGAATTAGGAATAAGTAAGGCAGAGGGATATTGGAGAAGGAAAATAAACAGGCATGTAGAATATGAGTCGTGGCACAGGGTAAATGTGGGAGGAGGCAAAGTTGTTAGATATTATCAGGCACATAGTCAAAATCGAGGAGACAGGGTGAATGGTAGAGAGGGCAAATTGTTTGGAATGCAGCTAGTGGACCACTGTTCGCATACTGTAATGTGACTTGCCTGGGGAAAAGTGTCTCTGGAATTGTTTTGAAATACTGGCAAGTTGTAGGGCTGGCAATAAATTGGACTCCTCTCTGACACACATAGGTTTAAAAGCCATTTCAGTATAACTACATAACATTCATAAATACATTTTGTGGACTTATCTAGCAGTTGTATGTTAACACATGGGCATTCATTAGGGGCCTCCAGTATCAGGGGGCATCACGTTGGGCTTCTGACAGTCCCATTTTTACAGAAAAGAACCAATTTAATCCTTTTGTCAGATGGACAGTGGGGAGTGAGGCAGGACTGGGTGCACAACATGTATATATGGCAGATTTTCCCACAAATATGAAGAAAGGAATTATCATGATATAACAAAGGATGTGGGCGTGTTTTGGAGGGCGTGGTTTGGGAAGGCAGCATTTCATCCTTGGACCCAGGCAGCACAATGTCTTGGGCCGGCCCTGATCTGTAGGAACACTTTGCAGGAAAGAAAAGTCAGTTCTTTGACATCACCAAGCCCTGTGACATCACCAAGCCCCAACCCATGACATCACCTAAAAATAACCATATACACAACATTTTATTTTAATGTTATAATATGATTCTTTTTTTTGGTATATTTGATCTTCTTAAAATTCTGTTTGTTTTAAATGTATTAATATCAGCATCCTAAATTTAAATATCTCCTTGCTGAATTTAAGATTGCAGTGTAGTAAAACATTATGCCATGGTTATCTAATATTTAACCCTTTGAGTGACAAAGTGGTATACATCACATTTTTATTAATAATATGTATTCCATAATGGCATAGTACATTGCTACACTGCAATCTTAAATTCAGAAACATAGCGTATATTTACATATGCCTAAAATTACAACATATCCCTTTAACTATTGAGTGCCAGAGCGGTATGTAAAGCATTGTCTACCAAGGCATTGGACACCTCTCTGGCACTCAAAGGGTTAAAGCAGGGACAGTTTTGAAAAACACACATTGCAAGGTTACACTGATTCTTGTGCAGTTCTGTAGAATTATGTTTGCATAATTATCTACCCTTTCCTATCATCTACCCTCTCATCCTTGCCTAAACAGCACCATAAGGAAGAAATAAAAAGCCCAGTTGATTAAATTGTGCTTTTAACCCCTTATATATTAGATAGATCTCTAATTTGTAATGTTTTGGAAGGCTTTCTAGTATTTAAAGGGCTAACAAATCTTCAAATAAAAATAAGTAGTACAAAGGTCCACATTTACTGATGTTGCAGTAGGAATTTTTTACGCTTGAAATAAGTTAAAAAGTGTTTGCTTGCATTTATGAACCAAAATTGGATATTTTTTATGAACATTGCACTATTTACATCCAAAAATATTAAGAAGCCATATTGTGTTTTCTATTTATCAATCATAAAAGCTAGATGCATTTGTTTGGGCTTACGAATTACAGTAAAATAGTGGTGTAGTTTGAGTTTGATATAAACTCTTATGGAAATTACACACATTTGCTATTTGTTCTCATTTATTACGCGTAATAGTGTTGGTAAATCTCAGCAAATCCAGATTAGCTACTTTTTTTTTTTTTCTTTACAGATTGGGGCTTATTTATATTTATTTTTTACATGACCTTTGTAATTGTGGCCCAGATTTGCTAACAATCCCTTGCTAGCTAGAAAGATGAATTGCTTTTAAGGGGTTAAAAAGAAGAAACCTTAGAAATTATATAATAAATCAGTAATTACTTTTTCTTTTTAGGCTATATCCAAGCTATTTTGTTTTATCTCTATGGCTCTAAGCATCCATCACTGTGTGTACTACTTGAACCAAAATAAAAGATAACTGTATCAAAACCATGCATTCTCCACATTGTTCAGATCTGTAAGACCCACTTTCTAGTTTAATTTAAATGCAAAACAGTCTAGGCTGCACTTAAAGAATTCACAATATGAATGTAGCAGGTGCCGTATTACTTCATCCAATCTACAAAGAAAATGGGCAAAATACATTTCCTATTAAAAGATGACAAGCCAGCAAGTAGGAGGATTTTGAACCCTCCAATATCATTCTGGTGTCTTAAGAAAATGTTAATAGGTATTTTTAAAGAGTCTGAATAAGAAATAAAATTGTCCCATCAATCTATTTGGCACCCAATTGTTTAACCCTTTGAAACCAGAACCAGAGATGTCAAAGATTTGTAAAGTTAAGACAAACTATCATTCTGAGCCCATTTTGTCTAGTCTGGCACCACTGGGTTCTAAAATAAAATATTGGTCACTATTAGTAGGCATACCAGTGAACTCATAGGATCTGCCCCAGAGATTCCAGTTTTTAGAGTTGAGACAGAGGCTGTCTTGAGTTTCCTGGGTAACTCTGCCCACTTCTTATACATTCTGCCTTCTTCCCACCCTATACCGCCCACTTCCCTGACCAATCCTGATCAGGCACTGCCCAACCAATAAATCCTTGCCCACTTTTATGATGTAATTGACGTAATTTATACATGCCCAGTAGCAGACCATGAGCCCTCTCCTTGGGTTCAACACAAGAAAGTTTCCAGGTATGTTAATAAACACAAAGGCATGTCCATTTGGGTTATCAGCGGTAACACCTAGGTATGTCAGCCATTGGTAGACAAAGATGTGTGTCCAGCCAATGGGAAACAGGTCGTAGAAGCCCTTTGTTATCTACAAAACTGAGAAATCTCAGGATGTGCTCTGGAGACTCTGGTTATTAAAGTTAATTACCAGGTCTCCAGTGACAGAGGTACCCTGATGTTTAAATCAACTCAAACTAACTTGTTCTTAACCCTTGCTCGTGGATTTGCTTGTGACTTATAGAATAAAAATATTCTGTTTTGTTCAGATCTTATGCCAGTTAAAAACAGTGTTTCAGAACAACTAAAAAAAGTGTTATTTATAGCCATTAAATTTATTTTCTGATCACGCTTTCTCTATTTTATAAATAGAATGCCAAAATAGAATTAAAATAGCAAACAGAACAATTTCCTTCATATTTATTTTACAAACTAAATTGTAAACCAAAGTGTTATCATCTATGTTGTAATCTTCCACAGGTAAGTGCACTGTAGCTCACATTTGGGAAAGGTATCTCAATGAAAGGTTGAAAACAGTTGAGCTGGAGTACTAAAAAGAAAGGGGGAGATACACTGTGTTTTCATGTAATGGCAAAATGTGAAGACACACTTCATCATATGCATTAAGAATTAGGGGAAAAAATTAGGTAAATCCATAGCAAGAAAGCCGAGCACTCAACCTTCATAAGTAAAACTTCACTTTTAGTTAAAACATTTAAAAATATTGTTTTTATTATGTTATAAATAAAAGTGAAGTTTTACTTATGAAGGCTGAGTGCTCGGCTTCCTTGCTATGGAGCACCCACCAGAAATATCAGAGTGTGTGCGACAGTCCCTGGAGGCAGTCTTAAGAATTAGGTATGCAAGAGGAGGGGGAGAGACACAGCTCATTAGCATATAAGGTTGGCATAATGCTGACAATCTGCTGGGAAGGGCATGTGGGTGATTTCAAAGGATGCTCTCACATGCATACATCAGCACTAAGAAAATCAGCTACCCTCCTTTAAACCTATGAATGCCATAGGGATGTGCAAAACATATAGGGTTATAGGTTTATAACATACATAATTCCCTTCCACGCTTAACAGCTGATTCAAGTACACACAGACCCAATAGGTCAGTTGTTATATGAAACACCTGATGAAGTAGACTGTGGTGCTACGATATGCGTAGGGACTTTATACATAATAAAGTGTTTTATTGTAACTTTTACGATACCCATACTTTGATTCATCTATTTTTCCTCGGCCGGGTCGGGCCTTGTGAGCATTGTACATTACATCTATCTGGTGAGTGCTGTCCTCTCCGGACACCCTTTATACCATCGGTTTTGCAGATATTCTCTCAGATGGAATTGTTTGTGTTTCTTTCACAAGGTTGTTGATATTGGTGCTGTTGAACTACCATAACCAGGTCGGGCTTATTCTGCACATATCCAAGCATTGATCTGGTGAGTCTGGTCCTATTTGAGGACGTGCATATACTATATCTACAGATTCACTCTTAGAGATATTTTCTCTCTCTTTACATTGCTTAGGATTTGCGCATACCCGACTGTGACCACGATCCATTGCCAGACCCAGATATCATACCACCCACTGGTGTCTGACTCTGTGTTACTTGAATAACTGACATATGCCTATTCTTATAAGAACTCTCTCTGTGATTGCCTACGGATTGTCTCTTCATATCAAGATCACCTCCAGGAGTAGCGCTTGTCCTTTTTTCTATACATTGTTTCTTAAAGAGTTTGGTGTTGCTAAGGACACTGCAGACTTAAGCTGCCACTAGGAGGTGTTATTTCTATCTACTTGGTGCGTTTTGTTGCAATCTATATTTTATCTATTTGCTTTCGATTATACAGTCATTGGAGAGCTTTTCATGCACATTTTTTTTATTTTCTTTGATTGTATGTTGCCTTTATTCTGAGATCCTTTCTGGATCCAGTCATTGGAGCCAGTTGTCTGGAGCTTATTTGCTTTTGTGCCACTTATTTATTTTGTGCCCGCTTGCTCTCTGTTAGTGGGGAGCTTGTTTGGACTTCCGTCCATGCTGATTTGGAAATAGACGGAGGGTTGTGGATTTTATTGTTTTCGGCCTTTTTTCTGCTCACACATGCACACTACCGATGACTCTTCCTGGTTCACGCATGCACATTACCGATGCCTCTGTTTGGCATGGTTGATTTTACTGCTGTGTAGCTCATGCATGCACAGTGGACGCGGGGCAGCCATTGATGTTGGCTTTGGGTCTTCTGTGCAGGAGCGGGGCATAGGGAACTGGAACATTACGTTATTTGTTCTAGTATGGCATTAGTACATTGTTTCTAGGCACAACGTCAGAAGGTGGGCTCAATCCCATTTTAAACTCAACTACTGTTACCAGGATATTGATCCAGTATTGCTGGAAAAGTATTTTCCTGAGTCATTAAAATATTTTGATCCAGTATTGCTGGACAAGTATTTCCTGAATCATTAAAATACATTTAAAATACTTGTATTGTTAGAATGTCTAATTCAGCAGAGGATAGTGACAGTCCTCAGATGTCAGTCATCAGCTATGATGGTGGGGATAGTGATGTGGATATGAAACATGGAGATGACCTAGAGTTAAGTGCCCAGAAATTGCAGTTTTCAAAATTTATGGAGTCTCTAAAACTATGAACATGGTATTGAACTCTGCCATGAAGAAACTATCTGAGTCATTTTTGGACTTCATTGCTATGGCTGTGCAAATTAAGACCCCAGGAATGGGGAATAATACAGTTATTAAGAAGACATGAGACTCATGACGCTGCAGGGCAAATGGACTCTCTGAGGTCGGCTGAGGAATTTTAGTTAGTCAGAGATGACCCTAGGTTGAAGAAAGCAGGCAAGTAATCTCACAAGCGATACCATATTGATATGCATGTATCCAAATCAGGAGGACAGGTACATAGCATGATTGGAATGGATAATGAATTATCCCTTTTGACTTTGCCAAATAAGGGCAATATTGAACGGTGAGGAACTGTCACACATATGAGACCCTGTTCTCAAGAGGAAAAAGTGAGAAAGAAATACTCTAAGCGGATAAAACTAGATTCCTATTGCTCCTCGTCTAGAGAGGATAGTAAGGATGAGGATTGGGTTCAGTCCTCTATGGAGCACTCTACTGGGTTGTCGTCCAAGATTCGCTTAAGGAGCCTAATAAAATTATTGATGTACAGGGGAACTTTATGTTTAACAATGATTTTCTTTTTTTACATAGATTATAAGCTCTTTAATTAATAAAGGGGGCAATTGTCGCTAACATGCTAGGGGGGTGTCATGAGGGGTCATGATACCCCTCTTGAGGTCCGAAGTACTTTTTAATACAAATTCCATATATAAAATCATTGTTACACATAAATTAAATATTTAATTACATTTTCACACAAATTACATATATAATAAAAACAAACACTTTTTTATACATCTACAGGTTGCCTATTATCCCTATAAGTACCAGAGGGGTAGCAAACACATTACAATACCTCTCTGGTTCTCATAGGGTTAATCTTGCAATACAAAATAGGAGGGCATATCGAATACAATAGGAGAAGAAAATTATCGGATAAAAATGGTGAAAGAAAGTCATGGGAGCACTGAAGTCAACTTTTCAAGGGGGAGGAGTGGTTAAAATGTCGGATGTACAATATTCGTAGAATTATTATGGTGAAAGAAAGCATTGTAAGTCAGATTTGGAAGGGGAAGGGTTAATGTCGACTATGAACAATATTTGTCGGATTACTGTGGTGAAAGAAAGCACTGCAAGTCGACTTTTAAAAGGGGGGGTTAATATGTCGAGGGGGGGCACTTTATGTCGGATTTCTATGCTGTATACTGTATTATACACTGCTTTTGTTCAAACAACGATGGTTTTGAAACTGTCATTATGGCTTCTACGCCTGAACCTCTGAGGCTCAAAATTTCTGACTTAAAAGTAACCACAAAACAGGCGGTAATACTGAGCGTGGGTAATAGGATACTAATTGCACGTTGTTTTTAGTTGTTCCCTATTGTCTTTTTTCAGACTGGGGGTAAGTATAATTACAGCTGGTTTTGTTTCATAAGTCGGGTAATAGGATAAAACCTGACTTAAAAAAAAAACAACCCCTGTTATTATTTTTAGCATTGGTAATAGAATCATGCCCTAAGGGTTAAAAAGCACACAAACCAGACCTGTTTATTGTTTTATAGTCATATTTGATATGCACTTCCATTGTTAAACAAAATGGAATTTAACCGCTTGGCTGGAATAGATATATCTACAATATAATTATCTGTTGTGCTTCCATGGGGGTTTTTGGCTAATACCTGCCCCCAAGCTTTGTTCCCTTGCCTACTGGTAGCCACAAATCCCCATGGACACTGCTTGTGCAAGAGAACAAGGCTTATGGGAGTGATGCTGTTCATGGTGATGAAAGGATCTTATTCACTCCACTACTGACCAAGTGGAGAAGCAGAGAGAATTGTCTCCGAATTCATGGTTGTCTTCTGCTGATGATGTGTAAGGGAAAGCACCCCTTCCACTTTGCTACCAGTTTGACAACCCTGTATGTTAATGGGGAACTTCTCCTCCTCTCCCCCTTCATCCCTAAATTTTAGTGCATATGGTGATATATGTCTACATCAAAAATGCAACATGCTTTAAACACATAGACAAAATCACATCGCCACAGCATCAACTTTTAGTGCATCTCCCCTTCCTGCCCTGTATGCTAAGAAAAAGGTGGTGCATCTCATTTCTGTTCTCTGGGAGATATACTAAGGTACAACGCCATATGCACTAAAATTAGGTATGCAAGAGGAGGGGGAGAAAAATTAATCATTAGCATATGAGGTTGGCACAATGATGTCATTTCTTACGGCTTGCCCTCCCTTAAACCTATGAGTGTCAGAGGGATGTGCTCTGCAATGTGTTGCACACCCTGTGTCATTCATAGGGTTATAACATTCATAATTCCCTTTCCCACTTAACAGATGATTCAAGTACACACAGGCCTGGCAGATCAGATGTGACATGAAACAGCTTATCTGCCCATTCTATGTTTACCTGAACCAGCATATTGGCAATCCCTCTTAACAACCCTTGACGGTCATGGCACGTCATAGGTTGTTTTGCGTTACGGAGCCATGACGTGCCAGGACCGTCATGGAATTCTGAGCTGCACGATGTCTGTGGAGCCCGGAACCGGATGCAAAAAAAAAATGGCCCATGGTCCTTAAGAGCCGGACGCGTGTGCGCGCAGCCGGTCCTTAAGGGGTTAATCCTGCTTGGACTGTTGACCAAGATCAAATGAGAAAAAATTGAATGAGGGGGTTTGTTTTGTATAGGAGAGAGTGGGGACGGTGACGGTGGGGTTTTAGGTTTTTTTAATGTTTTTTTTTTGACAGACGATCCAGGAAGCCGAAGGTGCCAAGGACGCCAATTTATCTCCTATATCAAAGGAAGTGTGATACCTGTTATGAATGGTAAAATGTGTGAGTAAATGTGTGAATGATCAAATGAACAAAATGAACAAATGGATTTGAATGAATTAAGTGATTGTGTCATTTTTGTGTCTGAAATTGTGTAGCTCCATGACATTCGTTTTTTCGTTTAAATCCAAATGTCTTAAAACATACAATTTTTGTGTCAGTTCCAAATGATTACAGAAGACTATTATATATGTTTGTATTTTGTGGACAAATATAAAGTCCACAAAAATAATTGCACTCACAGGTCTTTCCACAGTGAAGAAAGGTGCTACTTTATTCCATCAACGTTTGGCCCCAGCTTGGGCCTTTGTCATCAAGATGATTTTATGTATATATATATATATATATATATATATATATATATATATATATATATACTAGTAATTATGGCAGGGTGTTGCCCATTGGATTTAACCTATAGGTGCCTAAAGATTTGGAAGTTCCACTCAACAGGAAAACCAGTCATAAACAACCTGTGCACTTTTGCAATACATAGTTTTGGGAGAGAGCATCATTAGGTTTCAGATGACTGGTTAGTGCTATGGTGGGTAACAAGAGGTTCCATCTGATGGCACACTACTGCTCACATCATTCCCAGTCAGCCTTGGCTGAGGATGATGGTGGTGCTGGTGGTGTTCCCTCCTAAACCCATCCACCAACCCCCTTCTCCATCACAATAGAAAACTCTTCCATACACTCATGCTGTCTTGGGGTAATACTTGATTTTAAATTAACCTTCTCCCCCCATATCCAAGCTGTCACTAGAACATGTTGCTTCTTCCTAAAAAATATTGCAAAAATATGTCCATTCCTCTGCACATCAAAGGCTAAAACACTATCTCAGGCACTCGTTCTCTCTAGACTTGACTACTGCAACATTCTACTCTCCGGTCTTCCTGCTTCTCATCTCTCTCCACTTCAGTCTGCTATTAATTCAGCAGCAAGAATCACCACATTTGCTCCAAGATACCTTCCTTCTCATCTCCTCCTGAAATCCCTCAAATGGCTACCTATAAAGTATTGTATTTCTTACAAGATTCTCCTCCTGTCCTGTAAGTCTCTCTGCTCCTCAGCACCCTCTTACATTTCTGCTCTTATCTCCCACTACACCACTTCCCTCCCCCTACGGTTTTCTCAAGGGTTCTTCCTGTCCACTCCCTACACAACTCGAGCCATCTCTCTGCTACAGTCTTTTTCACTGGCTGCTCTTCAACTCTGGAATGCCCTACCCGTCACCATTCGCCAATCATCCACACTCATCACTTTAAAGTATCTACTCAAAACCCATCTCAATAGCAATAGCCTCCTCTTGCACACTGACAGTCACAGCAGAATCCTTCTGCACTTCTTTCACCATACCTTGTACCTGCACTTATAATCCTTCTCCTACTGTCTCTGTTTGTCATTATGAATTCAACTTAGATTGTAAGCTCTTTGGGGCAGGGTCCCTTTCCCAGTCTAGGATTCCCTTGCTGCACTTTCCCTCATGAATAAAGAAATTATTGCACTTAAGCTTAATGCTCTTAACCCAGTTCTGTAGTTTTGTATTATATTGTTTCAACTTTTGTTAAGCGATGTGTACATGTATGGCGCTATATAAATAAAGATACATACATACATACATGATGGGAACTGTAGTCTAACTTCAGGGGAGGCAGCAGTGGACATATTTCTTAAAATGTTGTTCACTATGCTTCTGAATGAGCAGTTACTCTTTCCACCTTCATCAGCATTATAGAAACCCTGTACATGTGATGTTGTGTATGCAGCAGTTCTTATGTGAGCAGTGTATAGAGGCTGTGTATGTAATTAGCAGAACATTCCATTATGGAGGTTTTACTGCAGCTGTTGTGCTTTCCCTACTACCCTCTATTTCTCCGCTAAGGAGCAGGAGGAGGTTTTAGCTGTAGGTATTTTGTGTGTGTGAGTCTGACAATTTTTCCCTACACATTATATGGACCGAGTGAGTGTTGGTTTGAGAAATGAGTGGTATCGTGTAACAAGATGGTAGTCAAAACACTAAAGTCATGTGAATATTTCAGATGCAGCATATGCAGCTGAAGGGGCACTTTATGTTATGGCACAGTAGTTGTTGCAGTGAAACATAAGAATGGTGTAAACATTGGATATATTATTTGTTGTCATGTGTAAAGTTTAATGTGCGTAGCTAATGTTTGTGGGACATGTTTTTTGTCTTGCAATGGGAAGTCGAGGGTGGGCCAACTCACTCTCCCTCTTTGTCCTGGACAGGCAGTATGGAGCAGGGGAGGGTTGGTCTGGGGGGAAGAGAGGCAATTGCCCCCTGGGCCAGTCATATGCCTGAGTTGGTGGGCCACTGCCTCACTCAATCTCTCACCTGCTGCTGCAAATGAAGCTACAGTAGTGATACCACAGAGCTTACTACTGAAATGGAGCTACACCAATGATACCATAGAGCTACAATCCAAGTGGATATACACTAGTATCATAACCCATATCTCTTGTGAGCTCTATGGTATCACTAGTGTAGCTTTTACTTCAGTTGCAATCTCTGTATCTCCATTTCAACCGTAAGCTCTGTGGTATCATTTGCCTTACTTCACAATATTAATGTCAATTTTAAAATTAACAAAAGAGGTGCGCTGAGACAGTGGGCTTGAACAATAGTAGAAATGGGCCACTTAATTGTATGTGCCCCCCAGGCCACATGTTACCAGCCCTCCCCTGGTATGAAGATTTGAATTTCTCCTCCTTACTGCCTTCCCTGGGTATGTGTGTGTCAGGCATACATATTTCCTCTTTTAGATATATATATCTTAGATATGGAATACTTAGCAATGCACCCTGGCACATTGAAGTTGTTTATGTGAATGTCAACTTTTTTCTTCAATATATAGGTTTTCACAAAGATACTATCAAGAAGAATAGATACATTACTTAATTATGCATAGCCTTCATTGACTACAAAAAGGCCTTTGTCTCAGTGAAAAAGTAAGCAATAATCAATTTCCTGATCCACCAAGGAATAGCTAGTGCTTACATCAATATCCTCCATTCAATATATGGAAATTCAGCTACATCATTACAGGTCAACAACGATAAAATCTAAATCAACATAGACAAAGGAGTCCGGCAAGGAGACACAATCCCCTCAAAACTATTTTCTTCTTGTGTAGTATTCATTTTCCACAACCTGCATTGGAATCAAAACGACTTAAGGTCAATGGAGACTACTTACATCACTTATGTTTTGCAGATGATATCATTATTGCTGTAGAACAGCAAGAATGCATTGAAGAGCTACAACACGAAATCAAAAATTTTGGTCTGAAGAATATCAACAAAAAGCAAGTAATATTTAATATGGAAATCATAGTAGATGCACAAGAATTAGAAGTTGACAGAAAACAAAAAATGTCAACAGATGGAAACACCATGATGAAAATGAGCAAATTATAAAATTGGGGTGGCAAGCATATGGAATACTTAGTAGTACTTTTGTTTAAAGGGATAGCAAAGTCCCCAAAAAAGTATAGCCCTAATGATAGGTACAATAAAAAAATAGGTAATTCCCTATGTAACGGATCCTACCCGTTACTTGAACACTTGTATGGTCCTAGAACTATTTATCCAAAAACTGTGGACATTTTTCCCTGGTTATGCGCTAAAAATACTTTGTACGCTGTATGTGAATGAGGACATGGACATTATTATGGCTTGCTTCCAAGGGAATAGGCAGTGAGGGGTTAATTATTTCAATATGTATTGCAGACTCCTGAGCCTTTTGCTTAATTATTCAACCCCTGGCCATTGATAAGGGAATGTATATTCTAGCCACTCAAGTCCTTGTAGTGAGAACTGTCCTGAGACCCCCTGCTGTGTGTTAATCCATTCACGCCTTTCAAGTCTTTGTTCAATCAAACCCTTTTGTGTCTGAAATATAATCCTGTCTAAGTTATTGTATCTGTTAAGATCATCTGCTATTGGCCTTTTGTCTCATGTAACATGATTGGATTAAGCCCTTTTGTATCTGGCTTCACCCATAAGTTCAATGTAAAGATTTCTGTATAAATATCTGTAGTTTGTGTCAATAAAGAGAGTTATGTTTTGGATATGTGTATATGTGTGTGTGTGTGCGTGTGTGCTGTCAAAATCTCTGCAAGGAGATGCAGAGGCTACAATGAACATTCACATACACAATATAT
The DNA here is from genome assembly GCA_037306005.1 of Rhinophrynus dorsalis. Lineage (NCBI taxonomy): Eukaryota > Metazoa > Chordata > Amphibia > Anura > Rhinophrynidae > Rhinophrynus > Rhinophrynus dorsalis. The sequence continues at coordinate 67,991,089 of CM074723.1, read as the reverse complement.
ATACACACACGCATACACATACAATATATATACACACACACAATATTTACAGATACCTCACACACAATATATATACACAGACAACACACAAAACACACCAGACACACACACACTATATATAGACACTCTATATATATATATATATATATATATATATATATATATATATATACACACACACACACACACACAATACATACAACGCAAAATGCTATATGCACAATGCTATACACACAACGCTATACACAAAATGCTATGCACACAACTCTATACATTATAAGTCAAACAATATACATACACTATGAATGATATACGCAATATTCCAAACGCTATACGCCAAATGATGTACACAATGTGCCACATGCAAATCTCTATACGCAAAGTGCAATAAGCCAAACGCTATACACAATACACTCACCAGATAGATCCTTGTATTGACCTTGCATATGATTATACAGTGTAGCAAGATCTCTTCTTAGTTGTCGTTTCCCCTAATAAACCATTTTGTTTAGATATGCGTGTTGTGTGTGTATTGTTTGTGTATTGTTGCTGTATTGTTTATAAGGGTTCCTGGGTCTTTCTTTAGCAGCAAGTCTCCTAAAATTATTCCATTTTCATAACTAACACTGAGATTTTTTTTTCCCAAATGTATGACTTTACACTTTCCCACATTAAACTTAATATTCCATTTGGTTGCCCAATGTGCCATTTTATGTAAATCCCTCTGTAGAGAACAAACATCCTGTTCTGGACATATTACCCTGCAGAATTTAGTGACATCTGCAAGTACTGATATTTTGCTTTCTATATCTATTTCCAGGTCATTTATAAACATGTTAAAAAGCAGGGACCCAAGTACTGAACCCTGAAGTACTCCACTCTCCACTTTAACCCCTTAAGGACCAGGAAAATCTGAGGTCGTTTTCCCTTAAGGACCGGAGCAGTTCTGACCTTTTTGACTATGTCTTTGTTCAACAACGTTTTCCCTCTAAGTCTTTTATTCCACCCCCATAAATTATATACTGTTTTTTTAAGCACAAATAGGGCTCTCTTTTGATACCCCACTTATATGTATAACCCACCGTTTACTTTATTAAAATTAAAAAAAATTAAAAAAAAAACACCATTTTTGTTTTTTCTCTTGGGATCAATTGGGCACAAAGGGTTAAATTTTTATGGAGACTGCATGAAAGGTATGACCGGTCAGTCATACCTACAAAATGTGAAGTTTAAAGTGGCCACTGTCCCCCCTGGGTGAAAATCCCCATGTCCCTTTTTCTCACCCTATTTTGTCACTTTTTTATCCCTGACATTCGGCGGCGTGTATAAGTGTATTACATGGCTCCACAACAATCACACTCCCAGTTTTGTTTATTAAGATATATTTTTTTTAAATAAAATATTTTTTTGAAAAAAAAAAGTGTGTTTTGTGTTTTTTTGTGTTTTTTTTTTTTAAAGTTTATTATTGCAGGTCAGAAATTGACCTGCATTTAGCCAGCCTCCAGCACCAGCAGTGAAGGGGTTAAAACCCCCAGCTGCTGGATTTTATTTGACCACTAGGTGTCTCCTCTCTACTTCTCTCTCCCTTACTTTGATAGCAAGGGAGACAGAAAAAGAGGAGACACACAGAGGTAAGCATGCGTTGTGTGCTTACCTCTGTCTCAGAATGCCGGTACATGTGATCGCTGATACAGCGATCGCATGAACCGACAGAAGCAAGAAGAGCTGAGGCTGAATGCCCCAGTCTCGGAGCGCTCAGTCTCAGCCTGGAATTAATGATAGCAGCGTGCACGGAGGCACGCTGCTATCATTTAAGCCATGATGGTCCAGCACCGTCATGGGTCGTTAAGGGTATAACAACCCATGACGGTGCAGGACCGTCATGGGTCCTTAAGGGGTTAACTGTATTGGAGAACTGTCCATTTACAACCACATCCTATCCTTCAACAGTTTTCTATCCAATTGCAAAGGTTATCACCCAGCCCCAATTTCCTTATTTTATAAACCAGCCTCCAGTGTGGCACGGTATTAAATGCCTTTGCAAACTCTAGATATACTACATCTACTGTTTTACCATTATCTCTGTTGCTACTTAATTCTTCATAGAAGCTCTACTCCTAAATGTTTTCACATAAAGTATTCATTTAAATGATCTTAAAACATAGACTATAATTAAATCATAAATAGGTCTATGTGATAACCCCTCTATCTTTCAATTTAAAGCAGTGGTGAACATACATTGTTGAAATAATTACTTACTATTTACATGTTCAATGAAAATATATCCAAGCACTTAAATCTGGCATTCAGTATAGACACTGTTGTGAGGTGATTTATGCTACAGACATTGAATTAAACCCCAGATGTTTCTGAATGGTTACTAAGAAACAGTAGTATTATCATTCTTTCAGAAGGCTAGAGCTAAATATTTTTTCTAAATATAAAGGTACAGTTTAGCATATGAAGATTATCTTGTTCATTATGAATACATTTTGTTAATTTTTAAATTCAGAAAATACATTATTACAGTGTTATGCATTTTTCCTCATTATATGGCAAGTGAATAAACTGAACAAGGTGTGATAAAGAGGTGATAAAGTGGAGATGACTTCAACTATGGAGATATTAGTACATTGGCTCCATAGAATAACATAGGAACTGGAGAAGTGATAAACAGGAGAAGTCATCCCCACTTTATCACTGCTTAGTGAATTTCCCCCATTGGATTCTAGAGAGGTCTCCAACCTGTTGTGGGTTATGCACTAAGGTGTGATAAAGAGGTGATAAAGTGGATGACTTCTCCTGTGATTTCACTTCTCCAGTTCCTATGTTATTATATGAAGTCTATGCACTAAGATCTCCAAAGTTGAAGAAATCTTAGTGCATAGTCTCCATAGAATAACATAGGAACAGGAGAAGTGATAAACTGGAGAAGCCATCTCTGCTTTATCACCTCTTTATCACTGCTTAGTGAATGTCCCCCAGTGTATCACTTCTGATTCTATAGAAGGAGTGGGCAGAGTGGATCTCCTCAGCTTTGGTTAGGCTGCAGTTCCCATCAACTCCAACCAGCATTAGGGAGAGAGAGACAGACACAGCCTTAGGGAAAGGGTGCCAGATTACTTCTCTATTACAATACATTGAAGACTCCTTTCTTACAGAATGGGTTAACCCTTTGAGTGCCCGAGAGGTATCCAACGCATTGCAACTAGTGATGATCGAGCACCCCGATGCTCAGTTGTTCGGGTGCTCTGGCCGAGCGCCCCCGGAGGCTCGAGTGCTCGGCCGAGCACCCGAGCCCCATTGAAGTCAATGGGAGGACTCGAGCATTACACCAGGCACCCCCTGCTCTGATGAGGGGAGGGTGCCTGGTTCATAGGAAAAGGTCATAAAATGATGGAAACACCACAGAAATGGTTCAGGGACAGCATAGGGAGGATGTCTGGATGCATCTTGGACTCCAACGTCGCTGCTGGGAACGATGTTTCGCCCGTAGTACGCCATTTTTACAGACTGACCGTAAAACACACAAAAAGGAAGATAAAAACGATTTTAGGCGAAAAATTGTTACCAAACAGTATTTGCTGTATATTTACTTGTATATCATCTGCAAATTCTGCAAAAAATTTCATCGATTTTTCGGAACTGGGGCCATGATTAAGAGGGAAATGTGCGCAGCGTAAAGCAGGTGTTCAACGTGGTTATGGCCCGGGTAAGGTACAGCATTCAGGAACGGAGGCCGCAGCTACCACAGGTTTTACAACATGTCCGTTTGCCCTTGTTAAGTCCAAAATTTATAGTCGGAACAGTGGGGTCTGATCCATTGAGTAAAAGTGACGAAGTGACTTAGTGGATGAAGCCAAGAACTACCTTCTGCTCTGTCGAACACCCCAGCCCTATTTAATTCAATGGGAGGACCTGAGGCACTCCGATACAACCTGTATATCACAAAATGGAGGGCCTCATTCACATTGTGGTACAATAGTTCAGGTAGTGGTCCAACACTCATAAAGCCTATGCACTAAGTGAAAGGGCTGCCAAAAATTAGACTGAAATGTCACTCTAATACACCCTTTATTACACATAAAGGAGGGCATCATACACACCCTTGAAAAATTAGGATTAATGGCCTGCTGGTGATCCTCTAAAACATTAGGGGCGAGGGCATGCCTCTAAGCTGACCATCTAAAACATTAGGAATGAGGGTCTGCTGCTGAGCCGACCATCTAAAACATTATGGGTGAGGGTCTGCTGCGGAGCTGACCATCCTAAACATTATATGCGAAGGCCCGCTAGTGAGCTGATGCTATAAAACATTATATGAGAGGGCCCGCTAGAGAGCTGACCCAATAAAACATTATATGAGAAGGCCCGCTGGTGAGCTGACCTATACAAAAATTGTCAAACAGGGCCCGCTGGTGAGCTGGCCCTATATAAAAATTATATCACAGGGCCCGCTGGTGAGCTGGCCCTATATAAAAATTATATCACAGGGCATATGGAAGAGGAGGAGGAGGATGAGAAGATTAAGAGTCAACCATATACCCGTTTTTTGGGTGGAAGGGGTGAATGGGAATACACAGTATTCCCATCATTGTAAATAACATATCTAAAGTGACTTTATGTTCACCCGGGGCTTTCCTCCAGTGGAGTGGAGAAGTCAGGGGAAATCCAGGCCTTGTTCATTTTTATAAGTGTCAACCTATCAGCATTTTCGGAGGAAAGGCGGATACGCTTATCTGTTATGATGCCACCAGCAGCACTAAATACCCGCTCAGACAGAACGCTGGCGGCAGGGCAGGCCAGCACCTCCAAGGCGTAGAGTGCCAGTTCATACCACGTGTCCAGCTTGGACACCCAGTAGTTGTAAGGCACAGAGGGATCAGTGAGGACGCTGACACGGTCTGCTACGTACTCCTTCACCATCTTCCAAAACTTTTCCCTCCTTGTGACACTAGGCCGCGCATCAGGGTGAGGGTGCTGGCGGGGTGTCATGAAGGTGTCCCACGCCTTGGAGAGTGTTGCCCTGCCTTTGTCGGAACTGCTGTGTGCTCCCCTTTTCTCCCCTTCTCGGTTGGCCAAGGTAGCACGTACTCTGCCGCCAGCGTTGTCAGATGGAAAATTTTGGAGCAATTTTTCGACAAGAACCTTCTGGTATTGCACCATTTTGCTTGTCCTCTCCACCGGAGGAATGAGAGATGAGAAATTCTCTTTGTAGCGGGGGTCCAGAAGGGTGAACACCCAGTAATCCGTGTTGTCTAAAATGCGTATAACGCGTGGGTCACGGGAAAGGCAGCCTAACATAAAGTCAGCCATGTGTGCCAGAGTACCAACAGGCAAGATTTCGCTGTCCTCACCAGGAGGATGACTCTCAATCTCCTCATCCTCTTCCTCCTCTTCTGCCCACCCACGCTGAAGAGATGGAAATAAAGTTCCATGGCTACCCTCTGTAGCGGAGGCAACCGTGTCTTCTTCCTCCTCCTCCTCCTCCGCCTCCTCCAATTGTCGCTGAGAAGACGAAGTGAGGGTGCTCTGGCTATCACCTTGTGTAAGCTCTTCCTCCCCCATTTCCACCTCTTCCACATGCAAAGCGTCGGTTTTAATTGTGAGCAGCGAGCGTTTCAGTAGACACAGAAGTGGGATGGTTACACTGATAATAGCGTTATCGCCGCTCACCATCTGTGTCGATTCCTCAAAATTGCGTAAAACCTCACAGAGGTCTGACATCCATTCCCACTCCTCACTTCTGATTAGAGGAAGTTGAACGGAGAGGCGACGACCGTGTAACAGCTGGTACTCCACTACTGCCCTCTGCTGCTCACAAAGCCGGGCCAACATGTGGAAGGTGGAGTTCCAGCGCGTGCTCACGTCACACAGCAGCCGGTGAGCTGGCAATTGTAAGCGCTGCTGCAGCGTCAACAGGCCGGCTGAAGCTGTAGATGACTTACGGAAATGTGCACACACGAGGCGCACCTTCGTCAAGAGATCATGCAAATTGGGGTAGGTTTTTAGAAATCGCTGAACCACTAAATTAAATACATGCGCTAGGCATGGTACGTGTGTGAGCTTGCCGAGCTCCAAAGCCGCCACCAAGTTACGCCCATTATCACACACAACCATGCCTGGTTGCAGGTTGAGTGGCGAGAGCCACTGCTCGGTCTGGTGACTAATCCCCTGCAACAGCTCTGAGGCCGTGTGCTGTTTGTCCCCAAGGCAGATCAGCTTCAGCACGGCCTGTTGACGCTTCCCCACTGCAGTGCTACACTGCTTCCAGCTACCGGCTGATGGGTGAGTGGCGCTTCGTTCAGAGAATTCGGAGGTGGAAACGGAGGAGGAGGAGCCAATAACGTAGGTGCTGGCGGAAACCCTGATGGAGGTAGGGCCCGCAATCGTCGGCGTGGGTAGCACCTGTGCCATCCCAGGGTCCGAGTCGCTCCCAGCCTCGACGACATTCACCCAGTGTGCCGTCAGGGAAATGTAGCGTCCCTGGCCACAAGCACTTGTCCATGTGTCAGTCGTTAAGTGGACCTTCCCAGTAACTGTGTTGGTCAGGGCACGGGTGATGTTAAGGGACACATGGTGGTGTAAGGCGGGGACGGCACACCGGGAAAAGTAGTGGCGGCTGGGGACTGCGTACCGAGGGACAGCTGCTGCCATCAGGCTGCGGAAGGACTCAGTGTCCACAAGCCTAAATGGCAGCATTTCGATGGCCAGTAATTTGGAAAGGTGTGAGGTTAGTGCTATGGCCTGTGGGTGGGTGGCTGGGTACTTTCGCTTGTGCTCAAATGCCTGGAATAACGACATTTGGACGCTGCGCTGGGACAGGGAAGTGGATGTGGTCGCTGATGGTGCTTCAGATGGTACAGGTGCAGGGCGGGAGGTATGCGGGCCTGCGCCTTCGACAGGCGATTGGCCGGCACCGAAAACAGGGGAAGAGGAGGCAGTGGTGTGGCCTGCAGACACAGATTGGCGATCCGGGCGTTCCTCCCACTTATTACGGTGCTTGGATGCCATGTGTCGGATCATGCTGGTGGTGGTGAGGTTGCTAGTGTTCATGCCTCGGCTCATTCTGGTGTGGCACAGGTTGCAAACTACAATTCTTTTGTCGTCCGCACTTTCCTTAAAAAAACGCCATACCGCGGAACACCTAGCCCTTGGCAAGGGAGATTTACGCAAGGGGGTGCTCCGTGGAACATTTGCGGGCCGGTTTGGTGCGGTCCGCCTTCTTTCTTTAGCCACACCACTGCCTCTTCCAGCCTGTTGCGGTGCTGCAGATGGCTCACCCTCAGGACTGCTGTCATCGCTCGGCTTTCCACCTTCCCAGGTGGGGTCAGTGACCTCATCGTCCACCAAGTCCTCCTCCACTTCCTCACTCTGATCATCCTCCTCATTTCTTGATCCCACCACATCCTCAGTCATTGACAACTGTGTATCATCCTCCTCATCAAGGTCTTGAGACAGTAATTGTGGTTGATTTGATGGCAACTGTGTCTCATCATCAACATCCACTTCCTTTGACCTTAAATGCCGTTCCCCTCTGTCATCTTCTTGTGATTGGGTACCCTCTAGAGGTTGTGAATCAGGGCACAAGATCTCATGTTCCTCTGCAAGCGTGCTTGGAGAGAGGTTCAAATCAAGGATTGGTGATGAGAAGAGCTCCTCACTATATCCCAGTGTGGGATCACTTCTTTGGCCAGACCCTCTATGGTGGGAGGAAGGATGATCAGGGTGAGGATTATGTTGACCAGACTCTTGGCTAGTGAGAGTGGACTTGGTGGAAGACAGGGTGGTGCTTAACCGACTGGAAGCAGTATCAGCTGAAATCCAACCGACCACCTGTTCGCAGTGGTCTGACCTCGAGAGTGATGTCCTGCGACGCCCTGTAAACTGAGACATGAAGCTAGGTATGGTGGATGTCTTTCTTTCTTGTGCTCTGGCACCAGGCACAGTTTCTACGCGTCCTGACCCGCGCCCTGAACTATCAGGATCACGTCCACTTCCCCGTCCCTTTTTACCCGCCTTCTTCATATTAAACGGAATATATGCCGGTAATCTGCGGCTAGGCACACGAAACAGAATGTGACGCTAATCTGCGGCTAGGCACACTAAACAATATGTGACGTTAATCTGCGGCTAGGCACACTAAACAATATGTGACGCTAATCTGCGGCTAGGCACACGAAACAGAATGTGACGCTAATCTGCGGCTAGGCAGACGAAACAGAATGTGACGCCAATCTGCGGCTAGGCACAGTGAACGGAATATGTGACGTTAATTTGTGAATTTGCACACTAAACAGAATGTGACAATAATCTATGGCTAGGCACACGTTTAAAATGGCCCTTTTTGTCGCTGCGTTGTAAAATCATTGGCCCTGTGCACCTAACAGAATATGTGAGCTTGTCACTGCACTGTGAAATATTTGTCCCTGTGCACCTAGTACAATGTCACCTTAGAACATGTCCCCCCCCACAAAAAAATGAAATTCTGCCACCCCCAAAAAAAATTAAATGCTGCCCCCACACACAACAGTCCTAATAAGGACTTTTGGGTCTTGAAAGAGTTTCAACAATTTTATTCTCCCTACACTGACTTCCTGTGCATCTAGTATTATATGTCACCTTACAAATATCCCCCCCACAAAAAAAAGGAAATTGTGCCACCCCAAACAAAATATAAATGCTGCCCCCACACACAACAGTCCTAAAAAGGACTTTTGGGTCTTGAAAGAGTTTCAACAATTTTATTCTCCCTACACTGACTTCCTGTGCATCTAGTATTATATGTCACCTTACAAATATCCCCCCCACAAAAAAAAGGAAATTGTGCCCCCCCAAACAAAATATAAATGCTGCCCCCACACACAACAGTCCTAAAAAGGACTTTTGGGTCTTGAAAGAGTTTCAACAATTTTATTCTCCCTACACTGACTTCCTGTGCATCTAGTATTATATGTCACCTTACAAATATCCCCCCCACAAAAAAAAGGAAATTGTGCCCCCCCAAACAAAATATAAATGCTGCCCCCACACACAACAGTCCTAAAAAGGACTTTTGGGTCTTGAAAGAGTTTCAACAATTTTATTCTCCCTACACTGACTTTCCCTGCCTAAGCGCATCTCTCCCTGGCTAAGAATGAGCCGAACTCGCGCGTCGGGTGCTATACAGCACCCGATCACGGGTTCTGGCCAGCCAATCAGTGTAATGCCAGCAGCCAACATGGCTGCTGGCATTACACTGATGTCAGAGCCTCCCCGCACGTTTATTGGCTGCGCAGCAGCTGCGAAACGTGCGGGGAGGAGACCCGAACATGGCGGGCGAGCACATGCGGTACTCGTACGAGTACCGCCATGTGCCGAGCAGAGCGATGCTCGAGCCGAACCGAGCTTCGGCCGAGCATGCTCGCTCATCACTAATTGCAACGCAATGCGTTGGATATCTTTATGGCGATCTAAGGGATAAAGGAGAACTAACACATCCTGATAATAACCCCCCTGCATATTTACCTTATTATGGCTAGAAAATCCTAATGGCCTCTATGCATTTTACAATTGTGCCTTAGTTCTTCAAGGGATAGTAATACCTGATAATATATATATATATTAGTGTAAAAGCCCGTGTACACAGGCCAAAGTGCGTGTTAAATAGCTGTTGGTACCTACAGTTACAGTGAAGATAGTTTACTCAACAATTATTACAATTATTTTTAGTGTAGTGGCGTCAATACCTGGCTTCCAAAATGTACAATGACTAATAAATCTGCTTCTGTAGAGGTAATGATTTATTTTGTTTGTAAATTATCCGTGGGCCGTTGAGTGCCAACAATCAAAGGGTCAAAATAAAACTGCCCTAGCCCGGGGTCACAATGAGAAAATAGAGGCTTGCCCAGCCTCAGTGTTGGAGTTATCCTTCCTTGGTTGCTTTGTTGTCCAAGGACTGAGTCACACAAGGATCCCCTGGCTCAGAGGCATAACTAGAACGGTCCGGGCCCTGGTGAAAGAAGTGCCATGGGCCCCCCCAACCCCGAACACATTGGCCTCCGGGCCCTCCACAATGCCTCCATTTCCTACCTCCCAATCCTTGGTGGTCCAGTGGAGTGGCAGGAGAGGTGGGCTGGTGCGACGTGCTCCCGCGCTGTCCTCTTCTGTAATGCAGAGTGCTGGGAGATGATGTCATCTCCCAGCGCTCTGCATTACTAGAGCGTGGGAGGGAGCTTGCGGCGCAGTTACGCCACTGCCCTGGCTGGTGAAAGGACATGCAACTGACAGGTGTGATCTGACTGCAGGGCTGCAGGTGTGTAGGTTACTCTGTGACAGGAAGAGTCTTCTTCATCAGCTGTGATCAGTGCAGGGGAGGTGCTGAGCGCTCAGAATCACTGCAAAGGGATCATTTGAATATCATCGGTGGGTGATCACGTTCGTGCAGTCTCATCTGCACATGACTGCATCGGACAAACATACATCTGGCCTTTTATATTATAGGATTTTATTGTTTATTCAACTGAGTAAAACTCCCACTGCTGAAAGGTGTTTTACCCAAAAGTTATTACAGATCAGAATTTAATTGTTTTAGGTTCAGTATCACAGTGGCCTGAAATTGTACAGTGGAGCTGTTGCTACACCATCCTATGGACAGCTCTCTCTATAGGATGATATAGCAACCGCACCACCGTACAATTTCAGGCCACTGTGATACTGCACCTGAAAAAATTAAAGTTTGAGCTATAATAACTTTTGGATAAAACACCTTTCAGCAATGAGTGTACCCTTGTTTTACTCGGGAGGATAAACAGTACAAAATATTTATTTTTACATTTTAAGTATCCCTTAGTATCCCTTAAGTATTTTAAGGGATACTCCTTAAAGGGATAGTAATACTTCGTTTTAACTTTATTTTATTTTGTAGGCATTAAAAAACATGAAGAATGATATAAGTCTTATCTCTCAAACCTTTATGGTTTATGAGATATTCACAAGCAAAGTTCCCCTCCCCGCCCCTTTTACCTAGTGTAAGCCATCTCTTCTCAGATGTGAGTCTGGTTGTATGACAGGACAGATTACAGAAGGGGACAATTTTCTTTGTATGAAAACAATGAAAGCCCTTCCCCCCTTGACAAGTTTTTCAGCTTTTTACCTTATCTTAATTGAAGATTGTCCCTCTCTGCAGTCTACCTGGGCATCTCCCTTCTGATCTGGTTGAACAGGGGGGGGATACTTTGTTTGTGAATATCTCTTAAACCATAAAGGTTTCAGAGATAAGACTTATATCATTCCTCATGTTTTTTTAATGCCTACAAAATAAAATAAAGTTAAAATAAGTATTACTATCCCTTTAAGTATTTTACATTTTACTATCCCTTATAAATCAGTCCTGGATGTTATGTCCATGGAGGCAGACATAACAGTGGCTTGCATTTTTTTAACCCTGTAAGGAACAGAGTTGTGCACCACGTGCAGTGGGCAGGGTTTGAGGCCCTGTTGTTCTGTTAGCAACTGTTATGTCTGACTTCATGAATATGATAGCCATGACTGATTATGTTTTCTCTTAAACCAAAGCACAATTATAAAAAATCTTAGGTGCTTTTAGGATGCCCTGACTGTAGTAAGGCAAGTGGAGGGTTAATATTATTTTGTACTCCTTTAACCCTTTGAGTGCCAGAGAGGAATGTAACGCATTGCTTTGGATGCTAGCAAAATCTCCATTGCATTGCGGAGCAATGCCTTGTAGAGATCCTCTAGCAAGCAAGAGGTTAAAGGGTTTTTTCTTGCTTGTTATGGGCCAAGGATAGTTTCTGTGCAAGGAAATAGTGGATTGGTTTGGGGAGGGGACATGTGAGGAACTGGGGTGTGGCTATGGGCAGAGCTAAGGGCACCTAGAGTGTCTTGCTTAGGGACACCTAGGATGTAACCCTGACCCTACTTGGAGAGGTCTACATCACACTGAGAAGCAATGCATTCTAGACTTATTCAGCATTCAAGGAGTTATCCCTTTTATTTACCTGAAGGGTGTGCAATGCAAAGGATCTGTAACCTTATTCTATTACAAAAATGACCATGTGAAAGACTAAAACAATTTCTGGGTAATAGCAGCTATGTTAGTTTATTAATTTAGTCCAAAGGAATGACTCTTATCAGATAGTTAGCAGATCTGATCCCCTGAAACATTTGTATTGCATTGAAGACTTCTCTAGCATTCAAGGGGTTAAAAGCCCAATTTCTATTTCTCCTTTATGATGCCGTTAGTTCGCTACAGAATTACTCTACATTTCTTTTGAAAATAGGATCCACAGAGATCAATCGCAGCCTACACTATAACACACAATTTATGAAGTTTATACAGTGATTTCCCTCCCACACACTGAATGAAAAGATTCCTGAGAACATAGGTTTCCTGTCTCTGGAAACCAGCTTTCATTTAATCATGGAGTGCGGTTGGTTTATATGGCTACCTGAGGCAATGGTCTATTCAGGTTTTGCTCCATGGAGCTTTAATATCTCTCTAATGAGCCACTTGTGGCTTAGTAAGTTGTAATATCAGTTCTCCTAAGAACAAGTAATAATCATTCATTGCATTGTATGGGAAACAGGTCTCTTGCAGCAAAGAGAATGAAGCCTGAAATATGGTTAAAAATGATGGTTCCAATTGTAGTCATCCCAGACCCCAAATGCAAGAGAGCATGGTCAGATTTCCCAGCAGGCAGAGTAAGTAACTACCTAGAGGGCCAAGTTCTGAGGGGCACCACAGCTATTCTGACCACACCCACATTCTGAATTGTAGGTGTGGCTAGAGCAATCTCAGTGTCCCTGAACAAGTTATATACCTCCTTACATGGTATTATTTAACCCCTTGGATGCTAGCGAAATATCCAATGCATTGCAGAGCAATGCTTTGTAGATATCCTCTAGCAAGCAAGAGGTTAAAGGGTTTTTTTCTTGCTTGTTATGTGCCAAGGATATTTTCTGAGCAAGGAAATAGTGGATTGGACTGGGGGAGGGGACATGTGAGGAATTGGGGTGTGGCTATGGGCAGAGCTAGGGGCACCTAGAGTGTCTTGCTTAGGGACACCTAGGATGTAACCCAGACCGTACTTAGAGAGGTCTGCATCACACTGAGAAGCAATGCATTCTAGACTTACTCAGCATTCAAGGAGTTATCCCTTTTATTGACCCGAGGGTGTGTAATGCAAAGGAGCTGTAACCTTATTCTATTACAAAAATGTGTTTTAATTATTTTCCTGCTGAGTAAAACAAGGGCATTCCCATGGCTGGGACAATTTTCATGAAAAGTTACACCACAACACTGCAGTTTTCTATTGCTGTCACCAGGGGGTGTGCTACCTGTCTCTTATCTTTATCAATGATTAGCTCTCTTATGAGTAAGTTTTAAAAAAAATGCTCTTGTAATTTCTGTTGATATAAAAGGTGGTTTTAAGCTTTTTGAGAGCTTGAGCAGTCTCCAAAGTATTATTTTGCAATCTGTTGGAGACTGCTCTAGCATTCAAATGATTTAAAGCCCTGTTTAACCCTTTGAGTGCCAGAGGGGTACGCAACACATAGCATTGCAGTTAATTGCGTACCCCTCTGGCACTCAAATGGTCAAATCAAGGAACTCCTTATTTCTCACCTATGATGCATCTGGTTTATCCCAGATATGTTCCACTGAGCTTTGTGTATATTACCGTAGGTGTTTAATTTGCATGTCTAGGAATGCTCAAGTTTTGACCCTGAGACTCAGGGTTGTGACCCACATCTCAGGATTTCAAGGGCCAAATTCTCAGGGTAAGATAATCTAAATTATGGGATCTTTAAGGGTTAATATTTACAAGATCTCAGAGTCAGCTAATTTCTAAAGTTCCCATGTATGTTAATTTAATGGTGTTGTATTGGTTACTAGTTGGGTCATTGTAGGGATGCCCACACCTGTAGCACTCAAAGGTGTTAGGAAGTATAAAAATATTGCCCTAAAAAGAAGTGATACAAAAAAAACAAATAAAAAATAAGTTGACCCCTGGTTAGTTTTAACAACCCCTGAAACTCTTGGAGGAAATATTAATGGAGGCCTCTATAAGTAGGTAAACATTTAAGATTGTATTAAGTTTAGTTGTTTACTCTTTTTTTCACCTGCCTATTTGTGGGAAGAAAAAGCCACATTAATATATTGTGCACCCAGAGAAGCTTATCTCGTCCGTGACCACCTGACCACAGTATTAAATTGCTTACTTCCTGTAAAATTGTGACAGTTGGGAACCCAAGGTGAGGTGCACTGAAACAGGAGGCCCCCAACAAATTATTGGTATGCACATGCATTAAAATGCCCCTAGTTAAAACTTTGAGGACCAGAGGGGTGTGTAACTCATTGTTTCTCAATGCATTGCACATTCCACTAGACCTTAAAGTTCCATTTCATATTTTTCTTTTAAACATGGACTACAATAATGTAATGTCATTTTCTATGGATTAACTAAGCCAGTTTGGGGATCACTGTTCTATACTTTTTGTAGCTCTATTGCTGATTGCTTTTCATTTATTTACTATCTTTCACTTTCTCCCTCTATTAATCTTGAAAGGCCTTATATTACTACATTGTGGCAGGGCCATTTAGAAATTCAGAGGCCCCTTGGCAAAATTGTGAAAGAGGCCCCAAACACAGGTGTATTTTTAAGAATCCTTTTCAAAACTTGCCAATAATTGTCCTTGGGACAGTCAAATTATAGAGTGTTACTAGAGAATCAACATTACGATGAATTGTGATACTAACAAAAACCCTTGCAACAGAACTAACCCTTTGAGTTCCAGGTGGATGTCTGGCACATTGCAAAGCCATGCGTTAGACACCCCCTGGCACTCAAAGGGTTATGCTTGCACTTCTGCAGCAAAACAGACATTATCCACACTTACCACAGACATACCTGGGAACATTTAAAATGATCTGACCTTGAGATATTTGAAATATTAACCCTTACAGTTTCCCAGTTGTTGGTTCAGATCATATATTAGGCAACACTGGACTCTCGCCCTTGAGAATTTGGCACTTTATCCTGAAACCCCGAGATTTGAGTCTAAACCCTGAGTCTCAGGGTCAAACCGGACATCTCCCATGTTTGACCATGTGATATCATGCACCCACCAGCCACCAGCCACAAACCCTAAAACACCCCCTAAAACACAATTGTCCCTCTTTGGCAATTTTAAATGTTGGTAGGTATGATTGAATGATAAAGTATCCCCCTCCCACCCTTTTACTGATGTAACACTGTTCAGCTTAGAGCAGCAGGGAGTGTCCAGGTAGATTGCAGAGAGGGACAATTTTCAATTAAGATAAAGGAAAAATCTGAAAAAACTGTCAAGGGGGGCAGGGTTTTCATTGTTCTCACAGTAAGAATTTTGACCTTTGATGTGAGCTGTCTGGTCTGTGAACTGGATTCCACATCTGAGGAGTGGGGGCTTACACTAGGTAAAAGGGGCGGGAGGGGAAACTTTATCATTCAATTACTCTTGAACTACAAAGCTCACATCATACCTCTCATGTGTCCCTCTTTAGGAGGGACAGTCCTTCTTTTAGACCCAAATCCCCCTGTCCCTCTTTTTAGGAGATCAGGATGTGTGATGTGTATATAAGTGTATCACATTGCTCTACAGCAATAAAACTCACATTATTGTTTTTTTAAATGTCAGTATATGTGTTTATAAATTAGTGTGTATAAATAAAATACATTTGTCTTGTTATAAGTCATTTATTACTTTACACAAGGAGGTATCAGTAGGTCATGAAATAGCCTAAAAATTCTCGGTAATGCCCCGCCCACCAGCCACACCCACAGCAACACCCCCTAAACCACAAGTGTCCCTCTCTGGCAATTTGAAATGTTGGAAGGTATGTTCACAGTAATTAAATAACACTCTCTATGGTTCAAATACTAAAAAGATTAATTGAAGCTGCTGTTTTTGTGAAACATTACTATCCCTTTAAATACCCTGTGCTTCGTGCTAGTATCTGTAAAACGTATCTGTTTGCTTTCTGAGGCCTACAACGTAATCTTGCAGGTACACTGATAAGGAAGACATTCCTGCCTTTTTCAGGGCTCCAGGGTTCCCATTTGTTTATCCAGCTCAGGATTATATTTAAATGGACTGAGATAAGGTAAAGACCTCTATGAATACAAGAGCAGTGGTGAATACTTATTGCAATAACTTCAGATCTTATCTTTCAATTCAAACAGCACACAAAAGATTAAAACTCTTTGAGTGCCAGATATCCTTCAATTTGCTGGATACCACGCTGGCACCCAAAGGTTAAATAAATGCTCTTGTTAGAGACTCTTCTTTTTATACTATTTGGAAGTATGAGGAATAAGGACACCACTTATTTTCCTTTTAGGAGATTTATTGTGGAACAGGCAGCATATAGCATTGTATTCTATCTACACATCAGCATTACACTGCAGTGTAGCCTTGCATCAGGATATACAATTACAGACAAAGAAGGGTTTCTTATATATCCCAGAAACAAAGTGAACATACATATATGACCATATAAAAAAGTACTCTTATGACCCTTTGTAAGAACAACTCATGAACGGACCACTTTCAATGCTCCACACCACTAACAGCTCCAAGTGGTTAGCGTGCAGGACTTATTCCAAAGTCATCCATGTGCTTTGAAAGGATTGTCATTGAATGACTGCTCCCCAGCCAAACCTGCTAGCATGAGGGGTTGGGACTGGCTGATATGGAACTGGCCAATGATGACCCTTGGATTGATGGGACCTGTTCCACCTGGTAAGGCAGAGCTTCAATTCAGAAGGGAAAATGCTCTCTCTCTCTGTCTCTCTCTGTGTTCCCTCTCTGCCTGTGCCAGGCAGCCACTGAAAATCTTTCGGTGGCAGCAACTCAGACCAGCAGAGGGAGAAATGCACAGAAAGTCAGAAACCTCCTGTAATAGGACATTCATTGTAAGATGGGTGATATTAATTAGGCTGTACAGTCAGGTTTTAACTGTGCCATGAAACAATGTTACTTTTAATTTTAAGTTCTATTATTACTATTATTATTTAGTTGGTAGGACTCACTTGAAATGAGGTACCTTGGTGTGGTGAGCGAGCTTATACGTACTTTGGCCCAACTATGCAACTGAACCCTCATTGTTTCAAGAAAAATCAACACATAGGTTTAAAATATACTCTACTCAGGTTTTTATTTATTTTTCTGGGTAATCTGTATTGATTAGAACAAGATTGCTTTCTTCTTTGGCTTTTGTTCAAGGTTTACTTAGTTTGGGGATTTGGAGGGTCCCCTCTATCCTTGCTACTTCTCATATTTCATTCACCTGATATATTTTAATCTCTATTATATTTGTATATTTATGGTGTGTTTAGCTCTGTGAGTTTTCTTTCTCTTGTTTTGCGCACATTTTCCTTTCACTCATTCTAGCTGCTTCTTATCACCATATCTAATTTTACATTCAATATTCCCTTTAATTCACTTGTAAAAGCAAATATATAACTTTAATGTATTGAAACACTTATGCACAGTCTCTTAAAGGGGCGTTCTTAAACTCATAGTCTGTGGCCATACTCTTATTAGCTCACCTGCTGTACATTTAATTATTTATACAGGTACCATGTGGTTTGTAGTGGTAGGTGGAACAGACCTATAAAGAAGCTGGTTTGTACTGTTAAAGAGATAGTAATACTTAAATATTACTAATTCCCGTATTGTAGCTATGTTAAAAAGAATTGAATTGTCTACAGGTTCATCTCTCAAACGTTTATGGTTTGAGAGATAACCGAACGCAAAGTTCGCCCCTCCCTCCCCCTTCCCTGAATTCAGTGTTGTACTGACTGCAGGGATGCCCAGTCTGATTTTCATCATGCAGCTTTGCAGCAGAGCCGAGATTGCGTTAGTAAAAAAGAATTACTTCACAGAAACGGTCTTCTACGTGTACTTGCAAACCAAGCACATGTAGAAGACCGTTTCAGTGAAATAATTATTTTTTACCAACGTGATCTCGGCTCAGCTGCAGAGCCGCCTGATGCAAATAAGACTGGATATCCCTGCAGTCAGTACAACACTCACTTCAGGGAAGAGGCAGAGGGGAACTTTGCATTCGGTTATCTCTCAAACCATAAAGGTTTGAGAGATGAACCTGCAGACAATTCAATTCTTTTTACCATAGCTATAATATGGGGATTAGTAATATTTAAATATTACTATCTCTTTAAGTCTTTTTGAGTCTGCACCTACCAAATGTAAATCTTTCCTGTTTGAAAATCAGCTTGTCTCCATAGGAGTATAGAGCTGGGGTGGGTGATTTTAATTAGGCGGCACCGTTAAGAAATTAATTGCAACTGAGCTACTCATGGGCCCATTCACAGTGCTGTCTGCAAAGGCTAGGCAACACTCCCGGGGCTCGATATGTCTACTGGTAAAACATTTGGTAATGGAAAAACTAAAACGAACAAGAAACGTACTTGTATTCCACAGCAATCCTATAAGTGGACCGGTACATGGAACAACCAGCATAGGCCGCACAGATCGACGTCACCTGTTTTTTTTTTCAGCACCATGGGTTGATTCCCTAAATAACAAGAGATACATCAACTTCAAAGGAAGTTGGCCAATGTTTGACATTAGCAGGTCATGTCAGGTGTTGTCAAGGCCAGTTCAAAGCCCCAGTCAATCCACATCTAGCATTCACTGGAGGCCTTCAGTCTGGATAAACATGGATGCTTTTCCCCCACAGTAGGAAGAAGATGGCTGCCACTAAGGATCCTAAATGTTAACTTCGGTTTGGGGACCTCCATTCACAATTCTACTAGGAACCATGGAGGTTCTTAAATCTGCCTTACCTGCTATTACTTATTTTGGGCCTTATGCAAAATAAAATAAATTGGATCTGTTATGGAACAAAACACCTATACCATAAGTGAAAAATACAAATTCACAAAATGTCCACAGATTTCAATGGGGCTTTTAACCCCTTGAATGCTAGAATGGTCTCCAACACATTGATTTGCAATGCATTGTAGATCTCGCTAGCATTCAAGGCCCATGTAACCCTTTGAGTACCAGTCAGGTATCCAACGCATTGTAGCACAATGTGTTGGATACATCTCTGGAATTCAAAGGGTTAAGTTGATAGGCAACGTTTATTTGTTCCCTGTGGTGCAGCTGATTTGCTCTGAAATTGCTCCATTTTTTGTTTTGTGTGTATATGAACCTTAATCTTACTAAAGCAGATCCTGTCAAGTTTATCTGAAAACAAATACAATAATACTATACAAATGGTTTCCGTTCTTTTTTATCTTTCACAGCATGTTATAACCTTAGCTCAAAGTCATGAATAGGAACTGGTGGGAGTAGCACAGAATGGGTTGTTTTCTTAGACAAATACTAGACATTCTTTGGACCTGTGGGTATCAAATAAGTACTTGGATATATCTCTCTCGACATATTTGTTGCAGTTTGTTTCTATTCTAAAGCAAAACCTCTTGTTATAAAACATTCCCTGTAATAATTTTTTCCTATGCTTTGTTGAACCCTTCCAAAAGTCATTTATTTATACAATGGCAGGTCTTACAACGCTCAGAATAACGCACTGTTAATGTTCCGCCAGAAGAACAATATACCATTACATGTGACCAGAAGATCAATACACCATTACGTTCCATCAGCAGAGTAATATATGCCAAAAGCAGAGCAATATACTTTATATTTGACCAGCAGATCAGTACACCATTGCATGCCACCAGTAGAGCAATGTACTATTACATGTGACCAACAGATCTATACACTATTACATGCCACCAGCAGGACAATATACCATTACATGCCATCAGCAGAGCACTACAGCAATGCATGCCACCAGCAAAGTAATAAACATTATATGCCACCATCAGGGTATTGCACCATTACATGCCATCAGCAGAGCAACACAGCAATACATGCCACCAGCAAATCAATAACCATTATATGTGACCAGCAGAAATGTGCCCAAATATTATCTTTGTAGATGCTGAAGAGGTCTCCAAAGCATTGGCGATCTATCTAGGATAAAAGGTGGTAAGACGTATGAATCTTTCCTGATAGGCTTTGCCTTGTAACTGATAACTCCAAGGGCCTGGTATACTATTGAAATGTTGCCATCTACTGGGCGACTGTCAATATGGTGAGTTAAAAATGTCACAAGAATCAAAACAGCAACATCAGAATGTGGAGCCAATCAAAAGATCAACATTCTGATGTCACTAGTTTAATGATCGTCAAATAGAGTGCGACATTCAATGTACACATATATCTCCATCTGTGTCTTAACCCACTGAGTGCCAGAGAGGTCCACAATGCATTGCAAAGCATTGCAGACCCTTCTGGCACTCAAAGGGTAAATGAGTATGCAGAGGCGTAACTAGAAGCCTCCGGGCCCTGGTGCAAGAAGCGCCATGGGCCCCCCCGGACCAAATTCGCCCCCCTCGACTATATTTGCCCTCTCCAAAATGCCCTTATCGCCTACCTCCTTGGAGTGGCAGGAGCCCGGAGAGGTGTGTCGATCTCCCGCGCGTTCCTCTTCAGTAATGCAGAGCGCTGGGAGATGATGTAATCTCCCAGCGCTCTGCATTACTACAGTGCCAGGCTGAGATCGAGGGCGGCAGGCAGAGGGGTCGCAGGGGGCGGCCGGGCCCCCTGGAGCGACGGGCCCGGTCGCGGGTGCGACCCCTGCGACCCCTATAGTTACGCCAGTGTGAATATGAAATGTGCAAGCATTACAGCAACATTTTGTTTCTCTTATATTTAGCCCTTTGAGCACCAGAGGTGTGCATCTCAATGCCCAGTAATGAGTTGCTCACCCTTCTGGCACTTACTTACACAGATAGGTGTCTTTGCCTCTTACTGACTCTCCTTTGCCTCTTACTTTTTCCTCCTTCACCAGTTTCTCCTCCCCTCCTTTCCTCTTACTGCCCCCATGACAATTACTACTCCCCATTAGTCTCTTAATGTTCCTCCCTTTGCCTCTATTTGGACCCTCTTTTCTTCTTTCTGCACCCCATTTTATCACTTACTGCCCCAATGCCTCTAACTGATTTGTCCATGCCTCTTTTGTCTCCTCGCTTGTCTCCTTTCTCCCTGCCCCACGCTGTACTCTTCCTCCTCTCAGCGCAAGAGGCTGAGAGGCAGACCTGAAAGGAGACTGAGATCTCTCTGGGATGTGGATGACAGATCTCAGTCTCCTCTCAGGTCCACCTCTCAAGTCTGCTTATCTTGCTCTGAGAGGAGTGCAGCATGGGGCAGGGAGAAAGGAGGCAAGCAGGGAGACATAAGAGGCAAGAGGTAATCGGTAAGAGGCATTGAGGCAGTAAACGGTAAAAGAGGGTGAAGAAAGAGGCAAAGGGGGGACCAAATAGAGGCAAAAAGTGGAACAGTAAGAAACAAAGGGAGGAGCAATAAGAGACTAATGGGGAGTAATAACTGTCATGGGAGGCAGTAAGAGGCAAGGAGGGAAACAGAAACTGGCGAAGGAGGAGAAAGTAAGAGGCAAAGGGGAGTCAGTAAGAGGTAAAGGTACCTATCGGTTTAACCCTATGAGTGCCAGACAGGTGACCAACGCAGTACATGGCATTGTGTAGCACACCTCTGTGGCGCTCAAAGAGTTAAATATAAGAGAGGAACAAAATGTTGCTATAATGTTTGCACATTTCATACTCATCTACCCTTTTAGTGCTTTGCAATGCATTGTGGTTCTCTCTGGTACTCAGTGGGTTAAGGCACAGATGGAGACATATGTGTACATTGAAGGATGCACTGTATTTGAAGACTATTAAGTAAGGACATCAGAATGTCGATCTTTTGATTGGCTCAGCATTCTAGTGTTACTGTTATGATTCTTGCACATTTTTAACTCACCATATCGACGGTCGCCCAGTACATGGTGACATTTCAATAGTGAACCCAAGGGCCTCAAAGCCAGTAGCTATGTTGTTTAGGAGTATAGGGACTGTAATGTTTTAGAATTATATATTTTTATATAGGACTAGTGAATAGTACACAAAGTTACTTGTGTGATTTGGCACACCTTGCACAACAAGGACCCAGTTGGATCTTTGCATCTTTTTGCAACAATTTTCACAGCAGTGGGTGGGGGCTTCCCACTCTGTGAAAATCGCCTCCCCTGATTTTTTGCATGCACCTGATCCCCACCCCAAGCTGTTTCGGGGAGAGTGGACAGCAAAGCAGAGGCCACTTTGATTTTTGTGTATATATATATATATATATATATATATATATATATATATATATATACACACATAACAAGAGTAGGCAGTGGCACTCAAAAAGATTAAATAATGAAATAGAGTAAATAGACTTGTGCACGTCCCATAAATGATGAATATAAAAATACTCAGCCAAAACTGAAGTCAGCGGGACAGCACGCAGAAGAAGAAGAATTTGAAGTGAATTTATTCCATATGTCTCCAAATCACCAAACGTTTTCGGTCCACATAAGGACCTTCACTGATATATATATATATCTGACCCACTGAAATATTCCGGTTTGGGGTTAAGCCTCCTTTAATCTTTGATGGCCATTTTTCTTCTCACAATCACAGGGCTGAATTTACAGCCATGTACATGCATTTTGGTATCTGACTTAGTAATAATGATCTACTTACCTTACTATGACCATAATATCCTAATGTCCCTTATGAATTTTTACCTGGTGCGTTTGTTAAGATAACATATTCGGTCCATTCTGGATGTCATGTCTATGGAGGTGGCTATGACAGTTGCTAGAAGATCAAAGGACCTCAGACTATGATCATTGCCCCTGGGAAACTTAACCCTTTCAGGTCCAAAGCATTGGTCTCCTCAGTTCAGAGCCGAATTATAACTCCATGGGGCCCTAGGCAAGGTATCCATATGGGGCCCCTTAATAACTTGTATACTAAATCAGCGGAATTTTGTGGCAAACCAACAAAATCATAGGGAACAACTAAAAAGATGCATTGATTTGAATGGGCTTTTTAACACTTTGAGTGCCAGAGGGGTACGCAACGCATTGCTTTGCAATGCGTTATATACCCCTCTGCCACTCAAAGGGTTAACCTCTTCAGCACTAGGGAGGTCTCCAACTAATTTTATTTGCTCTGTATGATGCAGATGGATTGCTCCAGAATTGGTCCTCGTTTTGTTAATACATCAGACTCACAGTTTACAGTCACAATCAGTTGCTGCAAGAACCAAAGTAATAAAATGTGTTTAGATTAATAGGATAATAGCTCTAGGGGCCTTATGTATCAAGATAAAGATGTGCACTGAGACCATAGGGTTAAACTGAAAATTCTACAATTTCCTGTTGAGATACATTGGGCTTTTAACCCCCTTGAATGCTAGAAAGGTCCCCAATGCATTACTTTCCAATGTGTTTGCATTCTGTCTAGCATTGAAAGGGCTAAAAGCCCCAGTTAAATCAACTGAAATAAATAAACCGTACCACAGATAGATTGGTGTGCCTGTGTGTGTATAAACATTTATAGGGAGAGGGGGCAGATCCCCTTCAGAATCAATGGGGCAGAATTGCTGAGGTCCATGGCAATGGCATCACTGCCAGTAGCACTTTTCTCCTGCTGACAATACTCCTGGATAATTGTAGTGGTTCAGCCTGCATGTAGACTCTTCATCTATCTCCTTGTTGGGGTTCTATTAACCTTTTGAGTTCCATAGAGGTGTGCAACACTTTGCAATGCATTGGATACCTCTCTGACACTCAAAAGGTTAAAGTTTAGATTGAATGAGGGTGTCCAATGTATTGCAATGCTTTGCACACTTTCTTGCACACAAATAGATAATGTCAGACAGAACATGTGATTGCATATCACATACTCCCAAGCTAGGACCAGGCTGGGCTCTGCTTACCAGGCTCCCGTTACTTATCTGGCTGCTTCCACCACACGCAGAGATTTATTACAACATGTATAGCTTATTGCTTGAAAAATGTTTAATTGCAGAGCTCGTACTGCCCGGTCTCCCCTGAAGAAACACAAGCAGTAAATCTGACCTCCTATCGGGATGACCGATGATCTCAGTCCCTGGAGCTTTGAAAAACAGAGCATTGCCGGTTCTGACTGGGAGTCAGTGTGAAAAAGGCATGAATAATTATCAGCCTGTCCACACCAGTCCCTCCTCCCACCCCCTTTAATGGTGATCCTGAATACTCATGTGGCCTGGTTGTATAAAGGTAGAGCTGTGAAGCTGTTCTGATGGGCTTCCTTTCAATTAGGAGATTGACGCAAGCATACTCTGGAAGCAGGCACCAGTGGCTGTGGGCAATAACAGGAGGCCATTCAGCTGCTGCCGTTCACTGACGGGATGATGGGAGTTATAGCCTCTCTTCCCCCCTCCACTTACGTCTTATGAGCAGAGAAAGGTCCGCTCCTCAAATAACATCCTCTGCACTGCGCCCCCAGCAGATGTGCGCCCTAGGCCGGCGCCTACCTCGCCTATAGGAGATGCTTGAAAGTGATGATCTTTGTCAGAATAGCTCATCATATAAAAAATTTAAAGAGCTAAAAATGGGACCTAGGCATATCTTTGTAGATATGGGAATTATGGGAATTAATAATTTTTAAGTATAATTAGTTTCCTCTAATACACTTCTTTTCACATTGTGCTATGCAGTTTTTCTCTGTTTAGTTTCTGTTTGCTATTAATTAGCTATTCCAAATAAGTAATGATTTTAGCTGGCCTCAGAACAATAGAAGAAGACCAAGTGCGTGGACAGTGAAACTGATAGAGTGATACCATAAAGTTACAGTTTCACCTAGGCCTGAGAAAAGCAAACAGTAAGGAAGCATTGGTATCAGGTCAGAAGTTCAATCTAACTTTAAGAGTGATCAAATGAATTAAACATTTATACACATGTATATATGTGTGTGTGTGTGTGTGTGTGTGTGTGTGTGTGTACAGATATATGTGTGTAGGTGTGGGTGTTTGTATATATGTGTATGCTCCCCATAATTAACCGGGGTATGCACATCTATGCGGACAACCATTGGTTCATATAGATCACTGTCTATTATGTTTTGAATGTTCTGTCTGAATTATCATCATACATAAATGTATTCTCTACACTCACAATATAGCAATGCTCAAAATCTAGTCTAATCTATTAGAGTAGATCTCACTTCAATAGATTAGACAAGAATTGTCTAATAGCAGGTGTGGTTCCAATTAAGAAGGTCTCACAGATTAAATATATGTGTACAACTGCCAGGAATTTAGACATATATAGGGTGTCTTTGGAGTTTTTTTGTTTATATGTTCTTGTTACGATTTCTCTTTTTTTGGGAAATTTACATATATACTTGTGGGCTAAGGGTGTCGCCTATTGGCCATATGGTGAACAGAGGTAACCATATTCCAGTAATTATTAACTAAGGAGGTGCCTCAGGTAACCAATGAGATTAGGACACATATGCACCACACCTTTTGGGAGTGTTCCAATTTACATGTGGAAAAGTTAGATAAAAAGGTGAGCCAAAAGCCAGAAAAGGGACTGAGAAAAAAAAAGACAATGACTGAGACTGAGGGAGACCCAAGAAGATCCAGGGATACCCGGGAGGAGTAAGAGGCAGAGATCCAGAGAAGTCCAGAGATCTCCAGGAGATATCCAGGCAGAGACAGAGAGATCCCCAGGAAGTGACTTTTCCACACCTATATTTCAGAGAGCAGTTTCCAATCTACGTAAAGTACCAGTAAATATTGTCTCTCTTTAACTTTATCTATTTAATTTATCTTAGTTTTCCTTCATTTGTTATATGACAAATCGAATGATTACATTGCTTTAAAGTTTAAGGATAGATTAGATATTAGTAGTGTCATATTTTCTAACTGCAGACAGAAAATACTGCATAACTCTCACTGGAAATGATACTGTTTCCTCTATTGTAGAATATTCAATTAGTCATATAGCATCCTACACAGGTTTTGCAGAAGGACTTAGTATATAAGGTAGAACCCTATAATTAGCATTCTAGACCAAGGTTTATTGTGAGTTAAAAGAGCTCCTGAAATATTTGGCTTTAAGGTGAATATCTTATTTTGTAAGAGAGTTGGTTACTTTGGTTCATTGGATAAGGTACTAATGCCCAAGGTAAAGGTCCCTGGAGTGCATCTATAATTGTGGTGTATTGTTTCAATGAGGCATTGTTCTTTTGTTATCCTGCAAAGCTGTTACAAAAACTGTATGGCATATAATTACTCCTGATTCCAGTTCTTGTGATTTATTGTATTTTAGCTCAATCAATGTATTATTATTGTGTTATTTCTATAATTAGTGTATATTACAATTTTATATTTTATTTACAATGTGCATTATCATTGATATAATTTAATTATATGTTTATATTATCACCTTGTACAAACTACTTGGAGGGAGACTGATTTTGTGAATGGTTATTGGTCATCTTTAGTGACATCTAGTCATTCACAATACAAAAACCCTGACAGTGTGGGTGATTGGTGAATGGTGATAGGAAGGGCATTCCAAAGTCAAGGAGTAGCCAGTGAAAAAGACTGTAGCGAAGAGATGGCTTGAGTTGTGTAGGGAGAGGACAGGAAGAACCCTTGAGAAGACCGTAGGTGGTGGGAAGGGGTGTAGAAGAAATGTAAGAGGGTGCTGAAGAACAAAGAGACTTACATGAGAGGAGGAGAATCTTGTAATAAATGCAATACTTTATAGGTAGCCAATTGAGGGATTTCAGGATGAGATGAAAGGGAGCAAACGTGGTGGTTCTTGTGGCTGAATCGATAACAGATTGAAGTGGAGAAAGATGAGAAGCAGGAAGACCAGAGAGTAGAATGTTGCAGTAGTCAAGTCTGGAGAGAATGAGTGCCTGAGAGAGAGTATTTGCAGTTGACATACCGAGGAAGGGATGTATTTTGGCAATATTTACCATGTTGGGATGTATGGAATACCTTTATTTTACTTACAAAGATAAACCCTACAATATATATAATTTTACATATTAAGTGTCACTGTCCCTTTAACTTCTTGGAGGGTAGCTATGTCTTCATTGTATTGCTTTACAATGTTTTGGATAAGAGAGGACCCCGAGGCAGAAATCAATGAGAAAATATTTTTTTAACAATTTTTATTTCTTTCTTTATAAACCATAAATCTGCAATTTCACCAATTCTCAGTAGTAACCAAAAATCATCTAGGATGAGGCAATAGCTAAACAAATCTCTGAAAGCCGGCTGTACAGTTGAAATGTCTAATTTGATACACTCAAATTATTTATTAACTGATAGATTGATTTATATAACACAGTACAATAGTAGTTTTGTTGGAATAAATATGCAACTGTCCAGATTTTATGGGCGGCTTCCACAAAACATTCATAATTGCTAAATGAGGCATTAAATTATACAATAACTAATTGCAAAATGTTCTTTTTTCCAGGGAATCTGAGATGTACAAATGTGCTGGGTTTAAAAATCCTTTGAGTTGGATACCTCACTAGCACTCAAAAACATTCATTTGTTCCTGTAATTTATGTTGTTATAAAAAAACAAAACAAAAATAAAAGGTTATTATAACGTTAAAGAGAGAGACTGATATAAGTCACTCTTTTTAATAGTCATTAGTTTAAATTATGTTAATTACTTGATATCCCCCCTCGCACCTCTTTCACTGATGTCTGCCCTTTACCCAATGCAGGGGCTAAACTGCCTGTTCAACGGTTGCCATGGCAAGCTGATCCAACTCTCACACTGAGTCATTTGTCTGTGTGTGAGTAGTTTTACTGTATCTTGAGCCTAAAGACTAAAGCTCAGTCTGTGTGAGTGATCGTCTGGTAGATGGCCATGTTAACTCTTTGATGTCATGGGTCAGCTTCCCTACTTGGATAAAGGCCTAATATTATGCTTACAGTGGAATGGGGATATTTAATGTTTAATATATTTTAATATTCACAGTAATAAAGAATGTGACTTATATGCATTACTATCACTGGGAAACAAAATGATTTCTATCTCTTTAATGTGTGCAGTCACAGTGGCCAATCATGGGACCTTCTGCGCAAAATAAAACGGAATAATTATGGGCAAAATCATCTGCTATATAGGAGATTAATTACAATTTTCTTTGATTTAAATGGGGCTTTTAACCCTTTGAATGCTAGAGAGGCAATGTGTTATAGACCTCTCTAGCATTTAAGTAATGGTTTGAGGAACTTTGATTTGCTCTCAGTGGTGCAATTTGTTTGCTCTAGAATTGCACATATTTAGATTATTTACTTTCAACAAATTGATAAGCAGTAAAGTATATTTTTGGTCTCTGTTTCTAAGCAGAAAGCATCTTTCGGGGAATACAGGGGAATACAGTCTCCTGTTTGCTCAAGCACAAAATCTGCATGATTCTTTTCTCTGTCAAAACACCAGCCTCTTTTTTTCTTTTCTCAGTGGCTCAAATTCACTTGAGACAATGATTCAGAATTCGAAGAAACCTGATCATAATTCTCGTGCACATTTCCCATGCCTGCCAACCTGTTCTGGAGAGGGAATTAATAGGCAAACCAAGAAAAATAGAACCATTTTATAACAAAAAGTATAAAATTGTCATAACATTCAAAATCTGATTGTATTTTTCTTACATTTGCTGCAATTTGCAATTTTTTGTAACTGTCTTGTGATAGTGTTATAAAGTCAAAGGCAGGGTTTGGCATCCATTGGCTCTCCGGGTGTTGTGGACTACAATTCCCAGAGGCTGGCAGAGGATAATGGGAATTATAGTATCCAGCGGCTGGAAAGACAAAGGTCACCTGGCGCTATGATAAGTTAAACAGGTAGCGTTCTGGAGCAATTCAACTTCACCTCAAGGGCAAAATTAAAATTTCACATGTTTTAAATAGGATGTTTTACCCCCTTAAATGCCAGAATTGTCTCCATTATGTCTCAATTCGTTAGACAGCTTTCTGGCTTTCAAAGGGTTACAATCCCCATTTAAATCAATGGGAATCTGAAGATTTTTTAAATATATATATATATATATATATATATATATATATATATATATATATATATATATATTTGAGCCCTATGATGCAATTGGTTGGTTCCAGAATTGTTCATTTTTAGCACTGCAGGCCTTATATACAAAACTAGTGTAAAAGCCAGTGTACACGGGCCAAGGTCAGGGTGATGTTAACCCTCTGAGTGCCAGAGGGGTATGCAACGCATTGCCACTGATGCAGTCATGCACTGTTGAGACTGGCCCTCTGGCACTCAAAGGTTTAAGAGGCCGGTCCTGCTCTGCGTCCTGCCGCCGATGCAGTCATGCACTGTAGAGACTGCCTCAAAGCACAGAATGCTCCCAGAACAGAACTCCCAGCATTCTGTGCGTTTGGGCAGTCTCTACTGTGCATGACGGCTTCTGACAAACATCCTAGCAAATTATTATATAGGCTAGGTACAATTCTGGGGTAAAACAACTGCACCATAGAGGCCAAATTAAAATTGCAAAAACGTCTATTGATTTAAATGGGCCTTTTAACGCCTTGAATGCTACAGTGGTCTCAAGTGCATTGCAAAGGAATTCAAGGGGGGCTATGCGCTAAGGCGTGCTAAGGAGGTGATAATGTGGAGATAACTTCTCCATTGATATCCCTTCTCCAGTTCTTATGTTATTCTATAGAGCCTATGCTCTAAGATCTCCAAAATTTGGGAGATCTTAGTGCATTGGCTTTATACAATAACATTGGACTTGGAGAAGTGATATTACTGGGGAAGTAATCTGTATTTTATCACCTCTTTATCACTCCTTAGGGCATAACCCCCATGGAATTAAAAGCCACATTAACCCTTTAAGCACCAGAGTGGTGTGCAATGCAATGCATTTGAAGGGTCAAATCAATGGGAATTGTTCTTTCTCCTCAGTGATCCAGATACAGAATTGCTACTATTTTCTTTTGTGCATTAGGATCTTAATGTAATAATTCCGACCTAAGAATCCTCGTTTTTTTGAAACATTCCAAAAGTAAACTAAAGCTGTCTCCATGAAACAAATTATAATGAAGATTGTAAAATTAAATAAGAAACCTTGTTCCAATCGCTGACTGCTTTTAGCTGCTACATAACATCACCATGGCAACAAGCGCATAGTATTGTCTGTATCAAGGGTGGGCAATCTGCAGCCCTCCAGCTGTTATTGGACTACGAACCCCATGCTGTGGGGAGGTCAGGCAAGGTGTGTGGAGGGGGTAGGTTTATATGGGTAGGAGTGGGGGAAGTAATAGCGAGGAATATCCTTCGCTATGAAAAAAAGACAGAGTGGAGTAATTTTGGAACAAGCCAACAGCATCATAGGGGACATAACAGTTCCCAGTTATTCAATGGTGTTTTTAACCCATTGAATGTTAACTCTTTCTTGACACCTAAGGGAATCTTTTAGTGACCACTGAGGAGCATCAAACATGCAATCAGCTGTGAAAATGCAGAGTTTTTAGGAGCAGACAGTACAAGATGAACATTTTCCCTTAAAGGGCACTAACA
Organism: Rhinophrynus dorsalis; assembly: GCA_037306005.1. Lineage (NCBI taxonomy): Eukaryota > Metazoa > Chordata > Amphibia > Anura > Rhinophrynidae > Rhinophrynus > Rhinophrynus dorsalis. The sequence continues at coordinate 67,960,546 of CM074723.1, read as the reverse complement.
CCTCCTAGGAATAACCCCCCCCCCCCCTTTATTTACTGTGACATAGCCAGTAAAACCTAATGGGCCAGGCCTAAAGCCTAGAAAGTGGCAAGAGTTATGCCTATCCACAAAAGTGGGAATAAAAATGTGGTACCAAATTATAAGCCAGTATCCTTACTGCACACATAATATAAAGTTCCGGAAAAATGTGTCCACATGCAATAAGTATTACCGACTGTCCGGATTTTTCACCCCACTTCAATCAGGCTTTCGTCCAAATAACTCAACAGTCACTGCCTATCACGGTCCCCGTGATCTCCCTCTTTCACTCTCTCTTGTGCAGCTCCCTCATTGGTTGAGCCTGATTGGCCCACCTCTGGTGATCCCTTTTATACCTGACTTTGGCACCTGTCAGGTGCCCTTTCGTGGTGTTCCAGAGCCAGTGTTGCTGTTTGCTGTGTTCCTGATTTCCGGTGTACCGATTTGGCCTGTACTGACGACTCTTCTGTGTTCCTGCTCGTTGCTGATCTGGCTTGTCTGCGAAGCTCCTCTGTGATCTGACCCGGCCTGGCTGGCGTTCCTGCTCGTTGCTGATCTGGCTTGTCTGCGAAGCTCCTCTGTGATCCGACCCGGCCTGGCTGACATTCCTGCTCGCTGCTGATCTGACTTGTCTGAGAATCTCCACTGTGATCTGACCCGGTCCGGCTACGTTCCTGCTGCTGTGTCACTGGGGCGACATTTTGATTCCTGCTGATTTGCGTCTGTTTGTTCGAGACTGCACCTTAACCCTTGTGCTGCTGTGTTGCCAGTTTCGCTTGCAGAGCTATACTACTAAGCTGAGTCTCCATTTAAGCTTGCAGAGCTGTACTTCTAGCTGAGTCTCCATTTAAGCTTGCAGAGCTGTACTACCAGGGCGATACCGATACGCTGAGCCTCCGATTACTTGCTGTGCTTTATTTCCAACCAGGTGCTGTGCTTAACTCTTGCAGAGCTGTGACACTCCCACTACTCCTGCTGAGCCGGCCACGTTTGGGCCTTGGTAGACGGCGGCTCATACTGTCATTCCATAAGCAGAGTAGTCGGTTACGGTTACGTGCCGGTTTGGTCTCTTGGCTCTTGCACCTTCGCACCAGTGGTTCCATTATACGCCTGGAGGGGCTACTGGCTCTAGCAATCACTGTACTGTTGGTTTCCTATACGCCAGTGGGGGCTACCGAGTCACGCTCTTGCAGTGCAAAGTGTCTTGTCATACGCCCGTGGGGGCTACTTGGCTCTAGCTATCACTGTACGGTTGGCCTCATTTACACGCCTGTGGGGGCTAAAGATTCACGCTTTTGCAGCTTAGTAGTCTCCATTATACGTCCATGGGGGCTAACGACTCACACTTCTACATTACTAGTGGTCTCCATTATACGCCCGTGGGGGCTATTCGCTACTGCTCTAAAGCGTTCTGGGTCAGTCTCTGCATTATCCAAGCAGCTTACTACATCAGTGGACTGATAGTGCTGGACTATCTTGCACCTATTGCTGCCTTCTCTTCACCTTGGGGGTGCCAAACACCACAACAGAGACTGACGACTTCTATGTGTTAACTATTGATTGCCTATGTCATTTTGAGCCTGTCCTGTGACAGTAAATACACAATCTGTATCCTGTATACTGTCCCTGTGAGGGTCTATGTGTCTATCCCTTGCTATACACTGTGTGGCCTATTGAGGGCGACCTTGTTCATTATTTTTGGTTTTAATAAAATTGTGTTTTATTCAAACCTGCTGTCTGAGTGTCTGAAAACCATTACACTGCCCTCCTATAAGTATGCACTGATATCCAGAGTATCAAGGAAAATGGTGAACTTACTTACTTGATTTTGCAAAGGTCTTTAATATAGTAGACCATAATATTCTGATAAGTAAGCACAAATGTTCAGGACTGGGTAATCATCCTCTAAACTGTTCATATGTATCAGACAGAATGCAATATGTGTCTATTACTAACAAGACAGAATGCAATATGTGTCTATTACTAACAATATTTCCCAAAAGCTCCATTCTTGGCCCTCCTCCACTTTTCCTATTTATACATGATCTACCCACAGTTTGCAATGCATCTTCTGTGCATATGAATGCAGATGACACTTTACACTAAAACTCCATATGTTTCTAGGGTTGCCACCCAGCCAGTATTTTACCGGCAGGCCAGTAAAAAAAATTGGCTTCTGTCCAATGTTAAGTCTATGGAGGGAATGCCATGGCCGGTATATTTTTGAAGAAAAGGTGGCAACCCTAAATGTATCACAACTCAAGGAAGTTTTAAAAGACGATTTCTCTGAAGTTAAAATATGGATAGCCAAAAACATACTGTTTAAATTCTGACAAAACTGTCACAACCGATTTTGCTACACAGCACAAACTACTTAAACTCTGTCATACCCATTTAACCATCATATGAAAGTATAACCATAACTTAGCCCCAGTCAACTCCTGCAAATATCTTGCTCACTCCTACAAAACCTCACTTTTGGCCTTCATAATGATAAACTAACATCCAAATTTTATCCTAAAATAGGCGCTCCATTTGGAAACAAATCCTGTCTAAATCTCCTGCTAAAAAAACATGCTAATGCCAGTCATAGACTATGGAGATGTACTGCTTGCTTCTGCTCCACAAATCCATCTTAAACTTGACACTCTGTATAATTCATTACGTTGCTTTATCCTACAGTGTAATTTCACTGCCCATCACTATGATATGTTTAAAGATATAACCTCCAATCAATGGCTGACAACTCACTGAGTATCCAACAAGAAAGAAGCAGGTCAATCTGCCTTCTCCTTCAGAGCTCTGAAAGCCTAGAAAGCCTACCTAAAAACTCAGATCTTCTCCCAGTCTAAAATCCTCAAAAATAACTGTTTTTGTATCTAAAAACAATATGTAACTGTATATAATGTTTTAAGATTGTTTCTCTCTTTTTTGTAAATATGTAACTTCTTACTGTATAAGCTCTCCAGGACATACTTGAAAATTACATAAATCTCAACGTATGTTCCTTTGTATAATATTTTCAAAGTAAATAAATACATTTTGCCCTCCTGGCCTTTGTTCAAGACAAGACAGGTGAATATAAGAATTTTCTAACATAGATACACTGCTGGTAGCCTGTAACGCCAATGGTTGCACTCAGTTTATGTGTCACTGAGCACTGTTGTGCATACCACATACAATCATCACCATTACTAGCACTTTAATGCCAGCAAGCCCAGTACTCTTGCCCCGTAAAATGAGCAGGGAAATGGTGTAAAATTATGCCATTTCCTCAATACTTTGTTTAATCCATAACAGTATGACATATAGGAAAGGGCATCCAAAAAGCCACCTTAGACTGCTCCATTGTCCTAACCTTGGCGCATATATATATATATATATATATATATATATATATATATATATATATATATTAAATGATACATCTGACACTTCTGACTTAAACAGTTTCGAAGCTTGCTTCTTATTTTTTATTTCCCTTTTTTCCCTTCTTATTTCCCTTTATTAAGCCGCATTGGTCTGAATTTGCTCCTTTTGAGTTTATCCCCAGTGGTATATATTGACCCATATATTTATCTAAGAGCATTTTAAACAAATTCCATCCATGACATCAGAACTGATTGAATATGTTATCTTTTGAAGGTGCAAAGGTAAAATTCATATGGGGCCATTAGAAATATCTGGTCATTGTAAAGTAAGTTATTATTTTTTTATTATTATTATTTTGAGGTGATAATGTGGAGATGACTTCTCCAGTGATATTACTTCTCCAGTTCCTATTTTATTTTGTGGAGCTAATGCACTAAGACAGGGCTGTCATGGTTCATTCCTCAAAGGTCACCAACAAGCCAGGATTTAAAGGAGCAGCAAGCTTTTTCATGAAAAAATATATATTGTATTCCTGTTGAGTAAAATAAGGGTACACCCTCTGCTGGGAAATGCATATAATTACAGCTTAAACCAGTGCTGTTGTTTTTTACATTAGCAGTACCCTCTAGTGGTCAGATTCCAATTATTTATTCTAATTCTAATGGAGCGGAAAATCAATGACAAACTGTTTTCCATAGAATGGGATAGAAACTGCTGAGTCACTACCTGTCAGTTAGAACTATAATGAAGTAAACGTTCTGTAAATTATTATTTGAACTGTTATAAATGTTTAATACAACAACTGGCAGCAGTGAGAGCGCCATGATTTGCTCAGCAGGAAAAGCTCTATAACATATAGGTTTTCATAAAATAAAGCTTACTGCTCCTTTAAGGATTTCCCTGCTTAAGCACAGGTGAGTCAGTCAGAATGAATGAGCCACTGATTAACTTGCCTGTGCTTAAGGAGGGAAATCCTGTCCTGTTGGTTGCCCTTGAGGACTGAACTTGGACAGCCCTGCACTAAAGCTGGAGAAATCTTAGTGCATAGGCTCCACAGAATAACATCCTATATAATGGTTCGCTAGGATGTTTGTCAGAAGCCATCATGTGCCGTAGAGACTGCCTGCGCTGCAGTCATGCGCAGTACAGACTGCCTGAACATGCCGCGGCTGAGTCCTCTCCGCGCACCTGCAAGGGACCGCTTGGTAAGCACAGAGGCACCGGGCACCAGCCAAGGCTGCTGGGTGGCACTGTGGCCCGTGTACATAGGCTTTTAAACTAGTAGATATTATATTATCAGAAAAGTATCTATCTCTGTTGTAAAACTGATAACCTGCAAAACCGCATTGTGCAGATTAATTCTGCCATCTACTGGAAAGTTGCAATATTTACAGCTGTGAGCAACAAATTGTAAAGAAATGTTTTCCACACCATTCTGGTTATTAAAGGGTTAACACAGCTGAAAGAGTTCTTTTAAAGGCCTAATAAAGTGTTGCAATATATGAATGCATACTTGTAACCGTTTATTGATCTTTTGAGAAAACATTAACCCTTTGAGTACCAGGGGGTTATGCATCGCATTGCTCAGCAATACATTGCACACCCCTCTGGCAGTATAAAGTTATTAAATGGAGATAGATCCCCTGCCCACTCCTTCTGGTCGCCTCCCACTGAATCTGGAATCTGGTCCTGGGACTGGGACGGAGGGCAGGATTTCCCTTTGCTTACTGAAGTTTGTCCCTCTCTGCATTGGTCCGAACCAGACTGCAGATTCAGTGGGAGACAGCCAGAAGGGGCGGGCAGGGATCTTTCTCTATTACAAGTAATCTCCAATACATAGTGCAATGTGTTACTTTTAATATAAAGAAGACTCGGCAAACTAATTTATAACAACCATTACTATCCCTTTAAATACAATATGTAACTGTATATAAAAGTTAATGTTATTTTTATTTATTATTGTTTTGTGTAAATTGCTCTCCAGCACATACTTGAAAATGAAACAGATCTCTATGTATTATTCCTGGTTTATAAATTTATAAATACAATTTAAAAAAAATAAAATTAATAATACCTCCTAATAAAATCCCACTTACCTTAATTTGAGAAGAAATCCTTAATGGCCTCTATGAATCAGTCCTCAGTAGATTGGTTTCCCAAAATGAGTCTTTAATACTGGATATCATGTAGGGTGACTATGCATCCCGGAATACCTGGGACTGTCCCTTATTGGAGGACTGTGTCCCGCGTCATCCCCCCACCAGGACAACAAAGAATCCCGGAATGGAGCAACAACGCCGGCACCCACAGCCTACCTACATAGTGCAGCATGCACCAGTCCAGCCAGCCAATGAAATGTATTTGCTATATGGTCCTCATTGGCTGGCTGAGCCAGCCAATGAGGACCATATAGCAAATACATTTCATTGGCTGGCTGGTTCAACTGGTGCGTGCGAGACAGCTGGGATGGTGCCAGTATGCTGGCGCAGCGCCACTGCGAGTGAGACTGAGGTCTAAGTCCCGCGGATGAGGCTCCCGCCGGCTGACACAGTAAGAGTTACCACTATGGTGATCACATGTCCTGGAATGGCAGATTGGAAATGTGGTCACCCTAATAACATGCCCATGGAGGCAGACATGAATTTCTGTTGCAGGACTGAAGTGCCACAAACTCTTCCTAACAAGATTTCAGTGGATGGAGTTTGGAGACCTGGGACATTAAATACAGTATTAATCCACTCAGTACAGAATGATTTTTGGTTTGACTGATTTTCTGCACAGATTCAGGGAAATGGGGAGGGGGTGTTATTATTTGGAGGTGTTAGTGTTCAAGTTGCCTTATCAATAAAAAAATAAAAGGTTAGGATACTGAATAAAATACCCACACTGTTCAACATACATACAAAGGACACCTAAAGTATTGTAGCCAGCCTGAAGAGAATACTTTGAGCCTGTAGTAAGGCTAGCTTCTCTAACAATCCTAAGGTCACCAGATGTTTCTTTTAATAGTCTGCAGACAGTTTATTTATATCAGACATTGTAGCAGAGCATCTTAATATTACTCTATTCCTAAATGTCTTTGGGCTCTGATGGGCTTAACCCTTTGAGTGTCAGTGGCTTACCTAACACATTGCATGCCCCTCCATCACTCAAAGGACTTAATAGGGATATGTCAATCCTATCAACTCTTCTAATTCTAAACTCCAACTCACTCTATCAGTCACATGATCAATTATTTTATCCCTAACAGGGTAGGGCTGGAGCTAGGAGCTACCTGGATTGTTCCCATAGAACACTCCCTAGGATTTTAAAGGCATAGTGATGCATAAATATCACACAATCCTTAAAGGGGCATTACAATAATAGTTAATTCCTATTTAAATATTATATACCCCTAGCAAGCATTTTTTTTTTCTTTTGTAAAATCTGTCATAAATTAACATGAAAAGAGGTTATACCTTTAGACTTATAGTTCAGCTACATCTCACACTAGTTTAAATATATCATGCTAAACATTTATAATTTTTGCAATAGAACTCTTGCATTTCTCAGAAACTCATCTCCTGTTTGTTTGTACCTCAGTCATGCCACATATTGAGGAGCTTGTATAAACAAGGAAGAGTCAAATGACACAGCTACGTACATATAAACAGCAGAAGCCTATTTAGGTAAGAAATAAGTTGTACAAATGCTGGCTTGGAATACGTGATATTTAAAAGGGTATGAACCCTATTCGTTTTGAAGGTGATAATGTCCCCATTTCAGTACAGGAAAAAGTGTAATTCTCTGACCCACCTTTGCAATTTCTCAATATAGCTAGACTTCTGATACTTATGAATAATAAAATAACTGTAGACATTGCATCAGTTTTATACCAAATTTCTTCTGAACACATATTGTAGAGTTTCATTAGGTTAATCTGAACATTATAGTTGTATCTAATATCTTCTATGGCTGTCATATTGCTAGTTTTCTCACTGACACGATATCCACACACATCACAGAATTATGATTGATGATATAAATGTCAAAGATAGAACAGGGCTAGTACATTTTATGTGTTTTTTACCTTATATAGTATTGCAGCTCAGAGAAGCCACAATTCCACATTTACAAGCAAGGCCTTCATGTCTGCGCTATTTGTGGTAAGCTTTGTAATTTTGTAGCATGTCATGAACTGGTTTAATAAGCCAACCAAAAAACATCCTGAGACCTTTATTGGGCCTGTGGAAAGATTAGCTATGTAAGACTGAAGAATTATCACAGCTACGGTGACAGCTGAGAAATAAAAATGAATATGTCATTTTATTCTTCCAACAATTGAACAGTTAAGGTAAAAAACAAATCTAACATCTCAAATACACAACAGATATAGGCAGCATTTAATGGCAATACTTTTTGAGTTTGTACCATTAACACAGTTATTCATATAAATATGGCATATTTCCCACAAAGATAAACATTTTCTGTGAACATAATATATAAACACAGGCATTGCAAAATGCAAAGAGCAGGCTCATATTTAGGTCTAAGCAGTGAAGGCAATCTTCTGCTCTCCCAGATGACTCAGCAGAATCTAATTACATAATTACAAGTTGATATCGAACTCTACCTGAAAGTATGTGAAATGGGTAAGAGAATTGAGTTCTAGGACTCTAACTGCTCTTCTAACTTTATTTAGAAAACGTTTTACCAGGAACAATACATTGAGATTTCTTTTGTCATAGGCATCCATTAACGATCGTAATAAAGACACATGGAACATTTTTTTGTTATAGAAAGGCCACAGCTTTATTTTCAACCATTAAATTATATTTAACAACAAGCTAAGCAACCAACTTATTTATGTCCATGTCTGGACTCTAAAATATTTTAGCAAACTCATTCTTCCCAGTACCCCATCGACCAGCTACAAACCCAAACCCAGTGGGAGCAAGCAAGTTAACCAGAGGCAGAGCCCAGTGCATGGACATCCCATAAGGTCAGAGGCCTGAACCTTTGCCTCCAGTATCTATATCCCTTAGCTTACCCAAGCTGTGACAACAAACTTATAACTACAAAATCCCAAAACAAAAAAGGGGGAAGGTGGGGGGGGGACAAGTCCTGGCACACAGCAAAACGGAATCTGATCAGCAAGGACTCACCGACACCTGGTTGGGCTGAGTACCCACTAATCCAGTCTGCCGTTCCCCTAACGAAAATAAAGCTATGGCCCTCTCCACCACACTCAAAATTAAAGAAATCCAATCCCACATTATTTGGGTGGACTCTATCGCTCGCCAACAGGGGGTGATCCTTTCCTTCAAAAACCCTGTGCCTAACCATAAACCCCTCTGAAGAAACCGCGAACTTTGAAACTGATGAAAAACAGCATATGCAATTATTCACCCATCCTGAAAATGGAATAAATGAATAGGAGGAATAATCCTACATATCGTGTCAAGATAGATGATCCGACTGACGTGATGATTTAGACAGATCCTCTTTAAAGGGGAAATATAACCTTGAAAGAACTGGCTTTTAATTTGTTTAAATGAAGGATTTGTTAAGGAAAGTGATCTTCACCTACAACTCAGTTATAGTATTTCTATTTAATATTTTTCCATTTGAATCCTGCTGCTGTGTATAGCTGAATAGCGACATTACTACACTGAAGCTTCTCTTGTCCATCAGAATCATGGGTGGGAATCGCTTTGGCTAATCTCTTTCAGACTCAAACATCTATTGTTTGTGATGGGGAGGAGCAACGTCAGATTTTATGCAAGCAAATATAAAATAGATCTCTTAGACTGCTGCATGAAGGGCTCCTACCTAGGTCAGGGATGTCCAAGTTCAGACTTCAAGGGCCACAAACAGGTCAGGCTATAAGGATTTCCCTGATTAAGCACAGGTGAGTTAATCGCTGGCTCATTCATTGTGACTGACTCACATGTGCTTAATCAGGGAAATCCTTACATCATGGCCTGTTGGTGGCCCCTGAGGACTGAACTTGGACAGCGCTGACACAGATAATTGCTTTTGTTAAATACATAATAGTTCCCTTTAAACATTATTGTCCCCCTTGGGTGCTAGAGATGTCACAAATGAATTATGAAACAATGCCCTGGAGATGTTTCTAGCATCCAAGGGGTTAAAATATATCAATAAGTGGTATGTTTATTTTGTTTTTGCCTATAAGTATTCATTTAAGAATGTGTGTAATTTAATTTCCTATCCTATTTTCACACAATTTTCTTGCCGTGCGTCATATAAAGTCATTCTATCTTTTTTTTTCTTTTTTTTTTAAACAGAACAATGAATCAAATTCATAGATGGAGTGCAAGTTACAACTGGCACCACAAGCCATATGTGCTAAAGTATTTCACTCTGTAGTTATTACGTTGTTTTCATTCCTATTGCAGTAATGACCTTTCTGATTTCCTGCACAGTTGATTACATTTTTTTACACTCCAACTTTGATTGCAAACATCGAGAAGATGAAAAAAATCTCATTTTACTAGGTGTGCTCCAATGGGAGCAGATTTAGTGAAAAAAATCTGCACTGTGCAGCACCAAACATGACTCCTATCAGCCACTCAGGAAGATCAGAACACAAACCCCCTCGTTTGGAATGCAAACTGGACATTGGTGGTTCTTAGCAACAAAATCCTTTGTTGTGTGTTTGCAGTCTCCACAGACCAACTGTGTCATGTATACAAGCCAAACACAGAGAATCGATAGGGAACTGCATCAAGTAGGGCAGGAGACTGTCTTGCACTACCAGGAGGGGGGCTCTCCTTTCATACTGTCATTCTGTTCCCCTGTTGGTGCACCAGTGCTCACACACACAGCCCAGACTTAATCAGCATATCAGCCAGCAGAGAATAACTCCTAATAACCTTCTACTTACCTTAATATAGCCATAAAATCCTAATGAATATTCTCTGGTGCATTTGTTTGAGAGATAACATCTTCAATTAGTCCTAGATGTCATGTCCATGGAGGCAGACATGACAGTTTCACCTTTTCAAGTCCTTCTCTCAGAGGGAGCTTCAATCTTGAATGGCTTTGCATGATTATTCCTCCTTATCAGGTTATTCCACCCCTTTGGTGGAAACTGAAGTGAACTGTGTATTTCAGTGGTGTCATTGGATTCCTAGGTGATGAGACTGTGGGAGAAATTCACTAAGTGGTGATAAAGAGGTGGTAAAGTGGAGATGACTTCTCCAGTTTATTACTTCTCCAGTTCCTATGTTATTCTATGGAGCCAATGCACTAAGACCTCTAACGCTGAAGAAACACTAGTGCATAAGCTCCACAGAATAACATCTGCACTTTATCACCTCTTTATCACCTCATAGTGAATCTCCCCTGTGTCTTTTTAGCAACATCCATTGTTGTCAAACCCTGGAAATATTGTTTTCTGACAGTATTGAAAAAAATGTACTGACAAGTAGTGGTTTTTACTGCCAAATTTGCTTGAGCTGCCATAGTACTGTATGAGCAATTTATCTGACATAATGTATCTATTTCCATAAGTGAAAAAAGTGGAAGTTAAAGTCTGCGGAATTAGTATGAATACAAAAACAGCATTGTATTCCCTAATTTATAAAGAATGCAGCAACTTAATAAATAGTGAAAAATATATTCATGTCTTTGATTTGTGTTGTATCAGTACTTTTACTGATCTCTCAATTTTTCATACTAACAAGTCACATTTTAGCAAATTGACTGTCAGTAAATTGCTATGCTGATGTGTTTATACATACACCCCCTATACATTCACTATAAAGCAAATGGAGGTTAGGTGAATTGACTGAGTCTGAAATTATCTTATGTGCATTGAATCTGGCTTCCAAACCAGACACTCCATTTCTACCATTAGAATATTTAGGAAAACCAGAGAATCCATCCTACTGTCTTTTAACTAAGCATGGACAATATATCCACAATGTATTTAATTGATTCTAAGGACTTGGAAAAAATTCAATTGGTCCCACTTTTTAAAGGAGAACACCTGGTAGCCGCCTTCTTCCAGGGGCTTAACGATTCCATGAAGGATGAAATTGCGGCTCGTGATTTACCTAACGTACTGGAGGAGTTAATTTTGTTCTGTCTCTTTATAGATACCAGACTCAGAGAACGACCCTCGTTTAAGGAGCACCTGCGGAGGGCTCCGGGCAGACTTTCTCCTCATAATACTGGCCCACCTTATCCTCCCTCACCTCCCATGCCTCCTGGACTTGTCTCTGAGGGGGGAGAACCTATGCAGGTGGATGCTACCAAACTTTCAAAGGAGGAGAGGGCCTTCAGGAGGAGGGAAGGACTATGTCTATACTGCGGCAAACCAGGACACATGCTGAGGTCCTGCCCAGTATGCCCAGGAGAACGATCGTACCCAAGATCCTGTCAGGGACAGATATTAGACGGCATATTGCAGTCCCCAGAAAATGTTTCTGATAAGCCCATGTTGAGGGTGTGCATCTCTTGGAGGGACAAGTCGGTCTCCACTGGCCGTGGAGGCTATTGACGGTAGACCCCTGCTACCATCTCACATTACACAAGAGACCACTCTGTTAACCCTGAAGGTGGGAGCCCTTCACACTGAAACCCTGAAGTTTCAGGTAATTAACTTCCCATATTACGCCATCGTCCTGGGGTTTCTGTGGTTACAAAGGCACAACCCTAGGATGGATTGGCACACGTGCAACATTTTGGCCTGGTCCCCACAGTGTTATGAATCATGTCTCTCCTGTCCTGTGAGACTGACTAATGCTACCTCTCCAGCATTACCTGAGGAGTACTTACCATTTAAGGAGGTGTTCAGTGAAAGACAGGCCGGGGCCTTACCACCACACAGGTCATACAATTGTGCACTGGAGCTTGTGCCTGGAACATCACTTCCTAGGGGCCATGTCTATCCCTTGTCAGTAGAGGAAAACAGAGTCATGGAGGAGTATGTTTCTGGCCAGAGGCATCATCCATAAATCCTCATCTCCGGCAGGGGACAGATTTTTTTTTGTTACAAAGAAGGACGGCAAGCTACGTCCATGTATTGATTTCCGTGGGTTTAACAAAATATTGGTTACAAAAGCTTATCCAATTCCCCTGATCACCAAACTCTTTGACTGTGTCAAAAGATCAAAGATTTTTATGAAACTCGACCTAAAAGCTGCCTATATATTGATTTGGATAAAGCAGGGTCACGAGTGGATGACAGCTTTTAATACTCATAATGGGCATTCTGAGTATTTGGTGATGCCATTTGGCCTCTGCAATGGCCTCTGCAATGCCCCAGCTGTGTTGTGGTGTACTTGGGTGACATCCTGATTCATTCTCCTTCCTTGGAGACCCATCGGTCGGATGTATCCAAGGTCTTGAACCTACTAAGTAAAAACAACCTGCATTGTAAACTCGAAAAGTGTGAGTTCCACAAACCACAAGTGACATTTCTGGTGTATGTTATCTCTGCATCTGGGTACGTAGTAGTGGAGTGGACTCATCCTATGGGACTCTAAGCGATTCAGAGATTTCTAGGGTTCGCAAATTATTACAGGAAGTTTATTAAAGATTTCTCCACTATTGTCAAACCACTGACGGACATGACCTGTAAAGGTGCTAAGACCACTGAGTGGTCTCAGACAGCCACAATGGCATTCGAAAGACTGAAGGCAGCATTTGCTTCAGCCCTGATTCTGGTACATCCAAATCCCTCCCCGCCCTTTATCCTGGAGGTGGACGCTTCTGAGATTGGAGTGGGAGCTTTATTGTCTCAACGCTCTATGCCCATGTGGCTATTTCTCAAAAAAATTGTCCAAAGCTGAGATGGTGTACCAAATCGGGGACAGAGAATTGTTGGCCATTATTTTGGCCCTGAAGGAGTGGCGGCATCTCCCAGAAGGGACTACTTCTCCGATACTGATCCTTACGGATCACAAAAATTTGATTTACCTATCAGAGGTGAAAGCTTGTCTGCTAGGCAAGCCAAATGGGCTCTATTCCTGTCCAGATTCAATTTCGTGGTCTCCTACCTCCCGGGCTCCAAAAATGTGAAGGCGAACGCGTTGTTCCGCCAGTTCTGCAGCCTCTCCAAAGAGGAGGTTCCACCGACCCCGATTATTCTGACTGATTGGATCCTTGCGACCATACGGACTTGCATCACTTCTCCCCTGGGAGAGGAGATCCTGGCTGCCGGACAGGAAGTGTTTTCTTCCGGCTCAGTTACATATTAAGCTGTTGGAGACGTACCATGTGTCCAGACTGGTCGGGACCAATTGATCTGGTAATTGTCTAGAGTCTTCTGGTGGCCAAGTCTCAGATCGGATTGTGCAGCTCTAACTGCTGCTTGCATGACCTGTGCGCAGAGTAATACTCCTCAACATTTTCCAGCTGGCTTGCTATAGCCTGTGGCTAATGGGGACCATCCATGGTCCCATTTATCTATCGATTTCATGGTCGAACTTCCTAGTTCCATGGGCTTTACGGTCATACTTATGATCGTAGATAAATTCTCAAAAATGGCACATTTCGTACCTCTCAAGGGCTTGCCTTCCACGCAGGAATTGGCAGGGATATTTGCCAAGGAGGTCTATCGATTACACGGCATACCCAGGGTTATTGTTTCTGATAGAGGAAGCCAATTTGTGTCCCGGTTTTGGAGGTGCTTTTGTGCTTACACCCTGTTCCAAATTATTATGCAAATTATATTTAGATGTCACAAAGATTAAATATTTTGTTTTTCAGTTTAACTCATGGATAGCATTGTGTCTCAGGGCTCTTTTGATCACTGAAAACAATCTCGGACACCTGTGATAATTAGATTGCCAGGTGAGCCCAATTTAAAGAAAAACTACTAAAGGTGGGTGTTCCACATTATTAAGCAGAACACCATTTTCAAGCAATATGGGGAAGAAAAAGGATCTCTCTGCTGCCGAAAAGAGTGAAATAGTTCAATGCCTTGGACGAGGTATGAAAACATTAGATATTTCACGAAAACTTAAGCGTGATCATCGCACTATTAAGAGATTTGTGGCTGATTCAGAGCACAGACGGGTTCGTGCAGATAAAGACACATTGAGGAAGCTTTCTGCCAGATCCATGCATTGGATCGAGAGCAGCTGCTAAAATACTATTACATAGCAGCAAACAGATATTTGAAGCTGCTGGTGCCTCTGGAGTCCCACGGACATCAAGGTGTAGAGTCCTCCAGAGTCTTGCAACTGTACATAAACCTTCTATTCGGCCACCACTAACCAATGCTCACAAGCAGAAACGGCTGCATTGGGCAGAAAAATACATGAAGACTAATTTCCAAACAGTCCTGTTCACTGATGAGTGCCGTGCAACCCTGGATGTCCAGATGGATGGAGTAATGGATGGTTGGTGGACGGCCACCCTGTTCCAACAAGGCTGCTACGTCAGCAAGGCGGTGGTGGAGTCATGTTTTGGGCCCGAATCATGGGAAGAGAGCTGGTCGGCCCCTTTAGGGTCCCCCAAGGTGTAAAGATGACCTCTGCAAAGTATGTGGAGTTTCTGACTGACCACTTTTTTCCCTGGTACAGAAGGAAGAACTATGCTTTCCATAATAAAATCATCTTCATGCATGACAATGCACCATCTCATGCTGCAAAGAATACCTCTGCATCAATGGCTGCTATGGGGATAAAAGGAGAGAAAGACATGGTGTGGCATCCATCCTCCCCTGACCTCAATCCTATTGAGAACCTTTGGAGCATCCTCAAGCAAAAGATCTATGAGGGTGGGAGACATCTTGCAAACAAATTCAAGCAGAAATTGTCCAAAAACTCACAAGTTCAATGGATGCAAGACTTGTGAAGCTGCTATCAAATAAGGGGTCTTATGTTGAAATGTGATGTGACCTGTTAAAATGTTTAAAAAGTTAAAATGTTGTTAAAAGTTTGATTGAAATAGCTTTTGATTTCAGTAAACATGCTGCAAACACAACAAATGACAATTTTCAGTTCTTTACAACCTATAAAGTGTTTTGAAACTTATTGTGCGTAATAATTTGGAACAGTGCATTGTAAGTTTTTTATGTTTAAAAAAAAATACTGTTATCATTAGGAGGCTTGTTCAATAAAATTTGAATTGTACTCTTAATAGTTGAAAACATGAGAATTATGCTGACTGTTATTTACATCAATTATTTAGGTAAATAAGAAAAATATCATTTGCATAATAATTTGGAACAGGGTGTAGATGGGAATTCAGCTGGCATTCTCTTCCGCCTACCACCCTCAGTCAAATGGTGCGGCAGAGAGGTCCAACCAGACCTTAGAGCAATTCCTCCACTATTATATCTCCAACTATCTCACAGAGTTCTCCATTCCTGATCAATTATGGGTTTCAACCCTTTGCGCTACCCGAGGCCTTCCAAGCACAAGAGATTCTGGCTCAGAATGAACATTTACCATATCACTTTTGTATTCATTGATTCAGAGGAAGGAAAAAACTGTATTGAAACAATTTCTAATTATCCCCAATCAGTTAAAAAAAATATTCTTGACTCCAAAAGGCAGTAGGATCTCTCCCTGTGTCAGTATCCTACCTGTTTTGTAACTAACTGTCATAGCTCTCTATATTGTTACAGACTAAAAGGGTATCCTTTTTTGAAAGTATCTACAGTATCTGCCATCATAGGCTTTGATTCAAAGAAGTATGGTAAACAGTCTGTATTTAATGGCCCTACCAACTGAAACCACAACAAACATTGGGCCACAGAAACTGACCTGTGGCCAAACGTCCATCGTTGTTTTAAGTTCACAAAACTCATGCTAAACAGCGTGAGTAATGGGAACATTAAAGGAAAGCAGCTAATGCTCGGTGCCTGACACACTGTCAAGCACAGAGCGTGTGCTTAACACTGTCACCCTTCCAGACACTAACCCTACACTACCCTTATCAGTGAAGTGCAGAAATACTGTCCCTAACACTAACCTAACACCCAGACCTGTGTAACACTTACCTGTCATCCACTGTCTGTCTTCTTCTAACATCTATCTTCTTTCTTCTTCTTTCTCTTCTGTCTTCTAATCTTCTGTCCTCTAATACTCTGTTTGGTAAAGATGTTGTAGTAAAAAAAGCATAAGGTCAACATTAAAATCATTATGAATAATGCAAGTGATGTATTCATTAACTCTTTGAGTGTCAGAGGGATACGCAATGCTTTGCAGAGCAATACGTTGCATGCCTCTCTGGCCCTCAAAGGGTTTAAACAGTTCCGGCATTCCAATAATTAAAATATATATTGCATGCAAAATAAATGTCACAATCCATGTTGTCCAAATATATAAAATAGATTCCATAGGCAATATATATGTCTCCATATCCGGAAAATTCCTCAGGAAATTGAAGTGTAAACAATGCTGCCTCCTCTGCCAATCAGCTTCGTCATCCCCCCTCAGAAGCTGATTGGCTGGGAGGTGTGTAAGCACACATCACATCCAATGATAGTCTGGAAACCATTTTCAACAGAGACTGGCCATATAAAAGTCAGTCTGTCAAATTTCATACAGACTGGTTCAGGTATCAGCACGAAAAGTAACAAGGGGGCACTTTTGGCCATGCAATCCTAGCGATAGCAGCGGAGGCAGCAGCATCGTTTACACTTCAATTGCCTGAGGAAGGTTTGGGATATATTGAGACATATATTGCCTATGGGGGGTCTATTTTATATAGTTGGGCAACATGGATTGTGACATTTGTTTTGCATTGGGCAATATATATTTTAATTATTAGAATACCGGAACTGTTTAAACCCTTTGAGGGCCAGAGAGGTACGCAACACATTGCTCTGCAAGGCGTTGCATAACCGTCCGGCACTCAGTGGGTTAACAAATACATCACTTGGACAGATATTTTTTAATAATGATTTTAATGTACATCTTTACCAAAGAGAGGACAGAAGAGTAGAAGACAGATGATGAAAAAAAACCAATAAGAAGGCAGATAGACAATGATATAAGAAGGCTTCAAAGAAAATAAACAGAGTCAGGGCACTGGTACACTATCGTAACCAGTTAACCCTCTCTCTGTCACAAGATGACCCGTTCGAAATCTTATTTCCACTGTTACACAACATCTGTCAAGAGTCACTAAAACTTAACTTTTAATATAAAATACATAATCCAATAAAACTACTTATCAATATTTAACTCTTTATTAGTACAGGTAACCCATAAAATTACTAAACCTCCTGTGGGTCAGTCCAAGGCGCTGTTAACGCTAAAGGTGCAGACTTGAGATAACAAACTTTTAACAATTGTACAAAGTAACAAGTTCATGACTATGTCGCCGTGGCTGGCACTGCTCCACCTATTATATGTGTTTATATACACAGTGCTATTATGTATCAATCTTCGCCAACAGAAGATAGACACTAACCACTCCTTATCTATAATTGTCAAAATAGTAGGAGTTTGTTTACTTAAAGGGATAGTAATGTTTCATAATAAAAGCAGCTCTAATTAATCATCATAGTATTTGGAATTTGGAGAGTGTTATTTCAATTCTGTCAGAGTTACAGTTCCAGAGTAATTCAATGACAAAGTGTCCCCCTCCCACCCCTTTTACTGATGTCACACTGTTCAGCTAGATCAGAAGGGAGGTGCCCAGGTAGACTTCAGAGAGGGACAATCTTCAATTAAGATAAGGGAAAAACCTGAAAAACTTGTCAAGGGGGCAGGGATTTCATTGTTTTCATAGGAATAAGAGTGTCCCCTTCTGTTATCTGTCTGGTCTATAGACTGCATTCCACATCTGAGAAGAGATGACTTACACTAGGTAAAAGGGGCGGGAGGGGGGAACTTTGCTTGTGAATATCTCATAAACCATAAAGGTTTGAGAGATAAGACTTATATCATTCTTCATGTTTTTTTAATGCCTACAAAATAAAATAAAGTTAAAACGAAGTATTACTATCCCTTTAAACTCAAACCCCCTCAATCTACCGATACGGTACAAACAATGTAGCCGTTTTACTCTTTTTAACTCCGTATCTCCCACCTGCAGTGTTCCGGGCTAAAACACGGAAGCAAACCGGCACTATTGATAAGGGCTAAGTGGAGTCTATTCAATAATCACGCCGTCTATCAAATAATAGTACACAGTGATATAAAATACTCTATACTCTTAGATAGGAACAGCAAAATGGTGGCTCCCTCAACCTAAACCTCATGGCAATCTACGTGAGCATTCCACAAATTAGCCCTAACCTTATCATTGCGACCATATTGCCGAACCTCTAGCTATTAATGAAATATCTTTATTATTATACCCAGCTGCCTATGCACACAGGTAGGCACATCCCAATGCGTTTTGCCGCTATCACTAGCAGCTTCATCAGGGGCTTAAGAACTAGCGACCCCTTCAATTCTCATTTTTATAGATACAAATACTTAAGCCCGCCCATCGTGGGCTGGACTTCAACTGACGTCATCATAAGGTCACTCATGATCACTCCCTCTCTCGGGACTTGACTGAGTAAATCTATCAAAGAATTAGTCATATTTACACTCATATCTCCTGCTTCACAGTATATAAAAAACATCATCTCACTATTAAACTCCCGAGATCCTTAATAACTCTTATGTTCTTATTCACAAACGACACCCTCATACATCTTCACTTGCCTCAACAGAGGTCACGGTTCATTTAGAGATACACACAGATCGGGATAACCATCATTAACCCATTGATGGCCAAAATCTTTCGTATTTTTATTAAACATTTTTCACCACTATTACCTGGGCAAAACGCTGATATCAAAATAAATCCTTATCGCTCTATGTTATAGTGAATCAAACTCCACTACCCACTAATTGAAATCAACTCTTCTCTTATCTATAAACCAGCTCAACTCCCCATTTACGGGATCACATATCCTTAATAAAAGGATTACATGTAAACCCTTAATTTAGGCCATCTGGAAATTTGGTACCTAATCTATAGATCCATTTCGATTCTAATCTGAGTGACCTCAAATCTAGATCGCGCTTTCTGATTGTGGGAGCAATACGTTGTATAGCTTTAAACCTCACTGCTGCTACATTCCCAGCATGATGTTTCAATACCTGTCTCGCCACAGATTTATCCCTAGCATTGCGTATATCTCCAATATGTTCCAAAGAAGGCTTGCAGTAGCTGATCAGGGTACTGGATATCAGGATTACAGTTAAGTGTTTATTTTGTGGGAATTTTTTTCAACTCAGTCGTATTACTCCTATGATCAGTGGGGTATGCATACCCCATTGGCAGTCATACAGTTAATTCTACTAATGTGATAGATGTTTTCATAATTTGGATGTATTGCTATGGGACTTAGGGCTAACACATCCACTGGTGACTTGGTTTTTTTGGGCCTTTTTCCCTTTCAGTTCCTGCATCGGCAGGATTAACATGCATTAGGGGACTCTGCACCAAAGTGTGTTTTTTCTGTCGGTATTTCTTCAGAGCACTGGTAATTGAATGGCTTACCGTGCTTGAAAAAATGCCTGCAGGTGTTTTTTTGGGCCGTTGGACCTAACTGGATTGAGGCCATAACCTCTAGCGTAGGCCTGACAAACATGTGGCCAATTGGCTGCATACTTGTGGCCCAACATCTTCCCCCAGTCTCATTAACTCAGCCTTGGGTGCAATACTGGTGCAAACCAAGTACACCATAGGGAATAAATAAAAACATGACCCACATTTCCATTGATTTAAATTGTGCTTTTAACCCCCGTGCATGAAAGAGAGGTCTCCAATGCTTTCGACTCTTGTTTAACATTTAAGCTGTTAAAAGACCCATTTAAAGCAAAGGGCATTTTTATTTGTTGCTTCTGGTACACATGGTTTACCCCAGCATTGCCCCATTCTTGGTTAATACATCAGCTTCCATCCTCCCCTAAAATAAAGTGGGCCTTACCCATAATGCTAAGCAATTCTAGAGAAGACCAATTGCACCATAGCGGGGGGGGGGGGGATTCAGCCTAAATAAATAGGGTTTTTAACTCCCTGAATACTAGAGCCATCTACAAGGCATTGCAAAGCATTTTGTATACAAGCTCCATTTACACCAATGGGATGTTTCATACATTCTCTGTGGTGCAGTTGCCCCAAAATTGCATCTCTTTTCTTAGAACACTATGGGGTGCCCCCTTGTTCTTTTTTCTTTGGTCTCTATGTAATGTGAGCCTATGGGTGGTGTGGGGGGGGTGTCGGTATGTGGTGGGTGAGACCTATTGGAGGGGGTGCCCTCTGGCTTTATGGCCAGTTGAAACCTGTAGAAGATTAGAAATATGTGTTTTGGTTTGTGAGGACAGGGGAAGGGAGAACCTTACAAAAGGAGAAGTGTGTTTGTGTGTGTGTGTGGGGGGGGGGTGATACGTGCAAAGTCACCATGTTGGGGGGGTCCTGGTTGAGGGATACAGAGACCTTGTGTGTATGTGTGATGGGGGAAGAGACTTGTGTGGGGCTGAAGAGGTGACAAAGACATGAGTGGAGGGGAAGGGGGAGGACTATGAGCCTACCTGGCTAGGGTAGAGATGGAGTGAATGGAGATTGCCCTGGATGGGGAGGTTAGAGACATATACACATGAACATGCGCAGACCATAGCAAACAATGATGCAGCCCCACTTGGAGGGAAATGTTAAGTGTGCGATCCTCGACTGTATTTGTGTTTGACAGGCCTGCTCTAGAGGCATATAATTCCACATCCTTTCTGCCCTTACTGTAAAAAAAAAAAAAAATCCCTCCTTTTTTAATCAAAAGCACCCTGTAGTAGTAAATGGGGCATATTTATTAAATGGAAATAAACAAATAAATAAATAAATAAATAACTGTTGTGGAAATCTGTATCCAATTAATTATTAGTAACTAGTTGAAGAGCCCGTGTACACGGGCCACAGTGCCACCCAGCAATGGCCGCGGTACAGTCATGCACAGCAGAGACTGCCTGCGCCGCGGCTCATACGGAGCAGGGTGCTCCGAATTCAGACCGTAGTCCTCTCTGTGTGCCTTCATGCGCAGTAGAAACGGCTGCACGCACTGCAGTCATGCACGGTAGAGACTGCTCGCACAGTGGCTGATACTGAGCGGGGCGCTCCGAATTCAGACCTTAGTCCTCTCTGCGCACCAACTACGGTCTGAATTTGGAGCCTCGTCCCCGTCTCTACTGCGCATGAAGGCTTCTGGCAAACACACACTTAGCGAATTATTAGATAGGATAAATGACTTCATTTGTTTAACCCTTTGCATGCCAGAGGGGTACGTAACGCATTGCAAAGCAATGTGTTGCGTACCCTTCTGGCACTCAAAGGGTTAAAAGAAGGGCTTACCTAGGTAGATGTCCTTTAAACAGCAGTATTATCTATATTGTATTTTTAGTTATTTTTGATCTCTCTGTTATAGTCCACTGCAAATTGTGTGTTCAGAATCTGACAAAAATGTGTGTCCATTACAAGTATTCAGATTTTTTGAAGCCCTTTGTATGTTAGTAGGTGGGACATAGAGGCTGGCTTTAATAGAGATCACTATATACAAAAAACTGCATATATATAATGAAAAAAATAGATAGAAATACCTGACTGCCCTATGTTGTATTTTTTTTTTCATTATATATGCAGACATTGCTACCAGGGGTTTAAACAAAGAAATATGTGCAGAGATATAAGGGCTCCACTCTTTGAATGCCATAGAAATATCCAAAGCATTACACTGGCACTCAAAGGGTTAAATTATATGACTAGTGCTGAGGCCAATCACAATAGGAAATTGTGTTTCTTTGGCAATAAGTTTGGAAGATTTTTCCACGACTTATTTTGGGTAGACTTAGAAAACCCAGGCTTGATCTGGTCTGTGTACTTAGGAAGTCATTTCCAACCCAACATGTCATGCTGCGGAACACCAGTCTCTGACATTGCATCCAGTGTAGGCAGTTCCATGCTTTAGCCAATTACTTAGAAATCTGCATCAAGAGTGAAAACATTGTCTGTTGTGTGCGCCATGACAGCAAACCGCTGGTACTCTGATACCCGCTTCTCAAAGAAATTGGTCTTCCCTTCCAGAGAAATGTTCTCCATGAAATCAAAAGGGTTTTCTACTTGAAAGACCTGAAACAGAGTTGAGAATTAGTAATATCTAATTTTTCCAAATCAAGAATGATACCACTTTTTTAAAGGAATATCCTATATAATAATTGACTAAAGTTTGTCAGAAGCCGTCAGGAGCAGTAGAGATGGCTGCACGCAGTGTAATCATGCTCAGTAGAGAATGCCCGCGCCGCGGCTGATCCATATCAGCCACGGCGCTGGCAGTCTCCACTGCGCATGACTGCAACGCGACCGGCCGGCACTGTGACCCGTGTATTGGGCTCTTCAACTAGTTAATTATAAAGTAAAAAATTCCTCTCAAATGAATGGCCGTGTTTTCTCATTCAGCTCCTCTCTGGAAGCCCATGTTAAAGCACAATAACTGAGTGATTGCATTGATCAAATAAAATAACAACTTAGGTTCATCTAAGCTGGCACCATTATGTTTGATCATTCCAGTCACTTGGCATGCAGTGACAACCCGCTGGGCACTTACATTTTGCACAGAGCCAAGTGACTGGATAAAATCAGTAATAGAATGCAATGACAGGAGCTTGTATATGATCATTCCAATCAATGGAATTATTGAATAAAATTGTGCTGGCTAAAGTGCACCTAAGCAGCAGCATTGTACTTGATAATTTTTCAGTCCATAGAATATTGCAAGTGCTGCTTTTTATGCAGGCTAGGACAATCATTCTTTTCCGGGTCAGGTGGCTGTTTTTAGTCACTAGCATGTAAGAGACAGCAGGAAGTGAGACGTGCAAATGAAAATGACCTCCCCCTTGCTTGCTTTTTTATCAAGATGTGGGAAATTTTATATCTATATACAGTCGTGTGAAAAAGAAAGTACACCCTCTTTGAATTCTATGGTTTTACATATCAGGACATAATAACAATCATCTGGCCTCACATTTGACTCTAGAATACCACCGTGCTTGAAAGTTGGTATGAGGTGTTTGTGCTGATATGCTGTGTTTGGTTTTTGACATACCTGGCACTATGCATTATGGCCAAACATCTCCATTTTGGTTTCGTCTGTCCAAAGGCAATTTTTACAGTAGTCTTGTGGTTTGTTCAGATGCAACTTTGCAAACCTAATCCGTGCTGCCATGTTCTTTTTAGACAGAAGAGACTTTCTCCTTGTAACCTTTCCAAACAAACCAGACTTGTTCAGTCTTTTTCTAATTGTACTGTCATGAACGTTAACATTAACATGCTAAAGGAGGCCTATAGAGTCTGAGATGTAACTATTGGGTATATTGCAATTTCTCTGAGCATTGCGCAGTCTGACCTTGGGGTGAATTTGCTGGGAAATCCACTCCTGAGAAGATTGGCAACTGTCTGGATTGTTTTCCACTTTTGAATGATCTTTCTCACTGTAGAATGATGGATTTTAAATTGTTTAGAAATGGCCTTATAACCCTTCCCAGATGTATGGACAGCAACAATTGCTTCTCCAAGATGTCTTTCCTCCTTGGCATTGTGTTAACACACACCTGAATGCTTCAGACCAGCAAACTGCTAAAACTTCAGCTTTTATAGAGGTGGTCACACTTGCTGATGATCAATTAATCAAAGGCATTTGATTAGCAGCACCTGTCTGCTAATTAGCATCTTAATTCCTATGGAAGTAGTAAGGGTGTACTTAGTTTTTCACACATGGCTTCTCCATTTAGGCTTTATTTTTGTTAAATAAATCATGACACGGTGTAATATGTCATGTTTTGTTGTTCGTGTGAGGTTGTATTTACCTAATTTTTAGCTTTAAATGTCATCTTTATCATTCATCATTAACCATTTAAGGGCCAGTGGAATATGCAATGTATTGCAAAGCAATGCACTGAAAATGCCTCAGGTTGTGCAAAAGGTACATTAACAGCTTATTTTGATGTCATCACTATTTAGAGACAGTGTCCACAACCTGCATATTTGTATTACTTGCAAATATCAATTAATTTAAAAATAACCTACAGTTGAACCCCTTGGATGCATTACATCACAATACATTGGATGCCTCTTTACCATCCAAGCGGTTAATAAGTGTCTAGAGGCACTAAGCCTTTTACCTTTGAATACCCAAGTTCCCCAAGCAGCCGATCAGCTACAAATTCTATGTAAGTCTTCATCAACGTGCAATTCATGCCAATAAGATCGACTGGTAAAGCTTCTGTTAAAAACTCCTGTGGAATTGAGAAAATTATATTAAAAGAGGATGTATCACCTAAACCAGTGGTTCCTAAATTTTGGATTTTTGTGAAACAATAATGCCTCCTTTTTAATTAAATAAATGTTACCCTTTACACAAGTATTTATATTAACTAGCAATGGCAGCATGGTGCATTAACCCACTGAGTGGCAGAGAGCACACACACTCGGCCAGATCACATGCATGATACACACACCTCTATCTCTCTCTGCCATTCTACATATTGCACAGAGTGAATCACATCTGCTGAGTGTAGTTTGAAGGAAGTTGCTGTCTGGTGATGACGAATGGAGTGGGCAGGCAAAAGATATGGGATGAGGAGGGAAATGTGGTGAAAGGGAGAAGCCACAGTGGTCAAAGGGAGATGGATAAGTGAGAGGGAGGGTGCCACAGAGGTGAAAAGGAGGGATGGCGAGGGAAGTGAGTAGAAGGGAGACGGATGAGTGATGGTAAGGGAAGGTGTTGAAATGGAGGTGGATAAGAAAGGGAGGTGAATGAGAAAGAGAGAGGGATGCAAGGCAGAGAAAGGGAGGTGGGAAGTGCCACAGTGGTGAAAGGGAGGGATGGTGAGGGAAAGAGGAGAAAGGGAGGAGGGAAGTGCCACAGTGGTGATGGGGAGGGAAAGAGGAGAAAGGGAGGTGGGAAGTTCCATAGTGGTGATGGGGAGGGAAAGAGGAGAAAGGGAGGAGGGAAGTGCCACAGTGGTGATGGGGAGGGAAAGAGGAGAAAGGGAGGTGGGAAGTGCCACAGTGGGGATGGGGAGGGAAAGAGAAGAAAGGGAGGTGGGAAGTTCCACAGTGGTGATGGGGAGGGAAAGAGGAGAAAGGGAGGTGGGAAGTGCCACAGTGGTGATGGGGAGGGAAAGAGAAGAAAGGGAGGTGGGAAGTGCCACAGTGGTGATGGGGAGGGAAAGAGGAGAAAGGGAGGTGGGAAGTGCCACAGTGGGGATGGGGAGGGAAAGAGAAGAAAGGGAGGTGGGAAGTTCCACAGTGGTGATGGGGAGGGAAAGAGGAGAAAGGGAGGTGGGAAGTGCCACAGTGGGGATGGGGAGGGAAAGAGAAGAAAGGGAGGCGGGAAGTTCCACAGTGGTGATGGGGAGGGAAAGAGGAGAAAGGGAGGTGGGAAGTTCCACAGTGGTGATGGGGAGGGAAAGAGGAGAAAGGGAGGAGGGAAGTGCCACAGTGGGAATGGGGAGGGAAAGAGGAGAAAGGGAGGTGGGAAGTGCCACAGTGGTGATGGGGAGGGAAAGAGAAGAAAGGGAGGTGGGAAGTGCCACAGTGGTGATGGGGAGGGAAAGAGGAGAAAGGGAGGTGGGAAGTGCCACAGTGGGGATGGGGAGGGAAAGAGAAGAAAGGGAGGCGGGAAGTTCCACAGTGGTGATGGGGAGGGAAAGAGGAGAAAGGGAGGTGGGAAGTTCCACAGTGGTGATGGGGAGGGAAAGAGGAGAAAGGGAGGAGGGAAGTGCCACAGTGGGAATGGGGAGGGAAAGAGGAGAAAGGGAGGTGGGAAGTTCCACAGTGGTGATGGGGAGGGAAAGAGGAGAAAGGGAGGAGGGAAGTGCCACAGTGGGAATGGGGAGGGAAAGAGGAGAAAGGGAGGTGGGAAGTGCCACAGTGGGGATGGGGAGGGAAAGAGGAGAAAGGGAGGTGGGAAGTGCAACAGTGGTGAAAGGGGGGGATGGTGAGGAAAAGAGGAGAAAGGGAGGTGGGAAGTGCCACAGTGGTGATGGGGAGGGAATGAGGAGAAAGGGAGGTGGGAAGTGCAACCATGGTGATGGGGAGGGAATGAGGAGAAAGGGAGGAGGGAAGTGCCACAGTGGTGATGGGGAGGGAAAGAGGAGAAAGGGAGGTGGGAAGTGCCACAGTGGGGATAGAGAGGGAAAGAGGAGAAAGGGAGGTGGGAAGTGCAACCGTGGTGAAAGGGAGGAATGGTGAGGGAAAGTGGTGAAAGGGAGGGATGGGGAGGGAAAGAGGAGAAAGGGAGGTGGGAAGTGCAACAGTGGTGAAAGGGGGGGATGGTGAGGAAAAGAGGAGAAAGGGAGGTGGGAAGTGCCACAGTGGGGATGGGGAGGGAAAGAGAAGAAAGGGAGGCGGGAAGTTCCACAGTGGTGATGGGGAGGGAAAGAGGAGAAAGGGAGGAGGGAAGTGCCACAGTGGGAATGGGGAGGGAAAGAGGAGAAAGGGAGGTGGGAAGTTCCACAGTGGTGATGGGGAGGGAAAGAGGAGAAAGGGAGGAGGGAAGTGCCACAGTGGGAATGGGGAGGGAAAGAGGAGAAAGGGAGGTGGGAAGTGCCACAGTGGGGATGGGGAGGGAAAGAGAAGAAAGGGAGGTGGGAAGTGCAACAGTGGTGAAAGGGGGGGATGGTGAGGAAAAGAGGAGAAAGGGAGGTGGGAAGTGCCACAGTGGGGATAGAGAGGGAAAGAGGAGAAAGGGAGGTGGGAAGTGCAACCGTGGTGAAAGGGAGGAATGGTGAGGGAAAGTGGTGAAAGGGAGGGATGGGGAGGGAAAGAGGAGAAAGGGAGGTGGGAAGTGCAACAGTGGTGAAAGGGGGGGATGGTGAGGAAAAGAGGAGAAAGGGAGGTGGGAAGTGCCACAGTGGGGATAGAGAGGGAAAGAGGAAAAAGGGAGGTGGGAAGTGCCACCGTGGTGAAAGGGAGGGATGGTGAGGGAAAGTGGTGAAAGGGAGGGATGGGGAGGGAAAGAGGAGAAAGGGAGGTGGGAAGTGCCAAAGTGTCACAGCCAACAGACAGCTTTTTCAAGAAGCTGCATCTTATTAGTGTGGGGCTAACTGACAGACTTGTACAAGCAGCTGTATTTAAACAGTAGTTATTAGCTAACTGACCCATATTTATATGGATTTGGACTGCAAGCTCTCATTTGCATGCTGCTGCATGGAATTCTGGGAGAGTAATAGAAACAATGTAAGGTCTGGATCATTTGCTGGAGACTGGATTTCTGATCTGTTTCAGAGATGTAAATGTACACAGAAGTGTATTATATAGTTACTGTGCTCTCAATGGAGGGATCTGTTACTTTTTTGTGCATAATAACTATAGCAATCATAATTTTAATATTTTTATACAGTGGAAACACTGTTGATTATATGCACAAAGAAAAAGGAAGGGAGCTACTATAAATTCTGTTCATGGCTCCCTTTTGAGCTTCTGAAGGTGGTGTGACCAATGGAGACAATAGCATACAGGTTAATAGCCCCATTTATATCAATTGGATAGTTTTTGTTCCATATGGTGTTGTTGGTTTACTCCAGAATTGTTCCTTTTGTGCTTTCTGCATGCAGTCCTATGTGTTTGCACTATTTTTTACATTTATTTTCTCAATTTATTTCAGGTGGCTAAGACTTCTGTCATTGGCTGGTAGAAGATAATTTGAGTTGAATCCAACAGCAGCAGAAGAGCCACAGGTTGCCTGCATATGCAGTATGGTTACTGGTGTAGGTCTGAGTATAAATAAAGGACATGCTGAAGGACTCAAGGGGTACTATCCTAGTAACATAGTTGATGAGGTTGAAAAAGACATGCGTCCATCAAGTCCAGCCCATGCCATATCACACCTGTTGATCCAGAGGAAGGAAAAAAAAACATTGAAACCACTCCCAGTTTAGCCCCAAGTGGATAAAAACATTCCTTCTTGAGTCAAAATGTCAGTCGGATATTTCCCTGGATCAACATCTTAGCTGTTTTGAAGCCGACTGTCATAATTCTCAATATTGTTCTGTGCTAGATTGTATTGTATTGTATATTTTTACATAGAAATTGACGGCAGATAAGAACCATTCGGCCCATCTAGTCTTCCTATTTTCCTACTATAAAAACCTCAAACCTTTTTTGGTCCTTGGTCTTTTCCTACGTTAAGGACAGCCTCATGCCTATCCCATGCATGCGTAAATTCTGTCACTGTATTAACTTCTACCACTTCTGCTGGTAGGCTATTCCACTTATCTAAAACCCTCTCTTTTATTTATATAGCGCCAACCAGTGTACTTGGCACTTTACAGTTTACGTTTAATATAGAAGGGGTACAATAAGTGCGGTGATTAGGTGCTTATAAAGACAATCATAAGGGGGAACAACAGGTGAGTATATATTAGGATAAAAGGTCCCTGCCCCATAGAACTTACAATCTATCCATTACTTTTTTGAAAGCAGTTATAGTATCTGCAAGCACAGCAAACAGAGGCAAAGAATTCTATAACTTTACTGCCTTTACTGTAAAAAAAACAAACAAAAAAAAAAAACTGCCTTTGTTTTAGTTCAAAGCACCTTTCTGCTAGTTTTAATGGAGGACCTCTTGTTCTTTGCTCAGCTATTTGAGTAAATAGTTCCTTGGAGAGTTCTTTGCATATTTGTAAATGGTAAATGGTCTCTTCTCTAATGTAAACAAACACAGTTTGGCTAGTCTCTCTTTATAACTTAGTTCACTTTTGTTGCATGTCTCCTCACTTTTTTCAGTTCAGTAATGTCTTTTTTGAGAACTGGTGCCCAAAACTATACTCTAGATGGTGCCTTACCAAGCATTCATATAAAGGTAGAATTATATTTCCATTCCATGCATCTACACCTCTTTTTATGCAGGATAGTACCCTATTTGCTCTTGTAGCAGCTGAGTGACTCTGCACACTGCTGTGAAGTCTGTTGTCTATCAGCACTCCTAAATCTTTCTCTAATGAGGATTATCCAAGTTGTTTCCCATTTAGTGTATATGTAGCATGTTAATTTCTACAGCCTAGATGCGTAACCTTACATTTATCTACATTTAACCTCATCTGACACTTTTCTGCCCATTCTCTCAGTTTATCCAGATATTTCTGCAGAGAAAAAACATCCAGCTCTGTATGTATTTAATTACACAGCTTAGTGTCATCAGCAAAGAATGAGAAGCTACTTTCAGTACCTACTTCTAGATCAATAATACACAAATTAAAAGGCATTGGGCCCAGGACTGAACCATGTGGTACCCTACTTACAACTTTAGACCAACTTTAAAAGGTTCCATTTACAACAACTCTATGCCATCTCTCATTTAACCAGCTCTCTATCCATGTACAGATATCACCTCCCAAACTGAAGCTTTTTAACTTATGCAGTAACCTGTTTTGAGGCACAGTACCAGAGGCTTTTGCAAAATCCAAGAATACTAAATTACCACCGTACGTACCCTTTTGTAAAATGCATGTAAATTGGTTTGAATTTAGGATCAAATCACCATCAACTATTTTACAGAAATATAGGGCCTTATTCATGCAGTGCAATTCTGGAGCAAAGAACCTGCACCACAGGGCTGAACTGAAAATTCTGTAAATTCCTATTGATTTAAATGCAATTTTTAACCCTTTGAATACTAGAGAGGTACCAAGCGCATTAAAAGGGGTAGTATACAACTGTAACAAGGAAGTAGTTATTGTTGTATCTTTATTACTCTAGCTCTTTACTCTTCCAAAGTCACTGCTTTTCTACAACTATGGTGATGTCACAGATTGATTTTATTTCACAAAGGATATCCCCATAGAGCCCAATGTAATCCTGTATCTCTGACACTCACATACCTCCCAACATTTCAAATTGCCAAAGAGGGACAGTTGTGTTTTAGGGGGTGTTGCTGGGGGTGTGACCGGTGGGCGGGGCATTAACGAGAATTTTCAGGCTGTTTCATGACCTATTGACACCTCCTTGTGTTACCTAATAAATGACTTATAACAAGGCCAAAGTATTTTATTTAAGCACACTAATTTATAAACACACATACTGATGTTTAAAGAAAAAATAATGTGAGTTTTATTGCTGTGGAGCAATCTGATACACTTATATACACACCACACAGTCTGATCTCCTAAAAAGAGGGACATTAGGGTGGGAAAGAGGGACAGAGGGATTTGGGCCAACAAGAGGGACTGTCCTTCCTAAAGAGGGACACTTGGGAGGTATGCATTCAGGTATCCACAGGTTGTAATAGCAACAACACCACCTGGCTATAAAACAGCTTGAAATTAAGCTATCAAAAAATGCCAAGTTGTCTTTTTTACTGATTTTTGAAAGAAACATCTTCTAGTATTGGGAGCACCTTTGTTTTACTATATAGGAAAAGCCCTACAACATACAGTATTTCTTCATTACTGGGTTATATATTGACCCTTTAAGTCAGCTTTTTTGTTCCCTCAATCCCCTCTATGGCACAGTTGATCTGTTCCAGAATTGTATCTTTAGCTTGATGAAAAAGCCCATATATTCACCATATCTGATTGTTATGTAAGAAGTGAAACTGATATTTTCTACTAATAGAAACACAACACTTACCTGTTCTATTCTTACAGCATTAACTATGATCTCGGTGACTCTTTCTTCTGTGGGCTTGTTCACCAAGTAACTGAAGACCAGACAGGCAAAATCACAATGAAGACCCTACAAGTGATGGAGTGAAAATGATTTTAATAAATGTAAGGGAAGGGTATATACGTTCCTCTTTAGACTTATATACTGCAGTGGATTTTCATTTTTTTTTATCCCTTTGAATGCTGGAAGTATACCCACCACATTGTAAAGCAAAGAGTTGGATACCATTTAATCTTGGTTACCTCTGTTTTATTGTATATTTATTGCAATCTCTAAATGAGGGATTTCATATTGCACATGGATTCTCTTCTTGCATTGTTGGAAGGTGACACTTTTCCAATGAGTTTTTCAAGAATAGAATGAGAATTTATTTCTTTGGTGGATTTTGAGGTTATTTAATTAACTAAATGCAGACTTTAGATGCAGATCTATAAATATTCACCTAAAACTTTAAACTGCTTACCGCTTACAATACTCCCATGTTAATACCTTTTTCAAGTTGAGGTTATGTGATAGTTTGGCCATAATATGTTCAAGCTTGCCTGTGACACTAAGGAACTACAATTTTAGTCACGTGCTAATATAATTTTATCATACCATATGGATTACATGTTGCACCTTTAGGCTTCAGTGAACTTCAGTTAGGCAAGGCCCTGCAGTGAGTGGGGGGGCACACCAGTAGGAGAACTCATTGAGTAAGTGAAGCCTGCAATACAGGGGAAACTTGTAGTGAGTGATCAGAGGCTGCCATTAAGGGAATACCTGTAGTGAGTGGATGAGGAAATTTCATAATTTTGGATGTGTTTACCTTATTATTCTAAGTTTTGAATCCATACCTGTAGACATTTTCCCCCAATTACTACTTAGTATGTGTTTACCTTATTATTCTAATAAGGTAAACACATCCTAAGTTTTCAATCCATACCTCACCGATTACTACTTACTGCATAAAGCGTGTATAAAACATTGTAACATAGTTGATGAGGCTGTAAAAAGACATCCTTCCATCAAGTCCAGCCCATATCAAATCACCCCTGTTGATCCAGAGAAAGGCAAAAGTCAGATATTTCCCTGGATCAACATCCTATCTGCACTGAAGCCTATGGTCATAATTCTCAATGTTGTTCTGTGCTAGCTAGGTATCCATTACTTTTTAAAACAGTTATAGTATCTGCAAGCACAACATCCCGAGGCAAAGTTTCCATAACTTTACTGCCCTTTCTGTAAAAAAGTCACTGCCTTTGTTTTAGTCGAGAGCGCCTTTCCATTGGTTTTAATGGCTGACCTCTTGCTCTGAGCTCAGCTCTTTGAGTAAATAGTTCATTGAACAGTTCTTTGTATTGACCTTGAATATATTTGTAAATTTTAATCATATCAACCCTTAGATGTATCTTCTCTAATGTAAACAAACCAAGTTTGGCTAGTCTCTCTTTACAACTCAGATCCTCCAATCCCCTTATCAGTTTTGTTGCACATCTCTGAACTAAATCCAGTTCAATAATGTTTTTTTTTAAGAACTGGTGCCCCAAACTAAACTCCATATTCTAGATGAGGCCTTACCAAGGATTTATACAGAGGTAGGGTAATATTAGCATCAAGTACATCTAAGTCTCTTTTTATGCAGGCTAGTTATTTGCTCTTGTAGCAGCTGAGTGAGTACACATTGCTGTGAAGCTTATTGTCTATCAGTACTAATAACTCTCTAATGAGGATTCCCCAAGTTGTTTCCCATTTAGAGTATTTGTAGCGTGTTGTTTCTTCAGCACAAATGCATAATCTTAAATTTACCTACATTACATGTCATCTGCCATCTTTCTGCCCATTCACCCAGTTTATCAAAATCCTTCTGCAGAGAAAAAAATATCCAGCTCAGTATGTATTTCCTTGCATAGCTTAGAGTCATCGGCAAAGATTGAGACGCTACTTTCAATTACTTTCCAATGTGTATTAAGTTTTCCATTTTCATTTACTGAGGTAACATGGACTGATTACAAGCTAATAATGACAAGGAATGATTATTAGAATATTATTGTCTGCATTATTAAACTTCTCCTACATTGGTTAACAGTTCAATATACTTAAAGTGCACCTGTCACGTAATTTAAGTTTGTATATGTGAAAACATAATCCAAACTGCCTATGTGTTATGTTAACCAAAAATCCAGCAGATGCACAGATTAGAAGGTGTCAATACTTATTATTTCTGAAAAAGTGAGTCTCTCTCACTGCAGCACAGAGTTTAATTAGCACATGAAACCTTTGTGAAAAGCTTAATTAGCCCAAATTAGCATTGCCATACAGATATAAAAGTAAATATACATCTGCTGCACTTTTGGATAACATGATACACAGGCAGTTTTTTAATGAAGTTTTCAAATATGCAAACTTGGATTCAAGGTGACAGGACCACTTAACCAATATTATTAGCTGAATAAATAACAACCAGATACTATACTAGGCTAAAGGAGTCCCCAATGCAAGTACATAACCAAAATAATGGATGGTATAATATAAACAATCAACTCTTATAGTTAAATTTATCATTAAAAAGGAAAATACAGGTCATAATAAAACTATGTCAACAAATACTGAAAAGCAAAAGTATAAAGGAAAATAAATGGAGTTTAGTCATTAGCCAGAAAATGTGTATATTTTAGTTCTTATTTTAGGTCATTAGTGAACGACTGGAGTTAAAAAACACAAAAACCTTACTTTCTCTTTGGAGAAGGATTCTGTACAAATCTCCATCCCTAATGCCCAGCTTAATGAGATCCTATTCCCAACGGCCTCAGATCGTCAGTTTTGCATTCGGATTACAATAAAATGACATGTGACAGATGTTGGCTTTTTCTTCTTCGTGTAGCTGTCATCAGGGCGTCTATCACGGTGATTTCCATGTCCTGGAAGTTGTGAGTGCTAGACATGAATGGGCACTCTTTGCACTCACCACAGACTAAGGACCCCTCTATATGGCTGAACTAGTATTATGACTAGAATTTGACAACTAACTGTGTATCAGAAGGTAGCCAGTATTTCTAGGGCTATGTATTGTCAATGAAATCCTCACTCCAATTACTGTCTGTAAATCCTTGTCTTGCTTCAAAATGGGCCAGTTCTTGTTCAGAAGGCTCACTTTTCAAAGGTCGCACACAAAAGAGCGTGTGACCACTTCACTCATTTCCCATGTCGCCATAATAATGTGGTGCACTCCCAGATCTAAAGTATACAATTATACAAAAAATGTTTTTTCTTTTGGGAAAAGAGAGCTAGAAGAGACAGAGAGACAGTCTCTCCAACTCACCCCCCCCAAAAAAAGGAAAAGAGACCTGATATTGGAGGCACACAGATAAGCATATAAAGTACAAAATATATAAATGCTTTATCGATCCAAAACAGAAGAAATACAATAACATCTAAAAACAATTAAAAAGATACATATGTAGGGGAAAAACAAGAGTTGCTTCAGCATATGCACTAAATGCAGAGTTGGAGCAAACTCTTGATTCCCATTAGCAGCTGATCCTAACGCGTGTTGCCATAGACAGCTTTGTCAGCCACGGGTTTACTCCAGCTCTGCATTTAGCGCTTTCCCCTTTGTTTGTACCCTGACTTTTCGATGGCAGCGAATTTCTTCGTTCTGAAGTTTTTTGATTTTTTGCTGTGGTCACTTAATTTTATTCTGAAGGACACTGATGTATATGTTTGATCAGATAGTTGGGATTGGTTTGTATTGTTGTAGATTGCACGGTCACTCTGCTAACTTGGTTCAGTGTGGATACTCCTGGATATTTTCCATTGAATGGGGTTACTCTTCAATCAAATGGGGATTGGACTGTTTTTCCAGAACTTATGTTGGTGCACTTATTTTTTTGCACTGTACGACTAACCTAGATTTTTTATATATTTATATTTATTTATATATCATGCATATGCTGAGGCAACTCTTGGTTTTCCCCTAGATATGTATCTTTTTATTTG
The DNA here is from genome assembly GCA_037306005.1 of Rhinophrynus dorsalis. Taxonomy (NCBI): domain Eukaryota; kingdom Metazoa; phylum Chordata; class Amphibia; order Anura; family Rhinophrynidae; genus Rhinophrynus; species Rhinophrynus dorsalis. The sequence goes on along the minus strand of CM074723.1, from coordinate 67,925,554 downwards.
TTTTTAGATGTTATTGTATTTCATCTGTTTTGGATCAATAAAGCATGTATATATTTTTTTGTACTTTATATGCTTATCTGTTTGCCTCCATTATCAGGTCTCTTTTCCTTTTTTGGGGGGTGAGTTGAAGAGACTATCTCTCTGTCTCTTCTAGCTCTCTTTTCCCAAAAGAAAAAACATTTTGTTAAATTGTATATTTTAGATCTGGGAGTGCACCACATTATTATAGTGATTATTGGTAAGCTCTTTACTTATCACCAGTGCCTGCTTATCCCTTTATGGTAGTAGCCATGATAAAAATGGTGACCAGAGAATCTCTCACTGCATGAAAGCACGAGATTCTCAGGTCACACTATGAAACATTGCAATCTAGCTCATCTACAGCTGCCACAGCCGAATACAGTGACCCTGTCAGAACAGCCTGATTATAAACATTACCTGCTGCTATGAAACATCGCCTGGTTTTCTGTAACACTTCTCATTTTTTAGCTCATTTTTCCTTTTTCAGTAATTTCACCGGTTCTACAGCCTTACATGTATAGGTATTTTATATGCCTCAACTAGGGATGTTTCAACAATTTTCTGTATATGTTTGAATAAATATTATTATTTCTCTCACCTGTTTGTATTTTGATATGCGCTTTTTATTATTTGAGGGAAAGTCTAGTGCTCTCATTGTTTCTATTGTTTCTTTCTTGTATTTTGTATTGCCCTGCGCACTACAGGGCGTTGGGATCATAGTGAAATAACTTTCTCTCATTTAATATATCTACAGCCCAGATAGGCCTGGGAGTTTGGTAGGCGTCATTGTTCCGTTAACTTTTCTGTTTTGGTTTGCATATATATATATATATATATATATATATATATATATATATATATATATACACACACACAAACACAACATTTTATATACCTTATTTTTCCTCCATAAATTATCCATTTCTTTTGTTCTGTGAAGAAACATTTAAATACTCTTTCCCTCCCTCCAGTCTCCCATGCATTCCAAATATCAGAAACACTCTATCTCTAGTAAGTGAGGATGCCCTCCTAACCTTCCTGCTCTCCTCCTCCTTTCCCTGCCATCACACAACTCACACTCAGGCACTCACACAGGACCTCACTGACACACTCGATCACACTCACTCTCTGTCACTCACTAAATCACACTGTCAAAATAAAATATAAAGTTGTGTAATGTGTTGTAAACAAAAAAAGATAATGTGTATGTGTGTGTGTTTGTATGTGTGTATGGAATATGTGCCAAAGTGTATTATGTGTTGCTATAGGTGTGCCAGCTCTCTCTCATTCTTCCTCGCTGGAATGAATGCTCCTCTCTCTCTCTCTCTCTTCTCTATCACTATCCTCACTCCTGGGTCCTGTGCTCTAGCTCATCAAAACTTGAAACACAGACAAGGTTATTCTTGGGGTATATACAGGTGTATTTGAATGTACTTGATACTTTGGTACATTGTGATTGGCTGTGAGTTTGATCTTGTGTTGCAAATGTTCAGATAAGGTTGACCATTATTTTTTCCTTTGTATTAGACGTATCGTACTTTAATTATCGGCTGACTGGGATGCACGGCGAGGTGGTAAAAGGTGCAAAGCAAGGTTTTGAGCTACGTGAATCTTTTGGACCTACACTCGTTATCCATACTAATCAACTACATACTGAATGATATATAAGTCAGAGATGGCTAACGTCCATTGGCCTTTGTTGACTTAACGACAGTTTTACCATCCTTCATTGAATTGAGGCCTAAGATGGGAATTAGGCATGGAGATATGGACAGAAAACTTCTCCAGAGAGAAAGTAGATTGATTTGTTTTACTCCAATCCACCACCACTAGTGATGAGCGAGCACCCCAATGCTCGGGTGTTCGGGTGCTCTGACCGAGCACCCCCTGAGGCTCGAGTGCTCGGCCGAGCACCCGAGCCCCATTGAAGTCAATGGGGCTACTCGAGCATTACACCAGGCACCCCCTGCTCTGATGAGGGGAGGGTGCCTGGTCCATAGGAAAATGGCAGAAAAGGATGGAAACACCACAGAAATGGTTCAGGGACAGCATAGGGAGGATGTCTGGATGCATCTTGGACTCCAACATCGCTGCTGGGAACGATCTTTCGCCCGTAGTACGCCATTTTTACAGACTGACCATAAAACACACAAAAAGGAAAATAAAAACGACTTTAGGCGAAAAATTGTTACCAAACAATATTTGCTGTATATTTACTTGTATATCATCTGCAAATTCTCCCAAAAATTTCCTTGATTTTCTGAAGTGAGGCCATGATTAAGAGGGAAACGTGCGCAGAGGCAAATTCTCCCAAAAATTTCCTTGATTTTCAGAACTGAGGCCATGATTAAGAGGGAAACGTGCGCAGAGGCAAATTCTCCCAAAAATTTCCTTGATTTTCAGAACTGAGGCCATGATTAAGAGGGAAACGTGCGCAGAGGCAAATTCTCCCAAAAATTTCCTTGATTTTCAGAACTGAGGCCATGATTAAGAGGGAAACGTGCGCAGAGGCAAATTCTCCCAAAAATTTCCTTGATTTTCAGAACTGAGGCCATGATTAAGAGGGAAACGTGCGCTGAGCTGACCATCTAAAACATTATGGGTGAGGGTCTGCTGCAGAGCTGACCATCCTAAACATTATATGCGAAGGCCCGCTAGTGAGCTGACGCTATAAAACATTATATGAGAGGGCCCGCTAGAGAGCTGACCCAATAAAACATTATATGAGAAGGCCCGCTGGTGAGCTGACCTATATAAAAATTGTCAAACAGGGCCCGCTGGTGAGCTGGCCCTATATAAAAATTATATCACAGGGCCCGCTGGTGAGCTGGCCCTATATAAAAATTATATCACAGGGCCCGCTGGTGAGCTGGCCCTATATAAAAATTATATCCCAGGGCATATGGAAGAGGAGGAGGAGGATGAGAAGATTAAGAGTCAACCATATACCCGTTTTTTGGGTGGAAGGGGTGAATGGGAATACAGAGTATTCCCATCATTGTAAATAACATATATAAAGTGAGTTTATGTTCCCCCGGGGCTTTCCTCCAGTGGAGTGGAGAAGTCAGGGGAAATCCAGGCCTTGTTCATTTTTATAAGTGTCAACCTATCAGCATTGTCGGTGGAAAGGCGGATACGCTTATCTGTTATGATGCCACCAGCAGCACTAAATACCCGCTCAGACAGAACGCTGGCGGCAGGGCAGGCCAGCACCTCCAAGGCGTAGAGTGCCAGTTCATACCACGTGTCCAGCTTGGACACCCAGTAGTTGTAAGGCACAGAGGGATCATTGAGGACGCTGACACGGTCTGCTACGTACTCCTTCACCATCTTCCAAAACTTTTCCCTCCTTGTGACACTAGGCTGCGCATCAGGGTGAGGGTGCTGGCGGGGTGTCATGAAGGTGTCCCACGCCTTGGAGAGTGTTGCCCTGCCTTTCTCGGAACTGCTGTGTGCTCCCCTTTTCTCCCCTTCTCTGTTGGCCAAGGTAGCACGTACTCTGCCGCCAGCGTTGTCAGATGGAAAATTTTGGAGCAATTTTTCAACAAGAACCTTCTGGTATTGCACCATTTTGCTTGTCCTCTCCACCGGAGGAATGAGAGATGAGAAATTCTCTTTGTAGCGGGGGTCCAGAAGGGTGAACACCCAGTAATCCGTGTTGTTTAAAATGCGTATAACGCGTGGGTCACGGGAAAGGCAGCCTAACATAAAGTCAGCCATGTGTGCCAGAGTACCAACAGTCAAGATTTCGCTGTCCTCACCAGGAGGATGACTCTCAATATCCTCATCCTCTTCCTCCTCTTCTGCCCACCCACGCTGAAGAGATGGAACTAAAGTTCCATGGCTACCCTCTGTAGCGGAGGCAACCGTGTCTTCCTCCTCCTCCTCCTCCTCCTCCTCCTCCGCCTCCTCCAATTGTCGCTGAGAAGACGAAGTGAGGGTGCTCTGGCTATCACCTTGTGTAAGCTCTTCCTCCCCCATTTCCACCTCTTCCACATGCAAAGCGTCGGTTTTAATTGTGAGCAGCGAGCGTTTCAGTAGACACAGAAGTGGGATGGTGACACTGATAATAGCGTTATCGCCGCTCACCATCTGTGTCGATTCCTCAAAATTGCGTAAAACCTCGCAGAGGTCTGACATCCATTCCCACTCCTCACTTCTGATTACAGGAAGTTGAACGGAGAGGCGACGACCGTGTAACAGCTGGTACTCCACTACTGCCCTCTGCTGCTCACAAAGCCGGGCCAACATGTGGAAGGTGGAGTTCCAGCTTCAACAGGCCGGCCGAAGCTGTAGATGACTTACGGAAATGTGCACACACGCGGCGCACCTTGGTCAAGAGATCATGCACATTGGGGTAGGTTTTTAGAAATCGCTGCACCACTAAATTAAATACATGCGCTAGGCATGGTACGTGTGTGAGCTTGCCGAGCTCCAAAGCCGCCACCAAGTTACGCCCATTATCACACACAACCATGCCTGGTTGCAGGTTGAGTGGCGAGAGCCACTGCTCGGTCTGGTGACTAATCCCCTGCAACAGCTCTGAGGCCGTGTGCTGTTTGTCCCCAAGGCAGATCAGCTTCAGCACGGCCTGTTGACGCTTCCCCACTGCAGTGCTACACTGCTTCCAGCTACTGGCTGATGGGGGAGTGGCGCTGCGTGTAGAGAATTTGGAGGTGGAAACGGAGGAGGAGGAGCCAATAACGTAGGTGCTGGCGGAAACCCTGATGGAGGTAGGGCCCGCAATCCTCGGCGTGGGTAGCACCCGTGCCATCCCAGGGTCCGAGTCGCTCCCAGCCTCCACGACATTCACCCAGTGTGCCGTCAGGGAAATGTAGCGTCCCTGGCCACAAGCACTTGTCCATGTGTCAGTCGTTAAGTGGACCTTCCCAGTAACTGCGTTGGTCAGGGCACGGGTGATGTTACGGGACACATGGTGGTGTAATGCGGGGATGGCACACCGGGAAAAGTAGTGGCGGCTGGGGACCGCGTACCGAGGGACAGCTGCTGCCATCAGGCTGCGGAAGGACTCAGTGTCCACAAGCCTAAATGGCAGCATTTCGATGGCCAGGAATTTGGAAAGGTGTGAGGTTAGTGCTATGGCCTGTGGGTGGGTGGCTGGGTACTTTCTCTTGCGCTCAAATGCCTGGGGTAACGACATTTGGACGCTGCGCTGGGACAGGGAAGTGGATGTGGTCGCTGATGGTGCTTCAGATGCTACAGGTGCAGGGCGGGAGGTATGCGGGCCTGCGCCTTCAACAGGCGATTGGCCGGCACCGAAAACAGGGGAAGAGGAGGCAGTGGTGTGGCCTGCAGACACAGATGGGCGATCCAGGCGTTCCTCCCACTTACTACGGTGCTTGGATGCCATGTGTCGGATCATGCTGGTGGTGGTGAGGTTTCTAGTGTTCATGCCTCGGCTCATTCTGGTGTGGCACAGGTTGCAAACTACAATTCTTTTGTCGTCCGCACTTTCCTTAAAAAAACGCCATACCGCGGAACACCTACCCTTTGGCAAGGTAGATTTACGCAAGGGGGTGCTCCGTGGAACATTTGCGGGCCGGTTTGGTGCGGTCCGCCTTCTTTCTGTAGCCACACCACTGCCTCTTCCAGCCTGTTGCGGTGCTGCAGATGGCTCACCCTCAGGACTGCTGTCATCGCTCGGCTCTACACCTTCCCAGGTGGGGTCAGTCACCTCATCGTCCACCAAGTCCTCCTCCACTTCCTCACTCTGATCATCCTCCTCAAGTCTTGATCCCACCACATACTCAGTCATTGACAACTGTATAACATTCTCCTCAACAAGGTCTTGAGACGGAAATAGTGGTTGATTTAATGGCAACTGTGTCTCATCATCATCATCATCATCCACTACTTCCTTTGACCTTAAATGCCGTTCACATCTGTCATCTTCTTGTGATTGGGTAGCCTCTAGAGGTTGTGAATCAGGGCACAAGATGTCATGTTCCTCTGCAAGCGTGCTTGGAGAGAGGGTCAAATGAAGGATTGGTGATGAGACGAGCTCCTCACTATATCCCAGTGTGGGATCACTTCTTTGACCAGACCGTGTATGGTGGGAGGAAGGATGATCAGAGTGAGGATTATGTTGACCAGACTCTTGGCTACTGAGAGTGGACTTGGTGGAAGACAGGGTGGTGCTTAACCGACTGGAAGCAGTATCAGCTGTCATCCAACCGACCACCTGTTCGCAGTGGTCGGACCTCGAGAGTGATGTCCTGCGACGCCCTGTAAAATTAGACATGAAGCTAGGTATGGTGGATGTCTTTCTTTCTTGTGCTCTGGCACCAGGCACAGTTTCTCCTCGTCCTGACCCGCGCCCTGAACTATCAGGATCACGTCCACTTCCCCGTCCCTTATTACCCGCCTTCTTCATCTTACACGGAATATGTGACTTTAATATTTGAGTTTGAAAACTTAACAGTATTTCTTACTATTCTGCAACTGTGCAGAGTACACAGAATAGGCTGCTAAACGGCGGTGACACACACTGAATGGAAAATGTGACTTTAATATTTGAGTTTGAAAACTTAACAGTATTTCTTCCTAGTCTGCAACGGTGCAGAGTACACAGAATAGGCTGCTAAACGGCGGTGACACACACTGAATGGAATATGTGACTTTAATATTTGAGTTTGAAAACTTAACAGTATTTCTTCCTAGTCTGCAACGGTGCAGAGTACACAGAATAGGCTGCTAAACGGCGGTGACACACACTGAATGGAATATGTGACTTTAATATTTGAGTTTGAAAACTTAACAGTATTTCTTCCTAGTCTGCAACTGTGCAGAGTACACAGAATAGGCTGCTAAACGGCGGTGACACACACTGAATGGAATATGTGACTTTAATATTTGAGTTTGAAAACTTAACAGTATTTCTTCCTAGTCTGCAACGGTGCAGAGTACACAGAATAGGCTGCTAAACGGCGGTGACACACACTGAATGAAATATGTGACTTTAATATTTGAGTTTGAAAACTTAACAGTATTTCTTCCTAGTCTGCAACTGTGCAGAGTACACAGAATAGGCTGCTAAACTGCGGTGACGAACACAGAATGGAATATGTGACTTTAATATTTGAGTTTGAAAACTTAACAGTATTTCTTCCTAGTCTGCAACGGTGCAGAGTACACAGAATAGGCTGCTAAACTGCGGTGACGAACACAGAATGGAATATGTGACTTTAATATTTGAGTTTGAAAACTTAACAGTATTTCTTCCTAGTCTGCAACTGTGCAGAGTACACAGAATAGGCTGCTAAACTGCGGTGACGAACACAGAATGGAATATGTGACTTTAATATTTGAGTTTGAAAACTTAACAGTATTTCTTCCTAGTCTGCAACTGTGCAGAGTACACAGAATAGGCTGCTAAACGGCGGTGACACACACTGAATGGAATATGTGACTTTAATATTTGAGTTTGAAAACTTAACAGTATTTCTTCCTAGTCTGCAACGGTGCAGAGTACATAGAATAGGCTGCTAAACGGCGGTGACACACACTGAATGGAATATGTGACTTTAATATTTGAGTTTGAAAACTTAACAGTATTTCTTCCTAGTCTGCAACTGTGCAGAGTACACAGAATAGGCTGCTAAACTGCGGTGACGAACACAGAATGGAATATGTGACTTTAATATTTGAGTTTGAAAACTTAACAGTATTTCTTCCTAGTCTGCAACGGTGCAGAGTACACAGAATAGGCTGCTAAACGGCGGTGACACACACTGAATGGAATATGTGACTTTAATATTTTAGTTTGAAGACTTAACAGTATTTCTTCCTATTCTGCAACTCTGCACAGTACACAGAATGTGCTGCTACACTGTGGCGAAGCACACTGAATGGAATATGTGACTTTGATATTTTAGTTTGAAGACTTAACAGTATTTCTTCCTATTCTGCAACTCTGCACAGTACACAGAATGTGCTGCTACACTGCGGCGAAGCACACTGAATGGAATATGTGACTTTGATATTTTAGTTTGAAGACTTAACAGTATTTCTTCCTATTCTGCAACTCTGCACAGTACACAGAATGTGCTGCTAAACTGCGGCGAAGCACACTGAATGGAATATGTGACTTTGATATTTTAGTTTGAAGACTTAACAGTATTTCTTCCTATTCTGCAACTCTGCACAGTACACAGAATGTGCTGCTACACTGCGGCGAAGCACACTGAATGGAATATGTGACTTTGATATTTTAGTTTGAAGACTTAACAGTATTTCTTCCTATTCTGCAACTCTGCACAGTACACAGAATGTGCTGCTACACTGCGGCGAAGCACACTGAATGGAATATGTGACTTTGATATTTTAGTTTGAAGACTTAACAGTATTTCTTCCTATTCTGCAACTCTGCACAGTACACAGAATGTGCTGCTAAACTGCGGCGAAGCACACTGAATGGAATATGTCACTTTGATATTTTAGTTTGAAGACTTAACAGTATTTCTTCCTATTCTGCAACTCTGCACAGTACACAGAATGTGCTGCTAAACTGCGGCGACGCACACTGAATGGAATATGTGACTTTGATATTTTAGTTTGAAGACTTAACAGAATGTGCTCTAATCTGCAACTTTGCACACTAAACAGAATGTGCTCTAATCTGTAACTTTGCACACTAAACAGAATGTGCTCTAATCTGCAACTTTGCACACTAAACAAAATGTGCTCTAATCTGCAACTGTGCACACTAAACAGAATGTGCTCTAATCTGCAACTTTGCACACTAAACAGAATATATATATATTTTTTTTTTTTTTTTTTTTTTTTTTTTCCCCACACAAAATAACCTGCTGCCCCCACACACAGTAGTCCTAAAAAGGACTTTTGGTTCTTTTTTTTCACAATTTTCCTTTTTTTCCTCCCTACACTGACTTTCCCTTCCTATCCTCAGCTCTCCCTGGCTAAGACTGAGCCGAACTCGCTGTCAGGTGCTATACAGCACCCGACCACGGGTTCTGGCCAGCCAATCAGTGTAATGCCAGCAGCCAACATGGCTGCTGGCATTACACCAATGTCAGAGCCTCCCTGCACGTTTATTGGCTGCGCAGCAGCCGCAAAACGTGCGGGGAGGAGACCCGAACATGGCGGGCGAGCACATGCGGTACTCGTACGAGTACCGCCATGTGCCGAGCAGAGCGATGCTCGAGCCGATCCGAGCATCGGCCGAGCATGCTCGCTCAACACTAACCACCACTAATGGCCTGAATGAAAAATTAAACTGTACAGGCTTTCTGGACCAGCAATGACTAAATGCAGTGTACCATTTACTTTCCTTTATGCTTTTGCTTTTCAATATTTGTTTACATGGTTTTATTGCAACCTTTTTTTTCCTTTATTGGAATTTAACTGTAAGCATTGATTGTTTATAGTATACCAACCATTATTATGGTTATACACTTGTATTGGGGGCTCCTTTTCTCTGTACCAGTACTGGTATCTGGCCATTATTGAGTCAACTCTTAAGGGTAAGTGTACCTTTAATGCACCAAGAAACGCTATCTTGTATTTACGTTGTTTTCTTATTCCAATACAGCATCCTTTAGTATGGGATAGAGAATGGTGATCCCATCACCACCTTTTGGTGACATCATTCAAATGTCTGGAGTTTATAAACCATAGTTCAGGGCTCAAACCATGTCCTTGTTGAAGCCAAGAGCTGAATGACACATTGGGCTTTTACATTACCTCTTGTACCCCACCCTACCTACCAGACCCTTCATCGTTTGCTCCCATACACCAGATATACAGGTGATACTTAGCTCTTCTTCTTTACAATGGGACTTTTAACTGTACTGTCCTCTTCTTTAGGGCTTTTTCTTGCTTTTATATTGTCACAGTTTTTGAAGTACCGTTTAAAAGAAAGATAATTTGAACCATAACTTTCCTTTATGAATAACACGTTGCTTTGTGACTAGGTGGAACATGAAACTCAATGGGGATTTGAGCACTGTAGCTAATGCCGCTTATTCTACTTTGCACCTTTTTAGAAAATCACTCACCTCATCCCTACTTATGAGTTCATTGGAGAAGGTAAGTCCAGGCATGAGGCCTCTCTTCTTTAACCAGAAAATAGCTGCAAAGGATCCAGAGAAGAAAATTCCTTCTACTGCAGCAAAAGCTGCCACCCTTTCTCCTGGAGAGAGATATAAAGCAATGAGCTCTACGTACTCATTACAAAAACACTGAGTGCCAGAACACCAATACCATGTAACAAAATGACACCTTGCAACAGAGCAACACCAGCCAAATTGAAACTATTCTACTCATGGTGAATATGTCATGTTACATTTAATATGTACCCTCATCTAAATCTGTATGACAGGGGCATTGCTAGGTACTGTTTTAGGAGATAACACACCAAATCTCATGCTTAAAGCCCCTGGTCTTGATACCAGCTTGTGACGTGTAATGGTGGCAACACCCCTTAACTAAAGACCAGAGCTGTGCACAACACATTGTGATGCAATGCAATGCACACCCATTTAGTCCTTAAGGGGTTAAATTAACAATGAAATTTGGCCGCACAGTGCCCCAATAATACTAGGCCTGGGTCCTTTGGAAGAAATCACTATATATTTTGAGACCCTATCAGCTTTCCTTCTCTATGATGAACAGCAGGGGTGAATATACAATAAACCAGTGTTTCTCGGCCAGGGTGCCGTGGCACTTTGGTGTGCCATGGACATCCAGTTAGGGTGCCCCATTTTATCTATAAGGCTTTGATGAAAATGTGAATGTAGAGTTACAATTGTATGTTTATAGAAATTACTATGCACAATATGTTATTTTTATTTGTAACCTTTATTACACCGTTGACAAATGACATAAAATGATAGGTGTGCCCCAAAAATTCCATACTGCGTGTTAGGGGTGCCTTGAGCAAAAAAAGCTTGAGAATCAATGCAATAAATAAACAATAAATGTATATGAAAAAATAGCAATGAACTTTAAATACCACACAGATCAGTCTGCTACTCACAGTCCTCTGCTCACAGCCTTCTATTCCATGTTATCTCCTCCTTCTATTCCATGTTATCTCCTCCTTCTATTCCATGTTATCTCCTCCTTCTATTCCATGTTATCTCCTCCTAGGGGGAGATTTAGCCCTCTGAGTGCCTGAGTGGTATCCAACACATTGTGTGTCAATGATTTAGATACCTCTCTGGCAGTCAGAACTGCATTTTAAAATCTTCAGACAAACAGGTTTTCCTCTAGAGCTGCCTTGTATTGGGCTCCATTGATCTTGCCTTCAGTCTTGATCAGTTTCCCAGTCTCTGCCAATGATGTTCCCAGGGCGAAGGGCAGTATTGATTTGTTCCACATTTAGAATTTTCTGCTAAAGCCTAAATGTTACATTTTGGTCTCATTAGACCAAAACAACATTTTCCACATGTTTGCTGCAATGACATTCTTGTCACTATTTGTCTACAGCTTTGTAGAGCGTTCAGGTGATAATTGTCCCATGGTCAGTTGCTCCCATCTCAGCTATGGACCTCTCCAGTCTCCAGCTCCTTCACACCCTCCTGGGTTTCCATGTGTCTGTATTTGCCAGGACATGTTCTTTTTTGGTGGCTTAAGAGTCTGTCTGCCTAGAATTGTAAAGTATGAATTTACTTGTATTAGAGAGCAGGGGAACTTTATTTCAACTCTCTATTCCATGCTCTGTTGTGAATTTGGGAAACTTCCCCATACTCATCACAACTTCCCCAAGCTCACTTCTGTAAATGAGCACCAGTGCTGCTCGCTGCCATGCTGTGTTTCGGTGTTCAATGCCTTTTTTTGGACCAACACTGGCAATCAAGTCACTAACTTCTAGTAATGCTAAGATTCTTACTGCTGCTGTCCTCCAATTCATGAAAAGGTTTTGTAAGATCCATACAGGAAAAATATGTATTAATTTAGCACATTATTTTTTTTTGTCATTTCTTTTGCAATGCGAGCTCACTCTTCCAGCATCGAAAGGGTTAGATATTAAAATAAATCTATTGTCTACTGTGTGGAGTTGCAAACACTCTGAATAAAAGTCCTAGTGAGGAAAGTTCCACCAATGCTTCTTCAGAACCCTGTAAGCATGATGTCCTATAGTTCAAAGCCAATGTCCTTGTACAAACTGAAACAGATTAGTTGCTTATCCTAGTACCCGACTAGGATAAGCTTCCGTGGGTTCATCATTCCAGATATTAAACTACCAGATATCAGGCAAAGATGAAACAATAGATTCTTACTGAAAATACCACAACCTTGGGTTGTTGGAGAATGACCTAGACCTGTGCCCACTCCATCAACAGCACAGAGACTTAATCACACCCTTGTGGCACAGGTTACAACTTTTACAGAGCCTGAAGCCCCAACTTAGTCGTGTCAACATGGTTCCACCTTCTGAGTTCCAGAGGGTCCAACTACTAGTGCAGATGTCTCTAGAATACATGGGGTAAAAAGGTTGATACACTGGACACCTGCCCAACAGTGAAAGGGTCAAGTGCATAACCCACTTGCCTTGAGATTTTAAAATGCAATTTCATTCAATTAATCCCAATGTGTTTGGTTCAGTCATCAGCCCACAACAAGTTTGTTTATGGCATCATATCCTGCTTTACTACATTATTAGTTGTCAATCTGTACTGAACATAACTGCTTTGATGCTCAGATCTGATTCTAAGAAGGGAGAGTTTCTGTGTAACTGAAAAACCTCCATTATAAGGGCAAACCAAAACGGGTTTCCCAGCATCCCCTCCAACTGCATTAGTTTGCCCGTATGATATCAGAAAATGACAAAACTTTAACTTCCCGATGATAGGAAATGTATGTTTCTGTTGGGATAGTTTGGGAAGGGCAACCTGCATCTTGTTGCTGTCGGACTACTTCTATCATCCTCTGCCAGCCTTGAGCTGTTGTTGGAGTACATCTCCCAATTCTTATTGTCCAGCAGAGTATGATGGTAATTGTAGTCCAACTACAGCTGGAAGACAGCCATAGTTTATGGATGGAGGCATTAACAAAACAAAATGTAGGTAATGTTATTGTACAATTATTTTATTTTTTAGGAAAACCTTGTTTAAAAATCCTTACACTACTCTGGCAGTCAGTCTGCCTTTGTATATGTGTTTAGCTAAAAGTTAACAATAGTCACAAGGAAAACTAGTAACTTACCAAAGGTAGCTTTCCTATCAGATATCCACTGCAAGGCCCACTCAGCTTTCCTTCTTACACAGGGCAATGTTTCAATGGCATTAAATAAGAAATCTCTGTAATAAAACAGTAAAGATGATTACTTCTTAGATCCCTCTTACTAATATACAGTGGACTTCCCGTCTACTCTCATCAGTACTAAAGCTTTTGCACTTCCCATCTACTCCCATCGGTACTAAAGCTTTTGCACTTCCCATCTACTCCCATCGGTACTAAAGCTTTTGAACTTCCCATCTACTCCCATCGGTACTAAAGCTTTTGAACTTACATACAGTGAACTTCCATTCTACTCCCATCGGTATGAAAGCTTTTAGACTTCCCATCTACTCTCACTCATCAGTACTAAAGCTTTTGAACTTCCCATCTACTCCAATCAGTACTAAAGCTTTTGAACTTCCCATCTACTCCAATCAGTACTAAAGCTTTTGAACTTCCCATCTACTCCAATCAGTACTAAAGCTTTTGCACTTCCCATCTACTCTCATCGGTACTAAAGCTTTTGAACTTACATACAGTGAACTTCCATTCTACTCCCATCGGTATGAAAGCTTTTAGACTTCCCATCTACTCCCATCGGTACTAAAGCTTTTGAACTTCCCAGCTACTCCCATCGGTACTAAAGCTCTTGCACTTCCCATCTACTCCAATCAGTACTAAAGCTTTTGGGCTTTCCATCTACTCCCATTAGTACTAAAGTTTCAGAACAGTGATACAGTGCATAAAAGATACAAGATAAAAAAAGATAGCATACAGAGCACTCAGTGCTGCAGGAAGAAAATTACATTGTATCACTATCCTGCTTATATGGTTGACTGACCAGAAATCTTCTAGGAAACAGATTTAGGGAGCTTGCTGTCAGGGAACGGGAACAAAAACTATAGTAATAAAAATTATATGCAATTTGATTTTCCATATCATGTACTTGCAGAATATTAAAAATCAAATGAGATATTGTCTCTTCAATACCTTAATGGCAATCAATGTGTCAGGACAATCACGCAAATCCTTTCTTTGAGGACTGAGGATGGTCCTGGCATGTTATAGGTTAAAAATCATAGGGTGCCTCAGAGTGCACTGTGATCATATCAGGAAGATTGTTGCTTCAGTCATCCATCCAATCCAGTAAGGTTCTAAACATGTGATCGTTGCTGTAGTGAATCACATGTGCAAGTGGAGCCAAATGACAAAGGTAATGTTTGGAAATATTGCCTTTGTAACTCTTCTCTGCCTCTCTCCTCCTCACTCTGATCGTGAGGCAGAGAGCGATAGAGAATGCTGCTACAGTGTATTCAGTGCAGTTCCTGTAATAAAATAACTCTTTCCCTTTTTGTCAGGGACTGTGAATACAGGGATAATGGTACAATATAACACTACCTCTGGTCTTTTTTGTGCAGGGATAGGGATATTAGGAAAATCTCACCTTCTGGACACTCATTTCACTGTATGCTACTTAAGTCACCCCATAGGGGTCCCCAAGACATCATTCCTGACATCTGGGGATTCTGCTAATTCAACACCACGCTGCTTCTTACAACAGTTGTAGCTTGGCGCTCTCTGATCAGACTATGTGTCTATTTATGAATGGAGCTAGGAAAAAAAGTAGATGACACTGCAGACCTCAATGTGCGATATACATAAAATAGCCTTATTCACGAAGCTGAGACCAGACATCCTTTACCCCTGGCTGTAAGTAAAACTATTACCGTCTTAGAGGATCTTTAATGTAGGTTTCTATAAGGAGACTGTACATTTCTGAATGAATATTCTCCATGAGAATCTGGAAGCCATAAAAACAGCGAGCTTCAGGGACCTGCACCTCTTGGCTGAACCTTTGCACCTGGGTGAGAAAGAATACAACCGAATAAGAAAACAGAGTTTTTACAGCTATTGTTGGACTGCAACTCCCTTCATACACTAGCACACATAAGATAATGAAAACTGTAGTCCAACAACAGAAGAGAAACAGTTTTCCCATCTCTGCCTTAAAATGGAACACTAATTTTGTAACAAATAAGTGATTTTGAAAGAGCTTTAAAAATCATATATATGTTGATCATTTTTAATTTCAAACAATGACTTATATTTAGCTTTATTTATGTGTCAGTTAGTACAAGTCTGACAGGCACTGGCACACTGCTCCCCATCCTAACTGCTACTTCCTACCAGGAAATACTAGGTCATGTGCATAAACTAACACAAAAATAAAGCTAAATATCTCATAACAGCAATTGGCTGACAATGATGGGAGTTGTAGTCCAGCACAGGTGGAGAGACACACAGATTGTCCACCTATCATCATTAGGGATTTATGCACTTAGGAAAAATGCAGCAATTTTGACGCAACCAACTGTACAACATGGCAGTGTTTACCAGACTGTGGTACTAGTTCCCATGGGGGTACCTGAGACACAAGCAGGGGGTACTTCCCAAAATGAGGGCCTGTCCTAAGTATAGATGTGTCAGGCTGGCCCTCAACAAAATTATGCAAGATGTGCAGTGGCTGTGCTAGCATAATGTGGGTGAGAGGCATGTCTATAGTGTGGGCATGTCCCTTGGATTGAAAGAGAGAGTGTCTATGACTGGGTGAATGGTGTGTGAGAAGCTGTTAGTGTATGTGTGTGTGTGTAGCTCTGTGTGTGTGTGTGTGACAATAGCACAGACTGCTCTAATTTCCTTGTTTGGTCTTTTTATTCTCATGTGAATAGTATACATTCATTTCTAAATAATAATTACATGTCATAGGGATAGGGTATGATCCAGCAATAAAAACAGACACATCTATTGGTGGGGATAACAGACCAGAGCTTTATTTAACATTTTATTCACATAATGTTATTTTCCTTACTCAAACACCACAATAACAATGAACAATAACCAATACTCTTTTAATTAAACTGACAGTCCTTGCCAATCCATTTTCCTTGAAACCAAGCATGGCCAAATTGTACAGGCTCATGCTAAAATTCCCACCTTCTTCAGCACTACCGTTGATCCCAAACATTCCTCAGCACTTACAGCTGATTCCCCATTTTCAGCACTTACAGCTGATTCCACCATTTCAGCACTTACAGCTGATTCCACCATTTTCAGCACTTACAGCTGATTCCCAATAAATTACCCCATTGGCCATCCACTTTAGGTCCAATAGGTAACGTCACCTCCCGCGACCTAAGTCCGGGGCAAACTCTCAAAGGGCTTCCACCCGAGGATAAAATCCCTTAACTTACCACCTCATTTATCAATCACTGAAAACCATGCAAGGACTATCCGCCAAGCAGAAAAACACACAACCACATCCTCTGAAACAAGGGGCGGGCGGGCGGGACGCTTCCTCTGTCCTTTCTTCTTTACACAACAGCTCACTTCCTGTCTCTAGCACCTTTTAAACCCTTAACCTCTTGCTCCTCCCTAACACACACACCCACAAACAACTTCCTTCCTGAATCAACCCTCCCCATGACATGCTTCCCCTCCGCTAACCTGCGGTCCACTCCGGGGAATTTCTAGAAATTGTGTATTGGACTTCGAATTAAATAAACATTCCCATAGATTTAAAGGGCAGTTATCAAATGATACTCATAACTCAGACTTAGTAAAAAGTGTGAGGATAGAATTTGTAGCCCCAAAATAACTCCTTTGGTAGAATCAGAAAACTGACCCCTCGATTAGAAATTATAGACCTGCTGTGTCTGCCTCTTATGCCTGATACAGAGAGGTTATAGACACCGGCACTGTGCAGAACAATAGCTAAACTGCTAGACTTCACTTTTACAGTTTAGTCCCTTCTCACACAACCAATGGGAATGCTCTGTGGGTCTCTTTCCTTATCCCCACTCTGTGGAAAACATTGGTTTCACAATGCATCACCAACTTCATCTGTGGATCTGTTCCCAGGGAGCAGATATACTGATGGTGCACTATCCTAATGACAATTGCCCTAAATAGGATTTAACTCCTTGAAAGCATTGGAACCCAATTTGTGAGAATTTTTACTTTTCATTGATCCCCTGTTGTGCAGTTGGTTTGCTCCAGAATTACTCCTCTTTTGTACATATCGAAATACAATTACATTTAAGTGGCGGAACTACTGCCAGTGTAAGACACTTGGCCCAGTGCTAAATGGGGCCTGTAGAGCTGGGTGCAGCCCAAGTCATCCAAAGCTCATTGGCCCCATGTCAGACTGGGGCCTGATCTTGCCCCTCTTCCTGCCCTTTAAAGCAGAAGGGGCTGCATGGTGTACCGAGAGGGCGGAATTGACAGAAATACTATACACGTCAGCCAGCTCGGGAAGTGCAACTCACTGCTCTGATTGGCTGTGCTGGAGACGGGACCTGCAGCCTGCCAGTATACTTACTTCTTGGCCTGACACTGTGCATGTGGGCTGCCATTTTTTATAGAAGCCTGAACTGACCATGGCCATTGAAGCTGTTCTATAATATCTTATTCACTCTCAGATAATGTGACTAGATCCCATGTTTAATGTGGGACACTAATGAAAAACACACATTGAAGGGTTGCACTACTTTCTTTGCAGTCTAGTAGAATGAAAATGAAATAAGCATCACACATTAAAATGGTGATCTGGTTACATTAATAGATGTGCTTTAATGAATAAAGCATATTAACCCTTTTAACAAACAGAGGGGAATGCAAAACATTTCAAAGCAATGTGTTGCATACTCCTCTGGTCCTTAAAGGGTTAAACTAGTGCACATTTGTGTTTAGTTATAAAAAAAACATACCAGATTCTCATTCACTATCCCATCACTAGCCGCGAAGAAAGCCAACATATGGGAAATGAAATATTTCTCCTCTGACTTCAACGTATCCCAATGAGATAGATCTTTGGAGAGATCAACCTAAAAGTATAGAAATGCAGTTACCTAAAATGTTAAATATTTTAGCCTGATAAATTCCCCCCTAAGAGATATCACAAAACACCAAACAAAATAGCAAACTGAGAGTGGGGTTCCAGTTGGACAGAATCTTGCCTCTCTTTGCACTATACTGTCCCCTATAAGATCAGAGAGAGAGAGACAAAGCTACAGCATTCCAATTATACCAAAGGTGCAAAACCTGTGGCTGTTTTTGGACTATTTGGCCGGCTGAGAATAATGGGAGTTATAGTCCAACAACAGTTGGAGAGAAGCAGATTGGCCAACCCTGGCCTAAGCAAAAGCAACTACAATGGGGGAGACATAATTAAAGAGACAGTAACATTTAATACTGAAAAAAAGTATATTGCTCTGTTTTTCCTGCTGAGGAAAATCAGTTACGGCAGCTGAAACTTGCATTTTTGAATGCAGTACCTCCAGTGGAGCTGTTTCTACAGCATCTTATGGAGGTTTAACTGACCAGAGCTGCCCATACACTGTTATAGCAACAGCACCACTGTAAAAATTCAGGCCATGGAGGGATTGTACCAAAATAATATAATTTTGAGCTGTAAAAACTTTAGAATAAAACATATCTCAGTTTTAAGCATTATTGTTCCTTTAAACAAAACTTTGTTATTGTTATTTAAAGCGGAACTTTCACCCAAATAAAAATAGATTTAATCTGATGGCTCTCAGTCTACTATTTTTAACGGCTATATTTATTTTAACAAAATCGGCATATCTAGAAAGTTATTTAATGTAAAAGAAATACCTGGTGACGTCCTTCCGCTGCACACTACGGTACACTTTGCACCGCTCTGCTCTCCAGCCCATCCCGTTGCCGGCCAGAGCCCACCCACAACCATTACCATGTCCCTAATTGTGTAGCGTGCTCCATTCATATGCGCATGTCCTACACATGCAATGCAGGCTTATTACTGAAGAATGCTTTTTGTTTGGACGGAGAGCGCTGCCAATCAAGCGATGCCGCATTAACATGGCAGTGCTCACCCTTTTGTTAACGGGCAGAAAGAGTGGCAGATTTTAAAGCGGAACTTCAACATTCTTGCTTCACAGCCCCCATCGCTGCATATCTTCCCGATACGCATAAAATCTGAATATATTCTTATATTTACCCAGGATTTAAAATCTGCCACTCTTTCTGCCCGTTAACAAAAGGGTGAGCACTGCCATGTTAATGCTGCATCGCTTGATTGGCAGCACTCTCCGTCCAAACAAAAAGCATTCTTCAGTAATAAGCCTGCATTGCATGTGTAGGACATGCGCATATGAATGGAGCACGCTACACAATTAGGGACATGGTAATGGTTGTGGGTGGGCTCTGGCCGGCAACGGGATGGGCTGGAGAGCAGAGCGGTGCAAAGTGTACCGTAGTGTGCAGCGGAAGGACGTCACCAGGTATTTCTTTTACATTAAATAACTTTCTAAATATGCCGATTTTGTTAAAATAAATATAGCCGTTAAAAATAGTAGACTGAGAGCCATCAGATTAAATCTATTTTTATTTGGGTGAAAGTTCCACTTTAATTATTTTATGTTTTTTGGAAACCCCTCTCCATAATTTCTAGTTTTGCCTCTGAATCATATACATGTAGCTTCCAGCCCCCATACCAGCAGCAGGTGTTTTTCATATGATGTGAAAACATGACCATAGCAAGGCTGTTTTACATTTTCTAACTAGTGTTAAACAATGTGTGAGATGTATATGACACCATACTTCCTCCGCAGTCCAAAATGAAGCTTGGGCCTTCTTATACATTTTCCAGATATCTGGGTACTGGATTGGGAAGATGACAAAGCGGCGTGGATTTTTCCTAAGAAATGGCTCATCTTCATCACTGTAGCCATTTGCCACAATCTATCATGGAAAAACATTATATAATAAATACAAACAATTGGCAGAGTTGGAACAGCCCATATCTCTTCAATGGAACTAACAATATATAGCGATTAAGGTGACGCTTTCAAAATCTATGTTAGCCATTTTATGTAAAACAATAGATTATGAAATACATATCTTTATGTATCAGTTTATGTAAGTTAGATATTACTGGTCAAAGTGCATGGAGCTACTTAACATATTAAGGACCAGAGGGGGCATTGCACACCCCTCTGGTCCTTAAAGACTTCAGATTATCATGCACAGTTGGCAGAGTTTATGTCCTGTGGTCCTGCTACCAACTGTCATTTCTGCCTCCATGGACTTAACATTTTTAATCAGTCCAGGATGTTATCTCTTGAACAAAGACACAGACAAATGCATAGGAATCATTAGGGTTTTTTGCCTATAATAATTTAAATTTAATTTAATATTAGGTGAATTCCAGCAAGTGCTCGCCAACATATGTTTATTATTCTTGCCCCCAATATGTATTTCAACACAAAGGGCCACTACAATCCTACTGGACCCTTCATTAAAGGGCAGCTATCATATAGTTCTATTGGAAGGTCTGCTCCCCTGAGAACAAACCTACTGATTAACCCCTTAATGACCCATGACAGTCCTGGCACGTCATGGGTTGGATGTGCGATAAGGACCCATGATGAGCCAGGACCGCAAATGGATTTCAGGGCTTCCCGTGTGGCTGCACACCATTTGGGGATTGGTTAAACATAAAAAAGATGCTCCATGGTCCTTAAGTGCCGACTGCGAGCGCACACGGCCGGTCCTTAAGGGGTTAAGCCAGGGCTGCTTTGCCCCCAATAGACCAGCTGTAATGGGCTTGAAAGACCAATACAGAGTATCTGTGGCAGCTGTGTAAAGACACAATCCAGGAGTTTGGGGCTGAGAACCACAGACATCCAGTTTGTGTTCCAGCAGACTGAAGTCACTTTTCTGATTCCCCCGAATAACTGATAGGCAGTAGCTGGTTAGCTGCACAGAGGCCCAAGGTTTTTTATTTATTTATTTATAACAAAGTCTACTTCCGTTGGATCTTTCTTAGTACATTTTTATAATTGCCCTTTAAAGGTTTAGTAATGTTTCATTAGACCAGCTAAGATTGTTCTTTATAGTTAATACTACTGATCTCCGATGTTGCCACCCTTCATTACTTTCTAGTTACACTGAAATTATATTGTGAAATGTACCCCTCCTGCCCCTTTTCCCGATGTCAGTCTTCTTTGGCTCAGATCTGAGAATGGATCACAACGAGGGACAATCTTCAGTCAGTATCAGGAAAAACCTACCCTCATTCCTCAAGTAGCGCAGGGTTTTCCTTATACTGACAGAGGGAAGATTGTGCCTCATTGTGATCTGTGACCCATTTTCAGATCTGAGGGAAGTGGTATATGCTCTGGAAAAGGAAAGGCAGGGGTAAACTTCTATACTTTTATATAATTTCAGCGTAACTAGAAAGTTATGAACAGTGGCCACATCGGACATCAGTACTATTAACTATAAAGAACAATCTTAGCTGTGGTTCTAATGAAATATTACTAACCCTCTAATATATTCTGTACTGCGCTTTAACGGTTGCTTTACATAGAGGCGTACCTCTACACCTCTTTATTTACCCTGTCACTACCAAATAGTGCATATCCTTCTAAAGAAGAGGTAGGCAATCTTTGGCTGTCCAGTTGTTGGGTAATACAACTCTCATCAGCCCCAGGCAGTTCCAGTTATTTCTATGAAAATTATATGGATCATTCGTTGTAATATGTTACAATTTCCCCCTTTTACCAGCCAGACAAGCATTTGGAAGTGATAGCAAAACGCCTGTGTTCTTGCCGCTCTGCCAATGAAGAGACAAGATTGGAGAAGAACAAACAGGAATCTTTTCTTTATTCGAATATAGAGAGAACAGCACAGCACATTAGCATGGAAAGAAAACTTGTTCTGTTCTAAAAATTATGATCAGAGGGGGTATCTAATATACTAATAGCACACCCTTGAGCAATAAGATGATTGGTTTAAAAGAAAACAAGAATTGCAAAAATTACATATTCAGTAAACTACAACATTGCATATCTCGTTAGTCCAATAGTAAAGCATTAATACTGCTCCTCCACCCAAATAACATAATCAGTTTCCACCCCCTAATATTGCTCCTCCACCCAAATAACATAATCAGTTTCCACCCCCTATTAGAGTTACAAGCTTTGCATATTTGGAAATAACAAAACATTAGTTCTCAGCAAATGCAATACACTATGATTTAACCTAACTTAGCAAAATATCTTATCAATCTATGTGAAGGGGGGAAAGAATGAGCTGTGAGTTTCTCTGCTTATCAATATGTGTGCAGGAAGATGTGAGGGGGAAGAAAGAGTGACATAGGTTTTCTTGGAGACCATAAACATGGGCAGATAAAATACAGAACTGTAAATTTCTGCTGTCTCTTTAGGTGCTGGTTAACCCTTCCCTTATATTGTGTGATGCAGCTTATGTTTAAACACTTGATATTTTATAACAGAAGCCTGTGTTTAATGTTAGTTAGTGAGATAATGTACATTCTTTGAACATGATAAATTTGCTTTTTATTAGACCATGACATCGACACTTCCCTATTGGTAGAACTAGCCCAGCTGGTCTCATATAACAACACCATATAAACAAGGCAACAGACAGAGGAGTAACTGCAGTGACGGTATCCGGAATCCAAGGGGACCCATCGGCCCTAGTTATAGATCTGGGAGAAAAAAGTTGTGTGTTAAAAAATGGCTCAATATTTATTTTTTTAGTACCAGAACCCTCGAATGATTAGATGCACCACTGGTACCAGGTAATCAGCCTGCCCTGTCTTGGCTGAATACCATCCCTTCTTGGAGTGCCAGAGAGATGTGCACTACCACTGTTTTACTACCTAAAGGGTTAAAAGAAAAGCAATTACATGTCCGTG
This sequence comes from Rhinophrynus dorsalis, assembly GCA_037306005.1. Classification (NCBI taxonomy): domain Eukaryota; kingdom Metazoa; phylum Chordata; class Amphibia; order Anura; family Rhinophrynidae; genus Rhinophrynus; species Rhinophrynus dorsalis. Next base: position 67,902,567 of record CM074723.1, on the reverse strand, counting down.
TATTTGGTAATATGCAGTCATGTTTATAATCCTGCATGTTATAAGTGATCTCTCAGGTTCTGTTTATGAACAGATAGCAGCATAAGCATGGGCATCCTGCCCTTTGAGCATGATGGGAGTTGTAGACCAGCAACACAGGTTGCACAGTCTTGTGTTGCATTATTCCAAAACCTTACCTTGTCCCCTGACAGCTTGCTGTCCTCTATAGCTGGTGGCCTAGGCTCCACCATGGCAGCGCAAGCTCAGAGCAGAGAATGGGGGCAGATCTCTGTGCTGCAGTCACTTCCTTCTCTCCATAAAAGAGAAGACTGACAAGCTGAAAACTGCTACAGGACTGCCCCTCTGTGCTTGTGAAAGAAACACGCCTCCTGTTCAGGGACAATGGGAGGGAGACAGCAGGTCTCACAAACTTAAAAGGATAGTACTACCTATAAATGCCTTGTATTGATACACTCTACATTATCGTGTGTTCAGAGTGCCTCATGTTCAAAACAAAAGTGAGAAGAACAAACCACCATAAGAGAGAAATAGAATTTCCTAAAATACCCATTGTTTTAAATGTGTATTTTAACCCCTTGCGTGCCAGAGAGCAGTCCAATGCATTGTGAAGCAATTCATTAGAGATGTCTTTAGCATTCAAGAGGTTAAAAGCCCTATTTTAATCAATTATATGCTTTTTTTAATTTCTCCCCTTAGCCCCGTTGGTTTGCCCCAGATTTCATCCGTTTTTCCTTTTAACAGAAAACCTTCAGTCAGTATGCGAAAAAACAATTCTAATGTGCATCAGCCCCAAAGTATGTGATACATGTCATTCTCCTGTTTATAAGCAGAAATGCACGAACACGTCATCCCTGTTTATTTATGCAATCTGATAATAGACAATGTGACCAGACTTCCTTTTTAACCCTTTGAGTGCCAGAGGAGTACAATGCATTGAGTGCTTTGGAATACTCCTGTGGCACTCAGATGGGTTAAATGGATGTATCATGTAAAATGGAAAAAATATGTTTTGCAGGGTTTATCCTGCTGTGTAAAACAAGGGTACTCCGCCACTGCTGAGAAGTGTTTTATTCAAAAATTATTGCAGCACAAACTTGCATTTTATGGGTACAGTATCTCAATGGCGTGAAATGTCAAGGTGGTGCTTTAGCTACAGAAGGCTATAGACTGCTATTGCCAGTGACAATAGACTGCTGTAGCAACAGCTCCATCATGGAGGTACAGTACCCAAAAACTGTAAGTTTGGGTTGTAATACATTTTTAATAAAATATCCCTCAGCAGTGGGTGCATACTTGTTTTGTTCTACAGGATAACTATATATTTTTTCGTGTTATTCAATAGTATCGCTTTATTGAGAACATATGAAAAATACCTGGTGGGCACTTATAAGTCAAATTTTAGTACTATCCTTGTCTGTGAGTTAATGACTCATGTGTGTCACCACAACATTTGAGCAAGTATAACCGGTTTTGAGAACCCCTAGTTCTGTGGTTCTCAACCCTTATCCTCTCCTTCAGGACCTCTAACAAGTCAGGACCTGAAGAAGTAGGCAGGACAAGACGGACTAAACAGAACAGGCCAGAAGGAAGCAGGGGTACTAGGGAATGTGGCAGTCCAGATGATCTACCTCTGACCATGGAGACCTGTTAATTAACTCTGAAAACCAGAGCCTCCAGGGCAGATCCAAAGATTTCCCAGGTATGAGTATGTCCTGTTAATGGGTTGATACATTTCTCACCATAGATCATTAAATCATCTGATGTTTTTAAACTGTGTCCCAACAGCAGAACCCTCATGGTTGTCTACAGGCCAATGAAAAGTACATACCATCAAGGTAGTAACTACTGGCGGGTGGGGTGGATGGGAATGGCACTACTGAAGGCTTCACTTATTGTGCAGCTGTTAGAGGTGCTAATAATCTAAGTAAATGGTTCCCAAAACCTAACCTCGGGGACCTCTAACAAGCCTTCTCTTTAGGCGTTCCCTACTTCAGTATAGGTGGGTTAATTAAATGAATAAGCCTCTGATTAAATTTCTCCTTTAACTCACCTGTAATTTGGTGTAAGCATCCTTTGGCTCTCAAGCTGTTGGGGACTACAACTACCACCTAATTGGGGATTACACAGCCCCAATGTAAGCTAATTAGATAAAATAGGCTGCTTAACAGAATGTTTGCCCTGATGCACCTTCTTTGAGGTAACTTAAAACCAAGCATGTTTTGTGGGGTAAAGTAGAGTAGGGAGTCTTCACCTCCAAAGAGTTTTTTAAGACAAGTGACCTGCCCTCCTGGCCAGAGAATACTTTACCCCATAGTTCCTGTGTTCCACATTGGGCAAAAGAGAAAAAAGTATACGGTAGGAATAATAAAGAGCCATAAACTATAAATGATTATTCAAGAGAATATAAGGGAAATATTAAAATAGTAAATTTAAATAAGGTAAAATAAACTAAAAAGAAATTAAGAGAAAAAACAAAAGTCCATATACCTCCAAATGCAGGACATTAAAAATTAAGGTTGCTGCTGCTGAGAAGGGTTAAATATGACTGGGAGGGAGGCTCCTCCTCCAGGAAGCTTTGTCTGCAAGTACCCTGCACCCTAGAGGCAGTTTCTTAACCCCATGGTTCCTGTGTTCACAATGGACAAGACAGAATGTAGGATTTTTGTGTACTTACCAATGAATTGGGACACAGGAACCACGAGGTGAAGATCCCTGTTCAGGAGGGCAGGACATTTACAAAAAAAGTGAGCTCTCTGAGGAAGATACTGCCATCCTGCACCACTTCGCCCTGCCTAGTTTGATGCATAGCAAAGGCTAGAGAAATACAGGAAAGAGAAGTTAAACACTGAATACAAAACCCAAGAGGACCTACCTGCCCGGAACCCAAACCATTAATTTATTATACTTAAGTTAAATGGTGCCAACTTAATCCAAAGCGCTGTACAATAGGGAATAGACATATATAGATATTAAACAGTACAAATGGAATATTGAAAACAGGAGGATCAGAGTGCCCTGTTGGTGACAGCTTACAATCTAGAGGAAGGTAGGTGGGACACAGAAGGAGTAATTGCTATGGGTGTAAGTACCTTCTGCCACATGAACTGCCAGTCAGTGGGTGGGAGTGAGAAGTGCTGTTGAGTGCAGTGGTCTAAGGAAGTAGTGGGTCTGTTTGGGAGAAAAAGACTATGTGAACAGTGAGGTCATGATAAGTAATAGTGTTGAGCGAGCACCCCGATGCTCGGGTGCTCGGGTGCTCTGACCAAGCACCCCCTGAGGCTCGAGTGCTTGGCCGAGCACCCGAGCCCCATTGAAATGAATGGGGCGACACGAGCATTACACCAGGCACCCCCTGCTCTGATGAGGGGAGGGTGCCTGGTCAATGCCCCCCTTCATCTCCGCTATGCCCCCTTCATCTCCGAATGCCCCCTTCATCTCCGCAATGTCCCCCTTCATCTCCGCTATGCCCCCTTCATCTCCGCTATGCCCGTCTTCCACAATGTCCCCCTTCATCTCCGCTATGCCCCTCTTCCACAATGTCCCCCTTCATCTCCGCTATGCCCCTCTTCCACAATGTCCCCCTTCATCTCCTCTATGCCATAGAGGAGATGAAGGGGGACATTGTGGAAGAGGGGCATAGCGGAGATGAAGGGGGACATTGTGGAAGAGGGGCATAGAGGAGATGAAGGGGGACATTGTGGAAGAGGGTCATAGCGGAGATGAAGGGGGACATTGTGGAAGAGGGGCATAGACTCTATGCCCCTCTTCCACAATGTCCCCCTTCATCTCCGCTATGCCCCTCTTCCACAATGTCCCCCTTCATCTCCGCAATGCCCCCTTCATCTCCGCAATGCCCCCGTACCTCCAGTCCCTGGTGGTCCAGCGGAGCGTCTTCAGATCTGTGCCTCTTCCGGCACAGATCCCCGCCACCCGAACATGGCGGGCGAGCACATGGCGGTACTCGACGAGTACCGCCATGTGCCGAGCAGAGCGATGCTCGAGCCGATCCGAGCATCGGCCGAGCACGCTCGCTCAACACTAATAAGTAACAATATGGAGTGCTAAATATCCAGTTACGCTGGGCCAATGTGCGAAGCAAACAAAGACTTTCCCAAGTCCAAAATCCAAATAAAATTGAAAAATATGTGAAGCTTGCAGCTCCATAAAATAGAACAAATCCAGTAATATAAAATCAACAATCATTGGCAAAAGATTGCTCCGACCCTGGATGCTGGATTCCTACTGACGTCACCGTTTTATCCTTACAAGGTAATATCTTGGGCAATACAGTATTATTATTATTTATTTTTTTTTTTTAAGTATTACAGATTCAGTCAAAAGGGAACATTAAAATAAACACAAATTTAATAGAGGTGAGAGTTCCCCTTTAACACCTTTTGATTTACCCATAATTCCTCAGAGGTAATCATAAGACCACCAACAGCAGGGTAAAAACAGAATAAAAGTACTAAGAAGAATATGAAAAGAAAATTTTAGTGGACATATTGTTAAATCCTTTTCGCTCTGTCCACATAGAACACAGGAATTGTGGGTTAATCTTCCTTCCTCCAGGGGGCAGGACACTTCAGAAATAGCAGGGCCTTTTAGGCAGAGACTCTCTTCTTTCCTTCCAGCCCCTCAGCAGAAAGAAACAAGAGAAAATAAGGAAATCCCCTGAACAAAGACCTCAAGAGGATCCCTCTGCCCAAGGACTTCAAGCAGAACTTTCATGCTACAATATGATATGCCCAATTAATTGTTAGCGTAATAACATTGCTTTAGTGCCAGCATGAGTTGGAATCATAACATTGTATGCAACTTACATCAGTCTGTCCCTGTCTGTACCCTTATTATTTGCCAAATGGTAATTTGCATTGTACCTTAAGGTACAGGCATGGACGAACAGGGTGGGAGACCTGTGTTCCACACTGACTAAGAGAAAAAGATTTAACGGTAAGTTGAATGCGATACACAGGAACCATGAGGATATACCAGAGAATCTACCACAATTCCTGGGAGGCAAAAAGGGGGAAAACCTCCACTGTAGACCAGTATTCCATTGGACTAACTGATACCATTTAAATATCTGTGCCCACAGACACCAAACACTGAACAACTGAACAGAAACAAAACCAACAGGGTACTGAATTCATCATAAAGAAAGCTAGGAAAGAGGCCCCTATACTGCTGCCACTGTCTGAAGGATCCCACGGCTAAAGCTGGACTCAGCTGAGGCCAGAAAATTGACACTGTAATGTTTGGTGATGGTGTGCAGAGATGAATAGGTCTCCATTTTACACAGCTGCCAAGCAGATGTCTGAATCTTGTAGTCCCAAGAAGTGGTTACAGACCTGGTGGAGTGTGCCCTGACTCTGAAAGGAACATGTTTCTTTCAGAGCACATACACCTGTCGTACAGTGGCCTTGATCCAAGTGGCGATGATAACATTGGAAGCAGCCTGGCCCTCAGGAATGACAAACAGTCTGATTTCCTGAAAGGCTGTGTGCTATGGACAGAGTATTTAAGACAACATGCCACGTCCAGCAGATGGAGTTCCTGCTCCTGCTTGATGTGAAAATCCGATACAACCTTTGGGAAATAAACTCTAGGAGTATAAAGAACCGCCTTGTCCTGGAAGAGAGGGTTTACAATTCAGAGCTTGTAGTTCAGCCACTCTGCGAAGAGACAGTGGCCAAAAAAAGGCCATCTTAAGCAATAGAAGACACAAAGAAAGAGATTAAAAAAGCTCAAACGAAGTCCTCAGGGGAATTCGTAAAACTAGATTCAAGTGGGATGCCAGAAGGTAGGGTAGGTGTGAGCCACCTGTAACGGTTTGTACGACACTCAGACACAGTATGTTAGCATAAAACACAGTTTTATTAAAAGACACAATGAAAATACCCTTAGCGGGCTATAGCGTATCACAGTGGAATAGACAGGAAAATATGCACCCGACCTGTGCAGTAACGGAGGCAACAGTACTCTGCAAGAGCTAGTTAAATTGAGCCAATGGCACCCGACCGGTGCAATAACGGAGGCAACAGTACTCTGCAAGAGCTAGTTAAGTTGAGCCAATGACACCAGACTGGTGCTGTCACGGAGGCAACAGTACTCTGCGAGAGCTTATGGAAATGAGTCAATGGAACCCTGCCTGTGCAGTAACGTGGGCAACAGTATTCTGCAAGAGCTGAACGGAACGCAACCACGGGCACACTGCCGGAGCAGTAACGGAGGCAACAATAGTTCTGCAGGAATTAACGGAAGGCTCAGTGGTAATGGAGGCAACAGTGCTCTGCAAGAGTTAACAGAAGGCTCAGTGGTAACGGAGGCAACAAGCTCTGCAAGAGTTAACGGAAGGCTCAGCAGTAAAGGAGGCACCCAGCTCTGCAAGAGTTAACGGAAGGCTCAGCAGTAACGGAGGCAACAGTGGTTCTCAGTCTGGCAGGGCCAGACTAAGCGGAAGTCAGAATGTTGCCAAGGCGACACGATAAGCAGGAACTGGATAGCTGGGCCGGATCTCAGCGCAGGAACGGGTCAGGTCAAGGAGCAGGAACGTCAGCCAGGCCAGGTCGAATCACGGAGCAGGAACATCAGACAAGCCGGGTCAGGTCACGGAGCAGGAACGTCAGCCAGGCCAGGTCGAATCACGGAGCAGGAACCAGAAGCGGAGTAGTCAGACGGGCCAAGTCGGTACACAGGAACACAGCAACACAGTAGCACTGGTACAGGAACACCACTAAAGGGCACCCGACAGGTGCCAGAGGCCCAGTATAAAAAGGCTATACTGGGCGGGCCAAACCAAGCTCAGCCAATGGGAGCGCAACACACAGAGACTGACAGGAAAAAGCACGGGCACCGTGATACCTCCCCTTGAACAAAGGTCTTGATGTTAGAGAAAAAAGCAATCCACTTCTGAAAAGAGAGGGCCAAGACCTGATCCTTAACCCTTAGAGTGCCAGAGGGGGTACACAAAGCATTGCAAACCAGTGCTTTGCATACACCTCTGTTAAGTGTTAATAGAACTCAGATTAAGACCCTTGTTGACAACATTTTAAAGAAAAGCTGGAATAGTAGGAAGACAGAAAGACTGAGGAGATACATCTGATCAGCTCATCACTGGTAAAACAGACCAGATCCTATAATAGTCCTTGGACAAAACAGGCTTACTAGCTTGAACCATAGTGGAAATGAGTGTCGGAGAAACTTTTTTTAAGATGTTGGCTTGAAGAACCATACCATCAAAGCCAACCTTTTCACCTGATGGTAAAGTGAACCTTGAGTAAAGATATCTGGCCTCAGAGGAATGCAAAATGGTTCAGCGATGTACAGACTGAGAAGATCTGTGAACCAAGTCTGATGGGAGTAAAATGGGACGATCAGAATGACTTGAGCACTCTCCATCTTGATCTTTTTCAGCACCCTGGGAATCAGGGGAAACAATGGAAACATAAGTCATATGGAAGCTCTATGGAATGGACATCAGGTCCATCTCATATGATAGAGGATCCTTTTTCGTGGTGAAGAAAAGTGGCGCCTTTGGGTTGTTACAAGATGCCATGAGATCGACTGATGGAAGACCCCAGTGCAGGTTGAACACACTAACGGAGTTCCCAGTTTCCATGATCCAGATACTGGAGTCTTAGAAAGTCTGTGACCACATTTTCAGCTCCTGGAATGTGAAATGCTGCAATGACTTCTGCCCAATGAAGAAGAAGATCTCTGCCAATGCAGACTCACTACTGATTCCCCCGTTGGTGATTTACATAGGTAACTGCCGTTGCTTTGTCCAACTGGACCCTCATCAGTGTGCCGACAGTGCATGGGATCAGCGGCAAAGTGCCAGAATGTTGACTGGAAGAAGACTTTCCTCCCAGGTCCAGCTGCCCAGTACTCTTAGGTGACCAAGAGTGGCTTGCCCTCCTGTCAGACTGGCATCTGTGGTGACTACCACCCATTCTGGCATAACAAAGGGACATCCCGGAGTTAGGTGAGGACAATGAAGCCATCAGTGAAGGTCCTCCATTGCAAACTAAGACAAGGACAAGGCAGGATACAGGTGTGAGAGCTGCCTTTACCACCCCTGAGAATGTTCAGCTATAACTTGTTCTTGTGGAACTGAGCCTTGCCTATCAAGGCAGAGATCAGACAACACAGTACTCTTATGTAATCCCAGCTGATTTACTAACAGGCCGGTTATGCATCATATTGTGTGTACTTGTTCATGATTTTTCACGATTATTATCATTAGCATTAGTCATGTTGGGGCTCTCTTCCTTTCTGTTTCTTTTGTTAGTTTTACATTGTATAAAGTGGTCTGAACTCTGTCCCCACAATGGCTATGCAATAGAACAGGTCCAGTGATAAATTTTGAGTCAGATCTGACCCTTGTAGGTGAAACGTGTTCAAAAATATGTCCTTTTTTTATGGAACAAAGATGGACGACACACAGGCTTCAAGTCTTAAAGGGGCTACATTCTAAAAACAAATCAATAATAGAATAAAGCTAAAATGTATATAAATATAGCAAAATGAAAGAAAATGGAAGAGAATGTCTGAGTGCTAGAAAGGCAAAACACTAGAGATAAGCGAAAGGTTGTGTTTTTGCAAGAAATGCTGCGGTTCTGTGCTTTTTCTCAAAAAATCCTGCCCTTCTCAAAACCCTTATAAATTTCTCCATTTCGACTACACAAAAAATACTTTGCCTCTGTCTTTCAATGGGTACAAACTTCCTGCCCATTTACTACATGTATATTGTATTTTCCCATCAAAAGGTGACATTACCAGGAAGTGAAATGGAGAAATAAGCAGATAGAGAAGGCAGAAGGTGAATTACCAGCGCTTTAGTAAGCAAAATAAGTCTAGTACTATGAGCACAAAAAAAAAAAGGAGGAAGAGGAGCTTGCAGGACTGTGATGTGCCCAGTGACTATGTGGAGGAGGAGGAAATCACCACCAGCAGCATGGAAGGGTCTAGGAGCCCAGATTCCCCAGACCCAATGGTGCCTAGTCCCCCAACTTCTTCACCTGGGGGAAAATTGTGACAAAGGCACAGGAAGAACTAGGTAGCAGTGTGAGCAGTACAGGTCAGCTGCCTCTGCGTGCTGCTACTGCTGACAGTGTGCCTTGTCATTATGAGGAAGAGATGATGGTAACAGTGACAGCAGGGGACCCTAAGTCACACTTGTCATTCCCAAGCAGTTCCACTACCACACAGCAGCTAGAGACTGGTTTGGTAAGGGTGGGGCTAGGGATTGTGAAGCAGCTGCTGGGAAAAGCTCCAGTATGGACCCTAATGCTGAGGTGGAAGGGGAAATGTGCAGTAAGACTAGCAGCCAAGGGAGCCCACATACCTCTAAACCTGTGATTCCCATTCCCCTGGCATCATCCCTATGGAACATGATGCTGAAGAAGGCAGAACTGGTGAGTAGTATAAGCATCTTCACACACCAGCTGCCTGTGCCACCTGCCACCAGTAATCCTGGTCCTAGTCCTAGTGCTGATTCTGAGGCAATGGCAGCATCATCTGCCCCAGTCAGTGAAGGGGATCGTGGAGAAGAAGAAGAAAGGCAGTTTTTCTCCAGCTGTCCCCTCCCTGCAATCATGGGTGTGAGAATTTTTTTTCTCTTGGGGCAGGTACAGTGCTTCATCAGCTATGTCACTGTGCACTGTGTGTAACGACAGTAAAAAGGGGACCAACTGCCCTTATAAAACACATGCAATACAGTCACCTCGACTTTTATGTGAAGCATGTTAAAGCCAAACCCCCACAAAATAAATTGAAGATGCTGTCACTGTCCCTCCCCAAGGGCACCAAGAAAGTTGGCAGAAAATGAAGGGTAGAGAAACCCAGCCTGAGCCTAAAAGTTCGATGGCGAGTGAAACACCTGCCTCGTCATCAGCTTCTTGCGCTAGGGTCCGGGAGCAGTGAAGATGCAGCAACTGTCCTACTCTCAAGGGAACAATTAGTATTCCAACATACCCATGATTTTGGAGGAGAAGCATTATTGACCAACTTCTTTTCTCCAGATACACATAAAGTGGTGGGGGCTAGTTGTAGTGCTGCTACTGCCTCAAACGCATAACTGGAGATTGTGACAAGTGGACCCATCATCACCTGTCTCATATCACTGCTGTTGATCCCAATCCCATGGAGCTGCCTAATCATCCTGCTGCTTAGGTAACTCAGCAGCAGCAGTAGTAATAGCAGTAGCAAATGCCAAAATGTCACCACCATAAAATGATCTGCTCGCACTAGGGCATCATTTTTTTCTTTGTCTCAGAGCTTGTTCTTGGTAAGCCCTAGGCTGCTATAAACCAATTTCTGGGTGGCTTGTGATCAATAATTTTTCTCCAGGGCTTATGCCTAACAAGTATAAGTCCTACAAATCAATTTTTTTCTCAGGGCTTGTGTTTGGCTAACCTGAGTCTGACACACTGCACACACAAATATTTTTTAAACCTTTTTGCTGCCTAACCAGTTTTTAAAGAGAGAGAGAAAAAAGTTACTAAAATCAATGTAGTAGATGTATATGGTGATGGTGGACTGTTGTGATGTGATTGAGATATATATATCTATTTATATTTATACAAAGTCAACCTGATTCCTACATCAATGTTTGAGTCTAATGTAAGCTATCATTATGCTTAGATTATTTACACACATTAATCAGTGCTCATACCAGTGATCACACAGTCGTAAATGGTAGCAACCCTTCACATACCTCCTCCATCATCATCTTCCTCCCTATCATCTGTGTTTTTGTTAATAATACACGTGGCCTGGCTTTCCCTGTTGTGCATTTTTGTCAATTTTTGCTACCTGATACTCAGATGGTGTTAGATGTTGGTTCATGTTTAAGAATGTTAGTCTCCCAACACTGCTGCTTGATGGCCATGTCCTATGGTCATTTACAATAAATCCAGCTCCACTAAAACCACTCTCAGACTCAATGCTTGCTGGTGGGCAGCTAAAGATTTCCACGGCATTATGTGTAATTGCTGGCCACACACATTGTTTTGTTTGCCAGTAGTCCATGGGGTCATCATTTCTATCCCACAAGTTTGCTGAAACAATCTAACATGCAATGGAACCACACCTAGGAGCTATGGAGTGTTCCTGTGTATCAGTTACCCATACTCTGGGAGCAAGTCCCAAACAGAGGTACCACTATTACCACTACCACCATAAATGCTGGATATTTTCCACCCCTGTGACCCATGAATTATCCTGTCTTCAGAATGGGAATGGGATGCATTAGCATATCCACTGCCAATATCTTGGCAACCTTGCCATTCCACAGGTGTACTTTGGGATTGCGTTTGGGAAGTTTCTGACTCCTTCCCAAGAATATAGTAAGTGTATGTTGGCAGTTCTTGGTAGGAGAACCTTGTAACTTGATTGTTTGAACCACATGACTACCTGAGGTGGTGGAGGCAGAATATGTGGGAAATATATGACTTATCTCCTACAACAAACTCAGAGTCATACTCCTCTGTAGCATGAGCCATAGGTGTTACCTCAAATGAACAAACTCCTGGTATACTCTGATAAATCTACATCACTACTTCTCTTATGTGCCCTAGAGCCCTAGGAACATCTAGGAGTGCTTCTGCTGCTAGTTGTGGCACATCTGACATGTTGGTGGTGTGTCTGCCAGTCAGACCTGTGGTTGTGCTTCAGGTGGGATCTCAGTGAGGAGGTGACTAGGTGTGAGCCTGCTTTCACCTTGCTCGTGTGCTTTTTACAAAAACAACATATAGCAATATGTTTAGCTTTTGGATTGTAAGTGAAGTATCTCCATACTGTGAACTATAATGGATGAGGTGTTCCTGACGGGTGTCCACTACTACTGGGGCTAGATGTTGCTGCAATTCTACCACTACTAGGTGTCAAAGGTGTTGCACTTCCAAAAGTAGCAGAAGCACTCATCATAACTAGGGTTGTGGATGTTGATCTGTCATTGCTGCTGGCTTCTCAACTCTAGTAGTAGGCATGGCTTGGACTTGGAAGCTATGACAATGCTGATGATGACTGAGAGGATGACTGTGTATTTTTGTCCATCTTTGCTTGTATTGGGTCAGACTTTTCAATTGTTTCCTCAAACAATTGAGACAGGCACAGTGCTCCTTTTCAGTGGTGGAAGACTGAACCTTTGCCTTTCAGCTAACATTCAGGCCATGCCATCATCATCTCTCTCTCTCTCAACTTCATATGTATCTGAAGAGGAGGAGGATGCTGGAGGGATATATTCTAGATCTACTACATAATCATCAGGTAGTCCTTCTCAGCATCGCCAGCCACTTCTTGTCAAGTACCTTTATATTCCTGTAGGCTTTTAGAGGTCTCAAACATTTTCTTTTTAATTTTATTTCCACAATTTTCACTGCTACTTTCAGAACAGGTGTTTTTGATTTTCAACTGCATGTGTTTTTCCTGATGATGTAATAAGACAATAAGAAATACATTGGAAGTTGGCATTCTATCAGTATATAATTGAATGGAACAGCAGAACATTAAATAACTGAGGTGATGTCCATTACTTTTTTCTGCATTCATTACCAGTATTGGATCTATAGATGGGATGATTTATTCCTGCTCGCTCACACAATCGATTAAGCACCGCTGCCAGTTCCCCAGAGGTACTCTATATATCCATGGACATAAATATAGCAGTGTTGGACAACATTGTCTGTCAAATGCATTTGTGGATGACTATTCTTATGTAGAAAAGAAAAATATACTTTGTTCACTGCTCTTGCACTCAAGGGGTTAATACAATTTCAACACAAGATGGAGTAACTATCTCAGTTTCCTGTGACAATCTATTACAAACACTCAGGGCTGGTGCAATGATTTTTGCCACCCTAGGCAAAACCTAATTTTGCCGCCCCTTGGCTCTGCCACTTTATACCACACCTCTTTTCTTGCCCCATCAGCTCCAACTTGCCCCCTCAGCCGCAACTTGCCCCCACCAGCTCCACTTTGTCCCCTATCAGCTCCAACTTGCCCCCACCAGCACCACTTTAACATAGTAACATAGTAACATAGTAAATTAGGTTGAAAAAAGACACAAGTCCATCAAGTTCAACCTTCGCTTCATACCTCAGTAACTAAGAACTTTATAGCTTTCCTGCTACCAATTAAATTAGTCTTTATCAGACCTTCCTGATCTGCCTACTGATAAACAGTATAACTCTGTATGTTCCCTTTTGAAAGAAATGTATCTAATCTTCTCTTAAATGTGTCCATTGTATCTGCCATAACTACCTCCCTGGGCAATGAATTCCACAATTTGACAGACCTTACCGTAAAAAAACCCTTCCTCTGCTGAAGTTTAAACCTCCTTTCCTCTAATCTCAAGAGGTGTCCCCTGGTCACCTGAGCAGGCCTTGGAATAAATAGCTCACCGCAGAGATCCTTGTATTGACCTCTCATATACTTGTACAATGTGATAAGGTCTCCTCTTAGTCGTCTTTTCTCTAGAGTAAATAAACCAAGTTTGTTTAGTCGTTCCTCATATGTCAAGTCCTCCATTCCCTTAATTAATTTTGTTGCTCTCCGCTGTACCCTCTCTAGTTCTAGTATATCCTTTTTCAGAACCGGTGCCCAAAATTGCACTGCATACTCAAGGTGAGGTCTTACCAATGATTTGTATAATGGCAAAATAATGTTATCCACTCTTGCTTCAATACCTCTTTTTATGCAAGACAGGACTTTGTTTGCCTTTGCTAGTGCTGTTTGACACTGGTCACTGTTTCCAAGTTTGTAGTTGACAAGGATACCCAGGTCTTTTTCTAGCAACGAGTCACCTAAAATAATTCCATTAAGTTTATAAGTAGCCTTGGGATTGTTTCCTCCCAAATGCATGACTTTACACTTCCCCACATTAAACTTCATATTCCACATGTTTGCCCAATCTGACATTGTATGTAAGTCCCTCTGTAGAGAGAAAATATCCTGTTCTGAATTAATGACTTTGCATAATTTAGTATCATCTGCAAATATTGATATTTTGCTTTCTATATCTATTTCCAGGTCATTTATAAACATGTTAAAAAGCAGCGGACCCAATACTGAACCCTGAGGTACTCCACTCTCCACTTTAACTATACTGGAGAATTTTCCATTTACAACCACACACTGTTCCCTATCCTTCAACCAGTTTTGTATCCAATTGCAAAGGTTATCTCCTAGCCCCAATTTCCTTATTTTATACACCAGCCTTCTGTGTGGTACTGTATCAAATGCCTTTGCAAAGTCTAGATATACTACATCTACTGCCTTGCCATTGTCAAGGTTGCTGCTTACCTCCTCATAGAAGCTGAAAAGATTAGTTTGGCATGACCTATTCTTCATAAAACCATGTTGATTTGTGCTAATGATCTTATTTTTTGTGTTGTAATCCTGAATATAGTCCCTTATTATGCCTTCTAATAGTTTTCCCACTACAGAGGTCAAACTCACTGGTCTATAATTCCCAGGTTCTGTTTTAGTTCCCTTTGCCCCCTCAGCTCCAACTTGCCCCCCATCAGCCCCAACTTGCCCCCAATCACAGACCTGTAGATGCTGGAGCTCCCGTGCGGTCTTCTCTTCAGTAATGCAGAGCGCGCTGGGAGATGTTGACTCCCAGCGAGCTCTGCATTACTAAAGATCCGACGGCGATGAGGGAGCGCAGTAGCTACACAGACCTGACTGTGTTGCAGTGCCCGGTGGAGGAGTCCTGCTAGTGGGAATGGCCAGCTCTGGGCGCAGCTCTTCTCTGCTGCATGCCTGCGCCCCCAGTACATGTGCGTCCTAGGCCAGTGCCTACCTCGCCTATAGGTGGCACCGGCCCTGCAAACACTTTCCACCTACTGCAGCTTAGCATCAGCAGAGCAGAGAGAGATAAACAGTGCTTAGAGATGATTTACTTGTATCACAGAACATATTTTATTAACTCTGTCAGTGCCAGAGGCATGTCCATTGCACTGCTCAGGTAATACTAGTCTGTACCAGCCCAATATATACTGTATAACAAAGTCTGACAAGAAACGGAGCTGCTTACTGGCTCTCCACTGGAAATAGCTTATTTTATAATTTCACTCACTTTCTTGTGTACTGCAGGGTACATTTTATTAACCCCTTGAGTGCCAAAGAGGTGATTAGTGCATTGCTCCATAATGTCATGGACACCACTCCTGTAACTCATAGGGTTAACATGCTGGAGGCAGCCTTATCAACCCAGGGATACGGGACAAGACCCCGGACAAGCCTGCTGTGTACTAAACACAAAGGGCAAGGAAAATAAAGCTAGTAGGTGAGCCTTCATGTTTCTCCCTTCTCCCCCCCCCAAGTCTCTCCATGTTCCTTCCACCTGTATGAGTTTGTGCGTGAGAGAGTGGTTGTATTCCACAATTAACGGCCACGACATTGCTGAAATATTTAACAATTCAGTGCCAGAGGGCCTTGCAACACATGGCATATTCTTCTGCCACTGAAATGGTTAACTCACCAGAACAAGACTCTACTGCTCACATGTCCCCATTGTTCCCTGGATCACACACTATAGCACAGGCCAAATCACCAGCAGGACAATAATGGACCCCTCTCCGCTCCAGGACAGACTTCCCGTCACATCCAGCTGTGCTGTAGTCCAAGATTTTGGTCCACACAACTGAGCTGCATGTGGAAAGTGTAACCGCTTCTGCAAGTCACAACACCTTAATGGTTGAGTACCAGAGGGGTGCACTACAATGCGGCTCACTGTCTTCAGTACTGACAAACTGTATCTTCCTCAAGAGAAGAGGTATCATCATACTTTATTGTACATGCTGCAGCACTCATGGCTGCAGTCAGTTTATGGGCTACCACTTTACTCGCATGTCCCTGCACTGCTCCTCCTAACCTTTCACCCTCTTTCCCCTGCTTGTGCGTTTCCTGGACTACTACTGGGTGTTTTTACTATCAAGGACTGTGATGTCTTGGCCCTCTAGAAAATACTCGCTTGTCAAGTATCAGTCTGCCTCACTCACAGCTGGTGTCAGGATCCTTGGCTCTGTTACCTATGAATTTTTCATGTATATATTTTTGTATTTAATTATATATATATATATATATATATATATATATATATATATATATATATATATACATACATACATATACATACACACACACACACACAGGATGCTGGTGTGTTTAGGGTAATTCTGCTTTGCTCCCTTTTCACAGCACCAGACACAGAGATAACAGTCTGATCAGGAAGGAACTTGGATCACCGTTGCCTGTGTCTTCCCAGTCAGTCACACACAAGTTTGTGGTATATGGTGTTTTTCTCCATTGCTCCCAAATCTCACTCCCCCAACAGCAATAACAGGAAGGAAATTGGATCAAGTATCTTCCCAGTCAGTCACACAAGATGTTGGACATTTGAGGTCAACCTCCATTCCTGCCCCCCAATGTGCCCCCAGACTCCCCTAATGCAGAGGACAAATGTCCTGCCCACAACACACTCTAAACTAAGCTTCAACTCCTTTTAGTTAGCCTGTCTTCGCTAGATGACAAATGCGCTTCTCTCTTCTTCTCACAAACACTGAATGGCATGCTGTGGCATCCTGAACCCCCCCCCCCCCCCCGAGGGAAAAGAAGGGAAACTTGCCACGTGGTGAGTAGAAATTCATCCTTCCCA
Source organism: Rhinophrynus dorsalis (assembly GCA_037306005.1). Classification (NCBI taxonomy): domain Eukaryota; kingdom Metazoa; phylum Chordata; class Amphibia; order Anura; family Rhinophrynidae; genus Rhinophrynus; species Rhinophrynus dorsalis. The sequence continues at coordinate 67,885,901 of CM074723.1, read as the reverse complement.
TTGATTTCAATGCAATGAGTTAGGTGAAAAGACTGCACCTTTTGTGGGAAATTTCCTGCTAGGTAGTAAGTGCCATTTGTCTCCTGTTTCTCTTTTGGAGGTATGGCTGAAAGTTTGCTCCTTAAAACACACCACTTTTCAGTGGGTGCCGAGTGAAAGCAGGGTCATATTAAAGAACACAGCACTCAAAGGGTTAACTTACCAGTCTTCTGTCTTTAGATATCTATGCAGAATAAAGAAGTTCACAAATGCAATAATGACTTGTAATAAAGTCAACCTCCACAGGGAAATGGACCAGAAATACAAGTGAACTGGGCAATCCAACTCCAGGGAAGCCAGTTAACAGGAGTCCATCTATGGGGATTATTCAGCCCCATATCTAAGAAAAAGTCCTATAACAATGAGAACAGTAACAGGTTGCCCTTTTGCTGAAGCAGGTCACTTGAAACAGGGGGCAGGGGTAAAGCTGGAAAGGAAGAAGTGAGTCTCTGCCTTCAGCAGAGCCAGAGGGTCCTAAGAGGATCCCCTCTTCCCCAGCACATAAATCCAGAAAGAATGGACTGCTGGGAAACAGTTTCCCTAAATTAAAATGGATCAGTGGTGTTCCGGCTGCCAACAGCCTGCATTCCCCCAAAAAGAGGAGGGGGTGTCCCCGAGTCACCGTCCCCAAACAGAGAGTTCTGTGAGACCAACCAGACACCAAAAATTAGTGAAAACTAAAAAATGAAATCGCAAGCCAGCATACACAGAATACTGCCAGCAAGGGACTGAGTACTGAATAGAGTAGAAGCCAAACAGACCAGTGGAACTCATAGCCTAGCAGTGTAAGGGTTAATCACCCAACCAAAGCTACAGAAGAACATAAGAGCTCTACAAAAAACTGATGCTGTTTACATCCAAGCCAGCCTCAGACAGCAATATAGCTATGGTACTGTGAATGCCATAGAGACACAGGGAAATACTTTCAGGACCTGTGCACTCAATTTAGAATCCTTCCTTCAATCTTCAGACTCCCATGTAGAAAGGTTAAGTCTCAAGGAAACTAAAACCTTACGGCCATAGGAGGGAAGAAAAAAACAAAGCTGTCCTCCACAGAACCTGTCCTGAGCATTCTGTACTCAGGATGATCCTGCATAAGAAAGAGATGAATAGGAGGAAGTCCACCTAATAGGGGGATTATACAGTTCTATAACCCTTTTGAGGAGGGAACTTCACCCCATTGTTCCTGAGCTCCACATAGGATGTATGCGATCTAAACAACTTGGATGACAAAAAATAGTAAACCTTGCATTTTTAAATAATAGTAAAACCTTGTTTTAAAGTGACAAGTCCACAAAACTTAGTATGGCATGGTGAGCTGACCAGGTCTGCCCCAAAGATATAGCCAAAGGAGACACTTTAAGATGTCGTCCAACATCAAATACAGGTACCATGGGAGATGACAGCTCCTCTCTGTAGGCTTGAACAATTCTAGAAGTTTTAGGTGGAGTCTCTCCTTCCTCCTTATCAGGCTAGCCCACTAGTCTCTCCCCAGATAGACTTGTTCCAGTAACCTGGATAGAGGCTCAGAACTTTTCTGCTTAGAATATTTTATTTTCTTTTAAATAGATATGGGGTGTCAAAATTCCCCCATTAGGTGGATTACCATTCCTGGCTTCCCCTAGAGGATTGTCCAGATATCAGGTGCTGTTGTGGATCCTTGCAGCCCTGTGGAGAGAATCATGTAACCCATGTTTCTGTCTCCTGACTGGGTCTCTCTGCGGCTCTTTCTTTCAACGGTAATCTGAAGAAAGAAGTCAAGTAAAAAGGCGAGCAATCCTATGAGTGCCATGGTCTACTTGTCCCTCTGTTCTCCTTCATACAGGGGTCTTATAGGAGTATTAAACTCCTGCACTCATGTTGGGTATCTTATTGGTTTGATCCCAGGGTTTTTGGAGCTTGGGTGGCAGCATTTTATGTATTTAACCCCTTCCCTGCTGGTTTCTCCAGGTCATGGGGCTTATTTTGGCTTATCTTACTTGATTCATACGTTTTTATTTGTCTGTACATATTCCCTTGGATATTTGGGTACTTTTATTCACTTCTGATTTTTTTTTTTTTTTTTTTTAGTGGAGCGCTTTACCACGAGGCCGCACTTGCTCCATTGACTTCTATAGGACATATATCTGCAGCCGTTTGACTTACAAAGAGAGGACTCAGTCTTGTCTCCTCTTGCCCTATCATCTGGTTCACAACCCCAGCATCTTGGGGGCCCCGCGAGTTTGTGTTCAAGCATTGCTAGGTAACAGCAAAGAGGAAAAACTACAAATCCCAGAATGCCCGTTTCCTGGGCTTTCTTCTGATTGGCTGTTATTTTGAACACTATTTTCTCTCTGCTTGCTGGGGTATTCTACACCGAGGCTTGTCTCTCCTTGCTCAGGTTAACCATTCGCCTGACAGATAAGTACTTTTTTGGGCTCTCTGTGGTGATATTTTAATCTGGGTCACAGTATTTGGGTTTCTCATACTGTGTAGACACTTCTCCTGTTAGGATGTCGGATACAAAGGGACATGGGGCTAGAACTAAGGCTAAGGACTCAGGGGCTTCACTAACCCATCTTGCTTAATGTTCCTCATGCCAAATGGTGCTCTCTAGAGATTATTCACAACACTTATGCCTCTCGTGTGCTGTGGCCCCCTACTACTCCACCCAGGCCCTCCAGCCTTGAACAAGAGCCACTCTGGGTCAATTAAAGTCCTCTATGGTACAGTTTCCTCTTTCCCGCCCCCACACCAACTTCTCTCAGGATTGCGGCCCCTGGCATTCCTGATCTCACAGAAACCTCTGAGGATGATTCCTTTGAGAATGATACAGAGGAAGGGGAGTGTGAGAAAGGGCTACATCATATGCTTATGGTGACCCGTTTGAGACTGACCCAGTTTTAACAACCTTACAAGTCACTACTACCACTGCTGATGGCCAAGCTTCTTCTGATGGCCTTTCCCTCACAGTCTTTCTGCCCAGTCCCACTCTGGACTAAGTTATACTGGATGAGTGGAAAATGCCATATAGACACTTTTCTCTTTTCAAGAGGTTTTCCAAGCTGTACCCCTTCTCTGAGGCATGTTTGACTCTGTGGGCTCCACCTCCTCTGATGGATCCCCCTAATTCTAGACTTTCTAAGTCTACTGCTCTGGCACTGGCGGCCGCCACGGCATTGAAGGATATGACTGAAAGGAGACTATTCTGAAGTCTAACTTTGCTGCCATTGGTGCTGCCTTGAGGCTTACCTTGGCTTCTGTTTGTCACTAGAGCTCTCGCCATCCGTGGCAACCACCTTACTGAAACAATCAGTAAAGATGCTCCTAATGAGGACCTTTTAGCCCTCTTGGCCAACATGTCCAACACTCAGACGTGTCATAGACACTTTTTGATGCGGTCAAACCTGCAGCTAAGGCTTCTGCCTTCTCCTTATCTGCTAGACGCACATTTTGGCTTAAGATTTGGTCTGCGGCCCTTTCATTCAAGACATCTGATTTCTCTCCACGTCCTGGAGGCAGCTCTGCCTGTTTAAGACCCTCTTCTTTCCTGTGCCTTACCACTGTTTAACTGTTTGAGGCAGGTTGACTTTTGTTCTTGTGTGCTGAAATATTGTTATTCAGTGTCCATTGACACTTAGTTTAATGTGGGCTATTCTGTGGGAACTCATTTATCATGGGTGACTGGCCCTTTGTCCTCTCCTTCCCACTCTGGGAGCTTAATGTTGGTACATCCCCATAGTACCTGTATGTCATATTGGAGTATTTTAGACAGACCTGTTAAATCCTTAGTCCATATGACATATTCCCAGTGAAAGGGACCATGCTTGGTCTCCAAGTCCTCTTGTGTCTGCTGCTCACAGGAGTTTTCTCTTTCTTGCTATCCTACTTAGACTTGTCTGAAGTCTATCTGGAGCAGGGCTTGTGGGATAGCCTGATAATGAGGAAGGGGATGTTCCAACCACAACTTCTTCTAGAATTGTTCCAGCCTACAGGGAGGAGCTGCACCTCCCATGGTACCTCTATGTCAGAGAGAAACGGATTTAACAGATAAGACGAAAATCCTGTTTTTCTTCAAAATAGATTAAGATGTTAATGAAAGTTGAAATAAGATGATGGAAAAAAAAAAAAAAAAAAAAAAAAAAAAAAAAAAAAAAGATTTTTTATATACATATTAAATATATCTCTCTATCCATAAACTTCATAACCTGTCAACTTCAGTAGAAAACAGTCAACAACTCCATTTCCATAATAGCATGAAATTTAGCTTATTCTATAGAATGCTATAAACAGAAACATGCATTATGTATAAAGGGGATGTCTTGTGATAGTGGAAAGATGGATACCATGTTATCTTGTATACCAGATTTTCATTTTTGTAACATTTTGAGACTCTCTCCATTAAATCACGTATAGCAGGCAAGAGCAAAAGTGGCATATGTTCAGGATAGAAGAGAGTATCTTTTACTATAAGCACCTGGTGGGAGGAGCTTTTCCCCTACAGTCACATCCCCCTCCCCCCCCAAGCCATTCCAAATAAGAAGGTAAAGAAAATAAAAAGAAAACGCATGTATAATTATTATTCCCAGATTGTAACACTACAGAATATGCTGGAGCTTAATAATTAAGACTGGAAAAAGAAATCAAGTGTAACATAACATGGATAATGGGATTTTTGTACTTTCAGATATATCCTTTTCTCTTTATCCACCAAGAGTTACAGGGACCATGGGGTATAGAGCTCACCCTTACAGGAGGCAGGGCACTCCTAATTAAACTCATCCCACTTCCTGCCTTCTGTATAATGTAGTTTTCCCAGAAAAAAATACCCCAACAGCGCCCGAAGCCCCCCAACACACAAAAAACATTAACAAGATGACAGAGCAAGGGCAAACAATGAAAATGAGCCATCCCTGAAGTCGCTACGTTGAGCGGTTGCAGAGATATGTCTCAAACTGTACAGTCCCATAGAAGTGAATGGAACAATGGAGTCTATGCAGTAAAGCATTCACTAGAACATGTTAGCAGACCCAAAAAACACTGAACCCAGTAAGGAAAGTGCCAATAAACGCCCAAAAGATGCAAAACCAGAAGCTAAAGGGTTAAGTTACCACAGAAACTTGCTCCAAAACACTCAACAGACAAAGATAAATACAATGAGTGCCGAAGTGTGCAATATGAACTCCAAAAGGAAAACCCCTGTGTGGAGGGGCACTGTGAAGAGAGAAGATCTGCAGGAAAGGTGAGCAACCCTTTAAGCTCTGCACATGTTCCAGATTACCAGGTATTAAGAAGCCACCTCAGTGAGCAACTCCTGAGGAAAGAACTTGACCCCAAGATTTACCGCCCAGGGCTTAAGGTCCAAAAAAAGCACCTAGATACTGAGCAAGCCCCATCTAAGGGCATTGTCAGTTTTGGTAATCCGCCTAATGGTGGTATTCCATATCTAACACAAAAATAAAAAATTAGCTAAAACTATAGCAGAACTGTTCTCTTGCCTGTGTCTTCACCAAGGAACAAATCTTACTGGAGCTGACTGGCTAGCTGCAGCCAAGGAGGGAAGGTAGGTTCCACCCCCTGCATTAACTTCTAGAATTGTTCTTGCTTAGTTAAAGGGGCGGATCGCCTACCCAAAGTTACCAGTAATCTGTATTGGACAACTGAGAAATGGAATTCCTCCACTGAACAATATAGTGACGGAGTCTCTCCTCAAACTCTGGGAATTGTTTTGAGGCAGCAACTTATCCACTTCAGGACCAAATAAAAGGGAACCAGAAAAACGTAAAGCCACCAACTCTTTCTTGAAAGCAGAACAAACATTCCAGGTTCTGAGCCAAAGAGTATGCCAAGCTGCCATTTATGTTGCTGAGCATTTGGCTATTTTGTAAACTGTGGCATCCTGAAAGAGACTGCCTAAATTCGTAATCTTCTCCTTAGGAGAGTCATTGTGAATCACCTGTCACACTTCCGTTGCTCTGTATGCCCAAGCCAAGGCAAAAGAACCCCAAATGATAGTGTCCTGGCCAGAAATATACAATCCAATTTGCTATCCATGAAATCACAAAAAGCAGTCATGCTTTGCACAAGCAAAGTAGAGTGCTAACAAAGGTGAGAGACAGTGGAATCCACAAAACACAGGACTGACCACAAATAAACCCTGTCCATAGGAAGAGAGTAAAGCTTTGAAAACATTCTTGCCTGGAAATTGCCATTCATCATGAACTATCTGATCCAATTCTGCATTAGCAGGGAAGGATATAGCATGTTTCTACACATTTAAACATCTACACAGTTGAACCCTCAGTAAGTAGCCAGCCCTCCAAAGTCTGGGGAACCTCTAAAAATAGCCCTTATCAAGGGTTCAACATACTCAACTCTCTTCACCTCTAGAAGACAAATCTGACAATTAATGAGGGGCTTCAATTCCCTCACTTAGAATCCCGCCTCATTCTCAGATGAGGGACGGTCAGACCGTACAGAAGCATTTGTGTTCTGACAAAAGGACACGGGCCTGGCACTTTAAGGTGGGCAATAAGGTGACTGCCAGTCACTTGCCCAGAACCCTGTCCAGGAAAGATGCAACAGTACCTGATAATGTCCTTGCTCATTGTAGCTACAAAGCCAGAGGAAAAGAACTGAAAGACCCGGTGGAAGGCTCAGATACAAGAGCAACAACGTAGTGAAAGCATGAGGCCCAGAAATAATCAAACTGCAAGATGCATTGGAGGCCTTGTTGTGAGATTAACAGTACTGTCCCAGTCTCTGTATTCACACATTCTGCAAGAAAGACACCATAAAGATGCACTGAATGTGAATCAAGCTTCTCAAATAGAATGCAACACAATGAGATGGCCAAATGGAAATGACACCCATGCAGTGCTCCTACATAAAGGAGAGTCTTAAAGGAGGTGCAGCTGGCTGACACTCCCTCAAGGGAATTTTTGTTTAGCACAATGGCAAAGTGTGAAGTCATCCAGAAATACTAGATCTCAACACAGCAGAACCCGCAAGAACTCCAGGCAAAACACACGTTACAGGAATAAAAGGAATCCAGCAAGGTTCTGCCCCCAAAATGCCAACATACTAACACTTAACATGACCCCAAAGCCTAAGTTCAGAAAGTGGAGCAAAGGGAAACACTAGTCCCATGAACTATCCCCACAACGTGAGGGCTCACAACGATATCCAGCAAAAAGGGGGAGAAATAAAATAAATCCGAATGTTTCCCAATGAGGAAACAGCCCTAAGCTCTTGTAGGTCGCTCTGATTGGTGTAGGAGTATAGAGGGCAGGGAGTATGAGTTTAGCTAAGAGTGTCCTGCCTCCTGGAACTAGGAGCTCTATACCCCATGGTCCCTGCATCCCTCATGGACATGAGAGAATGTCCGATTTGCTAAGAGGACTAGCCCATTCAAGAACTTTTCTGCAGTATCTGCCATCACCCCCTTTCTTGATAAAAGGATTTTACGCTCTTACCTTTTACACCCTTTTTTCTCTTTAGTCCATATAGAACACAGTTACCATGCGGTTGAGTCCCTCCTCCTGGAGGGCAGGGCACGTCACAAAAAAACAGGGTCTTTTGGGTGGAGACGCTGAACACAGACAACTGCTAAGAGAAAAGCCATCTTCAGTGGTCAGTTGAAGCAAAGAAATGGAAGCTAGATGCTCGAAAGGAGGCCTCTGAAGAATCATCAAGACTAGATTGAGATCCCATGGAGGCATGGGGTCCTGAGCAGAGGGAAATGTGCGAGCCACCACCTGTAGGGGGGGGGGGGGGGAAGTCTTCATGTTTGGGATGACCACAAGTAGTCTCTGAAAAAAGAACAGAGGGCTGAGATCTGAATCTTGAGGGAACTCAAAGCAGAGACCCCCTTGTTGATACCTTCCTGAAGGAAGGACAGCACCACAGGAAGGTCAAAGACCTGTGGGGAAATATACTTGTATGCCTTATAGGAAACCAGCTTCTGAGCCTGTATCATGACAGTCAGAAAATCCGTTCATCTTCAGAATGGTGGCATCAAGACCCATGTCATCAAGGCCAGACTCTCCATAACCTTGTATAAGGGGCCCTGGAGCAACAAGTCCAGTCTGGGCAGCAGGCAAATATGATCCTGGATGGACAGACTGATCAGATCCACAAACCATGCACCCATGGACCAGAAGCGATTAGGATAACCATTGTCTTGTCCATTCTGTGAGCACAGATCTTTGGAAACTGCCTGTTCTCACTTAACTCCATGAGATCAATTACAGGAACCCTTCAGTGTTGATCAAGTAGAAAGCCTCCAGATGGAGTTCCCAGTTTCCTATGTCTTGATGACAGTCTGCCAGTACGTTTTCTGCACCTGGAATGTGTACTGCTGAGAATGCCAGAACATGAGATGGTGAGAAGATCCTTCACCTGCCTCAAGGCTATCTCACTGTGTGTTTCCCCCAGGTGATTGATGTACGCCACAGCTGTGGCATTGTCCGACTGCACACTCAGTGGGATCCCCATGAGAATGAGGGACCAATGAAAGCCAGTTGAATTGCTCTGAGCTGCAGACTGTTAATGGATGGCAAGCTCTTCTACACTGTCAAACTGCCCTAGGTACCCAAGACTGCACCCCAGACTCTCAGTTGGTGTCAGGCGGCACCAAGGTCCACTCGGGAATGACAAAGGGCCTTCCTCTCACTAGTTGTGGTTGATGGAGTAATCATTGACGAGAGACAAGGCCAAGAGATGTTCCGTATTCCTAGACCTTTCTGAGGATGTCACTCTGAAGTTCCCACGTGTGAAACTGAGCAAGTGAACATCTTTCAGAGCTGACACCAACTGACTCAGGACACTCATGTAGACCTTTATAGTAGCACCTGAGAAATGTACTGAGACAAAATGTGAATCTTCTATTATGTGAGAAAGACTCTCCCCCTAAAGGTTGTCGACCTTCATACACAGGAATAACAAAACCTAAGATGGCATTGGAAAAGACAGGGATTGACAATCCAGCTGTGATGCACCAGAATGAGGACACACTCTTTGATATGGTAAATGAAAGTTCTTCTGGAGGAGCCTTGAGCAGGAAATTGTCCAAATACAGAGTCGGTGAAATGCCTTGAGCGTAAATGTACATGGCCAAGGCTGCCATGATCTTTGTGACAAATCTGGGAGCGGACGCCAGGCCAAATAGCAGAACCAGGAACAGGTAGTGACTGGAACTAAAAGCAAAATGCAGGTATCGTTGGCTGTCTGGGTGGATAGGGATCTTTAAGATAAAGAGGCTAAGTACTCTACTGAGCACTTTGTGGCGATGACCGAACGCAAGGATTCTATCCTGAAGAGGAGTACCACAAAATAAAAACTGGAAGAGAGGTACCAACCTGTTGGTTCCACAAAGCCATTGCCACTCTGCTGGACAGTCACTTTCTGGATTCCTTGGAACCTTTGAGAAGCGATAAGTAGGAAGGGATCTGAAATCTATTCAGTACCCTTCTGATACCAGCCGCAAAGCCCACTGGTCTGTCACGGAAGATGCCTAGGTGTCTCAAAAAAGGTTGAGATGGCCCCCAACTGGCAGTGATGGACCAGGATTTTGCAAGTCCTGAGGAGGTAGGTTTGTAAGATTTAGACTTTGTGGCTAATCGCTTCGATTGACAGGTTTGTCTGTGCTTTGTGGCGTGGTGCTGTAGGAAAATCTGAGGGGGGTTTGCTCCCCGTATTGGTCATGCATGGGGGGGGGGCCAAATCCATGCACCTTCCTCAAAATAAAGCAACACTTGGTGGAAAATTGAGGCAACAAGGTACTCTTACCACCAGTAGCATCACAAATTATATATTTCAGGTGAAGCCCAAAAAAGCTTTGCACTGAAAAAGGCAAGGACACTGGTGATTTCTTAGAGAATTAGTCAGAAGACCAAATCTTGAGCACTAAAGTATGGTGCGCAGAAACAGAAATAAAAAAACAGAAACTACATCAGCATGCAGAGCTTTTGGCAGCTGTTTACCCCAGATTGCAATGGCCCCATTGAACCAGACTGAGACAAAAACAGAACTTAGCGCTGCCCTGGTTGCTACAAATTTGGCCTAGTGTAAAGCCTCTTATAAGACTGGTCCTTGAGCCACGCAGCATCCACCAAGGGAAATGGCAAACTCCTTCACCAACTGCAAGTGAGGGGGGTCAACGGGCAGGGGAGCAGCTCGCTGCTCTACAGCCTCAAACATAAAAGTGTATAGCTTAGAGAAACTGTGTCAGACTTGAAGGACCTTTAAAGCCGCCTTAAGAAGCCCTCCACAACAGGGACCAGATCAGCCTCATAGGAATCTCCACAAGAAAGATCCTCATCCTCCTGTGACTAGTTCTTCCTCAGAGGATGCCCTTATAAACCGAGTGCCCCCCTTGTATACAGGGTCAACCTGTTTGAAGGTAGGCAGAGGGTTCCAAAATGAAGGGATTTGTGCCACTGATACAATATTTTAATCCAAGCAGGCTCTTATTCAGTGCTGGAGGGCCCGGTGGAGTGGTAGGGGGCACAGCACAACAAGGGAATAGAGACCCAAAGTATTCCCTTGGATACCCAGTGTGGCATGAGGAACAGTGGGTAAGATAGGAGGCAAGCGCCTGAATCTTTAGCCTTTGCATAGACACCAGCGACAGCCAATTAGAAGAAAGCCCGGGGGGTAAGGGGCATTATGGGAACTGTAGTCTACTCCCTTGTTTGCTCCATAACAATGCCTGTTACTCTGTCCGCAGGTCATGGCATGCTTCATGGACACTCAGAAATTGGACAGGATGATAGGGCATGAACAGACAAGGAGATAAACAAAACCTCCTAGTACTGGGGGAGAGCAGAAATAGAAAAAACAAGACACCCAATACACTCCCATAGCCAAACAGCAGGGAAAGGGTAATCAGGAAAAAGACAGCAGCCATCTGTACTTCAAGAACTGCCTGATAGAGAATAGAGCCATAAAGTGTGCCACATGATAGCATAGGTACAAAGTGTGTAATGATAGCTCATAATGAGACAGTGAACAAAGGCACTCAAAGGGTTACTCACCAAACTTTCTTAAGGTTACCATCATAGGTGAAATGCAGCATCTCAGACACTTCGTTATGAGGAACAGACTTGTCAAAGTCAACCTACACAGGGCAAGAAAGGTCCACAAAACACATGTGAACTGGGTAATCCAACTCCAGGGAAGCACAGTGATTGTAACCCACTTAATGGGGGGTTACTATACAACACTTATGTCTAAAGAAAAAAAAACAATAACTTAATAATAAAAAGTAAAAAGGATGGCCACTGCACCTCCAACTGCTTTGCAGGACATGAATTCTGGGAAATGGGAGGGGAGGTTTGAGCTACAGGAAGAAGAGGGAGTCTTCACCTCATCAAAGGCCAAGTCTTTTTGTGATGTGCTATGCCTCCCAGCAGAAGGGACCCATCCTCATGGTACCTGTGTTCCATATTGAACATAAGCAAATGTACATTTCATACTTCTACACTAATCCAGAAGTAGAGAATATACAAATGACACAAATGTTGCAACCTACTCTTAATACCAGTGGTTTTCAATTTTTCAGAGCATCCCAGCATTTTATAGGTCCATTGTTATGGGTGTAATGAAGGGTACAAATAAAAATACTTATTCTTTTGCTTCCCCGTAATAATGGAAACACAAGTATAGTGGACATAGAAATTTCCATAATTATGAATCTGAAACTCAAACATTCACATTCCGCGAATATCTTCATAGAAGAATGTAGAACCATAAAGCCAAGGCCCAGGGCACACCATAATTCCACAGTACCCGGGTTGAAGACCATGGCTTATATCCACTAGCTTTTTTTTGTAAAGTAGCTGATGGGAACTTTTGCATTGCAAAGAAATGCATTACACACCACTCTGGGGTCCTCAAGGCTTTACAATGGCAGACTGGGATCAAGATGTTTGAGCCTCTTCTCCAACAACCTATGTGCAACCTCATTTTGCCCTTGAAGGTTTCCATAAATTTAGAGTGAGTGCCAAAGGGTAATGCAACATTTTGCACTCTCCTGTTGTGCTCAACAGGATTGCAAATTTTAATTAGATGTCACTCTAAGAGACAATTACTTGAAAGAAAATTAAAGCAGATCACCTCAAATAGAGATCCCCCCCAAAAAAATAATTCTTCTAGCAATAAGCTTAGAAATAGTAGTATTATCCAGTATAAGTACAGCATTATTAAGAAATCCTACTTCTGAGACTGACGGCCAGACTTCTTGTTTTAGAGGCATCGGCACCGTCAGTACCTTTCTGTTACCTTAAGGTACAATGCAACGCCTCCTAGAGAAGGACAGGGATGGACAGCACAGGTGCTCAGATGTCTCTAAGCCATGATGTCTGCACTGATGCCTGCCCCTCAGTCTCAGAAGAAGTAGGCTTTCTTAAAGGGACAGTAATACTTGAAAATACTTTTATTTAATATTGTATCCCTTAAAAAAAACATTGAAAATGATACAAGTCTTATCTCCCAAACCTTATAGATTGGGGGCAGTTCTAATAATATAAAGTGCCTGCAAATGGCTAGTACAATAGATTGTCAGCTTTTAACCTTTTGGGTGCCAGAGGGGTATGCAACGCATTGCTTTTCAATGTGTTGCGTACCCCTCTGGCACCCAAAGCATGAAATTATCAGGTAAAAGCAAACTGGAAGTCTTCAGGTGACAGGTTCACTTTAACACCATCAAAATACATAAAGCCGAAGAAGTGCAGTTCATACTGCACCTCGGTATGTGCAGGCAACTTGCTGTAAAGATTCACAAATAACAACACTTTTTTCTTTTTTTTTTTCTTTTTTTTACTAAAAGCATCCATGGGAAGTAAAAACAGTTAAAGAGATTGCCTTTAAAGATGTAATTCTCCAAGTGCTCCATTGGTGACAAAACATAATAAAACGGTGTGATCAAAAGAAAAGAAACAAGGTGATTTTGAATGCAATTAACCCAAAACGACATACATGTAGTTGCCATTCAAAATGGCCATGATCTATTTATTTTTTCCTTACTTCTCATCAGATCCAGTCTAGGGAAAACATCCTTAGTTGAAATGATTGATGAATGTAACATCAGAGGGGAAAAAAATAAAATAGTGCAACAAAAGTCTGATATTTCTTGTGGATACCACTTTTACAAGTTTAATATACATCATGTACATCACAGTAGCCAAACTACAAATTAAATAGCATGAAAAAATGATGCCTTTAAACCCCCTGCCCACCCCCCCAAAAAAAAGTTAAAATAAATCAAAAGCCCACAAGGACAGAATATACTCTTTTTGACGGTTTTCTCCCCCCCCCCCAATTTATTTTGAAATTCCTGACTCTCTCTTCATACAAGAATCTGTGATGAAGCAATTTCCATAAAAGGCAGCTATTCATTTTCAAACATTTCATTGTTGCTTCATCTTCGAATAAAAACCTATTAATCACAGTGTAATAGTGTCCTGCTGTCTTTCATACCTGGACTGGGACTAAAAAGATAGGTGGGCAACCTGTGCTTTAAAGTCGTTTGTTGGACTCCAAAGCTCATCACCCTTAGCCGGTCAATAAACCAAATAAGGATGATGGGCTTTAAAGCACAACAAACTGTTGTGAAAACAGATATTCCCACTTTTGGGCAACCCAAACCGTTACAGTCAAAACGTGCTACGGTTACCAGTTTACAAGTTTAGCAGAGGAATGTCTATTAAACTTATTTGGTGTTAGAAGCGCCAGCAACTCTGAACACCAAAAAAGATCATGTCCGAGATAAACCAACATCATGGTGGGCAGGAGGCCGCACTGTCTTTAATAAACTTTTATAGACTTATGGAAAAAGATCTACAAAAAAGGTTTTTACTAGGAATATTACATGGCAGCACACTTTATTTACTTTACACAAAACCAAAGTTCTTGGTCTTAATAGCAAGTAACAACTTCTGTTTGAGAATCTGTTTGGAGGAATAAAGGGGGACGTAGAGACGAGAGATGCATGTGTTTGCGGTGGGGAGATGTTGGTCATCTGGAGGCCGGATGGTGATGGATGGCATTGGCTGAAATCCCTCTTCACTTGCAGGTAATGAAGGGCTTGATGTCCAAAAATACACCTGTGTGGAACAAACAATTATCAAAACCAATTATCGTACCATGACATTTTTTTCTATCGAAGAATACTAGTGCTCAAAACCATCCTGAAAACTTTTCCTGTAGTATTTTTTTGTACCGCTCTTTCTTCCCCCTCTCCTTGCATTTCCCATCTGGGACCAGGTTCTCCCAGAAGAGTAGAGATGGGCAAAATCCAGCCTGTGCTATCAGTACTACTATACAGAGAAAATCACTTCTGGCTTTCTCTGCACAGGAAGAATTACACATTACAAATCATTAGCTTATTGCAAATGTATAATTGTACTAATGCAGAAGGGAGTCAGACCTGATGCAGTAGCATAGCTGTTAATAAGAAGTGCAAGAAAAAGCCAGACATATGGTTGGTGTATGTTTAGACGGAGCATCTGTGGCAGAACTGCCATTTTGACAGATGTATACAGAGTAATTCTGTCCAATAAACACATTTTGGGAAAACATCAGCTAAGAACAGTGGCCAAAAACCTAAACGGAATGGGATTTCACAAATATTATATCTGTATAAATAAAAGGAGAAGGCTGGCAGAGTATCCATCTCTGGCCACACACACACCCCTGGGCGTGCGTACACCCCTCCCCCCAGGAAGCCAGTAAGGAGGAGCTATTCATGCCAAAGGCCCCTGCCTATGCCTGTGAAAATCACTGCAACGAGTTAGCCCGCCCCCAGCATCCGGCTGGAGAAAAAAAGAAAAAGAAAGATGGCTGACAATCGTTCCCACACACCATAGAAAAACAGAAACCCACCACTCACATGGCCTTTGTACAAGCCAGCCACTACATTCTGCCATGCTCCCTCTACCCCTCCTGTCTGTGAACATATCTTCCAGCTATGCATGTCCCTCCCTCATCCTGCTCTGGCTATGATGTGAACTGCATGCCTTCTACACTTGGCCTTGAACGAGTTCTTGCTCCATTATTAATTTTACACTCCACCCGCATAACTGAATGCCGCATAGCTGAATGCCGCATAACTCAGCACTATAAATAATGTAAGCTTATTCACGTTTGCACCACATAACTGAACTCCATCAATAATTACACCTTATTCACGTTTGCAACACCTGACTAATAAAGTCTGCCCTCACTGCGTTGCTTGATATAATGAAGCGCTCTATTTTCTCTGATTCTTCCCCACCTTGCAGAACAGCTGCAACCTTCCACTCACATTTCAAAACATCCACTTGCACTCCCTGCCCGTTGAGCCTGGACATGCCAGTGAGAAGAAATCACTTAAGTCCTGACAGGTACCCACTGTCTGCTTCTCCAGAACCGGCTTGGGGTAAAGGCTGAACACATGGCTGCTATGTTGTTTGCGATCGGCGCTCAAACTTCTGGCCCTGCAGCTTGGCCAGGAGCATGAGGACAATGCAGCCGACTACTTCAGTGGGAACAGAGTACTCCCACAATTGCAGCCCGCCGCTCTCTCTTACTGTGGACATCAGTTCACGGACAACTGTGAACTCTAACTGCTTACAGAACACACAGGTACAGGCAGCGAAGCTCCAATCTCTGCAGCAGATTAACCCTTTGAGTGCCAGAGCATTGTGTTCCTCCCTGGCACTCAAAGGGTTAATAAATGGCCTAAATTTAGATTTTTAGCATTTACTTGTAAATGTCCCACGCAGGATACGATGGCACTGGGGGATGGGGGTGTTTAGAACACTTACTATTTTATATGGGTTAAGTCATTGGAGAACCAAGGAAACTTCTGACATACTTTGCATTATGTTCAGCAGCAGCAATGTCTTCGACAAGACAAGCACACAAGACAATTGCTTAACCCTTCTGCATACCCCGCTGGCATTGAAGGGGTTAAGCAATTGTTTTGTCTGCACGACTTGCTGCTGCTGGATGTAATGCACAGTATGTCAGGAGTTTCCTTGCTTCTACAACTACTTCATAACCCATATAAATAGCATTACAAGGAAGAGGAGGATGTATCCCCATCAGTCGTACGAATGCCTTGCTCGCACCCCCCCCCCACACACACACACATTGCAATTCAGTAGTCCTCTAAATGCAGACACAGTACAGTTGCATTTTGTGCAGTGTTCAGCATATGCAACTGTACTGTGCGTTTGGAGGAGTACTGAAGTGCAATGATAAGGGGGGGGAGGCGGCTGAGAGCGAGGCACCCGTGCAACTGATGGGGATACATCCTCCTCATCTGGTATGCTGGTTCATGCTCCTGTGTCCTGCAGCAGAAATGTTAAAAAACAACAAATATTGAAAAAGTCACCTTCAGTTTCCAGTAATATTATAGTCACTTTCCTCATATAGTCTGTTGAGAATGAATCCTGGTAGTGGGTAACCCAGAAAGGTTGCAAGCTGCTGGTGGGAGAAGTTCCTTGTTCAGCAGTTGCCCTGCATAGTACTCTCTATGCATTTCCTAATGGCTCTTCAGCCCAAAAGGAAGATTTGTTGGCCTCAGATTGGCTGCAAGTGTCCTTACATGCTCATGTAAAACAAACTTTCTTGCCTTAGCTTGGATATAAAAAGTGGTACATGCCACAGGGTCGATTTTACATGTGTTGTATCACATCAAGCCGTTTACATAGCGAAGAACATTTCCTGTGCCTTCTTAGTGAATAAATGTGCCTTACTTGCCTCATGCAGCCCCATTACTCTCCTCTTTGGGAATATCCTCAGACTCGAGCCCTGAAACCTCCAGTATGGATACTTAAAACTACTTTTAGCTTGATCTGGGAAAAGCTTAAGCAGAACTGATGGGCAGACCTGCCTCCAGAAACTTTCCTTAGTGGAGGGACCTAAACACCATGGATTTAGTGGAGGGACCTAACCCCATAGTGCCTTTTGCACCCCCCCCCCCCCCAAAAAAAACAAAACAAAAACTTAAATTGGTCTTACAATCCCTTGAAAGCCAAGGCTCTCTGAGGCACTGCAATGTGCTGGAGACCTCTCAGCTATTATACAAGGGGTTCAATGCCCCACTTAAAATTACAGTAAATTTTTATTTGTTCTGTGTTCTTGTACAATAAATTGTAAGCTGTTGAAAGATCCTCACTACCACTTGTTTCAATAATTCTCTGTATGACTGTCATAGGTCAACTTCTTCTCTACCACATTCTACACAGTGCAGCAGAACACACTGAAGTTCAAATAATGTATTATAGTAATATATGACAGCTGCAGAATCGCTCCTCTGACTTACTGAATACAGCCCTAAATGTGTTCAAAGTTCTGCACACTGACAGTCTTCTTTGAAAATCTGTTATACAGTCTCTCTCACACTAAACATTTTAGTTTCAGACAAAATAGACATTATACATTTACTTACTAAATCTTGCCGCTCTGTCATGCTCATCTTTTCTACTATTGACCAGAACCAACGTTTGAACTGCAAAAGTTTCTCTGCGTTCTCTCCTGTGTAGAAAAGAAAGAAAACTCTGGTACTGCACACATTACAAAAGGGCTTCAAAAATATGCTAAACCATCAATTGCAATCTTCAGTATTTTACCAGATTCACGAGCCACCTACTTAAAGGGATAGTAATACTTTATTACTATCCCCCATACCGTAGATATTTGCAAAATAATTTAATAGCCCCCAGGTTCATCTCTCAAACCTTTATGGCTTGAGAGATAACTAAAGGCAAAGTCCCCAAAAGTCAACCAACTCCTGGGGAAATCACTATAGAAGTGCAAACGTCTTCTGAATGCTTAACACCTGATCAGGGAATTGCCTCATATAGAATAATTCTGGAGACAACACTTTTTTTTAACCTATCCCTGGCTATGAACTATGGGTATTGTATCCGCCAGGGATTCCCATATATATATATATATAATCAAAATCAGAGGCCCAGCCCCTGACCCCAGAAAAACACAACTAAAGAAAATAAAATTTCCCTCTAGGAAAAAATGCCCAGATACTCCCGAGGACACTCAAAAACTGAACTGGCTGCTGATGGGAGGGTTATTATAAAGGGCAGAATATGGGATCATTGAGTGCCATGCATCCCTCAATTGATGCTAAAGAAAGTTATTTTTAACCTGTTTGACTTGTAAATGTACACACGAGTTTATTTATTCATGTTCAAACAACAGGACATATTCAGATGAAAAGTTAATAATTGACAATCAAACTATTGTTGTCATTGAAAGCGTAAAATGGGCAGAGATTTATCCTGCTCTTGTCAAACTAAATTACTTGCATTTTATGGAAGGGTAAGTAGCAATTGGACAAGAGAATTGCTGCTGATGTAGTAGTATACTTGGATTTTGCAAAAGAATTTGGTATTGTGCCTCACAACAGGTTACTACATGAACTAAAAGGCTTCGGTTTCGAAGGCGATATCTGTCGATGGATTGAGAACTGGTTAAATCAAAAATGGCAGAGTTAACGTGAATGGAACTTTTTCAAGTTGTTCTAAAGTTGTAAGTGGGGTGCCATATGGTTCAGTCCTGGAGCCAATGCTTTTTAATTTGTTTATTAATGATCTAGAAGTGGGAATTGACTTTAGCATCTCAATCTTTTCTCATGACACTGATAAACTGAGTGAATGGGCAGAAAAGTGACAGATGAGGTTTAATATAGACAAATATAAAGTTATGCATTTGGGCTGTAGAAACAAAACATGAAGCTTGTATACTAAATGAGAAACTACTTGGCGAATCCTGTCTAATAGTAAAAGTGTGAACAGAAAACTGAGAATTTTAAGACTGAGTGCCAGACCGGAACGCATCGCATTGCAAAGCAATGTGCTGCGTACCCCTCTGGCACTCAAAGTGTTCACAGAGCAATTATTCTGCTTCAGAGTTTAATCAGCATTATTTGGTATTCTTTTTACACAGTGGCAAATTTAATATGGCCAATCAGCTGCCTGCAGACTCAAGAAAACCATAGGTTTATCAGTGTTATAAAGGAATCAATTTCTTGGTGACGCTGTCCATTTTATACAAAGTCTCTTAAAGACAGGATTGTTACATGGGGTAGGGGAACCTCTCATTTACACAGATCACATTCATTGGTCTATTCTGACAAATGGGTTACACATGAGATTTGCAACAGTAGTTGAATACACTAAGGCAGTAGTGGGAAAATTGTAGCTCTCCAGTTGGTGTTGGACTACAATTCTATCCATCCTCAGCCGGGCTGAGGATGCTGGGAAACTGTAGTTCAACAATGAATGGAGAGTCACAAGTTGCCCACCACTGCTCTAATGAATGGCAACCTTTACAAGGTTATGGCCTTAGAAAGGGCAGCCCTGAGCCTCAAGTGAAGCAGAACAATTAAAAACCAGGGGTGTAAAGGAGAGGATGGGAGGAGTTAAAGGACTTAATCCAAGTGTCCTGCCTCCTAGAAGGAATAGCTTTACCCCATGATCAGAGACCTCCAAAAAGAAATCTGGAGAGATTTTGGGGCAAACCAACTACACCGCATATGACTGATAAAGATTCCCCAAATTCCATTTCATTTAAATGAGGGCTTTTAACCCCTTGAATATTTGAGAGAGATTATAACACTTTGCCTTGAAATGCATTTGAGAACTATCTAGCATTCAAAGGATTAAATTGCAAATTTAACAGGAATCTTATTTGTCACCGTATGCTGCAGTCTAATCAAGGAGGACTGTTTTATTTTGAGAGTAGGGCTCCAAGATGCATGAAAACACACTAATTAATTAAGGTCCCCACCTGACTCGTCATTAAATGAAGTAAAACTGATGAGCATCTGGACGTTAACTTCACCGCAACCATTGACCAGGAGCCTGAAGTCTTCCGCAGTTAGATCTTCTAATGCATTCTTTGGAAGAACATCTAGCAGCCCTTTCCTCATCGCCTAAAAAAAATGCACATATACATGTCAGGACAGGTGATGATAAAAAGGAAGGCATTTTACCATGTCTACTGCCCACAATGTAAAGTTATCACAAGGTACTTCAGAGGCTTTCAGATGTGAAATTACCATCCACCACTAGTGGGCAGCAAAGAGTTCCAGAAAAGCCAGGAATCTAGAAACTGTCAGCAGCATTACATTCTGGGAAAAGTATAATACATCAGTGGGCAACATGCAGCTGTTACACTAAAACTCCCATCAGCCCCAGCTGTCAAAAATCTAGAGTTACAAAATAATAGGGAAAAAGAATTTCTGTATTTTTAATTAAAGTAAACACTTACATGTAGCGGTTGTTCTGCAACAGCAAGCATTCTGTGTTCTGCATATTTCCTCACATACTCGTACACATTTTGGGGCGTTACGGGAATATTTACACCATTGGGAATAAGTTCAACCTATAAAAGTCAAAACACTTAGGATCATAAGTATATAAGTAGCAAATTTTGAGCAAATCAACTGTACCATAGGGTACAAAACGTTGCCAAATTAATGCAAATGATACACAACAGGATTTAATTTGTTCGCTGTGTTGCTGGTGGTTTGCCTTTATACATATACCCCAATATTCCTACTACCCTAGAGGTTACTGGCTGATTTAAGGAGCAGTAAATTAAAAAAAATATAGAATTGTATGAGTTTTCCTGTTGAGTATATTAAGGGTACCCCACTGCTGAGAGATGCCAGCGTTAAAGTTTAAACCTGTTTTTTTTTTTTTTTTTTCTTTTCTTTAAACACATGCCCTCTAGTGGTCAAATTCCAATTAGTTATTCTGTTTGAGAGAAATGTTGCTGGAAAAGTTCTCAATAGAATGCAACAAACTGCTGAGTGATGCTGTCAGTTAAGACTTTCAGGAGGAAAACAAAAGCGCAGTAAATTCACTTCCTGATTATTTGTATCGTTATACCTTTTGAATAAAACTAACAGCAGTAAGTGACCTTGTTTTGCAGGAAAAGCACTATAAACAGATTTTCATTAACCCTTTGAGTCCCAGAGGGGTAACAGGGTGCATTGCTTTGCAATGCATTCCGTACCCCTCTGTCATTGAAAAGGTTACGTTTACTGCTCCTTTAAATAGATGTGACAAATGAAGAAGTCAGAAGGCAAATATGTATGTAACTCAAGTTATTTGTGCAAAGGTAAATATGTTACATCAGAGTTTGGCAAACCATTATCCTTGTGTATAAAAAGTGGTGTAATGCTGGGGCAAGCCATTTGCACAAAAGAGGACAAAATTATCTCAGATTTATCCAATACATTTGACACACAAACAGGATGTTTAACTCCTTGAATGCAAGAGCGGTCTCCAAAGCATTACAAAGAATGCATCTGAAACCTCGATAGCACTGGAGGCATTAGAAAGCCCCAGTTAAAATCAGTGAGAATATCTGGTAGATTTTTCCACTACAATGCTACTAGATTTCCCCAGAATTTATCCATTTTGATGTTGTATATAAAGCCCTTTGCTCTTTCTAACTGTATAAATTACTATATTATTTGACAGCTCTGCATCAATAACGAGAATTTAACTTATGAACGTACAACCCATCAGTTATATTTGTGTCATGTAACAAGCTATTTAAAGGGATAGTAATGTTTCATAATAAAAACAGCTCTAATTAATAATCATAGTATTTGGACTTTGGAGAGTGTTATTTCAATTCTGTAAGAGATGTAGTTCAAGAGTAATTCAATGACAAAGTGTCCCCCTCCCGCCCCTTTTACTGATGTAACAGTGTTCAGCCAGATCAGAAGGGAGGTGCCCAGGTAGACTGCAGAGAGGGACAATCTTCAATTAAGATAAGGGAAAAACCTGAAAAGCTTGTCAAGGGGGGGGAAGGGCTTTCATTGTTTTCACTGTAAGAAGATTGTCCCCTTCTGTTATCTGTCTGGTCTATGGACTGCATTCCACATGTGAGAAGAGATGGCTTACAGTAGGTAAAAGGGGCGGGAGGGGAAACTTTGCTTGTGAATATCTCTTAAACCATAAAGGTTTGAGAGATAAGACTTATATCGTTCATGTTTTTTTAATGCCTACAAAATAAAATAAAGTTAAAACGAAGTATTACTATCCCTTTAAGCTGTGATTAGTGCATATCAAATCAATGTTTATGTAAACATCTTTACCTGTCCCCCGCTTTCCTCTTTGCACAGGTCTATCGCAAATGCCAAGTCCATTGAGGCAAATACTGCATCTGCTTCTGCACTTTGGGAGGCAAGGATAAGTTGCCGCAAACTTTCGTACATTACATGATCAAAAAAGGCAAAATCATGCCAGTTGACCTTGGTAAAAAATAAATTAATAAATAAAATTAATGGAAATATTTCAGACATGTAAATTTCAGTGTTCTCAAAATCAACTACGCATCTCACTGTTAATTGCAGTTTAATTCATTTGCGGCAAGTTACTTTAAAGTCGAATCTTCACCTTAATTCAAGTTTGCCTATTTGAAACCTGCATTAAAAACTGCCTATACATCATGTTAACCAAAAGTTCAGCAGATGTACAGTTTAGGAAATATTCACACTTTTTGGGCAAAGTGAAACTGAATATTTCCTCATATTGCACAAAAGCTTCATTAGCATATGAAATATCACTGAAACCTTCATTAGCATGACATCAATGAAAAGGCTTCATTAACACATGAAATGTCATTCAGTAGCTTAATTGGCATATAAAAATGTCACTGTCGTCGTGCGGGTGCCGCAATCGGCATACATTTGCATATAAAAGAGGTGTTAATATCTCCTGAACTGTATATTTCCTGGACTTTCAGATAACATGACATATAGGCAGTTTTTAATGCCGTTTTCAAATATCCAAACTTGAATTAAAGGTGAAAGTAAGGGTGAAAATTATCAGGTGCCATAAAATCCCCCCCAAATCATTTTTAAATAAACTTTGTTCATCAAAAAAAGGCAGTTTCAATTGTTATAATACCTCATAGTAGATGATACATACTTTCAGCTCAGACGAGGGAGAGTGCTGCCATCTTAACTCCATTGAACATGATTGGCAGCGCTCTCCCTGCCCCTTTCCTCCATCAGTGTCTCTAAACAGCTGCCTATATGAAACAGCAACATGAAGGAGAAAGCCAAACAATGAATACACAATAAAAAGTAACGTCCTGGCTTCCTCCTTCATGTAGTTTCATGCAGGAAGGTATTTAGACAAAATGCACTGGAAAAATGGGAGAAGGTAGGCAGCCATTCAAGGACACAGTGGGATCGACCACATTACAATTAGTTGCCTGCGGTACAACTTGCATCGCAGGCAGATGCAAAGTGGTGTCACCACTTATATTTCTAAGTGGATTTAATCAGAACCAGAGCGTTAAGAAAAAATACATGGCTGAATATTGCTGATTTTACTTCCATTTTCATACAGGAGCATGATGTTAAAAGGTGATAGTTCCACTTTAATAATCACATTGGTTTATTTACTCTAGAGAAAAGATGACAGAGTAGACCTTATCACACTGTTCAAGTATATGAGAGGTCAATACAAGGATCTCTGCTGTGAGCTATTTATTCCAAGGCCTTATCAGGTGACCAGGGGACATCCCTTGATATTAGAGGAAAGGAGGTTTAGACTTCAGCAGAGGAAGGGTTTTTTTTACAGTAAGGTCTGTTAAATTATGGAATTCCTTGCAGATACAATGGATACATTTAAGAGAAGATTAAATGCATTTCTTTCAAAAGGGAACATACAGAATTATACTGTTTATCAGTACGCAGATCATGAGGGTCTGATAAAGACTAACTTATTTGATAGCAGGCAAGCTATAAAATTCTCAATCACTGGGGTATGAGGCAAAGGTTGAACTTGATGGACTTGTGTCTTTATTCAACCTAATTTACTGTGTTACATCACAATACACCCCTAACAAAGACAAACGCATTGACGATTATTATTGAAGTCTACACTGAATATATATCAACTAAAAATTCTACTAGATCTGAAACTGTATTTAGCCATTTGATTGGCAGATATTAACGCAACACAATCCTCAACAACATACTGCACACCCTTCTGACAATCAAGTTCTAATAATGAGCTTGAAGCAGACAAAATATAGTTGTTCCCTGTGGTGTTGCAGCACTTTCCTATTCCAGAAACACCAAAGCTTGTTATTCAATTTTTTGCCCATCCCAAAGACAAAGTACCAATATAATGTTCCCCAGAATGTAATTAAAAACAACTTACTTTTCTTCCCAGAAGAACTTTAATCACCTGCCTACTTAACGTAATAGGACATAGTTCATTTTGCAGCAGGCACAAACCAAGAATCCTGAGAATGTAAAAACAAGCAATTAAAATTGTTAGCTTTAGCAATTACACATGAATTACATACAGAAAGCAATCAGACCCAATTCCAAAATTAAATGCAGTTCTCTATTAAAACCCACAAGTGACTGGCCGTTGCCCAGTTGGCTGCTGTCAGACAGATGATCTAAACTTACCTGCCAATATTTCGAAAACAATTTAACCGGGCCTCTGTGTTTTTGCCTGGCCGTGGAGTATAGAAGCCTCTTTTACCAGGCTGGTAAAACAATGGGGCATTATCATCACCATCATCTGTGTCTGTTAATTCCATATCAACCACACTGCGACTGGAGCCGTGACGTTTCCTGTTTTCCTGCAGATGTTAATTACATATACTGTGAGGTAAAACAAGAGCAATCATCAAAAGGGACTACTAAACATTCCCACTGATTCAAATGGTGCTTCCAACCCACTGAACGTTAGAAAAGCCTTCAATGCATTGTTAATTCATAGGATAAAGAGCAGCATATTTAAAGGGTTAGCAATGTCCAGGAAAAACTATTGTGCATTTTGTAGTGCAGCAAAAGTTGTATTCAATACAAAAAACATCTCTCTCAAACTGCTATGGTTTGAGAGATAGGCATTTAAACTTTGATGTGCCCTGCTTTCAGCTGTAAAGCTGTCAGCAGGAGATCCATGTCGGCCGGATGACTTCACTGGAAAGGTCTAAAAAGTAAAGTCATTCATTCTGCTGCAGAGTCTCTGTGACGGCCGACTTTATAGCTGTCAGCAGGAGACATCGAACTTTAAATGTCTGTATCTCTCAAACCATAGCGGTTTGAGAGATAGAGTTTTTTGCATTCAATACAACTTTTGCAGCACTACAAAATGCACAATAGTTTTTCCTGGACATTACTAACCCTTTAATATTAATTGGAAGTAAGACGTTGCCGTAAAGCACCTTCATGACAATTATGTCTCCCGCCCCCCCCCCCAAATAAATAAATTCACTTTTTACAAACCAACTGAACCACACTGGACAGACTGGAATCCTCTGATTTAAACAGAGCTTTTAACAATTCCAACAGATACACATCTGGCACTCAATGGATTAACCCTTTGAATGCTAGAGACCTCCAAAGCATTAACTGAAATGTTTATTTCCCCTCTATGTTTGTATGCTCCAGAATTGCTCATCTTTTGTTTTCTACAGAAGTCAATAAGATAATGCTCTAGCGAGCTCCGCAGTCACCCATGCTGAACTGGTTAGTATAATTCATTCACTCATTGTAAACTAAGCTGGAACTTTCTAATTGAATATTGAATAAAAGTAGAATTTGTACTTTACATACCTGTACCTTATCAGATGAATCTAATAAACCAAGATCAAGGATACTATCTGCTCCATTTTCCCTGTAATGGAAGGAGGAGATGGGGAGAATGAAGTAACCATTTGGGTTATCTCAGAAGCACAATCATACATTTACATGTCTTTGTTCATGGCTGTGCATGAATAGTAGCGATAGCAGCAGGCTACATACTGTACCTTCCATGTGCAATGATAAGTTCCATAGCCTCATCCACTCTGGCTCGCAGAGAATCCTCACTGGCCAAAAGCAGCAAAAGTTGTGCAGGAGACAGTTCAAGCAGCATTCCAGTGATTTTACTTGCAAATGCCTTGGGGGAAAAAAAAACAAAAAAACATTGTTCAAGTCAATGAAACAATCCCCTTTTCCAGTGTCTTAAAGGGATAGTAATACTTCGTTTTATCTTTATTTTATTTTGTAGGCATTAAAAAAAAAACATGAAGAACGATATAAGTCTTATCTCTCAAACCTTTATGGTTTAAGAGATATTCACAAGCAAATTTTCCCCCTCCTGCCCCTTTTACCTAGTGTAAGCCATCTCTTCTCAGATGTGAATCTGGTTGTAAGACCAGACAGATAACAGAAGGGGACAATCTTCTTTGTATGAAAACAATGAAAGCCCTTCGCCGGATTGGGCGGTTGTTAAGGGGTTAATTATGCATGTTTTTGTATGGATTCTTGTCCCACCTCCTGCCCATAGAAGACCCATTTCATTTGGCTGTGCAGAATTTAAATCAATGGTAATTTGTCCCCCAAGATTGAGGTGATTTACTACAGAATTGCTCTACTTTAGCTTCCTGAACACTACCCTGTGTGCCACTTTATTACAAACTTGTAATGAGTGGCAAAATCCAAGACCATTAGTTTATTGGGATTCATTCCAAATTTCTCCTTGTAAGAGTTTATGGAAAATGCTGCCCCATCACTTCTGACACCCACCAACACTGTGCTAATGGGGTCCTGTGATCTTGTACAAAGCATGAATAGTGCTTATCAAAGACTAGGTTTTAGGTCCCAAGTAAAATTCCTAAAGATTGTAGCATAATTACAGGTTAATTAAGTTATTTTACCCATTCCACTTTGAGATAGTCATATACAGGAATAGTAATGTTTCATAATAAAAGCTGCTCTGATTAATCCTCATAGTATTTGGGCCATGAAGAGTCTTATTTCAATACTGTCAGCTGTAGTTCAAGAGAAATTGAATGATAAAGTATCCCCCTCCTTCCCCTTTTACTGATTAACACGCCTCACCTCAGAGCAGCAAGACTGTTTGGATGGATCTCAGAGAGGGACAATCTTCAATTAACATAAGGGAAAAACCTGTCAATGGGGTCAGGGCTTTCATTGTTCTCACAGTAAGAAGACTGTCCCTTGCTGTGAGCTGTCTGGTCTTAAGACCAGATTAAACATCTGAGGGGAGGTGGCTTACACTAGGTAAAAGGGGGCAGGAGGGGGATACTTTATCATTCAATTACTCTTGAACTACAACTCTGACAGTATTGAAATAACACTCTCCATGGCTCCAAGTTGGAGGAACTTTTACCGGAGGTTCCATTGTCCCATAAGTGGTTAAAGAGGAATAGATAACCATATGTCTTACAGGCTGCATAGCTTGAACACGAGGGTAGAGCCTCTCTCCAAGAGCCTGTCGATGTGCAGGAAGAGGATCTGGATCATCACTGGGATTCCCTTCAGAGGCTGGCCTGAAAGGCCGTGTATCTATAGAAAGCTGCCGCCTGAAATCCCTAAAACAAACAATTGTGTTTTACAAATTTACTGCAATTGTAGCACATTGTTGGTGTCTATATGCATTGAGGTTTTAATAGTACAGTAATTTGAAAAAGGGGATACTTGTACTTACTGATAAACCCTTTTCTCTTAGTCCTTTGTGGAATGCAGGAACCATGGATTAATTTGCTATCACTAGGAGGCAGGAAACTGCAAACAAGCCTCTCTGGAGGAGGCAACTCCTTCCCAGCTCCAATTAAAGGGATAGTAATGATTCACAATAAAAGCAGGTCAAATTAATCTTCATAGTATTTGGGCCATGGAGAGTGTTATTTCAATACTGCCAGAGTTGTAGTTCAAGATTAACTGAATGATAAAGTATTGCCCCCGCCCTCTTCAGCGAGCATAAGGAAAAACCTGAGGCAGGGTTTTCATTGTTCTCACAGTAAGAAGACTGTCCCTTGCTGTGAGCTGTCGGGTCTTAAGACCAGATTAAACATCTGAGGGGAGGTGGCTTACACTAGGTAAAAGGGGGCAGAAGGGGGATACTTTATCATTCAATTACTCTTGAACTACAACTCTGACAGTATTGAAATAACACTCTCCATGGACCAAATACTATGAAGATTATTTGGAGCTGCTGTTTTTGTGAAACATTACTATCCCTTTAACACCTGCCCAGCATCAGCCTTTAGTTTCACAAATATCCAAGACCCTAAAAATGCAGGAAGGCAGTCAAAACACCACAGAACTTAGGGGATACCCCTGCCCAGGATACAAACCATGTTTTCCTCTGGAAGGGATATCCTGTGTCCCCCAAGGAAAAAAAAAGTTATACATTTCTAGTTCATGGATTCTGGGACCAGGAGTGGTATAGAGTCTCTCCTTTAAGAAGGCAGGAGCCTCAAACCCAAAGCTCCTCCCTCTGCCCATCCTCCTCCCACTCCAGGCCCAACCTGGGATCACTTAATCTTCTGTTAGCAAAGCCAGGAGAGGAATAGAGAATGCAACAGCACCGTAGAAGCAGCTCAGGGCACCCCAAGCCAGACCAAAAATATGACCAGGTGGGATGCCCTGTATCACTCCATGGACTACGAGAAAATTATTTAACTGGAAGTATTAAAAAATAAAAAAAAAATTATATTTTCTCACAGCCCTAAGAGATGCAGGAACCATGGGGACACCCCAAAGCAGACCCAAACACAGGGAGGGAGAGAGCAAACCTAGGGAACTATGGCCTGCAAAACCTAGCAGCCAAATAAAGCACCTGGAGATGCAAAAACATGAAACCAATAAAACTTAAACAGGTGAACAGATGACCAAGGGGCCACCTTGCAAATCTGAACCATAGAGGCCCGATTCTTAAAAGCCCTCTAGCTGCTAACCACATGAGTCAAATAGGCAGTAATTCAAAGTGGAGTCTGACAGGACCTGAGCACATAAGCTTGCCAAATAGTTCATTTCAGCCACAAATTCAGAGATGTCTTTGAAGCTGGACTGCCCTTCCCAAGAGTAACTGATTAGCAAAAAGAGTGGGTAGACGTCACATACTGTCGAAGACAGTGAACTACATCATAAGTATGGAGGATCTCCTCCTTCGGATTCGAAGAAGAGGGCCAAGAAGAGGGACAAAAAGACGGAAGAGCAGGTTCCTGACTTATGTGAATGTCCGAAGGAACCTTAAGTTGAAAACCAGGAATGGTGCTCAAGACAACCGTGTCTTTATAAAAAAAAAAAACCATGTAAATTCAAGACAGAGCATTCAACTCAGACTCGCCTTGCCAAAGCAATAGCTGTAAGAAATACGGTCTTAAAGTCAAGTGTCGAAGAGAAAGGCAAGATAGATGTTCAAAGGAAGTACACTGAAGCACCTCCAAAACTAGGTTCAGATCCCAGGAGCCTTGTATGGAGGGAGGACACGAGTCAGCTCTTGTAGAAAAAGTCAGAACCTCAGAAATCCAACGGGCTTGCGATGGAAAAGAACAGAAAGCGGAGATCTGGAACTTACAAGACCCTTAGACCTTTCTCAAGAACTGCTTGCAAAATTATTTAGGAAAAAAAACAAAACTAAAATAAATCTGTCAAACTCTGATTTTGGCAGGAACAGTCTTATGTGTGCGACACAGTCTAGATAATAGAATCGCTTAAACCCTTGTGATGCAAGATGTCAGACTCAAGTTCCATTCCATTAAGATAAGGTTGTCCAAGTTGTGGTGAAGCACAAACCCCCAAGACAAAAGGTCTGGAACTCAAGGGAGATGCTAAGGTGTCTATGGACAATTCGAGCAGGTGATGAAACCAAACCCTTCCTGGACAAAACAAAGAGAAGAATATGAAATGTACTCTGTCAACAGGGCAGGCATGTGAGCTCCCGCCCGAGCAGAATCTTTAACACTTACACCCAGGCAGCAGTGCTCCTGGTGCCTTCCTTATAATTATTGTATACCACAGCCATATCATTGTCGATTGAATCAGAACAGGAAGAGCCTGAAGGAGACCAATCCAGGACAACAGCATTAAAAATGGCTTGAAGCGCCACAAGATTGATCTGCAAGCTTTGAATCTGTGAGAGACCAGTGGCCCTGAAGAGAGTGTTGGCCACACAGCTACCCAGCCGAACAGGCTGGAGTCCATCTGCACAAACGTCCAGTCCGGGAGATGAAAAGACCACGACTGAGTCAGAGACAGACTTGTCAACGACCACTGGAGCCAAAAGCATGGTGGCTCTGGAAAGAGGCACCAAGCAGTGAAGCTGCACTGGGTTGCGGGACCAGTACTAAATTAGAGTAAGCTGGAAGGGACGCAAGTGAAATAGCTCAAATGGAACTGCTTCCATTGTGGAAACCAGAGTGCCCACCAAATTTATGCAGTACCCTATGAAACAACGAAAAGATTTGAATAAAGCTATGGAACCTCTGATCCCAAGGAACAGGGAAATCCGCCCCAGATGCCAAAAGGGCCTGAAAGGCCAGAACGAGGTGATGATCCGTGGGTGCATGAGACATGTAAACCAGAGGTGGGGATATATGTGAGAAAAGAAATGTGAATACCCTCCCCTTGCAAGTGCCAGGCCCATGCATCTGAAATGGCGTTCCTCCACTGAAGCACATAATGATGGAGACGGGAGAGAGGAAGCGGAGGAAGCTTTGGAGGTTCAAGACCACCACCTTCATGCAGAGGAAGTTTTGGTATCAGGGGATTTGGGAACAGATTTCTTGTGACCCAAATAAGTTTGGTCTTCCATTCATTACTCTTTGAAGAACTTGGCAGCGTTGATCAGAGGAACTCAGGAAATCCCTACTAGAATACAACACCAAACATTTCCTAAGAAAATCAAACTAACGGGTTTATCCTGAGGCAACAAAGTATTCTTGAAGTCCACTGAATGGTAACACCACAAAGGCCTTTTTAGAGGCAGCAACAGAGTTCCAGATTCAAAGCCTAAGAATACACCATGCAGTCACCGAAGTTGCAGAGTATTTTCGCTGCTATTTTGGCAACATCCATAGCCGAGAAGACACCGGATGGGAGCGCTCTACGGAGCATCCAGAAACTTCATGCCAGTCTAATGGGAATGTAAAAGATATACTCGTTTATTTAAAAGAGTTTTAAAATCAAGCAGGTACGTCTGAACAATAAACAATCCGCCTAACGTGTTTCGTGCATATCGAACATTTAGCCGCCTTGGTACTGTAAATGGTGGTATCCTGAAGACTACTTATCAAAGACAACAGCAACTCAGAGGAAGCACTCATGTAAACAGGCCTGCAAAAGCCAAGCCAACCAAGACTCCATCTCCTTGCAAGACCAAGCCTACACAAAGGTGCCCAGGTAAGATGGGGCTTTGGCCTGAAGTTTATTTATTAAAGCATGCTACAGATATTTTCTTCTGCCTCCTGAGCCTCAAGTCTGGTTTGAAGAAAAATTAAAGCTATGGTTTCAGCAAAAAACAGTCATGTAGCTCCTTGTGACACAAAAAACACACTGGTGACAGGCTGAGCTGGGTGGGTGTTAAACATTGCTGAAAATGTGTCTACCTCCTCCAGAGTCTCTTTCTATTCAAAGTGTCCTGCCCCCTAGTGTATGACCCTTAAACCCAAAGATCTATTTGTCCCCACCCCCCCAATGGACAAGAGACAAAATCTAGAATTTCAGGACTACAAGGAGTAGATGAGCATGGAGCTAGCCAGTATTATCCTGTGCATATTTACTTTGAGATTTTCACCTGAAACTGATATTATGAGAAGGAAAACAAATGTGAGAAACAAACCTGTCTCGATCCCGTCGTGACCCTGCCCGTAAACCACTGCTCCTCCTCATGTCTCTCTCCCTTTCTCGATCTCTCTCTCCTCTATTTCTCAGCCTCTGCATTAAACCTGGAAAAGAGCGCAATTAGAATTTTGGAGTTAGGTGAGCATGTGGCACTGAATCACTTGAGTCCAATAAGTTAAGGTAATAGAACAGGGGTAGTCCCCCAGACCTCCAGTTGTTGGGGACTACAAAATCCATCATCCATAACAAGCCAGTGACTCATTGGCAATAAGCAGCAGTGTGGTCACCAACAACTGGATGTCCAATAATTGATTAGCCTGGGCTTAGGACAATGTAGGGCAAACAGTGGCCCTCCAGCTCTTAATGGACAACAATCACATTCATTCCTGTACAGGAGTTGAAGTCCAACAGCTGAAGGACAGTAGATTGCCCACTCCTTGGTTAGGATAACGGCAAAGCAGGGGACAAACTATTCCCTTGCAATGCACTGGAGATCTCTCTAGAATTCAAGGAGTTAAAATCCCCCATGAAGTCAAAGGCAATTTGCAGAATTTTGTATTTGTTCCCTATAGTGCAGGTAAAGAGGAACTACCACCCCACAAAAAGTTTCCCCCAAAGAATTACCCATCTGGCGACTAGCTGCTCAATAGTACTAGAGAAATTCTGCTACTCCCGGGACTGACAGCCAGGAAACAGTGCAGACATCTTTGCATAGTGACATCTGCGCTGTCAATTAATGCCGGTACCTTCTGGTGATAATAATTCTGGCGACTAGTACTATTGAGCAGCTAGTCACCAGATGGGTAATTCTTCGGGGGAAACTTTGAGGGGTGGTAGCTCCACTTTAAGTCTCCTGTCGTGTTACACAAGGCCCAGTGCCCTTAAGCATCACACAACAGTCAAACACACAAGGAGTATCATTTTAAAATTAACATTTTAAGTGGAGCTGTCACTTTGTAACTGGTGATTTTGAGAGAACATTCAAATATTAGGGCTGCAACTAACGATTATTTTGATAATCGATTAGTTGGCCGATTATTTTTTCGATTAATCGGATAAAAAAAACAATATGCTAATTTTTCATTATTTAAAATGATTTAATGAACAAACTGAGTGTTAAAAACAAACAGCAGAATAAAATCTTTACACATTAACATGCGTCACTGTTATTATTTTACTATAGGGTCTATGCACCTTTCTTTCTCCCCCCATGTGCCCTCTCTTTCTCCCCCCATGTACTTTTCTCCCCATTGTGCCTTTCTCCCCCACGTACTTCTTTGTACTTCTTGCTCCCCCATGTACTTCCCCCTCTTGCACCTCTCTCTCTCCCCTTTGTCCCTCTCTTCCTCTGTCTAGACTAACTCTGTGTCACTGCTGCACTCCTCTTCCTGCGTTTACTTGGCGAGTTGGCGGGCTAGGGGGTAATTTGAGTGGCATCCGGTCCCCTGTGGTTGGCTGGCTCTGAGTTCCCTCCTGCCTGCCCGCATCATCACGCGCCCCTGCGGGCCGTGATGACATACATACAGAGAAGAGGGCAGAGGCACCAGAAGAGAAGCGCTTGCTGCCAGACGGTAACGATCAGTCTGGACTCTGGCAGCAAGTGCTTCTCTTCTGGTGCCTCTGCCCTCTTCCTCTTCTCTGTATGTATGTCATCACGGTCTGCAGGGGCACGTGATGATGCGGGTGGATGGCTCTTGTCCCGGCCGCCACATAAAATGGATGGGATTGGGAAGGGTTGGGTTCATGGCCAGTAATAGTGTGAGGCCTCCGTGCCTCACAGTGTGGTGGCCGGGTTAGGAGCGTGTGGGCCCAAACAACAGGCAATCTGGAGGATACATATTGACACTGGTGGCGGCAGTCTGGGGCTGCAACTAATCGATTATGAGAATTGTTGACAACGATTCTCATAATCAATTTTTATCGATAAAATCGATTAGTTATTGCAGCCCTATCAAATATCTATTTTTCTTAGCCAATTTTTTTAAATAGTTTGAAATATTTGCCTTTGTCAGTTTATGGAAATTAGCCATTACTGGCTGGCCAGAAGTACCAGTTGGTATGGGAAGCAGTGTGTCAGTTCCTGTCAGTGCCAGATGATTTGCAGGTGCAGATAAAATATTTGGTTATATTTAGCTTTAAAGGGATAGTAATCTATCAAAATAAACAGAGCTCCAATTAATCTGCATAGTTTTTAGTCAGTATAGAGCAGTATTTCAATACTATTCAATTTGTAGTTCATGAGTAATTTAATTATGAAAGCAGAACTACCACCCCTGTTAAACTTTGGCCCAAATAGTTACCCATCTGGCGACTAGCTGCTCAATAGTGCTAGTCGCCAGAATTATTACAAAGTTAATGAGAATTCTATACTGCTCCCAGACTGACAGCCAGGAAGCAGAGCAGACATCTTTCCACAGTGATGTCTGCGCTGTCATTCCCTTTTGGTGCCGAACAGCTCCTAGCAACGCCTCCTAGAGCAGGCTGGGACTGACAGCGCAGGAGTCACTACGGAAAGATATCTGTGCTGTTTCCTGGCTGTCAGTCTAGGAGCAGAATAGAATTCTCAATAACCAGGTAATAATTTTGTCGACTAGCACTACTGAGCAGCTAGTCGCCATATGGGTAATTATTTGGGCCAAAGTTTAACATGGGTCTTAGTTCCACTTTTACCCATTTTAAGCCGCCTCCCCTCAGATGTGGAATCCAGTCATCGGACTGGACAGCTTGCAGCAAGGGATAATCTTCTTGCTGTGAGTATTAGGAAAACCTTCCCACCCTTGACAAAGGAGGGCAGGATTTCCCTTATGCTCACTGAAGACTGTCCCTTTGATGACCCTTAAGAGTTCTGGAACAATGCCCCATTGCCAGAAGACTCAAAAGTGGAATTTTTGGGGCAACGGGGCCCAGTTATGTCTGGCAAAAACCACTGCATTCCACATGAAGAACCTCATATTAATGGTCAAACATGGTAGTGGCAGTGCCATGCTTTGAGGATGCTTTGCTGCATCAGGACCTGGAAGACATGCAGTCACTGAAGGAACCACGAGCTCAGCTTTGTATCACAGAATTCTACAAGAGAACGCCAAGGCAAATCAGTAAATGAGCTAAAGCACCACTGGGTGACCCTAAATACACAAGCAAATCTACATCAGAATGGTTGAAGAATAAGGAATTTAAAGTTTTGGAATGGCCTAGAAAAACATCAGGCCTAAACACAATTGAGATGTGGCAAGCCATGCTCAAAAACCCACAAATACTAAAAAGTGTTTCTCTATTGATAACAAGTAGCCCTTAGCGACTCCTTTGTCTGTTGCTGCTTAAAATTCAATAACAGCAGGGCATCCTGCCCCTTTTGTAGATATCCCTTCTCTCTCAAATGGTCATTATTTCTTTTAACCCTTTGAGTGCCAGAGTGGTAAAGAATGCATTGCTTTGCAATGCATTCATTACCACTGGCACTCAAATGGTTAATTATGTGTGTTTTAAACAGTCTTCAATAAAGATTTTTGTTTTTAACAAAAATAGGATTTTAGTCTTACCTGTTAAATCCTTTTCACTTAGTCCATACAGGTCACTGGTACTCTGGGAGGCGTAAGTCCCCTTTAATAGGCAGGAACAATTATGCAAATAATTTGCAGGGGGCGGAGCCTCCCCTCTTACTTAAGCCACCTTCTGGCCAGAGCCACTCATATTGATTTGAGACCCCAAGAACTGACCTCAGGTAAGCAAAAAGAAAGACTCCTGTGAGCATGCCCAACAGTCTCCCACTGAATGCCACAGGAGAACCAAGTCTGGTCCCTTGACAGGGTGGGAGACCAGTGACCTGTATGGACTAAGTGAAAAGGATTTAACAGGTAAGACTAAAATCCTATTTTCACTGTCGTCCAATACAGGTCACTGGTACTCTGGGATGTACAAACATTGAGCTGACCCAGAGGCGGGAGAAAGGCAAGGACCAGGCGCAAGGCCCAAGTCACTAGAACTGCTATGAACCAGTTAATAACATAGCCCAAACTGTAAGTGTCAACGGACACCCATCAAGGGAAAACAATCCCTGAACAAACACAGCACACTGAACAAGAGCCAACAGGGCTCAACAGTAAGGAAGCACTAAGGATCACAGAGCGGAAGGCCTAGACAGGCAAAACTGCCTCCAGGACCTTCCTCCCAAAACTGGCATCAGCCGAAGCCAGTACATCAACTCGATAGTGCCTTGAAAACGTGTGCACAGAGGACCAAGTGGCCGCTCTGCACAGATGATCAGCAGACGCCTGATTCTTGTAGGCCCAGGAGGCCCCAATAGATCTGGTGGAATGGGCAGTCACCCGGAAGGGAACGTGCTTATTCCGAATCTTATAGGCTTCACGAACGGTAGCCTTAATCCAAGAGGCGATAGTAACCTTGGAAGCCGGTCTCCCTGCCCTAGGCCCCTCAGGAATGACGAATAGAGCGTCAGACTTCCTGATAGACTCGGTGCGATGAACATAAAACTTGAGGCAACGCACCACATCCAACAAATGGAGATCTCGTTCCTTGTCAGATGAAGGATTAGGGCAGAAAGAGGGAACCACAATCTCTTGATTGATGTGAAATTCGGACACAACCTTGGGTAAGAATTCCTTGGAAGTGCGAAGCACAGCCTTATCCCTGTGGAACACCAGGTAAGGAGGTTTACAAGACAGAGCTTGTAACTCTGCTACCCGGCGAACGGAAACAATAGCCAAAAGAAAGGCCATTTTCCAAGTCAAAAGACGTAAAGGAATAGAAGCCAAGGATTCAAACGGGGGTCGCTGGAGAACTCCCAGCACCAAATTGAGGTCCCACTGGGGAGTAGGACTCTTGAAGGCAGGTCGAACATGAGTCACACCTTGGAAGAAAACTTTGACATCAGGAAGGATAGCAATCCTTTCCTGGAAAAACACAGACAAGGCAGAAGTCTGAACCTTGAGGGAACTCAAACTGAGCCCCTTATCAACACCGTCCTGCAAGAAGGCCAGGACAGTGGGAAGATGAAAATCAAGGGATAACTTCTTATCACCGCACCATGTAACAAAGGTTGACCATATGCGATGATAGATCTTGGAGGACACAGGCTTACGAGCACTGAGCATAGTCGACACCACAGAAGGAGAAAATCCTTTCTTTGCTAGAATTGAGGATTCAACCGCCAAGCCATCAAACGGAATGTGTGAACGTCCTCCTTCCACAGATAACCCTGAAGAAGAACCGGACGGGCAGGAAGTGGGATCGGATCCGCCACTGACATGGCCATCAACTCCGGATACCAGGACTGGCGAGGCCAGTTTGGAGCGATCAGGATGACAGGACAACGCTCCTGCTTCAACTTCTGGACGACTCTGATCAATAGAGGAAGAGGAGGGAAGATGTAAGCCAGGGGAAATTCCCAAGGGATCGACAAGGCATCCACTGCTAGAGCAAGGGAGTCCCTCCACCTGGAGCAAAACACCGGAACCTTCCTGTTGTGTCTGGTAGCCATCAGGTCCACCACAGGCATCCCCCACCTCCGGGTGAGCAACTGAAACACCTCTGGATGAAGAGCCCATTCTCTGCTGTCGACGGTGTGACGACTGAGGAAGTCCGCCATGACGTTGTCTACGCCTGGGATGTGAACTGCAGAGATGACAGGCACGTGATCTTCTGCCCAGGACAAAATATCCTTGACCTCCCACCAGGCGGAACCGCTTCTTGTGCCGCCTTGCCTGTTGATGTAAGCCACCGCTGTGGCGTTGTCGGACTCTACTCTGATCGGACGACCGGTCAGTTGAGACTCCCAGTGCCTCAGGGCAAGCCGGACAGCTCGAAGTTCCAGAACATTGATGGAGAGAAGGGATTCCTCCAGACCCCATTTCCCCTGAGCACTGAAGCGACCCCAGACTGCACCCCAGCCCCGAATGCTGGCATCCGTTGTGACTGTGGACCAACGAGGAACTAGAAAGGATCTCCCTTTCAGGAGATGAGAGAGATCCAACCACCAGTGCAGATTCGACTCGACATAAGGAAGTAGAGACACAGACAGATGTTGATGATCTGGATGATTCCTGCACGTCTGGATCACAAATCTCTGAAGTTCCCTGGAGTGGGCCATAGCAAATGGCACTGCTTCGATCGTGGAAATGAACTTCCCCACTAAGGACGACAACTTCGGAACCGGAATTTCGTCCCTGTCCAGAATCCCAGCCACTCTGATGGCTATCTGGTGAGCCACATCCTCTGGAAGAAACACCATGCATTGGTGAGTGTCGAACAGGAGACCCAAGAACCGAAGCCTCTGAGATGGAACCAAGTCCGACTTGTCCAGATTCAGGATCCAGCCATGATGGATCAGAGTGAGCATACACTTCCGCAGTTGCTGATGGAGAAGCTCCGCTGAGGAGGCTTTTAGTAGGAGATCGTCCATGTAGGGAGTCACCCTTATCCCATCCTGATGAAGCACCGCTATCAAGGAGCCTAACACCCTCTGGAAGACCTGAGGGGCTGAAGTCAGCCCAAAGGGGAGCGCTGTAAACTGAAAGTGTCCCCTGTGGCAGGCAATCCTGAGATACCGCCTGCTCTCTGGATGAATGGGGATGTGAAGATACGCATCCTGGAGGTCCAGGGAGGCAAGAAATTCCCCCGGAGACATAGCTGCAATCACAGATCGCAGGGATTCCTGGCGGAAGTGGGAAGTCACCACATAAGCATAGAGATCTTTGAGATCCAAAATGGGACGGGCCCCACCGTCCTTTTTGGCCACCACAAACAGGTTGGAATAAAATCCTGAACCTGTGTCCTCCTGAGGAACCACCTCCAGGACCTCTTTGTCCAAGAGATCCTGAATAGCGTCTTCGAACAGACGTCTCTTTACAGGTTCCTGAGAAGGACGAGTAAAATGGAACCGAAAAGGAGGAAGGGAGGAGAAAGGGATCCGGTATCCCTCTGACACCACCTGGAGAACCCACGGGTCCGCCACTGACTCCTCCCAAATCCGGCGAAAGATGTGGAGACTTCCACCTACAGCCGGATGCGGACCCGGGTTCGGCGAGTCATGCCGAAGCAGTCTTGGAGGTCTTGGCCTTGGGGGCAACTTTGGGCTTCCAGGACTGTTTGGGCTTGGAGGAGGAGCGCGCAGCGGGAGGACCCGTCGGGGTCGAGGAGCGTGTCTCAGTCTGAAAGGAACGAAAGGACCGGTTGCGTTTGGCTGGAAACTTTTTCTTAAAGACTGAGGGTAGAAGAGTACTTTTACCACCAGTAGCCTCACTGATCATTTCTTTGAGTTCAGAACCAAATAGCAAGTTCCCCTGAAAGGGCAAAGAAAGCAAGGCTTTCTTGGAGGCTGTATCAGCAGACCAAATTTTCAGCCAAAGGGCGCGTCTAGCCACCACTGAAGAAGTGGAGGCCCGCGCCATCATGCGCACAGCATCAAAGGCAGCGTCAGCAATATAATTCTGAGTTTCAGTAATGTTAGCAAGAAGCTGCAACTGTTCAGAAACTGGAGCATCCTGGCGAACTGCTTCAGTCAGTCGCTCAGTCCAGGCCGCGATAGCCCTGTTTACCCAAGCCACTGCAAAGGTTGGACGCATGGCAGTGCCGATAGAGGCAAAAATGGACTTAAGAGAAAGTTCCAATTTCTTATCCGTCCAATCATGCAGGGCAGAGGCATCAGAGACAGCCAAAGCGGTAGACTTGGATAGCCTGGAAACAGGGGCATCCACCTTTGGAGGATGTACCCATTTCGCCAGCTCAGTCTCAGGAAAGGGGTACAGTTTAGCAAACTTCTTGGAAACAGAGGAAGACCTATCAGGATTCTTCCACGCCTCAGACTAGACGGGCAAGAGTAGGATTAGTTGGAAAACAGACAACAGGCTTAGATGGCTTTTTCTGAAAAACATCAGAAGGATCATAAGTGGATTCTTGAGTCAGAGGAAGATTGAGCGTATTCAAAACCGCTCTGATCAGACCCTCAGCCGAAACTTCAGGGTCACATTCATAGGGGTCCCCAACGGACCTGTTAGATTCAATAACAGTACGTTCCTCAGCCTCAGAATCCTGCAAGAGTTCTTCCTCAGAAGAATCAGTGACATCAGGAGCCCCCTGTGGCTTAGGCAGGGAGGTCCTGATGGTAGAGGGGGTCTGCCAGACCTGGAGAGCCCCTGTACCTGAGAGGGAAAGAGTTGAAGGGTGGATCTGAGATCCCTAGTGGCAGCTTTAAACTCCTTCACCCAAGATGGCTCAATAGCATAGCTGGGAAGCCCAGGGTTGCTATCCTGACTAGTACAATTAGGGCATAGATCCCCCACATTATCGCTAGACAGCCCAATGTGGCAAGAGGAGCAAAACGCCATGGGGGTAGCAGACGCCCCATCCTCTTTAGACTTGGGTCTAGCCCCTAGCTCCAGTGAAGTAGACATGCTCACAGCGTCAATATACCCCACTAATAACTCTATCACCCAGAAAAGGTGTAAAGGATCAAGGTTTCACCCCAGAAATGTCTAAAATTGGACTTATCTGGCCAGCGAAGGGTTAATCAGTTGAGGAGAGAGAAGGCTCGGTCCCTGCGTAGTGTACTCGCATAGGAAAAGTGCAACAAAATGGCGGCCGTCATGACAGCCAATCAGAAACGAGCGCGAACCAAGCGCTCATGGGAAATGTAGTTTTCCCTATACAAGTACCCCAAACAGTGCCCGAAGCCCCCCTGAACCCCCCACATTAATAAAACACCATCCGGATGATAGAGCAGGAGCCTAGCATTAAAATGAGCCCTCTCTGAAGTTGCTGTGACAAGCGGTTCCAGAGATATGTCCCACACTGTGATTTCCCATAGAGAGTAAAGGAGCCATGCGTTTGAGCGGGAAACGCCGCGCTTAAAGGCGCAGAACACAATTTTTAATAAAGTTTAAGAAAACTTTCAAAAGTGCCCAAACAAGCATAAAACACATAAGAAACATAAGTAAACAAATATACTAAGCTCCAAAACCCAGAGAATACCACAGAAATTGCATAAATCTAGAATAATGCAATAAAAACACCCTATGAGTGCTGGAGTAAACTGAAAACTCCCAAATACAAGCCCATCAAAGGGACACTGTGGGGACAAGTGGACCTTCAGCACTCAAAGGATGACTCACCTTTCCTGCAGACTTCTGTCTTCAGGTGACCATGATAAGGGAGGAATAACCCAGAGGCAAATTCCTCAGCAGGGGAGCTGCTCCACACAAGCTGTCCCCTCATCAGGGTTTAAGGTCCACAGAAAATCCCTGGAAGCTGCACCAGCCACTTTAAAGAGGGCAATTCACAGCCATGGTCACCCTCCTAATGGTGGTATTCCATATTTGAATAAAAATAATAAAACTCTAAGAAGCATAGATGTTCTCTGCCTGGTGTGCAAGCACACCAGGAACAAATCAATATGAGTGGCTCTGGCCAGAAGGTGGCTTAATTAAGAGGGGAGGCTCCGCCCCCTGCAAATTATTTGCATAATTGTTCCTGCCTATTAAAGGGGACTTACGCCTCCCAGAGTACCAGTGACCTGTATTGGACGACAGTGAAATACATATCCTCACCATCATGAAAACACAATATAGACTTACTGTGCTCCACTGAGCATGCCCATGTGTTCCTATTTTCTTTTGAGGAAAATAAGATTGCCATTCAAAGTAGTCTTTACTTCTTTTTCGTTGTCTATTTGCTACAATTTTAGGCACCTTCACTTATTTAGTGTTATATTACCCATATATATTTAATCGCAGTGGTGGTGCCGAAACTCTTTTTGTCTTGAACTGCTTGAGCGAGCCGATCTCTCCAAACTTTTGTGGCTTGACAGACCCAAGCCATGGCAAAGATGGGTCTGGGAATCTCCCCAGAAGATAATGTTCATGGAGATTTCAACCTTTTTGGCTAGCTGGCTCTTTGAAAGTTGCTGCACATCTTTACAGGTAATGTGCTAGTTTTTGAGAGTCTTACCCCATACATGGGGTAATGCTGTACCCAATCCCTAGGCATATTCTGTATATCAAGAACAACATACTGTTGGATCTTTGCCACAGTGGACTAAAATCTGTCTCTGGTCTCCCTTCAGAGGATAAAGACAGAAATATGTCTCGAGCAAGTAGGCTACAGGGCTGGTCTCCATCAAAGACACTTGAAAAGAAATATTGCCACTAGTTGGAAGGCTAGGTGAAAAGTAAAGAAGAAGAGAGGGAATAGTTGGATTTAACAGAAGGAGTGTCCTGCCTCCAGGTGGAGGATCCTTTACCCCACAGTCCGTGTGTGCACTCCTTCCCCCCAGACAAGAGAAAGCACAGTCAGAAAACAAGTGTCAAACTAAAAGGTTTTGAAACAAATACACTTACTTGTGTGTGTTCCTTTATTGGCATTCTGGATACAGTCTAGGCTTGGCAGTTTCTCATTTGACAAAAACGCTTGTGCAATAGCAGTATAAAAACTTCTGGCTACTCCGCTCCCTTCTCCTGGCTCATCCTTAAAGGTGACCTTGACCCTGTGCACGGCCATTGGTGTTGTGGCACACCTCCGGCCAAAATGATTGTTCAGCTGCCTCATCGTCTGCTGTATAAGTAGATCCCTATCTCTGTCAACCTAAAATTGGAACAGTGGGAAATTTTATTATAAAATATACACGCACACGCTGCAGATTGGTTATAATGCAAATGTTCAATCTAGGATTATTTTACATTTGAATAAAATGTGTATAATTTTAGTAGAATTTTAGTAGATCATCAAGACTTGACAAAGACCATGTGGATACACTATATAAATCCTGATAAAATTTTGGCCTTAATTAAAGAGATAACTTTATATCCTGATATTACTAATGATTATACTTTATAATGAATGGCACCTTTGTAAATGTCCATATTGTTGTAGTTTTCTTGTAATTTAATTTTAAAGTTTACCCCCTCCTGCCCCTTTCCCCTATATCACACACAGTCTCCCTCAGATCTGAAAGCTGGTCGCTTGACCGGACAGATCGCAACGAGGGACAATATTGTGTCGGAAAACCCTTCTCCACTTCTGACAATGTGACAATATGGACATTTACAAAGGTATTGTTCATTATAAAAAAAAAATAAAATAAGAAAAAAAAAAAAAATATTATATATATATATATATATATATATATATATATATATATATATAATGAATAATCGATAATTTTATATTCTGACATTACTATATATTTAAAGTAGTAACACCGCATAATAACCAAACACTTACTTTGTTCAAGAGAAAATTTTCAATCTTCCTTGAATGTCAGGTCCATGGAGGGGCATGATAGATGCTGGCAGCCCCATCCACCATCCCAATGAAGCATGCAGGGTACACACAAACCTACTCAGTCATAAGGATTAGAGAGGTGCACATTGCAAAACAATGCGCTGTGTACCATTCTGGTTCTAAAAGGGACAATATTACTATGTGCAGAACACCTTGGACTGACAAAAGTCTCTTGAACAAATGTTCACCGTCATAATCATAAATCATGGGGCCATTTATTTTTTTTTTTACCATAATAATTTTAGGTGGTGGGTTATTAGGTGGTGTTACTTCTTTAAACAAAAATGGACCAAGAGGTCAAAAGGTCATGCCACGTGGGGCAGGACAAACAAACCAGGACCATAGGCTGCCTTGATGAGAGTGTAGGTCATAAGGGAGGAACCAGGTCTCTTTTTGAAGCAGGGGTGATACATTTTTGAACCTCCAGCTGTTGGGTCCATTACCTCATAATCCATGTCCCCAAAGCAGGAATCAATTTCTTTTGTGCAAAGAAGCTTTGTACCATTAGTGGTAAATAACCATAAGAACACTACCTCCAGAGTAAGATCCCTTGACTGCTGATTTCTAAGCTTCTCCATCTCTCTGCGGAACTTGGATTCTTTCACTTCAAAACCTCCTAATTCAGTCAAGATCTGTTATAAGAACAGGAGAGAAAAAAAAATAAGCTCTCTCTCAAACAATAGTCGTATCATATCAAGGGTTTAGAAAACACACTCACTGATCCAGGCTCTGCTCCAACATCCTCCATGAACACCCTGCCAAACAACTCAAGGGACAGACGCCAACGTCCTAAGAGCATATCGTGGGAAATCACCATTCCCATAAAGCTGCACTGAGGCCTGAGAGAAACACGCATATTCATTACACACAATCTTGAAAAACATTTGGAAAAATGTAAGCTGTTACTGCAAATCTAACAAGTCAGAGAGATAGTAATGCTTGTGTTTAACAATTTAATTCAACTGTTTGACATTTAAGAGTGTCATTGACAGATCATACTAAAAACTAAATACTCTGGAGGTTACTCAAGTTTTATTACCCCCGTCCGCTGATCACAGAACAGACGCTTCCCCTGAAATAAATCTAGTACTCACAATACATG
Organism: Rhinophrynus dorsalis; assembly: GCA_037306005.1. NCBI lineage: Eukaryota > Metazoa > Chordata > Amphibia > Anura > Rhinophrynidae > Rhinophrynus > Rhinophrynus dorsalis. Next base: position 67,841,856 of record CM074723.1, on the reverse strand, counting down.
TAACAAAATACAGAGAGGGAAGTGCCTCATTCTATACAGATCACTAGATGGGGTTGTCATGTCAACCCTCTGGCTAAAATTATTGTGTTAGCCCCTTAAACGGGGAAGATGTCACACAGCAGGAAATAAAATAACTGCAAAAATAGTATTTGAGTGTTTTGCAATGCGTTTGAACAACCCTGTTTAACCAGCTGAGGACTAATGTTCAACAGAAGCATCTTTCTATTTAAAAGTAAACTAAACAGTCAAAAGTGGTCCGTTTTATTCACAAGTTTCCTTTTTATCATCATCTTAGGTTTCAACTTTACAAAATTTGTATTTCAACCCTTAACCCTCTGAGTGCCAGAGGGGAACGCAACTCATTGCAAAGCAATGCGTACCCCTCTGGCACTCAAAGGGTTAAACTGCCAGAGGGTTGTCCAATGCATTTCAACAGTGTGTTGGACACCCCCTCTGGCAGTCAATGGATTAACAGCCATTATGTAAAAGACTGTATACTCAAAATGCATGGTCACTAGTTGCTAAAATTCCACTCTCCTAGGATATATACTCATTGTCACAACAAAATTAAAGGGCACTTATACCTATAGGAACACGCAGCTCTTAGTTTAACAGGTGGTCTTCATAAAGCAGTCAGGGTTTTGTTTCTCTCTTTACATTCGGTCTCTAATCTGAAACTAGCTTTCAGTAGAATAATACAGTCTGAAAGACAAATGGCCTACACAAACAATTCAGGTCCACTGAACCTTACTGTCTGTTGTGAGGTGGTGTGAACAATGTTTAGTTTATATCAGACTATATAAAGCAATGGTAGCCAATTGTTGGACCTCCAGCTGTTGAACACAAACTCCCATCAATCGCAGTTTGTTGCTGTCTGGTAGGAGATGATGCGAGTTGCAGTTTCCAACAGCTGTATGTCCAACAGGTGACTAACTTTATATTCCTATGTATAGTTGCTCTCTAGTATGTATATTTGGAGCAGTTCATTTATGTCTTTACCCTCTGAGTGCCAGAGGGGTTCCCAACGCATTGCAAATTTCTATTTTAATACATTTTTAACCTCTAGGACCAGGGGAGGTGCATTTAATTGCAAAGCCTCAGATTGCCTATTACTCTGGTCCTCAATGGTTAATATTTCTATTCCAAGTTAAGTAATATTTTAATTTACAATATTTTAATTCTGTTAAGTTGTGCCCACTATATAACTGCTATGAAACTATGAGATCACTTCAGACAGAGAAGCAATACCAAAAGACACGCTAAGAATGTTCTGCATTTTTGTGGATACCCAATACTCTCAGTACCTGAATGATGTCAGTGGAGGCCCTTCGCTCTCAGTCAGGCCTATTTCTGCCAATAAACTACTTTTCAACTGAGCTGCAAGATCATGTGCTGAAGGCCCTGGTTTGGAACAGTCCGGTTCCTCTGTTGGCACATTCTGCTCCTCTGCTTCCTTCTGGCGAGTCTGCATGCTCATGACATTTTTCAGGTTCGCAGCATAAGACATTTTGGTGGGTAGCACCTATAAAGTAATAGAACAATTAAAATAATAATGCCTTGTTACATTCAACTTGTGGGCTACTTGATGCTAAGACTTTATGAAGTAACCTTAAATTTAAGTGTGAGCTTTGATATCACACACAATTGCTCCATCTTTTGTATTGTAAGCTGTACTGAACAAGGAATGCTGCACTTCAGTTCAGTCACTGCCCAGTTCAAGAGGAGCAAATCTGGAGCAAACCATCTTCACTAGATTTAGAGGTCTCTGCACTATGGCTTCCTATAGTTTAGTTGGTTTGCAACAGAATTACACCTTTTTAGCTTGAAAAATTAGGTCCTTTTGAGTTTTATACAATAATCAAAAGATAGGCGATTCTGGAGAAGAGAAATATTCCAAAAATGATAACTGATTTACATAGAGCTTTTAACCCCTTGTGTGCTAGAGACATACCACTGAGCAATGCACTGAAGTAGTGTCTAGCATTTATGTTGTTAAAACCCCATTTAAATCAATAAGACTTTTTTTTTTTTTTTTACCACACATAAAATAAATACAACCGAAGATGGGGCCATATGCAGAAATGTAAGAGTAACAATTCTGTGGCAACCCCATGGTGCAGAGTTCTTAAACACATTGTGATGGGATGGAGGCCTCTCTACCAGTCACTGTTAAAATTCCCATTTAAAATAGAGAATTGTTTTTTTTCCCAATTTGTCCTTTCTAAATTGTTTACCCCAGAATGCCTATACTTCCCCTGTACATCCAGCCCCAGTGTTGCTATAATATTTGGTATGCAAAGCTTATGGCATTTCTAATAGGTTATGTTAGAGGGGGAGAGAGTTCTACCTCAAGACAGTTTCTGTCCACGGTCACTTCTATTAAGCATTTCCCGGTGTTGGCAGATGATGAATAGAGACCTTGACTTGGTCGTCCAAACAAGTCTTCTTTACGTGCATTTGGCTTAAATAACAACAACAACAAAAAAAAAGTAAAACTTTAGTATGAAGAAAAATACTTTCAGCTACCAGAATCTTAAATTAGATTTCAGTATTGAAACTAAAAATTAAAAATTTGTGCCATTATTCAGGAAACCAACGGATCCATTCTGGAGAAAACCATCTGCAAAACAGTGGACAAATTACAGTTCTCATTGATTTAAAATGTTAGTGGTCTCCAATGAATTGGAAACTTCTATTTTTCAGTGGGATCAAAGCCCAATTTCTACCAGTGGGATTTTTATGGAATTTGTAATCCTGTGGTGAAGCTGGTTTGCTCCAGAACAACTCCTCTTAACTTTCCCAAAAACGGTGTAGCCTGCGTCCTGTTCAACCTTACACAACACGGGAATGAAAGTGCCCTACTTTACTGTACGAGATTGGGAATTGAGACCACATTACAAGGCTAACCTTTAGATATTAGGGAACTATAAATAAGAATCCTATAGTCTTAAACTCTTAAGAATGGGGAGGGGGGGATTTTGCAACACACTGTGCAACCCTCTAGTCCTTAAGGGCTTAACCATTAAGTACTTAAAGGGATGGTAAAGTATGCTTTCATTAAAATCTAATATTGTTGCTATTACACCAATAAACTATCTTCATGTATCTTTCAAACCATAAAGGTTTGAGAGATGGGACTTGTCAGTTAAAGTTCTCCCCTCCCTCTCCTTTCACTGATGTCAGCTGGTTTGCAGGCACACTTTTTAGACCTTTCCAATTAAGTATTTGTTTCTAGATAATGCTATTTTGGCTCTGCTGAAGAGCCGCCAGCCGGTCCTGGGACCAGGATACCCTGCTGTAAGCTACAGCGCTGACATCAGTGAAAGGGGAGGGTTTGAGACATCAGTAAAAGGTTTGAGAGATGGGACGTACATCTGTTAGTTTACTGGTGTAATACCTACAACATTAGATTTTAATGAAAACACTTTAAAATCCCTTTAAAAAAAGCAATGCAACAGGAACCTTTTGCGTACTGCCATGTTTTTGTTATGTGGCACTTTGTTTCAAAGTGCAACGTGACTTTGAAAGTTTTCAAAATGACCTATATTTATGGTAACCATTACATCACCTATATTCATGGGAACCATTTCAGTTAAAACAATAGTTTGATATATTTAGCCATGTTGGTTTATGCAAGTTATACAGAGCTGGCCATCATGCCTGGAAGATACTAACATTCTACACTTCTCTATTTCAAATGCGGCAACTTCCTGCCAGGTGCTAAATATATAAAACTAGTGCAGTAAATAAAAAATTGCTACAATAAATATACACATTTTTAAACCTCTTAAAATCATCGTTACAAAGTGACAGTTCACTTTAAGTACATACTGAAGCTCGGATACCTGTAATAGATGTGGCTGGTCTGCAAGTGGAATGGCTTCAGCCAAAGGAACTTCAAAGGGGTTTGGTGGAATGCAACCCAGGAACGTCATGGAATCAGAGCGCCGGAAGAATGGATGATTCTGACCAGTCTCAGCAGGTAGTGTATCTTCATCTTTGTCATTCAAAGTCGAACCTGGTAAGTGCATTATGTGTATCAGTCATTGGGTTGTAAAAACCACTGCATACAGCCTGCACACACAATCCCCAACCAGCTATAAGTGTGTTCACAGAGATATAAAGTACAAGGACTGATTTGATGAGAAACTTTGGCTTGTGTACCTGTTATTTGTGTTTCTGACACAAAATACACTTAACATGTGTGTTGCTGCGTGGAGAAAGAACACTTCTGACTTTTCCCACAAGAAAGCCGATATAATGCATCTCTCTTCCAGTGCAGGGAGATGTAGGCAGCCACCAAGCTGTTAACCCCTTAAGGACCAAGGATGCACACATACGTCATGGGGAAAACGTGCGTCAAGACCCGCAACCTATATGTACATCGTGGAATTCATGGGTCCCTGCTGGGCTGCACGCTGTTCAGTGTGGACACCCTCCTCAGGCATTCAATGGGTTAATCTGGGCAGAAAACAAAAAATTGCTGCCACAAAACTGTGTGTGGATAGGGTTTTCAGCGTTAACCTCTAACCATTTAAGTTCCAGGAGTGTACAATATCACCTCCCAATGCACTGTGCGTGTTTCTGGTCCTTAACTCTGAGTACCAGCGCTCAAATATAGGATTGCTTGGCAATGGGCATCTTGGCCATGGACTCTGAACGTCATCCCAATATTAACATTTCTAGAAAGCCAAAGCACAAAATTTATCTGTAGTGGCCACTTTGATTTTCTGGCCAGATTAGTAACTCCTTGTAAAGTTGTACATCCGCAGGCACTCAAGGGGTTAACAACGCTTGCTCACAACTCCCCCATGTCTCTTCACAAACCTCTTGCACAAAAACACACCTCTCCCCATTACTAGACAGGCTAGGGTTGAACCCAAGGGCACTGTATTACATTTATGTGACAGAGGAAAAATAATTCCCTACCCCTGTAATTTTGTGCAGTGGATCATTAATACTATATAAATATAATTTATGCCACGTTAGATGCAAATACAATCTGCCCCTTTTCTGTATCTTACACAGAATATTAACGCTTTGAATGCCAACGGGGTGTCAGAATAATGCACTGTATACCCCAATGGCAATCAAACTGTTATGAAGGCATACGATTACATGGATTGAGCAAAGGGATTTTTATGTTCACCAATAAATCCTTTTGACTTAGTTGTGGTTCCACTTCGCTGCTACAGCAACCATGTGGCTGAAACAGGTCTTCAGTCCCCTCTGACAACTTCCCTGAAAGCACAGAAAGGGACACAAGTGGAGCCAAATCCCACGTGGGTGGGGGAGGAAAGTATGGAACTAGCAACTCAGTGGCTCCAGAACCTTCTTCATATAAAGAAGGGGGGGGGGGGGGGGGACAAACAAAAAAACACCACACACACAAAAGAAATAGCCCTACACCTCCGAAAGATACTTAAAACTGAAGAATGATGCTATTAGGTCAGAGGTTTAGTGGGGATGGTAGGGAGTGCCCTCCCCCAGACACATTTGTTTATACGTACACTGTCTCCTAGCGGCAGCAATGGTGTTCCACAATGGATAGAAAAACTAGCAATTCGCCGCTCTGCCTTACTTCCTTACACAAAACTCTCCACCCACTGATCAGTTTACAAATAGCCAAGTTGCGTATGAAAAGTCACTAGTAACAGAGTCGTCGAGAAACAGCAAGGTATCCGAACCTCTCTGGAACTCAAAGTGTTAACAGCTGCAGAGATTTCTGAGGGCAGGTTTTGACCCAATTCACAGAAAAAATGTTTAAGTATGAAAAGCTCATTTTCTTTAGCTTCCGATCAGGGAACGTGGGGTTGTCCCCCAAAAAAAACCAAACCAAAACACTTAAAAGAACTTTCCGGGGCCCAGGGGCATGAAGAGTGGTTTCATTGTTAAATTGATTCTGTGTCTTTGAAAGGATATTTGAGGCATCTGAGAACACCCAAAGTGTTATAGTTCTTCATTCATGTCGTGCAGATGAGGTACAAAGATAACAGGATTTTATCGTTCTTACCTGTTCAATTCTTCTCTTTAGTCCATATGGAACACCAGTACCATGGGGTAGAGGTCCCTCCTTTGGAGGTCAGGACACATCTAAAAGACAGTATTGTGGGTGGAGACTCCCTACTCCTCCAGCTCAACCCTTCCCCCACCATTCAAGTACCCAGAATGAATCTGACAGAATCCATACAAACAAGGCAAGCAGGAGCAGAAAATTTCCTAAGAAAGACTAAAAAGGACTCCACAGCACAGGCAGGAAAGACGACAGCAAAGGCCCCTTTCTCTCGGTGGGAGACCTGGGTTCCATATGGACTAAAAAGAAAAGTATTTAACAGGGAAGAACACCAAAATCCTATTTTTTCCTTATGTCCTATTTGGAACACAGGTACCATGGGGACATACAAGTACTAAGCTCCCAGATGTGGGGAAAATTAAGAAAGGACAGCCAAAACCATACATGTCAATGGACACGGAATTACACAGAACACAAGAACAAAAGTCAATGGGGCAACCAAGTGTGCAGGTCCTTAGACAGGCAGATCTGCCGGCAGGACCTTCAAGCCAAAGCCAGAACATTGGCACTGTGGTGCTTAGCAAAGCTGTGCAAGGAGGACCAAGTTGCAGCCTTGCACAACTGTTCAGCCGAGGCATGAGTCTTGTAGGCCCAACAGGCCCCCACAGACTTAGTGGAATGTGCTTTGACCCTGAAGGGAACAGGTTCCTTCCAAATTTCATACACCTAGCATATGGTAGCTTTGGTCCAAGATGCAACAGTAACTTGGAAGCAGCCCGATCTGCCTGAGGACCCTCAAGCCAGCCTTGCAAAAAGGCTCAGTATGGTGCACAAAAAATTTAAGGCAACATAGAACGTCTAACAAATGGAGATCCTTCTCCTTGTCAGACTTAGGGACAGGACAAAAGGAAGGCACAACAACCTTCCGATTGGTGTAGAACTCAGAAACAATCATAGGAAGAAACTCCTGAGAGGTTCTAAGCACCGCCTTGTCCTTATGGAAGACCAAGAAAGGTGGTTTGCAGGACAAAGCCTTCAACTCAGCGACTCTTTGGACTAAGACAACTGCCAAAAGAAAAGCCATCTTGACCGTCAACCGACGCAGTGGGATGGAAGCAAGAGCCTCAAAGGGAAGCATCTGCAAGACTCCATGGAGGAGCGGGAGCCTTAAAGGTTGGGAAAGCACGAGCTACCCCCTGAAGAAAAACCTTGACATCCGGAATGGTGGTAGTACGTCTGTAAAAACCCCAAAAGTGCTGAAATCTTTAAGGAGCTCAAGCTGAGGCCTTTGTTCATATAACCCTGATAACACCAAAGGAAGGTCAAACTCCTGTGAGGACACAACCTTGTCCATGCATAACTTGTCAAAAATAGACCATACCTAATGGTAGGGGGGCTTGGAGGAGATAGGCTTGCAAGTCTGAATAAGTGTGTAAATGACCTCAGTGGAGAAACATTTTTTCCTCAGGATGTGGGCTTCAATAGCCATGCTGTCAAAGCAAACTTTTCCACTTCCTTGTACCATAGGTAACTCTAGACAAGGTGTGGCCTGGGAGGATGGGGAAGCGGATCCCGAATGGAGAGGATTACCAGGTCCACAAACCACTACACCTCCTGGTACAATAATGAGCAGCCAGAATTACGGTTGCACTGTCCCATCCTGATCTTTCGAAGCACCCTGGGTATGAGCGGAAATGGAGGAAAACCATAAGTGAGGTGGAAATTCTACATATTGACATTGCGTCCATTGCAAAGGCCAGGGGATCTCCGTTCCAGAGCTGAAGATTGGAACCTTTCTGTTCCAACCTGGTAGCCACAAGATCTATTGCCGGCACACTCCAGTGTTGCGTAATCATATAGAAGACATCCAAATTGAGTCCCCACTCTCCCGGATCTAACTCGACCTCTTGGGGACTTAGGAAGCCTGCCAGAACATTTTCTACCCCTGGAAAACGAACAGCAAAAATGGCTGGAATGTGTGCTTCTGCCCAACCAAGAATGTATCTCACTTTGTGCCAAACTGCAGCACTGCGAGTGCACCCTTGGCAACTGATGTACGCCACCACTGTGGTGTTGTCCGACTGAAGCCCCACTGGGTTGCCCTTCAAAAGTGAGGTCAAGTACACAAGGGCTAGTCTAACTGGGCAGAGTTCCAAGACATTAATAGACTGAAGAGACTCCTCTGAGTCCACCTGCCCTGAACCCCCAGGTGACCCAGAACCACACCAAGCCACTCAGGCTGGGCTCCATCCTGTCCATAATCCATTCTGGTATCACAAAGGGTTTTTCTCTGTCCCAGGTTGTGCAGGCACAGCCACCACTGAAGGGACCCAGCTGGCATCCGGACAGAGGGATCTGTCGATCCAAGTGTGCCAGATTTTCAGACTAACTGGATGACATGTCTCTGAAGTTCCCATGTGTGCACCTTAAAATAAGGCACAGTATAGTGTTGGCACTAGTCTGCCCAGCACTTACGTACTCCCTGATAGTGGCCAAGGGCCACTCCAGGGCCTGACACACCTCCTGCACTATCCAAAAGATTTTCTCCTCTGGCAAGAAAACCTTCCCTTGGTGGGTGTCTAACCTCATTCCCCAGGAACACCAGTTTCTCTGCAGGCACCAGAGAGGAATTTAGCATGTTCAGAATCCACCCATGGTGGACCAAGAGTCTAGCACATTCTTGAATGTGCTGGACCTCCACCTGTGGGTAGAGAAGAATCAGCATTGCTCAAAGTTCTGTCTTTTCAGCCATCACCCCAGAGGTTGCAGAGTTGCTGGTGACAGACATATGCAATTGTTCAAGTATCTGTAGCACTTGTTTCATTTCCAAAGAAGATTCAGTTGCAGTGGCCTCCTGTGGAACTAAAAAATGCAATGGTTCCAATCTGAATGTGCTCCACCACTTTCACCCACACTCAACTGTCAGGTTCTGAAGGCTCAAGACTATATAAATTCCATTCTTGACTGCTATTTTGTATGGAGATTGGAAGACATACTGAGGAAAATTGTGGAACCATAGATCTAGAAAGATCATATGAAGGCTGGGAGTCAAATTTTGTTTTTCCGGGCTCATGGTCCAGCCATGCTCCCTGAGGATGTGCATTGCTTCCAGTATGTGTCCCCAAAGCAGACAGATTGTCTTGGTTTTGAGAGTCCAACTAGGGAGTCATGTTTAGAATGCAAATCTGACGTATCAGAGGCGATTGTGCCATATAAGGATGTAGATAATCATGTCTTTTCAAACAGGAGAGGAAACACTCATGGCAGTTATGACAGATCTGATGGATTGCAATCTGAACTTTGGAACTAGCAGTTACATTTCAGGGCCACTGAAGTCTAAAGCCGACCTAAATTTTCTGTCCTTTCTAGGAAACAAATAGATTTACGTGGAATGCCTTGAATCTTTGATTTCCAGCAAAGGTAATAAACTCCCCCAAGAGGGGAAGAGCCAGTTATTGTATGATGCAAGGCTGTTGCTGGACTCTCACCTTTGGCTGAAAATAAAGCAAAACATATTATCCCAGAGCCATCACACACTACCCAGTCAACTGAAATGGTAGTAGTTTGAGTCAGTTTCTCAGTGGCTGATGATGAAAAGAACACAGACCCATGGAGTGGAACATCATTCTGACAAGGGTTTTGTCAGCAAAGGACCTCTTCTTGACTTGACAAGGTATCTTTTGGCAGCAGGTGAGGAGACCATCTGTGCTGAAGAAGAACTCCTGAAGTCTCTGGAAAATCCACAATTTTGGCCTTTCCATTGTGGACCAAAGCAAAATTAGATGTGTCCACCATCCATAGTTTCAATCATAAGCATCTTTGAGCAGAGCATTTAGCCACCATCCCCTAGCAATAATGGAAGCCTACTCAAACCACTGATGTAGTAATGTATGTACTGTAATTACTGAACTGAAAGTTGGTGGAGTATGAGGGCTAAAATAGGACAGAGAAGAGAAATGCTGTTAATATTGGTTAAAAGCTGTTTAAGTGACTCAAATCAAAGGGACAGAACATTAACCACATGCTCCCCGTGTCACCCCACTTGACATAAGAGAATCTAAATGTACACGTGCCATGGCCCTGCCCAATTCAATCAATGTTGAAAAGAAAGTTGAGATGGGGTATTGAAGACTAATAGGGAAGGATTATTTTGGCATCTCATAGAACAGGGGTGCTCAAAACCATCTTCATACACCCCAACAGTGCAGGTTTTCCAGATATCATGTGAACATAGGTGAATAACAGTTGTCAATAATTCTGAAGGATCTGTCAGAGTTAACTAGTCATTTGTGTGACTAAACACTAAAAACATGGAGAATGTGTGGGTTTGTGTGCAAAAGTGCATATGTTGTGTGTACGAAAGTGTGTGTGGGATGTGAGCATGTGTGAGAGAGCAAGGGCAAGTGTGTGGTGGAGTTCTGAGGACAGGTTTGAGCTCCCTTGTCAGAGTATTCTAAAACAGATATGCAAATAAAAACTCCTTCAACAGAATGACAATGACTGGAAACAGAATACAGGGCTTCTGTTCAAAACAAAACTGGAATAATTCTGAGTAAATCAAATTCACCATAATGGACAAAAATTATCACTGATCATAAGGGGCTTTTAAATCCTTGTATGATAGAAAGGTCCACAACGCCTTGTGAATACAAGTGGTTAAAAGCTCCATTTAGATCAATTAGAATTTATATTTGGTCTCCCTATGGTGAAACTCGTTTTCTCCAGAATTACTGAAGTTGTGTTTAGATCAAAATGGTCCAATATACAACAGGTAAAAAAGTGCACAATACATTCATACTAACTTTGATTTGTATCATCATCGTTTTCGTGCTCAGAATCTTCATTATCAAGGCCAAGTTCTAAGAGCTCCCGGGTCCTTAGAAGAGAAAATCAGTCAGTGCTCCAGCAAACAAGGTGACAAAATGTCTCCTTAAAAATCCAATACTGCTCTCTCCTATGGCGCTGACCTGGGTTGCAAACCTAGAATTTGAATACCTTAACGTCACAAAGCTCTCACTGGCTTCGTCTGGTGTCCATGACCATTAAATACAATGTTATTCCAAGTATAAGAGAGGATTAGGGACAGACTAGTGGCTTCTTACATGTGCTACCCCCCCTCCCCCCACATGATGCTAGGATACAAGGTTTTGCTTCAGAATGTGTTGCAGATTTTTCATAACATTCAATGTGTTAAAGGTCAACACAAGTAACTGGACAAAACAGTCTAAATGTGGGAAAAGAAATAAAATATTGAAATATACCAAAGAGTAACCTCTGGTACACAGAGTTCAAAAGAGGGGCAGTTTTGGATAATTAAAAAATAAGAGTTAACTTTAAAACAACTCATCTCTAAACTTCTTAAAAGACATCCTCTGATCTAACTTGTATACACTACAAATTGCTGCAATCTAATACATACAGTAAATATATACACTCTGCATATGAAGCACAATAAACAAGTGGTCTAGCTATAGAGATCATAAAATGTAAAAAGCAATACCAAGCAGACCTGGACAAGAGTTCTCTTTAACCCTTTGAGTGCCATGAGGGTTCAGAGCACATTGTAAAGCAATGTGTTCCGTACCCATCTTGCACACAAAGGGTTAAAGGGGAAACATACCTATATGAAGGCAGGTGCCCTTCATACAGAAGTCAAATATATCTGCTGTTTTAGAAGGGGATTTGTGTACTTACCAAAAAATCCTTCTCAGCCTTTGTGGAACACAGTAACCATGGGGTAAAGTATCTTCCTCTGTGAGACAGGGCACTTGCATATTGAGTTATCTGGAGGTGCGGACTCCCTCCCAGCTCCACTTTACCCCCACCTCACAGCCACAGTTTCAAAGTATAGCCAAGGTAGTAGAAAAAGAAGTAGGGAAGGAAGGTGGTCCCCATACGAGAGAACCAAAAGGACACCCCTGCTGGGAAATCAAACCGCCCATTTATCTCCATGTAGACTGTCCTGTGTTCCACAGGACTCAGAGAAAAGGATTTACTAGTATGTACAGAAAATCCCTTTTTTGTCTTTCATCCATTGGGAAACACATGAACCATGGTGTTATACCAAAGTTAACCCATTAGTATTCCAGGGAGGGAGAGAGAAAAATTCCTCAAACTGAAAACTAGTTTCAACAAAGGCCAACCAGAAACAAGTATGAACATCCGGTGTCAGACACTGACACACCAACACAAACTAACAGCAAAGAGATTACAAAATATGAATGAAAAAAAGGATACTACACAGGAACTACAACCTGCAGGATCTTGACTGTGATGTTTAGCAAGAGTGTGAGGTGCCAACCACATTGCTGCCTTGCACAACTGCTCCACAGAGGCCTGGTTTCATTACACCTAGGAAACAGCCACAACTGTGGTGGCGCAGTGCCCCAGAAGAGCACAAGTTTTTCCCTATGAAGATAGGCATGGTGAATGGCTGCCTTGATCCAAGAAGCCACCATCACTTTTAGATGCCGCATAGTCCAGACATGGGCCCTCAGGAATAATGAAAAGCAAGTCAGATTTTCAGAAAGCGTTCCATTAAATTAGTATTTCAGAAACCTATTAACTACAGTGAAGCAGATGCTCCTGTCTGTTAGATGGAACAAGGAAAAGAGAGGAACAATTTCCTGATTAATATAAAAAACAAACCCAAAGAGCGCTCGAAGAACCATACTATCTACATGAAAAAGTGTGGTGTCTACAAGACAAAGCCTGCAGTTTGGCCACGAGCCGGACAGACAATCACAAGCAGGAAACCGGACATCAAGAGTCAAGCAAAAAAGATACAGAAGCCAACAGCTAAAAGAACCCTTCTGGTGCACTTCTATGATCAGGTTTAAGTCCCATGGAAAGCAGGGTCCCAAAAAATAGGGTAGGCATGAGCCACCCCCTCGCACAAAAGGTAAGTACATCTGTCAGCAAGGCAATGGTTCTCTGAAAGAAAAAAAAAAAAAAAAGATAAGGCTGAAATTTAGGCCTTAATAGAACTAAGACTGAGGGTAGAACGCAAGAAAGTGAAGCATTCGCATTTTTCCAAAGCCATAAATTTATGTGCAATTTGCGATTGCTCACGTTTCGATGCAAGAAACCTACTACTCCTTGATGCTAAATAGAACATGCTCCTAAACTAACAGCAAAGTTACCACATGCACCTAAATTAAGTTAGCATGACATATGAAAAGGTGTGCCAATTGCTTTGCTGAATTAGGCACAATAGATCATCCTCTCAAAAACCAGCAGACATTTTAGCCACACCTACCTCTGAAACGCATTCACACATACAAAAACAAGAACTTTCGCAATTCATTAATGTTTTTGTGGTAATCATTTTTGCCAAAAGTACACTGTAAATAGCAATTGTGCACTTTCCTTGCATTCCATCCAAAGTCCTTTCCGAACTCAATCTTGGATAAAAGCAAAAATAGACAGATGACTAAAGGGATGCAGCTGCAACCCTGGTCTTCCCAACACTCGAAAAATAATGACTAGACTCCTATGATACGCCTTACAGTGAAAACAGCTTATGGGGCTTCAGCAAGGTTGCGATGATATGTTTTACAACCTTTCTTCCTCAGAAGGGCTGGCTTCAAAAGTCAAGCCATCAAATCTAGCCTCTCCAAATCTGGGTCACACAGGGGACCCTACGTCAAGAGGTCTGGAAGAAGTAGAAAACAAAGCTCTTCAGTGGATATACTGGCTAGGACCATGCCAGGTAAGTCCAGTAAAGAGCAATCAGGACTACCTGCACCCGCTCCATCCTGACCTCAACACTCTGGAAATTAGAGGGAAAGGAAGAAATGCACGAGGCAGGGGAAACTGCCACTGAATAACTATTGCGTCTACCAGAAAAGAATCCCTGGTTATGGTTCAAGGGAACCTTGCGATTCTAACAAGATACCATCAGATTCACAACCAGAAGTCCCCATACCTAAACTATGGAGTCAAACACATCTGGTTGCTTTCTCAATCCCGGGGGGATCCTGGGCCTGATGGCTCAGAATCTGCCACCAAATTGTGTACTCCTGGAATGTGAGCAGCCGAGAAAGCATTAACATGAAATTCAACCCAGGCGAGAATCAGACAAACATATGACCACATGCCTGTACTTCTGGTCCCTCCTTGGCAGGTAACATAAGACACCCAGCTGCATGGTCGGACTGAATCTGCACTGGCAGACACCAGAGAAACTGGGACATATGCTGAAGAGCCAAGCCAACTGAACAAAGTCCCAATACATGTATGTAAAGCAGCTCTTGCTGTTGGCCCAAAGGGCCATCCTAGAGCCAAACAAGGCTCCACAACCTTTAAAGCTGGCATCTGTCATTACTGTGTACCAATCAAGTATGACCAATGGACAACCCAGAGTTAGGGGACTCTGTGGAGATTCCAGAAAATACCAGCGAAGATCTAGATTCATCTGGTCTGAAAGATGCATCACTTCTGTCTGGACAAATTCCAAAGAATATCCTACTGCGTCTCCCGAGTGTGGAATTCGGCAAATGGAATTGCCTCCAGGGCTGAGACACTATACGAAAACCCTCATGTATTTCCACGCCATCACCAATAGCCAAGGTAAAGTTTGAGACACCTGCAGTAAAAACATTTGATCCTGGTCTCCTAGCAGAAATACCCATAACTGAAGTGTGTAGAATATCATGCCGGGAAAGACTAGAACCTAAGATGGTACCAGAGAGGACTTCTTGAAATTGATCACCCAGCCATGCTACTCCAGAATGGACATGCACGTCTGAAGATGGGAAGAGCTTTAGAAACAGATTGTTTAGATTTGGAGTAAAGGAGAGTTGAAGTGAATGTGGCCAAAAAAAGGATCCATAATCTGATTTCACGCAGAGCAGATATCAACCCAAAATGGGAGGGCAGTGAATTGAAAATGGCAGTCCTAAAAAGCAAAACAAAGGAAACGATCTGTGAGAACAGGAACATGCACATACAAGTTTTATGTCCAGAGAAGTCAAAAATCCCCTAGGCAAAGACTACATTTTGAATTGTGGTATGCGAATGAAGCAATTGAGAGGCTTCCAGTCGAAGATCAGCCGGCAACCACAGTTGGAAAGTGGAACAAACCTCCATAAATCTCTCCAGAGAAGGAACTGGTACAGAGATGTCTGGACCTCCCTGAGTCAGGAGAAGGTAGACTTGTCAAGCAGGGGGCTTTTGGGTAGGTTTCTTGCCCACCCATTCTCATATGGATTATCAGAACAGGACTCTCTTGACTCTCAGGGGGAGTGGGAGCCTTTGAACTGTACTTGTACTGGCAGAAAATGAAATTGACACTTGGACGTAACCTGAGGCAACAGAGCATTTGCCCAGTAGCATGGCTATTGACCTTCTTGGCACGCACTGACAGCTCCAAGGGAATGCCAATTAATTTCACAGTGTCGAAGGTTGCTTCAGAAGGTATACGTTGGACAATATTCCATTTCAGAGCATCTGAATGTACCACATCCAACTATATACCCTTAAACAGCAACGGCTCTAGGCACCCACACCATAGCAAAGGCCAGGCATAAGGCTGCCATAGAATTTGGTAAAGTAGAAAATCCAAGCACTTTTCTGCCTGATCACTGAATGCAGCTACATAAGAGCTTCAACTCTGGGGAGTTAGCAGGCAAAGGGGGATACAAAAGATGCATCTGGGGATAAAAAAGCATCCCACAGGTGTCTCTAACTCCTCTCGTAGCACTTGGTCAAGGGAATGGTAGGGAGACAAAATAACTGTCACATTTGTGTCAAAAATATCCAGCGATTGGGAACCGGAATCTGAAGTCTCAGACCTTAAAAGGTCTCCAAGAGTGCACAAGTAAGGCCCTCCACAGAGGGCCCAGGGTCTTCCATCATTGAATCCCCAGAAGTAAGGGAGGAACCAAAATATTTCTCCCCAGTTCCCCTTATATAGTGGAATCCCAATTCATTGGGAAAAAATCCACTTCTGCAAAAGGATAAATCCTTCTTTGGTCTTGGTAAACACTGTGGAAATAAGTGTTTTACCACACGAAGACTCCTGTTCTAGGAAGTGTACGGGGACCACAGAAAAAGAGGCATGATGCACCAGTATGCTCCCCAGTGAGTTTAGCCAGAAATGAGGAACAAAGGCTTACAGAAAAAAAAAAAACCCTGAAGTTTTGGTGGGCTCTTTCCCAACACTATTTTTGTGATCAAACATAGCAAGGAGAACCAAAGAGAAAAACAGAGCAGAAAAGAATGAAATACTTATTTGCCTGTTGTGGAGGAAGGACAAGATGCCAGGAGGGAGATTCAACAATCCAGAGAGACAACCTGAATCAGATGCCTCATGAGTTTTCCAAAAAAAGGAGGAACACTCGCCAGCCCACTTGTGCCTGCACACAGTCATCACTGCAAGGGACTCCCCACACAGTGTGCACCCAAGTGCAGAGGAAGGCTGCTAAAAAGTGATCCATAAACAAGATGGCTGCTTCAAGGGCTTTACTTAACATGCCACAGTCGAAAAAAGTGAAGCAAAAAAAAATAAAAAAATAAATAATAATAATAGTAGTAGTAAAGGGCCGGAGTGCAATATACAGCAAAAACTGTCTGGCAGACAGCAATACAGACTGTAGCTGGTAGACAAACAGGACATACTCACGGGACTCTGAAAATATAGTCCTCTTCAGTTTCCTATGGTATAGAGTGAGGGAGGGTGTTCTGTTAGTCATCTCAAAGGAGACCTGTCCTCTGTTCCATATCCAGCCTGGAGGAATAGGGACAAACTAATGGGGGATGAAAGCCCCATGTAAGTTACAAAAATTAACTATGAGAATCTCTGCTTCATCTGGACACTTTGAGACAGAGTCTGCTAGGAAGGGGTAAAGGGGAGCTGTAAGGAAGCCACTACCTCCAGAAAAATCTGTATCCAAGTGCCCTGCCTCGACATACAGGAATATACTTCACTCCATGGGTCCTATTTTCCATAATGGACGAAAGAGAAATATATATTTATATAATCCCTGTACAATATCAACTGACATATTGTTTTAAGACAAAACCTTGTGTGTTAGAGGGTTTAAATAGTACTCATCCCATGTCTCAATGCCTCCACCAGACACTGAAAAATTGCACCAGCAGTACAGCAAGTCAATGAATATTTCTGTACTTTACAGTGAGCTCTGTTCATTTGCAGCTGTAGTGGAAATAGAGTGAACTGTTACACACATTACTAACAGCAGATGTTGAGGTTCCTAAACAAGGAATGCTATTCACTGCTGTTTCTGAGAAAGCACATTGCATTGTTAGATGCACATTTCCGGTGTCTGTCACTGAGTCTCAGGTGAAGGCGCTGGTATGCGAGGTGGGTACCATATAATCTCGATAAGAGGATTTTAGTCTTACCTGTTAAATCCTTTTCTCTTAGTCCATACAGGTTACTGGTAACTTTGGGTAATTGATCCGCCCCTTTAATTGTAGGCAGGAACAATTCTAAAATTGTATGTAGGGGGTGGAGCCTACCTTCCCTCCTTGGCTGCAGCTAGCCAACCAGCTCCAGAAACATCTGAGACACTAACTATTGACTAGATAGTGGAAGGGATAGAAGACTCCTGTGAGTATGACCCCGAAGGACCCCCACGGTCTGCCACAAAGCATGGTCCCTTGACAGGGTGGGAGACCAGTAACCTGTATGGACTAAGAGAAAAGGATTTAACAGGTAAGACTAAAATCCTCTTTTCTCTGTCGTCCAATACAGGTTACTGGTAACTTTGGGATGTCCAACCATTGACTTTCCCAGAAGCGGGAAGTAAGGCAAGGACCAGACGCAAGGCCCCCAAAGTCAACAGAGCAGATAAGAGCCATCAGATCAGAGATAGCCCAACAAAACTAACGAAGTGTCAACGGACACTGAACAGGGGTAACACTACACCAAACTGTTACACAGCACGCTGAACTAGAGCCAACGGGGCTCAAAAGTGAAGGAAGCACCAAGAACCGAAGAAGATCCTAGACAGGCAAGACTGCCTCCAGGATCTTCCTCCCAAAGATGGCATCAGCCGATGTCAGCACATCAACACGGTAGTGCTTCTAAAAGATGTGCACAGACAACCAAGTGGCAGCCTTGCACAACTGATCAGCAGAGGCCTGATTCTTGTAAGTCCAAGAAGCCCCAATAGGTCTTGTAGAATGAGCCGTGACCCGAAAGGGGACAGGCTTTTTCCTCAACTCATAAGCCTCACAAATAGTGGACTTGATCCAAGAAGCAAGAGTCACTTTGGATGCAGGTCTTCCTGCCCTTGGACCCTCAGGAATGACTAACAACGCATCAGAATGCCTGATAGACTCAGTGTGACGTACATAAAACTTGAGACAACGCACCACATCTAACAAGTGGAGATCCCTCTCCTTGTCAGAGGTAGGGTCAGGGCAGAAAGAGGTCACCACAATCTCCTAATTGATGTGGAATTCCGAAACCACCTTCAGGAGAAACACGTGAGAGGTGCGAAGCACGCCTTGTCCTTATGAAACACCAAATAGGGTGGTTTACAGGACACAGCATGCAACTCCGCGACACGGTGGACAGATAATTTCCAGGAGAAGCACCATTTTCCAAGTCAACAGGTGTAGAGGAACAGTAGCCAAAGACTCAAATGGAGGGCGCTGAAGAACGCCCAAAACCAAATTAAGATCCCACGGAGGAGCGGGATTCTTGAAGGCAGGACGAGTATAAGCAATGCCCTGGATGAAAATCTTGACGGCAATGTGCCTCTTAAAGAAAACAGAGAGAACCTTATGGGAACTCAAGCTGAGGCCCTTATCTACACCCTCCTGCAGAAAAGGCCTGGAGTGTAGGCAGATCAAATTCCTGAGACAGGTCCTTATCAGCACACCAAGACAGAAAGGTCGACCAGACACGATGGTAGATCTTGGAAGAAACAGGTTTGCGGGCACTGAGCATAGTAGCCACCACTCCAGAAAAAAAAAAGCATCTTTTCAATATTAAGGATTCAATTTCCAAGCCATCAAAGCTAGTCGATGAACATCCTCAGGAAACCCTGTAGAAGAAGATCCGGATGGCAAGGGAGCCAGAATGGCTCCGCCATTGACAGATCCAGAAGCTCCGAAAACCAAGCTTGGAGAGGCCAGCATGGAGCAATCAGAACGACTGGACAGCGCTCCAGTCGTAATTTCCGTAACACCCTGTGCAACATTGGGAGGGGAGGAAAGATGTAGGCCAGAGAAAATAACCAAGGAATGGACATGGCATTCACCGCCAGAGCTAGAGGGTCCCTCCATCGAGAGAACAACCTCGGAACCTTCCTGCTGTGTCTTGTCACCATCAGGCCGATGCAAGGAAGACCCCACTTCTGAACAATGAGGGTGAACACCTCTAGGTGCAGTTCCCACTCTCCGCTGCCCACTGTGTGCCACTGAGGAAGTCCACCATGACAGTCTTCCAGCTGAGAGGTCCAATGACAAAGGGCATGGAATATCGCCCAACGCTCCAATATGTTGATGGGAAGGAGATTCCACCATAGACCATTGACCCTGAGTGCTCAGGTGACCCAGTACCGCTCCCCAGCCGGAGAGAGGCTGCCATCCTTCATCACAGTGGTACTGAAAGATAGCAGGAAGGACATGCATTTCAGCAGATTGGCAAGGTCTAGCCACCACGACAAACTCAGTTACACGTGAAGAGGGAGGGACACAAATCTTCAGAAGGTACGGCTGACCCCTGAAGTGTAGGAGTACCTCACGATACGCGTTGGGTTTTATTACATGTTTTTATACGTTTTAAATATTTCTGTAATATACAATAAATTATAATTCACTTCATTCATCAAGTGTTGGAAGTACTTGTGGGTGATCAGAAGCTGGATGAGACGACCCCAGTGAGATTTGGAGGAGAGCCGGACTGGGGCTAATACCAGTCTATGCGTGCATCCCCAGAGGCAGGTTACAGCCTCTTACTCCTGCAAGTATATTTATCGGGAGTGGGGCACTAATTTGTATCATCAATATTACACTTAAAAGCGTATTGCGCTCTCTTGTTTTTTGTTTTTTTTTCTGCAGATTTGGCTGTGAGGAAGTGTACTAACCTCACAGCAAGTGGAAGCTGCAACGCCCTAAGCATCTTTGGTCCATATTACTCCTTCTCTCACGCTAAGCCACATATATATAATACTAGACTGTACCATATATTAGTCCAGTGGAGCGCTCCAGCAGTGTGAGTGTATAGTGGAAACCCTAGCCACCAAATGGATAGCATCAAATAAGGCAGCAGAAACACAGTGCTGTGCCTCAGAAATATTGGCAAGGAGGTGCAACAAATCTGAAGTAGGAGCACCCAGACGAACAGCAAGGGGTGAGATGTTCAGTCCAGACCAAAATGGCATGATTCACCCATGTTGCAGCGAATGCTGCACACATGGAAGTACCAGCAGTGGCAAATATGGACTTGAAGGAGACCTCAAGTTTCTTGTCAGTCCAGTCCTTTAGAGCAGACACATCAGACGCTGGCAAGGCAGTAGACTTAGATAGCCTGGAGATAGGAGCATCCACTTTGGGGGGGATGAACCCAATGAGCAAGAGCAGCCTCAGAGAAGGGATAAAGCTTGGCAAATTTCTTGGAGACAGACTGTTTCCTGTCCGGAGACTTCCACTCTTCAGACACAAGGCGGTCAAGAGTGGGGTTAGGTGGAAAGCAAGTAAGGGGCTTTTTAGGCTCCTTATGGCTTGCAGTGGGGTCAAACTTTAAGCCCTGATTAGTCTTAGGTCTGGTCCCAAGCTCCAATGGTATAGACATTCTCACAGTGTCAAATAACCTTACAGAATAAGAAATCACCTAATTACAGTGGGTAGGATTAAAGTTTCACCCCAGAAATCGCTAATTTAGACTTATCTGGCAGGCAATGGGTTAATCAGCAGAGGAGATGAGGAAAGTCCAAACCCTGCATAGGATACTCGTTCTGGAAATGGCACAAAATGTTTGCTGCTGCTGGAGCGAATCAGAAAAGAGCGTGTGAAGCAAGCGCTCATTGGAAATGTAGTTTTCCCAGAAAAAGTACCCAAACAGTGTCCGAAGCCCCCTGCGCCCCCCAACACACTGTAAATATGAACCGGATGATAGAGCAAGGGCAGATAAGAAGAATGAGCCATCTCGGACGTCGCTAGGTTAAACGGTTGCAGAGATATGTCCCAAACTGTACAGTCCCATAGGAGTGAATGGAGCAATGGCGCCTATGCGGTAAAGGGCACCTTTACTCAAATTTTACAAAATTGAAGGTGTAATATTAAAAGACATGAAACCATTAGAACATGTTAGGATACCCAAAAAAACACAACCAGTAGGAAAAATGTCAGAAACCCCCAAAATGAATTCCAAACCAGCAGCTAAAGGGTTAAGTACCATATAAACCTGCTCCAAAACACCCAACAGGCATACAGATAGACCCAATGAGTGCTGGAGTGTGCAATAGGAACTCCAAGGAAAATCCCCTGTGGGACATGTGGACCTGCAGCACTCAAAGGGATGCTCACCTTTCCATGCAGATCTTCTGTCTTCATATTACCATGTTTTAAGAAGAAGTCTCAGTGGGCAACTCCTGTGGAAAGAACTTGTAGCCAAGATTTTCCCCGCCAGGCCTTACGGTCCACAAAAAGCACCTGATCACTGAGCTAGCCACATCTAAGGGCATTGTCAGTTATGGTAATCCGCCTAATGGTGGTATTCCATTTCTAACAGAAAAATAAAAAACTTCTAAAGCTATAGCAGAATTGTTCACTTGCCAGTGTTATCTTCACCAAGGAACAAATCTTTCTGGAGCTGGTTGGCTAGTTACAGCCAAGGAGGGAAGGTAGGCTCCACTCCCTGCATACAACTCTAGAATTATTTCTGCCTACAATTAAATGGGTGGATCGTCTACACAAAGCTACCAGTAACCTATATTGGACGACAGAGAAAGTGTTTTGTAAAAACAAAGACATCAATTGGGAATCACATAGCAAGAAATACTGCTTAATAGGTAAAGACTCATGAGAGCTTCTTCACTGACGAAGATAATTTTAAGTCAGGGAAGCACTGTGAAGAAGTGTAAATGCTGGACATTATTCCTTTTGCATTATCTGTAGTTTCATGTAACAGTGGTGCACCATTTTAGTTGTCACCTCTACATCAAACAACAGTCTTTGTACAAATGAGATTAAATATACAGAGCCCTAGCCATGATTCTAAATGGACATGAAAACTTTCAAGGCAGCAATATACCCTATTTAGTTATAGACTATGGTAGACTTTAAATAAATACATACATATACCTGACTGCTGCATGAAGGACAATTTTCAAAGCAAGTCAGTTCAAGGATATAACTTTTCTTTAAAGTACAGCAAGTGTATTAAGTATCAGACTTTGGTACCTCTTTCTTTCTAGCTGCGGCGTGTCTAGCGTGGTCTGCTGGTTCATTGCCTTAATCCAGTAGATTAGAGCCTGGAAAACATATGCCACGTGTTTCAGCGAGCAAACATCCAACACAGGGAGTACATCCGAGTGCTCATCATTGTGAGAGCGCATTAGCGAGAGTGCGTAGTTTAGAAAGTCTCCTCGTGCAGACATCCCCTGTCGAGCGCTGAGCAAAGTGGCTCGTCTAGAAGGAAAGCACAACATCAGGCACGGACTGCAGAATCATAAAGGGACTACTGCGCACTTACCAGCAAGCTGCAGTCCTCCTACATAAACCTGTGAATTGCAGTCTATGGGAACGATGTACACAGAACCTGGAAACTAAAATGAGACTTCAAAGTCTTACCAATTCAGTCTTATTGCAGGACCAGCCTGAGAACCAGAGGTCACTTTTTTTAACCCAAAATCAGCTTTTTGGGTGCACAATGCAGCCCACAGATTGTTCAGAATTTCTGATTTTAAAGGAAAAGAACTGCCAAGAGGGAGCCAATAGGACAAGAATTCGCCTTTAAAGGAGCAGTAATATTTTTTTTTTTTAATGAAAAGTATATGGTAATTATTTCCCTGCCGAGTACTCCGTGAGGAGAATTTTCATTCAAAAGTTATTATTGCTAAAATGCGTTCTCCTTTAACTAAACTGCAAGTATCACTTACTATGAAGAGTCACAGTTATGACTCAAGCTCTTCCACACAGTTCACTATAAAAACAAAGCCTTTATGATACCAGTTGGTGCGCATGTTTAACGTTTTTAATATGAGCTATATTAACCTTTGAAATAAATATCTCCCATGAATGGAAGTAGCTTTGTTTTACTAAGGGAGGAAAAATACCAAAATGTCATTATGAATAAAAAGGTTTACTGCTGCTTTAAGTGCCAAGAGTATCCAAGGCAGACCTCTGTTGCTCAGAGGGGAAAAGTATTTGTACCAGATCTCCTTTTGATAACATGTATACACTTGTAACATGCATACGCTGAATGACATCTAAATTCCTTTACTGCCCCTGGTGTCTGGGACTTACTGTAATCACTAATAGCAAAGGACTATGTGGACATATAGATTTTACATTTGTACCTTCTACCCTCGAGAGTCCTCAAGCTAGCCTCCTCCCGTGTGGTCATCCTCTCTCTACGGGTGGAGTTCTGAGATGCATGAAGGGGGTGGTTTGGGTGACCAGGATCTCCAGCGGATGACAATGCAGAGCCATAACGAAGCTGGGCCTCTGTAGAGTCCATTATGCTGACCATCCAGTTCCACGTGGGGATGAGCTTTTCTTCCACATAGTTCTGAAAATACCAAGATCTCAAAAATAAAGCAGCTAAAAGGGGTGGGGTAGGGGCAGACTGGCTACCTCCTGCATGTTAAAGCAAAACAAAATAGAAAACTTTACTTACTCATAAAAAAGCCTTTAAATCAAAGTAACAGAGTTCCATTCATGAAACCGCTCAATGGCAGATGGGTTCACAATGCAATGTAATGTGTTGAGAACCCATCTGGCATTCAAAGGGTTGAACTAGCAAGTAAAAACGACAGGAGCAACTCATAGTATAGTATTTCATGTGCAGACTTTACACAGAATATAAGCTGCCCCAATGTGTACCCAGAATATAGCAAGGCTCAAAAGGCTTCCCATATGCACAAGTTCAGCTGGTTAAAGGAGCAAGTTTTTTTTATGAAAACCTATATGTTAGACCTTTCATCTGCCAAGTTAAACAAGGGCACACTCACTGCTGTCAATTTTATTCAAAAGTTATAAAAGTTCAGATAATCAGGAAGTGAATTTACTTGTTTACTTCCTAAAAGTTCTAACTGACAAATAGTTTGGACAACTGTAGGTCACTGACTTTCCTCATTGGAATGTAACTGAAAAGCTAATTGGAATTTAAGCACTAGAAGGCACTGCTAATGTAAAAAACAGGTTTAAAATGTAACAACTCTGGAAATATCCATCTAGCAGCAGTGGGAGTACCCTTAATATATTCATATACATATATACCTTAACGGTCATAGGACATCATGGGTCGATCCGACTGAACGACCCATGACGTACTATGACCATCATGGAATTCCGGGGTCCCTCCGCAGCTGCACGCCGTTCGTGGAGTCCGGAAGTGGAAGAAAAAAAAAAAAAAAATGCTCCGTGGTCCTTAACTGACCGCGCCGATCGGCCGGTCGTTAAGGGGTTAAGGACAAAGCAATATCAGGGAGCTACAAATATAGCTTGGGGCATCTAATGCTATGTTCCATGCTAAAAACTTCATGCCCCAGTATTGCTCCCTCCTTTATAGTCTCTATGCTGCTCGTCTGGCATACATTTTGTATGTTTTATTTACCTTTTGCACCGTCCCCACACATTTGCTACAGGTTCAGAAAAACTGCACTGATCCCAGCTATTGGGACTAACTGGACAGATACTAATTAGTAACCTTTTAAAGGGATAGTAATACTTCATTTTAACTTTATTTTATTTTGTAGGCATTCAAAAAACATGACGAATGATATGTCTTATCTCTCAAACCTTTATGGTTTAAGAGCTATTCACAAGCAAAGTTTCCCCTCCCGCCCCTTTTCCCTAGTGTAAGCCATCTCTTCTCAGATGTGAGTCTAGTTGTAAGACCAGACAGATAACAGCAGGGGACAATCTTCTTACGATGAAAACAATGAAATCCCTGTCCCCCTTGACAAGCTTTTCAGCTTTTTCCCTTATCTTAATTGAAGATTGTCCCTCTCTGCAATCTACCTGGGCACCTCCCTTCTGATCTGACTGAACGGGGGGGGATACTTTGCTTGTGAATATCTCTTAAACCATAAAGGTTTGAGAAATAAGACTTATATCGTTCTTCATGTTTTTTTAATGCCTACAAAATAAAACAAAGATAAAATGAAGTATTACTATCCCTTTAAGTGACAGAGGTGTGAGCAACACATTCTTTTGCTGCTCATCACTCTCTTGACACTCAGTAGGTTAAATAGATGAAATCACCAAAAGCACAACCCCAAAGATAAAAAAAAAAATTAATAATAATAAAAAAAAAAAAAAATAGACATTAACCCTTTCAGTGCCAGAGAGATCTAATGCATCGCAGCACTTTTTTTAATGAAAACCTGTATGTTAGAGCATTTCCTGTAGAGAAAAACAAGGACAATCTGTCAGTTTGAACACTTATCTAATTTGGATAAAACTGCCAGGAACGACTCAGCAGTTTCTAACACATTTTACTGTTTGTCAATGACTCACCTCTTCTAGAGAATACAACAGAAAAATAAATGGAATATGATCACTAGAGGGTACTGTTTATGTAAAAAAGATTAAACTAGTAACTCAGAAAATATGCATCTTCTGGAATAGGAGTAACTTTTCACAACAGGAAAAGCCTATATTATATTATATATATATATATATATATATATATATATATATATATATATATACACACACACACACATTTGTTTTCATAAAGTCACTACTCTCTGCCACTCAAAGGGTTAAAAGAACACAAATTCTAAAATACTAGTTGCTATCACATTAAATCATGTAATAGCCAAAGATATACAAACGCTTCCAAAGCTTCACAGAAGGCAATAAAATAAAATATTTCTTGTGCTTGTTTTCAGTGGGTTTGGCCAAATGTTTTCTTCGCAGGCCTCGATTCCTGCAGGGTTACTCAGCAAAGTACAGATTTTGTAAAAAGGAAGTGAGGAGAGCAAACAGAAATGGCTTCCTCAAATGCTGCTGAAAGACAGCATATGCAACATCTAAGATGTAATTAAAGGGAAATACTTTCATATCCGTGAATGCAACTACATGGATTCTTACAAAGGCAGCTTGAATTGTAGCTTTGCTGTTCCTTTCATCCCTTTTATGATAGGGGATTTCCAATGCAATGTAAAGCTGTGTGTTGGCGAAAACTCAAGCAACCACAGGGTTAATAACAGAATTAACAGCCTTCAGTACTATCCCAATAGCAGCACTCACAAATTTGCAAATTTAAATTGTAACGAACCTGCAAGTTCACTGCATCTTGGTAAGTCAACTTCACAGCTGCTGGGATCTGAGAATAGACCAGGTGATTGTACTTGGGGATCAGTCCCATGAGGTCAGATATTTGCCGTATGACAATGCTGTATGCCCTTGCTAGACTGCTTGCGGAGGTCAGGTAGCTGCTAGAGTTGCTTGCTTCTAAGGCTGCTGCAGCACTGGAGCTCATATTGCCGCTCCGACGCAGGCTGGATGGTTCAATGTAAATCAAGGCACCTGAACTCGCTAGAGGGAAAATACCATGTGTAAGTACATGTTATTTAGAATTGTCAACTACTTTAATTTTTAGGTGTTATTGTTCCTTTAACATTTGAGATGTAAAAGAGTATTCAATACACACTGAACAGCAGTGACCTGAACCACCCCCTCTGGACCTTAAACAAATAAGCTACCTTTAAATTGCTAGTAATGCCAAATATTAATTTTATATAGTATTGGAATTTTCTGCACATAATTTAATTTTTTAAATCTACATCTCTCAAACCTTTATGGTTTGAGAGATAGTTGCGTCTAAAGTTCCCCCCTCCCCTTCTCCTGATGTCAGCTGTAAAGCTGACAGGAGATCTGTGTTGTTCGACACCAGGAGGCTCTTCAGCAGAGCCAAAATAGCGATATTTAAGAATTACTTCATTGGAACGGTCTACAAAGTGTGACTGGCTTGCAAGCACACTTTGTAGACCGTTCCAATGAAGTAATTATTTTTAAATATTGCTATTGCGGCTCTGCTGAAGAGCTACCGGCTGGTCCCAGGACCGGGATCTCAGTAGAGCGCTCATGTCAGAAGTGGAGGGGGATTTAGATGTGAATATCTCTCAAACTGTAAAGGTTTGACAGATGGGATTTTCTGCACATTATTTATTTTTTAAAGATCTAGAATACCAAATAAAATATAGGACATTAGTATCCCTTTAAAGTGATATTATAGCCTTTCCTAGCAATCAAGGGGAAAGAGCTTAATTTAAATTAACAAGGATTGTTGTTTCCTATAGTGCAGATGGATAGCCCACAACATGCTCCAATGTCTATTACTATCAAGAGAGCTTAGATTCACTTGCAGATGGTGAAGGATTAAAGGGGAATTATAACCCCAAATGAAGTCCCCCCCCAATAATTAGCCATCTAGTGATAAGCTTACCAATTGTACTATTATCTAGATTAATTACCACATTAGTCAGAAATCCTACTTGTGCCAAGACTGACGGCCAGACATCAGCGCAGTCATCTTTGCTATCAGACATTTCGCACCTGCGCTGTCAGTCCCGGACTACTCTAGGAGGTGTTGCAATGTACCTTTAGGTACCAGAAGGTACTGATGACGCAGGAGCCTCTAAAGCGTTGTTGCCTGGCTGGCAGTCTCGGAAGAAGTAGGATTTTTGACAAACCCAGAAATTATTCTGGATAATAGTACTACTGGTGAGCGTATAGCTATATGGATAATTATGGGGTGGGGCTGGACTTTATTTGGGGTGATATTTCCCCTTTAATAAGCAGTGGAGTGTGCAACAATTATTCTCAATGCACTGCAAGCCCCCTCTGGTCCAAAAACCGTTAAATACATTTCCAGAGAAGCAATGGTTCAATTTCACTTGCCTGCTGGAGTGGAAGTGTTTGATGGTGTGGTGTTGGGGGCTCTTTGGCTCTGAGTATTCCGTACAGCCCACTGCATTGACCTGGGAGCTTGGGCAGCACCATTAGCATGGGAGCTGTTAGTTGACCTCTCCAAAGGTTCATCAATCATAAAGGTTTCCTGATCTAGATCATCGCTTTGACTACTACTGCTGTCCGAGTCACTGGAGTCATTAGACTGGGAGTCATCTTCAGAGAAGAAGGCTGGAACACTGCTGGCACCTGTTGGTAAATTAAGCAAGTTTAATTCATTAGTCTTATTAACGAGCATGCTAGTCTACTCTAGCAGACAAGATTGATAATAACAAAATATAACAGTACCTGCTTCTGATCCAGCAGTAGCTGCTGTGACAACACTTCTCCTTCCACTGGCATTGTCCTGATTGCTGTGATTACTCTCACTGTCACTTTCAGTCTCAGCCGCAGCCAAAAGGTCCAACTCCATGTCACTTCCTAAAAATACGAGTACAATACATGGGTTAGCTGTAAGACCATGGATCGTTCCAACACATTTCAAAGCAGTTAATATTGTTGTTGTTAATATCACCATTTTCAATACTACATCAGTTTTGTAAGGCAAGATATACATTTTTATACGTTAAAATACAATCTGAATATGAATGAACATTTCTGTAGAAACAGTCCTCCCAGTTTTGCACCTTTAGATATATCATGTGTCCATATTCAGCCCTCTTGATGGCCCCTTGTCTTTGACCTGTGGAGCGCACACTGTAAAAACTGCCAGTAGGTTGAGCAAGCAGGGGCTGAGCCTAACATTCCTATTATTTTTTTCCTTTTAAAGTGTCCAGCCTCCTAGTGAAGGGATCTTAACCCCATGGACCCTGTGTCTCCATATGGAAATAAGAAAGTATCAATTACAGCTCTCTGCACTGACAAAGTGATATAATCTATCGGCATTATTTGTGGAAAATGTATCATTCTTCCATAGTAGAGAAAATACAAAGTGAACTTTTCATGAGCAGCAGCAATTCTCTGTGTACAAACAGCAAGAAACTGGGACAAATCAAATCAACTTGTTGGTCAGATTTAAATCAGCTGTGACCACTGCTCTCGTTTTAGCAATTTACCCAATTACAGGGAACTAACTGAGCTCCCATACTACAGCTTATGCTGCACCTCAGTTATATTCAACTTCTTGAATGCTAAACTAATGCAAGGTTACAAGACTGTATGGATACACATTAACTTGTATTTTACAGTAAGTATCTTTAGACTGATTTGTTAAGCAGCACTTGCATACAATCACTGAGCCAATTCACTGTGTATTATACACACACACACACACACACACACACACATATATAAAGGTCACTTTACCATCCTCATCATGCTCATCATGTTGTCCTTCAGCTTCTGCATTCTCCTCCCCGTGCTCTTCCTGCTCATCATGATGGTCTTCTTCTCCAGCTACTCCCTCTACCACCTCCACCTAAGGAGCAAACATTACAGTTTAAGAGATCGTGTAATAACTACCACCATTTAGCTTGCTATAGCCAGAAAATCCTAATGGCCCCTATGTATTTTGGAAATAAAGTATCTTTGATTATATTACAGAAGTTCCATTCGTAACATTCATTATTGGAATGGCTAAGACAGTTACCTCTTCCACATCAGCTGATACAATGTCATCCTGCTCCTCATCTCTGCCTCGCACAGGCTGGGACTGGCTTATTCTTCTTTGCTGAGGATTTCTAATGATGTAGGAAGACTGGGACTGATTGGAACTGGATGGAGAAAGAGGAAAAAAAAAAAAAAAAAAAAAAAAAAGTGTGAAAAATTAGCAAATTTCCAAACTATTGACTATAGGACAAGAAAGAAAGCTCACGAGGCTTTGTGCATAAAGGTAAACTGGAGAAATTGTAGTTCTAACCAGCTTTACACCATAGTGGACAAATAAGAATTCCCAAAAGACTCAACGATTTAAATATGCATTAACCCCTTAAATGCAATACTTTGAAAATCTCTCTACCATTAAAGGGGTTAAGACTCAAGGTTCCCAGGTAAATCTATGTACATAACAATTGTTTTCATCTTAACCCCTTAACCACCCTTGACGGACATAGTACGTCAAGGGTCGATTTGACTTAACGACCGATGACGTACTATGACCGTCATCGAGTTCCGGGTTCCCCCCGCGGCTGCACGCCGTTCGGGGAGTCCGGAACGCAACGAAGTAATAAAAAAAAAATTGCTCCGTGGTCGTTGAGTCGCGTCCACGTCCGGATTCCCCGGTCGTTAAGGGGTTAAGGAATGGTCGTGCGAATGGCCGGCACCTAAAGACCATGGAGCATTTATTTTTTTATTTATTTTTTTTTTTTTTAAGGATCCGATTCAGGGCTCCCCAAAAGGCATGCAGTCGCTTTGTGCACATTGACCCCATGACGTACATGTATGTCCTTGGACCTTACGGGTTAAAGAATAAAATCATGTTATCTCAGCCTTTTATGGAATAATAACCATTTTAAAGGCTTTTCCTGATGAATAGAAGCATAAGGTACTCCCACACTGCAGGGAAAAGCTTAAATGAACACTAATGTCCCATAAAAAAAAACTTCTATATCCCCCCCCCATTAAAAAAAAAAAAAGTTTACTGCTCCTTTAAGACCAGATTCCACATCTGATGGGAGATGGCATACACTAGGGTAAAAGGGGCAGGAGGGGGATACTTTATCATTCAATTACTCTTGAACTACAACTCTGACTCCATGACCCATGTACTATGAAGATGCTACAAATCCTCTCTCTCTAACCGCTATGTTTGAGAGATATAAGCAAAGTTCCCCCCTCACTCCCTTTCTGATGTCAGCTGTAAAGCTGACAGCAGGAGATTCAAGTTGCACAACTCGTGGAGGCTCTTCAGCAGAGCCAAAATTGCTTTATTTAAAAATAATTACTTAATTGGAATGGTTTACAAAGTGTTCTTGCAAACCAGGCACTTTGTAGACCTTTCCCATCAATACAAATATCTCTCAAACCATAGCGGTTTGAGAGATGGGATTTGTGGCACGTAGTTTATTATTTTAACTTCTGCAAAACAATTATTGTAGGGCATTTCCTGTTGAGTAGCATAAGGGTGCTCCCACTGCTGACAGATGCATATTTCCAGCGTTATTATAGTTTAAATCTGAGTTTACTTACATTAGCAGTGCCCTCCAGTGGTCAAATTCCAATTAGTTCTCCTGTTACATTCTAATGGAGAGGAAAGTCAGTGACTTACAGTTCTCCATAGAATGTGATAGAAACTTGTCACTTCCTGTCAGTTAGAAAGGAAGTAAACACACAGTAAATTCACTTCTGATTATTTGAACTTTTGTAACTTCTGAATAAGATATCTGACAGCAGTGGGAGTGACATTGTTTTACTCAGCAGGAAACGCCTTATATACATTTTCATTTAAAAAAAAAAAAAAAAAAAAAAAAAAAAAAAAAAAAAAAAAAAAAAAGAAAGAAAGAAAGGAATAAAGTTTACTGCTTTTTTAAGACCAGACCACTCACAGCAAGGGACACACATCTTACTGAGAGAACAATGAAAACCCTGGCCCCCTTGACAGGTTTGCCCCATATGTTAATTGAACATTGTCCCCCTCTGCACGCCATCTGGACACCACCTTTCTGTTCTGAGGTGAGCAGTGTTACATCAGTAAAAGGGGTGGGAGGGGGGCACTTTATCATTCAATTACTCAAACTACAGTATTGAAATAGCACTCTCCATGGCCCAAATACTATGAAGATTAATTGGAGTGGCTTTTATTTTGAAACATCGCTTTAATTCTAAATTCATTAGAACTCAAGCCAAAACTTAACCCCCCACCATCTTTTGATAACTACTGTCTTCTGAAGTCCTCGATAAAAAGCAATAGTGCCGCCTACTTGTGTCAATTCATAAAATGAAATTGGGGATGAGGGGGTGATTAAGTCAAAATAGATTTTGAAGGAATCATCTAAAATGAACATAATATACCCCAATTCCTTCATTACAACTGTGGCGTGCCAACATCATACATTACAAAGTTCAGGGGTCATTTTAGTTTATGGTTTGCAGAAGGAGTTTGTCAGTCTGACTGCAATTACCAAATCCCTTCCTATGTATTGGTTACATAAGAAATATTACAAAGCGTTTTACTTATAGCCAGTTTCAGACATTCTTATTTATGCTTCATTACAACAGTAGATTTCATGGGCATTGAGTTGAGATTTTTCATTCATACATTGGGATAAGAGTAATGGTGGGTAACAGTGATTCTCAGATCCAAATTGGACATACAAACAGGTTAGGTTCAATCACTAAATACGCACAAGTAGTGCAAACAACATTGAGCCCACTGATTAGTCACCAGTAAATAAGCAGAGATGTATTGGCATCATTACTCTATACTATGCTCCCATAATATCAATACAATTAGTTATATAATGTTAAAAGGAGACCACCTCCTAATAAGTGTGTTTTCGTGTGTCTGTGCATTTTCGTGCGTGCTTGAAGATGTTCATTCTCCTTTAATAGTTCAAATTATACAAAGTCTTATTTTATTTTAGTTAATGGCTCTAAAGCAGGGGGACCAGACTTTAATGGCATGGGATCATAATCACCCTGACATGACCTATTTTCCCATTGTTTTAAATGAGTCTCAACCACTTTATTGTTAGAGCATTATCTAATGCAAACACTATCAAGAATCTTCTTGTGATGTACTAGTACCCACTTAGTGACTTACAGCTGGATCATGATCTACCTACTGGGCACCCCTGCTCTAAGGTATCTAACAATGACCACTGATTGCACAGTCAATATTTACCCCTCTGTCATATCTGTGGCTTAACCGCTAATCAAGGTTTCTCCATCAGACTTTTTATGAATGAGCTGTGAGCAGACACAAGGGCAAGAAATTACCATAGGACACCAGCAACTGTGTGGTAAATAACCCACTGTTGTGTAAATGCACAATTAAAACACTTCTAACATATCCCAACAGTCTTACCTGCTGGACTGATCAGATGACGGCCGGGGTGGGAGGGGCTCCACAGAAAACAGCTCCTCACTGCCCTGCATTGCATCTATACTTGTACTAGCCAAAGTGAAGGGTGCAGTAGGACGGGCAATACCCATTCTTACTGGGACAATCAGTGACTCTGCAACATTACACAACTCCTCTACTGCATATGGAAGCAAAGCCTGGAACACTCGCTTGCATTTCCCTATCGGCTGTGGTATAAAATTGCTGGAAAACCAAACAAGAGCACAGTATTATGATTATATTGTTTTGTTTTTTCCTCCTTCATTTCATTTGTAATGGTATAGTTGTAAAAAAAAAAAAAAAAAAAATTATAATATATAATGTATATATATATATTTTATTACAGAATAATTTAATATCCTATACAGTATACAACAAATGTGATTTTTTTGTCCTTTCTAACATACTTTGAGTCTCATGTACAAAAGAAAAGCTGAGCAACTCTGGAACAAACCAACTGCTCTGAAGGGATAAACACACTGAAAAATCCTATTTAAATGGGGATTTTGAGCCCTTAATGGCTATTGAGGTCTTTGAGTCTTCCATTACAAAGCTCTGTGTTAAAGACCTCTCCAGCATTCAAGGAGGTAAAGACTCTATTTAAAAGAAATTGAAAGGGATAGTAACAGTCAGATATTAAGTTAAGGTTGATTCTTTAATAAACTTTTTTATAACGAAGTGTACTGTTCTAACAGACTATAACGTAGTCTCCTTCGTTATAAAAAAATATATATATATATTTTTTTTTTTTTTTTTTAAAGTGTTCCTCTCCCGCCCTTTTCCATACATCAACATGCCTCCCACCAGAGCAGCAAGCCAGACCGGATGGATGGTAATGAAGGACAATTTTCTGTCAGCACAAGGAAAATCCTGCTCTCCTACATCCAGGGGGAAGGATTTTCCATACATTGGTATACACAAGATTGTCCCTTATTGGGATCTGTATGGTTCGATGACTGGATTCCATATCTGAATGAGGCATCATGATGTATGGAGAGGGATGACACCAACATAAAACTAAGATTATGTTAATAACAAACGTATAGAAAAGAACTGACCTTGATTTAATATCTAACCATTACGATCCCTTTAAATGTTTAAAGGGATAGTAATGTTTCACAACAAAAGTAGCTCTGATTAATCTTCATAGTATTTGGGCCATTCAGAGTGTTATTTCACTACTGTCCGACCGAGTTGTAGTTGGAGAGTGATAAAGTATCCCCCTCCCGCCACCTTTACTGATGCGACACTGCTCACCTCAGAGCAGAAAGACTGTCCAGATGGATCGCAGAGAGGGACAATCTTCAGTGAGCATAAGGAAAAAACTGTCAACAGGGGCAGGGTTTTCCTTATGTTCACAGTAAGAAGATTGTCCCTTGCTGACCAGATTCCACATCAGAGTAGTGGAGGCTTACACTAGGTAAAAGGGGTGGGAGGGGGATAGCATTCAATTATTTTTTTTAACTAACTTGACAATATTGAAATAACACTCTCCATGGCCCAAATATTTATGAAGATTAATCAGAGCTGCTTTTTTTTGTGAAACATTACCATGACCTTAAATTAAATAGGAAAATTATGGCCTCTTTAGTGCAGTTATATTGCCCCAGAATTGCTCCACTTTGACTTTATACTTATTATTCCTCAGAGCACAGACATCCCCACTGTTTGCATGCAAGGCTTGATATTTATAATGTTTAACACTGTGTGTGCCACAGGAGTGCCCAAAACATTGCAAAGCAATGCACTGGCCACCTCTGACACACCGTGCTAACCCAATGTATGCAAAAGAGGTTTCCAAAAAACTTCTGAACAATGCCTTGAGACCTTTCCAACATCCAAGAGTTAACTTCAAAACATCATTCAAAGAAAAGGTGAATTCTAACCATTAGCTCGCCAAGCTGCTCCTCTACAGTATTTCAAGCACATGAGCAACTGCCAAAGGAGGGGAGGACAGAGCGACACTTACTTTTTCTTCTTGGAGGAAGCCATTTCTACACTGAGAATGACAAAAACGCGAGCCACAGAACGCAGAAATCGCATTGTGACAGCTACAGCTTCTTCCCTACGACCCGGAGTATACTTGTTTTGTAGTTCTTTTACAAGAGTCCCCAGCAATGTATCTAAAAGCTTAAAATACATTAACATAACTGTCAGTTTAACAAGACTACAACAGTTGCATTATTTACCCAAATTCCTTCCATGGCTATTACAATCTAACCTGAAGTCACTGGCCATCTTCTACATCAGAGGAGTGTGCAACTCACTGCAAAGCGCTGCACACCACTCTGATGCTTAAATGGTTAAGAGCACCATGTGCAGTGGGGGCAGAGTTTGCTGTTCTGATAACTTATGTCCACCTCCACAGACATCCAGGACTGATTGTTCGAGCCATAACATTTTCAAATGGGGGTGCAGGTGTAATAAAATTAAATAAAAATCATGGAGGCCATTAGGATTTCCTAGCCATAGAAAGATAAGTGAAGGTGTTTAGTAGGAGGTGTTCATTTATCATTAAAAACATCATAAGAAAAAAGCACATGAAATTTTTAAAGCCAATAGACTGGTTAAGTTCACAGAAGCAAATGACACATTGTCCTGCAATAAAGCCATGCACTTTTACAGGGTACAGGTATTTGTCTTTTGCTGCAAGTAAAGTTAGACAGCTTGAAGAAAAAAATAAAATGCAAAATGAAAAAATTAAATGCAAACTGCAGAGGAACTGTAAAAAGCCATGTGGGTGAAAGACCAACTCTCTGTGGCGGAATCTGTATTGGTGTGAGAAGTGGATGAATTTAGACCAATGCAGCGCAACTGGCGGCAAAAAAAAAAAAAAAAAAATGCAGAAGCAAGGGGCCAATGCAGTTTGAAGTATCAGCTAAGCTATGATACTACTTATGCCCCCCTGCAGCAGCTTGCACACCATTACCATGGTAACCGGAAAGAAAGTTTCAAAGCAAACACAGTAGGCCTAAGACTGTAAGCTCTTTGAGGTAGGGCCCCATTCCCAATGTACCTTTTATATGACTGCGGTTATTCTAGGTTAGTAATGCACTTTAGCCTATGGTTGCGTACTAAAATTCCCATCATCCTCACCAAGACATTCCACAACAGCTGGAGGTCCTCAACATGCCGATCTCTGCATTAGCCTGATGAGCTTACTTCTATCTTATATTTCTGTATTATACTATCACTACTGTTTATGTAAAATTGTTGTGTACATGTACAGCACCATATAACTATAGAAGGACACATACGTAGAAGAAAGTGATGCAATTCTGGGACAAACCAGCTGCACCAATGTGGATGAATGAACATTCCTAAATTGCTATAAATTTCAATTTATACTGCAATGTGTTAAAAACCTTTCTAGGATTCAATAGATTAGAAACCCTAATTAAATAATTTGGAACTTTCATTTCCCCCTATGGTGCAGTAGGTTTCCTCATTTTTTAACTTCCGGAACAAGTCCTCTTATGGCTTCCAACAGGTTTGCCATAGCACATCTGAGTGGTGCAACACCAGGCTCAGTGAGTCACACCTTTCCAAATATTTTCATCAAGTTACACAGCTTTCGATTCACACGTCAAAGAAATTTTGGGATACATCAGCTTAATCTTTTATGGACCAGGGATGTGCAATCTAATTTAAGGGGTCTGCGTGACAAACTTACCAGAATATCTGCAGTACACTTGACAATAAGGCAGTGAGTGAAACAGTCCAGACGAATCGTACCACTCTGCTGGTTCAAGTAAATTTGTTCTTCCGGAAGAAGATGGCCGATTCTACTGCTAGCACTAAGACTTGAGAAAAAAGGAATTGTATATTAGTGGGTCTGACTACAAGAACAAATATTATATTGCATAGTAGGAAATAACTCACGGGTCTTTATTTTCCTGTGAGCCAAACATAATCATAGATTTAAGTGCATTCCAGTCTTGTAGAACACGTTCCAAGGCAAGTTGGGCAAACCTTGGAGGTTCTAAATCATGATCAGGCATATCAGAATCTTAAAAAGAAGAAAGAGGTAGAACTATAGGTTATTTCTTTAAAACCAACCTAAAGTAATGCAACAAGTAGTGTAAAATATATAAAAAAAATAAAATAAAAAATGGGCCTGGGGTGGGGGTGCGGTACTTCATTTAAACATTATTTTGATTTGCAAATAGGACAGATGGTTAAAAGCCCTACTTTTTAATGTGTAAGTCCATTCCAGAACAATCAAGTTTGTCAAACTCAAATGTTGACCTAAACCCTTAGTTTTCCATCTCGGCAATGATTTTAATGCTAAACAAAAATCTGGGTACCTGAAGGACTAGCAATGCATTGCTTTGTAATCTGCATTCCTCTAGCTCACAAAGAATAGTCAAAATTGCCTTTAGTATTCGCTGAATAACCTCTATGCGACCATGTCATATGAAACAGAAAGTGAGTGGCACAAAAGCAAAACTTTCTCCAAGCTTGACAAAATATCACACATTGGTTTGCATGACTGCAGGTTTCTGCCTGGGCAATTTTAACCCACTGAAATAAGCAGTAAATAAAATTACTTGAATTTGGAGATTATCCACAATTGTACTTCTGTGCATCTCTCAGATAAAGTGACATGAAACCAAGCATCAAAGGAACCAATTAAGAATAAGGGTCATTTTAAGAAAAAAAAAAAAAGAAAAATATAAAAAACATGCCACACACCTTCAGGATTGGCTGCCTTACGGTTACGATCTTCTCGAATTCGTGGTGGACGGTACTGGCAGTGTTCCACTGTCTGCCTGGCAACAGTCTGGACTAAGAAGAGAAGAAGGTGCTCGCCTCTGGAAGACAGGGATCTCAAACTTAATATCTACTTTGAACTGGCAAAATCGTCACTGAAATTCACAGGATTTGACACAGTTCTGTTCTACCTGTTTGCCTCCTATTACTCAATTAGACTAAGCTCCTTGGGGCAGGGACCTCTTTCCAAATGTTCCTATGATTGACATAATAAAAAATATGGACCACGGAGCATTTTTTTTTTTTTTTTTTTTTTTTTTGTGGTTTGAATTCAGGTGTCCCCAGAGCAGCGTGCAGCTAATTGGGATCAGAAGTCATCCAATACATCTCCCTCACTAGTTGTCCCGCTAAGGCAGAACCAGTCCATGCCAACTGGAAAACCGATCACAGCAACCTAGAGGAGATTGCCACTCACAATTTAAGGCAGTGCCAAACATGATGATGATATTTAATGTAACACCTACTTTATTTAAAGCGCTCCTTTTTGTAAGGCTTTGCAATATTGTATTTAATTATATTGCAATTAAAATTATGCAAGTGCATAATATGTAAAGACAACTTGCAAATTTTATTTATTCAATTTTTGTTTTATTTAAATTTTTTTTAAATTCTTTTTAATGTTCCTGACAGGAAGCTATCCGAATGTGTCTCTGGAGTGCTTCTGTCAGAGACTACGAAAGGAAATTAAGCAAAAACGCACAAAGTATGGCCAATCTGACCTTACATTTTTATAATGTATCAGACTTCCACCTATATATGTACATAAAAATTCTGTCCTCGTGAAAAGCTATAGACATCTCATACATTACTAACCAAGCTGATTATATACATGTAAATTCCATATAAGAAAAGTCAAAAAGGAAGTTCACTGTCATTTTAACAATGCTAAAAAGAAAATTGCAGTAATTCTTGGGAAAATAAACTGCACCATAGGGAACAAAAACAGATCGATTTAAACCACTTGAATGCTAGGCAGAGGACTCAAACACATAGCAAAGCAATGAGATAAAGACCTCTTTAGCATTCCAGTGGTTAAAAGTCTATAATACTATTACTGATATTTTTTATATGTGCCCCAATTTTATATTAAGCAAAAAATTGACATTTATGGACAAGTCACGGAGACCTTTAAGTTCGGCATGGTGATGGAGATTAAGTATGCGGAGGATTAAATGGAAATCAATAATCAACATTTAATAATGGGAACATTTTAGTTCTTTATTTTAGAGCATCTCAGCTCAGAGCGTATCACATTGATTAAAATGGGAGAGTGGAACTGCAGATGTTCAATGAACAGGTAAGTCAAGTTGACCTAAACACTTAAAAGGTGTACTAGTTACATCTATCCAGAATTAAATCAGGTGGATCATAAGTAGTTGTACACCAGAGCACAGTGAGAATGCTAGGGCTATGCAGCCTCATAAATGCTGCAACACACAACAGCTTCCCTCATAAGCTGTGTGTGTGTGAATCTGATCAGATAGGAATACTGTGAAACCTGTGTGGACCTCACACGCTGGAATGAAGTTTGGAGTGTCCCCAGACACAGGCGTTATGCTTGACAAATCTAAATATTTGTTACATGCAAGTTGCAAACCAAAAATTTGCCCAAAGAGTGTGGTAAGAGTGACATGTCAGAGATCAAAGTTTAAACAAAAAAAAAAAACCCTCTGCTGCTTAAAATAGTAGTTTTTATATTTTTAATTCACACCTGAAAAGTCCACTTTAAAGTGAGTCTGTCATGCCTAAGAAAGGTCACATTGTTTCTGTAGCATGCCTAACAAAGGTGACATGGTAAAGCACCCCGCT